>OZ020507.1:298365960-300865960 GCA_963971375.1 Platycheirus rosarum | reverse complement strand
ATCCGGTTCCGGTTTGAGTTGTGATTTTGCGAAATTCCGACAAAACAGAAACAACAACAGCAGCTTTTTTTGTTTTGTTTAATTTATTTGGTTCCGAATAAGTGTTTGTCTCTTCACTAAGTCTCGCACTTAAGATGGGAATGTCTGGAATTTTATTTGTGCATTGAGTGTCGCCTTTAAATGGAGAATTTTCTAAAAATATCTGGAGTGAATACTCGTGTGCCTATCCAAATCCCTTTTTTTAATGAATTTAAGAAAGATATGACGAAAATAAAAAGCCAAGTAGAGAGTCTTTCCTAAAATTAAAATCAAAAAGTAATTACTTACTTCACTTCCAATTCTCTGAACTAAATTAATAAATTAAGGTTTTTTTTTAGTTAAGTAAAAGTTGGTTTAATTTTTGGGCGAAAGTTAATGTTTGAAATCAATGATGGCTGAACACTTACTGCTGCCGCCATCGGTTGCACATTTTGGGAAATGCAATGCGAAAATTATATTAAGAGAATTTAGCAGTCTAAGAGTATTTTATGAGAGCCTAGAAAGAAAAGAGGCATTGCCAGCAAAGTCCAGTAAAAATAATAAGAATTTCGTTTGTTTACATAAATTGGAAAATAAATTCTATTATTGAAAAGGATTTAGGGAATTTATAGTTAAGGCTATTAATTTGTATTGCAGCTTGCACTCCAAAATTTTCAAAAAAGAATTTATTTCCATTTTAATTAAGAGAGAACAAGGTATTGAGATTATCTATTTGAAATAGAAAAGATGGTCAAATTTGATTTTGTTGGTAATGCAAACCTTCTTCGAATTCATGAACCTTCAATTTATTTCACGATTTTCAATTTTTGCAGACTACTTAAACAAGCATAAGCGTTATATCAAACATTTACATTTTAACAGACAAAGAAATTAATCTTTTTTTTTTTTTTTTATATAATTAACGCGCGCACAAGGAATTATGTGTTTCCCTTTTAATGTAGAACACACTGCGCGGGCATTACGAAGATAGGGAGGGAAGAGATAGATGCCGATTAACATTGGTTTTGAATGTTTGCAGATCAAAATGGTAAGGGAAAATCTCGCCGGGTAGACTATTCCACATTCGTGTCGTTCGGCTAAAAAAAGAATCCCTATATTTCACGGTACATCCGAAATTAGGCTCAAGGGTGAACTGATGGGCATTCATTGTGAGACGAGTATTACGGGAGAAACTTTTAAGGGGAGGAATGCAACTGGCTACTTCGAGTGAACACTTTTTGTAAAAGAAACGATAAAATAAGGAAAGACATGAAACATTGCCTCGGTGTTCAAGAGGGGCCAATTGTTTTAGCGGCAGTTCTATTTCCTATCAATCTTAACGCTCGATTTTGTATTCTATCAAGCAAGTGAAGCGATGTTTGTGAAGCACCTGCCCAGGGGTGGGAGTTATACTCGAGTTTAGGGCGTATAAACGCTTTATAGAGTTGAAGCCAGATCAGATGGAGAAAAATACTTCTTACACCGATACAGAAAACCTAAGCACTTAGCAGCATTCTTAGCGATTTCAAATATATGGTCGTTCCAACGGAGGTCGTCGTTGACACACATACCGAGTACTGAGAGCTTTTTGGTTTCTTCGATGTAAGTGCCATTCATGGACAATGACATTGGGGTATGTTTAGCTTTAACGACAGAAGACAGCATTGAGTTTTCGAAGTATTAAACTCCACACGATTTCTATTACCCCATTTGACAATGCTGTATAAATCGTCAGCAAAACAGTTAAGTGGATTAGAAGTAACAGACAGAAGATCGTTTATAAAAATCAAGAAAAGAGTCGGAGACAGAACAGAGCCCCGGGGCACACCAGCATTGATTTTGTGCGAATCAGACTTGAATCCGTCCAATACAACTTGTATTGAACGGTCCAGAAGATAGCTTCTAATCCAACGAACAAGAGTATTATCGATCCCAAAAGCACGCATTTTCGATAAGAGAGCTTCATGCCAAACTCTGTCAAATGCCTTGGAGATATCAAGAGCAATAATCTTACTTTCACCAAAGCGATGTAAAGATTTGTTCCACTGTTCGGTGAGATATGCCAATAGATCACCAGTGGAACGGTTGCTGCGGAAGCCATACTGACGGTCATGGAGAAGCTTTCGATCTTCGAGATATTCCTTAAGCTGACGGTTAATCAGTGTTTCCATGACCTTAGAAAGAAGGGATGTCAGTGCTATGGGTCGGTAGGAGGAGGGGGAGGATGGGTCACCTTTCTTAGGGACAGGCTGGACAAATGCTGTTTTCCATCTTCTAGGAAAGATTCCAGAAGAGTAGGAGCGATGGAAAAGCTTACGCAGTGGCTTTGAGGCAGCGTGGAGCTGGCAGCGAAATGGGCGGCGAGTTTGCGGTTTGCCTTCTCTGAAGAGTAAACAATTGATTTGTTATTGTCGATGAGCGTAAATGTAAAATGACTATTCATTAATAATTGGCAAAAGATGCAATGCTATAATCCAAATAACTAATTAATCCGTTCAAATTACAACAAACTGCAGGTGTCCTGATAAACGATATAATCTTTAATCCTGCATTTCCAAACCATAATCGTATTAGTTTTATAGATCTTCTGCCTCAACACTTGCTTCCATTGCTCACATATGCACGTTGTTAACCCTTCTTATTACACATGGCTGCTTGGTGTAAGCCAACACTTTCCGTTCGTCCACATCTTCACATAAGCAGTATTTGAACCTTCTTTAATGTTCGGTTTTAACAGGAAGTGTATCCACCCCATAAACCTCCCACCAAAGATTCTATTCAAAACTGACCGCCTCCACTCCTTCTCGACCTTAAATTAATTAACTCCAACATAAACACTTTGTAACCGGAATACCGGACAACCAACCCCATCACCCATCGACTCTGGGCTTTACACTTACCCACTTTATCTAACCTCAACGAGGACGCCATGAAGCATGCCCAACACCCAGAGCACCAGGCAACCTGGACAGCAAAGTTATTGACGTTCTTCTGGGGATTCCTCAAGCATTCAAGTGCAGAAATAGTAGGTATCGTGTTTAATGGTCATTTTGCGGTCTAAGGAAGCTATGCATCGATGTGAGCCAGCAAAATACAGTATAAATATTTTGGTCGGGTTTTTTTTCTCTCGTCCCGAGAAAAATCAATTATTTTAAAGTCCAGCATATAACTTCTCAAGAATGAATCATTTTCAATTAATATTCATCATCCATAACCTTGTTCTGGCTTAAAAAAAAGCCAATTCCTAGGACTTGGAAGTAAGTCATAAAGAACAGGTTGGTTGAAAATAATGGGATGCTTTATGGATAAAAAAAAAACTACGCAAACTTGCATATCTGTGGTACGAGAATAAGTCAGTGAGTAGTGCACAGTGATAAACGTTTTCTTCGGAAATTGCTTTTACCCCATTAACCTGCTTGTGAAAGATATGTTCCCGGGAAAGTTTTTTTTTTTTTACTGTTATTTGGGAAGATAAATGTCAGGTCATTTTGAACAAAATTACTTAATGGGTTACTTCTTGATTAATGGGAGATATTAAAAAATGGAGTAGATTAATCAGTTCATACATATTTCCTTTACTAACAAATGTAAGTAATTTCTTAGTGCAAAACTGGATCATTATGTTTTTGAAAAAGAAGACTTTGAAAAAGTGCATAAAAAGTGCGTTTCCGGTTAGTGCATCTTCGTGGGAATGGGCCGATCTTGCAATGCAATTCCCTACAAACGACGAGACTGTAGTTAATCGAACGCACCTATGTAAGCAATAAACATAAAGGCGTACGTGACCAAACAACGAACAACTGCACATAATATCTGCCTTGCCTGGCCACATTGACGGAAGCGCACATGCAACTTGAATCAAAATGTAAAAGAGAAGGAATGATTTTCAATAAGAAGGAAAGAGATGGGCTAAAGAATCCAAAATCTGCACGAATCTCATAATTTATTTTAAAACTCTGTGCAGTGACTCAAGTTTCCTTCTCATATCGTTTCATTTTTTGACAGATACATTAATTTGCCGTGATGGAAGGTTCATACGATTCACTTGAATTGTATTGATTTGAGTGCTTTTACTCATAAAAAATATATTTAAAAAAAAATGTTTAGAAATATAAGCTTATCAAACTAAATACATATAAAACACTTTTGCGAATAGATTCTTAGCACAGACACAACCTTTCTTTGTAGAGAAAAGCTGTGTTTTACTTTCCAGACGTTCCTCTCGTGTCAGTTTATCTCAGTGTGCAGCCCCGAGTTTGCGGTGATGCAATTGCGCGCTTCCGTCAATGTGGCCAGGCAGTATAAGTGCCTGTCCATATAGTGATTGTTGAGTGCACTCACGGCACAACAGCTGTGTCCATATTGTGTTGTGATAACTCATGTACTATTGCTTAAGTGTGAGAAGGAAAAATAATAATAAAATATGAAAGTATAGTTAAAACAAAAGCACAATTTTTTATTTTTTTGTTCGGGCTACTTTTGAAAACGGCTGTACCGATTTTGACGAGACTTTTACTGACAGATAGCTGATGTTCTAGGAAGTAACTTAGGTGTCAAGATGGGGTCCTTTTTCGAAAATTCTTATTTATGGACCTAATATTGTGAGAAATAGTTAAGGCTATTTTTTTAATAACTAAGTAGGTGGTGTCATATATTTTTATTCATGGACCAATTTTGACAGGGCTTTCGCAGACATATAGCTGATGTTGTAAGGAGTAACTAAAGTTATTTAACGTACATATTTTCACATCAACAATATTACATTTTGTTTGTGTACTGACACGATTTGTGACGCTGTTTTCGGGTATCAAGAAAATGTATGGTATGCCACAGCAACGCCAGGTGTGTTAGTTAGCTTGTTAGTTTGTACAAATTAAGGTAAAATAAATAAAATTAATGGACCTTCGTTATTATAGGTAAATAAATAACGGACGGATCCCCATATCAGACGATCCAGTTGTGGCGTTCATTAAAGCTTTTAAAGGATTTCTAAATCATTGATTTTTTTTATGCAGAAATAAATAACACAAATTTATTTAAAACCCCTTTATGTGTAATATGATCAAGTAAAATTCTGCTAATAAATAAATTCAAAATATCAGGTTTATTGTGTCATCAAAATAATCACTGGTTTTTCTTCTTCAACACCTCCAAATTAAAAATGGAAACATTTAATAGCCAGTTTCAAAGATTATTACAACTGGTGCCTTAAATATTTAATTAATAGTTAGTTAGTTAACATTGCCTAAATGAGTTTTACTCTAAAAAATCTTCTTTTTGGAGAGGATTGTTTGTCACATTTTTATTACGTCATTTTTGACAAAAACCAGAACGAATTGGGAAGAGTTTCGTGCAGATTGCGAAGAGGCTATTACACTTGAAGTATCATTGCAAACTCCGTTTGAATTAGAAGAGAGATTTATTAAAATCGTCCAAAATACTGCCTGGAAAAACACTCCGCAAAATAGCAGAAATTCAATTCCTAATGAGCAAAATGTTTCAATTGAAATTAAAGAACTTAAACTCGAAAAAAGAAAAGCACGTAAGAAATGGCAGCAATCCCGCGCTCCTCAACACAAAACTATTTTGAATCAGCTGTACAGTAAACTGAAAAGTGCAATTCGAGATTCTAGAAACCGTGAGATTTCTATTTACCTCGAACGTCTTTCCGCAGAAAAAAGTACGAATTACTCCCTGTGGAAGGCTATTAAAGGTGTTAAAAAACTCAAGTTACAATCAGCACCAATTCGAAAAAACAATGGAGATTGGGCTAAAACAGACAAAAAAAGGCAGATCTGTTTGCCGATCACCTCGAGAAAACTTTCAAACCCTTTGACGATGAGGAGTTGTTGAAAGAACCCGTTGATACTCATTGGACCTCTGAAAACTTCCGAATTCCAGATGTCACATTTTCAGAACTTCAGATCGACGCTATAAGAAAGAAACAAAAACGAAATAGCATGATAAATGCACCCATTCTTAAAGAGTTGCCAAAAAAGCAATCACTAAAATCCAACATCTGATTAATGCCACGTTTAGGCTTGCATACGTTCCACGGCAATGGAAAGGGCCGAAATCATGATGGTCCCAAACAGACAAAAAAAAATGGTCCAAACTTACAGACCAATATTGTATTAAATTTCTAAGTTATTCCAGAAATTATTACTTAAGCGCCTACTTCCAATTGTAGAAGACAACGGCTTATTCCCGAACACCAATTCGGTTTTAGAAATAACCACTCATCAATTGATCAAGTATACAGATATAACAAATGAAATTGAAAAATTCCTAGAAGGGAGAAAGATATGCCCAAGCGCGTTTCTTGATGTTTCCCAAGCTTTCGATAAGGTCTGGCACGACGGCTTAGGATTTAAATTAAGACAGGTTTTTCCGAAACAAATATATTATATTCTGGAATCCTATCTGGAAAAAAGACTTTTCAGAGTGACACAAGGTACTGAATATTCATGATTTAAAGAAATAAGCGTTCTTGGCCCAGTGTTACTCGTTTTTTATACTCGAGATATACCTCAAGAAGAAGACGTCACGATAGCAACATTTGCTGATGATACGTCCATACTTGTATCATCCAGCTCAATTGAAAGAGCAACCGAAAAGCTACAGATAACTCTTGACAAAATAACAAACTGGACGAAGAAATGGCGCATTGTTCTAAACGAGTCCAAATCAACACATGTGAACTTTACTTACAAGAATGTTAACAATCTACCCATCTTTATTAACTCGGTTCAAATACCGTATGCTAACGAAACAAAGTATCTAGGCATGACTCTTGATGATAATCTAAAATGGAAGACGCACGTTAAAAAGAAAAGAGAAGAACTCGATATTAAGTTACGAGAACTAAACTGGCTAATTGGAAAATATTCCAATCTAAGTACTTATAACAAACTGCTTATCTACAAGCAAGTGCTAAGACCTGTGTGGACTTACGGAATACTACTTTGGGGTTGTGCCAAACTTAGCCATATACAAACACTGCAAACATTTTAAAACAAAGTCCTCAGAAGATTTTGTCATCTTTCGCCGCAGAAAAAAAAAGCATTTTTATTGACAAGATTTGTATTATTTATAAGACTGTGCCAACATTATTTTTTGAGGTGATTTTTGATTTCTATCAACGTTTGCTGAAGAATGAGGAATACAGAAAGCACCTTGAATAATTCGATGAATATTTTGAAAGATAACATAACATGAAAGAAATTAATCAATTTTGTACAAACAAATCAACATTGTACTGAAAATGGCAAAGATGTACTTTTGTACTGACGATATCAAATTGTACTGAATTCAGTACAATAGTAAGCCTTTTTCCAACTGTGCTAACCAGTCACATTCAGATTCAATAGATTCAGTCTGCACAGCATCGTCAAACTGGAAAGATCAAAACTAGTTTCAGCGATCAACTAAAAGGAAGTAAAAAGGCAAAGTGTAATTGTGTTGATCAAAAGCAAAACCCATTATATATCCACTTCTGAAAAAAAAGGTTTTGTTCGTATCGTTCAAACGCATACCTTTGGACTTTAATTTGTATCCGAAATCACATTTCATCCTATAGAAAACAGTCCCCAAAATCAGTAGTTAGTTTCAAAACCCCTTTTATCCGCATCAGTATTTGTTTCAAAATC
This sequence comes from Platycheirus rosarum, assembly GCA_963971375.1. Taxonomy (NCBI): domain Eukaryota; kingdom Metazoa; phylum Arthropoda; class Insecta; order Diptera; family Syrphidae; genus Platycheirus; species Platycheirus rosarum. The sequence continues at coordinate 300,858,293 of OZ020507.1, read as the reverse complement.
AATTTTAATTCAAAATCCCTTATATCCATGTTATGAGATTTGATGGAAATTCTTGAATAGTGCTTCTAAGAAACACGCAGTTATTGAATTTATGCAAAAATTCAAAACCCTTGAGCTGCATTACTGTAGAAATACTGTTGCTAAGCGTCAATATCTACCCAGCGACCTTTCCATTGCTAGATATACCAGATGTATGAGGCCCAGGTCACACAAAATAGCCTCAAAGTGAACCCCAGTTTTTTTCCCAACATTTTTAGTTGGAAAGCTAAGGCTTTCTTTAACATTTTAAAAGAAGAAAGGGACGATCTTGTGACCATTTTATTTTACTGCCAGAAGGTACCAGACAAGCGGCTTATTATTGCCGACAGTTTTACATCTATAACTTTGGAGTTGTTATGAGGACTTCTAAAGCCTCCTTGAACAAAGAAAATGTTTTTTTCATAACATGGACTGAAAACCAATTTTCAAAAGGCTCCAATTAGATTGCTTCCGCTGTATTCAACCGTCTATGCAGCCTAAATTTGAACGAGGTAACAACCGTACGCTTAGTCTGCGTTTAAGTTTAGTTTTAAAATGCTAAACTTTCTAATTTTAGTATGAAATTCAGAGGTTAATTTCAAAACCCATTATATCCATATTTGGTGTTGCCTTAACTTCAAAACTTTTAATCTAAGATCATGATTTCATGGCTAAAGCTGTGAGGAACGTTAATTCAATCATTGCTGCAAAAAAAAGTTCAAAAAACTGTTTTGTTTATAAGATATAGGTTTTTCTCGATTATCTCGAAACTATCAAAAGTGGATATAATGGGTTTTGCTTTTGATCAATACAATTATCCTAAGCAATATCAATAAAGAAAACAAAATCATTTAAAAATAACTAAAAAGTACAAATCCCACATTTATATAAGATTTTGGGGTTGAGTTTTGCTCTAAACAGTCCATGCGAACCAAATAAAATATAAGTTGACCCGTTTTCGAAAACCGAAAACTCTTGTGATGTACAGTTCATGCCGAGCAATGCTAGTTTTTTTTAAAGAAGTCTGTGGCAGTATGACAGAGTAGCTTAAGTCGACATAAGGGAATTTCTTCTTTTTCCAGTGATAAAATTCTACAGTTTGAAAGCCACTTTTCTTCGTTAAAGAAATATCAAGTGTTTCCTTACCACTTATGTTTTAATGACTATACAATGTTTTCAACATAGTAGCTTATGTTTAGGCATTTTCTTAAGTTACAATATTTAAAACTTTTAGTTTCAACAGAAAATCTTATATCGGGGTAAGTCGCGTGAATTTTTAAGTTTCTTGGTGCCCTTTGCTTTTTTCAAAAAAACTTATATTGATTTAAGAGGTTCTGTCAAATTTTTTTTTTTTGATCTCATGGACTTATGTTAACATAAGCTGTTCTGTTAAAACTAAGAAAATAGAATTTTAAAAATTTAAGTTTAAAAGAACGTCTTAACATTCGCAAAATGAAGCTGAATGTAGATCGGAACTACTCCTCCTTCATTATTGATGTAAAGCGTAATAATGATATTTTTAAATTATTAAATGATGAGAAATTCTGGCCGGTAAACTCAATAGTTCACCCTTTGCGGAAGCGACCTACTGTAGCCAAAAAGAGGTCAAATGTACGAAATACTCAATGAGTTATTTCTCAATGTTCTACCAAAATATTGGAGGATTGAAGACAAAACTAAAATCAATGTTTGCTTCAAGTCTTGGGTTTAACTATGATGCAATACTTTTTACTGAAACATGGTTAGATAAGTCTATTTTGGACAATGAAATACTATGTAGTTCGTATCAAATATTATCCTTAACTAGCAGTAAAAAGTCTGGTGGTGGAGTTCTAATTGCCATTAGAAATTGCTACAACTGTAAAATTGTCTCTATGCCCTCAATAAGCGTAGAAATGGTATGTGTTACAACTCTCCTCAAAACTTTCCAACTTTTTATAGTCTGTGTCTACATTCCACCAAAAATGAATTGTGAACTTTACGATCAATGTGTTATAAACATTAAGTACATCGTTTCCCTGATGAATCCCAATGATCGGTTACAACTTGTTGGTGATTTTAATTTACCAGACATTGAATGGGACGTTCTTCAAGAAGATGACAAATTTTTGTCACCTACATCGTTGACATCAGAAACGAGTATTTCTTTTGTGGACTCAATGTGCTCTTTAGCCTTAAATCAAGTTAACCCGTTTAAAAATGAAAGAGGTAATTTTCTCGACCTCGTGTTAACGGGTGCAAAGATCATGCCCTTTAGTGGATGATGTTAGATTTCACCCTTGCTTTGAAGTTTTAATGGAAATGCCGACCTCCGTTTGTGCTAGTCAATACGATCATGGCTATGAATTTGACTTCAAGAAAACTGATTTTGAAAAACTCAATATGGAACTTTCTCAATTTCACTGGGATAGTGTCTTTTTTAATATGGATGCTAGTAAAGCAACTGATACTTCCTATGAAATATTGTACAACAGCTTTTTCAAAACTTTCATTCATTCATTCTTGCAGAGTAACAACACACACACAGGAATGGTTGAGAGTATAAGGCACTAGGCCTTGGCTCCTTAAGGAGCTGTCGCGCCAATAAATTTATTTATTTATTTAGCTTTTTCAAAACAATACCTGTTCGCCGCATCAAAATTGTTGATAATTGTGTTCCTTGGCTCACACCTTTCCTTAAAAGGCTTAAAAACAAAAAAAACAAACTCCACAACAAGCTCAAATTCAAGTTTACAGTTTCCACTGCTCAAGAGTTCAGCAGAATAAGAAGAGAATTACAAGTCAAATCAAGGGCTGCATATAAAAACTACATAATATCTATGAAAGCTAACCTATTACGGAATCCTTCATCTTTTTGGAAATTTGTTAAAAATAAGAGAAAAATAGCTGAATTACCGTCCTATATGAATTTGGATCAAATTTCTTCAAATGATTGGGTAATGATCTGTGATATGTTTGCAGAAATGTTTAAAGGCATCTACAAATGTAATAATGGGTTGGCTGGGCTGCATCAAATTACCTCTAACATGAGCATTACAAACGACTTGCCATTTATTCAAGAAAACGATGTGACAAGTGCAATAAAGAAGTTAACATATTCATTTTCTACTGGACCTGATAATGTTCCTTCCTGTGTTTTAATAAACTGCTGTCATTCCTTGGCTAGTGCTTTATGTTATTTGTTTAACCTATCTTTGTCGTATTCCGTTTTCCCGCACGCTTGGAAGTCTTCATTTATAATTCCACTTTTTAAATCAGGAAGCCGATGCAACATGCGTGACTACCGAGGTATAGCAAAACTCAGCGTTATTCCCAAGATGATGGAATCTATAATAGTCCATGAGTTGATACATGGTGTAAAATCGCATCTATCGGACAGACAGCATGGATTCGTCAAGGGCAAATCTACCATTACAAATCTGTTGGAAATTACATCATGCATAACAAAAGGATTCATGAATGGTCATCAAACGGATGTAATATACACTGACTTCTCCAAAGCCTTCGATCAACTTAATCATCAGCTGCTTGTTAGAAAACTTTCACTTTTCGGCTGGTCCCCGAAACTTGTGCAATGGATTGCAAGTTATTTATCATCTCGTACTCAATATGTTAAGTTCAAGTCTCATTTATCCAACGCAATAGACGTCAAGTCTGGCTTGCCTCAAGGAAGCCACCTGGGACCACTGTTATTCGTAATTTTTATAAATGATTTACCCTCTGTGATAAAATACTGTGATATACATCTCTATGCTGACGATGCGAAAATTTCATATTCATATAAAAATAATGCTGATTACTTTCAACTGCAATCTGATATTGATCATTTGCAGGAATGGTGTAATAAGAATGATCTCACACTGAACTCTAAGAAATGCAAAGTAATGACCTTCGCTAGAGTTAAAAATGTTTTCTTTAATGAATACTCTATAAATAATTCAAAACTTGAAAGAGTTAATTATTTTATAGACTTGGGAGTGATATTTGATTCAAAATTAGACTTCATAATGCACATCGACTCTATAACTGCAAAAGCTTCTGTTCGTCTAGGAATGAATAAACGATGGTCAAAAGAATTCAACGACCCTTATGTGACAAAGAGCCTGTCTGTTGGACTGGTTCGTTCGATCTTGGAATATGGTTCCCAAGTTTGGTGCCCATATTACTCCTGTCACATTGCCCGCATTGAATCCATTCAAAAACAGTTTCTATTATTTGCTCTCCGTCATCTTAACTGGGATAATCATCACCATCTTCCACCATATCGTTCGCGACTTTTACTGATTGGTCTTAATACGCTTGAGGATAGGAGGTCATCACTCAATGCTGCATTCATATTTAAACTTTTAAACGGTGATATAAATTCTCCTTATTTGCTTTCCTTAATAAAATTAAATGTGCCATTCCGTCCAAGTCGAAATTATAAAATTTTGCGAACACATGAAACTACTTTAAACTACTTAAATAATGAACCGTTCTCTCTCTTATGTAAACAGTTCAATAATTATAATTCCTTCGTAGATTTTAATCTTACTTCATTGAAATTTAAACAAATTATACTTTTATTCAATTTAAATCGTCACTAATTATGTAAATGTAATATTATTTGTATAATCCAAATAACTGTGATCAATTATGTATCTGTAGTTATAGTCAAATAAATAAATAAATAAACAACTTATGTGATCATAAGCTTTTCTTTTAAAAGCCAATTTTTAAATAATCGTTACTTATGTAAACATAAGTTGGTTTTATTGAATGCAAATCAGTTCACTTCATTGACTAAGAACGAATGTTGTGTTTTTAGATTCGGAGACATTAAAAGTGTTTTTACTTGCGATTATAGGGACTATAAGGCAAGTTATGCATTCGTAAAAAAAAAAAAAAAAATTCTAACAATCAAACATGATATTACGATGATAGAGAAGTCAAAAAAAGTGGGTCCGGAAATTCCGTCCGTCTGTCTGTCTGTCTGTCTGTCTGTCTGTCTGTCTGTCTGTCCGTATCGATATCTACAGCCCAAACGGTTGGGCCTATTTGATTCAAACTTGGTATATAGTATTTTTAGAGTGCTCTACCCGACAGTTTTTGGAATTGGCATTCTAGCTCCAAAACTAACGGTACCTGCCATATAACTTTTAATGAAAAACTTATTTTTCTCGAAAACGGCTCCTACGATTTTGATAAAACTTTCAGAATGATGTTTTCTGTGCAAAGTCTATCTTTTAATTATAATGGATTTTTCAGAAAAAGTTTTATAACGGTACCTCCCATATGACCGGTTTTTTAAAATCAGACTTTCTCGTTAACTAATTGACGGATTTTGATGAAATTTTCAAAATATGTAGTGTTTTATGATTTAAATAATATTGTTTATTAAAATTTTCAAAAACATTTTTTTTTAATTTTTAATAATTTTTTTAAAAAAATATTTTGTTTTTTGAATATTTTGAAAACGGTTTAATAGTTTTTTTTTAAATTTTTTCTCCTAGTATAAGCTTTAGATTTCTTTGAATTGACATACTCAAAAAAAATTTAAAATATGTCTTCGAAAAGGTTTTCAAAAAAAACATTTTTTTGAAAAAACTGGTCGAACGATTTTGAAATGAAAAATTCATAAAATATAAAACAGCAAAGACATAAGATGGCTTACAACATTTTTTCCAAAAAACGTTATGAATAGTGTTTTTTTGATTTCATAAAAATTTTTCCCCCAAATTTTATTTGCTCGGCTAAGCCCTAGCCATTAGTCAAATAAAAAAAGGTGACAACCTACATACATACTTACGTATTTTAAAGCATTTCATCATCATAAAAGCACACAGAATAAATAATGAGCCTATGATAAACACACAAAAACAACTAACAAATAAAAAGAATTATTCGATTACTACTGAATGCAAAAATTTCAATCGAGAAAACAAAAGTTTACACCTTCCTATAAATAAACAAAACCACTGTGTTAACTTTTAATATTGTCGCTTTACCTTATATTTAATACCTACCTCCCTTCCAACCTTATTATAGGTAAATAATATCCTTAATAAATTCCATTAATACCTATCCACATCATACGTTTATCGATCCATCAAACATAATTCAGCTATTTTAATTAATTTGATTTCAAAAAGTAAATTATTGTTATTGGGACCTATATAGGTCCCTATACCTAGCATTATTGCCCTACTGCTGATTCCCACGAATCTTTATGCCAGTTGTTCAATTTTTTCCATACCAAAACGAAAATTAAACTGAAAAAATTCCTTTATATCTTTCTATTAGCAAATTATATTATAAGCACTAAACAACAAGTGGAAAGATAATACACTAAAAAACTGAAAAGCTAACAATCCTATATATTTATGTGTTTATCCCTTTATCGTGACGCATGTTCGTTCGAGCTTCAAACCACAACGATTCTAAAGAAGTTGCACGTCAAAAAAACATTAAAATTAAATCTTTGTCAAAAAGACGCCTGTACCTAAAAAGGATTAGCACACGGGAGCAAGTACGTGCGACCCAGTCGTGCCTTTTATTATTTAAGGAATACGTTTTTTGCGCTGAAGTGTGTTTTGTATGCCTTTTCAATTGTTCTTTTAAATTGTGTGTTCAATTTATATAAATAATATTCGACTTACGAGTACATAAGTAGTTTACAAAAATCGAAATGGAACGTGCAAGAAAAATGCTGTCTATGGCATTGGCGAAGCAAAGTCAGTTATTTGATGGAACATTAGAACCTCCTAGAAGCTATGAAAATAATCCAAGTTCCTCAAATGGTAAGTCACATAGGTTTTACACAAAAAGGAAAAATAAAATCATAAATTTTTTAATGGAAAATGAAGTGCCAGATATATCACTGAATGAAGGATTCCAAAAGTTAAAGAAAACGGAGGTAATGCTAATGAAAACCAAAATGCAGTTTCCCATATGGATGTGGAAGATCCTGATTTTGTGCCTTCTGATTCTGACAATGTAAGTAACAAATCCGATATTTTCTTGAGTACGAAAATCGCTGGCAGTCAGGTTGAAAAAAACCTATTATTTGGAGATTGTGAATCCATGCGTTCAGAAAATGATGAAGAAAATAGCGAAACCAAGGCAAAACAACCAAAAAAGGCGCGAAAAGAAAAAAAGAAACTCTGGAAAAAGCTACATATCTACAAGTGGGAAAGTTGTTCAAGAGATCGTAAGGAAATTGGATGATTGTCGCAATAAATGCAAGGACAAAATTTCATTTGAAAATCAACAACTTATTTTTAAAAAGTACTGGGAACTTGGATCTTACGAGTTGAGACAAGCGTTTGCTTCCGGTTTCATTGTGGTTGAGGATACTAAATTTGAAATAAAAGAAAACAGCCTTACTAATCGGAGAAATCGAAAACACACCAATAAATATTTTTTGGAAATAAGTGGTAAAAGGGTTTCAGTCTGCCAAAAATGTTTTAGATATACCCTTTGTGAATCGGAGCAATTCATCAAAACAGTAGTTAAAAAAAAACTGGAAGGCTATAGAGCGTTTAGTGGTGATTTGCGAGGAAAACATCCTGGTCCTAAAAAACTCTCTCTTGAAAAAGAAAATGAGATCATTGGATTTATCAATAGCTTTCCGTCATACGAATCCCACTACACCAGACGCGATACTTCTAAAAGATACTTGTCAAGCGATTTATCTATTGCAGAACTATTATCCAGTTTCACTCTCTAAGTTTTCCAAGATTTTCAACACTCTCAACTTGAAATTTAAAAAGCCGAAATTAGACACTTGTCATAAGTGTGAAGTCTTAAAAATGAAAATTGACGTTGCTGCTGACGAGGAAGAACAAAAGAATCTTAAAAAAGAGCAACACGATCACCATCTTGAAGCAGATCTAGCATATAAATCAAAAGCAACAGACAAATCCAAGGCCGATCTTTATTAGTTCTAACTTTCGACTTACAACAGTGTCTTCCAACACCATTTTTAAGAACTTCAGTCTCTTTTTATAAACGCCCATTGTGGACATACAATCTCACTATTCATGACTGCAAGACGGGGCAGCCAGTGTGTTATATGTGGCATGAAGCGTTAGCAAATCGTGGGGGAAATGAGATCGCGTCATGTGTATTTAACCATCTTCAAAACCTTCCAGCTCAAACTCGACATGTTGTTCTTTATAGCGATTGTTGTCCAGGACAGAAAAAAAATTCGTTTATTGCTTCAATGTTTGAGACTTTTTTGCAGATGGAAAATAATATGGAAACCATTGATCACAAATTTCTTCTTCCTGGGCATACTCACATGGAGTGCGATGTTGACCATGCCCTAATTGAAAAAAAGAAGAGGCTTTCAACCGTCAAAATACACCATCCTCGTGATTGGTATCAATTTGTGAGAACTGAGGGCGTAAAACATAAATTTGATGTTAAGGAAGTAAATCAAGATCAGATTTTTAATTTCTCAGCTGTTTCAAAGGAAAAATTTATGTGGCGCAAGGTGGACAATGACGGACAAAAATTTTGTTGGCAAAAGGTTAAATGGATGAGGTTCACGAAGGAGTTTGGAATGGTATACTTTAAAACTTCGCTCAAGGAAATCGAAGAGTATAGGACGCTGAATATAAGACGCCGTGGGTTCAACTCCATCAAAATCACGGATTTGCAGAAATGTTATTCTTCGCCACTTGAAATCAATAAAAAGAAAAAGCAAGATTTATTGGATATGCTGCCACTGATTGACAATATTTATCATCCTTTTTATCAAAACTTAAATACGAATAAAGTTGCAGACTTTCACCCTGATTTAACTGAAGGTGACGAAGAAGATCAATAAACCAAGGTTTAAAATGAAACAAATACTGCTAATACTTATAATAATAACGTCTTATTTAAGGTTTCAATAAAATGTATACGGCTTGAGTTCCTTTCAATGAATTTTTGTAATAAATATTATTTTCAGAAGTAAATAAAAATTACAAATAATTTCCTTATATATATATTTCTTTTTTATTTGAATTCGTTATAACATCTTAAGTCAACTTAGGATCCTCATATTTATTATTAAAATTATGACAGAAAAACTTATGTTACTTAAGATTTTTATTATTTCCAAATTAATTTTTACAAAAGAACTACTTTGCCCTTTATATTTTTACTTGCGATTTATAGGGACTATAAGGCAAGTTATGCATTCGTAAAAAAAAAAAAAAAAATTCTAACAATCAAACATCCCATTACGATGATAGAGAAGTCAATAAAAGTGGGTCCGGAAATTCCGTCCGTCTGTCTGTCTGCCTGTCTGTCTGTCCGTATCGATATCTACAGCCTAAACGGTTGGGCCGATTTGATTCAAACTTGGTATATAGTATTTTTAGATACTTTAGAAATTTTCAAATTATGTAGAACTTTATGATATAAATAATATAGTTTTTTTAAAATTTTCAAAAACATTTTTTTTTTAATTTTTAATAATTTTTTTAAAAAAATATTTTGTTTTTTGAATATTTTGAAAACGGTTTAATAGATTTTTTTTTAAATTTTTCTCCTAGTATAAGCTTTAGAATTCTTTGAATTGACATACTCAAAAAAAATTTTAAATGTGTTTTCGAAAAGTTTTTCAAAAAAAACATTTTTTTGAAAAAACTGGTCGAACGATTTTGAAATGAAAAATTCATAAAATATAAAACAGCAAAAGACATAAGATGGCTTACAACATTTTTTCCAAAAAACGTTATGAACAGTGTTTTTTTGATTTCATAAAAAATTTTCCCCCAAATTTTATTTCATATTGCTCGGCTAAGCCCTAGCCATTAGTCAAATAAAAGAACCTACATACATCCCTAGGTATTTAAAAGCATTTCATCATCATAAAAGCACACAGAATAAATAATGAGCCTATGATAAACACACAAAAACAACTAACAAATAAAAAGAATTATTCGATTAGTACTGAATGCAAAAATTTCAATCGAGAAAACAAAAGTTTACACCTTCCTATAAATAAACAAAACCACTGTGTTAACTTTTAATATTGTCGCTATACCTACTCGCTTAACAGTAGTTGGAACGTGTATCTTATATTTAGTACCTACCTTCCTTCCAACCTTATTATAGGTAAATAATGTCCTTAATAAATTCCATTAATACCTACCCACACCATACGTTTATCGATCCATCAAACATAATTAAGCTATTTTAATTAATTTAAAAAAGTAAATTATTCTTACCTATATAGGTATCTATACCTAGCATTATTGCCCTACTGCTGATTCCCACGAATCTTCATGCCAGTTGTTCAAATTTGTCCATACCAAAATGAAAATTAAACTGAAAAAAGTCCTTTATATCTTTTTATTAGAAAATTATATTATAAACAGTAAGCAGCAAGTGGAAAGATAATACTACACTAAAAAACTGCAAAAGCTAACAATCCTATATATTTATGTGCTTATCCTTTTATCGTGACGCATGTTCGTTCGAGCTTCAAACCACAACGATTCTAAAGAAGTTGCACGTCAAAAAAACATTAAAATTAAATCTTTGTCAAAAAGACGCCTGTACCTAAAAAGGATGAGCACACATGAGCAAGTACGTGCGACCCAGTCGTGCCTTTTATTTTAAAAAACTTACATAAATCACCAATTATACTCCTAGCCTTAAAATTGAGCCAAAATAGAAGTTAAATAAATAATAAATACCAATTTTTGACAAAAACGTAAATTTCTCGAAAACGTTTTTCTCAAAATAAGCTACTCTGTCATATTGCCACAGAAGTTATTTTTTTTTTTTTAAATTCGATATCCCAATTTTGAAATATCGCATCTGTCATAACTTGCCATCTATTATCGCAGCCCCAGCTTAAAAGATTTATGTGATGACCAAGGTTAATCCAGGTTTCAACATGTAGCTTGGCGAACATATTGTCTGGAAAAGTGTTCCTATCAAAATTCTAATAAATAACCAATTATTATCAATATACAGTTGATTTTATCTACAAAAAAGAAAACAATACTTGCCCTTATAAAGGAAGTAAAAGCCACTTATTATAACACTTTTCTGACCATAAATGGGTTCCATTTTTAACTACTGTAACATTAACACATTTCCAACACCTTTTTGTGTGAGTAAAAGCGATTAATAATATTATACGCTATATCATCATCTAATGGTGTTCATGATTTCTCAGAAATAAATTTTATTGAATGTCCCGAATGCCTGCCTGGAAGGTTCCTTAACGAGCAATTAAGAAGCAATAATAATTATACAGACTTTTCCATAATCATTTGTTTGAAAAGAAAACTAATGACATCAGTAAAATGATTTCATCCATGATTAAGAAACACAAAGTGCTAATGAATATGGATATTAATTGCTTTATAAGTAAAGCAGATCCTTGGCAAGAGTTTGTTTCTAATAGTTGAAGGCTTTTAATTGGTCATTGCCTGGGGTTCAGTTTGAGAACAAATTTTTCTATCGAGGAAGTCTTTTTTTTTTTTTTGGTAGGCGATAAAGGTAATTTATTGTGGCTTAATTGTTTGAGGTTTCTTATAGACTTCTAAGCTTTTGGGTTACAAGGATAAATTTAATACTACACCAGTGTTAGAATAACGGGTGATTTTTGTGAGGTTAGGATTTTCATGCATTAGTATTTGACAGATCACGCGGGATTTCAGACATGGTGTCAAAGAGAAAGATGCTCAGTATGCTTTGACATTTCATCATGAATAGATTTACTAACGAACAACGCTTGGAAATCATTTAATTTTATTACCAAAATCAGTGCCCTAGAAAAGTTGGCAGAAAATCCGCTTTTTTATCGACAAATTTTGTTCAGCGATGAGGCTCATTTCTGGTTGAATGGCTACGTAAATAAGCAAAATTGCCGCATTTGGAGTGAAGAGCAACCAGAAGCCGTTCAGGAACTGCCCATGCATCCCGAAAAATGCACTGTTTGGTGTGGTTTGTACGCTGGTGGAATCATTGGACCGTATTTTTTCAAAGATGCTGTTGGACGCAACGTTACGGTGAATGAACCGAACACTGATTTTGGTAATAAAATTCAATGATTTGCAAGCGTTGCTCGTTAGTAAGTCTATTCATGATGAAATGTCAAAGCATACTGAGCATCTTTCTCTTTGACACCATGTCTGAAATCCCGCGTGATCTGTCAAATACTAATGCATGAAAATCATAACCTCAAAAAAATCACCCGTTAGATTGCTAATATTTTTTTTTCTTGGGAACAAAGATCTTAGGGGTCAATACTCGCTAAACAGGCCATTTTTGTTGTTCAAGTTGTAAGATAAAAGCCAGGTCTCAGGATTTTTGGCCACTTATTTTTTTAGCTTTTGAAACTAAAATACAGCAAAAAAACAAAAAAAAATCTCTGGGTAATGACCTGATAAATGTCCTAATCTTGAAGAATTACCGAGAAAATCAATTATTCAAATCTAAACCGCCAATGGCGACCTCTGTTTCTGTAAGACCGGGTTTTAATGTTGTTCATATCGCACCTCCGGTGAAACAACGACGTAAGTGCAAATTTTAAAAATTCTGAGTTAAGTATGCCACGATTCTACAAAAAGGTATTTCCTTCCAATAAAACAAAGACGCAATTGAAAATATTCTATTTGTCTCCTGGGGGCAGATATGTCTTTGTACCGTTACACTGTTTTCAAACAATTTTATCGCAAGTACATTGCCATATCTGTCACTTGTGTTACAAATCTCCAACGGACAACACTTCAATTAGTAAGTCAACGACCTATTTGTTAGTCACGCCACTTTTTATATAATTTTATTATTATTTTCGTTCGAACAAAGACGTAAGTGCACGTTATGGCAGTTTTCTGTTGATTTTTTTAAGTATTTTACTAATATTTTAGTGAGACATCGACACAAGTGTGAATTACGTCATTGTTTGATAAAAAAAATCTGTTTAAGCGACGTAAGTATAGTTTCTGTCTTTGTTCATCCAAATATAAGCATCGCTTTCGAAAATCTACAAAAGTGGAAGCTGCCCATCCCAAAGTTTCTTCAGTTACGTCAGATGTTTCTGAACCCCAACCAAGTACTTCAGCAGCCGCATATAATGAAGCTAACGAAAATTTGCAAAACTGTTACACTATGACAATAACTAGTGAAACAAAAATGAATTTAAGAAAGGTTTCCCAGAAAACATTCAGTGAAGCTACCAATTCAGAAAATGAAGACTTTTCTGCGGTTGAAAGTGCTTACTCTCCAACAGAAGATCAGGGTTCCGAGAGTGACAGTGGTTCATCGAATATTTCCATTAATGACTTGACAGATCAACAACCAGAAGTCTCGGTGATCAACTTACCTATAAAGAAGGGAAAAAAAAAGATCTCGAAACCCAGACAGCTGGAAGCAGAATGTTGCAAAAAACTTACGTAACTCAGGACAAAGCTATGTTTCGAAAAGGGGTAAGTTTGTTAAAGAAAAAGTTATGGGACAACCATGCTCTAATCGATGCAAGTTGGGATGCTCAAGAAAATTTGACGAAAATTTAAGAGCGGAACTGTTCAAAACTTATTGGAGTCTCGCTTCTTTTCAACGTCAACGCGAATTCTTAAACTCGTGCATCGAACCGCTGCAGTTGAAATACCGTCGCATATCTCTTTCTACAGAAACACCAAGGAGGCAAAACTGTGCCTTTTTCTTATTGAACAATGGAAACAAAGTTCGAGTGTGCAAACAATTATTGATAAGCACTTTTGCAATTTCGGAAAGAGTACTTCGATCAATTATTCAGAATAAGGCTTTAGGTGAACTAATCAGCAAAGAAGATAAACGCGGAAAGCATTCCAATCATCCTAAAACCGATAGCGAAATACTAGATTCCATAAGAGAACACATTAACTCCATTCCACGAATCGAAAGTCATTATTTAAGGGCTCAGACTTCAAGGGAATATATAGATGGTGGGGTGTCTATTGCTGAAATGTATAGGCATTAAAAAACAAAACGAACTGCTCTCCAAAAAAACGTGTCGAGTTATGATGCATAGGCTAGAGTTTTCAATAATGAATTTAATATCGGATTCTTCGTACCAAAAAAGGATCAGTGCGATGTTTGTGAAGCCTATAAAAATGCAATAGGAGTTAGAAAGCTCTTACAACCAACATCAGGAAGAAAAAAGATTGAGTCGTGATGAAAAGACCAAAGATAAGGAAAACGCATCCGATATTGTATTAGCAACGTACGACTTACAAGCGGTTCTTCCAGTTCCTATTGGACAAACATCTGCATTTTTTTATAAATCGAGGCTTAACTGCTGCAATTTAACTGTAAGTAAAATAAGTGATGCCTACATAATTTTACTTTAAATAATTCAATGATGCTAAAATGTCTTTGATTTTAAATTTGCAGATATCGGAGATGAAAAATGATCACACAGTGTGTTATTTCTGGCAATAAAGTCCATAACACATAAATTTCTTATTCGAGGCCACACACAGAATGAAGGTGATGCCGTTCATAGTGTTATTGAAAGGGCACTTAAGAAAGCCAAAAAATCAGGACCAATATACGTGCCCGACCAATATGTTTCTATCATAAGAACGGCAAAAAAAAAAGGAAATGCTTTCATAGTTAAGGAATTAAACTAACGGGTGATTTCTTAAGAGCTTGAAAACTTTTTTTTAAAAAAAAAACACATAAAATTTGCAAAATCTCATCGGTTCTTTATTTGAAACGTTAGATTGGTCCATGACATTTACTTTTTGAAGATAATTTCATTTAAATGTTGACCGCGGCTGCGTCTTAGGTGGTCCATTCGGAAAGTCCAATTTTGGCAATTTTTTCGAGCATTTCGGCCGGAATAGCCCGAATTTCTTCGGAAATGTTGTCTTCCAAAGCTAGAATAGTTGCTGGCTTATTTCTGTAGACTTTAGACTTGACGTAGCCCCACAAAAAATAATCTAAAGGCGTCAAATCGCATGATCTTGGTGGCCAACTTACCGGTCCATTTCTTGAGATGAATTGTTCTCCGAAGTTTTCCCTCAAAATGGCCATAGAATCGCGAGCTGTGTGGCATGTAGCGCCATCTTGTTGAAACCACATGTCAACCAAGTTCAGTTCTTCCATTTTTGGCAACAAAAAGTTTGTTAGCATCGAACGATAGCGATCGCCATTCACCGTAACGTTGCGTCCAACAGCATCTTTGAAAAAATACGGTCCAATGATTCCACCAGCGTACAAACCACACCAAACAGTGCATTTTTCGGGATGCATGGGCAGTTTTTGAACGGCTTCTGGTTGCTCTTCACTCCAAATGCGGCAATTTTGCTTATTTACGTAGCCATTCAACCAGAAATGAGCCTCATCGCTGAACAAAATTTGTCGATAAAAAAACGGATTTTCTGCCAACTTTTCTAGGGCCCATTCACTGAAAATTCGACGTTGTGGCAGATCGTTCGGCTTCAGTTCTTGCACGAGCTGTATTTTATACGGTTTTACACCAAGGTCTTCAGCAACACTCAGAAACAGACGCAATATTCTCTTCTGTACGCACTGTACGCATTCGTGTGGTTGGTTTAATGTCCAATAAAGTAAACTGAGTGCGAAACTTGGTCACAATCGCATTAATTGTTTGCTCACTTGGTCGATTATGTAGACCATAAATCGGACGTAAAGCGCGAAACACATTTCGAACCGAACACTGAATTTGGTAATAAAATTCAATGATTTGCAAGCGTTGCTCGTTAGTAAGTCTATTCATGATGAAATGTCAAAGCATACTGAGCATCTTTCTCTTTGACACCATGTCTGAAATCCCGCGTGATCTGTCAAATACTAATGCATGAAAATCCTAACCTCAAAAAAATCACCCGTAACAAGCTATAAAGACATAGCTTGGGAACAAGTTATATTTAAGACGATAAACCGGCGCTCTTCTGTGACGAAGGATTTGCAGAGCATAAATTTAAAGCACGCATACTCTTCAAAAATACCGTTGGCAACAGGAAAAAAAACAGATATATTAAGCCTGCTAAAAAGCAATATAATACCAAGTTACTATGAGCCTTTTTTTACCAACATTTTTTAAGTTTCTTTATTTAAAAAGACTTACGTTTATTTATACTAATATTATTAAAAATACTACTTGAAGTACAAAAAAATGACTAAACTGCCAAAAACTATGCTGAATTTCGCTTTTATATAAAGTTTGTTCCATAAAATAAAAAAAAAAGGTATGTGTTGTTTAATAAAAAAAAGTTTTCAAAATGTTAAAACGCGTTTTCTGAAGAACTAACATTTTTGCACTTAGGTCGTTGTTCACTACACAAGTTTCTACTTCCAATTGTTGTAGAAGTATTTGATCATAATGATTTGTCCTATTTCTTGAAAGTTAATTTGGGTTTATTGATTCCTAGAAATAAAGAATTAATTCAAAACAATTAATTGATTCTTTTGATCCGACTTTTTCCGGCTTCTTTTTTTAAGTTTATTACTTTTGAACAAAAATGCATTTTTTAAGTTTATTTAATTCTGAATGAATACTTGTTAATGTGTCAATTTAGTCAAAATTTATATTAAAAGACTAGCAAACAAAATTGAAAAATCTCTAGGGGAAGGAAGGATATATTCCAGCGGGATTTCAATGATGCTTCCCAGGCTTTCTGTTAAGCTCGCACGACGGCTAACAATTAAGATAAGGAAAGGTTTTAATGAAACAAGCATATCATATTCTGGAATCCTACGTGGCAAAAAAAAAATTTGAGTAAAACAAGGTACGAAATTTTCAGGATTTAAAGAAATAAATGTTGGTGTGCCACAAAGAAGCGTTCTTGGTCCACTCTTATTCGTACTTTATACTCGAAATATAATTCAAAGGCAAGAGGTCATGATAGCCACATTAGCTGATAATACGGCCATACCTGCATCTTCCAATAGAATCGAAAGAGCAACCGAAAAGTTACAGAAAACTCGTAATTAAATAAAAACCTGTACAAAGAAATGGCAAATTGTTCTAAACGGGACCAAATCAACATAGAGCACTGTAGCTGGAAAAAAAATCTCAGTACCAACTTTTATTTGGTTGAGTTCCACAAAGTGCCAAGCTGATGCTGTAAGCACAAATAAAAAATAGGCACGACTAGGTGGCACGTACTTGCTCTAATGTGACTAATTACATTGGAAGACAATATCTTTGATATAAACAAGTAACATTTACGTAGGCAAATAAATAAAGTTATCAAAAGTTTGAAAACCACAACATTTAAGGGTTTTAGTTAAAATCGAGTTTGCCATGTTATATCATAATTAATTTGTGAAGCAAGTATTTTGAAAATTGTATGAACGATTCTGATAAATTAGTGTTTTTTTTATATTTAGTTTTATGCATTCCTTTAGAGTTTGTTAATATACAACTTTAATGAAATTTGAAATAAAATTTGTTGATTATTTTTAAGAATATTAAATATTCAAAAAAAAAAACTAACATTTCAAAAATCTATTATAAATGGGTATAAAACGATTCATGATATGCAGAATTTATTTGGTTACCTAGGTCTTTTCAAACACAATGTTTCCAAAGAAACATTTTGAAAACGGGTTGATTGATTTTTTTAAATAATTTTCCCAGATTTAAACTACAGATTTCCCTATAATGATATACTAGAAAAAAAATAAAAATATTTTTTCGAAAAGTTTTGCAAAAAAAATACGACTTTTTAAAAAAACTGGTCGATTTCAATATTTTTTTCCTCGATAGACATTTAGTTTTCAAATTTTATTGCATACTTATAGTTTTTTCCGAGAAAACTATCAGGCCGCTCCCTCACTTGTCGGTGCGGTATCTTATCTCTCGGTTTCCTCGGTACACATTCGGTACCGATATTTCACTGAATACATACATTTCAATGAACACCTACTGATTTGTGTGGTATGTGCGGAATCTTTACGGTTAGAAGGCGGTGTACCGAGTGTCGGTATACAGTATCAGTATTATTTGGATGTTTACCGCAAGGAATTTGTGGTTGACGTCTGTCGTCTAAGCAACAGTTTGTTGATACAAAATACAATAAATAATTTTTGAAAGAAAATGACATCCGAGACTGCTTCGAATTTAAAGTTTTGAATAATTCTGTGCGGAAGGTTACCGGGAACTCAAGAGATGAATATGAGATCGATATACATTCGTTAAAGCGGTAAACACCGACTGCAGATACCGCACCGACAAATGAAAACTAATAAAAAAAGAAAGAATTTTTTGAGTTTTTTTTTTCAAAAACAATTTGTTGAAAATTTAAAAAAAATTAGTTTTCTGATAATAATTATCAGCTGCTAGATGTTGGCATTCTCAAAAAAAATATGTTTTCGAAAAGTTAAAAAAAAAGTTTCTTTGAAAAAAACTGGTCAAACGATTTTGAAAAAAAATGTTTTCTTACAATTCAAAACTGTAAAAGAAATTAAATGGCCTACTTCATATTTTTCCAAAAAAAAAACGTTTTAACTAGTAAATTTTAAGTGACTAACAAAATTTCAAATGATTTCTTACCACCTTTTTTCGAAAAATTTCAAGCTCCAAGTTTACTGTCGCCCATTAGAGCAAGTTCGTGCGACCCAGTCGTGCACTTTATTTAACCTACGATTGTTTTGCTATCGACTAGGACCACAACTCTCCAACTTTTGTATTTTGCCCTAAGGTTCCAACTTTGGGGCTGACCTCATGGGCAGGTCTCCCTGGTCTTAGATTGTTCCATGTCTGAGGCAGCCTGAATGCAGGGTCGTTTCTGTTAGTCGCAATTTATGAGAAACATGGAGACGCTATAGGAACATTCTACACCATCTCTGCACAGGGAAGGTTTGGAAACGTACTTTAATTTTCCAACCCAACTTTGCAGCTTGAAAAGGTTTCCCCAAAAGTCCACTACATTTCTCGCGTTTGTTAGAAACTGTTGACCAATGACAGACTGTCATTTCTCTTCGATCTCATCGATCTTGCCTTCAGATATTTGATGAAATAAATGAAAATTAAAATGATTTTCTAAAGAAAAGCCTGTTAACTTTTGTATTTTTGAGTACCAATGGGTGCCAAAGTGCCAGTTTCTGCAGCGCTGAAAAAGTTAACTTCAGTTAAAAGAATGTTGACAATATATCCATTTTTATGAACTCGGTACAAATACCGTATGCTAACGAAGCAAATTAAAAACTATCCAATCTAAGTTCTTATAATTAGTTGCTTATAAACAAGCAAGTGCTTTAACCTGTTTGGAAATACGAAATACAAATTTTGGCGTTATAGCAAACCAGGCTGCCAAACCAATACTGCAATCATAACAAAAGAAATTCCTCAGAGCTATCAAATGAATAAGTTGTGGTGCGTAAGTACATTTATTTGGTTCAAAATTTCAAGGGAGTACCTCCGGTTCAACCGAGTTTAAATCAAGCAAAGAAATGAATTAACAAAAACTGTTATTTCATTTTGTCTAACAACACTTTGTTGAAATTTTAAATTTATTAAACATTTTTCACCGCGCGTTTCACAAAATAAACGAATACAAACCACTTCCAGCTAATGGTGCAATCGTAATAAATAATATTTTTGGCCAGAATTTAAAAACGTAACTGCATCCTGCGCGCCATAAAGAAAATTCCTTTTCCATGGAACAGCAGCAAATAAGCCTCATGGACGGCACAGAAAGCTTCTTTCTAATTACAACTCCATTAAGAAGATAATTGAAATAAAGAGGCCCACACATTGAGTCTGAAGGAGCTAAAACAACAGGATGTGCTATGCACTGCCAACTGGCAAAACCTAAATTATAAAATTGAAGTACATTCACTTTCGTTTTTTTTTTTAATTCTTCCAGGATCTTTATTGTTTCGCACATTCTAGGCAAGGAACACTGTTGCCTTTTCTTATCTGAAGATGTTTACGTCTGTCTTCCC
This sequence comes from Platycheirus rosarum, assembly GCA_963971375.1. Taxonomy (NCBI): domain Eukaryota; kingdom Metazoa; phylum Arthropoda; class Insecta; order Diptera; family Syrphidae; genus Platycheirus; species Platycheirus rosarum. The sequence goes on along the minus strand of OZ020507.1, from coordinate 300,838,382 downwards.
CAGCTTGAATCCTAGGAAGTCACAGGAATAGTATGTGTCTTAGTATGTATTGATATACCACCAACAATGATTGTAACCGCGACTTGGGAAACTGCCAAGTGGGGTATTTCGGTTTCAAATGGCATTGTTTTCCAAGCAAACAAAATGAGTTGCAGGAGACAGTTGAGGTTTTGTTTTTTTTTTTCTTTTAATTTCTGGAGGAAGGACACGTTTAAATGGTGTGAGCTTTCACATCAGATGCTTGATAGAAAAACACTTATTTTTCCGTTTCTATGCTTGCACATTTGATTTAATACACTTTCTAGACATAAGACAGGATCCTATAAAAAAAAAAGGTTATGGTCGTTAGGAAGCGAAACTGATTTTGTTCTCGAAAAGTTTATTCCTTGCTTAGTATGCAACAGCATGGGACTGGGCCAGCTGGCTTTGTTTGAAAACAAAGAGGAAAACGATGATAACACTGCGTCGAACTGTGTTTTAATGCATTGTGATGGTGTTGGTGACAGGGTTGCAAACTTCAATAATTTATATCGAAAATAAAAATATTTTTAGAGTTCAGGCTGAAAAAACGGATTTTTTTTTTATTTTAGAACTGATGTTTAAATTTTGAGATAGTGGAACCTTCAAAAAAATGGGATGTGGCTGTGTCATATGTGTTGTACGTCTAGTAACAGATGATGTTTTCTTTATAAAATATTATTCTACGTCAAAATCATGTTTGAACACTAAGAAGTCCTCCGGATTTCCATGTTTTTTTACGCTGTCGGCACTCGGTCATTTTGTTTTATTAATACCATTCGATATCCTTTCCAACCGTGTATGTGTGTATAGGCTGACATTATATATTTTGTTAAAGTTTTTTTTTTGTATCTTTTAACACTTTATTATAGTCACAAAATACACTAATGTTTTATTTATAGGTCAATAGATTTTGTCAAAAGCTAATGATTGAAACTAAAACGAACGTCGTAACTTCTCCAAATCAAAAGTTATACTTAATAGAAATTTCGATACGCAGCAAAATGACCTCAAAATGGCGGCGCTTCCACCTCACACAGCGTAATAAATTCTTTTATTTTTAGGCTATCAAGTGGTTAAATTGAATGTTGGATAGTTATGATAGATGTGAAGTTGCAACACCAAACTGTATCCCCCGATTTTGTTATGATATACGTTTTTACTTGCGATAACAATCAAACATGACATTACGATGATAGAGAAACATATTTGAGTTACTGGCAAAACTCTGTCTGTCTGTCTGTCCCTCTGTCTGTCTGTCGGTCTGTACGGATGTACATATATATTGAACTACACCCTGTAAAGTTGAACCTATCGTCAAAAATTTTTAATATAGGTAAGGTTATTTTGACATTACACAGAGGACTTTTTTTATCAACGGTTAAGTAAAATATTAAAAATAAATTGCACGAATGGATCGGACGTACTTGCTCATATGTGCGGTCACATCGTCGAATGAATTTAATAAATTGCACGACTGGGTCGCACGAACTTGTTCTTATGTTAGATAATTGCTTAGTGGCTGTTTTTTTTAGACGTGTGGTTTTCAAGAAGAAATAAAACGCATAGTTTAATGTTATGACCAAGAATTTAGCTTTATTATAAAGATAAGGGTTTGCATTATGTTTTAAAAATGATTTCGGGGAATTGGTCGCCGCGGCTGGCTCGAATAAATTCCAGCCGAGGCCCAATTTTGTGAAAATCGGGATCCCGTTTTGGGCCCATTCACCGAACATGTGACGCGCTTGATGGTCTTTCGGATTCAATTATCGCACGAGTTGGATTTTGTAAGCCTGCAAACCAAGATCCTCTCGAAAAATATCTTCCATAAATTGGATGGGCACAGCTCCAATTGTTGCGCGCGATGGCGGATGGACTTATTCGGCTCTTCTTCGATGCTCTGCTCCACCGAACCGAACCATTATTTTGGTAATAAATTTGCACAATTTGCGAACTTTGTTCAGGAGTAAGTCTATTCATTGTGAAATGGCAAACAGAACTGAACATAAATCAAGTGACAGCTATCAAAAAGACCAATTCCGAAAAAAGTATTGCCAGATTGAAAACCACACGTCTATTAAAATAAAAAAAAATTCTTAAAAAAATCATTCCTTTTTACTTACGATTTATAGGGACTATAAGGCAAGTTATGTTTTCCTAAAAAATCTAACAATCAAACATGACATTACGATGATAGAGAAGTTAAAAAAAGTGTGTCCGGAAATTCCGTCCGTCTGTCTGTCTGTCTCTCTGTCCGTATCGATTCCTACAGCCTAAACGGTTGAGCCGATTTGATTCAAACTTGGTTTTTAGTATTTTTAGATTACTCTATCGGACTAGTTTTCGAATTGGCATTCTAGCTCCAAAACTAACGGTACCTGCCATATAACTTATTGAAAAACTTATTTTTCTCGAAAACGGCTCATACGATTTTGATAAAACTATCTGAATGGTGTTTTCTATGCAAAATCTATCTTTAAGTTTTAATGGATTTTTCAGAAAAAGTTTTATAACGGTACCTCCCATATGACCGGTTTCTTAAAATCAGACTTTCTCGTTAACTAATTGACGGATTTTGATGAGATTTTCAAAATATATAGTGCTTTATGATTTAAAAAATATTGCCTATTAAAAAAAAACATGTTTTTGAAAAAACTGGTCGAACGATTTTGAAATGAAAAATTCATAAAATAGAAAACAGCAAAAGAAATAAGACGGCTTACAACATTTTTGCCAAAAAACGTTATGAATAGTGTTTTATGATTTCATTAAAATTTCATTTGTTTAATATTTTCCCCAAAAATTTATTTCATATTGCTCGGCTAAGCCCTAGCCATTAGTCAAATAAAAGAAGTGGACAACCTACATACATTCCTACGTATTTTAAAGCATTTTATCATCATAAAAGCAAACAGAATAAATAAGGAAGCCTAATTTTAACACACAAAAACAACTAACAAATAAAAAAACTATTCGAGTACTTCTGAATGCAAAAATTTCAATTAACAAAACAAAAGTTTACACCTGACTATAAATAATCAAAACCACTGTGTTAACTTTTAATATTGTCTTTATACCCATTCGCTTAACAGTAGTTGGAATGTGTATATTAATTGTAGTACCCATCTTCCTTCCAACCTTATTATAGGTAAATAATATCCTTAATAAATTTCATTAATACCTACCCACATCATACGTTTATCGATCCATCAAACATAATTAAGCTATTTTATTTAACTTGATTTCAAAATTATTCTTATTGGGACCTATATAGGTCCTACCTAGCATTATTGCCCTACTGCTGATTCCCACGAATCTTCATGCCAGTTGTTCAATTTTTTCCATACCAAAATATAATTAAACTGAAAAAGTCCTTTATATCTTTCTATTAGCAAATTATATTATAAACAGTAAACAACAAGTGGAAAGATAATACACTAAAAAAGTGCAAAAGGCAACAATTTTATATATTAATGTGTTTATCCTGTTATCGTGACGCATGTTCGTTCGAGCTTAAAACCAAAACCATTCTTAAGAAGTCGCACGTCAAAAAAAAAACATTAAAATTAAATCTTTGTCAAAAAGACGACTGTACCTAAAAAGAATTAGCACATAGGAGCAAGTACGTGCGACCCAGTCGTGCCTTTTATTTAATTAGTTTAAGAGTTTTCTCGGAAAAACTAAGTATGCAATAAAATTTGAAAACTAAATGTATATCGAGGAAAAAAATTTTGAAAATCGAGCAGTTTTTTTTTGTCGTTTTTTTTTGAAAAACTTTTCGAAAAAATATTTGAATTTTTTTCTAGTATGTCATTATAAAGAAATCTGTAGTTTTCATCTGGGAAAATTATTTAAAAAATTCAATAAACCCATTTTAAAAATAATTCGAAAACCAAATTTTTTTTTAATTTAAAAAAAAAATCGAAAAAAAAAGTTTTTGAAAATTTTGAAACGCGATATAGATTGAATTATAAATGACTTTCTGTGTGCAAAATTTAATTGAAATCGAGATAATAGTTTACGACAAAACCGCATTTGAAAAAAAAACCGGTTATATGAGAGGTACCGTTATAGAACAAATTTCGAAAAAAATTTCTAACTGAAAGATATATTATTGTAAAGAATTAGCACCCTGAAAGTTTTATCAAAATCGTTAGAGTAGTTTTCGAGAAAATCAATTTTTTTGTTAAAAATTGTATGGCAGGTACCGTTATTTTTCGACCTAGAGCAAAAATGAAAAACACCCCCCGAGATACTATCTAATAAATACTAAATACCAAGTTTGAAGCAAATTGTCCCATCCGTTTAGGCTATAGAGGTGCGAAGAGACAGACAGACGGACAGATTTTCCGGACCCACTTTTTTGGACTTCTCTATCATCGTAATGTCATGTTTAATTGTTAGATTTTTTTTGCACGAAATTATAACTTGTCTTATAGTACTTCCCATAGAACCGCTTTTTTTCCTTGACTTTCTGACTGGGTATCCGATTACAATAAAATTGATATTCAGGAAGATGTAAGTAGGCTTAGTAATTTGACATTAAAATATTTTCAAAAACTTTTTTTTTTGTATTTTAAATAATTTTTTTTTTCAAAAATCAATATATTGAAAAAAACGGATCGTTGTATTTTTTTAAATTTTGTTTTTAAGTGTAGGTTATGTTAAAAAGTTAAAAAGTAACCGTTTTTTTTAACCAACCCGGACTTGAAAAAAATAGGCACGACTGGGTCGCACGTACTTGCTCTTATGTGCCTAACTACATTGGTCGGCAAGATTTAAAAAAAAAACAAATAACATTTACGTTGAAAATAACACAGTTTGAAATTATTAAAACTATTAAAATCACAATACTTAACCGTTTTTAGTAAAAATGAAGTACACTACCACACGTCTTAAATAACTAAGAATTTATGAAAAAAGTATTTCGAAAATTGTAGGACGGATTTTGATAAAACCCTGTTTTTTATTTTTAGTTTTTTGAATTTTTTTTTTTCTTTTAATTTTGGTATGCAGTTTCTTAGAGTTTATTAATATACATGTGATTATATAATTAAAAATTATTTTTTTTTTGATTGGCTTTAAAAATATTGATTTTTAAAAAAAAAAAAATCAAAAACTAATTTTTATTATAAAAAAAAAAGTTATTAAAAATTTTTATATGCAGAATTAATTAAGCTATCTATATCTGTTCTTGCCGTTACCGAGCAAGCCAAAAATTAAAAAAGCGTTATATGAAAGGTCCCGTTAATAGACTTTTCCCGTATATATGGTTCTGATCAAATGATAGCCAATACCAACAAAAAAAATCTCAAGAATTTTCATCAAAATTGTTGCAGCCGTTTTGTAGAAAAATAAGCTTTTCCTAAACGGTCGTATGGCAGGTACCGTTATTTTTACGGCTAAAAATAAAATTTCAATTTCCCCTCTGGGCAATGCCAAAATAACCACACACACCAAGCTTGAAGAAAATCGCTTAAGCCGTTTAGGCTGCAGCTCGTTATACATACTGACAGACAGACAGACAGACGGACATTTTTTCTCGATCGCTTTTTTAGGCTTCTCTTTGATCGTAATGTCATGTTTGATTGTTATCTCAATTTTTTTAATATTGACGAATCCTAAACTTGCTTTAGGGACTATTATAATCGCAAGTAAAAATCACACTTTTTCATATTTCTTAAAGTAGTAAAATGGCGTTTAAATTCTTTCGTTCAATACAATTTTACGTACTTCTATCGAACAATCAATACTTTGATGTTCCGTTAATATTTTTAAAATTTTATTCGACGATGTGACCGCACATATGAGCAAGTACGTGCGATCCAGTCGTGCAATTTATTTTGAATTGCCTCTCTATGGAAACAATTTTAAAGACGTATTCACGTCAAAAATATTTCTCAAAAAGCTTTTCTTAAATGAAAACAGGCACACAAATGGTTGGAAATAAATAAGTTCATAGCCGCTCGGCAGTTTTCATGGAAACATTTTAAACAAATTCGTCTTTATTATTTGTGACTTGATCCTTAAAGGTTAACTCATTTTGAATGGATTAGAGCCAAGTGATTTTTCGACAAGCAGACACTTAAAGAAAATGAAATGGGTCCTCCCGTACTAACTTCACAGTTAACCTCAAAATAAGTTCAAACTTCTTTAGGACTTAAATTCTTACTCCACCAAACAAAGAAATTAATTTCGAATTTATTTCATCTCCATGCTGTGTTTTATTTGTGATGGAAATGTTGAACTTCGATACACAAAGACAAACGTCAACTTATCGCTTTAATAAAAACGAACAGAGCAAATTTGGGAACTCACTTGATAATGCAAATTTGCTATGCTCAAATTAAAAGCAAACATCAACATATCACTTGGTTCAAAGACATCGCCAGTATGATGGAACACGACCAAAAGCAACCTTCATCATGTCTCCATCAGACGCCAAGACTGGAACACCGACTCACTCCCGCTTCCACCGAAATGGTGATCCTGGCTGGGATGCTTTATAAGTTAAATCCTTCTCTAAATGTTCGACGAAGGCGACCAAAAAACGTCACTCAGCAAGGAGTCCTGCAGGTGCATACTTTCTACAAGCTCCGAACTCGATGCTTTGGTGCATCCTAAGAAGATGGATGTGGCGCAACCGCTGGTGCTGGTGGCAGAGAAAAGCAAACTGCATGCTGCACGAGTTCATCGTCATTATGTGAAACGTGCCTTGAATTATAATGCCGATCCAATCGCCCGTGTCGATGCTTAGAGGGGTTCTGGGTCTGCACCTTCGCTTCACATGGCATGTCGAAGAAGCTTAAGAGAATCACTTGCCAAGCGAGAGGTGCTTCCGCACTTCTATGTGCGGCTAGATGTGGGCGAAAAGTGATTGGACAAATATTGTTTTAGTGTGCAGTTTAGTTTGGAAGTTGACGGGAGAGTATAACTTTTGTAGGTTATGTAGATTGGGTTGCACGTTTCTAATACTAATGGGCGATTGGTGGTGGTGCTTTTCGGAGGATACCACCCCCCGCCGTCGAAGTAGAATTATGGTGCACAGACGGTGTGGTAATGCAATGGAGATAAGATTAAGGTATTTTGTGAGTTCACATGAAGGGTCGTAGGATTTATGTTGAGCGGATGGTATGAGTGGTGATGTTGTTTGATGGATGAGAGTTATACTAACGCAGATTTCTTCAAAATGTCTTTATATTTTGAGAAGACCTCATTAAAACAGACTATTTTTTGTTTAAAAACCCCTCTGGATATTTTCTTAAAAAGTGAAGTTGAAGTGAAGCGTGCAGGATTATTCGTTTTGGATAAGTCTTGAAGGACAATCTATAAACCTATGGCTTCATCTACCTGAGGAAGAAATCTTTTTCTTCCATAATACTTCGTCATCGTTAATTTTTGCTCGTCATAAAATAACGCGTGCAGCTCTATTGACGATCGCCAAACTGCAATGATAAAGGTGAACTAATTTATTTTGAAAATTTAATTTATCTAAGGGCCAATGCACACGGAGCAATTGGGAAAAAAATAAACTGGTTGCTTACTCCGGTTACAGACCAGTTATGGACTCAGCGGTCACTAGATTCCACACACGAGAATCCCAAAATTGTACAAAATAGGATGATTTCCAACCTTCCCCACCAGCAACAGGTTGGCCTACTGTTTGCTCATCTTCCACAAACTAGAAACTGAAATCAATAGGCAACCCGATATGCAAATCAACAGACGACTGGTTACAAACTGTTTTTTGTGAATCGCAAACGAGTTTTCAACTAGTAGCGGCGTGTGTATCGTTGCATTTGACTTAATACACAGGGCATGATTTAAAGTAAACTAATTGCCAATTCGGATCGCTGATCAGTTTTTTCCCAGTTGCTCCGTGTGCATTGGGCCTAAGAGTTAACCCAAACCATTTTGAAATCTTAATTTCTTTCAATGAAAATATAAATATTCAAAGCTACATAATTACATAATTAAATTATTCCGAATTGAGAACATAAATGGATAAAAATAAAATTTATTACATTTTGACTACGTACACAGGGCATGACTCAAAGCAAACTAATTGCTAATTCGGATCGCTGATCAGTTTTTTCCCAGTTGCTCCGTGTGCATTGGGCCTAAGAGTTAACCCAAACCATTTTGAAATCTTAGTTTCTTTCAATGAAAATATAAATATTCAAAGCTACATAATTACATAATTAAATTATTCCGAATCGAGAACATATATGGATAAAAATAAAATTTATTACATTTTGACTACGTACACAGGGCATGACACAAAGCAAACTAATTGCCAATTCGGATCACTGATCAGTTTTTTCCCAGTTGCTCCGTGTGCATTGGGCCTAAGAGTTAACCCAAACCATTTTGAAATCTTAATTTCTTTCAATGAAAATATAAATATTCAAAGCTACATAATTACATAATTAAATTATTCCGAATCGAGAACATATATGGATAAAAATAAAATTTATTACATTTTGACTACGTACACAGGGCATGACTCAAAGCAAACTAATTGCCAATTCGGATCGCTGATCAGTTTTTTCCCAGTTGCTCCGTGTGCATTGGGCCTAAGAGTTAACCCAAACCATTTTGAAATCTTAATTTCTTTCAATGAAAATATAAATATTCAAAGCTACATAATAACATAATTAAATTATTCCGAATTGAGAACATAAATGGATAAAAATAAAATTTATTACATTTTGACTGCGTACACAGGACATGACTCAAAGCAAACTAATTGCCAATTCGGATCGCTGATCAGTTTTTTCCCAGTTTTTTTCTCCGTGTGCATTGGGCCTAAGAGTTAACCCAAACCATTTTGAAACCTTAATTTCTTTCAATGAAAATATAAATATTTATAGCTACATAATTAAATAATTAAATTATTCTGAATTGAGAACATAAATGGATATAAATAAAATTTATTACATTTTGAATACGTACACAGGGCATGACTCAAAGCAAACTAATTGCCAATTCGGATCACTGATCAGTTTTTTCCCAGTTGCTCCGTGTGCATTGGGCCTAAGAGTTAACCCAAACCATTTTGAAATCTTAATTTCTTTCAATGAAAATATAAATATTCAAAGCTACATAATAACATAATTAAATTATTCCGAATTGAGAACATAAATGGATAAAAATAAAATTTATTACATTTTGACTGCGTACACAGGACATGACTCAAAGCAAACTAATTGCCAATTCGGATCGCTGATCAGTTTTTTCCCAGTTGCTCCGTGTGCATTGGGCCTAAGAGTTAACCCAAACCATTTTGAAACCTTAATTTCTTTCAATGAAAATATAAATATTTATAGCTACATAATTAAATAATTAAATTATTCTGAATTGAGAACATAAATGGATATAAATAAAATTTATTACATTTTGAATACGTACACAGGGCATGACTCAAAGCAGACTAATTGCCAATTCGGATCGCTGATCAGTTTTTTTCCAGTTGCTCCGTGTGCATTGGGCCTAAGAGTTAACCCAAACCATTTTGAAATCTTAATTTCTTTCAATGAAAATATAAATATTCAAAGCTACATAATTACATAATTAAATTATTCCGAATTGAGAACATAAATGGATATAAATAAAATTTATTACAAACGTTCAAATGGGTGACTGAATGTAATGGAAAAGTGGCTGCTTTTATGAGATTTGAAATTTTCAAGCCATCATCCAGATCCAGTGTGTTCAGAATAATCGGAGTGTGAAAAATTGTATTTTGTAGATATTGTGGTTTTGTGTTGAAGGGTGTAGTCCTAGAAATGAATAAAATTATAAATGTTATCAGAGAGACAGAGAGAGAGAGAGAGGAAAATAATCCTCACTGCAAGGATATATGTACACAAATGATTTTGCATTTAAATGTATAAGGATAAGGACCCTCGTCAGGGCTCTATTCATGAAATAAAGTATTTCTGACTGGTATCCGGTTTTGCAGGATTTGAATTTTGCCGAAAATTTCGTTATTGCATAGTGTTAGAGTGAATGGGCACTGTGGCGTATGTGGAATATTTTTTTTTTTGCATATTTATGAAAGTTTTACTTTCAACTTGGCATGCAAACTCGTTGGAGAGTATTTGGAAGATAAAGGTGTTGAACTAGAAATGATTTGGAAATCTCTTACATTTTTCCACACAGATGCAGAAAATATTTAGGAAACAAAAATATAAAAACAGTGGGTTGGAGTTTATGCATTGCCTCTTCTATTCTTATCCTTCTATTTTGTTGTAAGCTTATCAAAAGTTTTTTTCAATAAATACTTTAAAAATACTTTTTTTTTACAAATTTAAAGCCAATTCGGAGTCCTCTTTATAGGTCTGACTGCCTACAAGCTCATCGCTAGAATGCTTTATGCAGTTTATTGTAATTTCCGATTAATCTGCTTGCATGCGTCATTTGCGTCATCAACTTTGCTGATCCTGCCAACGAGGTTGCATAAACAATGCACCAAACTGAGGTTGCTGTCTGTGCCCTTTCTACTCACTATGACTATGACTACCACTACCAATATGTACATATGCATATACAAAAGCAGCCAAGCATAAAAAAAAAAGTCCTTTTACCCCATCCATTTGAGGATGCATCATCATCGTCAGGAAAAACACAGCAGCAGCAGTTAAAACACACAAGCAACAAAAGCAATATACTAGAGTCGGATTGCTAGTAACTCTTCCATGAGCCATTATAGATGAAGAGGACACAACACCGCCATGCGAATTTTGCCATATGTCATTGTAAACAAGTTGCATTGCAGTACAAGCAAATGGAGAACCGAGGGAGTTTTTGAACAGAAAGCAATTGTCGTCGCACTTTCCGCTCCTCTCGGCCTGCCAGTGTCACCAGATGTGGCAAACGGAAGGTGTGATGTGTCCATAGACCAAAGTGTTTTATTGTAACGTACTTGGGTGGACAGTTGATGACGAAAAAGGACTTCGCCAACTGAATAATGGTAACAGAATGGACAAACATGAACATTCCTTTTATAATGAAGTTCAGCCATTCACTGCTTCCACAATATCTTCAAATTCTTCATTTGATTTGAGATTTCTTGAAGCATAGGACCAAGCTGACATTTAGTTCTTTTAGATTAACTATAAAATCTTCGAGGAAAACCGTGACTCAGGTGGTGCTTACAAGTGGAAGAGGACCTCAATCGACTCCACGTGTGAAACTGGAGGGAACTAGCTAGGGACCGAGCTGGCTGGCGCACCTAGGGCTGTAGCGCCATCTAAGATGGGAAGATGACATTAACTCTAATACATATAAATCCAAACTAAGAACTAACAATTTGGACAGAAGACTTTCAACCCCCACTGTAAGTTTAGTTGGTCTAGAACAGCATCCAGTTTATTTAAGACCATCATATCGATTTCAATGCTGCTGGCAGGAGAGGAGGTAGCCCGATATCAGGACCTTTGTGTGAATTGATTGAATTTGCTTAAAAGGGTCTCCAGCAACTGAAGAATTGAAGTCTCTCTGTATCAGTGGCGTGCTAAAGGTAAACATATTGTGTTCCAGAAGTGATAAGGCTTCCTCCATATTCAACTTGTTTGTGTTTCAAACCCGTCAATACAATAACATACATATAATCACCTTCAGATGGGTCTCCGTTAAACAATGAACTTATATATTTATTTAATGGTGTCTATTTATTAGAAAAGTGTGGATCTCGGTGCCTTTGTTTGTCTATAAGCAGTGTGCACAGTTCAATTAGTCTAGAAGGCCAATCCTGGGCGTCTACTCGCCTCGACAGATAGAAGCTGGTCAAATGAGTTGACGAAGCGTGTGTCTTTGAGCAACCGGAAGATTTATAATCTGTCTCTCCTCTTCAATGAGGTGACAATCTTTGTACACTTCGTTTACTCTGCGCTTAATCCTTCACACACAACCAATGTGGCCTCAGGGGACACCAAATGGGTTGTTTTTTGTTGGTTGTCCTGGGAAGTATGGTTAGAATGAATATTTCGGATTAAAATTGATGGAAAGCTTCCAAGTGATGTAGTAATTAATATTATAATGGTTGATTTTCAAAGGAGTGTTTCAAATGTGATGATGATAATGATGGGCAATGGTTATGGCGATGTCGATATGGAAGGGTTTTCAAGATTTCAAACAAAAATTGTTATTTTTATCTTTTATAAACTTTTTTTTTACTTTCGGCTTAAAGTGAAAAAGTCTTTGTGGTCTATAGACCCATATATCAATAGTATAGTAGCCTTACAATTTCTTTGTCAAAAAGAAGGCATTTTAAACGCGGCGTTAAGATTAGTTTAACGCGGCGTTCTAATTGACGTGTTGGAGAACGTCACACAGACAGCTGTCAACAGCGCGTTAAATATTTAAATCTTGATTCTGATTTTCTCAGAATATATCATTTATTCATTTTGTTTTAAGGAAAATGACACAAAATAAGTCAAAAAAGTAATTTGTAAATTTCTACAATAAATTTAAAATGACCTAATTCGCCAAACACAAAATAAAAACAAAATCTTTCTAACGCGGCGTCAAAAAATTAATTTGTAAAAGATCATCACGCGGCATTTTAACTTAAATAACTTAATTTTTTTTTATATCAAAAAATATATATTATATTTTTTTATTTAAAAAACCGTTGTATGAAAGGTACCGCTAATAAACTTTTCCTTTAAATTTGGTTTTGATCAAATGGTAGCCAATACCAACAAAAAAATTCCCAAAAAAAATCATCAAAATCGTTGGAGCCGTTTTCAAGAAAAATAAGCTTTTCCTAAATGGTCAAATGGCAGGTGCCGTTATTTTTAGTCCTAAAAATAACATTTCAATTTCCCCTTTGGGGAATGCCAAACAAATCTCACACACCAAGTTTGAAGATAATCGCTTTAAGCCACTTAGGCTGTAGCTCGTTATACATACTGAAAGAAAGACAGACAGACAGACATTTTTTGCCACAAATTTTTTAGACTTTTCTGTGATCGTAATGTCATGGTGATTGCTACCTCAATCCATTTGCCTTATAGTCCCATTACCTCAAGTAAATATGAGATAACAATCAAACATGACATTACGATTATAGAGAGGCCAACAAAAATTGGTGATAAAAAATGGCTGACTGTTTGTCGGTCTGTTGATCTGTCGGTATGTCAATCTGTCTGTCCGCCTGTATATATAACGATCTGCAGCTCTTTTAGCGCTAAAAACAACAGTGCCTGCTATATAATTGTTAGGGAAATCTTTTTTTTTTCAAAAACAGCTGAAACAATTTTAATGAACATTTCTGATAGTATTTTGGTAGGTATTGGTTATCTTTTAATTAAAACCAAATTTACTGAAAAAGTATATTAACGATACCCGGCTTAAAAAGGTTTATTTTTAAATTTCGACTTTCTCGGTAACGGATTTTTGGATATTTTTTTTTTTAAATTCCTTTGGAAAGATCGAGTTTGACAAATTAATTCTGCAAACCCAAATTTTGAATAACTTTTTTTCTAGTTATAAATTAACTGGGCGAACCCCCGGCACAAGTCCGTTTTGCCCCCAAAAATAGCTACCAGACGGCTAATATTTAGCCACTGGAGATTTCCGAATGCTCAAGAAATTTCCTCAGTCACTTTCGACGGAGCTGCTTGCATATTGAAGGTGAGATTATAATACGAAAATAAAAGAAAAAAAAACTTACGCCGAAATAGTAAACAATTGTTGTACTGTCGAAAATCATCCGATTCAAACAACGATTTCAATGGCTCCGGACTCCCAATATCAAAAATCACATTAGCCGTAGTTTTCTGTTTGTTCATATCGGCCAAATTTTGGGCTCGTGTTACGAATGTGAACGATGACACAATTAATTTAATTATTAATGGTGACATGGAAAAACCGACACCAGAAAAAATATCTAGATTTTTTGTTTATAAATTTTCTCATGGGAACGGAAATACAATGAATCAAATTGCATTGCATTTCCCTTATCAAACACGATGATAAAAAATTGAAACCTTAATTAAAAAAAATATAAAAAAATTATAATTGTATCAAAAAGATCTTGGCCTACATCCTCACAAGATTAAATTGACGCAAGAACTGAAGCCGCTTGTCCACCAGAAGCGTCGTATGTTCGTGAATTGGGCTGAGCAACAACTTGAAAATGATTCGGATTTTCATCGAAAAATCATCTTCAGCGATGAGGCTCATTTCTGGCTAAATGGCTTCGTGAATAAACAAAATATGCGGTATTCGTCAGGCAGCAATCCACACGTACTCCATGAGTCATCATTGGATCCCGAAAAAATTACAATTTGGTGTGGGTTATGGGCCGGCGGCGTCATTTGGCCGTACTTCTTCCGTGATGATCAAGACCGGTAAGTTACTGTGAATGATAACCGAATATTTTTGGCCCCAATTGGATGATATGGACTTGGAGGCCATGTGGTTCCAACAGGACGGCGCCACAAGCTACACAGCGAATGTCACAATCAATTTATTGGAAACCAAGTTTGGAGAACGTGTTATCTCACGAAATGGCCCAGTCGCTTGGCCGCCTCGGTCGTGCCATTTGACGCCGTTAGACTATTTCCTGTGGGAGTACGTCAAATCTGTGATCTATGCCAACAAGCCAGCGACGATTGATGAACTTTGTACGAATATCGAACGGGAAATCGCAGCAGTATCGGCCGATTTATGCTTGAAAACCGTCGAAAATTGGGTTCAGCGTCTGGACTTCTGCAAGCGTGCCCGTGGTAGCCATGCAAAAGAAATCGAATTCAATAATCGCATCGAACGTACTTTTAGAAAAATAAAGAATTTAATTGATATCCAAAACCCTTTTTGTTTTATTTAAAAAAAACTTTTGTAGCGCTCTTGTTGAAAAACCCAATATTAGAAAAAAATATTGATTTAAAATTTACATTAAAATATCTAAATTTTTTATTATTATTATTATTTTTTATTCACAAGTAATTTAAATTACGTGGTAATATTAATATTAATGAGCCTAGCTGCAGAGACTATTGGCTCAAAAATAAATTTTTTATTGTTTTGTATATATATTCGAAAACTTCTTCTTTTTCAAAAAAAGTAATAACGATTTACTTAAAACATATGTTACGGCACGGCGGCGCGTGCAGGGACATAATTCTTTATTTTCGACAAATCACTGAAATTTACTTTTGAATAATAAACTTCAACTTTTTATATTATCAACTGTATTAAATGCATACCCCTGTGGGTTCGGGGATGTAAGAATAAGCCCTCGGTACGGATGTGCCTGCAGTAAGAGTCTGCTAAAACATCCTCCCCTATAGGTCCGGGGGCAGAATTGGCCTATGGTTAGGTTGCCGGAAGTACGAGCCTTCCAATACCTAGTCTAGTTAAGCAATCACCACTTATTCCGTAAGGAAAAGTGGTAGTAACCATGCTTCTAGGCGGGTATTCAGGGAGTGTCCTAGTCTCTACCTTGGTTGACTGGATTACTGAACTGTTGCCTTACTGGATGGTGGCATAGCGACTTCATGAAGTCGAACCACAAGTGCGTCTCATGAGAGACGGGCGAGGCCTCACGAGGTACCATGGGTTAACAGGACCCCCGGCTGATTACGTGAGCTTGTCTGGGTAGCAGTCGCCTGCTAAAATTGAGGTAGGCCCCCTTGTGGGCGCTTCATGGGGGCTGTTGGTTACTCTAAATGCAGAAGCGAAAAGGTATCTTTGGTTTCTGGGAGGATGGCACGGTTTCGTAAGAAGCGTGTGTTCATAGTCTTATTTAACCTTGATGCTAGGGGTGCATGATAGGCCCTACTTCTTAGCAAGGAGGATGAATTTACCATGAGAAATTCATCATTTGCTACTAGAGTGGTTTAGCGGACCACTCTAGTTGATAGTGTGGTCTGGTAAACCACTTTAGGGGTCTTGTCCGCCCCAAGGAAACTCCATAAGTGGGAAGGCCCACCGTGGAATTAAGCCTTAATTGGCACGTGTCCACGTAAAGCCTCTTCACAATCTGTATGAAATGCAATGCACAAAATCAAATACCTTCACAGTTGACAATCAAAATAATACCACGCATACAAACCAGTTTTCAGATTTTGATTGTGGTAAAATGCTAAAAATTCGAAAATGCAAAAAAACTCGAATAAATCATTTTTCCTGAATTTTCTTTTTGCATAAACCTTAAGTATTTTTTTTTTTATAATTAACGCGCGCACAAGGGACTATTTCTTTCCCTTTTAATGTAACACACTGCGCGGTCATTAGGAAGACAGGGAGGGGAGAGATAGGATGTCGATTAACATTGGTTTTGAATGTTTGCATATTGAAATGGCAAGGGAAAATCTCGCCGGGTAAACCATTCCAAAGTCGTGTTGTACGGCTAAAAAAATAATCTCTATATTTCACGGTACGTCCGAAACTTTTAAGGGGAGGAATGCAGCTGGCTAACTCGAGTGAACATTTTTTATAAAAGAAACGATAAAATAAGGAAAGACATGAAACATTGCGTCGGTGTTCGAGAGGGGCAATTGTTTCAGCGGCAGTTTTATTTCCTATCAATCTTACCGCTCGATTTTGAATTCTCTCAAGCAGGTGAAGCGATGTTTGTGAAGCACCTGCCCAGAGGTGGGAGTTATACTCGAGTTTAGGGCGTATAAACGCTTTATAAAATGTAGCCAGATCAGATGGGGAAAAATACTTCTTACACCGATACAGAAAACCTAAGCACTTTGCAGCATTCTTAGCGATCTCAAATTTATGGTCGTTCCAACGGAGGTCGTCGTTGACACACATACCGAGTACTGAGAGCTTTTCGGTTTCTTCGATGTAAGTGCCATTCATGGATAATGGCATTGGAGGTATGTTTAGCTTTAACGACAGAAGATATGCATTGAGTTTTCGAAGCATTAAATTCCACACGATTCCTATTACCCCATTTGAGCATGCTGTATATATCGGAGTTTAATGAGCTTGACATATAGTACCGTTGCAATTGGACGTCCGAAGGCGAAGGACGTGAATTATCGAACGAATATGAAAAGCTGAGGGTAGAGTCGTCAGCAAAACAGTTAAGTGGATTAGAAGTAACAGACAGAAGATCATTTATAAAAATGAGAAAAAGAGTCGGAGACAGAACAGAGCCCTGGGGCACACCAGCATTTATTTTGTAGGAATCAGACTTGAATCCGTCCAATACAACTTGTATTGAACGGTCCAGAAGATAGCTTCTAATCCAACGAACAAGAGTATTATCGATCCCAAAAGCACGCATTATCGATAAGAGAGCTTCATGCCAAACTCTGTCAAATGCCTTGGAGATATCAAGAGCAATAATCTTACTTTCACCAAAGCGATGTAAAAATTTGTTCCACTGTTTGGTGATATATAATGGATATATGAGATCACCAGTAGAACGGTTGCTACGGAAGCCGTACTGACGGTCATGGAGAAGCTTTCGATCTTCGAGATATTCCTTAAGCTGACGGTTAATCAGTGTTTCCATGACCTTAGAAAGAAGGGATGTCAGTGCTATGGGTCGCTAAGAGGAGGGGGAGGATGGGTCACCTTTCTTAGGGACAGGCTGGACAAATGCTATTTTCCATCTTCTAGGAAAGATTCCAAAAGAGTAGGAGCGATGGAAAAGCTTACGCAGTAGTGGCTTTGCCAGTGTGGAAGAACACCTCTTCAGAAGAATCGGGGGTATACCATACGGGCCAGCGGATTTGTGTATATCGAGATCTTTGAGAACTCTTGCTACGGTACGAGTGCGGAAAAAATCTGTCCCATGGGAAAATTTACATTCTCAAGTACAGGAAGGGCAACGTTGCTTTGAGGCAGCATGGAGCTGGCAGCGAAATTGGCGGCGAGCAAGTTTGCCTTCTCTGAAGAGTGGTTTGTTATTGTAGATTAGCGTTGGAACCGAAGATGTCGAAGAGTTTTTAATATTTTTTACAAATGACCACAAATTTTTACTGCTTTTGAGACACGTAGAATTTTTTGCCGTAATTTTTGGTCATGCAAAAATTTGGTTCTTTCAATAACGGAGTTGCATGAGTTCCTTGCTTGTTTGTGCTTTTTCCGATTTTCCTATGTAGGGTTGGCTTTGTAAGAACGGAAACTTACGTCTTTGAGCCTGATAGCTTCTTTACACTCAGAATTAAACAAAGACTTTTCTTTAGGTTTGATGCTTTTTACTCTGTTAGGAATAAAAGCACGCATCCCTAGAAGAATCACATAGCAATGCAAACAAAGCAAACAAGAATCACGAAATCGTCCCAGCGGTTATCGAGTTATAATGTCATCGATTTTCAACCCTAAAGGTATTATATTAGATTTTTTAAATGTTTTTTTTTTATTTTCAATATTTTAAAACTATAATCATAATAATTAATTTTTTTTTAATTTTATCTGCAAAAACTATCTTGTTTCTATAAACTACAGAAGAATATAATATCCTCTCTAGAATCCACTTAATTTTTCTTAAGCGTTTAAAAATCTCCAAAATCCGCTTCATACCACTAATTTTCCAAAACACACTGCTTCCTTATACTCGACCATCTGATGCCAAAGGGATACAAGCAGTATAAATATCACAGAAGTACTAAGGTATTTATGTTCGTTTAATCCAATTAATCCTACATCTCGGGGAAAAATTTATCTGCCAACGAGAGACATTTAAAGGACCCCCACTATCGCCCCCGCTGAAATATCCATATCCGAATAAAAAACCAGTCATATGGACGATGCCAACCGGAGGACCAACCGACAGTTTTAGCCCGAAGCATGTGTTCCTTATAGCTTTTCATTTGGATCCCTATCGCTCCTCATATATATACAGAGAAACGGAAACGGATGTAGGCGAAATAGCAATGCGAGAAGGATTGCCCAGGACAATAACAAACACAAAATCGATTGGCAATTACAATGGAACTAAAAACCCATAAATCCTCTATACCGTGTCCTACTTTACATTGTTCTTCCTAAATGTTCCCTTTTAATCCAATTTATTGTTGCGCTTTAGTTTGCATGTCTCCTCTAACATGACTTGGGTTTTTGGTTGGGGCTATTAGTTTGTTTGTTTGAAATGAATTGAGGGACAACATAAAAGACTTTCGTCGTAACTCATCCTCGTTTTGGTAAAAGTGTCTTCCAAAAACACAAAAGAATCCCATTCGGGGGATTAAAATGTAATGAATTTTTCAAAACCTGTCGAATATGATGCCATGTTAAAATCTTTTCTTGCGAATGATGGATGAATTAATAACTTTTTGGCAGAGTAAAAAATAAAGGAAACTCACTCTACACTCTTACCTGAGCCTTAAAGCACTCCTCATTTATAAGTTAACCGATCCAAATTACTAAGCAGTATCTGACATTTTGCCTGGAACTCAATCAATCTCACAAACTAATCGATTCCCATAAACGATTGACACCAGGACAAACTATCTTCATTTCGATTGTTAGTCCTTTATTGATTATTATGTCAATTTCAAAAGCAGGTTGAGTCCTGGCCTTCCCCAGTTAATTCCCCATTGTTCCAATCAATGCTTACATTATAATCCCACTCTGCTGATCCAATAGTGTTTCACCCACAGCTCTTCCTGAAAACAAGATGCCCTAAACTTGCTCCAGACTAATACCGTATTGTGTTGGTAGAATGGAAAAACGGATGTGAGCAGATTTCATCCTGCCCTACCGACCCTGCTCAAATAATTTCATTTATATTGTTCATCTTGTCAATATCACTTGCAAAGGACCCGCATTATCAATTATTTTCTTAGTTTCCAAGGAAGGCTTTGGCAAGCGGAAGGGTAATTGTAATACTCTGGCTGGGCATTTAGCCCCATTCTACAGCCCCAAGTGTGTTCATTTGAAGTTTTGAATATTTTATCTCAAAACAAATTTTGTATCCTTTAGATAGAGATGGTGTTCTTACTTACGAAATGAACAAAAGTTTCCATTCCTAGGGAATTAAGGGAAGTGTTTTAAAATATGAATTCAATATCATTATTCTGATTGAGACATATCATTGGTCCTGTATTTGGGTCTTACAATAAACGTTTATACAAATATTTTCCTAAATTCTTGGATTTCAGATTAGCCGTTTTTTCTTCTTTGTTAAATATTAAAAAAACAAATACAGTTTAAGAAAATTATAATTTCTATACCTAGAGCTATCTTCGACAGTAGTGGGCATTTTCAGTGACCGAATTCCATTCTGGGATGTAATTTGTCCTTTATGTTTGCAGCACCCCCCAAAAACTTTATAATTAAATGAAAACTATTTTTCGAACGTACTTAACGTCGTATAAATACGTAGAAACTCATAAACTATGATTTTATGCTTACTCGAATGTTCGTTCTGATATTTTAGGAGCTTTGGATTTCATATCCAGAAGAGTACAGTCTGTGTATGTGTGGTTCCTAGGGGAAACCGTAGGGATGTCTCTTCTTCTTCTACCCTTCCGCATCCTCTGCCAAACTAAGTCATGTGTGCATCATGTGTCTAATCTAGGACCGCACCGTGGACATAGATGTAGATGGCACACATACACATGCCCTGTGAGGACGCTTAAGGGTTTTCGGGAAAGCAAATTGCGTTTAGTTTTTTAGAAATATAACTTCAAGTGCATTAAATTAAATTTTCATTTAACGACCAGTGTGTAGAGAAAATTATACAACGGAGTGTATGGACATCATATTTTCTAAGACTTTAAATTATTTAATTATTATTAATATTTATATATGTTATATATAATATAGAATTATTATTTAATTATTTAATTTATTATTTAAAGTTGTGACGATTTTTTATGGTCTTGAATTTTGCAGCGCTTTTTTTCGATGATTTGTTAAAACTGGTTTTTTTCTGAAAATGGCTTTAGATATATGTTTATATACACTGAGTTACAAAAAAAGTGGCGCACCTTGAAATTTTGCAACATTTTGAAGAAATTTAAACAAATAAACGTTTTTCTGGTACAGTTTTGTTTATTAATATAAAAGTAAGTGATTCATGTAAAAAAACGAAAAAATAGGAAGAACTTAGAAATAAAACATAAATTAAGGAAAATAGGCAAAAACTGCATAACTTAACATTTTACATTTTTTTTTTTTTTTTTTTAACTAGTCTTCGTTCCTTCAATAGTGGGTATTGCCTCCACGAACATCTAATAAAGCTTTAATTCGCCTGGGCATACCTTGGATGAGGTTTGTCACGATGGTATCGTCCAAATTTTCCCATTCCTCCACTAGGTCAGATCTCAGCCCATTGAGTGTTTCTAGAAGGGCGGATCGCCTCCTTATCATTTTTCCCAGCAGATTCCAAACGTGTTCGATGGGATTCATATCCGAGCTAATCGCAGGCCAGGCCATTACAACGATATTCACTACTTGTAAGTAGTCGGTAACGCACCTAGCAACGTGTGGTCTGCATTAGCAAGAAATTCTCTCCAATAAATGGTGCGAATGGAACCACATATTCCTCTAGAATATTGTTGATGTAGTAACTGGAGTTTATCGATCCTTTCACGATGCACAGCTCGATTTTTCCGTGCATGGAAATTCCCGCCCACACCATGACGGAACCTCCCCAGAAATTTTCGCGCTGGGCAACCGTTGCCGAAGAGTATCTTTCACCTGATCGTCTCCACACTATGCTACGTCCATATGGTGAGCGCAGACAAAACCTGGACTCATCAGTGAAAAGAACTCTACTCCAGTCGGCCTCGGTCCAATCTTGGTAAATTTGAGCAAATTCCATCCGACGTCGCTTGTGCTGTAAAGTGAGTCTTGGTACACGAGCTGGTCTTCTTGCACTCAGGTCACTCTCCACTAATCGCCTCCTCACCGTTTGAGCATTCACAGCTCTCCTCCTAACGGATCGAAGTCTGTGAGACAGCTCAACCGCTGTTTGGTGACGATCTCGAAGGCTTTGAAGCACCAAATATCGATCATCCCTTGCAGATGTTGCTCTGGGGCGACCTGAGCCTCTCCGCCGGTTGCAGAAGTTGGTTCCTCTGTACCTTTGAATGGCTCTTCTTAGCGTCGTCTCCGGTTTTCCAATCATAACAGCGGCATACCGCGCACTTTGTCCATCCTCAACCAAAGCCAGCGCCCTGGCGACTTCTTCTGCCGTTATTTGCATTTTTTTACAAAAATCAATAAAAAACTGATAAAGAATCAAATTAAAATAAACCAATTACAATAAACTAATTAAAACATTTACGGAATCACGGAAGCCAAAATTTGTATTACTCGCGTTTATTATAAAAAAAATGATAAAGTTGCGGCTTTCCTCAATATGTGATAAGAAAAATGGAAAAAGAATATGCAAACATACACACAAATATACCGTTAAACGAAAAAAAGCTCTGCAAAAACATAGCGGTATATTATCAAAATAATAACAACACATCAAAAATTATGACTGCGCCACTTTTTTTGTAACTCAGTGTATAAAATTCGAGTATAAATTGAAAACTAATTTTTCGTTTATTTAACAATTAGCGAATTGTATGAGAATTCAGAAAAAATAGATAAATAAATAAATTTAAGGTATTTTGACCCAAAAACAATGTATTTGTTTGCCACCTTTTTCTTATACAGAACAATTGCAAACACCCGCTCTAGAGTTCAAAAACGGTTCATTCGGTTTGCTTTAAGTGGATTTTCCTTTTAGTTTATCTCCTGCTGCTAACCTTAATCATCTTGGCTTACAACCTTTAGCAAGACGACACGACGGACGTTGAGATTATATTTACCTGCACCCCAATTGCTGTAGGCAATATTGATTCTCGGACCCTTTTGAATGACGCCCACATTAATATTAATGCCCAAAAGCTGCGCTCGGTTGGTCTTTCTATATTCGTCACCATCGAAAATCACTATGGTCACTTAGAACCAATGTCCAGATTTTGGTCATTTCAACACTTCAATCTGCTTTCTTTTTACCATATTCTCAGCATCAGCTTAGTTTTTATGCATAGAGATGTTGGATTTTAGCAACCTTCCGCGTATTTCTTCCTCCATGGTACTATCGACAGCTTCTTTTGATCCAAGGTACAGGGTGGCGCACGAATCGTGCTACAAAAATAAAACGTAATAACTTTTTTTCTGTGTGAGTAATCGGCTTATTTTTTTTTTATTTTATAGGTTACTATTTAGATTTATAAAAATGGATGCTTGGGATACGGAGAAAAGAATTTGGATAGTGCAACGGTACCATGCTTTGCAGTCCGTCATTTCCGTCCAAAGGGAATTTAGGCGGGAGTTTGGCGGTAATCCCCCGAGTAGATGGACCATTATGAGGTTTGTAAACATGTTTGCCGAATCTGGAAGCATCGCACGAAGGCCGTACCATCGAGATGCCAATGTTCGGGTTCAGGATACAATCGCAGCAGTAGCATCTGCAATACAGGCCAATCCGAGCGTTTCGACCCGAAACTTATCGGGGCAAATTGGAATTAGTAGACGGTCATTACAACGGATACTTCATGACGATTTAAACTTGTTTCCGTACAAAGTCGAAATTACTAGCAAGTTAAACCCTCAGGATTTGCCTGTTCGCCTGGAATTTTGCCAAAAAATGATATCAATGGCCGAAGAAGACAACACATTGATCAATTGTTTGTTCATGTCTGAAGAGGCCCATTTTGATCTTAACGGCAATGTAAACAAGCAAAATTGCCGTATATGGAATGAGTCTAATCCAGAAATGCTCCATGAGACGGAACTGCACCCAGAACGAGTCACTGTGTGGTGCGCAGTTTCATCAAGGTGTATTGTCGGGCCGTACTTCTTTGAAGAAAACGGTGTAACCGTTACTGTCAATGGGGACCGTTATTTAAAGATATTGAAGGAGTTTTTTTACCCAGAACTGCGCCGAAGACGTATACCATTCAACAGCGTTTGGTTTCAGCAAGATGGAGCAACTGCACATATAGCCAGACCAGTTATGGCGGAGCTAAACAAAAAAATCGCAAACAAATTAATTTCTAGGAACTCCACTCTTCGCTGGCCTCCAAGGTCACCTGACCTGACTTCTTTTTATAGGGTTATGTCAAGCAAGAGGTGTATAAAACGAAGCCCAGGAATTTAACTGAATTAAAGCAGTCCATAACGACAATAATTGAGGCGATCCCAACTTCAACAACTCTTCAGGCCGCAATGAATAATTTTTTGACCAGGTGCCGCATATGCGTGGGAGAGCGTGGAGGTCATTTGCGGTCTATAATCTTTAAAAACAACTAACTATTTAAAATAAAATTTAATTTTCTAACCAATAAAAAAAATAAATGAAATACATCGATTAAAAAAAAAGTTATTAGAATTTCTTATTGCTGCACAATTGGTGGGCCACCCTGTAGTTAAACTATAACTTCTTAGGTCTTTTTTTAATTACGTCAATTTTTTCTGCAACGATATTCTTTTTTTAAACAAACCCCTCTGGATATAACCTTTTTCTTTGTTATTTTTCTTTTTGAACTCCTGTATCTCCTTGAATACTGTAGATATATAACGTTTTTAAAATTTAAATTAAATCGCTTTAAAACTTCCAACTAAGGTAAAACAATAATAAATAATATCATCCATTCATCCATCCCGCAGCTATAATAAATACCCCGTGAAGGAAATTCATTTAAATTTTAATTATTCATCAAACTTCCACCACAATTAAATTCCAACGAATTCAGCTGATAAAAGGCTTACTTCCGTCGTACCCTCACCTACATACATATATGTATATATTCACTTACCTCCGTACAGCTTGTCCCGTAGTTCAGTTGTTCCCACGTTGCGCTGCCGGTGTTAAAGAGGACAAAGTGTGCTGCCAACTCCCTAGTATACTAGTGTTCGGGTTGGATTACCTTCATTCACGAAATGCAATTAATTTGCATTTTCTGCATTATCAGCTACCACAGAACGAAATAATAATAACTGAGCCAAAAGCGAAATCATGCCGAAGGAACAGACTCCCCCAATTGGGCGCCAGACCTCGGCTCCACCGAAAAATTATTAAAACGCTGGAGTTTCTGTATGAATGTGCTGGCTGAAAATTGCAATGGTTGGTGATGGTGGGCACATCCCGTATCGTTGGTGGGCGGGTGTAATAGTGGAAGAAGGTGCATCATACTAAGCAGGAGCAGCACAGCACCGACACAGTTAACCAGACACCCATTAGTCCTTTTGGCTGGGAATCCAATGGGACAATAGACATTTCGTTAATTAAATTCCATTATTTATCTTATGACTGTGGAATTTATTGGTTTCTGTATTTTGGTTCAGCAGAATGGGGAGGATGGGATGACAAATCTGTATTTTTTTACAGAAAGTTTCAGGATAATGATATCAGATATTTTGGAGGAAAAGTAATACACGATTAGGAGTGAATTTAGCTACAATTTAAAGATTTTTTCTTTGGAAAATAAAATCCCACAATCTAAAGCAATGAAAAAATGTTCATCGTGGCAAGACTCGTCCATCTTTTCGAGGGATGCTATCCATACACATAAATAAAATTGAAGATCAAAATAACAGCTTTTTACTTGTTCTACATATACGAAAGGATATACAGTGCTTATAACAAAAACACCATTTAAAATTTTTTGTCTGTCTGTCTGTCTTTCTGTCTGTTTGTTCCGGTTAATCTCGGGAACGGCTGCACTGATTTTGACGCGACTTTCACTGGCAGGTACCTGATATCCTAAGAAGTAACTTAGGCTAAGTTTGTTACTCACTAGGGGCGCTGGTGTGGTTTTTTTAAAATTCTTATTTATGGAATTATTAACTTTTTGTAAACTTTGCGCATTGAGTAAACAGTTTTTTATAAATTTCAGGCGGACGAAGTCGCGGGTAACAATTAACAATATAAAAGTCATTCTGATAATCGAGGTACGACAAAATCAATTTTCAAAAACACCCTGAAACTGTAGTAGTAGACGCAGCAAATAATGTAGATCACAGCTTGGTCCTGAATCTTAAGTAATTCCATATCTTTTGGCATTCGATACAGTGGCGTAGCTATCATAGGGAAAGCACCAAGGCCCCAAAGCTCGAAGGGCCTCCTCAGTTTGATCGAGTCTCTTCATAATTTCTCTTCATAAGTTCATTATTTTTTTTCTTCTACCTAAATATAAGTTCTCGTCGGTCGCAACTACCGCTATTCGGGTATTTAGGAGCGACGATGATGAAGGCAATATTTGTCATTGGTTTTGTGTTGCGATGCGTCAGTTATGGTGCAGGTGTTCATCTTCGTAGATTTCGGTCGCAACTACCATTGCTTTTGGAACAATCGATGTGGATGTTTATGCTAAAAGGGCAAGTAGAGTATTGGTATATTTCGGGCGCAAGCATCGTTACGGTAAACTGTAGGTCCCTTCCATTCTTGCAGATTAACAACACATACAAGAATGGGTGAGAGTATAAGTCACTAGGCCCTAGCTACTTAAGGAGCTGTCACGCCAATAAATTTATTTATTTATTTATTTATAAACTTAGGTTGGAATTAACAAATGAAACAAAATTTTGATAATTTAAAATTCAAATTATGGATAAAAAAGGAACGTAGCGATGCTGTGCTTCAAAGCGGAAACAAGGGCAAGAAATAAAAGTAAGTAGAAATAAATTGCTCAAAATTTACAGTTTTTGTATGAAATTTCAGCTATAGTTGCTTCCGCGGCAGAAATATTTGTTAAAAGTGACAAGTGTGTTGTTCATCTAGCAATACAGTGTGGTCAAGACTTGCAGAACGTGTCAAAAACTTGAAGAAGCAAAGAAGCATAATAAATTTTGGACATCATAATTTTTTTTTTTTTTTTTGTTATAATTTACACGCCCGAAAGGGGTTTGTGTGTACCCTTAAAATGTTTAAACACCGCACGAGCATTAAAGATATGAGGAGGGATATAAGAGGAGATGCCGATGCACATTAGTTTTAAAGTTCTGCATATCAAATTTGGAGAGAAAAACAGAGCCTGGCAAAGCATTCCACATTCATGTGGTGCGACTAAAGAAAGAATCTCTATACTTAACAGTACGTCTGAAGTTAGGCTCAAGGGTAAACTGATCGGCATTCCTAGCAGTTCGAGTATTACGGTTGAATCGTTTCAGGGGAGGAATGCAGCTGGCTATTTCGGTAGAGCATTGTTTGAGGAAGTAGCGATAAAATAACGAAAGGCACGAAACATTACGGCGGTGCTCAAGAGATGTAAATGTTTCTGTTATTGTTCGATCGCCTATCATTTTCAAAGCTCTTTTTTCAATTCTATCTAGAAAACTCAAGTGGGTTATAGCAGCACCTGCCCAAATGTGGGAATTATACTCAAGTTTTGCGCGAATATATGCTTTATATATTGTAGCCAGATCAGGCGGGGTGAAGAACTTCTTGCATCTACGAAGGAAACCTAAACACCTCGCAGCATTCTTGGCGATGTAAAATATGTGGTCATTTCACAGAATGCACATACCGAGAACTGAGAGGTGGTCGGTTTCTTCAATGCAAGCGCAACTCATGGATAGTGGCATTGCGGGTTTATTCCGCTTTAACGACAAAAGACAACATTGAGTTTTTGAAGCATTAAATTCTACGCGATTTTTTATTCCCCATTGTACAATGCTGTCAAAATGAGAATTTAATGAACTTATCATACGCTGCCGTTGCAGTTCCACATCCGAAGAACATGAATGTAAATCTGGGAATGAATATGAAAAGCTGAGAGTACTGGCGTCCGCAAACCAATTTATTGGATTAGTTGTTTCAGTTAATAAATCATTAATAAATATAAGGAAAAGAGTCAGAGACAAAACAGAGCCCTGAGGCACTCCAGCATTTATTTTGTGAATATCAGATTTGAAACCGTCCAATACAACTTGAATTGAGCGGTTCGAAAGGTAGTTACTAATCCAACGAAGAAGAGATTCATCGAGTCCTAATGCACGCATTTTCGATAACAGGGCTTGATGCCAAACTCTATCAAATGCCTTAGAAATATCAAGTGCAATAATTTTGCTTTCCCCAAAACGATGGAGAGATTGGTTCCACTTTTCGGTGAGATATACCATCAAATCACCAGTGGACCTGTTGCTACGAAAGCCGTACTGCCGGTCATTAAGAAGCTTTCGTTCTTCGAGATATTTCTTAAGCTGAAAATTAATCAGCGTTTCCATGACGTTAGAAAGAAGGGACGTTAGTGCAATTGGTCGGGGATAGGCTGGACAAATGCTGTTTTCCATGCACTCGGAAGGAGTCCAGAGGAATAAGACCGATGGAAAAGCTTACGCAAAGGTTTTGCCAGCGTTGAAGAACACCTCTTCAGAACAATATCGGGGATACAATCCGGGCCAGCTGATTTATGTTGAGATCTTTCAATACTCTTGCGACTGAAGGAGTGCGAAAGAAGATTGGTCCCATAAAATCATTTACGCTCTCGAGTACAGGAAGCCAGTGTTGAGTTTGACGCGAACTGGGCAGCAAGCAGATCTGCTTTTTCTTCCCTAACGCTTACCTTGAGAGCTAATTTAAGCTTAAGCTTCCTGAAAAAAGGGACTTGGGGTCGATCCACCTAACCCACCTAGCTACGCCACTGCATTGGGAGGATATAATGTAAGGAGATCTGCTCGACTTTCATCAAGCAATTCCTGGAGCGACCACCATTTGTCATCTTTTTTTCTTCTTCAACCGACGTGACGGCTGTTATGATCTCAAATGGGAGCACAAGTCTCCCAATTTTCTTCTTTGCCCTTTGCTCCTCTTGTAGGGTTCGCTGGGTTGAGTTCAGAAAACACGTGGAGGCTTCTTCCAATTTTGTTTGCTTCTTATTTGATCATGCCTTTTCACTTCAGCTGTCATGAGAAAGAAAGAAAGCCATTAATTTGCTATCATATTTTTTGAACTTATATGTTCTCTGCACATTGCTGCTGCTGTAGGAACATCTGCCGTGTAGAGCTTTCCTTTTAGTTAATGGCGCATTTCTGATCACAAGATGGTAGAGTTTTCCCGCAACTTCATAGTTGATTCATCATCTATTGATCATAGATCCAATATATTTAAACTAATTAAAAAAATGTCCGGAAGGGGCTTGTATTGATCAAAATATAGTAACAATATGTATTGAACTTTTTCGCGCTAAGGGGGTTTCTATATCTTTCTAGAACAGCTTAAGTTGGATTCAGATTTTTTTTTTTTTTTTTTTTTTTATAATTAACGCGCGCACAAGGGATTATGTGTTTCCCTTTTAATGTAGAACACACTGCGCGGGCATTACGAAGATAGGGAGGGGAGAGATAGGAGGTGCCGATTAACATTGGTTTTGAATGTTTGCAGATCAAAATGGCAAGGGAAAATCCCGCCGGGTAAACTATTCCAGATTCGTGTCGTTCGGCTAAAAAAAGAATCCCTATATTTCACGGTACGTCCGAAATTAGGCTCAAGGGTGAACTGATGAGCATTCCTTGCGAGACGAGTATTACGGGAGAAACTTTTAAGGGGAGGAATGCAACTGGCTACTTCGAGTGAACATTTTTTGTAAAAGAAACGATAAAATAAGGAAAGACATGAAACATTGCGTCGGTATTCAAGTGGGGCAATTGTTTCAGCGGCAGTTCTATTACCTATCAATCTTAACGCTCGATTTTGTATTCTATCAAGCAGGTGAAGCGATGTTTGCGAAGCACCTGCCCACAGGTGGGAGTTTACTCGAGTTTAGGGCGTATAAACGCTTTATAAATTGTAGCCAGATCAGATGGGGAAAAATACTTCTTACACCGATACAGAAAACCTAAGCACCTAGCAGCATTCTTAGCGATTTCAAATATATGGTCGTTCCAACGGAGGTCGTCGTTGCCACACATACCGAGTACTGAGAGCTTTTCGGTTTCTTCGATGTAAGTGCCATTCATGGACAATGGCATTGGGGGAATGTTTAGCTTTAACGACAGAAGACAGCATTGAGTTTTCGAAGCATTAAACTCCACACGATTTCTATTACCCCATTTGACAATGCTGTATAAATCGGAGTTTAATGAGCTTGACATACGGCACCGTTGCAATTGTACGTCCGAAGGTGAAGGACGTGAATATGAAAAGCTGAGGGTAGAGTCGTCAGCAAAACAGTTAAGTGGATTAGAAGTAACAGACAGAAGATCATTTATAAAAATGAGGAAAAGAGTCGGAGACAGAACAGAGCCCTGGGGCACACCAGCATTTATTTTATGGGAATCAGACTTGAATCCGTCCAATACAACTTGTATTGAACGGTCCAGAAGAAAGCTTCTAATCCAACGAACAAGAGTATTATCGATCCCAAAAGCACGCATTTTCGATAAGAGAGCTTCATGCCAAACTCTATCAAATGCCTTGGAGATATCAAGAGCAATAATCTTACTTTCACCAAAGCGATTTAAAGATTTGTTCCACTGTTCGGTGAGATATGCCATCAGATCACCAGTGGAACGGTTGCTGCGGAAGCCATACTGACGGTCATGGAGAAGCTTACGATCTTCGAGATATTCCTTAAGCTGACGGTTAATCAGTGTTTCCATGACCTTAGAAAG
Organism: Platycheirus rosarum; assembly: GCA_963971375.1. NCBI lineage: Eukaryota > Metazoa > Arthropoda > Insecta > Diptera > Syrphidae > Platycheirus > Platycheirus rosarum. Next base: position 300,807,830 of record OZ020507.1, on the reverse strand, counting down.
AAGGGATGTCAGTGCTATGGGTCGGTAGGAGGAGGGGGAGGATGGGTCACCTTTCTTAGGGACAGGCTGGACAAATGCTGTTTTCCATCTTCTAGGAAAGATTCCAGAAGAGTAGGAGCGATGGAAAAGCTTACGCAGTGGCTTTGCCAGTGTGGAAGAACACCTCTTCAGAAGAATCGGGGGTATACCATCCGGGCCAGCGGATTTGTGTATATTGAGATCTTTAAGAACTCTTGCTACTGTACGAGTGCGGAAAAAAATGTGTCCCATGGAAAAATTTACATTCTCAAGTACAGGAGGGGCAACGTTGCTTTGAGGCAGCGTGGAGCTGGCAGCGAAATGGGCGGCGAGCAAGTTTGCCTTCTCTGAAGAGTAAACAATTGGTTTGTTATTGTCGATGAGCGTTGGAACCGAAGATGTCGAGGAGTTTTTTATATTTTTTACAAATGACCAAAAATTTTTACTGCCTTTGGGACACTGCAGAATTTTTTGCCGTAATTTTTGGTCATGCAAAAATTTGGTTCTTTCTATAACGGAGTTGCATGAGTTCCTTGCTTGTTTGTGCTTTTTCCGATTTTCCTCTGTAGGGTTGGCTTTGTAAGATCGGAAACTTACTTCTTTGAGCCTGATAGCTTCTTTACACTCAGAATTAAACCAAGACTTTTCTTTAGGTTTGATGCTTTTTACTCTGTTAGGAATAAAAGCACGCATCCCTAGAAGAATCACATTTGTGATCATTTCAGCACTGGCATCAATGTCACTATCGAGGAAGCATAGTGACCAGTTAAAGTTTCGGAAAAAGAAATTCAGGCCGTCCCAGTTGGCTTTCTCGTATTGCCAAACGGTCCTGGTGGGAAGTTTTTCTTTAACTGAATGGGTGGGGGATGAGAAATTAGCTGAAATGACACAATGGTCTGAAGTGCCAAATGGAGAAGTTACACTAATGGTATATTTATCAGGGTGAGAAGTAAGAAACAAGTCAAGAGTATGGGCTGCTTGCCCAGCAACATCCGGTATACGCGTTGGCACATCGATCAGTTGGGTAAGGTGATGTAACCCGGCAAAGAGCTCGACATACCTTCCTTCGGGTGTTGTCTGACCAGAATAGCGGAGCCAGTTGGAATTGTGTACATTGAAATCGCCCTCAATAACGATTTCAGTGCGAGGACAAAGGGAAACAATGTTCGAGATGGAATCAGACAGTGCATCAAACTCGTTACAAGTCGAATTACTGTCAAGATTTGGACTCCTGTAAATAAAACAATAATGAATGACATGCTTGCGGACATGTGAAACAATCCAAAATCGCGGGGTTTGCCGAGCTTTCCTGATGTCAACCTGGCAAACCCCTTAGGAGGACCATCAACCCTACTACAATTGTCAGTCAAAGATGAAGATGAAATGTGTTTTTTTTTTTTTTGAAAAACTGATTTTACTCTAACAGATATTGAAAATAGATTTTAATCAATACATATGACTGAAAGTAGCACAACACATTACATACATACATAACAAAGCTATCAATAAAACCAAGAGATATAGCTTTTTATAATTTAATCAACCAATTAAAGTAACTTGCTGCGAAGAAATAAGTCAACCTTATTTCATTTCTAGTCAAAAGCAATGAAACAGAAAATTCTGTTCCCACAGAAACGTGGCTTAGTCCTTGCATTTTAATGATCACCTATATTCCCCCGGTCAGTCATCCACCAAAAAATTTGTTATACAAGACTTTGAGTTTGTCGTGCAGAAATTGACTCCATGGAACATAAGTATAGATTCCCCTTTCAACTCTCAGATTCAAAGAGCGAACATCAAACTTCCAACGGACACAGAAGGACCAGACCCTTTTCACAAAGAAACTTCCAAACAGATTCTTCCTCAATAAACCAGCAATCCTCGGATGAAGGACAACGAATTTACTCTTGGTACACAGACAAGAGATCCTTTTTCATCAAAACGTGACTCCACTACAAAATTGTTATTTTCATAAAAAAATTGAAAAAAAAAATGTCTCACAAGCAGCAGCAGCAAGTTGAGATTTGCCTCCACCAGATGGAGAGATTTATAGCGATTTTCCGATTATCAAAGCATTAAAATTTCCCTCAAAAAATTATGCAGAATATTGCGAAACTTAATTACCTTTTGATCAAATTTTGAATTAATTTTCTTGTTATTAGTGTACTTGAGTTTCGCGCTGGAAAATTTATTGAGAGTGTAGTTTGTCAGAAGGGATGTGGAGGAAGAAACGTTTAAATTAAGTTATACTTCTAAATAATTTTTTGAAAAACTAAAGTTTTCAACTATAGGTGGATTATTTAAACTTATTTTTTATTCAGAATTTCACTAAAAACTGACTAAAACACTGCACTTCAAAGCCGAAAACAGGAGCTGAGGACATGAACTGCGATGTATATTCTTTAAAGAGATTCCCGTACTCACATTCATTTTTATGATTTTTCAATATCGAAGACCGTACTCACTAGATGATGAAGATGCCACACGGAACCATAGCTTTGAGCAAGATATTATCGATGTAGAAAAAAAGGAGCATCCTTTTCTTTGAATACATTTGAATTGGATAAATAATTTATAAACCTTATTTATTGGGTACCATGGCTATGTTATTTATAAATTCTTGATTCCTTTGAGAAGTTTATTGGATTGGGAAGCAACAAGCGGTGGAATTGCCATACGGAGTCAGGCACTTTATTTGACTCTAAGGATGAGGATGAGCTTCAAGGACAAAGATTGTATTATTTATTTATTGATTATATTTTTGCAACAAACTTTTATATTAATTGTTTCTTGTTTTCAATCAACGTTTTTAAGGTATTGAACGCTGACGGGTTATCCGGTTTGACCTTAAAAAGTGCCGCAGCTATTGTTTCTTTTCTCAAACCGACGCTTGACGTTTGAAGTCCAAAGTAGAGTCAGAGTAGGCTGCATATTGTCACCTATACTGTTTAATTGCTTATAGGCGATGTTCTGCGGGCATCATTGACAAAAAATAGAGAAATTTGATGGGCTCTGACACCTTACCTGAAACATCTAGTTTATGCCCACTACGTCTTAGCCTAAGAGCTGGCTACATAGTGATTATCAGCTACACGATTCAATTTTTTTTGTAAAATGATTGTGCGGGGTAGGTTAGAATAAATGTTTGAGTCTGGAAGCGCAGTCGGGGGGCGTTTGTATGGGCATTTTTTAGTGAAGAATTCAGTAGATACGATAGCTTCTACTTACCCTAAAAAGAAATAAAAAACAATTGTTGGCAGACATTTTACGGGGGCCTAAAGTGCTGGCAGACGGCTTCGAAGTCATGTAAAATTGTGGAAAAATTTATTATAAGTTTACATGCAAATTGACTCGTGCTATTTTTACTTGCGATTATAGGTACTAATAATAGGTTATAATACAAGTTATGCATTCGTGCAGATTAAAATTTTGAGATAACAATCAAACATGACATTACGATGATAGAGAAAGATATTTGAACTACTGGGAAAATTCTGTCCGTCTGTCTGTCTGTCTGTCTGTACGGATGTATATTGGACTGCAGCCTAAACGGTTGGGCCAATCGTCTTCAAATTTTGAACTTAAGGTTTTTGACATTTTACAGAGGAGATTAAAATTTTTTTTTTTAGTTCAAAAATTAACGGTACCTCTCATATAACCGTTATGTAAAAGCTTATTTTTCTCGAAAACGGCTCCAAGAATTTTTATAAAAAAAACTCAGTGTACTACTGTAGGTATGCATTATATTTAAGTGAAAAAAAAAAATTAATACGGTGGGCTAAAAACGGTACCTCCCATAGGATCGGTTTTTTTTTCTTCGACTTTCGCGGAAACTTGAGATCCGATTACAATCAAAATTGATATTCAAGAAGATGTAGCTAGCTTAAGTAATTTTGCATTAATTTTTTTCGAAAACTTTTTTGTATTTTTAATAATTTAAAAAAATTTTTTTTTTTTTGAAAAATCAATATTTTGAAAACGGGTAAGTGAATATTTTTTTAAATTTTGTTTTTAAATGTACGTTATTTTTGTGCTTAAGTTTGTATTCTTGAATTTTTTTTTTTAATTTTTTAAAAAAAGTTGTTAAAAAAAACCGTTTTATTTAAAAACGGGTCCTACAATTTTGAAAATCACACTTTTTTACATTTCCTAAAGAAATAAAATGGCTTTTAAATTATTTCACCCAATACATTTTAACGTACGTTATTCGAACAATCAAAAGTCACAAAAATCGAATAAATGCTTTGATGTTGACTTTATTTTTTTTAATTTTATTCTACAATGTGACCGCACATATGAGCAGGTACGTGCGATCCAGTCGTGCAATTTATTTTTTTTTAAAGAAAAATCACTTAGTGTTAAGTTTTCTGGTGCTTGGTTTCCAAGTTAATTGTATATACGGTCCTTAAATCCAGGATTGGTTAGCCTCAATGCCAACGTCCCTCTTCCCTACTCGTGCATCACCACTTTCCGACTAAACTTTCTTTTGAGCGGACAGTTGGAAAAGTATATTTCTTTCTATTTTCCTGTTTCACTTAAGGTCATGGCAATGAATGCATTATCATTAAACTATAAAAGATGGTAGGTATTGCCTTGGCTCTGAGTATTGTATGTTCGAGAAGTTCAGTCTAAGTTGAGATGAAAAACTTTGGAATTAAAATTAAAGCTTACATTGACTGTGTGTGGTGGTCCTTTCGGATGTGTGGCTTCCACAGAGCAAACTTTCAATGCGAATACAAGACATCGAAAGTTTTCACCCAAACTTCCAGTCACGAATGTATGAAATTTTAATGGCAGATATTTTTCGAATTCCCCAAAGAGATGTGCAGGGTAACGAGAAAATCCACACTAACCCTATACCCTCCCCTTAAACTATCACCGGGTAGTACCATTTAATCATCATAAAAGGTACAGTAAGCATATTTATACATATGTATGTGAATATCTATTAAATACATGTACCGAAGGGCTTACAACTTTATTCTTCCCGAATTAACCCTGCCAGCCTATAGTGTATATCGATACCCTTGCTATTCTCCGAAGTATCATAATTTAAATGGATACAAAAATAGTATATAAAAAGGGTGAATGTAAGGGAATTTCATGTAATAAATAATTATGGTAAATAAGTGTGGTCGGACTGGAGGAGGGCGTTAAAGAATCGCCAGTGAAGACCACAGGCAGAGCGTTGCGTGAATACATCGATAGATTATGTTCAAATGAAGAGGGAGATTAATCATTTCGGGGTATTGTGTATGAGCGTGCAGAAGCCTTTCAGCTTTATGACTACCAGCGTTCGGGGATATACGCAGAACTTTATTCGCAGGACTGCAGTTTATAAATTAAATCAGCCAAAATGCATTCAAGAGGCATATCAGATTGAAAATTTATTTTTTTTTCCCAAGAAGGTTTTTCCTATTATTTATAATATTTGAACTGGAAGTTTTCAAAATCAAATTAGAAAAGAATATGGAGCCACATTCGTGTGGTGCTGCTGAAAAACAGTTTTTTAAACTTTTTGTTTGTCTAAAGGAGGGCTAAGTGTAGCCGTATGCTGCTGGCTATTTAAAATATAGATAAGAAATATAAAGAATGCGGTGGTGTTCAAACTCCATACAAACAAATAAAAATTAAGTTTTTAATATCAAAATAACAGCTTTTTACTAGATGCATATGGAAATATATACAGTAATTATAACAAAAACAAATTTTTTTAAATGTTTGTCCGTCTGTCTGTATTTATGTCTGTTTGTTCCGGGTAATCTCGGGCACGGCTGCACCAATTTTGACGGGACTTTCACTGGCAGATTACTGATGTTCTAGGGAGTAACTTTGGCTATTTAAATTACTCACTCGGTGGCGCTGGAATGTTTTTTTTTATTCTTATTTATAAACCGATTTCGAAGGGACAGAAAGTTGATATTGTAAGAATTCAGTAAGGCTATTTTCAATTACCCCTAGGTGGCGCTGGATGCCTTTTTTTGAAAATCCTTATTTATGCCCCGATTTTTTTCGAACATTCTTATTTATGAACCGATTTTGGCTGGGCTTTCACCCGCAGATAGCTTATATTGTAATGAGTAACTACCGCTATTTTAATTACCCCTTGGCGGAGCTGGGGTCGTTTCAAAGGCAGATACCTAATTTTGTGAGTAGTAACTAACAACTAACAATTTAGCTTGTATAATGTTCAATTTTTCTAATTTGGCAAGCAATTGCTTGCATAGAGCTTGTATAAGGCAAACTTTCGCAAGCCACACATTTCAAACTCTGACAATTAAAAAAATAGCTGCTATGGGTCTTTAAAAGTTAGTTTGGAAAGCTCTTTACAAGGCTTGTAGACAAATTTAAAAAATGGCCTGTATAAGGCCTTCCAAAGATGTTTACTAAAAACTAAAATGCAAACAACTTGTGTAAGGCTTGCCTAAAAAGGCCTTATATAAATTAAAATAATATTTGTTTTGTCGATGTTTGATGTTAATTTTCCCAACCGTAAATTGTTGAAGAGGTAGAGTACTAGAGTGTTACGAGAAGGACTCGAGTTCAAAACTCAGGTAAATAAAAAATTTTTATTTTTATAATTAAAATAAAATTTCAATTGTTACAGTATGCAGTAGAAAAGTCAGTTTGGCAACTGCTTGGAGAGAAATATAGCTAAATAATGTGATATAAACAAAACAAAAATAATGCAATTTTTGTTTAAACAAATCCTAAATCAGCTTTTTTATGCAAAAAAAATACTCTTTTCCCTTAAAAAACAAGATATTGTAGGCAAGCAAGTATTTACTTTTTGTTCGTGGCAACACAAAATAGCCTTTATATTAACATAGGGCATGATATAAGCAAAAGCGGTCATTAAATGGCTTGGGTAAGGCTTCTTTATAACATCCAGCGCAGGCTTTTAGCAATGGCTCTCATTGAAAGGCTTTGGCAAGGCCTTTTATAACATCTAGAGCAAGCTATTAGCATGTAGCTATCACAAAATTGCTTGCTTAGACAAGCTAATAACATTTCATGAAAAGCTATTTGCTGTTATAAGGCCATTCAACAAAAGACTTATAGCAGTTAAATAGCTTGTGTAATGTGCGCAAAAATAACTTGCATAAGGCCTTTTAATGTTACTATAGCAGCTGGAAAATAGCTTGTTTAGAACCTTATACAAGTTAAATTGTTAGTTGGGACTAAGGCTATTTGAACTACTAGGTGGCGCCACACGGGGGTCGTTTTCTTCGAAGATGTGTGGTATACCCGTGCAACGCCGGGTAGGTAAGCTTGTCGTAATTAAATTAGCTAGTTTTGGATTTGTAGTTTCAGAGAAATAGTCATGGATAAATATGAGAAAAAAATCAGAAGCTGAACAGGTTAGAGGCTAACTAGTATTTGAAAATAAGCGTTGATTTGGATTTGTAAGCTTTGACTGGACGATGACAACATCATGGAGAGGTTTTGGGTCAACAGTATTGCTAGAATAATCTCTAAGAGAAACGCTTCCAAATCTTCTGTCCCAAAATAATAATGCCCCTTAAAATAGTATCGAAATCACTGCCCACCAAAAATATTATTTTTATAGCCGTTGTTGAGCTTATGCCTTCAACAAAAACGTCAGCCAGAAACGATATTTAAAATCCCATTTCCTGTCACATGGTTTATTATGATTGAACTCCATGCATTTTAACTGGATAAACTGATGCCATCACAATAACCCAGAATGCTGTGAGTTCCTAGCCAGAAGTGAATATAGTATTGGAAATGTTTGGTTAACGTTATATCCATAAAAATGAAAAGAACCGCGAAGCCGCCACCACAAATACCAAACCAACATCCACTCTTCAACGTGACGGGTGGTTATTCTGGTTGGCCCTGATGACAGACTATTTGGCGGGTTATTTCAAAAAAAAGTATTATCGCTTTAAAGTTTCCTTAAACCACAGTTTTACGGGGCAACATCAGCAGTATTGGAAGAAGCATATATAGCCCCATGAAATCTTGAAATGTTATATGAATGTATTTCGTAATAAAAATTACAAACGAGTAAAACGTGCGGGATTTAACAATATTATAGGCAGGAGAGACTTCCTAAAAATATTGGCAAAGAAAACATTAAGGATACACATACATCAGTTGAACCATGTACTACATTGAACATGACGTGCAATCGTTTTCTTTCTAAAACACATTTAAGTGAGTTTTCCGTTGGAGAGCATTGCTATCAATCGCGGGGAGAACATAATCGCGGTACCAATGCTTTAAGGGTCTTCAATTGGATTAATAAAAAAAAATTTGTTCTAAGGAATTGTTTTTAATTTGGTTGAATATTTCAAATAAAGTTATGATATGAAAAGAAAAATGTATGCTACTGAGGGTTGCAGGAGTGGAATATTTTTTTTTTTTTAAATGATGTGTCGCAAAGTCCTGTGCTCAGACCTACAGTTGCGGTCAAAATAATAGTAGTGCTCTTACTCAATTGCTTAGGGTTTCTTATTATAGTGATTTAATGCTTTTTTCGTTCCTTTTTCCTTACCTTTACCCGTTAAAAGTTTTGTCAAAGAGCAATTCAAATTTTACCGTTATGTTTTCATATTAATTCTTTTGTTTTCTGTTTAGTTTCCTTTTAGACACCATTTTGGACCAGTCAAAATAATAGTACTGTTTGCAGAGATCATGCTAAAAGCAAAATGTAGTATTAAATTTAAAACAAAACGCTTCTATAAAGTAAATATATTTATTTTTAATAAATTCTATATCAATTTTTGATAAAACGTTTATTTAGTTTTGGTCAATTATTCGTCGCTGAGAACACTGTGCGCTTTTATAACAAAGCTGATTTCAGAAGGAAAAACCTGAACAGAACTCAATTGGTTGTTCTTCTTTGATGATACGAAATGCATTAAGGTTTAATGTCCAACATGAAACTCGAGAAACTTTATTTCTATGACAAAAAAAAAAAGAAATTAAATGGCTTGCCAGTTACTCGACAATAAAACAAATTTTTGCCAGTAGTTGTCTTTATAGTGAAATTTCTATTAGAGACGAGCATTGAATGGTTCGTCGACATTTGCAAGAAAAGAACTTGCCACCTGCCCCAAGAAAAGAACCGTTTTCGTACAAAAAAAACTGTAGGGCCTGAGTTTTGGAAAGAGCGTTTGAAGTGATCTATTGAGAAATGGAGAAATATTTTATGGTCAGACGAATCTAAAATGTGCTACAAGGTGGCAAAGGATAAAGATAGTACGCCGGACATACCGCCACCAAAATCGGCTTTTAAACCTTTTACCGGAGGCTCCAGTATCCGGAATTATTTTCATTTTAGTAGAGTATAGTAGATTCTTTTACGTGAAAACTACGCAGGAAGTTTTACTTCCATTTGCCAATGAAAGAACATCATTGATTTGGATCTGCCAACAATACAATAAACTTGATTGAGAATAACAGCTTAAACATATAAAAATGAGATTTGCATTCACCTGATCTTAATTCTATTAGGGAATTTGTGGTATGACGTTAAAAAATGATTGACCAAGCCAAACCAACAAATAATTCGCCCCTTTGGGTAATAGTTTTGGGTAGATTGGGCATCAATATCCGTAGAAGGATGCCAAAAACTGATTCGCAGCTGCACCGCTGATAACAAAAAAAAAAAAAAAATTACACGACTGGATCGCACGTACTTGCTCTTATGTGCGGTCACAGCTTGGAATAAAATTTGAAAAATATTAAGGGAACTTCAAAGATTATATTCGATTTTTCTGACATTTGATTGTTTGAAAAAAGTACGTAAAATAGTTTTCAGCGGAAAAATTTAAACGCCATTTTATTTCTTGCAATAAAGTGAAAAGTGAATTTTTTTTTTTCAAAATCGTTAGAGCCGTTTTTAAATAAAACGGTTATTTTTAAACAACAAAAATAATTCAAGAATACTTACTGAAGCACAAAAATAACGTACATTTAAAAACAAAATTTAAAAAAAATTCACTTACCCGTTTTCAAAATATTGATTTTTTTCAAAAAAAAAAAAAAAAAAAAAATAATAATTACTAAAAATTTAAAAAAAAAGTTTTCGAAAAAAAATTAATGCAAAATTACTCAAGCTACCTACATCTTCCTGAATATAAATTTTGATTATAATCGGATTACCAGTTCTCGAAAAATTGGAAGAAAAAAAAACCGGTCCTATGGGAGGTACCGTTTTTAGCCCACCGTATTAACTTTTTTTTCACCAAAATACATATAATGCATACCTACAGTAGTACAGTGATTTTTTTTTATAAAAATTCTTGAAGCCGTTTTCGAGAAAAATAAGCTTTTACATAACGGTTATATGACAGGTACCGTTAATTTTTGAGCTAAAAAAAATGAAAAAAGTCCTCTGTAGAATGTCAAAATAACCTTAAGTTTAAAATTTGAAGACGATTGGGGCAACCGACAGACAGACGGACAGAATTTTTCCAGTAACTCAAATATGTTTCTCTATCATAGTAATGTCATGTTTGATTGCTATCTCAAATTTTTTAATCTGCACGAATGCATAACTTGTATTATAGTACCTATAATCGCAAGTAAAAATCATGCAACACGCAAACCTATTCAGACTATATCTATCAAAACTACTCTTATTTTGCCAGTTTTCAAAAATAATTTAAGTTTTTAAGCCTCGTCTTATTATGATATATTAAAATTTAATTTTTTTGTTAAGGTTTTTTTTAATAAAATTTTTAACTTCCTTAAGGTGCAAAACATAACCAGGTAAATAAAATACTTTTGGTTTTTTCACGTTTTAATAATTTCTAATTTTACAACTACTTATTATTATAACCACAGCTGTATATCCTTTTAAGTATACATTGTAAAATATTTGAAACAAAAACAAAAATACCTTTGTTCCTTAAAATACTAGTTTTGTTTTATCTTTTTTCAAATATTTTTCTTACAAGATCTCACACTACATACATAACTATTTCAATATCAGTTATGAAAACCCGTTAACTATATTAGCCGTGTTTTATTGGTAATCTATAGCTAGAGCAGTATTGGAAGTCCCAATAAAACGCTATATTAATAATTATTATTTTTTCAGCAAATTTATATGTAAAATTAGGTTTTCTTTTACAGATTGGTTATTTGATCTTCCTCAGGGGGCGATCTATCAATTGTGATGAGTGCAATTGACAGTAGAGCGGTTTCACAGGTTGGCAGCTAAACAAATTTGAACAAAACAAGGACAATGTTGAAAGTTTTTCGAAACAGATACGATGGTTTATCTATTTGTCATATTAATGCTCAAAGTTTACAAAAACATCTGGACGAATTCAAAAGCACTTTTATATTGACACAGATATGGACATTATCTGCGTTTCAGAAACATGGTTGAGTGAACAGGTAGATAATGGTATTTTTAACATTGGTAACTGAAGGATATTTCGTTCTGATCGTGTAGTCTCCAGGGGAGGAGGTGTAGCTATTTTCATAAAAAAAATGTTTAAAAAGCAAAATTATTAGAAGTGCTGACAGATGTAATGAAATGCAATACATATTTATAGAAGTCGCTTGTGCAACTGAAAAGTTGCTGGTTGGTGTAAGATACGTAGTCCTGCCATAAGTTCTGTCCCTAACTTATAAGACGCCAAAAAAAATTGTGTTGATCTGTTGTTGTTCTCAAAATATATAACGGACAAAGGGATACCTTAAGTAACAGCTATGAGTCAGTTGAATTTAATACGCGAAACGCTAAACATGGAGTGGGGCAAAAAAGAAAACCGCGTCGCTAATATTGCACTGCACAAATGCAGTAAAACTCCCACTGAGATTTTCGAATTGCTGAAACCACTCAAAATATCGAAAAAATTCATCTATCGCATAAACCGGTGCAACGATATCTCCTCTGTTGATGATAGAGCAAGAAGTATCCGACCTCGCCAAAGTAGGACGCCAGCAGTGATCAAAGCAGTTACGGAAAGAATCCGAAGAAATCCCCTCCGCAAACAGAAAATTATGGCTCGAGAAATGAAAATACCCACAAGGACAATGTCACGCCTCATAAAACAAGACCTAAGGCTTGGCGGTTACCGTAGAAGTACTGGACAACGCCTGACTGAGGCTCTGCGCAAGATAAGAGCGACAAGATCAAAGGTGTTGCTTCAAAGACACGCAAATGGAGGACACAAAAATATTCTTTTCACAGATGAGAAAATTTTCCCAGTGGAACAGAAATTTAATCGCCAAAATGACAGGATTTACGCCCATAGCTCCAAGGAAGCTCCTGAAAAGGTTGGAAAAGTCCAAAGAGGCCATCATCCAGCTTCAGTGATGGTTTGGTGGGGAGTGTCGTATGACGGTGTTACAAATTTGCATTTTTGTGAGCAGGGAGTGAAAACACGTGCTTCCAACTATCAAAGTGATGTTTTAGAGAATGTTGTGAAGCCCTTAACTAACACCTTATTTGCGGGCAAGACCTGGATTTTTCAGCAAGACTCTGCCCCGGCTCACAAAGCAAAAACCACCCAACTTTGGCTTAAAGACAATTTACCGGGGTTTATCGCCGCTGAAGATTGGCCCTCGGGCAGCCCGGATCTTAATCCGCTGAACTACCGTCTATGAAATGTCCTGGAGGAGAAGGCTTGCTGTAAGCCTCACCGAAATATTGAGTTTCTTAAAGCTGATTTGGTGAAGACAGCAGCTTCGCTACCACTGGAAGTCGTGCGTGCGGCGATAGACGAATAGCCGGATCGTTTAAGAAAATGTATCAAGGCTAAGAGTGGCCACTTTGAATAATTTCCTACAAATTTTTAACGTCAATTTAATACAAAATAAATATCGTAAAAAGAATTTTGATAACTTGTTTATTATTTGAATAAGACGTGTTTGTGTGAGGAACAGAACTTATGGCAGGACTACGTATAAACCCCCTAACATAACAGACTCAAGCACCGTTTCAGATGTCCTAGAAGAAGTAACACATAATTAAAACCACATTTTTATTGCAGGAGACCTTAACATTGATCTTCTTGATAAACATAACAGTAGGATTAAAACTTTTAATGATAATCTGTTATCTCTCAATCTCTTTCCTATTTACAGTGATTACCCTACACATTTTACATCTACTAGCTCTGGTTTCTGGTCAACCAACCTGATTTTGTTAATTACTATGGGCAGCTTGATGTTCCTGATTTCTCTAAGCACGACCTGATTATAGCTTTTTATGATTTACGTTCTAATCCGATTTCGTCAATGGAAAGAATTTCGTTTAGAAATGTCACTTCCATGCAGTCGCTTGTAACCAGTATTTACAGCTCCAATCTAGAAAATATCAAAAGGAAGATACGGGGCATTTCTTGGGTGTGTGTCCAGTTTCGAGGGAAATAAGAAGTGTATTTGGTAGAAATACCTTGCCAGAAAATGAAGTTCTAAGAATTCTTAACGGTGAAAATTGGATGCAGCTTATGGCGTACTGTAAAGAAGCGATATCATACACAAGCAGAATAATTAGCGAAAACTTCTAAAAATATTGTGTTTGTTTTTCTTTTTTACTAAACTTAGAAGTTAAAAAATCTAAAAGTTAATTAAACATTTCACACATTTGTTTTTGTTTTAACTAAACTAAAAGTTTACTTCGCTTTTTTTAATATTGTAAATTTGTTTTTGGTTTTTTTATTTTTTGTATAACAAAATCTTTTTTCTATTATGATTAAAAAAAAAAAAAAATACTAATATATAGAATTATAGAATTTAAAGCCATTCGGGCAGACGACATAATTTTGTCATGTCCTAACCTATTCATGAATTTAGAAACATGAATCAGATGTTTACAAAGCTGTAGAAGACATAAAATCCGAAGCTCTTGGATTAGACAATATGCATCCTAAGTTTGTAAAAATTATTATGAATTTTATATCTCCTTTCTTGACGCATATATTTAATACAATTTTGTCAAAGTCTTGTTATCCAAAATTTTGGAAAGTTTCAAAAATAATCCCTATTTAAAAGAAGTCAAATAAGCAACAACAAGAATGCAGACCGATTTCCATCCAACCTTTCAGTTCAAAAGCATTTGAAAAAATTATGAGTCAAAAAAATTACGACATTTTTGGAAGCCCATAATCTGATAACACCTACACAATCTGGGTTTAGAACAGAACACAACTGCACAACTGCGCTTCCAAAAATAACAGACGTAATACGACACCAAATTGATAAAAATTATGTAACAACTTTGGTTTTACTGGATTTCTCCAAAGCGTTCGATACCGTTTCGCATGAAATACTTCTGAAAAAGCTTTTTATTTTTTGAAAATCATTTTTATCACTAATAGAAAAGTACCTAAGCCATAGAACTCAAGCAGTTATAGTAAGTATAGCAAACTCCAAGCTATCTGGTTTTCTTTCTACTTCTACTGGTGTGCCCCAGGGATCGATTTTAGGCCCGCTCTTGTTCACGCTGTTCAACAATGACCTTCCTTCTATACTCAAGTATTGCAAAATACATATGTATGCAGATGACGTATGGTTGAAGATGCAACAGACAGAATAAATGAAGATCTTAAAGGTATAGGACAGTGGTCTAGTGAAAATCACTTTAAACTTAATGCGAACAAATGCCAGGCAATCGTTATAAGCAACTCTGCTATTGATATGTCATACCTGCCAAGTATTGAACTTCAGGGGAAAGCTTTAAGCTATGTTAAAAAAATAAAAAATCTTTGGGTTATTTTTAACCAAACACTATCGTGGGACAATCACTTGGCATCTGTACATCTCTGGAAGTTGTCTTCCAATTTCAACAAAAATGACTTTAGCCAAAACTCTTGTTCTGCCAACCCTTCACTACGGAAGCCCCATTTTTTGCTGTTTGGATAGTTTTTTTTTTATAATTAACGCGCGCACAAGGGACTATTTGTTTCCCTTTTAATGTAACACACTGCGTGGGCATTAGGAAGATAGGGAGGGGAGAGATAGGAGGTGTCGATTAACATTGGTTTTGAATGTTTGCAGATCAAAATGGCATGGTGTTCGGCTAAAAAAAGAATCCCTATATTTCACGGTATGAGACGAGTATTACGGGAGAAACTTTTAAGGGGAGGAATGCAACTGGCTACTTCGAGTGAACATTTTTTTAAAAGAAACGATTAAATAACGGAAGGACATAAAACATTGCGTAGGTGTTCGAGTGGGGCAATTGTTTCAGCAGCAGTTCTATTTCCTATCAATCTTAACGCTCGATTTTGTATTCTATCAACCAGGTGAAGCGATGTTTGTGAAGCACCTGCCCAGAGGTGGGAGTTATACTCGAGTTTAGGGCGTATAAACGCTTTATAAATTGTAGCCTGATCAGATGGGGATAAATACTTCTTACACCGATACAGAAAACCTAAGCACTTAGCAGCATTCTTAGCGATCTCAAATATATGGTCGTTCCAACGGAGGTCGTCGTTGACACACATATCGAGTACTGAGAGCTTTTCGGTTTCTTCGAAATCGGAGTTTAATGAGCTTGACATACGGCACCGTTGCAATTGTACGTCCGAAGGCGAAGGACGTGAATTATCGAACGAATATGAAAAGCTGAGGGTATATTCGTCAGCAAAACAGTTAAGTGGATTAGAAGTAACAGACAGAAGATCGTTTATAAAAATCAAGAAAAGAGTCGGAGACAGAACAGAGCCCTGGGGCACACCAGCATTTATTTTGTGCGAATCAGACTTAAATCCGTCCAATACAACTTGTATTGAACGATTCAGAAGATAGCTTCTAATCCAACGAACAAGTGTATCATCGATCCCAAAAGCACGCATTTTCGATAAAAGGACTTCATGCCAAACTCTATCAAATGCCTTGGAGATATCAAGAGCAATAATTTTAATTTCACCAAAGCGATGTAAAGATTTGTTCCACTGTTAGGTGAGATATGCTTCGGATCACCAGTGGAACGGTTGCTGTGAAAGCCATACTGACGGTCATGGAGAAGCTTTCGATCTTCGAGATATTACCTAAGCTGACGGTTTATCAGTGTTTCCATGACCTTAGAAAGAAGGGATGTCAGTGCTATGGGTCGGTAGGAGCAGGGGGAGGATGGGTCACCTTTCTTAGGGACAGGCTGGACAAATGCTGTTTTCCATCTTCTAGGAAAGATTCCAGAAGAGTAGGAGCGCAGTGGCTTTGCCAGTGTGGAAGAACACCTCTTCAGAAGAATCGGAGGTATATCATCCGGCCCAGCGGATTTGTGTATATCGAGATCTTTGAGAACTCTTGCTACGGTACGAGTGCGAAAAAAAATTTGTCCCATGGAAAAATTTACATTCTCAAGTACAGGAGGGGCAACATTGCTTTGAGGCAGCGTGGAGCTGGCAGCGAAATGGGCGGCGAGTAAGTTTGCCTTCTCTGAAGAGTAATTAATTGGTTTGTTATTGTCGATGAGCGTTGGAACCGAAGATGTTGAGGAGTTTTTTAATATTTTTTTTACAAATGACCAAAAATTTTTACTGCCTTTGGGACACTGCAGAATTTTTTGCCGTAATTTTTGGTCATGTAAAAATTTGGTTCTTTCAATAACGGAGTTACATGAGTTTCTTGCTTGTTCGTGCTTTTTCCGATTTTCCTCTGTAGGGTTGGATTTGTAAGATCGGAAACTTACTTCTTTGAGCCTTCTAGCTTCTTTACACTCAGAATTAAACCAGGACTTTTCTTTAGGCTTGATGCTTTTTACTCTGTTAGGAATAAAAGCACGCATCCCTAGAAGAATCACATTTGTGATCATTTCAGCACTGGCATCAATGTCACTATCGAGGAAGCATAGTGACCAGTTAAAGTTTCGGAAAAAAATATTCAGGCCGTCCCAGTTGGCTTTCTCGTATTGCCAAACGGTCCTGGTGGGAAGTTTATATTTAACTGGATGGGTGGGGGATGAGAAATTTGCTGAAATGACACAATGGTCTGAAGTGCCAAATGGTGAAGTTAGTTAGTTAGCACTTTCCTTCGCGTGTTGTCTGACCAGAATTGCGGAGACAGTTAGAATTTTGTACATTGAAATCGCCCGCAATAACGATAGCGTTTAATAACATTGTTCGTTTTATATATGGATTGCGTCGCTTCGATCATGTTTCGGTACAAGCAAATAGTGTGTTCAACATGCCTTTCGACAAATATATAGATTTTCTAAGTTTAACATCTCATTTTAAAATTATTCATACTAAATCACCTGAATATCTTTTCGAAAAGCTTAGTTTTCCAATATCTCAAAGAAGTAATATTCTAATTGTCCCCTACCTTTAAATACAGAAACTCTAAGCACCAATTATTTGTACATGCTGTTGGTCTTTGGAACTCCTTGCCGGCAAACCTGAGAGGACAAAATAACTACACTTGTTTTGAAAAATTCTTAAGAAACCTATATAAATGCTGAAACTATTTTTAAACATTGTTGAAAATTCTAAAACTTCATAATTTTAATTCATTTTCTTAAGTATACCTTCATGTTATTTAATTTTACTTATCATAACTCACTTATTTTTACTGTATAAGTCTTATAAATAACATTTCTTACAAATAATATCTATAATTAATTTTAATCTTAAATTCGTACATGATAAGTATTATTATATATTATAATAAAATAAATACAAAAATACAAAATACAAATACAACTGACATCTTGTTGAATAAATTTAGAAAGGTGTGTTCCAAATTCAACTCAGAGACATCCGGATAGAATATCCAACCATGACGTCATCAGTGACCCTTGATGACAGAATTAAATTCGGTTTTAGAAAAAAAAAAACTGCAGTTATTTAAGTTTCAATTGATGCAGGTTTTGTCTAATGTCTTATTTGATTGAATCAATATACATTTTAAGTCAACTAACACTTTGGATCTTTTCAAAAAAATTTATTTAATTTAGTCAATTTGGGTCACTGATGACGTCAAAATACAGGAAGGCGCTGTTGTGTAATCTTGTATCATGATACTCAACGAACATATCGTTTTTTTTCTACATTCCAGTTGGTTGACATTTCTTTCCAAGATTTATCTCAACTTATGTTATTCACTAATTTCACTAACCGAATTATCGACACTTATTGTTTGTTATACAGTTACCAATAAAACACAGCTATTGTTGCTGCGCAGTATTCGAAATTATGTGTGTCATATGAAAATTCTATGAGCATGTTTATTCAACTTAAAGTAACCCCTTGCCACATCAAACAATAAGGCCTAAGAAAAAAAGTCGAATCCTTGCCATTTCAAATCACGTTTTTGACGGTCGTCCTCGATGAATATTAGGATATGATTCGAGTGTGTATGTGGAGTTCAATATGGCTGCAATAGCGAAAGGGCAGATAAAATAAATTACAAAAGTTAAGTCATCACCATCCGTACGCTGCCGACTGGTTTAGTGTTTCGCGATAAATTTTTAGCGGCCAAGGCCTTGGAAATGAGAATGTTAGCTGAGCTGAACATCAAAACACATAACACTCCGCCCATTCATATCCGCTGACTGATTGCATAATAGCCAGTAATGGAAGTGAAATAGTGTCTGCTGAAAGGTTAAATTCAAATTGGTAAGGCCATCGTCAATAAGAATCATCGTGATTAGATCGCCACCTGTCGGTCGGTATGTGCATAAACGTATATGGCTATGTGGAAAGCGGATAAACCAATAATAAATAAATAAATTAGAAAGAGTGCATACTATGGAACCGTGCCTAGCCTTAAAAAATGTTTTTTTTTTACTTTTATGGCTTCAATTTTCAATTCAAAGGCCAATAATTTCCTGATCTTTTGTTTCGGGAAGGAAGCTATTGAATTCTGATTTCAGAAGTGGGATTTTACCTCAACCACTATCGTTAACATCTTTGAATTGCTGTGTTTTTGGTTAATTTCATTAAATCATTGAATTTTCAGCAAAATAATTTATTCCACAAGATTTCATCAACATGCCAATGCTCTCGACATTTATCTATTCTTAATCAATGAAATCTTAACGAAGGAAAACTCAATAATATGTCATCATTTAACACACACATTTTATTTATGGTTAAGAACGAAAATGTGAAAACCTTCGCTTTTATGATCCATGAGCATGAACAACTAGCTTCCACCTATACATACCTCATCCGTAATGCGTTGATTTAATAGACTTATCAATCAAAATCCTCTAGCACACTATATAACACGTCATAACTTCAAATTAATACTTTCATCATTTTCCATTGTTTAAGGTTTCACCAAACTCCTTCCACTCATAATCCCCGAGTATCCGTGAAGTTGTTGCCTGTCTACCGATTTTAAACCAAACAGAATATACGGTGCCGGTATCTTTCGGAGCTGATGAAACTTTGCAAAAGTGTAAGGAAGGATGCTGATGATAGTGCGCATTGGAGCAAATGTGTGTGCTAGAGCTGGAAGCGTATTGGGGTGTATTCATTTATCATCTATTATAAATGAAGTGAAATATCATAGCGAGCAGATGCACACAGCACACCTGCATCAGGTTTGTTTCAAAGTTCAGCCTCTTTAACCGAGTGACTTTGGAGGCTCCTTTGCGCACCCAGCCTATGGCAACCTTAAGCCACCCTTCCTTTTAACCAACCACGTTTCCTTGGTGAAAATTGAAAATGTGCTGTCATCAGGAAAATCAATTTATGTGCACGATAAGTGAAAAACTTTCACCATAAAACTACCAACATATAAAGAAAGTTTTTGGCGTTTGAAGTTCATAGTGGATGCAGTGTGGAGTCCCTTTTAGTAACAACATCATCATTTGGAACTTATGATGCGCACCGAATCTAGCTTCTGTGCATACCGTAAAGAGACACATCAGTTTTATAAGTAAATTTTGATTTTCTTTAGAGCAAAATGTGAAGAAAAAAACTGTAAACAAAGTTTGGGAAATCATTTTGAATGTGTTGAAAGTTTTTTCCAACTTCGCACCCTTTTTACTTGCGATTATAGGGATTATAAGTGAATATTAAAAAAATTGAGATAACACTCAAACATGACAATTACGATCATAGAGAAGTCTAAAAAAGTGATCGAGAAAAAATGTCTGTCTGTCTGTCTGTCAGTATATATAACGAGCTGCAGCCTAGACGGCTTAAGCGATTATCTTCAAACTTGGTGTGTGTGATTCTTTTGGCATTCCCCGGTGGGGGAAATTGACATTTTATTTTTAGCCCCAAAAATAACGGTTCCTGCCATATGACCGTATAGGTCAATTTTTGACAATTTTTTTGTTGGTATTGGCTATCATTTGATTAGGACCACATATACGGGAAAAGTCTATTAACCCGGACCATTCATATAACGGTTTTTTTTTAATTTTACGGCTTTTTTGATTTCTGTCAAATTTTATATTTAGGAAGATCTAAGTAGCCGAATTAATTCTGCATACCAAAATTTTGAATAACTTTTTTTTTTCTAATTAAAATTAATTTTTGAATTTTTTTTTTCAAAAATCAATATTTTGAAAACTTATAAAAAAAAATATTTTAAATTTTATAATCACATGTATTTTAATAAGTTCTAAAAAAAATGCATACCAAAATTAAAAAAATATTTTTTTTTTTTCAAAAAACTAAAAATAAAAAACAGGATTTTTTCAAAACCGGTCCTTCAATTTTCGAAATACATTTTTCAGAAATTCCTTGTTATTTAAGACGTGTGATGGCATACTTCATTTTTACTACAAACCGTTAAGTATTGTGGTTTTTAATACTTTTTATAAGTTCAAATTGTGTTACTTGTTTCTGCCAAAGATCTTGCTTTCCAATGTAATTAGGCACATAAGAGCAAGTACGTGCGACCCAGTCGTGTCCATTTTTTATTTAAACCTTTCAGGATTTGGTTTTCTCCCTGGAATTAAAAAAAAAGAAAAAAAGAAAAAAGTGGAATAACCGAAACATTTTCTTCATTAGTATTTAATTGGCTGTTTCAGAAATTATTTTAATACTGCTGATCAAACATTGCTTAAGAACTCACCGTCCACCAAATTGATTTCCCCCAAAACATTCAATTGACACAAAGTGCCAATCAATTGGAGTTATATCTGCCACTTACTGATTATGCAGATTTGGTGTCACAGCTGACCGCTGGGATTTCGATAACTGTCTGCCTGAGTGATGTGCACTTAAGGCCAACGCCTTTAATTTACGTCAGGACGAGAAATACTAAATAAAAACTTCAATGTGATAATTTATTTATGTGCGTCTAAGCAGGTTGCTGCGTGGCAGAAGTATAATGGAAGCTTTAAAAATCTGCATCGTTTTTAATCAAAGTAAAAAGTTTCGCCTTTCATTTTCAAAAGCTTCAATTAACGGTGTAGAACACTCTATTCCATCTCGGGAATTCTCTTTCCACAGTTATTAAAGGGACTTTTCATCAGAAATGCAACAGCCTTAACTGACGTTTCAAATCAACTCTAGAGGGCGCCCTCACTTTGCTCCAGACTCAAAGGAAGTATAAAAGTGGACAAGTGAAGAATATGGTTATACTCGTGATTGTGTGTCAGTAAGTGTGTTAGCGGAAATCTAGCTTCTATGGTCAAACGAAGTTATTATTATTCATTCACTCACTTCAGTGTTTTTTTTTCTGTTTGTATTTTTTTTTCAGCTACGAGGAAAGAAAAAAAATCACTAAAGGAGCATGCTCCATCTACATCCGAGATTTATTTAAAAAGGATATGCATCACAACCAGGAGCAATAGGACGAAGGAGCAACGGCTGCACAACAAGTCCTATAATTAAACAGGGAGTCGCTAGTGTTGAAATTAAAGTTTTAATTACATATGGGAATATTTTTCGTCGTTATTATTTTTCTTGTGTGTACATTTTGTCCTGTTCCGTTCCTTGCTGGCGTTCTGTGCCATTCTTGTGTTTTTTTTTTTTTTTTTTTTTTTGTTCTCGAGATGGAAAATTTAGATTAATGAGGAACCGAGATGGTCGCTTCTGGGACCAATAAGAGGGTTTCCCGGTTTATTTTTGACGCTGCTCGGGGTAGTTTGTATGATGATGTCATATGGTAGGGAATGATTATGAAAAATATTCACTTTGGGAGTTTTATGTCCTTTGCGGGGTTGTTTTTGGATTGAGAGTGGAGTGATGTACGAAACAATGAAGGAACAGTAATTTTTCATCGAGTCGAAACATTTAATTTTTTTTTTTTTTGCAGAAAAAATTAAAATTGAATTTTTTGTTTGGAAATAGAGTGCTTTCTACTCAATTAATTATAATAAAAAGAAGTCATTTAAATATTTAAAAATGTATATTTTGCAAATAGAATTAGCTTAAGTGAAATTATTTTATTCTGAAGTTTACAAAATTTTTATCTTTATTTTAATTTGTAAGACAGAAGAATTTCTTAACCGATCTCGACTGGGACCCTAACCTTCCCACTTCTCTGTTCCGCCATAAAGCTTTGTCGAGAGATTTGTCGGGTTGATCTTAGAAAACGTCGCCGTCGGCTGATTTCCCGTTTTTGCATTGTTTCATATCTGAAATCCTCGTTAAGAATTCTGTTGACAGGAGTGTTAAAGAAGCATAAAGATTTTTTGTTTATTAAAAAGCTTGGCTAAGGAAGCCATTTTATGACAGCTATATGCTTATAGCTTGCTTCGGATATCCTAAGAACGCATTATCAAACCATTTAATGAAAGCTTTTGCTAAAAGCTTGTCACAATGCTTATACAGGGTGTCCGCCGGGAAGGTATACTACTTTGTTTTGCCGCCATTTTAGTAAACATTAGTCTTGGCAGTTCATATTTGGCAGTCGTAAAGTAGACACGTGGCAAATTTATTTTGCAAAAATATTCGATAGACCAACGTGTTTTAATCGTTAAAACATTTTATCAAAATCAATCATCGATTAGTGTGATGATGAGAAAGTTACGTGGAATTTTTGGGAGTGTGAATGTAGTGAATGATTTCGAAGAAAGGGTCTGCAGGTAATAGGCTCAAGCATGGACCACAAAGTACTGCAAGATCGGCTGAAGACATTACTGCTGCTCAAGGAAGTGTTCAAAACAATCCATCAACCTCAATTCGACGCCGTGCTCAGGAGTTTGGTCTTCAAAGAACAACTTTGAACACAAGAGCTTCTTCCACAAGACCATTAAAAGTTACAATCTGGTGTGCAATTTGGTCAGGAGGAATCATTGGAGCTTACTTCTTTGAAAACGAAAACGGCGTAGCGGTAAAAGTGAATGGAGAGCGATATTGTAATATGATATGATTTTTAAAGCCACATCTGCATGCTTTGGGCTTGATTAACATGTGGTATCAACAAGACGCACAGTGGGACGAATGTATGGACAAAACGGCGAAATTAATATCTCTTGTTTTAATGACTGAAACTAAATTATTTTGCTCTTTACGTCAAATATCTATATAATAAAATTAAAAGTAAATGCATAAACCAGCAATAAACACCCCGCCCAGCACCCCTCGAAGTAAAAGAGTTGAGCAGCGAACTTTTTTTTAAAATTGAAACATTATTTTTAAGATTTTCTATATATTTTTTTAACTTTATTTATATTTTTAGTAACAAATGTTAAAGCTTAATAAATTTGAATCCTTATGGGACTAATAAGTGTGATAAATTAATTAAAATAATTAATTAATCGTTATCGCTGGCTGATGTTCCATCAATATCCTTCAAGTCTATATTGACTGGTAATGCTAGACTTCCAAATTTATTCCGAGTAGATATTGCTCAATATCTGGGTCAACCTTAGACATATGAGAATTTTCGGAGCGTATATTTGAAATCAGTGGGTCTGAAGTAATTAATAAATGATTAATTAAATCAGTCATTGAACTCGTTCTAGAGCACTTTCGACTATGGTCTAGTCTGAACTTTCTGATTTCCTTATGCCTTGCTTCCAACGCTTCTTCAAAAAGGACACCAATGGGTAGATGGAAAAAAGAAATTATATCTTTCGCATGAATCAGAAGCTTATGAACGCTGATAGGCATGTAGTACTGGGAAAGATACATGGATTTCGTATCTTCCAAAAGTTTTAGGAATCTTTCCATATTTATTTCACGACCAGTTGCCATCTTCAACATCTTCAGTCGACTCTTCTAGGCCAAGTAATTGATTGATTTTTATAGCAACGGCATTTAATTTCAACGACTTCTCGCTCTCAATCCAGGTTTGAAATAGGTCACCATTTTTGATTGATGGAGTTAATCCTATAAAATCGTCAATATTTAAAAAAACGCAAATCCGCGCACACTTTCGTTCGTGATTTAGGTAATATATATATAGATTATCATAAAACAAGAAAGACCTCAGAGGGGGTTTTTGGGGTATTTTAGAAAACCTTACTTAAATACGAAATTCACAAAAAAAAAATTCTTATTAGACATTCAGTTTTTTTTTTTTTTTTTTTTTATAATTAACGCGCGCACAAGGGATTATGTGTTTCCCTTTTAATGTAGAACACACTGCGCGGGCATTACGAAGATAGGGAGGGGAGAGATAGGAGGTGCCGATTAACATTGGTTTTGAATGTTTGCAGATCAAAATGGCAAGGGAAAATCCCGCCGGGTAAACTATTCCAGATTCGTGTCGTTCGGCTAAAAAAAGAATCCCTATATTTCACGGTACGTCCGAAATTAGGCTCAAGGGTGAACTGATGAGCATTCCTTGCGAGACGAGTATTACGGGAGAAACTTTTAAGGGGAGGAATGCAACTGGCTACTTCGAGTGAACATTTTTTGTAAAAGTAACGATAAAATAAGGAAAAACATGAAACATTGCGTCGGTGTTCGAGTGTTCGAGTTCAAACTACAAACTAAATAAACCACGAAATCAAAGTAAATTTTTATAATAAAATATGATTTCCCATACCTTGGTACATAATATTATCCATTTTATAATAATTTTTTTATGCGCGAAATTAAATCACCAAATAATTTAAATTGTATTTAAAAACCACTTGTTATCACTGTTTGCAACAAAATGTCCACTTGTCACTCTTTTTGGTTTTGTAACTGTTGCACAAGTTCACGATTCCAAATAATTTTAATGCAGTTAAACCAAGCAGTTACCAATGACTCAAAAGTATCGTTAAAATAATTGATTTTTTTATTTATTGCTATGGGTCGTCCCACTGTGAGACGGTGCGACATTGCATACAGCCAGGATTACAATGGAATTACTGCGAGACCTCTTTCCACAACAAGTTATTTCAAAAAAATGGTGATGTTATTTGCCTCCACGGTCGCCTGCCTGATTTGACTGCTCCGGACTTCTTTTTGTGGGGATATCTGAAAAGCAAGTTTTATGCAAACAAACCAGAAACGCTTGAGCAACTCAAACTAAATATTCGTGAAGAAATTAATGAAATACCGCGTGAAATGTGTGAGAATGTAATGAAAAATGTGCTCAAAAAGTCTCGCATTTGTGTGACTACCAGATTACCTGATATTGTATTTCATACATAATTGCCGACATTAAATAAAACATTTATCAATATAAGATCCATTCTCTTTCATTTAATCAAAAATTATAAACAAACAAAGTGGTATACCTTCCCGGCGGACACCCTGTATAAGGGCCTTATAAAGAACAGCTCGCATTGCTTCGTAATACTTACAAAATACGTTATTTTTACTTGAGAAGCCTAAAAAAGTGATCGAGAAAAAAATGTCGGTCTGTCTGTCCTCGTGTATAACGAGCTACACCCTAAACGGGTTAGGCGATCGCCTTCAAATTTGATATGTGTAAACAAGCAAGGAACTCATGCAACTCCGTTATAGAAAGAACCAAATTTTTGCATGACCAACAATTACGGCAAAAAATTCTGCAGTGTCCCAAAGGCAGTAAAAATTTTTGGTCATTTGTAAAAAATATTAAAAACTCCTCAACATCTTCGGTTCCAACGCTCATCGACAATAACAAACCAATTGTTTACTCTTCAGAGAAGGCAAACTTCCTCGCCGCCCATTTCGCTGCCAGCTCCACGCTGCCGCATAGCAACGTTGCCCCTCCTGTACTTGAGAATGTAAATTTTTCCATGGGACAGATTTTTTTCCGCACTCGTACAGTAGCAAGAGTTCTTAAGATCTCGATATACACAAATCCGCTGGCCCGGATTGTATACCCCCGATTCTTCTGAAGAGGTGTTCTTCCACACTGGCAAAGCCACTGCGTAAGCTTTTCCATCGCTCCTACTCTTCTGGAATCTTTCCTAGAAGATGGAAAACAGCATTTGTCCAGCCTGTCCCTAATAATGGTGACCAATCCTCCCCCTCCTCCTTGGTCATGGAAACGCTGATTAACCGTCAGCTTAAGGAATATCTGGAAGATCGTAAGCTTCTCCATGACCGTCAGTATGGCTTCCGCAGCAACCGTTTCACTGGTGATCTGATGGCATATCTCACCGAACAGTGGAACAAATCTTTACATCGCTTTGGTGAAAGTAAGATTATTGCTCTTGATATCTCCAAGGCATTTGATAGAGTTTGGCATGAAGCTCTCTTATCGAAAATGCGTGCTTTTGGGATCGATGATACACTTGTTCGTTGGATTAGAAGCTATCTTCTAGACCGTTCAATATACAAGTTGTATTGGACGGATTCAAGTCTGATTCGCACAAAATAAATGCTGGTGTGCCCCAGGGCTCTGTTCTGTCTCCGACTCTTTTCCTCATTTTTATAAATGATCTTCTGTCTGTTACTTCTAAACCACTTAACTGTTGTGTTGACTCTACCCTAAGCTTTTCATATTCGTTCGATAATTCACGTCCTTCGCCTTTGAACGTACAATTGCAACGGTGCCGTATATCAAGCTCATTAAACTCCGATTTATACAGCATTGTTAAATGGGGTAATAGGAATCGAAAACTCAATGCTGTCTTCTGTCGTTAAAGCTAAACATACCCCCGATGCCATTGTCCATGAATGGCACTTACATCGAAGAAACCGAAAAGCTCTCAGTACTCGGTATGTGTGTGTCAACGACGACCTCCGTTGGAACGACCATATATTTGAAATCGCTAAGAATGCTCCTAAGTGCTTAGGTTTTCTGTATTGGTGTAAGAAGTATTTTTGCCCATCTGATCTGGCTTCAATTTATAAAGCCTTTATACGCCCTAAACTCGAGTATAACTCCCACCTCTGGGCAGGTGCTTCGCAAACAAACATCCCTTCACCTGCTTGATATAATACAAAATCGAGCGTTAAGATTGATAGGAAATAGAACTGCCGCTGAAACAATTGCTCCTCTCGAATACCGACGCAATGTTTCATGTCTTTCCTTATTTTACCGTTTCTTTTACAAAAAATGTTCACTCGAAGTAGCCAGTTGCATTCCTCCCCTTAAAAGTTTCTCCCGTAATACTCGTCTCATACCGTGAAATATAGGGATTCTTTTTTTAGCCGAACACCACGAATTTGGAATAGTTTACCCGGCGGGATTTTCTCTTGCCATTTTGATCTGCAAACATTCAAAACCAATGTTAATCGACACCTCCTATCTCTCCCCTCCCTATCTTCCTAATGCCCGCGCAGTGTATTACATTAAAAGGGAAACAAATAGTTCCTTGTGCGCGCGTTAATTATAAAAAAAAAAAAAAAAATTTGGCATTCCTTAGAGGGGAAATTGAAATTTAATTTTTGGGCTAAAAATAACGGTACTGCTATATAACCGTTAAGGAAACCCTTATTTTTCTCGAAAACGGCTCCAACGATTTTGATGAAAATTTTTGAGAATTTTTTTATTGGTACTAGATATCTATTAATCAGTATCAATTTTATGGACAAATTCTATCAACGGTACCTTTCATATAACGTTTTGTTTTTTTAATTTTTAGATTTCTCGGTAACTGCTCTTTGGATTTCTGTCAAATTTTGTATTTGAGAAGCATATGAACATTTTGAATTACTTGTTTTTCTAATTTAAATTAATTTTTCAATTTTTTTTTTGAAAAATCAATATTTTTAAAACTAATCAAAAAAATGATTTAAAATTTTATAATCTCATGTATGTATATTAGTATACTCTAAGAAACTGCATACCAAAATTAAAAAAAAAAATAAAAAAAAAAACTAAAGTTAAAAAAACAGTACGTCCCAAACTTTCGACTACGCCTGACAATGAAATTTATTCCGAACCGCGTTGCATTTTAAATAAATAAAAAACTGTGTTATAACGGGTGATTTTTTTGAGGTTAGAACTTTTTTTTTTTTAAAAACGCATAAAATTTGCAAAATCTCATCAGTTCTTTATTTGAAACGTTAGATTGGTCCATGACATTTACTTTTTGAAGATAATTTCATTTAAATGTTGACCGCGGCTGCGTCTTAGGTGGTCCATTCGGAAAGTCCAATTTTGGGCAACTTTTTCGAGCATTTCGGCCGGAATAGCCCGAATTTCTTCGGAAATGTTGTCTTCCAAAGCTGGAATAGTTGCTGGCTTATTTCTGTAGACTTTAGACTTGACGTAGCCCCACAAAAAATAGTCTAAAGGCGTCAAATCGCATGATCTTGGTGGCCAACTTACCGGTCCATTTCTTGAGATGAATTGTTCTCCGAAGTTTTCCCTCAAAATGGCCATAGAATCGCAAGCTGTGTGGCATGTAGCGCCATCTTGTTGAAACCACATGTCAACCAAGTTCAGTTCTTCCATTTTTGGCAACAAAAAGTTTGTTAGCATCGAACGATAGCGATCGCCATTCACCGTAACGTTGCGTCCAACAGCATCTTTGAAAAAATACGGTCCAATGATTCCACCAGCGTACAAACCACACCAAACAGTGCATTTTTCGGGATGCATGGGCAGTTCTTAAACGGCTTCTGGTTGCTCTTCACTCCAAATGCGGCAATTTTGCTTATTTACGTAGCCATTCAACCAGAAATGAGCCTCATCGCTGAACAAAATTTGTCGATAAAAAAGCGGATTTTCTGCCAACTTTTCTAGGGCCCATTCACTGAAAATTCGACGTTGTAAGTCTATTCATGATAAAATGTCAAAGCATACTGAGCATCTTTCTCTTTGACACCATGTCTGAAATCCCGCGTGATCTGTCAAATATTAATGCATGAAAATCCTAACCTCAAAAAAATCACCCGTTATTTGTGTTTAAAAAAAAAAAAAAATTAAATAATAAAAAAAATTCAAAATTAAAAATAATTATTGTTTTATTAAAAAACAGGATTTTATCAAAATCCGTCCTACAATTTTCGAATCACTTTTTTATTTATTATACAAGACGTGTTATGGTGTACTTAATTTTTACTAAAAACCGTTAAGTGTTGTGGTTTTGACATTGACATTTTGACTATTTTTCACATACCAAGTTTTATTTGTCTACGTTAATGTTACTTA
Organism: Platycheirus rosarum; assembly: GCA_963971375.1. Taxonomy (NCBI): domain Eukaryota; kingdom Metazoa; phylum Arthropoda; class Insecta; order Diptera; family Syrphidae; genus Platycheirus; species Platycheirus rosarum. Next base: position 300,778,493 of record OZ020507.1, on the reverse strand, counting down.
TTTTTTTTTAATTTTATTCGACGATGTTACCGCACATATGAGCCAGTAAGTGTCATCCAGTCGTGCAATTCAATTTTAAAGTATTAATTCTTTTATTGTATTATTTGTATTGCATTTTGTTAATTTCATTCCAGTCAGCTCCCGAAACCTTTTCCACTATATTCTGTAAAGATTGATATTTTATTTTAATTGTAAAAGTAAAAAGTTTATATTTACTGAACTGGAGTCAGTCCTTCTCGCACCACTCCTGCACTCTATCTTTACAACAATTTCCTTCTGAGAAAACCAATATCAAAAACTAGGATTTTTTTACGTTAGCTGTTGATGTTACGACGTCCGGTCGGTTATAATTTTTTTGTAAGTAAGCTTTGCTTTCGTCGACAAAAAATAATAATTTGGTTTATTTAAGACATTTATAAGCAAGCCTTACACAAGTTGTTTGCATTAAAATATATCTTGAAGAGCTTTTTTTAATTTTCAGTAAACAATTTCGATAGGCCTTATACAGGCCATTTCGAGGTTTTATCTATAAGCCTTGTATAGCACTTGCCAAACTCACTTTTAACGGCCTTATACCACTTATTTTAAAACTGTGTGTGTGAAATGCGTAATTTGTAAAAGTATGCTTTATGCAAATTCTAAACAAGCTATTACATATCAAAAAATTGGCTTTACATAAGTTAATTTCTAGTTGCGATGCACGTTTGTGGGAAAGTTCTTAGGTGTTGAAATGTTGCTAGGCTCACCTTAAAGTTCAGGGCCTAGATATGGTTTCTTTTTAAATAAGCTGGCGTTTTTCGACAAGAGTCTTGCAAAAATATTTTACCAAATTCTTGCAGATTTTAAAATTCTTCTGAATTTATCTGCTCCTAGTGTTTTTCTCAACTCATTTTTTTTTTAATTCATTGGGCGATCCTAAAAACGTTTCATCTATTTGAAGATGGAATATTTTCTACGTCTTGCATTTAAATAAATTTAATTGCACAAGTAAAAAAAAAATTACTATCTCAACAGTGCGACATGTTTTGCGTGTTTTTCAACAAAGTAACTTTCTTTGTAATGAATTTTTCATTACACTCTTGTAGCACACATTTCTTCCCTGTTTCATTCAACATAAATAGAAACCTGAAACACCTATACGAGAAAATATACAATTTCGATGAATTTGCTTCAAGCCCCGAATCCTTCCGTTTCTAGAGAAGTTCCTAGTACCAAAAAAGTGTACACATATTGTGTAATGAGAAAACGTATTCCAATTCATGAAACATGCATACGACCAGGAGTGCAATGCATTTTCGCCCTCTCTGTCTCTACATATAGATACAGTGTATACATATGTAAGGAATTACATATATATTGGCGAAATCCATTTGTATTGTTGGTGTTGTGCATTAGCCGTAGCACTATGCCAAAGCAGCAACAACAACTATAGCAATATTATCGCAATGTCGTAACCGGGTCACGTTTCGCTGCAAATAAATGTTTTCATTGCTGGTATCTATTGTACTTTAAACAGGAATTTCCTTATGCTCCGGCATTCGTTCCTGTTCCATAGATGAAACTCCACAGCTGCTATGTATGTGTTTTTACCTTTTTTGGAAAGTTTGCACTTTAAAATACTAGCAAGACTTATAGTAGGTGAATGGAACTGGCTATGTTTGTCCTTTCTAAGGACGAACGTACTAACAATATTGCAGAAATATGCTCTTCTGTTTTGTTGGAATAAAACATGAGCCTTGCAAGGACTAACTGCTTATGCACAAAATAATTTGTAAGTTCCTAAACTGAACATCTTGGTATCAGTTTCAGATATATTTTAATAAAAGCAAGTTTTAAGACTGCTATTCAAGGGTTATTTGTTTTTTACTTGCATTATAGGTACTATAATACAAGTTATGCATTCGTGCAGATTAAAAATTTTGAGATAACAATCAAACATGACATTACGATGATAGAGAAACATATTTGAGTTACTGGCAAAATTCTGTCCGTCTGTCTGTCTGTCTGTCTGTCTGTCTGTCTGTACGGATGTATATTGGACTGCAGCCTAAACGGTTGGGCCAATCGTCTTCAAATTTTGAACTTAAGGTTATTTTGACATTCTACAGAGGATTTTTTTCAATTTTTTTAGCTTAAAAATTAACGGTACCTGTCATATAACCGTTTTGTAAAAGCTTATTTTTCTCAAAAACGGTTCCAAGATTTTTTATGAAAAAAAATCAGTGTACGTAGGTATGCATTATATTTTGGTGAAAAAAAAATTAATATGGTGGGCTAAAAACGGTACCTCCCATAGGACCGTTTTTTTTTTCTTCGACTTTCTCGAAAACTGGTGATGCGATTACAATCAAAATTGATATCCAAAAAGATGTAGGTAGCCTAAGTAATTTGTATTGTATTGTATTTATTTCGTTTAAATTTTTTAACAAGCTCCACAACCGCACGTTTTACATTCAGAGATTTGAAATATAATTTCTTACTACTGAAACATTATTTAATGGAATATAATATAAATAAAAAATTGGAAAAAAAAACATTTAATTGAAGGAAAACAACGAAAGTAAAAACCTTCATGCAAAGAAAAAAAAAAAAAAAAAAATTGATAAAAAAAAATAAATAAATAAAGGGCCTACATATGTGTAAACATGCATTATATACTTTAATATAAGGTGTACATTAGAAAATGAATAAACTTAAGGTGACAAGGAATGCGTATTTACAAATGTATTAAATATTTTACATACAACTTAAGTTTAAAAAACGCAAAAATGAAAAATGTATATAAACAAATCAAACAAAAATTTAGGAATTCAGAAAAAAAACACACATTTATGATTAAATAAAGAAACAGTTGAGTATAAATAAACAAAAAAAATAAATAATTATATAAGTAAATAATAAAATTGATAAATAAATAAATTAATTAATAAATAAATAAATACATAATTAATAAATAATTAAATTAACAAAATAAATAAAAAATAATAAATAAATATTAAAAAATAACTAAATAAACAAATACAAAAATACATAAACAAGGAAAAATAACAATATTAACATACAAATTAATAAATAAATAAATACAAAAAAAAATGCATGAAATAATACTATAACAAATGTTAGTTATAAATAATGATTAATTAAGGACATAATAATAAAAATAAATACATTTATAGATAAATAAATAATGAAAAGGCAAACGAAAAAAATTTCAATTGTTTGTTATCACAGATGAATTAAAAAGTTCCCGTATAAGTGGATTTTCGGAAATATCACAGCTATTATTGAAATTTAGCGAAAGCTTACGAATCCTATCGGAAATCAATTCAACATTTGCTCTTCGGTGCAAATCAAGAGTGGAATGATGCCAGGAGAGATTAAGCATCATTTTTAAAGCTTTATTTTGCGAAATTTGTAACTTTTTTATGTAACATTTTGCAACGTCCCCCCAAGCTGCACATCCATACAGTAATATTGATTGAAAGATCAATTTATGTATTAAAATTTTGTTTCCGTTAGTGAGCGGTGATTTTCGGTTGATAAACGGATACAACATTTTAATCGCAACACTCATTTTTTTTAATGTGTTATTTATATGCTCCCTAAAAGTCAGTTTGGTATCGAGATGAACTCCTAAATATTTTACACTTTGGTTCCATTCTACACTGCTTCCATTGACTTGGAGTTTATTGCTGGGAAGGTAGCAAGCTTTTCTTCTTCTCGAGAAGAAGATGGCTTGTACTTTATCAGCATTAAGTTTTATTTTCCACTTGTTATAGTATTTTTTTAAAATTTCAATTGCATGTTTCAAGTTGGTCTCAATATTGAGAGCAAACTCATGCGATGAAAAAATAGCTGTGTCGTCAGCAAAAATGGCAGATTCACAAGATGGAAGCACCGGAAAATCAGATGTATAGATATTGTATAAGGTAGGTCCAAGGACAGAACCTTGTGGAACTCCATAACAGAAAAAATATAGACGAGAAACACCACAGTCAACATGTACCTGAAAACATCTATCAGACAAGAAACTTTGCACTATCTTACACAAGTAAACAGGGAATTTGAATTTTATCATTTTGTATATAAGTCCTTCGTGCCAAACGGAATCGAAGGCCTTTTCTATATCTAACAATAACATTCCTGTAGATAGTCCTTGCACACGATTTTTTTTCACACAATTACAAATTCTTTTAATTTGATGTGAAGTGCTGTGTAAACTTCTGAACCCAAATTGCTCATCAGGAAGAATTTTTTCGTTTGAAACAACCTTTAGTAATTTTAATTTAATTACCTTTTCATAAATCTTACTTATGCTACTAAGCAAGCTTATGGGTCTGTAGCTAGAAGATACTTCCGGGGCCTTACCAGCTTTCAATATAGGCACAACTTTTGCTTTTTTCCAAACATCAGGGAAATACTGGAACTTAATGCATGCGTTTATTATTATTGTTAAAAATCTTATTCCATTTCGGGGTAATTTTTTTAAATACATATTTTTAATTTGATCTAATCCCCCTACTTTTCGTTTAAGGAGGCTAACGACAATACATTTAATGTTTTCTTCATCAACAAATGCATTCAATGGTGTAATTTCAGCGAATGCGTTAATATTTTGAATCGTTTCCTCAACAAGATTATTGGTTTCCCTCTCACCTAAACCATGAGAAACTAAATGATTAATTGAAAATTTTCTGGCAAGCTCTTCAGCTTTTTCAGTGTCAGTGAAATAAATTGACGAAGAGTCCTTTAAAAATGGAATTTTTCTATTTTTACTTTTGACTAGCTTAACTATATTCCAAAAAGGTTTCCCATTTTTATCAAGCACACTAAGTTTTTTATTCCATTCATCATTTCTAAGTTTTAATATTTCACTGGTAATAAGTTTGCTGAAATATGAAACCATTGTTTTAGAAAACGGTTGACGAAAACGTTGCCAGTTTCTTTTGTGTAAATTTTTTAATTTAATGAGTTCCAAAATGTTTGGTGGGAAATATATTTGTGAAGTTTCAAGCTTCACTCTTTTCGGGACACTTTCATTTATTGAAGAAATAATGGATTCTGTGAAGTAATGGATCAATGAATCCACTTCTTCCTTGCAGTTAATGTTGTCGAGGTGAGTGGAATCATTTTGAAATTTCATGTTGATCTTTCTTCGAAAATACGCCCAATTTGCATTTTTTAAATCTTGAAAATATTGCACATTTTTTTCCCCCGACCATAAAAAGTTACAAAACACTGGATTATGGTCAGAACTGAGAGCATGAAACGATGTTGGTGGTGTTATTAAACTAGGTACATTTGACACAAATAGATCGAGGACGGAAGGACTAGCACGGTAATTTGCAGGAAAATACGTAGGACAAGGAGGGTACAAAATATTTATTGGCACTGACAATGGAAGATCAGCCAAAATATTACCCCATGCATTTGCTCTTAAGCATCCCCAATCCCTATGGCGACAGTTAAGGTCACCACCTAGCAAGAAATCGCCATTAACTGTGAACAGCTTTTTTAAGTCTTGTTTTAACCATTTTCTTTTAATATCAGAAGAAGAACCACCAGGAAAGTATACAGAAAAAATTTTAACCTTCTTTTGGTTTGTTAACGTAATTTCAACCCCTATGTTTTCAACCATTCTTGTTGGAACTATAGGTAAGAGCGAATGCTGAATTGATTTCCTTATTAAAATCGCAACACCGCCTCCCATTTGATCAATTCTATCCATTCGATAGTATTTAAAAATGGATGACGGCAGTTTGATTTCAGAACTAAGCCAAGTTTCGGTTAACAAGGCAACATCTACATCATTGCTATTCAAAAAATTCAGAAATTCAAAAAATTTATTTCGAATGCCCCTTGCATTCCAAGTTACTATCTTTATATGTGAGTCTGCCATTTTACTTAACATTAGGATTTGAGTACAAAAACTTAGTTGCTAAACGTGCGATCGCATTAAATTGATCTAATTTTGTTTTACAATTAGATAAACTTGTAATCATCTCCATGCAGAGAGAGTTTAGTTCCTCCATTGAAAAAAGTGAAGAGTTGTTGTTGCTAACCACACTGCTGGTGATGAATGTATTATTGTTGTTGCTAGAATTAGGATGAGAGATATCCCATACAGAATTATTAGCAAACGAGTTTGGAATATGCATGCTATGATTCTTAAAACTTTTATTCGATTCATTGGCCATGCCGTGTGGCTTGTGCGGCGTTGGGAGCGAAGGAAAATCAGACATTGAAGCAAAGGAAACCTGTTTTTCCATAGGTTTTAAAGAATTAAGCTGTACTGTTGATGAAGTGAGGTGGGATGATGAATGCGGGTTCGTTCTTCTTCCAGATGATTTTTCTTTAATTTGTAGGTATCTAGTTCTACTGATGCAAGACATGTCGGTAGACTTGTGGTTCCCATTGCAATTTGCACATTTGGATGCAGCAGTATTGTCGCAGTCAGATGTATTGTGATGGCCAGCGCAGTGTGCACAAAAAGTTTTTATGTGACAGTTTCTTTGCCCGTGACCAAACATTTGGCAATTGCGACATTGAGTCAGCTTACCTTTTTGCTTTCTTTGAAAGTTCCATTTTACTTGTGTGTGCAAAATAGATCGAAAGTTTTTTTTAAGATCGTTCAATTTTATAGAACCATTTTCAAGGGACACAATATAAAACGTATCAATGTATTTCTCGTATGTTTTCGTTATTTTTTTAAGTTCAATGCACTGTAGACCAAGTGAAGTGAGTTCGGTCTTAAGAAAATCTGGTTCTCAATCTTCTAAACCATATAACACAACCTTAAACGATTTTGCAGTCTTTAGGTCATGAGAAAAATATTGACAATTTTCGTCTTTGAGTTTATTAAGGACAAGATTAAAGGAGGCAAGAGATTCGCACATTATTTTTATCCCGATCGATAGTTTTTTTAATTGCATAGTCAGACAATTTTAATGTTTTCATTAGTTTATGCACATAATCAGGTGATTTTTGCAACACTTTAATAGGAGGCACATACACTTTTTTAATTGGTGTGTCTGTATCATCCATATCTGAATTGTCAGTATCAGGATGACATTGAAGGGGAGCGAACTTATTATGAAAAACATTGTTGTGAAACATTGTAGAACACATTTTTTTATCCGAGGACAAATTATTGTCCCCGGTTACCGGCGATCTATTACGTTTAATGGTGTAGGTAATTTATAGCTAACAAGAGAGATGAACACGTCATGCGCAGTCAAAAGCTCGGGTTATACTGAGCCTAAGTAATTTTGCATTAATTTTTTTTCGAAAACTTTTTGTTTTGTATTTTTAATAATTAAAAATTTTTTTTTTTTGAAAAATCAATATTTTGAAAAGGAGTTAGTAAATTTTTTTTTAAATTTTGTTTTTAAATGTACGCTATTTTTGTGCTTAAGTTTGTATTCTGGAATTATTTTTTTTATTTTTTTTTTCAAAATGTTTAAAAAAACCGTTTTATTTAAAAACGGCGCCTACAATTTTAAAAACAAAATTCAAACTTTTTAACATTTCCTAAAGAAATAAAATGGCGTGTAAATTTGTTCACCCATTACAATTTAACGTTCTTTATTCGAACAATCAAAAGTCACAAAAATCGAGTAAATGCTTTGATGTTCACATTAATTTTCTTTAATTTTATTCTACAATGTGACCGCACATATGAGCAAGTACGTGCGATCCAGTCGTGCAATTTATTTATTTAAGTATGTGTAGAGGTATAATAACAATTACTGGAAAAATACGATTTAATGATTGCTTGCCGTTTACATTTTTCGAAAAAAATTTGAGAAATTCTGATTATACAAAAATGTGCACTAGAAATTGTTTGTTTTGATTTTGAAATCCTAGCCGAAGGAGAAGACAAAACAGGATAAGCAGTATAAGAAGTGTTAATATGAAATAAATTTATCAAATCGATGAATTTTGTTCATTCTCAAAATATTTCGAAAATGTTATTATGAAGTCCTTTTATGCAGAAACGGAAACTAAACAATTATGGTTTTGACAGGAATTAAAGTAAATGAGAATACGATAAAAATAATTTTCTACTTTTTTTTGCCTTAGCATCAATTTGTTAGCAATGCAACACAAATATTTCAAAAATATGTTAACAAACTATGTTTCCGAGATAAATAAAATGCACGACTGGATCGCACGTATTTGCCCTTATGTGCGGTCACAGCTTCGAATATATAATAAAAAATATTAAAGAATTTTAATTTTAAACGCCATTTTTATTTCTTTGGAAAATGTGAAAAAATAATTTTTTGTTCTTTAAATCACAGGAACGGGTTTTAAATAAAACGGTTTTTAATAATTTTTTTTTTCTTTTTTTAAAATAAAAAAAAAAATAATTCTAAAAAGCAAATTTAAACACAAAAATTACTAACATTTAAAACAAAATATTGATTTTTTCCAAAAAAAAAAAAAAAATATTTAAAAAAAATTATTAAAAATACAAAAAAAAATGTATTCGAAAATATTTGTATGCCGATTTGGTTTGGCTACCTACGTCTTCCTGAATATCAAATTTAACTTTAATCGGTTAAGCACTTCTCGAGAAAGCCAAAAAACGGTCCAACGGCGGGTATCGCTATAAAACAAATTTCGAAAAATTCATTCTAATTGAAAGATGTATTGTTGTAAAAAAATAGCACCCTGAAAGTTTTATTAAAATCCTTAGAGCCGTTTTCGCGAAAATCAAACTTTTTGTTAAAGATTGTATGGCAGGTAACTGCCGTTATTTTTCGACCTAGGACACAAATGAAAAACGCCCAAAATATACCAAATTGTTACTAAATACCAAGTTTGAAGCAAATCGGTCCATCCGTTTAGGCTGTAGAGGTGCGAACAGACAGACGGACGGAATTCCTCGAATTCCGAACTTTTCGACTTCTTTATCATCGTAATATCATGTGTGATTGTTAGAATTTTGTTGTTTTTTTTTGGCACGAATCTATAACTTGCCTCATAGTGCGTGAAATATACATTATTATACATATAACGCAATTAAATTTTTTTAAGAAATGTGAAAATTAAAAAAAAGAAGAATTTATGAAAAAAAATATATTTTGAAAATTGAAGGACCGATTTTGATAAGATCTTGTTTTTTTATTTTTATTGTTTTGATTTTTATTTTTGAAATTTGTTTTAACTTCATAAAATTTAAAATACGATTTATTGATAGTTTTAAAAATATTCCGATTTAAAAAAAAAGCAAAAATTAATTGTAAATGGAAAAAAGTTACTCAAAGGTTTTGTATACATAATTGATTTATTCAGCAATATTTTTTTCAAAAAAATAAAATTGTATTGAAAGCCAATAAGTCGTTAACGAGTATTCTAACGTTTAAAAAAAAAAACGTTTTATGAAAGGTACCTATCGTTAATAGACTTTTCCGGTAAATTTGTTTTTGATAAAATGATAGCCAATCCGAATACTCTCAAAAAAATCATCAAAATCGTTATCCTTTCCTTAACGGTTATATGGCAAGTACGGCTCCTAGAATTTTAATGAACACAAATCAGTATACTATTGTAGGTATGAATGATCTTTTGGTGAAAAAAAATTATGACAGTGGGCTAAGAACGGTAGCTTTAAAAGGACCGTCTTTTTCCTTCCACTTTCTCGATAACTGGTCAACCAATTAAAATGAAAATTGATTTTGAGTAAGATGTAAGTAGCCAATTTCACATTTTTTTTTTTTTTCAAATTATGATTTTCTTAAAAAAATCGAATAAAAACGAAAAACGATTTTTGTATTCCATGCTTGGGCTTTAGCAAATAGGAATAAATAGCTTTATTTATGAAAATGGTACCATTTGGTAGATATATTCCCTGAATTCAACTGAAATTAACAACTCAACTACTTACTTACCTACGACTTACACACGAATTGTTATTGCAAAACAACCATCTTTTTGTGTATTGAAAAAATTGCACATTATCTTCGGGTTACCACTTTTTTCGTTGATGCAAATCTAAGTTGATTTTTTTTTGGATTTTTCTAAAGAGCTTTCACAATTGGTGCTTTCTTAGAGCTTTTTAAGACCTATAATGTGCACTACGGAAACCCTTTAATATTTGCGTTTTTCACAGTTTATTGAGATTCCACTGCAGACAGAGTGGGAGATGAAGGTCCTTTGTTTACTTTACTGACAATTTTTAGTGGACAGACTACAATAAATTTTTACTTGCGATTTAGGTACTAAAATGGGGGGGGGGGGTTTTTTCATTTTTGCTCTAGTTCGAAAAATAACGGTACCTGCCATACAATTTTGAACAAAAAGTTAGATTTTCTTGAAAACGGCTTTAACGATTTTGATACAACTTTGAGGGTGCTAATTTTTTACAATAATACATCTTTCAGTTAGAATAAATATATCGAAATTTGTTCTATAACGGTACCTCTCATATAACCGGTTTTTTTCAAATGCGGTTTTATCGTTAACTAATATCCCGATTTCAATAAAATTTTGCACACAGGAAGTCATTTATAATTCAATTAATATCGCATTTCAAAATTTTCAAAAACTTTTTTTTTCGATTTTTTAATTTTTTTTTTTTAATTTGGTTTTCGAAATATTTTGAAAATGGGTGGATTGAATTTTTTAAAATAATTTTCCCAGATGAAAACCAAAGATTGCCGTATAATGACATACTAGAAAAAAAATTTAAATATTTTTTCGATAAGTTTTTCAAAAAAAAAAAAAAAAAACTTTTTAAAAAAACTGGTCGAACGATTTTCAAATTTTTTTTTTTCTTCGATAGGCATTTAGTTTTCAAATTTTATTGCATACTTAGTTTTTCCAAGAAAACTCTGAAACTAATTTAAAAAAAAATAAAGAATTTTCTAAAAAAAAGTATTTTTTTATTTTAATAGACGTGTGGTTTTCAATCTGGCAATACTTCTTTCAGAATTGGTCTTTTTGACAGCTGTCACTTGATTTATGCTCAGTTTGGCTTGCCATTTCATAATGAATAGACTTACTCCTGAACAAGTTTGCAAATTTTGCCAATTTATTACCAAAATAATGGTTCGTTTCGGTGGAGCAGAGCATCGAAGAAGACCCGAATGAGTCCACCCGTCGTCGCGCGCAACAATTGGAGATGTGTCCATCCACTTAATGGAAGATTTTGCGGAAGGATCTTGGTTTGCAGGCTCACAAAATCCAACTCTTGCCAGAATTGAAGCCGAACGACCATCAAGCGCGTCACACGTTCGGTGAATGGCCCCAAAACGAGATGGCCACCGATCCCGATTTTCACAAAATTGGGCCTCGGCTGGAATTTATTCGAGCCAGCCGCTGCGGCCACTTCCCCGAAATCATTTTTAAAACATAATGCAAGCCCTTATCTTTATAATAAAGCTTAATTCTTGGCCATAACATTAAACTATGCGTTTTATTTCTTCTTGAAAACCGCACGTCTACAAAAAACACCGTTTATAAACATACATATGCAGCCACTTAGCAATTATCTAACTAAAAACAAGTTCGTGCGACCCAGTCGAGCATTTTTTTAAATTTATTAGACGTGTGCATCACATGCACATATGAGCAAGTACGTGCGATCCAGTCGTGCAATTTATTTTTTGAGGACTTAATTCCAAAATTGTCATGGTGGTATAGTTAATCAAGTTAACTTCACATTTTAAGATCAAATATTTGAAATGTTTAAGCCTTTTATATCAAAGTTTTAAAGTGTCTTCCGTTCGAGTTCGTCGTCACAGTTTTTTTGTACCATGAATTTTAATTTTTTTCCAAAAAGAAGTTTCCTCGTTTTATTTTGTACATCTTATATGGGTCACCCTGTATTATTATTACTACCCATTATTCATTAAAAATATCTTGAAAATCTCTCCTTCCCATTCATTGTGTAACAAAACACCCTTAACATGTATCTGCATATAAATCTTCCACCATCAACAAGCCCATTTGCAGCGAAGTTTAACAGCTCTTGACCTGCATTGAACTGCAATTAAAAATAAATTACTATCGGTCTTAACCAGGTCATCGATGTTTATTGCCGCCCTATTCCGCAAAACCGAATTTAATTAAACCTAATCTACTTGATTGTGTGAAATCTGGCTTTCCTAAAATATCTACTTATGTACCTAGACAAACATATAGATTCATTGCTGTTAGCCGGTATTAGGTAAGTAAGTACTCACTTATATAATATTATGCGTTATCCATCTATTGACCTCTCCCGCATGATTTCCTTATCCATTTTGATGTTAAAACACGCACATATCCTCGATGATAATTAATGTTGGTATTGGATAACAAGAGCCAAACAGTTAGTGACTGCGGCTTGAATTTGTGGATAATTATCATAAGTTTTGGGTAATTTCAAGTGGCCTTCGACCCTGGGGCTATTAATTGGAGTGCCTATATGCCACGGCAGAATTTAGGGTGTGATTAGTCTTTGATTATGTCATACAAATATTATGATATTAATTAAGAGTTATTCGAACTAATTTGCGAAAATTCGAAGCTCTTAAGGATTTTAAATAAATCCTGGAAAAAAGCCATATTCAATGTTTTTTAAACCTACATTTCTGTGATACTTTTTCCTGTCGGAGTTCTGCCTATAAATTGGTTTAATAAATAAACCAACCACCCCATTTCATAGAGGAGTCCGTTCCTGAACATTAAATTATATTGATTAATGGTTGGAAATTAGTCACAAAAATTAATGACGCTTAAAAACAACCAGCCAACTTCAATTTGACGCTTCAGGAAATTTTCAAAACTAAATAAAGGTGCTCAACATGCAGTTTGATGAGAAAATACAATCTAATCGGCCGACTAGCAGCCCAAAGCAATTGTTGGCCTAAATAATAGATAGCAGAAAAAAAAATGTTTATATTTTAGATAAAACTGTTTGTCCTATTATCCAGAAAAGGAATAATTACAGTTTTTTTTTACTTGCGATTATAGGTACTATAATACAAGTTATGCATTCATGCAGATTAAAAAACTTGAGATAACAATCAAACATGACATTAAGATGATAGAGAAACATATTTGAGTTACTGGCAAAATTCTGTCCGTCTGTCTGTCTGTCTGTCTGTCTGTTCGGATGTATTTTGGACTGCAGCCTAAACGGCTGGGCCAATCGTCTTCAAATTTTGAACTTAAGGTTATTTTGACATTCTACAGAGGACTTTTTTTCAATTTTTTTTAGCTCAAAAATTAACGGTACCTATCATATAACCGTTAGGTAAAAGCTTATTTTTCTCGAAAACGGCTCCAAGAATTTTTATAAAAAAAAAATCAGTGTACTACTGTAGGTACGCATTTTTTTTTTATAATTAACGCGCGCATAAGGGACTATTTGTTTCCCTTTTAAGATAGGGAGGGGAGAGATAGGAGGTGCCGATTAACATTGGTTTTGAATGTTAGCAGATCAAAATGGCAAGGGAAAATCCCGCGGGGTAAACTATTCCAAATTCGTGTCGTTCGGCTAAAATAAGAATCCCTATATTTCACGGTACGTCCGAAATTGGGCTCAAGGGTGAACTGATGAGCATTCCTTGCGAGACGAGTATTACGGGAGAAACTTTTAAGGGGAGGAATGCAACTGGCTACTTCGAGTGAACATTTTTTGTAAAAGTAACGATAAAATAAGGAAAAACATGAAACATTGCGTCGGTGTTCGAGTGGGGCAATTGTTTCAGCGGCAGTTCTATTTCCTATCAATCTTAACGCTCGATTTGAATTCTCTCAAGCAGGTGAAGCGATGTTTGTGAAGCACCTGCCCAGAGGTGGGAGTTATACTCGAGTTTAGGGCGTATAAACGCTTTATAAATTGTAGCCAGATCATATTGGGAAAAATACTTCTTACACCGATACAGAAAACCTAAGCACTTAGCAGCATTCTTAGAGATTTCAAATATATGGTCGTTCCAACGGAGGTCGTCGTTGACACACACATACCGAGTACTGAGAGCTTTTCGGTTTCTTCGATGTAAGTGCCATTCATGGACAATGGCATTGGGGGTATGTTTAGCTTTAACGACAGAAGACAGCATTGAGTTTTCGAAGCATTAAACTCCACACGATTCCTATTACCCCATTTAACAATGCTGTATAAATCGGAGTTTAATGAGCTTGACATACGGCACCGTTGCAATTGTACGTCCGAAGGCGAAGGACGTGAATTATCGAACGAATATGAAAAGCTGAGGGTAGAGTCGTCAGCAAAACAGTTAAGTGGATTAGAAGTAACAGACAGAAGATCATTTATAAAAATGAGGAAAAGAGTCGGAGACAGAACAGAGCCCTGGGGCACACCAGCATTTATTTTATGGGAATCAGACTTGAATCCGTCCAATACAACTTGTATTGAACGATCTAGAAGATAGCTTCTAATCCAACGAACAAGAGTATCATCGATCCCAAAAGCACGCATTTTCGATAAGAGAGCTTCATGCCAAACTCTATCAAATGCCTTGGAGATATCAAGAGCAATAATTTTACTTTCACCAAAGCGATGTAAAGATTTGTTCCACTGTTCGGTGAGATATGCCATCAGATCACCACATTGAACGGTTGCTGCGGAAGCCATACTGACGGTCATGGAGAAGCTTTCGATCTTCGAGATATTCCTTAAGCTGATGGTTAATCAGCGTTTCCATGACCAAGCAGGAGGGGGAGGATTGGTCACCATTATTAGGGACAGGCTGGACAAATGCTGTTTTCCATCTTCTAGGAAAGATTCCAGAAGAGTAGGAGCGATGGAAAAGCTTACGCAGAGGCTTTGCCAGTGTGGAAGAACACCTCTTCAGAAGAATCGGGGGTATACCATCCGGGCCAGCGGATTTGTGTATATCGAGATCTTTGAGAACTCTTGCTACTGTACGAGTGCGGAAAAAAATCTGTCGCATGGAAAAATTTACATTCTCAAGTACAGGAGGGGCAACGTTGCTATGCGGCAGCGTGGAGCTGGCAGCGAAATGGGCGGCGACGAAGTTTGCCTTCTCTGAAGAGTAAACAATTTGTTTGTTATTGTCGATGAGCGTTGGAACCGAAGATGTCGAGGAGTTTTTTATATTTTTTACAAATGACCAAAAATTTTTACTGCCTTTGGGACACTGCAGAATTTTTTGCCGTAATTTTTGGTCATGCAAAAATTTGGTTCTTTCAATAACGGAGTTGCATGGGTTCCTTGCTTGTTTGTGCTTTTTCCGATTTTCCTCTGTAGGGTTGGCTTTGTAAGATCGGAAACTTACTTCTTTGAGCCTGATAGCTTCTTTACACTCAGAATTAAACCAAGACTTTTCTTTAGGTTTGATGCTTTTTACTCTGTTAGGAATAAAAGCACGCATCCCTAGAAGAATCACATTTGTGATCATTTCAGCACTGGCATCAATGTCACTATCGAGGAAGCATAGTGACCAGTTAAAGTTTCGGAAAAACATATTCAGGCCATCTCAGTTGGCATTATATTTAAGTGAAACAAAAATTAATACGGTGGGCTAAGAACGGTACCTCCCATAGGACCGTTTTTTTTTTTCTTCGACTTTCTCGAAAACTGGAGATTCGATTACAATCAAAATTGATATTCAAGAAGATGTAGCTAGCTTGAGTAATTTTGCATTAATTTTTTTTCGAAAACTTTTTTTTTGTATTTTTAATAATTTTTTTTATTTTTTTTTTGTTGAAAAATCAATATTTTGAAAACGGGTAAGTGAATTTTTTTTTAAATTTTGTTTTTAAATGTACGTTATTTTTGTGCTTAAGTTTGTATTCTTAAATTATTTTTTTTAATTAAAAAAAAAAAGTTGTTAAAAAAACCGTTTTATTTAAAAACGGCTCCTACAATTTTGACAAAAAAAATCACACTTTTTTACATTTCCTAAAGAAATAAAATGGCGTTTAAATTATTTCACCCGATACATTTTAACGTACGTTATTCGAACAATCAAAAGTCACAAAACTCGAATAAATGCTTTGATGTTCACTTTAATTTTTTTTTATTTTATTCTACAATGTGACCGCACATATGAGCAAGTACGTGCGATCCAGTCGTGCAATTTATTTTTTTGGTTCCAGGAATGGAGTTTTTAAATGATTATGGCAACAAAACTTTTTGATACTCCCAATTCAGAGATAGTCTTTCTATGGTTTCCTCTAATAACGATATTTTCCTGGAATATTTAAAAATATTTCTGTTTTGTTTTTTTAAGTTTAAATGTTGAGTTCTTATAAGCCAGGAGTACATCCGAAAGTAACTTAAAAAATATATTTTTTTCAGCATCAGTCTTTGGAAATAAAAACACTTTCGGTGGGTGAAACTATAAAAGTCCAAATGTCTATATGAATGTCAATTCAAAACGTCAAAACGGCCGTCGTGTACTGTAAAGGTAGGTAACAAGTTGATGTTTTTTTTCTCGAAGGTCATGCCAAATTTAATTCCAGTAAAAGCCTTCGTTCTCTGGAAAGGGTACTTTCATGTTATCGAGTGTGTTTCCCATAAAATAAATGTCGATAAATGCCATATGGATGTGAACATATTACTTTTCTAAAGAAGGATGTTTTTTTTATAAAATGTCCTTCCAATTCCAACATACACACACATTTGTAGGTTTTCTTGGAAAACAGCAATTAACAACTTTTGCCAGGTGATTTTGAGTTATTTTCACAAAAGATTACTCGAATTTGGTTTCAGGCAATGTTTGAGCTTATGTAACATAAATTGATGTATGTTTTGAACCACTTGCATATCTATGTAGTTATTATGTATAAATTACACACTAAGGTCTTCGCAAGCTTAGAAATAAAAACCCGTAACAGTATGAGAAATGGTTTTCCGGAAATTGTGACATATTTTCTTAAGCTTATCTCGCATATTGTTGGAATACAGGGACAACCAAATTGCCGTAAGGCAGAGTGAGGTTAATAAAAAACAATTATCATACCTTGTTATACATTGTATCTGTCAGGATGAAAAATTATACTTATTGTGGAAGCGGTGTTGTACTAACATTGGGTCGGATATTATTTCAGGATTTGATGCATATGTTTCCGCTTTAAGGGTAAACATTCCATCTGATTTCAAGAATAGGATTTTCTGAGATCCAGGAGTGAATTTTTTTAAGAATAATATTCAACTTCACAACAATATCAGAATGGAGCTATGCAAAGCGAGGGAAAACTGGAGAACTGAATAAGTCTAATGGCAAAATTAAAGTATTTTCAGGACATTATTTTATTTTTTTTTAAGGAAGAACTAGAACAGAGCAATAAGTTCAAATTAAAGCTGCTTCTAATCGGAATCTTTTTTCTTCTTAAACTGACTGGGATCAGAACTCTCCCATATTTATGCTTCGCTCTGAGGCTCCACAAGTGGGGTTCCCCGGGTTGACCCCAGAATAGAGCACCTTGGTAACCCTACCCTGATATCAAGTGCTTAGTTTTGCGCTCCCGAGTTTTTTCGTTTTTTTCCTAAATTCCAAGCTAATTAAATTTCTTTTAAGTGATCTTAAGATTATTTAACGTGCCAACTAAGCATTTAGTTGTGATAATTATATTGCAGTATAGTGCGAACAGCAAAATTCATTGTAAGTCAATATCTAAAAGTGACATAATTAACTAACAGTATCATTAAATTTAACATTAGATGTGTTTTTTTAAACTTCATCGCAGTGCATTCCCACTCTATTTATTTATCAAAAACCTTATTGAGTGTAATTTTACCTTTCAAAAATGGTGTTATTCTTGGCTGTATGATTAATACTTTTAATAATATTGAACTTTTAAGAAATTTTTGCATAATTTAACACCTGTAATCCCAAATTTAAGGGTTGCCATAGTGTCAGTGATCAATATGTCTGAATTAAATTGCTTATGCTTAAAATAAAATCTAATAAAGTTTGTGAAATTGACTACATTGACATACATGTATAAAACCTAGTGTTATGAATTTCTTGCACTGAGAAAAGAGTACCCATTTGCTTGATCTCTCTCAAATACTTTTAATCTCCGTTAATTGCTTTTGCCGTTTTCTTTGTGCTGGACCTGTAATCAACACTTACCTCTTGCTGCGTCGCTGACTGAGACTGAATTGCAAATGCTCATATTGAACAATTAACTTCATCTATATTTGCTTTCAGTCTTACCTTTAAGGTGAGTTCTCTTTGTAGTAGTATTCTGCCTAGCAATCCACCTCAATTTGTTTGGATTTTGTCTATTTACATAATTTCATCATCATAACAATCTGATCTGTCATCACGTCAATTTGACATCATCTGTCAACTTCCAAGAAAATAAGAAATGGAAAAAGTACCTCATTGCGGTAACGTAGACTGTACCCTAACCGAAAAGACTACTGAATGGGTCACTTGTAAGGGAATCTGTGGTAAAGTTTTTCACCCTGTGTGTACTGGTTTAAGCAGAAAATCCAAAGCTTACTTGGCCGAATACACCGTTAATTTTCATTATTTTTGTGGTGAATGCAAGACCATTACGCTATCACACATTATGCTTGCTATTAAATGTTACAATAAGCGTGTAGAACAATTTTCCGACTCCATATCAGAATTGAAAAATGAGATTCGCAGTAGTTCTTCTTCAATTAATCAACTTATTTTCGAGAATAATGAAACCACCTCAAGAAGTCTTGAAAAGCATCACTACAACCTTACAAAACAACTTTCTAACATCGAAAATCTGTCCAAACAGGCCCTCAACAAATTTTCAGAATGCGTCGATAACATTAATCTGGTCCCAAGTCACCTGAACACCCAATTTATAAAAATTAATAAAGCTATTGCCGCCATAAATCCCTTGCATGAATTATCTACAAAAACCGAAGCAATAAACTCGCGTGACATGCTGTCAAGAGTTGAAGCAACACTAGACCTACAAATGAATGCGGTGCAATCAATAGGCATAGACTATTCATCCTCACATGATAAAATTATCAGTGATTCGTTAGCGCTTGCCGATGTGTTAATAAAGGAATCCACTGCCACCCGAATTGCTATTTCTAATATATCTGAGGAGTTGAGACGTTTACCTAACCATAATAGCTTACCTGAACCACCGACAATAAATAACAACAACAAATCGCTTCACATTGAGCTTCAAGACCTGGATTCCTCCTTCGAGCAAATTAACGTTGTCCATAATTCTCCATCCTCTCATACTTCCCCCACACAATTATCAACTATTACCTGTCAACCATCATCCAACTGTACAACCGCATCAACTTCGAATAACATCCAAAAAAACAAATCGATATACCCTGAATTGCAAGATCTGGAAACCCCCGCAGAACATTCCAATAATAATTCTTCTACCTCAAAATTTGGGACACTATGGACAAATCTGGAATGGGAAAACCGTCTTATGCGACTGATATAATATTTGCACACCAACTTTTGAATGGAGTCATTGATAGCGAAGGTCTACTTAATAAATTCAAACCGAATTCTCGTATTCGTCATTTGAGGAACAATCCCCTCTGCCTATTTTGTGTCCCTTTCCATCGTACTGAATATGGCCAAAATGAACCAATTACTAGAATGATTAGAACAGTAAACAATTCCAACATTTTTGATTTAAACCTCTCCAAATCCTCTCTCAAACTAGCTCTTCAATCTTAATCTTCCTCTTTTTATCCTCATCTTTTTTCTTCACCTTAGCTTTAAGATTTAATTGTTATCTAGTTTTAAGATATTATGTGATTTTTGTGTCGTGTATTCCAATGTTCGTGGTATAAGAAAGAATTTCTTTCACCTGTACGTCTACACTGTTCAATACAGGCCAGCTGTTTTGGCATTAAGTGAAACCCAGGTTCGAGTAAATACTGATTTATCAGAGTTTGCTCTACATGGGTATAGCTTGGTGCCATTACTCTTTTCCCATCATGGTCTCGTGGCCTATGTTAGGAATGCTATTGCTTGCCAGAGCCTTCCTCAATATGGGCAATGTTCCAACACGGACTTTAACTTCTTGTGGCTCAAATTCACTGTCCGCAAGCATGTCATTCATTGTTGTTTTATTTACAGGAGTCCAAATCTTGACAGTAATTCGACTTGTAACGAGTTTGATGCACTGTCTGATTCCATCTCGAAAATTGTTTCCCTTTGTCCTCGCACTGAAATCGTTATTACGGGCGATTTCAATGTACACATTTCCAATTGGCTCCGCTATTCTGGTCAGACAACACCCGAAGGAAGGTATGTCGAGCTCTTTGCCGGGTTACATCACCTTACCCAATTGATCGATGTGCCAACGCGTATACCGGATGTTGCTGGGCAAGCCGCCCATACTCTTGACTTGTTTCTTACTTCTCACCCTGATAAATATACCATTAGTGTAACTTCTCCATTTGGCACTTCAGACCATTGTGTCATTTCAGCTAATTTCTCATCCCCCACCCATCCAGTTAAAGAAAAACTTCCCACCAGGACCGTTTGGCAATACGAGAAAGCCAACTGGGACGGCCTGAATATTTTTTTCCGAAACTTTAACTGGTCACTATGCTTCCTCGATAGTGACATTGATGCCAGTGCTGAAATGATCACAAATGTGATTCTTCTAGGGATGCGTGCTTTTATTCCTAACAGAGTAAAAAGCATCAAACCTAAAGAAAAGTCTTGGTTTAATTCTGAGTGTAAAGAAGCTATCAGGCTCAAAGAAGTAAGTTTCCGATCTTACAAAGCCAACCCTACAGAGGAAAATCGGAAAAAGCGCAAACAAGCAAGGAACTCATGCAACTCCGTTATTGAAAGAACCAAATTTTTGAATGACCAAAAATTACGGCAAAAAATTCTGCAGTGTCCCAAAGGCAGTAAAAATGTTTGGTCATTTGTAAAAAAATATTAAAAACTCCTCAACATCTTCGGTTCCAACGCTCATCGACAATAACAAATCAATTGTTTACTCTTCAGAAAAGGCAAACTTGCTCGCTGTCCATTTCGCTGCCAGCTCCACGCTGCCGCATAGCAACATTGCCCCTCCTGTACTTGAGAATGTAAATTTTTCCATGGGACAGATTTTTTTCCGCACTCGTACAGTAGCAAGAGTTCTCAAAGATCTAGATATACACAAATCCGCTGGCCCGGATGGTATACCCCCGATTCTTCTGAAGAGGTGTTCTTCCACACTGGCAAAGCCACTGCGTAAGCTTTTCCATCGCTCCTACTCTTCTGGAATCTTTCCTAGAAGATGAAAAACAGCATTTGTTCAGCCTGTCCCTAAGAAAGGTGACCCATCCTCCCCCTCCTCCTACCGACCCATAGCACTGACATCCCTTCTTTCTAAGGTCATGGAAACACTGATTAACCGTCAGCTTAAGGAATATCTCGAAGATCGTAAGCTTTTCCATGACCGTCAGTATGGCTTCCGCAGCAACCGTTCCACTGGTGATCTGATAGCATATCTCACCGAACAGTGGAACAAATCTTTACATCGCTTTGGTGAAAGTAAGATTATTGCTCTTGATATCTCCAAGGCATTTGATAGAGTTTGGCATGAAGCTCTCTTATCGAAAATGCGTGCTTTTGCGATCGATGATACACTTGTTCGTTGGATTAGAAGCTATCTTCTGGACCGTTCAATACAAGTTGTATTGGACGGATTCAAGTCTGATTCCCATAAAATAAATGCTGGTGTGCCCCAGGGCTCTGTTCTGTCTCCGACTCTTTTCTTGATTTTTATAAATGATCTTCTTTCTGTTACTTCTAATCCACTTAACTGTTTTGCTGACGACTCTACCCTCAGCTTTTCATATTCGTACGATAATTCACGTCCTTCGCCTTCGGACGTACAATTGCAACGGTGCCGTATGTCCGTATGTCAAATGGGGTAATAGGAATCGTGTGGAGTTTGATGCTTCGAAAACTCAATGCTGTCTTCTGTCGTTAAAGCTTAACATACCCCCAATGCCATTGTCCATGAATGCCACTTACATCGAAGAAACCGAAAAGCTCTCAGTCCTCGGTATGTGTGTCAACGACGACCTCCGTTGGAACGACCATATATTTCAGATCGCTAAGAATGCTGCTAAGTGCTTAGGTTTTCTGTATCGGTGTAAGAAGTATTTTTCCCCATCTGATCTGGCTACAATTTATAAAGCGTTTATACGCCCTAAACTCGAGTATAACTCCCACCTCTGGGCAGGTGCTTCACAAACATTGCTTCACTTGCTTGATAGAATACAAAATAGAGCGTTAAGATTGATAGGAAATAGAACTGCCGCTGCAACAATTGCCCCTCTCGAACACCGACGCAATGTTTTATGTCTTCCCTTATTTTATCGTTTCTTTTATGAAAAATGTTCACACGAAATAGCCAGCTGCATTCCTCCCCTTAAAATGTTCTCCCGTAATACTTGTCTCGCAAGGAATGCTCATCAGTTCACCCTGGAGCCCAATTTCGGACGTACCGTGAAATATAGGGATTCTTTTTTTAGCCGTACAACACGACTTTGGAATGGTTTACCCGGCGAGATTTTCCCTTGCCATTTCAATTTGTAAACATTCAAAACCAATGTTAATCGACACCTCCTATCTCTCCCCTCCCTATCTTCCTAATGCCCGCGCAGTGTGTTACATTAAAAGGGAAACAAATAGTCCCTTGTGCGCGCGTTAATTAAAAAAAAAAAAAAAAAAAAAATGTGCTTGTACTAAGCGGAATAAATAAATAAATAAATACTTCGGAATGCCTCTCTATAGTAGAAAGAGGTAGGTAGGTAGGGACTATAGGCAAGTTTAGGATTCGTGAATATAAAAAAATTGAGATAACAATGAAACATGACATTACGATCATAAAGAAGTCTAAAAAAGTGATCGACAAAAAAATAACGAGCTACAGCTTAACGGCTTAAGCGATTATCTTCAAATTTGGTGTGTATGATTCTTTTGGCGTTCTCAAGAGGGGATAATAAAATTTTATTTTTAGGCCTCAAAATAACGGTACCTGCCATATGACCATTTAGGAAAAGCTTATTTTTTTCTCGAAAACGCCTCCAACGATTTCGATGAAATGTTTTGAGATTTTTTTTTTTGTTGGTATAGGCTAGCATTTCATTAGAACCAAATTTACGGGAAAAGTCTATTAACGTCACCTTTCATATAACGGTTTTTTTTTTATTTTGGGCTTTCTCGGTAACGGCTCTTTAGATTTCAGTCAAATTTTATATTTGAAAAGATCTTGGTAGCTAAATCAATTCTGCATATGAAAATTTTTAATAACTTTTTTTCTTATTAAAATTAATATTTGAAATTTTTTTTGGAAAAATCGATATTTTAAAAGTATTAAAAAAAAATTATTTTAAATTTTATAATCACATGTATATTAATAAATTCTAAAATTTTTATTTTTAGAATTTAGTTCAATTCAATTTATTGGTAAGTATTGTAAGACTAAGTATTTTTTCACACTGTTTAAAGAATGGTTACAATGTTTATATTAAAAATAAGGGAGAATGCTCCAGAAAGTTGGTATATAACGCACTACGACATTTTGAAAACTTTGGAGTCACTACAAAAATGTCAAACAAGCTCGACGCACACATAAGACCACACGCAAAGAAAACACAGTTATTTACCGGCTATGAACTCAGGACCCATTTAAGAGTTCTGGTGCCATTCAAAGCGAACTAATGGAAAAATATGACATATGTAAGTGTTTCTTCAAGAATCGTTAGACGCCGCTTGAATAAAAAAAAATTTGCGTGGATGCGCTGCACAGCATAAACAAATTAAGGTACAGGGTAGAATTTCCTAGGTCCCACCTGGAAAAATGTTTTTTGGAGCGATGAATCCAAGTTCTGCCGGATCGGATCTGATGGCAAAAAATATGTATGGCGTCCGAAAAACATGCAACATGATCCCAGGTACACCATTAAAACTGTCAAACACGGTGTAATGGTCTGGGCAGCTTTTTCTTGGCACAGCGTTAGTCCCATAGTAAAAATTGATAACAAAATGGACAAACATTTGTATAAAAGCATTCTTCTGGTTCATATGTATAGTCTCATGGCATCTCATGAATGGAGAATGACCCTAAACACACTTCAAAGCTATAGTGAAGAGTTGCTTACAGGAGCAACAAATCAATGTTTTTGAAATGACCAGCGCAATCTGCCGATTTTAATCCAATCGAGAACCTGTGGAACGATGTTGAATATCACAATCGACGAAAAAAAAACCAAAGAATTTATCTGATTTGTGGCTTGAAATACACAATGCTTGGTATGCAATTCCAAAGCGACGATGGTGAGGCCTAAGTGGAAAGTTTACCGAAAAGAATCTCTGCTGTCGTAAAGAATAAAAGATTTCCAACAAAGTATTGAAATTATTTGTAGTTTTGACAATGGTAAGTAGCATAATTCAAGCGTTCTATCCAAAACTTGTAAATGTGCTAAATTTGTGTCCAAGCCAAAAACTGATTTTTCATATTTTTTTTTTTTAATTTCTCTTACAGGTTATCTATTACATAAGATATTATTTTATTTGGTGAAAATAAACTTCTATGTATATTTAATGTAAATGAAATAAACGTAACAAATTTAATATTAAAACAACTCAAAAATAGTATAGATTTTATTTTTTTCGATGAGTGTGCTAAAGTCTTGTCCACCACTGTATATATGTAGTCAATCAGGCAGACGGCACAGCCATGCATTATTGATTTATGTAAACTTTGTGTTCAAATTCATTTAAATTGTTTCATAGAAAATAAATCTAATTTAATCCAAATCTAAATCAACTCACTAAACAAATACCTCCATTTGTTTTTTAAACTACAACTAAGTTGCCTTATCAATCGACATGTAGATTTTTGAATGTGTCATTGCCTAAGGTCAACTCATATCAGATCTGTGATTGTCTTTCGAATCCTTTATCAAAATCGACCAACCAATGTGCAAATCTCGATGTTTTTCTATTCGGATAACCTAGTGCACTCTGAATCGCAACTGCGGTTGATCTACTCGAAATAAATCCACACTGCCCGCCAGAAGGCCGTATTATTTTTCGTAAATGACCACTTAATTCCCGTTCAAAAGCTGTCACCCTGCCCCTTGTAGCTTGGGTAATGGTAACTTTCTCTTCACTGATTAGACATTTGGTGTCGTCCATATTTTTCCAAAATCTGAGGGTCTGGCCCCTTCATCCACTATCCACTGTGATGTCGAAGACTTCTTTGTTGTTAGTTTCACCTATTGGTTGTTAGCGTCATTTGGCAGTTTCTAGCAGTGATTTCCCTTTCTGTCTGTAGGAAATTTCCTGATTTCTTCAGGAGCGACTGCTTGTCATTCTTGAACATGATGTTGCGCACCTTTACTTTTGCAAAGAGACAAACACTTTGAATTTTCGAGTTTAAAGATTTATTTATTATATCTGATTCTGTTCTGTTGAGATCTGAGTTAAGACTGCTCCTGTTGAGATCTGAATTATATCTGATTCTACAAATTCATTCATGCATCTAGTCTCAAAAATGTTTAGTGACAAAAAAAAAAGAAAAAGATGAATGGGGTGGGATTGTATATAACATTAACACTTGTGTGTCGATCTTAAGTCCAACGATTTAGTTGACATAACATAACTTGCTTGTGTCTCGTATCTCGTGTGCGAAGAATGTTATTGTTGACAAAAGCTGACACAGCATAACTGTGCTCTCATTTTGCATATGAATAACGATCGATTGGAATCGATCGTTGTTTATCTTTTTGAATTTGAATTCATAGCTCTTGTGAGTTTTTGATTTACTAGCATAAAGATAAATATGATTGTTTATTCTTCAACGCTACAACGGATGTTGGATTTAGATATGTAGATGACACAGTCAAGTGGATATAGATATATGGAACAAAAGGGTGAATAAGTATGTAAATTAATATTAACTCAATTTATTTATTAAAAAAAAACTTTATTCAAAATTTCGACTTAAATTATTACAAACTTATTTCTATTTAAACGATAAACAGCGTGACAGCAGGATGATGCGTAAACTGAAGATCATGATGAGTGTGCGCTGTAGTTTATATACTGTTGGGTATGGGTAGTAGCTGCATTCCTAATTGTATGCAGTGTGTGAAAGGGATGATGAAGAAAGTAATAAAAATCGGACACGATCATGGTTCGGACGTGACCTGTGTGTGTCGTCTATTGATGCTATTGATTCTTATGTTATCTTGGGTTTTTATGGTTTTCGGTATCTTGGGTTTTTATGTTTTTTTGGTTTCCGCTTGGGGTTATAGTGCGTACGAGTTGTGATGAATAATATAATACGAGTGATGTGTTAACTTGTATAGGATTGGGATTTGGGGCATAACAATGAGTCCATAACAAATTATGTAAGCAGAACACTTTATTGCTAGACGATAGCTGCTCACAAAATCACTTCCTAGTTTTTAACTTGCCGTTACATGAAACTGAGTACCAGGTGGTAGTCAATCTAAGTTTGATTTTCACCAGTCTTTTAAATGTTAAGGTGACGTAGTTGTTTGATGATCACAATATTTAACACCAGATTAGTATATGAACTGCATATGTTTTGGATGTCTTCAAGACAAGGATTCTTAGTTCCATTATCGATATCACATAGGCAGTTGCTAGCCCCCGGAATCCGTATAGTTTTGATTGGATCATTTCTGATCGGTCCAAGATCAGCACCATGCATTGCAGTGGTATTATTAAGAATTGAAAGATGTTATGGGTTAAGTTTTAAATCATATTGGACACAATTATTTGATAAGAAAATTCTAATGGTTTGACGTTCATTATTTGGTTAAAGATATCGTGAAAACTTCTAAGTACCTAATATCTTAAATATTACTTCAGAGTCCACGTAATATTTAATTGGCCAGTTTTAGACCTACTTTAAATAATATGCAATATTTAGATTTTAAGAAGGCAAATTGGCCATTATTTAGGCAACATATTAACACAAATCTAGAAACATTTGTACCTGTTCCGTTAGAGAATGTCAGACCGATACAGAAAACCTAAGCACTTAGCAGCATTCTTAGCGATCTCAAATATATGGTCGTTCCAACGGAGGTCGTCGTTGACACACATACCGAGTACTGAGAGCTTCTCGGTTTCTTCGATGTATGTGCCATTCATGGACAATGACATTGGGGGTATGTTTAGCTTTAACGACAGAAGACAGCATTGAGTTTTCGAAGCATTAAACTCCACACGATTCCTATAACCCCATTTAACAATGCTGTATAAATCGGAGTTTAATGATCTTGACCTACGGCACCGTTGCAATTGTACGTCCGAAGGCGAAGGATGAATTATCGAACGTATATGAAAAGCTGAGGGTAGAGTCGTCAGCAAAACAATTAAGTGGATTAGAAGTAACAGACAGAAGATCATTTATAAAAATGAGGAAAAGAGTCGGAGATAGAACAGAGCCCTGGGGCACACCAGCATTTATTTTATGGGAATCGGACTTGAATCCGTCCAATACAACTTGTATTGAACGGTCCAGAAGATAGCTTTTAATCCAACGAACAAGAGTATTATCGATCCCAAAAGCACGCATTTTCGGCTTCATGCCAAACTCTATCAAATGCCTTGGAGATATCAAGAGCAATAATCTTACTTTCACCAAAGCGATGTAAAGATTTGTTCCACTGTTCGGTGAGATATGCCAGTGGAACGGTTGCTGCGGAAGCCATACTGACGGTCATGGAGAAGCTTACGATCTTCGAGATATTCCTTAAGCTGACGGTTAATCAGTGTTTCCATGACCTTAGAAAGAAGGGATGTCAGTGCTATGGGTCGGTAGGAGGAGGGGGAGGATGGGTCACATTTCTTAGGGACAGGCTGGACAAATACTATTTTCCATCTTCTAGGAAAGATTCCAGAAGAGTAGGAGCGATGGAAAAGCTTACGCAGTGGCTTTGCCAGTGTGAAAGAACACCTCTTCAGAAGAATCGGGGGTATACCATCCGGGCCAGCGGACTTGTGTATATCGAGATCTTTGAGAACTCTTGCTACTGTACCAGTGCGGAAAAAAATCTGTCCCATGGAAAAATTTACATTCTCAAGCACAGGAGGGGCAACGTTGCTATGCGGCAGCGTGGAGCTGGCAGCGAAATGGGCGGCGAGCAAGTTTGCCTTCTCTGCCCATATTAAAGAAAAACTTTCCGTAGCAAAATCAGAAATTAATACCTTGTGGTCAGAAGTTTTTACTAATAAATTTGTTGACTCTACGTCAAAGTTTAAAGTTTTTAATGCAACGGTTAATAGATGTCTTTGTTATGGAACTGAAGTTTATGGGTACCAATTTTTTGAGGAAATTGAAAGCATTCAAAGATACTTTTTCAAACGAATTTTCCGGTTGCCTTTTAATACCATCAATTACGCAATATATGTTGAATCTGGTCTACCACAAGTTTATGTGTGGAGTTTGAAAGCCAATGCAGACTATCTCACGAAAGTAATGCATAGATTTGATAGCAATTTACATAAAAGAATTCTACTGGTATCACTCCGCTGTGGTTATTCACCTTTTAGAAACTGGCACGCCACGCGCGTTGTTTTTGCTTAAATATAAATATAAAAATTGTGTTTTATAAAGGTAATTATTTCTGTTAATCTATTTCCGTTAATTTATTTCTGTTAATTTATTTTTGTTAGTATATATTTGTACCATCAGATTTTAATTGTATAAACTGTTTAACTTTATTTAATCTCTTAAAAAATAAAACTTAATCGATATCATATACGGCAGACGGCTTATATGCCATGCTTAAATTTTTATTTGAATATTTGAATTTGAATTTCAAGCCATGATACTGTACGCGTTACCAGTATGGGGTTCTTGCGCTCAGATGCACATAAAAAAACTACAAATTTCGCAAAACAAAGTATTAAAAATGATTTTAAATCTTCCGTGATTTTATTCTACTCTCGAGCTTCATAAAAACGCTGATGTACTTCCCATTGCAAAAAAAAAATAAAAGGCACGACTGGGTCGCACGTACTTGCTCCTGTGTGCTAATCCTTTTTACAGGCGTCTTTTTGACAAAGATTTAATTTTAATGTTTTTTTGACGTGCAACTTCTTTAGAATCGTTGTGGTTTGAAGCTCGAACGAACATGGGTCACGATAAAGGGATTGTTAGGTTTTGCAGTTTTTTAGTGTATTATCTTTCCACTTGCTGCTTACTGTTTATAATATAATTTTCTAATAAAAAGATATAAAGGACTTTTTCAGTTTAATTATATTTTGGTATGGACAAAATTGACCAACTGGCATGAAGATTCGTGGGAATCAGCAGTAGGGCATCAATGCTAGGTATAGATACCTATATAGGTAAGAATAATTTACTTTTTGAAATTAATTAAAATAGCTTAATTATGTTTGATGGATCGATAAACGTATGGTTTGGGTAGGTATTAATGGAATTTATTAAGGATATTAGGTACCTATAATAAGGTTGGAAGGAAGGTAGGTACTAAATATAAGATACACGTTCCAACTACTGCTAAGCGAGTAGGTATAGAGACAATATTCAAAGTTAACACAGTGGTTTTGTTTATTTATAGGCAGGTGTAAACTTTTTTTTTCTTGATTGAAATTCTTGCATTCAGTAGTAATCGAATAGTTTTTTATTTGTTTGTTGTTATTGTGTGTTTATCATAGGCTTCCTTATTTATTCTGTGTGCTCTTATGATGATGAAATGCTTTAAAATACGTAGGTATGTATTTCGGTTGTCCACTTCTTTTATTTGACTAATGGCTAGGGCTTAGCCGAGCAATATGAAATAAAATTTGGGGGAAAAATTTTTATGAAATCAAAAAAACACTATTCATAACATTTTTTGGAAAAAATGTTGTAAGCCATCTTATGTCTTTTGCTGTTTTATATTTTATGAATTTTTCATTTCAAAATCGTTCGACCAGTTTTTTCAAAAAAATGTTTTTTTTGAAAAACTTTTCGAAAACATATTTTAATTTTTTTTTGAGTATGTCAATTCAAAGAAATCTAAAGCTTATACTAAGAGAAAAATTTAAAAAAAAATCTATAGAACCATTTTCAAAATATTCAAAAAACAAAATATTTTTTTAAAAAAATTATTAAAAATTAAAAAAAAATGTTTTTGAAAATTTTAAAAAGCAATATTATTTAAATCATAAAGCTCTACATATTTTAAAAAATTCATCAAAATCCGTTAATTAATTAACGAGAAAGTCTAATTTTAAAAAACCGGTCATATGGGAGGTACCGTTATAAAACTTTTTCTGAAAAATCCATTAAAATTTAAAGATAGATTTTGCACAGAAAACATCATTCTGAAAGTTTTATCAAAATCGTAGGAGCCGTTTTCGAGAAAAATAAGTTTTTCATTAAAAGTTATATGGCAGGTACCGTTAGTTTTGGAGCTAGAATGCCAATTCCAAAAACTGTCGGGTACTCTAAAAATATTATATACCAAGTTTGAATCAAATCGGCCCAACCGTTTGGGCTGCAGATATCGATACGGACAGACAGACAGACAGACAGACAGACAGACAGACAGACGGACGGAATTTCCGGACCCACTTTTTTTGACTTCTCTATCATCGTAATGGCATGTTTGATTGTTAGAATTTTTTTTTACGAATGCATAACTTGCCTTATAGTCCCAATAAATCGCAAGTAAATATGAAATTCTTAATGAAAAATTCTTTGAAAAATGTAATTTATCTGAAAATCCTTTAAAAAGGTCTCTTTGTTTATAAATTATTGAAATGTACGTAATATATGTTAATTTATTTAAATAATTTACTTTGTCTGTAACTATTAATATTGTTTATATTTATATTCATGCATCTATTTATTTATTAACTTATTTATTTGTTTATATTTTTTTTCTTATTTTTTTTCCGATTTATTTATTTGTTTATTGGTTTATTTAATTTTGCTTTATTTATTTATTTATGTAATTATTTGTTACTTACATGTTCATCTGTTTTGTTTTTTTTTCCAAATATTTGTTATTTATATAATAATCTTTTTTATTATTTATTTATTTTTATAGTTATTAATTTATTTACTTAAGAATTGAATTTTATTTCTCTCTGTAAATCCTGTGATATTAGTATATAAGCTTCTTAACTATTATTATTTTTTTTTCTTCTTCTATTCTTACATGGAGGTTTCTACTAATAGTTTTTTTTTCAAATAAATTAATTTTTTTTTCATATTCTGCAAATTCATTTATAATATTTTTTTCAGTAGTAAGATACAAATTATCAAATCTCTGTACAAGCTGTGCTAAAAACACAATATGTAAACCTACAAAATTGTATTATCTATTAAATAAAATATCTATCTATCTATTGCGGCTCAAATAAGATCTGAAGAATCATCGATGTTATACGATAAAATATTTCATCTGTATTTACCCTTGGGTAGCCACAATCCTTTGGTTGGGGCACAAATCAGTAGTTGGATTTCTTCTGTAACCGTCGGGAAAGACTCAAAGTAATCCTCAATTATCCAAACCACTTTCCCACTTGGATCGAAATTACTTTTGTCCTTTTCCTGAAAGCTGTGGATGAATGACGGTGCTATCTGGCATGTGAATTGTGGAGGAAGAATCATAAATAATCAATCAGAGTTTGTTTTTCCACTTTCTTCCTCCCTGTTGGATAAATGCATTTAGCTGTGATTCCATAGCTCCTTGTTTGCTTATCCCATATGGCGGACGGAAACTACGAACAATGAAGTTTTCATTGCATTTCAATGTTGACAGTTGATAGAAAACAATTGAAGTTTGTGATGTTTTTCTAGAAGCACGTCATTCTTTCAGTTGAAAAATTAATTAATCTTCTAAGGTTTTTATTTTTTTTCCAAAAGATATATTTTTTAGACAAAATAAATTCAATATTTTCTTTTAAAATTATTTTCTCTTTAATGTAAATAATATTGAAACTTTATCAGGAATTCCTATATCTGTCAACCCTTAACACCTCTTGTCACTGTCATTGGAAGTTTAGCCTTTTGGTTCGGTCAAAGTGACCGTAATTATCCTTGGTTGTCGTTTTGAAAATGTTAGAATTCAGGCGTGTGATTGTGTTGTAACGGTAACTATTGATTCTGGATTATTCTTTTGTGAAAGTATTGCTGTATTTTTTTTGGGTAAAGATACATCGTGAGAACTGATTTCCCATGTGACGTCCTTAGTCAAA
Source organism: Platycheirus rosarum (assembly GCA_963971375.1). Lineage (NCBI taxonomy): Eukaryota > Metazoa > Arthropoda > Insecta > Diptera > Syrphidae > Platycheirus > Platycheirus rosarum. The sequence continues at coordinate 300,746,319 of OZ020507.1, read as the reverse complement.
GGGTCAGGCACTGAAGATTTACATTGTTTTTTCAATTCATTGTCGTCTCTCGTCTCTCGTGTATTTATTTTTTTTTATGTATTTTTTATATTTTAATGCAAATTGTACCCTTAAGCTGGAATTTAAGGTAAGTTGCATCTGCCGTTGGAACGATGAACAAAATATATTCCCCGCGGGGCAAACCCATTTCCAATTTTGTCAACAAACGCTGTGGCATCTACAATCCGGTTTCTTCCAAAAGAGAATGTAAACAACCATGAAAATGGGAAAGGATTGACAAAAAGAGTAAGCGTACAAGGTTCTAATAGATAAATATACATATGCAGCAGGTCCTCTCTTTTGGGGTTTGGTTCTTAAATTGGCCTTTTCGCACTGTTTTCCACTAAAATATTTTATCGAAAATCACTGAACCGAATCGGATGAACTATAAAATTTAAGGAGTTCTGTTCTCTTAAAAAAGAGTACATATTTCTAAATGTTTCTTAAGGTAATATATGGGTTAACCACTTATTAAATTGAATTTTGTTTTTAATCCATTTATTTTGCATAGTTTTGTGTGTTGTACTCACAGTACTCATGTTCATGAATTTATTGTGAATTTTCAGCTTTGTTGTTTAATTGTATTTTTGATGTGATAAAGTCTTATAAATCGCTGACATCGGCGTGGTTGTACACATGAAAAAGCATGACTCATGCTCACGTTCCGCGGAACGGCCTAAGCACAATGTGTGGTTTGTGTATTGAATACTTTTTATAACAACTGAAAGAGGATTTGATAAATGTTCACGAGACCTTGTACGTATTCCAACAGATGGCATTGTATTTTGTATTTAATGCAACAACCTTTTTGTAAATCTAGCATTTTATTATGGTTAGGTGGAGTCTTTGTATATACACTGCATGTAGTTTGTTGAATTTGCTTTTGAGGTTGTTTTTGTGGTGGTATGGTTCATCATCGTTGATTTTTTTTTTTTATAATTAGCACGCCCACAAGGGATTATTTGTTTCCCTTTTAATGTAGTGCACACTACACTACACTGTTTGGCTAAAAAAGCATCAAAAGAATAAAAAAATCAAAAAGCTTAGTATTAAAAATATATTAAATCTTTTTACATTATAAGTTGAAACAAAAAATAATTCAATATTAAAATAACAATTAACACAAAAGAAATAATATAAGGCATTTGTTGTTATAAAAAACAAATAAACCTAATAGAAAAAAACAAAAAATGAAAGCTTTTCATATAGGTAGGTAAGTATAAAGTAACAGATATTTAGATTTAGGTAACTATCTTAGAGTAAGATATCACAATTTAGATAACATTGCAATCAAAAATATTTTTGGAAAACAAAACTTAGTAAGTTTATCAATCCACTACTTGATAAATTTGTATTTTTTCTTACTTTTAACAGTGGAAAGTAATTTCTTGCAATTTTTAATTGAATCAAAGTACTCAATACAGGGTTTTGTATTATTTATAGTAATTAAAAGCTCTGCTCTTATAAGTTCAATGTTTGCTCTGTTTCTTTCATCCCGCCATTTTAAAAAAAACTCTTTCGCAAAATGCCGATGAAGTAGGAATGCTTAAAATAAAACTCATGATTTTAAAAATATTTCTCTTACGTAATTGCTTTCCACCAGTAAGCAAATGCTGAACAGCAGGAAGTAAGGATAACCAGCGGGTAGTTATATGTCTTATCAGGTCCGAAAATTCACACTCCACAAAATAATATATATTCCTTAATTCAGTTCTTCTTTTTGCTGATATTGAAAAATGAGAATAAACCTTTAAAATTATATTTTCAACATCTATTGACAACTGGTCAAGTGAATGTCTAAGGCAGTTACGTATAATATGGGCTTGACAATTGGCTTTAATAATATTTTTATTTTATTTTTGAAGACCAGTGAATAAAGAGTTGTTCCTGCCAAAGTTTGAATTAGTGTTATCTGCACTGAAAGAAGTAACTTGTTCAAATGACAACTCATACCTACTAAAACAATCTTTGACCATTTTCAACATACCAGCTGCGGTTTCATCGGCGTTTTCAATAAAATCCAATAATTTGTTTTCAATACCGTTTTCCATTGAAAAGTATTTTTCTATTTTTATGGTTTGACGCATCTAATTGAAGTGTAAAGAATAAAATAATATCCACTCACGTCGTTGGAGGAAAAAAAAACATGCCCACTCGCGCTGTGGAAAAAAAATTAATAAAACGCATTCGCATAGCAAATTATCCTCTTATCTGTCCCAAGACCTTTGTGCTTAACTGTCTCTTTCTTATCTACTGTGATGCCTACAGTATGACCATCTAATGCTTGCGGTACATGGATGAGGGCATCTGAATTTGTCCTATTGTGCTGAATATTTTTTTTATTGATTTTTTTTATGCAAGCTGTTTTATGGTCATAACACCTAAGATAGTTTGTTTATTACAGAAGTTAATTTGGATTTTCACTGCATGGTTCGACTTAGTCAGAATTGTGTTTTGTGTGTAAGTATTTTTAAATGGTAAGTGATTTTTGTGTCGTGTATTCCAATGTTTGTGGTATAAGAAAGAATTTCTTTCACGTGTACGTCTACACTGTTCAATACAGGCCAGCTGTTTTGGCATTAAGTGAAACTCAGGTTGGAGTACATACTGATCTATCAGAATTTGCTCTACATGGGTATAGCTTGGTGCCATTACTCTTTTCCCATCATGGTCTCGTGGTCTATGTTAGGAATGATATTGCTTGCCAGAGCCTTCCCCAATATGGGCAATGTTCCAACACGGACTTTAACTTCTTGTGGCTCAAATTCACTGTCCGCAAGCATGTCATTCATTATTGTTTTATTTACAGGAGTCCAAATCTCGACAGTTATTTGACTTGTAACGAGTTTGATGCACTGCCTGATTCCATTTCGAACATTGTTTCCCTTTGTCCTCGCACTGAAATCGTTATTGCGGGCGATTTCAATGTACACAATTCCAATTGGCTCCGCTATTCTGGTCAGACAACACTCGAAGGAAGGTATGTCGAGCTCTTTGCCGGCTTACATCATCTTACCCAACTGATCGATGTGCCAACGCGTGTACCGGATGTTGCTGGACAAGCCGTCCATACTCTTGACTTGTTTCTTACTTCTCACCCTGATAAATATACCATTAGTGTAACATCTCCATTTGGCACTTCAGACCATTATGTCATTTCAGCTAATTTCTCATCCTCCACCCATCCAGCTAAAGAAAAACTTCCCACCAGGACCGTTTGGCAATACGAGAAAGCCAACTGGGACGGCATGAATATTTTTTTCCGAAACTTTAACTGGTCACTATGCTTCCTCGATAGTGACATTGATGCCAGTGCTGAAATGATCACAAATGTGATTCTTCTAGGGATGCGTGCTTTTATTCCTAACAGAGTAAAAAGCATCAAGCCTAAAGAAAAGTCCTGGTTTAATTCTGAGTGTAAAGAAGCTATCAGACTCAAAGAAGTAAGTTTCCGATCCTACAAAGCCAACCCTACAGAGGAAAATCGGCAAAAGCAAGGAACTCATACAACTCTGTTATTGAAAGAACCAAATTTTTGTATGACCAAAAATTACGGCAACAAATTCTGCAGTGTCTCAAAGGCAGTAAAAATTGTTGGTCATTTGTAAAAAATATAAAAAAATCCTCGACATCTTCGGTTCCAACGCTCATCGACAATAACAAACCAATTGTTTACTCTTCAGAGAAGGCAAACTTGCTCGCCGCCCATTTTGCTGCCAGCTCCACGCTGCCGCATAGCAACGTTGCCCCTCCTGTACTTGAGAATTTAAATTTTTCCATGGGACAGATTTTGTTCCTCACTCGTATATACACAAATCCGCTGGCCCGGATGGTATACCCCCGATTCTTCTGAAGAGATGTTCTTCCACACTGGCAAAGCCACTGCGTAAGCTTTTCCTCCGCTCCTACTCTTCTGGAATTTCCTAGAAGATGGAAAACAGCATTTGTTCAGCCTGTCCCTAAGAAAGGTGACCCATCCTCCCCCTCCTCCAACACTGATATCCCTTCTTTCTAAGGTCATGGAAACACTGATTAACCGTCAGCTTAAGGAATATCTCGAAGATCGAAAGCTTCTCCATGACCGTCAGTATGGCTTCCGCAGCAACCGTTCCACTGATGATCTGAAGCATATCTCACCTAACAATGGAACAAATCTTTACATCGCTTTGGTGAAAGTAAAATTATTGCTCTTGATATCTCCAAGGCATTTGATAGAGTTTGGCATGAAGTTCTCTTATCGAAAATGCGTGCCTTTCGGATCGATGATACTCTTGTTCGTTGGATTAGAAGCTATCTTCTATACCGTTCAATACAAGTAGTATTGGACGGATTCAAGTCTGATTCGCACAAAATAAATGCTGGTGTGCCCCAGGGCTCTGATCTGTCTCCGACTCTTTTCCTCATTTTTATAAATGATTTTCTGTCTGTTACTTCTAATCCACTTAACTATTTTGCTGACGACTCTACCCTCAGCTTTTCATATTCGTTCGATAATTCACGTCCTTCGCCTTCGGACGTATAATTGCAACGGTACCGTATGGCAAGCTCATTAAACTCCGATTTGTACAGCATTGTCAAATGGGGTAATAGGAATCGTGTGGAGTTTAATGCTTCGAAAACTCAATGCTGTCTTCTGTCGTTAAAGCTAAACATACCCCCAATGCCATTGTCCATGAATGGCAGTTACTTACTTTTCCCCATCTGATCTGGCTACAATTTATAAAGCGTTTATATACCCTAAACTCGAGTATAACTCCCACCTCTGGGCAGGTGCTTCGCAAACATCGCTTCACCTGCTTGATAGAATTCAAAATCGAGCGTTAAAATTGATAGGAAATAGAACTGCCGCTGAAACAATTGCCCCTCTCGAACACCAACGCAATGTTTCATGTCTTTCCTTATTTTTTCGTTTCTTTAATAAAAAATGTTCACTCGAAGTAGCCAGCTGCATTCCTCCCCTTAAAAATTTCGCCCGTAATACTCGTCTCGCAAGGAATGCTCATCCGTTCACCCTTGAGCCCAATTTCGGACGTACCGTGAAATATAGGGATTCTTTTTTAGCCGAACAACACGAGTTTGGAATAGTTTACCCGGCGGGATTTTCCCTTGCCATTTTGATCTGCAAACATTCAAAACCAATGTTAATCGACACTTCCTATCTCTCCCTTCCCTATCTTCCGAATGCCCGCGCAGTGTGTTACATTAAAAGGGAAACAAATAGTCCTTTGTGCGCGCGTTAATTAAAAAAAAAAAAAAAAAAAAGGTACCTTACTTTGCTTCAAAAAAAGCAAAACATCTTCCAGAGTGTGTTCTGATATCACCATAGCTATTTTTGTCGCTCCACATTAAATTTTACCACATATAGATGAATCTGGTGCTGTCTTTTTAAACAATTTAAGTCCACAATCCAGTGAATTGTAAGATAAATTATGTTTAATATTATGGAAAACATGAACAACTTCCAAGGCAACAACTGATAGTTCTTCACTACTTCCTTGAGTAACAAAAAAATTTGACAACAAATTGCTCGAAGCTGCAGCTCTTGACTTTCAATGTGCTGTTTTCGTTGTTAATGTTCTGTCACTGAAAGGTATCCCTTGAAAGCAACAGTAAAATTTGAGCAACAAATTTTACAATATGCTTCTTTTTTCAGATTTGTCGGATTTAATAAGCCAAGTATGCTGCTTTTCCCATGTCTTATGAGATGAGCACTGCCTTTTTGGTTTTGCCGCACATTCAGAGATTTCTGCTACACTCTCTTTCTCGGATCGTCTGTTTTAAATAAATTTATTTAGTTTTATAACAACAACTAAAACCAATAATAATATTTACCTTCGCAAACAGAATTTAATTTAAAGAAACAAAACAAACCAAATATTAAACTTTGTGAATAAATGAATTTATTCAAAAGTGACATCTATCATAATTTGGATTGTATATGACAGCCGAGTGAACGTGTCCAGTTAAATTAATGGGAGTGAATGCGTGCAGCAAAAAAGGGTGTGTTCCATGTGCAGTGCATGCCATTGAGAAGACGAAGGTTTAAAATACAAAATCAAGTGTAGATTTCCGAATTGGAGGAAATTTTACAGAAAGAGAGGAGAGGAGGACAAATAGTTGAAAAGGAGGACTGTCCTACCAAATGGAGGACGGTTCGGAATCCTAGGCATGGGCGTCTTAGATTTTTTCCTTATTGTCATGTAATTACACAACGTATAATGACGTGTGTATGGAGGAGAGTAAGTGCAATTGTATATGGTGTGAGTAAACGTATGTTAATTGTATGTTGGTGTCATGAAGTTTTGTTTTCTTATGAAGTTATCACGTAAAATTATCGTCCGTAAACCAACTTTACACACAACGATTTTTTTGTTTGTTTTGTTTCTTAGAATCCAACTCCTCTCTTGCCACTCAAATTAACTACGTAAGAGTATGTTGTTTTAATATTATGCCTTCCAAACCCTATTATCCAAGTTATGCATTCGTTAAAAAAATTCTAACATTTAAACATGACATTAACACGATGGGGAAGTCGGAAATACTGGCTCGGACAATTCTGTCTTTCTCTCTGTCTTTTTGTCTGTCTGTATCGACTCCTACAGCCTAAACGGTAAGCCGATTTGCTTCAAACTTGCTATATATTATTTTAAGAGTACTCTTCCTTTCAAATGGGCAATCTAGCTCCAAAACAAACGGTACCTGCCGTATAACTTTTAATGAAAAACTTATTTTTCTCGAAAACGGTTCCAATGATTTTGATAAAATTTCTTAATTATGTTTTCTATGCAAAAAAAATATCTTTTAGTTTGAATGGATTTTTCAGGAAAAGACCTCCAAAATTACGGTTTTTTTTTTTTTAATCAGACTTTCTCCTTAAATATTTGAAGGATTTTGACAAAATTTTCAAAATAGGTAGAATCTTATGCTTCAAATAATAATGGCTATTAAAATTTTCAAAAACAATTTTTTTAAATTTTTAATAATTTGTTTAAAAAACTTTTTGTTTTTTGAATATTTCGAAAATGAATTGACAGATTTTTTTTTTAAATTTTGTTCCTAGTATAAATTATAGATTTTTTTCAAATTGAAATACTCAAAGAATTTTTTAAATAATGTTTTCAAAAAAATTTTTCAAAAAAAACATATTTTTTGAAAAAAAAAAACTGTTCGAGCGATTTTGAAATGAAAAAAAAAACAAAAAATAGAAAACAACAAAAGAAATCAGATGGCTTATAACATTTTTTCCAAAAAACTTTATGAATAGTGTTTTTTTTTTTATTTCAAATAAATTTCCTTGTTTTCCCCCAAATTTTGTTTCATATTGTTCTAATGAGCCATACCCACTAATCAAATAAAAGCAAACTTCGTCGTGCACTTTCTCTTTCCGGCATAATCCTATATATTTATGTAATTGTGTGTTTGTCGTGACGCATTTTCATTTCATCGAGCCTCAAATCACAACGATTCTATCTTAAACGCCTGGACTTTAATAGGATTAGCACATAGGAGCAAGAACGTGCGACCCAGTCGTGCCTTAAATTTCATATATTTTATTAATAACAGTAATTTGTGATGACAGCAAGTTTGTGCGACGCACACGTACTTTTTATTTGTTCTTGCAGACCAGTTTTTCACCAATCTGCCCTATAAGTTTGAATTAACCTTTGTTAGACAACACGAAGCACTCCACATGACAACTTTGACATGATATACATTATTAAGTTGAAAAGGCAGATAACTGGAAGTCAAGATGCTGCGAGGCATTGTTAGTTAACCCTTTTTTTAAAGTTTGGATCTCTTAAGAGATTATGTTTACAAGAATATTATATACCCTGCGGCACTGCACCCAGAGTAAACAGGGGTTGAAATGATCTGGGCCTGTTTGCCAACTACCAGTGCAAGAAATTGTGTTCACAGATGCTTCCAAAGCTAAGTGGCGGTTGACCAAGAATAATTGTGATGTTTGTCAAGTTGTGTTTATGGAGAGAGCCCGAGGGTTATTTCACATGGATTAGCATACCCTTATGTCGCCCAAATATGCCTTTGCTTAGGTCTATTTTATAAACATGGGCTTACCAAAACCGTCGCCAAGACCGAAGTTGGTGGCCCACATTTGCGTGGAATTAAAGAATACTTATTCCTTAAACGATGTGGTTTTGTGTTTTTAATAAAAAAAAATTAAAAAGAGAATAAATAATAGAGACAAATACACATGTTTTTAAAATCGTACAATTTTCCATGTTTCAAAAAGAAATATTGATTTTTAAGTGAAGCAAGTAAAACAACTTACAATCTTTCAAATGCGTAAGTTGAAGAAGCTACAACCACAAAATATCTTCTAAAAAGGTCCCGACAGAAATGGAAACAAAAGACAAATGGATATTCGAATAAGTTATTTCCATCATAGAAGATGCACCCGCCCTTTTTGGTGAAACAGTTGCCATCCTCAACATGATGACACTCTTCCTGATTTGGGTTCTGTAAGAGAGATTCGTCTGAAACTATAAATCAAAACTTTCAATTTACCGATAGTGGGGGCGAAGGTACAAGTCCAAGTCCAATAACTTTTTAAAACGTGACACTCAATGCTATTTCTTGGGAAAGAGCAAGCCATACCCGGGTTTTGCTGTTTTTGTGTTTCCGACTAAAGAAATATTGATTGCTGGAAAATAAGGTGGGTGCAATGATTGATAAAAAAAAACTGTGAGATATCGTTTTACTCTGGGAAATAGAAAAGCACACTTAAGACCATGATAGTTAAATTCTATTGAAAAAAAGAATGATTGATTCTATGTAAGAAACTTTTTCTAGGAGAATATATAAGGATTGATGGTTCCTAGGAAGAATCGAAAATCGAGTTACTTTATTTCTGGTAAAAGTTTTATTTTTCTAAACAATTTATTTCAAGTTTTAAGACTTAATTAAAATATTTAAGTAGTGATTCTGAAAATAAATTAGATATTTAATGAAATTATTTTGCTGTTCTTTTTTTCCGAATTTTGTTTTCATCAGATAGAAGTGTTTTTTTAACGGTGATTGATTGCTAACCCAGAGAAGGTGAGTTCGAGACTGAGGCTGGGTAGCAATTTTTCAAACTCGCAGTGCAAGCTACATAGATGCCATCCATATGAAATAGTCGCCTAATTCTCTATCTTCTGCGCCATCTACATCTCGTTGTGCAGTCACATAAATGGCTGCGTTAAATACAGAAAATCAGGCCCATTTAACAATACAGGGAGCAATATGTTCCATCAAAAGGATGTTCTATCGTAGCTGTGGATTGGGAAGCGGATTCTAACAGAAAAAAAATTCTCAACATTAGGAAGCCAGTGGACACCGAGCGTCTAAGCTCGTTCTGATTTTTCTGACGGCATTGAGAATGTTGATTCTTGTACTGCAAATGGGATGATAGATGGTAATTCGTCAGAATTCTAAATCCATTTCGGTGATTAGATTATTGTAGATGAAACTTGATTTTCCGACATACTAAGCTAACTTCTAATTTTCATGTCGCAAAATATGGAGCGGCTGGCTGTTCCTGAAGTAACAGTATTAAGCCTGTTATCTTTAATAAAATCCTCAGAATTTTATCCCCAAAGAATTAGCTGATAATCAGCTTGATTTCCGACGAAGAATAATGTCGCAAATGTTTTGCTTGTGCTAAAGTGCTAAACCTACCAACAAGCGTCGATTAGAGAAACTCTATTTGAAGGATGCGTCAAATACCATACCAGCGTGATTGCGTAGGAAAATATGCTATTTGCTTTAAAGCACCTTGATTCTTTTAACCGGCAAAGCTATTTGGCAGCATTTATCAATTGTCCGTTAAGTGTTCTGGACGAAATGATCTCCATAATCACCTTTTTTGGAATGTCTTAAAGGGCTTCCCTTCCAGTTTCGAAAATTTTCGAAGTTGGGTTTCGACATCTACGGATTGCATGAAATCATTAGAGGTTTTCCAAAAGTTGTCTTCTGCATGACTGGCATCCACTTATATCAGCTCCGGCAGCAAAAACTCGGGACATAACTGCCAAGCAAAATATCAATTTTGGACGATTTGAAAAATTCAAGATTGGCAAGCACATAATCGTTGAAATGTGTCCGGGCCGGCAGATGGCCAGAAAGTGACTTTAAGATTTTTGAGTGCTCCTTCAACTCACTTAAGTCTTGTGGATAGTATTCAAAGGAAAGCATTCCAAACGAATGGGGAAGATGAATTTATTAGAATATTCACGTCACTCGAACATCGACGGAATATTTTTTGTCTCTGTCTTTTCCACCGCTATTTCAACGGTCAATGTTCTAGAGAAATAGCCAGTTGCAATCCGTCACCCTCGTTTTTCAACTTTCGTTTTCTGTGCAGCGACTTCATTCGACCGCTACATGATGCTGCCTCGATTAAAACACACAATAATCTTCCTGGTAAATGGATTTTGCTTCTTCTTTTTTAGTAGCATCTTCATTATCTTATAAAAATTCTTCAACACGTTTTGAGACCGACTGCCACAACTCTTCCAACAATTTCAACCTCGCTTAGTCGACATCATAGAAAATATTCCTTTAACTCTCATTTAATCTTTGTTTGTAATAAATTAAAAGCTTGGTAACTCAAAGGACCAATGTTTTGCCTGAATATCCCTAAAATTATTTAACTCAAAAAAAAAAAAAATACTACACAAGTTTTAACTTTTATGAACAAAATAGCTTCTACCCGCGACTTCGATTAATATTGGTTATGAATACTTGCAGATCAAAATGGCAAGGGAAAAAATCGCCGGGCAAACTATTCCAAATTCGTGTTGTTCGGCTAAAAAAAAGAATCCCTATATTTCACGGTACGTCCGAAATTGGGCTCAAGGGTGAACTGATGAGCATTCCTTGCAAGACGAGTATTATGGGAGAAACTTTTAAGGGGGGGAATGCAGCTGGCTAGTTCGAGTGAACATTTTTCATAAAAGAAACGATAAAATAATGGAAGGACATGAAACATTGCGTCGGTATTCGAGAGGAGCAATTGTTTCAGCGGCAGTTCTATTTCCTATCATCTTAACGCTCGATTTTGTATTCTATCAACCAGGTGAAGCGATGTTTGCGAAGCACCTGCCCAGAGGTGGGAGTTATACTTGAGTTTAGGGCGTATAAACGCTTTATAAATTGTAGCCAGATCAGATTGGGAAAAATACTTCTTACACCGATACAGAAAACCTAAGCACCTAGCAGCATTCTTAGCGATCTCAAATATATGGTCGTTTCAACGGAGGTCGAAGGCGAAGGAATATGAAAAGCTGAGGGTAGAGTCGTCAGCAAAACAGTTAAGAGGATTAGAAGTAACAGACATAAGATCATTCATAAAAATGAGGAAGAGAGTCGGAGACAAAACAGAGCCCTGGGGCACACCAGCATTGATTTTGTGGGAATCAGTCTTGAGTCTGTCCAATACAACTTGTATTGAACGGTCCAGAAGATAGCTTCTAATCCTACGAACAAGAGTATTATCGATCCCAAAAGCTCGCATTTTCGATAAGAGAGCTTCATGCCAAACTCTGTCAAATGCCTTGGAGATATCAAGAGCAATAATCTTAGTTTCACCAAAGCGATGTAAAGATTTGTTCCACTGTTCGGTGAGATATGCCATCAGATCACTAGTGGAACGGTTGCTGCGGAAGCCATACTGACAGTCATGGAGAAGCTTTCGATCTTCGAGATATTCCTTAAGCTGACGGTTAATCAGTGTTTCCATGACCTTAGAAAGAAGGGATGTTAGTGCTATGGGTCGCTAGGAGGAGGGGGAGGATGGGTCACCTTTCTTAGGGACAGGCTGGACAAGTGCTGTTTTCCACCTTCTAGGAAAGATTCCAGAAGAGTAGGAGCAATGGAAAAGCTTACGCAGTGGCTTGGAAGAACATCTCTTCAGAAGAATAAGGGGTATACCATCCGGGCCAGCGGATTTGTGTATATCGAGATCTTTGAGAACTCTTGCTACTGTACGAGTGCGGAAAAAAATCTGTCCCATGGACAAATTTACATTCTCAAGTACAGAAGCGGCAACGTTGCTGTGAGGAGCGTGGAGCTGGCAGCGAAATAGGTCGGCAAACAAGTTTGCCTTCTCTGAAGAGTAAACAACTGGTTTGTTATTGTCGATTAGCGTTGGAAGCAACGATGATGATGAGTTTCTTGCTTGTTTGTATTTTTAACGCTTTAGCTTTATAAGATCGGAAACTTACTTCTTTGAGCCTGTAAGCTTCTTACCAATTAGAGTTAAACCAGGATTTTTCTTTAGGCTTAATTCTTATTACTCTGTTATGAATAAAAGCACGCATCCCTAGAAGAGTCACATTTGTGATAGTATCCTATTTTTCAATCCAGTATTTCATAAAAATTTTATTAATATCCGTTTAGCGGTTGATTCGTGATAATGGAGCAAATATCCAAACATACTCACATTTATTTTATTAGTCGGATTGCTGAAGTGACATTTCAAATTTGATTGTTTTTTTCTATGACATATTTATAAACATTGCAGACGTTGTTGGCTGCGTTTAACATTACTTATGAACTAAATTTATATGCATGTCTCAAAAACAGAAGTCTACAATTTTTAAGAAGTATGTACTTGGAGACGTTGAAGCAAAAGAACTAAGTTTTTTTTTCAATTATTGAATAGATATGTATTGTACGGAGACACAACTCTGGTTCGAAAGTACTTGGGAGCTATAAGATTCAGATTCCTCAAAATTTCAGGCAAAGCGTAAGGATATTCGCTGATGAAAGATAGAAAAATCTTGTGAAACTTACCAAAATCACTTCCTGTTACATTAAAAAGCCTTTTGGACAATAGTCTTAAAATCCCCAATAAAACCACTTTTTCAGCTTTATTTCTTGGATAAGTCTCATTAAGCTCATAATTCAATTTCCAAGAACAAATTCGAATTTTTTTTTTATTAATGCTATTATCATGCCCGAATTAACAAAATACTTTCCTTATTCCCGGACTAATTCCCCCCCGAATACAAATTCCTGAAATTATAAAGCTACAATTTAAATTCTTAATTCCTTATCCCTCCTTCAGCTTTCCCATTTCTTCCTTCCTCCCCTCTTTAGCTCCCCTCACCCAATCAAGGCAACAATGGAAAATTATAACCTTAAAAAAAAAATTGTAGAAAAAAAGTCCTGGCACATTATTTTTCAACTGGCTATCAAGAATGCCATCAGCGTTTGCCTGTGTGTACCAAAGAGTTGTTTAGAGTTGTGACTTGTGACCCTTGTCGTTGTCAGCGTTCGTCGTTGTTTTGTGTTTCGAATGCTGGTCGTCCTCATGAACAGAATACTGAAATTTTCGAGATTATTCTGTGGATGATTTTTTTTACACGAGAAGTGAAATTAAAACAACACTCTCGTTCGGAGCTGATATTATACTTCTTTGGAGGAGGGGGAGGTAGGAAAACATCATTTTCTGTAGACCAAGTTAAAAGGTTTATGTGAGGCAAAGAAAAAAATGGGCGGAAATGTGGGGATTGGCAGAGCAGTTAATGAAACCTAAGGCAAAATACCTTCGTTTTCTCGTAAAAGGAACGTTGGTTCTGTTGCTGAGATTTCAGGCAGGCGGACGATAACTGAATGTGTTTTGTCCTGTGACTGAAGGAACTCCTCTTAATCTGAGTATAGATGTCTACTTATGATGTCAAAGCTACAGGAAGTGGGTAATTTATCTCCGGGCGATCGGACAGGAAAAGATTGTGTACGCTTTAGGTATATATTCCTTGGTACCAAAACTCCCTAATTGCTGTCGTCCCTTGGCAGAGATGTCTTTTATCTGCAGGAAATGAAATTAAATCACACTCGAAATTGGAATGTGTTGTATTAGGGATTTGTAGATGATTGAAAAGATGTCCGTGTTTTTTATTTTTAAATCCTGATTGCCCCACTGACAACTTGTGCATGTTCCAATCTTCTTGAATCTGCTGTGCCAGTATCTTTTCGAAAACTTTGAAAAAGAACAATAGCAAACGGATCGGCCTAAGCTCAGATGGGCTGGTTGGTTTTGAGTTTTTGGGGACAGGAATATACTTTGGCATTCTTCCATTTTTCAGGGAAAATTAAACCTCCAAATTAAACTACGTCCGAGCCAGCCGTGGCAGTCATATGCCAAAAAGTTTATTTAAATATAAATTCTAGAAGATTATCTTTTGAATAAGTAAATTTCATGTCAATTTAAAAAAAATAACTTTACTTTATTCTATCTAAAAGATTTATAACTCTTAAAATAACATCTTTAACTTCCATTTTTTAATTTAAAAAAATTTAAATTAATTTGAAAGTTCACAAACGTTTACCAGAATTTATCGTAAAATTCTTAATAGTTCTCCTATTCTCTTGGGAATGAAAAGCGCTAAAAGTATTTGTTTTTTGATCAAAAAAAAATCGTAAATAATATTTTCTGAATTGAAAGAACAAACAAATTATTTATTTTATTCATATTAATAATATTAGTTTAAGAGTTCAAAATGTTAATATTTTGAAAGACAGAAACTATAGGAATAATGCTTTAGCTGTTATAATTTATTAAATAAAAAAAATTAAAAATCTATTTTTATTTTTGTATTGAAACATTAATTTCCATTCCAATCCATTCTATTTTCCTATATATTGATTGATTGTTGATCTGAAGCTCGTAGAGGCCGGACGTCGAGGTGCGCGCACAAATAATTAAGCAAAAGTCAAAAAAAATTATTGCGCATTGTTATCGCGAGTGTTTTAAAAAAAATATTAATACCTACACACTCGTTAGAGAAACCGAAAAAAAACCCCTCGCGTGTGCTGTAAAGAATAATAATAATATGCACTTACGTCGTTTGAGGAAAAAAAAAGATGCCGATTCGCGCTGTGGAAAAAAAAATAAATAAAACGCATTCGCATAGCAAATTATCCTCTTATCTGTCCCAAGACCTTTGTGCTTAACTGTCTCTTTCTTATCTACTGTGATGCCTACAGTATGACCATCTAATGCTTGCGGTACATGGATAAGGGCATCTGAATATGTGCTGAATATTTTTTTATTGATTTTATGTATGCAAGCTGTCTTATAGGCATAACACCTAAGACGGTTTGATTATTACAGAAATTAATTTGGATTTTCACTGCATGGTTCGACTTAGTCAGAATTGTGTTTTGTGTGTAAGTATTTTTAAATGATAAGTGATTTTCGTGTCGTGTATTCTAATGTTCGTGGTATAAGAAAGAATTTCTTTCACGTGTACGTCTACACTGTTCAACACAGGCCAGCTGTTTTGGCATTAAGTGAAACTCAGGTTGGAGTACATACTGATCTATCAGAATTTGCTCTACATGGGTATAGCTTGGTGCCATTACTCTTTTCCCATCATGTTCTCGTGGTCTATGATAGGAATGATATTGCTTGCCAGAGCCTTCCCCAATATGGGCAATGTTCCAACACGGACTTTAACTTCTTGTGGCTCAAATTCACTGTCCGCAAGCATGTCATTCATTGTTGTTTTATTTACAGGAGTCCAAATCTCGACAGTTATTTGACTTGTAACGAGTTTGATGTACTGCCTGGTTCCATTTCGAACATTGTTTCCCTTTGTCCTCGCACTGAAATCGTTATTGCGGATGATTTCAATGTAAACAATTCCAATTGGCTCCGCTATTCTGGTCAGACAACACCCGAAGGAAGGTATGTCGAGCTCTTTGCCGGGTTACATCATCTTACCCAACTGATCGATGTGCCAACGCGTATACCGTATGTTGCTGGGCAAGCCGCCCATACTCTTGACTTGTTTCTTACTTCTCACCCTGATAAATATACCATTAGTGTAACATCTCCATTTGGCACTTCAGACCATTGTGTCATTTCAGCTAATTTCTCATCCTCCACCCATCCAGTTAAAGAAAAACTTCCCACCAGGACCGTTTGGCAATAAGAGAAAGCCAACTGGGACGGCCTGAATATTTGTTTCCGAAACTTTAACTGGTCACTATGCTTCCTCGATAGTGACATTGATGCCAGTGCTGAAATGATCACGAATGTGATTCTTCTAGGGATGCGTGCTTTAATTCCTAGTAGAGTAAAAAGCATCAAGCCTAAAGAAAAGTCCTGGTTTAATTCTGAGTGTAAAGAAGCTATCAGGCTCAAAGAAGTAAGTTTCCGATCTTACAAAGCCAACCCTACAGAGGAAAATCGGAGAAAGTACAAACAAGCAAGGAACTCATGCAACTCCGTTATTGAAAGAACCAAATTTTTGCATGACCAAAAATTACGGCAAAAAATTCTGCAGTGTCCCAAAGGCAGTAAAAAATGTTGGTCATTTGTAAAAAATATTAAAAACTCCTCAATATCTTCGGTTCCAACGCTCATCGACAATAACAAACCAATTGTTTACTCTTCAGAGAAGGCAAACTTGCCTGCCGCCCATTTCGCAGCCAGCTCCACGCTGCCGCATAGCAACGTTGCCCCTCCTGTACTTGAGAATGTAAATTTTTCCATGGGACAGATTTTTTTCCGCACTCGTAAATACACAAATCCGCTGGCCCAGATGGTATACCCTCCATTCTTCTGAAGAGGTGTTCTTCCATGCTGGCAAAGCCACTGCGTAAGCTTTTCCATCGCTCCTACTCTTCTGGAATCTTTGTTAGAAGATGGAAAACAGCATTTGTCCAGCCTGTCCCTAAGAAAGGTGACCCATCCTCCCCCTCCTCCTACCGACCCATAGCACTGACATCCCTTCTTTCTAAGGTCATGGAAACACTGATTAACCGTCAGCTTAAGGAATATCTCGAAGATCGTAAGCTTCTCCATGACCGTAAGTATGGCTTCCGCAGCAACCGTTCCACTGGTGATCTGATGGCATATCGCACCGAACAGTGGAACAAATCTTTGCATCGCTTTGGTGAAAGTAAGATTATTGCTCTTGATATCTCCAAGGCATTTGATAGAGTTTGGCATGAAGCTCTCTTATCGAAAATGCGTGCTTTTGGGATCGATAATACTCTTGTTCGTTGGATTAGAAGCTATCTTCTGGACCGTTCAATACAAGTTGTATTGGACGGATTCAAGTCTGATTCCCACAAAATAAATGCTGGTGTGCCCCAGGGCTCTGTTCTGTCTTCGACTCTTTTCCTCATTTCCCTTGCCATTTTGATCTGCAAACATTCAAAACCAATGTCAATCGACACCTCCTATCTCTCCTCTCTCTATCTTCCGAATGCCCGCGCAGTGTGTTACATTAAAAGGGAAACAAGTAGTCCCTTGTGCGCGCGGTAATTATAAAAAAAAGTATTCACCTCTTAATTCATTTAAGAAATGACTTTTTATTTTATTTTTTGAAAAGTGTTTCTAAAAAACTATTTTTGGAGCCGAAATAATATTTTTTAAAACTCAATACCCACCCAGTCAGAAACAGGCATTACTTTAATGATAATATTACCAGATTTTGCTATGCGAACTTAAGCTTCACGTCTCCTTATTGCAGAAATAGACGACCATTAAGATGCAAACCTTAAAATTAACAATTCAAAGATTTCACTGAAAAGATTGTGGGCAACGTAAATGTCACAGCGCTTCATATTTAGTATTAGAATGAAAATTCTATGCAAATATGTAAATTTAAAAAAAAAAAAAAGTAGGAATTGACATCACAACCGACTGCAGGTATCCTTTCATTTCAATTTCAGCAAAAAAGAAAAAAAACGCTCAACAAGATAACATCCCTGAATTACTTGAATACTTTAATTCGCCGAGGTATGGCTGAACAAATTTGTTTAACTTTTCTTCACGGCAACTGTGCAATATGTTTCCTAATCTTTCCAATCAGCCGTGAATTTTTCAGGTCAGACACATAAAAGGAAATACCTGTAAAGTGGAATGGAAATTAGATTTTCTTAGCTTTCCTTTGGTAACCGCGGAGAAGCAGGGATACTGTTAAAAGTTTTATTTTAACTCTACTCTTTCGGAAGAAATATTTTCGAAAAGACGTTTTCAAATAGAGGAGATGGCTAGAACGGCAGTATTAACGTTTGGTGTACTTTTTCCTTGAAACTGAACGGAAATGCAAATAGGTTTCAATTGATGTTTGTTCATAGGGAAGAAAGAGACTCAGAGGCTCTGAAATAATATTTTTTTTTAACTAACGCGCACTCGAAGAGTTTAGATAAGCTTTATAAGCTAGAAACAGTGCAGGCATTAAGAAAGGCAAAGGGGTTTTAAAAGGAAGTGTCGTGTATGTGCACATTTACTTCGAATTTTGATTATTACAATTTGAGACAAAGACAGATTTTTTAGAGCATTCTACATTCGTCTAGTACGGCTGAAGAACGAATCTATGTGCACCAGGGTATTTCACTAAAACAATGAACGTAAAAGTTGAATTAAAAAGGGAAAGACAAGAGACATAATGTCGGCTTTCAAGTGACGAAAATGTGTCTTATATATTTCTGTCTCCAATCATTTCAAAGGCTATCAACTTAGGTACTTACTTAGGTCGTCAGACTTCTTTAATCCCACGGGGACTCCTACCGGGGCACATGGCTTCAACTTCGCTTACCCACCAACGTGTGTAATTTTGGGACATTTATTTTGGCCTAGTTGCTATTGCACAGATTTCTCCTCGATTGTCCTTTTTCTTTCTTGCTTCTCGGTTACCCAACATTTAAGCGAAATAGCTGTATATTGGTCCTTAAGCTGGGAGAGTTATTGCTCCATAAATTTTTGTACGTACTGAAAGCAGCCATTTCTTTCTGATGTGTTCTTTCGTTCCGCCTTCGTTATGATGATACTTCCAAGATGTTAAAAGCTCTGTAATTCCGCTACCGGCTGTTGAGAAACATTTATTATATAAGATAATTGGGTCCTGAGGCTTTGTTTTTCTTCTATCTCCAGCCTTGTTGTCATTTGATGAAGATCCATGACCCTATGAGCGAGTAAGCAGTCGCCGTCCGCTTTATCAAGATGTTTTAGGGAGCATGTTAGAGTCTATCGAACCTTTCTTGTCCTTCCGCAGCTACTATACGAGCCTTCAGTTCCTTGCGTTCATGTATCTGTATCCAAGTTTCCTCACAAAGCCAGGTTTTGTTGCTTCGCTGCACTCGACCGACTGTTGATTCAGCACCACATATAAATACATTTTTCACAGCAGTTCAGTGGTTGTTGATGAAACCGGAATCTTTCTTGTCGAAATCTTTCGTCTATTGACGTTAAACTCGGGCACTTGGATTATTTCATTGTATATCACCAAAGTGCAGCTATACAAAGTGGTATGGTAGGTAACTGTGACTAGTTAATGATTAATTCATTAAAATATTAAACCAGTGTTAGTGTTAATATTTCATCATCATCATCATCGGCGGAACAACCGGAATTCGGTCCGGGCCTCCGATGCCATCCATTTGCGCTTTGGGTGTCCTAGTCTACGCGATCTTTCCAACGCAAAGGACTGCAAAAGACTATCCAAGCTGGTTCCTCTTCGCTCATGCGAGCTAGGTGCTCAGCGCACCGGAGTCTACCGAGCTTCTGTATCTTCTCCGTAATCGTCCTCCCTCGAACACGGGGCCAACAATTCTCCGTAAGACTTTCCTCTAGAAGGCGATTAAGGATCAGAGTTCGTTTTTGTAAGCACCCAAGTCTCGGATCCGTATGTGAGTACTGTAAGGACCATAGTTTGGTTTTTATGGTAAGGTTTCTGGATTTAAGGAGACTTGACAGACTATAGTAGGTTTTGTTGTATTTTAAGAGCCGCCCGCGTATTTCTTCTTCCATATAATTTTCGGCTGCTCCTTTTGACCCAAGTTAGTTAAAGGATTGCACTTGTTCAAATTCATGCTCCACTATCCTGATGTTTGGATCAACACTTCTCGCAGACGTAGCCACCATGTTCTTAGTCTTCCCTTTATTAATATGCAGCCCCAGGTTTTGTGCCGTCTGCTCGATTTGGGTAATGGAGTCTTGAACAGCTTGTTGGCTTCTGCCGATGTCGTCTGCGTAAGCCAATATCTGGCTGGACTTGGTGACGATAGTCCCGCTTATCGACGTGCTAGAGTCACGGATTGCTTTCTCCAATGCCAGGTTGAAGAGGATGCAAGCCATTTCCTTATCGGAGCCCATTAAAGATGGTGCTTAGTCTGGATAGCAAACCGGCTACTCTTACTTGGTTTGTAATGTTGGCCATAGTTAGCCTACATAGTCGTGAAGTTATACCCTGGCTATGCTGTCGTAGGCGGCTTTAAGGTCTATAAAAAGATGGTATGTTGGAATATTAAATTCCAGACTTTATTCCATCACCTGTCTAAGCGTAATCAATAGTTGAGTTGCCTGGTATGAATCCACATTGGTATTTGTCGATTATGGTCTTAGCGTATGGGTCTATCCGTTCTTGCAGGATAGAGGAGAATATCTTAAAGGATGTACTCAACAGTGATATACCCCTTTAATTGTTGCACTTTGTGATATCTCCCTTCTTATGTATGGAACATATGATGCGTTTTCACCAGTCTTCTGGCATTTCTTCGTCTTCCCATACGTGTACTATGATTTCTTGAATTGCTTTATGTAGTGTTGGCCCTTCATGTTTGGTCAGCTCGGCAGGTATGCCGTTGGCTCCCGAGGCCGAGTGTTAATATTTGTTTAAATCAAATCTTCAAATTTAAATGTTCTCATAACAGAATTAAAAAGAAAATACACATTTTTCAAAATGAAAAACCTTTAACATTCACAAGCAGATTTTTTTTTGAAAAAAAGAATATTGCAAGGAGTAAGCAACAATGGCAACACTAGCAGGGTCACTAAACCGTTTTGCTTAGTAGTTTTCTTTTTTTATTTTTTTTTCGTTATGTTTTTTACTTCTTACATGTATATATGTAAATTCCGTATAAAACATAAAATAAAAAAATCGCTATCTCTCCAAAAAAATATCGGCCTAAATAGAGCCGATTAAAATTCAAGGCTATAACATTTTTCCTATTCAATGTTCATTTTATCATCTTGTATTATCTTTCTTTTATTATTATGTCTATTCGCTTCCATGAAATATGACTATCCACCTGTCAGCACATGAAAACTTAACCACCTGATATCCAATTCTTTTTCAAATTCATTCTCTGTCCTAAGGCACTAATCCATCTAACCACCCCATAGCTAACGTTTCGCAAACAGAGGATTTTTGTCTTTCATCCTTAGCCAATGAAAATAATGCCTTTTTAAAAAAAAAAAAAAAAATCTCAATTCGATATCCTTAGCTCCCGTGTCCCGAGAAATGATAACAACAAGAACTCTCTCTGAGCCATCAGTCGTTCTTCTCTCTCGACAGTAATCCTAAATGGAATTCGTATTTCGTATCTTCGAAAACAAACACAAAATTTCCCCGTCTCTTAACACTGGCTCTGATATGAGCGCCACATGAACTCTGAATGTTCTTCTTAAATGAGCAAGCAAACGGAATTCTCTTAAAAACTGGCAAATGCGCAGAAATTACTCTTCGGACAATCAATCTGGGAACTGGGATCCTTGGTTTAACTGGGAACATTGCACTTTCCGTAGATACTCACATACTACTGCGTGAAGTGGACGTGTTTTACTCAAGGATTTGTTCATTCTTATTCCAAGGCTCTTAGGATTTAGTTTTACCTATTTCGGAAGTGGGGCCTTACCTCCATCGAAGTCCGGGAAACTATTTTAAATTAAACAGCGCAGTTGTTGTAGAGTTGTTTGTGGGAGTGGGAAATAGGTACTCAATTAAGAATTTTCAATGGCAAAATTATATCTAATTGAATTAATTAAACAACATTCTGTGAGGGTTTCCCGAGACAAACAAAAATGTGTTTATAACCCGAAAAAGGATTAAGTTCCCTAGAAATTCGCTCTTAATTATTAACAAACGAAGCAATTATATTCAAGCATGTTAAATGAAGGTATAAGCTTCCTTAATAAATGTTATTAAAACAAATCCCAGTTTATTTGTGTTCCAAATTATTTTCCATTTAAGGACTCAAGGCAGACATAGATTTAAGATGGATTCGTGAGGTTTTCGTTACAAAAATAAATCAAAGCTGCGTTGATATTTACTTTATTTTAATTGAAATTCTTTTGTTTGCTTTATCAGGATTTCGAGTCTTGAATGTTATTTCACCTTTCCCCTGCAGGTAAATCACAGCATCACAGGTATCTTTGAAGTATTTTAGGGTTAAAATTATAGCAGATTGAGTATTCTTGTGACTTTAAAATGTTACGTACATAAAAACTGGCTACTAAGTCATAAGCTTTTTGGGCTTACAGGGGCTGAGAGGCTGTGACACTCCTTGTTGTCTATTAAGGTCCTCCATGCAGACGGTTTTGTTATTCAAAAAGGGAATTATTTTACAGATTAGTATTCAATTTTAATATCAATTGATGGATTCTCCTGTTCACAGATTGAATTTTTCGTTTGATCATTCCTTGTTGCAATGTAACTCTAAGTAATTTGTGGAAAAATATAAAACTTTTTTCTACGGTTTTTTCGAGTGCAAGCTATATTTTCGGTTAAGAGAAATAATTTACTTGGAAATGGAGTCTATCTGGCCAAACAGGTATCTGAATCTGGTATTGATTTTGGGTGCAGAAAAGTTCGTAGAAATGAGTCTGAAAGCAATGTTTATCGGTAGAGAGATTATTTCTTGCACAGATTTTTGATTCTTTGAAGAAGTAGCCTTAGGGTTCGAAGGGAAAGAGAATAGATTACTATTTGACCAGTTCTTTGTTTCCCAAAGCGTTTGGACTTTAATCCAGATTATGTTTTTGAAAGTTTGCTTGAAAACGCTTGGGGCTTTTGCGATGAAAACTCCTTTTTTATGATTTGAACAGAATGGGTAAATAATATCCGGGGAGAGGAATTAAAGTTTTGTGGAAAGAAAAGACTGCGTTGTTTTGAGATTGGAAAGGACCATTGACAAACAGTAATTTGTTCTTAGAAGAAAGGATATTTTGGAAATGTGAATCTTGATATTTAATAGTAATGAAAATGCAAAATGCCTCATGAGGTAACGACACATTCAATTGTTTGTATCCACTAACACATTATGGCCCCTCTACACTGGAATCACTCTTGGCCCATCAGATGGTAGATAGGTGGTGGTGTCGCCTCTACACGATAGCTATGTGATGATGGAGCCGTTGCTGCTGCTGTGATCTATCTATTGAGTTCATTAAAATAATGAGTAGTGAGACAAGTAGATACTGTCCTTTGATGTGCTGCCGAAAAACCGAAAAATCGACCACCGGAGGCCATCGTATATCGAAAGCATTCGAATCGCCTTTAGAACCTGGCATTTTCCGATGAAGTGTTGAACATCCTCTGTCTCTCTGATATGTCTCCAATTAGAATTGCTACTTTCTGTTAGGCTAATGACCATTCATTGTTTATTTTGCTCCAATTGCAATTTATCGCTTTTATTGAAAATATTTTCTAAACGAAAACACCATAAAAGTATTTATATTCTTCCACTTTTTCAATTTCTTCATTGTTCCAGGTTCACTTCTCGTATCTTTCATAACGAACAGTTCCATTTTGAAAGATCAGGACTTTTGATTTTGTAGTGCTTAAAGTTAAGTTCCAATCTTCCGCCTAATAAAGCACGATGGAGTTCCCGCTAGTATTACTATGTCATCCGCGTACATCAGCAAAGTTTATTCCTCCTGGCAGTTAATCCGTGAGATCATCCAAAAATATAGTATATAAAAAGAAGCGGACTAAAGAGGCCACCCTGCCTCTGACTCCAGATAAAATATTTTTGTCGTCGATTTTTGGCATTAGAATTAAAGACGCTGAAAGCTTACATTACAACAATCTTTGCATTACTGGATTGGCTTCCATCTGGGCTTACACCATAACTTGACATTTCATTTTTGTCATTTCTGCCACCTTGCAGCTCTTCAATAAATGTCATGGCCCCGATAAGAAAGCAACGGTATTAAATAAAAAAATCCAGAAACCTGGGCAGAAGTCGGTGATTTTTAGGGCTCCTTCAGGAGCCAAGGCCTAGTGACTTATACTCTCAACCATTCCTGTGTGCGTGTTGTTAATCTGCAAGAATCAAGAATGGAAGGGACTAACAGTTTACCGCTGAGTCCGAACTGCTACATGAGATGCACTTTTTCAAGACAAATTTTATTCTTCGAGGTTGTGTCAGTTCCTCGCAAGAGGCAGTACCCCAGAAAATAAGGTGTCAGCTCTAATGATTTTGATAAAACTTTCAGAGTGCTATTTTTTACATCAATACATATTTCAGTTAGAACGAATTTGTTGATATTTGTTCTAAAACGGTACCTCTCATATAACCGGTTTTTTCAAATGCGGTTTTATCGTAATCTAATATCCCGATTTAAATAAAATTTTGCACACAGGAAGTCATTTATAATTCAATTAACATTGCATTTCAAAATTTTCAAAAACTTTTTTTTTCGATTTTTTAAAATTTTCTAAAAAAAATAGTTTTTTGAAATATTTTGAAAATGGGTTGATTGAATTTTTTTAAAATAATTTTCCCAGATGAAAACTACAGATTTCCTTATAAATAACACACTAGAAAAAAATTTCAAATATTTTTTCGAAAAGTTTTTCAAAAAAACGACTTTTTAGAAAAAACTGGTCGAACGATTTTCAATATTTTTTTTCCTCGATAGACATTTAGTTTTCAAATTTTATTGCAGACTTAGTTTTTCCTTGAAAACTTTTGAGCTAATTAAAATAATGAAAGAATTTTCTAAAAAAAAACATTTTTTATTTTAATAGACAGCTTGACAGCTGTCAAATAATTTATGCTCAGTTTGGTTTGCCATTTCATAATGGATAGACTAACTCCCGAACAAGTTTACAAATTGTGCAAATTTATTACCAAAATAATGGTTCGGTTCGGTGGAGCAGAGCATCGAAGAAGACCCGACTGATTCTATCCGCCATCGTGCGCAACAATTAGAGATGTGCCCATCCTCTTTATGGAAGATTTTGCGGAAGGATCTTGGTTTGCAGGCTTACAAAATACAACTCGTGCAAGAGTTGAAGCCCAACGACCATCAAGCGCGTCACACGTTCGGTGAATGGGCCCAAAACGAGATGGCCACCGATCCCGATTTTCACAAAATTGGGCCTCGGATGGAATTTATTCGAGCCAGCCGCGGCGGCCACTTCCCCCAAATCATTTTTAGAACATAATGCAAACCCTTATCTTTATAATCCAGCTAAATTCTTGGCCATTACATTAAACTATATGCGTTTTATTTCTTTTTGGAAACCACACGTCTAAAAAAAACACCCTTTATACATGTGTAGCCACTAAGCAATTATCTAACATAAGAACAAATTCGTGCGAACCAGTCGTGCATTTTTTTAAATTTATTCGACGATGGGACCGCACATATGAGCAAGTACGTGCGATCCAATCGTTCATTTTATTTTTTTTATTGTGACAAAAAGTGAGCTATAGAAAAAACTTCATTTTTCGGGTTTTCGAAATTTCAATTTTAAGAAGACGAAAATTTTTAAAATTCAAACGATTGGTAAATATAATATATGGAGATTTGCTTTTGAAAATATTGTTACGCGGTTTAAACCTGTGTAGTTCAAACCGTGTGACATCAATCAGAGAATAAATCGTTGGCTTCAGCAAATGCGCGAGTTCTATTTCCACTGACACTGAAAATTGTCCCAGAAATTCATTTTATTTCACATTAAATACAAATTTTTTTTGGGCGTAGCAACGTGCGCCGGGTAACGCTAGTAAACTCTAAAAAATTACACACTAAAATATCAAAAAAAAAACTGAAAATAGAAAACAGGATTTTATCAAAATCCGTCCTTCATTTTGCAAAATACTTTTTTTATTGAGTTACAAAAAGAGTGGCGCTGTCATAATTTTTGATGTGTTGTTATTATTTTGATAATGTACCGCTATATTTTTGCAGAGCTTATTTTTTTTCATTTAACGGTATATTGTGTGATTCTTTATCAATTTTTTATTGATTTTTGTGAAAAAAAAATGCAAATAACGGCAGAAGAAGTCGTCAGGGCGCTGGCTTTGGTTGTGGATGGACGAAGTGCGCGGTATGCCGCTGTTATGATTGGAAAACCGGAGACGACGCTAAGAAGAGCCATTCAAAGGTACAGGGAAACTAACTCCTGCAACCGGTGGAGAGGCTCAGGTCGCCCCAGAGCAACATCTGCAAGGGATGATCGATATTTGGTGCTTCAAAGCCTTCGAGATCGTCACCAAACAGCGGTTGAGCTGTCTCACAGACTTCGATCCGTTAGGAGGAGAGCTGTGAATACTCAAACGGTGAGGAGGCGATTAGTGGAGAGTGACCTGAGAGCAAGAAGACCAGCTCGTGTACCAAGACTCACTTTACAGCACAAGCGACGTCGGATGGAATTTGCTCAACTTTACCAAGACTGGACCGAGGCCGACATCGTGAAAGTATCGGTTAACTCCAGTTACTACATCAACAATATTCTGGAGGAATATGTGGTGCCATTCGCACCATTTATTGGAGAGAATTTCTTGCTAATGCAGGATAATGCTAGACCACACGTTGCTAGTTGCTTTACCGACTACTTACAAGAAGTGAATATCGATGTAATGGCCTGGCCTGCGATGAGCCCGGATATGAATCCCATCGAACACGTTTGGGATCTGCTGGGAAAAATGATAAGGAGGCGACCCGCCCTTCCAGAAACACTCAATGGGCTGAGATCTGCCCTAGTGGAGAATGGAAAAATTTGGACGATTCCATCGTAACAAACCTCATCCAAGGTATGCCCAGGCGAATTTAAGCTTTATTAGATGTTCGTGGAGGCAATACCCACTATTGAAAGAACGAGGACTAGGTAAAAAAAAAGGCACGACTGGGTCGCACGTACTTGCTCTTATGTGCTAATCCTTTTTAAGTGCAGGCGTCTTTTTGACAAAGATTTTATTTTAATATTTTTTGTATGACGTGCAACTTCCTTAGAATCGTTTTGGGGTGAAGCTCGAACGAACATGCGTCACGACAAAGGGATAAACACATAAATATATAGGATTGTTAGCTTTTGCAGTTTTTTAGTGTAGTATTATCTTTCCACTTGCTGCTTACTGTTTATAATATAATTTGCTAATAGAAAGATACAAAGGACTTTTTTCAGTTAAATTTTCATTTTGGTATGGAAAAATTTGAACAACTGGCATAAAGATTCGTCGGAATCAGCAGTATGACAATAATGCTAGGTAAAGGGACCTTTATACGTCCCAATATGGGACCAATGGAATGTATAAAGGATTTAGGTACCTATAGTAAGGTTGGAAGGAAGGTAGGTACTAAAATTAAGATACGTGTTCCAACTACTGTTAAGCCAGTAGGTATAGAGACAGTATTAAAAGTTAACACAGTGGTTTTGTTTATTTATAGGAAGGTGTAAACTTTTGTTTTCTCGATTGAAATTTTTGCATTCAGTAGTAATCGAATAGTTTTTTTTATTTGTTGTTTTTGTGTGCTTATCAAAGGCTTCCTTATTTATTCTGTGCTTTTATGATGATGAAAAATACTTTAAAATACGTAAGTATGTATGTAATGTAGGTTGTCACTTTCTTTTATTTGACTAATGGCTTGGCTAGGGCTTAGCCGAGCAATATGAAATAAAATGTTGGGGAAAAAAATTTATGAATTCAAAAAAACACTACTCATAACGTTTTTTGGAAAAAATGTTGTAGGCCATCTTATTTCTTTTGCTGTTTTCTATTTTATGAATTTTTCATTTCAAAATCGTTCGACCAGTTTTTTCAAAAAATTGTTTTTTTTGAAAAACTTTTCGAAAACATATTTTAAAATTTTTTTTAGTATGTCAATTTTAAGAAATCTATAGTTTATACTAGGAGAAATATTTAAAAAAAAATCTATAGATCCGTTTTCAAAATATTCAAAAAACAAAATATATTTTTAAAAAAATTATTAAAATTTA
The DNA here is from genome assembly GCA_963971375.1 of Platycheirus rosarum. Lineage (NCBI taxonomy): Eukaryota > Metazoa > Arthropoda > Insecta > Diptera > Syrphidae > Platycheirus > Platycheirus rosarum. The sequence goes on along the minus strand of OZ020507.1, from coordinate 300,718,309 downwards.
AAAAAAAATGTTTTTGAAAATTTTGATAAGCAATATTATTTAAATCATAAAACACTACATATTTTGAAAATTTCATCAAAATCCGTCAATTAGTTAACGAGAAAGTCTGATTTTAAAAAAGCGGTCATATGGGAGGTACCGTTATAAAACTTTTTCTGAAAAATCCATTAAAATTAAAAGATAGATTTTGCACAGAAAACATCATTCTGAAAGTTTAATCAAAATCGTAGGAGCCGTTTTCGAGAAAAATAAGTTTTTTAATAAAAGTTATATGGCAGGTACCGTTAGTTTTGGAGCTAGAATGCCAATTCCAAAAACCGTCGGGTAGAGCACTCTAAAAATACTATATACCAAGTTTGAATCAAATCGGCCCAACCGTTTAGGCTGTGGATATCGATGCGGACAGACAGACAGACGGACGGAATTTCCGGACCCACTTTTTTTGACTTCTCTATCATCGTAACATCATGTTTGATTGTTAGAATTTTTTTTTTTTTTTTACGATAGCATAACTTGCCTTATAGTCCCTATAATCGCAAGTAAAAATGTAAAATGTTAACCTATTTTCCTTAATTTATGTTTTATTTCTAAGTTCTTCCTATTTTTCGTTTTTTTTACATGAATCACTTACTTTTATGTTAATAAACAAAACTGTACCAGAAAAACGTTTATTTGTTTAAATTTCTTCAAAATGTTGCAAAATTTCAAGGGGCGCCACTTTTTTTGTAACTCAGTGTATTATAATTATTTAAAACGTCTGACGGTGTACTAGATTTTTACTAAAAAACCGTTAAGTGATACTTTTTAAAGGTTCATATCGTGTGGTTTTTCTACGTAAATATTACTTGTTTCTGTCGAAGATCCTCCTGCCTTCCAATGTGACTAAGCACATATATGTGAGAGCAAGTACGTCGTGTCAATTTTGTTAATTTCAAGTTGACTGGCCTTTAATTTTTCACTAAAAAATCCTCAAATTTGATACACAAGCTCAAAAATTTACTATAAAATCGTTTTATTTGAATTTTATTAATTAATTTACTTGACGAAGTTCTCACAAAATTATTGCATACTTTTGCATCGTTGAGAACCATAAATTTCAGCTTTCCCTTCCATGCAAACAGGGAATTTTTTTTGTTTTTTTCTTGCTCTTATGCTTCTTGTTGTGCGCTATTTGTTGGAAAACTTTGTAATGCAAACTATGGCGCAAGTAATCAGTGTGTGGCTTTAAAGTTTGCAGCTTAAACGCTTTAATTTTGTGGCTTCGCATCTTACATCTAATGGTAATTATTTATCACGCTGCGGAGAACGACAACTTTGGTGTAAGTTCATCCTTTTCCCATTCCTTGCAATATTAACTCACATTTCATAAAATCAAAGCTGTTAAAGAATATTGCAAAAGTAAAGTATCTGTTGTTCAAACAAAAAACAAGAATCATCAAAAAACATCTCACATATGTAGTAATAATATCCTTGATGATTTGCATTGCTTCAATTTATTATTCAAATATTTATTTATTATTTAAACATCTCAACTGAGTTACTGGGTAACATAATACTGTATCTGTATTTTCCTTTATTTGAAGATCCAAACATTACACATCAGTGTTACTTGGTATCCTTGCCTTATATTCTTTATATACTCTTCATTCAATATGTATGTATGTATTTGGTATGGGAAAATTGAGAGATTTTTTTTGAATCTTGGAAAAGAAGGATAATGTTTACTTTCGATTAAGACCATGTAAATACGATTTAATCCAAGATACACAAAATACCTTGTCATGTGAAAAATTATTAAATTTTCGCGCCAGAGGGCGTTTAATGTGAAACTTTAAAGCATTTTAAGGATCATATAAATATTATTGAAAAATCCTACTAATACTATGAACTTAAATAATTATAGGTTTTGTTCGGCAATGATGCCTTAACAGCTTAACGGATTTGAATGAAATTTGGTAGTTAGCTAAGTCAGTAGCCGATGATGTTAAACAATAAAATATTTAATTAAATTTTGTTGATTAACTACTACTGTCCGCAAGCATGCCATTCATTATTGTTTTATTTACAGGAGTCCAAATCTTGACAGTAATTCGACTTGTAACGAGTTTGATGCACTGTCTGATTCCATCTCGAAAATTGTTTCCCTTTGTCCTCGCACTGAAATCGTTATTACGGGCGATTTCAATGTACACAATTCCAATTGGCTCCGCTATTCTGGTCAGACAACACCCGAAGAAAGGTATGTCGAGCTCTTTGCCGGGTTACATCACCTTACCCAACTGATCGATGTGCCAACGCGTATACCGGATGTTGCTGGGCAAGCCGCCCATACTCTTGACTTGTTTCTTAATTCTCACCCCGATAAAAATACCATTAGTGTAACTTCTCCATTTGGCACTTCAGACCATTGTATCATTTCAGCTAATTTCTCATCCCCCACCCATCCAGTAAAAGAAAAACTTCCCACCAGGACCGTTTGGCAATACGAGAAAGCCAACTGGGACGGCCTGAATATCTTTTTCCGAAAATTTAACTGGTCACTATGCTTCCTCGATAGTGACATTGATGCCAGTGCTGAAATGATCACAAATGTGATTCTTCTAGGGATGCGTGCTTTTATTCCTAACAGAGTAAAAATCATCAAGCCTAAAGAAAAGTCCTGGTTTAATTCTGAGTGTAAAGAAGCTATCAGGCTCAAAGAAGTTAGTTTCCGATCCTACAAAGCCAACCCTAGAGAGGAAAATCGGAAAAAAGCACAAACAAGCAAGGAACTCATGCAACTCCGTTATTGAAAGAACCAAATTTGTGCATGACCAAAAATTACGGCAAAAAATTCTGCAGTGTCCCAAAGGCAGTAAAAATTGTTGATCATTTGTAAAAAAATATAAAAAACTCCTCGACATCTTCGGTTCCAACGCTCATTGACAATAACAAACCAATTGTTTACTCTTCAGAGAAGGCAAACTTACTCGCCCCCCATTTCGCTGCCAGCTCCACGCTGCCGCATAGCAACGTTGCCCCTCCTGTACTTAAAAATGTAAATTTTTCCATGGGACAGATTGTTTTCCTCACTCGTAAATACACAAATCCGCTGGCCCGGATGGTATACCCCCGATTTTTCTGAAGAGGTGTTCTTCCACACTGGCAAAGCCACTGCGTAAGCTTTTCCATCGCTCCTACTCTTTTGGAATCTTTGTTAGAAGATATGGTGATATCATACAAAATCGAGCGTTAAGATTGATAGGAAATAGAACTGCCGACGGTGGTTCTTTCAGAATCACCAGAAAGCGGAATATTGTCTTAAATGGAGTCTTGTCATTAACTCAGACAAATCAAAAGTCATGGTGTTTTCAAGATCAGCAAGAAGTTGGAACACTTATAATTGGTCTTTTAATGGATCTATGTGGATTAGAAGTAACCAATGAGTACAAATATCTGGGAGTGAATGTGAACAGTACTCTTGATTTTAACAAACATCTTTCAGATAAATCAAAAAGTGCGTAAAGTCTGATCAATATCTCATGGATGAACGGATCGAACTTTCAGCAAAATATAAAATATTTGATGCCGTAGTTAAGTCTAGTCTGTGTTACGCTGCTTAGGTGTGGGGAATTGACGAATACGAGGAGATTGAAAAATTTCAAAGAAATTTCATAAAAAAGCTTTTTAATCTACCACTGAAAACGCCTTATTATGCACCATATCTCGAAACTGGTCTTCCTAAACTTTTTACATATACGCTGAAACTACAGGCAGATTACATCGTCAAGTGGCTATCTTACCAAGATGAACGACTTTCTAAAAAAATGGTACTATATGAGTTCAGAAACGAGGATTCGTGGATGTCAAGATGAAAAAGCTTAGGAAACAACTATGGCGAAGTTCTCTCCATGGATCCAGGCAAATTTTACATTCTTAAAGAACAGCTATACCGTATTATTCAGCAATGTGAAAACTCTGTACGCGATAGTCTTACAGCGAAAGCACGCGAATCTGAAAATCGAATCCTATATTCACAACTTAACACCACTCTATTGCAAAATAACTACTTTAACGTTTTTTTGCTTTTGTTAAACTTAATCACTTATTTACTTATAAAATAAATGCTTATTTCATACATTCCCAATCCAACGGGTTAAGGTTGCCTTATTAAAATATATAAAAAGAAAAAACTTCCTTCAAGCTCGACATTTAGAGAAAAAAAAATTAAAAAAATAGTTAATTTTGATTTTTTTTTAAATTAAGATAATTTTAAATAAATTTGCTTTAAGTATTTGGCACTTCTTAATCAAACAGTAAAATCCAGATGGTTTTATGTGTTCTAGTTTTTGATAAAAATTTAATTTTCCAAACCTACGCTTTTATATTTTTTGTTTGGTACATACTCCTTACACATTTGCCGCAACAAAGTACTTAAAGATTCTGGAACTTTACCCTTACCCTTACCTTTCCTGGTACCACATAGCGTGGTGCTTCTGGGCCTGTTTCAATATGCCCCTCCAGCAGGCTTGATCTCTAACCTGCCGTCTCCAGTTCTGCATACTAAGCAGTCGGAGGTCTCCTTCTACTTGGTCGCTCCATCGGAGATGAGGTCTCCTCTTGCTTCTGACTCCTTAAGGTGCGACGGCGTCGAAGACCTTACGCGCTGGAGCGTTGATATTCATCCGTCTTAGCCGCTGGATACTCATGTTTTTGACCAGGCTCATGTCGCTGTAGGTACAGCGCCGTACAACTCGTTATCGTACATTCTTCGCCACTCGTTTGTAACTTGACCTTAAGCAGGACCATAAATCACGCGTAGTCCTTTTCTCTCAATTACCCCAAAGAAAGGTCCATGCTTCTACACAATATATCAGGACCGGGATGATGGATTTTGTATGTACCGTCTCCCTGGTTCTTCTCGATAGGACTTTATTCGTCAATTGCGTCAGCCCAAAGTAACAGCGATTAGCAAGAGTGATTCTACGTTTGATTTCTGAACTGATGTTGTTGCCCGTGTTCACAGCAGATCCCATGTAGATAAATTCACTGACTGCCTCGAAGTTATACCTATCGACTGTCACGTTCTGATCAAATCGGTGGTGGGATCAGACTTTTGGTGATGAAAACGGATATTTTTGTAGATGGACTTATAACACCCCCCCCCCCCCTTTAGGAGGGAAGTCAGTTTTCTTGAAAATTATTTGAAATGAAAAAAGACATTTATTTAAAAACAATGGCAACACTTACAATTAAGAATAAATTATAAGTTCATGCTGACGAATTAGTGGCTCTTATTTTTTAGAATTTTTTTATATTTATTTATTTATTTATTTATTTGTTTATTTGAGATCATACACATTAAGAAAATGCATATTCTTATAACTAGATAGTGATGATTTACAATTGATTGACAAAAAAAATTAAAATTTTTTCCGTTTTAATTTTTATTTTTTTTTTTATTTTTAATTGGTTAACATTTTTGTACATCTTGCACATTTGAAGGTTAAAAATTTGTTAAAAAGGTAGCTGATTTGTTTGAATTACGTTAGATAGTACACAAGAGATCTATAAGGAAAAAGGAAGGTGTTGATCAAATGACATACCTTTGCACATATTATACAGCAATGTAGAGAAATAAGAAATCGCGTCAAAAAGTTATACATTTTTTTGCTATTAGTAAATATTTTATCTCCACCGGATTGGGTAAAAGACCAATTTCGTCAGACCAACTACTATCTCATCAAGGTTCTTATTTACATAATCATTTGCAAATCTCATTCACATCATACATGGATAAAAGAAGAGGTCAAAAAATAGAGCCTTGCGCCACACCTCTGTTACTAAACCGAAAATTTAATAAAATTTTGTCTTCATCTAATGACTCTCGTATTTCAATTGAAACTTTGATTAGGGCAGGAATTTCAACTGTCGTTTTTCCTAAAACCTGATTGCATAGGAGACAGAGTCCTCTGCTTTTTTACTTCCAAGTTACAAGTTATGGATTCGTGCAAAAAAAATTTTTTTTTTACAATCAAACATGACATTGCGATGATAGAGAAGTCGAAAATAGTGGGTCCGGAAATTCCGTCCGTCTGTCTGTCTGTCTGTGTGTCTGTTCGGCACCTCTACAGCCTAAACGGATGGGCCGATTTACTTCAACTTGGTATTTAATATTTATTTAGTAGTATCTCGGGGGGTGTCGAAAAATAAAAATATAATAATAATTTTTTCGAAATTTGTTCTATAACGGTACCTCTCATAGCACCGGGTTTTTTCAAATGCGGTTTTATCGTAAACCATTATCCTGATTTCAATACACATTTATAATTCAATTAACTTTACATTACAAAATTTTCAAAAACTTTTTTTTTTCGATTTTTTTAAAATTTTCTAAAAAAAAATTGGTTTTCGAAATATTTTGAAAACGGGTTGATTGATTTTTTTTTAAATGGAACACATATAATTTAATTTACAATTTCATTTCACAGTTTTAAAAACAATCGGTCTAAACTTTTTTTCACGTTTTTTTATCAAAATTTGCACTTTAAATACGAATTTCTCAAAAACCATTGACATGAGTAATTTAATTTAAATGCATGATTATATAACAAACTTCTGGCTTTCAAATGCAGTATAGCATTTTATTGTAAGTGTTGCCGTTGGTTTTTTAATATTTTTTGTTCAATTTAAATTATTTTTTCTAAAAGTGCCCCTACCTCCTGAACGGGGGAAGATAGACTCCCCCTCCCATAGTAAAAAGTGCTTGTTTTTGACCCCTCTACAAAAACCCGTCATAAAATCTTGTCGGCCAAGTTTTCTTTATTTCTATTTTCCTTATTACATTTTTTGGAACAAAGGCAACCCAAAACCATAAATGCAGAATATTTTGATCTTCTCAATAGTGATATAGAGGAGAATTTTTTTTACGAGAACTGACATATTTTTTTCGGATAATTAGCGAAGATTTAAAATCCCTTCTGTTAATGGATTTTGACATATTAAGGCCTTATCATCTAATTTTGAAAAATTGTGTATTTATGGAAAATTCACAAACCAGTTCCGCAATTCACAGGGAAAACGCAAAACACATATCTGTGACTCACTCTGTTATTTTTATTTTGTTCTTTTCATATTTCAAAATATTTGTGTAGTTTTAAATGTTGAACTTCCATCTTCTTATACCACTTCCTGTACATTTTCAGGGCATATTTACTATCCTAGAGAACTCTTAAAAAAATGTCTGGCTTGAAACAAGAGGTCATTTAATCTTATGGCTGCTGGCATTGAAATGAACATAGCCGACAACCGAACGACGCGAAAGATGGGTGAATAAAAATTTAAGTGGCCAGTTGGTTATATGCCAGAGGAACTTAAGCATGACTCTTACATTTGTAATCTAATATCCTGGACGGAAGACGGGCTGTGACAGAATGAAGTATATTGTTTGTGAAGCCGTGATTATTATTTTTGACGTGACAGTTGCCTGGTTAAAATGAAAGTGGCATTGTCCTCTGCTGACAGCCGGAAGAAGATGAACGTGACTGGGAAACTTGATTTTTTAGAGCACAAGTTAATATTAGAAAATGTCTTTGTCGGTTTACTTTAGAGACATTTCAAGTTCCTGACGCAAGACACAAATTCTTGCAACTTACTGATAAATTGTATTTTTGGTTGCAAATAAGCGGAGCAATAATACCGTGGAATGGTTTCAAATTGAATTTAATATGATATTCTAAGATTAATGAAGTGCGGAAGTGTTTTTTTAACTTAAGATTTTATTGGAAGAAAATATTCGTTAATAGATAGCAAATACGACCGAATACATTGCTACTTACTGATTTTCTTGGAAAAATTGTGGAATGGAAAATATTTTCCCGAAACGAAAAAATATCTCCAAGAATATTTCTTCAAACTCACCCTTGACATCCAAGCTGAAGAATATTGTCCTCAGTGATAAATGAAAATTCCTTCATAAACACTTTGCAGTTCTCAAAAAACACCAGAATTTATTTCTGGTCAGCAAAAAAGGGTTTCAAAAACAAAGCCATTCAAATACAAATGAAAAATCCTTTATCTTCATTTGTATCCCAATAACTGGCCTTACCATCCGTCAATCAATTAAAGTCCCCTTTATTTGCAGGGATTTACAAAATGCTATTCAAAATCCTTTTGTTCGAATCGGAAGGGATGAAAGGTTAAAATTGTTTATCGAATCAAGGAAGGACTTAGGCAAGGAAAAAATATAACCTCAAGTGTTGATGGTGTATGTGTGTGGTGTTGGCAATGATATTTATTGATGAAAATTGATTACGGTAGAACGGTATGTATCAATCTATTACAGACATAAACTTAAAAGTCGAGTTATTTTTGTCTTTTGATTTAAGGAATATTAAGATTTATTGTATTTTTAGTTGTGCGTTCATTTTTCTTTTTACAAATCATTGGTTTGTCATAAATCACCATCACTAACCATTTGCTGTCTTACAAAAATCTTCTTTTTTTTCAATGACGTAATAGTTTACTCAATATTGTGTATTTCGTATTTAACTTTGTTAAAGTGTACTTTAATTGAAAGTTTTCTGCATATTATGGGTAATGTTTTTCATTAACACACGATTTTGTACTTCGGCTCTATCAATTCACACTGTCTTTTGTCAGAAGACTTTATAAGAGGTATTGGTAATAACAGTATAGAAATCGATTAACAGAGCGAATCTACATACCTGTTTTTGGCAATATCGAACTGCATCAAAATTCTCATTGAAATGCGGAACTTTGCAAATGATAGTGAATCCGACCATCTAGAATTAAAAGTCAGCATTAGACTCTTCGGCGGATATACAACAACAACAGAACAGATTATTCAAGAGAGAGAAAAACCAAACCAGGATATGAAATACCAAGGGGAGAATACATACATTACATTACATTTTAATCTACTCCGTGGATAAATCTACGAAGTAGACACACTTACGAGCACTGGCTACTGAGGCCATCGGCTCAGACAATTACAAGATAACACACAAGACGACATTGATACAGGACAGAAGAGAAGACAGAAGGAGAACGGAAAACAGAAAACACATAACACATGTCAACAGCACGCAGTTGGTTTACGAACGTTCCCCCATCTTTCTACTAACCACGCGCAACGATGCTTTATTTCGCTGATCTCACGGGAAGAAGAGGAGAATAAATTCAGGAGGAGGCATTAAACCGGTATCCGAAGAGTACAAAATGTTAATCGGGTCTTTGGAAAAAGAGCCCTATGGACAACAACTCATAACGTGAAGGCAGAACGCAGAAGCTTTCACCAGACACTGAGCAAAACTTTAAAGATCACTCGCCCGGTCGGCTTCCTGAATTTATCAAAGAAGATAAAATAACACTACAGTCCACCTTTACTGAAGGCAATCCTACAACAGATTCACTAAATTAAGATGCCTTTACTTTCTTCAAAGAAGTGATTAATATAATCCATGGAGGAAATTCTGGCGCCAGAAAACTAATTTCCAACTATAGGCCGGTATCTATCCTAAATAACATCAGCAAGATTCTGGAAGGAGCCATTCTCAGATGGCTTAGAAAAAAAAGCAAAGATCTCAACCTCATCCCCGATATGCAGTTTGGGTTTCGTGAAAATCACTCGACACTGCATCCATTATTGAAGTTCCAATCCGACGTCCTAAATAGTCATCGTGCCACCGTTGGTTGCTTTCTGGATGTGCAAAAAGTATTCGACAGCGTGTGGATTGAAGCCCTAATCCATAAGCTTAAGTCATTTGGACTACCTTCATCACTGACAAAAATTTTAATTGTCTTTTCTTTCTTCCAGGAAATTCTTTATCCTAATAGGAAGCTGTAAGTCATCAATAAAACACATCAAGGTCGGAGTTGCACAAGGTTCAAAACTGGGACCTTTCCTTTTTAACTTGATGACATCAAATCAACCATCATGCGAAAACCTATTCTTCGCTGATGACTCACTTATCTACGCCTCCTCAATATCTCCACTCATTTCAGCCTGAAGACTAGAAAACCACATTACCAGACTTTTCGAATACGACAGAAAATGGGGAATCCGGACCAACACAGCCAAATCTGAACTAGTGTGCTTCAGAAGATCGGCCAACTGCCAACCATATCCGCCTTATCCGTTCTGCAGCAACCTGTAGAAGAGTGTCTTTGGAACTCCCTGATGGATCACCAATAGAAGCTAAAAGGAATGCCAAGTACCTTGGGATCAACTTCAATGAGCTATTTAAGATTAACCCGCACTACAGGGTAGTGCTTAAGAAAGCCAACTTTGCATTCCATCGTGTACACCCATTACTGAGGAAAAGAAATGGTTTGAGGAAGTCAACGAAACTACTAATATACAAGCAATTACAAATAACAAAAATAGTACAGCAACAAACGCCTCTATAATAGCCGTGTTTTATTGGTAAGTGTATACCCAGTGCAGTAAAATTTTATACGGCAAACAACAACAAACAATAAGTGTCGATAATTAGGTTAGTGAAATTAGTGAATATAATAAGTTGAGATAAATCTTGGAAAGAAATGTCAACCAACTGGAATGTAGAAAAAATATAAACTTGAAGGTTGGTAAGATTTTATTATTTGAGGATATGTTCGATTTACAAGACAGCGCCTTCCATTATTTTGACGTCATCAGTGACTAAATTAAATTATTTTTTTTGGGGAGGATCCAAAGTGTTAGTTGACTTAAAATGTATGAATCAATCAAATAAGACATTAGACAAAACCTGCATCAATTGAAACTTAAATTACTGAATTAAAATACTTGAAGTCAAGGGTCACTGATGACGTCATGGTTGGATATTCTATCCGGATGTCTCTGTCCAAGAACTGAGTTGATTTTGGAACACACCCTTCTAAATTTATTCAACAAGACGTCAGTTGTCACTTCGGGGGTTAAATTAAAAGTAAAAAATACAGCGTTTTATTGGGATTTCCAATACTGCGCTAGCTATAGATTACCAATAAAACACGGCTTATGACGCAGATATGAAGCCACTTGACCAGTTTCTTATACAGTCAGCGATGAAACTTATCTCTTAAATCGTCATCCATCCTAAGCAACTGATGAGAAGGACGACCATCCTGGAACGATATCCCGAATCTTAGAGCCATGGATATCCTAGAAATTTATCAATGACAACGATGAAGCAGCTAAGTGCCAACTCACCCACAACCGCTCACTGGACAACCAGGTGGGAACAACCCGAGTAAATCGAAGTCAACAGACTTTTGGTATTATTCATATGTAAATTAGTCAATAATTAAACATGTATATAATATTTATTATTTTTTATAATCAAATCCATTGTAGAGCGTTAGGCCCCCTATGTGCCAACAAACAAAATTGTATATTTTATGCATGTTCAAGTTCAATAACAAAATCTTGAATCTTGAATCTTGAATCTTGAATCTTGAATGAAGGAAATTCTAAGAACTCAACAAGAAACGATGGGATTTCCAATTGTGTCCTTAAAAATCTACTAAATCCCGTCAATCTGCATCCTCCTGCTGACTATCATCATTGCTATCACTATATATAATTAAATTGCAGCCGAAACTCTTGACCGCGCATCACGCGAGAACGACAAAACGAAATTGAGCAAATCTTTTTTTAATTTATATGTAATTTACCCAAGAAACATATAGGACACATTTTTTTTAAATAAATTAACTAAAACTTTGAAAATTGTCCAAGGAAATAATTTCAGTATGGTTTTGTTTCAGAGGACGACACTCCACCATCCGTTTCTTTGACTACGCAAAGACGTTACACACAGACTCGGCAAGAGTGAGATGACAGTGGCCTGTTTACTGGACATCAAAAAGACTTTCAACACAGTTTTGATAAAAGGACTTCTATTCAAACTGTCAAGTAAATTTTCTAACTCATGGATTTTTTTAATGTACAGGTTAGCAAGGAATTTTCTTCAGTAAAGAGGATCAGCGCTGGAGTACCCCAAGATTCCAACTTAGGTCCCATACTTTTTGTTGTGATTTAAATGACATGACTTACTTTACGTTATGTCTTTACAGACAATATTTTAGCCAATACCAACAGCAATTTGGAAGGCAATTTTCAATTTGGGTTGGTTTTTTCATTGCTGGCAATTATATATTATTGTCAGCAGACATTTTGTTTTCCGTTTCATTTTTCCGTATTTGTTATTTTAGTGGCAGAGTTAGTTTTTGACATGGTTGGACTTTCTGAGAAGTTTCGTCCAGCGTCATTTCTATTTGAAATCTTTTTCCGTCAGCCATTTATAAACTATAAAATGTCATAATCCTTTTATCAGTTAATATAAATGAAAATAATATTTCAAGTAATCATACTATAACTATTATTATGGCTTAAACGAGTTCACATACATTTAAAATAAAATGTTAGGACACCTTATACCAAGATATCCTTCCATATAACAGTCTCTTAATATTAATTAATCATTCCTAATAGCATTTCAGTTTAAAACTTAAACTAAATAACGGATGACAGAATTAAATTGAAAACGCTTAAGGTTACACATGTGTGCAGTACTTACTGACCATTTTGCAGACTAACTTATTTTAGTAAATTCTAAATAGTTTGCCATTTTACTATCCTTTTAGAAAATTAACTGGAAACTGTTGCTGGATAAAAAAGCTATTATTTTATGCGCAGAGGAACTTTTTCATGGAAGTTTGTCATTATCAATGACTATGGGAATAATGTTATAAATTTATTTAATCTATTAAAAAATAGATTTAAAACTAAAATAACTACATAGCGTAAGCTAAATTTTTGTTTAACTAAATGAAAATAAAAAAGGGAAAAATGGAAGAAACAATTTTTTTTAAAAAACTGCCTTTTGATTGAGATGGACGTTGCAGCGTTGCCACATCCTTAGTTTCTTACTTCTCACCCTGATAAATATACCATTATTGTCACTACTCTATTTGGCACTTCAGACCATTGTGTCATTTCAGCTAATTTCTCATCCTCCACCCATCTTCCCACCAGGACCGTTTGGCAATACGAGAAAGCCAACTGGGACGGCATGAATATTTGTTTCCGAAACTTTAACTGGTCACTATGCTTCCTCGATAGTGACATTGATGCCAGTGCTGAAATGATCACAAATGTGATTCTTCTAGGGATGCGTGCTTTTATTCCTAACAGAGTAAAAAGCATCAAGCCTAAAGAAAAGTCCTGGTTTAATTCTGAGTGTAAAGAAGCTATCAGGTTCAAAGAAGTAAGTTTCCGATCCTACAAAGCCAACCCTACAGAGGAAAATCGGGAAAAGCATAAACAAGCAAGGAACTCATGCATTTCCGTTATTGAAAGAACCAAATTTTTGCATGGCCAAAAATTACGGCAAAAAATTCTGCAGTGTCCCAAAGGCAGTAAAAATGTTTGGTCATTTGTAAAAAATATAAAAAACTCCTCGACATCTTCGGTTCCAACGCTCATCGACAATAACAAACCAATTGTTTACTCTTCAGAGAAGGCAAACTTGCTCGCCGCCCATTTCGCTGCCAGCTCCACGCTGCCTCAAAGCAACGTTGCCCCTCCTGTACTTGAGAATGTAAATTTTTCCATGGACAGATTTTTTTCCGCACTCGTACCGTAGCAAGAGTTCTCAAAGATCTCGATAAACAGAAATCTGCTGGCCCGGATGGTATACCCCCGATTCTTCTGAAGAGGTGTTCTTCCACACTGGCAAAACCACTGCGTAAGCTTTTCCATCGCTCCCACTCTTCTGGAATCTTTCCTAGAAGATAGAAAACAGCATTTGTCCAGCCTGCCCCTAAGAAAGGTGACCCATCCTCTCCCTCCTCCTACCGATCCATAGCACTGACATCCCTTCTTTCTTAGGTCATGGAAACACTGATTAACCGTCAGCTTAAGGAATATCTCGAAGAACGAAAGCTTCTCCATGACCGTCAGTATTGCTTCCCCAGCTACCGTTCCACTGGTGATCTGATGGCATATCTCACCGAACAGTGAATCAGTCGTTACATCGCTTTGGTGAAAGTAAGATTATTGCTCTTGATATCTCCAAGGCATTTGATAGAGTTTGGCGTGAAGCTCTCTTATCGAAAATGCGTCCTTTTGGAATCGATGATACTCTTGTTGGTTGGATTAGAAGCTATCTTCTGGACCGTTCAATACAAGTTGTATTGGACGGTATCAAGTCTGATTCCCACAAAATCAATGCTGGTGTGCCCCAGGGCTCTGTTCTGTCTCCGACTCTTTTCCTCATTTTTATAAATGATCTTCTGTCTGTTACTTCTAATCCACTTAACTGTTTTGCTGACGACTCTACCCTCAGCTTTTCATATTCGTTCTATAATTCACGTCCTTCGCCTTCGGACGTACAATTGCAACGGTGCCGTATGTCCAGCTCCATTGTCAAATGGGGTAGTAGGAATCGTGTGGAGTTTAATGCTTCGAAAACTCAATGCTGTCTTGTGTCGTTAAAGCTTATAATACCCCCAATGCCATTGTCCATGAATGGCACTTACATCGAAGAAACCGAAAAGCTCTCAGTACTCGGTATGTGTGTCAACGACGACCTCTGTTGGAACGACCATATATTTGAAATCGCTAAGAATGCTGCTAGGTGCTTAGGTTTTCTGTATCGGTGTAAGAAGTATTTTTCCCCATCTGATCTGGCTACAATTTATAAAGCGTTTATACGCCCTAAACTCGAGTAAACTCCCACCTGTGGGCAGGTGCTTCACAAACATCGCTTCACTTGCTTGATAGAATACAAAATAGAGCGTTAAGATTGATAGGAAATAGAACTGCCGCTGCAACAATTGCCCCTCTCGAACACCGACGCAATGTTTTATGTCTTCCCTTATTTTATCGTTTCTTTTATGAAAAAATGTTCACTCGAAGTAGCCAGCTGCATTCCTCACCTTAAAATTTTCTCCCGTAATACTCGTCTCGCAAGGAATGCTCATCAGTTCACCCTTGAGCCCAATTTCGGACGTACCGTGAAATATAGGGATTCTTTTTTTAGCCGAACAACACGAATTTGGAATGGTTTACCCGGCGAGATTTTCCCAACAATTAGTCCCTTGTGCGCGCGTTAATTATATAAAAAAAAAAAACTGAAAAACTGCGTTGCCAAATTAAAACTCTCCACAGCAATGTTTTTTTTTATAGACTTGTTAAAATATTTAATTTGAAAACAAATGCAGTAATATACAGAGATTGCCATTAATAGACCTTTTCACAGTATCGGCTACAAGAAAAGGTATGTTCTTTGAATACATACTTAAATTAACGCAGCCAATAAAAAGAGCTTTTGAAATGTGTTACATAATTAATGAAAAACAAGATTTCTTCTGAAATTTTATTAAAACTGAACAAACGTGAACACAAAAAAATTAAATCTTTCCAAAAAGGCCAATTAACTTCCTCTTTTTTTTCAAAAAAAGGCTCGAAATATTAATACAATACAGAATACAGTCTCAAGCACATGAATACATAACAAATAAGTTTTATAAAGAAGCTCAGATTTTTAATAAAATATCCCGGTGGCCCTCCTGTTAACTCCTTGTTTTCCAATAACCCACTTTCTACGTTTTTCTTTCATAATCAACACCATGAAAGATGGAAAATTAATCATCTTTTTCCTTTGAAGAAAAAAACCTGGCTTAAATATTTTGCTTACTGTTTGCTTTTTTACTGTGTTAGCCCTTTCCTCTGTCTGTGCTTTGTCCAGTCAGGAAGTTGAAATGCTTCGTTTTATTTATGCAGATTATTCACTCATTTATGCATGCAAAAAGGATAAGTTTTTTTGAGAGAAGTTGGATTCATCTCCTTTGGAACAGAGCTGCTGGTCCTTCTTCCTTGCGTGTACTGAGGAACACTGAGTCCACTTTCAGTTGCAGTAGCAACGGCAACGACAGCAAAAGTAATTTCAAAAATCAATTCGAGGGTTGCTGCAAATTTAATGCACATGCACTTCCTGATGATTCTTTGATCATGCAGAATGCATGACATGGCACTGCTGCGTTTGATTAAAAGGATACGTTATGATGACACATCATATCACTTGAAGGGATACTCGCATACACAGTACAGTTGATTGATTACAATAATGAAAGTGTTTTGTGTTGCAATTGCAATTCTGGGGCATTTCTTCAAGAAGGGTGAGGCAGAATTCGTGTGCAGGGGGACATTTATCAGGAGAAACATTATTAAATCCAAAGGGTAAAGTAAGTTCCACTTTTCTCTCGAATAAATATATTTTCTTAATTTTCTGCGACAAACATTCTACCCACAGAGTGCCCCTGGTGAATTGAAGTTTCCCATTTATAAGTAAAGCTATCTTTCCATACTATGCGACGCATCACAATCATCATCGTTACCATCATCAATTCACATTTACGGCAAGGATTTTCAATGTATGCAGATTTTTATTCACGAAAAACGGGCGTATTCCGGAATGACGAATAGTTTTGCAAGAAATTGTAACTTCCATGGTGGAAAAAAATTCATTGATTTGCTGCCATTTCCGCTGCCTCTTCCAGCACGTCGATGTCGTTTGCGTAATTTGAAAAGTTTTCTTTTCAATTCCCAATCCCAATCCCTTTTCATATGTGAATGTCGCCCGTGCCGACACTGACTTCCGTTTTCAATGCGGAAAAACGTTTTCTGTGATTGGAATTATTTTGTGGAGCGTGTTGCAGTAGTGTAGTTAAATTTTAAACGGTCTCAGATGATTGATTCGTTCGTGACATTCTTAAAATATGTAAGTATTTTTTTTTTCAAAAAATAATTGATTTGTTCGAAGCAAAAAAAATACAATTTTGTATGAATATTATAAAATATTTTGTTTATACGACAAGATTTGAATATTTTCCGGATTTATTTATCAGACAGAGATGGGCACGGGACATAAGCCTTAGCTTGGGTGTTTACCCTCAATATCTCTTTGGATGTTCCTTCAACTCAGCGGAGCCAGACTAAAATCAGACAATTCTTTGAAACACTGGTTTAAAATTTTCTTGGCTTCTTGGACGTACCTTTCTGCCAATCCGATATGATTCAGCGAAATTTGGTGTTTGAAATCCCAGGTCTTATAGAACCCTTTAAGCTTTTTGGAGCAAACTGAGAACTATTGGAATACCGAACGTTTTAAACCATGGTTTCAATTAATTTATGACAGCAACCGACGTTCCTTGGTCATGGACGTCAGGATATATTATCCGCTAATCTCCAATAGTAGGGATGGTACACCGTCCTTATAATAAATTGGTCCCTTATTTGTTTTTGATCTCTGGGTTGGTTGGAAAACAACGCATGATTTCACTAAATTTGTAACAGTTTTTTGCACAATTTAGCTATCTTCGGATTCCTGGTTGTCAACTATCCAAAGAAACCACCTTTTCTCCGACATCTAGCAGTCAATGCGGAAGCAATTTAGTGAAGACTCAAACCATTTAAATGTTTTTGAACTCGACTCAAGCATAGGGTAAAGGTGCCGTCTGCATTTATAACGAAATTAAATTTGAATTAAAAAGTTTTATTATATTACAATATATCAGGTTACTTACTTACTTAGGTGGCGCTAAAGTTCGGGACGAACCTGGGCCTCAACCAACATGCCTCTCCAGCCAACTCGGTCTTTGGCTAGCAGCCTCCAGTTTTGCACTCCAAGTTGGTTGAGTTCGTCCACCACTTGAGCGCGCCACCTAAGGCGAGGTCTTCCTTGACTGCGTCTACCCTCTGGGATGGAATCGAAGATCCTGCGAGCCGGAGCATTGTTGTCCATTCGCTCTACATGACCTAGCCATCTTAAACGTGATATGCGTATTTTTTTGACCAGGTCAATGTCGCTGTACAGCTCGTATAGTTCTTGGTTGAACCTTCTCCTCCAAAGCCCGTTAACGCAGGTAGGGCCAAAAATCTTCCGAAGAATCTTACGCTCGAAACGACTAAGGATATCTTCATCCGCTTTAGATAGAGTCCATGCTTCGGCGCCATAGAGCAGGACTGGGATGATTAGGGTCTTATACAGAGTCTCCTTTGTCTTTCGAGAGAGGACTTTGCTACTCAATTGCCTTCCTAGCCCATAGAAACAGCGATTGGCAAGAGTAATTCTTCGCTTTATTTCTGACGAGATGTTGTTGTCAGATGTTATAGCGGATCCGAGGTACACAAAGTCCCTAACTACCTCAAAGTTGTACCTGTCTATTGTGATGTTTACAATATATCAAATTAAATTTTTAAATTTTTTGAATTATTAAACAATTATGATTTTGTATTTTTGTATGAAACATTTGTTCCTGAAGAAGATTACAGTTTATACACCGATTATTCAAGTAACTTCAATTGTATATGGATACCAGCAATAAGATTAAATACAAGAGGACGGCCAAGTGGTGGATGCTTTTCTGAGTACAAGAAGTCTAATAAACATATGTCTTGGGAGTTTATATCGGATGAAGAAGTTAGAATGCTTGTTGTCATTAATTCTACAAAATATGTTATAATACCGTCTTACGTAAACTTACTAAGTTTGGGCGATATTGAATTAGTTATAAAAACGTCTTATCCGTTTATCTCACAACCAAATAAGAGCAAACCTAACGCAAAGGAGAATTGGTTTGATGCTGGTTGTAAAGCGGCTGGGAGAAGATCCTTCGGTTGGTTTATATTTTTTCAGGAAGTACAGGGTGCGCCAGAGAAAATTACTTATTTGAAAGGTCAATAAAAAAAAAGTACTTCAGTTATTGTTTTAATTTTTTTTTTATTTGAGAATACAATATCCCAATTTTTTTTATGCAGTCTTAAAAATGACATCGGATAAATGGCGACCCCCAATGCGCATACACTGATGAAGTCGATTTTTGAAATTTGTATCCACTCTTCGCAGCATATCAATCGGTATGTTGGCAATGGCGTCGCGAATGTTGTTCTTGAGGTGTGCTATGGTCCGTGGTCGATCGACATAAACCAGGGATTTCAAATAACCCCACAAAAAGAAATCGCATGGAGTCAAATCTGGAGAGCGTGCCGGCCATTGGAGATCGCCTCTGAGAGAGATGAGGCGGTCGGGGAAATGTTGTCGCAACAAATTCATTGAGTCTCGTGCTGTGTGTGCTGTGGCTCCATCTTGCTGAAACCACACGTTCCTAACGTTCATTTCTTCGAGTCTTGGAAGAAAAAATTCCTCGATCATGTTCCTGTAACGAGCTCCATTCACGGTAACTGCGCGTTCGTTTTCTTCAAAAAAATAAGGACCAATTATTCCCATTACCGACATCGCACACCAGACAGTAACTCGCTCACAATTAAGTGGCTTCTGGTGAAGCTCACGCGAATTTACACCACACCAATAACGCATGTTTTGCTTGTTGACGCAGCCGGAAATGTGGAAGTGAGCCTCGTCACTGAAAAAAACGACCGCGTCTTCAGGCAGGTTGTCAATCAGCATTTCACATGCATTTTGACGGGCAACAAAATCGCGTTCAGTTAATTCTTGCACAACAGCCAATTTATAGAGATGAAATTGAAGGTCTTTATGGAGAATTCGTCGAACAGTGGTGTCAGAAATTCCCATAGCAGCTGCGTGTTTGCGAGCCGAACGCCGGGGAGAACGCACAACTGACTGCCTCACTCTTTCGATATTTTCCGGAGTTCTGATGGTCCGTTGAAGTCCATTTCTGGGTTTAGCGACACTTCCACACTACCGAAATGAGTTAACCCACGACAGAATCGAATTACGGCCAGGAACGAGTCTGTGAGGAGGAATTTCAAAGCGAGCGCGGAAGGCACGTTGCGTAGCAACAAGTGAGCGACCGTTAGAAAAGAAGCTCTCAACTGCGAAGGCCCGCTGCTCTCTAGACCAGAGCATGATGGCAACTGACTGGAGGTAGAAACAAACTTGGGAACTTCCCCCTCCAGATGCGCCCCCTCTTGCCCCTCTACCTGCCCAACTCACCGCGCGGGAATTTTTTCAAATAAGTAAGTTTCTCTGGCGCACCCTGTACAACAACCCATATTTCAAAAGACGCTATATTGAGGAGAACAATTTTTTTAAGAAAATCTGTAGAGAGAATAAAAAAAGGTTCTACGAAGATGAGGCTATGAAACTGATTTCCTTCAAAGATTCAAAAGAATTTTGCAAAGCGATAAAAATCATAAACGGGAGAAACATTAGCGACAAAATTTCTGCTGCTTTATTGAAGGAGCACTTCCAACAATTGTGTATAGAAAACCCTCTTATTTTAACCAAATTCTGGATTCCCCATTTACTAATGAAGAAGTTCATTTGACATCAAGCAAACTCAAAGATGGCTCCACAAATTGATAGAATAACTGTAGAACTGCTGAAATATGGAACGGTGGACCTTACTATGGAACTTACTAAGGCATTCAATTTGTATTGAGAACTGGAAGAATACCACATCAGTTTAAGGAAGCGATCATTTTCCCAATTCATAAAAAAGGAGACATATCCGATCCAAACAACTATCGAGGAATTTCCTTTCTTAATACCTTCTACAAATTATTTGTATCTCTTTTAAACAACCGCTTGTATAGATGGATAAGCCAAAATAAAATGATAAAGGAATGCCAGGCCGGTTTTCGGAGTGGCTACTCAACTATCGACAACATATTTAACTTAAGAACCATTGCGGGATATTTCTTAGAACAAAATAAAAAACTATACGTATTTTTCGTTGACTTGAAGGCTGCTTTCGACACAATTGATAGGAGGGCTTTGTTTTACAAGCTTTGCAAGTCGGGAATGTCTTCAAAATTTGGAAAGGTCATAGAAAACCTGTACGAAGGACATAAGGCAGTGGTGTGGAACGGAGCGGTCATGTCTGATCGGTTTGATACAACAATGGACGTTAAACAAGGTTGCCCCCTGAGTCCTAATCTTTTTGCTCTTTTCATCAGGTGGAATAGAGTTTGCCGGAGTTTCGATTAAAGCCTTACTATTTGCCGATGATGTTGTACTATTTGCTTACTCACCTCAAACACTGCAACTTATGATCAACAGTCTAGATACGTACTGCAGGTTATGGAATTTGACGGTGAACTTAAGCAAATCTAAGGCGATGGTGTTTAAAAATGGCTCTGGCAGAGTCGCTAAGAATGAGAAATGGCATTTGAATAACGAACCAATCAAACATTCTGAATATGGAAACACACTTAAAAGATAAACTTGTAAAAGCAAAAAGTGCAATATGTGCTACATGAAAGAAATGCTTTGTTAGCAGATCAAAATGGCAAGGGAAAATCCCGCCGGGTAAACAATTCCAAATTCGTGTTGTTCGGCTAAAAAAAGAATCCATATATTTCACGGTAAGTCCGAAATTGGGCTCAAGGGTGAACTGATGAGCATTCCTCGCGAGACGAGTATTACGGGAGAAACTTTTAAGGGGAGGAATGCAGTTGGCTACTTCGAGTAAACATTTTTTATGAAAGAAACGGTAAAATAAGGAAAGGCATGAAATATTACGCCGGTGTTCGAGAGGAGCAATTGTTTCAGCGGCAGTTCTATTTCCTATCAATCTTACCGCTCTGTTTTGTATTCTATCGAGCAGGTGAAGCGATGCTTGAGAAGCACCTGCCCAGAAGTGTGAGTTATACTCAAGCTTTGGGCGTATAAATTTATAAATTGTAGCCAGATCAGATGGAGAAAAAAACTTCTTACACCGATACAGAAAACCTAAGCACTTATCAGCATTCTTAGCGATCTCAAGTATATGGTCGTTCCAACGGAGGTCATCGTTGCCACACATACCGAGTACTGAAAGTTTTTCGGTTTCTTCAATGTAAGTGCCATTCATGAACAATGGCATGCGGGGTATGTTTAGCTTTTACGACAGAAAACAGCAGGAGAGGATGGGTCACCTTTCTTAGGGACAGGCTGGACAAATGCTGTTTTCCATCTTCTAGGAAAGATTCCAGAAGAGTAGGAGCGATGGAAAAGCTTACGCAGTGGCTTTGCCAGTGTGGGAGAACACCTCTTCAGAAGAATCGGGGGTATACCATCCGGGCCAGCGGATTTGTGTATATCGAGATCTTTGAGAACTCTTGCTACTGTACGAGTGCGGAAAAAAATCTGTCCCATGGAAAAATTTACATTCTCAAGTACAGGAGGGGCAACATTGCTTTGAGGCAGCGTGGAGCTGGCAGCGAAATGGGCGGCGAGTAAGTTTGCCTTCTCTGAAGAGTAATTAATTGGTTTGTTATTGTCGATGAGCGTTGGAACCGAAGATGTCGAGGAGTTTTTTATATTTTTTACAAATGACCAAAAAATTTTACTGCCTTTGGGACACTGAAGAATTTTTTGCCGTAATTTTTGGTCATGCAAATATTTGGTTCTTTCAATAACGGAGTTGCATGAGTTCCTTGCTTGTTTGCATCGGATTGCCACCGCTGTTTATTAAAACACTCAAAATGAACATTGATTATCTTTTGAAAGTCTTAAAAATACCAGACGAAAGACTTCCAAAAATAATAAGTCTGTATATAATCGGAAGAGGGAGTCTGTTTTTTGGGAAACTAAGGGAGCTTGCAGATTACTGTGGTCTGGCCTTTAACCTGAGTGTACAAGGTATTGCCGGGAGAGAAGTTGAGGATGTACATACTATACGACCTTATATCAAAAGCAGATGAGAAATACAGGTTGGACTGTATCAACCAGGCGACTGCTTCCCTGCATAGGGCAACCTACAGTGTACTGCAACAAAACCTGTGCGAAAAAAAATATTTTCGGTCTGACAATAGCCAAAAGATAAAATCAGCTATATTCAAAATGAGAGGCGAGATACTTCAATTGAATTTCATTCCGCACCGGGAAGACCTACCAATCATTTGCAGTCTTTGCAATCTTTGCGTGAGAGAAGACGTCGTGCATTTCATAGGTTCATATCCTGTTTTAAAAGAAATAAGAAGATCCTTCGTTGGAAGTAACCTCTTAACTGGAGAACCAGTACTAGAAATTCTTAACTGTGAAAATCACGTAAGACAAACTTACAACTATTATAGAAAAGCCATATCATATAGAAATCAAATTTTGAATGAAGCCTTTTAAAGCAAACAAAAAAATATTTTTTTTTACAATTTTATGAATTAGCAATAAATGTGAAAATTCAAATATTTTTTTTTAGCTTTCTTAGCACATTTGACATCTTCCCATGAGATTTAATAAATAATAATAATAAAGATTCTAATACTTGCAGTTTGAATACACATATAAGAAACAATTAAAATTCAAATTTCATAAGCCACTTCCAATAACTCGCTCTTTGGTATCGAAAACCAATCAAAAAACCAAAAATACATATTTTCCAAAAATTAAATAACCCAAACACCCATCGAATCTACTTTATAACAACATCTAAGAGAACACAAAACTGTATCCGTAGATATTCATCATCATCCGGTCATATTTCACATCCCACCGTGAATCCAAAAACCACTTAAAAGCCTAACACCAAACCCAGGGATAACGACTCCTTACAGTTACACCACGAATAAATCCACTTAAACTTGGGGATTTAGATGGACTTATGTCGCGCAAAGGAGCAGCAAAGTAGGTAAAGGTATCCGAAGTTGGGAAAATCCATTAGAGCGGATGGGTCAAAGTTCCATCAGATATGGAACAAGATTCTTTTGTTATGCTAAGCTTGCACAATCTAGGCCAATGTAAATTGATATCGGAAGGAAGATGAGGATTGTCATGCCAATCAATGTGGTATTGCGAATCAAATCAGATTGTTTTTTTTCGATTTCAGAGTTTGAAATGATTTTTGGTCAACGTTGGAAATTTAACACTTTTTATCGGATAAAGCCATTTCATTCAGGATCTCAAGAACCTGATACGTCCTATTGTTGGCCTTGTTGGCCAAGTTAATCAAAATAAGCAAATCTATAATAGACAACATAGTTTGCTTTCAAAAATACGTAACACCAAGGGTTGCCCGATAAAAAATTGTATTAATTTTTTTTTTTTTTTTTTAAATATTGAAAATTGGTTTCTCTTGGGACTGTTTTGTTTTGTTAAAAAAATTCTTCTCCTAAAAACCCACTTCCCATGTTTCCATACCCCAACCACAGCTCAAAATATTTTTCTAGCACTGCTTTATGGAATTTCAAGCACCATATATCCTGTCATCCTGTCAACTATATTCTGGCTATAAGCACTTTATAGTGAAATTGAAACCAACGGTTACTTTACTATAAGCCTGTGTATTATACAAATTGGCTAAAACCACTAAGCCACATAGGCCTACCGACCACGGTTTAAATGGCTACAAAAGACTAACGTAGCAAAAGACGTAGGCGGACTACGGTACAGTGGACATCAGGACATGGGCAACCGACAGTAAAGTTTCTTCAAAGCAATTCAAAAGCATTTGACATAATCGGATCAAATTAGTGGCATGGATTTGATACTTCCATTATCCACAAGAGGAGCATTACTACGGTTTTGTGGGCTCTCGGTTGGAGCAAAGAAGCCCGATAGAACAAATCAAGTAGAAACAGTTGGTGCTTGGGAATAAGGTGTTTTGGGATTTTTAAAGGAATTGGCGTTAAGTGTAATTTTTGTGCGACAACGAAGGTGTGATTTAATTATGAAATTTAATTTCTAAGATAATTGTGCATTCAATGATTTTGTTTATATGTTTCACGGGCACAACAGTGACAGATGCATCGGGAGTTTTTGAAGCAATAAAAAGGTCAAGAGTTTGAGGGTAACAGAGACCACCTCTTCAAGAAGATCTTTCAATACTTCTGCGACTTAGCGAGTACGAAAAAGGATTGGAATAGCATGTTGAAACCCTGTTCTGGTTTCAGGGCTGTTGGCTTAACCAATGAAAACATTTATTAAAACTGTCCTATTCTCTGTTCAATTTATACTTTCAGTACAGGGAAGATAGGATATTTGCCTTTCACCCTTATTAGTATGGATCTTAATAAGCTATCTCCATTTGAAAGCTCTTGTATGGTTGCCGTACTGAGCATTATAAATTGGTATAATTCTCACACAAATGTGGGTAGGGTTACCAGCTGTTTATTCAGATTTTATGAACAGAAACATATAGACTGTAAACTAAATTTAAAAAAAATTAAATTAAATCTATCTACATTTAATAACAAAATTATTGATTTTTCAAAAAAAAAAAAAAATTTATTATTGAAAACTAACTGGGCTCGGGGCTTTGCTTGCGTTAGCCTTGGCCCTCGGGTACAAAATCGTATTTTAATTTTTAAAACATACTTACGTGACATACATTTAATTTTCAATTTTAAGATAGTCTTCACTTAAGAAATAAAATAATAAAAAAAAGCAGAAAGTGACATCATGAAATACTAAGATGGCGATTTCCATGCATCATACCAGCATACTTGGTATTTCTGTGGATCGTTGCATTTCTCAATAAAATATAGCTTAGTAGATAGTGACTCGTAGTATTAACGTAACTTAAAATAAGAAGTGAAATAATAAGTAACAATACCTACGCCATCTGTTTAAGAGTACGGATGTAAATGCCATTTTATGTGATGTGGTAAGTAAATTTTTTCTTTGAACAATTTAATAAATTTTAGTTAATTTATTTAAAAAAATGTGTACTATATGTTTCTCGAGTAAATATCCTATTAATTAAAAAAAGATTTGTTCACATTCGTTTTCTCGTTCTCGTGTGATGCGCAGTCAGGCCGAAACTGCTTTAATTAAAAAAAAAAGGATTAGAAAATATTTTAAATTGAAATAACTAAGGCTACCTACATCTGCCTTTATATCAAATTTGATTATAATAGGGTAACCAGTTTCCGAAAAAGTCGAAGAAAAATAACCGGTCCCAGCGGAATTACCGTTCTTAGCCCATGATCTAAAATCTTTTGTTCACCAAAACATGATCCACATCTACAATATTACCCACACTGATTTTTTGTTCATACAAAGTCTTGGAGACGTTTCAGAGAAAATTAAGCTTTTACTTATCGGTTATATGACAGGTACCTACGGTTTATGTTTTAGCTAAAACAATTTAAAAAAGTCCTCTGTAGAATGTCGAAATAACAGTATGTTCATTTGAAGACAAACAGCACAACCGTTCAGGCTGTAGTCCACAATACATCCGACAGACAGACAGACAAAATTTTGCCAATAACTCAAATATGTTTCTCTATCATCGTAATGTCATGTTTGATTGTTATCTCAATTTCATATTGCAGTGGCAATTTCTTAAGTTGAGTGCGGTGCTAGCACAAGAAGTGTATTATTCAACTATTTCTCGTATTTTCAAATTGATTTTCTCTTAGCTGCATTTGGTTCCTAAAGAAATTTGGAGAAATGATAAAATCGTCGGATGCGCCTAGAAATCACAGAAACAAATTGTGTACTTATCAGAGCTGAAGTTAGAGGTAAGAAAAATAGTTTAGAATTTTGACTGACCTTTGTATGTACAACTTCTGGAATTCATGAAAGGTAATTTACCTCAGAATAAACATCAGCATTTTTTTGATATTCTCCGCATATTGAAAATGGCGAAAATAGTATTATGCGAATATTGTTAAGTTTAATTAAATCGAAAAAGTCCCAAAAATTACAAACTTCGGGGCAATACCTTGCAACTCAGAACACGATAGACCAACGAACGAACGTAGAGACATACAAACCGAACATAAGCTTTGTAACTATATACACTGCATATAGTACTATCATAGAGCATCATTTTTTAGTTCTGAATCAAGTCGCAATGAGGCGTGCTGAAATTGCCAATTGGTGTTAATATAGAATAAGTACAGACAACAAAAGTTTATTAAATACTCGTAAAATATCGGTAAAGGTTCTAGTCTCAACTATTTACAGTTAGTTCTGAATCAACCAGGAAGATGGCCAGACGAAAAATTACCACCATGAGAGTACTATAGAAAATGTATATACAATGACATAAGACAAAAAACGACCAAGAGACAAAGATGTCCAACTCTTTTTCCTTTCAATTGCTTAAAGTTAAAACTTCAAAAATAGTCGTTTCGCTAGTCATAACCAAATGCTGGTTAAGAAAAGATCAGCGAAGAACCAGTTACTGAACTCGAACAGTACTATTTTTATAAATAAATAAAATAAGTTTACTTCTTACAATTAAATACAATGAAAATATTACAACGATTATTCAAATAAAGTTCTGTGTTAAAAAAAAAGAAAAAAAAATGGAATCTGAAGATGGTGAGCCAATCCTACTTCTGTTTGAGACTTGTTGTGGAGATTGTATATAAACAAATTTAGATGCACCTCTGTATTTACTGTCCACTCTTTCGTGGCTCTTAACACTACTCTTCAGAACATCTTTCTTTTATAAATGAAATAATATTACAGAATTAAAACTCAATATATTTTTGTAGCACTTAACTATTTAAATATGTAATTTATTATTTTTTATTATACTATTTTTCATTATAAAAGCAAACATATGTGTATGTAACATTTAACTACTTCAATACCTACATTATTATTTATATCCATTCCATATTATCATTTCATTTCAACACACACCGACAACTAGTTTTTCTATCTCTTATAATTCACACTTAGTTACGTCAGTTTTATTACATAAGTAAAGGTATGAAAATGCATGCATGCATATTTTCATCTTGATTTTGACTTTTGATACTTTCATATGCGATGGTCCGGTTACTTCCACAGTCCATATATATATAAAATTTTAGAACTAAGTGTAGTAATAGCCAGCGTTGCCAACCATTTTTGACGAAAAAGTGCCTAACTTAGAAAAAAAGATGCCTTTTCCAATAAAATAAAGCCTAAACAAATTAAACAATAACGAAAAACAATTTTTGTTTTAAAAAAAAACTTAAATTATCAAACCACAGTAAAATTGGAACTGGATTGAACAAAAGTTTTCAAATAAAAGGTTTAGTGGAAGCTGAAATATTTTTTAAAGAATGACAGATAGTGTTCGGAAAATGGACAGAGTTTAAATGTGGAAACACATCCTTTAAGACCGAAATTACACATAAAATTCTGATTAATTTAGAATGTTTTAAGATATAAAAAGTCAGCATGTTGAAAAAAAATTAAATGTGAAAAAAGATGCCTTTTTAGTAAAAAACAAGGCTCAAAGCCTTGGCTACTGAAATAATGCCTAAAAGGCACGAAAAAGCCTTAGTTGGCATCGCTGGTAATAACGTGAACGTCTATATTGTACATCCAATCTGTTTTTACTTGCGATTATAGGTATTATAATACAAAGTTATGCATTCGTGCAGATTAAAAAATTTGAGATAACAATCAAACATGACATTACGATGATAGAGAAACATATTTGAGTTACTGGCAAAATTCTGTCCCTCTGTCTGTCTGTCTGTACGGATGTATATTGGACTGCAGCCTAAACGGTTGGGCCAATCGTCTTCAAATTTTGAACTTTAGGTTAGTTTGACATTCTACAGAGGAGTTTTGTAAAATTTTTTGTAGCTCAAGAATTAACGGTACCTGTCATATAACCGTTATGCAAAAGCTTATTTTTCTCGAAAACGGCTCCAAGAATTTTTATAAAAAAAAATCAGTGTACTACTGTAGGTATTCATTATATTTAAGTGAAAAAAAAATTAATATGGTGGGCTAAAAACGGTACCTCTCAAAGGACCGGTTTTTTTTCTTCGACTTTCTCGAAAACTGGAGATCCGATTACAATCAAAATTGATATTCAAGAAGATGTAGGTAGCCTGAGTAATTTTGCATTAATTTTTTTTCGAAAACTTTTTTTTGTATTTTTAATAATTTTTTTTAATTTTGTTTTTGAAAAATCAATGTTTTGAAAACGGGTAAGTGAATTTTTTTTAAATTTTGTTTTTAAATGAACGTTATTTTTGTGCTTAAGTTTGTATTCTTGAATTATTTTTTTTAATTTTTTAAAAAAAGTTGTTAAAAATAAACCGTTTTATTTAAAAACGGCTCCTACAATTTTGAAAAAAAAATCACACTTTTTTACATATCCTAAAGAAATAAAATGGCGTTTAAATTATTTCACCCAATACATTTTAACGTACTTTATTTGAACAATCAAAAGTCACAAAAATCGAATAATTGCTTTGATGTTCACTTTAATTTTTTTAATTTTATTCTACAATGTGACCGCACATATGAGCAAGTACGTGCGATCCAGTCGTGCAATTTATTTTTTCAGCACTATGCTTTACTATGCTCCTTTTAATCCAAGGCGATGACGGTCGAGTTCTCCACCGTTCTTGATAAGGGATACAGGCATATACTTAAGCCGCGAATACGCTTGCCAACTCTTCATTTTTTTCTTTGCCTATTATTTTTTTTTTGTTTATCTTTTTTCATTTTCTCAACTTTTCCTTTAAATTTTAACTCACATTCTAACTTTAAATTTAATAATAATTTTTCTTTGTAAACTTTAAATTCCTATAAATTCTAAAATTCTAAATTCTTTTATTATTCGTTTTTCTCTCGGAATAAACTTTTCATTTGACATTTGATCTGTTGCCAATTCAACGTTCGTGCTGTAGTTTTTGGACAGCACGAACGCGGTTGAGAACAAAGCAAAGCAGTGAAGCTGACTGTTGTCCCACATACGACTCTGAGGACCCTCTCGCTACATTGGCCCTGAGGACTCTCATTTCTATATTTTCAATTTATTGACAAAAAACCTGGTTGAAAGAAACTCTTAAACGTCTACTTGAAAGTTGAAGTTAAGCTATGCTTCTTATATCACTTGTTAAGGCAACCTTCATCAAGAAGATTCTTTGCATGGTTCCGCTTACGTTAGGTGTAAAAAATGTGAATATTTGATATAGGTTTTCTGGTGAACCCGAGCGACGGAGTGAAAAGAACAAACTACCATTTCTTTTTAAAACATACAAACAATAAATTGCACGTCTGGATCGGACGTACTTGCTCATATGTGCGGTCACATCGTCGAATAAAATTTCAAAAATAAATAACATTAACGTAAAAATAACACTATCTGAACTTAAAAAAGTGTCAAAACAACAACACTTAACGGTTTTTAGTAAAAATGAATTAAACCATCACTCGTCTTGTATAATAAAAAAATTATGAAAAAAATATTTCGAAATTGTAGGGCGGATTTTGATAAAATCCTGTTTTATTTTTTTTATTTTTTTTTTATTTTGGTATGCAGTTTTCTAGAATTTATTATGAACGTGTGATTATAAAACTTAAAATAATTTTTTTTTGCTTGGTTTTAAAAATATTAATTTTTCAAAAAGAAATTTCATAAATTAATTTCATTTAGAAAAAAAAGTTTTTCAAAATTTTGATATGCAGAATTAATTTGGCTATCTAGATCTTTTCAAATTTCAAATATGCATCCAGATATTCATAGAGCCGTTACCGAGAAAGCCAAAAATAAAAAAAAAACGTTATATGAAAAGCCCCGTTAATAGACTTTTCCCGTATATGTGATTCTGATCAAATACTAGCCAATACCAAAAATCTCAAAAATGTTCATCAAAATCGTTGCAGCCGAATCACGAATCCTAAACTTGCCTTTCCGTCCCTATAATCGTAGGTAAAAAATAAAACAAAAATCATATAAAAAATGTTAGCTGTCATACGTAATTTCTTCATAAAAATTACTCAAAAATTTTGCTTACTTATCAATAAAAAAAAATCTCATCTAAAGGATCTTAAAAAAACGACAAAAAAATCCTGAAATCACCAAAATCTTAAAACAAAAATATAATTAATTCTTCCCCTCTTACCAAAAAGTCCATAACTCAATCACTTTGCTGTCATTGCCTCTTATACGAACGATGTCATCAATGGCAATGGCATTTACTGTCGACACTATCAAACATCATCGTTAATTTAATGTTCTGACAAAACGATGAGCAACAATAGATCCGAAAACAATGCCATTAACTTTAACCCCCAAGAATCGAAGAATGGTCCCGCCAAATCCATTAATTACGGGCCAAACAACACTTGAGAGAGAAAGAAGGACTGACATCCCTAAAATTCCCAAGCTCTCTAGCCGAATGATGTCCTTTAAACGAATTCTTAACGGGTCATTAATTTAATAATAATCAGATCAACAAGAACTTTGACCTATTTGTTAAACACGATTGAACAATGTCCTGTCAGCCATCATCGGCCGGAAATGGTAGCCGCGAAGGGGAGCGGTGGTTTTAATGTTTTTTTTTCATGGGGCAAATACATTCTTTATAAAAGTATAAAATGATAAGCGTGACAATGAGATTGTATGTGTGTTGTGAACTGTTTCCTGAAATTCTTTTACAAAATTTAATTTTTTTTAGGTAATAAAAGTCTGTGTTAGTGGCATTCACGTTTGTCGCTTAGTGCGTCTTGCATAATATCGATTTTATATGCCATAATCGAAGAGAATACAGGAACCTACATTATTCAAGGAGGAAAGCAATGTTCTTTTAAAATACCCATTCGGGATTTTCCTGTAACTGTCTCACTCTGCGACCTGGAAATTCCGTTGCACTGATAAATTCTATATTCAAGGACTGAAAAGAACCAGTGCCGTTCGAAAAATTTTGGTCAAACCCTTTATTACCCTTTTTCGGCGCAGTTCTTGGAATTTATGAGAGGTACGAGATTTTTTTGCACTAGGTAGCAAATTGTCGTTCAAAAAGTGCATAAAAATCGATGTTCTAATGAAGAAGAGGTGCATTCAGCTCGTGATAGCAGTCCAAAGCGAACCGAAGTGAATAAGTGAAAAAAAATGGGGAAAATAAGACAATATTTTGTGTCTGTCACGTCCTAATTTGACAACTCGTGAAATTTCCAAACGATTGAATGTTGCTCAACAAACTGTGGCATGGAATTTGAAAAAATTATCTTGCGACCGGGACAGCCAGCAGGAAAAAGGCTTAGGGAGGCCAAAAAATACGACCCCAGTGGAAGATCGTTTTTTGGTGCTGCAAAAGCCGTCGGCATCGGTTCAAGACTTCCGAGCTACAGGAAAAGTTATTTCGTCAAGCGCAGTGAGGAAAAGGCTCGTAAAAGCTGGACTTAGAGCACTCAAGCCAGTACTGAAGCCAGATTTTCCAATAAGAGTCAAAGAAAAACGATTGGCCTGGGCTCAGGAGCATCTTAACTGGAATCAAGACATGTGGAATAACGTTATCTTCTCCGACGAATCAAAGTTTAAGCTGCATGTTGGAGATGGGAGGATTCTTGCGCGAAGAGAACCAAAGGAAAGACTAAGCTCTGAATGCATCTTACGGATGCCCCCCAAAACTGAAGGTGCGATGGTCTGGGGATGCTTCTCTGGAGATGGAGAAGATAGAATGGTCTTTCTAGAATCGAAAGTTACTGCAGAAGTTTACTTACGGGTTCTGAAAAATGAATTTGAGCCCTCTGCGCTGGAGTTTTTTGGTGACACTTGCAGATTCATTTTTCAACAGGACAATGCTCCTTGCCATACAGCCAAAATTGTAAGTATGAACTTGTTTTTTTTTTTACATTAAAGATTAATATCAGGCTTTTAAATAAGCTAGAACTTCTTTGACTAAAAATAATATTTGCATTTTTTTTTTAGGTTAAAAAGTACTTCGAAGAAAATAATGTCGATGTATTAAGACCTCCCTATAGTCCAGATCTCAATCCAATTGAGAGTATCTGGTCAATAATGAAACTCAAGGTTGCGAAGAAGCGTCCAGTGTCAATTGGAAACCTAAAAAAAATTAACTTATCTGGACCTCGAACACCATACCTGCATCCATATGTAATAAAAGCAAGAGGAGGTCCAACAAAGTACTGAAAAAGATAGAGAATGTTTCTGAGAAGCAATAAAAAAACAAAAAAAACTGCACAAATAAAGCATTTTTCTTTAATCCCAACAACATTTTACTCCCGTGACCGCGTGTAAAAAATTTAATACTCTAAATGTATCATGAAACGATTGAAACCGCAAAAGAAAACGAAACCTCATTAAAATAATTTAGTTATTGCAACAAATTTGACAAAATTCGAAAAAAAAAGTTTGACCAACATTTTTCGAACGGCACTGTATATTAGGGTGGGCCTTTTTTTCATCTTTTGAATTTTGGATTGTAATAGCAATAAAAAGTGGCTATTTGGGGTCCTTATGACGTATGCCAAGAATTTTTAAATCTATTGAAAGTAACTGTCTCCAATTTTCATTCAAAAAATTGATAAATTTATTGATTTCGCAAAGTACATTTAAATTTGTATTTCATTTTTATTGTTCAAATTTTCAAATAACATAGCTAGCTTTGCTCTTCATTTCTAACATTGTGGGCGAAAAAGTGATAGATATTTGGAAACAAGCATCGATTGTTTCCCATTAAAGAATGTTGCAAATGCTAAAATGTTATCATGGTAAGTGCAAACAGCTACTTAAATTTCACCCAAGAATTCCAAAAAAAAGCTGGAAGTGTTTATTGCTTCAAGTAAAGCTTTGTTTGATATTTCATCCTGTAAGTGTTCCGATTTTTCTAAATGTACTTGTCCAAAAGAAAGAAAAGTTCCCTCTAATGAACAAGAATTCCTTATTGACCAAAGAACGACCAGAAAAATGAAAATAGGAAACACAGATGCCGCAACAACAAGAAAAATTCAAAAAAGTATGAAAAGGAAGCTTGATAGGGAAAAGTTAACAAGTTGTACCAAGGAAACGGTCACAAATGCGTCGGCAAATTCTGCTTCTCCTCATAACAGCTCATTGGACGAATCAACCGATTCATGTGAAGATACTGATAAAGAAGATTTTCCTAGCGTAGCCACTGTAAAGAAAAAGAAAATACAGCCTTCCGTGAACTATTCCGCATTATCTCATACCTGTGACCGATATGGCGTGTCAGACAGAGCTGCAGCAGCAATCGCCTCCGTTATCCTACAAGAATCTGAATTGCACATTATTGACAAAAATAAACTTAGAAGGGAACGAAAAAAAGCTAGAGAAAGTGTTCAAACGAAAGATGCCGTTTCGAAAATCTGTGCGTTGTATTTTGATGGCCGAAAAGACAAAACCTTTGTTAACAAAAAGATTAATGATAAATATTACCGTGAGATAATAGTTGAAGAACACATTTCATTAATTAGCGAACCAAATTCAAAATATTTAGGTTATATTGCTCCACCAAGAGGCACAGCTAAGTGTATTGAGCAAGAGATAACTAACTATTTTTTGACAGAAAATATATCACAAACAAATTTGATGGCTATTGGGTGCGATGGTACAAATGTCAATGTCGGAAAATTTGGAGGAATTATCCGTCTACTTGAAAAATCCTTGAACAGACCATTGCAGTGGATGGTTTGTATGCTGCATATGAATGAACTCCCATTTCGTCATCTTTTCGCTCATATTGATGGTATGACTTCAGGTCCAAAACCATTTTCAGGTGTTATTGGGAAAAAATTGGAAAATTGTGAAGAAAATACCATCGTTGACTTCAAAAATATACCAAGCGTCCCCCTACCAGATATGGACACAAAAAATCTTAGCTCTGACCAACTTTATTTGCATAGAATTGTATCAGCGGTTATGACTGGCAGCTGCCCAGAAGACCTTGCCGACAAATCACCCGGGAAAATGTCTCATGCTAGGTGGCTCACGCGAGCTAATCGAGTCCTTCGTCTCTACATCGCAACAACACATCCTGATGAAAAACTAACAACGTTGGCAACTTATGTTGTCAAAGTGTACGCTCCAACTTGGTTCTGCATTAAAAAAACACCCAACATGCAAAGATGGAGCGCGGCATCTATGGCACTTAATCTCGACATCTCGTTACCTTTCCTTCGACCTAAAACCTGTTATTGATCCAGTCATAAAACGCAACTGTTTTTTTTGCACATTCTGAAAATTTACTGCTGGCAATATTAACCGACTCAAGCAAATGCATAAGAGAGTTGGCTCTGCGTCGTATTTTGAAAGCCCGCACTTTGAAATATGAGCAGCTCAGAGTTTTTGAGGTCCCAAAAATAAAAATGGAAGCCAGAGTCTACTACGATCTCATTGACGTTTTTGATCCCCCTCTGCTGAAAAGCGTTTCCAATGAAGAGCTTAAATTCTTCATTTCTCAAGAAGAAAATGAAATACATTTTTTGAAATTACCATGTCACACTCAGGCAGTTGAGAGGGCAGTAAAAACCGTGACGGAAGCTTCAGCAACTTTATGTACAAAATCAGCACGTGAAGGATTTATAAAATCCAAGCTTTTGTCTCGCAAATTGAAATTCGACAGCAAAAAAGATTTTCGAGTTATATGAAATCAATTATTTATAAAAACATTTTTTTTTTTAAAGTATTAAATAAAAAAAATATCAGTTTTGTTGTATTTTACTTATAAAAAAAAGTTGTTTGTACCTTAGAAAAATACGACTTAAGATTTGTTTACCCAATTTTGTAGGCAGAAGATGTTATCCGATTGAAATGAAACTTTCAGTATTCATCCATAAGACCATATAGCTACTTCTTATACCTATTACGAACGGCCAAAAGCAAAAAACAAATTTTTCATAGAAAAGTGACCCACCCTACTGTATATCAGACATTATGGTCTATGGTTCAGTTCATTAATGAATTAATAAAAAGACATAAAATTGTTAACAGCTTTAATGAAAGTTTGGATCAGCTAAGGAAGTTCTAGATTTTCCAAGAATACAACACTTACGATGATTATTACAATATTTTGTAAAAAGCTTAGAAACAATAAATAAAAAAAACAAATGAAGGCAAAACTTTATTTCTAAAGCTGGGGTATTTTTTATTTTAATTCATTTGCTTGTTTGAATTTACATACTCTGTACGAAGGCATCCTGGATGCTGTTTAACACTTCTCCCACACTCAC
The DNA here is from genome assembly GCA_963971375.1 of Platycheirus rosarum. Lineage (NCBI taxonomy): Eukaryota > Metazoa > Arthropoda > Insecta > Diptera > Syrphidae > Platycheirus > Platycheirus rosarum. The sequence goes on along the minus strand of OZ020507.1, from coordinate 300,682,457 downwards.
GCAAAACCTTTAGCAGTCCAGACTCCAGAGGAACATGGAATATTCATTTAAATTTTCAAAAAACAACATCCATATTTATATTTAGTAACCTAACACAACACGGAAGTAAACGTAACGTTTAATAAACTTTTCAAAGCGGTCGTTGTAATATGTTTATGCTAAAATTATTTGCTCTTGTATACTATAAAGTAGGTGTTGCTTTGATAGGGTTTTTGTGGAATTGGTTATTTAACACAGAGAAGGAAACTTTTTTAAATATGAATGAAACAAATGGCCACTTTAGTGGCACTGGAACTCAGACTAGCTTTGCTCTTAAGAGCCTCATTTCCCGTTTTGTTTTTCAAATAAATATGTTCCTCCATTTTTGAAAAACAACAAAATAAAAACCAATACAAAATATAAATACAAATTTAAAACAATTCCAAAATAAGTAGGTAATTTATACGTGGAAACATAAAAAGAAATTATACTACTTCGAGTATTATACTCAATGGAGCACGTGTTATGATTATCAAATGTTTTTGAATAGAGTGTAATTTAAGGCGAACAAATGTTCTTGTAACTGGAAATATGATTTTAAAAACAGAAACCGGAGTAATAAAAATAGACTTAAGAATAATCTACAAAATCAACTGAATTTGAACTTATTTCTTATTTCTTTCCTTTCTGTCGGAACTGAGAATACAACTCATATACTTGAGTTTCCTAGTTAGAATTTAGAAAGGAGCTTTGAAAATGACAGGCGTTGGAACAATAACTGAAAAATTTGCATCTCTTGAGCACAGAAGTAATGTTTCATGAATTTCGTTATTTCATCATTATTCCTTAATGTTCTAGCTAAATACGCACACGGGCCGACAATTCTTCCTTTCAAACCTTTTAATACCCCTTAGAACCCCTTAGTGCCCTAGTAAGCACGCCCAGGTCATAGATCCATGACGAGCTAATTTGGAAATTGGTTACAATATTAATGGATTGAATTTTTAATTGAAGAACACGTATTGTCGAAAAAAAAATTGGTAAATTCCAAAGATCATTGTTTTGACTGGTTCGCAGTTTAATCAGCCGCGGCAAATCGACTTTCTGCTGAAATGTTCTACCTATATGCTACATTAGCTATTGGTCAAATCAGAATAGGCGAAAATCTACCAACACTTCAAAATAAAGTGTTTGGATGGATAGTAGCTGGAAAAGTGAAAGGTGAATCAAGACTTCTCATTTCGGAAATTCAAAGCTCTTTAACGAAAGTTACCAATTCTAAGGAACTTAAAAGGCTCTGTCTGAACAGAATTTTTGGTGTTGTACTAAAAATTGGGCCACATATACTATTGCGTCCGAAAACACGATAGTAGCACTAGTACAACGAAGCTAAGGATAGTTGTTGATGGCTCATTTTTATTTTCATTTCAAATAGAATTAGTCACTGGATTTCATAAGAATTAACGAGAACTATGTTTCCTACTGTATTGTTTATTCCGGAGTCTCATCGACCCAAACATTTTGCTTTGTCAGCAGTGCAATTTGTAAGGGGGCATGCTGCTCCCCTGGAGCCCATCTACTTGACCAGACTATAGAATTTGGAGTGGGTGCGATTATAGGTACAATAATGCAAGTGCAGATTAAACATTTTGAGATGACAATCAAACAGGACATTACCATGATAGAGAAACATATTTGAGTTACTGGCAAAATTCTGTCTGTCTCTTCGTATGTACTTTGGACAACAGTCTAACCTAAAAAAAAAATTAAGAAGGTGTCTTATAAACGGTACCCCATAGGACACTTTTTTTCTTCGACTTTCCCGAGAACTGGTATTTTTTTGTATTTTAAATTTTTTTTTATTTTTTTTTTTTTTTTTTGAAAAATCGATATTTTGAAAACGCTTTAGTGAATAGTTTTTAAATTTTATTTTTAAATGTAGGTTATTTTTGTGCTTAGGTTTGCATTCTTAAACTATTTTTTTTCGATTTCTGAAAAAATTAGTTAAATAAAAATCGTTCCTACGATTTCGAAAACAAAATTCACGTTTTTACTTCCGATTTATTGGGACTATAAGGCAAGTTATGCACTTAAAAAAGAAAAATTCTAAGAATCAAACATGACATTATGATAATACAGAAGTCGAAAAAAGTGGGTCAGAAAATTCTGTCAGTCTGTCTGTCTGTCTGTCTGTCCGTATCGAGTACTCTACCCGACTATTTTTCGAATTGGCATTCTAGCTCCAAAACTAATGGCACCTGCCACATAACTTTTAATGAAAATCTTATTTTTCTCGAAAACGGCTCCTACGATTTTGATAAAACATTCTGAATGGTGTTTTCTATGCAAAATCTATCCTTAAGTTTTAATGGATTTTTCAGAAAAAGTTTTATAACGGTACCTCCATTATGACCAGTTTTTTAAAATCAGACTTTCTCGTTAACTAATTGACGGATTTTGATGAAATTTTCAATAAATGTAGTGTTTTATGATTTAAATAATATTGCTTTTTAAAATTTTCAAAAATATTTTTTTTTTTAAATATTTTGTTTTTTGAATATTTTAAAAACGAACCTACAGATATTTTTTTTTTATTTTTCTTCAAGTATAAACTATAGATTTCTTTAAATTGACATACTCAAAAAAAATTAAAAATGTGTTTTCGAAAAGTTTTTTCAAAAAAACTTAAAAAAAACGTGACGTGATAACATCTTATAAATCGATGTCAGGGACAAGCTACACATACGAAATAACATGACTCATGCTGATAATGCTGATAAGAAAAGTGACGCACGCTGCGTCAACCAAAATCGATCGCAAACGTATTCTGAGCACCAACAGCCCTTTTAATAAAAAACGCTTATTCCACCTTTATTCCACGAGACAACTAAACCATGGAATGAGACTTAATCTACGGACTAAAATTTCTCATTAATAAAAACAAAATGTACGAGAAATAGTAAAATGATGTGTACCAAAAATCCTCTAAGAAAATCTACTACAATAAACAAGTTTCGCAAGTTTATCAAACCTATTAATTCATTTCAGAATAATCTTTCGCTATTCCACGCTTGTTAATTTGCCTACAAGCGAACATGAAAAAAGGTGCAAATTCCCAAAATGATTCAAAAAGAACAAGAAGAGAACAAGAAATATAAAATAGGCGGAGTTTTGTTAAAGTAGAAAGCAGATGTAGATATTGGGGTGTGTTTGTTTTCTTATGACGTTATCACTTAAAATTATCTTCCGTAAAGCGAAAAATATTTAAATTGCCTCCAAAACCTATATTTACCTTTCAATAATATGTAACATAAATAACAAATATTCTTGAATATGTATATGGGTGATAAACAATAAGAATCACGCAGAACTAACAACTACAACAAGTATTTAAAATATCAAAATTTATTCGTGTTCAATAAAAAAAATCTTGAGTCTTGAATCTTGATTTTTTGTATTATAATATTAATATTTTTTTTATTATATTAAGTTCTTTTGAGAACTGAAATTTTGTTTTTTGAGAGATAAATTTCGATGTTCATTAAAATATTAAAAACATAACAATGACAAAAAATCCATTTAAGAAATTGCTATACATATTTCATATAATTTAACAAAAAATATTGTTGATATGAAAAAGTAGTTTTTTTTTGAAAAGTACAACGACCGGACAGCAATCCCGCCAAATTGGAGTAGATTCCTGTGGTGCGAAAACATTACTGGACGAAAATACTTTTTGTGTTTGAAAAATAATTGGCGGAAAAATGTTACACGGGCAATTGATTTTCCGAAAAAAGTAACGCTCCTGTCCAACAATATGGCGTTTTTACAATGCTGTTGTCAAATTACACTAACCGAGGAGGACCGGAAGTTCCAGCTTATATGGTAGAAACGATCCATTTAAGTGCTTTAAACTCAACTCAGTCACCTCTACGGCACTACAACAAGGAACGTTCCACATCCGGCTCAATGGTGTTGTCCAGTGATTTCTACATGCATGATGTGATCACTGGTTGAAACAAGTAATCCGAACTTTTGGCTACACAAAGTGAGCTTCAGATTATCCTTCATGCCAGCGGCTTCAAGCTTCAAGGTTTGAGTGACTGCTGTAGTAAAATGTCATAATCTTTTTTTTCTGTAAAACACCTTTCCCTTGCCATTTTATATCTTCTACTGATATTACATATGTCAGCTTTGTATGATGAGGCCAGGAAATTGGCTAGCTGATGTGCAGTTCGAGCTTTGTAGAGCCATCTCATGTTTCACACGCTGTTGTCGTTGCTCGTTTCGTCGTTGTGCTTGTTGTCAGGTTCAGAATTTTCTTTTTTTGAGAGGAAAGGTTAACCCTGTGCGACTAGCCCCCACTACCCATATTAGGGCAAGCTTATTAAGAATAAATAAATAAATAAAAGTTTCTTACCAGCAGTCGCCACGAGAAAGCTGTGGAGGGACTTCCGTCAGTCGGTATAGTAGCAGCACGTTCAGACTCTCTAATGCTACATGTTAATCTCCCTACCCCGCAGATAGCTGACCGGCATGCACTTATTCTATTATTTTGAATTACCTATGTTATGGATGAGGATACAAAATTCTGTCATCCCAAAGACTTAAAAACAGAGATGAGTTTCTTAAGAGTTTAACAGACAGACTATTTATTTATTTTTTTTTTTTTATAATTAACGCGCGCACAAGGAATTATGTTTATTTAATTTTAACAATTATAACAGTTATATTTTGTTTCTCTCTTTTTCTTTGTAGTTTTTATATTGTAATTAATAAGTCGCTTAGTACCACATATTGATTTATCATATGGTATAACATACCGAAGCTTACACAAATTTTATAAGATATTGTATCTTTTAGTGTTAAGACTATTACTCATATAAATAATAATAAAATAAATAAAAAAATAAAAATTATGTGTTTCCCTTTTAATGTAGAACACACTGCGCGGGCATTACGAAGATAGGGAGGGGAGAGATAGGAGGTGCCGATTAACATTGGTTTTGAATGTTAGCAGATCAAAATGGCAAGGGAAAATCCCGCCGGGTAAACTATTCCAAATTCGTGTCGTTCGGCTAAAAAAAAGAATCCCTTTATTTCACGGTACGTCCGAAATTGGGCTCAAGGGTGAACTGATGAGCATTCCATGCGAGCGAGTATTACGGGAGAAACTTTTAAGGGGAAGAATGCAACTGGCTACTTCGAGTGAACATTTTTTGTAAAAGAAACGATAAAATAAGGAAGGACATGAAACATTGCGTCGGTGTTCGAGTGGGGCAATTGTTTCAGCGGCAGTTCTATTTCCTATCAATCTTCGCTCGATTTTGTAGTTGAAGCGATGTTTGCGAAGCACCTGCCCAGTGGTGGGAGTTATACTCGAGTTTAGGGCGTATAAACGCTTTATAGATTGTAGCCAGATCAGATGGGGAAAAATACTTCTTACACCGATACAGAAAACCTAAGCACTTTGCAGCATTCTTAGCGATCTCAAATATATGGTCGTTCCAACGGAGGTCGTCGTTAACACACATACCGAGTACTGAGAGCTTTTCGGTTTCTTCGATGTAAGTGCCATTCATGGACAATGGCATTGGGGGTATGTTAAGCCTTAACGACAGAAGACAGCATTGAGTTTTCGAAGCATTAAACTCCACACGATTCCTATTACCCCATTTGACAATGCTGTATAAATCGGAGTTTAATGAGCTTGACATATGGTACCGTTGCAATTGTACGTCCGAAGGCGAAGGACGTGAATTATCGAACGAATATGAAAAGCTGAGGGTAGAGTCGTCAGCAAAACAGTTAAGTGGATTAGAAGTAACAGACATAAGATCATTTATAAAAATGAGGAAAAGAGTCGGAGACAGAACAGAGCCCTGGGGCACACCATCATTTATTTTGTGCGAATCAGACTTGAATCCGTCCAATACAACTTGTAATGAACGGTCCAGAAGATAGCTTCTAATCCAACGAACAAGAGTATCATCGATCGCAAAAGCACGCATTTTCGATAAGAGAGTTTCATGCCAAACTCTATCAAATGCCTTGGAGATATCAAGAGCAATAATCTTACTTTCACCAAAGCGATGTAAAGATTTGTTCCACTGTTCGGTGAGATATGCCATCAGATCACCAGTGGAACGGTGTTGCTGCGGAAGCCATACTGACGGTCATGGAGAAGCTTTCGATATTCCTTAAGCTGACGGTTAATCAGTGTTTCCATGACCTTTGAAAGAAGGGATGTCAGTGCTATGGGTTGGTAGGAGGAGGGGGAGGATGGGTAACCTTTCTTAGGGACAGGCTGGACAAATGCTGTTTTCCATCTTGTAGGAAAGATTCCAGAAGAGTAGGAGCGATGGAAAAGCTTACGCAGTGGCTTTGCCAGTGTGGAAGAACACCTCTTCAGAAGAATCGGGGGTATACCATCCATGCCATTATTAAAATACATCTTCCTCTTCCAAGCTTCTTGTGCTTATTTTCCTTGTTTACCGAGTGTTCGGTATGCTTATGGATAAATTATATCCCATCAAAATCCCGTTAAAGCTTCTTAAACTTTTCTGGTATTCGTATTATGCTATTTAAACAGGGGATGGTCCAAACTTTATTTTAAAACATATTATTTTAAACTTCTATGCTCTAGCGAAAGTTAAAAAGTTTTTTAAACAAAACTACCTTTTTTGTAGTGAACTGTATATGTACCTTTAAATTCAGACATATTTATAAAAAAACGGACATAACCTCTTTTTGTATTCACACAAAGCTTTTACAAGAGACCGTTAAAATACTTAAAATACGTTAATAACCAACTGTTTCTTCAAATGAAACCATTTGTCATTTTGACAGATTGGATTGATGTGAGTAATATTGTATGCAAATTGTTTCAGTTTTACCTTTTCTCTGGCCGCCAGGACGTTTGCAAAGCTGTCTGGCAGAACCTAGCTGAGGGAAGCTCCACAAAAATGTATGACACATAATTTGTCGTCAATTGGTGGAGATAAATGATGGACTTATGAATGATGTAGCAGAAAGTTATGTTATGAATAATTTTACTTGCGTTTATAGGTACTATAAGGCAAGTTATGGATTCGTGCAAAAAAAATTGGAAAAATCATATAAATATATAAATAAATACATAAATAAATTTATTGGTGCGACAGCTACTTAAGGAGCCAAGGCCTAATGACTTATACTCTCACCCATTCCTGTGTGTGTGTTGTTAATCTGCAAGAATGGAAGGGACCTACAGTTTACCGCCGAGTCCGAACGGCTATATGAGATGCAATTTTTCGAGACAAATTTTACTCTTGGAGGTTTTGTCAGTTCCTCGCAAGAGGCAGTACCCCAGAAAATATATTGCACGACTGGATCGCACGTACTTGCTCATATGTGCGGTCATATTGTAGAATAAAATTAAAAAAAATAAAGTGAACATCAAAGCATTTATTCGATTTTTCGAATAACGTACGTTAAAATGTATTGGGTGAAATAATTTAAACGCCATTTTATTTCTTTAGGAAATGTAAAAAAGTGTGAATTTTTTTTTCAAAATTGTAGGAGCCGTTTTTAAATAAAACGGTTTTTTTAACAAATTTTTTTTTTAAATTAAAAAAAAAATAATTCAAGAATACGAACTTAAGCACAAAAATAACGTTAATTTAAAAAAAAAATTAAAAAAAAAAAATTCACTTACCCGTTTTCAAAATATTGATTTTTCAAAAAAAAAAAATTAAAAAAATTATTAAAAATACAAAAAAAAAGTTGTCGAAAAAAAATTAATGCAAAATTACTCAGGCTACCTCCATCTTCTTGAATATCAATTTTGATTATAATCGGATTACCAGTTCTCGAAAAATTGGAAGAAAAAAAAACCGGTCCTATGGGAGGTACCGTTTTTTATCCCATCGTATTAAATTATTTTTTCACCAAAATATAATGCATATCTACATTAGCACACTGATTTTTTTTATAAAAAATTCTTGGAGCCGTTTTCGAGAAAAATAAGCTTTTACATAACGGTTATATGAGAGGTACCGTTAATTTTTGAGCTAAAAAAAAATTTAAAAAAACTCCTCTGTAAAATGTCAAAATAACCTTAAGTTCAAAATTTGAAGACGATTGGGGCAACCGTTTAGGCTGCAGTCCAAAATACATCCGAACAGACAGACAGACAGACAGACGGACAGAATTTTGCCAGTTACTCAAATATTATTCTCTATCATCGTAATGTCATGTTTGATTGTTATCTCAAAATGTTTAATCTGCACGAATGCATAACTTGTATTATAGTAAGGTGGCTATGAGCTGGATTTGAACCCAGGTTCTTTCGCTTAGCAGTCCGACACACTAACCACTAAGCCACGGGGCACGATGATATAGAAGTCGAAAAAAGTGGGTCCAGAAATTCCGTTCGTCTGTGTGTCTACCTCTATGTCTGTTCGCAACTCTACGGTCTAAACGGATGCGCCGATTTGCTTCAAAATTGGTATTTAGTATTTATTTATTAACATCTCAGGGGCTGTTTTTAATTTTTGCTCTCAATCTTTAACAAAAACTTTAATTTCTCGAAAACAGCTCTAACGATTTTGATAAAACTTTCAGTGTGCTATTTTTTTTTTATAACAATTCATCTCTCAGTTAAAATGAATTTTTCTAAATTCATTCCGTAATGGTACCTCTCATTTTTTTGAAATGTGGTTTTATCGTACACCATTATCCCGATTTTAAGAAAATTTTGCACACAGGAATTTAATTAAGAATTGCATATAAAAATTTTCAAAAACTTTTTTTTCGATTTTTTTAAATTTTCTAAGACAAAAATTTGGTCTTCGAAATATTTTGAAAACGGGTTGTTTAATTTTTGTTTTTGAATAATTTCCCAGATGAAAACTATAGATTTTCTTATAACGACATACTGAAAAAAAATTTAAAATATTTTTTCGAAATTAAAAAAAAAAAACTACTTTGAAAAGAACTGGTCGAACGATTTTCAATATTGTCATTTTTAATAGCAAAAAATAAGTGCCTTTTAGGCTCAAATAAATCTGTGCAAAATATTGTTAAATGTGATTAACGGGAACTGCCTTCGCAAACACATTGAAGTTTTTATAAAGAACGGACAAATCTTCGGACAGTGGAGTTACTTGTTTTAATTCCAAAATTGTTTTCTCTGTTCTGACCTGCTCTGCTGAAGTTGTACTTTTCGGTCGCAACCCCCGTTGCATTCTTTAGACCCAAAAGTACACGCCGAAAGTTTGTGCTCTTGATAGTGACGAAAGGGGTTATTGTTGTTGTCGTTGTCTATTATTGCTTCGTATCCCACACCTGGTGTTGTTCTGTTTTGGTGTGGTGTGCCGTTTATTATAACTGTTTTTGTTTTTTCTTGTTTTTCGGGATGAATTGAATGTCGTAGACAATATTAGTTCGTTATTGTTGTTTGTGTGGATCAGTCGCATAATCGTAACTCGCCTTTTTAACAGTTAAACTTAATTAAAATTATATGTTTGTAATTGTATACAAAAAAAACATTCAAAGAACGCGAAGTGAATTCAAATGCCCTATTTTTGGCGATTTTAGTGACTTAAAAGAAAACGTTCTGCCTACTTATGAAGATGCAATAAGATACTATGAATGGACGAGACATCAATTTAAATTGGAATTGGAAACTGCAAAAGAGCCCACCTTTCCGGAAAAAGCTGGTATAGTTTCATCCAGGATAGGAAATATATGGCGATCTGCATCTATTCCAACTGCAACACAAACGGTAATCGTGCAGATGCTGAAAGCGTATCATTTAAAATACAGAAATTTACTCAAATCTGTCAAGAGGCTTCCCCAAGAAAAATTAGAAAGTTTTCTACAAAGCGGTAAGTTGCTTTTTGATATTGCAAATGCAAGGAATTCGATCAATGCATCTGTCCTAAAGATAAAAAGGTTCCGAAACAAGAACAAGTATTTTTAACTGACCAAAGAAACACTCGTAGTATGGCAATAGGTGGAATCGAGGTCATTGTAACAAAAAAGCTGCAAAAAAGTTTGAAAAGAAAACAAATTCTAGAGAAACGCCAAACTTCTATTGCCTCCAGTACTTCTAGGCTAGTTGTTTTAGAGGAAAGTACTTCTTCGACATCTTCATCGTCAGCCTCTGAAAAGTCTAGAAGGACAGATAACTTCATACCAAAAGAAGAAAAGTAAAATGTCCTCAAGAGTTGATTTTCCTACATTATCAAAGACATGTGAAAAGTATGAGATGACAGATAGGGCAGCAGCAGCGATTGCATCTTTTGTTTTGTTTGACATAGGGTCTGATATCGGGGTAATCGACAGACATAAATTACGAAGAGAGAGAACTAAAACCAGGGAAAAGTTAATGGGAGAAAAGACTATTCCAGAATTGTTTGCATTATACTTTGATGGGAGTAAAGACAGAACCATAAAAAATATTAAAAAAGATGGTAAATGCTACAAAACTACGGTGGTTGAGGAACACATCTCATTGGTTCAAGAGCCGGGATCCATATAGATGGAATACGTTGTTCCAAAGACAGGTTCAGCCAAGGGAGTAGAAACAGCAATTAAGGGCTTTCTAACAGATAAAGGGATATCTCAACACCATTTCATGGCTATCGGTTGCGACGGTACAAATGTAAATACCGGAAAGTACGGCGGTATTATAAAACTCCTTGAAACAACACTCCAAAAACCACTTCAATGGAGTATTTATCTACTACACATGAACGAACTACCTTTAAGACACTTATTTCAACATCTGGTGTACTTCGGGACCTAAGTCTTATACTGGACCTTTGTTAAATTTTCAGCGCATCGAAGGTAGCACGCTGCCAGAAATGGCAAAAGATTTAAGTTCAGATCAAAAGTACTTGCACAAGATTGTATCAGCGGTAATATCAGGTTAATTCCCACAAGATCTGATTTATCAGAATTTGCTCTACATGGGTATAGCTTGGTGCCATTACTCTTTTCCCATCATGGTCTCGTGGTCTATGTTAGGAATGATATTGCTTGCCAGAGCCTTCCCCAATATGGGCAATGTTCCAACACGGACTTCAACTTCTTGTGGCTCAAATTCACTGTCCGCAAGCATGTCATTCATTATTGTTTTATTTACAGGAGTCCAAATCTCGACAGCAATTCCACTTGTAATGAGTTTGATGCGCTGTCTGATTCCATCTCGAAAATTGTTTCCCTTTGTCCTCGCACTGAAATCGTTATTACGGGCGATTTCAATGTACACAATTCCAATTGGCTCCGCTATTCTGGTCAGACAACACCCGAAGGAAGGTATGTCGAGCTCTTTGCCGGGTTACATCACCTTACCCAACTGATCGATGTGCCAACGCGTATACCGGATGTTGCTGGGCAAGCCGCCCATACTCTTGACTTGTTTCTTACTTCTCACTCTGATAAATATACCATTAGTGTAACTTCTCCATTTGGCACTTCAGACCATTGTATCATTTCAGCTAATTTCTCATCTCCCACCCATCCAGTTAAAGAAAAACTTCCCACCAGGACCGTTTGGCAATACAAGAAAGCCAACTGGGACGGCCTGAATATCTTTTTCCGAAACTTTAACTGGTCACTATGCTTCCTCGATAGTGACATTGATGTCAGTGCTGAAATGATCACAAATGTGATTCTTCTAGGGATGCGTGCTTTTATTCCTAACAGAGTAAAAAGCATCAAGCCTAAAGAAAAGTCCTGGTTTAATTCTGAGTGTAAAGAAGCTATCAGGCTCAAAGAAGTAAGTTTCCGATCCTACAAAGCCAACTCTACAGAGGAAAATCGGCAAAAGCAAGGAACTCATACAACTCTGTTATTGAAAGAACCAAATTTTTGTATGACCAAAAATTACGGCAAAAAATTCTGCAGTGTCCCAAAGGCAGTACAAATTTTTGGTCATTTGTAAAACATATAAAAAACTCCTCGACATCTTCGATTCCAACGCTCATCGACAATAACAAACCAATTGTTTACTCTTCAGAGAAGGCAAACTTGCTCGCCGCCCATTTCGCTGCCAGCTCCACGCTGCCTCAAAGCAACGTTGCCCCTCCTGTACTTGAGAATGTAAATTTTTCCATGGGACAGATTTTTTTTCGCACTCGTACCGTAGCAAGAGTTCTCAAAGATCTAGATATACACAAATCCGCTGGCCCGGATGGTATACCCCCGATTCTTCTGAAGAGGTGTTCTTCCACACTGGCAAAGCCACTGCGCTCCTACTCTTCTGGAATCTTTCCTAGAAGATGGAAAACAGCATTTGTCCAGCCTGTCCCTAAGAAAGGTGACCCATCCTCCCCCTCCTCCTACCGACCCATAGCACTGACTTCTTTCTAAGGTCATGGAAACACTGATTAACCGTCAGCTTAAGGAATATCTCGAAGATCGAAAGCTTCTCCATGACCGTCAGTATAGTTTCCGCAGCAACCGTTCCACTGGTGATCTGATAGCATATCTCACCGAACAGTGGAACAAATCTTTACATCGCTTTGGTGAAAGTAAGATTATTGCTCCTGATATCTCCAAGGCATTCGACAGAGTTTGGCATGAAGCTCTCTTATCGAAAATGCGTGCTTTTGGGATCGATGATACTCTTGTTGGTTGGATTAGAAGCTATCTTCTGGACCGTTCAATACAAGTTGTATTGGACAGATTCAAGCCTGATTCACATAAAATAAATGCTGGTGTGCCTCAGGGCTCTGTTCTGTTTCCGACTCTTTTCCTCATTTTTATAAATGATCTTCTGTCTGTTACTTCTAATCCACTTAACTGTTTTGCTGACGACTCTACGCTCAGCTTTTCATGTTCGTTGGAACGACCATATAATTGAATAAGCTAAGAATGCTGCTAAGTGCTTAGGTTTTCTCTATCGGTGTAAGAAGTATTGTTTTCCTTCTGATCTGGCTACAATTTATAAAGCGTTTATACGCCCTAAACTCGAGTATAACTCCCACCTCTGGGAATGTGCTTCACAAACATCGCTTCACCTGCTTGATAGAATACAAAATCGAGCGTTAAGATTGATAGGAAATAGAACTGCCGCTGAAACAATTGCCCCACTCGAACACCGACGCAATGTTTCATGTTTTTCCTTATTTTATCGTTTCTTTTATAAAAAATGTTCACTCGAAGTAGCCAGTTGCATTCCTCCCCTTAAAAGTTTCTCCCGTAATACTCGTCTCGCAAGGAATGCTCATCCGTTCACCCTTGAGCGCAATTTCGGACGTACCGTGAAATATAGGGATTCTTTTTTTAGCCGAACGACACGAATTTGGAATAGCTTACCCGGCGGGATTTTCCCTTGCCATTTTAATCTACGTGTGCGCGTTAATTATAAAAAAAAAAAAAATCTCCAGGCAAAATGTCTCATGCGCGTTAGGTCACACGTGCAAACCGAATATTGCGTTTGTATGTAACAACAGAGGGTCCTTTGGAAAACCTGATAACTTTGGCCACATTTGCTGTGAAAGTTTACGCGCCATCTTGGTTTTCAATTAAAAATAAACAATCGTGCAAAGATGGTACCCACCATCTTTTTAACATAATAAGGTCGTCTAGATATCTACCAGAAGATCTTAAGAAGGTAATCGATCCTGTCATTCAAAGAAATGGTTATTTTTCGCATCCCGAAAACATTCTCCTTGCAATAATAACTGATGAAAAGAAACACATTCGAGAACTGGCAGCTTGACGCATATTAAAGGCACGAAGTATGCCGCATACAAAATTAAATGCTGCAACATATATCGATTTGATAAATTGGCAGGAAAAAATAACTGAACCGCCGATTATGAAAAACTTGTCAGACCAAGAAATTAAATTCATCGTGGAATCAGGTGGCGAGGGTGAAGTGTTGTTTTTAAGGCATCCTTGTCATACCCAAGCTATTGAAGCGAGAGGCTGCCACTTCTCAACACACACAAAAGTCTCGATTAGGTGCAATAAAGGCCAAAAAGGATTCGCGGAAGATCATGCCTAAATTTGAGACGAAAAGGAATTTTAAAGATACTTAAAAATTATCAAACATATTGTTATGAAAATGAATACAAATATTTTTTATTGAATTAAATTATTCCCACCCATTTACTATTAAATTATGTTCAATGTTTTAGCCATAACAAAACAGTGAGAATTTCTATTAAATTCGAATTTTTGAGGTCAGTGCGGAGGCAAAAGATCCTTAGCAAACTAATCGAAAAATTACATTTACTTTTACTTTAACATAAGGCACTAGTCCCAGAACTAAAAAAAAAAAAAAAATCATACATCCGTGCTCCAGCCTAATACACATATGCAGCCACTTAGCAATTATCTAGCATAAGAACAAGTTCGTGCGACCCAGTCATACATTTTATTTAAATTTTATTCGACGATGTGACCGCACATATGAGCAAGTACGTGCGATACAGTCGTGCAATTTATTTTACTTTGTTTATTTTTCAAGATTATTTAGAAATTAGCTTATGAACATTTTCAAAATCCTCTCTAAGGTATGTTTTTGAATCAGTTTCAGAGTGTTTTGAATATTATGTTTGGTGTGTGAATTTTCAATGGTCAGACATAAATTTTCAAAACTCATTACTCAGAGTTTAATTTATTTCAACATTCAGTCCATTACGATAAATTGGGAATTTCGAAAAGAAGATTATGTGCAGATTACAATTTGAATTCAAAATTATTTCAAATAAAAAAAAAAAAAACAGTTGTACTTCAAAACCATTCATCAGCTTGGCACTGATTCGTCTCAGTCGATGAGTGTTTTTAGGCGCTACTGGAAAAGGAATGAAGCGTTTTGAGGTTGGGAGCGCAGTGCACATGTTCAGCGCAAATGTTTTGAAATAAGGATTACAAATGGTGAATACGTGCATGGATTTTTCCATACACGTCCAAAGGGCATAAGTATATACCACCTACGCTTGGAATATCATACAATCATTTTTGAAACATATAAAACAGTATCTCGAACTTTAAAAGAGTCAAATTCAAGAGCACAGAGTGACAGATCGTCAGATGCTACCTTTTTGCCTACAAAAAATGAGTCTTTTATGCAGACCTTACCCAGAACAAAAAACGAGTCCTTAAATTTCACATCACGTGCGTCGTCATCCTGGTACAAAAACGCTTCGGATGTATATAAAGCTGAATAAAGCAGCAGCAGTGGTGCAGATAAAATAAATTACACGAGTTAAATCATCATCAGCATCACCATCAGAAGGGTGCTCCACCGACTTCTGCATCATGGAGTGTGAAGTTAGGTGTTGCCAACGTAATGTTAGGACATCCCGCAACAACAAAAATAATTCCAAGTATTTCAAAACACTTATTTTGTCATGTGAGTATGGTTGACTTTCAAAGCTGTTTTCAGATTGAAAAATCCTCAAAAAAATATTATTAGTTATCCTTGTGAGGAGTTTTATTAAATGTTTAAATACATTTCATTTACAAATCACGTTCGGTACTTAGCCCTCCGTCAAAAGGTCAGTTTAGGGGTTCCATTTTGTGTTGGATGCATTTTTAAGGGATTTTTGCATTAAAGCGTGCACTGATGCAAATGACTGCTCAAGGATATTTTTTTTTGTTTTTTTTGCATTCTATTTAAAATAATAAAATTATTTCCACATGGAAAAATTATGAACAGACAGAGTAACCCGATGATGGCACAGAGTTTGGAAACTGACCGAAAGGGGGGGGGGATAAGTAAAAACAAGTGATGCAATCTCGTGAAAAAAAAGTTTGCTTTGCACATTTGCTTAACAGAGCGAGAATAAATTTAAGACTTTTGATGCGCCGTCCTTTTTGCATGACATAAGATAGAAAATACAATATTAAACTCAGAAAATTACTTCGCTTGTTTTTTAATAGAACAAAAATACGTTTTTTAAAAAAAATAAATTTTTTAAGTTTTATTAGAAAGAAAGTTTTTTTATATATGGAGAATGATAATCGTAAAGAGATACACGTACACATGAAGGGAGGAAAATTAAAAAATTATGTATACTCTTCTAAACTGTACTTAGATGTATGCAAAAGGAATTTATCGTTTCATTCAGCAATATCCCGGACCGGAAATGAATTCTGACATATTTTACTTCGCTTAAGATCCCTTGACACATCTAATAGGGACTTGACAACTTTGAATTTTTTTTTGTGAACGCAACCTTTCACTAATCATCGGACTGTCATTGGCAATTTATTCAATAAACTCAACATTTTAATTATGGTCTGCAAATTATAAAAATTTTCTACCGAAATTCGGAGTTGGTGACCACAAATTTAAGAGCGTTAAATTGTTGAATTTCATCGCAAAGTCATCTTTAGGGACGAAGCTCATTTTTGGCTCAATGGGTTCGTCAATAAGCAAAATATGCGTTATTGGTCGGGTGAAAATCCACATTTGCCTCATGAATCACCACTTCATCCACAAAAAATAACGGTTGGGTACGGTTTGCATGGCGGCGGCGTTTTTGAGCCATATTTTTTGGTCGACGATAACAATGGTCACGTTACTGTGAATTGCCAGCGTTATCGCGCCATGATTATCGATTATTTTTGGCCGAATTGGAAGATATGGACTTGGACGACATGTGGTTTCAACAGGATCGATTCATTGAAGATTAAGTTTGATGAGCTTTGATGTTATCTCAAGAAATGGGCCAGTCGATTGGCCGCCTCGTCCGTTTGATTTAACGCCGCTAGACTCTTTTTTTCGTAGTCATTGGCTTATGCCAACAAGCCGACGATGGAGGAAGAGCTCAGAGCCAACATTGAACGTGAAATAGCGGCCGTTTCGGCCGAGACATCGAAAATTGGGTCCAACGAATCGAACCCTGCAACCGTGCCCACGGTGGCCATTCGTTCATATGGTCGAGTTTCATTCATAAATGTTTTTAAATGCATGCATATGTTGATATTTCTGCTTTAGATGCTCCTGTTTTCAAGTGGACTCTAAACTTCTATGTACCACACGGATTTATTGGAGGTAACTATGAGTTTGGACGCATAAATGTGTCTTTGAATTCGCAAGAAAAGATATTGACTCCAATGGAAATTTTTATGGACGTCACAAAGCTAGATAATTTGGTAACAAATATTTTAATTCCCGAATTTATACGATATGCGGGCCAAAATGGGAGATGTTTCAGTATCAGTGAAGAGGTAATGAAAGCATTATTTTTGGGCATGAATTATGTTATGGGATACCATGTGCTGGCAACTTTTAGAAGTTATTGGTCAACTGATGAAGATATGGGTGTCGCTTTCATAGCAAATGCTATGCCAAGGACAAGATTCGAGGAAATACGACAAAATTTTCATTTTTGTAACAATAATGAGGTGCCTAAGACGAATTCCGCATATTTCGATAGAGCCTACAAGATTCTATGAATAATTCGAAGATCCAGGCTATTGATGAACACATGGTCAAATTCAAGGGACATAATTCTATGAAGCAATACATACAAAATAAGCCCATAAAATTGGGGTTCAAGGTGTGGTGTCGTGCCGAATCGGCGAAAAGATATCTCTTTCAGTTCGATTTATACACAGGAAGAAGAACAAATACTGAAGAGGGCTAAGGTGAATCTGTCGTGCTTGATCTAACAGAATAACTAACCGGACTAGGCTAGAAATCACCCTATTGGAAGATGCTCTCATTTTTGCAAATGGCCGCCAATGTCAAATCTTTTTGATCTGTTTTGGTTTTTTGAAGTCCCGTGTTTACGTGAACAAGCCCGAGACTCTGGAAGCCCTCAAGGACAATATTCGACACCAGTGCGAAAATCTGTCGCCCGAAGTTCTCGCTGAAGTGATGAAAAATGCCATAAAACGAGCCCTAATGGCAATCAATTGTAACGGCACCTATTTGGCCGATATCATCTTCTCGACTTGACCAATACAATTCTAAGGGTTCAAATAAACATAATCAAAAAACACAGAATCGAAGTTTTTCAATTAGAAAAAAAGAGAGCCAAACAACATCGGATGGATGACTTCTTTTGGCTCACCCTGTTGTATGGTATGGCCAAAATTACTCGGAACTAAAGAAAATTGAAGCCAGTGTACCACAAGGAAGTGTCTTAGGACCAACCCTGTATTTGTTATATACAATGGACATTCCAGTAGACAAAAACGCTATCATGGCCGCTTTTGCTGATGATACTGCAATATTGGTGCCAGATAAATCATTTACAAAGGCTACTAAAAAATTGCAAAATGCTGTCGATAAAGTTAATGATTGGACGCAAAAATGGCGTATCAAATTAAAGGAAACAAAATCGACGTATATAAACATAAGCAATGTTCCAATTTTTATAAACAGTAAAGCAGTAACTTACTCCAATTTCCAATACCGCCAAATACCTTGGAATGACTTTGGATGAAAGCTTAAATGGAAAGAGCACATCAAAAAGAAAAGAGAAGAACTTAACTTAAAGTATAGACCTTAAAGAGTGACCTGGTTACTAGGAAAGAAGTCTGACCTATCTATCCAGAACAAACTAATGTTATATAAACAAGTACTGAAACCCGTTTGGACATATGGCATCCAACTATGGGGTTGTACAAAGAAAACAAATGATGAACCCATCTAAAAATTCCAAAACAAGGTCTTTCGTGGAATAATTAATATCCCTTGGTATATAAGAAATAGTACTCTACATTGTGACCTTCAAATTGCAATGGTTACAGAAGTGGTTAAAAACACGTTGTATCAGACCTTGAGAGACTGTAAAGTGATACCAACTCCGAGATGGATATCGTCTTAAATGTACGAAACAATGTTCGGAGATTAAGAAGAACAAAGCCTCATGACATGAGCTGATGGTATAAAAGCTATGAAAAAGTGTTATATATGTAAACTTCCCCCAATGTGATTTAAAAATTAAGAAAGAAAAATCATTTGTCGATTTTTCATAGATTGGTCCTGATTCACCGTGTAGCCATATTGTACAAAATAAAAAATTATTCTCTTAAAGGCTGTTAGACTTAAAAAGAGTGTAGACGCGAAACAAATTAAAGACAAACGAGTGTTAAATAATAAAGGAGTGTACAAGATATCTTTTATTCTTTTTTAATAAAAGTAGGATCTGTAAAGAATATAAAGTGGGGGACTACGTTATGATAAAAAAATTTGTTAGTCAACCTGGAATATGCAAAAAGATAATACCCAAGTTTAAAGGACCCTACGAAGTGAGTAAGGTGTTACCGAATGATAGGTATTTAATAAAAGATGTGGAAGGATTTCAGTTGAGTCAGATACCGTATACGGGGATATGGGAAGTGGCCATACATACAGTGAGTTAACAATTTAGAATCAATCGGGACGATTGTATGTCAGGCCGGCCAAATTGTAGCCATATATTACAAAACAAAAAAAAAAATTCTCTTAAAGGCTGTCGGTGGAGGGTTGCATCTGCTCTTTATGTCTATATTAATATGTAATTATTTCTAAGTATTTGTATAATCTTACGAAAAGTTCATCGTTGAACACGATGAATTTTGTAAGTTCAGTTGAAAAAAGGCTTTCAAAGAGTGAAGACGCGAAACAAATTAAAGACAATAATAAACGAGTGTTAAATAATATACGAGTGTACAAGATATCTTTTATTCTTTTATTATAAATTGAACAGACAAATGCTTATAACCGGTAGATCTTGTGCGATAAAAAGTCCCACACTACTCGGTTGCGAATATTACCGAGTGTCTTTTGAAGATTTCCATCAGTTAAAAAATAAATTGCACGACTGGATCGCACGTACTTGCTCATATGGGCGGTCACATCGTCGAATAAAATTTAAATAAAATGCACGACTGGGTCGCATGAACTAGTTCTTATGCTAGATAATTGCTTAGTGGCTGCATATGTATGTGTATAAAGGGTGTTTTTTAGACGTGTGGTTTTCAAGAAGAAATAAAACGCATATAGTTTAATGCTATGGCCAAGAATCTAGCTTAATTATAAAGATAAGGGTTTGCATTACGTTCTAAAAATGATTTCGGGAAAGTGGCCGCCGTGGCTGGCTCGAATAAATTCCAGCCGAGGCCCAATTTTCTCAATTTTGCGAAAATTAGGATCGGTGGCCATTTCGTTTTAGGCCTATTCACCGAACGTGTGACGCCTCTAAAAAAAATATTGCCAGATTGAATGAAAACCACACGTCTATTAAAATAAAAAAAAAATTTTTTTTTGAAAATTATTTATATTTTTTTAATTAGTTTCAGAGTTTTCTTAGAAAAACTAAGTATGCAATCAAATTTGAAAACTAAATGTCTATCGAAGAAAAAAAAATTGAAGATCGTACGACCAGTTTTTTTTTTAAAACTTCGAAAACATATTTTGATTTTTTTTCTAGTATGTCATTATACGGCAATCTGTAGTTTTTATATAGGAAAATTATTTAAAAAAATTCAATGCCCCCATTTTCAAAATATTTCAAAAACCAAATTAAAAAAAAAAAAAAAATTAAAAATCGAAAAAAAAAGTTTTTGAAAATTATGAAATGCGATATTAATTGAATTCTAAATGACTTTTTTTTTTTTGTGTGCAAAATTTTATTTAAATCGGGATAATAATTTACGATAAAACCGCATTTGAAAAAACCGGTTATATGAGAGGTACCGTTATAGAACAAATTTCGAAAAATTAATTCAAACTAAAAGATGTATTATTGTAAAAAATTAGCACCCTGAAAGTTTTATCAACATCTTTTTGTTAAAAATTACATGGCAGGTACCGTTATTTTCGACCTAGAGCAAAAATGAAAAACACCCCCCGAGATACTACCTAATAAATACTAAATACCAAGTTTGAAGCAAATCGGCCTATTCGTTTAGGCTGTAGAGGCGCGAACAGACAGACAGACGGATGGAATTTCCGGACCCACTTTTTTCAACTTCTCCACTATCGTAATGTCGTGTTTGATTGTTAGAGTTTTTTTTTTTGCACGAATCCAGAACTTGCATTTTAGTACCTAAATCGCAAGTAAAAAAAGAATCACGGACAGTAATTTAGTTTTTAAATTATCATCGGCTTTGAACCTATCCTCATAAAATGGATTTCTTCTTATCTAGCAAATCAATACTAAAATGTTTGTTTCATATCTATCCTCCCTAATCGATTTAAGCTACCTCTGGGTCACCCAAGGCAGCCAATTAGGTCCTGTCTGTTCTATTATTACTCTTAACGATGTTGAAATGGTCATCACACATTTCCACATCTTCTATACGCTGGGGCTGATGATACTAAGTTTAAAAAAAAAATCTTCCACACTTGACTTTTGTCTCATTTGACTTTATCTCGATAGTTCCTCAGTCGGGTGCCTCAAAACCCCTTAGAGCTAAATACTGCCAAATGTCAATCAGTTTTTCACGGAAGCGTTTTAAGTCTTATTCCCGTGTCTTAATTTTCCATAATCAACCAATACCTATTGTATATTATGTGACCGAGAGTTCAACTTCTTGGCCCATTTCAATATTATCATTTTTAATGCCAACACAGTTCTTGGATTTTTGAAATGTTGGTCAAAAGAATTCCCCGGCCTCTAAGTCAGTTGTTCATATCTATCAAACTTAAAAAATCAGCTGAGATTTTAGCAAAAGTGGGGATAAAACTTCGTAATGCACAATAGGCCCACAAAAATTATATTTTTTGTTTGCCCTCTTTTTTATGAGTTAGAGATCTGGTAACCCTACTTGGGAATAGTACGTCTAACTATCGTCAAACTAAAGATTCTATTTCAAGTTGATAACATTGATTGGAACGAGCTTATTAGAAAAGGTTAAGGGAAATATAAGAACTTTTTTTTTTAAAATTCTTTATTTACTCAAAATATCCATGCATGTTGATTAAAATAACACGATTTTTTGCCATAGTATTTGACTATATTGCTTTTTATTGCATTTCCAAAGAACAAAGCAAAACCCAATTAGAAGTTATTGCTTCTTCCAAGAGTTTAGCTGTGAGAAAAAGTGGAAATGCTATCATCGTCAACTAATTCTGTTCCTTTACAACTTTTTGGTAAATAATAGAGATCTCTTGAAAGCACCGACTTTTCCCTAACACATAAATATCAAATGAACAACCTGTTTCCCATGTCAATCTAAAATACAAATACTCCTTTTCATCCTTTTTCATCAAATGTCAGACAAAAAAAAAAAAAAAAAACCTACCAAATTCAAAACGAAAATCTGACAAAAGGGTAGATTTTTATTTGAAAATCCACTCCTCCTCACACTTTTCTATCATGTCATTCAAAGACTTACCTCAGCATTAGGATCCACCAGAACACAGAGTATATTCTACACACACCAATAATTTCCAAAGCTTAATTTTCAAATGCCTCCCACAGTATCCTGGGAAAACCTCGCCTGCCTTTGCTTCAAATGTATCCACCCGTGAACTTAAATGGTGTAATAAAATTCATATTTCCATAAAATGTGTTTAGAAATGAACAATAAAATCGTAATAAATGGCCTAAAACAGATTGAGGAAGGAACTCTAGGAGCACAGCATTTTGTTGCACAACGACGGTTTCGCCACCCGGGTATTTCACGGCCCGATTGTCGTTAGGCACCCTCATTCAAATCAAATAAGGGAAGTCATGATGATATGTGACTTTCATAACAAATTCCCGGAATTACCAAATTATCAGGAAAATATGAGAAAACATCGTTCCTGAGAGCAAATAAATGCATTTTTGTTATTCCACAAAGTTGAAAAAACCAGACTCAAGACTGCAGATTCAGTGGCAAACAACTTCTGTCCGTTGTACTTCATTTTTCCACACTCATCTATCTATCCCTTGTTGACCTTTCCCCGGGATTACGAAGCCCATTATAGTGAAAAATGAGTACATTCTTTCTAAAACTCACATCCGAGAACGAAAACACCTCTGCAAAACTCTAGGAACGTACGAGTACAAGCTATACAAGGCAATAATACTCTGGAGTCCTTGAAAATTTCTCTTATCCAGAGAAAATGAGTTTTTACCTTCGTAGTTCGTACATCAACCGCTTTTTATTTCCCTCTTTTGCATTATATTGTGGTCGTTAGCATTTGTGGATAAAAAAAATAAAAATGGAAGAAAAACACAAACAAAGACTTAAAAGCTCAAACCACGAAAGGATTAAAAAAATGGAAATACTGACTTTTGGTTTTTGGTGCGAGATGTGTATTTTGTTTGCCCCACGGAATGTGGCACCTCATGGTTTAGTTCATCTCGACTTTGAAACTTATTTTCATGAACAGGTTGATTTTCAGACTTCACATCAGCATTTTTTGTTGATTTTTTTTTTTTTTGGCTTTATCGTTTGACTGCAACCAGTCAGCTTATTCGTCCCTGCTCCAGGGTTCATAATGATTTATGGCAACATTTTGCAACTTAAGTAGCAAGGACGTGGCAAGGGAGTAAAGCGTTGCATTTTTTGTTTGGTTGAATACCTCTCAAAAAATGTAATACAGTTGACATTGTCAGAATTTAAGGTGAATTTCATTTACAAAATTTAAAAGGCTATGGATAAATAACGGTTTTTTTTTCTTTCGAGGTTCGAGCTTGGACCTTGAACTGCGAAGGAAACTACATATGAAGAATGTGCGTTGTCTCGCTGGAACTAAAAATTACAAAAGCAATGTCGTGGTAATTCTGTGGTGTTATTGTGTATTTCAAGCCCATTTTTGGATGAAAAGAGTGTCACATTCGACAGCGAATGGATTGAAGCCATTATCCATAAGTTTAGATAATTTGGAATACCTTCGTCATTGACAAAAATTTTGTTCTTCCAGGAAATTCTTTGTCCAAATAGGAAGCTGTAAATCATCAATCAAACACATCAAGGCCAGAGTTGCGCGTGGGTTAAAATTGGGACCTTTCCTTTTTAACCTTATGTCATTCGACCAACGCATGCCAACGGACTGCGAAAACCTTCTCTTCGCTGATGACTTACCTACGCCTCTTAATTATCTCCAATAATTTTTCACCTTTTTTTCGCATTTGATAGAGTTTGGCATCAAGCCCTTTTATCGAAAATACGTGCATTTGGACTCGATGAATCTCTTCTTCGTTGGATTAGTAACTACCTTTCGAACCGCTCAATTCAAGTTGTTTTGGACGTTTTCAAATCTGATATTCACAAAATAAATGCTGGTGTGCCCCAGGGTTCGGTTTTGTCTCCGACTCTTTTCCTTATAATTATCAATGACTTATTATCTGCAAAAACTAATCCAATCAATTGTTTTGCTGAAGAAACAGAACACCTCTCAGTTCTCGGTATGTGCATTACAGACCACCTTCTGTGGAATGACCACATATTTGACATCGCAAAGAATGCTGCGAGGTGCTTAGGTTTCATTGAAAATGCAAGAAGTTCTTTACCCCGCTCTAGCGAAATTCCCATATTTGGGCAGGTGCTCCTATAACCCACTTGAGTTTTCTAGATAGAATTAAAAAAAGAGCTTTGAAAATGATAGGCGATCGAACAATAACAGAAACATTTACATCTCTTGAGCACCGCCGTAATGTTTCGTGCCTTTCGTTATTCTATTTTTACAAACAATGCTCTAGCGAAATAGCCAGCTGCATTCCTCCCCTGAAACGATTCAACCGTAATACTCGAACTGCTAGGAATGCCCATCAGTTTACCCTTGAGCCTAACTTCGGAGTTCGGACGTACTGTTAAGTATAGAGATTATTTCTTTAGTCGTACCACACGAATGTGGAATGCTTTGCCAGGCTCTGTTTTTCCCTCCCATTTTGATATGCAGAACTTTAAAACTAATTTCATTTCCTTAATGCTCGTGCGGTGTTTAAACATTTTAAGGGTACACACAAATCCCTTTCGCGCGTGTAAATTATAAAAAAAAAAAAAAACCTCATCTCCCCATAATAGTTGCTTGCAAGTCAGATAACCTTTTTAATAGACTTCAAGACATTGATAGCGTCATAACTCCCAAATGGAAAGATAGGAATGCAAACAGATACAAGACAAAACTTAATCAAGAGCCAGTTACAATGCCAAATCTGACGTCCGATAGTATCGAAAACATAACAAACTCAGTTCTATCAGCGGTGAGAAAATCTGCGACTGTATCTTCCCGAAATCATTTAGCTTCTTTTCAATCAGAGTGGTATGATGAGGAGTGCAGAAAAGGTAGGAAAAAACCTTTCGCATATTTAAAACTTTTTCGAAATACAAGTGACTTTTTCAAATCATTATAACGTACGTGCAGTCCAACCAAGACTATAAAAGGCTATGTAAACTAAAGAAAGAATTGTTTTTTAAAAAGTCTGCTTCTAAACTTGTGGAATGTAGGGATTCAAAATCGTTTTGGAAAGCGGTGCGTTTTTTAAATGGTCAAAGTTATAGAATTTCTTATGCAATCGATGAGAATTTACTCGCGACCTATTTTGAAGCTCTTCTTCTACCTGACCCTAATCTTAACACAATAAGTTTTGCTAGCCCAAACGTCATTATTTCGGATTTGGACTCCATTTTAACTATGGTTAAACTTTTATCAGCCCTGCATAAAATGAAAAACAACAAAGCTTCAGGTTCTGATGGAATCCCTGTAGAATTTTATAAACATGCTACCCCTGAGTTCTTGGAGTATATTTTTTATTTTATTTTTTATAATTAACGCGCGAAAACAAGGGACTATTTGTTTCCCTTTTAATGTTACACACTGCGCGGGCATTAGGAAGATAGGGAGGGCAGAGATAGGAGGTGTGGATTAACATTGGTTTTGAATGTTTGCAAATTGAAATGGCAAGGGAAAATCTCGCCGGGTAAACCATTCCAAAGTCGTGTTGTACGGCTAAAAAAAGAATCTCTATATTTCACGGTACGTCCGAAATTGGGCTCAAGGGTGAACTGATGGGCATTCCTAGCAAGACGAGTATTACGGGCGAAACTTTTAAGGGGAGGAATGCAGCTGGCTAACTCGAGTGAACATTTTTTATAAAAGAAACGATAAAATAAGGAAAGACATGAAACATTGCGTCGGTGTTCGAGAGGGGCAATTGTTTCAGCGGCAGTTCTATTTCCTATCAATCTTAACGCTCTATTTTGTATTCTATCAAGCAAGTGAAGCGATGTTTGTGAAGCACCTGCCCAGAGGTGGGAGTTATACTCGAGTTTAGGGCGTATAAACGGTTTATAAATTGTAGCCAGATCAGATTGGGAAAAATACTTCTTACACCGATACAGAAAACCTAAGCACCTAGCAGCATTCTTAGCGATCTCAAATATATGGTCGTTCCAACGGAGGTCGTCGTTGACACACATACCGAGTACTGAGAGCTTTTCGGTTTCTTCGATGTAAGTGCCATTCATGGGCAATGGCATTGGGGGAATGTTAAGCTTTAACGACAGAAGACAGCATTGAGTTTTCGAAGCATTAAACTCCACACGATTCCTATTACCCCATTTGACAATGGAGCTGGACAAACGGCACCGTTGCAATTGTACGTCCGAAGGCAAAGGACGTGAATTATCGAACGAATATGAAAGGCTGAGGGTAGAGTCGTCAGCAAAACAGTTAAGTGGATTAGAAGTAACAGACAAAAGATCATTTATAATAATGAGGAAAAGAGTCGGAGACAGAACAGAGCCCTGGGGCACACCAGCATTGTTTTGTGGGAATCAGACTTGATACCGTACAATACAATTTGTATTAAACGGTCCAGAAGATAGCTTCTAATCCAACGAACAAGAGTATCATCGATCCCAAAGGCACGCATTTTCGATAAGAGAGCTTCATGCCAAACTCTATCAAATGCCTTGGAGATATCAAGAGCAATAATCTTACTTTCACCAAAGCGATGTAAAGATTTGTTCCACTGTTCGGTGAGATATGCCTTCAGATCACCAGTGGAACGGTTGCTGCGGAAGCCATACTGACGGTCATGGACAAGCTTACGATCTTCGAGATATTCCTTAAGCTGACGGTTAATCAGTGTTTCCATGACCTTAGAAAGAAGTCAGTGCTATGGGTCGGTAGGAGGAGGGGGAGGATGGGTCACCTTTCTTAGGGACAGGCTGGACAAATGCTGTTTTCCATCTTCTAGGAAAGATTCCAGAAGAGTAGGAGCGATGGAAAAGCTTACGCAGTGGCTTTGCCAGTGTGGAAGAACACCCCTTCAGAAGAATCGGGGGTATACCATCCGGGCCAGCGGATTTGTGTATATCGAGATCTTTAAGAACTCTTGCTACTGTACGAGTGCGGAAAAAAATTTGTCCCATTGAAAAATTTACATTCTCAAGTACAGGAGGGGCAACATTGTTTGAGTCAGCGTGGAGCTGGCAGCGAAATGGGCGGCGAGCAAATTTGCCTTCTCTGAAGAGTGACCAATTCGTTTGTTATTGTCGATGAGCGTTGGAACCGAAGATGTTGAGGAGTTTTTTATATTTTTTACAAATGACCAAACATTTTTACTGCCTTTGGGACACTGCAGAATTTTTTGCCGTAATTTTTGGTCATGCAAAAATTTGGTTCTTTCAATAACGGAGTTGCATGAGTTTTTTGCTTGTTTGTGCTTTTTCCGATTTTCCTCTGTAGGGTTGGCTTTGTAAGAACGGAAACTTACTTCTTTGAGCCTGATAGCTTCTTTACACTCAGAATTAAACCAGGACTTTTCTTTAGGCTTGATGATTTTTACTCTGTTAGGAATAAAAGCACGCATCCCTAGAAGAATCACATTTGTGATCATTTCAGCACTGGCATCAATGTCACTATCGAGGAAGCATAGTGACCAGTTAAATTTTCGGAAAAAGATATTCAGGCCGTCCCAGTTGGCTTTCTCGTATTGCCAAACGGTCCTGGTGGGAAGTTTTTCTTTTACTGGATGGGTGGGGGATGAGAAATTAGCTGAAATGATACAATGGTCTGAAATGCCAAATGGAGAAGTTACACTAATGGTATATATATCAGGGTGAGAAGTAAGAAACAAGTCAAAAGTATGGGCGGCTTGCCCAGCAACATCCGGTATACGCGTTGGCACATCGATCAGTTGGGTAAGGTGATGTAACCCGGCAAAGAGCTCGACATACCTTCCTTCGGGTGTTGTCTGACCAGAATAGCGGAGCCAGTTGGAATTGTGTACATTGAAATCGCCTGCAATAACGATTTCAGTGCGAGGACAAAGGGAAACAATGTTCGAGATGGAATCAGACAGTGCATCAAACTCGTTACAAGTCGAATTACTGTCGAGATTTGGACTCCTGTATATAAAACAATAATGAATGACATGTTTGCGGACAGTGAATTTGAGCCATAAGAAGTTAAAGTCCGTGTTGGAACATTGCCCGTATTGGGGAAGGCTCTGGCAAGCAATATCATTCCTAACATAGGCCACGAGACCATGATGGGAAAAGAGTAATGGCACCAAGCTATACCCATGTAGGGCAAATTCTGATAAATCAGTATTTACTCCAACCTGGGTTTCACTTAATGCCAAAACAGCTGGCCTGTATTGAACAGTGTAGACGTACAGGTAAAAGAAATTCTTTCTTATACCACGAACATTTGAATACACGACACAAAAATCACTTACCATTTAAAAATACTTACATACAAAACACAACTCTGATTAAGTCGAACTGCGCAGTGAAAATCCAAATTAACTTCTGTAATAATCAAACTGTCTTAGGTGTTATCCCCATAAAACAGCCTGTTTACAAAAAATAAATCTAAACATTCAGCACAATAGGACAAATTCAGATGCCGTTATCTATTTACCGCAAGCATTGTATGGTCATACGATGCCTACAGTAGATAAGAAAGAGGCAGTTAAGCACAAAGGTCTTGGGACAGATTAGAGGTTATTATTTGTTAAGCGAATGCGTTTTATTTATTGTTGTTTTCTTCCTCAGCGCGAGTGGGCATCTTTATCATTCATCCTACGACGCGAGTGAATATTATTTTTTTTTTTACAGCACACGCGATAACAACGCGCAATAATTATTTTTTTGACTTTTGTTTAATTATTTGTGCGCGCACCTCGACGTCCGTCCTCTACGAGCTTAGGATCGACACTGATTTTTTTATATAAACCATTTCATTATATAAACCAAGAATTGAAGTTGTAAAGAAAAGAAAAAAAATATTTCTATATCACTTACCTACAATGAAATGTAAAAAATCAATTACTTGTATATTACGCTGCAAATAAAGAACAAAAAAATACTTTTTATAAAAAAATTTATTTTTATTAAATTAATGTCACAATATTTAGCTTATTTTAATATCCTACAAATCAGAGTGAACCCATTCATGGAACACTTATAAAACTTCTATTTTAAGAATAGCTCCATCAAACTGAAGTTTTCCTCGAAACTAGTGAGACATCTGTCAAGATCAGTGATGGTAGAACTAGCATGGAAGGAAATAGTTCTCTTCTTCTTCTTGAAGCTATCATAGTTAACTGTTGCAAGAAATTGACATGTTGCAAATATGTCTAACAGAATCAATGGTGCATTGTCGGTGGGTGTTACCTTCATGATGGTATGTCGTGTTCGAATGTCAATATTAACGACAAGTTCCTTAGTATCTAAGAGTGAAATGCATGCACTCAGATAAGAAACAATAGTGAGTTTGATACCGAAGAGCATTGTTTTCATACAAAAGAATTTTGGAAGCAATATTGAACCTGATTTTGTTTTAAGAAATTAATTTTATATATTTTCTTATATATATTGCATTTACAATTGGTTAACAAAATTACGAATACAGTATTGCATGTGCTATTGGCGGTTGTAAATAACTACTCCACTAGAAAGGTTGAGCACAAATAAAAAAAAAAAACACGAACCCACTATTGTTTCATCATTACAAAAAAAAAATCCAAAGGATTTCGGTGTTTTATTGAGAGTTAAGCTTAGTGCTCTTCCACATCCATCGAGGTTCGAGACATCCACTATCCTAGCTTTTGCTTCAATTATTCATTTCGTTCTGTGGTAGCAGATAATGCAGAAAAAACAAATTAATTGCTTTTCGTGAATAAAGGTAATCCAATTTGAACATAGATGTATATACTCTCCACGAACACACTTTGCTTTGATATAGAGTGGATGAGCAAACCGAACGGAAACAATCGTTTTATTCTGGGAAATAGTAATGTTGGACTAGTCGAAAGGAAAGTATCTTTAATTTCAAATTGAATATTTAGGGAAAATTTAATTGTTTTTTTCTTTCTAATGAGTCAAAAGATGAAATCCTAAAGCTTCATTTTTTAAAGTTATACACGAACATATATAGAATTAGTAGGAATGTTCTCTGACACCCATGATTTACATAATGTAAAGTATTTAAACCACAAATGAAACAATTTGAGCACCACAAAGCTACGATTCGTTAAAAAATAAGCCAAGATAAGTTATTAATCAGAGGCGCCATAGTAGAAAAATGTATATTTTTTTTTTTAATAAATTAATTAAATTTAAATTATCCTTTTTTTAGAGCATTATACTGCCCTGCATAATACGAGTGAAAGCAAAAGTGTTGGAGTGAAATTCCCTGAATTCCACAGATAAATAAGGATAATCGGATAAAATAAAAGGTTATAGTGGAGTTACCTCAATAACTGATTATTGAAATTAAATTGAAAATTATCTTCCATATTGATACACATAATGAGTTTAAATGTTGAGCATCTTTATAAGAGAAGATACGTTGCATTGTTAAATTTGTTTTGTAGTCAATATTGAAATTTTTAAATGGCAGGCATTTGTATTTTTGTATTTATTTCATATGAATCTTGTTTACACGTAGATAAAATAATATCTTTTAGTTGTGAAACAATATGAACAAGGTTAAATTTAAATTAAATTCAGGTTTAAAAAGTAGTAGACATTAAATTATTTATTAATTATTTATTTATTTACTTATTATTTACTTGAAACATAATTATGATCTTAAGTACAATTTTATTAATTTTAGAATTCAGTTATTTAGTTGTGCTTAACAGTGCAACAGTAGCAACTTTCAGCTTACGTAAGGAGTAACTATCTAAGACACAAAAAACTGGGTAGGCATAAAAAATAATTGACAATAAAAGTAACTTAACCAGCATTACCTTAGTCTTAAAAGGAAGACAGTTTCCAATTTGATACAAAGCTCGAAGGGATCCGTAGATCTTGGAAACTGTTTTAACAATATGATTTCCCCAGGTAAGATTTTGGTTAAATGTAATGCCGAGATTTTGTACACTAGTGACGTAGGATAGCACTTATCCTTCTAAGAAAAGCTGTGGTAAGCTTTGAGCATCAATGTTCGAGCGACCAATTAATATGGCTTGACTTTTATTGGAGTTTAACATGAGCTTATTCTTTTTTGACCAAGAGGCTATCAAGGTAAGGTCTTCATTAATTCGCTCCGTGGCATCTTCGACTTGATCTATCGGAAAGCTAAAGTGTACATTTGGACCTTACAGCATTTTAAGACTGAGGGAATGTCATTATTAATGAGGGTAAATAATAGCGGGCCCACAATTGATCCTTGTGGCACACCGGCTTTAGTTTCAAGGAAATTAGACATTTTTTGGTTGCAGTAAACAGCTTGTGACCGACCTACCAAGTTGCTTTCCATTAGTTTTATTGCTGTAGAGTCAAAACCGAAGTAGTTTTTCAGCTTAAGAATGAGAATTTCATGAGGTACTGTATCGAAGGCTTTTGTGAAATCAAGCAACACAAGTGATGTTACATGATTTTCATTCATTTCCTTTCGAATGTCATCTACCAAGTTTAAGAGTGCCGTAGTACAACTGTGCTTTGGTCTGAAACCAGATTGCCATGGTGATAAAAGGTTAAACTCATTGAGGTATGACTGTACTTGTTTGTTCATAAGTTTTTCAAAAACCTTTGAGAGAAAAGGCAGAATCGATATAGGACGATAGAATTTGTTTCCAGAGACATTCCTTTTAAGGACAGGAATGATTTTGGAAATCTTCCAGGCAGACGGATATACAGAGTAGGTTAAGATGTTATTAAAAATGTATGTAATTTCGGAAAGCACCATATGAATAATAATTTTCAAAAACTTTGGCTGCATTCCATCTAATCCGATCGCATTTAATTTAATTCCAGTAACTGTATTGAAAACTTCATATTCAGAAATTATTTAGAAGCTAAAATCTCTAGAGATAAATGGTATAAGTGATTCTTCTACAATGAAAGGTATGTCATCAGTAAGTTCTCCCTCATGAGAGGCAATTGAAATGGAAGTAAACTCTCTGTTTAACTCATCTGGACTCGTTTCACAGGCATCTCCATTATCTGTCTTCTTATTGAAAGCTCCTAAAGCTTTAATATTCTTCCAAGTTTTTGAGATATTTAGATCAGGCCTTATACGCGTTGTTCCTTTGTTTAAGAAGATGTTGGATCCTAGAGGTCATCTATTCAGTATTTTTATTTGGGAGAATAAAAGATTTAAATGGAACATGCTGTTGAAAGAGATAGCTTATTTGTTGGGTAAAATAGTCAACCTGTTCATCAAACGATGGCATCAGACGAAGCTCTTGCCAGTCTATTGCTAAAGTGTCCCGAAGCAGGGAATTTTTGTCTATTGCCTTAAAGTCTCTATATGTTATTATATTACTTTGTGTTGGTTCATAAGCAACAAAAAATTCATAAAACTTTGAAAAATTTGATTCTGCAGTATTGTAGAATGATTATAAACAAATTGACAGTGGTTAAGAAAAAAATATTTGACTAGATTTGTTGTTGGGCTCACATTCAATACTAGCTTATAGAAACATTGACTTCACTCCTTTGATGCACACTTTGAAGCAAGCTTTTCTGTTATTTGGGGTTGCAAACTTAAAAAAAAGTAGGAGCTGCGTAAAAGAAACAGCTAAAGGTTGACTGGAGCTGAATTTTGTTTAAAATGGTTGGTTTCAGCATTCAACTTAGACTACAAAACTCTCAAACGAACGACCGAAACAAGAAAAGGGGAAAACCAGAACCAACCATAATGTGTGCCTGCTTGTGCTTAAGCAGTTAGTTGTAATGAAGTTGTTAGAACTGTGTCAATCGTTCATTTTCAAAGATTCAATCATTCATGATTCGGTCATTTCAAAGATTCGGTCTTTTCAATCATTCATTTTACCAATCAATCCCATATCTTCCCTCTTTCTCTCGTTTCAATTTATACCCATGCCATACCGGTCATCGAAATGTTGTGTTGTGACTTTTGAATGTGATTGTGAATTAAATATTTTGCATGGTTTCCATATGTGAAATGTGATATGTATCTCTGCATTTGGATCTATCCGACACCAAGATCGACATCCGTGTTTCGTCAGTAAATCATTAGGTTGAGTGTATGTATCTGTGTATATCTCTCTCTCTCTAGTCTCACTCTCTTTGTAAAATAAATACTTAAATTTCAGTTCAGTTTCACTTTGTTTCGTTCATTTATTTCAATAATTATCTATCTCTATCTCTGGTCTGGTTCTTTGTGTATTGTGTATTTTGTATCCTGTATTACATTCAATGATTGATTGAATTTCAGTTTCGTTTTCCGCATCGTACCGTTCTCGTTCATTTGAGAAGTATTGAAATTGTGAACGACCTACATATGGAAGTGTGATTGCAATCATCAATACTTTTCAGTGAACGGGTCATAAAGACCGAATCAATCACGATTGACACAGCTCTAAAAGTTGTCAAACCAACAGCTTAAATTATTACAAGCCAGTGGTAGAGATTATTTGTAAGAACAGATTTCATTTAAAGAGAAATATACTTATTAAATAAAGCACATTAAAATCTGTGAGTTTTAATTGTTTCGCATTCGTAAATTATTTAACTCCCGCATTTATATTTATAGGTTATGATCCCACTACAATACTCCCAAAGAGGAGTATTCTCGCTAGAATAACACACAACACAACACCCAAAATGGATGATTTCATCTTTAAACAAAGATAACGGCACCAATCAGATAAGCACATTTACATCCGACACCAAGGAAAGTCACAAGACGATAAGAATATTTGCATACGGACCCAAGAGAAACCATAAAACATAATCAGTAGATTAACCAAACATCACAAAAACTACCAATATATCACGTACGCCACTTCCAGAAGATAACAAGAAGTCATGTACACATACAGTATAAATACCACTGGATAAACTACCAGAGGAACATTCTTATAACTCCACTACAGTCACGCACATCGTACTACACTTTGGTTCAGTCGCGACAAATACCTCTAAACCTATCTTATTATTATAGAAATTGTTTAATGTATTAGTAACAAAGTTACACGTTTCAAATAAAGTATTTTAATCAAGCTTACTCATCGCTGTTCTCATATTACTTGACGAGTTAAGACACATTGGAATACTAGGATATCCTTCCTAAGGACATCCACTCTAATTGATCCTGAAGTAGCTAACCGAACTATCAAGAGCCAACACGGCTACCGACCTTCTTAGTCAACCTGCTAAATCAAGATTAAAATTTATATATAGATGTATGTAGCTTATGTAAAAATTAATTAAGTATGTATGTATAAATATATCTAAACTAAAAAACGACAAAACAACAAAACTGCTGGCTCCGAAGGAACTGGTGGAGTGCACACTCCAACTCTTCCCTTAAAGTTTGGTCAAAAAAAAGTATGCCTGACGAATGGAACCTCAACATCGTTTGCCCATTCCACAAAAATGGAGACCCTCTAAACGGTGCCAACTATACAGGAATAAGTCTCCTGAATATCGCCCTAATAGATCCTCTCTGCCTTATTATGGGAACGCCTGAAACCATTCGTCAGCAACTTAATTACCCTACCCCCTATTAGGGTGGATTCAGGCCAGAAAAGTCCAAGAATTCCAAATCGATACCCACCATCTCTATATCGATTTTAAGGCCGCGTTCAATAGCATTTATAGAGACGATCTATACAGAGCCATGTCTGGTTTTGGCATCCCCACAAAGCTCATCCGACATCCGACCAGGATGACGATGGAGAACTCTCGCATCTCGCTGCTCCGTCAAAGTAAGTACTGACCTCACAGAAGCTTTAAGTGTCAAAAAAAGGACTCCGACAAGGTGATGCCCTTTCGTGCGATTTCTTCAACTGAGTACTTGCAAAAATTATAAGAAACTGTACTTGCACATTTTTTTTTCAAGTCTGCCACTGGATCGTTTGGTAATATTGAAGCTGAAGCTAAATTATAAAAAAGCGGATAAGATGGGACTAGCGGTCAATGAGGCCAAAACAAAGCACCTGATGTCCATTAAAAGGGACACACAACACCGGCGGATTGGACAAAACACCACAACAGGCAGGTACAACTTTGAGGAAGTTAGGGACTTGGTTTACCTCGGGTCGACTATAACATCTGACAACATGTTATTAGAAATAAAGTGAAGAATAACTCTTGCCAATCGCTGTTTCTATGAGCTAGGGAGGCAATTGAGTAGTAAGACCCTCTCTCGAAAAATAAAGTAGACTCTTTATAAGACCTTAATCATCCCAGTCCTGCCGAGGCATGGACTCTATCTTAAGCGGATGAAGATATCCTTAGTCGTTTTGAGCGTAAAATTCTTCACAAGATTTTCGGCCATATCTTCATTAACGGGCTTTGGAGGAAAAGGTTCAACCACGAACTATGCGAGCTGTACAGCGACATTGACCTGGTCAACAAAATACGCATATCACGTTTAAGATGGCTAGGTCATGTAGAACGAATGGGTAACAATGTTCCGGCTAGCGAATCTTCGATTCCATCCCAGAGGGTAGATGCAGCCAAGAAAGACCTAACCCTAATTGCCACGCTCAAGTGGAGGGTAACCTCAACCAACTTGGAGTACAAAACTGGAGGCAGCTAGCCAAAGACCGAGCTGGTTGGATAGGCATGTTGGTTGAGGCCCAGGTAAGTAAGTAATAAACGATGCTTTTGTATTATGTAATTTTGTAAGTCCATAAAATTTTGCTGACGCCCGAATATTTATGCAGTTAGGCAGATTCCTACGTTTTTATGGAAAATTGAAATTTATTCTGGTCAAAAGTTACAAAATGTCTACAAAGAACATTCATGGAGAGTGGACGGTGGTAAATGTAAATTGTTTGTATTTTTTTTTTTATAATAGAAAGTACACCATCTGTCCCTCGAAAATAATTGCTGACAAGATTAGATATAAGCTTAGCAAGTTTTCAGAATCAATTTTTAAGTAAATAACACTTAAAGGAGATAAGAGTTTCAACGGCCCACATTTTGGCTAGTATCATCAAATATTTGACAGCTCGAAGTATCGCAGCTTGAGATATCACAGATGTTAGAATCACAGTTGAAGGCACTTTGAATGTAGATATTTTGATTGACTTAAGAACAGGAGAATACGGAGAAGACTTACCTTTGCTGTTTATAAATTTACATATTTAGGATTCATATTTACATCTCTGTGTTGTGTACCTTCTGCAGATAGTTCCGATATTTTAAACTTGACATTCTAATGACATTTTCAGAAATATTTTCAAAACACCTTTACTTCGAAATAGCTTGTAAATAGACCAAAACTTATTAATGGGGTTCTTAAAGCTTTTTATTTCATTATCCTACTAATCTGGAACTGATAATCTAGATTTCTCCACACATGTCTTTTTTTTAAACTCTATAAATGCGTTACTAGCCTCTGTAGTATACTAATACTGCTCATAAAAAACAATCATCATCATGGAATCATCACCCTTAAAACATTAAAAGGAATAATTTAATAAAATAAACATACACGACTGATTCTCTTATAAGAAACAATATTTCCTAAATATTTTACACCAAAGATGCAGCTCGCAAATTCAAAATTTTAATACCTTTTACCCCTTAGACCAAATCAAGGGTGAAAAATCGTCTATAACTTTCTCTGCATAATTATGCAACAAAAATACAAAACTACTTTCCTGATTCATAAATCCGACAGAACCATTTTCCACTTAACCTTTTAATAATAAATATTGCTAATCTTTCTCCCCAAAAAGCTCATGTAAGCCATGCCAAAAAGCACCAGTCTGCTAATTATAAATTTCAAACTTTGGCAAAAAGTTAAAGTCACCTTAATGTCGACAAGCAGTATATACGGAGACGACAGAAAGTAGATGTCGGATGGGACTTCCATTAGGATGTTTCCATCCTGATGGTGCACCCTCCTCTCACCCGATGCGCAACCATCACCTTTGTCACTTCAGTCAACAACTTTTTCAAAGTTTTACCATGTTTTCTTTTCGGTCGTGGCAAGGAACGTTGTAATTTTTTTTTTTTTTTTAAAAATTTTGTAGATCCAACTATCTTTATATACTACCCCCCCGCCCTCCCAAAAACCCACTAAACATCAACAATTCAGCAGCATACTCATAAAAAGTGCGCAAGTTTTTATTTTGAGAACTGCAAACTTAACCATCCCTCGCGTATTCCCTTTCTTTTAGTTATTGTGTGCTCCCTAAGCCCTCTGGCTCATAGTATACTCTATCAAGATACAACTTTCATCCATTCTTACAAGTTTTAGCTGCACTTTTTTTAACTCAATGTCCTTATTATATACCTACTGTTGCAAGTCTCAAAAATAAATCAAAAGGATGCACTTTTGCTACTGACAGAATCAACACATTAAGGACCCATAAACTTGCGTTACATTATGTGCACCGAGTTGTGTTACTCTTATAGTCTGCGACAGATGAAATTTTTATTTCCAGTGCAAGTGGTGGAAACAGTACTTGACGAAAGTATTCAAACGTTCCAACGAGATTGTTGGTGGACTAATGAGATTTGAATTTTTTCTGCACCACATATTTCCCGCCAAAAAAAAGGAAGCTTTTGAAATATTTATTATTTCCTTTGGTAGCTTGTGACTGTTATTATTGAAGGCTACAAACTTCTAACAACTCCTGTATTGCAAAACAAAAAAAAGTAAACATCGCATCCATGGCAAACTTCCCCAAACTTTGTGTTGGCAACATTATTACGAAAACTTGAAAGACTTCACACTTGTTTTTCAGTATGTGTCATTTTTTGCGCTGTTTTATTTTTTTGCAACTGGAAAAGGAAATTACATTCACAAAGGACGAAGTATGCTAACGAGAATTCGAGCGTTGCACTCAGTATTGCTTTATGCAATGCCCTCGAGTTCTTTAACTTAAGCCTTAAAGGAACGTATGGGTGGTTTTGCGGCACATTTTTCCACGTGTGTTTGCTTTTGATGCTCTAAATGTCCTTAAGTGATGTAACACATCTTCGAACTCAAATAAACATCAAGAAAAAAAATACAGACCATCAAGGAAGAAACTTCCCCCGGGGGTGAATTTGAAGAAAACCCCTTTTTTCTGCTCTAAAAAGATATGATATCTCGGTAACGACGAAATGAGATACGGGAACGTGAACGCGAACGCCAAAGACAAAGCGCGAGGAAAATCCTCCGACAGAATTAAACTGAAAAGACTCGGAATGCTTCTTCTGAAGACTGTTTTGTGGGCTGACATGCCTTAATCTGGAAAAATATGACACACAATGAGTTGAGCTTTTATTTTATCAGAGCAGCGGAAGTGCGGGGCAGGTGGGAATCTGGGGTGTGGAAAATTACGCTTTGCTATTGTTTTGGCTCAAAACACAAACGCCTTGGAGACACTGTCATATGATGTCGGTTTATTTATTAATAAGTCTTAAAGGGAGGAAAAGAAAGATTTTCACTGAAAACAAGAAAATGCCCATGACCCACAGATTAGGAAATTTTCAGTCTCTCAAGGTGATCATTGTTCTTTAATTATTGATGAATTACGGATGGTATTCAGTGTAAGAACAACCTTGTTTTGTTCTTTGTCAATTATATATGTATTAATATTATGTTTTCTAAAAAGTTACTTAGGTTTTGGAAAAATAAGAAATGTTGGAATTTTTCAGAATT
This sequence comes from Platycheirus rosarum, assembly GCA_963971375.1. Taxonomy (NCBI): domain Eukaryota; kingdom Metazoa; phylum Arthropoda; class Insecta; order Diptera; family Syrphidae; genus Platycheirus; species Platycheirus rosarum. The sequence continues at coordinate 300,643,564 of OZ020507.1, read as the reverse complement.
TCAATATCCTAGACCAAACAGAAACGTTTTGAGTGATTTTTTTGACTAAGTTTTTTGTATAAGTTACACGGGGTCTCCACGAGCAATATTTCATAGAATACCATCTGTCATTTTCATAGAAAGAGAGAAAAATAGAATGCAAGAAAATTTGTGGTGGACATTTTAATAGCATGCTTTCGCAAAATTTTATAATTTCGACTTGGACGGAATGGCACATTTAATTTTATTAAGGAAAGCAAATAAGGAGAATTTATAACACCGTTTAAAAGTTTAAATATGAATGCAGCATTGAGTGCTGACCTCCTATCCTCGAGCGTATTAAGACCAATCAGTAAAAGTCGCGAACGATATGGTGGAAAATGGTGATGATTATCCCAGTTAAGATGACGGAGAGCAAATAATAGAAACTGTTTTTTTAATGGATTCAATGCGGGCAATGTGACAGGAGTAATATGGGCACCAAACTTGGCAACCATATTCCAAGATCGAACGAACCAGTCCAACAAATAGGCTCTTTGTCACATAAGGGTCGTTGAATTCTTTTGACCATCGTTTAATCATTCCTAGACGAATAGAAGCTTTTGCAGTTATAGAGTCGATCGCAGTCGATTCGCATCGTCAGCATAGAGATGTATATCACAGTATTTTATCACAGAGGGTAAATCATTTATAAAAATTACGAATAACAGTGGTCCCAGGTGGCTTCCTTGAGGCACGCCAGACTTGACATCTATTGCGTTGGATAAGTGAGACTTGAACTTAACATATTGAGTACGAGATGATAAATAACTTGTAATCCATTGCACAAGTTTTGGGGACCAGCCGAAAAGTGAAAGTTTTCTATACTCTTTCGAGTATAGTTCTTGGTTGAACCTTCTCCTCAAAAGCCCATTAACGCAGATAGGGCCAAAAATCCTCCGAAGAATTTTACGCTCGAAACGACTAAGGATATTTTCATCCGCTTTAGATAGAGTCCATGCCTCGGCGTCATAGAGCAGAACTGGGATGATAAGAGTCTTATACAGAGTCTTCTTTGTCTTTCGAGAGAGGGCTTTGCTACTCAATTGCCTTCCTAGCCCATAGGAACAGCGATTGGCAAAAGTAATTCTTCGCTTTATTTCTGACGAGATGTTGTTGTCAGATGTTATAGGGGAACCGAGGTACACAAAGTCCCTAACTAACCTCAAAGTTGTACCTGTCTAGTGTGATGTTTAGTCCAATTCGCCGGTGTTGTGTGTCCCTTTTTGTGGACACCAGGTACTTCGTTTTGGCCTCATTGACTGCTAGTCCCATCTTAGCCGCTTCAGCTTCAATGCTAGCAAACGTTCCAGTGACAGCTCGCCGAGTTCTGCCAATGATGTCTATGTCGTCAGCGTATGCTGGCAATTGCACAGACTTGAAAAAAATTGTCCCACTACAATTGACTTGCGAGTTTCTTATAATTTTTTCAAGTATTAAGTTGAAGAAATCGCACGATAGCGCATCACCTTGTCGGAATCCTTTTTTGACGTCAAAAGCTTCTGTGAGGTCAGAACCAACCTTGACGGAGCAGCGAGAGTTCTCCATCGTCATCCTGCACAGTCGGACGAGTTTTGTGGGAATGCCAAAACCTGACATGGCTCTGTATAGCTCGTCTCTATAAATGCTATCGTACGCGGCCTTAAAATCGATAAAGAGGTGGTGAGTATCGATTTGGAATTCTTGGGTGGTTTCCAGGATCTGCCGTAGCGTGAACATTTGATCGATTGTGGACTTTCCAGGTCTGAAACCCCACTGATAGGGGCCAATCAGGTTGCTGACGAAAGGTTTCAGGCGTTCACATAGTACGGCAGAGAGGATCTTGTAGGCGATATTCAGGAGACTTATTCCTCTATAGTTGGCGCAGTTTAGAGGGTCTCCTTTCTTGTGGATCCGGCAAACGATGCTGAGGTTCCATTCATCAGGCATACTTTCTTCTGACCAAACTTTAGAGATGAGTTGGTGTATGCACTCCACCAGGTCATCTCCGGCCGCTTTAAAAAGTTCGGCGGCTAGTCCGTCGGGTCCAGCAGCTTTGTTGTTTTTGAGTTTAGATTTTGCTATCCTTACTTCATTTTGGTCAGGTGGACGGAAGTTTTGTCTGTCATCATCCATGTTGAATGGTTCATTCTGCCTGACAGCGGGATTTTGGCCTTCATCGCCGTTTAACAGTCTGCAGAAATGGTCCTTCCATGTACTCAGCACCGACTGTGACTCTACTACGAGGTTTCAAGGTTCAGGCGTTCACATAGTACGGCAGAGAGGATCTTGTAGGCGATATTCAGGAGCCTTATTCCTCTATAGTTGGTTTTTGAGTTTGGAGACCCCGTGTTAATGTCATGTTATTTACGCATTTTCCTATTTAGCCTTTTTTTGAGATGACCAAAGTTATAAGCACAAAGATCAAGAACGTACTGTTTAATTAATGAAAAAGTTTCAAACCACTGTTTATAAATATCAGACAAATATTTAAAATAGAAGTTCTTTTTCAGTTATGATAACGCAACAAACACAAACAAAATTCAATTAGTTTGACTTAGTTTCTCAAACTTTTAATTATATTTTTTACCTCAAAAGTTCCTTGACAAACTCTTTTAGCCTTTTTTCCTCCAACACCCTTTTAGCGGCGGGAATTATCAAAACGTATCAATTCGTGCTCACTTACAGTTTGAACCCCATGGTCGAAGAACCAAAATTCAATATTCAATTAACTTGTTCACCGATATCCAATTAATTTTGCAAATTCCTGAAAACAGCACCAGGATGAAAAATAATCCAAGATACCAGCAAAAATGTTAAAGGTTTCATTAAGACTTTGTCCGTATAGCGGTAAGCTGTCGTTGGTAGAAGAAAAAAAAAAAGGATAACGATTCCCGATATCCACTCCTGAGGAGGATGAAAGAAACGCGGAACATGATTATGATGATTTCTCCGTGTTTTGTGTAGTTCATTGGATTAGCTGGTGAACGAGCATCGAGCATGGAGCATCCTTTTTGTTTTTGCCTTTTGCATGGAGAATTGTTCGGAAACAGTTTGGACGATGGCGATAATGGTAAACTGATTGGAATTCAATTATGTTTCTGCTGTTGAAATAAAGGGAAAGTAATTAAAAAATTAAATGAGATAAGCTTTTACCCTTTGGAACTATTTTGAGTAACATTTAAGAAATGTATACATCAGACGATAATGCTGGTATAAATACATGTTACCTGATGAATGAATAAGAACTTAAATAACAACTATTTTCAATTATTATTTCCTTTGGCCATGATTCACAAAAAATAATGTTTTTGTTCATTAATGGTGAACACATTACATGTTCACAATAGAAACTAACGAGTTTTCCGATCAAAATAACCGATTCAATTTATTATTTCAGTGGTTTCAGCCTTTTTCGGTATTTATGTTGGTAATGGTATTAGCTGCAAAATTATTTGTAAGTTGTCAGCCGGGTAGTGAGTTAGATTACTTATTTTTAGACATAGTGGATGACGAAGGTACTATTCTTTTAGGGAATGCTTATGGACCCAATACTGATGTAGATGTTAGTTCTTTGCTTACTATTTTGGAAACAATTACTTTAAACCCATCCTAGATGAGGAGATCTCAACAATTATAGGCATTCGAAGTGTTGATTGGGAACTGGTAAACCCTGATAAGGAAATTTAGTTTTTTAACAATTTAATTTAATTGTTTAAAAGATACAGACAGTAAAACATAGTGAATTTCAATTTCCTTGGTTTACCAACGAAATTTGTAGACTAATAGTTAAAGGAGACCAGACTTATAATTTCTGGGAAAGGAAAAGATTGGAAATTCATTTAAATGATAGTTTGCAGATTGCGTAATCAAGTAGTCCGCATTATACGAACCGAAAAAATTAAATTTTACAACAGAAAACTAAGTCCACCAAGAAATGGCCATCACATCAACAATGGTAAAACTTGAACCTGCATCTCAGTTTGGCTGTAACTCATTGTATAAGTCTATCGCATAAAAAAAATCTTGCAGCGATGCCGTTGTATGCTAAATAAATCGTTTCAACTTGAGTGAAAAAGTACTAGCGTTGCCACCTCGTATGTTAAATCGGACAATAACAATTAAAAAAAAAAAAAAAAAAACATTTAAACATATAAACATATTTTTGCACACCAATATGGGGTAAGATTATAGGTTCATTTTTTTAAGGTATTCTCAGTAGGCCTAATCCCTTTTTAATAAAAACAACAACACAAAATCCAAATTCATTTATTTATAAATAATTCATTTATTAATATAAAATAACAAAACATTTACATACATATGTAGATAATATATAATAAAATAAGATATAAATTATTCATTTAACAATATCAAAAAACAAAACTTACAACGTACATATGTAAATAAAAAATAATATTCAATATACTTTTTTTTTATACCAAGCGCGCGCAAAAGGGATTTGTGTGTTGCCCTTACAGTGTTTAAAGGCACTGCGCTAGCATTGGAAGATTAGGGGGGGAGGGAAAGAAGGTATCGATTAACGTTGGCTTTGAATGCTTGCAGATCAAAATGGCATGGGAAAATCACGCCGGGTAAACTATTCCAAATTCGTGTTGTTCGGCTAAAAAAGAATCCCTATATTTGACGGTACGTCCGAAATTGTGCTCAAGGGTGAACTGATGAGCATTCCTTGCGAGACAAGTATTACGGGAGAAACTTTTAAGGGGAGGAATGCAACTGGCTACTTCGAGTGAACATTTTTTGTAAAAGAAACGGTAAAATAAGGAAAGGCATGAAATATTACGCCGGTGTTCGAGAGGACCAATTGTTTCAGCGGCAGTTCTATTTCCTATCAATCTTAACGCTCTATTTTGTATTCTATCAAGCAGGTGAAGCGATGTTTGCGAGGCACCCGCCCAGAGGTGGGAGTTATACTCGAGTTTAGGGCGTATAAACGCTTTATAAATTGTAGCCAGATCAGATGGGGAAAAATACTTCTTACACAGAAAACCTAAGCACCTTGCAGCATTCTTAGCGATCTCAAATATATGGTCATTCCAACGGAGGTCGTCGTTGACACACATACCGAGTACTGGGAGCTTTTCGGTTTCTTCAATGTAAGTGCCATTCATGGACAATGACATTGGGGGTATGTTTAGCTTTAACGACAGAAGACAGCATTGAGTTTTCGATGCATTAAACTCTACACGATTCCTATTACCCTATTTGACAAAGCTGTATAAATCGGAGTTTAATGAGCTTGACATACGGCACCGTTGCAATTGTACGTCCGAAGTCGAAGGACGTGAATTATCGAACGAATATGAAAAGCTGAGGGTAGAGTCGTCAGCAAAACAGTTAAGTGGATTAGAAGTAACAGACAGAAGATCATTTATAAAAATGAGGAAAAAAACCGGAGACAGAATAGAGCCCTGGGGCACACCACCATTTATTTTGTGAGAATCAGACTTGAATCCGTCCAATACAACTTGTATTGAACGGTCCAGAAGATAGCTTCTAATCCAACGAACAAGTGTATCATCGATCCCAAAAGCACGCATTTTCGATAAAAGAGCTTCATGCCAAACTCTGTCAAATGCCTTGGAGATATCAAGAGCAATAATCTTACTTTCACCAAAGCGATGTAAAGATTTGTTCCACTGTTCGTTAAAATATGCCATCAGATCACCAGTGGAACGGTTTCTACGGAAGCCATACTGACGGTCATGGAGAAGCTTTCGATCTTCGAGATATTCTTTAAGCTGACGGGTAATCAGCATTTCCATGACCTTAGAAAGAAAGGATGTCAGTGCTATGGGTCGATAGGAGGAGGGGGAGGATGGGTCACCTTTCTTAGGGTTAGGCTGGACAAATGCTGTTTTCCATCTTCTAGGAAAGATTCCAGAAAAGTAGGAGCGATAAAAAAGCTTACGCAGTGGCTTTGCCGGTGTGAAAGAACACTTCTTCAGAAGAATGGGGGTATACTTAACCTTAGTCATAATCTAATGTGTAGTTCATCATTTAGATCAATTTCTACGCTTCTTCGTCAAAAAACGTCCACCACGTCCACGTTTCGGTTCGACGACCGTCTCAAACGATTTTGCCATTTTATGCTGTCACGATAATAAAAATAAAAAGCTTTCATTATAAAAGCTCTTGTAGAAAACTATACAAAGAGTAGTTGGTATCTGGGTAAAATTAGTTAGGGTAACTCCGGTCGTATGCTTGTAGCGAATACCGAGTAGTTTTCATAATCAGAAGAATGGGTTGTTGTGAAATTTGTGATTTGCTATCAGTTTCCTTCGAAAGCAGCAGGACGTGTGGATGTGCGTCGATCAAACAAAAAATTACAAAAACAATGATGTAATAGGACAGTGATTTAATTGTGTGTTTCAGGGGAATTGTTTTGGTAAACAGATTGGCAGACGCCACTGTGTTGGAAGCTAATTGACATATTTGAAAGTGTTTTATCTGTTAGATCCAATGATTTTACCTATCTTGCCTTCCATTACACACACGTCCAATACCATAATAATAATAAATAATATATGTGTAGTGTATTTCCATCCCAATGGAAACTGCAAAAATGTTACCATTTTCCAAAGGTACAAGTGTAAATGAATATAGACATGTGTAACGTCCATCTTCTTACACAAAATGTCAACTTACCATCCGACCACTAAAGGAGTCCCTCAGGGTTCGATCTTAGCTCCTATTCTTTTCTTCCTTTATATAAATAAACTTCCAGCAAAAAAGTATGTATTTTGGACTACAGCCTGAACGGTTAGACCAGTCGTCTTCAAATTTGGAGCATAAGGTTGTTTTAACATTCTACAGAAGGGCTTTAAAAATAAAATTTACCTCAAATATTAACGGTACCTGTCATATAACCGTTATGTATAAGCTTATTTTTCTCAAAAATGGCTCCAAGAATTGTATGAATAAAAATCAGTGTGCTTTTGTAGATAAGCGTTATATTTTGGTGAAAAAAAAAATTAAAATCGTGGGCTAAAAACGGTATCTACCATAGGATAATTTTTTTTTATTCGACTTTCTCGTTAACTGGTCAACCGATTATAACCAAAATTGATATTCTGCAAGATGTAAGCAGCCGAAGTAATTTCAAATTAAAATATTTTCGAAAACTTTTTTTTTTTTGTATTTTTAATAATTTTTTTAATTTTTTTTAAAAAGTCGATATTTTTAAAAAGCGCAACTGAATTTTTACTTGCGATTATAGGGACTATGAGGCAAGTTTAGGATTCGTAAATATTAAAAAAATTGAGATAACAATCAAACATGACATTACGAAGATAGACAAGTCTGAAAAAAGTGATCTGTCTGTCAGTATGTATAACGAGCTGCAGCCTAAACGGCTTGAGAGATTATCTTCAAACCTTGTGTGTGTGATTCTTTTCAGAGGGGAAATTGAAATTTTATAGGCTCAAAAATAACGGTACCTGCCATATGACCGTTTAGAAAAATCTTATTTTTCTCGAAAACAGCTCCAATGATTTTGATTAACATTTTTGAGAATTTTTTTGTTGGTATTATCTATAATTTGATTAAAACGGAATTCACGGTACCTTTCATGCAGCGGTTTTTTTTTAATTTTTGGGTTTCTCGGTAACGGCTCTTTGGATTTCTGTCAAATTTTATATTTGAGAAGATATAGGTACTCAAATTAATTCTGCATATCAAAATGTTAAATAACTTTTTTTTCTAATTAAAATTAATTTTTGAAAATTTTGTTTTTTGAAATTCAATATTTTTTAAAACTTATCAAAAAAAATTATTTAGAATTTCAAAATTAGATGTATATTAATAAACTCTAAAAAACTGAATATCAAAATTTTTTTTGAAAAAAAAAACAAAAATAAAAAAACATGATTTTATCAAAACCGGTCCTACAATTTTCCAAAATCCTTTTTTCATAAATTCTTTGTTATTTAAGACGTGTGATGGCATACTTCATCTTTACTAAAAACCATAAACTATTGTAGTTTTGATAGTTTTTTATAAGTTGAAACTGTGTTACTTTCAATGTAAATGTTATTTGTTTTTGTCAAAGTCTTGCCTTCCAATGTAATTGAGCACATAAGAGCAAGTACGTGCGACCCAGTTGTGCCCATTTTTTTTTTTAAATTTTATTTTTAAATGAAGGTTTTTTTTTGTGCTTAAGTTTGCATTCTTTAATAACTTTTTTTTAATTTTTAACTTAAGTTATTAAATAAAAACCATTTTATTTTGAAAAAATCAAACAGTTTCATATTGTGTATAGAAATAAAATGGCGTTTTACGTACTTTTTCGAACAATCAACAGTCACAAAAATCGAATAAAAATTTTGAAGTTCTTCTTATATATATCAAATTTTATTCGACGCTGTGGCCGCACATAAGAGCAAGTACGTGCGATCCAGTGGTGAATTAATTTTCAAAGCATTATTTCAATAATTTGCAAATCACTTATAATGTTTAGGCATACCTATACATTTGTATTTAATAAACTAATTAAATAAACAATGCAAAGCCATGGTCATGAGAGGTAAACAATTTTGAATAAACCAAACAAATGGATTTGGGCTTCCCTTTAATTTTAATTAAAAAAATCATAACTTCACCAAAGTAAAAGAAAACTCATTCGTCCGAAATATTCATCGCTGACAAAGGCGCATCCAAATTCTTGATTTATTTTTTAGGTGATGCTACAAAGTGCACCAAGTCTGAAATAATTTTTTGTTTCTAATTTTAATAAATTCTGCAATTTTTGATTGTGGTTCATCATTTGGGAACTGTCAGCCATGTTTTTATCTAAAAAAAAATCCAAAACGAATTAAATACTTTAAGCTTTTCAAAACTTTAAGAGAAGGTTAAGCACTTTACGTGGAGGCAATCGTGATTAAAAATTTAACAAAAGCCTTCCGAAAAATCACTGTTGGCCCCTTAATGGCGTTAAAACAATTTACCGTGACACTTAACCTGGCACGCCTATCGCAGCTTAACCGCCCCCCTGGCAGGCATTATGCAGTATATCGACACGAGCCGGATAGGGATGGAATGTTGCGTTTTGATGTTCACGTCATTTCCAATATTCACGTCCGCTTCCTACAGCTGTGGCCCCGGCCGCTAAAAGGCCGTGAAGCTGCCGATGATGTCGTAGTCCTGAACCTGATGATGGTGTCCCATGGATGGTGACGATTTAACACGTGTAATTTATTTTATCTGCACCACTGCTGCCTTCATATTCTGCTTAATGTTCTGTCGAAGCACATCCGTTTAAAACGACAACGACAACGACGACGTTGACGATGCGACGTGATGTTAAAAGCGAAAAGGGTTCATCTCTTTTAGGATCCTTTGTGGGGATCATATGAAATGGGTGCTTTTGACGGAAAATTGTAGATTGTTAGCGGGAAAAAGTCCTAAGCAATAATCCAGCTCAATAAGCAAAAAGTTTCCATACGAGTATTAGCAACGAAAAATTCTTTAAAAAAACAATTTATTTAAGCCAATTTTGGGCTTTTATATGTATGGGTATATCAACTGGCCAATCCCTTCATCGGAGAATACTTAATGAACCAGAATTTGGTCAAAAGCAGAGCAATGTGCGGTTTTGATATCCCTGCCAAACTTGTCTTCTTCTGGCTAAGATGGCAATTGAGTACCAAAGCCCTCTCTCTAGGATCTAAAAGCAGAGTCCACATCATTACCACTTTCGGTTAAAGAAGACGATGAAAAAATAAGGGATTCCCAGGTTTTTCATCCAGCAAATCCTTAAAATAAAAATAAGTTCCTGCGAATACTTTGATAATAAATTTTACTTTCTTTTAATATTGCAATTCCCCGAATAAAACTTAGTTTGTATCCTTTTATGATCAGGAAAAGTTTCGGGAGGAAGCCAGTGAAATCGAGGAAGTCAAAGTTCTCCCACAAGAAATGTTTAGTACATAAGTCTGTTATCCTCCATTAAAATATTGATTAATGTGAAAATAAGACAAACAAATTAATGGCGCTTAAAGATGCAGAAAATTAAACGACTTCAATTTGACGCATGGCGAACTTTAATAAAATGTTTTGTGCACAGCCCACCAGAGTGAAACATGGCGCAGTTTATGTGTCTTCTGAAGTTCATGGTATGTGCGAGTGAGATGGTGGTGGAGAGAGGTGGTGGTGGAGAGAGGTGGTGGTGGAGAGAGGTGGTGGTTTCACATTTTAACTGTTGAACTTAAAAACAAGGACATTAAAGAGAAGAAACGATTATTTTGGAATAAAAAAAAATAATAAAAACAAACGGGCTCTCTCTCAATTAAGTTAAAAGCGGCAACCCACCCACCACACCGATGTGGAACGAAAAAGCTATAAAAATCGAAATGTCCAAGTAAACGTCACATCGTCATGTCTATAACTGCTGGCTTACACAACTTGTTGGTGGTAGAAGCTCTTGCACATTTAGTTTTTTTTTTTTTTTTAAATGCTCTTTTCCACAATATCAAATTTAATTTCGTTAAAAGCTTCCGTTTTATTTGATAATATTTATGTATTAAATGAGAGTGTGTAGGAATGAAGTCGATAAAATTGATTGAGATGTTAAACGGTGAGAAATATGAATGCCATCCCCATCACATATATACTGAGTGTAGGGGTTGGTTATAGCGTTGGATGTTGGCTAAATTATTAAATGGGTCAGGGATGCTGTACCAATTTTAATTTACAAATTTTTCCTTTTTTTTTATTTTTATTATTCCCTCGTCTATTATTACTGGCAGAGCAGTTTATGGTCATACGTGGAGACTGGAACCATTTTAGAAAATAGATAATAACTTGGAAGGGATGTATTTTTAGGGTTTGAAAATTAGTTTATTAATTATTCAAATGGATCAAACTGAATTTTGGTTCAAGGAAAATAATATATTTCAATGAAAAAAAATATAGCACTTAGTTATATTTAGTTCTGTAAAAACTTTAAGTGCAGTAAATGGGGGCTATATAAAATTCAATATCGCTACAGAATTCTGGGGTGTGTTTGAGTTTGCTGAAACAGCTTTTGGTATCTTTAGCTATCGATCAAAATGGTCATGAAAAAAATAGCAACTATTGACATTTTTTTTAATATTTGCGATAATGCCACCGATAATAATCATTCAAAACCGAAATACCAAGTAATCAAGTACTTTCCAGCAATTTGGTAAAAAAAAAAACACCTTAAACCTTGGATGACGAACCACCTTCTCAATAAGATAAGAAAGAGGAAGAATAGTAGTAGAATGTAGAATGTGATTTTATTTGATAATTTACAAAAGTTTACATATACAGGGTGCGGCAAAAAAACCGATCTATTTTCTGCGGCGCGCCATTCAGCGACAGGACGTCTGAGGGTGGTGGGGGTAGACTCGTTGGAACGCCTACGCCATTGTCAGTAGTCATGGAGCAGTGGTCGCCTGAGCAACGCGCGTTTGTTATCGAGGCGTATTTTAAAAGTGGTGATTCAATCATTGCTACTCAGCGGCAGTTCCGTGCATTCTTTCAATTAGGTCGACATGGAGAAGTTCCGTCGCGTAGCACAATTATGCGATGGGTTACTAACTTTAGAACAACAGGTTCTGCGTTGAAAAAGAAGCCGACATGCCGTCCAAGGTCAGCTCGGACGCCAGAAAACATCAATAGAGTTCGTGCTGCTGTGGAAAACAGTCCTCGTAGGCCCGGCCGTAAACAAGCTGCTGCTTTGAACATACGCCTCGATAACAAACGCGCGTTGCTCAGGCGACCACTGCTCCATGACTACTGACAATGACGTCGTGTAGGCGTTCCAACGAGTCTACCCCCACCACCCTCGGATGTCCTGTCGCTGAATGGCGCGCCGCATAGGTCCTTAACCAAAACAAAGGTAATTTCGAAGTTTTTTTTTTCTACCGCGACGTGTTTTCACTCTCACTTATAAAACATAGCCGAAAAGGAATGTCTCCAAAGTATGGGCATAGAAATGTGAAAAAAATGTGCCAGATCGAAATAAAAACTATCTTGAGTTATTGGGACCAAGGGTTACTGAGAAAATCACAATTGAATGATGGGGTGCCAATAGTTGGGTACAAAATTAAGGGTGCCAATAACTGTTTTCGTTCCGCTATTTTGTTTTTCTTATTAAAAGCTTCATTTAAATTTGATTTCTGTAGTTAAGGGCTGTTTTAACGTAGCTTGATAACATTATCCAATCTTGACCATTCAAGACATTTGCAGCTTCACCAAGAGTTAAATAGTTTTTCCCCAAGTGCTGTCTCCATATTAAAATGGAGAACATTTTCTGTCGCACGAAGATTGCATAAAATGCATTCCGTACTTCCATCAGGTCCGTATGGTATGTAGTTCAGTCATATTATCCTCTGGTTTTGAAAATTAAAAAGATTGTTTCTATTGCGTATCGGTCTTTGAAGTAATTGTTTTATTTTATTATTTTTATTTTAACCTCTTCAAATAAAATGGTTCATGTGTGTGAACAAACATACAAATAAAACAACAACGAAAACAAACAAATTTTAATTTGTACATATTAGATGTTCAATATTGATTGAAAATACTGAAAAATAATTGTGCAGATGAAATGTTATAAAGCAGATGAACATGGTTGTCTTTACTATAATCTGCAGTTCCTATAATCTTGACGATCATTCCCTCTCTATCGAACAAGTGTGAGTTTTGTATTTTGTATCCTTTTTACTTGCGATTATAGGGACTATAAGGCAAGTTTAGGATTCGTGAATATTAAAAAAATTGAGATAACAATCAAACATGACATTACGATCATAGAGAAGTCTAAAAAAGTCATTGGCAAAAAATGTCCGTCTGTCTGTCTGTCCGGGTGTATATCGCGCAGCAGCCTAAACGGGTAAAGCGATTGCCTTCAAATGTGGTATGTGTGATTCTTTTGGCATTCCTCAGAGTTGAAATTGAAATTTTATTTCTAGGGCTAAAAATAACGGTACTTGCCATACGATCGTTTAGGAAAAGCTTATTTTTCTCGAAAACGGCTACAACGATTTTGATGAAATTTTTTGAGAATTTTCTTATTAGTATTGGCTATCATTTGTTTAGAACCTCATATTCGGGAAAAGTCTATTAACGGGACTTTCATGTAACGGTCCATGGATTTCTGTCAAATTTTATATTTTAAATTAATTCTGCGTACCAAAATTTTGAATAACTTTTTTTTCTAATAAAAATTAATTTTCTTCTTTTTTTTTTAAATCAATGTTTTGAAAACTAATCAAAAAAAATTATATGTATATTAATAAACTAGAAAAAAACTGCATACCGAAATTAAAAAAAAAAAATTCAAAAAACAAAATAAAAAACAGGATTTTATCAAAATCCTTCTTACAATTTTCGAAATACTTTTTTCATAAATTCTTTGTTATTTAAGACGTGTGATGGCGTACTTCACTTTTACTAAAAACCGTTAACTCTTGTGGTTTTGATAGTTTTTATAAGTTCAAACTGTGTTATTTTCAACGTAAATATTATTTGTTTTTGTCCAGGATCTTGCCTTCCAATATGATTAGGCACATAAGAGCAAGTACGTGCGACCCAGTAGTGTCCATTTTTTTTAAGATGTTGACATGCAGTTCAATGAAAAGCTTTTTAAGATTATAAAAGTTGAATATTTAAGATTGAGTAAAATAGTAAATATAAGCATAGTCGTATCTCTTTCAGAACCATGAGAAATGCCCAACCAAAACAACAGAACAAAATAGAACTGAAAATGTTAAGGGTCTAATAAGAATAAAAAGTTTTCATAAAACTAAATTACTTACATGTGTACACTATTATTTTAAGTTCTTAAATTTAAAAATTGAAGCATTGTGAATATGGTATTTGTAATTTCCAAATCAAAAATTCTGCTGAAAACGTCAATCTTGAAATTATTCAATTAAAATGAGGAGTAGATTTTAAAATATATTTTAAATATTATTTACTATTTACTGTTGCAATTTTGCAGCTTTGAATGTACATAGTTGCGTTATTAAAATGGATTTTTCTAAAAAGTCCCAACCATTAAGCACAATTATCATTTCATCATCCATAAACTTTTATGGCAAATACCTGGTTCTATGAACAAACCCCGTTGCTTTTAGTAGTCCAAATGTCAATTTTGACATAAGACAGCAGGCGGCTGCCTATACGTTTTTTTGGGAATTCCAACTTTACTGCCCATAGCTTTCCCAAGAAACACGGCTATAGTCTTTTACAGCAGCAGCTTAGTTTTAGGTTTCTGGATTTAAAGAACCTCGATAGACCATTATAGTACGTTCTGCTGGATTTTAGTAGTTATTTCTTCCTTTATATTATTATCGGCTGCTACTTTGACCCATGGTTGTTAAAAGACTGCACAACTTCAAATTCATGCATCACGAACTAGATAGTTGGACCAACACTTCTGGCAGGCGTAGTCACCATGTACTTAGTTTTCCCTGCATTAATTTGCGACCGCAGGTCTAGGCAGCCTGCTTAATTTAGGTAAAAAAGTATTGTACAGCTTGTGGGCTTCTGCCGATTAAGTCCGATGTTGTCTGCGTAAGCCAATATCTGGCTGAACTTGGTGACGATAATCCCTCTCGTTGACGTGCCAAAATTTACGGAATCCCTCCTCCAACGCCATGTTGAAGAGAACGCAACAATCCCCGGAGTCCATTAAAGATGTTTATTGGTCTGGATAGCAAAACTAGCCCCAAACAAGTGTTTGCCTTTGATTATTTGTGTTTATATACAACAGTATTTTCAAGATATTATAATTCTGTAATTTAACTGAAATAAATATATATAATATATATAATGCAAGAAGTATTCACAACAAATGTTTAGAATTTTTCAATTTCTTAAATAGTCATAACATTGACGTAGCTTTAGTGACAGAAACTTGGCTAGAAAATGATTTACATTTATCCACACCTGATTACAAGTGCTATAGAGTTGATAGGACTGAAAGCCAAGGTGGTGGAGTAGCAATTCTTATCCGTAAGTCAATTCAACATTCGCTTTTGCCGGTTATTAGAACTCAGTTGGTGGAAAATGTTGGAATTGAGATAAAATTAAGAAATATGAGAACACTTAAAATTTATTGTGTCTATTTTCCCGGTGGTTCATCCTCAAACTATAAAAGAGTATGCTTGAATAATGACTTAAGAAAACTTTTTGCAATAAGAGGCGACTTTTTGATTGGTGGTGACCTAAATTGCAAGCATAGAGACTGGGGTTGCAATAGGGCAAATTCCTATGGAAATATTTTGTCTAATCTGTCTGTAACGTTGCCTGTTAGTATTTTGTTTCCTCCTAGTCCTACTTATTTTCCTGCTAGTTCTCGTGGGTGTCCTTCTGTCCTTGATATTTTCATAACAAATACGTCAAGTCAATTAACTTCTCCAATTACATTGAATGAGCTGAGCTCTGACCATAATCCGGTACTCTGTCATCTTCTTAGGTCAGGTGAAACTAAACTCCAATATTACCAAGACTTTAAAAATGCCAACTGGTCTCGTTTCAGATCAAATATGAAAACAAAGCTTCGAAATATACCTACTGACCTAGCAAGAGTTATAGATAAGACTGATGTTGACAATATTGTCCACAGCTTTACCCAAAATATCATAACATCTATTGATGAATGCGTTCCAAAAGTTGTGAAAAGGAGCAATTTTGCAAGACTTCCTTTACATGTTCTTCAACTTATTAAAAATAGAAACATCCAAGCAAGAAATTGGCAAAGATATCGTCAACCTATGTTTAAAGACCGTGTTTCATTTCTTAATAGACTCATCTCCAAGGAATTGCTAGTTAAAAGAAATAATGACTGGAATAATAAACTATCTACTCTAGAAAAAAACTCAAAACCATTTTGGAATATCGTCAAAATTGTAAAGAACAAACATAGACAAGTTCCTTTTCTCAAAACGGATACAGACACCTTTTTTACTGATATTGAAAAAGCAAATGCGCTTGCACTTAATTTTTCTAAAAATCATGCCGTATCACAAAACCTTGGTAATGTTACTACAAATGATTTAGTAGATAATGCTGTACAAAACTTAAATAATATAACCGTTGAAACACCACCAAATTTTTTAACGTCACAAGAAGATGTTGTAGAAATTGTGAAGAGTCTAAAAGTCCGGAAAACTGGAGGCCTTGACCAAATAAAAAACATCTACCTAAAGCATTTACCCAAGATAGGAATTTTGTTTCTCACATTTATAATAAATTCGTGTCTTAAAGTACGATATTTTCCAGACTCTTGGAAAATAGCTAAGGTTGTGCCTATTTTAAAAGCTGGAAAGCCAGCCGTAAGGGCTGAAAGTTATAGGCCAATTAGTTTGCTCAGCAGTATAAGCAAAGTTTTAGAAAGAGTTATACAAAGAAAGATGCTTAGAATAATCTCAGATAATAGTTTATATCCTGATGAGCAATTTGGATTTAGACGATTTCACAGCACTTCACATCAAGTTCTCAGGATATCTAATATTGTCAAAAGTAATCGTGTTGAAGGAAGATCCACAGGTATGATATTATTGGACATTGAAAAAGCATTTGATTCAGTTTGGCACAATGGTCTGATATATAAAATGTTATTTTACAATTTTCCTTCTTATTTATGTAAAATTGTCCAAAGTTTTCTGTCGAATAGATGTTTTAAAGTTCATGTTAATGGTAGTGTCTCTGAACTGATAAGTTTTAATTACGGCGTTCCTCAAGGCTCAGTCCTTGGACCAATTTTATATAATTTACTTACATGTGACTTTCCCAAAATTCCTGATTGTGAAGCAGCAATTTTTGCTGACGACACAGCAATACTCTCCTCGCATGAGTTTGGTCTCAATATTGAGATCAACTTAAACAATGCGATTAGAATATTGGTAGATTATTACAATAAATGGAAAATAAAGCTTAATGCTGATAAGATGCAAGCGATCTTTTTCACGCGAAAAAGAAAAGCTTGTTATCTTCCAAGCAATCAATTGCAAATCCTTGGAAAAGCTGTTTCTTGGGATCGTCAAGTCAAATATCTTGGCATTCATCTTGACACAAAATTAACCTTTGACCATCATATAACACAAACAATAAAAAAAGTTAATATAGCCATTAAAATGATGTTCCCATTCATCAACAGAAAATCCTTATTGTCAAACGAAAATAAAATAATAATTCATAAAGTTATTTTCCAAGCTATTCTTTTATATGGTTGTCCTGTATGGAAGAATTCTGCTAAGTGTCACATACAAAAATTACAAGTTTCTCAAAATAAACTTTTGAAAATGATGCTTGACCTTCCTTGGCACCACTCGACTTCAGATCTCCATAGAAGGGCGAATGTTGGATTGATATCTGAAAGAATTGTTAAATTAACAAATAAATTCCTAAATCGCATTGAACTTGCTGATAATAACCTCATAAATCAACTCAATAATTAATATTCAACTAAATGAAATATGAAGATTTGCAAACTGTGATAAGAACTACCTGATTTTGTATACGATGTTTAATTTATTAAAATGTTAATTTATATTTTTTTTGTTAATATATTATTTATGTTGTTTTATGTTTACCTATTTATTTCTTCATTTCATGTACTTATTTATTTATTTATTATTTATTAACTTGTTATATTTATTTATTTATTTTGTTTCAATTTTGAAATTTACCATTTGTTTATTTGTTTATTCACTAATTTATTTATTTATTTACCTAATTATTTATTTATTTATTTATTTATTTATTTATTTACTTATTTCCATGTTATTTATTTATTTGTTTATAATTTATTTACTTATGTTGTTTAATTAATTACCTTACCTTCTTAAATATTTTATTTATAATAAATTCTCTTTCTTCTAGTCACTAGTTTTAAATTATCTTAAGTTATAATCTTATAAATATTTTTTTTTCTTTTTCTTTCTTTAAGGGAGGTTTTTATCGTATTTCCTCCAAAAAATGATTATGTAATTAATAAAATAAACTTATAATCCTTAATAAAATAATGTTCTAGCTGTAAGATACACTGTATCAAATCACTATAATGTAAAATGTGCGGTAGCAAACCATTGTAAAATTTAGAACGAAAATAAATATATCTATCTAAATATGTATAAAAAACATCCAGTTCCAGCATTGTATAGAAAGCAAAATAAAAAGAACTTCAAAATAATTGTGGATTATTAGCTTGTTATTGGAAAATGTACTCTAAAAAACAAAAATCTTTCATATTCTCAAAATACTTTTTTGATATACTTATTAGGAATAAATGTACAAAGTAAAAATTTTGGATGCTAGTCATGAGGCTTTGTTTTTTTTTGTTCTTTGTTATTACATTTTTTTATCTTTCCAGCCATAAGCTGAAAATCGCCTTTACCTTGACTTGGGTTTTTACTGGAAAACTTTTCCATTTCCAACAAATTGGGCAACTATTAAGCACCTTTTTTTTTTATAATTAAAGCGCGCACAAGGGACTATTTGTTTCCCTTTTAATGTAACACACTGCGGGGCATTAGGAAGAAAGGGAGGGGAGAAATAGGAGGTGTCGATTAACATTGGTTTTGAATGTTTGCAAATTGAAATGGCAAGGGAAAATCTCGCCGGGTAAACTATTCCAAATTCGTGTTGTTCGGCTAAAAAAAGAATCCCTATATTTCACGGTACGTCCGAAATTGGGCTCAAGGGTGAACTGATGAGCATTCGTTGCCAGACGAGTATTACGGGCGAAACTTTTAAGGGGAGGAATGCAAATGGCTACTTCGAGTGAACATTTTTTGTAAAAGAAACGATAAAATAAGGAAAGACATGAAACATTGCGTCGGTGTTTGAGAGGGGCAATTGTTTCAGCGGCATGGCAGTTCTATTTCCTTTCAATCTCAACGCTCTATTTTGTATTCTATCAAGCAGGTGAAGCGATGTTTGTGAAGTACCTGTTTAGAGGTGGGAGTTATACTCGAGCTTAGGGCGTATAAACGCTTTATAAATTGTAGCCAGATCAGTTGGGGAAAAATACTTCTTACACCGATAAAGAAAACCTAAGCACTTAGCAGCATTCTTAGCGATTTCAAATATATGGTCGTTCCAACGGAGGTCGTCGTTGACACACATACCGAGTACTGAGAGCTTTTCGGTTTCTTCGATTTAAGTGCCATTCATGGACAATGGCATTGGGGGAATGTTTAGCTTTAACGACAGCAGACAGCATTGAGTTTTCGAAGCATTAAACTCCATACGATTCCTTTTACCCCATTTGACAATGCTGTATAAATCGGAGCTGGACATACGGCACCGTTGCAATTGTACGTCCGAAGGCGAAGGACTTGAATTATCGAACGAATATGAAAAGCTGAGGGTAGAGTCGTCAGCAAAACAGTTAAGTGCATTAGAAGTAACAGACAGAAGATCATTTATAAAAATGAGGAAAAGAGTCGGAGACAGAACAGAGCCCTGGGGCACACCAGCATTTTTTTATGTGAATCAGACTTGAATCCGTCCAATACAACTTGTATTGAAAGGTCCAGAAGATAGCTTCTAATTGTTATTGTCGATTAACCTAAATAATGAATAAACCTAAGTTGAAAGGAACTATATAGAAAATACATTTTGTATTTGTATAAATGTAAGACGTTTTTTTATTGACTTTCGTTTGTTTCCTACTTAACCTTTGAATAAAAACTTCAAGAAAAACAAACAGTTTTAAGAAAGGCTATTTATGGCTATTAAGGTTCAATAATATTTGAATCAGAGGCTCGCGTGCAAAGTACTCTTTGGCTTAGAAGTTTTATGAACCGACCTAGATATTCATAAATTTAAAGAAATTTTTTAGTGTCTGTTCTTATTTTCAATGAAAAGAAGGCCCAATATATAACATAAACTGTTATTGCATTGATTACTTAAATTTAGAAAACATTTTTTGATAAATCAAAATTTGAAAATCAATCTCATTGTTCTAATAATATTTTACACTAACGCTGTTTAAAATTAGTAACAATCAAAAATATATATTCAGTTCTTCATGATATTATCCTTGTTGAAAAATTCTGATATTTTAAATAAATAAACTGTTGAATATGTGTATAATTTGTTTTCAACTAAATAAAAAATTTATTCTATAACTCGAATTACCATTTAAAATAATTACAAATTGTTTTATGTTTAAGTAAATTTATAAATTTCGTAAGCAAATTAGCTTATGTCGAGCAGACAATAGTTAAATCTATTGTGAATGGAATAAAGCAGGAGAATTAGCCGTATTAAATTAAAATTAATAAAAGCCAACCGCAACTATGTGAAATAAATCCGTTTTATGAATTGCGTTTTAGTGGAACAAATTTAATCCTTTTAAAGGTCAATTTAAATACTCATTTTGATTTTGATACACGAATGAGTAAACAGACAGACTGTGGTTCAACCAGTGTGGCCCGAAAATGAATATTAAATACTTCTACACATACATATGTATCTACTATGACTATTCAATATAGCCAGAATGAAATGTTCTGTAAACTTCACAAACTACATGACATTTAACCAACAAAAAAATCACCCTTACATGTTATTTGTGATGTAAAAATATTTTTGCGACACTACATCTACATCTGATAAACATAATCAACGGCGTGGTTGGCGTGGTATTACATAGGAGTGCATATAACATGGGGCATTGGCTCGTCCTGTTTAAATATGATATTCACGTAACCACTGTATCCCAGTAATTCAATGCATCCCACTATAATAATGTAGGTTACAACAACGAACATGGTTATGTTGATGTTACCTAAATAAATTTTGCAGGCTTTTACGCTTAGCAGATTTTATATGAAATGTTGATTTCATTTCAATTTAAAACTATATTGAAAATTCTAACCCAAAGCCCAAACTCTTCACTTCAGTCCTTCATTTATCTATTTTGTCTGCGTTTTTTATTGATTTCGATTTAAGTAAACTTTTCAGCATTATGCCTAGTTTTTGCGTTTACTGCGAAAGAATTCATTTAATGCAATTTATTAACTTTTTTGAAAATTGTGATTTCTAAAAAATCGGCACGACTGGATCGCACGTTCTTGCTCTTATATGCTTAATCACATTGGAAGGCAAGATTTTTGATAGAAACAGGTAACAATAACGTACAAAAATCACACGTACTCCACCTATAACAAGTGTTAAAACTTGAATATTTAACGGTAAAAATGAAGTAAGCTACCACACTTCCTAAATAACAAAAAATATATGAAAAAAGTATTCCGATTTTTTTAGGACGGATTTTGATACAATCCAGTTTTTATTTTTATTTTGTTCCTTTCTTTTATAATTTTGTAAACAGTTTTTAGTGTTTATTTTTATACAGCTAAACATAAAATTTAAAATAATTTTGTATGATTAGTTTTAAAAATATTGAATTTTGAAATAAAAAAGTTCAAAAATTAATTTTAAATAAAAAAAATTATATATTCAAAATTTTGGCACTTAGATCTTTTCAAATATGAAATTTGAGAGAAATCCAATAAGTTTTTTTTTTTTTATAATTAACGCGTGTACAAGGGACTATTTGTTTCCCTTTTAATGTAGAACACACTGCGTGGGCATTACGAAGATAGATAGGGGAGAGATAGGAGGTGTCGATTAACATTGGTTTTGAATGTTAGCAGATCAAAATGGCAAGGGAAAATCTCGCCGGGTAAACGATACCAAATTCGTGTCGTTCGGCTAAAAAACGAATCCCTATATTTCACGGTACGTCCGAAATTGGGCTCAAGGGTGAACTGATGAGCATTCGTTGCGAGACGAGTATTACGGGCGAAACTTTTAAGGGGAGGAATGCAACTGGCTACTTCGAGTGAACATTTTTTTGTAAAAGAAACGATAAAATAAGGAAAGACATGAAACATTGCGTCGGTGTTCGAGAGGGGCAATTGATTCAGTGGCAGTTCTATTTCCTATCTATCTTAACGCTCGATTTTGTATTGTATCAAGCCGGTGGAGCGATGTTTGTGAAGCACCTGCCCAGAGGTGGGAGATATACTCGAGTTTAGGGAGTATAAACGCTTTATAAATTGTAGGCAGATCAGATGGGGAAAAATACTTCTTACACCGATACAGAAAACCTAAGCACTTAGCAGCATTCTTAGCGATCTCAAATATATGGTCAACGGAGGTCGTAGTTGACACACATACCGAGTACTGAGAGCTTTTCGGTTTCTTCGATGTAAGTGCCATTCATAGACAATTGTAGGTCCCTTCCATTCTTGCAGATTAACAACACACACACAGGAATGGTTGAGAGTATAAGTCACTGGGCCTTGGCTCCTTAAGGAGCTGTCGCGCCAATAAATTTATTTATTTATTTAATTAATTTTGTTAAGGTGCTTCGCGATTATAGGGACTAAAAGGCAAGTTTAAGATTTGTGAATATAAAAAAATGAGATAACACTCAAACATGACATTACGATCATAGAGAAGTCTAAAAAAGTTAGTGGCAAAAAATTTCTGTCTGTCTGTCTGTCTGCCTGTCAGTATGTATAACGAGCTGCAGCCTAAACGGCTTAAACGATTATCTTCAAATTTGGGATGTGTTATTCTTTTGGCATTCCCCAAAGGGGAAATTGAAATTTTATTTTTAGGACTTAAAATATCGTTACCTGCCATATAACCGTTAAGGAAAACTTATTTTCTCGAAAACGGCTAAAACGATTTTAAAGAAATATTTTGAGATTTTTGTTGCAGGAATTAATTTTATGGAAACCAAATGTACCGGAAAAGTCCATTACGGTACCTTCTCAGTTTGTCATTCTGTCAAGCTGTCTGTCCGTCTGTATGTAAACGGTCCGCCATCTAAGGTTTTTTTTCAACTAGTATTTATTTCGTGAATGGTAACACTTATCTCATGTCTGATTTGACAGATAATTAGTTTTATCCTTCCGCTAAACGAATATGGTTGTGTATACGCTTGAAATATTGCGACATTACTGCCTGCGAAAATGCCGATTTTGCCAAAAAATCATCTTTCCAGATGAAGCTCATTTTGATATTGGCGGGTATGTAAAAAACCAAAATTGTCGCATTTGGGGCACAGAAAACCCGCACGCATACATTGAAAAGCCGATACACCCAAAACGAGTCACTGTTTGGTGCGGATTTTGGTTCAGAGGCATAATTGGGCCATTTTTCGAAAATGAGTAAGGAGTGTCCGTTACAGTCAATGGCGATCGTTATCGGGCCATGTTGAACGAATTTTTGTTCACAAAAATTGAAGAGGAGAATATTGGCAACATTTGGTTTCAACAGGACGGCGCTACGTGCCACACAGCCGAAGCTACACTCGATGTTGATGAAGCATTTTCAAAAAAAAAAGTTATTTGGCGGACCCGTAACATTTGTCTAGAGCCTAAACGTCTAAAGTTAGTACCTTCAAATTTGTTATGTTTCACATTTCTCAGAGGGGAAATTGAAATTTAATTTTTAGGCCTAAATATAACGGTACCTGCCATATAACCGTTAAAGAAAAGCTCATTTTTCCCGAAAACGCCTCCAACGATTTTGATGAAACTTTTTGAGATTTTTTTTGTAGGTAACGGGTGATTTTTTTGAGGTTAGGATTTTCATGCATTAGTATTTGACAGATCACGCGGGATTTCAGACATGGTGTCAAAGAGAAAGATGCTCAGTATGCTTTGACATTTCATCATGAATAGACTTACTAACGAGCAACGCTTGCAAATCATTGAATTTTATTACCAAAATCAGTGTTCGGTTCGAAATGTGTTTCGCGCTTTACGTCCGATTTATGGTCTACATAATCGACCAAGTGAGCAAACAATTAATGCGATTGTGACCAAGTTTCGCACTCAGTTTACTTTATTGGACATTAAACCAACCACACGAATGCGTACAGTGCGTACAGAAGAGAATATTGCGTCTGTTTCTGAGAGTGTTGCTGAAGACCGTGAAATGTCGATTCGTCGCCGTTCGCAGCAATTGGGTTTGTGTTATTCGACCACATGGAAGATTTTACGCAAAGATCTTGGTGTAAAACCGTATAAAATACAGCTCGTGCAAGAACTGAAGCCGAACGATCTGCCACAACGTCGAATTTTCAGTGAATGGGCCCTAGAAAAGTTGGCAGAAAATCCGCTTTTTTATCGACAAATTTTGTTCAGCGATGAGGCTCATTTCTGGTTAAATTTCCGCATTTGGAGTGAAGAGCAACCAGTAGCCGTTCAAGAACTGCCCATGCATCCCGAAAAATGCACTGTTTGGTGTGGTTTGTACGCTGGTGGAATCATTGGACCGTATTTTTTCAAAGATGCTGTTGGACGCAACGTTACGGTGAATGGCGATCGCTATCGTTCGATGCTAACAAACTTTTTGTTGCCAAAAATGGAAGAACTGAACTTGGTTGACATGTGGTTTCAACAAGATGGCGCTACATGCCACACAGCTCGCGATTCTATGGCCATTTTGAGGGAAAACTTCGGAGAACAATTCATCTCAAGAAATGGACCGGTAAGTTGGCCACCAAGATCATGCGATTTGACGCCTTTAGACTACTTTTTGTGGGGCTACGTCAAGTCTAAAGTCTACAGAAATAAGCCAGCAACTATTCCAGCTTTGGAAGACAACATTTCCGAAGAAATTCGGGCTATTCCGGCCGAAATGCTCGAAAAAGTTGCCCAAAATTGGACTTTCCGAATGGACCACCTTAGACGCAGCCGCGGTCAACATTTAAATGAAATTATCTTCAAAAAGTAAATGTCATGGACCAATCTAACGTTTTAAATAAAGAACCGATGAGATTTTGCAAATATTATGCGTTTTTTTTTTTAAAAAAAGTTCTCAAGCTCTTAAAAAAACACCCGTTATAAGTTTTATTTTATAAAAAATCAAACTAACGCGAAAAGACTATTAACGCTACCTTACATATAACGGTTTTTTTAATTTTTGGCATTCTCGGTAACGGCTCATTTGATTTCAATAAAATTTTATATTTGCAAACATCTATAAAGCAAAATTAATTCTACATTTAAAATAATTTAGTTTTTGGATTTATTTGTATATATTTGCATTTTTTTTAATTCAATATTCTTAAAACTGTTAAAAAAATAATTTTAAATTTTATGATCAGCTGTATATTAATAAACTCTAAGAAAACTGCATACCAAAATCGTCAAAAAAGTAAAACTAAAAACAAGATTTTATCCAAATCCGTCCTACAATTTTCTAAATACTTTTTTCATAAATTCAATAATATTTAAGACGTGTGATGGCGTACTACATTTTTACTAAAAATCGATAGTTCTTGTGGTTTTGGCACTTTTTATATGTTCAGACAGTTGGATTTTTCTGTGTTACTGTTACTTGCTTTTGTGTTAAAGATCCTGCCTTCCAATATCATTAGGTACATAAGAGCAAGTACGTGCGACCCAGTCGTGGCAATTTTTTTTTTTTTTTTTTTTTGTAAATATTGATCCTAATTGTCAATTTAAGAATAATGATGCCATTAACTTTTCGTTTTCATAACCTATGAAACCCGGTTATATTCATCATTAAAGTAAGAATTATGTTTTGAAAAAGTTAACCCTCAGCTCAAAAAGTAGAATAAAAACCATATTTTATATTCGTACCATTTGAGCCGGGAAATGGTGATTTGTTAGTTCATGTAAAACTTACTTTTTCACTTCTATAATCCAATAAACAAGATGTTTTGGAAGAAGTTGAATTTTCAAAAATATTTCCAGTGTTACTAGGAATATTAAGCTAATCCAATCACAGCTCCAGGTTCCTTTCAATACAACGTTCCTATAACATTCTCCTTGGATAGTGTTAAACACACATGTGACAGTTAAAATTAAGGTTGTGCAATAAATTTTCCGACGTGGTCCATGAGCTTACGTGTGATTCAGTGTAAACTGCAATGGGACTTCTGTGCTGTCATAACATGGTGAGTTTTTTTTTTATATTTTTTCGTAAAAAATCCAAGATGAAAATTTAGTGGGAAAAAAGTATTTTTTCATTCTCCAAGTCACACACACAAAATCTGTGTGTAATCCTTGCGATATAAACTAGATCAATTGTACCCACTCTTCGAAACCCCAAAACATAAGGAACTTTGTCCTAACACACATCCTTTGTTTTAATCTTACTACATATTGTATTGGAAACATGCGTTTGCTGCTATCCCAAGAAACTTTCCTTGTGAACCCTCTTTTCCAAGGTTGACAATAAATTTTGTGTGTTCGTTGTTTTTTTTTTAGATTTTTATGTCGCGTTTTGTCACATTTTTATTTATTACCCATGTTATAATCATTCATCGGAAGTTTCTGAGCGGAGAAACAAGCCTTGTACATTTTGAGTGGACCTGAGTACACACATGTGGTACAAATTTTCGGGAACGTCATGGTTTTCGCAAAACACCATCAACCTTTCCTCCCCCCCCCCCATTTGCACCATTTCACCCTAAAGAAGATACTAGGATTTCATAGTCTTTAAGTGTTTTTTTTTCCCCTTTAAAGGCTCTTGCTGGTTGGGGAGTAAGATTGTAAACATGAGACATCTTTTTGGGAAGAAGTTCATTTTGGGAAATTTTCCAACATTCACAAGGATCAAAATCCTGGTGTGAATATGAGGTCACGTAACACATAAATTGAGATGTGTAGCCGTGTAAAAGAAGACACATCGTTTTGAGTGTGATTTTCGGGGGGGGGGGGCAAATGACAGGCTTTCAACTTTTCGGAATTCCTTTCTACTTTTATAAAAATGATGTTTGGGTTTTTTTTAAGAGTCTAAAGGGTTTCAAGAAATGGGAAGCAAGATTATTACAAAAGTAAAACTATATAGCCTTTCTATAAAGTTTATAACTTGGCCTTCGACCTCAGAGGTCTATGAAGGCCTTTGGTTCACAATTTCTGCAAATTCGTCTTAAGCAAGCATACATACAACACCATGAGTTGACAATATTTTTTGGAAATTCGCGAAGAATGAACGCAGAGTGAAAAAAAATTCCCATGGCAGCTGGACAGGATTGAAAGAAAAGTTTGGTTCTCTTCCCAGAAAAGTAATCATCATCTTATCCCTTTTTTGGCAACAGCATTATTCGAACAGTTTATGCAACAAAAATACAATTTCTCTTTTCTGAAAGTTTCGAAAGTTATTCCCGATAGTCAGTACCTACTTTACTTCAATAGGTTTTATTTTGGATGCCTTTTAAGTCCGAGACATTTATGCAGTTGAAAAGTTTAACTTTGCCTTTGAATTCCTAGCCAAACGGAAAATTAAATGACATCCTTCTATCAAAAAAGCATTCAGTATTGTACCAAAAAAAAACTCATGTAATCAATACACCCTGATCAGATGATAAATGAATTCCTTTTACTTTGAATTTGAATACTCTGTTGGACAACTGCCAATTCAATTATTGTTTAATGAAAATCCTTCCGAACCCATAGGCGTAGCAATGCACCGGAAATTATATCAGGGAAGGGATGTTTGTGTTCACTCAATTGAAATCAGTCAGGACAGGACATAAATATCAGCCCATCATTGTGAAATTCGATGTATTTTGGCTCTTACCATCTCACCTCCATTCACTGGTTGGATACAGAGCCGTCATAAACAGCGGTCACAATAACTGAAAATCTATCAAGTGAATTATGGCATTTTGGAATGACTTCCTTCTTCGCGTTCTATGGGTTGTCAGTGCCATGTTGGTGACAATGTTTATGTCTCTGAATGGATAGCTTAATATGTGAAACAAATTGGCTCACACAATAGAGGCTTCGGCATACAAAATTAATCTAAACTCATCCACTTTTTAGAAACAATTTATTTATTTGAGTAAAAGTCCTAACACTAAAAGATACAATATCTATAAAATTTGTGTAAGTATCCTAGTAGACCGCGACAAAGGGATCGATTATATGGGTAACGTGGCTGGCGGGTCTGCATAATATCGGGTTTTTCAATAAGAGCGCTACAAAACTTTTTTGAAATAAAACAAAAACGGTTTTGAATATCAATGAAATGTTTTATTTCTGTGAAAGTACGCTCGATGCCATTATGTATGGAAATCGATTTCTTTTGCATGGCCACCACGGGCACGCTTGCAGAAGTCCAGACGCTGAACCCAATTTTTGACGGTTTTCGAGCATAAATCGGCCGATACTGCTGCAATTTCACGTTCGATATGCGTACAAAGTTCATCAATCGTCGCTGGCTTGTTGGCATAGAACACAAACTTGACGTAGTCCCACAGGAAATAGTCTAACGGCGTCAAATCGCACGACCGAGGCGGCCAAGCGACTGGACCATTTCGTGAGATAACACGCTCTCCAAACTTGGTTTCCAATAAATTGATTGTGACATTCGCTGTGTGGCTTGTCCTGTTGGAACCACATGTCCTCCAAGTCCATATCATCCAATGGGGGCCAACAATATTCAGTTATCATTGAACGGTAGCGATCCCCATTCACAGTAACGTGCCGGTCTTGATCATCACGGAAGAAGTACGGCCCAATGACGCCGCCGGCCCATAAACCACACCAAACCGTAATTTTTTCGGGATGCAATGATGACTCATGGAGTACGTGTGGATTGCTGCCTGACCAATACCGCATATTTTGTTTATTGACAAAGCCATTCAGCCAGAAATGATGGATTTTTTGATGAAAATCCGAATCATTTTCAAGTTGTTGCTCAGCCCAATTCACGAACATACGCCGCTTCTGGTGGTCAAGCGGCTTCAGTTATTGCGTCAATGTAATCTTGTAAGGATGTAGGCCAAGATCTTTTCGCAAAATTCGCCACAACGACGTCACAGAGATGCCCAACGCTTGAGAACGACGTGTGAGAGACACATTTGGGCTTTCTGCGGCAGCAATATTCTCGACACTACGGGCACTTCTTTGTCTCACTGGCACGGGAACATTTTGTACTGTGCCTGTGGATTAAAATTTTTTAACTATACGCTCAATTGTTGATCTGCTAGGACGATTATGACGACCATAAATTGGACGTAGCGCTTTTAACGTTGAGGCCACTGACTCCGAATTTCGGTAGTAAATTTTAATAATTTCGACTCATTGTTGGCTTGTATATCTTTTAATCATGAAATGGCAAATTTTACTAAAAAGAAATGTCAAAAGAACGGCAAGAATAATGGCGTCGTTGGCTGTCCCTGTCGCTCCTTTTTTTGTAGCGTCCCTGTTGAAAAACCCTTTATTATGCAACAGAGAAATTGTCCTAAAACTTAAAAGGTTTTGGAAAGTGAGAGATGGCAAATATTTCAGAGAGTTTATAATAGTAGTCCTGATACCTTGACAAGTTTTAGTTTCAGAAGATTTGATGAAATTGAGGTATTTAAGGCGATAACTGGTATTAAATCGGAAGCCATTGGGCTAGACAACATGCATCACAAATTTGTAAAATTAATTCTTCCTTTTATATCGCCCTTTATAACTCATATTTTTAACTCTATCTTGACTAGCTCTCATTATCCTTAGCTATGGAAAGCTTCTAGAATAATTCCTGTTTTAAAAAAATCCAACGCAAATGTCAAAGAATACCGACCAATTTCAATTCTGCCGTTTATTTCAAAAGCTTTCGAGAGGTTAGTAAACCGACAGATTGCATCCTTTTTTGGAAACCCATCAGTTGCTCACACCTACCCAGTCAGGTTTTAGACCACACCAAAGCTGTACCACAGCTCTTCTAAAAATTATAGATGACATACGACTACAAATAGATAAGAACTTTGTAACAACATTGGTTTTATTGGATTTCTCCGAAGCGTTCGATACCGTCTCCCACAAAATATTCCTTGTAAAGTTGAAGCACTTAATTTGTTTTGAAAACTCTGCGGTTTCTCTCATTGAAGAATATCTGACCGAAAGAACCTAAGCAGTCTCCGCAAATTCCAAACTGTCCGAGTTCCTCCCCACTCACGCTGGTGTCCCCCAGGGGTCTATTCTAGGCCCCCTTCTCTTCACACTGTTTAACAATGATCTACCATTGATTCTCAGTCATTGTAAAATTCATATGTACGCTGATGACGTCCAAATCTATTTGAGTTACGCCATTGGAATGGTTGAAGATGCAACTGCTCGACTTAATGAAGATCTGCTACATATAGTATATCTCTTAAAACTGAACTCAAAAAAATGCCAGGGCATTGTTGTTAGCACCATGAAAAACTTAGCCGTAACCTTTAATCAAACCCTGACGTGGGATAGCCACATAGCATGTGCACTTGGAAGAACATATGCCACACTACTTGCACTACACCTAACTGCTAGCTGTCTTCCAATCGCAACTAAAATGATAATAGCCAAAATTCTTGTCTTTCCCATTGATAAGTATGAATACTTTTAGCTAACACTGTACTCTCATTCTATTGTTATGCTCTTTGAGTATTAAGTTTATCATGAATTATAGAAATAAAGAGTTAGTCGTAATCGGAGTTTTGTGTGTTATAGTTGGCAATCAGTCCATGTTCCCTAAGTATATGAAACCCATTCTATTGTATGGTTACCCGATGTTTTAACCATGTTTCTATGTACGCTAAAAATGTCTTTGGTATGCCCTTGAACAATCATTTAGATTTTCTAACACTGACTTTTCTTTATAAACTCATGTACAGTAAAGTTCCGGAGTATTTGTTTAAAAAACTGATCTTTCCTGTATCGCAAAGAAGCAAAGTTCTTATTGTGCCTTCTTTTAAATACAGAAATTCTAAGCAACAATTTCTTGTGCACGCGGCTGGACTTTAGAACTCTCTTCCTCCCAATCTTAGAAGACTAAACAACTACAAAGTTTTTGAATTTTCCTTAAAAAACCATTACAGTTGCTAAAATTTTTCTAAAATAATTTTCTGAACTTGTTTATTTTTTCAACAAATTAAATTTATTTTTCTAAAGGGTTGTTAATTTTAAAATGTATATTATATTATATAGATTAATTTTTTTTCAATTTCGTATAAATAAGTTATGTTAATAATTTATGAATTTATATCATAACCAAATAGTAAAAAGTGTAACAAAAAAAACATCATGGTTTAATATGCTTATGTTCTGATAAAAAAAATTAAACATTTCGATTTGGTGGGATTCAAGCATAATCCATTATTTCTTGACCATAGCGAAATACTTTCTAGATCTTTATTCATTTCATATGCAGCGTTCTCAATTAGTTCTAATGGACAGCTTTTGTATACCTGTACGTCATCCTCATACATATGTGTAGAAGAATAATTAACTTGGGAAGATAGATCATTAATATAGAGTGTAAATAGCAATGGCCATAGGATAGATCCTTGAGGGACACCCATAACAATAGGAAGGAAATCTGATATTTTGTTATTCAAAACAACTGCTAGCGATCTACCATTCAAGTAAGAAGATATTAAGCTTACAGCACATTTTTTTTTATACTATTTGTTTCCCTTTTAATGTGACACACTGCAGGGGCATTCGGAAGATAGCTCCCTAGAGAGAAAGGAGGTGTCGATTAACACTGGTTTTGAATGTTTGCAGATCAAAATGGCAAGGGAAAATCTCGCCGGGTAAACTATTCCAAATTCGTGTCGTTCGGTTAAAAAAAGAATCCTATAACAACCCAACAATTAAGTTGGCAACATAAAACTATATTTTCATTTCACCTCTTTCATTATATTTTCATTCATATTAATAATTACGTTTTGCAATTAGAAAACCCTTTAAAGCTTTATAAAATATTTGTTATTACTGTACAGAATAATATGAAAGCTTTAATGTATGAGTTAAACTCAAAATATTTCCACTCAAATTATTGTTCACTCAAATTATTGTTCTAAGTAAAACTGAAAGCTTTATATTATGAAAAGCTCTTCTATCTAACTTAAATTACACTCAAGCAAATGGGTATAAATAGTCCTGCACTGATCATTGTTCGATCACTCTTCCTCTTCATCAACCAGGAGTTTGACTTGCTTCTAAGTGCGACCATTTACACCGTCCTCTAAAAGAAGTAAACCACACTCCTTGCGCGGTATATAATAGTTTCTTTTACTTTGCCTGGCTATTTTGCCCTTTGCTGGTATACCCTTTTAGGAATCGGTACTTCAACAGGTACAGCAGTTTCCGAACAGCTTATCTGTGGGTAAAGATTGCTCAAAGGCTTCTTTCCCCTTTCTTCACTTTTAATTGTTTATTCCCGTAAGAGTTAGTAAATAAAGAGTAAAAATACATAAAAAAACATAAAATCTTTCATTGCGTCAACAGAGACGTATACAATCGAAGTTGGATCTAACGCGCCTACGCCCGAATTGCTCTACCGACACCCTTAGCACAAACATCCCCGCTACAATCCCTATATTTCACGGTACGTCCGAAATTGGGCTCAAGGGTGAACTGATGAGCATTCCTTGCGAGACGAGTATTACGGGAGAAAATTTTAAGGGGAGGAATGCAACTGGCTACTTCGAGTGAACATTTTTTGTAAAAGAAACGATAAAATAAGGAAAGACATGAAACATTGCGTCGGTGTTCTAGAGGAGCAATTGTTTCAGCGGCAGTTCTATTTCCTATCAATCGTAACGCTCGATTTTGTATTCTATCAAGCAGGTGAAGCGATGTTTGCGAAGCACCTGCCCAGAGGTGAGAGTTATACTCGAGTTTAGGGCGTATAAGCGCTTTATAAATTGTAGCCAGATCAGATGGGGAAAAATACTTCTTACACCGATACAGAAAACCTAAGCACTTTGCAGCATTCTTAGCAATCTCAAATATATGGTCGTTCCAACGGAGGTCGTCGTTGACACACATACCGAGTACTGACAGCTTTTCGGTTTCTTCGATGTAAGTGCCATTCATGGACAATGGCATTGGGGGTATGTTAAGCTTTAACGACAGAAGACAGCATTGAGTTTTCGAAGCATTAAACTCCACACGATTCCTATTACCCCATTTGACAATGCTGCATAAATCGGAGTTTAATGAGCTTGACATACGGCACCGTTGCAATTGTACGTCCGAAGGCGAAGGACGTGAATTATCGAACGAATATGAAAAGCTGAGGGTAAAGTCGTCAGCAAAACAGTTACGTGGATTAGAAGTAACAGACAGAAGATCATTTATAAAAATGAGGAAAAGAGTCGGAGACAGAACAGAGCCCTGGGGCACACCAGCATTTATTTTGTGGGAATCAGACTTGAATCCGTCCAATACTACTTGTATTGAACGGTCCAGAAGATAGCTTCTAATCCAACGAACAAGTGTATCATCGATCTGACGGTTAATCAGTGTTTCCATGACCTTAGAAAAAGGGATGTCAGTGCTATGGGACGGTAGGAAGAGGGGGAGGATGGGTCACCTTTCTTAGGGACAGGCTGGACAAATGCTGTTTTCCATCTTCTAGGAAAGATTCCAGAAGAGTAGGAGCGATGGAAAAGCAATTGGTTTGTTATTGTCGATGAGCATTGGAACCGAAGATGTTGAGGAGTTTTTAATATTTTTTAAAAATGACCAAAATTGTATTGGCTTAACAGATTATTACAGAGCATGTTGTGGTTGACCTTATCAAATGCTTTAGAAAAATCTAACAGAGTAAGAAACGTTACGTTTCCATCATCTGTAGATTTCCTTATATCTTCAACAACTTTAATTAAGGCAGTAGTGCAGCTGTGCTTAGGACGAAACCCGGACTGAATCTCACATAAAATATCGTTGGCCGCCAAGTAACTACGTATTTGTGTGTTCATGATCTTTTCGAGTATTTTAGAAAGAAATGGCAATATACTTATAGGTCTATAATCGCAACTTCAGCCTTTAGGAATAGGAATAATTTTTGATATTTTCCATGTGGTAGGAAAGGTCCCTCTCATTAAAATAGAATTGAAGACATAATTAATGTGTTTCAAGCAGTATGACAATATGATTTTTATGAACTGTGGATGTACTGCATCAGCTTCGTCCACAATTGAAAAGCTGAAACCTTGTAAATTTTGAGAGTCAATTGGGTTTACAATTTAACATAAAGCGTTGTTCAAATTTAGTTCCTTAATAACTGAAAAATGTATTTCAATCATGAAAAGTGTTATTAAAATCCATTAAACCGATACCTCAAGTTTAATCAAATATTTCCAAAATTTCAAATCCGTTTCCACACACTGCCGTCTGTCTGTAAAAATAAACAAACACTTTGGAACTTATGGCACACCCTTTAGATTCAAATATAACTTCAGTTGATAATAATTATTTCTAAGCGTTTACACTCATTAACATGTTGCCTTCTGACACCATTCACGTATTACCATAACTAAGTCAAAAATGCGTTCAACAACAATGTTACATAAAACCAAAAATATTTTATTACGTGCGAAGAGCGGGAAATCCTTTTTCAGAATGAATAAACGAGGAATAAAACTGATGCGAGTTTCGGGAATGGGAACAATTTATATTTTGCGTCGTCGGGTTCAGTGTGGAATCCAAACGAAATGATTTAATTATTTGCAACCCTCGTTTCGGTTAATTACGAATAAATTAAGGCTTATTTTGGTGTTTTTTTTTTTGAGAATTGATGGCGTATTTCTTCGAGAAAGGCGTTAGGCTTTTAGTTATAGGATTCTGTTTATTCTTAGAACTGAATATGTTATTCCAGGAGGTCTAGGTGTGAATAACGAAATATTAAATAATAAAATATTTCATAGAAATTTCAATTCAATTGTAATATTTCTTTTTTATGTTTATTGTGCGAGGCTTGTTGGAAATATTTTTTTTTATACAATAATTTAAAAGTTATGAACAAAACGTTGACGAGTTAGGCTTGACGGTTGACTGTTAAGCCAAACTCAAAACTAGAGATCGAGTCTGACAGGCCATGCACAGATTCTACAGACATATACGGGCTACAATGTATGCACAGACTACACAACACACTTCTTTTTCTAATAGAGAAGACTGGCTTTACAACCAGACAGCATATAAATCAGGCATTGAAATCTTTACAGATGGCTCTAAAATGGAAATTGGTGTTGGTGCAGGTTTCTACTCAGAAACACTCGAACTGGCCGGATCAATTAGGCTTCCCGATTACAGCAGCGTCTTTCAGGCTGAAGTCCTGGCAGTGACGGCAGCTGCTAAAGAGACTGCAATGACGGAAATATCACATGCTGAAAGCAATTTTTACCATTGAAATAAAATCAAAGCTTGTAGCTTGCTGTCGCGAAGAGCTAAAAGTTCTTGGCGCGCAGCCTGAACCACTGGCCACAGTGGTGTGCAAGGAAACGAAAGAGCTGATGAGCTGGCAAGAAAGGGATCATCCCTAGATTTTAACCGAGCCGACACAACGGTAAAGGTCCCAACCTGTAACATCAAACAGACAATAAGGAATAAGGTACTTGCCGCAGCTAACGAGAGATGGAACTCGCTCGACTCCTGTGTCGTAACCAGGAAACTATCACCCTACTTCAAGCTCAACAAGAAGTCGGTACGATCCCTTGTGAGCATACTGACCGGGCATAACATGCTGGGTTACCACAAAAAGAAATTGAAGCTCAGCACGGACGACTTGTGCAGAGGTTGTGGCGACATAGATGTGCATGAGGACACTCCTCATTTTCTCTGTCACTGCCCAGCACTATGCCGCTTAAGAAATGAAGTTCTAAGAAGTCATTTCTTCCAGGACTTAGAAGAACTATCTGAGCAAACGGGTACAAACCTACTCAGATTTATTAATAACTCAAAGTGGCTTGAGAATGTATAGGTTTTTCATAGGTCCCATATTGGGCCCAATCTCCCAGGGTATCACAATGGATCTACATTGATCTAAGTGTGATGGACACCACATCATCCATCAGCCCACTAACCTAACCCTACCTAACCTAGGCGTCTACATTCTATGCGTTCGCCACATCAATGATAAAACTTTCTACCAAAAAGGAAATTGGATTGTAAATGTAAGTTTCTTTAATTTTCTCTCTAGATGAATTCATTAAAACTATTTTTAGCACTTTCAAAACAAACTTCTAAAATTATTCTTCCTAATGCCAATATCAGAATTTTATAAACAATAAAAAAAAATTCTAATTTATTCAAAACAGGTGGTCTAAATCAATTTTTGTATACGATTATCAAACTATGATTTGTGAAACAATAAAAAAACACTTTTAGGATTTTTTTCTTCAAGCGCATCCTGAAGAAATTAAAAATTCAGGAGTATGCGACATCAGAGTAGTGCCCCGTGGCTTAGTGGTTAGTTTTCTGGGGTACTGCCTCTTGCGAGGAACTGACAAAACCTCCAAGAGTAAAATTCGTCTCGAAAAAGTGCATCTCATCTAGCCGTTCGGACTCGGCGGTATACTGAAGGTCCCTTCCATTCTGGCAGATTAACAACACACACAGAGGAATGGTTGAGAGTATAAGTCACTAGGCCTTGGCTCCTTAAGGAGCTGTCGCGCCAATAAATGTATTTATTTATTTATGCGACATCAGAGCCACGTAAGAATAGTTTTCGTTCAACAACAACCAGATTACCAGAACCAGAAAAAATTATCATTGGCGAAACACAATAACTTACTTCGATCATCAACAGCAATAAGGAGAATCGAAAAAAATTGTCGCAATTTACGGTGCAATTAACAACAACACAAAAGAGCATCAGAGAAAATCACTGAGGGCCAGAAGAATCGAAGAATCGGAATGTGAAAGCAACAACTGGAGTGCAAATTTAGAGAATAAAAGCGGATATTGCGAACCAAAAGTAAAGCAGATATTAATGTTCAGAGTACAGGTGTTTAGGCTCCTCCCACTTCCATATTGTGTAAGATAGCGGTAATCGTGACAAACAACCAGCAACATGGAGCATGTAATTTAAGCTTTATATTCATTCAGTTTCTTAACGTCGACGAGAGTAATCTAAACAATCTATAAATTGTCCGTTGTTCTAGTTTAATTTGTTTTTTTTTTTTCAAATTCTTGGCTGTTGTTAACTGTAAACTCCATTTTCATATTATATTTTATTACACAATAAGATTAACATAAGATGTGACCTAAAGCGATGAGGAACAAAGAACTCTAAACCCAACTCAAACTCAGATGTTTTCTAAAAATGTGAAAGAAGCATTTTATAGAATTTTGACTAAAATAGAAACTAAAGTAGAAAAGGATAAACAAAATCGAAAAATAGAACATCAGGGGATGCTAATCCTACATATGTCCAGGTCATATGTTGTTTTAGTGCTAAATATTACTTCTGTTTTTCAAACAATAGCAGTTAAGTCACTTATATAGCAGTGATGGACATGAAACTCGAATTGTCTACAATCTTGTTTTGTCAAACCAGCGATGGACTAATTTTTTATTTTACTTGCGATTTAGGTACTAAAATGCAAGTTATGGATTCGTGCAAAAAAGAAAAAAGCTTACAATCAAACATGACATTACGATAATAGAGAAGTTGAAAAAAGTGGGTCCGGAAATTCCGTCCGTCTGTCTGTCTGTTCGCGCCTCTACAGCCTAAACGTATTTTATTTTATTTAGGTATT
Source organism: Platycheirus rosarum (assembly GCA_963971375.1). Lineage (NCBI taxonomy): Eukaryota > Metazoa > Arthropoda > Insecta > Diptera > Syrphidae > Platycheirus > Platycheirus rosarum. The sequence continues at coordinate 300,606,042 of OZ020507.1, read as the reverse complement.
TAGTATTTATTAGGTAGAATCTCGGGGGTTGTTTTTCAATTTTTCTTTAGGTTGAAAAATAACGCTACCTGCCGTACAATTTTTAACAAAAAGTTTGATTTTCTCAAAAACGGCTCAAAAGATTTTGATAAAACTTTCAGGATGCTAATTTTTTACAATAATACATCTTTCAGTTAGAATAAATTTTTCGAAATATGTTCCATAACGGTACCTCTCTTATAACCGGTTTTTTCAAATGCGGTCTTATCGTAAACTATTATCCCGATTTCAATAAAATTTTACACACAGGGAGTTATTTATAATTCAATTAATATCGCAAATCAAAATTTTCCAAAAAAATTTTTTTCGATTTTTTAAAAAAAATTAAAAAAAAAAATTTGGTTTTCGAAATATTTTGAAAATGGGTGGATTGATTTTTTTTAAATTATTTTCCCAGATGAAAACTACAGATTTCCTTATAATGACATACTAGAAAAAAATTTCAAATATTTTTCCGAAAAGTTTTTCAAAATAAAAAACGACTTTTTAAAAAAACTGGTCGAACGATTTTCAATTTTTTTTTCTTCGATAGACATTTAGTTTTCAAATTTTATTGCATACTTAGTTTTTCCAAGTAAACTCTGAAACTAATTTAAAAAAAAATAAAGAATTTTCTAAAAAAAATATTTTTTTTTATTTTATTAGACGTGTGGTTTTCAATCTGGCAATACTTTTTTCGGAGTTGGTCTTTTTGACAGCTGTCTCTTGATTTATGCTCAGTTTGGTTTGCGATTTCATAAGAATAGACTTACTCCTGAACAAAGTTTGTAAATTGTGCAAATTTATTACTAAAATAATGGTTCGTTTCGGTGGAGCAGAGTATCGAAGAAGACCCAAATGAGTCCATCCACCATCGCGCGCGGAAGGATCTTGGTTTGCACGCTTACAAAATCCAACTCATTCAAGAATTGAAGCCGAACGTCCATCAAACGCGTCACACGTTCGGTGAATGGGCCCAAAACGAAATGACCACCGATCCCGATTTTCACAAAATTGGGAAAATTGGGCCTCGGCTGGAATTCCCCAAAATAATTTTTAGAACATAATGCAAACCCTTATCTTTATAATAAAGCTAGATTCTTGGCCAAAGCATTAAACTATATGCGTTTTATTTCTTCTTGAAAACCACACGTCTAAAAAAAAACACCCTTTATATACAAACATATGCAGCCACTAAGCAATTATCTAGCATAAGAACTAGTTCATGCGGTCAGTCGTGCATTTTATTTAAATTTTATTCGACGATGTGACCGAATTTAGATGAGGAGTATAGCGTTTTATTCCTTATTATTTAAAGTCTATTTTGAATTTGTTTATTTCACAAATGTCGAAACAGAAATGACAATTGGACATTTGCAACCTATAGCGTCTTCCAATTGGGTGATTATTTTTGCCTACCCTGTATAACATCTGTTTTCAATAAAACTATTTCAAAATATATGTATTTAAAACTCTTCTGCTAAAATTTTCGTTTACTGCAATTTTTTATCTGATCTACTGCGGAACCCAATGGCTCGCGATTCTCATCTCCAAACTAATCAGTGGGTTCCAAAAGCTATACTATTACATAAAGCAAAAAAAAAAAAACAATATTTTCGTCTAATAAGGAAGAAGAAAAGAAGATTCTCTTTTAAAGGAGTTAACTCGAAAAACACTTTTGAATTTTAATGAGGTATGAGATCAGTAACATAATATGAAGAATCCCAAGAATATTTTCTTTCTTCTTCATTTGACCGGCAAGGTTATTATCAGATTGCCGAGTGGATCTCAGAAAACGTCAGCTGATTACGATCCCACAATGAGGTCACAAGCCCGAACGGTAAACTTTCTGGAAAAAAATAATAAGACTAAAGTTGTAGAGAATTTAATATCTTACAAGTTTTACATTTATTATTTTTATCAGAAATCAAAAATTGTGAAGTGATTGGCCATTAAATTCAAGATGGGGGCTAAAGCTCCAGCACGAATTTCTCGAGAACTCCCCCCCCCCCCCCCCCAACCAGCTGTAAAAGAAAATTATACGAAACAATTTTTTCAATTCAAATGTTTAACACGGCTGAACTATTTTATCACGATTTTGTGGACACGCTCTCAGAATCTCTCCTGATTTTCAGTATCGACCCACTTAAGTAGTGCTTAAAACTTTATCTTCTTTCTTTTATTTTTAATTAATTTTTTAAGATTTTATTATTGAAGTCCCATGAAAAGGATATTGAATGTCCCTTTTGTTTGATATATTTTTATTAATAGTTTCTTTTTTTATTCCTTGAAATAATTATATGTAAGTATGTTTATATGAAAGATTAAAGAGAGTTATTTAGTATATTGTTTAAGTCAAATCGATAATACTTTCTTAGCATGCGATTAGTTTGAAATCAAGGCCAACCTAGGAAAATCAATTTAACAAGCTCATTTTTTTTTTTGGTTTGTGAAACATAATCCCTAAAATAAGCCCGCACACAAAGGCTTATTACATATACAAGCTCTCATGACTCTGTGTACTAAGCAAACAAACGCGTTTAGGATTTTCTTTTATCAAACCCAAAGACGGAAACCTTAGCATCATTTCAAAATTTTCTTCGCCTCCGTCCTCGCCATCGTACCAGTGAGTAGTTCAACAACGCTGCACGAGAGTGCACCCTTCTTAACCTCTTCGGGTTTCTTAAGGATACCAAAGTGAAGCAAATAGATGTGGAAATGTTTATTTTTGCAAAAGTGTACAAATTTAGACTCCCCTCTCCCTATGCTCCGTCCTCCGTGTGCCAAAGGCAAAGCTACCACACCTGTGTAGTGTGGCGTTAGAATCGTGGTGTTTGTTTATAGTTCCATCTAAGCGAAGAGTGCACGATGGTTTCATGGTTCTTGGATTGCATCCCTGACATTGTGAATAATCCCTGTTTTAATCCTTGGGAAGTATGTTGACTTTTTGATTTAGTGCGATGTTAAAATAATTGATTTTGTGTTTTTAATGAAGAACGATTTATTGATAGAGACTCAGATCAACACGAAAGGCTTAAGGATATCTTACCAAGGATATTGAAACCAAAAACTTGCGGAATCAATTCATTTGATGGCCATAAGCAATTCCTCATAAATCACTATTTCGATTTCAATAGATGCGAGACGGCTCTCTAATTTATTCATTCATTCATTCATTTATTTCTACTTTTCTTAACATAGTTTAACAACAACAACAATGAATTTAAAAGCTATGGCTTTGCCGTCAGCTCGGTTAGCAATTTTTATCTTTATGTACAAATAATTAATTTAATTAAATATTTAATAAAATAGTAGAAAATAGTTAAATGAATTCGGTTATTTATAACATCCTATATTTATAAGTATCTTTCAAAAATTTGTAAAGAGTTTTCCAGTCAAGACCATTCAGGATGTTGATAGTTTCTTGCAACGTTAATGTTATCTTTCCGAATTATGACAGGCTTTGTGACGAGAAAATGGGACATATGCCATTCTAACGGGTGTTTTTTTAAGAGTTGAGAACTTTTTTTAAAAAAAAAACGCATAAAATTTGCAAAATCTCATCGGTTCTTTATTTGAAACGTTAGATTGGTCCATGACATTTACTTTTTGAAAATAAATTTAAATGTTGACCGCGGCTGCGTCTTAGGTGGTCCATTCGGAAAGTCCAATTTTGGGCAACTTTTTCGAGCATTTCGGCCGGAATAGCCCGAATTTCTTCGGAAATGTTGTCTTCCAAAGCTGGAATAGTTGCTGGCTTATTTCTGTAGACTTAAGACTTGACGTAGCCTTACAAAAAATAGTCTAAAGGTGCAAATCGCATGATCTTGGTGGCCAACTTACCGGTCCATTTCTTGAGATGAATTGTTCTCCGAAGTTTTCCCTCAAAATGGCCATAGAATCGCGAGCTCTGTGGCATGTAGAGCCATCTTGTTGAAACCACATGTCAACCAAGTTCAGTTCTTCCATTTTTGGCAACAAAAAGTTTGTTAGCATCGAACGATAGCGATCGCCATTCACCGTAACGTTGCGTCCAACAGCATCTTTGAAAAAATACGGTCCAATGATTCCACCAGCGTACAAACCACACCAAACAGTGCATTTTTTGGGATGCATGGGCAGTTCTTGAACGGCTTCTGGTTGCTCTTCACTCCAAATGCGGCAATTTTGCTTATTTACGTAGCCATTCAACCAGAAATGAGCCTCATCGCTGAACAAAATTTGTCGATAAAAAAGCGGATTTTCTGCCAATTTTTCTAGGGCCTATTCACTGAAAATTCGACGTTGTGGCAGATCGTTCGGCTTCAGTTCTTCCACGAGCTGTATTTTATACGGTTTTACACCAAGATCTTTGCGTAAAATCTTCCATGTGGTCGAATAACACAAACCCAATTGCTGCGAACGGCGTCGAATCGACATTTCACGGTCTTCAGCAACACTCTCAGAAACAGACGCAATATTCTCTTCTGTACGCACTGTACGCATTCGTGTGGTTGGTTTAATGTCTAATAAATTAAACTGAGTGCGAAACTTGGTCACAATCGCATTAATTGTTTGCTCACTTGGTCGATTATGTAGACCATAAATCGGACGTAAAGCGCGAAACACATTTCGAACCGAACACTGATTTTGGTAATAAAATTCAATGATTTGCAAGCGTTGCTCGTTAGTAAGTCTATTCCTGATGAAATGTCAAAGCATACTGAGCATCTTTCTTTTTGACTTCATGTCTGAAATCCCGCGTGATCTGTCAAATACTAATGCATGAAAATCCTAACCTCAAAAAAATCATAGTACAAAAAACTATAGTACTATCATGGTGACACATTTTGCGCACGCCCCCTGTCTCGGTCATTCAGAACTAGCGGAACGAGTTGAATGGTAGTAATAAAGAGAGTCTTAAGAGAATGTTTTTTTTTTTAAATAGAGTATAAAGATGAGGCAGGTTAGAAATAGACAGGGCTGTTAGGAAAAGGAAAAAAATACATGCAGTGAGGTGAATTAATTTGAAAATAGCTTCAACAAATTTGATGAAAATTGTTGAGAGTATTTTGGTAGGTATTATTTTATTTACAAATAAATTGCACAACTACATCGCACGTACTTGCTCTTCTTGAATATCAATTTTGGTTCTAATCGGCTTAACAGTTCACGAAAAAGTCGAATAAAAAAAATTGGTCATATGGAAGGTACCTATACCTATACATATCCCGCACTTACAATAGTACACTGATTTTTGTTCATAAAAAATCATGGAGCCATTTCTGAGAAAAATAAGCTTTTACTTAACGGTTATATGACAGGTATTGTTAATATTTGAGCTAAAAAAAATTAAAAAGTCCTCTGTAGAATGTCAAAATAACAAAATAAATTTGAAGACGATTGGCAAAACCGTTTAGACTGTAGTCGAAAATACATAGTTACAGACAGACAGACAGAATTCTGCCATTAAGTCAAATATTTATGTTTCTCTATCATCGTAATGTCATGTTTGATTGTTATCTCAAAATTTGTAATCATCACAATGCATAACTTGCATTATAGTACCTATAAACGCTAGTAAAAAATATCGGAAGGGTCTGTTAACGGTACCTTTCATGTATTCATAACGTTTTTTATTTTCACCTCTCTCTAAACGGCTTTTTTAATTTTCACAAAACGTTATATTTGAAAAATTAGGTTGACGAATAAATTTTGGGCTCTTTATCCCTTAAAATTGTGTTTCCCCACACCTAAGAGTATGCAGCACCAGTTATTCTGCAACTAGAAATTTGCAAGTTATTGTATAAGAGCAAGTATGTGGCACGAATGCATTACTTGCGTTATATTATATTATATTATATGCATATAATCGCAAATTAAAATTGTAATTGGTTACAAAAATTCTTAATATTTAATAAAAAAAAGTCAACAAGCCATCTATCGACATCCCTTATCTGAATATGCAAAAACCTACAAACATATTTGGTCACTAACTTCAAAGTCCTTACTTTCATAATAATGCCATTGTTGATTAGTTTCATTATTAAGAATCCATAACTTGAATCCATAGCTCAACAAAATAACGAAAATAACATCTTTTCCCTTTTCTACTTATTATAATTATAATCCAAGTCCTATGAATTTTCAATAAGAGTTTTCTAACGAATTTCTATACACAATTTGCACTTAATTTGCACCTAACGCCTATCGGATTGGGAAGCGAAATAAATAATTTACAAATCAAAACCAAAATCTGTTTCTTCAAGGAAATTAATATATTATATACAAAAAATAAAATTGTGTTTGAATTTTAAGAATGCATATGTATTTTTTTCGCAAACGGCAACAAAGCAAGTTGTAGTAAAATAGTAAACAAAAATTTGTAAATCTATAGAATTCAAAAAATGTAAACAAAAGCTACAAAAAAAGGAAAATAAACAAAAATTCAGATGATTGTCAGTTTTGTCTACTTTCCTAACTGCCTATTCCTACCAACTACAATTAATTGTTTACTTAAAAAAAACCCGTTGCTAAGGATTTCTACCTAGCAACGCTCTAAAAGCTACATCAAAACGATTTTAACCAATGAAAATGTTTGTATCGTGTACAAATTCCAAAAAAATTAATTCACCTTAGCTAAGCGAAACAAAACACCCTAAATAATCTTCTGGTCTCTTTCTTTTCCTTCCCGCCTTACGTTCTCCTAATTCTCTCTCACAAATCTAGCGGTCACAACTAGCGTCATCACACGAGCTGATTCCACAAGATTTTTTGATGTCCCATGATAGTACTATAGGCAGTGTATATACAATGCATATGCTGACAAAGTGCAAACAGTCTTCTTTGGATCTCAAATTGCACAAAGAACAGAATTGGTTAAAATTACACTGTAAAGGCTTCCGTTTAGGCTTAAAAGTTCACATCTCACTTTAAATATGAGCGATATTCCTCTAAAGCTTAGCAGGTCGTTAAAGTAGTTTTTTTTTTTTTTTTTTTTTTTTTTTTATAATTAACGCGCGCACAAGGGACTACTTGTTTCCCTTTTAATGTTACACACTGCGTGGGCATTAGGAAGATAGGGAGGGGATAGATAGGAGGTGTCGATTAACATTGGTTTTGAATGTTTGCAGATCAAAATGGCAAGGGAAAATCTCGCCGGGTAAACTATTCTAAATTGGTGTCGTTCGGGTAAAAAAAGAACCCCTATATTTCACGGTACGTCCAAAATTGGGCTCAAGGATGAACTGATGAGCATTCCTTGCGAGACGAGTATTACGGGAGAAACTTTTAAGGGGAGGAATGCAGCTGGCTACTTCGAGTGAACATTTTTCATAAAAGAAACGATAAAATAAGGGAAGACATAAAACATTGCGTCGGTGTTCGAGAGGGGCCAATTGTTTTAGCAGCAGTTATATTGCAATTGTACGTCCGAAGGCGAAGGACGTGAATTATCGAACGAATATGAAAAGCTGAGGGTAGAGTTGTCAGCAAAACAGTTAAGTGGATTAGAAGTAACAGACAGAAGATCATTTATAAAAATGAGGAAAAGAGTCGGAGACAGAACAGAGCCCTGGGGCATACCAGCATTTATTTTGTGGAAATCAGACTTGAATTCGTTCAATACAACTTGTATTGAACGGTCCAGAAGATAGCTTCTAATCCAACGAACAAGAGTGTTATCAATCCCAAAAGCACGCATTTTCGATAAGAGAGCTTCATGCCAAACTCTATCAAATGCCTTGGAGATATCAAGAGCAATAATCTTACTTTCACCAAAGCGATATAAAGGATTTGTTCCACTGTTCGGTGAGATATGCCATCAGATCACCAGTGGAACGGTTGCTGCGGAAGCCATACTGACGGTCATGGAGAAGCTTTCGATCTTCGAGATATTCCTTAAGCTGACGGTTAATCAGTGTTTCCATGACCTAAGAAAGAAGGGATGTCAGTGCTATGGGTCGGTAGAAGGAGGGGGAGGATGGAAGAAAGGTTAGGGACAGGCTGGACAAATGCTGTTTTCCATCTTCTAGGAAAGATTCCAGAAGAGTAGGAATAGAGTGGTGTTAAGTTGTGAATATAGAATTCTACTTTCAGATTCGCGTGCTTTCGCTATAAGACTATCGCGTACAGAGTGTTCACATTACTGAATAATACGGTATAGCTGTTCTTTAAGAATGTAAAAATTGCCTGGATCCATGGAGAGAACTTCGCCATAGTTGTTTGCTAAGCTTTTCCATCTTGACATCCACCAATCCTCGTTTCTGAACTCATATAGTACCATTTTTTTAGAAAGTCGTTCATCTTGGTAAGATATCCACTTGACGATGTAATCTGCCTGTAGTTTCAGCGTATATGTAAATAGTTTAGGAAGACCAGTTTCGAGATATAGTGCATAATTAGGCGTTTTCAGTGGTAGATTAAATAGCTTTTTCATGAAATTTCTTTGAAATTTTTCAATCTCCTCGTATTCGTCAATTCCCCACACCTGAACAGCGTAACACAGACTAGACTTAACCAAATATTTTATATTTTGCTGAAAGTTCGATCCTTTCATCCATGAGATATTGATCAGACTTTACGCACTTTTTGATTTATCTGAAAGATTTTTGTTAAAATCAAGAGTACTGTTCAGATTCACTCCCAGATATTTGTACTCATTGGTTACTTCTAATCTAGATCCTTTAAAAGAGCAATTATAAGTGTTCCGACTTCTTGCTGATCTTGAAAACACCATGATTTTTGATTTGTCTGAGTTAATGACAAGACTCCATTTAAGACAATATTCCGCTTTCTGGTGATTCTGAAAGTACCACCAGATCATCGGCATACAGAAGAATATTGATGTTTAAATCAGAAATACGGATTCCTCCAGGAATACAAGCTACAACATCGTTAAGGCTGGGTGTACCTCGAAAAAAATGGATGTTTGTTAACAAATTGGCGGATAACTTTTTATTTTAAAAGATATTTTAACCAAATAAATTTTAATATTTAGCTAACATACAAGACTTAAAATGTTCATTATAATAATTTCTAATTTTTTTAAAATTGTAAGTTAAAGATCATAAAAAGTTATAAATTTATAGCTCTTTTTATCTAATCTTAAATCTTGGGTTTTTTTTCTTAGTAATTTTAATTTTTTTTTAGAATTAAATTGAATCAATACCGGGAGTAAAACTATTTTTTTTTTCAATTAAACTTATTTTTTTATGAAAAAAAATTCATCGAATCAGACGCATTTTTCTCGATTTTACCGTGTTTGAACCGGTGTCACTTCTTCAATTTTCAATATAATTCATTAAAATGAAAAGAAATAAAAAGAACAACTCAAATATTTTTAATTTTCTCGGTTTTAAACAAAAAAAACTTAAAAAATTGATTTTTGTTGGTATTTTTTAATTCTTTGAAAGCTGAGTTTTCAAGCTCGAGAGTAAGACTATAGTTTTTAAAAAAAATATTGTTTTTTAACACTCTAATCGCTGTTTAAAAAAGCTAAAATATCGATTGACTTTATAAAAAAAGTAACGTTCTAATAATTTTGGTTTTATTTTTTTATTTTTTTTTTTCAACATTTTATCTTTTTACATCAACTTAGGAAATGTATGTAACGATAATAGTTTTTTTTATATTAATTTTTAAAAAATGGTCTGATTTGCGTTTTTTCCATAGAAATTTCATTGCTAACGCACACAAATAAATTTGTAGTTCGAACGATCTCCGCAGCAGAATTTGGTGCTGTTCTGCTCTTTTACTTTTTTCTCTTCTGTTTGTTGTTTTTGTTATTACATGTGTTCTGCTTTCTACTCTTTAGTTTCTACCCTGGCTGGTTCTGATATTTTTTTGTGTTTCAGTCTCTGATTTTAGTTGCCTCATTTGTCATTTCCAATTCTAATGAGACTGATGGATGGGATGGGTTAAGGAATACATATTATTGGTTAGGTGATTGCGGTGGGAAGTATTTTTTGTATGTCTGTTTTTTTGGTGTGACGGTTTTTTTTTTTGGTTTATGGACCATTTTGCAGAAAAGGAAGGAGTTTGGTGCCACACTCATGCGATGAGTTGTATTTTTTCGCAAAGAAGGAAAGGTGAAAAAGTTCATTTCGTTTTCTATGCAAACAAATTATTTTGGTTTGTATGTATACTAGATCAAAGATCTTTGACAGATACAAGTAGTATACAACATATACGTAGAAGAATAACATGATCTGAATGGGTACGAGAAATTTGGCTCTAATGAAAAATTACCCATAAAACCGGTCCAATTTTTAAAGTGACAAATATCTCCAAAGCTAGGGAAAAGAAGCTCTAAAAATAAAACAGATTCGAATTGAATACGAAAAATGGACACACAAAATTATAAGCTAAACAACAATAGCAAAAAAATTTTTTTTTTTATTTCAGCGGTTTGGGCCTTTTTTACACATTTGTGGATAATTATAGGCCTACTTTTCTTACTTATGCTCTTCTATACAGGGTGTCCCTTAATTCGTTTTCAAGATTTTAGGACATAATTCTCGGGTATATTCTTAAAAAAAATATTTCTACAGTAAGGGCCTATCTCAATTTTTTATATAATTTATCGGTAATTTAAGAAAAGGCTTAATATTGGTGTACCTTGGCCCATGTTAACGATAATTACCGATTTTGATGATATCTTATCAAATTTTATTTTATATTTGAGAAGATTTAGATAGCCAAATTAATTCTGCATATTAACATTTTGAATAACTTTTTTGTTCTTATTTAAATTTATTTTTGATATTTTTTTAAATCAATATTTTTAAAACTAATAAAAAGACATTTTAAATTTCATAATCACATGTATATTAATAAAGTCTAAAAAATTGCATACCAAAATTTAAAAAAAAATTAGTTTGAAATACTAAAAATAAAAAAACAAGAATTTATCAAAATCCGTCATAAAATTTTCGAAATACTTTTTCATAAATTCATTATTATACAAACGTGTGATGGCATACTCCATATTTACTAAAAACCGTTAAGGATTGTGGTTTTGACACTATTTATAAGTTCAGAACGTGTTATTTTTAGACGTAAATGTTACTTGTTTCAATCAAAGATCTTGCCTTCCAATATAGTTAAGCACATAAGAGCAAGTACGTGCGACCCAGTCGTGCCCATTTGTATTGATAGTGTCTTATTCAGCAATGTAGTTTAAGGTTATATTTCTATTTTCACATTGGGTAATTTTTCATAATGAAAAATTGGACATTGTTTTTGGGTGATTTCTTGTAAGTCTAAGAATATGGATTCATTTTCCATTATAAAATTTGGCCCCTAATAAATTAAAAAAAAATGTCTAGATATTTTATGAAAATTTACAAAAGATCTTCGTTCAACATCAACAACACGTTGGCAAACGTTAAAATTGATCTAGGCCGGTCTTCTAGACAGACAAAATAAAAAAAAAATATGGGTCGGCCAACGATGCAATTATCACATCAACTTGAACTAATTTTGGTCTCCTGGTCCAGTATTTTTTCAGGTAGCTAATTGAAAATAAAAAAATACAACAAATTCCTAGGCACACCAATATGGGCTAGGAGAGCCACAGAAAGGACCAACATCACAAAAAACAAAAAATGGTCATTTCATTTCTAATTATATCTAGAGCCAGGCCAGAGGCAGGTAGGTTTGTTGTTAGTGCCCATGCCCATGCATTTCATTTTTTCGTTCTCAAATAAACGCAAGGAAAAATAGTGCGAAGAGAAGGAATATTTACGTTTTAAAACGTCCATGCTCCTCATCTGAAATCTGAATGAACCTTTGAGCTTAGAGCACGGAAAAAAGAGAATTTTATTTGTGCACCAATACACACACGTATGTTTACTTGAGTTTTGAGTTCTGGTCTGAGGTACACCCAGCCTTAATGAAGAGCGCAAACAAAAGTGCACTAAGAAGACATCCTTGTTTAACGCCACTATTCGTCTCAAACCACTCGGAATAGATTGACCCATCCCATGAAGTTCAAAGACAGTCCTAGTTGTGAAAGCTTATAAAAGAGGGCATTACGATTTATGAGATCAAAGGCTGCCTTGAAATCAACAAAAAGTGCATATACTATATTGTTTCTGGCTTGAAACGCTTTAATAATTGAAGTTAGGGAGAAAATATGGTTAAAATGTCCGGTAAAATGTTGTAAGTGTTAACCAATGTTTCAAGTCTATTGACAAGCACACCACAAAACAATTTGGCAGGACATTCATGAAAGAGATGCCTCGATAATTTTCAACACTATTTAGGTCTCCTTTTTTGTGGATTGGAAATATCACAGACCTTTTGAATGACGATGGGGCTTTTTCTCCCAAGATTATTTTATTAAATAACGATTTAAGTTGGAAATGTAAAGCAACAGTTGCATTCTTGAAGAACTCGTATGGCATCCCGTCTTCACCAGGAGCTTTTTCATTTTTTTCCTTTTAAGATCACAGTACTTATTTCCGCTAACGAGATTTCCGAATCAAGAATCTAATCGAGAATCATCGGCTCCGCATCAGAGAATCTCACATCTGGATTGCTGTATAGAAGACTTTTGAAATGGTTAGACAGATCTTCAGCAGATAATCCTATTCCTATTGTAAAACTCGATCCATAAGTCTCCCTGACTGTCTTCCAAAATTCCTTGGAACTTTTTATCTGGCCGAGTGAATAAGCTTGATAATTTTCAAATTCGGTTTTTTCCGTAGGCACAATTTCTTATAACGTGTATTAGCTTCAAGGTACCACTTCTTCAAAATTAGACAGTGATCGGGCTATCATACATTCTTTGTCAAACCACTTTTGTTTAAAGTTAGGACGGTTTTTGGGAGAGATATTGTCTGTTGAATTTCTAATGCAAGATACTATTTTGTTAGCACTTACTTCGGCAGACTCGGTGGTAACATTTAAACTCGCTGGGTTTTCTTCCAATCTTTGCTGATATACAGCAGCTGTTTCTTGTTTCCATATAAATCGTGGTAAAAGTTTCAGATGTGTTCGCTTGGGTGTAGTATCATCAACCCAGTCTACAACTATTGGCATGTGATCGGAATAGTTCTGACACTGGATTTCAAATTTTTGCACTAAATCATTCCAAACGTTATTAATCACAGATTTTCCTTGTCCTCCTAGATATGTAAAATGCCCTTTGATGTCATTCAAAATTGTACAATCAAACAACTGGAGAAGATCTAGAAGATTTGTTCCATTTTGATTTGAAACTCCATCCATTGATGTCCTTTGACTATAATTTATTAAATTGTTTGTTGCGCTTTGTACTGTTTTAGTTTGTAAATTGCTGGTTCTTGCATTGAAGTCACCAATAACTAAGACGCTCTTGTTTCCAAAGTGATGCATGATGTTGTTAACTCGCTCGAAGTCCTCACTCCACTTATTGCAGTTGATGTAGAATGGAATTACTTACAAGTTATGCTTAACTATCGTTACTCCTTCATGCACTTCAAAACCATAAGTTGCCAACATCGAAGTTTTAATCACATACAGAGTTCCCCTGCTTTCTTTAAGAGACTTCTAAAAAAGGTGAATCCACACCTTTAAGTTTGATAGAATACTGCCATCCAGAAGCCACTAAAAAACGATATTTTTAATTTAATTTCATTTTCAAAGAGATACTTAAAACGTTTAATTACTCTTCTCCACTTTCGTCCACACAATGTAGACTTCAAAAAAAGTTTCCAACATTTTCAAAATTCAAGAGCCTTACGTTCTGTTTTTTACAATAGTTGGTTCGGTACACCGTTCGATGTATTCCTTTGAAAACATTCTGTTGATATAAGCTTATAGCAATGTAGACGCCCAGAATACCAACAAAAAAAAAAACACCTGCAACACAACTTCGGAATGTATAACTTGTTACGAATGCTGGAGTATCCTTCTGCAATACTGGGACGGTAGGTATTCCAGCACCTCATTTTTTCCACCTGGTTCTTTTGCATTTCACCCAAAAGCATACTAAAAAAAATCGCCTGTTTTTTTTGGAATTTTTTCCAGCTTTATTAAAAACTTTCTTGTTTACTTTGAGTCAAGTAGTGGAGATGGGCAGGATGCGATGGTATCAACAATTTGCATATCGCAAGGTTATACGCAAACATGTTCTTTCAGCGCGGGCTTAACGGATGCCAGAGGTAAGGTACACATAGGTTTTTGCAGACAAAAATTCTTCTCGTATTCCTGAAATAAAACATGGCTATGATTAATTTTTCAGTTCAACAGTTGCGAAGTTGTGTTTTTTTTTTTTTTTTTTAAGATAACAAATCACCCTTGATGCTAATTGAAAAATCGTAATTAAAAAATTATTTAAATTTTAATTCGTATTGGGTTAGATGTTCCGGAAAAAAGGAGTTATGTTATAAGATTACTTTTTTTTTTTTAATTTTTAGGGACCTAATCATGGGGGCCGCTGGTAACAAATTATAAATTAATAAATAAATTTATTGGCGCGACAGCTCCTTAAGGAGCCAAGGCCTAGTGACTTATACCCTGAACCATTCCTGTGTGTCTGTTGTTAATCTGCAAGAATGAAAGGGACCTGCAGTTTACCGCCGAGTCCGAATGGCTACATTAGATGCACTTTTCCGAGACAAACTTTACTCTTGGAGGTTTTGTCAGTTCCTCGCAGGAGTCAGTACCCCGTAAAAGATGATGGCTATGAGCTGGATTCGAACCCAGGCTCATTCGCTTAGCAGTCCGACACACTAACCTTTAAGCCACGTGGCACTACAACAAGCAAATATTAATTATTAATAAAATTTTCGCTAAATTAACCAGGGGACAGTTTCTCCGACCGGGAAATCTCTCCCTTCAGAACCCTACAAAAAAAACCTCGGAATTGTTTAGATTCAACGACGACGAAACAAGCAATAACAATGGCTATACCATCCACGAAATTGGTCCAATACCAGCCTGACGCGAGAGATAGCTACAAAGCCATCTGTCTATCACCCGATAGAGTCACTCGTACCCAAATTGAGAAAGTGTTGATAGATCGTCGCTACTGCTCGAGCCTGATGACGATTTGTATCGGAGATTCGGATCACTATATTGTTGAAATGGAATTCCGAGAGCGAACTACTTTGTGAAGAAGTTTTGCAGCCACCGCTAAGGTTCGGATAAATACAGCCGCGATCCGCCATACGCAAATGAAAAATATGGGCACGACTGGGTCGCACTTACTTGCTCTTATGTGCCTTATAACTTTGGACGGCAAGATCTTTGACAAAAACAAATAACATTTACGTTCAAAATAACCCAGTTTGAACTTAAAAAAACTATGAAAACCACAAAACTTAACGGTTTTTAGTAAAAAATTAAGTATGCCATCACACGTCCTAAATAACAAAGAATTTATGAAAAAAGTATTTCGAAAATTGTATGTTTTTTATTTTAGTTTTTTGAATTTTTTTTTTTTAATTTTGGTATGCAGTTTTTTAGAGTTTATTAATATACATGTGATTATAAAATTTTAAATAATTTTTTATGATTAGTTTTAAAAATATTGATTTTTCAAAAAAAAAAAAAAAAATTATTTTTTATTAGAAAAAAAAGTTATTCAAAATTTTGATATGCAGAATTAATTTGGCTATCCAGATCTTTTCAAATATAAAATTTGACAGAAATCCATGGAGCCGTTCAAGCCGAGCAAGCCAAAAATTAAAAAACCGTTATATGAAAGGTCCCGTTAATAGACTTTTCCCGTATATGTGGTTCTAATCAAATGATAGCCAATACCAAAAAAAAAATCTCAAAAAATGTCATCAAAATCGTTGGAGCCGTTTTCAAGAAAAATAAGCTTTTCCTAAACGGTCGTATGGCAAGTACCGTTATTTTTAGCCCTAAAAACAAATTTCAATTTCCCCTCTGAGAAATGCCAAAAGATACACACATACCAAATTTAACTTAACCCGTTTAGGGTGCAGCTCGACATACACCCGGACGGACAGACAGACAGACCGACAGATAGACGGACATTTTTTGCCAATGACTTTTTTAGGCTTCTCTATGATCTTAATGTCATGTTTGATTGTTATCTCAATTTTTTTTATTTTCACGAATCCTAAACTTGCCTTATTATCCCTATAATCGCAAGTAAAAAATCAATCTCGTTTTATGTTCGTCTTTGCAAGAAAAATCTCAAAATTAAAAAAAAAAAACTTAAAGCCGAAAACAGATGTGCAGAGAGGCTGCTGCATCTATTCACGCAGCACTGCCCCTAAAACAGATGTGCATACTTTGTTTTTATTGCTGTATTAATGTCAAAATGCAGCGTTACCACCGGACATTTTTGAAAACTTCCATAAAAAAGTGAAATTCAAGGAAAAAAAATGTCCCTTAAAAATAATAAATAAATAAATAAAAAAAGTAAATTAAATCAAATTCATATGAATATTGAATTTGGAGAATACATTTGTACGAATCTGCCAGAAATTATTTTAATTGAAGACATAACACTTAGAAGATAACATATTTTAATATTTTGAGCACTGATTTCAGTTTTCACAAACAATTGTCAACAATTTTTATATTGTGAATGTGAATGTGTTGAACGAAACGGCAAAAAAATTATTTTTTGTTTCTTATAAGATGCGCGCGCAAAACGGATTTGTGTGTTGCCCTTATAGTGTTAAGACGCACTGCGCGAGGAGGGAGAAAAAAGGAGCAAAGAAAGAAGAGTGGCAGCAGAAAAGTGTCATAGCGGTAACGTTGACAAGTGTGGTATATATCAGTATTGCCAGATATATTTTTTTTACATTTTTTTCGTTTGTTGTTGTGGCCGCAATGAAACAAGGCATCTATTTTAGGAATAGAGACATCGTGCAGAGAGGGCTGCCTTGGAATTGGGGGTTCCCTTATAAGAACCTGTGTAATTTATTTTGGCTTCATGGGAAAAGGCTGCACATCTGTTTTAACCATAACGGTACTTCTCATATAATTTTTTTTTTTATTTTAATTTTCCACTTTCTCAGTAACGATTCATATGTTTTTTATTATATTTTATATTTGAAAAGTCAAGGCAGCCAAATTAATTCTGCAAAAACATTTTTTTTTTTTTGTATGTTTATTATTATTAAAACTTGTCAATATATTTTATCTTGTGGTCAGCTGTATATTACTACTTACTTACTTACTTAGGGGCGCTACAGTTCGGGACGAACCTGAGCATCAACCAACATGCCTCTCCAGCCAGCTCAGTCTTTGGCTAGCTTTTCTATTCTAAATTCGTGTTGTTCGGCTAAAAAAGAATCCCTATATTTCACGGTACGTCCGAAATTGGGCTCAAGGGTGAACTGATGGGCATTCGGGATTATTACGGGAGAAACTTTTAAGGGGAGGAATACAACTGGCTACTTTGAGTGAACATTTTTTATAAAAGAAACGATAATATAAGGAAAGACATGAAACATTGTGTCGTTTTTAGAGAGGGGCAATTGTTTCAGGGGCAGTTCTATTTCCTATCAATATTAACGCTCGATTTTGTATTCTATCAAGCAGAAGCAGGTGAAGCGATGTTTGTGAAGCACCTGCCCAGAGGTGTGAGTTATACTCGAGTTTAGGGCGTATAAACACTTTATAAATTGTAGCCCGATCAGATTAATTTAAAACAAAAGAAAAGGTTTATATATTAGTATTGAAGCAGAAAGTTGTATAACGAACAAAATTGTTTACCAGACAAATGGATTTCATTTTTTTTTTTTTTTAAATTAAATTCAATTAAAAATAATTTGACTAATAAACTACAAAATTGGATCTGGATTCCAGAAAATGACATCATAAAGAGATAAAGAGAAACTATATCAACAAAATAATGTTATTATTTGTATAAAATACTGTACTGTATTTATTTTTTAAACTGCTGTTTTTCGCATCGCACAAATATCCAATCAACTTGTATGGCGAATTTTTTTTTAAATGCGAACTTTCAAAAAATACCAGCGGTAACACTGCTCGTGAGGTAAGTTTTTAGGTATTTAATGTTGAAAATAAATGGCATTCCGAATGGCCGAAGTGGCACGATCGTGCCATTTTGACACGTCAATTTTCTCGTGGCACTGTGGCACGAAAAAATTCAATATGGCACTTTTTTTTAATTTGCCTTAAAACTGGAGACGTCTTTTTTGAAAATTCATACGTTCTGGAATAAGTAGTACAAGTTAAGAAACTATGTTGACCCTCCTTAGTTTCCTATCGGTCCATAAATTAAGATTTTTTTAAAAAGCGACCCCAGCTTCGCCAAGCGCTTATTAAAATAGACTTAGGGTAGAGCAAGGAGGATTTGTCGTTTTCAAATATCGCGCGACTCATAACGCGCAGAGAGGAAATATCAAAATAAAGAATGCTTGACATGTTGTGACTCACTCTCATGAAAACGGCACTTGTGTCTCTGCTTTGTTGGCCTACGCACGTGTGTTTTGTTTGTGGTGCATTTTTTTGATAATTTTTCAGTTTCGTTTTTCGGACAACAGTTGTCAGTGACAATTTTCTTTATTTTTTATTTGGTTATTTGGTTAACCAATCACAAGGTTTTTTACGATATATATATATATATATTTCAGTGTTGGGTACTTCAGAAATTTGGTAAGTTGAAAATATTTATTTAGTGTGACAAAAGGAGGATTTGACAAAAAGTCAAATCCTCCTAAAAAAATTGATTTTAGTATATACATAAGTAGAAAATAATTTTTTTAGATATAATTATTTAAGAAAATATGCCGAATATTTACAAAAGGAAACATCCTTAAAGGGTTATTGATAAACATGGGTAACTCAAGGAAAAATTGAGTGCTAACACTTTAACTCTAACACTTCTTACAGTGTTAGCACAATGTGCTAACACAATTGTGTTATGACACTTTTTTTTCACTTTTATTTGAAACACCCAACTCACTCAAAACTCAAAATCAATGACACAATGGACATGGCGCATAGAGCTTTGCGCGATTTAGTTTGGATGGAGTTAGAACTCAATCAAATCCAATACAATTATATGTTGTATTGCTTTGCAAACGCAAACGTGTGGTGTTGGTGTGGCGTATGGGTAAGATTGCTCGCACTCAGCCATTTGGTTTGGTTGAGTGTGTGAAATATTGAAATATTGCACTAAGAAACAGGGTGTTAAATTTAAATTGTATGATCTTCAATAAACTAAATACAAACCAAAATATAAAAATAAAAAAATAAAAATTACATTGAATTAATACTTGTTCATGTTGAGCGTT
This sequence comes from Platycheirus rosarum, assembly GCA_963971375.1. NCBI lineage: Eukaryota > Metazoa > Arthropoda > Insecta > Diptera > Syrphidae > Platycheirus > Platycheirus rosarum. Next base: position 300,586,810 of record OZ020507.1, on the reverse strand, counting down.
ACATGCTATGAAATATTGAATGCAATATGCTTTGATGAAAGTAAGTTTTTCTTTTGGAAGCATTTATTCACCCTATTTATTCTCTTTAACACTAGTTAGAACACCCTTAGGTAAAGAGTTGTTTTAAGAATAAATACACACATATTTCATTGGAATAAGAAGGGAAGTTTCATTTAACTTAAGTGAGAAAGAGATTTTGCGCCAATTATGATGTGCTGTGCTTAAAGAACGATTTGTGGTAAGGTTGTGCCCATCTGTTTCTTGCATAAGCTTAAACAAAACCTTACAAGTCGCTTACTAAATAAAATGATATATAGATGTGTAATGTATGATTTCGTAAATAAACTTTTCATTAAATGGTGTCCCAAAAATATAGTATTCATTATTCTTAAACAATTACATTTAAATGTAACTACATTATCATTTAGATTTTCCATTACCAATCTAAATCAAATTTAATTCTAAATTAAATACTTTCTTTTATTCTGAAGAATGTTCAACGGAATTAAATTCTTATTTATTTATTTCTTTCATCATTTAAATCTTTCCATATACTCGATTTTGTTAATACTATCTACTTAACTAAACTTATTTTATTGCATGTACATAGTGTATATATACATACGTTATTTTTTAATGTTTATTTTGTTTAAAATAAAAAAATAAAGTGTTTGTGTTAGCCACTATCTTTTATTATCACTTATTTTATTACATGTTTGTTCGTTATTTAATAATCAATTGAAGTTTAGTTTCAGTGAATGTTTAATTGTTTTTAAATAAAGAAATAAGGAATTGTGTTAATTTTTTTTTGCTAATTAAAAGAAATTCCGACGAAATAAGAACACTAAAATCGGTGCACTACATGTTTTGAGGCAGTAATAAATCCTTTTAAAAGAAATTTTCTTTTTAAATAGTCATTACATTAAAAATAATAATTAATTTTGTAATATGGCAATGTGATACACCCTGTAATGCAGATTTACTAATAATGTATAAAAAATAATCTGTGGATAGGTTAGGTTTATGGACTTATATTTATCTATAAACAAAGAAAAATAGATTATAAATGCGGCACCTTGCCTAAACCTACCTAGAATTGTTTATTTAATTACGTAAAATGCGTGAATATAAACTATTCTATTTATTTAAACTTAAATAATTATAGCTTTTTTGAAACCCCCTGTATTGACAATAAGGGTATACGCTACAACTACAAAAAGCCAGAAGGCTGAGAAAGAGAATAGTATTTTCTTTCCTATAAACGTATTGCATACATATACATTCACCACTAACACGCATCATATTCATTTCCTTCTATTCTATATACGATACGAATACGACACACGAAAAAGCATGGCACTTATTCTTAACCCTTTCTTCATTTGTGTTAATTCATTGCCATTTTCTCTTTGCTTTTAGCAAGCCATTGTGTCTTATATGTGCTATTGTGCTCTTTTTTGATGTGATTTGCGCTATTGTGTTATTGTGTTGATATGTTTCAAATTGAAGTATCAGCGCACATAACACAGGTGTTGTGTTAACTCATTGTGCCAACTCAACACAGTGTTACACATGTTTAGTTATTGATGAAGATACCCTCAAACAATCATTGATGGACATTAAAAACTAAATTAAAACACCAACAGAACAACTAAGCTTTTGTCAGAAAAGCGGGTCCCGAACGAGCTTGAAGGCAAGGCAAGCAGTAAATATTCTGTAGGTCAGGTCCTAACAACATGGGAAGAAACCGAGTTGACGGAATATTTTTAAAAAATGTTCAAATCTACATCACGGTCTGGCATTTGACATGGCAAAGCTATTTGTTTACGACTATGCCATAAGAAATAAAATCAAATAAATGAGAAAACAGCTGGAAAAGTTTGGCTATCGAGATTCATGAGGCAGAATCCATCCATTAGCCTGCGGAAACCGGAAAGTATAAATTTGGCCCGCCTTCGAGCTTTTACAAAAACTGCTGTGACTGTTTTTTTTTTTGTAAGCTAAAAGGTCTCCTTTTGAAGCGTTCGTTTAGACCCGAAAACATTTATAACCTTGATGAAACTGGACTTACACGGTTATGGATTCGATTAGAGTAAGTTCTGTTGTTTTTTATAAAAAGAGTAACATTTTATTATAACCGCCAATATATCTTTGCAAATCATAGAACAAAAAGGTTAGAAAACTGTTTCTCAAACCGCTTCAGGTGAAAGGGGGACATTAGAGACAATGGTTGCAGTTGTCAATACAGCTGGAAACCATATTCCTCCTGTCTATATATGACCTCGAAAGAAGTCAAATCCTTTATTCATGAAAGGAGCACAATATATGACATACCCGCACTTTCATCTCAGCCGTTTCTCAGAGCCTACTCTCCAGGAAACATTACAAAAGGATTTCTATCTACTGGAATATCATCTTTCCATTGCGATATTTTCAAGGACAGTGAATTTTGTGAACCTGCTGGATTCGAAGAAAATAAAGAAACAAGGGAGTCAACTGCTGCTGCCTCAATAATTTCATTAGCTCCGATTAAATCCTCTTCCATCGATACAACTTATATAATATTATCAACATCAGTTGCCATTGAAGAGAATTCTACTTCAGCTAAGAATATGTCAAATCCTCCTAAAAAGTAAGAGGTTTTGTCACTTGTTTTGTTGAATATTGGTTTTGAGCTTCATATCATAAAGACCCTTTTGAAAATAATATTGGAATATTGTAAATTTTGAAGTCAAATAACTAAGGATTATCTTCTGCTATGACGTTTTTACCAGTCGGCTAAATGTTGGTCGAAAAGTATAAAATATTATACCGGGTGATTTTTTTGAGGTTAGGATTTTCATGCATTAGTATTTGACAGATCACGCGAGATTTCAGACATGGTGTCAAAGAGAAAGATGCTCAGTATGCTTTGACATTTCATCATGAATAGACTTACTAACGAGCAACGCTTGCAAATCATTGAATTTTATTACCAAAATCAGTGTTCGGTTCGAAATGTGAAAATCCGCTTTTTTATCGACAAATTTTGTTCAGCGATGAGGCTCATTTCTGGTTGAATGGCTACGTAAATAAGCAAAATTGCCGCATTTGGAGTGAAGAGCAACCAGAAGCCGTTCAAGAACTGCCCATGCATCTCGAAAAATGCACTGTTTGGTGTGGTTTGTACGCTGGTGGAATCATTGGACCGTATTTTTTCAAAGATGCTGTTGGACGCAACGTTACGGTGAATGGTAATCGCTATCGTTCGATGCTAACAAACTTTTTGTTGCCAAAAATGGAAGAACTGAACTTGGTTGACATGTGGTTTCAACAAGATGGCGCTACATGCCACACAGCTCGCGATTCTATGGCCATTTTGAGGGAAAACTTCGGAGAACAATTCATCTCAAGAAATGGACCGGTAAGTTGGCCACCAAGATCATGCGATTTGACGCCTTTAGACTACTTTTTGTGGGGCTACGTCAAGTCTAAAGTCTACAGAAATAAGCCAGCAACTATTCCAGCTTTGGAAGACAACATTTCCGAAGAAATTCGGGCTATTCCGGCCGAAATGCTCGAAAAAGTTGCCCAAAATTGGACTTTCCGAATGGACATCCTAAGACGCAGCCGCGGTCAACATTTAAATGAAATTATCTTCAAAAAGTAAATGTCATGGACCAGTCTAACGTTTTAAATAAAGAACCGATGAGATTTATTGCGTTTTTTTTTTTAAAAAAGTTCTCAAGCTCTTAAAAAATCACCCGTTATTTGCGCCACCTTTCGACCACTTTGCGACATTTCTTTTTCCCTAAACGAACAAATCCGCAGAAGAAAGTATCCGAAATCGCTTTTCAAGTTTTAAGCATCCAGCCAAAACGCAAAAAATAAATAAAAATTAAGATTTTATTGTTTTTGACGGAAGATCTTTGTTTTTTTTATTATGGCATTTGTTGGGAAAAATGACACGATATTTTCTTTTTTGGCGGCAACGCCTATCTGTCGATTAACTGAGAAGGACGTGTTTCATTTTAAACGGGAGTTCTATAGATCTATTACGCAGTATTGTTGGCCCAGTGTAGAAGGAAGGACCATTTCGGAGAAGATTCAACCGAAACTGAATGTATTGACCAGCAATCGGGATATATGAAAAAGCTTGTTGGATGAGTTGCAGTCCTGTGAAATTAATTTTTTTTTTCGAATTTATGCGTTACAAAAGAAAAACTGAGGCATGTGCTCCTTCATGAAGCCATCTTAAAGCCAAAGTTGTGCTATGTCAATAACGAGTATCTTGAATCTGGCAAATACAAAATTCTCTTCTGCCATCGTCCCATCTATACACATCAAACAAATATGTGTTCCTCAAAATGTCATTTGACACTATAAACTCCAGGAAACCGCCCGACCTAGCAGAGCTTCCAAGGAACTGATAGAGGATCGGTGTTGCTAATCCGTAGAGTAAGCCCCACACATTCCAGATTTAAGGATAACAAAAAAAGAGGAAACAGTCAACAGAATTTAGCACTTGAGTTGTACAGAATTATTTATCGTGACAAATGCACCTTTACAGAAGAGCAGATAAATAAAACGGTGTATGGGGGTTTGGGGGTGATATGATGGGGTTGTGGGCTTTGGTTAGTAATGGGATGGTGACTACGATTGCTTCTTCTTTCCGGATGATGGTTAGTTTTTTTTTTTTATTTTACTTAGTGCGGTTTACCCTTGGGTTATATTGTAATACTTGCAATTCCCTGCTACTGAACGTGACTGCATCTCAAGGATATATTATTAAATATTCTCCTTTCTGCTACTATTCCAGCTCTCTGTTTGTCTTGTGAAGAATGATATGGATTCCTCTTATCCGCCATGACTCAGTTGTTTTAACCATTAAATTGTAATATATTCCTGAGTGTTTGTTTGTAGCTTCTGGTGCTCTATTGTCTCTAGTTCCGTTCTAAGTATTGTTTTCCATCAGGAAGAGAAGACAGAAAAGCTTTTTTTTATATTCTTTTCTGAAAAGCTATGTTTTGTTTTTTATTTTATTATTGTGAATTTTGATACTGATTGAGGAGTTTATTTTAATAAGAAATCTGAAATATTTGTTTAATAATTTGTTGCACTGACAATTTTTGTAATGTCCTTGCAGAGTTATGCGTGAAACAGATTGAACCAGCAACAGCAACAGCACCAGCAACAGCGGCCGCCATTAATTTAGAACCAATGTATTTCAATGGCTCAAATTAGATTAGACCAGCACCAGAAACGTCACCAGCGTCGTTAGACCAAAGTCCTAAATGTGTTGTTGCTCTTCCATTGCTACCAACTTTGAGCAAGTGAAATTCAGGGGCAAAAGAAAACTTCGTATACTTTTTTTATGACACAAAGTGTCAAACAGAAGTAACAAGACGATGCTGGTGCTGGTGGCAATGTGTTTCAATTTATTTTGCTGGTCAGCGTGCTGTTTGCTGTTGACTGTGCTGGTGCTGTCGCTGGTTCAATCTGTTTCGCGCTTTAAGCTGAATAATGGCCGTCAAAGAATTTCCGAAATATTTATGAAACCTTCTCTATTTCTCTATTTCAAACCATTGATTGCCAACATTGCACCAGGTATCCTGACAGACTACTTACCCACGCGTTTCCGTACATTGCGGCAAAAATTAATTTCCTTTCTGAATGAAGTTGACGAGGACGAGGACACACGACGTGGAATTCATATAATCAATAATATTGAGTGATAGTATAAAAGAAACTCCTTTCCCATACTCCTTGTATGAATAGGTAAACCAGCCTGCTTCTATACCTCAAAATACCTTAACTCTCTCATCAGTTTGAAAAGTCTGGAGAGTTTTGACAGTTTTTTGGCACTAAATATGACACTTTTCCGGGAATGTCGGGTAAAATCATGTTAAGGATTCAAAAATCGAATTCACTTGTATGTCCTTCCGTTTATTAGTTGGATCCTTAAACGAAAACCTCAAATGTTTCATTTACGCAAATGTCTACACTTCATAGCTTGGAGTTAGTAATAAATTCCTCAATTAAATCCTCATAAGGCACACTACTCGATCATTAGCAGACGAATGAAACTAATGGTTTTTTGTTATTCACAACATATCAATGACAAGTGTTTCTTGTTCATCCGCAAAGGATGTGGATAGTGGGTGTTCTCTGGCTTTGCAAACATATCCGCAGTCCCGGTACCATATCGAGCAGATAGCTGGGCGAAAAATTCAATAAAACCTTGCTACTGCGAACAAGTACTTTTCCTCATTCTGTCTCGGCTTTTCTCTTGTGTATTGTGCGGGTATAGATATCAACCGGAAATGATTTTCCGCAAAAGTGTTTCCCTCCCGTTTATTTCATATCGAGACGATGGGTTTCCTTCCTCTTTTGAGTTAATAGATTTTTATAGAGTGGAGGATATGTTACAAGTGTATCGTATTACGAAATCATTATTGACAGACTATTTATTGCACACTTGTTGAGATTCAGCTCTCGAGGATTGTTAGGGTTATTTGTGTTCTTTTAGTTTCCATATCTTATATGTAGGTTATATAGGATACCTTGGAATCATTTTTTTTTATTCTATTCGTTATTTCTATAGAAATCTAAGACAACTTCTATAAAAAATGCCTTAAAAAAAACAATTAAGAGTTAACACTGATTGTCTCTTTCAATCCTTCAACTCCACCTACATAAATCCTCTTTTAAATGGTCTTCTACGAGTATTAAGATGTAGAGAAAGGTGCAACTTTAATGTTACTTGTCTGCCAAATTACTTGAAAAACGCGTCCAAAATTGGAACAAAACAAATGTCTCAATTAAAAGAAAACCAGAAAAAGAAATACAGCAGAATAAATAAAGTTAAATCGCTAAAGCATAGGAACAGTACACTATTTTTGTTGAGTTTCAGGTGGAGATGTACGCTATGAACAAATGACATGACGAACAAATAATAGCGACAAGTATATAGAGCTGTACGTGACTACATAAAGGCGTACGTGACTAAACGAACAAACGAAGCTACGACGAGATACGAAACGAACAACGACGCTATACTGGGAGAACACAATGCAAAAACGGAGCTGGAATACGGAGCTGCATGCGTATTAGCTGTCAAACGAGGACGTACCTCCCAGCTTGCAACTGCCCACAATGGCGCTGTGCAGTTTTTTGACATAAGTCAGATGTCAGCCCATTTATTATAATACTTTGTTTACATCGCTTCTTTGTTTCTTCTTTTTTTGGCACAAAAACAAATTGAATAAAAATTTTAAAAAATATTAGGGTTGAGCTTTGGCATTTCTCGTTCGCGAAAGAAAATGCTAGCATGGACTAAAAACAAGAGTTTTTATACTACCAATGGGCCTCCGCAAACGAGACTAAGTCTGCCGGAATGAAAACCAGTTTCACACCACTGTTCGACAGCACACGGGATGAATTATGCTGGAAGAAAATTTTATATACATGAACCATATTTCAATGTGTTTGTATTTATGTGCAGTCCTCAAAATGAAAAGTTGTGTGTATTAGTTTACCTGTTCGTTCTTCCACTCCAAACCAGGTAGAAGATTTTCTGCCGTCCCGCCTGCACACTCTGCTTCTCTCCCCTAAAAACTACTCCTACGCCAGGAAGAACTAGTCTGGTGTGCGGAGGCCCAATCATATTTTTCTTTTATGGTAATGGATAATATTTGAAACAACGCGGTTTATATAAATATATGAAAGTATTGGAAATCGTGATAATCAAGATCAAGATCATGAAGGTTCTACTTTTTCGTTTTTTTGTTTGTGCTAAAATTCCAACTAGATAGGTTTCTTTCAAAATTTGAAAAAAAAAAAAAACAGTCAGCCATTCTTCAAATGTCTCATCAGGAAGAAAAGTAGCCCAGAAATTTCAGGATACCTTTGGATTTTCTCGCTGTTTCCATATGTTCTACAATCAATTTTTTAAAGTTCTTATTTTTAGACCATGTTAAACATTTTCTTTTTCAAACGAGAAACATCAAAGCTCAACCCTTAAAATATTAAAACTTTCATTCTTCCATTCGTTACTTCTTTCCCCTACTGATATACATCTTTTACAATTTTTGTAAAAATAAGAATGAAAAAACTACCTAAAATAGGAATGATGTAAACGTACCTTATCAAAGATCTTTCAAAAAGAATGCACCACTGTTGTATTCCATTTGTTTCTTTGTGAAATGTCAAAAAACTGCACGTCTTTATTAAAAGTTAGCCAACCTTTATGCGTGAAACAGATTGAACCAGCAACAGCGGCCGCCATTAATTTAGAACCAATGTATTTCAATGGCTCAAGTTAGATTAGACCAGCACAAGCAACGTCACCAACGTCGTTAGACCAAAGTCCTAAATTTGCTGTTGCTGTTCCATTGCTACCAACTTTGTGCAAGTGAAATTCAGGGGCACCATACTGCAAAAGAAAACTTCCTATACTTTTTTATGACACAAAGTGTCAAACAGAAGTAAGAAGACGATGCTGGTGCTGGTGGCAATGTGTTTCAATTTATTTTGCTGGTCAGCGTGGTGTTTGCTGTTGACGGTGCTGGTGCTGTCGCTGGTTCAATCTGTTTCGCGCTTTACATCTCCGTATTGCAGCTCCGTCTGCAGCTGCGTCCCATTGTGTTCGCAACATTGAATTTTTGTATATTCAACATTTTTGACATCTGTTCCAGCTCCAGCTTCGTCTTCGGTTCCAGCTCATTGGGCCAGCACACACGAGACTATTCAATCCGGACTGAAACCGGTTTTCTGGGCAAGGGAAGGGAAACGTGTGGTATAAATTGGACTGAAATGTTCAACCAACTTTTGAGTGGATGAACGAAGACTGAAACTAATCCAAACACAATTTCTTACAGTTGGGGTCTAAAAAATGTACCAACACATAGGAAAGAAGTTCATTTATACATTTTCTTCCTCCAGAGTGGTTCATCCCATGTGTGCGGGTTGAGATAGCCTCCTGTGTGCAGGCCCATTGTGTTCAGCCAGATAAGCTACAACAATGTATATAGAGAACGATCAGACCACACACACACGAACGCAAGAGAAGAACCAGCATTTACTATAATATTATGTGCTCACCTGATATTCAGTACAGTTGAAAAGTAATCGCCAAACCGCCAACAACTCAAGAGCCAAATAATTAATAATTTATAGTGATCAGTCGCAGATAATTTGTTTTTGAAAGACTTTGAAATAAAGTAAAAGGGAATTAAATCAATAATACCTATATATGAGTTAAATTTTGGGCAAGTGTACGATAACTTAGGCGCCAAGAATTAATAACGGTTTTTTGTAGAACAGTTCAATACAAGCATTTTTTTCTATGGGAGGGGGGGGTCTATCTCCCCCCGTTTGGGCGGTAGGGGCATTTTCATAAAAAAGTACTTAAAGAATAAAAAAAGTATACAAAAATAACAGTAATATTTACAGGTAAGTTTTATACTTTTTTTTAAAGCCAATACTCCGTTCTATTTGCTATTTTTTAAATTAAGTGAAATCTATGCACAATTTTTGAAAAAACAAATTTTAAACTCAAAATTTGGGAAAAAAAACACAAAAAAAGTTTAAAGTGTAATTTTTCAAAACTGTAAAATTATATATTATTTTTTTTTCTAAAATTCGTTGCTCTTATTAATTCTTAATCAATACCTGAAAACTAGATATTTTATGTCTTCAAGTTTTTGAGAAAATTAAAAATTACTAAAACTATTTTTTTATGTTTGTTTTATTTTATTTGCTTTTTTGCTTGCTTATACATTACGGCGGCCGGCGTATAAACAGTGAGGTGGGTATGGGAGGACATGCTGTCCCCCTGCAACCCCCCTGCTTGGGCACATTATAGGATTTGGGGTAGGTGAAAAGTTGGGTATATACCGTTATTTTTGTATAATTTTTTTATTCTTTAAGTACTTTTTTATGAAAATGCCCCTACTGACCAAACGGGGCGAGATAGAACCCCCCTCCCATAGAAAAAAATTCTTGTATTGAACTGTTCTACTAAAAACCGTTATCATCTCTTGGCGCCTAAGTTATCGTACTCTCCCCAAATTTTGTATTCCATTTTGGCAAATTTAACTTTATAATCCTACGTTTATCTTTAAGAAAGAAGTGCACTATAAATCGGTTGAATAGTAATTATTATCAATTTTTATGTATTGAGAAACTGCAAGAATTAAAACAAACCTTCAATTTTGTAAATGAAATCAGAATTTCATTAAAATCAATCGAAGTTTTTTGTGAAAATTTTAGTGATTTGCGAACCACATTTAATTATTTTTTATGAAAATACGTGAATGAGAAAAAAAATTAAATGTCAGTTAAACAGTAAAATGAATCGAAATGAACTTTTCAAAAATGTTGTTTTATTTAATTTACCATCTATCCAAATTCCAAACAAATATAGCCTATGATACACCAATCCAAACGCACATACCCTATTCGTCTAAAGACAAAAGTGCTTATACTAACAAGTCACAGACGAATCAAAAAAAAAAATGGCCAAAAAAAGTGCCACTATAAAAAAGCACTGCGAACGCGTTCATCCAATCTTTCCACCCAGTGACCACCCTCTGATGCCATTAAATGAATTTCAGCAATCAAGATTACGACAATCATTTCCAACGACCAGGAGCACCAGGGTGGCTTCAACAGCGTTACTAATTCCGCACACTACACCGACCAGTAGGCCGGGTGAAAGCGTATCGTACTGGCTACCGTAGCCACCCAGTAATTTTTAAGCAATCGGTGATGCCACTTTTGATTTTCAGAATTCGGAATATTTTTTTATTTTCCTAAAAATGCCTTTTGTTAAAATGTTTTTTATATAATATTTTTTGAGAATTTTCTTAAAAAACATTGATATACGCATGGAACTTCATCATCACCTGAAAAATGAAGTTTCTAAGGAAAACCAGTGAAACCAAAAAGTAAAAGTTTTTTATTTTCAAATCCAAGCTATCGGGTTTTTCAACAGGGACGCTACAAAAGTAGAGCGACAGGGACAGCAAACAACGCCATATTTCTTGCCGCTCTTTTGACATTTCTTTTCAGTAAGGTTTGCCATTTCATGTTGAAAAGACATATGAGCCAAAAACGAGTCGAAATTATTAAAATTTACTACCGAAATTCGGAGTCAGTGGCCACAACGTTAAGAGCGCTACGTTCAATTTGTGGTCGTCATAATCGTCCTAGCAGATCAACAATTGAGCGTCTAGTGGAAAAATTTGAATCCACAGGCACAGTACAAAATGTTCCCGTGCCCGTAGTGTTGAGAATATTGCTGCCGCTGAGGCTTCAGTTGCAGAAAGCCCAAGTGTGTTTCTCACACGTCGTTGGGCAACTCTGTGACGTCGTTGTGGCGAATTTTGCGAAAAGATCTTGGCCTATATCCTTACAAGATTAAATTGACGGAAGAACTAAAGCCGCTTGACCACCAGAAGCGTCGTATGTTCGTGAATTGGGCTGAGCAACAACTTGAAAATGATTCGGATTTTCATCGAAAAATCATCTTCAGCGATGAGGCTCATTTCTGGCTAAATGGCTTCGTCAATAAACAAAATATGCGGTATTGGTCAGGCCACACGTACTCAATGAGTCATCATTGCATCCCGAAAAAATTACGGTTTGGTGTGTTTTATGCGCCGGCGGCTTCATTTGGCCGTACTTCTTCCGTGATGATCAAGACCGGCACGTTACTGTGAATGGGGATCGCTACCGTTCAATGATAACCAAATATTTTTGGCCCCAATTGGATGATATGCACTTGGAGAACATGTAGTTCCAACAGGACGGCGCCACAAGCCACACAGTGAATGTCACAATCAATTTATTGGAAACCAAGTTTGGAGAACGTGTTATTTCACGAAATGGTCCAGTCGCTTGGCCGTCTCGGTCGTGCGATTTGACGCCGTTAGACTATTTCCTGTAGGACTACGTCAAGTCTGTAGTCTATGCCAACAAGCCAGCGACGATTGATGAACTTTGTACGCATATCGAACGTGAAATTGCAGCAGTATCGGCCGATTTATGCTTGAAAACCGTCGAAAATTTGGTTCAGCGTCTGGACTTCTGCAAGCGTGCCCGTGGTGGCCATGCAAAAGAAATCGATTTCCATACATAATGGCATCGAACGTACTTTCACAGAAATAAAGATTTTCATTGATATCCAAAAGAGTTTTTGTTTTATTTAAAAAAACTTTTGTAGCGCTGTTATTGAAAAACCCTTTATTTAACCTAGGTTTTCAAAATCTAGGTTTAAATTTAAAGCTGGCGTTAAGAGGGGTTTAATAGACCTTCCTTGTCCTCATTTTATATTAAACTAGCTTAGCTTGATTATATTTGACGAGAAGCGAAATTCCTATCAACAGATGGCGTAACAGCGTTTATGTTTATAAATGATGTATTCAATTAGTTAATAGGATATTTGCGTTTTCTAACACCATCTACCGGTTATTTGATTAGTTGGTAATATCATTTTGACATGATAATATTCAAAATTCAAATTCCTGAAAATTTGTCCTGGTTTTATACAAAATAAAACAAATGCAATTAATTGATAAAAAAAATGTAAAGGTGGCATCACTGAAATGATTTTGTAAATTTGTGAACTGGCCTCTAGCAAGCTAGCACTTCAACTCGCATCCACTATTCACGGAATAAAGAACAGGACATTCCAACACGACATGGTGTTTCCTCCTGTTTTATTTTTGTACTTTCCATTTCGACGACTCAACTGTTTTTTGCGTTAACGTGTGTGATTGTCTTTTTATCGCGAAAAGGATTTCTCCACACAAATTAAATGAAATCGTGTAGATATGTAAGTTGCTGTTTTTTTTTTTTTTAATTAAGGTGACAACTTGTGGCGAGAACTGTACGAAGAGTTAATCGATTCAGGAATCAGGATTCCAAGACTGGTATGAGTAGATTAACCATGTTAAATCATTTGTAACAAGTAGGTCAAAGGTTCAGTTCATCTGATTATTTATGAGAAAATACATAATTCACAATAGATAGGACCTAGGCTATTCGTACAGAACGTTCCTGGAAAGGATTATAGATTGATGTTATAAATTATGACTGGAACTTGGGGCTAGGGTGTTGCAGAGTTAATTATGGTGTTAATTGTTTGTATGTTTTTGACGCTTTGACAAAGTGTCTTTTTAGCACTCTAAAGCGTTTCTGTTGAGCTTTTTTAAAATTAAACAAAGTTCATGTTGACAGGATGATTTGCTCCCGTGGCAAGTGACAGGGGTCAACGTTGTAGAACTTGAAACAGTTCTTGTAATTCTTAAAAATCAGTTTCAAAAATCCAACTTACTACAAATTGAATAATAAATTATGATTTTTAATGTGCAACAAGGATACTTGGAAACAGACTTAAAGTAAATGTTGCTACTATTTACATAAACTCAAAAGCTAATACCCAAACCATTTTGGACGCTTCTGTCAAATTATCCTAAAATACGTTACAAAAAAAAACTATTCCAGTTGTTTATTATAATGCCTTTTCCCATTTGGACGAGAATCAACTAACCAAAAAACGACAAGGTCCATAAACTGAACTCATTGGAACCTTTGGACTTCTTTCACAATTTATGTTTGTATGTCGAGTCGAAAACTTATGCAAGTCCATAGCAGCAACAAATACACATATAAGCTGCGACTAGATCGCAAGCATACGGAAATGCCCGTAAAATACAATAGATAGCAGCAATGAAATCATTTATTTCCAGCGGAACGTGACCCGGTTACAATATTGTGATAAAAGTGCTGGGTGCGCTGCCATTTCTGGTCCACTATTGCCAAGACTGTATGCTGTCTGTATACCATATACTGGAGCAGCATGAAGGATAAGGAAGGTTGAAAATGCAATGCACTCACATGCATGTTCCATGAATTGGAATACGTTTTCTCGTTACACGAACGCTTCTTGCCCCAACTGCGACTGCGACTCCTTGTTTTCTGGCGTAGTCGCACAAGAGATGATAATTGGAACGATTCATTGAATTCCATATCCCTTAAACTTAATTTATTGAAATTTTTTCACAAGCAAAATCAATAAATGAATCTTAACCTGGGGATTTGTAAATAATTTAATGCTATCTCCTGCAGTCAATTTTCCTCGTAAAACATCCTTTTAGGGAATCATAATTATGTTTACTTTGCATTTTAAATTAAGGACATCCATCAAATCGCGTGCTCAGCAATCGGAAACAATTTTCTTTTATTATTGAAAATTGCCCTGGGCGCAGGGCAAGGAGAATAACTAAACTTTGTACCAGCTGGGGTTTTGTCAACACATAAATATATGTAGATTATGGTGCCCCCAACCATATGTCCAGTAGTGCCTCCCTGGGAGAGATAACAACATTTGTTTCAATTTTCAGATAACTCTATCTGGACGTGGGCAACGTTTAATAAACTTTGAGAGTCGTTAAGGTGTTTTATGCAGATTTGTTTGGTATGTGGGTGAAGTGTTTTTGTTATGGCAATCTCCCAAAAGGATGTCCTTGCACCAAAGGGACACACAGAACATGAAAACGAGCAGATATTGGAAGGTAGCTTGGACAAAGAACACAGCACAAATGTGGGTTTGGGTTTGGGTTTGCTTTGTATAAATAGAGTTACAATTTTTTTTTTTTTTTTTTTTATATTGGATTTCATTTTCTGTGAAAAGGTAAAATGGGAGTCACACAGGATGTAGTATATGGTAACAAGTTTTGCCTGATATGCAATTGTGTGGTCTATGGAGAGGTGAGGTATAACTTTTGTATCTTTGCGTACACTTCACCTCATGTGGGTCAATCTCTCTCTGGGCCTGGGTCAACGGTTGGGTGAGCATTTGGTAAATGAAATTGTTTTTTAAATAAGTCTGGTGGCTAAAAGGGAATTGTGGAGTTTGTTATTTTAGGACTTGCCTTCAATATGTGAAGTTTGATGGGAGCAGTTTGAAAAGTGAGGAAAACAAGTTTTTTTCAGAATTAGAAGGACGTAAGTTTCAGAGCTGGGTCTGGCAAAATATTAATATTTTTTCATTCTGGTAAACAGATAAAGGTATCTGTTGGAAAGGAGTTGATTGAAATATAGAAAATTGAGGTCTTTTGAGTTTTTTGTTATCCCATTTTTCAGTCGGATAAAGGTCGTGATATAAGCTTGATTTACTCCAAATTTAAAATAATTTTTTTTTTTAAATAATATCCTTCGTTCGAAATTCGGGGGTCCTCTTTGAAATCTGCGGCAACATCAGGGGTATCTTACATTTTCATATTTTGTGTTGTCCCAGTCTCTTTAAGGCTCCTATAAGAACCGTATGGCAATGTGAGAAACCCAGACTGCGACGGCTTAAATAATTTCTTCAGGATCTTTTACGCTTCCTCGGAATTAAAAAGAAGACTCCATCACTAATTTGATTACTTAAATGATTCTTTTGAGGATGAGAACTTTCATCCCGATTAGGACTAAGAGTATCAGATAAAAAAGAAAATGCATGGTTTTGATTCGAGCTGTAAAAAGGTTATCAGGGAAAAAAAGAGGTATGCCAACCCTACTGAAGAAAATAGGAAAACCTAGAAAGAAAAGCCTGTAACTTCTATATTCAACAATTAAAATTTTAGATGATCAAAAATATAAAACTACAATGTCCTACTGGTAATAAAAAAAATATTTTGTAAGAAATATCCGAAATATAAGATCTCCATCGATTCCATATCTTCTGGTCAGTGATACTGCTTTCGGAAGCTGGTGATCTGATGGCATATCTCACCGAACAGTGGAACAAATCTTTACATCGCTTTGGTGAAAGTAAGATTATTGCTCTTGATATCTCCAAGGCATTTGATAGAGTTTGGCATGAAGCTCTCTTATCCAAAATGCGTGCTTTTGGGATCGATTATACTCTTATTCGTTCGCCTTCGGACGTACAATTGCAACGGTGCCGTATGTCAAGCTAATTAAACTCCGATTTATACAGCATTGTCAAATCGTGTGGAGTTTAATGCTTCGAAAACTCAATGCTGTCTTCTGTCGTTAAAGCTAAACATTCCCCCAATGCCATTGTCCATGAATGGCACTTACATCGAAGAAACCGAAAAGCTCTCAGTACTCGGTATGTGTGTCAACGACGACCTCCGTTGGAATGACCATATATTTGAGATCGCTAAGAATGCTGCAAAGTGCTTAGGTTTTCTGTATCGGTGTAAGAAGTATTTTTCGCATCTGATCTGGCTACAATTTATAAAGCGTTTATACGCCCTAAACTCGAGTATATCTCCCACCTCTGGGCAGGTGCTTCGCAAACATCGCTTCACCTGCTTGATAGAATACAAAATAGGAAATAGAACTGCCACTGAATCAATTGCCCCTCTCGAACACAGACGCAATGTTTCATGTATTTCCTTATTTTATAGTTTCTTTTACAAAAAATGTTCACTCGAAGTAGCCAGTTGCATTCCTCCCCTTAAAATTTTCTCCCGTAATACTCGTCCCGCAAGGAATGCTCATCAGTTCACATTTGAGCCCAATTTCGAACGTCCGGTGAAATATAGAGATTTTTTAATCGAACAATACGATCCCATCTCTCTTCTCTCTATCTTCCTAATGCCCGAGCAGTGTATTCTTCATTAAAAGGGAAAGAAATAGTCCCTTGTGCGCGCGTTAATTATAAAAAAAGCTGTTTATTCTTAAAAAAAAGGCGCATATTCTTCACCATCAAATTACGGCGCCATTGCTTGAACGTCTCTTCTTTCTAAGTTCATGGAAAACACTTATAAGTTATCAGCTTAAGAAATATCTTGTAGAACGAAAGCTTTTAAATGACTGGCAGTACGGCTTTCGTGGCAATAAGTCCTCTGTAAAACAAATCATAATTCGTTTTCTAGAAATTAAGATTAATGCACTCTATATTTTTCAAAGGCATTTGATAAAGCCTAGAATCTAGGTCTATGAAAAATGCGTGCATTCGGTATCGACGAGTCTCTTCATCGTTGGATTGGAAACTTTCTTTCGAACCGTTCCATAAAAGTTGTATTGGATGGTTTCAAATATAAAATCTAATTAATTATTACTTATGTCTCCCACTTTCTCATTTCTATAAAATATCTCCTGTCTACAATTTTATAATCTATCAAATTGTTTCACTAACGATAGTACCCTCGGCTTCTCATTTCCGTTCCTAGACTCACACCGTTATTTTTCGGATACGGCAACGCAAAACTACCCTTGGCCCAGTCTATTAGTGGTACGAGAATAATGAAAATTAAACAGCTTGTAAGACATCTCTTATTGAACGATCACAATCGTAATGTAATGTGTCTTTCACTATTCTATCGTTATTTTTACAAACAGTGCTCCAGTTAAATAGCCAGTTGCATTCCTCCCCTTAAACAATTTAACCGTAATACTCGCTCTGCTAGGAATGCCCATCAGTTTACCCTTGAGCCCAACTTCGGACGCACTGTTAAGTATAGAGATTCTTTCTTTAGTCGAACCACACGAATGTGGAACGCTCTACCTGGTTCGGTTCCCATTTTGATATGCAAAAGTTTAAAACTAATGTCCATCGACATCTTAATAATGGGGTGTGCAATCACATCACAGAAGATAATGGGATGTGTGTGTGTTGGTGTCGCAGGGGAATGGTATGCAAGAGCAAAACTTACGTTTTACATCCTTCCCTTCTTCCCTAATGTTCGCACGGTGTTTTAACATTATAAGGGTAGAAAAATAACCCCTTTCGCACGTGCCTATTATAAAAAAAAAAAACATACTTGACGTAACCAAATACACCCGAGGATGTTTAAGCTTCCACGTGATTCTACTTGAGTATAACTCTCATCTATGGGGTCGTTCTGCAGTAACTTGCTTAAGTCTCTTGGAAATTATTCAAAGACGAGTATTTAAGATGCATGCCAGTCAGGAACATCATACATTTTCGTTACTTGAACACCGACGTAATGTCTCTTTTCTCTACCTTCTTACCGTTATTTTTACGATCAGTGCTCTAGTGAAATAGCCAGCTTCATTCGTGTCCCTAAAAAATTCGACCTTAATATTCGCGCTACTAAGAACGCTTATCATTTTACCCTAGACTCCAATTTCGGTCATACTGTCAAGTACAGAGATTCATAGTTTAGCCGTACTTCAAGAATGTGAATTTTTTTTATTATTTATTGTTATATTCAAAAATTCAAGACCAATGTACACCGACACCTTCTTTAATTCCCTGAATTATTAAAGGGTATCTGATGAGCTCTTCAATATAAAAGAAATTGCACGACTGGATCGCATGTACTTGCTATACGGTTACATGGTCGAATAAAATTTAAAAAATAAGTAAAATTAAGGTAGAACAATAACACTATCTGAAAAAAAAGTGTCAAAACCAACATTTAACGGATTTTAGTAAAAATGAAGTACGCCGTCACACGTCTTATATAACAATGAATTTATGAAAAACGTATTTTGAAAATTGTATGACGGATTTTGATAAAATACTGTTTTTTTATTTTTAGTTTTTTGAAAATAACTTTTTTTGAGATTTTGGTATTACTATCATTTTAAGAGATTTTTAATATACAGGTGATTATAAAATTTAAAATATTTTTTTTAATAGTTTTAAAAAAATTGATTTTCAAAAAAAAAAATTAATTTTCATTAGAAAAAAATTGTTCTTCAAAATTTGGATATGCAGAATTAATTTTGATACCTAGATCTTCTCAAATATAAAATTTGACAGATATCCTAAGAACCGTAACCGAGAAAGCCAGAAATTAAAAAAATCGTTATATGAAAGTTACCGTTAATCGTTAATAGACTTTTCCCGTAAATTTGGTTCTGATTAAATGATAGCTAGTACCAACAAAAAAATGCGCATGACTGGGTCGCACGTACTTGCTCTTATGTGCGTGATCTCATTGGAAGGCAAGGTCTTTGACAGAAACAAGTAACAATTACGTTAAAAAATTCACATGGTCTGACCATATTAAAAGTGTCAAAACCAAAAAACTTAACGGTTTTTGGTAAGAATGAATATATATAACAATGAATTTATGAAAAAAGTATTTCCAAAATTGTAGAACGGATTTTGATGAAATACTGTTTTTTATTTTTAGTTTTTTGAAAACAACTTTTTTAAATTTTGGTATGCAATTTTGTAGAGTTTATTAATATACAGTACATCATTAAATTTTAAATAATATTTATTGATTAGTTTAAAAAAATATTAAATTTAAAAAAAAAAAAAAATTATTTTAAATTGAAAAAAATATTATTTAAAATGTTTGTATGCAGAATTTATTTGGCTTCCTAGTTCTTTTCAAATATAATATTTGATAGAAAATTACAATAGCCGGTATATGAAAGGTACCGTTAATAGACTTTGAGACTTTTCCCGTAAATTTGGTTTCAATAAGATAATAGGTAATACTTACAAAAAAAATCTCCAAAATTGTCATCAAAATGGTTGGAGCCGCTTTCCAGAAAAATAAGCTTTTTTTTATAATTAACGCGCGCACAAGGGACTATTTGTTTCCCTTTTAATGTAGAACACACTGCGCGGGCATTAGGAAGATAGGGAGGTGAGAGATAGGAGGTGTCGATTAACATTGGTTCTGAATATTACCAGATCAAAATGGCAAGTTAAAATCTCGCCGGGTAATGTATTCCAAATTCGTGGTGTTCGGCTAAAAAAAGAATCCCTATATTTCACGGTATGAGACGAGTATTACGGGAGAAATTTTCAAGGGGAGGAATGCAACTGGCTACTTCGAGTGAACATTTTTTGTAAAAGAAACTATAAAATAAGGAAAGACATGAAACATTGCGTCTGTGTTCGAGAGGGGCAATTGATTCAGTGGCAGTTCTATTTTCTATCAATCTTAACGCTCTATTTTGTATTCTATCAAGCAAGTGAAGCGATGTTTGTGAAGCACCTGCCCAGAGGTGGGAGTTATACTCGAGTTTAGGGCGTATAAACGCTTCATAAATTGTAGCCAGATCAGATGCGAAAAATACTTCTTACACCGATAGAGAAAACCTAAGCACTTTGCAGCATTCTTAGCGATCTCAAATATATGGTCATTCCAACGGAGGTCGTCGTTGACACACATACCGAGTACTGAGAGCTTTTCGGTTTCTTCGATGTAAGTGCCATTCATGGACAATGACATTTGGGGTTTGTTTAGCTTTAACGACAGAAGACAACATTGAGTTTTCGAAGCATTAAACTCCACACGATTCCTAACCTAATGAGCTTGACATACGGCACCGTTGCAACTGTACGTCCGAAGGCGAAGGATGTGAATTATCGAACGAATATGAAAAGCTTAGGGTAGAGTCGTCAGCAAAACAGTTAAGTGGATTGGAAGTAACAACCAAAAGATCATTTATAAAAATGAGGAAAAGAGTCGGAGACAGAACAGAGCCCTGGGGCACACCAGCATTTATTTTGTGGGAAACAGACTTGAATCCGTCCAAAACAACTGGTATTGAACGGTCCAGAAGATAGCTTCTAATCCAACGAACAAGAGTATTAATTTTAATTAATTATTCTTAAACGGTTATATGGCAGGTAGCGTTATTTTCAGCCCTAAAAGTTGAATTTCAATTTCTCCTGAGTAATGGCAAAACATACACTGACACTCGCTATGCACCCAGACATACAGACATACAGAAATTTTTTCTTGATCATTTTTTTAGGCTTCTTCTTGATCGTAATGTCATGTTTGATTATTAGAAATTTTTTTTACTTGCTTTATAGTCCCTATAATTGCAAGTTGAAATGGCGCAGTGTTTGTCCAGTTGGTGGTGGACGACCGGGAAATCTGCGATGAAATTGTATCTGCGTCAATTACACAGACGAATTATTGCATTATTCTGCGTTCTTGAAGAATATAGCGTTCCATGGCGTATTGACGTGAATTCTTCATCTGTTTACTTCACAACTTTCAAAACTGAATTGCCGCAATATGCAAAAGCGTCCTCTAAAAGTGTAATAAGTTAGTGTTCACCACCTTGTATTTAAAATTAATGATACCTACTTAATTTAAAATTGCAATTTTTTTCAACATTTTAGGACTTGAACAAAAAATTTTCAAACAAAATAACGAGCTACACTTAATGGTATTTCCAACCAACGTACAGATATTATCATCCTTCTGAGTTCATGACCATCACGGTTCATCATCAATCTTAATATTTAACTTAGGTAGAAAAATAAAACTGAAAAACTGAGGAAAAACACATACGAAAAATAATTATAACGACGAAAAGTATTCCCACATGCAATTAAAACTTAATTTTTCACCCCACCCCGAGACACCCATTTAATGTTGTTTGTGTGGTGTTCAACTAATGCCCCTTTCTACTAAGCTGCCGGTGATGTCAATCTTTTTTGTTGAAACTACCAAAAACTCCCAACGGCCATGCCCTAGTCCAAACATAACTCCCAAAGGGACTTGAAAAAATACCCTCCAGAGTAAAGGGAAAGATAATAATAACTTTGTTTGACCGGCCGGCGGCAAATGTGCCATCTGAATTTCGCAGGACACCATGCTCCAGCATTTCAACCTAATTTCCGGATGACTTTGTCCATTCATTTTGTGTGTTTTGACCAAATAAAATGTCCGTCAAAGCTGTTGCGCTGAATGTGCAACTATGCTATGACGGGCCGAACAGACATATGGCTGGAGTGAATTTAAAAAAAGTTCACAATCACCATTTCGAGTAAATTTCAAAAGAGACAAATTGACACTTGAAAAAACTTTTGTGTTGTTCTATTAGGGTCATTTAAATAAATTATCATCAACGTCATCTTCGAATCCGAAGAATATTAAAATGTAAGTGCCTCAAGTGAATATCATAACCAACGGATAGATATTAAAATTTCACACAATTGACACAAAATCGATAGCACTTTGTGTTAGAAAGTGGACCATCGGTTCTAGGAATCAACAACGTTGTGCCATATCGTGAAGAGCAATAATGGAAAGAGTTTCTTCTTTTCTAGGCGAACCCCCCAAGGATGCGGTGTTCAGCTGAAACTCAACAGATTTTCTTTTGACTTTAAGGCCAATTAAAAGAGGAAAGAATTGTTGAAAATTGTCGTTTCCGTTTCATCGATTGCACTCGAGGAAATTAAATTGATCGTTTTCTCTAAGGAGAAGATTATCATGATTGAGTTTTCCAATAAGTCTGCTATTAGACGATGAAACTAGATGCATGCACCTTGTTCGAATTCTTCGAACATAGTAAGTGCAAAAGGGAGAAAAAATTCGAAAAGATGAGACAGGAAAAAAGCTGTCGTGTGTCGCACGGGTAGCATGTTCGAAGAACCTGTTTGACGTTTTTCTTTTCTCTTGTTCGCTTTCTTTAATTCTTTATCACTTGGTTTCGTTGTGCTCAGAGTAAACTTCTGATAAGATTCAAAGTAAAGGAAAAAAAATTTGTGAAAATGAAGTGGAGTGTAAATTTTTGTGGTTTAAGGCACCTAATTTGGACATCTTATGTCTTTATGATTCCAGGAAAATTGTGTATGTGGTTGAACATAGTCATTACATCGATAGGGTTTAAAGAGTAGATTCATTGCAAATGGTTATGGAAAATGAAAATGAAAGAGAACTGTGAAACTCGTTTCATGACACTTAATTCATCGTGTAATGGCACTTGCGACAGAGATGAAACATCAAAGAAGAATTCGAACAAGATGCATGCATCTAGTTTCATCGTCTAATAGCAGACTAAGGAATTGACAGCTTTTTTTCAAATCAAAGACAAACATTTTGATGAATACTGTTATTTCTTATATGTCAATGAAATGGTTTTTCTTAAAGCTCCTTCAAAATTTCTTTAACGCTTATAAGAAATACGCTTTTAAGAAAACTTCGCTTAAAAGAAACCAGAACAAAAGCACCGTGTGCTTTCCCATATATTTTAATGTTAAATTGTTTGCTTATAGAAAAACGCTTATAAGAAAAACACTGATAAAAGAAACGTTTCTCAAACCACGAACTTTCAATTTTCCATGTTAAGTTGTTCGGATTTAAGAAACTTTTTTAATAAAAAAAAAATTTCGCGAAATTCATCAAATATAAACATACCTTTAGGAAAAACTCAAAGCAAAGGTCAGTATGACATTATGCGATTTGACATTTCTAGATAAATTCAGTTCAGATTCAGATTGAATGTGTTGTCTGTTGTTTTTTGTGTTCTACCTGTTTTTGCTGAAAAGTGAAAATGTCGCGAAATAGCATTTCCTTAAAAACAAAATTGATAATTTTGGAAGAAATCGGAAAGAAATTTGCGAAAAATATAAAATTGCAAAAAGTACACTGTCTAAAATAATAAAAAACGAAAAACAATTCGAAGAAGAAAAATACAAATGCAAACAGAAAAAGAAACAGAGATGTTGCCATCTATGAAATTCTAGATAAATCTATGAACAATTGGTTCGAAAAAATGACAGAAAAAAAAGCAAAAATAACAGGTCCCATTTTGTTGGAAAAAGCGCAGCAATTTGCTATTGAGTTGAATATTCCACAATTTAATGCCAACGGTGGTTGGCTTCAACGCTGGAAAAACAGATCAAATATATATTTCAGGAGGCTACACGGAGAAGCTGGTTCAGCCGACACTGAAGCCGCAAATGATTTTGTAGAACTCGTTGTGCCGGAGCTATTGCAAAAATTTGACTTGGATAACATTTATAACGCAGACAAGACTGGATTGTTCTTCAAGGCTCTTCCTATTGGTACCCATGTTACAAATGGTCAAGATACACAGGCCCAAAAAATACCAAAAGATAGATACATAGATACTCTTCATATGTAATGCTACCGGCACAGAAAAATTTGTCTATACAATTGGAAAATATAAGCAGCCCAGATGCTTCAGAAATCAACAAATTACAATTGCTTACAAGTTTTACAAGTTTAACAAAAAGGGTTCGATGACAAGTACTCTTTAGATTCAAGTTATCAAAGAACTTGATGATGCCATTAAGAGGAAAAAGAAAAATATTCTACTCTTAGCTGATAATGCCTCATGTCATAGATTGGATTTTATACCAACAAATATTGAAATCAAATTTTTGCCAGCTAATACAACAAGTCTTTTACAACCCTTGGACCAAGATATGTACACAACTGTACATACAGTCACTGGCAAAATTATTTACACATTGAATAGCTCGCAGTTTGACCAACTTTTAAAGCTAGAGAACTTTTGAAATAAGAACAAATGGCTTATTTACCTTTACCGTTTTTGTAGGTTTGTAGTTTTATTCAAACAGTACAAACAAATTAAATCAAATTCCCACAAGTAACTGTAAGAATCATAAAAAGAACTTAATGGCACAATTATTGTCACACCCAACAAAGCTGGCAAAATTATTTGCACAAGGGCAATTGACGTGTTTTACAACCTCCTAAAGCCAAAAAAAAGCACATTAAAATAAACCAAAGTAATGGGGTATCGTAAGCAAAGCATTACCTAGTATTTTGTGTTTCCTTCTTTGGCAGCAATAACCTATGCGATGCGTCTTGGATCAGAGTCAATAAAATGTCAAATTTTTTCTGCTGGAATAAAACGCCAAGCCATTATAAAAGGTTTCCATGTTTCATCTGCAGACTGCCCAATACTAAGTGGAATTTTAGACTTCGCAATATGCCAAACATTTTCTAAAACCCTTTAGTCAGGACTTTACGGAGACCAATTCAAAACTTCTTGCTCTACTTCTGAGAGATACTTTTTGATAGTCCAAGCCGTGTGTATGGGTGCATTGTCATGTTGAAGTACAAAGTCGGTTCCGATGAACCTTGATCGTGCTAGCAGTGCTACATCATTTAGAATCTCTAAATAATGAGACTGATTCATACGATCTGAGCACCTCACAAGTGGTCCTCTACCACTATAGGATATGCATCCCCATATCAATACTTTGCCTCCATGTGAGTGCCTTATGGGTCGGGTGGTGGATCTCTTTGCTTAGTTTTTGGATTGGAATAAAAAAATCTTGGTCCATAAGTGTCTTCTAGAGACTAAGCAGTCTCGTCGGTCCAAAGAACTTTTCTCCAAAAATCTGGTGTTTTATTTATGTGATCCCGTGCAAATTTCAATCTTGCTTTTCTGTTTTTCTTTTTTCTTATAAAGGGTTTTTTTTGGGAAACGTAAGCTTTAACTTGGTTTTCTTTCAACCTTCGTCGCAGTGTTCTTTCACTAATATTGGTCTCACGATTTTTTAAATGTTTTTTAGCACACCTTAAACTTTTTCAGAAGGGTTACATTTAAAATGTCAAACGATAAGTTTGTCTTTCCGACTCGTTGTTATTCTTTTTCTTCTTCTTCCGATTTGATTTTTTAAACTGTTAATTTTTTTTTCTTTATCTATCAGATAATAAACTGCAGTGATATTTTTCAGCGATTTTTTTCAGCCGGAATACCGAGTTTAAATTCTGCAACAACCGCCGCACGTGTTTCTAACGCAATTTTCTTAGTTTCAACAATTTAAAACAAGTTACCTTGATGGAGAATGACGCTAGACTACTGCAACAGCAGCACGCACGTTCACATTGATTGAATCGAATATTACTCTAACGGTTTTCTCTCCCAAGTCATCGATTGCCCTTGTGCAAATAATTTTGCCAGCTTTAGCGAAATCTTCAACGAAGTACGAAATGGTGATGGCGAAAGAATTGAAGAGGAACTGGAAAATGAGCAAATGCCTTTGCTAAAATCAACTGGAGACGAGGCTCTGAGTGCTTCTTTTGTTTTAAAAGCTTATTTGGATAGTGATGATGATTATATTCATAACATGAAAGATATTCTTTTCAAAAAACGCGAGGAAGCATTAATTCAAACAACAATTAATGATTATTTTTAAGAGCAAGAAACATTAATAAGAAAATTTAATCTTATTTCCATTTATGTATTTGTTTTGTATGAAGACTGAAGTTACAAGAATACCTTTTTAATGCGCTGTGAATTGTGTCCTTATTTGTTAAATAATCTTTATTTATTTATTGATTTTTTTTTATATCCGTATAAGAAACTTGTTTCCCATATCCGTTCTAAGGATATAAGAAAAATTCTGTTATTAGAAACAAATATTGTGCGACTTCTGAGTTTCTTAGAAGCGCGTTATGTACGTAGTAGGCATCTTGTTCGTCTTTTCGGACTCCTGGTAGAATACACTTCCCTAGATACAAAACCTATTTTGTATTTTAGTTGGATGATGTGCGTTATCTTTTATCTAGACATCATCACATTTCCCGAAGGAGGAAATAATTACAAAAGCACATCTAAAAGAGCAAATTTAAAGCTAACTTAAAAAACTGTAAAACATCTTCAAAAACATTCTTTTGAACAAGCCATTTAAATTTCCATAATATTGCCAGAATTGTCTGCTCAGAAACTCTTATCGCTAACTTCTGCTTATCTTTTGAGTAAAGTGTCGTCGTCGATGCCTCGTGGTTTCCTCGTTTTTTTGCTCATAGTCAGTCCACCGAGGCTTACATCTTTCAACGAGCTAAACAACCACAAAAAATGAATAAAAAAAAAAACTCGCACAACTTTTCAGACACTAAAAGTTTTGCCATTAAAAATGTGGATATAATAACACAGAAAGGATGCATACATACATAAATCACAATAGGAACAAGTCCTGTGAGGACGAGGATGAGGAACACCTCCTCCAGCTAGTATCATTCCTCAAAGAAATAATTTTTTTCACTGATGTGGCATCAAAAGTAAATAAAAAAAAAAAAAAATATAAAACGGCGCAAGAGGAAAACATGAGTTCTGCATAACTAAGTTAGGTGAGTAGGGCTTACATGAGTTCCATTTGAAGTTCCTAGATCAACCACCATATTTCCCAACTTGCCCTTGCTTCTTTTCCAGAACTTCTAATTTATTCCATTTCTATGTCGGCTGCATATTCAACTAAATTTTACGAAAAGCTTCCACATTTGCCTAAATATGATATTACCTTGCGAAAACACGTCCTCCAGGCGCACTTATACGTGGCACGATGTAATTAACAATGACCCATAAACATTTACATTTAATTATGTTATTTAATGAAGTCAGCAATCTCCGAAAGGATACAAATCTTTTGACAACTACGAGGCTGAAATAATTTCTTATACCCAACTGGCAGTTGTTTGGCTATCAAGAAAAAAATTGGGGGAGAAAAAGTGTTAAGGCTCGCCTGCGAATTATTGTGGCATCATCTTTATTGCGTTGAGATAAGGGAAGAAGTTTATGTGCGATATCTTGCAGAGGAACACGTATTCGTATTCCTTTGGTACATTATCTGCATTGTGTATGGTTGAAGATGAGATGGAGTGGAAATGCCTGAAACTGATCACTTTTTTTGGTTTGAACGAGGATATTCCCTTTGGAAGATATAAAGATGCGCATTCTAATTCAGAGTCCAGGTAGCTTCTAGCCTGTCAAGGAATGCCAGTGTGTGTATCTTGAGATATGTCGTTATATCAGCCACGTTTTTACGACTCATAAGAGGTTTATGGGTGGATCTATGAGTCATGGTGTGACACGGCTTGTAAAGTTAGATGTCAGTTATGGATATTTAGCTACCAAAGTCTGCATTTAAAGTATTTAAAATAATATTGGGAAATGGTGGAAACAGTTATGGCAATTAACACAAATATTTTCCTTCAAACATTTTCCAGGTTTTTTTTTCGAAATATATGTTGAGGGAGGGGCAAATACATTTAAAAGAATATATTTTTAAAAATCACATTCATTCCTTTTGGGAAATTTGTATCAAAACATTGCATTTTGAAACATTGTATATACACATTGTATATATACAATGTATATACAATGTTTGAAATCGAAATCAAGAACAAATCTTGGAAAAGTTTTGAAAACCAGTCAGTTTGAAGTTTAAAATAAGATTGTACACATGGATTCAATTCGACGACCTTGGATCGGTGTTAAGACAGAAAAAAGAATTTCATTATTCCCACCTTATTTGTATGCTTTTACCAAATTAAAAGTCCAAGCAGACATATTTGTCTGCTAACTTTCGTAGCTCATATTCCTTTTTCCTTTATCTTGAAAAAGTAAAAAAAAAAACAATTAAAGACAACAATTCTTTGCCGAATTAGCCTCAGGAAACTCAAGGGACAAATAACAACATTTTATTTGCATAGTTTTCGCCTTAACACTGTGAACTAAGTTCATTATCTCACGTAATTTGTATGCAAATTGGGATAAAAAGCAAACAGTTTAGAACTTTTATCCTTTTTTCATCCCGATACACTGTAAATTGCCATTAAAGAACAACTGTTAAAGCAGACTAAATTCTACATCTTTAGGTTTGTTCTTGAGTTTCGACTGCAGGAAACACATGCAAAAAGTATCTTGCAAAGTATTGGGCAGATTTGTATTAAATCGTATTTTTCTTATTTGAAGTTTTTTTTTTTTAATATGTTCTTAACAATTTGGTAAGAAAAAGAACAAAAACGAAATTGTGTCTTTTTGAAAACTTTAACACAGTTCCGTTTATCATTGAAACCCAAATAAACCTAAAAATCTCGAAATTTGGAGCATAGTTGTTGTTGGGTTTATTTTACCTTCCATTCCGAAAAATGATACCATGTTCTCTGCGTACACATTTATTTCTTAACAGAGTAACTTCTTAATAGAGTTCTCCAGGTCTTTTTTGCTGGGTATTGGCCAGTTTGATAATCTGGATGGAATGGCGACTTGATGGTAGACTTAAAGACGGAATTTCTGGCTAGACGGCCAAGTTGTTCGTTACGAAATGACAAGATCAGAGCAACCAACGGCATGTTGTACGGATTTAGGTTTATTTTGCACCGTAACAACCTAGTATTTACATGACCCGTATCTACCAGTTGAAAGAAAATTATTCATTTGTATTTGTACCATTTGCGAAAACGTAAAAAGATTCTTTAATAGCCAAGCATGTAATCAAGTTATAAATCTTTTACAGCTTGAGAAGATGTCACATCCTTGATGCTTGTATTGTTTTTGTTTACGAAATATCGCCGTTTTATAGTTTTTGGCTCAATTTCAAAATAAGCTGAGAGCATATTCAATTTTATTTTTTACCCTGCTTCCGTGTCCTTTTTTTCAATTCTTTCTCAGTGGTCATTTTAAAGTTCAACGAACGATTAAGTCTGACTATTCCCATCAATAGAAGACTATTTTTTAAATAAATAAACTTGGAGTTTTGGGCTATTGAACCAATTATAAGAACAGATCTTATAAATTGGATGCTTAGGTACAGAAAAGGCAAAACTGACACCAAGATCAGGTGTATCTAAGGATACTTTGATCTCCAGGAAAAATGTCAAAATCATAGCTGAACCCATAAATTCCACTCAAAACCTGATTTCCATAACACCTTTTATAAGTTAAAGTTTGATTTTTCTCGGAACTTACTGCTTTATTAGAAATATATTCTAATTTCGTTCTACCCGACGTTTCGAAGAAGTTTCATACATAACGCGGTAAGTTCCGAAAAAAATCAAACTTTATCTTAAATGAATATCGTTCGCGAAAATAAAAACCTAAAATCTCATACCTTTTATAAGGTTTTATAGGATTTTATTGTTGATAATTGTTCTTCTTTTGGCATCAATAAGACAATAACACACGTCGCCAAACTCTAATTCAAAAGAGGTCTGTCTTTGTGTAAGGAGAGAAAGATTTTTTTTATCTTTTGTTATTATTTTTAGAAAAACACACTCGTTTTCTTTTTTTTTTATTGCGTTACAAATTTATTTCCACGTCTACTTCAGTCGGCTTTACAATTATAACTGAGTTTATTATTTATTTGCTTGTGCTCATCGCGCTTAGCGATAACATGAATATAATTATATGTATAACACGAAAACAAATAAAACAACGAATATTTGATAGTGTAGTCTGTAGTGAAGCTAATTCTCTCAAATTTCTCATTTTCAAAATGGCTGACAATAATATTATTTGAAAACAAGCGCTCACAATTGTAATTGCCAGCAATGAAAAGCCCACCCAAATTGAAGCCCTTCTTATTGGTATTTTCATTGCCTCAAATATTGCCTGTGCAGCTGCAGCATTAGGTTAGCATTGCTGGAGAAGTTTATTGGTTGTACCTAAAATAAGGTAAGGATTTTTACTTGCGATAATAAGTACTATAGTTATGCATTCGTGCAGATTAAAAACTTTGAGATAAGAATCAAACATGGCATTACAATGATAGAGAAATGTTTTGGAGTTACTGGCAAAATTCTGTCCACCTGTCTGTCTGTCTGTCTGTACGGATGTATTTTGGACTATAGCCTAAACGGTTATGTCAATCGTCCTCAAATTTGGAACTTAAGGTTATTTTAACATTCTACAGAACGGTACCTGTCGTATAACCGTTATGTAAAATCTTATCTTTCTCGAAAACTGCTCCAAGAATTTTTATGAAAAAAAAAATCAGTGTACTAGTGTAGATAAGCATTATATTTTAGTGAAAAAAAATTTAATATGATGGGCTAAAAACGGTACCTCCCATAGGACCGTTTTTTTTCTGCGACTTTCTCGGAAACTGGTGATCCGATTACTATCAACAATGATATTAAAGAAGATGTAGATAGCCTAAGTAATTTCGCGTTAATTTTTTTTTTCGAAAACTTTTTTTTGTATTTTTAATAATTACAATTCTTTTTTTTTTTTGAAAAATAAATATTTTGAAAACGGGTAAATGATTTTTTTTTAATTTTGTTCTTAAATGTATGTTAATTTTGTGCTTAAGTTTGTGTTCTTTTACTATATTTTTTAATTTTATAAAAAAAGTTGTTAAGAAATAACCGTATTATTTAAAACCCGCTCCTAACTATCTATTTTGAAAAAAAAAATTCTCACTGTCTTACATTTCTTAAAGATATAAAATGGCGTTTAAATTATTTCACTAATACAAATCAACGTACTTTATTCAAATAATCAAAAGTCACAAAATTCGAATAAATGCTTTGATGTTCACTTTAATTTTCTTAAATTTTATTCTACAATGTGACCGCACATATGAGCAAGTACGTGCGATCCAGTCGTGCAATTTATTTTGAAACCCTACAATGAAAATTTCAAAGAATGTTTCAGCGAAAGCTGAAATGCTTTAGCCGTATAGACAGCAGAGACATATACATACATACATACATATTATGTACATATGTATGTATATATTCAGCTATACTCTGTTCAATTTAAACCCCACCTGCAAAAGTACACAAATTTTTTTTTCATACAAATCCTTGGAGCCGTTTTCGAGAAAAATAATCTTTAACTTAACGGTTATATGACAGATACTGTTAATATTTGAGCGAAAAAAAAATTAAAAAAAGCCTATTTTAACCGTTTGTTTTTAAAAAAATAAAAACCAAAAGATGTAAGCAAAAAAAACATAGTGACAACACCTTCTTCTTTAAACTTGAAATATGCTCTCATTCGCTCTAAAAAAAGCTTCAATTCTGAAACTTTCTTAACAAAAACTAAAGAAAAAGGTATTATAATTTTTATTAATAGCGAATGGTAACTCTGCAGTAGTGCTTTTTTTTTAATAAACACAATAAGCGAGAGGCAAATTGATAATCAGTCTCCCTCCTCGCAGCCGGGAAGCAGATAGGTCTTAGTGGTATGTACGTGGGTTAAATGAAGTATTACAACAACAATTTCAATGTATTTAAGGGTTGTCTTTTATATTTAAGTGGTAATTTCTTAAGTTGAGTGCGTTGCAAACACTTGCAGGTACCAGTGTGTTTGAAAGCTCTCTTCCATAAGGCCTGTACTAAAAATATAAATTGAACAGATTATAAACATTTTTGTTAGTAACTTCTTTAGATAAAGCTTTACAAACTCTTAAGGTGTGTCCAAACCAAAGAAACATTTTTTTAAACATTTCAAAATACAAATAATTTCAGAAATGTTTCTTTGTTTCTAGTGTTTTTTTTTTAAATGTTTCTTGAATGTTTATTTGGATCTGGATGCTTCGCGCAACATTTTTAAAATGTTTCTGTTTCTAATTCCGAACGGAAAACTTTCTTTATTTTTAAGCATTTAAAATGGTGGTGGTTAGAGAACTACATCAAAAAAATGTATGAACGTACACACCTCACGTTTGTTTTATATTTTTTTTTCTTGTTATTTATAAATTAATTACCACAAAAAAATTTAAATATAGCCACTTTAGCCATTTAGAATAAATAAACAAACTAATGGTCTCTGGTGGGCGCCATTTTATTTTGATTTTGACAGATGAGCAGAAGATTGCAAAAATAAAAACTCTAATGATATTACCTTAGCTACGTGTACTGTGATCTTGAAGTACAAAACTGGATACATAAAATGGAACACAAATTAATATTACAGAAATTTTCCTGAAAACATCCATACCAAAAAAACATTCCACAAACGAATTTTAAACAAATAGGAAATATTTCAGAAATATTTTTTTAATAAATATTTCTTTGGTGTGGACACACCTTTAGACAAAACACTCAAAAGGTCACAAAAAGCTGAACTAACGTTCTGTATTGTCATAATGTCATGTTTAATTGATATTTCCAGTTGTTTTCTTTTTAATTATTCCTATCTTGCTCTTACAGTACCTAATTCAATTGCGAAATAAATATATGCGCCCGTCAAACCGACATCATTTAGATTTAATAACGCCTGTCCCCTAGAATTTATGATTAAAAAACGAGTTATTATAAATCAATACATTTCTTCAGTATTCGTGAAATGTCCTTACGAATAAATGCCAGTCGCGGCCATTATTAAAAATTACAAAAAAATGGTTGCTCTCTCATCCTTTCAAATAAATTTAAAATGACAATATGACATTGCTTAAGTGATTGGGTAATTGATTTAATACCATTTAATGTCATTTTCACAGAGGTTGGCAAGGAAAATGTTCAGTCATTTCTGTCTACACTGTAAGAAAATATCAATTTTAATTTAATTATCTATATAAAAATACAAAACATAGAATATTGTTCCCCAGAAATAGCAAACAAAAGGCTTGTCTATCAACTTATGGAAGGAAAACGTTTAAAAGAATTTGATTAGAGAAAAAACCGCTAGAAAATATCTCAAATGTGAAATTGTTAGTTTTCCTAATATTTGTGTACTGTGTTTTTTTGTCAGTGTAAAATTTATTTCGATTTCTCCCAAAATCACTTATTGTTCGATTAAATGTCACAATGCATTGCCATCCATACCAATCAAAACCTATAAAAGACTTGGCTTTCTAGAAGCAGTACACATTCAGGACTGCAGTAGCCAAGTAATCACCCAAGATGATACTCAACAAATGTCAGAAATATCCTCCGATTTCAATTTTATTTTTGGCAATCATTTCGCATCAATTCGTGTACGCATCATTGACAACATTGCAAACAAACAAAACACACAAAAAGCCGAAAATTGCATCTGATTACGCTGCAGGCCCATTAGGCCAAAAGCCAACACAACAACAACAACTCTTCAACAGGAAGCATTTTGTTTACAAAAAGGGAAACAATATTGATGTCAACCATCCGGAAACTACTGCAGGCGGACCAGGGATGCCACATCATTTAATTTATGAACTCGCCCGGCACAAGCATATTCCCAGAGTAAGTTTGCTAACATGCCAGCAGAATGTGGACGTGGACGTGGACATGGGCAACGGGTCGCCAACCAGACGATGGCGACGGCAGCAGCGAGAGCAAACAAGGACATCGATTAATATTGACACGCTGACAATATTGAGATCGTTTTTCACAGGCAAGGATAATCGTCGGTATAAGGGACAGACGATTGATGGTGTCAACATTTCCAGCAGCTCTAGTTCAAGTGACCGGCTTCGTCGACTACACCTACCACGCCAGAATGATTTTCTGCCAAAGGGTGTTTTAATTAAAGTTCTGCGAATAGATCTATTAATCAATAGTCAAGCAAGCGATAGTTTTGCAAACAAGAAAACGTCCAGTTCCAGTGACGCTGCAGATGCATCCGAGGTGCTAGTAACATTCCTTCGCAGTGAGGTTCTGAGACAATTTGTAGTTTTGGATTTGTCTTGCTCTGGTGCCAGTCGAAGAGTTATAAAAATGGTGAGTTTGTTCGGGAGAAATTCAATTTTGTCCATTGTTTGAGGATAGATCCAAATCAATAATTGAGTGGTGTTATATTGAAGCGAATTCTTAGCTTCGAAATGTGTTTCAGTAGGATTGTTTGTATTGTTTTTTGAAAAATGTTATCAATGTCTAAAAACTAAAAACTCTCGGTCGTGCACCACTGCCCCATAAAAAAAACACAAATCGATCATTTTAATATAATTGTCTCCACCATTACCCTTAAGTATTACTATCATCCTTATTGACCCAACCAATGGTCCACCCATAAAAACTGTTGCATGCGAAAACACTCTGCCACTTACCATCACAATCCTGCCATTACCATAATCCAGTGGCATGATAAAAATCAGTTGTTGAATTTCCGTAATTGTCGAGGAAGACTCGGTAATCCACAATTATCCAGGCCTCATCCAAGCTCCTTTGAATCAAAGCACACAAAATCGTCCCTGCTTTTGTCCAGTTTCTCGGTTGATCTCCCCACGAAGGAGCTCCAGGCGATATGTAGAAAGAAGAATAAATAAATATGTAATTAGTTTGTTTTTATGCCTTTTCCTTTTCTTTTCCATATAAACGACCACATCGCTTATCCTTATATCACACACACACACACACATAATACTCACAGGCTTCGAACAAAGGACTTTTCAACTCCTCATATCATTGGCTTTTGATTGAGGATTATACTTTTAATCGGCAAGGAGATGATGACGATGTTGATGTACAAAATGATTCCTTGCTGCCACAGGATATCCTTGCTGCTGATGCTACTAATGCTCCAGATCCTGATGATGGCGCTCCTGGCTCTACGTCAAGGGATGGCAAAATCAATAGTCATGGACGAGACGACAACCATGTCAATGACAACAAAGTCCCTACCGATATCCCAGAGAAGGGGGGGAAGAAGAATATATTGCTTATTGAGAAGTTTCTAGAAAAAATCAACATCAATATAAATACTGAGCTAATATTGGCAAAGCGAATCAATGAGGGTCCAGATTCAAAGAGGGATTACTAC
Organism: Platycheirus rosarum; assembly: GCA_963971375.1. NCBI lineage: Eukaryota > Metazoa > Arthropoda > Insecta > Diptera > Syrphidae > Platycheirus > Platycheirus rosarum. The sequence goes on along the minus strand of OZ020507.1, from coordinate 300,551,668 downwards.
ATGCTATATGACGTTTGGTAAGTAACTTTAGCCAATGTTTGCTCATCCACTCTTCTTGTGCAATGAAGGTATATGTTAACAAAGATTTCCAGTTGATAACTCCACAATGAGTGAGTAGTAGACAAGAACTCATCTAGTTAGGAATTTCGATTGAAGATTATTATTTGAGGAACTCATAATTCTGAAATGATGATAGGGAGGAAGCTTTTGAGGTTATATAAAAGAAATTTTCCAGGATTCAACATATGCATGCTAGAATGACAATTTATTGACGTTTTCAGTTGGTTAGATTGCCAATAAGGTGGGTTTGGATTTCACAAGAAAAATAGGGAGCCATAGGTAATATACGGATAGAAGCGTTTCAATAGGGAGAATGCATTCTTATTACAAAACAAATATTTGTATTGCATTTATTTATAAAGTAAGCAATCGAATGAGGAAAATGTGGAGCAGGTGGTCATTTCACCTCTGCCTGGGAACTCGTAAGTGGTATTGCTCCATTTATCATTTAAATTGAAAAAGCTTTGGGGCTTTGGGGCTTTGAGGTTTGTGTGGAAATTAAGTCCACACGTGACACTTAGAGAAATGCAAGATTCAAAACTGAGCACCACTATAAGTTGCCGTGTTTGCTCTAATATTCCAAAAGAATAAAGTCTTTGAAAAAGACGTATAAAAAACACACATTTTTAACTAAAAAAAAAGTTTAAAAAACATCACATGTTTTAAATTAATTTTTGTTTATGATAAAAGAACTTAAAAAAACGGAGTTTTTGGTTTAAAGTTTTCAACCAAAAAAAAAAAACTGGGACTATGATCAGCCATTTATGAGAGGTTAAAAGTACAAACATTCTCATAAAAAAATTATAAATACAAAACAATATTACAATAATATATATGTTTTCTTAAATAAAATGTTTTAGAAAGCAAAAGATCGGAAAACTCTGTAGAATTATTTAAAAAAAAAGATAACGATTTACCATTTAAAACGCTGAATCCGTCTTTTCAAGGTCGAAAGCTCTGGAAAAATGTAAGGGACATTGAGATTGTCCAACGAAATTCCATACCCGATGAAAATCTAGATTTAAATTAACTGAACAAAAAGTTTAGTAATTATCGCCACAAACTTTAAATTTAGATGCCGAATCATCTGGTTCGCATGAATACAACTCGTCTTTTCCGATCTTTGACTTTACTCTGTGTTAATGATACTGAAATTCTTTCATGCTTGTTACCTATTGAATTAAATGCAATAGGTTTTTGAAAATATTCATCCCAAGCTTGTATAAATTATTTTACCAGTCATTCTCCCGCCCTTATAGGACATGTACTATGTAGGATTTCCAATTGATTATAAAATGAAAGACTAAAGGCTTTATTTTGATAAAAATTATAAGACACTTTATTTATTTTTAATCTCTGGCGAGCGACCGATCTTCACTAGATTAGTTTGAAGACTGACTTAGACCTTAAATAAAATGAAAAATATGATTCTCTTTAGTGCGAAACTGGTTGATGAAAGAGGGACGCTTTATTTGATTTCGATTTCGACGTTATTCGTTGTAAGTTCGTGTTTATATTAGTCACCACCACCAGTGCTGTCGGTAGTGTTAAGCGGTAAATCCACATTACAACGACTGTTCCAACTGTTTGACAGAATTGGTATTGAATGCGACGATTATATTGTGTGTGTCAACTCACCTGATGGTTCCAACGAAATCGGGCTGTCGCAAGCTCTTGAGAATAAGATAAGCATACAATCTCTATTGCATACAACCAATTGTATATATTAATTGTATAGTTTTAAAAGTGAAAGTATTTAAGCAAAAGTAAGCGTATAGTGTGTTACCATTCACACCACGACTATTCAATTATTGCATTCTCTGTTCTCTTGGCAGCAGTTCCGAAGCATAGAAAAAGAAAAAAGAAATAAATTAAACTACTATATATATACAGGGTGGGCCAAAATAAGTCATCCATCCGATGTTGTTTGGCTCTCTTTTTTTTTCTAAATGAAAAATTTCGATTCTGTTTATTTGAACCTTTAGAATTGTATTGGTCAAGTCGTGAAGATGATATCGGCCAAATGGGCGAGAACTTTGAGCGACAGATTCTCGCACTCGTGTCAAATGTTATCCTTGAGGGCTTCCAGAGTCTCGGGCTTGTTCACGTAAACACGGGACTTCAAAAAACCCCCAAAAAAAGTCTGAGACGGTTAAATCGGGCGATCTTGCGGGCCAGTGCAAATCGCCAAAACGAGAGATGAGGCGACCCGGGAACACCGCCTTCAAAATATCGGTTCATGTCGGTTCATGTATCATGTAGTTCACAAATGTCAAAACAGATTTGACATAAGCTGCCATTTGCAAAAATGAGAACATCTTCCAATGAGGTGATTTCTTTTTGCCCACCTTGTTTATCGCTGTCATTCGGCTGTAAATTGTGTGTGTTACAAACAACTGGTTATGCGCGCTGTTAGATTGTGTGGGTGTAGAGCACACTGCGCGGGCATTAGAAAGATAAGGGGGAAGGATTTGTAGGACCAACATTGGATGCAACTCAGGTCGGTAAGACGATTGGATCGTGTATTTACACGTCGTCGCTTCAAGCTGTGTAGTGACGTATCTTATACCTTACCCTAGGTGGCCCTTCACAGTCCGGGGTGGACCTGGGCATCAACCAACAAGGTTTTCCAGCCAGCTCGGTCACTACCTAGCTAACCTCCAGTTTTGCAGTCGGTCGAGGTCCTCTTCTACTTGCATGCGCCACGTAACTCTCGGTCTTCGTCTGCGCCATCCTTCCGGGTGGAATCGATGTCCATCGATGGATATTGATTTTCTTATAAGGTTTTAGTTTCTAATAATAGTGATATAATGACTACGGAAAGTTTTCATAGTTTAAAGGCTTTTTTCTTATTGACTAAGACACGGCACTTACATATATTCAAAAGACAAAATTATTAAAGTTAAAACAATTGCATTAAATTCCCAACATCCTGCACTCAATACCAAGACAAAGTTATACAATCCTCCCCCTCAATCGATAGACTGTTATCTAAACTAACAATTTTCCCCACAGGAGTGCCGGCTTCCAATATGGTGGCAGCATTAACATAACACAAATAGGAAATTTCTCCGAAGATAATGGCCTCCAACTGAACAAGTGGTATCGTCAAAATACCACAATCATCCGTAGAATGGACATGAAGAACGCTCGCATCCGTTGCATGATTGTGGTGGGTATATATTGGTCTCTGAATTAATGGAATTTAAAAGAATACCATCTGATCTGATTTCCCATGTGTACGTATTGTGTCATCTTTATTTTACGGGTCAACCAATGAGGATTTAACATTATTTTCCTTTTGTTTTCTTACTCCTTTCACATTCCAAATTACAACGGGGCAACTTAGCTGCTGGATGCTCTCTGGGACAAACAAATAAGATCCCTCAAGAAATCCCAATTGCCATTTTGTCAAGCTTTTCCAGCCAAGCGTCCGCAATCTCAAATTGGGAACCGTTTGTTGCTTTAAAATTTCAGCTTTCCCTCATAGTTGAACGAGTGGGTGGTGTCAAATGTTGGGCACATTTGTATGTCCTTGGGTTAAATTCTTAATTCTTTGTTTGTTTTGTCTATCACGGTATGGTTGTGGGTGTTTAACTTTCCTCTGAATTTCTCTGAATTGAAGATTACGAACAAGAACCACTTGGATAGCTTAGAGGATTATTTGACACAGCAATATGACACCCACCTGGATTCGATGAATCGTTTCAATTTTGCCCTGCTGTCCTACGTCCGGGATTTATTTAATTTCAGGTGAGTAACATAAACCAACACTTGTGTGTTCCTTAAAGGAATTTATCAATTGTCTCTTACTTTATATACTTTCAATTATAATTGCGCCTTAAAGTTTGGTCATGTCGCGTACTCCCTCCTGGGGCTACCTGAAAAATGGAAAATTCGATGGAATGATAGGAGCACTTGTACGACGTCAAGCTGATATCGGTGGATCACCGATTTTCTTTAGGATAGAACGTGCGAAGGTGATTGATTACACGACAAGGACATGGATTGCCAGGTGAGGAAGAGTGTCATTGGGTGTTGTGTGGTGTGTATAGTGGGGTTTTAATTTGGCATATTGTTAGCTGTCAATCGGATGAAAAATGATGACACTGTTCTGTGTATATAATGGTGTGTGTGTGTGTAATTTTTCTTGGTTAACCGCAGGAAAAGTGTTTATAAACAGGCGGGCCATCGTGTTAGACAAACAAATGGACGGGGGTTCGGGCGTTTGCCACATTAATTGAGAATAAATCCTTCGACACAGATGGGATATAAATTTTCATTTTACAAGTTAAGTGCGGCTTAGGTGGAGGGGTAGGTTAAAGTTGTATTGAAATTGCGAAGATTGATTGTGTAAGGAGACGTAAAATGATATGAAAACTTCCTGCAACACCTTTGGCAAAGAGGGGAATGTGTCACCGTGTACCAAAAGCTGTGTAGTTTATGTTTCAGAGTGGAATATTGTAATAGATTTAAAAATCTGTTCGGCTTACAAAAGGAGATTACTTCTTAATATGATTGAAGCTGATTGTTTTTTTTTTGTATCTGATTAGAATTAAATTTAAAATCGATAGTATAACAACCCAACAATTAAGTTGGCAACGTAAAACTATATTTTCATTTCACCTCTTTCATTATATTAATAATTAAGTTTGTTTTATCAAATTATGTTTTGTAATCAAAAACCTTTAAAGCTTTATAAAATATTTGTTATTACTGTACAGAATAATATGAAAGCTTTAATGTATGAGTTAAACTCAAAATATTTCCACTCAAATTATTGTTCTAAGTAAAACTGAAAGCTTTATATTATGAAAAGCTCTTCTATCTAACTTAAATTACACTCAAGCAAATGGGTATAAATAGTCCTGCACTGATCATTGTTCGATCACTCTTCCTCTTCATCAACCAGGAGTTTGACTTGCTTCTAATTGCGACCGTTTACACCGTCCTCTAAAAGAAGTAAACCACACTCCTTGCGCGGTATATAATAGTTTCTTTTCCTTTGCTTGGCTATTTTGCCTTTTGCTAGTATACTCTTTTAGGAATCGGTACTTCAACAGGTACAGCAGTTTCCGAACAGCTTATCTGTGGGTAAAGATTGCTCAAAGGCTTTTTCCCTTTCTTCACTTTTTCCAATTGTTTATTCCCGTGAGAGTTAATAAATAAAGATTAAAAAAATACATCAAATCCACAATCCACGTATATAAATGAAGTTGGATCAAACGCCCCTTCGCCTTAATTGCTCTACCGACACCCATAGCCCAAACATCCCCGCTACAATAGAAGTTTAATTATTGTTTGATTACCCATTGAGTAGACTCCAAACATTTGTTGCCATATTTCTCAGTAAATTTATATTTTTTTTTATTTGAAAGTACTTAATTATTTATATACAATAAGATTTATTTTGAAATAATGAATGTTTTCATCATTTCATTAGTTTGTTTGCGAAGGTGGTGCAGGCTGTGCTTTCCGATTGAGTTACCAAGATTTTCTCCTCCCAATTTTTGCGTTAAAATCGCTCAATAGGATTTTAATGTTATGTCTGGAGCACTGCTGTTAGGTTTTGACAAGAAGCTCGTAGTCTTTCTCTTCTTTAGAGGAATGGGCGCTAATAGGGCTTCAAAACTAGCGACTGTTTTTCTACCTGGCTTCTCGTAGGTCATGTGAAAATCATATTCAATTATTATTACCTATTCAAAATATCGTTCACGTCCAAGTCCTTTTTGACTTTGACCTGATTTAAATAAAACCTAACGCCATAATTATCTATCCAACATTGCACTCTATATTGTGGCATTGAACCAGATACAACCGAAAGACAAGATGTCACATGGCATTGTCAAATTCCCACTTTTGATCTCTTTAAAAGAATATTTTGTGTTCACAAGTTTCCTTTCGGCAGCTTCTTGGGTGCGATTTCAAAACTCAATGGCTATTTGCCAACCCACTTTTGGTTGGTACAAGGATTTGTGTTCACAGATGTGCTCCAAAGCTAAGTAGTGGTTGACCAAAAATAATTTCATGTTTGTCAATTTGCCTTTTGGGGTTGCCGAAGGATTTTGGGGGCAGATGTCCCGGATGGCCAAAACAAACCCTAATGTCGCCCCAAATTAGTTATATTTTGGTGTTTAATGCTTATTTAAATAAGGGTATACAAAAAGTGTCACACCATCCAATCCATGGATGATGTCACTTCTTCAAAGTTGTTTGTTTTTGTGATTTTGACAACACAGACCGTGCTTCATATTTCGTCATCCCCACACCATTCGAACGGACCAAATAGTTTTCCTTCAACCCTTTGCTAATGACGTTTGGGTACTAGTGGCTATTTTCGGAGCAGTAACTACATCACTTCTGGCTATTCTGACTCTTGTTGAGCAACGAATGAGAAAAGGTATATTAAAGTGTTGGTGAAACATGCAAATAAAAGTTCCCATAATTTACTCTCCAATAGATTTTAAAAACTCCTCAATTTCACAAGAAAAACAGAGCAAAATAAATGCAATCGATATGAAAAACACCAAGAAGCAACACAGTTCTCCCGGAAGGAAAACTAAGATAAAAGCAGATAGTGAAACAAGTCCCTTCACTCAGAAGGATGCAATGCCCTTGGCCAGACTTGTTCTCCTAAGAGAAGGAGCTCCTTGTAAGTTTTACATCGAAGAAATGGGGAGAATGCACTGGGAAATCATAAATCAAAACTTTCAATTTAAGCATTCTCAAACACTCAGGGAGGCGGTGAGGGCATCATGAACAATGCAATAACTTTGAGAAACGAGAGGTTCAACATCAAAGCTGATATTAGTGAAAAAGGACAAGTCTCGGCGGATTATAGTGGCGTTCCTATCTTGGAGCGAAGTGAAATTGATTGTATTGATAATGGTGTTGGAGTTAGTGGTCCGATCAATGCTGTATTTTCACTTAATAACCAAGGCAATGGTGGAAATGGGGACACGATGATGGGGAAAACTTTGAGAAAATTTTTTACTCGCTGGATGAAATGCTTTGGGAAGACGGATGGATATGGTACGAGTAAAAAGAGATGGGAGGTTGTGCTGGAGTCAATGCTCTTTTATATTGGATCGATTTGCCAACAAGGTGTGTTTTAAATATTTATTTATTTATACGATACAATTAAATCCAATTTTTATTTAAATCAAATTAATTGAATTTGTATTCTATTTTTGAGTTTGTATTCTAAATAATGTGTGTACTGTAATTACATATCTTATTTGTTATACTTTTAAGAGAAACACACTCGTTTTCTTCTTTTCTTTTTACTACGTTACAACTTAATTACCACGTCCTCTTCAGTCGGCTTCACAATTATAACTGAGTTGTTTTGCGTTCATCGTGTTGTTCATCGTATCTAGCGATGAACATAAAACAATGAATATTGAATAGTGTAGTGAAGCTACCTGCTCACGGTACATTTAACTGCATATTTTATATTATATTTTTTTGTTTTTTTTTTTTACACTACGAAAAGATATGAATATGTGTGTTTCCAGTGTTTCCAAGAATGAAGAACAATCTTAGAGAGTAAACTTACAATATTCACATTTTCCAGGATTATCACTCTCGACAAACCTCCTCGCCTGCCGGTGTGTCATCATTACAAGCCTCCTGTTTTCATTTTGCATCTACCAATTTTACTCGGCAAGCATAGTGGGAACTCTGCTGATGCAGAAACCAAAAACAATCAAAACCTTACGTGATCTGGTTCACAGCTCACTGGAAATTGGAATTGAAGATATCGTATACAACCGAGACTTTTTCCTAGTTAGTGTGAATCCCTAGTTCATCCCACACAATATGCACAAAATATCTTCCTCTTAATTTTTTCTTAGCGCACAAAAGATCCAGATGCCATTCAATTGTATGCTTCTGTATCACTGCCCCCAGACCAGAACTCATTACCACACAATTCCAGCCAGACGATGAGTAAGCAGCAGCTGGCAAAAAAGTACACCCAAAGCAATCATAAAAATGGCATACAATCAAAAACTACCGAAGCATCCAACTGGCATGATCCCGAGTATGGCGTGGCAAAAATTAAACAGGGAGGTAAGGACCGACAAAAAAAAAATTCCCACAAAAAAAAATAATCAAACCAAACATGCATCCTTAATCAAAACAGCAAATCCCCTAAATGAGCTTACAACTTTATGCAATATCCAAAGCCTTGCGCTTAAACATGCATTTGCATCCTCATTTTCATTGAAACATCAGAAATCCTTTTAGTACATTTTTTGTACTTTTTTTCGGTTTATATAGACGGATAAACCGATTGCATTAACCAAAAATAAAAAGGATGTGAGTACTACTTTTGTGTACCACTGAAGGGTGAATCCGAATGTACCTTAAGCATCTGGCGAAATGAACTGAATTCTATTATTCGTTTGAAAATTATAAAACTAGTAGTTTCTATTACGACGATCCTTTTGGGGTTATTATGTGGAATTCTTAAAAGAGTAGTCAGATCCAACTCTCATAATCAGAATAAGGGTTAGGGTGGAAATGTTTTTTGGCTGGGTTAGTAGGTAACATGATGCTTAAATACACCACAAAGAATAAACTTTTAATGCCACTTTTTTAAATGATCATTATTTATTCCTTTTTTCAAGGATTTGCTTTTCATGTGGATGTGGCTACAGCGTATAAAATAATCTCAGATACTTTTACCGAGAAACAAATTTGTGACTTGTCCGAAATTCAGCTATTTCCACCACAAAAAATGGTCAACATTGTGCAGAAGGGTTCACCTTTGAAAAAAATTATTACTTACGGGTAAGTCTTATATTATTTAAATTAATTAATTAAATATAATTTTTTAATTTGAAAATTAAAGACGAACCAAGCGTAAGTTATTTCTTTTTTTTAAATAAACACGAAAAATTTCAATTACCTTTTTTTTGGTAAACATATAAAACAGCTGATTTGCAACTTAGAAATTCCATCAATTGTTCTAAAAAATGTATATTTTCAATTGTATTGTTATTGTTTAAATAAAAGCTTCAGCGTATTTTTTTTATTTTTGGTTTTATTATTTTTTTTAATTTTCTACAGATAATTCTTAAAAACTTAAAATTTTATATAAGAATCTAAAGGAATAATTTTGTTTCTATAATTAAAAAAAAATCAAAGTATCCAATTATACCTTCTGTACATATCCATAGTACAGAAGATAGAAGATATTCTATTATAGAATTTATTTTGGAAACCTTAACAAAACTTAGAAAAAAAATAAAATAAATTGCACGACTGGATCGCACGTACTTGCTCATATGTGCGGTCACATTGTAAATAGAATGAAATTTAAGAAAATTAAAGTGAAAATGCATTCATTCGATTTTTGTGACTTTTGTTTGTTCAAATAAAATACGTTACATTGTATTAAGTGAAATAATTTTATTTCTTTAAGAAATGTAAATACAATTTGATTTTTTTTTTAAACTTTTTTCTTAAATTAAAAAAAAAATTATTCAAGAATACAAACTTAAGCATAAAAATAACATACATTTAACAACAAAATTAAAAAAAAATCTCCTACCAGTTTTTAAAATATTGATTTTTCAAAAAAAAAAAAATTAAAAAAATTATTTAAAATACAAAAAAAAAGGTTTCGAAAAAAAATTAATGCCAAATTACTAAGGCTTCCTATATCTTCTTGAATATCAATTTTGATAGTAATCGGATCACCAGATTTCGAGAAAGTCGAAGAAAAAACCGGTCCTATGGAAGGTACCGTTCTTAGCTCACCATATTAATTTTTTTTCACCAAAATATAATGCATACCTACAGTAGTACACAGATTTTTTTTCTTAAAAATTCTTAGAGCCGTTTTCGAGAAAAATAAGCTTTTACATAACGGTTATATGACAGGTGCCGTTAGTTTTTGAGCTAAAAAAAAATTCAAAAACTTCTCTGTAAAATGTCAAATTAACCTTAAGTTCTAAATTTGAAGGCGATTGGCCCAACCGTTTAGGCTACAGTCCAAAATACATCCGTATAGACAGACAGACAGACGGATAGAATTTTGCCAGTAACTCAAATATGTTTCTCTATCATCGTAATGTCATGTTTGATTTGTAATATACAAACGACTTGAACGATTTTGATGAATTTTTTTGAGAATTTTTTTGTTGGTACTACCTCTCATTTAATCGGAACAAAATTTACGAGAAAAGTCTTTTAACGGTACCTTTCATATAATGTCTTCTTTTTTTTTTTGGACTTCTCGGTAATGGATCTTTCGATTTCTGTCAAATTTTATATTTGAAAATGTCTTGTTAGCCAAATTAATTTTGGAGTTAAAAATCTTTAATAACTTTGTTTTCTAAATAAAATTAATTTAAATTTTTTTTTTTTTTTGGAAAATCAATATTTTTAAAACTAATCAAAAAAAATTATTTAAAATCTTATAATGAAATATAAAAACTATAATAAAACTGTATACCAAAATTTTTTATTTTTTTTTTTTCAAAATATAAAAATAAAAAACAGAATTTTATCAAAATCCGTCCTACAGTTTTCGAAATCCCTTTTTCATAAATTCTTTATTATACAAGACGTGCGATGGCGTATTCCATTTTTAATAAAAACCGTTAAGTGTTGTGGTTTTGATACTTTTTATAAGTTCACATAGCTAGTGTTATTTTTTTACGTTAATGTTACTTATTTTTAAAATTTTATTCTACGATGTGACCGCACATATGAGCAAGTCATGTAATTTATTACTTGCGATTTAGGTACTAAAATGCAAGTTATGCATTCGTGCAAAAAAAAATCTAACATTCAAACATGATATTACGATAATAGTGAAGTCGAAAAAAGTGGGTCCGAAAATTCCGTCCGTCTGTCTGTCTGTCTATTCGCGCCTCTACAGCCTAAACGAATGGGCCGATTTGCTTCAAACTTGGTATTTAGTATTTATTAGGTAGTATCTCGGGGGTTATTTTTCATTTTTACTCTAGGTCAAAAAATAACGGTACCTGCCATACAATTTTGAACAAGAAGTTAGATTTTCTCAAAAACGGCTTTAACGATAATTTACTATTATCCCGATTTCAATAAAATTTTGCACCCAGCAAGTCATTTATAATTCAATTAATATCGCATATCAAAATGTTGAAAAACTTTTTTTTTCGATTTTTTAAAATTTTCTAAAAAAATTGGTTTTCGAAATATTTTGAAAATGGGTGGATTGAATTTTTTAAATAATTTTCCCAGATGAAAACTACAGATTTTCTTAAAATATAGCATACTAGAAAAAAAATTAAAATATTTTTTCGAAAAGTTTTTCAAAAAAAACTACTTTTTAAAAAAACTGGTTAAACGATTTTTAATATGTTTTCTTCCTCGATAGACATTTAGTTTTCAACTTTTTTTGCATACTTAGTTTTTTCAAGAAAACTCTTAAACTAATTTAAAAAAAATTAAGGAATTTTCTAAAAAAAATATTTTTTTATTTTTTTCAATCTGGCATTACTTCTTTCGGAGTTGGCCTTTTTGAAAGCTGTCACTTGATTTAGGCTGAGTTTGGTTTGCGATTTCATAATGAATAGACTTACTCCTGAACAAAGTTTGCAAATTGTGCAAATTTATTACCAAAATAATTGTTCGTTTCGGTGGAGCAGAGTATCGAAGAAGACCCAAATGAGTCCATCCGCCATAGCGCGCGGAAGGATCTTGGTTTGCAGGCTTACAAAATCCAACTCGTTCAAGAATTGAAGCCGAATACCCATCAAGGGCGTAACACGTTCGGTGAATGGGCCCAAAACGAAATGGTCACCGATCCCGATTTTCACAAAATTGGGAAAATTGGGCCTCGGCTGGAATTTATTCCAGCCAGCCACGGCGGCCACTTCCCATAATGCAAACCCTTATCTTTATAATAAAGCTAGATTCTTGGCCATAACATTATACTATATGCGTTTGATTTCTTCTTGAAAACCCACGTCGTTGCGTAGATTACGATACAAAATTCGTGAATTGAATTGGGTGAGGTAAATAAAAATTTTAAAGGATTATTCATAAAAAATTGATTTTTTTTTCAGCTTTCAAAGCCAAAAAAACATATCTGAAATCTGACTTGGAGATAATTTAAACATTTTAATCGAAAATCCGCCGTAAACACGAACATTAAAAAAAAGTCAAGAAAACCGGCCCAGTTTTGAATTTTTTATAGCCAAAAAACTAGGTGGCAAAACTGTATAATTACCAAATATTCAAAAAAAAATCTTCAAATAATTTTATTGGATCATCCCTTAAGGTTTAATAGCATTCCGATCAAGAGACATTCTTTTGTTTTTGTTTTGCCAGTTTTGTGTCAAATTTACCACTTTCATTGTACTATCATCACTCAATCTGCTGCCTCATGTTAAGACTATAAGATTCATATACACTGGTGCCACCTATCGGGTTGGCAACATAAATATTATATGTTGGGTCTTTTCTAAAATCTTTTTGAAATATTTTTTAAACAAATTAGAAATATTTCAGAAATGTTTTTTAAACAAATGTTTCTTTGCTGTGGACACACTTAAATATGCCAACATTTCGTTGTTTTCAAACAGCGCCAACTTCAATTAATAAAATAAACTATTCAGCAACCTTCCACAAGACTAAGAAACGCATACAAAGCATTTCATTGAAATTCGTAAATTTATTTTAAGACATAAATTGCGTTTTTCCTGGTAAACTACTTGACCGGTTTTGATGAATTTTGTTTTAATGTTTAAATTGGTTTCTTGAAGTGTTTTAGCTTCAGGTTTTTGATTTTAGGGCAATGGTAGCATTGCCCGTTCTTATTCCAAAACGGATCCTTGAATTTGTTTTACTCAAACGAGTCTTATGTAAATTCAATACAATCCAAACATTCCTTATCCAATTCATGCAACAATTTGTGTCAATTGTCTGCCCCCATGCTGTTGACCTCTCCTTATCCTCCAAATTATATTCCAAAGCAATTTATTATAAATTTATTGTTCATTGTCGAGCACATTAATGGAAATATGAAATTTATTACAGACATTCAAATAGTGTGAGTGCTGAAAAAGCCATTTCAATGGGATTCAGACCAACGAACCGACAAAAAGCATTTGAAAATTTCAACTCTGACAACGATGTTTGAAACACACAATACTGAAGTGGGGGGACACAACAAAATTGTCTGCCGTAGTAAGTTGTTCCGTTCTGTTTTATTTGCAGCAGTTTGTTGAAGAGCAGGGACGAGTTCGAGAAATGAATAAAATTAAATGATATGACATTAGGAAACTCCAAGACCTGGGTTTGCAATGATTTTGAATTAGTGTGTATGTATTGAGAAGCTTGTCTCTCAACTGACTGACATCTGGTGCACAGCGCCGAGTCGTAACGGAATGGAATTTGTCAAAAGTGCATAATGTGTAGTGGGATGACTTTGGTAGGTCACTGTGGCGTATGTGGAATATTTTTTTTTTGTAATTTTGAGTTTTGCATGAAATCATAAAAAGTTGTCCGTTCTGTGTGTGAGATAGTCACATGCTGTGGGGAAGCGAAGGTGTTGCAGCCAAAATATCATTAAAGTTCGGTAGGAGAGCTGCAGTCCATATTTTGAGAGGAAAAAGTTGGTCTTTTCAGTGGGAGTTACTTAAGGTGAAATGCTGAGTTGACTACCCATATGCTTCAAAACGTTTTTGTTTTGTCTATAATTTTGTAAAATTTTGTTTTGTTGTTGTATAACTTTGGCATTCGGATTATTATTTCGAGATTACCAGCAATCGTAATTTTAATTCTTGTTATTGTAATGACCTCTTAACCTAGTTTCTAGATTTTAGGAAACTTTGCTGAAAGTCTAATTTAAAATGATTTCTTAGTTTATAAATAAAAAACAATGACAAAACTTTTTCGATAAAACTCAAAAAAATAGCCTTTTCGATCTTTCCACTCCACAGGCTGCGACGAAGCTCAGAGGCCGGTCTAATGGACTACCAGAGGAAAGTCTGGCACTTTCCAAAACCGCGATGCGTGAAGCAGATCCATACCGATGATTTGAGGGTAAGTAGTTTTCTGCATGTGATCCAAGCTGAAGGTTTCCGGTAGGGCACTGTTAATGGATTTTTTCAGTTGATAGCGTTCACACCAGAAAACGACACATGAAAACGATAAATTTGTTTCTGCAGTTTATTCCATGAACTCCTCATTTTTGGTCTGTGCAAGTGTATAGCAGTTAATCCATTTGTTTCTGAAAATATGTTGCCATGTTGGTATTTTTGCCAGAAATTGATGTAAGTTCTGCAAGGATAAAGAGTGTTTTTTGGGACGACTGCAACGTGGCATATTGTTTTATTGTACAGCATCTTATACATCTCGAAACGACTGACGTTGACCTTTGACGTCTGACAAGCAGCATGCTAGTTGAAAAATGAGTACCATCAATGCGGGATTTCCTTTGGTAAGCTTTTCGGGAAACCTTTTGCCTTCCTTTACGGATTCCAAAAGAATGAACACAACGGTGTTGCTACACCACATACTGCCGAATAATATTATTTTTACGCTGTTGCTACTGAGGACCTCTTAAAATGTTCCTTTATCCGTTGAAAATGAGTTTTTACCCATGGCTCCTCTTTTGCATAGGTATTGTGGTCTCGTCGTTACCATTTGCAAAGGTGAAAACAAGCATCCTCCGACAAGGACTAACCAAAGAAGGAGTAAAGTTTAAAAAAACACACTCACACTCTTTTGTATAACCACATTGCCGTTTCTCATTTCGGTTGAGGTGTATGAGTTAGAGTTTCGTATTCCATGAGCTCTGGAGCACCTCACTCTTCATTTCCACCTTATAAATATATTTTATTCGTCCTTTTTTTTGTTTTTGTTATCCAGGTTGATATGCAGACATTCACATCAGCAGTTTTCGTACTTATCTTTGGATTTGCAGCTAGCATAGTCGTCCTGGCTCTAGAGATGGTTCATAATAATTTATGGCAACAATTTGCAACATAAGCAGCAGGAGCAGAATGCTTTGGTTGGGATTGGTGACAATGACGCTGTGATGGTAGACGTTTGTGGTTGCGCTGCATTTTTTTGGTTGGATACCTTTTTGGCTTCAATTTTCATAGAAGAAAAACTGCAGTTGACATCATTGAAATGTTTTGGTTGTTGGGATTTATGTTTTTAATTGAGTTGGTTGTTTTCTTTAAAAAAAAAATCAAACAAATAAAAATAAATATTCATCATTAATATTTAAGTTTAATTGTGTATTTAAGCCTGATTGAATGAAATTCAAGCAGAAAATTCAACAAAAACTTTCAAAATTTGTTGCTTATCTCAGTGATATCTGTTTAAAAAAAAAAATACTACATTTAGTTTAGAAAATGTTTTTCCAAATAAATAAGAAAGTATTAAAAACATTTTAGCAACTTAAGATTTTCAAAACACTTAAGTCATGTTATTAATTGCAATTGAATGGTATATGCAATTTCCAAACAGACCTCCCAATAGAGACTTCCAAACAGATTATAGCTGCCAAACTGTTGAAGCTGCATCTGTCAAATTGACTGTCATTTATTCTTATTAAACGAATATAGCGTTCAACAACACATGCAAATGAGCAGCACGTTCAATGCATACACTGATTTTTAGTCAACTAACTTTTAGTTAAGGTGAATCCATTGAACGACAAGCTGTCAGTCAGTTTAAAGTGAGTCAATAAATCTCGACAACTTTTTGACTAAATGTCAACTTCAAGTCAACTAACAAATGACCAATTAGAGGCGCGTTGACTGACTTTTTGTCGAAGCCTTGAACACAAATGATTAGGTAAATTATTGTTTTATCAATGTGTCATCAATGGTCAATGTGTCTCGTGCTTCGACCATTTACGGGCGCCAAAATCGTTCTTCCGAGAGGACTTCTCTAGCCACACAATTGTCACTTTTAGAGGTCTTGAAGTCCACTTTAGAAGAGATTTCATGTCTCAACTCTTTAAACAATCTTTAAAGGTCATTAAGAACCAAAAGGGACCCAAGTGGTGGAGCCGACTGCAAATACCGAAGAGTTTTTATTGCAGACATCGCCAGAGCTCATTAAGAGAATTGTTTGAGAGATATACAAATATCTGTCAGGAATATCTAAAAAATGTTTTAAAAAGAACTTTAAAAGAGTATGGGGATAAATTTGATTCCACTGCTTCAGTAAACGAACACGTCGATGAACAGAAACACAAGGTCTGCCGAAAACATCACCGCTGCCCCTGAAAGTGTGCAGGAGAGCCCGAGGCAGTCGATTTCGCGTCACTTACAAAAAGTCGGCCTTTCGCAGACCAGGACTTGGCAAATTTGGCGTCGTGAATTGGACCTACACCCGTAAAAAATTTAACTGACCCAGGAGCTAAACTAAATTGGAAACTGATCCTTACTTTCATGAAAAATCATCTTAAGCTCTGAGGCCCATTTCTGGATGAATGTTAAGTAAGGTGAAAAAGTAAGGTGTTAAGGTAAGAATTCGGAATTCTTTTGTTAGACCTGACAAGCCGAAGAAGAAGGTCTGACCATTAAATATTTGTCTCAGTTTTGAATTGAATATACATATAAATAATAAATTGCACGACTGTGGCTGCATATGTATGTATTTGTATATAAAGGGTGTTTTTTTAGACGTGTGGTTTTCAAGAAGAAATAAAACGCATATAGTTTAATGTTATGGCCAAGAATCTAGCTTTATAATAAAGATAAGGGCTTGCATTATGTTCTAAATTCTATTTCGGGGAAGTGGCCGCCGTGGCTGGCTCGAATAAATTCCAGCCGAGGCCCAAATTTCCCAATTTTGTGAAAATCGAGATCGGTGGCCATTTCGTTTTGGGCCCATTCACCGAACGTGTGACGCCCTTGATGGGCATTCGGCTTCAATTCTTGAACGAGTTGGATTTTGTAAGCCTGCAAACCAAGATCCTTCCACGCGCGATGGCGGATGGACTCATTTGGGTCTTCTTCGATACTCTGCTCCACCGAAACGAACCATTATTTTGGTAATAAATTTGTACAATTTGCAAACTTTGTTCAGGAGTAAGTCTATTCACTATGAAATCGAAAACCAAACTGAGCATAAGTCAAGAGACAGCTGTCAAAAAGACCAACTCCGAAAAAAGTATTGCCAGATTGAAAACCACACATCTATTAAAATACAAAATTATTTTTTTTTAGAAAATTCTTTTTTTTTTTAATTAGTTTCAAAGTTTTGTTGGAAAAACTAAGTACGCAATAAAATTTGGAAACTAAATGTCTATCGAAAAAAAAATTTGAAAATTGTTCGACCAGTTTTTTTTTTTTAAAAGTCGTTTTTTTTTAAACTTTTCGAAAAAATCTTTCAAATTTTTTCTAGTATGTCATTGTATGTATGTAGTTTTCATCTGGGAAAATTATTTAAAAAAATTCATTCCACCCATTTTCAAAATATTTCGAAAACCAATTTTTATTGAAATCGGGATAATAGTTTACGATAAAACCGTATTTGAAAAAAACCGGTTATATGAGGGGTACCGCTAGAGAACAAGTTTCGAAAAATGTATTCTAACTGAAAGATGTTAGTTGTTAGTCAGTTGAAAAACTAGGCAGAATTTTGCCAGTAACTCAACAATTTTCTCTACTATCATCGTAATGTCATGTTTAATGGCTATCTCAAAATTTGTAATCTGAACGAACGCATAACTTGCATTATAATACCTATAATCGCAAGTAAAAAGATTTTGACATTTTTCAGCTCTAAAACCATTAAAAACACTTGAATTGTAGGTTTTAATACAAGTAATAAAAATTAAATTTTAAATACAACTAGCTTATTAGAAGAGTCAGCAATAATTTTGGACTTTTGGTTGAATTATTGATTCAAAATAGCTTTTTACGACCTTTAAGTCCATAAGAAATTGGCGTTTCATCCCTGTAACACTCTTGGACTCTTTAGTTGACAGTGACTTGATGATTACAAATTTAATTTTGCCAAAAACTTCATGTATGTAGAACTGAATAAATCGAAAGTTGAGTCTTGACACGGGACGAAATGCCAATTTTTGATGGACTTAAGGGCCGTAAAAAGCCATTTTAAAAACCCTTTATTTCGTCTAAAAAGATCTAATAAAAAGTTCCATACTTGTTGAAAAATCATAATGAGTGTTAAAATTGGGATTAAAAATCATTCAAAAATAAACAACACAGAGGAGGTATTGCTGTTGCCCTAAAATGTGTTCTTAAATGCTAGTTTAATCCCTAATAAACGTTATCTTCCTTATGTATCATTTACGTCTATTAACACTCTGTTATCCTTCTTTAGTGTATGTTTAACCCAATCATATGAAAATGTATGTATTTGACTTTGTCAAACCATCCCCTTAGCATTTGGTATGTTCATTAGGGCACCCTTGTTTCTAAATATCATGTTGGTTACAACATTATGGTTCTAATTGCGGTTCTAAATATGTTGGATATTCAAATCAACTTTTAACTCTAATTGTTGACAACAGAGTCTACTTGATTGTTTGAATAAACTTTCTAAATTTTTCAGGGGCGATACAACTTCCGTAAAGCCTGTATACAAGATACGAGAAAATCAAACATGAGGCACAATTGTTGAGCGGAGCAGCACTTCCTTTTTGATTGTCAAAAAAGCTTTGCCTTTGTTAAAAGATATCCGCTTGTAGAAAGTGAAATTCATTTGTGAAGTGAAATTGCATTTCACGTCAGTTTTCGTTCTCCTGTTGTGGCTGCAAAATGAATAGCTTATTAAGAAACTGTAAATTAATCTCATTTAACTTATCACTTTTCCAGTTAAAGACTCTTTTATCTCAATGGGCCATTTCCGACAGCTTGTTTAACTACCCACTACAAAGATAAACCGTCACCGACGCTGACGACGTGGTTGTCGACTTTGTCCTTCCTTCCCCGGTGCATTCAATTTCTTTTGTTTCTTGCTAAACGCCGCAAACTTCACTCACAGTTTCACGTTAAAGTTTACTTTACTTTGTGTTTGCTCATGACGTGTTAGCTGGAAAATTGTCTACTCTTTCGTTCCACTTAGGGCCTGTTTTAAATGCATCGTCTGTAGAGTGTTGTTTGCATATCCGAGCATAGAAGAGGAGGTCTGCTGTATGGAAGTTAATGAAAGCCAGTGACAACATTGGTGGTGTAGTGGAAAAATTAGATACTCTCAACCCCTCAACCCCCCCCCCCTCCAACTTTCAAGGTTTTTGCTTATAGAACTTTGACTTTTTGTCAAATGTCTGAATACTTTGTTGTGGGGATCAAGAGTTTCCTCGGGTAGTCAAGAGAAGAAGCACACTAGGACGCTCTAGGTATATTGTTTTAAAATTATACACTCGTTTTAAATTGTTTGGAAGTTTTATGATGTAGAATGCATTTCCAATTCTTTCCCGTGGTTAGGTTGTGGAAGTGTCGTTTTTGAATAATTTATAATGTTTTGGCTCTGCAAGCATCGGAGATTGCTTTTGAAAGTTGCAAATGTAACGCTTCTTTTCTTTTTCACGTGGAATTAGTAAGAGCTATGCGTAGTGCTCTTTACATAGGGCGTACAAAATAATAAAGGGTTTTTCAATAAGAGCGCTACAAAAGTTTTTTTTTTTTAATAAAACAATGAAATTCTTTATTCCTGTGAAAGTACGTTCGATGCCATTATGTATGGAACTCGATTTCTTTTGCATGGCCACCACGGGCACGCTTGCAGAAGTCCAGACGCTGAACCCAATTTTTGACGGTTTTCAAGAATAAATCGGCCGATACTGCTGCAATTTCACGTTCGATATTCGTACGAAGTTCATCAATCGTCGCTGGCTTGTTGGCATAAACCATAGACTTGACGTAGCCTCACAGGAAATAGTCTAACGGCGTCAAATCGCACGACCGAGGCGGCCAAGCCACTGGACCATTTCGTGAGATAACACGTTCTCCAAACTTGGTTTCCAATAAATTGATTGTGACATTCGCTGTGTGGCTTGTCCTATTGGAACCACATGTCCTCCAAGTTCATTTGGGGCCAAAAATATTCGGTTATCATTAAACGGTAGCGATCCCCATTCACAGTAACGTGCCGGTCTTGATCATCACGGAAGAAGTACGGTCCAATGACGCCGCCGGCCCATAAACCACACCAAATCGTAATTTTTTCGGGATGCAATGATGACTCATGGAGTTCATGTGGATTGCTGCCTGACCAATACCGCATATTTTGTTTATTGACGAAGCCATTCAGCCAGAAATGATGGATTTTTCGATGAAAATCCGAATAATTTTCAAGTTGTTGCTCAGCCCAACAGTCAGTCAAGCGGCTTCAGTTCTCAATTCGTCAATTTAATCTTGTAAGGATGTAGATCTTTTTGCAAAATTCGCCAAAACGACGTCACAGAGATGCCCAACGCTTGAGAGACACATTTGGGCTTTCTGCAACTGAAGCCTCAGCGGCAGCAATATTCTCGACACTACGGGCACTTCTTTGTCTCACTGGCACGGGAACATTTTGTACTGTGCCTGTGGATTCAAATTTTTCCACTAGACGCTCAATTGTTGATCTGCTAGGACGATTATGACGACCATAAATTGGACGTAGCGCTCTTAACATTGAGGCCACTGACTCCGAATTTCTGTAGTAAATTTTAATAATTTTGACTCTTTGTTGGCTCGTATATCTTTCCATTATGAAATGGCAAACTAAAAGAACGGCAAGAAATATGGCGTCGTTTGCTGTCCCTGTCGCTCTACTTTTGTAGCGTCCCTGTTAAAAAACCCGATATAACTATCGGTATGCAGTAATTTAATATATGAAACCAATAAATTCTCTGTCCAAATGCCATATAATGCTTCTTATAAATCTAATTTAATTCTGCCATTTGGTACAAAATCAATCTGTTGCCATAATTCTGCGTCAAAATTAGTTCAAAGACCAACAAAATAATATATTTGTGCTAATAAATCTTCAGATATTAAAAATACCTTCCTCCCTCCATTTTTGGTATAAGCCCCATTCTTATTGTCATGCATCCTTTGTAGCTCGTCTCAATATTAAATCTTTTTTTTGTTGTTGTTGTTGTTGTTGTTTAGAAATCAATTCAATCCACACGAATCTTTTGCCAAATCAGACAAAACCAAAAAGGCCAACTTAAAATGGAGAACAAAATGAAACAATCAAAGATCAATCGGTCACGTATCCTTCGGTATCTGTTACATATGGAAGGTGGGTTATATATACTCCAAGCCCCTAATAACTCCCACACTGAATATATCTTCAGTGTATCCTAATAAATCTTCCAAGTTTTCATTTTTATTCCAAAACACTATGCGGGTCCTTCTCTTGCTATCACAAAATTGGTATAATGCCATATGATGGGGTAGAGTAGAACATGAGCATCCTTTGATTGTGCTTTCTTGGCAGAGACGCATTTCTGTGTACATACATACACAGAATAGAGATACAGCTCTGCCACTCTGGAAATAGCAATAAGTATCCAAATTTAGTATAGAATTCACAAAAGGACTTCCAGAATCCCAAGCCGAAGCCGAAGCCATATATTAAAAGTAGATGTAAACTCATGTCCAAAAAGTATGGGCGAAGAATCAAACCAATAACCAAGCCAGTTTGGAAATAGATTTGTCGTCCTTCCATTTCCGGCCAAAGGAACATCTGTTAGACTATCCTTTTGATATTGTTGTGATGCTGCTGTTTTGTACAAAAAAAAAAAAAAAAAAACACAGAGATTCGGACCTGAATATATTGTTAAGCTCATCAGAGAGATTTAGGATGGACTCCTTGTGCTGTGCCAGAAGTTGTTATTAGGATGTTTAGCAACAAAATGTGCACAATATGTTTATTGTCACGTCCTTTTTCGGGAGGGGGGATTGACGAGGGCGTTTGAGCCGCAACAGCACCGATTTTTCATATTCGAACGTGTTCAAGCGGAAAAGTGGCATACGTAAATTATTTTCCTTCTTTGGTATATCCTTCATGTTGGGTAGACCCGGGCATGTATTATTTTGATACAGTTAAACCCGCTCCCGGGTATAATGAGATTCAAATAAAAAGGGTTCAAAGTGGCTGTAGATGCCACCAAATGGGTGTGCGGTGTGTGATGTGTTTGTTGCCTAACACCGAATAAAATCCTTTAAGGCGGATTGAAAGGACATCGGAACTGTATTGAGCACCTTACGTTATTTTTATTGCATCGCCGGGATACACTTTTATCGTGCACACAAGAGGTTTTCGTTTTGGGATTGGCAACTAGGTTGAAAAGGGCTTGTTTGAATACATTTGAATTGTATTATGGTTGTCGTGTATACGACATAAACATAACTGTTTTATTCATAAAAATACATAGGAATGTATATGTACCTCTGCATGAAAGGATTGTTCAATGTTAGCGTAGTGTAACTTTGTTGTTGGAAAATATACATATTTATGAAAATGTTGTGCTCCTGACACTTCTCGCTTGGTCGTTTTGAGGCAGTTGAGAAGGCTTTAGAAATGAGGAGACTTTTGAGTATACTATAGAGCGAGCTTTGAAAATGGTAGGCGGCATAAACGGAAACATTTCCGTGCGTGACATCTGTTGAGTACCTGCGTTATCTCTTTTATTATTTCGTTGGTGTTTTTTTTTTCTCTGAAATAAGTCCTTAGTAATGAGTCCTAATTCAAACTTATTTTAGAGTACTGAGACTTTCTCTGTAGGCCTGTGCACTAATGTGTAATACACAGGTAAATTTTGACGGCCATGTTGTTTTGGTGACATCTGTCAAATTATTACTGTTTATTATTTTTTTTTACTTTTAAATGATTTTTATTTTACTTTTACTTATATCTACTTAAATGCTAGACAAAAATCTTAAAACTAGCTAAAACTATCATCTTAATTAACTTACTGGCCCTATGCGGGCGCTCTAAATTAATCTTTAACTTAATTTTAATTGCCTTTCGGCCTAAAAATAACTTAAATTTATCTTATCTTTATCGAGTTTTATTTTTTACCCAGAAAAATAAAAAACTAGGTAATCTTTATCGCTATCGCTTTCTTAATCTATCTTAAACTACTTAAAAACTAACTTAAAATAAACTAAAGATAAACTTAAAATTACTTAAAATAAACCTTAAATACTTAAATCTAGAACAGCCACAGCAAGCTTTTTTTTTTTTTTTTTTTTTTTTTTTTTTTTTTTTTTTTTTTTTGGTGCCGCCGCAACAGCCCTACCTAACTTAGATGCTATTGATATATGTAAGTCGGCCATAGGCGATATTTCGTCTATGTCGACTGAAAATGGTCGGGTTTTAGCTAAGCCACCAAAATTGGTGGACCTGATCTAGGACTTCCTTCCGATCCCGGTCGGGCACGGCCCTACTGAAACGGAGGCGCTCTGCTTCTCTCCCAGCGACTATGTCTCGCTCGTAGAGGAGCCGCCTATCGACTGTTCTGCGGCCGACGTGGTAGATCAACGGAATCGCCGATCTATCCTGAATCAGCCCTCGACTATCAAGGTAAAGGAAAGCCTCGGGCGGGATAAAACCACTCGAACGTGTGCTTTCAAAATATTCATCTTGGGGGTAGAAAGCCCCGAAGATTTGTCCATTAGTTGAGGTCATCGCCCTTGCAATGTGTCCGCGAATGAGCTTAATTAAAAAGTTATCTATCCTGTTTATATTGGCCCCGTTGTATAGGACCTCGTTGGAATAATGATGTTTGTACTCCGACTCTGGTGTTCTATAAAGACCGAGACAAGCGCGAAGGCACTGTCTCTCGAACACCCGAATCTTTTCCATTAGAGATGGTACTGTTTATTATTCAGTTAGGCCCAATGCACACGGAGCAACTGGAAAAAAACTGATCAGCGATGCGAATTGCCAACTATAGTTTGCTTTTAATCATACATTGTGTAATCAGATGAAAACACCAGCACGACGCTTTTGGTTGAAAACTCGTTTGCGATGCACAAAACCAGTTTATAAGCATACAAATCTCATCAACAGACAAGATTTGTATGCCGGGTCGCCTATTGACTTGAGTTTCTAGTTTGTTGAAAATGAGCGCACAACAGACCTACCTGTTGCTAGTGGGAGACGTTGATAAACATCTATTTTGTACAATTATATATTTTTAAGAAAAAAAAAAAGAAAACTGAAACGGAGAAGGAGCAGATAGAAGGTCGGAAATGTCGTCAAAATGACAGAGATGTTTTTTGCTCACTTGAACATTAACCGTTAATTTACCGAGAGCAGGGCTCGCAAACCCATAAGTTTAGTTTGGTATTGCAACAAAAATATAATCTAGAAAGGCATTATAAACAGAATCATACAAATTTCAGAATAGATAGAACTATGTTGGGTGTACCATCAGAGATTTTTTAACTTGCGATTATAGGGACTATAAGGCAAGTTTAGGATTCCTGAATTTAAAAAAAAATTGGGATAACAATCAAACATGACATTACGATCATGGAGAAGTCTAAACAAGTCATTGACAAAAAATGTCCGTCTATCTGTCTGTCTGTCCGTCCGGGTGTATATCGATCTGCAGCCTAAACGGGTTAAGCGATTGCGTTCAAATTTGGTATGTGTGTATCTCTTGGCATTCCTCGGAGGGGAAATTGAAATTTTATTTTAAGGGCTTAAAATAACGGTACTTGCCATACGACCGTTTAGGAAAAGCTTATTTTTCTCGAAAATGCCTCCAACGATTTTGATGAAAAATTTTCTGAATTTTTTTGTTGGTATTGGCTATCATTTGACCAATGCAACATATACGGGAAACGTCTTTTAACGGGAACTTTCATATAACGGTTTTTTTAATTTTTGGCTTTCTCGGTAACGGCTCTATATGGATTTCTGTCAAATTTTATATTTGAAAAGATCTGGATAGCCTAATTAAAATTAATTTTTGAATTTTTTTTTTGAAAAATCAATATTTTTAAAACTAATTTTATATTTATATGTATAAACTCTAAAAAACTGCATACTAAAATTTAAAAATAATTTTTTTTTTCAAAAACTAAAAATAAAAAACAGGATTTTTTCGAAATCCGTCCTACAATTTTCGAAATACTTTTTTCTTAAATTCTTTGTTATTTAAGACGTGTGATAAACTCTAAAAAACTGCATACTAAAATTTAAAAATAATTTTTTTTTTCAAAAACTAAAAATAAAAAACAGGATTTTTTCGAAATCCGTCCTACAATTTTCGAAATACTTTTTTCTTAAATTCTTTGTTATTTAAGACGTGTGATGGCTTACTTCATTTTTACAATAAACCGTTAAATATTGTGGTTTTGATAGGTTTTATATGTTCAAACTGTGTTACTTTCAACGTAAATGTTATTTGTTTTTGTCCAGGATCTTGCCTTCCAATGTAATTAGGCAGTAGGCACATAAGATCAAGTACGTGCGACCCATTCCTGGCCATTTTTTTTTTTTAAGATAAGAGTTTTACTAGAGTTATTGAGGCAGCCAAGACTTTCAAGGTACAAAGCTAGATTGAAAAAATTTTGTTAATCCATCAAAAATCAGTTTGATTGAAATAATCAGTTATCCTGCTAATATTCAGTTGGAATTCACCTATCTGCAAAATCATTCTGCACTAAAACAACATTTTACAGAAAAATCGATTCAAAGTCACAAGTTTTTTCAGAAGAATTTGGAGATTTCTGGAAATTGATGCCAAAAGCAGACTATCCTGAAATAACTGATCTGGTCTCTCAATTTTAATGCAGTTTTAGATCGATGTATGTTTGTTTTTTTTTTTCAAATTTGAATTTTATAAAAAAATAAGTCCGCCACATCTCTTAACCAGTCACATATGTATTTATGATTTATTGTTATTGACAGCATCTGATCTGGCACCCAACAAGTAGATAAATTAATAAAACAAAAACAAAAATCACTTTGGCAGCACTAACTACTTGGATCTAAGTTTATTTAAGTTTGTAATACATATGTCAGTTCTAACTGACCTATAAGTTTAAGGTTTATGGCCATATTCTACGCCGTTTGTACGCTTTCTGAGCTTCGAGCGTTTTTGGCCGAAAAATCATCTTTAGCGACGAGGCGGATTTTTTGATGAAAGACTGTGTTAACAGAAAAATTACCGTATATGGAACGATACCAACCCACACGAGGTTCATCAGGTGACATTATAATAATGTATCAGCATCTTCAAAAAGTTACCGTTTTATGTGGATTTTGGGGAGGAGGCGTCATTGACCCGTACTTTGTCGAAAACAACGTTGGTGAGAAAGTCACGGTCAATAACGATGATAACCAAAATAAAGATTATGTTGTTTTAGCAGGATGGCGCTACATGCCACATAGCGGCACCACGGTGGACATTCTGCATAAAAGATTTGAGAGTGTTTACCACTCGCAAAGGTGGCGTAAATTGGCCATCAAAGTCATGCGATTTGGCCCCGTTAGACTTATTTTTTGACGTTTTCTGAAGTCGAAGTTGTATGAAAATGAACGACATTTGACCGATGACCTTAAAGTCCTCATAACACAGGCTATCGGAAGAGTCATTGAAAACTGGAGCACTTGGATCCGTGCCACCGTAAGAAACTAATGCGTGCAATGGAAACATGTTATATTCCATGTATAATGGAATACATGTGTCATTCAAATAATAATTTTTTTGTTTGTTAATACCTGACACACAGCTTGTTTTATTCCATTCCAACCTCCATCCACCTTATTGACAAACCTTTTGGTTCTGTTTTTTTTTCTCTTCCACTCTAGTTTCCTATGCCAT
Organism: Platycheirus rosarum; assembly: GCA_963971375.1. Lineage (NCBI taxonomy): Eukaryota > Metazoa > Arthropoda > Insecta > Diptera > Syrphidae > Platycheirus > Platycheirus rosarum. Next base: position 300,524,838 of record OZ020507.1, on the reverse strand, counting down.
AGTGAAATCTCTCCTCCCTGCTGTATTTCTAGAAAATTATTAATAAAGAAATGTAATTTTTAAATTAAAAACAAATTTTGGCCTTACAAGGCATAAGTTATAACTGTGGTTTCAAATTTATATACATTTTTCTCTATTCCTTTCGGACTTTGACTTAAACACATTTGCTGAATTACTACTGGGGACCTGCGGCTTGCTTTACCTCCACGTGGTGGTCCCCGGGCAATGATATGTGTATATTTTTGTACAAAAATTAGCAAAAATTGCAAGCACTTCCTAACGGTTGGCGAGGGACTAGTAACCTCTCCCGTAAAAAAAATGTTACTCAGAACCCGGCAACAAGCCTCGGAAATATACTGATTTCTCAACGACGAACCAAGCAACGACAAAGGCTAAACGATTAAAGAATTTTCTCATGGAACGTCAGAACGCTCTATAGAGCTCGAGCTGCACAACAGCTAGCTGATGTCCTGGCCATGTATAAAGCTGACATAACAGCACTTCAGGAAGTGAGCTGGCCAGGGAATGGTATTTTGCAGAAAAACGAATACGACATATATTTTAGCGGTCACTCAAAACACCATGTGCTCGGGGTAGGCTTCCTAGTCAGCCAAAAAATGAAGCCTACCGTCATCGGCTTTAACGCAATAAATGAAAGGCTATGCACCCTTCGCGTGCGAGGCAGGAGGAGTCCGAAGAAGAAGAAAAAGATTCCTACTACGAACTTCTAGGGAGGACCCTCAATGCCTGCCCAAGGTATGACGTTAAAATCATCCTTGGTGACTTCAACGCAAAATTAGGTAGGGAGCCAGTATTCAGGCAGTACATAGGATCCCATAGTTTGCATGAGAACACTAATGACAACGGACTACGAGTCATAGAAATGGCAGCATCAACAAAATTGGTCGTTGCGAGTACCAGCCTCCCGGTAACCAAATTGACCACGTGTTGATAGATCGCCGCCACTACTCGAGCCTGAGGACGATACGAACGTATCAAGGTGCCAACATCGACTCGGACCACTATCTCGTTGGTATGGTGTTCCGAGGGCGGATTGCTATGCGAAGAAGTATTGCATCCGCTGGTCAAACTCGAATCAACACGGCTGCCCTACGCGATGAATGCAAAAGCAACCAATACAGTCGCGCACTAAGGCTCGCCCCCGGAGAGTTCGATGAGGGAAGAGTAAGTCCTGGGGGCAGAATGCCGGGCGTAGAGGAAAAATGGTCACGCCTCAAGAACAAAGTCATTAGTACTGCTGATACCATCTTAGGCAGTAGTCGCAGATATCGGAGCGACTGGTTTGATGATGAATGCAAACTAAAAAAACGCGGGCACGCGAAGATGAATATAAAGAGCTCAGAAGAATAGAAAAAAGACTTCACCGACGAAAAAAGGCAGCCTGGGAAAAAAACATTGTCTGTGAAATGGAAAGAAATAGAGAGCGAGGTCCGCACCAGACGCGGAAGTTCTACCAATCCGTCAGAAACATGGCGCAATACACACCACGCTGTACATATTGTAAAGACGGAGAGGGTAATCTGATCACCGATCCTGAAGGCATTCTGGAGCGATGGGAAGTGTACTTTAATGAACTGCTGAACGGTCAGCTCACGGAAGAAATGGAGACTCCAACACTTCAAGAAGAAGATCTCATGCTGCAGCTACCAAGAATTGAGGAGATAAAACAGGCGATTAGGCCTCAGGAACCGATGGTATACCTGCCGAGCTGATCAAACATGGAGGGCCATGATCAGATCTTTACCCTTAGGCAGGTGATGGAAAAAAGTCTGGAATTTGATATCCCAACATAGCATCTTTTTATAGACTTTAAAGCCGCCTACGAACGCATAGCTAGGGTAGAACTTTATAAGGCCATGAGAGAATTCGGCATCCCAAATAAATTGACACGACTATGTAGGATGACCGTGACCAACATCACAAGCCAAGTAAAAGTAGCCGGTTTGCTATCCAAACCAATCAACATCTTTAATGGACTCCGGGATGGTCTGGCTTGCATCCTCTTCAACCTGGCGTTGGAGAAAGCAATCCGTGACTCTGGCACGTCAACAAGATGGACTATCGTCACCAAGTCAGGCAGATACTAGCTTACGCAGACGACATCGACATCATCGGCAGAAGCCAACAAGCTGTACAAGACTCCTTTACCCAGGTCGAGCAAGCGGCAAAATACCTGGGGCTGCACATAAATGAAGGGAAGACTAAGTACATGGCGGCAACGTCTGCGAGAAATGTTGGTACAACCATCAGGGTAGCGGAGCACGAACTCGAAGTAGTGCAGTCCCTTAACTATCTTGGGTCAAAAGTAGCAGCCGATAACAGTATGGAGGAAGAAATACGCGGGCGGCTGCTGAAATCCAACAAATCCTACTATAGTCAAGGCTCTTTAAATCAGAAACCTTACCATAAAAACCAAACTGCTGCTGTACAAGACTATGGTCTTACCAGTACTCGCATACGGATCCGAGACTTGGGTACAAAAAGGCACTCTGATCTCTTATCCGCGTTCGAGAGAAAAGTTTTACGGGGAATTGTTGGCCCCGTGTGTGAGGAAGGACGATTCCGGAGAAGATACAATCATGAATTGTATGAAGTCTATATCGAAGCAGATGTTGTTGAAAAAATAAAAAGCTCGGTAGACTCCGGTGGGCTGGACACCTAGCTCGCATGAGCGAAGAGGAACCAACTCGGAAAGTCTTTTGCGGTACTTTTTATGGTAGAAGACAACGTGGCAGACTTTGCTTACGTTGGAAGGATGGCGTAGACCAGGACGCCCGAAGCCTTGGGGTGCGCAATTGGACGGCGTCGGCCAGCAATCGGGATATATGGAAGAATTTGTTGAAGGAGGCCCGGACCGGATCCCGGTTGTTGCACCGATGATGATGATGATGAGTTACTACTATATTATATGCTGAGTTAATAAAACTTTAATTTTTTTTTAATATCTAAGCAAAACCCTATCCAAAGTATGAGCAAACTTAAATCCAAATGTCCTTCAATTTTCCAATTAGATAACCACCATTAAGAACACGCTTCACTCATAGACTCTTATCTCTGTTTTGTTGTTCAAATTATGAACAATCAATATAAATAACCTGCATTGGGCATTACACAAGAATCACTTTCCTCAATAATCCCATCCTGTGCACACTACTCCTACTCAACGTGGTCAACCAATGGAAATGTATCATTCACTTCAAATGCAGGCCTTCAGCCATCTCGCAAAATTCCTTCAAGTCAGTCAGTAGAATAACATAACCACTGCCACAGCCACCCACTAGCACAAAAATATATCTGCAATCATCCAATTGGGTTAAATAATGGTCCACAAATTGTTCTGGAACAACGAACTGAGGAGCATCCATAGGATCTACAGACCTATATACTTCTACAATAACCCAACTCAAATAAATCCGTTTATTGTTCATCCTGTCAATATCACTTGCAGGTGAATCCCATTATATGAACATGTTCAGCAAGTCGACTTACAAAAGCTTCGAAGAGGCTTTAATCCAAAATCAATTGAGCATTTAGTTTCGGAAATCCATAATGTATTCATGGTTAATCATCGACATTACACACAATAATACAAACTTTTCCTTCTTCGCCTTGGGCTTTCAAGGAATATTATTGCCATGCAGGGCAATTTGTTTCCTTGATACGAATCCTTGTGCTCTATTTGCTAAGGAAGTTCATATGGTAAGGAGAGAGAAGCTTCTGTACATATGTGTGCTGTAGGAATGCAGGTGTTAACTCAAAAACTTGCCAAGTTGCGGTTGAAGTATTCGTACATTTACAGAAGTTTCGAGTAGGGAATCCTTTACAATGTTATTCCGAAAAAAGGACTGTTGCATAATTTATTATCCGACCTGAGACAGTTTGCACAATTATAGAAGAGAGTCATCTGTTTGGATGCAGAGGGAAAGATGGGCTTGCATATTTGGTAGTAGTTGCATCCTGCAGGCTAAGATGAATGAGTTAAGATTTATTGGATAACTCTTGTAAGGGCAATAAGGGCAAGAGTGTTGGAAATAACTTCTGCAAACATTAAAGAATTCTTCTAAGGATGTTGAAAATTTTAACACAAAACTTATTTACTCAATTTGAGGGAAGTTTTCAAAGAAAAAACAGTAAATCTTTCTTATTTCCGTTAATACAAGTGTCACAGAAGCCTTTCCCACAAACTGAAAAGGATTGAAACAAAGTAATATGGACCAAGGCTGGAAGGAATATCCATATACTTGAACACCATATAACGGGTGATTTTTTTGAGGTTAGGATTTTGGAGAAAGATGCTCAGTATGCTTTGACATTTCATCATGAATAGACTTACAACGTCGAATTTTCAGTGAATGGGCCCTAGAAAAGTTGGCAGAAAATCCGCTTTTTTATCGACAAATTTTGTTCAGCGATGAGGCTCATTTCTGGTTGAATGGCTACGTAAATAAGCAAAATTGCCGCATTTGGAGTGAAGAGCAACCAGAAGCCGTTCAAGAACGGCCCATGCATCCCGAAAAATGCACTGTTTGGTGTGGTTTGTACGCTGGTGGAATCATTGGACCGTATTTTTTCAAAGATGCTGTTGGACGCAACGTTACGATGTATGGCGATCGCTATCATTTGATGCTAACAAACTTTTTGTTGCCAAAAATGGAAGAACTGAACTTGGTTGACATGTAGTTTCAACAAGATGGCGCTACATGCCACACAGCTCGCGATTCTATGGCCATTTTGAGGGAAAACTTCGGAGAACAATTCATCTCAAGAAATGGACCGGTAAGTTGGCCACCAAGATCATGCGATTTGACGCCTTTAGACTATTTTTTGTGGGGCTACGTCAAGTCTAAAGTCTACAGAAATAAGCCAGCAACTATTCCAGCTTTGGAAGACAACATTTCCGAAGAAATTCGGGCTATTCCGGCCGAAATGCTCGAAAAAGTTGCCCAAAATTGGACTTTCCGAATGGACCACCTAAGACGCAGCCGCGGTCAACATTTAAATGAAATTATCTTCAAAAAGTAAATGTCATGGACCAATCTAACGTTTCAAATAAAGAACCGATGAGATTTTGCAAATTTTATGCGTTTTTTTTTAAAAAAAAGTTCTAACCTCAAAAAAATCACCCGTTACTTTCGAGCCCTAACCGCCATTTTATCGTAAGCGACATTTTTTTTACAAAATCAAGTTAATAATGCAGTTCGATAGCTTACGCTTTTACACATGTATCCTTATCATTAGTTTTTCACTTTTGACTTTTTAACAAAGAGTTACAGAGAAAACAAAATTTATCGTAACCAACATTCATGTATTAGGCTCGGTCGTTTTTGAAGCTCAGGAAAAAATAAAAAAATGTGTTTCCTGTAAAATTTACAATTTGTCGCTTACGATAAAATGGCGGTTAGGGCTCGTTATGACGCCTCATGCAGCTCATTTAATGGTGCACTTACATCATTTCTATAAGTACTGGCCAATGTAGTATATTTGATTTGTTCGGATAGAAAAACTAAAACAGCAAATTCACGGCGTTTTTAATAGCGAGTTTCATTCAAATTTTAGGGATTTAATCTCAAAATCGAGATTTGATCTTTTCAATGAAACTTCTTTTATGATTAAATTGTAGTATTGGTGAAAGACTGTCACTCTTCTTTTGTCATTTGCATTTAGGGATGCATCTTCGTTCATAAAAACATCGATATTATGATGATGATATCGATATTTTCGCGATATTTAAGAAAAATGTTTATAAACTGATATTTTGATGCTCAATAAGCGGTTACTTCTTAAGTTAAAATACGAATAGTAATGAAACAAAAAAAAACAATAACTAGCCAGCTGTTTTTAATTCTGAACGTTGTGTTTCATTGCGTTTGTAAAACATCAAATGCAATTTTAGTTAGCAAAACTAAATAATCGTAAGACCGTTTTTTTGCCTATATCTCATAATATTTGAGGTTATGTTGAAAAATAACCTGAAGTAAAATTTCAGTTTTTTTTAATTATATACAACTTTTCTGCAGATAATTTTTGGATCAGAAATTAAACTTCGACGGAAATTGGAAAAAAAGTTTTCAAACCCTAAACCCCCACCTTCACACACCTCCTCAAAAAAAAAATTACCCAAGAGTAGCTTGTGAAATTCCACTATCAATTCTATATCATTGCTTTCTTGGAATTTGTGTTTATTTTGTTTTTTATCTTTCGGAAATAAATAATCGCAACTTCATAAATCTTATACACCAAGATAAATATGTCTTGCTTTTGCGGCAATTTGTTTGTTTTGTTTTGACAATTTTTTCTATGCAAATTGCTATAGATAAAAATGTTGTGAAAAAAAGTATAGTAATTCATCAATTCAGTACGTCTGGGCCGATTTGGCTCAAATTTTTCCGTTGTTTGTAATTGGTTTTTACGAAAGAAACTTTTGGGAAAACCCTCCGGAAAAGTCGGGAAATTGGAAAAATTAAAAATTGATTTTTTGTATGTATATTTCATATAACCAACAATAAATTTGAAAGGCTTGGCCGATTTTGAAAACATTTTGTAAGTACGTTTACGTTTGTGGTTTTTGGCTATAATTGCACCGCTTTCGGTATCAAGAAAAGCTAGGGTAAGCCCGAGCAATGCCGGGTGGGTAAGCTAGTTTAATATAGAAATGAAATTTCACTATTTTGAATTTTAAACTGCGTCCACAATGCGTGGTTTCGATTCTTCGAGAAAAGAATCGATTTTCTCTTCTTTTCACACAAAAACTGTTGTCATTTACCCAACACAAAACTGGTTTTACATGAAATTTCAGTATCAAACATTAAATTTGAGATCACTACGTTTTCCTTTTCAGAGATCGGACCTTTCGACACACGTGGCACTATTATCGTTCACCAAGAACGATGTTTATGAATGATACATCGATTTCTTAAAACATCGATGTATCGCTTGTAAGTCGCATCCCTATTGACATTGGCAGAAAAGATTATTTACATGTATGTGTGCATTCAGATCAAATCTTCCACTACATCAGAGATCAAATCTTTCGTGTTGAGATATGATCTAGATTTGCTCTTTTTCTTGCAATGAAACTCTCGAAATTGAAAAAGATCAAATCTTTTGACAGAAAGAGCAAATCTTTTCTTGAATGAAACTCGCTATAAGTCTGATTCGCACAAAATAAATGCTGGTGTGAAAGAATCTCTATACTTAACAGTACGTCCGAAGTTGGGCTCAAGGGTAAACTGATGGGCATTCCTAGCAAAGCGGGTATTACGGTTGAATTGTTTAAGGGGAGAAATGCAACTGGCTATTTCACTTGACCACTGTTTGTAAAAATAACGATAGAATAGTGGAAGACACGTAACATTACGACGGTGCTCAAGAGATGTAATTGAATCCGTAATATTTCTATCACCAATTAATTTTAAAGCTCTTTTTTGGATGCGATCCAGAAAACTCAAGTGCGTTATTGGAGCACCTGCCCAAATGTGGGAATTATACTCAAGTTTTGCACGAATATATGCTTTATATAATGTAGCCAGATCAGACGGGGTGAAGAACTTCTTGCATCTACGAAGGAAACCCAAAAACACCTCGCAGCATTCTTGGCGATGTAAAATATGTGGTCATTCCACAGAATGCACATACCGAGAACTGAGAGGTGGTCGGTTTCTTCGATGCAAGCGCCACTCATGGATAGTGGCATTGCGGGTTTATTCCGCTTTAACGACAAAAGACAGCATTGAGTTTTTGAAGCATTAAATTCTACGCGATTTTTTATTCCCCATTGTACAATGCTACAATGCTGTCAAGATGAGAATTTAATGAACTTATCATACGCTGCCGTTGCAGTTCCACATCCGAAGAACATGGATGTAAATCTGGAAACGAATATGAAAAGCTGAGAGTACTGTCGTCCGCAAAACAATTTATTGGATTAGTTTTTTCAGTTAATAAATCATTAATAAGTATAAGGAAGAGAGTCGGAGACAAAACTGAGCCCTGGGGCACACCAGCATTTATGTTTTGAATATCAGACTTAAATCCGTCCAACACAACTTGTATTGAGCGGTTCGAAAGGTAATTACTAATCCAACGAAGAAAAGATTCATCGAGTCCAAATGCACGCATTTTCGATAAAAGCGCTTGATGCCAAACTTTATCCAATGCCTTAGAAATATCAAGTGCGATAATTTTGCTTTCACCAAAACGGTGAAGAGATTGGTTCGACTTTTCGGTGAGATATACCATAAAATCACCAGTGGACCTGTTGCTATGAAAGCCGTACTGCCGGTCATTAAGAAGCTTTCGTTCCTCGAGATATTTCTTAAGCTGAAAATTAATCAGCGTTTCCATGACCTTAATGGGTCGATAGTTTGGGGGTGAAGAAGATTCGCCTTTCTTAGGGATTCCTCGGGAAGAGCCCAGAGGAATAGCACTGATGGAAAAGCTTACGCAGAGGTTTTGCCAGCGTTGAAGAACACCTCTTCAGAACAATGGCGGGGATACTATCCGGGCCAGCGGATTTGTGTATGTTGAGATCTTTCAAGACTCTAGCGACTGCACGGGTGCGAAAAAAGATTGGTCCCATGAAATCATTTACGCTCTCGAGTACAGGAGGAGTTCTAACACCTGCTGGCAGCGTTGAGTTTGCAGCGAATGAGGCTGCAAGCAGATCTGCTTTTTCTTGAGAACTGACAACAGGAGTATCATTGAAGACAAGCGTAGGAACCGATGATGACGAGGAGTTCTTTACGTTTTTAACAAATGACCAACAATTTTTACTGCTTTTGGGACATTGCAGTATTTTTTGCCGAATTTTTTGTTCATGAAAAAATGTTGTCTTTAGAATGTTGTAGCTTGTTGAAACTTTTTCCGGTTTTCCTCGTTGGTGTTGGCTTTATAATAACGGAAACTTACATTTTTTAACCTAATAACCTCTTTACAGCTCGAATCAAACCATGAGTTATCCTTAGGTTTGATACTCTTCGATCGAATTTCTCATCCCTAAAAGAATTATATTTGTAATCATGTCTGTGCTGGCATCAATGTCACTACCGAGGAAGCATAGTGACCAGTTAAAGGTCCTGAAAAAGTTATAGAGACCGTCCTAATTGGCTTTCTCGTATTGCCAAACGGTTCTCCTTAACTTAACTGTTTTGCTGACGACTCTACCCTCAGCTTTTCATATTCGTTCGATAATTAACGTCCTTCGCCTTCTGACTTACAATTTGAGCCCAATTTCGAACGTACCGTGAAATATAGGGATTCTTTTTTTAGCCGTACAACACGACTTTGGAATGGTTTACCCGGCGAGATTTTCCCTTGCCATTTCAATTTGCAAGCATTCAAAACCAATGTTAATCGACACCTCCTATCTCTCTCCCCTCCCTATCTTCCTAATGACCGCATAGTGTGTTACATTAAAAGGGAAACAAATTGTCCCTTGTGCGCGCGTTAATTATTAAAAAAAAATTCCAACGGTACCGTATGTCAGCTCATTAAACTCTGATTTATACAGCATTGTCAAATGGGGTAATAGGAATCGTGTGGAGTTTAATGCTTCGAAAACTCAATGCTATCTTCTGTCGTTAAAGCTAAACATACCCCCAATGTCATTGTCCATGAATGGCACTTAAATCAAAGAAACCGAAAAGCTCTCAATACTCGGTATGTGTGTCAACGACGACCTCCGTTGGAAAGACCATATATTTGAGATCGCTAAGAATGCTGCTAAGTGCTTAGGTTTTCTGTATCAGTGTAAGAAGTATTTTTCTCCTTCTGATCTGGTTACAATTTATAAAGCGTTTATACGCCCTATGTTCACTCGAAGTAGCCAGCTGCATTCCTCCCCTTAAAAGTTTCCCCCGTTATACTCGTCACGCAAGGAATGCTCATCAGTTCACCTTTGAGCCCAATTTCGGACGTACCGTGAAATATAGGGATTCTTTTTTTAGCCGAACAACACGAATTTGGAATAGTTTACCCGGCGAGATTTTCCCTTGCCATTTTGATTTGCAAACATACAAAACCAATGTTAATCGACACCTCCTATCTTTCCCCTCCCTATCTTCCTAATGGCCGCGCAGTGGGTCTGACAAACGTTATTTCAAGGATTTTTTTAACGTAAGAAATGGGTACAAAAGTTTAAATCCCTGTCACAGGTAATTCTAAGGTCACGAATGTAGACAACTAGGGGAATAGAAGTTGGAAACTCGGCATTGAGTCAAATTCTGGCCTTGTAATCGAAACTCTTTGTTCAATTATGTATTTTATAAATTTTGGGTTGGCCTTTAAATTTGCCTAACGCGTCTGCTAGAAACATGCAAGTCCGATTTGGCCCTAATCTGAGAAACAAACAGTTTTTTTCTGACTGCAACAGACGTGTTGTTAACTTCTTATTTTGAAGGTGGTTGGCAATTTTTCCATCCAAAATTTTCGCCTAACCTTAAATTTATGAATAGCTGTATTTAATCTTCTAATTTTTCTGTCGATTTCACGATCATAAAGGCCACAACCTTTCTATGCAGTGATTGTTGACCGTTTTTCTGCGCCCAAAATTCTTAAACGTGGCATGATTAGATTCTACAAATAAATTTCTGATTAAATCAATTTAAAAGTTGTGAGTCTTTGATTTCCTACTACTTCGAATTAAAAATTCAAACCACTTTATAAAATAATCACTATTATTTTCACGTTTTTTGTACGATTTTCCACCTTTGATTATCACCTTTTATACGTTATTTCACGAAATACAGAGGAATAATGTCGCAATGTGATTGAAAATAATTAAAAGCATAACGGTTGTCTTTATATTGATTTGACAGATCATTGTGGATCCAATAATAAAAAGTACTGCCAAGTTTTGATTAAATTATAAATGGCAGATTGGAGTTGTAGTTGTTGTTTTATGGGAATTTCCGCCACTGTATGTAATGAGCTTTCTGTTTCCGGTATTTCAAAAAGTCGGAAATCGACGCAGATTTCAGGTAATTGTTTGGATATTTTTTTGTTGATGATTTAACAAAGGGTTCGCCATTCCTTGTTATATCAGGGAAAAGAGGAAGAACAGTTCTTACGTGGCAAGTATAGGACTGACTGGATGAGACATTTCTGTTCAGAATAATTCAATAGCGATGTTTACAAGAGTAATATTGTTTAGAAATTAAGGAGCAGGAGTTGTTTTTTTGATAAGGTGATAAGCTTTCATGTTTAGTTAAATAACAAGAGGATTTTCTGAAAAAAAAAACGCGAGAAGATTTCTTACGCTGACAAGGGAATTAGAAGCGTTTGAAAAAGATCAGGTAAAAATGCCTTGATAAGCAGTTGCTTACGCCACTAATTTGGAAGTGGTCTAAATTGAAGAGATGAGAGGGAATTTGTAGGAATAAATAATAATAAAATAATAATAAATAATGTTTCATCGTCGGATGGAGTCCACCAGCAGTTGTGGAAGTTTGAAGTCATCATCGATACTCATATCGTCTTCTGGGTCGGCAATTTCACAACGGGTTGGCTTGGGTGGGTTGAGAAAGGCAGATGTAGCAGCAGAGAATTTCATTTAGATAAAGTTAAAAGAGCGAATACAAATTCAAAGGAAGATGCACTTGAGCTTTTAAAAAGAGTAGCATCAAGGCTATTGTTTACTACCAAAAGGATTTAACGCCCGAAATGGGTACAAGTACTACTTATCCCATCAGCTTGAAAGACCTTGAAATCCGAAGAGAATAAATCTTTCAAAATTAATTAATATTTACCCAGACCATAACAAACACGACTTTTCATCAAAATTCGTCAAATAGTTCGCGCGTATTATTTATACACACCGAAGATAGAAAAACGGTCACCGATTTCAAGAAATGTTTTGGTCTATGACATGAGGCTTTGTTGCTTCGTTGCACGAACTTGTACTCATGAAAATAATCTTTCCTTTCTTTCGTGAGTGAGTTTGGAGGTTTGAGCACACTTTTGGTGGGGACTGGATATAATATCCAGCTCTCCACTCCAACTTCCACTTAAGTATCGAAAATCCTGGACATACAGCTAAAAATTATTATTCTAGTCATAGTTCTTATAAAATCTATTTGCAAATTCAAAAGCTTTGCAAGCTTGCCTTCAGAATAGGTAATGGCTTTTCATTTGACATTTATCACAAAACCAAGTAAATCCGCAACCAGCCAAACCTACAGGAACAAACACAGATTTTATTATGTTCTTGTGTGACACAAACTTTATTTGAAGATAAATGGTTTAGCAAATGTCATGTCAGGGACCAAAACACGACTCGAATGTTTTAGATTTTATTTACTTCCAGCTACAACAAAACACCAAAAAATATGAATCAATCAATTATAACGCATGCCAGGTCATCGTTTTTTTTTTTTTTACAAACTGCAACTCTGCCGCATATCTCCATGCTTCATTGGTGTGTTCTTATTCAGCTTGTCCACTGTTGCCCCCATGGCATGGCGGCGTCCTGCAGAAGACAATCATAATAAATTTCCTCCGTGAAATCTCTTTTGGCATATGAATTTGTCTGAGGTTTTCGTGGCAGTGCTTACGATGGTGGCGGGAGCTCTGCCCAGGATAACGCCGTTGAACTCTGGAAACGACTGAAGCCATTCTACTCGAATGATGTTGTTCTTTTTGTTTTTATGTCCTAGAGAGGTCCTAGGGAGACTGAGTGAAATTTATTAGCAGTTACACAGCTGGATAAATCACTTTAATGGAATGATATTCGCCATAAATACACATAACAATCAAATTTATCAAGTCATTTGACTTACTGACACTCTTCGTTGTTGTCCCTTAAACAAAGTCAGTAATGCGTAGGTGCTATTTACTTAAGTAATATTAATTTTGTTATTTTTTAATAAAAAAGAGTTTAAGAATCAAATTGGAAATCGCAGAATTTCGTCAATGAGCGGATTGAATATTTTCAAATTGCTTATTAGTTTGCTAACAACGGTATAATACTTATCAGTCTCATAAACTTTCACGCACGCATGAGGAGTGGGAAAAAGGCGATTCTTAACGAACTTGCAGAGAGGATTCGAAATGCCAAGTTAGGACGTCATTACAATGACCTTCTGACGTCGTCATGTCGTGTGATCGTCATCGGTTTTTGCACTGACGGCAACAATGACAAGACCAATGACACTCATTTTTGTGTCATCACAATGAACATTTTCGATGAGCATGGGATAGCCCTACCATCTTCGATGGGACGCACTGACTCCAGCTGGTCATTGCGATGACTGTGTCCCAAAGATGATACCACAGGAATTTCCATCGGGTTATCGTTGTCATCATATGTCAATGATAGCAACAAAATCCAGATACGGCATGGCGATGGCACATTTCGATGACTAGCTCAAGGATTGATTGAGTTGTTAAAGTAATAACATTAAAATTAAACTGTCGGCAACAACTTAAGAAAAACTTAAATCCTTGCTAAACTATTTCAATTTTATTTCCAAAAAAAAAAAGAAAAACACAAAAACCGTTTCAGGAAACAATTTGAGGCTAATAATATTCAAGTTGCCCCACAAAATCACTTTGCGAAGATGCACAATAAGGACAATCCCTATAAACAACGGCGAAATAATAATTTCCATGGCAAGCTAGTGAACCATTTTAAGTTTTTTGATCCGTTGCGGACACTGCGGTTTTTGCCGCCCATTATCCCTTATTCCATGCTGTTTTTCCGAGGCGTTTTTGTTAATTCCAAATTGCTGCAAAAAGCTACAAACTTCGAACCGAACGCCACCCCTTCGAATTTTTGCCCCAAACCACCTCCAACCACGGCAAAAGTGTGCACTTGATGTGACAGTAAGAGGGCGTTGGTGGAACGATTGTTTCGCAAAATTAATATAGTGTTTCGTTTTCTTGCTTATGGTTTTTAAGGTTAATTATATAAGGGCTTTGGAGCCAAGATTGTGGCTAACCTAAAAGTTCGTCTTGTGCGCTCTCGTGCACTATTTCTTGTAGGCAAGACTTTTTTACTTATACCCCCACCACTTGCATAGAGACGGATCTTCTTTATGGTTGTGAGTTTCACTTAAGGGTGAACAAAAAGCATTTCCATATTATGTATCCTTTAAAGTTTGGAAAGATGGTGACGACATCTTTAGTCTACTGGGGGTGTGAGGAAAAACTTTGAAATTAAAATTGAAGATTACATTGACTATGTGGCGGTCTATAGTCGAGTGTGCCGTATCCACAAAAAACTTTTAGCACAAGGACTTTAAAAGTTTGTCCAAAAACTTGCAGTTACGGACGTACATATACAATTTTAATATCACACATTTTTTTTTTAAAAGGTCGAAAAATATGTAAGGCTTTGGACTCTCTTGTGGTTTTAATTTAAAAAGAGTGAACAAGTTAGGCATTAGCTCTTAAAAAAATTGTGTGGCGTTTTTTAATAAAATTTGATAACACTTAAGTAAGAATGTTTAATATAAGTCGAAGTGATCGAAGATTATTGTTATCGATCTAGACCATACATTCCTGCTGAGGCACCTTAAGAGAATATTTTTTTGTCATTGCTGACCAAAGAGCCATGGTAAGATTCTAGGATCGACCATTGAACTTAAATGCCTGGAACACAACCATGCCTTAGCTTAAGCCTCGTTACGTTTCAATTGCTTTGTGTTCGCTTTAAAGCTTTTAAGTGACATTTTCCAAATTTCTGTTTTTGTCAGTTTTTTTTTTTGTCAAAGTGAGCAAAAGTTCTAAGCCTATAAAGTGTCAAAACCACAAAATTTAACGCCATCACACGTCTTATATAAAAATGAATTTATAAAAAAAGTATTTCGCAAATTGAAGGATGAATTTTGATTAAAAAAATTAATTTTCAAAAAAAAAAAGAGTTGGTTGTCTGTAAAGTCGGTTTACGGACGATAATTTTACGTGACAACGTCATAAGAAAACATTGATGCAGCAACAACAACACACAGCCGGTTAACTCACACCATATGCAATTGCACTTATCACGTAAAAAATCTAATACTAAATCTAGTACCAAATCCAGTACCAACCAATACAATAGTACTAAAGTCTAGTCCCAAGTAGGTACTAAAAATCTAGCACCAAAAATACTACTGTACCAACAACCTAGTACCAACCCGCACCAGTTTTATATTTAACTAGCGATACAAGGCGCGCGTTACTACGCCCTAGAAAAACGATGTTTTAATGTGAAATGCGAAAATAATGCCAGCGGAACCAAATATTCCCAGGAACAATCCCTGGACAAAACTAGATTTACCCTCTTAATTTCATTAAAATTCGTTGGGCGGTTTAGGAGTACATACTCGACAAACACAAGAAAGGAGACCCTCTAAACTGCGCCAACTATAGAGGAATAAAAATAAATAAATTTATTGGCGCGACAGCTCCTTAAGGAGCCAAGGCCTAGCGACTTATACTCTCAACCATTCCAGTGTGTGTGTTGTTAATCTGCAAGAATGGAAGGGACCTACAGTTTACCGCCGAGTCCGAACGACTACATGAGATGCACTTTTTCGAGACAAATTTTACTCTTGGAGGTTTTGTCAGTTCCTCGCAAGAGGCAGTACCCCAGAAAAAGGTGGCTATGAGCTGGATTTGAACCCAGGTTCTTTCGCTTAGCAGTCCGACACACTAACCACTAAGCCACGGGACACTATAGAGGAATAAGTCTCCTGAATATCACCTACAAGATCAAGGTTTCAGACCAGGAAAGTCCACAATCGATCAAATGTTCACGTTAAGGCAGATCCTGGAAACTACCCAATAATTCCAAATCGATACCCACCACCAAGGCCGCATACGATAGCATTTATAGAGACAGCTATATAGAGCCATGACAGGTTTTGGCATCCCCACAAAACTCGTCCGACTGTGCAGGATGACGATGGAGTTCAGCTCCGTCAAAGTTGATAATGACCTCACAGAAGCTTTTGACGTCAAAAAAGGATTCCGACAAGGTGATGCGCTATCGTGCGATTTGTTCAACATAATACTTGAAAAAATTATAAGAAACTCGCACGTCAATTGTAGTGGGACAATTTTTTTCAAGTCTGTGCAATTGCTAGCATACGCTGACGACATAGACATCATTGGCAGAACTCGGCGAGCTGTCAGTGGAACGTTTGCTAGCATTGAAGCTGAAGCGGCTTAGATGGGACTAGCAGTCAGTGAGGCCAAACGAAATACCTGCTGTTCACAAAAAGGGACACACAACACCGGCACAATAGACAGGTACAACTTTGAGTTAATTAGGGACTTTGTGTACCTCGGATCCGCTATAACATCTGACAACAACATCTCGTCAGAAATAAAGCGAAGAATTACTCTGGCCAATCGCTGTTTCTATGGGCTAGGAAGGCAATTGAGTAGCAAAGCCCTCTCTCGAAAGACAAAGGAGACTCTGTATCAGACCCTAATCATCCCAGTCCTGCTCTATGGCGCCGAGACATGGACTCTATCTAAAGCGGATGAAGATATCCTTAGTCGTTTCGAGCGTAAGATTCTTCGGAGGATTTTTGATCCTATCTGCATTAACGGGCTTTGGAGGAGAAGGTTTAACCAAGAACTATACAAGCTCTACAGCGACATTGACCTGGTCAAAAAAATACGCATATCACGTTTAAGATGGCTAGGTCATGTAGAACGAATGGACAACAATCATCCGGCTCGCAGGATCTTCGACATTTTTATGACAATTTATTTCTGCTAACCTTATAAATTTATCTCATGATTTTGCCGTGTAAAGTGGAAAATGGAATGCCTTTTTTGTTGTTGTCTTTGTCTTTTGTGACAGCTGAAGGTTAACGAGTTGATAAACTTGTTAACAAAAGTCTACGTATGTACATACATCATTCTCGTGTACGTAGACTTGTATAATTCTTTTCTTAATTGTTTACTTCGAATTTTATATTCTTTTAATAAAAACAAATAACTAAATAATATGATCTACTAGTGTACGTACACTTTTGTTAGTAAGTGTACTTCAATCTCAGCTCTGGTTCTAGATGTTTAATGACTGTTTCCACATTTACGCCGTTTGTTTGGATTTTTACTTTGTATAAATTTATACCGTTGCATAAAAACCCCTAATGTCTCTTGCATGGACGTATTATATATGAATTGCTTGTTGCCTACCTCAAGTTGGTTCCATTTTAGTCTCAGTTATTTTGGGTCACACTAGCCCTCCTGAGTACACTAGCGGGGAAAAAATTAAATCTCAATTCTGACATTTCCTCCAGTAATTCCAGACTATGGCAGCGGGTTTTCCCATGTTGGCATGTTAAAATTTCCTTTTTTCTCCCGTGTTATTTAGAATATCCCACATTTAATCCATTAAGTAATAAATACAAAAAAAAACACTCATGGATTTATTGAAATTACTTTCTTATAGCTTGGTAAATTACAAGTTCGTAAAATCTTTAGAACCTAAACTTTGTTGCGATTTTGGACTGTCATACTGCAAACTTAACAAAAAGCCTTAAGGTGTATCTACACCAAAGAAACATTTTTTTTAAACATTTCAGAAATATTTAGAAAAAAAACCTTTCAGAAATGTTTTTTAAATGTTTCTGAAATGTTTATTTAAGTCTGGACGCTTCGTGAAACATTTATGAAATGACTATCTGTTTCCCCTTCCGAACGAAAATCTTTCTTTATTTTCATTCATTTTAGTCTTGTTGACAGGTTTTGTTATTTTTATTTGTTTGTGTTTTGTTCATGACGCTATGATTGCTCCTTTTTTACATCATGAAGTGCAGAACTGTACACATAAAATGGGAAACAAATAAACAGTTAAGAAATGTTTCAGAAATGTCTGAAATGTTTCTGAAATGATTTTTAAGCCAACGGGAAAATTTTAGAAATGGTTTTTAAACAAATGTTTTTTTTGTGTGGACACACCTTTATAGTAGTCAAGGAATAGATCTCAAAGTTTTTATTAACTTTGTCTTTTATCATTATTAATGAACAAATAGAAGAAAGAAATAAAAAGGAACGTTGGTCTTCAAAGACACATTGCCTTTTAGAACACAACTGCAATCTGGACGTATGTATGTAGTTTGAATAATAAGAATGATAGTAAAAAAAAATGTCAAAACACCTTATCTACTGCCTTAGTAGTGTTTTATTTGATCATAATTCACTAGTTTCTATTAAAAGCTTAATAAAATCAGCAATATTTGAAGAGATTTGAACATAAACTAAAACCCTTTTTTCCTTCTAGTGCTTTTAGCTTGTCTTAGGCATAAACCAATAAAAAAAGAAAGTTGTCCACGATCTAGAAAAACTAGAGGCAAAATACCAAAGATGTCGCACACTTCTATGGGTGGAATTCAAAAGTGTCCGTTATGTTTTACCGGTAAAGTCGACTTTGAATTTTTAAAAACAGATGTCACGAGCTTCTATGTCAAAATTTTTATTAGTTATTTTTTCCTGAAGTGGGTTTATCGCATTCTTAATTTATTTTGGCGTCATTTTTTTGGCAATTGTTGTATGAATCTGACATTAGACTAGCAGTCCATAAATAATACATCCATGTACAATGCCTACACCTTAAAATATATTTACAACAGGTTATAAACAGAACACCCATTAAAAGATATAACTTAATAAAACGACTAATTGGCATCACTTTCGAAAAATGTCTATCGCATAACTTGACATATGGGAAAGTGCATTTTTTCTCTACTTGTCAAACTTTTCATGTTAGTGCTGCGATATGAGCTTAAAAATTTGTATTTTTATTCATTAAATTCTAAAAATTCAGTAAGTTTTCCAATAATAATTCTGTAAAAAAATAATCAGCAATTCGTTAAGTAAAGTGCACTTGATTCAAATGAAAGTATTTTTCTTAAAAAAAATCATTGCAATGTGCGCCCAGACAAAAATACATTTTCAAACAAAAATAGACCAATGCAATCAATTAATCTAGTTTTCTGAAAAGAACGTGAATCTGATAAAGCAAATCAAAAAAATTCTTAATGAACATTTAAACAAAACATGCCACCGGTTAAAGAAACGATTCCTGCAATTACCAAATCCGACATTATTGTCACCTTCGACGGAATAGCGAAATTGAATTTCAGTTTTCTGGATGACCATGCAGACAGTAGCAGCTTAGAACCAGGCGAAGTTAAAACTCCGCCATCAAGTCCGATTGTTAAGCGCAAACCTGTCCTATCGCCTCTTACCAAATTTAAAGAAATGGACGCTGCCAAAAGACGTGAAGAACTTAAGTCAGCTTCTCAAGCTGAGGCTGCTCTCTGTCAAGATAAAGTACGTGCAATAATGGAACTCGATGCTATTCGAGAGAAGAAAGAAGCAGAACGCAAGAAACTTATTCAAAAACCAAAAATTGAAAAGCGAATACATTCGATAGAAAAGAAAAAGAAGAAAAAAGAAAAAGGTAAGTAGAATGGTAAGATTCCAGAAGAACAAACTTAACGGTTTGGTTTTGTGTATTAGAATTACCACCGGAAAGTAATAGCGAGAGTGAAGTAAGCGAAAGAGAACTACCGAGAAAACGGCACATAACAGCAAGTCAAATTATCTACGATAGTCCAGAAACGGATGAATGCGACAGCAGCAGGGCCAGCAGCAATGAATCGCGGAAAAAGCCTATAATTAACTATCAAATTGAGTTTACTCAGGATACTTATCCGAGGTTCCGACCGGTAGCTCCACCGATGCATCCCTTTATGCGTGGTAATGGTCGAGGAAATTTCCATCAAATGAGACCTTATCATCGGCCGCGGTTTGATGGTCGTGGTGGAATGCGTGGTGGCATGAGAGGAGGATTCTTTCGGGGACATCCACCTTTTGTCGGCATGGGTCCAGGTCAAAAACATCGATTCCCCGCTCCACCCTTTAGAGAGTAAGAATTGGCATACATTTAAGGCGGTAATTTACTTAATTTTTCAATCTTTTCAGACCTTTTATTGAACAGCGTCCAATCAGTCCGGTCAACAGGATACAAAGTGTTGTCCAATTGCACGGAGAGAAATCCAACTTAAGGTGAGTTCTTTTTTTTCATTTCCTGTTACTTCAAACACGTTATTCTCTCATCAATTTAATTTGATTAAAAAGATGATGGATGGGAGTTAACGAAAAGAAAAAGCTAGGATGAAGTAATAGAAACAGAAGATGGTGGGTTAAGGGGTATCTAGGCGGATACGAGGGTGAGGCATAGTAAGATCATCGCCAAAGTCTGGCATGAATCTTTTTGTTTGTGCTTCGATAGGGATTAAGACTCCACTGCCTCCCACAAGCGTGAGACCGGTCAAGCATACCAGCAAAAACAACAAAAATGGCTAAACACAGACTCATACGGAGTCAACATCGGATTTTATTCAGGGATTTAGTATGTTTTCGGTTATAGTTTACCTGCTTTCCTAACCTTGCCTTAGGTCGATCGATAGGTCCTCTTCCACTTGCGCGCACCATCTAACTCTCGGTCTTCTTCTACTGCGCCATCCCTCCGTGATAAAATCGAACATTTTACGGGCCGGAGGATTGATTTTCATCCGCTTTTTATGACACGGCCTTCTGAGTCGTTAGACTTTTCCTCTTTTCTGTGTCACTGTACAGTCCGTACAGTTCCTTGTTTTTATTTTATTTTCTTCTCCAATCGCCATTTATTACCCGGAGAGCTTCCTCATCCACTTTTGACAACAATATCCATACGTCTGCGCTATACAACAGGATTGGGATGGTGAAGATCTTATAAAGGTAGAGAAGGCTTTGCTACTTGCCTTCTTAGCCCGAAGATTGGCAATTGGAACTAGGTATTCTTCTTTTAATCTCAACGCTGGTGTGTTCGTCTCCGAGTTGAAAGTAAAACCCAGGTCATAAAATGGGTGTTTTTTCCATTACTTTTTCCAATAAATCTGGACGCATGGCGTCAATGGTGGCTTGAATATTGGCTTTCAATCCTTTAAGAGGTGCTGGTTTGTCGGCATAAACCAATTACTTAACATAAAAAGTAATCGAGAGGCGTTAAGTCGCACAAACGAGGGGTCAAGCTAACAGAACCACATCTGGAAATAAAGTTGTCACCAAATTGATTTTGCAATAAATTGATGGTTGTATGGCAAGTTGCGCCGTCTTGTTGGAACCTAATGTTGTCGTGTTTAGCTGATTAATTTTTGGAAACAAAAAATCAGTCAGCATGGCTCGATAGCGCTCGCGAATCACCGTAACAGAAGCTCCTCACTCATTTCGATAGAAATAAGGACCGATGATGCCGCCATCGTGTAAACCGCACCAAACAGTAAATTTTGATGGATGTAATGGTGATTCGTCAATTCAAAATACGCATATCATTGCTAGGTCATGTAGAGCGAATGTACAACAATGCTCCGACTCGCAGGATCTTCGATTATTCCATCCCAGAGGGTGGACGCAGTCAAAGAAGACCTCGCCTTAGGTGGCGCGCTCAAATGGAGGCCGACCAGTTGAGGTCCAGGTTCTTCCCGAACTGTAGCGCCCCTTAAGTGAGTAAGTACTTGGTTTTGCCCTCATTGGCTGCTAAGCCCATCTTTGCTGCTTCCGTCAGCGCTACTGTTCTTGGATTGGATTTGATTGGATTGGGTGGACTTTTAAAAGGTCGTACCTCTGGTGTTGGCGTAAGATGATGTCGCATGACAGCGCATCGTCTTGTGTAAATCCTTTTTTGGCATCAAAGGCGTTAGTGAGATCTTTGCCAACCTGGATGGACCGGCGAGCTTAGAAGGGATGCCAAAACTGCACATTGCTCCATATAGTTCGTCTCTATTAATGTTGTCATACGCAGCTTTAAAACCGTTGAAAAGATGGTGGGTATCGGTTTGAAGTTCTTGGGTTTCATCCAAGATCAGCAGTAATGTGAATATTTGGTCGATAGAGGACTTTCCTGGCCTAAAGCCGCACCGATAGGAACCTTTCAGGTAGTTGACGAATTGCTTTAGGCGTTAACACAATACAATAGGCTGACGCTGTTTTGACAGTCTTCTTTGTTAAGGATCGGGCCAATTATACTTAGCAGCCTTAAAATTGTCGGCAGCTAGGCCATGGTTCCGACAGTTTCATTGCTCTTAAGATTAGATATAGCTAGTTTTACTTCATCGAGATGGAGTGGGCGGAATTGTTGGTCTTCTTCGTCCAGATAATATGGTTCATTCTGCTTGACAGCGGAATTCGTTTTATCATTGCCGTTATAAAGCCTTCAGGTATTTTTTTTTTCTATATTCTCATCATCGTCTGCGGTTCTTTTAAAATGTTCTCTTGATCGTCATTGTAAGCCTCAGTTGGAGCTCTGTAGCTTTAACATGTTGCCATTGGTTCTTAATACTTAATACTGGCGGTAAATGACTACTTAGGAATTTATTAGAGACTCGATCGGAAAAGGACCCGGCAATTACTTGCGACTGCCTTCCTCATAGGTCACAGTACATATTACGTCTTGGCGTTAGTCGGCTAGAACGAGGTAGTTGTCCGAATTAATGTTGGCCCTCGGAAAGCTTGGACATCCATGATACTGGAGCAGTGCCTTGATTCAGTGGCAATCTGCTCAATATTGCTGACTGTTGATTGATCACGAGACCTCGGTGTCAGGTGTGGAAACTGAATACTACCCAGCAAAGTCAATTAGCCTAAATCCTTTATCGGATGTGGTATCGAATTTTCCGACATCAAAGATACCCACTCTCCTTGGGTTGGTGTTAAAGACGCCTAGAACAGGTTTAATGTCAAGCTGGGAATTTGCTCATATGTAGTAGAAGAGCTCGAAAAACTTATTTTTGGTTTCATCATCTTTTTCCTCTGTAGGGGCATGCGTGCAATATGAGGCTTATGTTGTCGAATTTAGCCTTTATGGAGATTTTCATTGCTAGTTCACATATTTGAAACTCAAGACCTCTTGCTGAATATGTTTTTTTTTTGCTCCATAGTTCTCTCTTCTCTCTTAGGTGGCGCTACAGTCCGGGGTGGACCTGGGCCTCAACCAACAAGCTTCTCCAGCCAGCTCGGTCCCTAGCTAGCTGTCTCCAGTTTCGTACGTGGAGTCGGTTGAGGTACTTTTCCACTTGTGTACGCCACCTGAGTCTCGGTCTTCCTCTACTGCGCCGTCCCTCTGGGGTGGATTCGAAGGTTTACCGGGCCGGAGCATTGATGTCCAACCGCTCTATATGACCCAGCCATCTGAGACGTTGAATTTTTACTCTTGGCTAAAGTTCTTCATTGTATTTTCTTCTCCGCTCTCCGTTTATGCATACGGGACCAGAAATCACCCGGAGAATCTTTCCCTGGAAACAGCCTAAAGCGTCCTCATCTCATAGAGCAGGACTGGGATGATGAGGTTCTTATAAAGGGAAAATTTAGTTTCCCGAGAGAGGTCTTTGCTGCTCAATCGGCTTCTAAGGCCGAAGAAGCAGCGATTGGCAAGAATTATTCTTCGTTTGACTTCAGCGATGGTGTTGTTGTCTGTAGAAAAAGTCCCTAACTACCTCCAAGTTATAGCTGTCTATGGTGATGTTTTGTCCAAGACGTCGATGTTGGGTGTCTCTTCTTGATGAAAACATATACTTGGTTTTGCCCTCATTGACTGCTAAACCCATCTTCGCCGCTTCCGTCTCAATACTCACAAAAGCGCTACTGACATCACGCTGCGTTCTTCCGATTATGTCAATATTGTCGGCGTATGCGAGTAATTGGACGGACTTTTGAAAGATCGTGCCTCTGGTGTTGGTGTGAGAGTTCTGCACTATTCTTTCAAGTATGATGTTGAAAAAGTCGCATGGAAGGCCTAACCTTCCACGTACAGATAAAAAGTTCGTTGCCTTTATTTTGCTTGCAGGGTTCATCATTAGTGAATCCGTCCGTATCCGAAGCCTATTGTTGCTGCACTAAGTAATTCAGCCTGACTGGAACTGTAGACGCCACCGTTGATTCCATCAAGAGAATTTTTCTACTGCCGCCAGCATGCTGCGTTCGTTGCTTCAAGAAAAAGATCATCCAAAAGAGATTTGTCATTCTTTTTTAGCGCCAATCATTCGTCTGAATGTTGATTTTCCTTTAAAAAAAACTTACAAAAAAATTATTCCTTTTTGTTTTACAGATGGACAAAGACTGAACCATCAATTTCATACTCGTTCAACCCCTTAACTTCCAACATCGGAATCGAAAAGGGAATTGATAAAATGCTCAAAGCCTCGAAAAAGAAGAAAAAAGTTAAAAAACCCAAAAGCCGTAAAAGTAAGGCTCACGAAAAATCCAAAAAGAAAAAATCTAAAAAACCAAAAGCTAAAAAGAAAAAGTCTAAAAAGAAACAAATTTCCAAAACAGTTAAGATAAAAACTGAACAAATCGAACCCGAAATTATACAAGAGACTGCCTTAAAAATTGAAATAAAAAAAGAAAAAGTCGATAAGGAAGAGGGCTGCGATAACAAACAAGAACCGCCTCCGAAACTTCGATCTGCAACACCGCCGAAGAGTTACAAACATATGAACGAAGAACAAAAATCACCTGAGGGTAGTGGAGATGAGGCTTCACCGCGTCGGCATAAGAAACATCGCAAGCATGGCAAGAAGAAAAGATCGGAGAAAACAGAAAAGTCAAAAGAAAAGTCGCGCTCCAAGGAGAAAAATGTTGAATCATTTAGCCCAAATCCCTTGGAACTCATACAAAAGCTTCGAGATTCAGTTGATACTCCCCAAAGAAGAAAGTCCGATTTGAAGACAATCATTAACATGGAATCGAACAAAGAAACAATGGAAACGAAAAAAGACTCCGAGGATGAATTGTTCAAACCCAAGGAGAGTGTCAAAATGAATAAATCATTAAAAAAAGTCCGAAAAGATGGATCCAAAGCGTATGCTGTTTTGACACCGCAATCGCAGGAAAAAACAATAAAACCGGTTGAAGAACGCCCCAAGCCACGTAAACGATCATCTTCGGTGGACTCACAATGCGGTTCAACTCCTCCCATTCCAAGTGAAAAGCTTCAATTCAAGGAAATAAAACCAGAAATCAGTTCTAAAGGCAAGTCACCAATTAGACCACCATTGGGGTCAAGTCAAAAGAAAATTCTTTCCGTTGAGAAGAAACCAAAACCAGTAGAAGTAGAAAAACCTAAGCCAGTAGCCTCTGTGGAGCGTAGAAATCCTTTTACTGGGAAACCCATACAAAGGCGCTCTCCATCGGGTCCAAGAAAACAAACATTAACACCTGAGAAGCGAAATCCATTTGCAACACGTGACATATCAGCAGATCCCGTTAGAATACGTAAGGACGAAAGTATGGAGAAAGTTCAAAACATCAATCGGCGTTCGCGTTCCAATTCGCAATTGGCAGGTGCAGAGAAGAAATGGACTGGTTCCCGATCTGTTTCAAGAGAAGAGCACGATCACCAATCAAATCGGTCTGCGGAAAAACACAAAAGAATTCCAGAGCCACCCAGAGGCAGACGGTCTAGATCGCCTAACAGAAAATCCAGTTCAAAAGAAAAGTTCAGACGTACCCCTGAAAAATCTTTTTCGAAATCCAGTCGATCTCCAGCAGGTAATCCATTCAATTCAAAAGACAGGACAACAGCTCAAAGATCTCCACTGTCTTCTAAAGACCGCAAGGAACCCTTGCGACGATCACGTTCACTGTCAGCGGAAAGAAGAGATGCATCCCTCGAGACACCAAAAAATCCATTCGAAAAGAAGTCATCTAAACCAGCTCGTCGAGTATCAATGGATGAGTACAAATGTCCAGCAGAAGAGTTAAAATCCACCGCTGCGAAAGAGAAATCAGGAAAAGACTCAAAAGCACAACAAGCTTTTGACATGTTTGCTGAACATCTAGACGAAGGTCCCAAAAAACCCGTAAATCCATTCAAAACCAAGCCTATGACTGAAAAAAATAAACCAACAAAGGTCAAATCATCTCCAGATACAAGAGATGTTTCTGTAGAAAAACAAAGGGAACCAACTAAACGACGTCCAGACATAGCGACAGAAACACCCAAATTCACCAATAGATCACTTTCACATGAAAAACTCATAAAAACTTCCAATCAGTCTCATTTAAAAACCAAGGAATCCCAGGCTACGACACCAGCTAAACCTTCAAAAGTATCTAAAGTAGAGACAACTAGTTCAAAAAAAGTTGCACTTGATCGTGTTTCATTTATCAGTGATCCTGAACCACCTGCAGTTAAGAAGAAATCTTCAGAAGTGGTCAAAGGCGATGAGAGCCCAGACACCGATGACTACATGGACAATTGGGAGAGCGATGTTGATTTTATGACAAACCAAGACAGTTCAACGCCAACTAAACGTTTGGATTTCAAAAAAATCCACAACTTGGATCGTTTAAAACCGGAGTCTCCTCTCGAAGAAAACAGTAAGCTTAACGATGCCTTCGAAAATCCCCTTCTGGTTAATCCTAGCCCGCCCCCATTGGAAAGAAATGACGATAAAGTAAAGACCCCTATAGTGGTTTCCGCGATTACCTTACCATCGGAGGGGTCTAAAGTCGAAGCGGAAGCGATTAAACCTGCTTCGATTGAACCACAAACCCCTATCCAAACAACCACCCAAGATACGGGAGAAAAAAGTGACCTTTTCGGGATGCAGGAACTGTATGATCAATTCATTCGAAGTGTTGAAGGGACTGGAGTTGATATGGCAAAGGTTAAATCAAAAGATAAAACCCCCGAGACAGACCTGTCCCTTGTAGAGTCAGAATCAACAGACCACAAAGAAAGTAACAGTTCTTCAGCGTCCACTGCATCCACTGTTTCTACATCATCATCTTCATCATCGTCGAGTTCCAGTTCGTCTTCCTCATCTTCGTCCGATGACGATTCTGACGCATCCAAGAAGAACAGCAAGAAACGTGGCAACAGGGTGGCAAGTGACTTCAAGAAAATCCAGCAACTAGAGGAGAACCTCGCCAATATACAAACTATGCGAGCAAACTACGACTCAGGCGATGAAATTGTCGAAGAGCTGAAGAAAATGGAAAATCTTCTACTCCAAGAAAAACACCTTATTCTGCAGAAGTATGCTAAAGATGTGACTACAACTGACTCCGGAGTGGAATCGACCAAGAGCAGTAGCTGTGAAAATCTCACAGTTCAGCCACAATTTGTCCCGACCTTACAGGAAGCCGCCACCGATGACTTGAAACCAAACGAACAAGAAGACAGCGAACTCTTCAATGCCAATCGAGAAGCAATTAAACTGACGATATCACCCATGAAAAGACCCAAGACAGCTGTGGCTGGTAATTCGTCGACAGTGAAAGCCATTGATCCTCTGAAACAGGAAGAGGACGCTGACTTTACTGATAAATTGCTGGCAAAGCCCGTAAAGGAAGTGGCAATTGTGAAGCCAATGATCGACACAAACAATTCACGATCGAGCGAAGATCGTCGTTCGAGTGAGAGATTCCGCAGACGAGGCAGTCGATCTTCATCTAGAACGAGAGCCGTGAGACCAAGAATTCGCTCGCTTTCTGTGAGTCCACGTAGACGAGGACGGTTTACATCTCCTCAGATGAGACGAGGTCCAGGAGGTAAGTACTTGATTTATGTAAAAGAAATCTTTTTCTCCTTTGGTGAATTCTTAAACAAATCTATGCCATCTATGAAGATAAATATTGTTGAAAGATTTAACCTCAAATTACTAAAAATATCCTTATAGGTCGTTACAGGGGTCGTAGAAGTCGAAGCCGCAGTCGCTCACCTCTACGCCGTCGTCGGCGCATCGATCCGATTCCACGAAAGGGACGCACTCACTCGCGTTCTCGCTCCCTTTCCCCTAGTCCTCCTGGCCGCCGTCGATCCCGAAGTACTTCCTATGATAGACCGTTTTCCAGGTCTCCACTCCCCTTCAAACCACCCTCGCCACCCATGCGCAGAAGTTCGTCTCGGAGTCGAAGCATTTCTCCCGCAAGACGTCGTTCTCATTCTATTTCGCCACCCTATCAATACAACTCCCATCGTTCGTCGTACATCTCCCAAGATTCCTACTACTACCCAGATCCATCGAACCGAATTTCTCTGGATGCTCGAATAAACATCGTTCTAAATGGTTCCAATCAAGATAATTCGGGACAAAACCCCTATGGAGGCTACAACTATAGTACTTATGGTTACATGTCTCTACCACCTCAGCCGGGTGGCCCTCAGTCAAATTACAATCATATGAACTATGCCAACCAGTATGTCAACACTGCCGACCAGCAAGTCTACTCTAATATACCAACCATCGGCTCTGGGATGACAAATTCCAACTATTTCTATGAAGAGCAACAACCTGCGTATCCCCAACAAGCCCAACCTTCCTCATTGCTCAAAGAGCTGCCTAAAGCTGCTGCAGTCGCTGTACAAAAAGGAAATGTTCTTGAAATTGTCCCAAGTCTGGACGTACCAACGATTAAACCAGTGGAAGAAAAGAAGGAACCAACAACGGAGCCGACAGTTGAAATTAAAAAGGAGAAAGTAAGCCCTGAGAAAGTGAAGACTAAAGTCAAGAAGGTTCCAACAATTTCGTGGAAGGAAGAGGTCAGTAATAGACATATTGCTTCGGCTGTCTTGAGACTGGGCAAGGATTCTGATGGAATCGCAAGAGGGATTCTGAAGAAAATGGCAATGGAAGAGTAAGTTTTATTTTAAATTTAGTTTTTTTTTTTTTTATTTTTATCAATTTTTTCCACAGGAAACCACTTACAAAAAAGGTTTACTTCGAAGATGGTATTTTCCCGAATCGTGACAGTGGTGAAGAAGATCGCAAGGCTGTTGACACCAAGATTCGACATAAATTGAAAGCCTTACGCAAAAAACATGGATTGAAGCTACCTAAAGAACCAACTGAAGTGGCAAAAGCAGAGTCAAAGAAAGACGAAGATCCAATTACAAGTGATTTGGAATTTAAAATCGATCCAGAACTGGACAGTTTACCACCTCCTCCTCCACCATCCGGTTCTCCGCCGCCTAATTTAGAACAACCAGTCTATCTGAGGCCGCCTACACCAACGCCTCTCTTCTATTTCCACTTTGACGCTGTCGTGCATTCTATGTATGTATCCCAAATGGAAAATCCTATTCCACCACGTCTGCTCAATCCGAAGTTAGTGCCTCCAAATGCAAATGCTGCTGCGGCGACTACAACGTCGACTGGCACCCCAACAACTGCTCCCGCAGCACCATCTCCGTCAACTACAGTTTCTCCTCCATCTGGAACTTCGAAAAAAGACACAACTAGAGATTTCTCGTCTCCCAAACTGGGCAAAGTTGCATCTGCTCCATCTAGGCGTGAAAGTCCTACTGTCAAACGAGTTGTTGAAACGCCACCACCTCAGCGACCTGCATCACCTAAGAATTCTCCACGGGTTTCTCCTCCTCAAGTCCCTTCACCGAAGTTTAATAGTGGACATGTTACTACCGCTAATGCACGCCAGTCGCCTATTGGATTCGCAGGTCCTCGACCCACGGGATTTGCTCGCCTCCCACCATCTCCACTTGCTAGAGCTGGACCTCTGCCTTCCATGCCGCTTCAATTCAATGTGCCTCCTCCAAATATGACTGCTCCACATACCGCACAAGTTCACACAATAAGGCATAATGCACCACCACCTCAGTTCTTCATGCGGGGGCAACCTCCGATGGATATGCACAATATGAGGAATATGCCACCTATGATACGTAACATGCCGCCACCTAACCACCTTTTGCCTGGAATCGGTCATTCTCATAATCAAATGCACCCTCAGCAGCATCCACAGCAGCATCCACAGCAACATGCCCAGCACCATTCTCAGCAGCATCTCCAGCAGCATAACCAACAACATCCCATGCAGCATCCACCGCAGCATTTGCAGCATCCAATGCAGCATTCCCAACAGCTACCACAGCAGCATCCCCAGCAAATCCCACAACATCCACAACAAATCCCAATGCAACACACCCAGTCACATCCACTTCAACATCAGCAAATCCTGCCGCCTCAACATATGCAACAACATATACCGCAACATATACAACTGCATCCCCAGCCACAACCACATCCGCAGCAAATATTGCAACAAATTCCTCCGCAGCACCAACAAATTCAACCCCAAATCATGCATCATAAACACTCGCATTTGAAGCATTCGGGACACCAATCACATGTGCAGCATCCGCAAGCAATGATTGCTCCATTCAATATTCAGAGAAAATAATCCAATAGGCTTTCTCCAGACCTAGTCCGCTGGGGCATTCAGAATACCCCTTCAATCTGTATGCAACATTACAGAGACATGAATTCAAAAAGAATATTATATACAATATTAAGCTTCTTATGAAGAATAGAATAATTTTTACAGAGTTAGGAATATCTGCGAACAGAATAAATACTTATGCGCAGTAACACGACATTAATAAAAGTTAACACATTAAAGCTGTTTTATTGTTGTTTGGTAACTGTTTTTTTTTTCTCAGTAAAAGGATTTATTCCTCTGGATAGGAATGGAAAGGCTTTGGTTTTTTTGTTTACTTTAAGTCCTTCTTTAACTGGCGATTGTAATGGTCGCCATAGCCTTTGACCTGTCGAGCAAATCATCTTTCGTGTGATCATCGTCCCTATCTGCATTGGCGGGCTTGGAAGAAGGTTCAATCACAAACTATCTGAGCTGTACAGCGATTAAGAATTACAGGTTTAAAGTGAAATGATTATAATACTCCCGCTGACAGAATCTACTATTGCATTCCAAAGGGAGTGACGAAGTCAAGGAAGATCTGGCATACATTGACCCTTACAGTAGAAGTTAACCTTTACTATCTTGCATTGTGTAACAGCAGGACTAGGGTTTTTAAATAGACATGTTGGCCGAGGTTCAGTTTAGACTCAATTTGCAGCAACCCAAAAGTAGTTCATTCTTAGCTCATGTCATCTGGGCCTGCCTCAGTAAATTATTTCGTTTCTTCAACTGCGGTCAGTACGCTTTCTCGATGGTGATATTGATGCCAGTGCTCAAATGATCACAATTGACTCGATGAAACCCTTCTTCGTTGGATTAGTAATTACCTTTCGAACCGCTGATATCCACAAAATAAATGCTGGTGTGCCCCAGGGCTCTGCTTTGTCTGCGACACTTTTTGTTATATTTATCAACGATTTACTATCTGAAACAACTAATCCAATAAATTATTTTGCTGACGACCGGACAGTACCCTCAGCTTTTCATATTCGTTTCCAGATTCACATCCATGTTCTTATTCTGCAACAGCAGCGTATGATAAGTTCATTATATTCTCATCTGGACAGCATTGTACAATGGGGAATAGGAAATCGCGTAGAATTTAATGCTTTAAAAACTCAATGTTGTCTTTTGGCGTTAAAGCGAAATATACTCCCAATGCCGCTATCCATGAATTGCATGGAAGAAACCGAACACCTCTCAGTTCTCAGTATGTGCATTACAGACCACCTTCCGTGGAATAACCACATATTCGACGTTGCCAAGAATGAGGCCAGGTGTCTAGGTTTCTTTCATAGATGCAAGACATTTTTCAAGCCGTGTGATCTGGCTACATAAAGCGTATGGAGGAGGTGACCCATCCTCCCCCTCCTCCTACCGACCCATAGCACTGACATCCCTTCTTTCTAAGGTCATGGAAACACTGATTAACCGTCAGCTTAAGGAATATCTCGAAGATCGAAAGCTTCTCCATGACCGTTAGTATGGCTTCCGCATCTTCTACTGGTGATCTGATGGCATATCTCACCGAACAGTGGAACAAATCTTGACATCGCTTTGGTGAAAGTAGGATTATTGCTCTTGATATCTCCAAGGCATTCGACAGAGTTTGGCATGAAGCTCTCTTATCGAAAATGCGTGCTTTTGGGATCGATGATACTCTTGTTCGTTGGATTAGAAGCTATCTTCTGGACCGTTCAATACAAGTAGTATTGGACGGATTCAAGTCTGATTCTCACAAAATAAATGCTGGTGTGCCCCAGGGCTCTTTTCTGTCTCCGACTCTTTTCCTCATTTTTATAAATGATCTTCTGTCTGTTACTTCTAATCCACTTAACTGTTTTGCTGACGACTCTACCCTCAGCTTTTCATATTCGTTAGATAATTCACGTCCTTCGCCTTCGGAAGTACAATTGCAACGGTGCCGTATGTCAAGCCCATTAAACTCCGATTTATACAGCATTGTCAAATTGGGTAATAGGAATCGTGTGGAGTTTAATGCTTCGAAAACTCAATGCTGTCTTCTGTCGTTAAAGCTTAACATACCCCTAATGCCATTGTCCATGAATGGCACTTACATCGAAGAAACCGAAAAGCTCTCAGTACTCGGTATGTGTGTCAACGACGACCTCCGTTGGAACGACCATATATTTGAAATCGCTAAGAATGCTGCTAAGTGCTTAGGTTTTCTGTATCGGTTTAAGAAGTATTTTTCCCCATCTGATCTGGCTACAAATTATAAAGCGTTTATACGCCCTAAACTCGAGTATAACTCCCACCTCTGGGCAGGTGCTTCACAAACATCGCTTCACCTGCTTGATAGAATACAAAATCGAGCGTTAAGATTGATAGGTAATAGAACTGCCGCTGAAACAATTGCCCCACTCGAACACCGACGCAATGTTTCATGTCTTTCCTTATTGTATAGTTTCTTTTACAAAAAATGTTCACTCGAAGTAGCCAGTTGCATTCCTCCCCTTAAGTTTCTCCCGTAATACTCGTCTCGCAAGGAATACTCATCAGTTCACCCTGGAGCCCAATTTCGGTCGTACCGTGAAATATAGGGATTCTTTTTTTAGCCGAACAACACGAATTTGGAATAGTTTACGCGACAGATGAGTACCCCATAGGAAAGTGTAGTTCTCTAAAGTCCAGGGAAGTAAACTGGTAGGTGTTTTTAGATTCTTCACTGTAATCATCATCGGCACAAACTGGGCCTCATCCAACAAGTTCTTCCACACATCCCGATTGCTGGCCGATGCCATCCAGTTTCGCAACCCAAGCTTTCTTCGTGATCTACGCCATCCCTCCAACGTTGGCAAGATCTGTCCCTTTAGTTTCTCCCATAAAATGAACTGCAAAGACTTTCGGAGTTGGTTCCTCTTCGATTCGAAAGTTAAATCGTTCGAAAACGGATAATTGATGCTCAGAAATCCGAAATTCGGAAAGGAATATCCGAATTTTATTTTCTTCTTTTGCAAGGAATACTTGAATGATGAAGAAAGAAGAAAATAAAGTTCGCATATTCCTTTCCGAATTTCGGATTCCTGAGCATCAATTATCCGTTTTCGAACGATTTAACTTTCGAGTCGGATTTCAGAGTAGGGCCCCAGCCCATCGAAATCTACAGAGTTTTATTTATTCCACATCTGCTTACAGGTAGTTTTCAAAAAATTCATGATTATGTCGTCTCAGGAATTGGCCTCCCTCGCACACAATGCCAACTACAATTCTCCGTAAGACTTTCCTCTCTAACGCGGTTAAGAGATCAGAGTACCTTTTGGTATGCACGCATTTCTCGGATCAGTGTGTGAATACTGGTAAGTATTTATATAGCAACAGCTTAGTTTTTAAGGTAAGATTTCTGGATTCGAAGAGTCTCGACGGACTATAACAGATTGTGTTGAATTTAGGCAGCTGCCCGCGTATTTCTTCCACCATAGTATTATCGACTAACCGAAGCTAGTTAAAGGACTGCACTTCAAATTCATGCTCCCCTACCCTGATTGATGTACCACACCTAAAAGAGGTGTTTGATGGTTCATGAGGTCACTTTTCAATGAATTATCGCAGACCTCTCTAGAATTACGAACGCTTAAATGATCCAAAACCAAAATAATACAAACTCCTTACTCCATCAGTGTCTACTTTCATTATACTTTTATTAAAACTAATTATTCATTAATATTATTATTTCTGTAATTTTGTAATCTTTCAATATTATATTCATTTTCTTTTTATTATTACAATAATTGTCCAGTGTTTTTTGTGAATCGTCCACAAAACTGCTTGCATTTGCGTGTACATTTAAAGAAAAATATATAAAAAGAACTTAAATGAACTTCATTGCCATAATAATCTATACGCTGAACAAGATTTTCTATTATTTAAATACAAAAAAACGCTCACTAGTACAAGATCAAGGAAAAAATGCGAAGAATCACCATCACATCAAATAATAATTAAGGTCTTAAGCAAAACTTATTTAAAAAAAAAAAAATAATATTTTTATAGAATACTTATAATTATATAGAAGTTTTTTCTTTTCGGATTGAGGACTGGTCAAGATTAGAACGTGAATGTGGTGTGTGAGATGAGGAGCCAAAGAAGTACATATTGTAGAATCAAATCATCACAATTAATTATATAATATTTATATTCACCGAGGAAAAAACTTCAAGTTTTCTAGCATTTCTGCAAATTTTAATCGATTTTCACATTTGAATAGATTTTTCTCACAAATAAGTTCGTTCCGGCATATCCGACGGTGCCGCAAATGAGGCCGAGCGCTCCACTGAAAAGCGCCATGTAGCCAAAATAGAATGCCGTTTGGAAGAGGCCATACATTCTGAAAAGGAAAATCCATTTTGAACAAAATCCAAAGCTTATTCCAAGGGCTTACTTGGTTTTAAAGAAGAAATAATAAAACGAATACGCATAGACGTAAATTGACGTTGAAGCGGCTGCCAGGAAACTCGTCCACTGCCACCGGTAGTCCTCGGCATTTAGCAAGAAGTACGTACATACAATGGTTACACATACCGTGACGATCGTAAGAATGGTGAACACCAGAAGCATAAAACCGTAAACGTAGTATATTTTGTATGCCCAAAACGAGGTGAATATGAAGTACCTGGAAATAATTTTGTTTGTGTCACAAGCTACTAAGTTTTTTTTTTATTATTTTACTTACATTTCAATGAAAATCGATCCGAAGGGTAAAACACCACCCAGTAGGATTATAATCGCCGGTTCCATGAACCACTTCTTTTCTGGGATGGGTCTAGGAACGGCGTTTACGCGACACGGATAATCTGGCTGGCCATCCAAATTACGTCCGACCACTGTGCCCACGAGTGTCAGTGGAAGAATGACGAAGAAGCAAATGCATGTGACGGCAACCATTGTCCCAAATGGAATAGCCCTTGAAGCGTGGTAGTAGATAGCAATGAAATTGATGAAGAATGCGGTTCCACACACGAACACTGGCACCAGAAATGCTGATACTATCATCTGTCGTATCCACATGCGTCCGCCCAGACGAGCGTACAGCGATCCTCCGAAATAGCCATTGATGGGGGATGTGGCAGCGTATACAAATATCGCAGTTGACAAAAGAGATCCTCGTCTTTTGAGGCAGTAGTGTTATTTGAAAGATCTTGAAATTGGGATTTGTTTGAAACTTACTCTGTATATAGTTCTCCTACGATTGCGAAAATTATAACACAAAATACGACGGAAATCAGTTGATATCCAGCTCCGATGAGGGCGGAGAAGAACAAGCTATGCTGCGGCGTCCGGAACACGTCACCGTGAACCTGTTTCCAGCCATATTCATCTCCCAAGTCACGTTCCTGGAAAATTTCAAATGTGATCTAAAAGATTTTTATGCAGTTGCTTCAAAACCCGAATAGAGCAGATAGCATGCAAAAATCAGGTAAGGTTACAACTAATTAAAAAAAAAAAATTTCTATAGCTTGGAATGAAAAACCACATCAGATTGGGAGTGGAGCAATGGTGCTAGTTCCGCAGACTTGGTAAGCGGGCATTGCAGACTATTTTTTTATGTATTGTTTAACCACCTACATTTTAGAATGCAGCCGGATTGTGCACAAGACTAGTTAGAAGAATTAAAGAGATAGGAAAGAATTATTTTTCGTTGCAGAAGATCTATTTTCTGACTTTAAACCCACGGACGGCTCTACAAAGTCAATAGGGACAGAGTGCCGGGCGTGATGAAAAATGGTAGGGTCAGTCATTAGCTGATACCATCTTAGTTAATAGTTTTTATAGACCTTAAAGTCGCATACGATATCATAGCCAAGGTAAAACTTTATTGATAGAATAAGGCATTCCAACAAAATTTTATCGTTTCTTTTATAAAAAAATATTCACTCGAAGTAGCCAGCTGCATTCCTCCCCTTAAAAGTTTCTCCCGTAATACTCGTCTCACAAGGAATGCTCATCAGTTCACCCTTGAGCCCAATTTCGGACGTACCGTGAAATATAGGGATTCTTTTTTTAGCCGAACAACACGAATTTACAATAGTTTACCCGGCGAGATTTTCTCTTGCCACTTTGATCTGCAAGCATTCAAAACCAACCTCCTATCTTTTCCCTCCCTATCTTCTTAATGCCCGCGCAGTGTGTTACATTAAAAGGGAAACAAATAGTGACCATGCCATCATTACAAGCCAAGTAAAAGTAGCCGGGTTTGCCGTTCTGAAAAATCAACACCTTTAATGGGCACCAACAAGGGGATGCATCCTCTTCAGCCTGGCGTTGGAGAAAGCAATCCGTGACTCTGGGACGTCAACAAGAGGGACTATCCTTACTAAGTCCAGACAGATACTGGCTTACGCAGACGACATCGACATCATCGGCAGAAGCCAACAAGTTGTACAAGACTCCTTTACCCAGATTAAGCAGGCGGGAAGTATTGGCCCAACTTTCAGGGTGGTCGAGCATGGATTTGAAGTAGTGGAGTCCTTTAACTACCTTGGGTCAAAAGTAGCAGTAGCAGCAGAGAAAGAAATAGGGGCGGCTGCTAAAATCCAACAGAACCTACCACAGTTTGTTAAGGCTCTTTAAATCCAGAAACCTTACCATAAAAACCAAGCTGCTGCTGTACAAGGCTATGGTCTTACTAGGTATTCACATACGGATCCGAGACTTGGGTGCTTACAAAAAGGCACTCTGAACTCTTACCCGCGTTCGAGAGGAAAGTGTTACAGAGAATTGTTGGCCCCGTGTGCGAGCTACTTAGAAGCAGATGTTGTGATAAGTAATACTTCGAGGTAGACTTGCTAATTGTTGTTTCTTTGGATTAAGTAAGCGTAATCGAGGAATAAATCCCTATCGAGAACCAACAAGGAAAATCTATACAAAACACTTTTCATCTCGGTCTTGCTATAAGGTGCAGCATCATTGACCCTTTCCCAGTCGCAAAGAGCTCCATTGGGGTAATTGTGGGAAAAGTACTACGACCTGTCTGCGATCCAGGAAATAACGAACGGCGAAGAAGATACGAGTTGTACGTGCTGTACAGTGCCTAGCCAAAAAATCCCTATCCAGCGGCAAAGATGATTTGGCCATGCCGACTAACTAAAACTAAACGACAAACTAAAGAACAATACCACCGGGCTGTTTGGAGTAGCTTATTATTTGAGGCTACAATCCATCTTACTCCAGATTGTCATCTAGCAAGACGTCAGATAAAATTGGCAAAAGGCGTCTGACTCAATTCATCTCAACCTTGGTCACAATCTGGAGTCAGTTATATTTTTTTTAAGTGAAAAAAGACGTTTTAAGAGCCTAGCAACACCCGCGTGCCTCCTGCTATCAGAGCATTGAAATTGAATTTCACGATTTAAAATTCTCTTATCGGTTGTAACAAGCAAAAACGATATCGATAAACAACAGAAACATGCAGCGTTGGCAATTATTTGAACCTACCATATCGTCCATCTCTTCATCTTTGCTGTATCGGGCGTAGTCTTTGCGCAGGGTTCGCATAAGGATCATCGACACCAGTCCAACCAAGAAGATAACCATCATGAAGCTGTTGAATATGCTGAACCAATGAATCTAAAACGGAAAGAGGTTAAACACCGAAGACAAAGAAAACAACAACTCCATACCCTGTGCTGGAAAAAGTTGGGATCCAAGTACTTGTCGAAGCGGTTTTCGAATTTAACCGGCGTCAGCTTCCAAATGACTTCATAGGAGAAATTGATTTTGGTTCCGGGCACCAGAAGCTCCTTCTTTTCTGTGGTCAGATTGATGTCAACGATCTGCTTGCCATTGTAGCCGATTTCGAATTTCTTGTGCGTGTATATGAAGTACTTGTTCTCGCGCTCGGAACGTTCGCCGACTTTGCCCCAAATAGGCAAGCCATCGATGTACATTTGATACCAATATTCGTTCTTCACTGCATAGGTGAAGGCCTTGACTTTGTCTTCGGTCAAGTCAACCATACAGATCACGGTCGACGAGACGTCAACTATAAGACCAAGAATTTGAATATTTATCTCTTTAATTTAGGAAAAATTACCTTTGAAATCAATCTCGTAACCACTGAACTCCAGCTCGACCCCCTGGAGCGCTTCACTGAGTGTCTCATGGTAGTGACTGATGCTTTGCTTTGAGCCAGAACAGAAGGGTAACGAGAAGTATGCATAGGTTTCTTGTCGATTGTGATAGGGACCGACTGTGTTCATCCACAGAACGACTTCTTCTCGATCATTATACTGTGAACAGGATTGTGTTGAGATTTCTTAAGAAATGTGTATTTACCCAAAAAACTTACAATGTGATTGTGTTCGTCGCTCGTCGCCCCAAAAACGCATAAACAAATAATGAATACGTGTGCAAAAAACATATTTTCCAGCACGAGCTTCACAGTGAATATCGAATGACTAAGGTTATTGTTTGTTTTGTATTACAGATGTGTTTTTAGATTTTTTGCATTTTTTCAGTGAAATCTTGCAAAAAAAAAAATTGATTTCGATTATGGAAGAAGACGAAAATTCTAAACACGTCAATTGACACTTGATTTTTTGCAGGCGTTGACATTTCTGATGGACTTACCACACTGACATCTGTTTAGTGGTGAGTTTGGTTGTCAGATGCCGGTTAGCCATCTTGAGGGCAGTAGAAAAAGTATACATGGTTAGTGTGGAAATAATATTAAGGCCAGTAGCACACTTGGTTAAGATTTCTTTTGTTTTTGCTGTTTGATAACATTGACATTGTTTACATCATTTTTGTATCGGTCGTTTCTTCATTCATTATTTTTTGACAAAAATTGTAAGGGATATAGAAGTGTAGCGGGAATAAATTAACGAATGGATGAATGAAAATTTATATTAATAGGGTATATGTACACAGACTAAAAATAAGAACTTTTATAATAAATTTAAAACAATTCCCAATTCCCAATATTTTTTTTTATTTTCCAAGTTTCTTTCGAATGAAGTGAAGCGCAGTTTATATGGAAATATTCGGGGTATTCCAAATCGGTGTAAGCACTAACGTATGTGTCAAAAAAAAGTATCATGAAACAATCAACAAGCTTGTCCATTAGCCAGCTCGGTCCCTAGCTAGCTGCCTCTAGTTTTGCACGTCGGTCGTAGTCCTTTTCCACTTGCGTGTGCCTCCTAACCTAAGTCTCGGTTTTCCGAGGTGAAATTAATGGTTTGCTGGGCAGGAGCATTGATGTCCATCCGCTCTATATGACTCAGCTGTCTGAGAAGTTGGTTATTAATTATTTATTATGTTGAATTCGTTTTTAATCTCAGATTTAAGATTTTTTTTTGTACAAACGAACATGAAACGAGATTGATTGTGTGAGCGTTAAAAGGTTAATTTTTTTTTATTTATTAATCCTCACTTAAATTATGTAAAAAATAATTTTAAAAATATTTAGCTAACAGCAGGTTGACTTTTATACAGCTTTGCGTAGATGCCGTCTCTAGCTAACAACTGCGAATGGCTGCCCTGTTCAGCTATTCTACCATTTTTTAAAACACAAATTAAATCGGCATTATAAATCGTAGTTAACCGGTGAGCAACAACAATACATGTCCTTCCCGCACAGGCTGAGTCCAGAGCTGATTGTACGATCTGTTGATGGTTTTAATTTTCTTATTAGTGCTTCAAGTCAAATTGGAATTTTTAAAGAATACAAATCTACTCAATCTGACACTAAGGTAACGTTTTGTGTCAAAAAGCTAAAAAAGTGTGTACTTCTGAAATTTTGGACTTCAACTCACCTTTTCACTTTGTAAGTCCAAAGCTGAGGTAGCTTCATCAAGTAACAAAACTTTTGGATTTCTAACCAACGCCCTTGCAATAGCAATTCTTTGTTTCTGACCACCTGACAGCTGAGTACCTCTTGCTCCAAGTTTCGTATCAAATCCACTTGGCAATGCAGTTACAAATGAAAAGGCATTGGCAAGCTTTGCAGCTTCGATAATCTCAGCCATTGAGACTTCTCTGAAGTTGTCTCCATACGCTATGTTCTCAGCTATAGTCTTGTCAAACAATACCGGCTCCTGAGAAACAATTCCCAGTTGACGACGGAGTGTTGTCAAGTCCAAATCCTTTTCAATATCTTGCTCATCTATGCACTAATAATAAACAACAAAAAGTTAATAGCCTACACAATCTCATATTATTATTCTTACGATTTGACCCTTGTCAGCATCGTAATATCTAAGCAACAGTTGAATGCATGTCGATTTTCCACAACCAGATGCTCCCACTAATGCAACTGTCTTCCCCTGGATTATTCCCAAATTCAGACCGTTTAAGACTTGCACATTGGAACGAGTCGGATACCGGAAGGAGATGTCATTGTACGATACTCCTTTTAATGACGTTTCAATTTTCATGCTACTGTCAGAATGGCGTGAAGAGCTAATACGTGGCTTCCTATCGACAATTTGCAGTAATCTGTGACCAGATATGATGGCGTTTGTAAATGATGGAGCAAACGCCAAAGATATGGCCAGAACCATGAGGCCATAAAGCAGAGTCTCAGAAACTCTGAAAAAATAGGCAATTTTTATAAAATTATCAAACAAAATACAAACAAACTTGAATGTTGTGTTAATAAACGGAAAACTTCATTAACTAAGTGACATTAATATAGATATATTAATATTAATATTGTTTTCAAAAATTATGTACGATGAGCCAAAAATGAAACCATGAGAGCTCAAAGGTTTTTTAAGTGAATTAAGAATTCCCTGCTGATGGCTTCTCCTTTTACCTGTCAAACAGCTGTTGGTTTGACATTTGAATGTCTATTTTTTGCCCTAGAAGTGTCAATCACGCGTCTATTATGAAGACTTCGTTTTCGTGATCCAAAATTTGTTCAAAGCGTATGTCCAAACCTCTCAATTACGAACACCCTACTAATTAATAGAACTTACTTGAAAATATTGTAGTATTTGATCTTTCCCTCCGAACAAAGAATTCCACCATATGTCAACGCGACAGCATAACCGAAATACATAACGGCAAAACCACTGGAATTGACAATTCCCCTAAAACGCAGTCTTTTCCTCAATTGTGCTATGTACTTGTCAACTTCCTTATCGTATTCCTTTATCAACTCGGGTTCTCGGCGAAGTCCTGCTACTGTCCGGATGTTCACAATAGCTTCTGTTGCAATTCGGCTAGTTTCCTCCAGAGTCTGCTTCTCAAATATCGCCGATTTTGCCATGTACCTTGCTTCATAAACGATTGCTCCCACCATCAACGGAGCAGTACTAAGACAAACCAATGCAATCTGCCAAGAAAACCAGAAGGCTATTGATATGGCACAGACAAAATTGGTCACTGCTTGAATTATTCCGCTTAGAGGCTGTCCGACGGCTCCCTGAACGTTGACAGCATCTCCAGACAATCGGGCTGAGAGTGATCCAACACTGTTGTTTTCTTCATCAAACCAACCGATTTCCTGGGCCAGAATAGCTTTGAACGTCAATGATCTAGAAAAAAATATTATAAACTACGTTTTGCCTCAAAACGGAAGCT
This sequence comes from Platycheirus rosarum, assembly GCA_963971375.1. Taxonomy (NCBI): domain Eukaryota; kingdom Metazoa; phylum Arthropoda; class Insecta; order Diptera; family Syrphidae; genus Platycheirus; species Platycheirus rosarum. Next base: position 300,483,066 of record OZ020507.1, on the reverse strand, counting down.
ATATAGAAACCTCAGCTTCGTCGTAAGCCTTACACCAGCTAAGTTAAACAAGTATGTTTGGACGAAAGAAACAAAAGCTGCTGTAAGTCCAACTCCTACACAAATCAAACACAGCACAGTGGTACGACTCATGACGACTTTGGAATCAGTTTCACCCAAAGCTGAATAAAACTCTCCAAACAAAAACGCGTAGGTTGGCTGAAGGCAACCATAAACCATGGCACATACAGTAGCAAAGATTAGATAGCACCATTCCCTTCTGGCAATCCGCAACAGCCTCTTGAATGTCCTTGAAAATTGAGCTTCATCGGGAACAACCTCGTCACGGAAAATACTTCTGGCAATAGTTGATGCGTTCGAAAAACGATGTTTGTTCAGTTGGTTTTTCTCCAAGTTGATGCTGGTCTGGTCAAAGGTTATATCGAAGGACTGCTCTAAAAATTAAAGCAATCAAGGGCTGTCATTAAATATTTTATTTCTTTTAGTACCTTTTTCTAAAATCTCCTCTTCGTTGACGTCCGCTTCTTTGCTGTAATCATGAGTTGTCACCATGTCAAAATATTTACCACGCAACTCCATTAAATCATAATGTGAACCCTCTTCAACAGCTTTTCCTTGGTGAATGAAGACAATTCTGTCGGCGTCTTTGATTGCGGACAGGCGATGAGAAACCACTATTGTGGTACGACCTTTACTTGCTGCATTGAGAGCTTTTTGCACGAGCCTTTCGGAGTGATAGTCCAGGGCGGAAGTTGCTTCATCAAGAAGAAGAATTTTCGGATTCTGAATGAGAGCACGAGCAATAGCGATTCTCTGCTTTTGACCACCAGACAGTTGTAGGCCCTTCTCGCTGATTGAAGTGTCATAGCTCTAAAAAGACATGTTTAAGAAATATCAATAAAACAGAAATATATGATTAAGTGGCGCCCAACCGAAGTCCCAAGGAAGTCTATTTTTGAAGACGTACATCTTTTTGAATAACAAACACAAAGAGGGAAGAACCTCACGAAAGATAGCTATAACTTTGAGGTAGTCAGAGACCAGGTCCATCTTGGACTGTGGCGCCACCTTATGTCAACTGATTTACTAATTTAAAATAAGGTCATACTTACATAAGGAAGTTCAATTATAAAATCATGTGCTCCAGCAGCTGCAGCGGCAGATTCAATTTCTTTTTGAGTAGCATCAGGTTTTCCATGTCTTATATTCTCTCCTGAAACCAAAGTGACATTAAAAAAGATGTGCCCCTAAATGAAAAGCTAAATCAATTTGCCTATTGTTCCTTGAAATAATACAGGCTCCTGCCCAACAACTGCTATATTCGATCTCAGCCAAGAAACATTATATTTCCTTATGTCCAAATTATCCAGCAGCACGTTTCCAAAAACTGGATCATAGAATCTTTGTAAAAGCTGTATGCAAGTTGACTTTCCACATCCCGAATGACCAACAAGAGCCACTGTCTCACCAGCCTTAACTCTAAAGTTCATCCCACTGAGTATAATAACGTCTTCCCGCGAGGGATATCTAAAAAATACATCCTGAAATTCAATATCCCCCCTAACGCCATAGTTGAGAATCTTTCCTTCTGAGGACATTGGATCAATTTTCGTGGGTCCATCTATCACTTCATAGATCGTTGCTGCAGAGCCCATAGCTGAGGCAAAGTTATCTAAATACGGTGAACACCTACTAATATGATCGGCTGCAACAACGATTCCAAAGAAAGCCTGACGGAGTAAATTTTTAAAGTGCATGCCATTGGGATTTATGGTTACAATTTTCATACAATCATCAGAACAGCAGGTGTATATTCCGGATCAGGTTTGAGACGATCGCGTAAAATTAGGTTTACTCCATAATAAAATGCTATTGAGACAGAGAAGAAGTGCATCGATCTCGTTATCGAATCTCCAATGCCGGAAATACGACCTCTTAATTTACTGTCTTTGCATACGGGAATCATAAGCTTATCAAATCGGTTGGCTTCAAGTTTTTCCCCACCATAAGCAACTACAGTACGAATTGCCGCAATGACTTCTTCAACTAAGCTACCGGCAGTTACGTATGAATCCTGTTCACGTGTCGTGAGTTTGCTTTGGTTCTGAAATGCCGGAAGAAACCTCTGATTTAAACGCAAAAGCAATCATTGAATTCCACACTAACCTTTGCTACATAATAGTTTGTTGCTAAAATTATAGGAATGTGACCACTAACTGCTAGTGTCAGCTTCCACCCATAGAAGAAGGATACAGTGATGAGGATAAACACGCTCAAAGCTAAGTTCCCAAAATGTCCAAGTTTTTCCGATATTCCGTCCCGAATTTTTTCCATGTTGCTGTTAAGAAATGAAGGAACGTTTGCTTAGTTTGTACTTACGGATTCTTTCATATTTACTCTGTTATACGAACGGCAAAATTCTGATTACTTGCAACATCATGCCATCCGATGTCCTTTCTAATAGTTGCTTCGAAAAATTGTCTCCTCATTTTCGAAGTGATTCTCAATGCTATGATGTTCAAAATATCAACGTAAATGAACCCAGATATGAACATTACTATGGCGAGTATGCCCAAATTGTATCCGTAGGCCCACGAATCTTTGCGTAGCTCAGCCATGTTTTCTTCTCTTGTTGCGTTTACACTAAAAAAAAGTTCAGGTCCTAAGATGCAAAAGCAAACTATGAGATGTTAAATGGAACTTACAGTACTTTTCCACCGCCAAAAAGAGGTAAGGTTATTGTTTTTGATGAAGTTCCAAAACCCAGGTTGCGATCTATTAACATCGCCACTAACTCAGTGTAAATAATCGCACCGACTGGATAAACAAAGGACTTGACCAAACACGAAATTCCTGCAATTAGTAGAAGCAAGTAGTCTAACGTCGTTGCATAGCGGAATAACTCAAAATAACTGACGTATGCTGAATTTTTGCCTTCTGTTTTGTTTTTGATTCTTTGGGAACCCCTACAGAAATGTTGAAATGTTATTATTAAAAATGTTTTTATTTAAAAAAAAACTGGAAAGTAAAAGGATTGCGAGATAGTAGTCAAGTAAAAGTAATGTGATATTTTGGCCTGAGGTTCGACAAATAAAACTCAATCGAAATTCCAAAATAATACAACAAATCTCTTTATTCTATGAAGCACAAAGTCTTTCAGTTTAAATAACACCAAATATAACTTATTCCACTTATTCACAATTCAAATACGTTTTTATAATTCAACACTTTTTGTTTAATCTCAATTCAATCACTTTTTACTAACTCTTTCAGTAGTTAACAATTCTACTTTCGAAAATAAACTGAACTTTCAATGCAATCTACTCTTGTATTTATACAAGTTTACAAGCTTCTGGAAGCTTCTGTCGGGTTCTGGCACAATCTAAGCTTTCGGTACTAATTCGAGTCTCGAATTTTTTATATGGTAAGTGATTTTTGTGTCGTGTATTCTAATGTTCGTGGTTGAAGAAAGAATTTCTTTCACGTGTACGTCTACACTGTTCAATACAGGCCAGCTGTTTTGGCATTAAGTGAAACCCAGGTTGGAGTAAATACTGATTTATAGCTTGGTGCCATTACTCTTTTCCCATCATGGTCTCGTGGCCTATGTTAGGAATGATATTGCTTGCCAGAGCCTTCCCCACTATGGGCAATGTTGCAACACGGGCTTTAACTTCTTATGGCTCAAATTCACTGTCCGCAAGCATGTCATTCATTATTGTTTTATTTACAGGAGTCCAAATCTCGACAGTAATTCGACTCGTAACGAGTTTGATGCGCTGTCTGATTCTATCTCGAAAATTGTTTCCCTTTGTCCTCGCACTGAAATCGTTATTGCGGGCGATTTCAATGTACACAATTCCAATTGGCTCCGCTATTCTGGTCAGACAACACCCGAAGGAAGGTATATCGAGCTCTTTGCCGGGTTACATCACCTTACCCAACTGATCGACGTGCCAACGCGTATACCGGATTTTGCTAGGCAAGCCGCCCTACTCTTGACTTGTTTCTTACTTCTCACCCTGATAAATATACCATTAGTGCAACTTCTCCATTTGGCACTTCAGACCATTGTGTCATTTCAGCTAATTTCTCATCTAGGTGGAGGATATTTTTTTCCGAAACTTTAACTGGTCACTATGCTTCCTCGATAGTGATATTGATGCCAGTGCTGAAATGATCACAAATGTGATTCTTCTAGGGATGCGTGCTTTTATTCCTAACAGAGTAAAAAGCATCAAACCTAAAGAAAAGTCCTGGTTTAATTCTGAGTGTAAAGAAGTTATCAGGCTCAAAAAAGTTAGTTTCCGATCCTACAAAGCCAACCCTACAGAGGAAAATCGGAAAAAGCACAAGCAAGCAAGGAACTCATGCAACTCCGTTATTGAAAGAACCAAATTTTTGCCTGACCAAAAATTACGGCAAAAAATTCTGCAGTGTCCCAAAGGCGGTAAAAAAAATTTTTGGTCATTTGTAAAAAAATATTAAAAACTCCTCAACATCTCCGGTTCCAACGCTCATCGGCAATAACAAACCAATTGTTTACTCTTCAGAGAAGGCAAACTTGCTTGCCGCCCATTTTGCTGCCAGCTCCACGCTGCCTCACAGCAACGTTGACCCTCCTGTACTTGAGAATGTAAATTTTTCCATGGGACACGCACTCATACAGTAGCAAGAGTTCTCAAAGATCTCGATATACACAAATCCGCTGGCCCGGATGGTATACCCCCGATTCTTCTGAAGAGGTGTTCTTCCATGCTGGCAAAGCCACTGCGTAAGCTTTTCCATCGCTCCTACTCTTCTTGAATCTTTTCTAGAAGATGGAAAACAGCATTTGTCCAGCCTGTCCCTAAAAAAGGTGACCCATCCTCCCCTCCTCATACCGACCCATAACACTGACATCCATTCTTTCTAAGGTCATGGAAACACTGATTAACCGTCAGCTTAAGGAATATCTCGAAGATCGAAAGCTTCTCCATGACCGTCAGTATGGCTTCCGCAGCAACCGTTCCACTGGTGATCTGATGGCATATCTCACCGAACAATGGAACAAATCTTTACATCGCTTTGGTTAAAGTAAGATTATTGCTTTGATAGAGTTTGGCATGAAACTCTCTTATCGAAAATGCGTGCTTTTGGGATCGATGATACACTTGTTCGTTGGATTAGAAGCTATCTTCTGGACCGTTCAATACAAGTTGTATTGGACGGATTCAAGTCTGATTTCCACAAAATAAATGCTGGTGTGCCCCAGGGCTCTGTTCTGTCTCCAACTCTTTTCTTGATTTTTATAAACGATCTTCTGTCTATTACTTCTAATCCACTTAACTGTTTTGCTGACGACTCTACCCTCAGCTTTTCATATTCGTTCGATAATTCACGTCCTTCGCCTTCGGACGTACAATTGCAACGGTGCCGTATGTCAAGCTCATTAAACTCCGATCTATACAGCATTGTCAAATGGGGTAAAAGAAATCGTGTGGAGTTTAATGCTTTGAAAACTCAATGCTGTCTTCTGTCGTTAAAGCTAAACATACCCCAAATGGCATTGTCCATGAATGGCACTTACATCGAAGAAACCGAAAAGCTCTCAGTACTCGGTATGTGTGTCAACGACGACCTCCGTTGGAACGAAAATATATTTGAAATCGCTAAGAATGCTGCCAAGTGCTTAGGTTTTCTGTATCAGTGTAAGAAGTATTGTTTTCCTTCTGATCTGGCTACAATCTATAAAGCGTTTATACGCCCTAAACTTGAGTATAACTCCCACCTCTGGGCAGGTGCTTCTCAAGCATCGCTTCACCTGCTTGATAGAATACAAAATCGAGCATTAAGATTGATAGGAAAGAGAACTGCTGCTGAAACAATTGCCCCTCTTGAACACCAACACAATGTTTCATGTCTTTCCTTATTTTATCGGTTCTTTTATAAAAAAATGTTCACTCAGCTGCATTCCTCCCCTTTAAAGTTTCGCCCGTAATACTCGTCTTGCTTGGAATGCCCATTAGTTCACCCTTTATCCCAATATAGGGATTTTTTTTAGCCGAACAACACTAATTTAGAATAGTTTACCCGGCGAGATTCCATTTTGATCTGCAAACATTCAAAACCAATGTTAATCGACACCTCCTATCTCTCCCTTCCCTATCTTCCTAATGCCCGCGCAGTGTGTTCAACATTAAAAGGGAAACGAATAGTCCCTTGTGCGCAGGTTAATTATAAAAAAACAAGTACATTCCTAACTGAAATAAGATCGAACCATAAAACAGTTTATGCTTTACTAATATATAAGATAGAAAGAGTACAAACATAAGTTTACTATAACTTTTTCACATGTTCTTGGGCACATTTTGCCATTGTGCATACTCACACATAAACAAAAACGTCAAAACTGAGCAGATGAGTGGATTTCTAAATGAGTGAATCCCCAAGCGAAACGAATGAAAATGGCGCCCAACGGAAAGGTCTTTTATAATGTTTTTTTTTTAATTTTTTAAGTTAGTCAAGGAAATTAAAAACATTTAAACTCAACGTCATTAAAGCAAGACGTTCGTCAAACCGTATGCATAGGATTTTCAAAAAAAATAAGCAATAAATAGATAAATCCAGGTGTCACTTAAATCCAAAAAGAAGATTACAAACTAAAGAAGAAGAAAAACATCCAATCATTGTTTTATTTCTGTACAGAATTATAAAAAGCTTTATGGCTAGCCTAGTACCTATAAATTTCCAATGTCAAAGCCTTAATTGTTTAAAAAAATAATAAATTTCTGATTAAATGATGAGACGGGAAGAAACACTCACATTTTCCTGCTAAATTAGTCCAATTAACGTGACAAGTAATTTCTCTTTTTCAAAACTATTTTATTGTTTAACTATTATGGCATCCTTATCATTGCATTCACTTTACACTTAGCTTTGATATTCTATTCGACGGAACCCGGTAGAGATCTAAAACACCACTGACAACGGTCCAAGTCTATACTGACAATTTTCCAAAAGCCCAGTAATAAAGTTTCCATACAACTACGTCAATTTATTGCTTCGAAACTTAATTGTTTTTTATTAAAATTATTTAAAAAAAATCGGTAGAAATGGCACGTCTTCTATGTTAAGTGATGCGTCTATGATCAAGAATTAGATTCAATTGATTATTCACTAGTTAATTATGTGACAATTTAAAGAGGTATAGGTATTCTGATAACGACACACTTGGACAATTATTTTTCGAAATTTAGTAGAAAGGGTTTTACAAGGTGTTCGAAAATCAATTGCGGACTTCCTGGTAAGCTGATGTATCAGTTCTCCGTATTTGACCTTAACTTTGAAACTAAAATTAATATAACTAAATTTGATTTGAGAAAACCTCTATTGAAGCACTAACGTGCTAAGATCATATTAACTTTCTATCTTTTTGCAATGAGGATGATCACAGGCATTGAGTAAACAAATTTCATTATACTAAATTATTATAAAAGCGATCGTTTCAATTTACTAGGCCATTAGCCGATTTTATCAAGTTTTGTGCCTGTAATAAATTGTACTCGAGCTGACACCAAGTAGGGAAGTCAAAAACTTTGTTTTCAATATCTGATTACCGGCGTATGTTAAGTTTTGCATTTACAATTTCACGTGATGTTAAACTTATTCCGTATTAAATATTATGTTTCAAAACCTACAAATATTGTTCCCCGGTCCAACGAAAATAGTCAGTTCCAAATCGATAACTTAGTGTCAGTCAGTATAATAATATCATCAAGGTGGGCAAAAATTCGTACCCTATCGGAAGATGGTATGATTTTTACAAATGGCGGCAAATTTCAATTCTAAAAATATTCCGCGTTCATTAACGAGTCATGTCTTACTAACGTGTATTTCGTATCGGTTTACTTCACAAAAATGTCAAAGCTGAATTGACATATGCCGCCATTTGCAAAAATTAAAGCGTCTTCCGATAAATAGCCAACGATTTTGCGCAAATAATTTCTTACGGAACTTTGACATAAATGCCGGAACATAAGAGCCAGGAACATCATAGCTACATTTTCGTCACTTGCACACCTTCGTAACGTCTCTTGTCTCTCTCTTTTTTAATGTATTTTCTTATGGTCGGTGCTCTAGTGAAATAGACAACAGCTGCGTTTCTTTCCCTAAACCATTCAACCGTAACTCTTGGGCTTCTACAAATGCTCATCAGTCTACCCTTGAGCCCTAATTAGGTTGTTCAGAGATTCGTTCCTTAGCCGAACTACACGAACGTGGAATGCTCTACCCAGCTCTGTCTTTCTTTCTAGTTATGATATTCACAGAGAGAGGGACACTTCCTTCAGCCCTTTAGAGTTAAGGTGCACACGTACATTTCTTATATCGATAATCCCCATCCGCAAAATACAAAGTTCAGTTTTTTTTATATTAAAAATTATTTTTATTAGATAAAAAAAAAACATTTAATTAAAACTATTTTGGACAGATTCTTGGCAAGCCTTTGTGATAAACCTAACTAAAATTATGGAAATTTAAATTTATTCAAAGCTTGGTTGGGTTTTATGAAGTCTGGCATAAAGTCCATCTTTGGCAATGAGCTGATGATGATTTCCCTGTTCGGCCACCCGTCCATTTTGTAGAACACAAATGACATCGGCATTTTGAACAGTTGACAGTCGGTGAGCAATAACAATGCAGGTTCGCCCTGAACATGCCATATCAAGTGCTTGTTGAACAACCTGAAAATAATTGAATTAAATTTTTGGTCTCCAAATATTGATGATGCATCTACAGACCTTTTCACTCTGCAAGTCCAAGGCAGAAGTTGCTTCATCCAATAACAAGATTTTGGGATTCCGGACCAAAGCTCGAGCAATAGCTATGCGTTGCTTCTGTCCACCAGACAATTGAGTACCTCTTGATCCCAATCGAGTGTCATAGCCCATCGGTAGTGAAATGATGAAAGAATGAGCGTTGGCGTTTTTCGCAGCTTCCATTATTTCTGCGATTGAAACATCCCTGGAATTATCTCCATAGGCAATATTTTCCGCTATGGTTCGCTCGAAAAGCGACGGTTCCTGAGATACCAAGCCTAATTTCGACCGAAGTGCTTCTAATGATAGATCAGTCTTAATGTCATCTTGATCGATGTGCTGAAATAGAAGAATGTTTTAGAAAGATGCTCTTAAGCTGAAGGCTTACCTTACAATATTTCCATTATCAGGATCGTAATATCTCTGTAAGAGCTGAATACAGGTTGATTTGCCACATCCTGAATGGCCGACAAGAGCCACGGTCTTACCACGAAGAACTTCCAAGTTTATACCATTCAGAATCTGAACCTCTGGCCTGGTTGGGTATCTGAATTCGATGCTCCTGTAGTGAACACCTTCCGTATGATTCAGCTTGTTGAGATTTTTACACTGGTTTGTAAATGACTGAACCTTTGGCTTTCTATCGATGACTTGGAAAATGCGATGAGCTGAAACCAAAGCTGCGGTAAATGCTGGAGCAAAAGCAAGTGATTGGGCCAGCATCATTGAGCCGTAGAGAAGGGTTTCTGATACCCTTAACAAAAGAGTTAACACATATGATTTCTATATACCAAATTTACCAACTTTATTATATCCTGGAATGGTATAGCACCTTCCGACACAAGAACACCACCATAACACAAGGCCACTGCATATGCAAAGAACATAAATGCCTGACCCGAAGAGTTGATGATTCCTCGATAACGAAGTTTTTGCTTGATTTGGACCTCGACTTTTCTTATCTCCTCGTTGTACTTTTCAATCAACTCACCTTCCCGTCGTAAGCCGGCTATCGTTCGGATATTCACAATTGCTTCCGTGGCTATTCTGCTTGCTTCCTCAAGAATTTGTTTCTCACGTACCATTGCTGCTGACATGGAACTAAAACAAAGGTTCTCAGGAGTAATTCGTTTGATGAGGACCAAATTACTAACCTAGCTTCATAGATGACAGATCCTACAATAAACGGACATGTGGAAATGCAAAGAAGAGCCAGCTTCCAAGAGTAATAGAATGCGATAGTTCCACTGCATATGAAGTTGGAAAAAGCTTGGATCAGTCCACTGAGGGGAAAACCGATAGCGCCTTGCACATTTGCAGCATCTCCTGCCAAACGAGCAGATAAAGCTCCAACGCTATTCTTCTCCTCATCAAACCAACCTACTTCCTGTTGCATTATGGATTTGAATGACAATGACCTTAGAAGACACAGTAGTTACACAAGGATGCTGCTGATTTTAATTTACAAACCTTATTCTCGTGGTGAGCCAAACTCCGGCAAGATTGAAAAGGTAAGTCTGAAGAAAACATATAATTCCTGTTACAATTCCTATGACCAAACAACATATCGAGAGGATGGCAGTTCTACTCCTGGCTTCATTTTCATCATTTTGCGATAAAGCGGCATAGAACTCGCCAAATGCAATCGAGAAAGCTGGATATGTGAAGCCATACATTGTGGCTGCTATGATGCCAAATATCAAATAACACAGCTCTGGGCGGGCCATTTTCAGGATTCGAATGAATGTCTTGACAAACTCAGTTTTTTGTTCTTTTTCTTCGTCATCATTCTTGGGAGATATGAAAACTGGCGCCTCGAAGTTGACCAAGTCCTTTTGATTCTTCTCCAGGTTATTGGTATTGAGTTCGAAGGATTTATCATAGATTCCAAGTGATTTGCCTTAGAAAAAAGTGAAAATTGTTGATAAAACTGGAGGATTGGAACTTACTTTTCTCTTCGACGTCTTGATCATTTCCATCGACAGTCTGTAAATCACCAGCATGAACCATGTGGTAATACATTCCCTCCAATTTCATCAGATCATTGTGTGATCCTTCTTCTACAATCTTCCCCTGATCAAAGAAAAATATACGATCGGCCGATTTGATAGCTGATAATCGATGGGAAACAACAATTGTTGTTCGCCCTTTGCTGGCGAGATCCAATGCTTCTTGAACTAGTTTTTCAGAATGATAATCCAGAGCCGAAGTAGCTTCATCGAGGAGAAGAATTTTCGGATTTTGAATGAGAGCCCTGGCAATTGCAATTCGCTGCTTCTGACCACCCGATAGCTGAGCACCTTTTTCTCCTATCAGAGTTTGATAGCTCTGCAGATGTCAAAAAAGTGACTAAGTTTGTCTGAAAAAAAAAAATCAAATTCCCATTCACTTACATCTGGCAAGTTGACTATAAAATCATGAGCCCCAGCTGACTTGGCAGCGGCTTCAATTTCCTTTTGCGTCGCTGAAGCTTTTCCATGTTTAATATTTTCCTTGATAGTTCCTTGAAATAACACCGGTTCCTGCCCAACACATGCGATATTCGATCGCAACCAGCTAATGTTGTATTTCCTTATATCCAGATCATCCAAAAGGACTTGTCCGAATACCGGGTCATAGAACCTTTGCAGCAGCTGAATACAAGTTGATTTGCCGCACCCAGAAGAACCAACTAGTGCAATAGTTTGACCTTCATTCACCTTGAAATTCAAACCACGATGCACGATGATATCCTGTCGAGACGGATAGCGGAAGAAAACGTCCCGGAATTCTACGTCTCCCCGTAATCCGTAGTTGAGGATTTTTCCATCTGTCGACATTGGGTCTATTTTCGATTTGGAGTCAATAATACCAAATATCTTCGTTGCACAACCCCTAGCAGTTGCAAAAGACTCAAGAAAGGGGGAAGTACGAGCGATATTGTCCGCTCCGACAATTATTCCAAAAAATGCCTTAAAAAGTTAGGAATTCTATATTAATTGGAACGTCCTTGGAAAGTCATACTCACAATCATAAGAATAGCTGGAGTGTACTCCTTGTCCTCCTTATCTCGATCAGCCAAAATGAGATTCACGCCATACCAGAATGCCCCCGAGCAGGATATAAAGAGCAAAGCCTTCAAGACTCCATCACTGAATCCGGAAAAAGCTCCCTTCTTCGAACTTGCCTTACGGGCTGGAACCAAGAAGTTGTCATAACGAGCGGCTTCTTTCTTCTCACCCGCAAAAGAAACAACTGTTCGAATAGAACTCAAGATTTCTTCAACAAGGTTTCCCGCACTTGAGTACGAGTCCTGCTCTAAGGTTGTTAAACGACTTTGATACTAAAAGTCAGAAATTAAGAAACTGTCCGCGGATTCGGTGAAGATGTTTGTTCATATACTAACCTTTGTGACAAAATAGTTCATAACTATCACGATTGGAATATAGACACTCACCGCCAGCGTGAGCTTCCAGCCATAAGCGAAGGATATTGCCACCGTAATGATGAAACCAATAATCAGGTACATAAAGTGAGCTACTTTTTCCGAAATTCCATCCCGAATTTTTTCAATGTCACTAAATCAAACTAGAATTAGTAACTGCAAGCCATTGACATCCCACTTACTCTGTCATATTTTGTGCAAAATTCTGCTTGGTTGCAGTATCATGCCAGCTAATGTCTTGCCTCATGATGGATCGGAAGAGTTTCATTCTCATTCGTGTCACTTGCTTCAATGCGATCAAATTAAAAACGTCAACCGAAAAAATTCCCGAGAACAGCATCACTACCGATGTGATGGTTAACAGTAGTCCATAAGAAATGGAGTCATTGTACAACTCCTTGTTGTTCTCCTCTTTCGTAGCATTTGTCCTGTTAAGGTAATAGTTAGTAAGTTTATGGCTAAAATTTCAATCTTCAAACTCACAATGGCTTACCACCTCCTAAAAGTGGTAAGAAATAAGTGGTGGAGCTGGTGCCAGTAGCTAAGGTTCTATCGACCAACATCGCTGTAAATTCACTGTAAATTATAACTACAGCTGGCAGAGTCAAAGCCTTGATTCCTGACATAATGAATCCAAGAAAGAGCAGGAATATTTCACAGGGTGTTGTAAAACGAAACAGCTTAAAGAAACTCACAGGTTTCGTTGGCTCTGTTTGCTCTCCTTCACATTTTTCTGAGGAAGTCTCCTCTCCCACCGAAGACCTTAAAATAACATAAGAAAAATGTATTTTTCTTAAACTAATTTATCGATTTTCCTTGACGAAAATTCAATCAAAAAATACTTAATAATTAACTCAAAAGCTAGTATCGTAGAACCGACATCACAATGAAGTATATGATGCGTGCGTCTAGAAAGATCGCTAGAAAAGCCAACAATGAGGTCAGGAAAGTCAATTGGAAGTTTAATTTTCAATTTAAATTTATTACCATGCATCGTCAGTAAGGTGACGATGAGTTTGTTAATGAAATATATGGTACCCGGATGCAAGTTAGGATGCCCTTGAAATGTTTGGTTTAAAGTATTGCTCACCATTTTTTAAATAAATTAACGTTTGTCCGAACGAAACTGACCGAATTACTAGTGCCCGTATTAAAAACAACTACTTTTCATTTATTTTGTAAGCCGACAGCAATAATTTCTCTAAATATCTTTAAACTAACGACGCATGAAAAACTAATACATTTTTTGTTCTTGTCGATTCTCATTAAATTGGATACCAACACAACTAAAGTTCAAATATGCGTTGCCTTACTCCGAATACGTGAAGTTGTGCGTGGCAACAATATATCAGGTAAAATTAATTAATTTAGGGTTTCGATACTGGATTTTGAGTTCGGGATTTCTTTTAGGGGAATTTTCATCTTGAGTTTTGACTCAGGGCATTTATGCAAAAGAAACGTTCTCTAAGTAAAGATCGATCCAATGAAAAACCATCTGCAATAGTGAGTTAAAGGTGAATTAAGCCATATTTTCCTAAATCCCAACCGGTGAATCAAAATCATCAAACTACCCACTGTAAAGGTGAGAACAGGGTTTGCCTGAACAACAAAGTCGTTTTGTGGGTTTATTTGTATTTCAATTTATTTACACTAAAATTCACTTATTTTGTTTTTATTGTTATTGGATGATGTAAAGATACCAAATTACCATAAAACAATCTTTTAATTTTATTTGGATTTATATTTTGCATATTTTTTTAATTTTCACATTAAATTTGTATTTCTCACATTTTCGTTGGAATATTTTCACAGGTTGCCCTAGTGATCCTCAGTGAGGCATGCAGAAGAAACTTATTGTGATGCTTTATGCTGCAAGAACTTTCGAAAAGGCTTCTTTAATTTTTATCCACAACCGAATGCACCCAGTATATCGCGAAGACTGAGAGTTTTGCAGACTTCTAATTCGTCTTAAATAAGATCGATCTTCATTTGAAATTGCTTTCGATTGTTTTGCATGGTTTTGCCAATTGTCCCATGAGGCAGCTATCTAAGTCTCTGTCGGCTTATACCAACTAGTATACAACGACAAAGTCTCATAGCTCAGTAATTGAAATTAAAAATTCACAAATGTATCTATTAGAAGGAATGTGTATTTCAATGAAGTGTTAGAAGACGTTAAAGGGTTCAGAGATCGTTTTTTCTGACGATAGCTTGACTTTGACGAAATACAAACATTTTTTATTGAGATGCTCTCTGGTCATTCGATTTGATTGATATTATGTGTAATATTTGGTGCAGATTCATGCTGTCTGAGGCAAACCTGGGTTTCGGGAAGATAGTACTCTAAATATTTTCGTCAATGAAAATTCGATTTAAGTCGGACCGCCAAGGTTAGTGCCATAATAGCCATTGACACTGATTATGGGTAAATATACAACTTATTGTAAGTCTGGTACCGCGACATGCGCTGAGTGGGTAGTTTCTTTGAGGAATGAAGATTATGTGTTATCTTAAAATAAATTGTTTAAATAATTCACTATTTAATTAAGAGCTGATAAGACAATATATTCAAAATGTAGGAGCTTGTAAGAACTTATGCACTTAATAATTTGTGTTGTGTAAGCATTGGTATAGAGTATTGACTAGATAAGATACCCCTTTTTCATTATAGAGTATTTGAATTTAAAAAAAAAACGACTTGTCAAAATTGTCATTAGTTTTTCACATAATAAAAGTCCACAGAATTTACCGGTCATCTCATTAAATGTGGATTAAATTGGTTAATTAATCAGATTGGAAAAGAAGATTTAATGAAATTTAACATTTAAAACTCAAAGATGTTAACACAATTAGTAAGATCCAGTAAATTAAATTAGAATTCAATAGCATCTTCCCGAAACAAAATTTAAAAAAATATTATTTTTTTGGAGTGAAAATTGAAGTTTCAAACATATTTTTCGTTGAAAAGTTATTTAAAGCCAGAGCTAGTTTTTCAGCCATTATTTTCTGTGCATAATTTTTAATACGAACTGTTCCATGAGATGTACCTTTCCAAAGCAAAGACTATTCTTGAAGTATTTGTTACTTTCTTTGCAAAAGGAAAATGGAGAACCATTGGAGGAAGACAAGATCTGTGACGGAAACAAAGTAATATGTTAAAAAAAATGTGCACGACTGGGTCGCACGTACTTGCTCTTATGTGCATAATTACAATGGAAAGCAAGATCTTTGACAGAAACAAGTAACATTTGCGTTGAAAATAACACAGTTTGAACTTATAAAAAGTATTAAAAACCACAATACTTAACCGTTTTTAGTTAAAATGAAGTATGCCATCACTCGTCTTAAATAACAAAGAATTTATGAAAAATGTATTTCGAAAATTGTAGGAACGGTTTTCATAAAATCCTGTTTTTTTTATTTTTAGTTTTTTGAAAAAAAAAAATTATTTTTTAAATTTTCGTATGCAGTTTTTTAGAATTTGTTAAAATACATGTGATTATAAAATTTAAAATAATTTTTTTTGATTAGTTTTCAAAATATTGATTTTTCAAAAAAAAAAAATTCAAAAATTAATTTTAATTAGAAAAAAAAAGTTATTCAAAATGTTGATATGCAGAATTAATTTGGCTATTTAGATCTTCTTAAATATAAAATTTGACAGAAATCCAAAGAGCCGTAACCGAGAAAGCCAAAAATTAAAAAAAAACCGTTATATGAAAGGTCCCGTTAATAGACTTTTCCCGTATATGTGGTTTTAATAAAATGATAGCCAATACCAACAAAAGAATTCTCAAAATTGTTCATTAAAATCGTTGAAACCGTTTACGAGAAAAATAAGATTTTCTTAAACGGCAGGTACCGTTATTTTTAGGGCTAAAAATAAAATTTCAATTTTCCCTATGGGGAATGCCAAAATAATCACACACACTAAGTTTGAAGATAATCGATTAAGACGTTTAGGCTGCAGCTCGTTATACATACTGACAGTCAGACAGACAGACAGACAGACAGAAATTTTTTCTCGATCACTTTTTTAGACTTCTCTGTGATCGTAATGTCATGTTTGATTGTTATCTTAATTTTTTTAATATTCTCGAATCTTAAACTTGCCTTATAGTCCCTATAATCGCAAGTAAAAACGTTATAAACTTAACAAAATTGTTAAAACCACAACTAACGTAACGGTTTCTAGTAAAAAACAATAATAATAATGAATTGAAGGTTTTAATAAAAACTCTATATAATACTACGTTGTAAAAAAAATAAAATTTAAAAAAAACAACAAAGTGGAAGACTCAGAACAAATTTTGGACTTTGTTGAATTATTGATTCGAAATAGCTTTTAACGGCCTTTAAGTACACCAAAAATTGGCCGGTAACTCATTTGGACTCTTCAGTTGACTTTGAGTACCTTTGCCAAGACGCAACTTTCGATTTGAAGAGTCCAAGTGAGAAACGCCAATTTTTGGTGGACTTAAAGGCCGTTAAAAGCTATTTTGAATAAATAATAATACATTTTTGAAAAAGGTATTTCGAAAATTGATAATTAAATAAATTGCACGACTGGATCGCACGTACTTGGTCATATGTGCGGTCACATCGTCGAATAAAATTTAAATAAAATGCACGACTGGGTCGCACGAACTTGTTCTTAATTTTTTTTTATTTTTTTTTTTCATTTTTTTAATTTGTTTAAGAGTTTTCGAAAACTAAGTATGCAATAAAATTTGAAAACTAAATATCAATCAAGGAAAACAAAATTTTGCAAATCATTAGTCCAGTTTTTTTAAAAAGTGTTTTTTTTGAAAAACTTTTCAAAAAAATATTAATAAAATTTTTGTTTTTAGTATGTCAATGGGAAAATCTGTAGTTTTCATATGGGAAAATTATAAAAAAAAATTCAATCAACCCGTTTTCAAAATATTTCGAAAACCATTTTTTTTTAGAAAATTTTTAAAAATCGAAGAAAAAAGTTTTTGAAAATTTTGAAATGCAATATTAATTGAATTATTAATGACTTCCTGTGTGCCAAATATTATTGGTTTAAAATAAAACCGCATTTGAAAAAAACCGTTATAGAACAAATTTCGAAAAATTCATTCTGACTGCAATGTCTGTTGTTGTAAAAAAATAGCACTTTGAAAGTTTTATCAAAATCGATGGAGCCGTTTTCGAGAAAATGAAACTTTTTGCTAAAGGTACCGTTATTTTCCGACCTAGAGACAAAATGAAAAACGTCCCCCGAGATACATACTACCAAATAAATACTAATCACTAAGTTTGAAACAAATCGGTCCATCCGTTTAGGCTCTAGAGGTGCGAACAAACGGACGGAATTTCCGGACCCCCTTTTTCGACTTCTCTATGATCGTAATTTCATGTTTGATGGTTATCTCAAAATTTTTAATCTGCACGAATGCATAGCTTGTATTATAGTACCTCTATAATCACAAATAAAAGAAAATTATGGATTAATTAAAAAAAAAAAATATTTACAATTAAAAAAAATCAAACAAATTATAAATAGAAACAAAATTATTCGAAATATTGGTAACCGAAAATGGTGAAAATTCAATTCTATCATCGTAATGTCTCGTTTGATTGTTATCTGTATTTTGTTTTATGTGCATGAATCCTACGGTTGTCCATATAATACCTACGTCCCGACACGTCGCTAGTAAAAACAAATCCTTTAAACAAATTCTTAAAATACGTGTGAAACTCACAGATTTCTAGAATGACCAGAAATGCGATCGAAGAGATTAAGGTCACCTTTTTAGTTCTATTAGACAATTATTCACTAAAACATTCAATACTTTCCACCACAGTATAATATGTCAAAAGCTATAGCTTGAACCAAATCACTTGGCCAACGCTCAGTTGGGCAGAGAGAGGATTCAAGAGAACAAAAATGATGCGCAAGAGATATAATGAGAGATGAAATACTTTTTTTGAAAACTGGATTATAAGCCATCGTCATACCTCATGCAAAGAAAGTCCATCGCTTTAACTTGATTGTGTGTATCTTTTAAAATTAATGAGATGATTAGAGAAATTTGAAGAGAGCTGCGCAGAATGACCAAGTGAATTAGTTCAAGCTATACCACAGATCTATATTATTTCTCATCAAAAGCTTTAAAAGCTTATCTCATCATAAATCATATCTCTCAGAAAGACGTCAAGCATTTTTTGTTGGAGATCACAAGGTTTCAGATTTCTTGTCTATATAAACCGTAGTTCCGCAAGGATAAATTCCAACCCCTTCATTCTTTTCCATACACGTAAATAGGCGTTTTTCTTTTTTAGCCCCGAGCGTGGCCTAAACGAATAGAGCTGGCTCCGAATCGAGAGTGACTTAAGTGTTCAGGTCTTTAAAGAAACACAATTGAGCACTGAAGTGTCATCATGTCATTTTGCACAAGAAACGAATGAAGTTAGCCGCACTCAGACTTTCGCTCGATGTGCTCTGTTATTTTTTAGCGAGCTCATCGAGCGAGCCCCGATCCAGCTCCGAGCTAAACACGAAACACAAGTTGAGCGCTAAAAGCGCTCCGAGTTAGAAAAGAAACACAGTTCTTTTTTTACAACTCAGTGCCCCACTCGAAGCTTAACAAAAACGCCTAATGAAACTCCAAAAGTTATTCACCACTGTGGTGAAGATTTTTTAGCAGAGAATTGAACTGGAACACCTTTATAACGCGACCTGTTGGCAAAGCTTTTGCTTTTTGTAGCTCTTCAATTGCCTTGGCCAAGAAACTTTATCCTCTTGGAAACTAGAAAATGCTTGCGGAAACTCTTGCAATACGCAATACCGATCTTAATAAATATTTAGGGTTTGAGTTTTTTATTGCAAATTGGTCCGTAATTTGTCTCCAAAGAGAATTTCGGCGCACGCCTTCAAGTAAATGGACCATAAAGCGATTTGTGAAATCTTTTTCTGAGCGTGGGACAATCGCTCGAAGGCCTTATTGTCGAATTCCTTCAGTTCGGACAGCCGAAACAAATGCTGCTGTTGCTGCTGCCTTACACTACAAGCGTTTCCACAAGAAATTTGTCTGCTCAATTGGTTATCAGCAGACAGACATTGCAGACAATTATGCATTAGGCATTTGAATTTGTTTCTCTATAAAATTCAAATAACAAGCAAATTGAACGCCGCAGACTTTGCAATCCGCTTGGAATTTCGCCAGAAGCTACTGCAAATGGTAGACGAGTACGAAATCATCCTTAGCAGTATTTTTAAGTCGGATGAAGCCCACTTAAATGGTAATGTGAATAAACAAACTGTCGAATATGGAATGAGTCCAACCCACAAATTCTTCATGAAACTCAAATTCATCCACTTGGAGTCACAGTGTGGTGTGCAGTTTTCGCACGCTGCAGGGATTTTTTGAGGGAATTTTTTTTCCCAGAACTACGCAGGAGGAGAATTCCTTTCAATTCTGTATGGTTCCAAAAGTATGGAGCTAGTTGCCATGTCACGAGGCCTGTAATGGCAGAGTTACATCAAAAATTCAACAACAAAATTATTTTTTCTGCATTTCGCTGACCTCCACGTTCTCCAGATCTGACAGCATCTTTTTTTTTTTTATAATTTACACGCGTGAAAGGGATTTGTGTGTACCCTTAAAATGTTTAAACACCGCACGGGCATTAGGGAAATGAGGAGAGATAAAAGAGGAGATACCGATGCAAATTAGTTTTATCAAAATGGGAGGGAAACACAGAGCCTGGCAAAGCATTTCAAATTCGTGTAGTACGACTTAAGAAAGAATCTCTATACTTAACAGTACGTCCGAAGTTAGGCTCAAGGGTAAACTGATGGGCATTCCTAGCAGTTCGAGTATCACGGTTGAATAGTTTCAGGGGAGGAATGCAGCTGGCTATTTCGCTAGAGCATTGTTTGTAAAAATAACGATAAAATAACGAAAGGCACGAAACATTACGGCGGTGTTCAAGAGATGTAAATGTTTGTGTTATTGTTCGATCGCCTGTCATTTTCAAAGCTCTTTTTTGAATTCTATTTAGAAAACTCAAGTGGGTTATAGGAGCCAAATATGGGAATTATACTCGAGTTTCGGTCGAATATTGGCTATCATTTGATTAGTACCACATATATGGGAAAAGTCTATTAACGAGACCTTTCATATCACGGTTTTTTTAATTTTTGGCTTTCTCGGTTATGGCACTTTCGATTTCTGTCAAATTTTATATTTTTTAATTAATTTTGCATATCAACATTTTTAATAACTTTTTTTCTAATTAAAATTAATTTTTGAAATTTTTTTTTTTTTCTAAAATCAATATTTTGAAAACTTATCAAAACAAATTATTTTAAATTTTATAATCACATGTATTTCAATAAATTCTAAAAAACTGCATACCAAATTTTAAAATATAATTTTTTTTCAAAAAACTAAAAATAAAAAACAGGATTTTATCAAAGCCGGTCCTACAATTTTCGAAATACATTTTTCATAAATTCTTTGTTATTTAGGACGTGTGATGGCATACTTCATTTTTACTAAAATCCGTTAAGTATTTTGGTTTTTAATACTTTTTATAAGTTCAAACTGTGCTATTGTCGACGCAAATGTTACTTGTTTCTACCAAAGATCTTGCTTTCCAATGTAATTAGGCACATAAGAGCAAGTACGTGCGACCCAGTCGTGCCCATTTTTTTTTCTTGTGGGGCTATTGTAAACAAGAAGTCTATAAGACAAAACAAACAAATTTGACGACTTTAAAACAATGCATTAAGTCGACAATTGAAGCAGTTCCAAGGTCAACTCTAAAGAAGGTCATGGAAAATTTGCAGAAAGGATGCCGCACCTGCGTCAATGAGCGTGGTGGTCACCTGACAAATGTTATTTTTAAACGGTATCAAAAAAAAATAAATATATATTTACGCAAAGCAAAATTATTTTAGTTTCTTTGTGGAGCAATATTTATCAGCCACCCTGTACTTCATGAAAATCGTGAATTCTACATTTCAATCTCAATTATAACGGGTGATTTTTTTGAGGTAAGGATTTTCATGCATTAGTATTTGACAGATCACGCAGGATTTCAGACATGGTGTCAAAAAGAAAGATGCTCAGTATGCTTTGACATTTCATCATGAATAGACTTACTAACGAGCAACGCTTGCAAATCATTGAATCTTATTACCAAAATCAGTGTTCGGTTCATTCACCGTAACGTTGCGTCCAACAGCTTCTTTGAAAAAATACGGTCCAATGATTCCACCAGCGTACAAACCACACCAAACAGTGCATTTTTCGGGATGCATGGGCAGTTCTTGAACGGCTTCTGGTTGCTCTTCACTCCAAATGCGACAATTTTGCTTATTTACGTAGCCATTCAACCAGAAATGAGCCTCATCGCTGAACAAAATTTGTCGATAAAAAAGCGGATTTTCTGCCAACTTTTCTAGGGCCCATTCACTGAAAATTCGACGTTGTGGCAGATCGTTAAAAATCGTTAGTAAGTCTATTCATGATGAAATGTCAAAGCATACTGATCATCTTTCTCTTTGACACCATGTCTGAAATCCTGCGTGATCTGTCAAATACTAATGCATGAAAATCCTAACCTCAAAAAAATCACCCGTTACATATCCAGCAAACAGCAATTCTTTTCGAGATTCTTATGTCAAACTAAGCTTAGATTTTTAATCTAAAAAAACAGCAATATTGCTTTTTTCTTATAAATTTATTTCTAAAATCAATTTCATATATCATTGGTTTTTCCAATATCTTTGCTAACTGCAGTCAGCGTTCTAAGCCCTTCTAATCTATGACAAGAAATAGAGATTCTTAACTAAGTATAACGCCTTAATTTCCTCATCTCAATACATCAACTTTATTGTTTTTATAATAATTAAATTTAAATAATAAAAAAAATTCCTTAAATCTAATAAAATATGCGTTTGTTTAAGAATTAACGTTTAACAATATTCTTTATACATTGATATTACAAGTCTTACTTCTAATGGAAACAAAATTATGGCTAAACTCTGCGTTTCTGCTTAAAAAAATAAAGTTTTTTTTCGAGATTCAAGATAAAAAAGAGTAACAAAGGGGACAACATAATCTTAAGACATTCGTCAACGTCATCATATTTTTTTGAAAAATATATCACAAAAGTTTAAAAATGTACATAAACTTAACGGTACAGTAAAAGATCTGTAACTGTTTCCTTATAAAGATATTTACAACCTTCCGGTAGACGGAGAATCTTCTTCAGACATAGACTTCTCCATTTTTAGCTTCTGGAGTTCGTTTGGTAAGAGTTGTGGGAGCTGAAGTTGAATTCTCGGTAACAGGGTTGGGCATGAGGCTGTTATTGTTGTTGTAGCTAGTTGGGTTTTCGTTTGATTTAGTTGCGATTTGAGGATTCGAAGAATTGTTTCGAGATTCCATTTGGTTTTTGAGTGATCTTTGAGAGAGCTTCCGCTCGAGTACATATGAATCTCTTATGAAGGCATCATTAAAACTACTCGTTCGAGAGATGGGTGTGTGGTTTTCGTTTTTCACAGCAAGGAATCTGTTATTTGATGGATTTTGAGATATTTCGGAAACTGATGCTGGTGACACGGAACGAGGTATGGACAGAGAAAGGGGTATCGTGGATATCATGTCAGTGGTATCGAAGACAGCATTAGTTGTAGTTATCTGAGGCATGGGAACTATATTCAGCGTTCCCGAAGGCATTGAGTCGGACGTTGATGTGGTCACTGTGAATGGGAATGAGAGTGTTGTCACCGGTAGGCCTAGAAAATCAATGAAATAAGATCCTTCTTTGTTAAAAATTTAAATGTATATTACTTGTTGGACTTAGGGACACAGTTCCAAAATTGACGTCCTGCAGGTTCTTTGGAAGAACAGCTTGAGCGAGAGCAGCTGTTGCCGGATGGCCCGGGATGAGAGTGTTGTTTGATGAACAACTATCCATCTCCTTGATGGGCGAAAGGAGAAGCGTTCCGAGAACCTGACCATCTTGGCCGCTAGCATATGGATACATGTTGTGCGATGAGGCTAGATGTGATGCCATAAGCTCAACACCACTTCCTCCTGATGCACTAGTTCCCGTCGTTCCGGGAGTAAAGATTAGTTTGCTTTCTTTCTCCACACCTTCCTTGGTAACATCTGGAGTAGGAATGCGAGGTCTGTTCTTGGGCACAGCCACATTGAGACCATTAATATTAAGTCTAGAACCTGAGTTTAAAAGAAGAAAATATTAACTGTTAGTTGTAATCACCTAATATCGGAACTTACTCTGCTTATGCAATTGCTTTTGGGCCCGCAATGACTTCCGGTGGACAAATTTCTCATAGAGGCTCGGCTTGGATTGGAGTTGTTGATGCTGTTGTTGCTGTTGAAGAATCGCCAATGGTAATCCAGACTCTGGACTTGAGTAGACCGAATTGAGGCGGTTTCGGTTGAATGCTGTACCGCCGGATGAGTAAGCTGTCGACTGACTTCGCATCGACCCCATTCGGGAGAGCTGACGGGTGAGCCAATTGTTCTTTCGACGCTCAACCATTGGTGTATCGACACTTTCCTAAAGGAAGAGATATGAGAATTTTTGTACAGAAAATTTAGTTTGAATGTTTCTTACATAATCAGCGTACAATTCATCGGTCATTGTACGTTTGGTAGGAATGATGTTGGCATACATTGCATCGGCGGTTTTAACTTTATATTTTTCTGCCGAGCCCTTGGGTTCATTGCGTCGATAGTGCTCCGAAGCAACAGTGTAGGGTAAGTCTTTGGGCACAACACATTCCCAGTACTGATCCCGCAGCAGCTCGGGATGCTCTTCGTGCATCTCATCGACGATCATGTAGGAAGCCTGAAATTAAAAATGTTGTAGTTTTTTTTTGGATGTTTGTTTCACAATCACGCCTGAATAACTTAACAGATTCGGTTAAAATTTGATTCTTAGATGAATGAAGTGCTGGCCTAAAAAATAGGGTAATTTTTACCCTGAAAAACTTGTATATTGCGTCAGAAATTCTTGAATTTAAATACTACAGGAAGTTTCCAACTGCTTACAAATTCAGGAGTGCAGACTAAACGTATCTTTTCGTTTACTCCAATACTTTATGCTGTTCCTACCGATATAGATTTAAAATTAATCTCACGAAACGTTTTGCTAATTTAAATCAAGTTCCACCCAACACAACTTTCAGTTTTTAATGTTTTTTTTTTTTTTTTTTTATTTTCACATTCAATGCTATGTATTGATAATAAGAAGACGTTTAAAAAAATGGTTTCCAATTACCAATGTTAGCACCACGAATACCACCCAATTATGAGCGATTTTTTGGCAAAGACCTAAGTATCTTTTGTAGTTACTGCATGTCGCCAATATACATGTCTATGAGCCAACGAATACCTGTCCTGCATTTATCAAAACTTTAAAACTTATCACCAACTTTAGTCGACATGTCATTTTAACAATAAATAACACTTTTTGTTGCAAATGAATCGATAATACAAATTAGTTTAAATGTTCAAGCTAATTTCGATACAATCGGGTCACGTTTTCAAGTTTAAGTTTTGGATATCTATAAAAAGAAAAGTGAAAACATTTTTAGTTCGGTTCAAGTGCTTTTGCTGTGAAACTAAACAATCTCATTAATTTGTTGTCACGTTTTTTTAATTTACTAACACGAATGAAAAATATGTAAAAATACGTCTTTATAATCATTATGTAAAAAAAAAAAAAATATATTTTGAGTAAGACTTAAGAAAATTGCCCTTCATGCACATTACAAATGTAAAAAGTCAATGTTGACATCCAAAGTAAATTAAAACAAATTCTGAGCTTTTATTTCTGTATTTCAAACCAAAACTACGGGCTACGAAGGCCTATGGAAAAAAATGTAAATATTGTAAACAGGTTAAAATTTCTTTATTTGAATCCAGTTTATTTGAACTTTTATAAAATAAAATAAACTTTATAAAATACTGGTTTCAATGTTATGAATCTGATATTAAGATTTTTTTGTTTTGAGGAATTTTGGTTTTGATTTACGTAGTTAAATAATATAAATCAAACGATATTTTGTATACATAAAACTGTCCCATTGGTTTAAAAAATTTTAATATTTCTTGCCAACAGGATCGCAGGTTAACTGGTCGGCATATATATTGCTCAGAACCATACAGGTTACCCCATGAATACCTTTAATCAAGTCAGTAATAAGTGTATTGAGGAAGAAAAGAATTAAGAACGAACGTACATCAGAATTTTAAAGCCCGCGGCTTTACAGAAATCGTATTTTATTTTTTAAAGACACAACAAATAATATGTACCGCCCCGTGACACACGGAAACTTTAACGCGCCATCTATTGTGCGGTAGTAGTACAAAACTGACATAAAAATATACATTGTCAATGTTTCGTAACTCATGAACATACGAATAAAAACTAGAATAAAAAATAAAACACCGACATTTTGAGTTGATTGTTTTTTTACTTAGAATTTCTTAATTCACACTGTCTTTTATTCAAATATTCATAACCATAAGTGATGCCAAAGTAAATATAGTAAAAGTCTAAGACAGGGTTACCTTCGGGACACCTTAGTGTCAATTTGATACTTTTTCGAACATTCGGTTCACCAGGACATTTCTTTTTAAGAATTCATCGTTTTTGGACACTTTTAGATATTAAGCTAGCGTTTAAACACTTCTTGAAATAAACAAACAATTTGTTCGAAAGAATATCTGAACTCCGGAACACAACACAAAATAATTTGTCCATATAAGCAAGGAACTCCTGCAACTCCGTCATTGAACGAACCAAGGCAAACTTGCTGGATGGTATACCTCCGATTCTTCTGAAGAGGTGTTCTTCCACACTGACAAAGCCACTGCGTAAGCTTTTCCATAGCTCCTACTCTTCTGGAATCTTTCCTAGAAGATGGAAAACAGCATTGTTCCAGCCTGTCCCTAAGAAAGGTGACCCATCCTCCCCCTCCTCCTACCGACCCATAGCACTGACATCCCTTCTTTCTAAGGTCATGGAAGCACTGATTAACCGTCAGCTCAAGGAATATCTCAAAGATCGAAAGCTTCTCCATGACCGTCAGTACGGCTTCCGCAGCAACCGTTGCACTGGTGATCTGATGGCATATCTCACCGAACAGTGGAACAAATCTTTACATCGCTTTGGTGAAAGTAAGATTATTGCTCTTGATATCTCCAAGGCATTTGACAGAGTTTGGCATGAAGCTCTTTTATCAAAAATGCGTGCTTTTGGGATCGATGATACTCTTGTTCGTTGGATTAAAAGCTATCTTCTGGACCGTTCAATACAAGTTGTATTGGGCGGATTCAAGTCTGATTCTCACAAAATAAATGCTGGTGTGCCCCAGGGCTCTGTTCTGTCTCCGACTCTTTTCTTGATTTTTATAAATGATCTTCTGTCTGTTACTTGTAATCCACTTAACTGTTTTGCTGACGTTTCTACCCTCAGCTTTTCATATTCGTTCGATAATTCACGTCCTTCGCCTTTGGACGTACAATTGCAACGGTGCCGTATGTCAAGCTCATTAAACTCCGATTTATGCAGCATTGTCAAATGGGGTAATAGGAATCGTGTGGAGTTTAATGCTTCGAAAACCCAATGCTGTCTTCTTTTGTTAAAGCTTAACATACCCCTAACGCCATTGTCCATGAATGGCACTTACATCGAAGAAACCGAAAAGCTCTCAGTACTCGGTATGTGTGTCAACGACGACCTCCGTTGGAACGACCATATATTTGAGATCGCTAAGAATGCTGCTAAGTACTTAGGTTTTCTGTATCGGTGTAAGAAGTATTTTTCCCCATCTGATCTGGCTACAATTTATAAAGCGTTTATACGCCCTAAACTCGAGTATAACCACCTCTGGGCGGGTGCCTCGCAAACATCGCTTCACCTGCTTGATAGAATACAAAAAAGAGCCAGCTGCACTCCTCCCCTTAAAATTTTCTCCCGTAATACTCGTCTCGCAAGGAATGCTCATTAGTTCACCCCTGAGCTCAATTCCGGACGTACCGTGAAATATAGGGATCCTTTTTTTAGCCGAACAACACGAACTTGGAATAGTTTACCCGGCGAGATTTTCCCTTGCCATTTTGATCTGCTTACATTCAAAATCAATGTTTATCGACACCTCCTATCTCTCCCCTCCCTATCTTCCTAATGCCCGCGCAGTGTGTTCTACATTAAAAGGGAAACAAATAGTTCCTTGTGCGCGAGATAATTATAAAAAAAAAACAGAAAAAAAATATACATAACTATTATTTCTGTTAACACGATTTTTGCCTTTGTATTTGGATTCGCCTTCCCATGTTCACAGCACACACAACACGAAAATCTGCAAATGGTTATTAATTCTTATTCTATCCCTTAAACTGAAGGTGTGTTTGCTTAAAGAACTGAATCCTGTTTGGGTAACATGTTCCAGGACCAAAATTGGCCTAGCCGTTCTCATTTGATGAATTACTATACATATTTCACACCAGAAATTGAAAAATCGAAAATTGATTTTTGTATTTTATATTATTTTCATATAACCAACCAACATTAAATTTGAAAAACTTGACAGATTTTGAACACATTTTGTAACTACGGTGACGTTTGTGGTTTTGTCTATAATTGGGCCGTTTTCGTTAGTATCCAGAAAAAGTAAATCCGAGCAACGCCGGGTAAGTCGGCTAGTATTTTAAAATATATATTTATGTTATATTTTTTGTATGGACACTTTTTTAAATTTTGGACTCCTTTTTGGAAACTTTTTGAAGATTTGTAGAGGAAACACTGTTCTACAGTCAAAGAGGAATTGGAATGATATCGAAATTAATGTAGCAATTGAAAGCCTGGAGCAGACTTTCACAAGAGCGTTAGATGACCAAAAGTTGTCAAACAATCCAAAGGTACGAGCACCTCTTTTAGTATGAACAAAGCCTTTACGTCAACAGATAGCGTTAAATTATCAATCCAACGGATTTAGCAGCCAAACCTAAAAAAAAATCGAATGAAGATAGCAAGCCGTCAAGCGATTCTGTTGAGGTGCCGGATTTATGCATAGTTATGATGTGTCGCCTTAAAATTTAACACAACAAAGACTAGCCTTCAGATTTCTCCCATAATTTTTAAATGCGGCTGCAAGATCCTGAGTAAGTTTGTGGCGGTTATGTATCCATCAGCTATTGATTTGCTTATACAGCATCTGGCAAAAGATTCTTTTACAGGTTACGGATTATGATATGGGTCAAACAAAACCAAAGAGATTGGCGGTTCCCAATCGTAGACGAGTCACTATTATGGGAAATCAAATTTTAAACCAAAGCAAGATGAACATTGATTGGAAAGTAAAATGTTCCACTCTTAAACGGATTTTCGAGTTTTTCTTTATATTAACTTTTCTTTTCAACAAGTAATTAAAATTAGTAAAACTAGGTCTGAACTCACCCAACGAATTTTCCGGCTTTGGAAAATCACCAATAACTGGCTGAATTCGGATGAATGAGGAAAAGAGTGTGAGAGAGAACAGCATACGGATACCGGGTACAGGTTCGACATGTATGTTTTCATGTATTAGAAGAGAGGCACAAATGTGCAGAAGGAGAAAGGTGAGGGCAGACCTAGGCTGAATTAGATTTATGGCGGCACTTTTTGTGAAGCTCTGAAATCAGAAAGGTTGAAAAAATAAGGAAAAGAAAAGTTAAAAAAAAGAGGAATTTTAAAATTAGTTTTGAGTGAAGAGTAAATTACAAAAAAAAAGAAAAAGGAATTCGGGTTTCAAAAAAAAGAAGGGGGTATAAGAGAAAACTAGGAACAATTGTCCGGAAGGGAGAATTAAATTTTGAGGACGAAGGGAATAGCTAAGTATATCATTATAGAATTCGTAGTCTCAATTTATTTTATATTTATTTTTTTTCTTTGTATCGCGTAAATCGAGAACTTTCTATGAAATTATCTGGAACAAATTGCCTTTTGAATAAGTATCCATATATAACGGCCTTTGTTTAAACGGTTCTAAAATGTCTCCTATTTACTGTTATTAAACGGTCTTTATTCAAATTCAATTCCAATATTGTACTTCGTTTTATCTTATTAGAAATCAAATTGTCAAATATCAATTTTTTTTCGGAAAAAATTGGGTTTTTAATCCAGGGCAACCACAGTTTTATCAAATAACATCACAAAATCCGCTGTTTGGGAAAATAACTTTTGTGTTTCATTTCTCATATTTATCGCTTTTTTATTAATATTTGTCGTTAGAACAACAACAAAATTGGTTTTAATTTTCCTATTATACAAAAATTCTGTGCTTAACTTTCATTTCATTGAAATATACATTTTTTATATTTTTGATAAACCCTTTACCACCCCTTAATTTCATCCATTCATTCGTGATATAAAACCAAAAAAAAAAATATCCTTCCACTGAACCCAACCAAGTCGTGGTGTCAACATTTATTCCTGTTGCTGAATAGCAACTCCTATCTTTTTCATCTTCAATCTGTCTGGCACAGACAGTTGGTTGGTTGATTTTTGTTTTCTTTTGCGGGGTAAAAATTTACTTGGAAAAGTCAAACTAATTATACAAAATTTATTTAACAATGTTAATAATCTCTCGCGTGTAAATAAGAGTAGCAATTGGCGCCCAACGTGGGGCATTCACAATGCCAAACCTAATAAATCAGCCACTTCAGTAAATTCTGCTACAAAAGAAATATAAATTAGGATATATGCACTTTGGATTTCGGGAAAAACATTCGACGCTGCACTCACTTCTAACTTCAGCACGACATCACTTTGGCCTCTAATAGTCATGGAATAACCGTCGGACGCTTTCTCAACGTCGAAAAAACATTTGACAAAAGTATGTATTGAAGCCCTCTTCTATAAACTCAATTACTAGGCTTCTTACTTAAACTATCAAAATAATTGTTTCTTTTCTTTTTTCCAGAAACTTCTTCGTGCAACTGCGAGGAAGTGCAAATAAACATTGAAGAGCATCAGAGCTCGAAGCGCTCAAACCAACCCGTTTAATTTGATGCGAGAAACTTATTCTCTTTGCCGAAGACTCGCTCAATTAGAGCTCATCAATATTTGCAGTCTTAGCTTTGAAAAAGGTTGAAGCCCATATTAGAAAACTCTTACACTTCTATCAAAAATAGGGGCATCAAAATCAACTCGAAGAAGTTTAAACTGGTCTGCTTCAGCACACCTAGATCCAGAAGACCCAATCGATTGACCGGAATCTGCAGAAGAAGAAAACGGCCATCTAGTGGGTAATTTAAATAATAACCTACGTTACTCCCTAGAACATCAGCAATCTGTCAGTGAAAGTCCCGTTGAAATCGGAGCAGCCGTTCCCGAGATTAGCCGGAATAAACAGAAAGAAAGACAGACAGACAAAAATTAAAAAAAAATTGTGTTTTTGTTATAAGTACTGAATATACTTTCTTATGCATCTTGTAAAAAGTAGTTATTTTGATATTTAAAAACAGACACTTCATTTTTACTTATTTATATAGATATGCACAGGGTTATTGCTTATCCATCGAAGGCAGATACATTTCAAAAATGAACAACTCTACATAGAAGCCTCCAGACAAATGCAGACAAACCAAGCTGGTAGGACAATTGCCAATCAACAACGAAACCCCATGCCGAAGTCCTCCTTGGAAGAAGAATGCCAGGTGCCATCAATGTATTTACAAGAAAGAAGTTTCCTTCTACATGAAAACACCAACAAATATGTATAAGTCTGGTTTGATTAATATTGTTTGGATCATTGATTCTATTATTCAATTAAAGGGTTCAGTGAAGAAGTTGAAGTTTCCGCAAGGCTTTCAATCTGATGGTTGTTTTTATTCAGGAATACAAATAAAAGCGTTTAAATTATATATAAATTATTGACTTGATAACGTCTTATAAATCGATGACAGGCTACACACGTACGAAATAACATGACTCATGCTGATAAGACTCATGACTCATGCTAAACCGCGATACTGTGGTTCTTTCAACCAAAATCGATCGCAAACAGCAGGCGAACATGAAAAACAAAATGGCGAAAATTCCCAAAATAATTTCACTCAAATTCAAAAAGAACAAGAAGAGAAAAAGAAATACAAAATAGGCGGAGTTTTGTTAAAGTAGAAAGTAGATGTAGATATTGGGTTGTGTGTGTATGGATATAACGAGAGGCCTTTGGGTGTGAGTTAACGGGCTGTATGTTGGTGTTGCTGCCATCAATGTTTTCTTATGACGTTATCACGTAAAATTATCGTCCGTAAACCGACTTTACAGACAACCAACTCGTTATTTCAGACTATTGTGAAATTCAAAGATATTTTTTAAGATCGATTCTTGAAACCATTGTTGTATAACTTCTTTGGATAAAACGCTAGCAGCAGACGAAGTTACCTAAGAGAAAAATTCATATTTTGCAAAACCTTCAGTTAAACAAGTTCACTTACCTACTTGCACTCTCTACTAGTCCAAATAAACGTAGCTTAATGGACGGACAGTCATGTTTGACTTCTGGTGAAACTGGAAATTCACTTAAATCTTGTGTTAAATAAACATATTTAGGGAACCGAAATGAAAGTCAAAGAAAACCCCCCGTTTAAGATGAATACTTTCCAGGTTAATAAAACCCTCACGAACTACACTCGTAAAGTACAATAATTTTTTCTCCTGAATTGTTTGTTGGTTTTTAAATGAATGGTTTTTTGATGAATCAACTTATTTATCAAAAGCTTTATGTTGCACGCTTCTATTAAAAAAAAAAAGATTTTTTCTTCACTTACCTTTATGTGTCGATCTATGAGCCAGTTAAGTTCGATGTCATCATCGTCTTCTCCAAACGGATTAATTAGCACCTCTGCAACTTTCAGCCAGCCCACATAAAAAACAAACTTTACAAAAAAAAAATAAAAAAATATATAATTGTTTGTATTTTTTATTAATTTTATAATTAAAAAAATATTAGCAAAAAAACTATCGAAGAATTCGTTATTGACATTTTAATTTTACACAAATTTTGAATGTTTTCTCAAATATTTTTTAAACACGGTTTCCTTAATTTATTTATTTTAGAGTTTTTGATATTATTTTTAGTAAAAAAAATAATTAGGAAATCATTGTGTTTTTTTTTTGTTGTATCTATTATATTTAATAGCCTACTTAACCGCATTGAGCTCAGCCTGCGAACTTTTATGTTGAACCTGAGCTATTAACATTTGCGGTTAGCAACAAACCGACTATGGTCCAAAATATAATTAACACAAATTTGCGGCACCCGTTCCGTTCAGCTAAGATATTTTCTAATTGAGCGATCTTGAACAACACAACGTAAATGAAACTTGTAATATCCATTGTGGTTAATATTGTTTTTTTTTTTTTATTACTTTGTTTAACAAAAAACATACTGGTATCTATGTACCTATAGCTACCTACTTTTAATTTGAGTGTTACGCCGATGGAGTACACCGGGTGGTTTGCGGTTATTAAGAATTGATATTTATTAAAGGCAGTTGAACCAATTAAAACACCCATATATGCCATGTCATGTGTGATTAAATAACTAAACCAACACACAAAGGTTATCACTTTTCAGAGCCAAATCGAATTTCATCTTAGAATGTTCAGCCAAAGCGGTGCCTCTGATTCTGAGGCTTTGTATCGGTTACAAACAATCAGGGGGGTAGGTGGTGACACGAGTAAAGTAGATTTTGAAATTTGCTTCTTTGCAATATCAATCCAATAATTAATAATGTCTTACGTATAAAATTCAGAAGAAATAACCCAAATGTCTGTGTTAAGAAACTTATTGAATGTTGGTTCTTGTCGATTCTCACTATTTCAAGGGATTGTCTTTTTGCCATAGTTGTCGTTCGTAAAACTGAAAATACTTCCAATTCTACTCATGCATAACTTCGAAATAAATAAAATAATAATTAATTTTCTTACTTTGTGTATCAGGTTTAAATGTTTTGCCCTTTATTGCTTAGAAAAACAGCTTTCTGCCTCAAAAAAGTGCTTTATAATTGGTAAAGGGAGAAGGCTATGTTTTGGAATGTATTTTATTTTAATAATGTGTTTTCAATATTTTCTTAAGAATTAGTAGTAATAAATAAATTAAATCAATCAGTGATTTTGGTAACAAGTCTTGTGATGAAAAATAATGGAAAATAATTATTGTTAGATAACGCAATGTGTTCATATCAAAACAAAAATAATTGTAAATAACTTCAACAAATATAATGAAAGCTATTAAATGAATTCTAGTTATTTTCAGAGTTTATTGGTGAATGAGTTTAATTTAGCAGAAAGGAATGTTGTTTAGATGTGGGACTTACTACCACTTAACAATTTTATTTAATTATTGTGCATTCTAGAAATTGCCTAGGGGATTTCATATAAATAAATTTACAAACAATTTAGAGCCATTCAAGAAATAAAGTCAAAAGACCAAATTGTCAACTCTGAAGGAAAAATTATATTGGAACTTTGCAATGATTTTGGTCTTAGTATGTTAAATGGATGTGGTTTTGGAGATCTGGATGGTGAACTTACGTTTTTTTGGAAGGCAAGGTGGTTCTACAATAGACTACTGTCTTGCTGGTGGAGACTGGTATTCCACCATAAGGAATTTTCGAGTGGGGGACCTTAACCTATCCGATCATCTACCAATTTCAATCGAAATTGAATTAGAAGTGAGAAAATATTCTCATTTGCTCATATTCAGCAACAACAAAGTCTTAAAATGATATAATCAACATGCCGAGGTAATCAGGACAAGAACAAACGAACTATAATTAGAAAAAGAGCCATTATTGAGGATCAAATATTTGCTGCTCTTAGAACTGGAAAAAATCATAAGTGAAGCAGCAAGCCTTATTAAAAAAACCGCAGCGTGTAAAAAAAGAAATGAGTGGTATGACATTTCCTGCGAAAAACTTAGAAAGAAATCTTTAGCATCTTTGAGATTACTGCGAAAATATAACTCTGAGCTTTAGAACAGCGTATCTGGAAGCAAATAGAAAGTATAAGCGTCACTGCAAAGACTAACAAAAAATTTATGAAGAAAACCTTGCTAAATATCTGGGGGAATGTAAGGATTCGAAGGAGTTTTGGTC
Organism: Platycheirus rosarum; assembly: GCA_963971375.1. Taxonomy (NCBI): domain Eukaryota; kingdom Metazoa; phylum Arthropoda; class Insecta; order Diptera; family Syrphidae; genus Platycheirus; species Platycheirus rosarum. The sequence continues at coordinate 300,448,681 of OZ020507.1, read as the reverse complement.
CCGCACAAAAAAAAATTAATGGCAACAAGAGAAAGAAGCAGGAAGCGTTGATAAACTTGGACGATTTCAGAGCACACTTCAGTAAACTTTTAAATGCACCAATTTCCGAGGAGCACTACAGTTTTAAATACGCTCGTCCCTATCTTCAAGACAACCTCCTAGACGAGGAAATTAAGAAGGAGGAACTGGAAGTAGTCTTGAATTCCATGAAAGATGGTAAAGCGGCTGGATCAAATGGTATTCCCGTAGAGTATTACAAATACACCTGGTTTTAAGGAAAAATTAGCAGAAGCTTTAAATATAATATTTAACTTTAGCATTCCCCCAGATCATTTTTATGAAGCTCTAATTTGGCCCATATTAAAAAAGGGAGACCCTACCGACCCCAGAAACTACAGAGGCATATCATTCCTAAATTCTTCGCTGAAAATATATACCTTCCTCTTACACGAAAGGCTCACCAAATGGGTAGAAATTAACCAAGGGTTAAGCGAGTATCAAGCAGGGTTTCGTCGAGGTTATTCAACGGTAGACAATATTTTCGTTCTGACTGGGCTGGCAAGAATGAAACTCAGCAACAATAAAAAGCTTTATGCACTTTTCTTTGATTTTCGGGCTGCCTTTGACACAATTGACAGGAAAGCTTTGTTCTTCAAACTTTTTAATTTAGGGGTGTCAAGTAAATTTATGCATTGGAAAAGCTTTATCAACAATCTTTTGCGCAAATGTTTGATGGAAAGGATAAATCTAAAAAACTGGAAATGACCCGTGGCCTTAAACAAGGATATAATCTTAGCCCACTAGTATTTGCACTGTACATCGATGACTTGGTACATTGCTTACCTTGTCGAGTCAGGAGAACAGTTATAGTTATTATGTACGCGGATGATATTGTCATTTTAGCTGCGTCTGCAACTTCACTTCAATTGATGACTAATAGGCTTGCAGAATATTGTAAAACATGGAGCTTGGAAGTAAACATAGAAAAGTCGAAAGTTATGATTTTTCAGAACGGAAGCGGAAGAGTGTCGAGAGAAGAGCAGTGGAAATTTGTTGGAAGGGACTTGGAAGTATTAAAACAATATACCTATTTAGGCATGGAGCTAAAAAGCACCTCAGATTGAAGGCGGAAAAACAGCTATTTGTGCAAATTGGCAAAGGATTTTTTATAATAAAAATATCGCTCTAAGCTCAAAATACAGGGTCTTCAATGCAACAGCGCAATCTATCTTGTTTTATGGAGGACAAGTTTGGGGGACCTACAAATTCGATGCTGTGGAAAACAAACTGCATTTTTTTCTTAGAAAAATCTTCTCGCTTCCAGTAAGTACACCAAAGTACATGTACTACCTAGAAAGTGGTCTGGCAACTCATTTCATCTCAACACTTAAGCTGAATGCGAACTACCTGGATAGGGTAACTAATATGAAAGACACAAGGCTTCCAAAGTTAGTTTGGAACTTTGCTGTTCAGTTTCAGAAAAGCTGGTATGAAGATTGAAAAAAACTGGCTGCGGACTGTGGTATCCCCTTCAACAAAGTTGGAATAAGTCAATCAGATTGAAGAATTTGCTTTACGAAGTAATAAAACTGATGAGAATGAAAGGTTTTGTTTTAGGGAAAGAGCGCGTGCATCTACAGAAAGGTCATTTTACTCAAAACTCTCTTACAACCTAAATGAGCTGAACTACTTCATCCCCAATTTCTCAGCGAAAAGCATCAGCACTATTTTCAAGGTCAGAGGAGAGATGCTGCGACTGAACTTTGTTCCACATTGCAGTGATCTGGAAATAATTTGTAGCTTTTGTGCAATATGAACAAAAAGGAAGATACGGGGCATTTCCTGGGTGTGTGTCCAGTTTTGAGGGAAACAATACGAGGTGTACTTGAAGTTCTAAGAATTCTTAACGGTGAAGGTGAAAACTGGATGCAGCTTGTGGCGTACTGTAAAGAAGCGATATCATACAGAAGCAGAATACTTCTAAAAATATTGTGTTTGTTTTTGTTTTTTTACTAAATTTAAAAGTTAAAAAACTAAAAGTTAATTAAACGTTTCACACATTTGTTTTTGTTTTAACTAAACTAAAAGTTTACTTCGCTTTTTTAATATTGTAAATTTGTTTTTTGTTTTTTTATTTTTTTTATAACAAAATCTTTTCTCTATTAGATTAAATAAAATATATATATACATAAGCAAAGTAGAATTTAATGCCATTCGGTCAGACGATATAATTTTGTCATGTCCTAACCTATTCATGAATTTAAATGGTAAAATAAAAAAATGTATATATAATAAATAAATCTAATCTAATCTAAAATCTAACGGGTGATTTTTTTGAGGTTAGGATTTTCATGCATTAGTATTTGACAGATCACGCGGGATTTCAGACATGGTGTCAAAGAGAAAGATGCTCAGTATGCTTTGACATTTTATCATGAATAGACTTACTAACGAGCAACGCTTGCAAATCATTGAATTTTATTACCAAAATCAGTGTTCGGTTCGAAATGTGTTTCGCGCTTTACGTCCGATTTATGGTCTACATAATCGACCAAGTGAGCAAACAATTAATGCGATTGTGACCAAGTCTCGCACTCAGTTTACTTTATTGGACATTAAACCAACCACACGAATGCGTACAGTGCGTACAGAAGAGAATATTGCGTCTGTTTCTGAGAGTGTTGCTGAAGACCGTGAAATGTCGATTCGTCGCCGTTCGCAGCAATTGGGTTTGTGTTATTCGACCACATGGAAGATTTTACGCAAAGATCTTGGTGTAAAACCGTATAAAATACAGCTCGTGCAAGAACTGAAGCCGAACGATCTGCCACAACGTCGAATTTTCAGTGAATGGGCCCTAGAAAAGTTGGCAGAAAATCCGCTTTTTTATCGACAAATTTTGTTCAGCGATGAGGCTCATTTCTGGTTGAATGGCTACGTAAATAAGCAAAATTGCCGCATTTGGAGTGAAGAGCAACCAGAAGCCGTTCAAGAACTGCCCATGCATCCCGAAAAATGCTCTGTTTGGTGTGGTTTGTACGCTGGTGGAATCATTGGACCGTATTTTTTCAAAGATGCTGTTGGACGCAACGTTACGGTGAATGGCGATCGCTATCGTTCGATGCTAACAAACTTTTTGTTGCCAAAAATGGAAGAACTGAACTTGGTTGACATGTGGTTTCAACAAGATGGCGCTACATGCCACACAGCTCGCGATTCTATGGCCATTTTGAGGGAAAACTTCGGAGAACAATTCATCTCAAGAAATGGACCGGTAAGTAAATTTTATGCGTTTTTTTTTTAAAAAGTTCTCAAGCTCTTAAAAAATCACCCGTTAAAAATCTAATTTACAAGCAGTGAATATTGCAATTCTTAAAAGTTTTGATATTTTACTGAATTCCTACCAGATGCTTCCAAGAAGCTTATCCTTAAATGGTTCACAAAAAACAACTTGATATTTGAAATTCAAACCATAGAAAATTATATTTTAAAAGAAACTTACTTGTAAAACAGTGAACAAAGGAAAATACAAGTCCGAGTCATGCTTTCCATTTCGATTTGGCATATTCGGGAGCATCTGTTTGCCCACAAGAGCGGCAATAAAATAAGTATACAACACCAGTGTCACAACCTGAAAAGATATAAATAAAAAAAAAATCGTTTTCTTCTTATAAAAACAGTTCGGTGGGGAAAATATTCCGCTTCCATCCTATTCACCACTTAAACAAAGGTCATGTGCCTTTTAAATGACACCGCACACAACTTACCTGTGTATACACCAAAGGCACGCAAACCGTATCGTAACCAATCAAGCCACCAAGCCTCTTCCGGATGTCAGACAATTCCACTAGAATTGTCTGAACAATATGATCGGATGAGATCAGACCGTCTTTGCGTGCACGATTGATGATATTCGTCGCCCACACCAAAGGCATCCAATACTTGGACATGGGACTCTTGGCATTCATGGTCTCGAAGATTTTCATCTCACTCTCGTGCATCAGACCAGCATCCACCAGATGCTGGGTCGATGGAAAACGTCGTTTAACGCGAAGTGAAATCCGCTGCAGAGTGATGACATAAGCCAAGACCATGTATCGCATAATATTGCGGCGCATCAACCTTCCTGTTTCATTCTGTAGGGATAAAATAAAAAAAAGAAAAAATAAAAGATTGGGTTCCAGAACCACCATGCAAACAAGTTCTTTAAGACACTTACTCCTCCATTGGCTGCATTGGAGTTAGGAATGGCAGCACTTATGAAAAGGGCAAGAGTATCTGGCCATGGTAGTAGTCTGTATTGCTCCCACCATCTCTTAACCACCAGACTCACATAGAAACCGAGGACAAAGGACATCGGAATGGTTTCACTCTGTTCACCGAAGTAGACTCGGATTTTGTCAAATATTCTGGAAATTCAAGATTGCTATTTAAAATATTCTTTTTCGATTTTTAATAACTTGTTTTAATTTAAGTCGTTGTACTAGCGAGAGGATATGATAAAGATACACGTTTCGCAAGGCAAAATGCCAATCAAAAACCTACAAAATGTGTTTTTTTTTTTTTTATCACGTATTAATTTTTTTTTTATAAATCATTTATGGATACAAATTAAACAAAAAAAAAAATATACTCACTGTTGTTGGAAATCATTTAGAACGAATCTATAGACTAAGTTAATGGTATAATATAAACATAAATAAGCAACCAATTCGCGCCACACCAGCTTGTAAACACTGCCATGCCATCTGAAAGATAGATAGAAAAAAATGATTTATTAGTTTTGTTTAGGGAAAACAATTAAATTTTGTGATTATCACTCTAACCGCATTAATGTCTATTGAAATTGATTTTTGTAAATTAGTTGTGTTATATTAAAAACTCCTAGGTAAGTCGCATTAAATTGCGATGATTTTTTATAACAAGTAAATTTTCTAAAGTTTTTAATGATCTGAAAATCATCTTTTCAATGTTAAAATATTCAGCGTATAAAAACCGAAATTTGTTCATTGTGAGTCGGCGGGAATGAATGGGACCTTCAATTATTCTCCGAATCTCAATATTAATTTATTTATTTAATTATTTTATTGCAGTTCGATATTTCTTACATTTACGTACATAGTTTATTTAAGAGATATAGAAAATTAAATTTTCAGTTAAGTTTATCTGTAACAATGTTTGTGGCCAAAAATCGGATTTTCTACGTCTAGAAAACCAGATTGCCTGTGATTTTTGAGCATTAACCTTTATTTTTCACTTATGAAAAAAAGTTTGTAAGATATTTAGTGAAAATTGCAAACTTTCAAGAGCATTTTGAGGCAATAAGCTAGACGCATAAAGGGCCGTCGGCAAACATAGCTAATTTAGTGTTTACGTCCAAAGATGGTAAGTCAGACATATACACATTGAAAAGTATCGGTGCCAACATAGAACCCTGCGGAACACCACTTACTATATCATACAGTGAAGACTTTACAGAGCCTGCATACACAGCAAACTTTCTGTTAGGTAAAAAGCTCTGCACTAATTTAATTAGATATGTTGGAAAATTAAACATAAGTTTGTAAAGCAGCCCCTGATGCAATACAGTGTCGAAGGCCTTTTAAAGTTGGGGATTTTTTTTCAACTTGCCGAATTATTTTTCTTCAGTCAAAGTTTAATGCTCAACTTTCGATTTCAACTTGCAGGTTGACTTCAACTTGCTGTTTTCTCAACTTGCGAAAATATCAGAAGTTGAGAGGGACTTTTCTTAAAATTTGTTGTTAAATTTGTTGTTAAGAGATATTTCCGCTTTTGTTTACTCTCTGTTAGTCTTAATAATTATAACGTTCAATTTCAGAAGATTCAAGAAAAGAATAATAATTAAATAATACCATATATATCAAAATTCAGAAAAAAAAATTAAACGCCATTTTATTTCTTTAAAAAAAGTGTGAATTTTTTTTCAAAATCGTTAGAGCCGTTTTTAAATAAAACGATATTTTTTAACAACTTTTTTTTTACAAAAAATTAAAAAAAATAATTAAAGAATAAAAACTTAAGCACAAAAATAACGTACATTTAAAAAAAAATTAAAAAAAAATTCGCTTACCCGTTTTCAAAATATTGATTTTTCAAAAAAAAAAAAAAAAAAATTTAAAAAAAATTATTAAAAATAAAAAAAAAATTAAAAAAAAACTATGCAAAATTACTCAGGCTACCTACATCTTCTTGAATATCAATTTTGATTGTAACCGGATCACGAGTTTTCAAAAAAATCGAAAAAAAACCGGTCCTATGGGAGTTACCGTTTTTAGCCCACCATATTAATTTTTTTTGTTCACACTAATTTTTTTTTATAAAAATTTTTGGAGCCGTTTTCAAAAAAAAATAAACTTTTGCATAACGGTTATATGACAGGTACCGTTAATTTTTGAGCTAAAAAAAAATTGGAACAAATCCTCTGTAGAATGTCAAAATAACCTTAAGTTCGAAATTTGAAGACGATTGGACAAACCGTTTAGGCTGCAGTCCAAATTATATCCGAACAGACAGACAGACGGACAGAATTTTGCCAGTAACTCAAATATGTTTCTCTATCATCGTAATGTCATGTTTGATTGTTATCTCAAAATTTTTAATTTAAATAAGTTATGCATTCGTGCCATAACTTTGTAACTATTATATTACCTATAATCGCAAATATTTACCAAGTGAAATAGCTGAATTTGGAAAAATGGTGCGAATAATATTGGGAGTGTTGTTCGACATCAGATACGGCTAAAAATCATGTTGCATTATCAAGTTAAACTATGTTGATGACACATAGGTGATTCTAAAGGGTCCGCCATCTAACGTTTTTTTTTCAACTAATGCTTATTTCGTGAATGGTAACATTTAGCTCATGTCTGATTTGACAAATAATTAGTTTTATCTTTCCGCTGAACGAATATGGTTGTGTATACGCTTGAAATATTGCGACATGACTGCCTGCGAAAATGCCGATTTTGCCAAAAAAAATCATCTTTTCAGATGAAGCTCATTTTGATCTTGGCGGTATGTAAACAAGCAAAATTGTCACATTTGGTGCACAGAAAACCCGCACGCATACATTGAAAAGCCGATACACCCAAAACGAGTCACTGTTTGGTGCGGATTTTGGTCCAGAGGCATAATTGGGCCATTTTTCGAAAATGAGCAAGGAGTGGCCGTTACAGTCAATGGCGATCGTTATCGGGCCATGTTGAACGAATTTTTGTTCACAAAAATTGAAGAGGAGGATATTGGCAACATTTGGTTTCAACAGGACGGCGCTACGTGCCACACAGCCGAAGCTACACTCGATGTTGATGAAGCATTTTCAAAAAAAAAAAGAAGTTATTTGGCGGACCCGTTACATTAAATTGAAGGAAGCATAAAGGGTCCAACCTCAACAATGCACCTAATAAAATTGTTAAAAAAATATATTTACCCTCGCTCTTGTAACTGCAACTAAATACTGCTCGTGGCAATTACCAAAAACGTCCATAAACACCGTCAAATAAAAAAAAATTATATTGAAATTCTAATTTATTGCCAAAATATATAATAAAAATAAAAAAAAATTGTTTAAAGTTAAATCAAATGTTGTCATTTCCAATGTTTTTATCCAGCTGCTGCTATTTTTTCTCCAGACTTTTTTCTTCCAAATGATACGAGTTTGGCATTTCATTCATATCCGATTTCTCGCCGTGCATGAACAAGAGCTCGGCCTTTCGCAGACTTCAAATTGGCGAATTTTGCGTCACCCATCGGTTCTTGGACATACAGCCTTACAAGATCCAACTGACTCATGAGCTCATAGATAGATAATGCCGTTTGTTCGCTGACTGGGTTTCGGAGCGTTTTTTTAAGGCGCGATCACAGTCAATAGCAAGCGCTAAATTATATTCAATTTCTGTTGGCCCGAATTAAGCCATATGAACCTGGACGACGTTTAGTTCCAGCAGGATGAGGCTAATTGCCATACAGCGCTAACAAATCTCTTGCAATTGTTTGAAACTGAACATTAAAAACACATTCTCATAACGAACGACATTATTGAATGCTACTGTTAGGTTTCGCTTCGTTTCTGAGTTGTGGGTACTTACAACTTGACATCCATATGTAATTATCGGAAGAATTAGTGTTTTCGCTAAGCTTAGACGAATCTGCTGGGGATTAAAATGCTTCTTTCTGAGTGTAAAGAAGCTATCAGGCTCAAAAAAGTAAGTTTCCGTTCTTACAAAGCCAACCCTACAGAGGAAAATCGGAAGAAGCACAAACAAGCAAGAAACTCATGCAACTCCGTTATTGAAAGAACCAAATTTTTGCATGACCAAAAATTACGGCAAAAAATTCTGCAGTGTCCCAAAGGCAGTAAAAATTTTTGGTCATTTGTAAAAAAATATTAAAAACTCCTCAACATCTTCGGTTCCAACGCTCACCGACAATAACAAACCAATTGTTTACTCTTCAGAGAAGGCAAACTTGCTCGCCACCCATTTCGCTGCCAGCTCCACGCTGCCGCATAGCAACGTTGCCCCTCATGTACTTGAGAATGTACATTTTTCCATGGGACAGACTTTTTTTCGCACTCGTACAGTAGCAAGAGTTCTCAAAGATCTCGATATACACAAATCCGCTGGCCCGGATGGTATACCCCCGATTCTTCTGAAGAGGTGTTCTTCCACACTGGCAAAGCCACTGCGTAAGCTTTTCCATCGCTCCTACTCTCCTGGAATCTTTCCTAGAAGATGGAAAACAGCATTTGTCTAGCCTGTCCATAAGAAAGATGACCCATCCTTCCCCTCCTCCTACCGACCCATAGCACTGACATCCCTTCTTTCTAAGGTCATGGAAACGCTGATTAACCGTCAGCTTAAGGAATATCTCGAAGATCGAAAGCTTCTCCATGACCGTCAGTATGGCTTCCGCAGCAACCGTTCCACTGGTGATCTGATGGCATATCTCACCGAACAGTTGAACAAATCTTTACATCGCTTTGGTGAAAGTAAGATTATTGCTCTTGATATCTCCAAGGCATTTGATAGAGTTTGGCATGAAGCTCTCTTATCGAAAATGCGTGCTTTTGGGATCGATAATACTCTTGTTCGTTGGATTAGAAGCTATCTTCTGGACCGTTCAATACAAGTTGTATTGGACGGATTCAAGTCTGATTCCCATAAAATAAATGCTGGTGTGCCCCAGGGCTCTGTTCTATCTCCGACTCTTTTCCTCATTTTTATAAATGATCTTCTGTCTGTTACTTCTAATCCACTTAACTGTTTTGCTGACGACTCTACCCTCAGCTTTTCATATTCGTTTGGTGATTTACATCCTTCGCCTTCGGACGTACAATTTCAACGGTACCGTATGTCAATTAAACTCCGATTTATACAGCATTGTCAAATGGGGTAATAGGAATCGTGTGGAGTTTGATGCTCCGAAAACTCAATGCTGTCTTCTGTCGTTAAGGCTTAACATACCCCCAATGCCATTGTCCATGAATGGCACTTACATCGAAGAAACCGAAAAGCTCTCAGTACTCGGTATGTGTGTCAACGACGACCTCCGTTGGAACGACCATATATTTGAGATCGCTAAGAATGCTGCTAAGTGCTTAGGTTTTCTGCATCGGTGTAAGAAGTATTTTTCCCCATCTGATCTGGCTACAATTTATAAAGCGTTTATACGCCGTAAACTCGAGTATAACTCCCACCTCTGGGCAGGTGCTTCGCAAACATCGCTTCACCTGCTTGATAGAATACAAAATCGAGCGTTAAGATTGATAGGAAATAGACACAATGTTTCATGTCTTTCCTTATTTTATCGTTTCTTTTACAAAAAATGTTCACTCGAAGTAGCCAGTTGCATTCCTCCCCTTAAAAGTTTCTCCCGTAATACTCGTCTCGCAAGGAATGCTCATCATTTCACCCTGGAGCCCAATTTCGGACGTACCGTGAAATATAGGGATTCTTTTTTTAGCCGAACAACACGAATTTGGAATAGTTTACCCGGCGGGATTTTCCCTTGCCGTTTTGATATGCTAACATTCAAAACCAATGTTATTCGGCACCTCCTATCTCTCCCCTCCCTATCTTCGTAATGCCTGCGCAGTGTGTTCTACATTAAAAAGAAAACATAATCCCTTGTGCGCGCGTTAATTATAAAAAAAAAAAAAAGCTGTTGAATGCCGAGATACAGGTAAGGGAAATAGCTTTAATCAAGGATATTTTTATAAATGACTAGGCATTTGGATTTTCCTGGGTTAAGGTGCAGATTGTTTGCGTTTGACCATGCTAATATGCTTCTTAGATCGGTATTTAATTTTTTGGCGCCATCTTCGATCATACCAAGTTTGCAACTTAGTCTAAGTTGAGCATCGTCAGCGTACAAATCAAGTGAGGAGTATTTTACCTTAGACGGAAGATTATTGATAAAAATGGCGAATAGCAAAGGACCAAGTATTGATCCCTGGGGAATTCCCGAAAGAAGATTTAAGGGACGGGACATTTTGCCATCGATAACGACAGCTTGATTCCTCCCACTTAAGTATGAATGAATCATATTTGCCGCTGTATTTGAAAAACGAAATTGTTCTTGTAATTTTGAAATGAGTATCCTATGATTAACCGTATCAAAGGCTTTGGAGAAATCTAAAAGCACTAAAAAGGATAATAAATCACAATCGATTGCTGTTCTTATGTCGTCAGAAACTTTCAAGATGGCGGAGACACTAAAGCCGGATTGTTGAGGGCTTAAGAGTTTGTTTGCGTTTAAAAAAGTTGAAATTTGATTATGAAAGATTTTATCAAATACTTTTGACAAGAATGACAAAATTGATATTGGTCTGAAGTCTTGTTGAGATAAGCGGGTAGCGGGTTTTTTTTAAGCTCCGGAATTACCTTTGCCGCTTTCCAACAGGATGGAAATGTCGATGTCATTATTATGGTGTTGAAAATATGCATAAGGGCTGGGAGAATATGGGGTAAAATCATTTTTATAAAAAGTGGGTGTATTTCATTGAGGCGCATAGCCCATGATTTTATTTTAAGTATCGCACTTAAGACATCAGCATCATCCACCCTTTGAAATTCAAGGAAATTAGCACTATCGGGGTCAACAACCCGATAGGCATGATTTGTTTCGGCAACATAAGAGGCGTCGTTCCCAGGGTCAACAAGCTGTGTACTTTGAATTCTAGCAAAACCATTATTTAAGGAATTGGAACATATGTTAGTACAACACCAAGTTCTTTGATATTTTTCCATAGCGTCTTTGGCGGCAAATTTGTATTAAGGCGTTTGGAATACACCCTGCATTTGGCTTCTCTGACTTTTTTACTTACTGCATTTCTTAAGGCACGAAAGACAGAAAGCATTTCAGGAACTCGAAATCGCTTCCAACGTTTGTAAACCTGATCTCGTTCCTCTATGCATTTACGAATCTCGGTCGTAAACCAGGATTTTTCATCACTCCGAGTAACTTTTATTTTAAGGGGTACATGCGAATCGAACAGTTGGTTTATTGAATTTTGGAGGAATGAAACTTGGTCGTCAGGTGACGATGAAAAATATATTGTTTGCCAGTTGATTTGGGTTATATCGTTTTCCAAGCCTATTAAATTAAACCGCTCTAAAGTCCCTATATTTAAAAAATGATTGATTAACACGTGGGGTTACTTTGAATGTTGCAAACAATAGATCATGCTTTGAAAAAGCAGGTGCCTCAAGTTGAGAATACAGAAGAACGTTTTCGATTTTATTTAATAAGAACCAAGTCTAATAATGTTGAGGTAGTGCTGGTAAAATGTGTTGGATAAGAAGTGTTTATTGGGTATAAATTGAAATTTTTTATTTTGTTCATAAAAGATTGTGAAATTTCTCTTGGAAGTAGGTCACAATTATAGTCGCCACATATAATAACTTCAGCGTAAAGACATGAGAAACTTTCAAGTTCACTGTAAAAATTTGTAAAATCAAAATATCTATTGGGACGGTAAACAACTCCAAATAAACAATTATTAATACTTATTGTAAGAAGGTAAGTAACCTGTTGCTCATACCATCAAGCCCATATGATTTTTTTAGATTTAATTAATTCTTTCACTGAACTATTCGTAAGAAAAGTTGGTTCTAACGGATGATTTTTTTGCGGTTAGGATTTTCATGCATTAGTATTTGACAGATCACGCGGGATTTCAGACATGGTGTCAAAGAGAAAGATGCTTAGTATGCTTTGACATTTCATCATGAATAGACTTACTAACGAGCAACGCTTGCAAATCATTGAATTTTATTGCCAAAATCAGTGTTCGGTTCGAAATGTGTTTCGCGCTTTACGTCCGATTTATGGAAACCACACCAAACAGTGCATTTTTCGGGATGCATGGGCAGTTCTTGAACGGCTTCTGGTTGCTCTTCACTCCAAATGCGGCAATTTTGCTTATTTACGTAGCCATTCAACCAGAAATGAGCCTCATCGCTGAACAAAATTTGTCGATAAAAAAGCGGATTTTCTGCCAACTTTTCTAGGGCTTTTCTTGGTAATAAAATTTAATGATTTGCAAGCGTTGCTCGTTAATAAGTCTATTCATGATGAAATGTCAAAGCATACTGAGCATTTTTTTATTTGACACTATGTCTGAAATCCCGCGTGATCTGTCAAATACTAATGCATGAAAATCCTAACCTCAAAAAAATCAGCCGTTATTTACGTTGCTAGGTAGAGAATTAAGCTCAATAAGCTTATCATTTACAACATTTTCAGTGTCAACATCACTGAGATGGGATGAGATTGTATGGTTTTCGGAAAAAGAGTCAGCCAGTGCTTCGACCTTTTCCAATTGAGTAATTAAAACTTTGTCATTAACTCGAAGAGGCGGAATGATTGAGTTTTTTTTCCTGATTATTTTCGTAACATTCCAAAAAGGTTTTGATCCCTTATCTTAACTAGTTAAGAGGTTATTCCAATTTTTATTTTTTAAAATCTCTATTTTTTTTTCAAAATCTTAACATTATTCTTAAAAAAAAATCAAGTCTAAATCGAATCCATTTCCTTTTTTCTGAGTTTCGCAAACGAATCAATCTTAAAATAGATTCAGACAAAATGAGTTGATTTAAATAATTAGATTGGGTCTTAGGAATAGATAACTCAGCCGCCCTGCTTGTAACTTCCATGAACCCCGAATCTCAATACTTTACATAAAATGCAAAGAAATTCTTAGATACCTGATTTTGCTGTAGGAAATTAAAACAAAATATTTAAAATATTTAATGAGCTTGCATTTTCATAACATTAAATAAACACCCTGCAAATTTCAAGACAATTTATTTCAACTTAAGGATATAATTTTAGTTTCCACACTTAAAAACACTAATTGTTTTTTTTTTCTAGCCAATTCTAGTTGTATCCCTAATTAGCTTTAAGTTAGACAATCAAGGTTGTAAAAGTCATTAGCCTTAAGTTATTCCATTTGCTATTGGAAGAAATTAAATCGCGTGTCTTGTATACAAAATTAAAACACGCAAGTCTTAGCAAAAAGAATCTCTGAAATACCTAATTTATTTGCAAAAATAAAAATAAATCAAAAACATAATAAAAACATTATATAAACAAACATAATGTATATTAAACTATCCTAGACATTTTCATTAATAATAGCTTAACGTCATAATTATATGAACGATTTAAATTGTAAAATATACAAATTTCGCACATAGTAAAGACAAGGGTGCATTAGCTAGTAACTAACCCCAATTAAGAATGACTAATACAGCAATAATAAGTGACTTAGTCTAGTTGCTCAACTTTGGCTTAAACACAACTTCTTGTGTAGTCTGACATGCAATTTAATGTAGAAATACATTATTGATGAAGTTTTGTATCCGGCAATTAATGCACATTGCAAATAGTAATCAAACATAAAAAAAAGCCGACTAATAGGACCAATGGAATTCAAATCTGACACAAATTTAATTTAACGAATAATTAAACAACTGAGGATTACAACTAAGTACCTACTCTTAATTTGTATACAGATTTGATTTGCGTAAATTATCACATCATTCTTGCGTTTAAAATTGGATCTACTGTTCCATTAACCTAAAAAACGAGATGTGGAATCAAACGATTAACACTTTTCTGATGGATGACGAAAAAAATAAAAATCGATATCATGTTAATCATAAATGAGATAGTATATGATGAAACAGAAATCTATTGCTTACACATTTTTACTTGCAATTTAATGCAAGTTATGCATTCGTGCAAAAAAAATTGAGACAACAATCAAACATGACATTGCGATGATAGAGAAACATATTTGAGTTACTGGCAAAATTCTGTCCGTCTGTCTGTCTGTCTGAACGGATGTATTTTGACCTACAGCCTAAACAGCTGGGCGAATCATCTTCAAATTTAGAACGTAAGGTTATTTTGATATTCTACAGAAGAGTTTTTTCAATTTTTTTTAGCTCAAAAATTAACGGTAGGTACCTCTATCATATAACCGTTACGTTAAGGCTTATTTTTCTCGAAAACGGCTCCAAAAGTTTTTATGAAAAAAATCAGTGTATTATTGTAGGTGTGAGTCATATTTGTGAACAATAAATTCAAACTGTGGGCTAAAAACGGTACATCCCACAGAACCGGTTTTCTTTTTTTCAACTTTCTCGAAAACTGGTTATCCGATTACAATCAAAATTGAATTTTTAAAAAGATGTAGATAGCCTTAGTAATTTTACTTTAAATTATTTTCGAAAACTTTTTTTTGTATTTTTAATAATTTTTCAATTTTTTTTTTTTTTTTGAAAAGCAATTTTTTTTTAAGTTTTGTTTTAAAATGTAATTAATTGTTGTGCTTAAACTTGCATTCTTGGATTATTTTTTTAATTTTTTTTAAAAAAGTTGTTAAGAAAACCGTTTTATTTAAAAACTACTCCTACGATGTTGAGAAAAATTCACAGTTTTTTCAAATTTTCTTACAGAAATATAATGGCGTTTACATTATTTCGCCCAATATAATTTTACGTTATTTTTCAAAGAATCAAATGTCACAAAAATCGAATAAATACTTTGAAGTTCTCTTAATATTTTTTAAAATTTTATTCGAGCAAGCTCGTCGTTGAATTTGAGTGGAATTATTTTGGGAATTTGCGCCTGTTCTTTTTCATGTTCGCCAGGTGCTTGCGATCGATTTTGTTTCAAAGAACCACTGTATTGCGGTTAGTATGAGTCATGAATCTTATCAGCATGAGTCATATTATTTCGTATCACGTCAAAAATAAATTGCACGACTGGATCGCACGTACTTGCTCATATGTGCGGTTACATTGTAGAATACAATTTAAGAAAATTAAAGTTAACATCAAAGCATTTATTCGATTTTTGTGAATTTTGATTGTTTGAATAAAGTACGTTAAATTGTATTGAGTGAAATATTTTAAACGCCATGTTATATTTTTAAGAAATGTAAAAACGTGTGATTTCGTAGGAGTGTTTTTTAAATAAAACAGTTTTTCTTAAGTATTTTTTTAAATTAAAAGAAATAATTCAAAAATACAAAAATAAAATAATAAACATTTAAAAACAAAATTAAAAAAAAAATCACTTTTCAAAATATTGATTTTTCCAAAAAAATTTTTTTTAAATATATTAAAAATACAAAAAAAAAAGTTTTCGAAAAAAAATTATTGCGAAATTACTTATGCTACCTACATCTTCTTGAATGTCAATTTTGATAGTAATCGGATCACCAGTTTTCGAGAAAGTTGAAGAAAAAAACCGGTCCTATGCGAGGTACCGTTTCTTACCCACCATATTCATTTTTTTTTCACCAAAATATAATGCTTATTTAAAGTAGTACAATGATTTTTGTTCATAAAAATGTAGCCATTTTCGAGATAAAATAAGATTTAACATAACAGTTATATGAGAGGTACCGTTGAATTTTGAGCTAAAAAAAAATCAAAACACTTCTTTGTAGAATGTCAAAATAACTATAAGTTCTAAATTTGAAGACGATTGGTCCAACCATTTAGGCTAGAGTCCAAAATCCATCCTTATAGACAGACAGACAGACAGAATTTTGCCAGTAACTCAAATATGTTTCTCTATCATCCATCGTAATGTCATGTTTGATTGTTATCCCAAAATTTTTTTGCACGAATGCATAACTTGCATTATAGTACCTATAATCGCAAGTAAAAACAATATTAAGTTTTTGAAACTGGACACTGTTGTGAAGTTTAGAATTTAATGAATTTTTCATAGGCTGCTGCTGCAGTTTCATATAGACAGAGAGTGCTGTCGTCAGCAATACAATTAATTCAATATTCATGAATTCATGAAGCATAAATCAACTGTTACAAATATTCTTGCATTCTCCTACAAATGTTCAAATGCATTAGAAAACGGTTATCAAGACACTGACTTCTCAAAAGAATTTGACCAACTAAGTCACGAAATAATCTTGTTAAAAGCTTTTGGTTTTCCTCCCTATTTCTAAGCTTGAATCAAATCATACCTACCGAATAGATCCTACCAAGTAAAATTTAGAAATTGTCTTTCAGACCTCTTCGTGGCCCACTCTGGTATACCTCAAGGAAGCCACCTTGGATCTTTGCTATTAATTTTGGCAATAAATGATGTTACTTCATGATGACATGAAGATATTTAAGACAATTAAGTCTAGCGATGACCGCAGTCTTCTGCAGGCAGATATTAATAGCTTTAGTATTTGGTGTAGAAAAAGTGGTATATCCCTTAACCCTGTAAAATACCAGACGAATACCTTTTCATGATAACGTATGGTAAGTGCATTCGATTATCATATTTCGCAGCACAAACTCAGTCGTGTCTTTAGTTTTTAAGGATTTCGGTGTCCATTTTATATCCAACTTTGAATTTAATCAACACGTTAATTTTATTGTGAACTAGCTATTACCCGTGACTTCGTCCGCCTGAAATTTATCAAAATCGCCACCTACGGGTAATTTAAATAGCCTTAATTATTCCTTTCAAAATAAGCTCCCTGCCTGTGAAAGTCCCGTCAAAATCGGTCCATAAATAAGAATTTAAAAAAAAACTACACCCGCGCCACCTAGTGAGTAATTAACATAGCCTAAGTTACTCCTTAAGATATCAGCTACTTGCCACTGAAAGTCCCGTCAAAATCGGTGCAGCCGTTCCCGAGATTACACGGAACAAACAGACAGAAAGACAGACAGACAAATTATTTTTAAGCTGGGAAGGAATTTAGTGATCCATATGTGATTATTTCCTTGTACAATTGCTACGTGCTTCACAGGTAAGGACTCCTTATTACGTAATTTATAAGAACCGTATCACCGGACTCATTTGGGTCTTCTTCGATACTTTGCTCCACCGAAACGAACCATTATTTTGGCAATAAATTTGTACAATTTGCAAACTTGTTCAGGAGTAAGTTTATTCATTATGAAATGCAAACCAAACTGAGCATAAATTAAGTGACAAAGAGTGCAAAAAAGACCAGATTGAAAACCACACGTCTACTTAAATAAAAACATATTTTTTTTAGAAAATTCTTTCATTTTTTTAATTAGTTTAAGGGTTTTCTCGGAAAAACTAAGTATGCAGTAAAATTTGAAAACCAAATGTCTATCAAGAAAACAAAATTTTGAAAATCGTTCGACCAGTTTTTTTTTTTTAAACTTTTCGAAAAAATATTTTAAATTTTTTTCTAGTATGTCATTATAAGGAAATCTGTAGTTTTCATCTGGGAAAATTATTAAAAAAAATTCAATGCAATCAATTCAATAAATCGATTTTTTTTTTAAATTTTGAAAAGCAATATTAATTGAATTATAAATAACTTTCTGTGTGCAAAATTTTATTGAAATCGGTTTACGATAAAACCGCATTTGAAAAAAACCGGTTATATGAGAGGTACCGTTATAGAACAAATTTCGAAAAATTTATTATAACTGAAATATGTATTGTTCTAAAAAAATAGCACCCTGAAAATTTTATCAAAATCGTTAGAGCTGTTTTCGAGAAAATCAAACTTTTTGTTAAAAATTGTATGGCAGGTATCGTTATTTTTCGACCTAGAGCAAAAATGAAAAATCCCCGAGATACTACCTAATAAATACTAAATACCAAGTTTGAAGCAAATCGGCCCATCCGTTTAGGCTGTAGAGACGCGAACAGACAGACAGACAGACGGACGGAATTCGCGGACCCACTTTTTTCGACTTCTATATCATCGTAATGTCATGTTTGATTGTTACATTTTTTTTTGCACGAATCCATAACTTGTATTATAGTACCTATAATCGAAAGTAAAAATGGGCACGACTGGGTCGCACGTACTTGCTCTTATGTGCCTAATAACCTTGGACGGCAAGATCTTCGACAAAAACAAATAACATTTACGTTCAAAATAACACCACATAACCGTTATATGAAAGGTGCCGTTAATAGACTTTTCCCGTACATGTGGTTCTAACCAAATGATAGCCAATACCAACAAAAAAACTCATAAAAAATTTCATCGAAATCGTTGGAGACGTTTTCGAGAAAAATAAGCTTTTCCTATCGTCGTATGGCAAGTACCGTTATTTTTAGCCCTAAAAATAAAATTTCAATTTCCCCTCTGAGGAATGCCAAAAGATAAACATACCAAATTTGAAGGCAATCGCTTAACCCGTTTAGGCTGCAGCTCGATATACAACCGGACAGACAGACAGACAGATGGACATTTTTTGCCAATGACTTTTTTAGGCTTCTCTATGATCGTAATGTCATGTTTGATTGTTATCTCAAGTTTTTTTATATTCACGAATCCTAAACTTGCCTATAATCGCAAGTAAAAAACAACTGTGGATAAATTTTTAGATTTGAGAATACAATAATTCAACACAAAAGAATATTAGAAAAATCTAATACCTGGAAAGCAGTAGGTAGCCCTAGTCATTATGAACTAAAAATATAGTAAAATAACGGTTTTATGAATTTCGAAGAACTCTCTATACAAAGAAATTTATGTTTTTTAAATCAAAGCTACGACTTTGAATATCTCTTTAAAATATTTTAAATTAACATTTTGAGTAGAAACGGAAAATACCTTAAAAAGTCATAACTGCCAAATGAACAAGTTTGTAAATCATCTCTCTATGATGGTGATGGTTCAAATTCAAATTGATTGAATCAACACACATCCGAAGACCAATCAGAACAATTTCGATTTGATTCGATTCGAAAAAGTTGTTTAATTCTTTTATGCCTCAAAACAAGTTCCCCAGTTTGTGCTAGACGCCACGATATTGTGCCACAAGATACTATTATGACGCCATAGTTTGTCGCTCGTTTTGTGATTGGATTCGTTACAAAATGCGACCAAGATCAAGGTAAACTAGCACGAGTCTTGAAATGTTGTATCAATGTTTATAGATCTTACATAAGGCTATAGTTGCAACTAACAGGAAACTAGAGCATCGATTGGGTCGGAAATCATTTGATAAGCTCAGCAGACACATTGAAAGCTCGTATTTGATTTTCTAGGTTCATTCGTAAAAGTATCTGTACAATAATTTTCCAAATAATCTTGTTATTGGCGATGTGTGCGTGTAATACAAATAGAGGTTTGTTATTTGAAATTGTTAAAAACAATATACATAATTTGTATAAAAAATTTGACTTTTAAAGTATCTACATATATGCTATCTTAATTCGATATAATGACTAATGAAATATAACAAAAAAACTTTAACAATAATTTACTACTTCAATTAGATGTAAGTTTGAGGTAAACTTCCCTCTACTAAAAACAAGTAACAATTATTAGTAAGTAATCTGTCATAATGACGGTTTTAACCAGAGAAAGCCGCAGGTGTCCGACTCTATCAGGCTCAGCATATTAAACATGGGAATTCTAAGAATTGATGATTTGATTGATCGCTGGGACTTTTTTTTTTGTTTTTAATTGAATTCGAAATTGTTTATCAACAAAAATCTATTTTTATATTGTGATGCCGAGAAAAATGAAATAAAAAAAAACAATTTGTTTAATTTACCTAAATCAATTCTACAACTTGTTGAATAAATCTCAACAACCTGTAAACCTTTTTATAAAACATTGTATTTCCCTCTTAAGTGCCAATAAACGGCAATGGCATGCATTTAAGATAAAAGCCATGACTCCATCATGGGCGAGAAACCGACGACGTTATCGTGTATCTTGTTGCAAAACTCAAATATTTGCGAAGCTTGTATTCAGCTTCACAGCCTAGTAATTTTAAAAACATCAGCATCACCCACCGACAGCGCACGGCATCACACATCACGGTTCCGGTTGAGTACGTTTAGCTACGGCCACGGTTCAATGGTCTGGTGAGGTCGTTTTGACAAAGACCCCGGAAATTTTCGATCCCCAACGGATCCACGCCAGAGTGTCGCACAATTAAATTAAAAAAAAAAAATTCAAATTTGTTAGAAATTCAAATTAAAAATTTGAAATTTGCCATAAACTTCAGAGGACAGATAGGCCGAACTATTCCGTGAACTAATGTATCTACACATGTTATAGGTGCATCTTTGAGCTTATTAGAATGCGCCTCGAGTCGGGAAGGTAATTAAGATTGATGATGATTTTGATTTAGTGTGTTTTTTTTTTTGCATCTAATAAGTTCATTTGCTGAATGAATTTCACTTTTAACAAAGCCATGTTCAGCATACATCATGGAAGTGAAGTTCGAGCTGTTTTCACGTTGTCATGTCAACATTGCTGTCGTGCCACACTGGTTCACCTAGAATCTTTATTGCCTCAATGTAATGCGTTCATGTCTGCCATATTTGTGTTTTTTTTTTTTATTGCATTTGTAGATTTTCTCACGTCGGGCTTTTAATGAGCTTAAAACGCGCGAGAAAAATATTTTGTGTTTGATGAATCAATTTAAAATGGCCTGTTCTATGTCTAACGAGGGTGTATTTAGGAGGGATTGATCATCAGTATTAGACAATGGAAATGATTAATTTATTACCCTTCTTTTCCCAGACCAGAATTACTGTTGTTAGAATCTTACTTCGTAAACAGACCTCGTGTCTTCTTTCTAGGTGAAGGCTGTGAAAGAAAACACAGCCACTGTGTGCATATTGATGAGGGAAAAGGTAATACAAATTGACAATAGAACTTCCAAAGCAAGGAGATCATAAATCGCATTTCATTTAGTATAAATTCGAGTTAGTGATTTGGTTTGCAAATAATTAAAGCTCACTAACATTAACAAGAAGCAAAGAGCAATGCTGGTGGTGCAGGTAAATAAGTCCCCGGGAACTAAGTACACCGAGGGACTCGTCTAGCAAGGAATGCTCATCAGTTCCCCCTTGAGCCCAATTTCAGACGTACCATGAAATACAGGGACTCTTTTTTTAACCGAACAACACGAATTTGGAATAGTTTACCCGGCGAGATTTTCCCTTGCCATTTTGATCTGACTAGCATTCAGAACCAATGTTAATCGACACCTCCTATACTTCCCCTCCCTACCAAATAGTCCCTTGTGCGCCCGACTCTTGAAATCCATCATAAACTCATCACAGAAAAAAAGATGAATTAAGGAAAAATTAAATTTAGTTGCTTCAAGATCACGATGCACAGTGGTTTCGTTTGTATGGGAAGGGCGGTCAAAACTCAAAAATAAATTTTAAATGATAGAAAATAAAACCAGCGATTTATTTTAAATATTATTTAATTTTATTAATGATTTAATAGTATTTTTATTTATTTTTTTTAGTATTAAAGCAATAAATTCAAAATATCTTGAGACAATGTCGATTTTTGTTTTTGTTTTAAATTTCTTTCGTTAGAAAGCAAAGGGTCTGACGTTAAAAGTAGTCTGTTCAATAAGTCAGTGTTAGTTGACAGCCTAGATATTTTTCTAGTATTGTTCGACCAAAAAAAATTTACGTCTCTTCAGTAAATTGTCCTATAGGCAATATGGCATGTTTCACAATTTGTCCTCCGTGAATAAGGACTTTGTGTACCGAAGCTGGCAATGGGTACCAAGGATATTCTTCAACAATTTCACGAGCTGTATCTTGCGCATATATTTGGAAGGATTCTGCATTAATTGCAAAACAACTTGCCAAAGTTTTCAAAATTACAGCACATCTTTCAAGTATAGATTGCTTAACGCCAGTTATCTGAGACGATAAAGAAGGGTTTGCAAAAAATCTACGAGCAGTATTGCCATCGTTTGAATTTCCACAACCTTGTTTTGGCTTGTCAACTATCAATCCAATGGTTTTGAAGTCTGCTTGTATTCGTTTTTTTTTTTTTGGCGTCCAAAAGAGGTTTTTCAATATTTCCGGTTCGCCATTTTTTAAAATCTAATCTTTATGCTAGATGAATGAAGAATTCAAAGAATCTTATCCACACATGCAGTGGAGATATGCCGAAATCTAGAAATTCTTCGTTGATGGTTCTTTGCTGTAAAGAGCTTTGAATATCATTCATGTTACTTGGCTTTGCTCCGCAAATATAACAAACCTGTTGGGAAGAAGTATGTGACAAGGCATTGCATACTTTACCGTCAACCATTGTCAATTTGAGGATGTGTTTTACATTTATAGAGCGGTCAGTTACTGTAATTATTGTTCCAGTTAAGTTATTTATCTGGTTCTGCATGTATTCCTGCTCAACTCTGCCGTTTCTTTTTTTTATTGAAAACGTATTGGTCGGCAATATCGAGTTGATCCTGGGCGAGGATTTTGCCATACAATTTTCTTTTCAGAATTAGAACTCTCTTGCGAAAAAAGTTGAATTGGACCATAAGATGTTATAAACATATCCGCATCACTGAATTCGCCAGACGTTCTTTGTTTATATTCGGACTGTCCACTGCTTCCATCAAATCCCCATTTCACAATTAAAGTCAGATCACCTAAATCAAGAGTTTATTTGGTCACACTGAAATTTTTGTTTGTACATTAAGACGAACACTGCATTATTCTACCTCCTGTGATTAGATTAAGACTAGAGACACTGTTAGAATTGCAACTGAAGCTATATCGGCTGTAACAAACACGAGACATTTTTACTGCAAACAAACACAAAAGAAAAAGTAGACAAGTTTTACAATAAAACACAAAACCTGGTTGGTAAGATATTTTAATTATTACCGAAATTAGTCTCCGAATTTTCAAAAATGTCCCGTTGGGATTCTACAATGCGTTGGGCAGTATGGTTAAGGAGACCTTGAAGGGTAACCTCGGCTGAAGAATCGGAAATGTTGATTGTATCCAGCTCTGGGTAACATTTTTGTTTCGCTTGAAGAACCTTGGCATAGCTTGGCAAAATATCAACCTCAGTTTTTTGGTTTACCAAGTTCCTGATAACTTGGTAGTGATGTTTTGACAATTTTGCCTCGACCAAAATGTTCAAAGCATTATTTGAATCGAGTTGTCTTACTTTGAGAATGTCTGTAGACTGGCAATGTTTCAAAGCACGAGCAATGTCTTCATCGACTTCAACGATTTTAGCAATTCGTCTCCTCTTAGTGCGAGACGAGCTTTCTAAAAATGTTTTTTTTTGGTCTCCCTTGATTATTTGGCGACTTTTTTTTTCTGTTTGGGCCTCCTCCAAAGAACTAAAGTCTTCGATGAAATCAAGCCAAATACTATTTTTAGATAAAAACACATTTTTTTTTCGGGAACAATCCTCCCACCTTCTATGAAAAGACTTCATAGCGTATTTATCTTTTTCTTAGCGCCTAAGCTTTCAATTTGATAAGTTTCTTTGAAAAATGGTCCATGTTTCATTAATTTTGGCATCACTGCGACCTTTCTTCGCCGCATGCCATATGTTAAAAATATCAATTCGATCATATTGCTAGAATCTAAAAAAAAAAGTGGAAAACAGTGTTTTACTTCGGGTCGAAATTTTAGGGCTTGCGCAAATTTGCGCAAAAAAAATCTTATGTATTCTAAAAGAGGAAAAATAACTCAAAATTATTCTATAAGAATCATTGTGGGATTTTATGGGAATTTGATGTTTTGGCTCTTCAGAAAAAACACGAAATATGAAAAAGTTCAAATTATGCACCATTTTCAATAGGAGTCAAAACATTAACTATATATATTTTTTGAAGAATATTATTAAAAAGCTATTAGTATACTTTATTTTAATATTCACATCATTGTATATACATTGCCTATAGTACTATCATGAGATGAGAAAAAATCTTTTTACCTAGAGCCGCTTGGAGTGCTAGTGTAGGGACATATTATTTGAGTGAGAGAGAATTAAGAGCCTGGTTTTTAGTGTTATGCTTTGTGCTTAGTTTATTGCGCATGTGCAATGTGAGGCAAGAAAAAACAGAAGGAGAACATGAAATAATTCAGTATTTTGTTTTGTTCATTGTATACCTATGTATATGTATATAAACTGCTAGCAGTTTTGAAGTTAATATATAATGGAGGCGTTTGGTATCTCATAGGTTCGAAATGGAAGTAGCGCATTGTTGTTGTAATACGTTTAAAAAGACAGCTGATCAACAGCTGATGACCATAAGCAGCTGTTGATCAGCTGTCTTTTTACACGTATTACAACAACAATACGCTACTTTGATTTCGAACCTATGAGATACCGAACGCCCCCAAGTACAAGTTATGCATTCGTGCAGAAAAAAAAAATTGAGATACCAATCAAATACCTATAACATTACGATGATAGAGAAACATATTTGAGTCACTGGCAAAATTCTGTCCGTCTACTAAACGGTTCGGCCAGTCATCTTTAAATTTGGAATATAAGTTTATTTTGACATTCGACATAGGATTTTTTTAATTTCTTTTTTAGCTGAAATATTTACGGTACTTGCGATATAACCGTTGAGTAAAAGCTTATTTTTGTCAAAAACAGCTCCAAGAATTTTTTATGTAAAAAAAATCAATGTGCATTTAATTTTGGTTAAAAAAAGTTATGACGGTGGGCTAAGACTGGTACCACCCATAGGAGTTTTTTTTTTTGGCATTGACTTTCCTGAGAACTGGTTAGGTAATCGATTACAACCAAAATTGATATTCAGGAAAATGTAAGTAGCCTAAGTAATCTTACACTAAAATTTATTTATATATATTTAAAAATAACGGCAACATTTAAAATAATGTGCTATAGGAAGGTAGGTACTAAAATTAAGATACACATTCCAAATAAATATTAAACAAATAAAATTTTTATGAAATCAAAAAAACACAATTCATAACGTTTTTTTGGCAAAAATGTTGTAAGCCATCTTATTTCTTTTGCTGTTTTCAATTTTATGAATTTTGTATTTAAAAATCGTTCGACCAGTTTTTTTAGAGTACTCTACCCGACTGTTTTTCGAATTGGCATTCTAGCTCCAAAGCTAACGGTTCCTGCGATATAACTGTTATTGAAAAAACTTATTTTTCTCGAAAACGGCTCCTACGACTTTGATAAAACTTTCAGAATGATGTTTTCTATTCAAAATTTATCTTTTAGTTTTAATGGATTTTTCAAAAAAAGTTTTATTACAGTACCTCCCATATGACCGATTTTTTAAAATCAGACTTTATCGTTGACTAATTGACGGATTTTGATAAAATTTTCAAAATATGTAGTGTTTTATGATTTAAGTAATATTGTTTATTAAAATTTTCAAAAACATTTTTTTCAATTTTTAATATTTTTTTTTAAACTTGTTTTTTTTTGAATATTTTGAAAACGAATCTATAGATTTTTTTTTATTTTTTCTCCTAGTATAAACCATAGATTTCTTTAAATTGACATACTCAAAAAAAAATTTAAAATATGTTTTCGAAAAGTTTTTCAAGAAACTGGTCGAACGATTTTGCGATGAAAAATGTATAAATTAGAAAACAGCAAAAGAAATAAGATGGCTTATAACATTTTTTCCAAAAAAACGTTATGGATAGTGTTTTTTTGATTTCATAAAAAAATTATTTGTTTAATATTTTCCCCCAAATGTTGTTTTATATTATTGCTCGGTTGAGCCCTAGCCACTAGTCTAATGAAAGCAAACTTCGTTATTTTTATTATTATTTATTTATCGTTATTTATCTTAAAGCATTTCATGATCGTAACAGCATACAGCATATGTACAGAATAAATAAAAGGACGCCTATGATAAACACATAAACATGCAAAAACAACTAACAAATAAAAAAAAAATACTCGATTACCTACTGAATGCAAAAATTTACAATAAAGAAAACAACTCAACTCAAAAACTCAAGCTACCTACTTACATCTTCTCGAATATCAATTTAGCTTGCCATTGGATCACCTGTTTTCGAGAAAGTCGAAGAAAAAACAAACTGGTGCTATGGGAGGTACCGTTTTTAGCCCACCATATTAATTTTTTTTCTCCAAAATATAATGCTTGCCAGCAGTAGTATACTGATTTTTTTCAGAGTTTCTCTTAGAATTCTCTTTGTTCGCCGCGTTCGCCTCTTTCAATTTACCGAGTTAACTTTACCTAGAGCCGCTTGGAGCGCCACGGTCCAGATGTCACCATGATAGTACTATAGCAGTTCATATACAATGATTCACATCACCTTTTTTCCAAAATTTACTTTGAACAACAGACAAAAAATGGGTAAACCGCAATGTCGTATTTTCAGACTAACGTCAACACTGATCTTTGTGACGCGACTGACTGCCAACAACTAATTTTAGAGGAGAAACCTTACTGCAACATAATTGTCCCGTTATCATAGATAATTATTGCATTAAAAAAAATTAGTTTGTTCAACCTAGAAATTTTGACTTTTGGCCTATGGGAGAAACCACTGTGCGATGCCTAAAGAATCCTCAGTTCGTACTCAATAAGAAAAATCCGAGAATTCTATTTAGAAATTCTACGTCATTTGATCAATCTGAAATGCAAACATTTGAGTTGGAATAGCGTATTCATCAAAGCCCAGTCCACCCGCATGAATATTCAGGAACCTTCGTCATCGTCAGTAGACATAGTCGTCAATATGAACGGGAAATAAAGTGAACTCAGCATGCCTGCTGAATACAAATGTATCTATACCCACTATGGGACAGCAATTAAAGCTTACATTTACATGATAAGAATGAAAGTAAATATTTCGAGGAATTTACGCATAAATATGCGCATAATAGCTTCCATCCTCCCGCACCCATTAAACAAGCAAAAAAGAAATTTTTCACTAACTTCTACATCCATATTGGTAAACAACAAGGTTCACATTAAGTGCCATATATCTTTCTCCCACACAATCAGATGGCAAAGAATTTCAAAGACGTCATTCTTGGGGCACACGGCTCCCCCAAAAGAGATTACTCATTCGGCACACGCCAAAATTACTATGCCATATTGGGATATCAAGTGTGTTGTGTGTCATTTTTTATGATGATAGCCTGGTTTTGGATTCCTCCTTTGGGAATATAGTTTTTTTTTTTGAATTTTTTTTTTCAGTGGCAGTTTTAATGGGATAAACTTTTTTTGGAGTATTTTTGTTCAGACATTCTTTGTTTTAGTTTTTTCTTTGGCTTATTTTTTAGAAATGAACTTTTGGGTCTTGTAGTATTTTTGTTTGTGAATTAAGTTATTTTTTTTCATTTTGTGAATGAAGTAAGACTGCGAGCACTTTGTTGGCAACACAAACGCCATATGTAAACATTTATGGTATAAAAAAATAGCTCATTAAATGATTGTGACCCACATGAATGGGCACAACTTTTTTTTGTATGCCAGGGTCGTTTTAATGTATTTTGAGAAGTTTAGCCAATCCAAGATGTTTTTTATTGGTTTTCAAGACCTGTAAGACGGCTAGCTATATTTAGGCCAGCAAAAGTAATGGTTTATTGTTTTTTACCAGGAATTTTGTTTTTTAACGGAGGTTTCATTAAAAACTTGAAATCTTTTTGGTTTTAGGAAAGAATTTTTTTAATGGGTCAGCTGGCCAACTACAAATTATTATGTATGTGCGTTCTGCCACATTGGCAGAACCAGAAACCCTGCCTTAACTTTTACATCAGTCCTAATCTTTTGGAATCTTTCCTAGAAGATGGAAAAAAAACATTTGTTCAGCCTGTCTCTAAGAAAGGTGACCCTCTTCCGCCTCTTTACCCACCCATAGCACTTACGTCCCTACTTTCACAGGTTATAGAAACGCTGATTAACCAATATAACCATTACTCCATAATCTCGAAGAACGAAAGATTTTTTATGACCGACAATAGGGCTTTTGCGGCAATCATTCAACTGGTGATGATGGCATATATCACCGAACATAAATACTGTTGCGCTTTATATTTCTAGGGCGTTATATTGGACGGATTTAAGTCTGATTCAGACAAAATAAATGCTGGTATTCCCCAGGGTTCTGTTCTGTCTCCGAATCTCTTTCTCATTTTTTTAAGTGATCTTCTCTCTGTTACTTCTTATCCACTAAACTTTTCTGCTGACGACTCTACCCTCATCTTGTCATATTCTTTATGCCATTATGGGGAGGTGCTTCTCAAGCATCCATATACCTGTTCGATAGAATACAAAACAGAGCGGTAAAATTGGTTGGTAATAGAACATGAAAAATCTCAGAAGCAACGACGAAATTTTGTATGTCTTTCCTTATTGTATGGCTTTTTTTTATAAAAAATGCTCACTGAGGTAGCCAGTTGCATTCCTCTCTTAAAAATATAATAATAATACTCGTATCGCTCGAAATGCTCATCAGTTCGCAGTACATAGAAATAAAGAGTATCTTTTTTAAGCCAAACAACATGAATATGAAATAGTCTACTCACGAAATTTTCCCCTGCATTTTTCCCTGAATTTGAATTTATTGCAGAAATTTACAAATTATTTTTTTTTTATTCTTATGATTAACGCGCGCACAAGGGATTATGTGTTTCCCTTTTAATGTGGAACACACTGCGCGTTCATTAGGAAGATAGGGAGGGGAGAGATAGGAGATGTCGATTAACATTGGTTTTGAATGTTTGTAGATCGAAATGGCAAGGGAAAATCTCGCCGGGTAATCTATTCCAAATTCGTGTTGTTCGGCTAAAATAAGAATCCCTTTATTTCACGGTACGTCCGAAATTGGGTTCAAGGGTGATGAGTATTCCTTGCGAGACGAGTATTAAGGGAGAAACTTTTAAAGGGAAGGAATGCAGCTGGCTACTTCGAGTTAACATTTTTTATAAAAGAAACGATAAAAAAGGGAAAGACATGAAACATTACGTCGTTGTTCGAGAGGGGCAATTGTTACAGTTTCAGTTCTATTTCCTATCAATCTTAACGCTCGATTTTGTATTCTATCAAGCAGGTGAAGCGAGGTTTGTTGACTTATTTTTGTGTCATTTTCCTTTTGAATATTGTTTAAAAAAAAAATAGAGTTGGTTGTCTGGTTTACGGACGATAATTTTACGTGATAACGTCATAAGGAAACATTGATGGCAGCAACACCATCTAACTCACACCCACAAACTCTGTCGTTAAATCCCCACTCAAACACCCCAATATCTACATCTACTTTCTACTCTTACAAAACTCCGCCTATTTTGTAGTTCTTATTCTCTTCTTATTCTTTTTTAATTTGAGTGGAAATATTTTGAGAATTTGTTAATCACTTAAAAATCACTAGTTAAGTCAAGTTAGTTTTTTGGAAAAAAATGAAGTAAGCCATTTAATTTCTTTTACAGTTTTGAATTTATCATTTCCAAATCGTTTGACCAGTTTTTTCAAAAAACCGTTTTTTTTTTTAAATTTTTTTGAGTATGCCAACATCTAGCAGCTGGTAGTTATTTTCAGAAAACAATTTATTTTTTTAATTTTTAACAAACCATTTAAAAAAAATTAAACAAAACTCAAAAAAAAATTCTTTAATTTTTTTAATTAGTTTTTAGTTTAGAGTTTGAAAACTAAATGTTTTTTTTGAAAAACTTTTCGAATAAATATTTTAAATTTTTTTAGTATGTAAGTAAGGAAATCTGTAGTTTTCATTTGGGAAAATTATTTAAAAAAAAATTAATCAACCTGTTTTCAAAATATTTCGAAAACCAATTTTTTTTTTAGAAAATTTAAAAAAAAATTCAAAAAAAAGTTTTTGACAATTTTTAAATGCAAAATTAATTGAATTATAAATGACTTCCTGTGTGCAAAATTGTATTGAAATCGAAATAATGGTTTACGATAAATCCGAATTTAAAAAAAAACTGGTTCTATGACAGGTACCGTTATAGAAGAAATTTCGAAAAAAATATTCTAACTGAAAGATGTATTGTTTAAAAAAAAAACAGCACCCTGGAAGTTTTATCGAAAATAGTTAGAACCGTTTTCGAGAAAATCAAACTTTTTGTTAAAAGTTGTATGGCAGGTACCGTTATTTTTTGAGCTAGAGCAAAAATGAAAAACACCCCCCTGAGATACTACCTAATAAATACTAAATACTAAGTTTAAAGCAAATCGGCTCATCCGTTTAGGCTGTAGAGGCGCGAACAGACAGACAGACAGACGGACAGAATTTCCGGACACACTTTTTCAACTTCTCTATTATCGTAATGTCATGTTTGATTGTAACAATTTTTTTGCACGAATCCATAACTTGCATTATAGTACCTATAATCGCCAGTAAAAAAAAATGACATTTTGTGAAAAAATTAAAATCAAAATGGATTTAATTAACGCGCTGCTGACGTTCTCCAACGCCACGTTAAAATAGTCTCAACGAAGTCTTAAATTCACTTCTGAGCGTGCTAATTATAAAAAAAATAAAGACAAACTTGTAGGAAGAAACTAAAAACTAATAAACACACAATACCAATCTAAAAAAAAATAAATTAATTATTTATTATAAAATCAACTTAATCATAAAGTCAAAGAAACGAATAAATTAATTGAACTCACTTCCATAGAATTTTCCAGAAACACCCAAAACTGCTTCCATTTGGAACTTCGCCTGAATAGGATATTGTCATATTGTTGCCCCGTTCGAATGGCTCAGTTCAACTGCTGCAGGGCTGTCAAACGAGTCAATTTGTTGCACAAATTATTTCATTGATATTTTCAAAATATTTAGCATACACGAAGCATACAAGCCGATTATTATTATTGTTTCTGTTGGCAACACTTGTAACTTTTTTTTGCAAAAAAAAATTAAAAATCTGGACACGCTCTTTCCACACTAGTCCGCCGCCGTGGTGGACATTTTTTTTTGTATTTTTATTTTACGCACAGTGCACTCACCAATTTTTTGCTTAACTTTCTGAATTTATAAAGGCCAAACAATAAAAACAAACATTTATATATTTAACATAAATAAACACTTGACTTGTTTCTTCTTTTTACATTGGAATTGGAAGACATTTTTATTCGATTGTAGGTCAGATGAAGAATGAATCCCGAATTAATCTGAAAAAAAAAAGAAAAAATATTTTAACGAATGTGCAAAAGTTGATTTAAACTTAAGTTTGTTGAATTGGAGAACAAAAAAAGCTGTTCCTCTTTTAATGTATCTTTATCTCTCAATAAAAATATACCTCCACGCTATGATAATCATTTCGAAATGTAAATTTTTAATTTCATCTTAAAACTCAATAAAAAAAACGAAACAACTGGAAGGAATTCGCATAACAAAATACTTAAATATCTATCTCGCCGTGACAATTCAATGAATAAACTATCATCACGTCCATAATTTTTGAATTATTGTACAATTACCCTAAGTTTAAGTGCGAACTCACTTGAAATTCAATCTGTTTTTTAAATATCAGTTCACATAATTTCGTTAACATATCTACCCCCCTACCCCTCAACTACACAACAAACAAATATAATTTACTAAGAAACACAAAGAATTGCAAAAAATAAAAAATAAAAAAAAATACTTAAATTACACAAAAGCAAATGATGCATAGTGCCAGCTGAATATATTTTCTAGCTTACGTAAGAGATTTTGTATTTTGTTTGTTATGGCGGATCGGAGTTATAGTTTTTGCTTCTTCTGGTGTAACTTGAATAATGTTTTCTATGTAATTCATTCCTCTTGATTGTTAATAGAATTTCGAAAAGAAGATTAGTCTGTCTTCATTAGAGAACGATTAGGTTAAAGTACTTCTCTCTGAGGCTTATTGACAGCATGTAAGAGTAAGTATCTATTATAAGACAATTTGTAAGAAGAACTCATCATTAGCCAACGCCACATGAAGTCGAAATGTTGATTAAGACATTATTTATTAAGCGTTTTTAAATTTTCACAGGTGTGTCTTGAAATGAAGCAGACGACCATGTCCAATGTCCGGCTAAAGTGCTGCAACGTGAAATGTCAAATTTAATTAACAGTATAAAGGGAAATATAAAAGTAATTGGTTTGGCAATCAAATGAACATTATAAAATTCGTCTTAATTTTTCTTTTTAGTAATAAAACAATTGATTATCAAGAGAGATAGATTTTGATTGCATAAGTTGTTTAATTACGGCAAATATAAGTCCGAAAACAATGTGCCAAACAAAAATATCTTTTTTAATGGTCAATATCCGATATTTCATCTCAAAAATATTTTTTTTTTTAACTTCGATTGAATCTCACAAGATTTAATTTGGAAAAAAGTTAAAAGTTTAAAAATCCTTATAAAGTTCACCGAAAATATATGAAGGATTTCAGGATAGAAACCAAAATGAAGTCTCGTGTGCTGCACTCCTTACCTTACCTTCAGTGGTGCTACAGTCCAGTGGACCTCGGCTTCAACTAAAGGCCTTCTACGGCTGGCTCGGTCTCTAGCTAGTTGTTTCCAGTTTTGCATGCAAAGTTGGTCAATGGCCTCATCCACTTGTGTGCGCCACCTACGTCCCCGTTTAGCATAGCTACGCCGTTCCTTTCGGGATGGAATCGAAGATTTTCCAGGCCGGAGCAGTGATGTCCATCCGCTCTATGAACTATGACCCAGCCACATGAGACTTAGAACTTGTTATCTTTTGGTTAAGTCTATTTCGCTTTACGATCCACTCCACCCGCCCGTAATGCATACGTTACCAAAAATCATCACTGTCTCGACAATCTTCATTTTTCTGCACCTCATAGCTGCAGGAATGGGATGATTAAGGGCCTTATTGCCTCAGAACAACCGTTGCCTTATTGTATAGCCGAAAAAGGCAGTAACTGGCAAGAATTATTCTTCGTTTGATAAACACTGATGTTGTTCTCTGAGTTCATAGTGAAGCCCAGGTAGACAAAGTGATGTTCTACTGTCCAGGAAGTGAAAAAAAAATTGCCGCTGTGTTATCCATTCACTCAGCGAAACTCATTAGACGCCGATTTATACAGCAATTCCAAACTCCGATCCGCAATACGCCCAAAAATTGATTAGGTATAACATCGACCTCTGGGCAGGTGCTTCTCAAGCATCGTTATACCTGCTCCGATAGAATACCAAACAGAGCGTTAAAATGTATAGGAACTTGAACTGTTTCGAACCCCGACGCAATGTTTCATGTCTTTCCTTATTTTATCGCTTCTTTTATAAAAAAAAAATCTCAATCGAGGCCACTAGCCACTAGCCAGCTGCATTTATCCCCTTAAAAATTCTACCGTAATTCAACTCGTCTCCCAAGGAATGCTCGTTCCCCCTTGATCCCAATTTCGGACGCACGTGAAATATAGAGATTGTTTTTTTTAGCCGAACAACACGAATTTGGAATAGTTTACCATGTAAGGTTTTCTCTTGCCTTTGCAATTTGAAAACAATAAAATCTAATGTTTTGACACTTTCTGTCAAAAAGTTAAAGCTCACGCAGTGTGCTTTACCATTAAAAGAGCAAAACCTTATCCCCTATAAATAATAATCTTACTATCTTAAAAGTTATATAAGTAGAGTTTGAAGTATTTTTACTCTCACGATCAAAAATTATAACAAATAAATTGCACGACTAGGTCGCACGTACTTGCTCATATGTGCGGTCACATCGTCGAATAAATTTAAAAAAATGCAGGACTGGGTCGCACGAACTTGTTCTTATATTAGATAATTGCTTAGTGACTGCATATGTATGTATTTGTATTTAGGTTGTTTTTTTAGACGTGTGGTTTTCAAGAAGAAATAAAACGCATATAGTTTAATGTTTCGGCCAAAAATTTAGGTTGATTATAAAGATAAGGGTTAGCATTATGTTTTAAAAATGGCTGCCTCGAATTTTGTGAAATCGGGATCGGTGGCCATCTCGTTTTGGGCCAATTCACCGAACGCGTTACGCGCTTGATGGTCGATCGCCTTCAATTCTTGCACGAGCTGGATTTTTTAAGCCTGCAAACCAAGATCCTTCCGAAAAATATTCCATAAAGTGGATGGGCCCATCTCCAATTGTTGCGCGCGATGGCGGATGGACTCATTCGGGTCTTCTTCGATACTTTGCTCCAACGAAACGAACCATTATTTTGGTAATAAATTTGCACAATTTGCAAATTTGTTCGGGAGTAAGTCTATTCATTATGAAATGGCAAACTAAACTGAGCATAAATAAAGTGACAGCTGTCAAAAAGACCAATTCCGACAAAAGTATTGCCAGAATTGGACGGATTCAAGTCTGATTCTCACAAAATAAATGCTGGTGTGCCCCAGGGCTTTATTCTGTCTCCGATTTTTTTCCTCATTTTTATAAATGATCTTCTGTCTGTTACTTCTAATCCACTTAACTGTTTTGCTGACGACTCTACCCTAAGCTTTTCATATTCGTTCGATAATTCACGTCCTTCGCCTTCGGACGTACAATTGCAACGGTGCCGTATGTCAAGCCCATTAAACTCCGATTTATACAGCATTGTTAAATGGGGTAATAGGAATCGTGTGGAGTTTAATGCTTCGAAAAATCAATGCTGTCTTCTGTCGTTAAAGCTTAACATACCCCTAATGCCATTGTCCATGAATGGCACTTACATCGAAGAAACCGAAAAGCTCTCAATACTCGGTATGTGTGTCAACGACGACCTCCGTTGGAACGACCATATATTTGAGATCGCTAAGAATGCTGCAAAGTGCTTAGGTTTTCTGTATCGGTGTAAGAAGTATTTTTCCCCATCTGATCTGCCTACAATTTATAAAGCGTTTATACGCCGTAAACTCGAGTATAACTCCCACCTCTGGGCAGGTGCTTCGCAAACATCGTTACACCTGCTTGATAGAATACAAAATCGAGCGTTAAGATTGATAGGATATAGAACTGCCGCTGAAACAATTGCCCCTCTCGAACACCGACGCAATGTTTCATGTCTTTCCTTATTTTATCGTTTCTTTTATAAAAAATGGTCACTCGAGGTAGCCAGTTGCATTCCTCCCCTTAAAGTTTTCTCCCGTAATACTCGTCTCACAAGGAATGCTCATCAGTTCACCCTTGATCCCAATTTCGGACGTACCGTGAAATATAGGGATTCTTTTTTTAGCCGAACAACACGAATTTGGAATAGTTTACCCGGCGAGATTTTCCCTTGCCATTTTGATCTGCAAACATTCAAAACCAATGTTAATCGACACTTCCTATCTCTCCCCTCCCTATCTTCTTAATGCTCGCGCAGTGTGTTCTACATTAAAAGGGAAACAAATAGTCCCGTGTGTGTGCGTTAATTATAAAAAAAAAAAATTATTTAATAGAAAACCTGATTCATTCCTCGTAGAAGATTCATATTTGTTTTTATTTCTAATACCTAACCATAATTATTAATAATTTTTAATTAAGTTGTTGAACCACATAAAAAGTTCTTTTTTAAGTTCGTTTTAAGTATTGTGATCCGCTATGACAAATGCATTTTGATAAAATTAAAAATAGTAATAAATAGTATCTTCTTTTATTTCACCATGTTGTCGATTTAATTGTATTGTAAAAGGTCCATTGAATAAGTAAAACCAAGGTTGTTGGAATTTTTATGAAACAAAATTTCTTATTATGTATGTCTTCTTAAAATTGTGATTCACTTTTTCGTTTCAGCCGTCCTTGACGTGTACTAGAAATCCCAGTCAATTGGGAATCCCAATTATGGTGAATGTGGATTACTGCAAGTCTTCAAGTGTTTCTTCCTCATGGCTATATAATTTTGCCATCATCTTGTGCACTAACTTTAACTACAACACATAACTTACGTAACCGTCAAAAAACTCGTCTTACCCTCATTAAAAAAAATAATTTTCATTTATTTGGTATACCAGTTATATTTTTGATTTTTATGTTTAATCAAAGTCAATTTCAACGACTCTACTATCATTTATATATGTAATAAAATTAGTTAAAAAAGCTTAATAATTTAACATCCAAATAATATTCAAAATATAATTACACAAATAATTTGCGCATCCGCAAATAAGATACAAATTTTGATGGTGTCTATCATCTGTCTATCTGAATTTAAGTAATTGACTTGGCTCTTATAACAAGTAAACATTAAAAGAGGTTCGAATATATTGTTTGAGTCATCTAAAAAAAGAATCTTGTAGATTTAGGACTGGCTATAAAAATCGACGCTAAGCTAAGTGCAAGTAGGTATCGGGTGTTAACTAAATAAACATTTTTTTTATTGACAAAGTTAACACTGTAAATATTTGCGAATGTGTCTGACCTTTTGAAATTAACTTGAGGAGTGTAAGTGTTTTGATTATATTTTGCTGAAGATATTTTTTGAAGAGAAGAGTAGTGTAAGAGACTATTTACCATAATATTAGTTCATCTTTGGGCCCAAGAAAGAGGGGCGTCGATTCCTCCAAATAAAATTGAAGCTATCCATGTATGCAGAAAAAGGAAATGTGAATGTTCACCGTTCTTGCTGCGAAATGAATGAAAAGAAGAGAACTAAAGATATTTGGTGTATATTTTTCCGGCAATCTGAAATGGAATTCACAAATAAATAAAAGGCACGACTGGGTCGCACGTACTTGCTCCTATGTGCTAATCCTTTTTAAGTGCAGGCGTCTTTTTGACAAAGATTTAGTTTTAATGTTTTGTTGACGTACAACTTCTTTAGAATCGTTGTGGTTTGAAGCTCGAACGAACATGCGTCACAACAAAGGGATAAACACATAAATATGTAGGATTGTTAGCTTTTGCAGTTTTTTTTAGTGTATTATCTTTCCACTTGTTGTTTACTGTTTATAATATAATTTGCTAATAGAAAGACTTTTTTCAGTTTAATTTTCATTTTGGTATGGAAAAATTTGAACAACTGGCATAAAGATTCGTGGGAATCAGCAGTAGGGCAATAATGCCAGGTATAGATACCTATATAGGCCCCAATAAGAATAATTTTCTTTTTGAAATCAAATTAATTAAAATAGCTTAATTATGTTTGATGGATCGATAAACGTATGGTGTGGGTATTTATTAATGGAATTTACTATACATATAATAAGGTTGGAAGGAAGGTGGGTACTAAAATTAAGATACACATTCCAACTACTGGTAAGCGAGTGGGTATATGGACAATATTAAAAGTTAACACAGTGGTTTTGTTTATTTATAGGTAAGAGTAAACTTTTGTTTTCTCGATTGAAATGTTTGCATTAGTAATCGAATAGTTTTTTTTATTTGTTAGTTGTTTTTGTGTGTTAAAAATAGGCTTCCTTATTTATTCTGTGTGCTTTTATGATGATAAAATGCTTTAAAATACGTAGGTATGTATGTAGATTGTCACCTTCCTTTATTTGACTAATGGCTAGGGCTTAGCCGAGAAATGTTGGGGAAAAATTTTTATGAAATCAAAAAACCGTTTTTTGGAAAAATGTTGTAAGCCATCTTATTTCTTTTGCTGTTTTCTTTTTTATGAATTTTTCATTTCAAAATCGTTCGACCAGTTTTTTCAAAAAAATGTTTTTTTTTTTGAAAAACTTTTCGAAAACATATTTTAAAATTTATTTGAGTATGTCAATTGAAAGAAATCTATAGTTTATACTAGGAGAAAAATTTAAAAAAAAATGTATACATTCGTTTTCAAAATATTCAAAAAACAAAATAATTTTTTTAAAAAAATTTAAAAATATAAAAAAAAAATGTTTTTGAAAATTTTAACAAGCAATATTATTTAAATCATAAAATGCTACATATTTTGAAAATTTCATCAAAATCCGTCCATTAGTTAACGAGAAAGTCTGATTTTAAAAAACCGGTCATATGGGAGGTACCGTTATAAAACTTTTTCTGAAAAATCAATTGAAACTTTAAGATAGATTTTGCATAGAAAACATCATTCTGAAAGTTTTATCAAAATCGTAGGAGCCGTTTTCGATAAAAATAAGTTTTTCATTAAAAGTTATATGGCAGGTACCGTTAGTTTTGGAGCTAGAATGCCAATTCCAAAAATTGTAAGGTAGAGCACTCTAAAAATACTATATACCAAGTTTGAATCAAATCGGCCCAACCGTTTAGGCTGTAGATATCGATACGGACAGCCAGACAAAAAGACAGACAGACAGACGGACGGAATTTCCGGACCCACTTTTTTGACTCCACTTTCATCGTAATGTCATGTTTGATTGTTAGAATTTTTTTAACGAATGCATAACTTGCCTTATAGTCCCTATAAATCGCAAGTAAAAAAGCAACAAACTATCTAAAATTACGCAACTAATGCACTTAAAATGGTCTGCTCCAAAAAAAAGAACCTCTTATTGAGACTGCTATCCAACTAGAAAAAACTCTGGTAGAAGGGTCCCTTCAACATGGTTTGATGATTTTTATGTGGACAAACAAGAAAAATATTGAAATTATAAATGCAGCAATCAACCAATGTTTTCGCAGGGCAACAGGTGCCTTAAGGACTTCGCCTAGAACAGCTCTTCGGAGAGAGATTGGTTATTTATCATTCGAGCACCTTGGAAAAAAAGATCATTAGTCCTTCATAAAGAATTTAATAAATCCTTTCACATGCATAAACCCCGAAATGGTACTATTTCTGCAACAAGGAACATCACCTCACCTCTAGCAGTCCCAGCAATGAGTTTCCAAGATACCTTACAAACTTCGACTATTCAAATTATAACTCTCCACAATACTGGAAAAGAGGTACGCTACCAATTAATACAACCTTAGCCAATTACAGAAAAAAAGACACTCCAGTTCAACTATATAAAGTGCTTCATAAAGAGATTATAGCTGATACAAAAGCAGACAGGGTATTTTATACCGATGGGTCCTTCCAAAAATCTAACTCTTCTTACGCTATAGTGGAACTCATATCTAATGAAGAGACAATTATTGTTCATCAAGGAGTTTTACCCGAACTGGCCGGAAGCCAGTTATTCAGAAATGTTTATTTCTCATCAAAGATCTACCAGGAAAAAAGTTAATCTTCACGGCCTTAAAAGCGAACTTGGAACAAATGCCCCATCCTTGGAAAATATCCGAAGCATACTTAATAGCTCCAAAGATATTTTGTTGGCTTGGGTACCTGCACATGTTGGCATCAAGGGCAACCAAGATGCTAAGGCGGGACATGACACAATTCATGCCGCGTCTAAGTTAGTATCTGCTGTCCAATGGAACAATGCTAAAAATCAATGCACGGGTGCCTGTCTGGTTGATTTGGAGAAGGCTTTCGACACCGTATGGCTAGAAGGTCTTTATCTGAAGCTAACCAGATGGGGCATAAGTAAACCACTGTTATATATGCTTTACGACATGCTTAATGGTAGAAAGTTTGTCGTCAAGAGTGGCAATGTAACATCTACCACAACGTTTGATATTTACACCAGCGATCTCATTGGGAGTCTACCTCATGTAATTGCGTATGCCGATGATTTAGTTGCGTACAGAACAGGTCCAAAAGTTGAAGTCATCAGAATTCTCTTGCAACGTGATTTCGATAAAATTCAAAAGTACTGTAATGATTGGAAGCTGAAAATTAACTTCCAGAAATGTGAAACTATCCTTTTTAGAACACCTTTGTCTGGGGCCTCTAGGGATACGAGAAAGAACTGGCGCAAGCTAGTGATCGCTGGGCCACATGGACATCCACTGGCGAGTAAAAGTGAAGTAAAGTACCTTGGCATCTGGCTGGATCAGTTTCTATATTTCAACCGACATGTAGAGGCTGCTCTGGCCAGGGCTAGGGGAGCTTTTGCCCTGACAAGACGGTTGTTTTATAGCAGCCGCCTTGATAGCAGGGTGAAAGTGATTTGCTACAGGCCGATGATTGCCTACGGATGCCCTGTGTGGTTCAACGTTGCACCATCTCTAATGGAAAAGATTCGGGTGTTCGAGAAACAGTGCCTTCGCACCTGTCTCGGTCTTTATAGAACACCAGAGTCGGAGTACAAACACTATTATTCCAACGAGGTCCTATACAACGGGGCCAATACAAACAGGATAGATAACTTTTTAATTAAGCTCATTCGCGGACACATTGCAAGGGCGATGACCTCAACTAATAGACAAATCTTCGGGGCTTACTACCCCCAAGATGAATATTTTGAAAGCACACGTTCGAGTGGTTCTATCCCGCCCGAGGCTTTCCTATGCCTTGATAGTCGAGGGCTGATTCAGGATAGATCGGCTATTCCGTTGATCTACCACGTCGGCCGCAGAACAGTCGATAGGAGGCTCCTGTACGACAGAGACATAGTCGCTGGGAGCGAAGCAGAGCGCCTCCGTTTCAGTAGGGCCGTGCCCGACCGGGATCGGAAGGAAGCCCGTGATCAGGTCCACCAATTCTGGTGGCTTAGTTAAAAACCGATATTTCAGTCGGCATAGACGAAATATCGCCTATGGCCGACTACATATATTTATGGTATCTTTAAGTTAGGAAAGGCAGTTGCGGCGGCAAAAAAAAAAAAAAAAAATACAACAAAAAAAATATAAAAATTAAAAAAAAAGTTGCTGTGGCTGTTCTAATTTTAGGTAATTTTAAGTGTTTAAGGTTTATTTTAAGTAATTTAAAGTTTATCTTTAGTTATTTTAGGTTAGTTTTAAGAAGTTTAAGATAAACAACGATAAAGTAAACCCAGTTTTTTTTATTTAATTTTCTGGGTGAAAAATAAAACCCCTCATATATAAGATAAACTTAAGTTATTTTTAGGCCGAAAGGCAATTAAAATTAAGTTAGAGATTAATTTAGAGCGCCCGCTTAGGGCCAGTAAGTTGATAGTTTTAGCTAGTTTTAAGATTTTTGTCTAGCCTGTAAGTATAGTTATAAGCAAATAAATATCAATTAAAAGTAGGCAACCAAGATGCTGATACCGCAGCTAAGGATACACATTCTCTCCCACTCTAAGTCGAAATTCCAAATTCTTTTCGTCCAATCCAAAAAAACGCTGGCAGCAGTCTTAACGAGATAGCTATTTTATGCCAATTACTTGATCCTGACAATCCTGAATCCATCGATCACATAAAACTATCCACAACTTATCACCATAAATTTTGCGACATTTAAATAATTTTCAATATGATTCTCTCCTATGTTACTTATTTTTTTTTTTATAATTAACGCGCGCACAAGGGATTATGTTTCCTTTTTAATGTAGAACACACTGCGCGGGCATTACAAAGATAGGGAGGGGAGAGATAGGAGGTGTCGATTAACATTGGTTTTGAATGTTTGCAGATCAAAATGGCAAGGGAAAATCTCGCCGGGTAAACTACTCCAAATTCGTGTTGTTCGGCTAAAAAAAGAATCCCTATATTTCACGGTAAGTCCGAAATTGGGCTCAAGGGTGAACTGATGGGCATTCCTTGCGAGACGAGTATTACGGGAGAAAATTTTAAGGGGAGGAATGCAGCTGGCTCTTTTTTGTATTCTATCAAGCAGGTGAAGCGATGTTTGCACCCGCCCAGAGGTGGGAGTTATACTCGAGTTTAGGGCGTATAAACGCTTTATAAATTGTAGCCAGATCAGATGGAGAAAAATACTTCTTACACCGATACAGAAAACCTAAGCACTTAGCAGCATTCTTAGCGATTTCAAATATATGGTCGTTCCAACGGAGGTCGTCGTTGACACACATACCGAGTACTGAGAGCTTTTCGGTTTCTTCGATGTAAGTGCCATTCATGGACAATGGCGTTAGGGGTATGTTAAGCTTTAACGACATAAGACAGCATTGAGTTTTCGAAGCATTAAACTCCACACGATTCCTATTACCCCATTTGACAATGCTGCATAAATCGGAGTTTAATGAGCTTGACATACGGCACCGTTGCAATTGTACGTCCGAAGGCGAAGGACATGAATTAACGAACGAATATGAAAAGCTGAGGGTAAAGTCGTCAGCAAAACAGTTAAGTGGATTAGAAGTAACAGACAGAAGATCATTTATAAAAATGAGGAAAAAAATCGGAGACAGAATAAAGCCCTGGGGCACACCAGCATTTATTTTGTGAGAATCAGACTTGAATCCGCCCAATACAACTTGTATTGAACGGTCCAGAAGATAGCTTCTAATCCAACGAACAAGTGTATCATCGATCCCAAAAGCACCTTATATGTTAATATTAACCTTTGTTAATATTTATTTTTTATAATTTTTTGACACTTTAATTTGTTTTTATTGTTTTTTCTTTTCTTTTTGCTTCAATTCAACATTGTTATTTTTTGTTAACTAAAAACCGACTTCAAATGGTCTTGTAACCTTTAATTTATTTGTAAATTATTTAGATAAAATAAAAAATTAAAAAATAGTTCATCTTTTATGGTATTTATAAGTTTTTTCTGGATCATCCACAAATA
Source organism: Platycheirus rosarum (assembly GCA_963971375.1). Taxonomy (NCBI): domain Eukaryota; kingdom Metazoa; phylum Arthropoda; class Insecta; order Diptera; family Syrphidae; genus Platycheirus; species Platycheirus rosarum. Next base: position 300,405,987 of record OZ020507.1, on the reverse strand, counting down.
TTCGGTTTAATAATATTTTTTGTTTAGAGTCAAGATAAACTTAGTTTTCCCTACCCAATTTCACTCAAGAAGCCAAAACAAACAGTTCTTATCATATCTATGTAAGTATGTCGTAAAACTGTTTATGCCTTCAAAAAAAAAACAAGAACCTTAAATTAAAATTTCATAGGTATTGAAATTGGAAGAAAAGTAACGTCGTAGTTGAGTCTACTACTCAAATCTTACCCAAGATAATAACAAGTTAGTTATTTGCATTTTATCCCCAGTCCAGGGGTTCGTTCCCTGGACTGGCAGATGAGCAGAAAGCCATGTTTTTGATTCTTGTTTTCTTTCAAATTAATTGAATAGAAAACATCAACAACATCAATAACAACAACAACTGTATCCATCACCAGCAACGACAGTCGGTGATTTATTATAAAAAACAAACTTGTAGTCATGATGTAGAACTTGTAATCGATAGGAATTTGATAGTTTCGATAAAATGATCGACTACACTCTCACCAGAGATTCATAAGAAAATGAATGTCTGGCGACATTTAATTCGATAAACAACTAGAAAATCGTGGGGTTATTAAAAGGAATTCGTCATGTCAAAGCACAGTTGATTTAACGTAAGGCAAAGGGATTGGCGATTGAATGAACGATTACAAAAATTTACTTAGAAATAACCAAATTGCTTACATCTAATTGAAATCATAAATTTTCTTGTTATCTTCGGGTATTTTCATTGATATTTTACTATCCATTTATAAAGATTTTAATTGCATTCATTAAATGTTTGAAGTATTGAGAGATGCTACTCCAGGATCAACGTGCGGAAGTTTTACCAACAGGTATAAAGAACGTGCCAAGGAAAAAAAACCCGCACAGAAGCCTGTAGAGATAGGAATGGAAACCTCGTAGTAGAGTCACAGACGGTGCTGAGTACATGGAAGGACCATTTCTGCAGACTGTTAAACAGCGATGAAGACCAAAATCCCGCTGTCAGGCAGAATGAGCCATTCAACATGGATGATGGCAGACAAAACTTCCGTCCACCTGACCAAAATGAAGTAAGGATAGCAATATCTAAACTCAAAAACAACAAAGCTGCTGGACCCGACGGACTACCCGCCGAACTTTTTAAAGCGGCCGGAGATGACCTGGTGGAGTGCATACACCAACTCATCTCTAAAGTTTGGTCAGAAGAGAGTATGCCTGATGAATGGAACCTCAGCATCGTTTTCCCGATCCACAAGAAAGGAGACCCTCTAAACTGCGCCAACTATAGAGGAATAAGTCTCCTGAATATCGCCTACAAGATCCTCTCTGCCGTACTATGTGAACGCCTGAAACCTTTCGTCAGCAACCTGATTGGCCCCTATCAGTGTGGTTTCAGACCAGGAAAGTCCACAATCGATCAAATGTTCACGCTACAGCAGATCCTGGAAACTACCCAATAACTCCAAATCGGTACCCACCACCTCTTTATCGATTTTAAGGCCGCGTACCATAGCATTTATAGAGACGAGCTATACAGAGCCATGTCAGGTTTTGGCATCCCCACGAAACTCGTCCGACTGTGCAGGATGACGATGGAGAACTCTCGCTGCTCCGTCATGGTTGGTAATTACCTCACAGAAGCTTTTGACGTCAAAAAAGGATTCCGACAAGGTAATGCGCTATCGTGCGATTTCTTCAACTTAATACTTGAAAAAAATTATAAGAAACTCGCAAGTCAATTGTAGTGGGACAATTTTTTCAAGTCTGTGCAATTGCTAGCACACGCTGACGACATAGAGGTCATTGGCAGAACTCGGCGAGCTGTCACTGGAACGTTTGCTAGCATTGAAGCTGAAGCGGCTAAGATGGGACTAGCAGTCAATGAGGCCAAAACGAAGTACCTGCTATCCACAAAAAAGGGACACACAACACCGGCGGATTGGACAAAACATCACAATAGACAGGTACAACTTTGAGGTAGTTAGGGACTTTGTGTACCTCGGATCCGCTGTAACATCTGACAACAACATCTCGTCAGAAATAAAGCGAAGAATTACTCTTGCCAATCGCTGTTTCTATGGGCTAGGAAGGCAATTGAGTAGCAAAGCCCTCTCTCGAAAGACAAAGGAGACTCTGTATCAGACCCTAATCATCCCAGTCCTGCTCTATGGCGCCGAGGCATGGACTCTATCTAAAGCGGATGAAGATATCCTTAGTCGTTTCGAGCGAAAGATTCTTCGGAGGATTTTTGGTCCTATCTGCGTTAACGGGCTTTGGAGGAGAAGATTTAACCAAGAACTATACGAGCTCTACAGCGACATTGACCTGGTCAAAAAAATACGCATATCACGTTTAAGATGGCTAGGTCATGTAGAACGAATGTACAACAATCATCCGGCTCGCAGGATCTTCGATTCTATCCCAGAGGGTAGACGCAGTCAAGGAAGACCTCGCCTTAGGTGGTGCGCTCAAGTGGAGAACGACTTTAACCAACTTGGAGTGCGAAATTGGAGGCAGCTAGCCAAAGACCGAGCTGGCTGGAGATGCATGTTGGTTGAGTAAGTACGTAAATGTCTGAAGTACAAACCAAACAACTCTGCATGTTCGTCTTGGGGAAAGACTTTGTTCTTGTTGATTCTCATATTTTTGAGTGGCCATATAATATGGCCTTCTATAAACGTATTACGCATTAAACATATCATCAGGGGCGAGGAGCCGAATAAACTTAAAATATTACGCAAATGTTCTTATTTAAAAAAAAAATGATTATACAATTATTTCAATTTTATTATTTAAAACAAAAATTATATTAAGAACAAAGCATTTTTCGAATTACACGAGGAGATTATAAATGATATATTATACTTTTCACATTATTAATTAAGAACAAGATTCTTTAATCTATTATTAACTAGTCTAAGATTCCAATCGAAAAAAAACATCTAATTTATGAATTCTTTCCACGTGCCCTGTTAGGTAAACTTTTAGTCGCATATTTCAACAAGTTGAATAGACAGCTCAGAGCAGATGTTGTTGAAAAAAAAATAACGAATTTAAATGGCGTTTTAAAACATTTTTAAAAGTATAATAACAAAGACACACATATTTGTATATGGATGTAACTAAACACCAAATCTTAATCAACATATTGGTTAAAGCTGGTTTAGAAAATATTAAAGCATTCAATTAGATTACTTTTTTTAAGAATTTATCAAGAAGACAAAAAACTATTTTAATCGTCGTCGGTGCGAAATGTCTCAAAGAGAACTGTTTAGTACGTTTCAGTTAAAAAAATACATGATGATTCAAAAAGAACAGAAAAAATATTTAAATTTCAAGATATCTTTACCCCAAATAAATTGTTTAATGATTTGTTTAATTAAAGGGCTTAGAGGATCAATAAACAAAAATTGGAAAATACATAATAAATTAATTATTATTTAAAATATTATTAGAAAGCAATATTAATTTACTTTAAAATTTAAAATTTTAAATAATATACATTGTTCGCCAACCTAAAAAAATATAATTATGTATGTAGTTCGTCTCCTAATTAATTTTTAATTACAAAAACTAAATAATTTTGAAATTTGTTTATATTATTTAATAAATTTTTTTTTTAAACACAAATTTGTGTTTTTTTTCAAATTGTAATTAAATAATATAAAAAAAATTCAAAATTATTTTGTTTTTGTTATTAAAATTTTAAAAATAATAATTGTTTAAAACTGGGGACTTATTCCGAAACGCGTTGCATTTAAATAAATTAAAAAACTGTATTAAATTTGTGTTTTTTTTTTCAAATTTTAATTAAATAATATACAAAAATTTCAAAAATATTTTGTTTTTGTTATGAAAAATTGAAAATAATAAATTATTGTTTTAACTGGGAATTTATTCCGAAACGCGTTGCATTTAAATAAATTAAAAAACTGTTGTAAGTTTTGTATTTTTTTTTTAATTTTAATTAAATAAAATACAAAATTTCAAAATTATTTTGTTTTTGTAATTAAAAATTAAAAATAATTATTGTTTTAAAAAAATATGCTATGAAAGCACAGTTAAGCAAAGTGAAGAACGTGGAGACGGTAAGTTCTGCTTTTCATCAAATAAGGTGAATCGCATCACCGAATAAAATGGCAAAGTTCCCTGCTCATCTCGAATGTTGAACTCTTAATGAACTTGTTATCACTAAAGAAAAAGAAGTCAGTGGGAGTGGATAGTATATTCAATATTGTACTACGACATCTTCCTGAGGATGGAATATGTTTAACAACGCGCTGAATAATGCATATATTATCTTGTGAGTTAAGGGAGTCAAATGTTGTTCATCCTTTGCCGAAAAAGATTGATAGTATATAGTTTAGCGTTTTCATTTGGAGTCAACCTTAGAGTCTCTTCCTGTGTGAATTCGACAATGGAAACGAGAAAGAACTACCGCGTGCTAGTGATCTCTGGGGCCGCATGGACATCAATTGACGGGTAAAATTGTGGTAAAGTACCTTGCATCAAAATGTAAATGCTGCTTCGGTTAGAGCTAGAGGAGATTTTGCACTGACAAGACGGTCATTTTACAGGAGTTATCTAGGCGTGTAAAAAGTGATGGAAGTTATGCTTTCGTGCAAAAAAAAAATTTGAGATAACAATAAAACATGACATTACGATAATAGAGAAGTTGAAAAAAATGGGTCCGGAAATTCCGCCCTGTCTGTTCGCGCCTCTACAGCCTAAACGGATGGGCCGATTTGCTTTAAACTTGGTATTTAGTAATTATTAGGTAGTATCTCGGGGGTATTTTTCATTTTTGCTCTAGATCAGAAAATAATGGTACCTGTCATACAATCTTTGTTTTGTTTGATTTTCTCGAAAAGGGCTCTAACGATTTTGGTCGTAAACCATTATTTCGATTTCAATAAAATTTTGCGCACACGAAGTCATTTTTAATTCAATTAATATTGCATTTAAAAATGTTCAAAACTTTTTTTTCAATTTTTTTAAATTTTCTAAAAAATTTGGTTTTCGTTACATTTTGAAAACGAATTGATTGAATTTTTTTTTAAATTATTTTCCCTTTTAAAAAAAAAAACTGGTTTAACGATTTTCAATATTTTTTTCCCCGATAGACATTTAGTTTTCAATTTTTTTTACATACTTAGTTTTTTTTCGAGAAAACTCTTAAGCTAATTGATAAAGAAGAATTTTTTTGAGTTGTTTTTTTATTTTAATTTTTTTCAAAAACGGTTTGTTAACAATTTTAAATTTTTTTGTTTTCTGATAATAACTACCAGCTGCTTGATGTTGCCATACTCAAAAAAAATCGCAATATGTTTTCGAAAAGGTTTTCAAAAAAAAACGGTTTTTTGAAAAAAAAAACTGGTCGAACGATTTTGAAAAAATGTTTCCTTAAAAGTTAAAACTGTAAAAGAAATTAAATGACTTTCTTCATTTTTTCCAAAAAAACGTTTTAACTAGTGATTTTTAAGTGATTAACAAAATTTCAAATGATTTTGTACCTCCTTATTTTTCAAAAATCTCAAGCCCCAAAGAACAATGTCGCACATTAGAGCAAGTTAGTGCGACCCAGTCGTGTACTTTTTTTTTAAATTAGGTTTAAGATAGAAAAATAAACGATTTTTTACTTGCGATATAAGGCATTCGTTAAAAAAATGTAGATAACAATCAAACATAACATTACGTTGATAGAGAAGTCGAACAAAGTGGACAATTCTATTTGTCTGTCTGCCCGTATCAATTCCTACAGCCTAAACCGTTCGGCCGATTTCCTTCAAACTTAGTATTATAGTATTTTTAGAGTACTCTACCCGACTATTTTACGAATTGGCATTCTAGTTCCAAAACTAACGGTACCTGTGCCATATAATTTTTAATGAAAAACTTATTTTTATCGAAAACGGCTCGAACGATTTTGATAAAACTTTTTGGACGGTCTTTTCTATGTAAAATCTATCTTTTTTTCCCATTCAAGTCAGGAAAAGTCTTATAGACAGTACCTGTCATATATGACCGCTTTTGTTAAATCAGACTTCCTTCTTAACTATTTGATGGATTTTGATGAAATTTTCCAAATAGGTAGTATTTTATGATTCAAATAATATTGCTTGTAAAAAAATTTCAAAAAGAATTTTTTTTGAATTTTTAATAATTTAAAAAAAAAACTTTTTTTTTTTTTTGAAAATTTTGAAAGTGAATCGATAGAGCAAACTTCGTCGTGCACCTAATAGGTAAATATATTCAAATAAAAACTATGAATTTCTTTAAATATTTTTTTTTAAATTTAATTCGACAATGTGTTCGCACTAAAGAGCAAGTACGTGCGATCCAGTCGTGCATTTTATTTTTATTTTTAAACTTGGAGAAAAAATAAAACCCGTACTTTATATTGGTATTTTTCAAGTTTTTCCTTAAAATTATCATATGAATATCATTCTTAAAATATTATTCAAAAACACATGTCCTTAACTACATTTTTAAAAACATTATTTAAGATTAACTTAAGCCTAACAATGGTCATATGTCAGGTATAGAATTTTGTTTGTATATTCTGAAGTATTTTTCGAGTCTAGTATTTTTAACTGTCAAAAGTTTGTATTTTTTGAGTTTTAACAATATTTCTGTTTGTACAATTTGTTTATGGAACTTATTTTTATTTTTTTTTTCTGTGTATATCTTTGTTTTCGGCAACTGTGTAAATTACTGATAATTTAAAAACAACCTCAATTCAAAGGGGGTTGATCAATTTTTTGGGAAAAAAGTGATGATTGTTTTGATAAGAAACAGAACAGCAATTTGAAATCACATTACATATAATTTAATTTTTTAATTTAATGCGTATTTAATCAATTACTTATAATGTATTGATTTGTACTTATTTGAACTTTCAAATTCTGCAGCTATAGAGTCAAGAAACTGAAACTGACCTTACATGAAATTATTTTCAAAAATTTTCATTTCTTAATAGCCTAACGCTAAGCTGACGTTTAAAATGTCATTTCATTACTGAGTATCACATACACTTCCTGCCAAGGGGAGTCTTTAATTAAACTACCTTGTTTTAAAAATGTGTTTTTTAAATGAAAAAAAAATTCTGTAAATTGGAAAACCCAAAAGCTGTTTAAATACAACATTCAATTTATGGACTTTTTTTTTGTTCTATTGATTTTATTAATTATCAGCAATACTTTTCTCTTTACTACATACTTACATATAATATTTGTTAATAAATAAATTTGTAAATTAGCAAAAAGGTGGTTTAAAACGAACACACACTTTTGACATATGTGTCTGCTTCAGTTTAATTTTTATATTTTGAAAATCAGCCCAATTTTGAACGAACATTTCCGGCAGAATAATTTTTTTTTGTAGAGAAGGATGTCTTGTCGATGAATCAATTTATTTTATTCTATTTTAACATTTCTCCTTTTTTTTAAGTTCAAAATAAGAAACAGAAAAAAACGGTAATAATTTTGCCATTCGGAACTCCTCTCTCAAAAATTGAGTTTTAATTCAGAATTCAGAACTACTGTAAGCATAAAATGGAACTAAATCAAATGACAGGTGAATAAACATTGACTTTTGATAGGAAATAGCATTGATAGCAAACAAATTCGCATATAATTTATAATTTAGCATGAATGGATAAAGAAAAAAAAATTAAAAACACGATCTAAGCTTATATTTAAAAAAAAATTAAAATAAACTTTTTTCTGACGTTATAAATAAATAACATATATAATAAAAATAAATTTTGAATTTTATATTTATTTGTTATTTTATTTGAAGGATAAATGGTAATCATGGTTTTATGAATAATTTGTGCATATCAATATTCTTTTTAAAAGTTTTTACCTTAAATTATATAGGTACGTTAATATTTAAAAAAATTTGCATTTAAAACAGCAATTTTGTATTAGCATAAAAATCTTATCTAAAACAGAAGATTTTAAATATAAAAATGAACAAAATATGACGTAATCTATGAATTTGAAAGCTTCTTACCAGACAGACATACCGATTGTAAGAGCGAAAATAAAAGGCGAAGTTTATTCTTCAAGTGCTTTATTGCAACTGTCGAAAACACAATTTTGAGTAAAAAAAATTAGTTTAGGTTAGTAACAAAATATTTGAATTATCGGAATTTAATGGTCAAAAACATGTATTCTAGGTACATAATAATTATTCAAATAAAAATTTGTGATAAATTTGAAGTTTAATTGATTAAAGTCTGATCGAAATAAAAACTAATGATTTAATCGGTCTCCTAATTGATTTAATTTTTCAAATGTATTCTTTTAAGGTAAAATCTTTCGTAACAAAAAATAAATATACATAGGTTGGAAACTTTTCTCTTATTTAAATTTCATAGGTTAAGTTAAAATTTGGGTTATGGTGGAATTTTTTTCAGAGGTTAATATTCGTTTGAACAAATTCTGCTTCGCAATTCTGCTTTTCGGAATTCCGCTTTAAAATTCTGCATACTTTTCAAAATTTGTTTAAAAAATGATGATTATCAAATTCCCCAAGTAATAAGGAACAAAAAATAAATAAATTGCACGACTGGATCGCACGTACTTGCTCTTATGTGCGGTCACAGCTTGGAATAAAATTTGAAAAAAAATATTAAGGGAACTTCAAAGATTATATTCGATTTTTCTGACTTTTGATTGTTTGAAAAAAGGACGTTAAATAGTTTTCAGCGGAAAAAATTAAACGCCATTTTATTTCTTTAAAAAATGTGAAAAAGTGTGATTTTTTTTCAAAATCGTTAGAGCGGTTTTAAAAAATTGAAAAAAAATAATTGAAGAATATAAACTTCAGCACAAAAATAACGTATATTTAAAAACAAACAATTAAAAAAAATTCACTAACCCGTTTTCAAAATATTGATTTTTCAAAAAAAAAAAAATTAAAAAAAAAATTTATAAAAAATAAAAAAAAAAGTTTTCGAAAAAATGTTTATTAATTTATTATTAAATTACTCAGGCTGCCTACATCTTCTTGAATATCAATTTTGATTGTAATCGGATTACCAGTTTTCGAAAAAGTCGAAAAAACCGGTCCTATGGGAGGTACCGTTTTTAGCCCACCATATTAAATTTTTTTTTCACCAAAATATAATGCATACCTACAGTAGGACACAGATTTTTTTTAAAAAATTCTTGGAGCCGTTTTCGAGAAAAATAAGCTTTTACATAACGGTTATATGACCGTTAATTTTTGAGCTAAAAAATTAAAAAAAGTCCTCTGTAGAATGTCAAAAGAACATTAAGTTCAAAATTTGAAGACGATTGGCCCAACCGTTTAGGCTGCAGTCCAAAATACATCCGTACAGACAGACAGACAGACAGACAGACAGACGGACAGAATTTTGCCACTAACTCAAATATGTTTCTCTATCATCGTAATGACATGTTTGATTGTTATCTCAAAATTTTTAATCCGCACTAATGCATAACTTGTATTATAGTACCTATAATCGCAAGTAAAAAAGAGTTTGTTGCCTGTTAAGTCGGTTTACGGACGAATTTTTACATAATAACGTCATAAGAAAACATTGATGGCAGCAACACCAACATACTCACACCAACAAACCTTCTGTCTCGTGAAATCCATACACAAGCACCCACATATCTACATCTACTTTCTACTTTAACAAAACTCCGCCTATTTTGTATTTCTTTTTCTCTTCTTGTTCTTTTTGAATTTGAGTGGAATTATTTTGGGAATTTGCGACTGTTCTTTTTCATGTTCGCCTAGTGCTTGCGATCGGTTTCGGTTGAAAGAACCACAGCGATTAGCATGAGTTATGAGTCTAATCAGCATGAGTCATGTTATTTCGTACGTATAGCCTGTCATCGATTTATAAGACGTTATCACGTCAAAAAAAGATTTGGAAAATGTTAAAAAAACACTTGGTTTAATGATAATCAGCGTGTAGATACTCTTTATTTGTTTAGAGTTTAATATTTTTTTTAGTTTTAGTTTTATTTGATTTTACCAAAATAAGACAACATAAAATAAAAATTAAAGTGACAATTGTATATGACAAAAATAAAATTAATATTAATAAAAAAGTATATTGATATAAAGAAAAAAAAAGGAATTTTCCGGCATTAAATTGACAAAAGTATGAAGACATTCTTGTATGTCCATCGATTTCGCTGTTGAAATTACAAAATATCTTGAGGTCATCGGCATACAAATGTATCTGCATCTTGTACATAACAAAGGCAGATCATTTGTAAATACTAAAAATAGGAGCGGACCAAGATGGCTGCCTTGGGGCACTCCAGATGTAACATTTATTTTACGTGAATTGACGTTACAAAATCTTACACACTGCGTTTTTTTATTCGAATACTACTATCCATTTCAATAAATTACCAGAAATATCATATTTCACTTATTCAAATATAAGAAGGCTTTGGTCTACTTTATCAAAACCTTACTAAAATCAGTTTATATCGCATCAACCTGGTTTTTTTCTCCATTTCCAAAAGAATGTAGGAGTTATAATCAGCAAGGTTTGTAGTAGCAGATCTATCCTTAAGTAAACCATGCTGATGCTCACTTATTACTGGCTTGAGTATTGTACTTAACTGATTAGTGACGAGTTTTTCAAAAAGTTTTGGTATAGCCGATAAAATTGCAATGCCCGGCCATTTAGTAGCTATTAGGGAAAATACTACAAACAAGCGATTAATTAAAAAGTTCAAACAGGAGCTTTTCTATATAATTGGCGGTTCTTTTTAAAAATAATGCTGAAATACCATGGGGACCACTGCCTTTGTTAATATCTAAAGAATTAAGGCTACAAAAATGTCAGACATTGAAATTGACAAAGAGATCAGGGTCACATTGTTTTCAACAATATGTCTTCATTATTACAGATTTAATAAATTGCACGACTGGATCGGACGTACCTGCTCTTATGTGCGGTCACAGCCTCGAATAAAATTTGAAAAATATTAAAGGAACTGCAAGGTTTTTATTCGATTTTTCTGACTTTTGATTGTTTGAAAAAAGTACGTAAAAAAAAGCGGAAAAATTAAAACGCCATTTTATTTTAAAAAAATGTGAAAAAGTATGAAATTTTTTTTTTATCGTAAGAACGGTAAACAACTTTTTTCAAAAATTAAAAAAAAAACTATTCAAGAATGCACCTACGAATGCATTTCACAAACAAGTTTGCAAACTTAAACACAAAAATTACTTACATTTAAAAACAAAATTTAAAAAAAAATCCATCTAAACGTTTTCAAAATATTGATTTAAAAAAAAAAAATTTAAGAAAATTATTAAAAATACAAAACAATAGTACACTGATTTATAATAATATTTGAGGACAGAGAGACAGACAGACAGACAGAATTTTGCCAGTAAGAAGAAAGTGTTTGGAGTAAATTAAAATGAGTGTGAAACTTTAATGTAATTATAATTTTCTATGAAATACTTTACTTTTTAACGATTAGTTGAAAATGATGAATTTGATATTTATAAATAAAAAAAACCAGAATTTTGTTAACCAAAATGAAAAAAATAGCAGAATTTTCGTTTTAAAAGTAGAATTTTGAAAAGCAGGTTATTGGAACTAAAGTTTGGCATTTATCTTAAAATGTGTACAATAGTTCGAGAGCTCCACTAATTCGAACAACTTGGAACACTTGGTCAAAATTGGTACTCTGTAATTTGAATTTGTTCGTTGTTTCTCTCCTGAGCACTTTTGCAGTTGCATAGGCAACATTTAAGAGGAAATGACAAAAATGTCAGAAACTAAAGAAGCTTTTGTTAATGTGGTTATAATAGAAACTTGAGAAACATGCACCAATATGATATGCGAAATGCGTTACTAAAACAAAAGGTTATTCAGTTAGATAAATGGAATTTAAAAGGAATATCAATATTTCAAAGCTAGCAGGAGATGGATGCAAAAATTAACGAAACTACACGGAGTGAGGATTTTAAAAATAGCTCGAGAAAAAAACTATCCAGTACTTTCAATCAAGTCGATCATTTTATCAAGAAATTGACCCTAAAAGATAATATGCACTTATTTTCTTTCTCTTGCAATGAAATCGCATGGAAGAGTATAGAAAATGTTGGAAAAACTATTGTTTCAACTGACTGTGAAAGAGAAATAGAAGAAATTACTGAACCCCAAAAAACTATCAGACGTGATGTAACTACTGGACTTTCTGGTGGAACAAGAATTTCTAACTCTGTATTCATTTCATATCGAACATTCCAACGTTTTAAATCATGTAAATCATAAAATAAAAATGAAACAAGCAAACACGCCAAATTTCTTTCAACATTTTTTAAACATATTCGTCTTTTGTTGCTTGTCAGACTTGAAATTAATGAATGCTAATATCCATCCCAATTCCTCGATTTTCATTTTATTGGCAGAATCAACATCAAGCTGAAGTTCCATTATTATTTCTACCTGGCGTCGTCGTCGGTCGACTTCCAGACGATTATGCAAACGGCTATGAATCAAAGATACAATTTGAATCACAACATCCGAGAGTTTCTATTTCTTCTTCCTTTTTTTATCTTAAAAAAATAACTTTCTCAATCAGCACTACAGAGCCGCCGCAAAATGAATAAAAAAAGACCGCGCTTAATATATTACACAACAACCAGAAAAAACAGGGAATGGCTTATAATTTCTTCAGCTATTAAGGTTCGCTAACATTTCCGAAACATGCGATTTTCCGCCATACCATTGCTCCCAAGGCCATCCAAAGATTTCCTCGGAAACCGAATTATTCAACGACGTTGAAAGTGGTTATGGTACCAATCCGCGATGCATACCGAATTCAAGTTGCTATGTGCCAAACCACCTGAATGAAAGGTATTTTGCTAACCCTTGGGGAAAGAGAACTCTTGGTTTTGTCCACATCATCATACTGAATCCGATACTTCACCTCGGTGTTTGGACAAAAGAAAAAAAGAACAGCTGTCACCTGTTTTGATGTTATGGTCTCTAGATTCAACATTTTAACGTGTGGGTGCCAATTGTAATTGAACAACAATTAATAGTTATTTTCCGTTATTTTTGTGTGTGGATCATTAGGTTTTGTATAGAAAAATACTGTTTCATACGTACATAATTATATTGTTGATTTAATATCCAGAAAAGTATATGTATCCAGTAGATTCGAATTCAACCAAAATGTAGTAATACAAATTAATCAACTGACAGCACAATCCGTTTATTCTCTTTAGGCTCTTAAAAAAGAGCCATAGAGAGAGAGAGAGAGAGAGACTTGAATGTGTCAATCGATTGAAGTATCTGGAATAAGATCTGTTTTTTCCTTGTGATTCCAAAAAAAGACTTAAATTCCACTTAATTTTGTGTCACTTTCGAAGTATCGTATCGACTTTATAACTTTCGACAGAACAAAACATGGGTTTTGTAGGTTATAAATATTTTCCACGAATTCACTTAATGGATTTTTAACTTCCATGTATCGAACTCTTACGATCACATTCTTTTACCTCGAATTCACTCGAATAAATAAATAAAAAAAAACTATTTCAAACACAAATTTTAAGATACTTGTGTATCTTTTAGGTTTTGTTTAGAAAATCGAGCCAAACTAAACATTCACATCCGCTAGCCGAGTATTGCTGACACAACCGACGGTGGGTGAAACTATCGAAAGACTGAAGCGTACTCTACTGAGATACATTTATCTGAAGTTTTAAGCTACCAGCGACCAGGTTAAGTTGATTTCTCAAATCAGCAGGTGAGTTGAGTTCGAATTAAACTCTCATTAGAGCTCCGATTCAGCTTGAAGATCTTTTAGAATGTATCTCTCTTTACCTGTTTGTGAAATACCTGTTCGGATGGAAGCTTTTGAGAGCTTTTGAGAGCTTTTGATGAGATCGAAATTGTTCTCGTTTTAATTCGCCTTGAAATATGCATTATTTTTGAAATTGCAATATTGTTTCTTTTTTCAAACTGATATGTTTTTTCAAGCAGTAATAATGATTTTTTTACTTAAATCCAGTCGACAGGTAGTTTCACACAGAAAAAGGTTACAAGTAAATGGAACTGGGATGTTGTTTTTTATCAACAACTGGCTTACTTACTCCCTACGTCGGCAAAAGCATTAATATTTTTGTAAATTTTGACTAGAATTCTACCATATTTCTTCTGCTATACACGTGCAATGATGAAATATTGTTGTAGTTATGATTCCTGGTTTAAATCCCTAACTTACTTGCTGTCGAGATCCTAAACCGTTGGTTCTACTTCTAACAGCTCGTCGTCCTTCTGAGCGACCAGAAAGTCATCATCGCCATCGTCAATTCTTGTATGTCTTGTATGTCTGGTAAGTCCTCGCTCAAATCAGTTGCGGGGGCGTTTTTGAAGATGTGGCCTGTACAAGTCTTGCACATTGCTGAGCACCCGAGACCTGCTTTCTTGCAGTTGCAAGTTTCGATACTTCAAACTTTGCTGCACTTGCGACAAACACGGAAATAGCAGTGATGATGGAGGATAAAAAATATTTGGGGCGGACTGTTATCATGATTGCATGAGTCAGAACGAGACATTTCCTTTCCCAAGAACTCAAGAATCTTTGTTTGTCAAGATGTGAACTAGAAGAATATAGTTCGCACAACTATGGAGCGGATGTCCTAAAAGATTTGACGTCTTACATCCTCTACGTTCCTCTTTTTTATGGGGTACCAGTTGTTATACAGAATTTTGTCACCAATCCTCTTCAAACTGTCAATAGGCCACTCCTTCATTCTGAAATAATGATTTGGTTTATATATTTCGGCTGAAGGCGGATTTACGCAGTTTTACTTATGTGGTCGACTCACTTCCCCCAAGCAGTCTAAACAGCTGTTAACTGGAAAACTGGCATTCATCACTGTTCTCGATGATGTGGGGGCGTGTGCTCTCCACCTCCACGTGGTGCCCCTGGTAACAAGGATCTGAAAGTGTGACTGATAATTAAGTTACTATAAGTAAGTCCTTGGCGAAAGGAGAGCGTAGAGTAGAGAAAGGGTTTTTGATGGGTTAGGGATTCGATATTGAAGAAGCGGGATATAGCTTTTGATATAGAGAATCCCTAGCGAAAATCGATGAAACACGGTGTGAATGAGGTTAAAGGCTGAAAAGAAGAGGTGCTACTGTACCTCTATCTTAGTAAGATTTAACCAGGGAATAGTGATGGTTGACACCGAGAACCGTTGACTGGTGTTTTCGGGCACCCAGTCTGCGCAAAGTAGGTGTCTTCCATAGGATTTGTGTTTTAGTTGGCCGAAATGGTACAGTTGGTATGATGGTTGGAACTGAGAACCGTTGACTGGTGTTTCAGGCACCCAGTCGGCGCGAGTAGGCTCCAACAGGAAAGAGTGTGTAGATAGCTGAGCTCTGCTTGGTGTTTAATTACACCCAGTATGACCGAGGTTATAGAGGGTTGGTTTCTGAAACTCATGACATCCTGACCTCTGTCTTGAGATGTAGGAAGCCAACCCAGGGAAAAGAAGGCAATGTGAGTCATGAGCGCCGAGCTTTCGGTCTCACATGATACGATAGTGTAGTTGCCCCAGTTGGATGGAGCGCCTTAGAAGCCTTCGGGTGGAGGCAACTCTGACTGGGACAACCATGATCACGTGTAGCATCTGGGTATCTGTAATGGATACCCACATTACGAGAGGAATTGACGGACAAGTTGCTGAGGGTGACATGCGCCCTATGAGTTGGGTTTATAAACTCATGGTTTGGTTTGCCTAACATTCAAGTGCAGCTTAGCTGGGCGGGGTGATGGTAAAGGTTCAGTGACATTTCTCAACACTGTTTTCGAATCCATCACTCTTAATTCGGGTTGGCGGTTCCCGAATGACGCTTGTGGTAAGTCAAACCTCAAGTTTCCTTTGAAGCTAGGCCATACCCATGGCTGAATAAATGTTGGGTACCACGAGTTATCAGGAAAGCCCAGTTGATTACGAGAGCAATGCTCGTGGGGGCTGTGGTTGTACCCATAGCGTGAGCAAATGGTTTGTCACAAGATGACTTACTAGAGGTGCATGATAGGCCTCGCTCCTTAGCAAGGGGAATAACCATGACCACAACATGATTATTAAATTGCTACTAGAGTGGTTTGGGGAGCCACTCTAGTGAAATAACATCATATTTATATGGTGTTATGTAGTTAGAGTGGACAGAAGGCACCACTCAATGAGCTGAATCCTCTTTTCTACGCTGACTTAGGTGATACTCAGCATTGACGCGACTTAATCTCTATTTTCTCTCTCCACTTGTCTCCAAACATCTTCGACTTTTCGATCATCTGGTCAATAATTTTATGGCATTTATTTTTTAAATATGATTTTTTTACATATGTCTGCCGCGGCTACAAGTTTTATAGTCCATTCGACCCGTCTACATTTTTCACTGCTTTTTCAAATAAATCTGGCATAATGGCGTCAATGGTGGCTTAAATATTGGCTTCCAATGTTTCAAGAGTTACTGGTTTGTCGGCATAAGCCAATGACTTCACATAGCCCTATAAAATGTAATCAAGAGGCGTTAATTAAACAGGACCATTTCTGGAAATAAAGTTGTCACCAAATTGATTTTGCAATAAATTGATTTATTAAGCGCACTGTATGGAAAGTTTCGCCATCTTGTCGGAACCAAATGTCGTCGATGTTTAGCTGATTAACTTTTGGAAACAAAAATTCAGACATAATGGCTCGATAGTCGCTCGCCCTTTTTTCGTAACGGCATCTCCTTCCGCATTTCGAAACAAATAAGGACCGATGATGCCGCCAGCGTGTAATCCGTACCAAACAGTCAACTTAAATGGACGGTGATTCGTTAATAGCTTGAGGATTGTCCTTACTCTATATATGGCAATTTTTAAAATTAAAATGTTTAAACACCGCACGGGCATTAAGGAAATGAGGAGGGATAAAAGAGGAGATACCGATGCACATTAGTTTTAAAGTTCTGCATATCAAAATGCCTGGCAAAGCATTCCACATTCGTGTGGTACGACTAAAAAAAGAATCTCTATACTTTACAGTACGTCTGAAGTTAGGCTCAAGGGTAAACTGATTGGCATTCCTAGCAGTTCGCGTATTACGGTTGAATCGTTTCAGGGGAGGAATGCAGCTGGCTATTTCCCTAGAGCATTGTTTGTAAAAATAACGATAAAAAAACGAAAGGCTTCGAGAAATTCTTACACCGCGGCGATGTTCTCAGTCGAACTTGCGTTCCTTTGACGTACGAATGTTGGCCGATTGATTACCAAACCAATCGTCTCAAAGAGACGTCCGTGTAATGGTTGTACTGATGCTTGACTGATTTTGATAAAATCTAAAATTCAAATTTTATTTATACAATTTATTTAAAATTTGTCTAAGAGGGGTGACCTTTTTACTTAGAAATAAGAAAAAATGGATGGCTTGATAGGCCCGTGACAAAACGAGGCTTTTGTGACTAATACTTCTTATACTACTTTTGAGATCAAGGCAAGTTTCACCACATAAGACCAAAAATACACCAACGTTAGTTCTTTTCTCAGTTCTTTTTAAAACGATGACCGGCTTTGAAGATGTGTGCCAATTGGTTTATCCAAGGCTAGTTATTGGTTTACTCTATGCTTAAACCCAAGTACAAGATGTTTTCGAAACATTTATCTTTATAAGAAATTATTTATCATACATACAATGTTTGAGTTTATCTAAGTTCTTTGGATTATTGCACACACTATGGATCTTTTCGATGACAATCAAACCTTATCGGTTCAAATATCAGTTTACGGAAATTATCCAAATCTTTTGAGAAACGTGACAATTTCTCTCTTGCTATAACTATCCCCATGCAAGTTCAAGCACTATAAATACTATTACACTGATTAAATTAGTTTTATTATTTAATAAAGTACTATTCAAAAATGAACATTATTTATTGCTTCGGACTCGTTCTTTGGACATCTGCTGCAGTCCAAGCAACCATCCTACGATCCCTGCCACTGGAAACAATACAATATTTCAACCTCAGGATGTTAAACAACTCTATGCAAGTAGGATGGACGCATTTTTGTAAGAATTAGAGAAAAAACTTTTTAAGAAAAAAAAAAACTTATAGAGAAAATATATTCCAGGCAATGCAGATGTTGATGAAGGAGTCATGAGTTTCTATCCGGAATTCAGTCCATCCAGTATTGAAATTATTCTCCGAACCGAAGGGAACCAAACAATCACTTTATCTGTGAAAGATCTATCAAAACTTGCTGATTGTGGAATAGATGTGAACAAAAAAACTTTACTGATTATCAGTGGCATTTCCGATCCTCGAACACTGAATGTCAGGACTAATCTTGAGATTCTCCAACAGAAGCTGACCAATTATAACGTAATAATTATCGATGTAGGAGCTAATCCTCTGCAAATTTATAGCACAATCAAGAGAAATGTGAATCTTAATGGATTTTTGGTTTCGAAAATCCTCGAAGAACTCAGAAGGGTAGGATTGAACATGGAGACTGTCACTTTGATTGGACATTCTGTTGGTGCAAATGTAGCCGCACTGGCAGCTGATATGTTCACCAAACAGTCGAAAGGTAGAAAACTTCCACTTCTTATAGCCCTTGACCCGGCTTCAATGTGTTCCAAAGAAGATGTCCATGTCAATCCAACAGTTTGCCGAAAAGTTGTTGTTATACATGGTGATAACTCTGTTTTGGGTATCCAAGAAACTCTGGGCACCATTGATATCTATCCAAACGGTGATGAGAGATCTTTTCAACCTGGTTGCTCAACCAGTCTGTGTAGCCACATGTATCCCTTATTGCTGTTTATCCGCACTTTAATCGATGAGACTGAAGTTTTTGCAATAAAATGCCGGGATTGGTCATCATTTAGTAGGGGAAGATGTAATTTTAGGGACTCCATTAAAATTGGCCTAGATTATGAGGCTCACTTGTGGGGGAAATATTACAGTATCACTGGCAAGTATCAATCATATGAAAAGGATTTCAAACCAATTGAGCAGGTGGAACTTACACCAATTCCGTTAGATGCATTTTCCCAATAGAATTGGTGACTGCAGTTGACTTTACTTATTTATTTTATTTTATTTAAATTTTATGTAACATTATTTGTATAAGAATTATTTCAATAAATAATTTATCTATAAGAATACTGTTTTGTGTAGTGTATTTGTGAGAGTCATTTTTTGTAAAATATAATGAAAAATATTCTACCTATAAAATTATTATTAAAACGGACTTCTTCTTTGGGCTTAAAAGTACATGTGAAAAGGTATCATTAGCCCGTAGGAATTGCTTGGTAACGTCCAGTGACCTTGATGCCTTTGAAATTGGTGATGCAAGGAAAGATTTGGAATATTGACAGCAACTATGCTTCCCAAATTGTAAACGGGGTGGTTTTTAAAACGTTACATGGAAGAAGAAAGGAAGTGTGCCCAACTTCAAGCAGAGAGTACGGAGAAAATGCATCGGGAACTTGAAGAAATACCTGCACCAACTGCTTATGCGAACGATGCCGTTCAGGAGCTGCCTCATGCTAATATGAATAATAGCGCAATCAAACATTTCTAACAATCAAACATGACATTACAATGATAGAGAAGTCAAAAAAAGTAGGTCCGGAAATCCCGTCCGTCCGTTTGTCTGTCTGTTCGCAACTCTACAGCCTAAACGGATAGGCTGATTTGCTTCAAACTTGGCATTTAATATTTATTTGGTAGTATCTCGGGGGGTGTTTTTGCAAAAAGTTCGATTTTCTCAAAAACGGCTCTAACGATTTTGATTAAACTTTCAGGGTGCTATTTTCTTACAAAATTGGTTTTCGAAATATGTTTTTTTTGAAAACGGGTTGATTGAATTTTTTTTAAATAAATTTCTCAGATGAAAACGACAGATTTTCTTATATTGACATACTTAACAAAAAAATTAAATATTTTTTCGAAAAGTTTTTCAAAAAAAAACACGTTATAAAAAAACTGGTCGAACGATTTTCAATATTTTTTTTTCCTCGATAGATAGTTTTCAAATTTTAATTGCATACTTATTTTTTTCTGAGAAAACTCTTAATCTAATAAAAAAAATTAAAGAATTTTCGAAAAAAAATAATTTTTTTGTATGCAGCCACTAAGCATTTTTCTAGCACAAGAACAAGTTCGTGCGACCCAATCGTGCATTTTATTTAAATTTTATTCGACGAAGTGACCGCACATATGAGCAAGTACGTGCGATCCAGTCGTGCAATTTATATTTTTTTTAAATTGCTGCTAAAAAAGGAAAAAAGCTCAGGAGACTCGTAAACGACATTTTGGAATGTTTAATTAATAAATATTGATTAATAACACTGCCATTGCAGTTCAAACTGCAATAAGAATTCGTAGGAAGTACTACATAATTTGGCGGAAATCACCAAACTCTGAAACCTGGCGAGCCTATTTCCATACGCGCAACAAAGCCACTTACATAACACGGTTAGCTAAACGAAATTTTTTTGCCTCAAAACTTGACACTTCTTTACCCTCTAAGAAACTCTGGGCGAACCTTCGTGAGTGCAAATACACTCAACACTCATTTTGCCTCATCCTCCCAAGTTCCGAGTAGTTTCATGGCTAAAGATGAATTATCTTATGAATGTGCTGATCTTTTTGATTTCGAGGTTGTCTCTGAGGATGAGGTCATTAGCATTTTTAAGACCCTTAAATCTGAAGCAATTGGAGCAGACGGTATTAAACTCAGTTTGCCCTATATAGCTAACTCCTTAACGCATATATACAACCACTGCTCGGATCACTCCTGTTCCTAAAATATCCGTACCCGTCGAACCAACTGATTATCGACCCATAAGCATTTTAAGAAACAAATAATAGAGCATCTTAACGCTAAGAGGCTTTTATCTCCATATCACTCTGGTTTCAGAGCTAACCATTCCTGTTCTTCTGCAATGGTTAAAATACTGGATGATATCAGAATCCAATATGATCAAAATAATTTAACAGTTTTATGTTCGCTGGACTTCTCCAAGGCCTTCGACAAAGTCAACCATAACGTTTTTTGCCAAAAACTTAAATATTATTTTGGATTTTCGGATTTAGTGGTATACCTTCTAGAAAGCTATTTATATAACAGGACTCAACGCGTGGTTATCGAAGACGATTGGTCACAGGAAAACTTTTGGAGAACAGGTGTTCCGCAGGGTTCTATCCTTGGCCCTATCCTATTCTGTATATTTATAAATGATCTACCCTCTGTTTGTAAAAATGTCTCCTTTCATCTTTATGCGGATGATATCCAGATATATCTTTCAAAAAGAATTGGTCTGGTTGATGACCTTGTTTTTCGCATTAACGAGGATATCATATCGATCTGCAAATGGGCTAAGGAGAACGGTCTGACACTGAACCCTAAGAAAACTCAGGCTCTGTTGATATCCAAAACGGAGTGCAATGCGACACAGTTTCCTACTATCTTGCTAAATGAATCAACTATTCCCTATGTAAAATCAGTTACCAGTCTAGGTTTTAAACTTACGAGCAACTTATCCTGTAGAGAGCATATAAATTCTGTTGTGGAACGGATTTATGGAACCCTAAGGAAACTCTGGATTTCAAGTAGCTTTACACCAACTGACACACGACTTCGATTAGTTAAAATGCTTCTTGTGCCTATTATATCATTTTCTGAAGTAGTTTATCCTAATCTTGATTCTATGTCCGAACACAAGCTAAATGTCGCTTTTAACGACATGACCAGGTATGTGTACAGCCTAAGAAGATACGATCATATATCTCCATTTAAAAGGAATATTCTGGGTTGTACACTACAAGCATATACTGATTATGGAAACTGTATTTTTTTGCATAAAGTGAATAACACAGACCAGGAAAGTCCACAATCGATCAAATGTTCACGCTACGGCAGATCCTGGAAACGACCCAAGAATTCCAAATCGATACCCACCACCTCTTTATCGATTTTAAGGCCGCGTACGATAGCATTTATAGAGACGAGCTATACAGAGCCATGTCAGGTTTTGGCATCCCTAAAAAACTCGTCCGACTGTGCAGGATGACGATGGAGAACTCTCGCTGCTCCGTCATGGTTGGTAATTACCTCACAGAAGCTTTTGACGTCAAAAAAGGATTCCGACAAGGTGATGCGCTATCGTGCGATTTCTTCAACTTAATACTTGAACAAATTATAAGAAACTCGCAAGTCAATTGTAGTGGGACAATTTTTTTCAAGTCTGTGCAATTGCTAGCATACGCTGGCGACATAGACATCATTGGCAGAACTCGGCGAGCTGTCACTGGAACGTTTGCTAGCATTGAAGCTGAAGCGGCTAAGATGGGACTAGCAGTCAATGAGGCCAAAACGAAGTACCTGCTGTCCACAAAAAGGGACACACAAAACCGGCGGATTGGACAAAACATCACAATAGACAGGAACAACTTTGCGGTAGTTAGGGACTTTGTGTACCTCGGATCCGCTATAACATCTGACAACAACATCTCGTCAGAAATAAAGCGAAGAATTACTCTTGCCAATCGCTGTTTCTTTGGGCTAGGAAGGCAATTGAGTAGCAAAGCCCTCTCTCGAAAGACAAAGGAGACTCTGTATCAGACCCTAATCATCCCAGTCCTGCTCTATGGCGCCGAGGCATGGACTCTATCTAAAGCGGATGAAGATATCCTTAGTCGTTTCGAGCGTAAGATTCTTCGGAAGATTTTTGGCCCTATCTGCGTTAACGGGCTTTGGAGGAGAAGGTTCAACCAAGAACTATACGAGCTGTACAGCGACATTGACCTGGTCAAAAAAATACGCATATCACGTTTAAGGTGGCTAGGTCATGTAGAGCGAATGGACAACAATGCTCCGGCTCGCAGGATCTTCGATTCCATCTTAGGTGGCGCGCTCAAGTGGAGGACGACCTGAACCAACTTGGAGTGCAAAACTGGAGGCAGCTAGCCAAAGACCGAGTTGGCTGGAAAGGCATGTTGGTTGAGGCCCAGGTTCGTCCCGAACTGTAGCGCCACCTAAGTAAGTAGGTAAGAATAACACAAAAACACCCCAGTACCTTTTTGAAAAAATAAGTTTCTGCCGCTCGTCTAGAACAGGAAATATATTATTGCCCTCATTTTCCTTTCTATACTCATCACGTTTGTTCTTTGTTAATAGCATTCGCCTTTGGAATTCTTTGCCAGTGAGAATTAAACAAATAAAGGAGATTGCAAATATCAAAAGTGAAGCATTTAAACATTTTTCTAATGTGCATTATTAGATAAAAATTCTTTTAAACTAAATAGGGGAAAAGAAAAAAAAAGGAAAAAAATGTAAAAAATAAAAATGAAAATAAATTTAAATTTTGTAGGTGTAACTTATACATTTAAATATTTAAATTTATTTTGAAAAATGTATTTTTTTTTTAAATTTTTAAGCCTAAATTCAACATAACCTCTTCTGTAAAAATACTATAAAAGACTAAGTCTTACTGTATTAGCCAATAAAAATAAAATTGAAATTGAATTGAAATTGAAATTGAAATTGATTCTCGATCTCATTGTGATCAATCGCTTTCACAGTGTGTACTAAATTGCGGTGCTGTTCACGGGATGATTTGGTTGTGAAAAATAATTTATCACTGATGTGAAAAGTTTTTGATGTATGTCTTCACTTTTTCACAAGGAGTCGTATTTAGCGTGATAACAATTTCAAAGAACCGGAATCGACCCCAAGTGCTGGTTTGTTTCGGATAAATCAACCACATAATGCGATCCAGAGTATAAAAATCAGACTCGCAAGTCAAAAGTAGTGCTCCGTGGCTAAGTGGTTAGTGTGTTGGACTGCTAAGCGAATGAACCTGGGTTCGAATCCAACTCATAGCCACCTTCTTTTCGGTGGTACTGCCTTTTGCGAAGAACTGATAAAACCTCCAAGAGTAAAATTTGTCTCAAAAAAGTGCATCTCATCTAGCCGTTCGGACTCGGCGGTAAACTGTAGGTCCCTTCCATTCTTGCAGATTAACAAGAGACTCACAGGAATGGTTTAGAGTATAAGCGCTAATAAATAAATAAAAAAAAAATTAAGTCAAAAGTGATGACCTCGACGGTCCATCACGAAGGTCCATGGTCCGAAGTGTAGATACTGCATCCGTGCAATAAGCACTTGATATATGAGTAGATATTCTGAAAGGATATGGATACCGTACTAGTTCAAAAAAGACTAAATAGCTATGCTTCCCATTTTCTGATTCATACAGGCTTATTCCGGAAATTTATTTGAATGGAAACAGTTCTTCCCAAGTGTGAACAGTTTTAATATTTTGGATCTATGATTAACAGGAAAGAATGATGTGATGACGACATCGAGCATCTCGTAAGTTGGATGAATGAAGTGGCGGGAAAACTTGTACATCTTCTGTGATCGAAAAATACCCCTAAACTAAAGGGAAGGTTCTATCCGGCAGTTATTCGCCCAGCACTCATACGTCTCACAATATTAGAAAATACGTAAAAACGTACGAAAGGAAATTAACGGCAGATGAAATGAAGATGCTTTTCATAACAGGAGTAATAACCCGTGATCGAATAAAAACCAAGATTGAGGAAACTTCCACAATACACATCAGGTATACCGTCTTGGGCAAAATACAGCATGGCCAACTTTAGCTGGGAACACAATGTAGAAAGTAGATGTGCTGATGGGATGCTAAGTTGCTACACTATCCCAGAAAAAAAGCAGGCGAAAAATTCCTGGATCAAACAAAAGCAACCACACCTGCATATAAGAAGCCTCAGAGACGGAACAATACAAAACCAGGAAGCCTGAGGTCAACCCTATGAACCCCACAGGCGAAAATCCTTATCATCATCATTTAAATGCATTATTGACCAATTTTCATAAAGTCAAAACTATTTTAAGTGAAACACTGTTCCCTTTTCTCATGAAATCAATAATGACAAAAATACTAACAGAAAAATCTTGAAATATTATTTAAAATAATTTATTAAAAGTTCTAAAGCTTACATACTAATTTTTTGACTCCTTCTAAACCTCAGTCCCTCTTCGTCTAAACCATAAGGTTGGCTTTCTCTTGTGATGCAATAATACTTTCCGCTTGTTGCATTAGCAAAACTAAAGTCCAGCGATACCAAGGACGAGTAGTCGCACTTTCCTCGACGGAAACTCGTCCAAGATTCACACTTAACAGCTGTTATTGGAGTCTTCTCGATAACCGCATCAAGAAACAGTAGAAATGGAAAAACATGGCTGCAGACCTTAGTATTACATCCCGGTTGGTATTTTATACCATTGCCATTAGGGTAGATATCAATGGTTCCAAGAGGCTCTGGCATACTGAAAACATCGTTTTCTCCATGAATGACAATAACTTTTTCGGCAACATTTGTGTTAACAAAGACATCCTCCCTTTGACACATCAGAGCTGGATCGATGGCAATTAAAGTTGCAATTTTCCGTCCGCCCTCTTCTTGACTGTGAAGACTACCACCTAGAGCGGCAATATTTGCTCCCACAGAATGTCCAATTAGTGTTATGTCAGACTGCTTGACTCCATTTAGAATTAAGGTCGAAATAAGCTTGGAAATGAAATAGCCTTCCACAAAAACATTATGCTTGATTGCGTTGTAAAGCTGAAGGATGCTCTGAGCGAAGTCAACGATGACGATGTTATAATCCTTGCGTGTTTGCTGCATGTAAACTAAATTACCACGAACATCGTAGATGTGATCCGTAAGGAAGGCATTCACATAAACAATAGTCTTCAGTTGCGGATTTAATCCAAACTCGCCGATTTTCGAGATATACTTAATTGGCAGAGTAATTGTCTCATTGTTTGGCGTTGAGAGATGAATAGTGGCATCTGAGGGATCATGTCCTGGATAGAAGGCTATAACACCTTCATCTACATCGGCTTCACCTTTAAAAGAAGATTTGATTATCTAAACAGCTTTACAAATATATCTTCTTACTTACAAAAATGTTTCCAGCCCAAAGGTAGAGCTGCCTTAAGTGTTCTTATGTTGTAGCTTTGAATGCGTTCGATTGTTAAGGGTGCTACAGCATTTGATCGAATTTGATCAATTCCAGTGACACAAATCATGAGAATAAGAATAATATTTCTTGAAATTGCCATGTTGTGGTTGAAGATCTAGAAACTTTTGAATGACATGAAGTAAAGAGAAATTTAATTTATATATAAAACGCAACAGAAGTGTGCCACCTGAACTCAAAGAAAAGTCACGTTTTGATGCGTATCGAGTTAACAATTCCGTGTGAAATTTCTTCGAATAAAGATATAAATAGTGATATTAAGATTATCTATCTTTAAGCTCACTTGCATGAGCTGTTTCCGGAAATCGGTGAAGAAATTATCAGAAAAGATTGAAAGCAGAAGTAATAACAGCGTGCGTTTCAAATAATCTCTTAAATCTTGTTATTTTATTTGAATAGAAGAATAATACAATTTTTAATGAATATCTAAACGTTTTTCCTTTAAAAACGATTGTTTCAGAACATTAGTGATAGCATTATGCACCTTTGCACCTACTTCGTTCGAAGATGATTTATTGTTTTGAAGGAGTTACAAACTATATATAGCTATAGTACTGCCATCTGTGAGTAAATAAAGTAGATACAAATTAAAAGTTGAGGTGGGCAAAATCGCATCGTCACCTCCCCGCGGGGCCCACTGGATATCCGAAAGGTGAACTAACGACGAGCGTTGGATCCATCGGATCCATTGGTTGTAGATACCTGAGTTCTCTTCTCAGGAAATAGGAGCAGGAGGAAAGATAAGCTCTGAAGATCCAACCACCAACACGATCTACACGTCATGCACAGGCCTCACAAGCCGGCATGAAAGGGAAATGATGTTGTGATGAAAATTAATAGATATGCCTCGGATGACCAAACCAATAATGTTGACGACCCCTCCCCCCCCCCCTTAAACGAAAAACGGACAACGATTTACGTGTTTGCAGCGAACACTTAACAGGCAGCGTTAAGCCGAACAACTGGCCGAAACCCTCGCCAGTCTCAATGCTGACATAACAGCTCTCCAGGAGATGCGATGGGATGGACCGGGCCTGAGAACTACAGAAGACTGTAGTTTCTATTATGGGAAATGCCACCTTGATGGGAGTTTGTTTGGATGCGGATTCGCTGTCAGAAGAAGACTTAGGCAAAACGTCTTAAGCTTGCCTCCTTGCTCCTTGCCAAAACTTATGAGCAGTGCCCCAAACATGACATTAAAATCCTTTTGGGAGACTTTAATGTCAAAATTGAGAGGGAGGACATCTTTGGTATGACGATCGGAAAACACAGCCTGCACGACACCACTACCGATAACGGACTCAGGCTCATCGATTTTGCAGTGGGAAAAAACATGGTGCTAAGTAGCACACGATTCCCACGTCCCGACATCCACAAGGGCACATGGCGATCCCCAGATGGCTGAACCTGCAACCAAATCGACCATGTTGCGATTGACGGAAGACACTCCTCCAGCATCCTGAATGTCCGTACTTTCCGAGGAGCAAACATCGACTCGGATCACTACTTAGTCGGTGTAAAGTTTCGAGTACGGATCTCCATGGAAGCTCTTAGGCGAAACCAAACAACGCCGAGTAAATTCAATGTTGGTCGACTTCAATCGATAGAGACCGCCGCTGCCCATGCCGACCGCGTATCCCTTGAGATTGCGAGAAATCCTGCGACTGATGATATGAACCAGGAAAACCAATGGCAGCTATGTCAACAAGCCATAAGAAGTGCTGCGTCAGAGGTATTAGGTTTCTCACAGCCACCCTCTAGAAATCCCTGGTTCGACTCCGAATGTGCTCAGGCAAACAAAGCTAAAACGGAGGCATACAAGTCATGGCTCCAGAGAGATACTAGAGCGTCCAGAAATCTCTACGTTGAGCGAAGGAAGGATGAAAAACGCTTGCTCAGGAGGAAGAAAAAAGAACATCAATAACGCGAAGTCGAAGTCGATGCAGAGACGTTATATCAGAAAAGAGGTGCGAAACTTCTATAGAAGAGTGAAACAATCTACATCGGGTCTCACAAGCCGCCCTGGGCCCTGCAAAGATCAGGATGGAAACACCATTGTAGAAACACAGGCGATGTTAGCCACCTGGAGAGACTACTTTAACCAGTTGCTAAATGGCGATGACAGCCAAGATCCCGCCCAAGATCAACTTGTACCAGGTAATCTAGATGACGACCACGAACTTCACCCGCCCGACCAAAATGAGATCAAAGTAGCCATCACCAGGCTAAAGATGAACAAAGCAGCTGGATGTGATGGTCTACAAGCGGAGCTTTTTAAACACACTGGAGATGACCTCATCAGGAGCATACACCAACTCATCTGCAAAATATGGTCCGAGGAAAGTATGCCCGACGAGTGGAACCTCAATACCATCTGCCCGATGCAAAAAAAAGGAGACCGCCTACTCTGCGCCAACTATAGAGGCATTAGTCTTCTAAAAATTGCCTATAAGATCCTGTCGAGCATTTTATGTGAACGTCTCAAGCCGTTTGCTGATGATCTAATAAGTCCTTACCAATGCGGCTATAGACCTGGAAAATCTACCACCGACCAGATATTCACATTACGCCAGATCCTGAAGAAAACCCAAGAATATAACATCGACACCCACCACTTGTTTGTCGATTTTAAATTTAATTTTTAAAATTTATCGACACAATTACTTGGGTTTGCAGACGACATAGACGTGATAGGAAGA
This sequence comes from Platycheirus rosarum, assembly GCA_963971375.1. NCBI lineage: Eukaryota > Metazoa > Arthropoda > Insecta > Diptera > Syrphidae > Platycheirus > Platycheirus rosarum. The sequence continues at coordinate 300,377,198 of OZ020507.1, read as the reverse complement.
ACAAAGCGAGCAGTAACCGGTGCTTTCACTACTATGGAGTCAGCAGCAAGCAGAATGGAGCTGAAAATAAACGAAGACAAGACGAAGTATATGCTTTCATCGACAAAAGCCCAATCTCACCACCGGCTTGGTCAAAATGTGACCATTGATATGTATAACTTCGAGGTAGTAAGTCAATTTGTCTACATGGGCACTGCTGTGAACTCAGCCAACAACATCAGCGCTGAAATCAAACGCAGACTAACTCTTGCTAATCGCTGTTTCTTTGGGCTGAATAAGCAATTGAGGAATAAAGCCCTATCGAGAAGAACCAAGGAGACACTATATAAGACACTCATCATCCCGGTCCTGCTATATGGTGCAGAAGCATGGACCCTTACTTGGAGTCTTCGAGAGAAAAGTTCTGCGTACGATTTATGGTCCTGTTTGCGTAAACCGAGAAGCCAACGTTTGGCGAAGACGATATAACGACGAACTATAGGAGCTGTACAGCGACATAAGCTTAGCCAGAAAAATTCGTATAGAACGACTAAGATGGCTGGGCCATGTAGAGCGAATGGACATCAACGCTCCAGCGCGTAAAGTCTTCGACGCCAAACCAGAGGGAGTCAGAAGCCAAGGTAGACCTCATCTTCGATGGAGCGACCAGGTAGAAGGAGACATCCGACAACTTGGTGTACGAAATTGGAGACGGCAGGTTAGGGATCGAGCCGGCTGGAGGGACATATTGAAGAAGGCCTAGGAGCACCACGCTCTAGTTGAGCCAACATAAGTAAGTAAGTAAAGTAAAGTAAAAAGTTGATCTTTTTATTCTATCTTCCTATGCGTACTTAAGACACTCTATTTCCGTTTGTATCTTTGGTAGAGAGTTCCACAGCCGGATGTTATTGATGAAAAATTTTCATTCCGAGGTCACACACGAATAACGAAGACGAGGATGCATCAGATTTTGGGAATTGTTAGAGCAACCAAACTGTAGTCTATTAAGGGCCATTTTGTTCAGTCAAAGTTGAACATAACTTTAAGATTTTTATTTCCAACTTGTGAATTTGCTTTTTTTCACTCGAAATTGACAGTTTCAGCTTTCGGTTTTCAACTCGAGAGTTAATAAACTTCTGGATTTCTAAACTTCCCAAAAAAGTAGAAGTTGATGACAAAACTTTGGGATTTGTTTAATTACTAGTAGTGTAATTAATTAGTGTAAACACCAACATATATGTCTGTCCAAAAGAAGAGTGAAGAAAAAACTGAAAAGAAGAATTATGTAAACAAGAACTTACTTTTGTTTTTAAATACATTATTTATTTGCACCACAACCTGCTCCAAGCATCAGAAAAAAAAAATTCTGATGAACTTGCAACAAGAAATATATTGCACGACTGAATCGCACGTACTTGCTCATATGTGCGGTAACATCTTCGAATAAATTTAAAAAAATGCACGACTGGGTCGCACGAACTTGTTCTTATGTCAGATAATTGCTCAGTGGCTGCATATGTATGTATTTGTATATAAAGGGTGTTTTTTTAGACGTGTGGTTTTCAAGAAGAAAAAATAAAACGCATATAGCTTAATGTTGTGGCCAAAAATCTAGCTTTAATATAAAGATAAGGGTTTGCATTATGTTCTAAAAATGATTTGGGGGAAGTGGCCGCCGTGGCTGGCTCGAAAAAATTCCAGCCGAGGCCCAATTTTGTGAAAATCGGGATCGGTGGCCATCTCGTTTGGGTCCATTCACCGAACGTGTGACGCGCTTGATGGTCGTTCGGCTTCAATTCTTCCACGAGTTGGATTTTGTAAGCCTGCAAACCAAGATCCTTCCGCAAAATCTTTCATAAAGTGGATGGGCTCATCTCCAATTGTTGCGCGCGATGGCGGATGGTTTTATTCGGGTCTTCTTCGATGTTCTGCTCCACCGAAACGAACCATTATTTTGGTAATAAATTTGCATAATTAGAAAACTTTGTTCCGGAGTAATTCGATTCATTATGAAATCGCGAACCAAACTGAGCATAAATCAAGTGACAACTGTCAAAAAGACCAACTCCGAAAAAAGTATTGCCAGATTGAAAACCATACGTCTATTAAAATAAAAAAATATTTTTTTTTAGAAAATTCTTTCATATTTTTAATTAGCTAAAAGTTTTCTCGGAAAAACTAAGAATGCAATAAAATTTGAAAACTAAATGTCCATGGAGGAAAAAAATATTGAAAATCGTTCGACCAGTTTTTTTAAAGTCGTTTTATTTGAAAAACTTTTCGAAAAAATATTTTAAATTTTTTTCCAGTATGTCATTATAAGGCAATCTGTAGTTTTCACCTGGGAAAATTATTTAAAAAAATTCAATCAACCCATTTTCAAAATATTTCGAAAGAACATTTAAAAAAATCAAAAAAAAAAGTTTTTGAAAATTTTAAAATGCAATATTAATTGATGACTTCCTGTGTGCAAAATTTTATTAAAATCGGGATAATAGTTTACGATAAAACCGCATTTAAAAAAACCGGTTATATGAGAGGTACGGTTATATAACAAATTTCAAAAAATTCGTTCTAACTGAAATAAGTATTGTTGTAAAAAATAGCACCCTGAAATTTTGTCGTTAGAGCCGTTTTTGAGAAAATCAAACTTTTTGTTAAAAAATGTATGGCAGATAGCGTTATTTATCGACCTAGACCAAAAATGAAAAACAGCCCCCGAGATACTACCAAATAAATACTAAATACCAAGTTTGAAGGAAATCGGCTCATCGGTTTAGGCTGTAGAGGCGCGAACAGACAGACAAACAAACGGACAGACGGACGGAATTTCCGGACCCACTTTTTTCAACTTCTCTAGTATCGTAATGTTATGTTTGATTGTTAGATTTTTTTTTGTACGAATCCATAACTTGCTTTTAGTACCTACCTAAATCGCAAGTAAAAAGGATGGTGTTTTTTTGTGAAGTCAACTGACTTATTTTTACTAATTGCTATAAGCACTCATCAGAAAAAAAAGAAAAAAACATTTTCCATTTGTTTCAACATTTTCTTATGGTTTTTCCTGATCGCTATAACTGCTCTTCAATTCGGGTATTTCTTCATTCTCCTTTTGGAGAGACACGTACGTTGGAGTTTACACTAATTTGGAGATTTCCAATAATTTCATATAAGCTGTGCTGCTTAATTCAAAGGAAACTGCGAAATTAAAAAAAAATCATGAAATTCTATTCATTGCTTAAATTTTTCTTTATTTCATTCGTTATTTCATTCCTCCTACTTTTCTACACCATTTACCATTTTTGTGTAAAAAACAATGAAAAAACAATTGAAAATAGGAATCATGTAAACAAGGCCAAAGAAACACAAATCTAAAAACTGAGTTTGACATATTATGTGTCATCTATCACAATTATCTTAGGTAATTTTTGGAATCTGCATGTTGGCCAACTTGAGGCCAACTGAGGAGTTGAAATAGTGAACAAAACCAATTTTCAACTTTCCGTTCAACTCTCGAGTTGAGATCAACTCCCAAGTTGGCTAACTTTGTATTTTTCTGCAAGTTAAACAATAGTAAACAATACCGCTCTAAATGTACTCTCAAACTAAGAATTTGGGCTTTTATACTACTAGCGGTACACTGAGTTAACGTCGAAAAAGAAAAGAATTGGTTGTCTGTAAAGTCAGTTTACGGACGATAATTTTACGTGATAACGTCATAAGAAAACTTTAATGGCAGCAACACCAACATACAGCCCGTTAACTCACACCCACAAACCCTCTCGTTAAATCCACACACAAAAACCCAAATATCTTCATCTACTTTCTACTTTAACAAAACTCCGCCTATTTTTTAATTCTTTTTCTCTTCTTGTTCTTGTACTTTTTGAATATGGGTGGAATTATTTTTGGAATTTGCGCCTCTTCTTTTTCATGTTCGCTTGGTGCTTGCGATCGATTTTAGTTGAAAGAACCACAGTAACAGTTAGCATGAATCATATCAGCATGACTCATGTTATTTCGTACGTGTAGCCTTCGATTTATAAAACGTTATCACGTCAAAAAGGCCAACATCAATGGCGAAATCTGCAAGAATGAATCAAGAACACTAAGCCCGACCCAGATGTAAGTAAGTGTTTGGCAAAAGCGCAAATAACGTGAATGAAAATTTCATTTCATTCCTTAGTAGTCACTTAGTAGTCACAATGGAGCCGATTTATTTTATTAAGAATTAAACACAGTTGATTTCTGCAAAGAACTTGCCGTATTCAAGAACCTTGTTACAGAAATTATTGTATGTCTCTTTAGAAAGAAAAGTATCGAACAAATGGATCTTTCGCGCTCTCACAAAAAATTATTTTGGAATCGTATCTGGCAACATTTCTTTGAAAACCTTCTCGTTATTTGTAGTCTCTCTACGCCGTGATTATCGTTTCTTTAGGTTTTCGATTTTCCTGCCGCCTGACGTTGAAGAAAGCAATCCGTAACTCTGGCACGTCAAGAAGAGGGACTATCTATTGTCACCCAGCCCAGCCAGAGGTGGGAACCAAGCTCGTATGAACCAAGAGGAATCAGTTTGGAAAGTCTTTTGCAGTTCTTTTTATGTAGAAGACAACGTGGCAGACCTTGCTTACATTAAAAGGATGGTGTAGAACAGGAAGCCCGAAATCTTGGGGTTCAAACCTGGATGACGTTGGCCAGTCATTGGCATCTGTAGAAGAACTTGTTGAATAACAAAAAAATGGACGAACAGAGACGGATTTAAATTCATTTGTATTTTTTGCTAGCGTAGGAAGGAAAACTCCCGAAACTAAAACAGTATTGAAAATGTACGTCATGACTCATGAAGCGAAGGATGCTAGGCAAAATTGACTTAATAAATAACAACTCTATTTGAGTTAATAGATGTGTAAGAGAAAGAAATCATAAATCAAGCTCCACATCAGACCAGGTTTAATTATTGAGCTCTTGGATATCCAAATAAATATTGGGAAGACGGTAAGATTAAAAAAATCATGGTTTAAGGAATCAACATCAATATTTTCGCATAAACTTTGTTTTCGTTTCCCCATATTGTTCAAGTTTTGAAAAAAATAATTTATACATATTTTTTTTTAATTCACATTATCTTATATTCAAATAGGTATGATACTTAAGCGAAAATCTTGTCTCCTAAAACTAGGCAACTATTTTCAATTTGCCTCTTTTTTCTCTAGACTGAAAGGTATTCAAAGAAATCAAGTATCAAGATTTGTGTATTTTAAATATTTGTTCAAATTTATTCATTTCTACTGTTACGTAGATGCAGACCACCAAATTATATATATATTTCTTTTTTATTCACCCGAGCAACGCTGAATAGGGTAGCTAGTGCAAAATAAAATCCTCAAGTAAATATCTAGGTATTTGTTGTCCTCAAAAGTGTAATTAAAATTCTCATTGATATAAGTAGGTTCTAAGCAAAATTATTTCCCTATCTTTCAATTGATTGATATTGTAACTCTTCACTTATAAGTTTTTATTAAGTTTTCGGACTTCTTAACCTCCTATAAGATGTAAGCAATTAAAATGTTTAAACATTGAAATTACTTTTATTTATTTTCTTGTAGGTTTTTTGAAAGAAAAAAAGTAAAATCCAATTTTTAATTTTAACTTCTGATTAAAAATTTTATTAAAATTATTATTTTATTAAAATTTTTAATTTACAGTATATTTAAATCTAATTTCAAATCCATGTCGTTAGTTGTACATTTAGCAGTTACAGTTACATGTGTGCAAAATCAATTGCTTATATGGTGCGAGTAAAATAGTTAAGAAATACTTATTTTAAAATTTTACTAATTTTAAGTTTTTGGTGAATTTTTACTAAAGAAATATATTTCCTATATGAATTAACAAATCGACGACTTATTTCCATCAATATTTCGCCTTTCAGGTTTAAAAAAAAATCTCCTGCATGCTTATCCAATCATTCCATTTAGCTAATGAGGTAGTTTCGGTTGACTTATAGTATGCTTCTCGCAATAATTTGCTTAAGTGTTTTGTACTATACTTTAAAAAAAATAAAAAAAGAAAACAAAAAATTTAAATATTTAAAATAAAAGTAAAATTATATTTGGAAATTATAAATTAAACATACAATACAAAATAAAAGTTAAAAAAAAATTGATTTTTCTTATATAAAAATCTCTTAATTTTTCTTTTTTTAACTTAGAATTTCAGTCCAGCTTGAACTTGATCCATCAGATTTGCGGATTTTTGAAGTTGTTCAATTTCAACTGGGGTCAGGATCTGTTTGACAATTGAGGTCACACCGTTTGAGTTGAGGACACATGGCAAGGAGAGGAAGACATCTTTGTCGATACCGTGTTCACCCTGTGGAATACAAAATAAAAAAATATTTAATTGGTCAGCTCCAAAAGACACATTTATAATAAATTACCATAACAGAAGTAGAAACAGCCACAACGCTGCTATAATTCTTCAAGATGGCGGATGTAAGCGAAGCAACGCTCAAGCCAATGGCCCATGAAGTGTACCCCTTTAGCTTGATAACCTCATAGGCACTGTTAACCACTTGCTTGTGCAATTCATTCCATTTCTCTGGATCTTCGGCTGTTCCAATGGTTGGATTCAACTCCCTCAAGCGGACACCAGCAATATTCACTCCAGACCACACTGGCACACTGCTGTCTCCGTGCTCTCCAATAATCCAGCCGTGGCAGGAAGTTGGAGCCACATTTAAGCGTTGCGACATCAAGAAACGGAAACGCGATGAATCCAAATTTGTTCCACTGCCAATAACACGGTTTTTGGGTAAGCCAGACAATTTCCATGCAACATATGTCATAACATCAACTGGATTTGACACCATCAGCAACATGGTATCTGGACTGTTTTCAACTAATTTTGGAATGATGTGCTTCAAGATGTCAGTGTTACGTTGAACCAAGGAAAGGCGAGTTTCACCCTCCTTTTGACGAACTCCAGCAGTAACAATACACAAACGGGAACCAGCTGAAGCAGCATAGTCAGTGCTAGCTGTGATTTTGGGATTCTTCAAGAAGTTCGATCCATGTTGCAAATCCATCATTTCACCAATCAATTTGTCCTGACACACATCGATCAGACAAATTTCGTTCGAAACGTTCTGGGCAAGAATACTAAAAGCACACGCCATACCGACTTGACCGATACCAACGATGGTAATCTTGTTGCCAGACGATGGTAAGGTCTCGGCCACCTGGGACATGAGGTTATCCTTTACTGAAGCCATTTCGGGATTTGGATTTTTTTCTAAAAAAAAAAACAATAAATTATTTAAATTTGTTTCTAAAATATTTTTTTTTTAATTGCAACTTTAAAACATTTACTTCGTTCAAAATTAAGTGTTTCTTTATGTCGATTAAAAGTGTGGAATAATTTTTGAAAACATCTAGTTTGGGAATATACCGGTGAGCTTACAATAAATCTGTTTATCGTAAGAAAAAACATCATCAGTCAATAAAAATACTGTTCACGCTATGAAAATCTAAACAAAATTGAAGCGAACTTCGGGTGCAAGCAAAAGCTATTAAAAGCGTTTGGTGTATTGCCATGAATCATTTTGGATTTACTTGTTTCTAATTTGCTTAATTTGCTTTCACAATTATGATGAAATCATGCATAAGCAAAGCTTTTCAGCTTCGGATTCGTTGGAGTTTTGAAATTTCGTAAGAACTTGGCCGGCTTTTGTCATGGTTAGGACGTCACTAGAGATCCTTCATAAAGAAGGTCTTATTTTTGAATCGGAAAAAATTAAGCTCACAAAATGAATATAATTAACTTTGTTTTTATTTTTATTTTTATTTTATTGAAAAATTAAATTTTTAAGAAGTTAATGAATATTCCAATTTTGTGAGAGAAGAAAGTACTCTTTTTTTCTGACGAAACTGTGAGGTTATTCACAAGTGGATTTTCTCATTAAAAGCTTTGTTAAATAAAATAAAAGGCACGACTGGGTCGCACGTACTTGCTCCTATGTGCTAATCCTTTTAAGTGCAGGCGTCTTTTTGACAAAGATTTTATTTTTAATGTTTTTTTTTTTAGTTGCATTTTCTTTAGAATCGTTGTGGTTTGAAGCTCGAACGAACATGCGTCACGACAAAGGGATAAACACATAAATATTAAGGATTGTGAGCTTTTGCAGTTTTTTGTGTATCATCTTTCCACTTGTTGTTTACTGTTTATAATATAATTGGCTAATAGAAAGACTTTTTTCACTTTAATTTTCATTTTGGTATGGAAAAATTTGAACAACTGGCATAAATATTCGTGGGAATCAGCAGTAGGGCAATAATGCTAGGTATAGATACCTAAGTATATAGGTAAGAATAATTTACTTTTTGAAATCAAATTAATTAAAATAGCGTGGGTAGGTATTAATGGAATTTACTAAGGATATTAGTTACCTCTACATATAATAAGGTTGGAAGGAAGGTGGGTACTAAAATTAAGATGCACATTCCAACTACTGTTAACCGAGTGGGTATAGAGACAATTGGTGTAAACTTTTGTTTTCTCTATTGAAATTTTGCATTCAGTAGTAATCGAATAGTTTTTTTATTTGTTAGTTGTTTTTGTGTGTTAAACATAGGCTTCCTTATTTATTCTGTGTGCTTTTATGATGATAAAATGCTTTAAAATACGTAGGCTGTCACCTTCTTTTATTTGACTAATGGCTAGGGCTTAGCCGAGCAATATGAAATAAAATTTTGGGGAAATTTTTTTATGAAATCAAAAAAACACTATTCATAACGTTTTTTGGAAAAAATGTTGTAAGCCATCTTATTTTTTTTGCTGTTTTCTATTTTATGAATTTTTCATTTCAAAATCGTTCGATCAGTTTTTTCAAAAAAATGTTTTTTTTTGAAAAACTTTTCGAAAACATATTTTAATTTTTTTTCGAGTATGTCAATTTAAAGAAATCTATAGTTTATAGTAGGAGGAAAATTTAAAAAAAAAATCTACACATCCGTTTTCAAAATATTAAAAAAACAAAATAATTTTTTAAAAAAATTATTAAAAATTAAAAAAAAATGTTTTTGAAAATTTTGATAAGCAATATTATTTATATCATAAAACACTACATATTTTGAAAATTTCATCAAAATCCGTCAATTAGTTAACGAGAAAGTCTGATTTTAAAAAACCGGTCATATGGGAGGTACCGTTATAAAACTTTTTCTGAAAAATCCATTTAAACTAAAAGATAGATTTTGCATAGAAAACATCATTCTGAAAGTTTTATCAAAATCATAGAAGCGGTTTTCGAGAAAAATAGGTTTTTCGTTAAAAGTTATATGGCAGGTACCGTTAGTTTTGGAGCTAGAATACCAATTCCAAAAACCGTCGGGTAGAGCACTCTAAAAATACTATATACCAAGTTTGAATCAAATCGGCCCAACCGTTAAGGCTGTAGATATCGATACGGACAGACAGACAGACAGACAGACGGACGGAATTTCCGAACCCACTTTTTTTTACTTCTCTATCATCGTAATGTCATGTTTGATTGTTAGATTTTTTTTTTATACGAATGCATAACTTGCCTTATAGTCCCTATAAATCGTAAGTAAAAATGTAATATATATATGTTGTCCGGCTACAATGCAGCGCTTGAACTCCTCCTGGAGCATAGGGCAGCACAAAAGTCCGTTTTGTTGAATCTGAAGGATTTCTTGATCCTGTTGCTGATTCGTTATTTGTGACGTCCCGATCGTCATCTGTACATGAAATTTGCCGCACCCCCAAATCCGATGTGCGGTTTACTACAGCCGGGGCCGTAGGAGGATTCACCAAAGTATGGTTACCCCTTGGGGAATCATTTCCATTCGTTGTCATCTTTCATGCAAAAATATATTTTCGTCCCGTTCGTTAGTGTTTTCCTGGATAAGGTTAATAACACGCTCAAGCCAGGAGTTCGACAGGCACATACATAAAACAAGGCCGCCCACTGTGGGAAAACAGACGCCTTTTGTAGCCGCCCACTATGGGTACAGACGCTACTTGCTGCTATCGTTGGCCAACTTTAAATAGGCTCATCCGCCACCAGACTAACATGCCGTTGACCGCAATCTACAGTTCTTCCACCTTTAGGGAGATTTTCTTCAACCCAAGGACAAGTCCGTGCTGGGTTGGCTGCTTATTCCGGCAGCTGTTCGGTCCACTTATGCGTAAGCGTTACCCGCTCTCTACCGCGAGGAAGTGCACATCGGGATTTTCCTTTCATTGAGCCTAGGGCCACCGAGGTGGCGTTACCTAGAGCCCTCCAGTACTTTTAGAGAGAAAAAATGTAATACAGAATAGAATCATTCTAAATATTCAATTGTTTCATTTTGTCTGATTGTTATGAAAAATAGGTTAATTTATGACACTCGAGTTCAATATAATCCTCCGATCTAACAAATCAAATCGAATTCAGATCATATGATCACAATCCGTGTCCCATCAACATAGCCATGTTTTACCCTTTTCTCTATGGGAACTCAAAACTGTAAAACAGGTTACCGGTAATTGACAAGAGGGTGATAAAAGATAGAAACGGAGTCTTCTGATCAAACATATCACCTAAAATATTCAAATTTTGTTACTTGAAATATAAGGTACTGAAGGGTGTTTTTTTTTTAGAGGTAAAGAACTTTAAGCAGCTGTCAAATGATTTATTTTTAGTTTGGTTTGGCATTTCAACATGACGCCTGAACAACACTTCCAAATTGTGGAAATTGATTTTGAAAATCATGGTTTTGTTCAAAATAATATTTACGTATCGCGCACTGCGTCCATTTTATGGTCAACATAATCGTCCATCAGAGCAATTATTTCGATTAACAATGGAACGTTTCGCACCACGTTTACTGTAAATGATAATACGCATCCACAGAGATGACGTACAGTGCGTACAGAAGAAGTCATTGCTGCTGTATCCGCGAACGTGCACAGGAGTTGGATATGTGTCCATCCACTTTATGTAATATTTTGCGGAAAGATCTTGGCTTGCGTGCTTTCAAAATCTATCTCGTACAAGAATTGAAGACACACCTAGCAAGGCGTAGATTCAGTGAATGGGCCAAAACAAGATTGCCGTTGACCCCAATTTTCATAGGCGAATTTTGTTTAGCGATGAAGCTCACTTTTGGTTGAATTGATACGTCAATAAACAAAACTGCCATACATATTTGGAGTGATGATAATCCACAAGTGTATATTGAGACACCGTTCCATCCACAAAAAATGACTGTCTCTGTGTATTTCTTTAAAAACGATGCTGGCCAGAATGTTATAGTCAGTGGTGACCGCTATAGAGCCATGATTACTGACATTTTTCGTTCATCAATTCAACAACCATGACGTGCAGGAGTTGTGGTTTCAACAAGATGGCGCAACATGTCGCAGCTCGTGTCACAATTGATTTATTGAAGGAACCGTTTGGTAACCGTATAGTTTCACGTTACGGACCCGTGAATTGGCCTCCAAGGTAATGCGATTTAACGCCGCTTGACTATTTTTATGGGGATATGTGAAGTTGCTAGTCTACCTCGATAATCCCGAAACTATTGACCACTTGGAGGACAACATTCGCCGTATTAATACCAATATACGGCCACAAATGTTGGAAAAAGTCATCGAAAATTGGACCTCCAGATTAGACTACTTTCGAGCCAGCCGTGGCGGTATTTAAATTATAATGCCAGAAGATTATCTTTCGAATTTAAAAAAAATCATATTGGTTTTATTCCATTTCAAAGTTATATACATACCTCTAAAAAAAACACCCTTTATATGAGCCTGATAGGGTTTCTTAAAAAAAGTGTCCAAAACTACAACACTTAACGGTTTTTAGTAAAATGGAATAAACCATCACACGTCTTATATAATACCCAAATTATGGAAAAAGTATTTCGAAAACTGTAAAACTGATTTTGATAAAATCCAAGTTTTTTATTTTTAGTTTTTTTTTTGAAAAAAAAAATATTTTTTTGATATGGTTGGTTTTAGAAATATTGAAGATTCAAAGAAAAAATTTACAAAAATGTATTATAAATAGAGAAAAAAAAGTTATTCAAAATCTTGGTATGCAGAATTAATTTGTCAAGTCAGATCTTTTAAAATGTAAAATGTTATAGGAATCTAATGACCCGTTACCGAGAAAGTCGAAAATTAAATAAAAAAAACCTTATGTGAGAGGTATAATTAATAGACAGTTGATTTTGATAAAATGATAGCCAATACCTAAAAAAAATACTCAAAAATTGTCGGTTACATGTCAGGCACCGTTGTTTTTTGGCCCTGAAAACAAAATTTTAAAAAGCCCTCTGTGGAATGCCAAAAGAACCACACATTGATACCAAATTTAAAGGCAATTGCTTTAGCAGTTTAGGCTGCTGATAGTAATAGATACAGACTAACAGGCTGACAGACTGAAAGACTGTCCGACTGGCGGGTTGGCAAATTTACAGAGTGACATATTGTCGATATCTTTTTTACGCTTGATTGTTAACTCAATTTTTTTATATTAACGAATCCTAAATTTACCTTATCTTACAGTACGTATATACGCATGTAAAACTGAAAAAAGTCGGAATATTGTAGGAACGGTTTTTATTTAACAACTTTTTTTTTTAATTAAAACAAAATTATTCAAGAATGCAAATTTAAACACAAAAATTACTTTCATTTTAAAACAAAATTCAAAAAAATCCATCTACCCATTTTCAAAATACTGATTTTTGAAAAAAAATTAAGAAAATTATTTAAAACACAAAGACAAAGTTTTCGAAAATATTTTAAAATAAAATTACTATCACTACCAACATATTTCTGAATATAAATTTTGATTGAAAAAAAACGGTTCTATGTAAGGTACCGTTTTAAGCCCACCATCTTGAATTTTTTTTTACCAAAACATATCCTACAGCTACAATAGTATACTGATTTTTTTTTCATGCACCCGTTTCCGGCTTTTAATTAACGGTTATATGAAAGGTACCGTTAATATTTGAGCTAAAAATAAAATAAAAAGTCCTCTGTTGTATGTCAAAATAAGCTAATGTTCGAAATTTGAAGACGATCGGCCAAACCGTTTAGGCTGTAGTTCAATATACATCCATACAGACGGACAGATAAACAGACAGACAGAATTTTGCCAGTAACTCAAATATGTTTCTCTATCATCGTAATGCCATGTCTGAATGTTGGCATTTTTTACTTGCGATTATAGGGACTATAAGGCAAGTTTAGGATTCGTGAATATAAAAAAAATTGAGATAACAATCAAACATGACATTACGATCATAGAGAAGTATAAAAAAGTGATCAAGAAAAATGTCTGTTTGTCTGTCTGTCTGTCAGTATGCGTAACGAGCTGCAGCCTAAACGGCTTAAGCGATTATTTTCAAACTTGGTATGTGTGATTATTTTGGCATTCCCCAGAGGGGAAATTGAAATTTTATTTTTAGCCAAAAAAAAAAACGGTACCTGCCTTATGACCGTTTGGGAAAATCTTATTTTTCTCGAAAACGGCTCCAATGATTTTGATGAAAATTTTTCAGATTTTTTTTGTTGTTATTGGCTATCATTTGGTTAGTACCACATATATGGGAAAAGTCTTTTAACGGTACATTTCATATAACGTTTTTTTTTTAATTTATGGCTTTCTCGGTAACGGATCTATGGATTTCTTTTAAATTTTATATTTAAGAAGATTTAAGTAGTCAAATTAACTTAAACTTTTTTTTCTAATTAAAATTAATTTTTGAAATTTTGTTTTTGAAAAATAAATCAATATTTTGAAAACTAATCAAAAAAAATTATTTTAAATTTTATAATCACATGTATTTTAATAAATTCGAAAAAACTGCATACCAAAATTTAAAAAAAAAATTTTTTTTTTCAAAAAACTAAAAATAAAAAACAGAATTTTATCAAAACCGGTCCTACAATTTTCGAAATACATTTTTCATAAATTCCTTGTTATTTAGGACGTGTGAGGGCATACTTCTTATTTACTAAAAACCTTTAAGTATTCTGGTTTTTAATACTTTTTATAAGTTCAAACTGTGTTATTTTCAACGCAAATGTTACTTGTTTCTGCCAAAGACCTTGCTTTCCAATGTAATTAGGCACACAAGAGCAAGTACGTGCGACCCAGTCGTGCCCATTTTTTTTTCTCATGCAAGTAAAAAATCAATTGCCTTGGATATATCAAGTGCAATAATTTAAATTTCGCCAAAGCGATTTTCGGTGAGATATGCCATCAGATCACCACCATACATAGTGCCGTTTTTGAAAAAGCTTTTGATCTTCGAGATAATTCTTAAGTTGACGCTAAACAGCCGTCCACCTTGGAAAGAGGGCTCGTAAGTGTTATGTGTCGTTTGGAGGAGGGGGATGAAGGGTCACCTTTTCAAGGGACATGAAGGACAAATGCTTCTAGAAAGTATCCCAGAAGATTAGGAGCGATGATATAAGAACATGTTTTATTCTTTAAAAGCAGCAATAAACAAATGCCTATAGACATATTAAATTAATATGAGTAATTCTTTAACTCCAAGCCAGGTCACCTTTTTAACAAAATAATTTTCGAACATTCAATAAAAATAGTTGTAAATTATTTTAATAACACTATCAATTTCTATTATACTTCCTAAACTGATTCTAGTTTGTTTGAATTCTAACAAAAATCCCTATTAAAGTTTGTTCTTGTTGATTCTCACTGTTTTCAGTTGCTATCTGCTTTATAATTTAAAATCAAACAACAAAATTTAAAACACTCGCATGACCTTCAAAGATGTCATAGCAACCACCCTTATGAGTGGCTATTTCGTGCCTAATTTCAAGTAAAAGATACAAATGCTTTGTCCGCCATAAAATAGTGAAAGTCAAATCATTAAAGTCATCGTATGGATTCAATTTATTTTTTCGCTCTCGATTAATGGTCACTCACTGGCCACCCAAATTTGTATCTATCTATCTTCTCTATGTACTTTTTTTTGTTTGCCGCAAAGAATTTTTTAAAAAAAATTGCAATATTTGTAATTTCTATCACAAAGTAGGTTTGCAATTATTGTAGTGTTTTATCCAATAAAAACGCCCTTTATCTATCACATGGTGTTACCTAGTAATAATTCTAATCGAACTCTTATCTAACTTTAAATTGCATTCCACGAATAAAAGTCATTAAAAAAAAAAAAACAATTCTTGAAACCACTTCAACTGGAAGGTTAACTGGAGTGGACTTCAGAAAGAGGCCGTATTTTTGTCCTTCAAAACTGTGTTTCAAAGTCAAAATACAGGATTCACGGAGAAGCTTTTGAGAGTGTTGGAGCTTTTACGTAGGCGAGACTCCAGACCAAACAATTTCACCTCAACCCAGTTTCTCAAACTGAGATACTATCTACATAGCTAGTCATACAAACCGCATGTGTCGGTGAAAAGTGCAAGTACCCGGCTTTTAGGGTTGTTGCACTATCAACACCCCCCAGTGAAGGTCATGCCCGTTTACAATCGTAGTTTTCAGCCAAGAAAAAACAAAAAGAAAAACCGCCTTTTATATCGCTTCTGGGAAAGTGGTCTCCTCCTCTCCAGTTCTGGGAATAAAGTTTATTTTTAGATTTCGATAAAAATAGGTTCGTCGAGGTAGAACGGTTTGGGGACTCACTTGTTTTTTGCTTTTAATCTATTAGAATCGTTTTCGGATAATTTTGCATTGCAAATCAACTTGATGATATCACTATTACTAGGTTTTGATTAATCAGACTTTAATTGGTGACTGCACTCGATAGATTCAAATTTACTTCTGGTTATGGGTGGGTGTTTTTATATTTAAGTTATATCACATTTTTTTTAATTAAATAAAATAAGCTTACATTGATTTTTCGGGAGAAAATATATTAATCACTAGATACACACTATCCAAAATGTTTGCCGACTATTCACGAAGTATCTTTAGATATAAAACGTCTACACACTTTGCGGGTTCTTGTGGAACTGAATGTTTAAAATGTTTGTTGAACACTCGATGGACGAACGGAATACTAAAAAACTTTTATATTTTTTTGGAAGGAAGGAGCTGCGTTATGCAGGCTGTTCGCTCTTACTCACAATGATGACGGAATGTTCGGCTTGAGAGCTTTTTGTACATTTGTTCAAGGTGACCTTCGGTGTGTTTAGAGAAACGCGGCTGTTGTGTATTGGGAATGTTTTTTTTTTCTGGAATCACCGACTGTGTATCGGCATCGGGGGTATGTGGAGAAAGGCATAGGAAGAGTGCGTGCTCAAGCTCAGCAAAGGCATGGCTTGTTGCAAGTTGCAATCTTACGGTAACTTTTGAAATCTTAACGTTTGTTTTGGAGGAACTTAGTTAGTCATTCTAGGCGGGTTGAAGAAAACCGAAAACTGATTAAGAACAACGAGTAGAGTGGGTTTCCTAAATGACTTTGTGACGCATGGTTATGTTAAGTTGTGTTATCCATGAATTTGGGGCACCAATCGGGTAGGGTTTGATTAATTAACTGATTCAACATGTGCATGGATCGTGAAATACTGTAACTATGCAGGTCGGTTAGTCAACTTGATTTAGCTTCTCTTAGTTGGGATTTGTTGTTTATAAAATTGCTTGTAAGTTTGAACTTGAACCTGACATTCATTTGAAAACCTGTCAAGTTTGAAATGGAAACTTGTCGGTACTTATTATTATATTTTGTTCTTAATGAGTATTTTAAATAATATTTGACTTAAGCTGAACCCATACTGGAGAGCTGGGAGGATAGCGGTGAGGCTGGAGTCTAGGAGAGCGGCGAAAACAGACACCATGCTTTCTCATGAGAGGTCGCATGCTGCGGCGCGTAGCGGCGAGGTAACAGCGTTGTTATAATAAACGAAGAGAGAGGCGCGATCAAACAGATTTGTTTTCTCCGCTCTTATAGAGGTGACTTTTAAAGAAGAATTTAGGTTTAGAAAATTGTATAAGTTATATTTTTCTAAAAAAAAAACATAGTGGGATCAAAGAGATCCTTAATATCAACATCAATTTGTGTTAGATAAGCTATGGGATGATGTGGATATCAAAATGAAACCATAACAAGCAAGTAAATTCATTTTAGTATTTCTTAATTTCAATGGATATTATATTCAACAAAAAAAAATAGGCACATGAACACTGCAGTCTCTGGTTTTCTAAATAGGATCGAGTTTAGGCTTCGTGAATATAGAAAATGAGATGAAAATCAAACATGTCATTACGATCATAGAGGAGCCCTAAAAATTAATAACAAAAAATGCTTATTGTCTGCAGCCTGTCTGTCCGTCTGTGTCTGTTTGTATAATGAACTGCATCCAAAACAGCTTAAGGCATTACCTTCAAATTTGGTACATATATGTGGTTCTTTTGGCATTCCTGAGAGGAGTATAACAAGTAAATGCTATATAAATGTTAAGGAAAAGCTTATTTTTCTAGAAAACGGCTTCAACGGCCTGAGCGATTATCTTTAAATTTACATTTCCCAGAGAGGTAATTGAAATTTTATTTTTAAGAAAAGTTTAGGAAAAGCTTATTTTTTGAAAAATCAATATTTTTAAAACTAATCAAAAAAAAAATACTTTTAATTTTATAATCACATCACTTTAAAAAGCTGCAGGTATACCAAAATTTCAAAAAAACTAAAAATAAAAAAACAGGATTTTATCAAAATCCGTCCTACAACTTTTGAAATACTTTTTTTCATAAATTCGTTATTATACTCAATTTTTACTAAATTTGTTTTGACACTTTTTTTAAATTCAGGTAGTGTTATTTTTCTAATGTTTATGTTACTTATTTTTTAAATTTTATTCGTAGATGTTACCGCACATATGAACAAGTCGTGCTATTTATTTGTATTTGTAATTAATATTGATTTTTTTTTTATTTTCAATATTTTTAAAAGTAATCAATAATTTTTTTCAAATATTTTTGATCAAATGTTAATTAATAAACCAAAACGTATTTTAAAAGAAGAAATTCCTGTTAAGAAGGAATGCATATTTGCAGCTCTTATTCTCTCCTCCACTATCAACCCTTCAGTATGTGCTACCTAAACGTGCAGCCGGCGCGTGACGCTCTCACTTTCATTTTCAAGATGTTCTCACCCTTAATGATATAAATCCTTTATACAAGAAAAAATCGTAC
The DNA here is from genome assembly GCA_963971375.1 of Platycheirus rosarum. NCBI lineage: Eukaryota > Metazoa > Arthropoda > Insecta > Diptera > Syrphidae > Platycheirus > Platycheirus rosarum. The sequence continues at coordinate 300,359,014 of OZ020507.1, read as the reverse complement.
GTATTATAACTTACCTTATATTATTAAAAAAATTATTTAATATTTGGTATTTTAATGAATAAAAAAAAAACTTTATTAAAAAAATACTTTTTATTAATATTTCTGAAAAACAAATTAATCAAAAATAGTTACTAACTTTAATTTAAGCAAAATCAAAAAAATTATATTTTTTTAAATTTGAATAAAAAAGATAAATTCTAATGTTTTTGTCAGTATTTTTTTTTTGTTGATACGGTGTCCCAATTTATTGCTTCCAATTCACGTCAACATGACGGAGGAAATTTCTAATATCACAAATTTCTGATCCTCCAAAAAATTAGTCATAAGAATAATTTGTATGTTTTTTTTTTCTTTTGAGAAAATAATCTATAGATTCTTATAAATTTTAATATTCTTGTTGCCTCTATCATTCTTATCTAATCAACGATAGTAAAATACCTACTCAAATATGTAAGTCAAAGATGTTTTCGAATTCGATATGGTATGGGCTTATCAGAAACAAGTGGGTTGTGTTTAAACTTTAAATTGGTATTTTGATGAATGAATAGAATTGTGTTTTTTCTTTTTTTTTACGGACTAATAAATCATTTAAAATATATAATAAAATTAAGTATGTAAGAAGCCAATAAAGCTGTTCAAAATGAAAAAAAGAGGCTACTTTCCACCCTTAATAACAATTGAAAAATCTCCCACTTTGGTTCTAAGGGATTTTCAATATAATGCTTTGAAATGGCCCATAGGAATTGTTTGTTTGACCATCTTATAAGGACTTTCGTATGTACCTTTCATTATAAGTAAAGATAAAATGAGTTCAACAGCCTGAATTAATACACAAATGAAAATCAAGGGAAATTCTTTATACAGAAAGTAAAAGGCATGGATTTTTCGTCATATAAGAAATCATAACTACAATCTTGCCAAGCCGAAAGTAGCCCCTTCCAATAGCCACAACGTTCTAAAAATATAAACAGAAAATATTAAACAAAAACGCTTTGTTTACATTCAATTGAATCACTAAAACGACGTCATTATTGTGCATTCAACGGCTAGAAACAAGACTTTCGAAACCGGCTAAGGTTGTAGATAGATGTACATATCTACATAATCATATGATAAATTCTTACACATCGCTTCTCACATCATTTTCAAAGAGCTGCAAATAGAGAAACGAGAAATTCATCACGTAGGTTCGTTCTTCAATCAATGCCCAGACCCCAGACCCAGGTACCTTGGTCACTGCTTACACAGTATTTTAAATAACCGGCTCGTGCACTTGCCTCTTAGGGCAAGTTATGGATTCATTAAAATTCAGACACGCCTGGTCGCTCTTGTGAACATTCATAGTGTGGAATGAATGACTTTTTCACGTGAAGTAAATGAAATTATTTAAAAGAAATTACAAATAAGTTTCAGCGAATAAATAAATTTTTCATTTCCATTAAAATATACTTATTTTTCTGTAACACTTGCAAGTTCGGTTTTTAGAGAAATTGTTTTCAATCAACGTATTCCAAATATTTTAATAAAGAAAATAACTCTTTGTACTAACACAACGGTATTTGTATACATAAACTAACCTGACAAAAATGGACACGACTGGGTCGCACGTATTTGCTCTTATGTGCCTAATCACATTGGAAGGAAAGGTCTTTGATAGAAACAGGTAACATTAACGTACAAAAATCAAAAGTTCTCAACATGCAAATAATGGAAAAACCTGAATATTGACGGATTTTAGTAAAAATGAAGTACGCCTTCTTCTTCTTACTTCTTACACTTCTTAATAACAAAGAATTTATGAAAAAAGTATTTCGAAAATTGTAGGACGGATTTTGATAATCCAATTGTTTCAAAAATTAATTTTAAATACAAAAAATAAATATTCAACATTTTGGTATGCAGAAATAATTTGACTAATTAGCTCTTTTCAAATAAAAAATTTGAGAGAAATCCAATAAGCCGTAACCAAAAAGTCGAAAATTTAAAAAACCGTTATATGAAAGGTACCGTTAATAAACATTTCCGGTAAATTTGAAAGACATTTTTTTCTCGATCACTTGTTTAGACTACTCAATGATCGTAATGTCATGTTTGATTTTATTCCACCATTATCTGTGAGAGCAAAACCGTGCGACATAGTCGTGGACATTTATTTTATTCTTACAAGTTACAAGACACTCTTTTTAATAACCCGGCTGTCAGCTTGCATATTTAATATTGAATTACTAACGAAATGTCCAAATGTCATTATGATGCAATCGAACTTAACAAGCTTGAGTAAAATTACAGCTCTTCTCACCACCGAAATATGAAAATAAAAAAAAAAACATACACTGAGCTCATCTTATAAAGTCCACTTAAATCCAAATAAATCTTCTCGCCTGCATACCACTGCAATCTAGGTACTTGCATTAACTTCACAGTGTACTGAAATGTAAGCACATGTTAGAACCAATTTGGTTTAAGCATTGGAAAAAGAAAAAGAGTTTCGATTTTTCGCAAGAGATGTCACGATGGAAAGCTTTTTCTTAAAAGCTTTTTCCGGATAGTTCTTCTAATAACCACCAGAGGCAACAACGGTTATAATTTCAAACAATTTTTAGCAGTTATAGCATTACTACTTCAATGTTTTTACTTGCGATAAAGGTACCATTTGGGCTAGTTTTAGGTTTTTGTTTACTAAAAAAAAAAAAAAAATAAAAAAATAAAAATAAAAATAACATTGCGATTATAGAGAAGCCGAAAAAATGTAGAAAACACAAATATCTGTCGGACTTTTTATTTTTCTGTTTATCCGTTCTTCAAGCTAGAGGACTTAGTGTCTGAAGCAATTTTTTGAAACTCTGAACTTAAGCTGAAGATATAATGGTACCTACCACACAACCATTAAGGAAAAGTTTAGTTCTCGAAAACGGCTCTAATGATTAAGATGACTTTTTTAACCGATTTTATTATTTTTTTCATTTTTATTTTGTATTCATATTCGAATGCTTATAGTTAAGCTCAATAAAATAAATTTACATACAAAATACAAAATAGTATTAATTAATTTATTAATTTTAATTAAGTAAATTATTTTTTACACGGTTTAGTTTTTATGTTTATTAATTGTTCAATAATAAAATAAAATAAAGACAAGAAATACATTTTAATTACTTTTTTAGTTAGTTAAAAAAAATGTTTAAATACCATTTTTGTGATTATCTGAATTCTTATAAATTCAAAATTATATAACATAAATGTTGAATTTCATTCATGTTTTTCTTTCGTATATGCTTCAAGAACTCTTTTAAGAGTTAAATTTTAACTATAATGGAAAACCCATCATTGAAAATTTTATTTTTTGATTCTGAGGCATTCAAAAACTCAAATCAGTGATTATGTTGAAGCAAAAGTAAAGGTTATGACTTTTATTACTATTTAAGTCAAACAAAATATTCGTTCCAGCCCAATAGGATATAGAAAATGACTTTAAATATTTCAATGACCATTGAATTATTACTGATTGAAATAAATAATTTTAAGTATTTTTTTTTCATTTTTGCTCTAGGTCGAAAAATAACGGTACCTGCCATACAATTTTTAACAAAAAGTCTGATTTTCTCAAAAACGGCTCTAACTATTTGGATAAAACTTTCAGAATGTTATTTTTTGCAACAATACATATTTCAGTTGGAATACATTTTTTGAAATTTGTTCTATAACGGTACCTCTCAAATGCGGTTTTATCGTAAACTATTATCCCGATTTCAATAAAGTTTTGCACACAGGAAGTCATTTATAATTCAATAAATATTGCATTTTTAAATTTTCAAAAACTTTTTTTTTTGATTTTTTAAATTTTCTAAGAAAAAAAATTGTCTTTCGAAATATTTTGAAAATGGGTTGATTGAATTTTTTTAAATAATTTTCCCAGATGAAAACTACAGATTTCCTTATAATGACATAGTAGAAAAAAAATAAAATATTTTTTCGAAAAGTTTTCAAAAAAAAAAGCAACTTTTCAAAAAAACTGGTCGAACTATTTTTAATATTTTTTTTCCTCTTTAGAAATTTAGTTTTCAAATTTTATTGCAAACTTAGTTTTTCCGAGAAAACTTTTACCTAATTAAAAATATGAAAGAATTTTCTAAAAAAAAAAATATTTTTTTTTATTTTAATAGACGTGTGGTTTTCAATCTGGCAATACTTCTTTCGGAGTTGGTCTTTTTGACAGCTGTCACTTGATTTATGCTCAGTTTGGTTTGCCATTTCATAATGAAGAGACTCACTCCCGAACAAGTTTGCAAATCGTGCAATCAACATAATCGCCCAGCCGAGTCGGTAATTCGAGCAGCCATGGATCGGTTTCGCACCACGTTTACTCTAGTAGATAATGCCCATCGTCAGAGACGCCGTTCAGTGCGCACCGAAGACGCTATTGCTGCTGTGAGAGTATCGAAGAAGACCCGAATGAGTCCATCTGCTATCGCGCGCAACAATTGGAGCTGTGCCCAGCCATTAAGGAATATTTTGAGGAAGGATCCTGGTTTGCAGGCTTACAAAATCAAACTCGTGCAAGAATAGAAGCCGAACGACCATCAAGCGCGTCACACGTTCGGTGAATGGGCCCAAAACGAGATGGCCACCGATCCCGATTTTCACAAAATTGGACTTCGGCTGGAATTTATTCGAGCCAGCCGCGAAATCATTTTTAAAACAAAATGCAAATCCTTGTCTTTATAATCAAGCTAAATTCTTGGCCATAACATGCGTTTTATTTTATCTTGAAAACCACACGTCTAAAAAAAAAACACCCTTACATACATATGCAGCCACTAAGCAATTATCTGACATAAGAACAATTTCGTGCGACCCAGTGGTGCATTTTTTTAAATTTATTGGACGATGTGACCGCACATATGAGCAAGTACGTGCGATACAGTCGTGCAATTTTTTTTTTTTTTTTTTTTTTTTTGTTAAAGACATTATTTTACAAATTTTAGAACTTTAAACGAAGTAAACGCATTTTGACATTGGAGGGGACTTTGAAAAGTTGATTTGGCTCAAAACTTTCTAAGCTTTTTTATAGAGCATACGAATAATTGATAGTTGTTTAATTAAAATCCGTTAACCTATGTTCAAGTTATACTTAACTTTTAAATTAATCGTTTTTAATCAATATTTTTTTTAATTATAAAAATCAATTATAAATAAACTTATTTTTTAATAAGCAACTTAAAAAAAAAACAAGCAAACATTTTCTTACTTGCGATTACAGAGACTATAATTCGTAAGAATAATAATCTAACAATCGATCATAGAGAAGCCTAAAAAAGTGATCGAGACAAAATGTCTGTTTGTCTGTCTGTCTGGCTGGGTGTACAGCCTAAGCGGGTTTAGCGATTGCCTTAAAATTTAGTATGTGTATTTCTTTTGGCATTCCTCAGGAGATAATATTTGAGAAGATCTAGGTGGCCAAATAAAAAAAAAAAGTAAAAAAAACCATTTTATTCGAAGATGGGAACGCACATTATGAGCAAGTACGATCCAGTCGTACAATTTATTTATTTTGGTAACAATGTTATTATTTTCGTTTTGTTGAGAATAATTATTGATCTTTCTAGCCATTCAGAAGAAAATCGAAGAAAGCTGCCTCCGACCTTGGTGTACCATCCTTTTCTAAGATTTTCGTTCAGTGATAAAATTATAGTCAACGAATATCGTTTTAATATATTAAACCAAAAGGGTTTTAATTGATACTAATTCCACAATTCTTCTTTTGTATTAATTATTTGCCTTTTTAGTAATTGATTGCAGGTAGAAGTGTAGTGCACGAGGTACGATGTTTGATTGCTAACAACCCAGACATTGACGGTTAAATCTTTAAATTGTGTAGCATTTTTTCTCAAACTCTTAGTGCAAGCTTAATCTTGCCCGTGAGTTTTAAATACCCCGTGGCTTAGTGTTTAGTGTGTAGGACTGCTAAGCAAGTCCTGGGTTCAAATCCAGCTCATAGCCACTTTCTTTTCCGAGGTACTGCCTCTTGCGAGGAACTGACAAAACCTCCAATTGTAAAATTTTTGCATCTCATGTAGCCGTTCTGACTCGGCGGTAAACTGTAGGTCCCTTCCATTCTTGCAGATTAACAACACACACACAGGAATGGTTGAGAGTATAAGTCACTAGGCCTTGGCTCCTGAAGGAGCTGTCGCACCAATAAATTTATTTATTTTATTTCAAAATTACCTACTTATTTCTTGATCTACTCTGCCGAAAAATTGTTTCCTGTCTTTCTTATATAAGTATTATATAACATCCAGTTGTACTCTCTAAGATTATATGGGTATTATTATAACCTATATTAACCTGTACATAATAAAGGTTCCGCCATCTAAGTTTTTTTTTTTAATAGTGCTTATTTAGTGATAATTAGTTTTATCCTTCCGCTGAACGAATATGGTTGTGTATACGCTTGAACAACGCTGGGAAATATTCCGACATTACTGCCTGCGATCGATGCCGATTTTGCCAAAAAAATCATCTTTTCAGATGAAGCTCATTTTGATCTTGGCGGGTATGTAAAGAAGCAAAATTGTCCCATTTGGGGCACAGAAAACCCGCACGCATACATTGAAAAACCGGTACACCCAAAACGAGTCACTGTTTGGTGCGGATTTTGGTCCAGAGGCATAATTGGGCCATTTTTCGAAAATTAGCAAGGAGTGGCCGTTACAGTCAATGGCGATCGTTATCGGGCCATGTTGGACGAATTGGTGTTCACAAAAATTGAAGAGGAGGATATTGGCAACATTTGGTTTCAACAAGTGTGGCGCTACGTGCCACACAGCCGAAGCTACACTCGATGTTGATGAAGCATTTTCAAAAAAAAAGTCATTTAGACCCGTTACTATTTACATCGTCATATTATGAAAATATTTAATCCTAAAGTGGCTTCATCCTTAAATGAAAACCTTGACTTGGCATTTACCTGTTCAGAAGCGAATACATGCTATCCCACAAAAAAAAAAAAAACAAAACTACAAAACTTCAAAAACAAAATACAATTTCAAAAACACAGTTCCCGTTCTCTCATATTCCATATTCACTTTTTTAAATGTGTTGAAAACAAAAGATTCACAGAAAACTGCATCCGTAACATCCTACGAGTGTATCTATCTGGGTCACCATCCAAGCCCGTATTCCATTCAAATGCAAATACTACAAACCGTGCTCGTTAAAACTGAATTCAAATTCAAAAAATAAAAAAATAAAAAAAAAGTATATTTCCTGATCTGTATCGAGATACCGGTGCGAGGACGCCAAAGCAAAACATATAAAAAACAACAGAAATAAAAAATAAGTGAAAGCACTACATACCGCTATGCAAAACAAAAACTGCAGGGAATTCTGAATTGGAAATATCCTTTGGGAAATTTGAATTATTTGAGTGCTCGTTGCACGTGTTGGTATACACTCTATGGTGCTTCACAGTGCCAGGGCACTTAAACTCAAAGAGAGAGATCCTTATCGATAGTTTCTTCTTGCAAATAAATGAAATGCGTTTTCAAATTGAGTCAAGGATGTGCGCTGATATGCAGATGCAGATACTTTTTTTTTTCTATAAAGTGTTTACTCGTTTCGGATGACAACAGTGTTCCGGTGCCAAAGAGCTGGTGCTATTTGTTCACACCGACTGTAAGCCTCGCGGTCGTTGGGTCGTGATGTCCTTTCTAAGATTTATGGCGCTGCAATCGCTCGTTTTCTTGCAAGGAGTGCCTGAAGTCGCATGGCAGCCCTGCTGCTGCTGTTGCTGTATGTTGTAGCTTCTCCGACTAATTTAAATTAAAAGTCATTTCAAACATGAATATTAATGCCTTATGTTGACAATTAACACAGTGAACATGAAACGCGATGTGGACGAGCGGGAGTGTTTCGAGGGAGTTGGCTGTGGTGCACGAAGGAACGGAATATTTATGGATGGATGGATTACTGGCGAAAGGCTTGCGTGGCCTGATTTACGCGCCAACGAGGTGCATCAATTCCGGCGAACAATTAAACGGCATAGGTCTACGATGCGATGGTGTTGTATCCTAGCGAAAGGATGTTGAATTATGCAAATCCATCCTTCTCCACCGGATGCACTAGTACTGTGTTAACTACTTGTTTTATTTATGAAGGCGAAGCCCAAGAGCAGTAAGTTTTGAGATAAAAATGAGGAATGAGTTGTTATTTCAGAAAATTGTAGGAAATAAAGGAGGTGGCACCATCGAAACAGAGAGAAACGCATCTTCCACCGGTAGGAATACGCTTTTCTGTATTAATTAATGGGACAAAACTTTTAAAAGGATTCAGTTTTTTAGGAGCAGTATGCGTCTTATTAACATCCTAATTCACTCAAAAAAAAAAAGGATTTTTCGCATTCCTTTTCAGCTGTTTTAGGTGAGAAGTTCTGATTTTTTCTTCTGCTTAACTGGCTGAACACAATGACGACGGAACTGAAATACGCATACGGAAAGGTTGGTTAACTTTTAACTTTTACGTACAGTAAATTTGACATTTTATCTGATGCAGAGAGAAATTATGAAAGAGAGAACAATCTTTCGTACGTCTGTCCCTCCCAAACCCTTTTATTTAGTATACCTGAAATAACACCAGATGATTCCATTCTTCTTAATGATATTTCAATTTGTTGTATAAGAGTTTCTTCTCTTTTTTATCATTTGTTTTTGGTATTCCATCCATTTTTGAATTTAAATGTCAAAGTTACTGTACGTGCATTGTGTTCCGATTGAAATTGGTTCGTACGACAAATTTGGCAGCTGTTCCGTACTTCGTCTCCGTAACAGGCCGACTCCACACGATATCTGTATTGCTAACCAGATCTCTTACATAAATATCAGACCATTTTCTTTTTTCTTCGCTTGGCAGTTCATGTCTTGACATTTCATTAAAGCAAGAGAGGCTTATGTGTTTGTTTCTCTGACAAAAGTCAAAAGATAGAAATTCTTCTTCTTATATTTGTTAATTTTATCATTTTAAAACATTTATTCCATTAAAAAAATATAAATGTTGTCTCATTTACTCTTGTTAATACACATAAAAATATATTATTCAGGCTTTTCACTGCAAACTAAATTTGTAAAGCGCACAAAAAGAGCAACTACCCGCATAAGAGACAAAAAATAATGAGATGAACCCTAAAAAAAGAAAGAAAAAACACAAACGTCAAATTGTTATCAAGACATCGATGTCAAGATAGAACCGCGGAGAGAGATGTCTAACATCCCAACAGACTCCGAAACAACGCGACTCAGTTGGATATTTCATCTCATGTTGAAGATTATGAGAAAAATTATATCGTGTGGGGTCGGCCTGTAATGCAGTTCCGTTTTTGCATTGTGTTCAGCCAGTAAGATTCAAGAATTTCAGTCGTTGCAATATACTAGAACTATGAAAACTGTTTGAAGGGCAAACGTATTGATTCGGAACGCTTCATCATTTTAGTCAAGGTACGGCTGCGGATATCTCGACGAACGCCAAGAAGAGGTCTTCGGATGGTCGCAATTACAAGAACCAGTACCTTTTCCGATCGAGTCTCTACTCTCTAATAGCCTCTTAATGAGTTTTTTACCACCAGTATTAATACCGCCTCTGAAGTACTAGTGCTATTGTGTTTCCCTGTTTACTAGGGTGGATTGTTTTGGGATGAATTTTTTTTTTTTTTAAAGAAATTTAATTGGCCACGATCCAAAAGTTGTATTCATGGATACATTAAAAGAATCCAAAATATTTTTTAAATTAACCATTTTTTTAATAATGCCCCAAGTCATTTGCAATTCGAACATCTATTGCATATAAAAGTGTTCTTTTAAGTATTTTTTTTTTTAGAGAAAACTTAACTCAGTCAGCTTAGTAGGTAATATTTATTTGAATATTTTTCCGTTACAAATTGCAAACGATCTCTTAACTGACGATATTCCCTTTGAAAAAATTCAAAAAAATCATAGTTGCAATGGATTTTATTATTTAAAATAGTCTACAATTTTCTTCAGTGTGGCAAATGTGTTGTAGTGCTTTTGTTTTAAAGTAAGAAAATGTCTGTTTCTACTCTCTGTAGTGATTTAGTCCGTCCCGTTTTTGGAAACGAAAAAGATTTTAGAAGCTATATGTTGCCGACTAAGGAAGAACTAAGATGTTACTTGTGCGTAAGTCGCAATAAGCTGGGGTTTCCAGAACATCTCTTTTAAAGAGAACGTGTTCTCTTTTTCAACTCAGATCTATTTTACACTCTCTTTTTTTATAAAATTCTTTTGTTGTCCTCTTTTTAGTCATCTTTTTCTATCTTCCTCTAGTGAATTTCTGGAATCAAAAAAAAAACGTGTCCCTCCCTTACTTCAATTTTAAAATTTCAACATCAAAACCAATAATTTTTCATAAATAAAACTACATTAACACGTTTAAAAAAAGTTTCAAAAGTCGAAAATCAAGCCCTTATTTTGAAAATAAAAGGATGTTTTTTTTAGAGGTATAGATCTTCCACCAGGGATAACTGTCAAACTAGGTGTCATACTAATGAAATGTGTTTGACTTTTTTTTCCATACTATGGCAAATCACCATGCAAAGACTTAGAACGTTTACAAATCGTGGAAATTTATTTACAAAATTTCGCTTTGTTCTCCAAAATTATAAAGCACTTCGTCAAGTTTACGGTGCGCATAATAGTCCATCTTAGAAGCTACGCTACGTAGCGTGCGTAGAAAAGAAGCATGCTGCTGTAGACGTGAGTATGACGGAGGACCCGAACTCCGAAGCCGTTGTCAGCAACTCGGTCCCTGCTCGCTCTTTCACTACTTAAAAGCCAGCGGTCCATCAATTACGTCTTGTGTTCGGTAAATGGGCTGAGAATCAACTAGAAGTGGAACCAAATTTTTATCGTCAACAAGCCGAATTGTCGTTTTTGTAGTGAGATTTTCATGAGACTCTTGAAATTCCATTACATCTCCAAATCATTGTTTGGTGCGGTTTAAATGCCGAAGGTGTAAATCCGAAACCGGTACAGATATTATCGTGAATGGCGAACGTTAGAGGCAAATGATTCCTGAAGATATGATTGCAACTCATTTAGAAGAAATAAAAGATTCCAGCAAGACGGTGCAACGTGCCGTACAGCGCGTACAACCATCCATTTGATGACCGAATCATCTCATGTGAATTGGCCACCACCTGGACTACTCTTTGGGGGCTAATGAACCAGCAACGATTGAACATTTAGAAGCCAATATTAGACGCCCTATTGACGAACTTAGAGAGGGTGTGATCGAAAAGTGGTGCAAAATTGGACCGACAGGATGGCTTTCATAAGGCGCAGTCGCGGAGGCCATATGTCAGAAACTATTTTTAAACAGTAATGCAATGAAATTTGCTTATAAGGCCAAAATTGGTCATTTAATTATAAAAGATACATAATTTTGGTTCTGCTGGAACCAGAGGGGGGGGGGGGGGCATGGTAGTATTATTTGACTTTTGAAAATGTTCTCTTTTTTCTAGTAACATTATGGACACCCTACAATAAGCCAATTAAATTTAAACATTTGGTTAAAATTATTGAAGCTCTGGCAGACAGCATCCATTCCTAGTATAGAACGACGTTCAGTTGTAAGAAAGATAAAGCAGTATTATGAAAATAACAAGAATTTACTTAATACTTATAAATCAAGAATAAACTTGGACTTATATAAGCAGCGCATGCAGATTTTTAAGGACGAAGCACAATCTTAATTCGATATATCTGCTTATAAGTGTGATAACTTTGATTTGTGTAGAATTGAGAAAGAACTGAAGGTTCCAATTTTGGAGAGACCCTACTGTTTACCTACTGTTTGAGTCCTAGTCTTCCTTTTACATCTTTTATCACTTTGTTGTGGATTCAAATAGTTTTCCAGTAAGTATAACTTTTCATTAGCAACTAAGTTCGCAACTTCAAAGATTAAAATTCCATAACCATAAACAAATTTGCAATTCAAAAGTCTGCCTAAAACCTAAATGTCACGTTAAGACACATATTAATAATAAACTCGACAAGACACTAAAACGGTCATTTTCGTTTGTCAAGGCATCGTTTTGGCCAAACCAACGAGTTTGCTGTCTGAATTCGATTTATTTTACGAGCGCACAATTTTAAAATAACCTCGACTATTGTCGTCTGTTAACTATACTTTGTCAAAAAAAAAAAAAAAAAAAAAATCAGATTTGAGTGCCCATGTTGCACTCAACAAACGTTGCGGGACAATATACCAAATGTTCCACAGATCACATTCCATCGTCATTAAAGACCCTTTCATTTGCTAACTCGAAATATATTTACGACTCCGTTTCAAGCTGTCACATAGAGTAGGATAGCTTTTGAAGGTTGCAACAAAAAAGTTTCGTTTTCCGTGTCTATTGTGTTCATTTGTACTGAACTCTGGTGTAGCTGCAGCTTTATTGTGACTTTAAGTCGAATTTATTTATATGTGAGTATCTATGGTTTATAAATAAGCGAGATTAAAGTGATTTTAATAAATATTTAGCGATCTAAAGCCGGGTAAACACGTAACTACGAACTTGAACAGTTTACTTGCACAATCATATTGCACAAGTTGATATGAACTCTCTTGTACCACAAAACGGTCAATGGTCAGTTTGGATTATGACGTCATCTGAAGATAGTGATTTAATTGCTTTAGCTGCTGTGGCTTTAATTTTAAAACGATAAAAAAAAAAAGAAAATACGTACTATCTGGTCTTAAGACTGGCTTTTAAAAAGAAAAGATTTGGTTGATAATTGTACGTGATAACGTCATAAGAAAAAATTGATGGCAGCAACACCAACATACAGCTCTTTAACTCACGCCCACAAACCCTCTCGTTAAATCCACACACCCACACACCAATATCTACATTTACTTTCCACTTCAACAAAAACTCCGCCTATTTTGTATTTATTTTTCTCTTCTAGTTCTTTTTGAATTTTAGTGTAATTATTTTGGGATGGTGCAGAATGTTCAATTTAGCATAAAGTGTTTGGTACGTGGCGCCGTGCCGTCCTGTTAAAACCAGATGTCGTTGGTGTCCATATAATCCAATTTAGGCCAAACAAAATTTAGTTATCATCGACTTATAGCGCTCGCCGTTGACATTGATGACCTGGCTAATATCGTTCAGCACAAAATCCAAACCAAATAGTGACTTTATCGAGATGCATTGGACGCTCTGAGATCTCATGTGGACTGGTATTGTCCCAAATTCGATAATTTTGTTTGTTCACATACCCATTCATCCAGACATTGGCCTCATCGCTGAAGGCTGGAGATGATTTTACGATGAAATTCAGAGCCCATTTAGCGACCACATGTCGTTGTCTATGGTCGTTTACCATCAGCTCCTGGGTCCCTTGAGTTTTGTACAGGTACAAGCCCAAGTCAAGACACAAAATTTGCCAAGTTGTGGTCTGCGAAAGGCCGTGTTCTAGTGAGCGACGCCAAATCGAATGCCTCGGATTCTCCTAGACGCTATTACGGACGGCGGCAATCGTTTCAGCAAATCTTTCGTTTCATCGAGGAACAGGAGTTGGTTGATTATTTACTGAACCAGTGGACTCAAATTTATCCACCACACTGCGAATAGTCCTCTCGGTAGAACAATTATAACGACCGTACAATGGACGAAGCGCGCGGAACGTTACCCGAACAGAACACCCATTTTGATAAAAGAATTTTATCATTTGCACGTGTTGTTGATCGCTATATCTGTCCCCGGTGATTTGGAAAAACAGATTGAATAAATGACAGCTAATTTGACAGACGTAGCTTTAACAAGATGGCCGCTATCAACTGTCAATAATTGAAAGTCTTCCAATAGGGAGACCCTTATTTAAGAATGAACTAAGAAACATGTTTAGAACTGTTATACCATCTACCACAAATCTCCCAAAGAAATAACTGCGCTTTCAGGAGCGGATTGCTGTCAGAAAATACATTTTTAAAACTGCTTGTCATAATTATGTAGTGAGGGAGGGAGAAATCGATCCGAAAAGTAACTAAAATCAATACCAACATGCTGTGAATACAATTGGCCTTCATTGGAGACGAAAATTAACTTCTGTTAATTTTGGTTAGTCGGGGTAGGGAGGTTGTGCGAGGTAATTTTTTTAGGCAGTCAAAAGTGCATTTTTTAGGAAAATAAAAAAAATACCTTATTCCCAAGCGCCATATCTTTATAACGAATGGATATATATGTTATCCGGCTGCAATGCAGCGCTTCAACTCCTTCTGGAGCATAGGGCAGCAACAAGATCCTTCCATCTGTCCCGATTCGCCGCGACTGACCTTAGCTGTGGCCACGATTGAAAACCTTGAGATCGAGCTTCCCCCAAAACAGATGACCTCCAAGTTGTTTTCGGTCTTCCAACGCGTCTATTACCCTGAGGATTCCATTCGAAGGATTGCTTCGCTATGTTGTCGTTAGGTTTCCTCAGTGTATGGCCTATCCAACGCCACTTCCGTTGTCTGATGTCGGCGTCCAATTTTTTCTGTCCGGTCCTATTCCACAGTTCAGCGTTCGATATGGTTTGCGGCCACCGGATCTTCAGAATGTACCGCAGACAACGGTTAACGAAGGCTTGCAGCCAGCTTGCAGCGATATTTTGCTGGAGTTCCACACAGGAGAAAGGATTCCAAATGAACTACGGGCTTTGTTTACTCTATTGTTTACATCCAGGTCCGTTCCGCCATCGAGTGCTATGAAACTGCCCAGGTAGTTAAACTGCGTGACCTCCTCGATGGGTCCCTGCCTTAGAGTAACTTGTTGTGTGCTTTGGCCCGTAGTCATTATTTTGGTCTTGTTTGCGTTGATCCTTAAGCCAGCCACCTCCCCATTTAGCTGCAGCGAATGACATATTTGATTTAGGCCAGCCGTGTTGTTCGCCATGAGACATATATCGTCAGCATAGTCTATGTGGCTGAGTTTGTCAAACAGACTCCATTGGATACCATGCCTCTCAGTTTCACCCACCGTGGCAGTCATCACATCGTCAATTGCCAGTAAAAACAGAATTGGTGCCAGGACATCTCCTTGTCTCACTCCTTGATGCACATCAAAGGAATCGGAAAGCTGTCCATTGTGCAAAACGAAACACCTTGCGTTGTTGTAAGATTCTTTAATAATGGCGACAATTTTCTCAGGGATACCTCTCGCAATAAGCGATCTCCATATGCATACACGATTAACCCTGTCGAATGCCTTCTCAAAATCCACAAACATGAGGTACAGCGGTGATTGATACTCAGACGACTGTTCGAGTATGATTCGCAAGGTGTTGATGTGGTCGACACAAGACCGACCACTACGAAATCCCGCCTGGTGCCTCTTGAGGGTAGATTCGATCCTGGATTTTATCCTTTCGAGAACAATGGTTACCATTAATTTCGGAAAAACGGACAATATGGTGATACCGCGCCAGTTACTACAGTTTTTGAGGTTCCCTTTCTTTGGTAACTTCACAATAACTCCATCCTTCCAGTCCTGTGGGTAAGTTTCGCTTTCCCAGACAGCCTGCACTAAATTTAACAAAATATGGGAAGCTGCTTCAGGGTCTGTTTTCAGGAACTCCGCAGGAATACCGTCAAGTCCAGCTGCCTTGTTTTTCTTTAGAAGATGGATCGCGTTTTTAATCTCTGTACCCGTTGGGGGATTGGTATCAATGCCCCTAGAAGATCTGCGCATGTTGTTCAATTGTGGATTCAATTCTGCATTTTGGTCACTATTTAGCAGTGCACAAAAGTGCTCCTTCCATCTTTGTAGCTGATCTTCTATCGTCACTAAAAGGTTGCCATTCAAATCTAACACTGGATGGTTAGTGTTAGTGCTACTACGCTGGCCAACAATGTCCTTAGTGATTTTATACAGTTCTCTGTATAACGAATGGATATATAAACATATTTGAATAAAAATATTGTAGGAAATTTTATTCTTTACAAACGCTTTTAATTTTCAGAAACTGTTTATAAAAAACATAGAAGTTATATACAACGTTGAAAAATACATTTTTCGATAAACAAATATTGCAAAATAAAATTTCAGATATATTTAACAGACTCGAAGATATTTAGCAAAATGTCTGAAAAATCAAAATAAAAAAAAAGATTTTAGCAAAGTCCCGAATATTTCTGGTATTATGACCATAAATTATGTTGTCAAATATACCATTAGAAAGCGTGATTTCTCGTTTTTAATAATTACTAAAAATATAGTTAAATATAAAAACGTAACCCGAAGTTATATAGGAAAATAAAAATAATATAAAAATGATAACCTTAGGTGGTCAGAAAAATGTGGGTTTTATGAGTCATCTACCCATGTATTATCTTAATCCAAAAGGGCGTATTGGTTGCCAGGGGTGAAATATTTTAATACAATTTTCAGCTAACTCATCCCACCAAAACGATTGATCTCTCTTTAAACTGCTTGGGTCAGGGATTGCATCTATCTATCTGTTTTGCTATTAATTTGATATAAAGGTAAAATAACAAAAATCACTCCATATCTAGATGCAAGCCGAATATGCGGAAGGTTGAATGAAATTCTATAAAAAAAACGTTTTTTTTTTTGTTTGTTTTATTAAGGCATACACAAGTAAAAGTGTAAACAAATTATACTTCTCATGTCACCTGAACAACCAAAGATTTTGTGCAATATTTGCTTACACAGTATGCCTGATGAATGGAACCTCAGCATCGTTTGCCCGATCCACAAGAAAGGAGACCCTCTAAACTGCGCCAACTATAGAGGAATTAGTCTCCTGAATATCGCCTACAAGATCCTCTCTGCCGTACTATGTGAACGCCTGAAACCTTTCGTCAGCAACCTGATTGGCCCCTATCAGTGTGGTTTCAGACCAGAAAAGTCCACAATCGATCAAATGTTCACGCTACGGCAGATCCTGGAAACGACCCAAGAATTCCAAATCGATACCCACCACCTCTTTATCGATTTTAAGGCCGCGTACGATAGCATTTATAAAGACGAACTATACAGAGCCATGTCAGGTTTTGGCATCCCTAAAAAACTCGTCCGACTGTGCAGGATGACGATGGAGAACTCTCGCTGCTCCCTCAACGTTGGTAATGACCTCACAGAAGCTTTTGACGTCAACAAAGGATTCCGACAAGGTGATGCGCTATAGTGCGATTTCTTCAACTTAATACTTGAAAAAATTATAAGAAACTCGCAAGTCAATTGTAGTGGGACAATTTTTTTCAAGTCTGTGCAATTGCTAGCATACGCTGACGACATAGACATCATTGGCAGAACTCGGCGAGCTGTCAGTGGAACGTTTGCTAGCATTGAAGCTGAAGCGGCTAAGATGGGACTAGCAGTCAATGAGGCCAAAACGAAGTACCTGCTGTCCACAAAAAGGGACACACAACACCGGCGGATTGGACAAAACATCACACTAGACAGGAACAACTTTGAGGTTAGTTAGGGACTTTGTGTACCTCGGATCCGCTATAACATCTGACAACAACATCTCGTCAGAAATAAAGCGAAGAATTACTTTTGCCAATCGCGGTTCTTATGGGCTAGGAAGGCAATTGAGTAGCAAAGCCCTCTCTCGAAAGACAAAAAGACTCTGTATCAGACCCTAATCATCCCAGTTCTGCTCTATGGCGCCGAGGCATGGACTCTATCTAAAGCGGATGAAGATATCCTTAGTCGTTTCGAGCGTAAAATTCTTCGGAGGACGAGCTGTACAGCGACATTTACCTGGTCAAAAAAATACGCATATCACGTTTAAGATGGCTTGGTCATGTAGAGCAGGATCTTCGATTCCATCCGAGAGGGTAGACGCAGTCAAGGAAGACCTCGCCTCAGGTGGCACGCTCAAGTGGAGGACGACCTGAACCAACTTGGAGTGCAAAACTGGAGGCAGCTAGCCAAAGACCGAGCTGGCTAGAGAGGCATGTTGGTTGAGGCCCAGGTTCGTCCCGAACTGTAGCGCCACCTAAGTAAGTAAGTAAGTAAGTATTTGCTTACACAGTCATGTTTACCTGTAAAATTTTATAGAAAGAGAGTTCTAGAAGACCATTATGTGATTTTATCGGAGCCTGGAAGCGGCTATTTTGGACATGTCACGTGTGAGTTGGGAACTACTAAAGGTATTAAAGATTCTATAATAACTCACTTAAAATCCAAATCAGTGAAACTGAGTGAAATAAGTGTTGTTGGTTTCGATGAAACAGTAGTGAATACAGGTTTTAAAGGTGGTATTGTCCGTTTGATGGAAGAAGAAATTAATAAACCATTACAGTGGTTTAATATGCCAACTGCATTCGAATGAATTACCACTGCTACATCTGTTGCTTCATTTGGATGGGAAAACTACAGGACCGAAATGCTTTTCAAGTGCCATTGGATCTGAACTACAAAAGTGTGAGACAATGCCAAGAGTCCAATTCGCCGTCATTCCTACAAAATTACCTGAAATTACCAAGAACAATTTGAGTACAGACCAAAAGTATCTCTACGATATAATGGCTTCTATCAGCACTGGTGATTTATAGCTAATATTTAACCTGGACATTTTAACCATTCTAGATGGCTTACAACAGCAAATCGATTTCTAAGACTACATGTTATTAAAACGGATCCTGGAGAAAAATTAGTAATATTAGCCACGTACATAATGAGAGTCCACAGTGGTTAACGATAAAATTTAAACCCTCATGTATAAACGGTGCTAAGCACCTGTGGAAAACTATAAGTCTGACTCGTTATTTGGACACGAATTTGAAAAAAAATCGTTGACAAGGTAATCCAACGAAATTGATATTTTGGTCACCCAGAAAATCTTCTTATTGCTATGCTTGGAGATGAAACAGAAATAATACGGGAGCTAGCATATCGAAGAATTTTTAAGGCAAGGACAGAAAATGCTCGAGGAACTCGAAAATTTCAAGTGCCTGCGTTCGATGCGCAAAGTTATGTTGATCTTATTATGTGGCAAGACTGTGAGATAACTAAACCCCCACTTACCTATAATATATCTGATGAGAACTTGAAAGCTATTGTTAAGGATGGTGTCGGCACATGTCAGAGCATTAAAGGTTTCCCATGCCACACCCAAGCCGTAGAGCCCTGCATCAAGTTACTGACAGAAGCTTCAAGTACAGTTTTTGGGGAAAACAAACGAGATGGTTTTATAAGGGCAAGACGTCAACAAATGCCTTCTTTTGATACTAAAAAAACAATTCAATATTTAATTTCTGTATAATTTTCTAATAAAAACGTTTATATTAATTTTTTAAATTTATACGCAAAATGCATTTTATTTCGATTTTCATCTCTTTTCCGCAGTGCAAACGTTGCCAAGCTTATGGTCATACCCAAAAATACTGCAACCGCGAGTTTGCTTGTGTAAAGTGCGAAGGAAAACATGCAACTAAAAATTGTCGGATGAGCAAAGATCAGAAAGCAAAATGTGTGAACTGCCATGGTAATCACCCGGCAAGCTATAGAGGCTGCCCAGTTGCCAAAAAATTCCAAGAGTTCAGAAGCAAAAATACATCTGCTAGAGACAAACCCAGAAACACAGTAAATACCGATTTAACTGCTGAAAACAATACTAAAAATGAACCGCCTAAAAAAGCTGTTCAAAGTAAAAGCGATGAAAATAAATCCTATTCTCAGATTCTAAAAAATGTGCGGAAGAATGAAGAGACTTCCATAAAAGAAATGCTACACCTCATTCTCCAAAGAATTGATAAACAGGATTTGAATATCAAACAGTTAAGTGAAAAAGTCGCTCTTAAAAAACAATGATGGACAGAACACTTAAAATCGCTACATGGAATGCAAACGGTCTTTTACAACACTTATCCGAATTAAAAATCTTTCTAGATCTAGAACAAATAGATATTTGCCTGGTGTCCGAAACTCACTTCTCCTATGGGCAAAATCTAGATAATGTAATAGAAAACTATTCATGTTACCACGCTCCACATCCAGCTGACAAGGCTAGAGGTGGATCGGCAATTCTTATAAAAGAAAGCTTAAAACATTATGAAGAAACCAAGCTTACTAATGAAAATATGCAAGTAACAATTATTAGTATTGGTATGAAAAAGAAAGAGTTTAAGATAGCAGCTATATACTGCCCACCAAGGCGCTCCCCGACAGAAGATGACTATACAGATCTATTAAATCTTCTTGGGCATAACTTTCTTGTTGGTGGAGACTTCAATGCGAAACACACCCATTGGGGTTCAAGACTTATATCAACAAAAGGCAAAAGACTTTTCCAAGCAGGCCGTAAATACAATTGCGAATTCTATTCCTCCAGGTCGCCTACTTACTGGCCTTCCGATACTAACAAAATACCAGACCTTATTGACTTTTTCGTAGCTAAAGGAATCAAACGAAATCACATTAGTGTCGAAGGTAATTATGACTTGTCATCAGATCATACTCCAGTGATTCTATCACTAAGTGAATCGGAAGTAATAGAAAAAAGTAATCCAAAGCTTGTAAATAAGAAAACAAACTGGAGTGATTTTAGAGAAAGGCTTTTAAGTTTTATAAATTTAAGATCTCCCATGGATACAATCGAGCAAATTGACCATGAAGTGGAACAATTTATTGCTGATGTGCAACAGGCCGCTGAAGAAAGTACTCCAACATTTTCTAATAGAAGACAAAATGAAATAAAATATCCTTTAGAGATAAGCAACAATCTAAAAAACAAATTTATAAATTCAAAAATGATTCACTCAGTACATTCCTAAAGAATTTAACGACTGATGCTTCAACCGATTTTTCGCTATGGAAAGCAGCCAAGCGCCTGAAAAGACCGCAGTTACTAAACTCGCCCTTGAAATCTCAAGATGGGAAATGGATCGGTAACCCAAAAGAAAAAGCTAACCTTTTCGCGGAGCATCTTGCGAATGTTTTTAAGCCATATCCAACAAACGCGGCTGAAAATAGCTTACAGTTTGTTGATAAGATAGATGAAAGTGAAATACCAATTGTAAGCTTAAAAGAAATAAAAAGTATGTGTTTACATCAACTATCAAATAAAAAATCACCAGGTTACGATCTAATTACTGCCCAGGTTATGAAAGAAATGCCTTTGAAAGCCTTCATAAAACTCCAATATATAATAAATGCATGCCTTAAGCAACGGTATGTCCCACACCATTGGAAAATTGCTGAAGTTATTGTCAGACCCAAGCAAGGTAAGCCACCTACAGAAGTGACGTCTTACAGACCAATATCGCTTATACCAATTATGGCAAAAGTTTTTGAAAAATTACTTCTGAAGAGACTTAGCAAAATTATAGAAGAAAGAAGGTTAATCCCAAATCATCAGTTTGGCTTTAGAAATAAACATTCCACGATAGACCAGGTTCATAGAATAACAAATGTAATAGAAAAAGCATTAGAAGAAAAACAAGTATGTTCAGCTATTTTCTTAGATGTTGCTCAAGCCTTTGACAAGGTTTGGCATGAGGGACTTGAGTACAAACTGCAAAGGGATCTTCCTAGACAGTACTATGAAATATTAAAATCGTACATCTCAGACCGATTGTTTAGAGTAAGGTACGATCAAGAATATTCGGAATTGAAGAAAATAGAAGCCGGTGTACCACAAGGAAGTGTCCTAGGTCCTACCCTGTATTTACTATGCACAAGGGATATCCCAGTTGGTAATCACACCATAATGGCTACTTTTGCAGATGATACCGCAATTTTGATACCCGACAAATTTGTCTCTAAGGCAGCAGTAAAACTACAAAATGCCGTCGACACAGTCAGAGAATGGACCGAAAAATGGAAACAAAATCTTCACATATAAACTTTACAAATAAAAAGATAAACAATATTCCAATATTCATTAATAATCAAGCTGTACCTTACGCCAATACGGCCAAATACCTTGAAATGACTTTGGATGCAAAGCTAAAGTGGAAAGAGCACATCAAAAAGAAAAGAGAAGAACTAAACTTGAAATATAGGAAAATGTACTGGTTACTTGGTAACAACTCTGATTTATCAACCCAAAACAAAATAATGCTGTATAATCAAATACTAAAGCCTGTTTGGACCTATGGTATCCAATTATGGGGCTGTACAAAGAAAACAAATACCGAAATCATCCAAAAATTCCAAAACAAAGTCCTTCGTGGAATAGTTAATGCACCTTGGTACATAAGAAATAGCGATCTACATCGTGACTTACAAATAGAAACGGTTACAGAAGTTGTTAAAAAATACGCTGTATCGCATATTCAGAGACTGCAAAGTCATACCAATTCCGAAATGGTGTCCGTCTTGAATACCAGAAACCATGTTCGGAGATTAAGGAGAACCAAGCCTCATGAGCTTATGGTCTAAAAAAACATGGGAAAGTATTAAAAGTTTAAACTTCCCCCAAAGTGACTTTACAAAGTTAAGAAAGAAAAATCTGATGTCGATCTCTCAAGATTGGTCCTGATAAAGAGGTGGTTTTAGTGGTTAAGAGTCCCACACTTAATTTAAATCATATCTTAAAAAAAAAAAAAAAATCTCTTTTGGGGCACCTCAAAACATTAATACAAGTAAAAAAAATACTTGTCAAGTTTGAGTTGCGTGTGTACCCGGCTTTAGTATTACTTTTTTCGACGTTTAAATCGACAAACAACTGTCCAAACGATTATCAAAATGTTTTTTTTTTTTTTTTAAGATATGATTTAAATTAAGTAATGGTATTAAAAATATTCTATTTACCTCCGGCACGGGGGGAGAACGCAGTCGAAACTTAGGCGGCACACGCAAGTGGAAGAGGATCTTGACCATCTTCACGTGCAAAACTGGAGGCGGCTAGCTAGGGACCGAGCTGGCTGGAGAAGCTTGTTGCTTCTGATTCCAAAATGCAACCCGGACTGTAAGGTAAGATAAAAAATTATCATTTGATTTTTTAACGTTTCAAAAATCTCATGAATCAAAGATTAAAAGAAAAACTTTGATTACGCTTTGCGTACCTTTTATCATATTGGAACCATTCTTTTTGACGTATGATCGATTAAGTCCACTATCTAAGTATTTATTTTGGTGAGAGTGGTCAATTTAAAGCAATAAATTCATTTCCTACAAGTTTCCAAGATTCTGTTAATGTTTTCCGGTCTATTTTTTGTTTTCTTTCAAAATCAAATGATTGCAAGGTTTTGGATAAGCATCAAAAAATAAAACAAAAAACAATTCGTTTTTCAAAAAGGCGTGGCGTTTTACTTACATTTAAGGATCTCCATTTTTCTTTCAAACCAAACATATTAATGCCTTTAATTTCTCCCTCAGCCACACAAAAAAATGTTGTTTACTTATGTTACGCCAGGTGGATGGTCCATGGTCCAAGGAATATATCATAACCAATTTTTATCTCCTTCTTCCCGGACAGATGTTAAAGTACTTATGTTTACCTTTGGTTTAACAAATATTGCAGGGAAACACAAAATTCCAACAACTGGGGAAGGGCAACAACTTTATCGCCTCCCTTTGAAAAAAATTACAACGGTCACAACAAACTCACTCCTCCTCCTTAAGGCCAAGTGATCCAATTGGCATGAATTCAAAAAGGGTTAACTCAATGCAAAGCAGATTCCGACTTCCACCCTAATAAGTGAGAGGAAAGACAACAAAAAAAAAAACAACCAAACTACCAGCCACACACAATGAGAAGCAGGAAGCCAGACGGAAAACCAACATTCAAGCCCAGGACGATTGTTATCTACAAAATGCTTTTTCGGTCTCTGTATATAAATGCACACAGAATGGATTCATATGGGCTCTCATACATCCGCTGAATGAAATACACGAAACCATTGACAGCCGCCAACTTATCCTGGGCCATGACCATAAAACTAACGCCCGAGGGATTACGTTGTGATTGCATTCGGACATTGACTGCAATTAGAGAAAACATACGTGTGTTGGGCAGGAGCTACAAGTTGAAAGGACCCACGCAGGTTATGAGTTCGAATCCTTGCACATGGAAAAGAGGTGGATGTTAATCAAAATGCCTCCTTTTACGATCAATAAAAACAACTCTTTTTTATTCGAGAATTTGATTAGAAACCTATGATCCACAGTTCCAGAAGGGTGTATCTAGATTAACAAATAAGTCCTTTTTTCAAATTCCTAATCTAAAAAATGAAAAAAAAACACATTTTCAAAAAAAAAAAAAAACACAGGCGACCATCATAATGTAATCAATCGGTACTACATCGATACATCGATAACGATTTCACCGATTGCACTCCAAAATAAGGAAATGCATATTGAGTGCTGACTTGACCGATCGATTGTTATTTTGCACAAGAATACTTCGGATTCAAAAGGACCGTGCAAAAGGTGTGTTCAATGAGGTTCTACCTGTCGACTTAAGTTTACCGGACAGAAACAAACCACTTTTCACGGTCATTCATCGCTCCTTTTTTTCGTGGTTGAACATCCATAGAATAATCCCACTGGTGCACAGGGAATACAAAGGAACAGCGGCCTCCAAAAATTCTCGCATTCAATTCAAATTGGTCACTGGTCAAACAAGCGTACACTGATGCCAAATGACACCGACAGAGAAATATATAAAAATTTGTTAGTAGCCTCTCGCTCGGCTCCCTTGATCCTCCTCTGGTTTTTGTTGGATGATGGGTCTCTGAAGTCTGGATCTGGAGTGAGCCAGAAAATAATGTCGGCCGCGGGTAAATATCAGAACTAAATTCCTATATTCTGTGTCGTTATGATGGCATGTGAAACCAATTGAAATCCTCGTTCGTGCGTCGTTCGTCCTGCGGATGCAGTGTATTTTGAGTCTCTTCGAATGGAATTGGAGCAGCAGCAGCAAGTCGCAGTGTCAAATTTTTGATACGGGTGGTGAGGATCTCGTGTGTGTTTCGTGGCGAAAAAGGAAATTCGCGATGCAAGGCGATACGCTGGCATGCCCTGCCGGTAATCATTAGAATCAGTGTTGGATTCGTTGGGTCATGGGAATCGTGATTATTTATAACGAATTGTTCTAGAATTTACACGTGCTAACTAAATTTCATTCAAAAACAATGAAATTTAAAAAAAATCAGACCAAATAAAGGGTTTTTCAACAGGGACGCTAAAAAAGCGACAGGGACAGCAACTGACGCCATATTTCTTGCCGCTCTTTTGACATTTCTCTTCAGTAAGGTTTGCCATTTCATGATGGAAAGATATACGAGCCAACAACGAGTCGAAATTATTAAAATTTACTACCGAAATTCGGAGTCAGTGGCCTCAACGTTAAGAGCGCTACATTCAATTTATGGTCGTCATAATCGTCCTAGCAGATCAACAATTGAGCGTCTAGTGGAAAAATTTGAATCCACAGGCACAGTACAAAATGTTCCCGTGCCAGTGAGACAAAGAAGGGCCCGTAGTGTCGAGAATATTGCTGCCGCTGAGGCTTCAGTTGCAGAAAGCCAAAATGTGTCTCTCACACGTCGTTCTCAAGCGTTGGCATTTTTGTGACATCGTTGTGGCGAATTTTGCGAAAAGATCTTGGCCTACATCCTTACAAGATTAAATTGACGCAAGAACTAAAGCCGCTTGACCACCAGAAGCGTCGTATGTTCGTGAATTGGGCTGAGCAACAACTTGATTTTCATCGAAAAATCATCTTCAGCGATGAGGCTCATTTCTGGCTGAATGGCTTCGTCAATAAACAAAATATGCGGTATTGGTCAGACAGCAATTCACACGTACTCCATGAGTCATCATTGCATCCTGAAAAAATTACGGTTTGGTGTGGTTTATGGGCCGTGATGATCAAGACCGGCACGTTACTGTGAATGGGGATCGCTACCGTTCAATGATAACTGAATATTGCTGGCCCCAATTGGATGATATAGACTTGGAGGACATGTGGTTCCAACAGGACGGCGCCACAAGCCACACAGCGAATGTCACAATCAATTTATTGGAAACCAAGTTTGGAGAACGTGTTATCTCACGAAATGGTCCAGTCGCTTGGCCGCCTGAACCTTTAAGAGATTTTGAAGGGAATTGTTTGTTGGTCTCCTGAGATTGATTGGCAGAGGGAATTCCAGAGACCAACTGTGTGCACAAAGAACTGTCGCTTTGAGTTACGAAAGTTAAATATGGGAGCGATTAAAATATTACTTCTTTGTGATGATGGAAACGAAAGTTTTTTCAAAAAGATACTCAGGTGTCTTATGTTGGATCAACTTGAATAAACAAATTAGGGCTTGATAATCAAGGAATTTGCTCAGAGGCATACCGAAAAGACTGTTAGCATACCTTGTAACATGATCAAACCGATTTAAACCGTAAATGAAACGATCAATGTTGTTGAAAGCGACTTCTAGCTTTCGTTTGCTTCTACTATCTGGGCAGTAAAATAGGAAGAATAAGAGTTTTTGCTAATATAAGCTTTGTGTTTATAGGCAGACAACTACAGGCGATATTTAGAGCCCTCAATGCAGCGTTGGTTTTTTCCAGAGCACAAGAAATATGATGTTCCTACGACAAGGTTTTTTACTTTTTCGACGTAATTTAGTGCAGAGCCATTTATTTCAATGTTTGGAAAGTATGATGTTTCGAGCGCAGTTTTATTGAGTTCAGTTATTTGAGTTCAGTTTCAAGAGATTCCAATCAGACCATTCAACAACACGCAGCAGATCTTCATTTATTCGAGCATTTGCATCTTCAACCATATGGATATATATGGATCTTACAAAATTTGAGGATCGAGGGAAGATCATTATTAAAGAGGGTGAAGAGGAGTGGGCCCAAAATTGATCCTTTTGGTACACCAGCATACCTTGAGAGGAAGTCAGAAAGTTCATTATTAACCACAACAGCCTGAGTTCTACTAGTTAGGTATTCCTTAGTGAGAGAAAGAGCCATGTTTTCAAAGAAAAAATTGTGCTTTAACTTTTCCAACAACAAACTGTGCGGAACTGAGTCAAACGCTATAGAAAAATCGAGAAGTACCAGGGTTGTTACAAGATTTTTATCCAATTCTTGTCGTATGTCATCGACTATTTTCAGCAGTGCAGTGTTGCAGCTGTGTTGAGATTTGAATCCAGATTGGTTGGGTGAGAGTAGTCTACAGGTACTTAAAAAAGATGAAATCTGCCGGCTCATTAACTTTTCAAACGCTTTAGAAATAAAAGCTAAAATGGATATTGGGCGGTATTCTTTCTGTTGGTTGGGTGCTGTATGAATAGGGTAGGCACTGGAAGGCATCAAACTGGTGATGCACAGTCGCTGCAACTATATCGTACACATCAATTGTGCTTATTTTACCTCCCCGCGGTAACCACCGGGTACTGGTCTGTCCATCCGGACATTCCTGCTAAACTTATAAGCGCGAGTGTTGAACACAGAAAAAATAGCAACACTATAATGCTCTGCTTTAATGACTGTTCTGATCGATTCGCAGAAGTCTTGCACGAGCCCCTCAGAAAGAGGACGTACGGCGGATGAGCCCAACCAACTGGACCAACGGTGGCATCAACAGTCAACGAAGCAGACGCCCTAATGAGCTACTTTGACTTATTTGGAGATAAGGTCATTAGGACAATTCAATGCAAGTCAGGGCATTGAAATAGAGATGGTGGCGGATGAACCCTTAATGGGCCAACGGCAGCGCTCATATCCCCGAAGTGGGTTACTGACTCCGGATTCTCCGGTTCCTTTTGTCCAAGGAATCCAACAAAGGACCTGGCCCTCCAGGTTGGGGGTTGTGCGTGGGGTTAACAACCCTGCCACGGGAAAAAGAAAAAGTTACGAAGCGACCAATAGCCTCGGAAAAGGACGGATTTACTGTTGACGACCCGGAAAAACGAATCAAGGACAACGACCTTCGGATCTGCACGTGGAATCTTAGAACTCTTAACAGACCACGTGCATCCAAACAACTAGCGGAGGCCCTAGACTGCTACAGAGCAGGAATTACTGCCATCCAGGAAGTGCGATGGAATGGGCCGGGCAAAAGGAGGATGAAAAACTGTGACGTGTACTACGGTGATTGCGCAAGAAGACCACAGCGTTTATTTGGGTGCGGATTCATCATAAGCGGTAGACTTAGGCAAGAAGTCTTGGGCTTTCGACACGTAAGTGAGCGACTTGTGACAATCCGTATCAAGGCTAAATTCGCCAACATTAGCCTAATATGCGCTCATGCCCCCACAGAGGACAAAGATGACGCCACCAAGGATGACTTCTATAAGCTCCTCGACAAAACCTATGAGCAATGCCTTAAATACGACGTTAAGATCGTACTAGGCGATTTTAATGCCAAAATAGGTAAAGAGGAAATCTTTGGTAGGACTGTCGGAAAACATAGCCTACACGACACAACGTCTGAAAACGGACTTAGGCTAATTGACTTCGCAGCGGCACATAACGTCACCATTGCAAGCACACGGTTTCCTCATCTCGATATACACAAAGGGACTTGGCGACACCCAGATCAAAGAACCGTCAATCAGATTGATCACGTTGCGATCGATGCAAGACACGCCTCCAGTATCTTGGATGTTCGCACCTTCCGAGCAGCTAACATCGACTCGGATCACTACCTTGTTGCAGCAAAGGTAAGAATGCGAATAACCCGAACTCCACAACAACGGAGTAATACTGTGAGGAAGTATGACGTCGGAAAGCTGCAATCGCAAGAAACCGCCAGAACCTATGCCGATCGAATATCCCGTAACCTCTCAAGAAATCCAGTACAGCCAGCATCAAGTGCCGAAGATCAGTGGCAACACTGCCAACAAGCCATCAGAGATGCCGCAACTGATGTGCTAGGTTTCACCAGACCACCACCACGAAACCTCTGGTTTGATGACGAATGCAGGCAGGCCCATGCAGCCAAACAAGAGGCATATAAAGCGGCGCTGCAAAGAAAGACGAGAGCTGCTCGCGAGCTCTATGAGCAGAAAAGACGGGAAGAACACCGGCTTCTCCAAAAGAAAAAGAGAGAGCATGAGAAGCGCGCGATCGAAGATATTGAGAGATGCTACTCCAGGAACAACGTGCGGAAGTTTTACCAACAGGTAAAAAGAACATGCCAAGGAAAAAAATCCCTCACAGAAGCCTGTAGAGATAGGAATGGAAACCTCGTAGTAGAGTCACAGTCGGTGCTGAGTACATGGAAGGACCATTTCTGCAGACTGTTAAACGGCGATGAAGGCCAAAATCCCGCTGTCAGGCAGAATAAACCATTCAACATGGATGATGACAGACAAAACTTCCGTCCACCTGACCAAAATGAAGTAAGGATAGCAATATCTAAACTCAAAAACAACAAAGCTGCTGGACCCGACGGATTACCCGCCGAACTTTTTAAAGCGGCCGGAGATGACCTGGTGGAGTGCATACACCAACTCATCTCTAAAGTTTGGTCAGAAGAAAGTATGCCTGATGAATGGAACCTCAGCATCGTTTGCCCGATTCACAAGAAAGGAGACCCTCTAAACTGCGCCAACTATAGAGGAATAAGTCTCCTGAATATCGCCTACAAGATCCTCTCTGCCGTACTATGTGAACGCCTGAAACCTTTCGTCAGCAACCTGATTGGCCCCTATCAGTGTGGTTTCAGACCAGGAAAGTCCACAATCGATCAAATGTTCACGCTACGGCAGATCCTGGAAACCACCCAAGAATTCCAAATCGATACCCACCACCTCTTTATCGATTTTAAGGCCCCGTACGATAGCATTTATAGAGACGAACTATACAGAGCCATGTCAGGTTTTGGCATTCCCACAAAACTCGTCCGACTGTGCAGGATGACGATGGAGAACTCTCGCTGCTCCGTCAAGGTTGGTTCTGACCTCACAGAAGCTTTTGACGTCAAAAAAGGATTCCGACAAGGTGATGCGCTATCGTGCGATTTCTTCAACTTAATACTTGAAAAAATTATAAGAAACTCGCAAGTCAATTGTAGTGGGACAATTTTTTTCAAGTCTGTGCAATTGCCAGCATACGCTGACGACATAGACATCATTGGCAGAACTCGGCGAGCTGTCAGTGGAACGTTTGCTAGCATTGAAGCTGAAGCGGCTAAGATGGGACTAGCAGTCAATGAGGCCAAAACGAAGTACCTGCTGTCCACAAAAAGGGACACACAACACCGGCGGATTGGACAAAACATCACAATAGACAGGTACAACTTTGAGGTAGTTAGGGACTTTGTGTACCTCGGATCCGCTATAACATCTGACAACAACATCTCGTCAGAAATAAAGCGAAGAATTACTCTTGCCAATCGCTGTTTCTATGGGCTAGGAAGGCAATTGAGTAGCAAAGCCCTCTCTCGAAAGACAAAGGAGACTCTGTATAAGACCCTAATCATCCCAGTCCTGCTCTATGGCGCCGAGGCATGGACTCTATCTAAAGCGGATGAAGATATCCTTAGTCGTTTCGAGCGTAAGATTCTTCGGAAGATTTTTGGCCCTATCTGCGTTAACGGGCTTTGGAGGAGAAGGTTCAACCAAGAACTATACGAGCTGTACAGCGACATTGACCTGGTCAAAAAAATACGCATATCACGTTTAAGATGGCTAGGTCATGTAGAGCGAATGGACAACAATGCTCCGGCTCGCAGGATCTTCGATTCCATCCCAGAGGGTAGACGCAGTCAAGGAAGACCTCGCCTTAGGTGGCGCGCTCAAGTGGAGGACGACCTCAACCAACTTGGAGTGCAAAACTGGAGGCAGCTAGCCAAAGACCGAGTTGGCTGGAGAGGCATGTTGGTTGAGGCCCAGGTTCGTCCCGAACTGTAGCGCCACCTAAGTAAGTAAGTAAGTATTCTTTCTGTTTTGTGAGGGACTTTTTACTAACTGGGATTACTTTGGAGGCTTTCCAGAGATTAGGATAGCAGGAGGAAGTTAAGATGAAATTGAAGATATGGGAAATGTAGGGTGAGAGAAACGGAAGAAGCAGTTTGATGAATCTAGGGCGAATTGCATCCAAACCGATAGCATTGGACTTTGTCTCACTCAGAGCCTTATACACTCCCATATTCACTGACTCTTTGGAAGCTTAACGTTTGAACGTTGTCAGTTTCAGTAACTAAGTTGGTGTCGATGTTAGAGTCATCATAAACTCTTAAGGTGGAAGGAACATTCACAAATAGGTTATTCAGCTCGTTTTTATCGCAGACTACATCGCGTTCAGATTGTTTTTTAGACACCAAGAGATTTTATATTTCTCCACAACTGTTGTGAAGTAAGGTTACTAAACTTGGAGGCATAAAACCTTTTCTTTGAGTTTCTTATCTCAGTGTTAACAGCATTTTAATAAAATCCTGTTTTTTATTTTTAGTTTTTTGAAAAAAAATGTTTTGTTTAAATTTTGGTATGCAGTTTATTAGAGTTTATTAATGTACATGTGATTATAAAATTTAAAATAATCTTTTTAATTGGTTTTAAAAATATTGATTTTTCAAAAAAAAAATTCAAAAAATAATTTTTATTAGAAAAAAAAAGTTATAAAAAAAAAAATTGATAAACAAAATTAATAAGGCTACTTAAGTCTTCTTAAATATAAAATTTGACAGAAATCTACCGAGAAAACACAAAATTAAAAAAAACATTATTTAAAAGGTACCGTTAATAGACTTTTCCCGTAAATTTGGTTTTAATCAGATGATAGCCAATATCAACAAAAAAATCACAAAAAATTTCATCAAAATCGTTGTAGCTGTTTTCGAGAAAAATAAGGTTTTCCTAAACCGTCATATCGCAGGTACCGTTATTTTTAGGCCTAAAAATAAAATTTCAATTTCCCCTCTGGGGAATTCCAAAATAATCACACACATCAAGTTTGAAGATAATCGCTTAAGGCGTTTAGGCTGCAGCTCGTTATACATACTGACAGACAGACAGACAGACAGACATTTTTTCTATATTCACGAATATTAAACTTGCCTTGTAGTCCCTATAATCGCAAGTAAAAACTGTAGGGCTAGTTAGTTTTTTAAACTAAAATTGTTGCTTTTGAGCTAAGCTATTTACAAATTTAACTTATGGAATCTCTAAGTAAAATAATTATCATAAAAGGGAAAGAAAAGAAGGTTAGTTAAGTATAAAAAAATTGCGTTTGGCGCAGAAAATTTTGGAAACAAATTAGAAAATTAATAAAAAACAATTTAAGATCTAACACCATTGAAAGATGAACCCAAGATTCTTAGATTCTTCCAAGATCATTATAGACGTATTCTTTGTACAAATGTCATTGTAAATCCGTCACTTAAAGGTTCAAGTTGTAAATCGAATAATTTTTTGTTTCAGACTGCAAATGGT
The DNA here is from genome assembly GCA_963971375.1 of Platycheirus rosarum. Taxonomy (NCBI): domain Eukaryota; kingdom Metazoa; phylum Arthropoda; class Insecta; order Diptera; family Syrphidae; genus Platycheirus; species Platycheirus rosarum. The sequence goes on along the minus strand of OZ020507.1, from coordinate 300,326,659 downwards.
TTCATTCTTCTTTCAAAGCCTTTCATCGCGCATAGGAGGGATTGAATGCGGATTTAAACAGCCTGGCATGGATGTGGCCACAAAACATATAACTATATACAACATTCTCATCTCAGACCAGCCAAATTCATGTCAAAATTTAAATAAAGTGTGAAAAGGAAGAAGACGTCCACACAAGTGGAGAGTCCATACAAGTGTTGTTTGGGTAACGAAACAAGCGCGACATTGCAACAAAAAAAAAAAAAAATATTCCCAATCCTTCGTCAATGCAAGTTTCCAGTAAAATAATGGATTTTTTGAGGCAATTAGTGATGCAGAGAGGTAGATTTCTACGTCCTACACTTGCCAGGTTAAAGTTTCCATCCAATCTCACACGCGTAAGAGTCCATCGATGATAGCACGCTATTTGCATTTCGTTAATCACGTAAGCTCAGTGCTGTCTGCCAAGTTTAATCGATTTGACATCACCCTGTAATCCACCGCCGATATATATTGAAAGAAAAAACTTACATAATGAGTCTTTCTTGAACTTATTACACTGGCTTGGTAGCTCCTGGAAATATGGCTATCCTAGTCTCAGATGGCTTATCTCGCCGCAACGATCAGTGATATTCGTTCGCACGCACGCGCATTTCTTGCAGAAAATGTATCTGCGCGACACCAAAGTGTGGAGTATTTGTGCTAATATTTCGAAAATTGCGTTTTTATGCTAATTTCGTTGAGATAGTTTCCCTACGATAAACACCAGCCACCGCCAGATCGATCGAAATCTATAAACGTTTTATAAGGATGCCGATGGAGGGGTTGGGGAAGGGGGGTGGTGGTTAAATTACAGGTATAGTTTGCGAATGTGGCGCGCACCAATTTCCCTCGGCAATGTGTGGTGGAAATTTTATCACTTATTCCATTCCCCTGACAGCGGTCCAAATAATAATTAAGTTGTAAGAGGCACGAGATGCAAATAATGTATGCCACTACCTCAGCTATGGGTTGAGGAAACAGAGATGTTGTGAGGAAAGGAAGTGACCCGGCGCGCGCTGCAGGATCTCTTGCTGTGTGTGCAACTACACTCGGCACTCTCTCAACCAATGCACTAGAGTTGGAATGTTATTAGGAAAAGTTTAAATATGTGTATCGAGTGGAATTTATGGCCAAGTGAACCACGATCCTTATCATGGACTCATATAGGATTCGAGGCGAATTCAACGTATGTTATTAATGGAGGAATCCTAGCTAGCGTGGCCGTAATGATCTATGCGTGGAATAATAATAGTCTAGTGCGCGCTCATTGTAAGGGAAGGAAGGAATCGCAAGGAATTGAACGTCAATGAGTTTCCTTTTTTTTCAGTTTAAAAGAGGAATTTTTAGTTTTCTGATCAATTTCATCAAAACGGGATCTTGTTTGGTAAATTTCGGTAAAACAAAATGAAGTTACCTACCATTTATTTAAAATTTAAAAATGTTTTAAGAATTTGGGTCAAAATTCTGTATTTTAAAATTAAAATTTTCGTTTTCTTGTTGCAAAATTCTGGAGCTCATTGTCGGATAAATTAATTGAAAAATATCCTCCTACATGTTACTTAAGAACATTGGTAATGTTATGATGTTCTTGTTTTCGTAGACCTTGTATTGCAACCGATGAAATGCTTGGAGAAGATTCCAGCACAGTGTTGTATTGTAACTAATATCATTTTCTGGACATACAGTTTGTTTCTTCTTCTTTCGCAATCGTCCAGTTGCAAGAGTTTTAAAAGTTCTTAATAAACAGAATCCACTGGCTCGGATAGTATTCCCACTATTCATCTGAAGAGGTGTTCTTCAACGCTGGTGAAACTTCTGCTTAAACTTTTCCATCTTTCCTATTCTTCTGGCCTCTTTCCGAGTGGATGGAAAACAGCATTTGTCAAGCATGTCGCCTAAAAGATGGATCTTTTTCACTCTTAACCTATCGACCAATTGCACTTACGTCCATTCTTCCAAGGTCATGGAAAAGCTGATTAATTTTCAGAGAACTTCAAAAATGGTAGGCGACCGAACAATAGCAGAATCATTTACATCTCTTCGGCACCGTCATAATGTTTTTTGCCTTTCGTTATTTGTTCGGTTTTTTTTTAAACAATGCTCTTCCCAAATAGCCTCCATTCCATTCCTCCCTCAACAGATCGAGATATGCTTAACGCCAGCACCTGCCTATTAAGGCTTAATCTGGCGATGGGCCTACCCATTTGGAGCCAAAATAAGCATTGACCAGATCCCTAGAGTGGTTACCACTCACTCTTGTGTCACTCTAACTTCACAACACCATATAAATATGATGTTATTTCACTAGAGTGGCTCCCCAAACCACCCTAGTGGCAAATTCAACAATCATGTTGTGGTCATGGTTATTCCCCTTGCTAAGGAGCGAGGCCTATCATGCACCTCTAGAAAATCTCCTGACTTCACCCCCAATTTCTAAGGAAGCTGGATTCGTGATTCTGCAGGTTCAAAACCATATGCTCTCATAGCCCCCACGATCTCCCATTAAGGGACCTACGCCATATATCAGGCAGTTGCTAGCGAGCATTGCACACGTAATCAACTGGGCTTTCCTGATATCCCGTGGTACCCAACATTTATTCAGCCATGGGTATGGCCTAGCTTTTATAACCTTATAGCCTGCCTTACCACAAACGTCATCCGGGAACCATAAACCCGAATTTAGAGTGATGGCTTAGACAACAGTGTTGATATAAGGCCACTGGAATCTTCACCACCACCCCGCCCAGCTTTGCTGCAGTTGATTGTTAGGCAAACCATTCCAAATCCAATACGAAATGCTGGGCCTCGGCAACAGACTTAAATCCATAGCTTCGGTCCAGATGCCACACATGGTCACTGTTCGTCCCAGTCAGAGACACCTCCACCCGAAGGCTTCTAAGCGCTTCTCGAACTGGGACAGTTGCACTTTCACATCATTTAGTGAGACCGAGCACTCAGCGCTCAAGGACTTACCACATCCGTCTTCTTTTCCCTAGGTTGCTTTCCTCTTTTCACAAGACAGAGCGGAGGATAGGACACACTCTGTCATGTATTTCAGAAACGAACTCTCTATTAAATCAATAGTCTCGCTTAAACAAGGTGTAATCACACACCAATCAGAACTCAGCTATATCTTCTGCTGGTGAGTTTGATAGACTCACCAAACAGTCAACACACTCCCTGGAAGGTCAACTACTCGCACCGACTGGGTGCCTGAAAAACACCAGTCAAAATGTTTTCAGTGCTTTCCATCTTTCCCATCAATGCCATTATGGCCATCGCTCAACGGTTCCAACTGTCAACTCACTACGTTCTCTCTCTTCGCCAAAGAACTACTAATAATAACTGGCAGGCAGTTATATTTTCGTATCTTAGTTTCCAGGGGCATCACATGGAGGTGGAGAGCTCATTCCCCTCCTCCCTCAACAGATCGAGATAAGCTTAATGCCAGCACCTGCCTATTAAGGTTAAAACTGGCGGTGGGACTACCCACCTGGGGTCAGAATTAAGCGTCGACCAATGCCCTGAGGCAATACTTGCTGCCTTAGTAGCAATTTTATGAACATTTTGAGGCATATCCAAACACCTTGCTGAGGAGCGAGACCTATCTAACACCTCTTGCATTCAAGTTTATTAACAGAACGCCAATATCTCCGAATGCCATTTGTTCCCACGATGATACTCCCACAAGGGGGCCTACCTCATAGATAGCAGAAGACAGGGGAGCCGGCATCATATGACACCGGAAAACAACCTCTGTCCCCATGGGCCGCTATCTCCCATGGTACCAGAATACCGCTTCCGGTCGAGCTACGCAACCGTGAAGGTCACTTCTAGATGAGCTCCTCAACGCTCGAGGCCTAGCATCCTCACTCAACAGTAGTACTGGCACTGCTAGAAATTTTCATCAGCTTACCCTTGAGCCACACTTGGCCTTAAGTTAAATTCATGGATTTTTTCACTAGCCGCACCACACGAATGTGGAATGCTTTTGGGGCTTACTTTTTTCCTCCCAGTTTTCAATGCAAAATTTAAAAAACCAATGTTCATCGGTACTTCCTTTAGAATCCTTCTTATTTTTCGCAGCCCCCCATGTGTTTTATAAGGGAAGAAGAAACCTCATAAGTGTGGTCTAATTATAAAATAAACTGCAGGACTTTTTAACCTGCAAAGTGCAAAATGTCATAAGTATGCTCCTGCAACGAGGATGATTTTGACTTTATATTGAAATTAATAATGAGCAAGAAGGTAGGTTGTTATACTTGATGTAGTAATAGATGATCAAGCAAAGTGAATCCAAAAATCTAGTCCCAAAGACTTGTCTATGCGTTGTGACCGTAGATCTTCATTTAAATGCTTTGACCCGCCACAAACTTTAATAGGCGCCAAAATTGGTTTTATTACATTTGAACTTGTCTATCCATAAAAAGAGTCTAAGAGCACAATTCGAAACTCATTACCTTTTACCACGTTGTCATGTCCCTCGCAAGACCTCTGCCATTTCAGGCCACAGTAACGCCAACCAAAATGAGTCTTTGCTACCGGTATTGTTCGCCTTTCGAGCCCAGATTATAGGGCTACTCCATATTAAGTTGTTCCGTGGCTCATTGATATTCATAATGATAATCGCAAGAAATTAGAATATTACAATACCATGGTACATCTTCATTTTGGATCGACTCCTTGATGCTTTTCACTTCTCTCGTGATCTCTCTCCGGATTAACTTAATTTTTTTCTTCTTCCTGAAACACGCGACAAGGACTAGTAGTAGGTACCACCATAGTAGATTGCTATCACCCAGGTAGACATATTCCCTCAAACCGATGGCCATGTTTATGCAGATTAGCGCAGGGATCCTCAGCCAGGCATATGGCGATAGCAAGTCGAGAGTCGCGTCGTGGCATGGATGTGTGTTCCTTGGCTCATATTATTCAGCGGTTTTTTCTCTCACTCCTCTCACAAGAGGCGTGCGATCACGATGGTATCGCGCGACGATCGCCGCATATTGTTTCAATGTAGCGCCTACCACGATCGGTCGTTACTATTATTTTACTTCCACCCTCGGGGAAGATATGGCGGCAGGTTTATCCTCTTTTAGTGTTTTTTTTTTGTTGTATCTGCTCTGCGACATGCGACAAATAGTGGGAAACTAAAAGTCGAAAGTCGCCCTTAAATTTGGATTGCCATAGCACGTTTGACTTGGGAACCAATACGATCGTCTGGTATCTTATTGCGGATCTTAATGCGATCGGGTAATTTATATTGAAGATGTTGGGCAAGATTACTCAATTGCCCCCTAGTTGCGCAGAGTGTTCAATTGGATAACGAGCATTGTGCATGCGTACTTGAATTGTTGCTGCCACATGCACTATGTAGTTTTGTGGAACGTAAATGAAAGAAGGAGTTTCTGGCCGGGGAGATCGTGTGGTGTTGAATGGAAGACCGACCCAAGAGGGCAAGTCAATACATTAACCCCTAAGAAACTGAGTCTTGTGTTGCAATGCAACGTACCTATATACTATATTTTAATTTATAAAAAAATACTAAGGAAATCATTCTCGGAAATAAGAAGAAGAAAACACTGACTTTTCATAAGTTGGTTTTGATCTAAATTAATTAATTTTGCCAATTTAGAATGCAACTCCATGAAGGATTAGAAAGATGGGAAAGAATTTTTGAGCTCACAAGATATTGGCTACCGAAGCAATCACCTAATCTTGTCACAATTTTGTCACAAAACCCCAAAAAAAAAAATTCATCAACACATCCCTCATTCATGACCAATTTGCTTTGCATTGCTTCCAAAATATTCACTTAAAACATATTTCGTACTCATTAGTCTAAGCTTGAGGCTATTCCAAAAGCAATGCCTGTTCCATACGACGCCATTCGAAATACCTAATGCTTCATTGGAGAACGCAAAAAGCGTCCGCAATGTCGTGACCAATTAGCCTGCAGCGCACACTTGCCGCATTCTGAAGTAACAATATTGATTGTGGTCGCAGCTTCGTTGTCGTCGTCGCCATAGCTATTTTGCAAAAATATGAGAACTTCAGGCATACCCCATTATGCCAGCGGGCCTCTTAGTTAGTCCATTCGAAGTTATTGAAACTAAATTCTATAATTCAATGACCAATTGTTTAGTAATCCCCGCAGTCTGTGTGTGGAGGTTTCGCACATTTAAGATCAAATAATTGTCATAATTGAAATGAAATTGGAATACACGAGCTCGTGATGTGAGTGGGTGGAAGACGCCCGTAATGAGACTAAAATACCAAAGCAATGGCGTCTAGGGCAGGGATGTTATAGAGTCGTGTTTACGTTTTAAATACTTTTAAGAAAGCTGAAGTTTTGCATAATTCAAAACAAAAATGAAATATTCAAAAATACATTTTTAAGATTAAAAAAATATGTTTTAATGGTTTTGTTGATTTTTGTTTTATAATTTGGATTGCGAAAAAGTTTTTTTTTTTTAATCCTTAAAATACTTAAACACTGTACGACCATTAGAGAAATAATGAAAGATGAAGCATTAGTTTTGAAGTTCTGTATATTAAAATAGGAAGGAAAACTGAGCCAGACAAAGATTTCACATTCGCATGGTTGGCATAAAGAAAGAATCTCTGTTCTTAAGAGTATGTCCGAGCATGTGTATAAGGCTCTCTACAACAAGTAAATGCCAGCAACTTGTACAAGGATTGCCTATATAGGCTTAACAAAATTAATATTCACTTGTCGATAAGGCAAAGCCGACATTTTTTAAAATCGTTTCTAATATAACCTACCGCATAGCGTATTGTATAAAGGCAACGCGTTCTCAAGTAATTCACCTCTGATGTTATTTTTCTCGAATACCAGTTTATTTTTATGTACAGAATTCGAATTTTCTTAATTTTGTATGTGATTTTGGCAAGTTCTAAGACCCTCCGAAGTTTTTTACTGACAATTAAATAAACTACACGACTGGATTGCACGTACTTGTTCCTATGTGTGTTCACAGCGTCGAATAAAATTTAATAAATATAAAAGATTAGATTTTGGGATTTTTGATTGTGTTAAAATAGTTTTCAGCGGAAAAATGAACACACAATATTATTTCGTTAAAAAATATTAAGTGTAATTTTTTTTAAGGACCGTTTTTTTAAATAAAACGGTTTTTTTACCAACTTAATTTAAAAATAAAAATAAATAATTAAAGAACATTAAAGAATGCAAATTTAAACACAAAAAATAACCTACATTTAAAAAACAATATTTAGAAAAATTCACCTATGCGTTTTCAAAATATCGATTTTTCAAAAAATATAAAAATACAAAAAAATACATATTTTAATTTAATTTTAATATATTTTAAATTGAAATTGTGAAGGCTACGTAGATCTGTCTGAATAGCGATTTCGGTTGAAATAGATTAACCAGTTCTCGAAAAAATTAGAATAAAAATAGGAGGTACCGTTCTTAGCCAACCATATTTATTTTTTTTTCACTAAAATATATACTGCTTACCTAAAATAGTACACTGATTTTTTTTCATGAAAATTCTTTGAGCCGTTTTCGATAAAAATAAGCTTTTACAAAACGGTTATATGACATGTACTATTAAGTTTTTAGCTGAGAAAAAAAACTTTTTTTTCTAAATTTGAGGCCCAATCGTTCAGGCTGTAGTCCAAAATACATACTAACAGACATAATCTTGCCATTAACTGTAATATGTTTTTCTATCATTGTAATGTCATGTTTGATTGTTATCTCAAATTTTTTAATCAGCAGTAATGCATAACTTGCATTTTAGTACCTAAAAAATAATAGCTATACTATAAGGCTCTCTATGACAATTAAACGAAAACAACTTGCGTAAGACTTACTTACATATAAAGGCCTGATACAAACAAAATTAATTTTCGTTTGTTGACAAATGCAAATCTTACTTTTATAAAAAATATTTATTAAAAATAAATTAAATTTATTGGCGCGACAGCTCCTTAAGGAGCCAAGGCCTAGTAACTTATACTCTCAACCATTCCTGTGTGTGTCTTGTTAATCTGCAAGAATGTACGGGACCAACAGTCCACCGCCGAGTCCGAACGGCTACATGAGATGCACTTTTTCGAGACAAATTTTACACTTGGAGGTTTTGTCAGTTCCCCGCAAGAGGCAGTACCCCGGAAAAAAAGGTGGCTATGAGCTGGATTCGAACCCAGGCTCATTCGCTTAGCAGTCCGACATACTAACCACTAAGACATTGGGCACTACAAAAATATTTATAAGCGACCTAATGTCGTACCGTAAAAAGGGAATGTGAAGTACGTGTAAAATGTATTACGTCATTGACCTTTAAATTAATTGCTTGGTGAGTCAAGCTTATAGAAAAGCTATTTTCTGCCATTACATCTGTCAACAAAATTATTATTGCAGTTGAATTAGCTGTTGCATTCCTTATGGAGCATATTGCATATGTAATGCCAGCCAAACCGCGGGTGAAATCCAGCTTTAATTCGTTATATTTTGTTGAGATTATATTTCATCTAGGTATTTTCTTTTTTATTAACTTTTATGTCATATTAGCTTCTACCCGTGATCTTGTCCGCGGGGACTTCAGGAAATATGATTTTTGTTAGTTAAATTAAAACCCATTAAAGAAAATTATTCCAATGTCACCCATAGAAAATGTCCATTTTTCGGAATAAAATTATAAAGTGTATCCTCTCAATCAACTGAACTCTGATCAAACTAAACAAATTACTACAATCGTTGAGTGATGGAAACATAACAAACAAACCACCAGTCATACATCATTTCACATTCCACAGGAATCATCAATTTGTATGGGCTAAAAAAAAGCTTATTTTTTCCAGCACCTCATCCATCTCCCTACAAAGTTTCATTTAAATACGTCAGAGAGTAGAGGCATGAATGCGAAACAAACATCCAAACATTCATATTTATAACTAACTGTTACCCGCGACTTCGTCCGCCTGAAATTTATCAAAAACTGTTTTCGCAAAATCCAGCGCCACCTACGGGTAATTCAAATAGATTTAGTTATTCCTTTCAAAATGAGCTCCCTGCCTGTGAAAGTCCCGTCAAAATTGGTGCATAAATAAGAATTTTCGAATTAAAAGACACCAGCGCCACCTAGTGAGTAATTAGCATAGCCTATGTTACTCCTTAAGATATCAGCTACCTGCCAGTAAAAGTCCCGTCAAAATCGGTGCAGCCGTTCCCAAGATTACCCAGAACAAACAGACAGACAAAAAATATTTAAATGGTGTTTTTGTTATAAATACTGTATATCCTTTCATATACATCAAGTAAAAAGCTGTTATTCTGATTTTAAAAACAGACACTTCATATTTACTTATGTGTATTAGTAAGATGATATGTGTTTGAATCATTTTTTCGCATTCAATATCAAAGTTTAAATTAAAGTTCGCTTTAATTTGTATAACATCACTGGTTTCGATATTTTTTTTATGAAACCGATTCGTGTTGGTACTTAGCTTTATCCGATCGATTGATTGTAATTGGTTCAAGCAATACCACAAGTGTCCGTTGCGTCGCTTGTAGTGGTCGTGTCGCGTCGGTCGTGCTCCACCTGGACAGCTATCAACGTTCCTCTATGCGACTAGAGCTGTCTGTAACTGATAGCAAGCTTGACCAGCTCAACGCCAAGCCGATTTCCCGCATCCTGCGTAGAGCCTGTTGACTGCGCTATTCAGCCTGCAAATGCCAACAAATGGCGGATATTTGTAATTCCGTTGCGGTTGGAATAATGTAAATTGATTTATTGCCTACAATCAGGTTCGGTTATCAAAGATATTTGGTTTAATTAAGTGGTACGCGCGGTCATAGATTGCGTGCTACCCTACAGTCGTCGTCGGTTGTATGCGGCATAAGCCTTCTCAATGCCCATTACCCCCCGACCCCACCCTCGCTGGCATAGCATGAAATCGTTTATTATTAGGCTTTGGCCCAGAGAGCACCTCTAAATAAGAGATTCGCACTCAGCACCATTTCAGCACCTTTTAGACTTGGCCAATGCGATGCGGGTAGCGCTTAGCTCTGTGGCCTGGACCGTGCGCGCGTTATGCTCACGTTTTAAACGAACATTAATGTCTCACAGGTAAAAGTGATTTTTGATTTAGTGTTATTTGAATTGTGTCGTTGGGTGATTTGTTGCCAGAGCCTTAGGCTTTGGTCAAACGAAAACGAACAAAGTTGTAAGGACTTTAAGCCTCCAGATATGGCTTCGGTCTACCGCACTTGGGTAATGGCGTTTTCTTAGGCATAAGACTAAAAATTCGGTTGTTGTGTTGCTCTTGGTTTTTGGTTCATCTGATCAATGTGCGGCTTGCTTGGGTTTTATGCATTGGAATGTCATTAGCTGGAGTGTTTGGGAACAAGTGTTTAGCGTTAACGAATCTGGCTACTAATGGTGTTATGTAGGTGTCTGGAGTGGAGCTGATTGGATCATTTGGAGTTGATTTTGGTTTACTTTAAATGCATTGATTTGACTAATATACCTTAATTTGTTTAGCTTTTGCGTTGCTGTAGATTGTCGGGCATGAACCGAGAGACAAAGCAGCAAGATTTACGTTAGGAGCTTAAACTCTTGGAAAATGCTATAGGAACCTCTATTTAAGAATATTGAATTAGTCTTTTTTTAGGAACTGTCATTAGTCCACCTGTTTTATTTCATACACTTTGAGACAATTAGAATCAACATTTCACTTTAAGTGCCGGCCTCTAAGACATCTGCTTTGTTCAGTGCACAGCTTTGTTTTAGTTGTCCTCTATTAGCATATCCCTTATGGAACAAAGGCAAATAAATACCCAAACATATGGAAAGGAAAGCCAACATTGCCAAGCATGTTAATATTCTATTCTCTGAATGTCAACATGCAGCCCTATTAGCTGGGGCATGCTTCACATGCAAGGTGAGGTGATGTTTGTTTTCCGCCGCACCAAACGTTTCCGTTTTCCGCGTCATCATCAAGTTGTATTTGCACATAAAACTTTAGAATTTTAATTCCGAAGAAGACTGGCATTTTCCTCACGGTGTGGTGCAGCAAGACATATGGGTATACCTGCAAAATAGTCTTTAGCCGTGCTACTTTCATCATTCCACATAATGTACTACAAATGTGAGGATTCCCAGAGTTCCTGAAAATGAAAATCCTAGCAGGGAAAGTAAAGCGATGGTCGGGCACCACCATCATCCACGACTGAGTGATTGCAAGTCACTCCACACTGTAGGCCACGAAATCTACGCCTCACATGACGTGCCCATCACATTTACACGAAGGCCTTGCAACATTTGTATGCATCCAAACTGCTAGCCAATGTTTGCTCTGCCAAGCTACTTGCCGCTGCTGCTGCAGCAGCGATCATAATTAAACTGTAGCAAATAGATCTACATAACACGAAAATCGTGCCACACGTCTGCATTTCGTTCGGCTGGAATCACGACTTTAGGCAGATGGAAAGGAACTTTTCCTGCTACAACCGTCGTCGTCGTCGTCGATGAGCGGGCGGAGCACTATGGAGTTGCTGCCCTCATTCAGGTGAAACTATAGACATACCCACACACACACATCGACTTTATTAAGGTCGGCAGAGTAAATGATGATGATGAAATGGAAAATTGTTCTTTTGCCAAGGACGAAGTTCCTTCCTCCAACATGCCTCCCTGGTGCAAAAGTATAGCAAACGCAAACCAACCAACACTTCATTTTGTGTTGACGTAAAAAGGAAAATTGAAAACTTTTTTTGGGTTGATTGCAATTAATCATCTCTTTCCTTATCACATGAGAGATAACAAGAAAAAGGACATTCGGCAAAAGGGTAGGCCTTCAGGAGGTAATGAATTTTTGTTTAGCCTTGTAACTGTCATCGGGGGTTGTGTGCCGCATTGTTGATGAAAGTCCATTAATTTAATATGAGCGGTGAAAAGATTTATACAAATGTCAGGGTTCATTCTAGGTTGTTTTTCATTTCTGGGAGCACCCAGGAATGTTTCGACTAGTTCCAACTTTTTTTAATTAAAGACCGAATCCTATTTAATTATGTTTTTTTCACAGTTCGTCATGGTTGAAATGTTTGGTTAGCCACTGCATTGTGATGACAGTAGTTCTGTATAAAGAAATCCATAATTTTATTTGGAATTTATTTTAAGTTTTTCAACAAATTTCGGTTGACCGACAAATTTCTTGAAAAGAGGATGAAAATCTCTGAGAGTTATTGAAACTCCACTCTACAGCAACAAAATATTCCTTCACGTATTTTAACTATTTTTTCACCACATTTAAATTAGCAAAAAAGATCGGACAGATTGCGTATGCATGAACATATCCCATCATCATAAACTGTGGCAGTGGCAGCACTCTTTTTTTGTTATCTGAAGGTTGTCTGCCTGCGCGAAGAGCTGCAAACTGCAATCGTCTTCGACAGACATTTTGATTTATTCATTTAGTATTCACATGTACTCTTAGATAAAAGGATGGTCTTAATCTCTTTAATGTTTCTTAATTACTCTACATTAATAAAAACCTATAAAAAATAAATAAAAACTTACAAAACAACAGCAACAACGTTTGTGATTATTTGAAATTTAAAAAGGTTTATACAAAATAAATATTAAGTCAGAAAATTTTTTGCGAACACAATTTCTTAGCAAACGCCAAATAAAAAATTGTATCTCTTTTCTTCTAAGAGAGTTCTCTTTGACAAACTAAAATTGAGTAAGCGCATACAAAAATATTAGGATTATTTTTTTTAAAGCCAAGTTGAGATTTTTTTCTGAGAAATTGTGTTTATGTTTCTGAGAAAACGGAGATCTCGGTAGGCTTAGAAACGTAAACTGGCTGAATTTCTTAATATCTCCCGATGTTATTGTAACTTACTTTCTTAAGGGGCGCTACATTTCGGGACGAACCTGGGCCTCAACCAACATGCCTGTCCAGCCAGCTCGGTCTTTGGCTGAGTTCGTCCTCCACTTGAGCGCGCCACTGCGTCTACCCTCTGAGATGAAATCGAAGATCCTGCGAGCCGGAGCATTGTTGTCCATTCGCTCTACGTGACCTAGCCATTTTAAACGTGATATGCGTATTTTTTTGACCAGGTCAATGTCGCTGTACAGCTCGTATAGCTTTTGGTCAAACCTTCTCCTCAAAGGCCCGTTAACGCAAATAGGGTAAAAAATCCTCCGAAGAATTTTACGCTCGAAACGACTAAGGATATCTTCATCCGCTTTAGATAGAGTCCATGCCTCGGTGCCATAGAGCAGAACTGGGATGATTAGGGTCTTATACAGAGTCTCCTTTGCCTTTCGAGAGAGGGCTTTGCTACTCAATTGCCTTCCTAGACCATAGAAACAGCGGTTGGCAATAGTGGTTTTTCGATTTATTTCTGACGAGATGTTGTAGGCGATATTCAGGAGACTAATTCCCCTATAGTTGGCGCAGAGGAGACCCTCTGCTTTCGAGTGTTGAACACAGAAAAAATAGCAACACTATAATGCTCTGCTTTAATGACTTCTGATCGATTCGCAGAAGTCTTGCACGAGCCTCTCAGAAAGAAGACGTACGGCGGATGAGCCCAACCAATTTGACCAACGATGGCGTCAACAGTCAACGAAGCAGACGCCCTAATGAGCTACTTCGACGTATTTGGAGATAAGGTCATTGGGCCAGCACACACGAGACTATCCACCCCGGACTGAAACCGGTTTTCTAGGCAAGGGAGGAACAACGTGTGGTATAAATTGGACTGAAATGTTCAACCACCTTTTTAGTGGATTAACGAAGAGTGAAACTAATACACACACAATTTCCTACAGTTTGGGGTCTTAAAAATTTACATATACATGGGAAAGAAGTTCATGTATACATTTTCTTCCCCCAGAGTGGTTCATCCCGTGTGTGCTTGATGTAAGGTTTGAAACCGGTTTTCCACGGGTTGAGATAGTCTCGTGTGTGCAGGCCCATTGGGACAATTCAATGCAAGTCAGGGCATTAAAATAGAGATGGTGGTGGATGAACCCTTAATAGGCCCACGGCAGCGCTCATATCCCCAAAGTTGGTTACTGACTCCGGATTCTCCAGTTCCTTTTGTCCAAGGAATCCAACAAAGGACCTTGCAATCCAGGTTAGGGGTTGTGCGTGGGGCTAACAACCCTGCCATGGAAAAAAGAAAAAGTTGCGAAGCGACCAATAGCCCTGATGTTATTGTATTGATGAAAATATAGGTAAATTCATCCTTTTCTGATATTGGGTTTTTTGACAATATTTACCAATTATTTGACGAGAATGATATTTTCTATGTTACTCGGGTACGAGTATGAGGAGTAAGAAGCTTTCTTATTTTTTCTCTTGCTGATGATTTTTTAATTGAATTATTATGCGTACAGATAGATATGTTAGTTAAGTTAATATAGTTGCTTCTAATATACCACCCAGCTCTAAGATCGTAATCTACAAAAAATTGTGTAATTCCTAGGAAACGTTATTTGAGAAGAAACGAAGTAATGGGGGACTTCATTCTTGCCAAATTTACGCCTTTTTCAAAACATTAAACTTAAACGAATTTTGTATTATAAGTGGCATGGCTTCATTTGCCTTAACTCAGCCGGATGGAGTCAAAAATCAAAATAGACAAGTATTGTATACCTTGTACCTATATTTCTGTGATGTTAGCAATACTGATACTGCTCTTATTTTATACAATTCAAAACTTGCCGAAGAAGAGAGCCATCATCCCGCTTTAACTTATTCATTTTTTTATTGAATTTATGTGGGTTGGGAAGCGACAGCAATGATGATTAATACAAACATGCACGAAGACGAACAACAAACAACATAGGAAGGAAAAAAGCGCCCCTTTCATCAACCAGTTTCAGACTAAAGAGAATCATATATTTCATTAATGAGTTCAGTTTCAGTCTTCAAACTCATCTAGTAAAGATCGGTCGCTCGTTAGAGATTAAAAGTAAATAAAGTGTTAATACACTATTTTTTTTCCAAATAAACCCTCAAGACTTTCATTTTAAAACTATTTGGAAATCCTTTATTAAGAATTTGTAATTTTCTAAACGTTCGAGAAACGTAGAGAAGAATTTGAATTTGATTTCAAAAAATGTTATTTCAATCATTTGATAAATTTACTTATCAAACTAAATTGGGATATCTCATTTTCTAATTTAAGTTAAGATTTCGTATTATTTCGTTTTATTTCCCCTAAAAAAACTATCTCAATGCAAAAGCTTAGGAGCTTTATTAATAATCTGCCATGGTTTGATTTGCATATTAAAACTTTAAAAATGAAAAAAGACCTGTTTGAAGTCCTAATTAACCAAAAACCGAAGAGAGGCTTAGAGTTTTTCAAGAACTTACTTTATATTGCGGTTTTCTTTCAAAATCTGAAAGACAGCTTAAAATCAATCCGGAAATTTGGAATTATCTTAGTGAACTGCGCAAATGTGGCTGTTATCCAGTAAAAATTAATTATCTAGATTCTGAAAGTCATTATTCAGAGACAATATGTAATATCACTGCGGATTATTCTTGTTTTCAAAAAAAATTGTCATGTGTTTCTTGATATGGCCATTGGCCAATCCTTGAATACGGTTGCGGTATATATGCGCCATACTACTCTTCTCACATCAATACAAAAATAAGTATCCAACGAAGATTTTCAAGAATTTCTGTTTATTTTCTTCCTTGACTAGATAAAGTATTAATACCTCTACTTAAACCTCTTTTTTTCCAACTTAATGATTACAATTTTAATCTTGTTGGATATAGTTCACATTAAGTTTTTCGCAAAAACTTTATATATGTTGAACTGAACAAATCAAAAGTTGCGTCTTGACAAAGGTACTCACTGTCAACTGATGAGTCCAAGTGAGTTACCGGGACGAAATGCCAATCTTTGATGGATTAAAGGCCGTGAAAAGTTATTTTGAATCAGCATTAATACCTCCTTCATACACTCAAAAACTTCAACTGATTTACCTCCAATAAAATTTCGAAATTATGCTGAATTATTTGCAAAGGCAGATGGTAATGTAAGAAAAGAATGGCGAGCTGTTGATAGTATTTTAGGTAATGAAGGGAGTAAAGTCAAAATTGAAAATATAGAATTTGAGGGTGTTACGGAATCTGATTTCTTTAAAATTTCAAATATATTCAACGAGTATTTTACCGAAGTCTCTGAAAAGCTTAAACCAGTGGTTGTAAGTTCTTCAGCTTGCAATTGTTTGAGTGTTTCAAATATGTATGAAGATACTCAGAGTAATAGCTTTGTTTTTACTGATATTACCGCTAGGGAAATTTACAATGTTGTCATGAGTCTTAAAATTAGAAATTCATGCGAAATGAATAAAAAAAGTTCATTAATAAAAAGTATCGTTTGGTATGTCATTGATGTTTTGAGTTTCCTGTTTAACAGTAGTGTTAAAAAGGGCTGTTTTCCTGAACATTTGAAATGTGCGGAGGTTATACCATTGTTTAAAAAGGGAAACAGAAAAAATATTTTGGATTATAGGCCTATTTCCTTACTCTCTACGCTTTCAAAAACATTTGAAAAACTAATAAAATTTCGTATTTTGTCTTTTTTAGATAAATATAACTTTTTTTGTAACAACCAGTTCGGTTCTAGAGCAGGAATGTCGACTGAAGATGCCATTTTGAGAGTCTGCAGTCAACTTTACGGTAGCCTTAATAACAATAAACCAACGATGAGCTTATTTATTGACATGAACTAAGGCTTTTGACATGGTTAATCACCAATTACTGCTCAGTAAGTTATATAACGCTGGTTTTTGTGGAAACATGTTTAAATGGCTAGAATCATATTTAAAAGGCAACAAAAAGTTAAAGTAAACGGAATGTTAAGTGAATCAGGACTTCTTAAAAATGGTGCATCTCAAGGCTCTGTACTCGGACTATTATTTTTTTTTAGTTTATATTAATTCCTTTTTCAAACTAACTTTAAATGGGTCTTCAACTGTCTTTGCGGATGATATAGCAATGACTTACGAATCAAACACTGTATTCGATTGCATTGCAATAGTTGAAGAAGATCTTGAAGTTTTAAGAATGTGGTTTACTTTGCATAGTCTTATTGTAAGCGAGAAAACTAAGTTAATGTCCTTGAAGATATCGGGTAATTGTCTCCTTGAGGTAAGTCCTTGTTTCCATGCGCATGATTGTAAACAGTATTCCTTTCATGTTCACAAGTGCGGTACAGAAAACTTTAAATCTAATATGCAGTGCTCTAGTAGTACCAATACCCAATCCGTTAAACAATTTAAATATTTGGGTATTATGATTGATTCAAAACTGAATTGGAAGGAATATATACAGTCGATGAAATCATATATGATGTTAGTTACACGTAAATTCTATTTTTTAAAGGAATTTTGTTAAAAAACAGTTTTATGTAAAATATACTATGGCCCTGCACACTTAAAGTTACAATATGGCATTACTGGGGTGGTTCGTATCCTAATTCCTAATACTTTTGGACCTTTATTAATAGCTCAAAAGCATTTTTTTAAGAATCATTTGTAAAAGGAATCGATTCACCAGTAGTTGGCCTCTATTTAAAGAACTGCATATTCTACCAATGAGACATTTATATGTATTAAAGTACTAAGAGAGTTTTTTAGACAAAGTGGTAATATTCCAAGCAGAAATTCTCTAACTTATAGTTTACGAATCAATAATTTGAGGATGGCATGTGTTCCATTTGCACATACTAATCATTTTTCTCATTTTTATAGAAGTACAGCACAGCTCCAAAGTTATTCAACAAGTTGCCGTTGAGTATTAGAGAAACTGTAATTGCTTCCTCTTTAATGAAAAAAGTTAAAGACTGGCTATTTACCTTAGGTTATAATTCTATTGAAACATTCATATCACATTTTCAATTTCATAAATTTTTGATTATCTTCGAAACATATATGTATCAGAAGAATTAAGAATTTAAAATTCATTGCAATGATGTAAACCCACATCCTATGTCTAAATTGCTTAATTATTGATGTGTCATTCTCCACTAACGGTTAAAGTTAAGATTTGACACTATTATTCTATTTTTAGTTTATCAACTTCAACTGTTAAGATGGTTTTTAAACTTAAAATTAATAAAAATAAATAAATAAAATAAAAAAAATAAATAAAGAAAAACAACAATAACCTCAAATTTTAAAACTATAAGGAATTTACAAATTTCTATGTTAATCAGGAGCATGACCCATCAAATCCTACGGTTCCGAAATTTTAATGACATTATAATATTAATGCACCTTTTTTATTATTATTTTTATTTCTGAATATTATAATTTTCACTTATATTTTAAACTGTCTTAATTGGGCAAAATCAAAAAAAAAAAAA
The DNA here is from genome assembly GCA_963971375.1 of Platycheirus rosarum. Classification (NCBI taxonomy): domain Eukaryota; kingdom Metazoa; phylum Arthropoda; class Insecta; order Diptera; family Syrphidae; genus Platycheirus; species Platycheirus rosarum. The sequence continues at coordinate 300,308,241 of OZ020507.1, read as the reverse complement.
AAAAAATGTTTCTATTGTTTCCGATCTGCGCACAAAGTTAATGAACCGAAACTGAATCACGTTTATTTACGCCTATCTTGTTTGAAAAATAGTTCTTTAATCGAATAAAAGAGCTAAAGAATTTCAACAACTCAAATCTCAAAAGATTGAATCAATTTAAAAGTCGGACATCCTTTTTTTATACCTTTCAACATAACGCTCTTGCGTTTCCCAACTAAACTCTGTTCAACCAAATTGAACAAAATAATAATAATTGTCGCCCCATTCCGCTTTGAAGGCTTTTTTGCGACTTGCGATTTCCACTCCCATTTGAATCATCTCCTTCCTGAGTGTCTGCATCTTCGCACCCAAGGTATCTTGATCGTCAGATATCACTTTACCTTCAAGAACAAACCCTGCTGTTGGATTAAAGGGAGATTCTGCCACATTTTGAGGAAACTATTCAGGCAATCATCACAGATTCACGGATTTACGGATTATTACTTCGGCTATGCAAAGAAGAACAAAAATATCCGAATCCGATCAAATGAACTGAAACAATACCCCCTTCTGACCCAATCATGCGTCACAAGAAGACCTTTGCAGCCTCTGGGTATCAAAACGTGTGGCTATGTCCTTTAACGAGCCCTCAACGCTCAACTGGTTGATTTCGAAATTAACTCACGCTCATACTGGGGAGCACAGATGATGGTGCAGAAGACAGAAGAGTGAATCGATTGAAGCAAATGAAACTTCTTCGCACAAAGGATAATCCAACATCGAGCCTCCGTCCCAAGGTATTCATACTTCTCCGTCCAATGCTGTTTCGCAATCCCAATTATTGTGTACGCAATTTTCTTGGAGCGTATAACAATGACCATCTACGGATGGTTTCTTTGCATCTAAACTCCAAACTGAGTTGCATCCATTAGGCGCAGGCGACTTCCATGAGGTGCCACAGAAGCTTGGTCCGCAGCTTAAGCGCTTTGTTGTTGTTGTCTTTTGCATTACCAAACTATCATCGTCATCATTTTCATCATCACATTAGAGCGCGCATCGTTGTTGTCTCCGTCGTGGTCGTGGTCGTGGTCGTGGTCTTCCTCTCCAGCCTTCAGATAAACAATAAGAGAGTGTTCTTTGGCAATTTTCGAGAGGTGAGTCTTTACGCACGGATAAAAACGCGTCTGTCCGCGTGCAGTTGCAAACAGCAACCCAATCGGGAACATGAACTGCATATTGTGTCTGCGCCTTGGAATGTATGCGCAATTATTTATTATTCACTTGTTAAGGGTTCATACTAGGATGCTTGTTGCATATTCTTTTGGGTTGAATATGGTATTAGATCGCGCATGCTTGTAGGCTTAGGCTTTTCGTGGAAGCGGTGTGCTTCTGTGAAGTTTCTTTTATTTCATAGAAGATACACACATAATGGTTGTTCTGGTTGGTGTGCTTGGAGAAGATAATGGAAGGAAAACAATGCTTTGGCAATCTGTAAAGAGGAACTCATTTGAAGGAGGAGGATAGGAAGAACACAATAGCGGGCGTTGGAAATGGAAAAATGATGCATCTTGAAAAAGCCCACAGAATCGAAGGTACTTTTGGGAAACAAACGGTATGTATATCTTTAGTGTGCATGAAAGACTAAATAGTAAATGAGTTTGAGACTACACGGAAAAAAATTCTGTTCCCCGAATTAGAATGAATCTCTGTGAATAAAATTTTCTAAAAATTTAAAAAAAAAGCTAACAAATATGAAATTACTTGTTTTTTAAAGATTCGTAGAAGCGACCAGTCCTTCCATTGTTTTGGTGGTGTTACATTGCGTGGTACTTCTGGCCTGGTTTAATATGCCTCTCCAGCCGACCAGATCTATAGCCTGTCGTCTTTGATTTCATAGTCCAAGCAGTCGGAGGTTCCCCCTCAAGTGACACTGTGGTTCTATCAACCAAAATCGATCGCATGAAACATAACAACAGGCTCAAGTTCCCAAAATAATTCCACTCAAATTTAAAAAGAAGAAGAAAAGATAAAGAAATACAAAATAGGCGGAGTTTTGTTAAAGTAGAAAGTAGATGTCGTTATTGAGGTGTGTGTGTGGATTTAACGAGAGGGTTTGTGGGTGGGAGTTGGTGTTGTTTCCATTAATGTTTTCTCGTCCGTAACCCGACTTTACAGACAAACAAACCTTTTTTTTTCAAACAATATGGCCGAAACTAAATCCTTATCATCGCTCAACCACTTAAACTATAAGACCTCTCTATGACTATATTGTAACTAATATTAACTTCAGACTTGTTGGCAACCACTGTGGAACTGAATTGGAACACGTTTTCTGTTTTTTAATTTAGTCTTAAAAACACATTTTTGCTACAGAAAACTTTAATGGAACCCTTAAGAAACTCATTCTGTTTTGAAAAATCTCAGCTCAGAATTTTTGAGTTATTGAGGAGTTTCAAAAAACTTTACTGAAACAAATCTTATAACTATTCACCTTCCTGTGAATATTTTGTAACAAAAATGTTACCTGAGATAGTTAGCTATTAGGTGAGGCTCTCCTTGTCATTCGTTAAGCAATGGAAACCATTCTGTGACTGTTATGAAACCACTGCGAAACTTAATTGCGACACAATATATCGAGATACAACACACTTGGCAGAAGAAAATAAATTGCACGACTGGATCGCACGTACTTGCTCTTATGTCACAGCTTGGAATAAAATTTGAAAAATATTAAAGGAACTTCAAAGATTATATTCGATTTTTCTGACTTTTGATTGTTTGAAAAAAGTAGATAAAATTTTTTAGCGGAAAAATTTAAACGCCATTTTATTTCTTTAAAAAATGTGAAAAGTGTGAATTTTTTTTTTCAAAATCGTTAGAACCGTTTTTAAATAAAACGGTTTTTCTTAACAACTTTTTTTAAAAAAATTAAAAAAATAATTCAAGAATACAAATTTAAGCACAAAAATAACTTTCATCTAAAAACAAAGTTTAAAAAAAATTCACTTACCCGTTTTCAAAATATTGATTTTTCAAAAAAAAATTAAAACAAATTATTAAAAATACAAAAAAAAAGTTTTAGAAAAAAAAATTATGCAAAATTACTCAGGCTACCTACATCTTCTTGAATATCAATTTTGATTGTAATCGGATCATCAGTTTTCGAAAAAGTCGAAGAAAAAAAACCGGTCCTATGGGAGGTACCGTTTTTAGCCCACCATATTAATTTTTTTTTTTCACCAAAATATAATGCATACCTACAGTACACTGATTTTTTTTAATAAAAATCTTGGAGTCGTGTTCGAGAAAAATAAGCTTTTACATAACGGTTATATGACAGGTAGCGTTATTTTTTTAGCTAAAAAAAATTGAAAAAAATAACCTTACGTTCTAAACTTGAAGACGATTGGATCAGCCCTTTAGGCTGCAGTCCAAAATACATCCGAACAGCCAGACAGACAGACAGACAGACGGACAGAATTTTGCCAGTGACTCAAATATGTTTCTCTATATATTACAATTCAGTTTTTTCCTCGGAGCAGTAAAACTTTTCAGAAATAACTTTGCACTTTGGTGTTTCAGAAAAAAACTTAAAAGTAACGCGTCTGTAACAAGTTCAGTCTCTTTTTGGTTCCATAATTCAAATATGTGCCAATCGGGCTTCTACCTGGTCGCTCCTCGACTATGTCGTCGAACACTTTACGAGCCAGAGCGTCGACACCTCTGTGGCTACTTTTCTTATGACCTAGCTCGGCACAGTCTTTGGCGTTCGCTTCAAATTGAAGTCGTTCAGCATTAAATTTCGTCGGCGTGGTTGTTGATCGCCTTATAGCTTCTATGGATATCTCGAAGTTTGGAACTCCTGAACGTACGAATGTTTAGAATACTAGATGAGTCACTTTTTTCCTGCTCCTAGTTCCTGAGAAGGTAATCTATAACCAATGGATCCTGATGGTTACAGGATTGCACTACTTCAAATTCATGCTTCCCTATCTTGTTCGTTAGACCAACATTTTTCGCAGACGCAACCACATTGTACTTCAATAATATGCAGCCCCAAGTTTTGTGCCACCTGCTCGTGTTTCCATACGTGAACTTTGATTTCATGAAGTGCTTGATACAGTATTATGGCCTTCCATGTTTGATCAGCTGGGCAGGTATGCCATCGGTTCCCGCGGCCTTGTAATTTCCCCATTTTTATCTCCTCAAAACTTGGTAGCTGCAGCCTGAGGTCTTCGTCTTGAAGTGATGGAGTCTCCATTTCTTCCGTGAGCTGACCACTCAGCGACACTTCCTATTGCTCCAGAACGTCTTTAGGATTGGTAATCTGATTTCCTTATACGTTTCTTGGGATTTAAAACTATTTCAAGCTTAAAAATAATTTTTATGGTAAAAGCTTTAGTTTCGCAACAGAACCAAAAGCAAATAGTATTTTCTTAAAAAGTTAACCATTTACAATATTTTTTCTCCGTGCTGATATTATCCAATCACAAATAGTGAAACATTTCCTATAGCAATCTCCTGCCAGCCCCACTCTGAATACATCAGCATACGCAATGAAACATGAGCTTCATTGCCAGAGAACCAGCACCAGCGCTTGATCGCGATCTCAAATTCATGTATTCATGTTGCAAATTTATGTACAAAAGGAATTCCACTGGCCTTTGTACAAAAGAACTCTAAAAGGTCTAACAATTGAGAATAGATAGATACTCGCCCGCTCCCAACAGGTAGCTCTAACAGCAGCATCGCCAAGACTATGCCACAAGAAAAGCGCTACCCAGCATGTGCATTATTCGCTAACGTGTAAACTAACCACATGTAACAAAAGGCTGGAACATCTCAATTAACTGCTCTCAGCTATCAGAAGGAACGAACCAAGGGAACGATGCAATGCGCTACATCAGAGCAACACACATCTGCAGCACATAAAGAATAATCCTGAATAGCAATCAGGAGTGTTGCAGGAGGAACTTTCAGGCTATATTAGCATTTAGTCTGATACATGATCGTGGTGGGATGCTGCTTACGCGCTAATTATTCAAATTAATTGCACTGCTTAATAATTTGCGGAACGTGCTGGAGCCCAATGTGTTGCTGGAAGAAGCCAAAAGGAGCAATGAGGATGCCAAATAAAGGCACAGTAGGATCCCTAACTAACGATCGGTAATTAATACAAGCCAACAGTTTCACACTGGTTACGCCAGCCTCAGCATCAGCATCAGACAGTTAAATGCTCTGGGATGGAGCTTAATTGAGTTGTTCGGTGTCTATGGGCAATCTGCGCAGGAACACTTGACTGGGTACAACACGTCACGTTGACATGCGAGAAGTCGTTTAACGGAAGCAGCTTCGTTATAGAGTCGATTTTTACGAATTTATTTTCGTTGGCTTGTTAGATGGAGTCACCTATCGATAGAGTTTGTCGGTGTGGGGGATTGGGAAGCAATGTCACAGGTTTGTTGTGTGTGGACGCGCGTGATGTTAGAATGTGCAGCTACTTGTGCGCTGTCCAAGTGTCCAATCTGTCAGGAATTACTTGAGTGTGTTTCGTATAAATTCGATGTAACTGGTGGTGGTGTGGCTTTGAAGAAGAAAGTTATTTGAGACTGACAGATTCAGAAGTGGGATAGGTGTGTCTAACTATATGACTGGCGCCCGGTTTATGTACGCACTAAGCGGATAATTTAGATAAGCGGTTTCGTGCGATAACTGGCGATCATTTAAATTGGATTAAATCAGTAATTAATAATGACAACGGTCCATGGTAGGCTGGCTCATGAACAGCTAATGATTGGCTGTGATGAGGTAATGATACTGTGTTAAGGAAATTTTAGCGTTAATGTTAGGAAGCAATTAAAAAGGATTTTCTTTCTGGTTTGTTTTGTAGATGTTTTTAAACGTGAAGAACTAATTAGGTAAATTAAAATATTTGTTTTGAGATATTGTTGCTAGGGAAGCAGCGAAGATGGGTTTAGCTTTTAATAAGAAGAAACATCCAACATTGACGTATTGGACAAAACTTCACGATAGTTAGCTATAACTTTCAGGTTGTTAGGGAATTTTTCTCCCTATGAGAATAACACGAACGTTGAGAACAAACGAAGAATAACTTTTACCAATCGCTACTCCTTCGGGCTAAGATGGCAATTGAATAACAAAGCCCGCTTTCGAGCAGCTAAATTATCCCTTTATAAGATTCTTATTCCTTACTCTATTCCAGTCCATTAACGAAGAGTGGAAGCGGAGGTACACAAAAGAACTGTACAGAACTAGCCAAAAGAGTAACCATGAACCCAGTTTATCGGAACTAGATGAAATGGTTAAGAAGGCCAAACACCTATACCACAATACTGTATTAGAAAAAGTGGTTCGATAAAGATTGGTTAAGATTATTTAGGAGATTTCCAGAAAATACTTACTTCAAAAAGCAGTACCTTGTTATCAACAAATATTACAAAAATTTTTTAAGGAATAAAAGAAAAATATTCACAAATAACATTGCTCGAAACCTTGCGGGCTGTAGAAACATGGGCGAGTTCTGGAAGACTGTTAGGGAAATTAACTACGAACCGAACAAACAATTTGCTGGAACACTTGAAATGGATGACTTGGTAGAACACTTCAGGATGCTAACGCAAGACAATTTCTCCTTTTTATTTCAATTTGCTAGACCATATATCGAGAACGACAAACTGGATGCCCCATTTTCTTGCTTATACGTACAAATTGTCTTAAATGAGCTACAAAATAATAAGTCTCCGGGATCGAATGGAATACCCCAAGAATTCTATAAGTCTAGTACTTTCCTGTTCCTAGAAAATCTAACCAAAGCTATAAACCAAGCCTTTGGTAGCACCGAAACTTTAACTGGTCACTATGCTTCCTCGATAGTGACATTGATGCCAGTGCTGAAATGATCACAAATGTGATTCTTCTAGGGATGCGTGCTTTTATTCCTAACAGAGTAAAAAGCATCAAACCTAAAGAAAAGTCTTGGTTCTTACAAAGCCAACCCTTCAGAGGAAAATCGGAAAAAGCACAAACAAGCAAGAAACTCATGCAACTCCGTTATTGAAAGAACCAAATTTTTGCATGACCAAAAATTACGGCAAAAAATTCTGCAGTGTCCCAAAGGCAGTAAAAATTTTTGGTCATTTGTAAAAAATATTAAAAACTCCTCAACATCTTCGGTTCCAACGCTCATCGTTCAATACAAGTAGTATTGGACGGATTCAAGTTTGATTCCCACAAAATAAATGCTGGTGTGCCCCAGGGCTCTGTTCTGTCTCCGACTCTTTTCCTCATTTTTTATAAATGATCTTCTGTCTGTTACTTCTAATCCACTTAACTGTTTTGCTGACGACTCTACCCTCAGCTTTTCATATTCGTTAGATAATTCACGTCCTTCGCCTTCGGACGTACAATTGCAACGGTGCCGTATGTCAAGCTGATTAAACTCCGATTTATACAGCATTGTCAAATCGAGTGGAGTTTAATGCTTCGAAAACTCGATGCTGTCTTCTGTCGTTAAAGCTTAAGGTACCCCTAATGCCATTGTCCATGAATGGCACTTACATCGAAGAAACCGAAAAGCTCTCAGTACTCGGTATGTGTGTCAACGACGACCTCCGTTGGAACGTCCTTATATTTGAGGTCGCTAAGAATGCTGCTAAGTGCTTAGGTTTTCTGTATCGGTGTAAGAAGTACTTTTCCCCATCTGATCTGGCTACAATTTATAAAGCGTTTATACGCCCTAAACTCGTGTTTGGGGTCATAAGCAGTTTAATGAAGTGGAACAACTCTTCAGATTCTTCCTAAAACGAACGCTGAGGTTACCAAACAGTACGGCTAACCACATCCTTATGCTAGAGACAGGCTTTTCTCCTTTATTCATATCAACACTTAAAATGCAGATTGACTACGTACTCAGAACAACGGAGATGGAGGACAGTCGATTACCAAAAAAAATGATGATAGGATGGACACGTGTAAAAGCGAACTCTATCACCTGATTAGTTTGGTGGACGAAAGAAAACGAGAAGATTATATTGGGAAAGCCAAGAGATCATCTCATAGAGCGCAACTGAACTACAACTTGTCAACTAACAACTACTTCAGGGCGGAGTACTCAACCGATCTCATGTCACTCATTTTAAAAGCACGAGGAGAGTTACTCCTCCTGAACTACCTACCGCATAGAAGCTATTTACAACAAACGTGTGAGCAGATGTCCGATACTTTTGGAAACCAAAAGAAGTACCATTGGAAAGAGTTACCTAAGTGAAGCTGAAATTCTTAAAATTCTTAACGCGGAGTCTGATTGGGAGGTTCTGTATCAGTACATTAACTTTTTTAAAATAAATTTGAAACACTTTTATTATATTGTATAAAATATTATTTGCCAACTGGCAGACGGCGTATGCCATGTCATGTGATGAATGGAAATCAAAATGTTTGTATATTATACAGATATGTAATGACGTATGGATGACAATTTGATATTTGTAAGAAATCAATAATAAAACTATTTCTATTAAATAAATAATTAACAATTATAATAACAATTAAAATGTTAGAACCAGGAGACGGACATAGGATACTTTTTATCCTATTCGATTGTATTCCCGTGTGACTTTACATAATACTCGATTTGAAATGTAAACAGAAATATAGAAAACAAATGACAACAACTGTCAAATCGATTTATCTCAATGGGCAAGTTCAATGCGTATACTGACTTTTAGTAAACTAACTTTTTGTCAAAGTGAAATCATTGAACGACAAGCTGAACATTGCATTGGTAAGGTCAACTGAAAATTGAAAGTTTTATGAATAACTTTTTGACTAAATGTCAACTAAAAGTCATTTAACTTTAAGAGCCAATCGACCAATCAGAGGCACGTTGACTGACTTTTAGTAGACACATTGAACCCCAGAAATCATTTCCCAAAATCGCGAAAGTGTTATTTTTTTATGTTTGTGATTTGTTTAAAAAATCATATGAAGCAAACTCGGTCGATTTGTTTATTTTGTGCGAGTGTAATTAGTAAACTTTATTGTGCGAGTTTTGTTGATAAAAATGCTCAGAAGATCTAATCTTTCCCAGCAAAATGAAATGAAATGAAGCTTCGTAACAGTGGCTACTCAATCCATCGAAGAAGAACGACAAATCAGATGAGAGGATCAGTGCGTTTATATGGCCTGACTTCGTGCTTCTCAAACAATAGACCAATTTTGTTAAAATATTCAGAAATTTTGAAATTGGCCCGATAGGAAGCGTTGGAGTGGAGACATTTACGAACATTTAGTTTTCCTTCTATGAAGTATGAAAATGGTACCCTTGGTTGTTTTAAGGCATAGTTGGACCCGATAAGTGAAGCTGTTGTCGGGATCCAGAAAATATGTTGTGATTCAAGTAAGGCTGGGGGCACTCATTATATTCTTGATTTTGCTGAGATTTGTAGGTAATCCTAACGTTAGCTCAGCTGATTCTTTGTAATTCGGCAGCTATCAACAGAACTATTTTTTTAAGGCAATTTCGATTCTAATTTCTACTTGCAATTATTGGTACTATAATACAAGTTATGCATTCGTGCAAAAAAAAAATTTTGACATAACAATCAAACATGACATTACGATGATAGAGAAACATTTTTGAGTTACTTGCAAAATTCTGTCCGTATGTCTGTCTGTCTGTCTGTCTGTCCGTCTGCACGGATGTATTTTGAATTGCAGCCTAAACGGGCCAATCGTCTTTAAATTTAGAACTTGAGGTTATTTTGACATTCTACAGAGGAGTTTTTTCAATTTTTTTTTTTAGCTCAAAAATTAACGGTACCAGTCATATAACCGTTATGTAAAAGCTTATTTTTCTCGAAAACGGCTGTAGGAATTTTTATAAAAAAAATCAGTGTACTACTGTAGGTATGCATTATATTTTAGTGGAAAAAAAATTTAATATGGTGGGCTAAAAACGGTACCTCCCATAGGACCGGTTTTTTTTTCTTAGACTTTCTCGAAAACTGGTGATCGGATTACAATTAAAATTGATATTCAAGAAGATGTAGGTAGCCTAAGTAATTTTGGATTAAGTTTGTTGTTAAGTTTGTATTCTTGAATTATTTTTTTTTAATTTTTTTTAAATTGTTTAAAAAAACCCTTTTTTTTAAGAACACGCCTACAATTTTGAAAAAAAAATTCACACTTTTTTACATTTTCTAAAGAAATAAAATGGCGTTTAAATTTTTTCACCCAATACAATTTAACGTACTTTATTCAAACAATCAAAAGTCTAATTTTCTTTAATTTTATTCTACAATGTGACCGCACATATGAGCAAGTACGTGCGATCCAGTCGTGCAATTTATTAATATGAGTAAAAAGGCATTGTTGTCATAGATGTTTGCTTTCTTGAGACATGGTCATCCAGAATCTTTAAATACAAATAATATGTGCTTTCCGTCTGAAGCCCTTTGTGATCCTTTAAGATTTGGACCCAATAAGCAACGCTCGGTTGGAGTATTAACGAAAATATAGTTTTCCCTATAGGTATACATTTTCTTATCAACAACATTTAATTTTAAAGGATCAACCGATTTTGAAAACATTTTGTGTGCATGTTAACATGATTACTTTTGTGGTTTTTTGCTATAATTGGATCCAATATGAGGCACTTTCATTGGTGTTAAGAAAACCTATGGTAAACACGAGCAAGGTCGGGTGGGTCAGCTAGTATGAAATAAAATCATTTTTTGAATTGAATTGAAAATTGAGTAAAAGTCTAACGTTTCAGCTGGCTGGGTCATATAGAGTGATGGATACTAATGCTCCAGCCGGGACACTCTTTGACTATATACCGGAGGGAAAGCAATATAGATGAACACGCAAGTTAAAAAAGACCTCGACAAACTTCAGGTGCGAAACTGGAGGCAGCTACCTAGAGACCGAACTGGATGGAGAAGATGTGTTGGTTTTTGCTTCAATTAAAGTTTTTAGCAAATAAAATAAATATCTCGACCCCTTCGCTTGAAAAATTATCACTGACCCAGCATTGAATTACTTATTTTCATTTTACTTATTTTTTTTATTTATTATTTTTTTTTTGTTAGGAGTATCGGCTTTTAAATTTAAAATAAAGATTTGTCACCTTTAAAAAGAGTCATGACAAAGTTTATTTTCCAGTTGTAATATTTATTTCCTGCATCGAAGAATTGTAATTACAAAACTCATTATTGTAAGTTTTACTTACCACACGATAAACAAACTGTCCAGAGCACTATGGCGTATACGTAATCGAATAAGCAAAAATCCCATTCAACTTTGATATGGCAATAAATTCGTTAAAAATCCACAAAATAAGACCAACTTACTGTTCCACATCTAGAGTAGAGTCTCTTCTGGTGCAACTCTTACTCCCTTCATATAAGTTTATTTTTTTCCAGACCAACTTTTATACTCCAACAAGCTACTTATGCCTATTATAGCCAAGGAAAACAAATCTCCCTCAAAAAGGAAAAGACACTGCATATTAATCCCCCCCCCCCCCAGGTCTTGGTTCATCGGGCCAGACAAATCCGCCATGTCAAAATGCCAAGACACAAACATTCGCCCTGGCCATTGCACCAGCAACACTATAAAGCTGCATTGGCTTTCGTTATTCGTAAGTCGCAACACAAAACTCCATCTTACGGCATAAATTAGAAGAAATGTAAAATCAATTTTCAATTGAAAACGACATCAAGGCATAGAGTATGGTGGCGGTAAGCGCGAGTAACGCCGCCGCTTTCGAAAAAAAACTTTGCAACGGCTCAACGGTTGTAAAAATTATCAAAATACTTTCAAATGCCGCCCAACGAGCCTAACAGACATGCAGACCAATTGGTTTGGGGTTTATTATGACTCTTGATGTCGATAGCTAGGAGAAGGTGCTTCTGGAAGCTGCGGGGACGTCAGGGGTGTGTGTGTGGCCTGGGCTTCAGCCCATTTCGTGAAGTCATAAATCTTCAGCCCCAAATGGTTGACAATGACAACTGTCATGAGTTTTGTATACGCTATGAGCATGGTGGCTGGGGCTTGTGGTAAGTATTGAAGTCTCTAGGAGCACCAGCAGTTACGACTATGGTTATGTGGCTTTTCCCTAGGACAAAATTCACTTTTTGGTCTTAAGAGTAAACACAAACAGTTTCACAGTATTTTCTTAAAATATTTTATAAGTGATGCCACTTGTTTATTTAAAAGCACATTAACAAGATTTTTTATTTAATAAAACTAACTTATTAACATAGCCCGGTCAAAATAGACATTTCAAATTACAATAATTTTGACAAAACCATATTTTGGTGCAGACCTGCTAAAAAAGTTATTCGGGGTCAAAGGTCAAATGTGTTTTTTTTGGATTTTTTAGCAAAACGGCTAGTTTTATGATAAAAACAGCTGAGGCAAAAATGTAGACCATGTAATTCTCTATAAAAAGTGTCATAACAATTTTTTTCCTAAGATTCACCATTTCTGAGAAAAAGCGATTCTAAAATTTACTAAAGTATGCGGTAGTGCATTAAGCGCGGTTTTTCCCAGTTGATCTACTCCACAACCTTATTCAGTAAATAAACAGGTTTTAGCATACAAAAAGTCGGAAAGTTGTGAATTTTTGATATTATGTTTGGGATGCCTGGTAGAACAACTGAAAAACGGCCATTTTTGGATGCTTCATACCTCCAGAAAGGAGGTAGTTATAAGCCAAGGAGTCAAAAAAGTGCCGATTTTCACCTGATTGCGAAGGGGCGTAGGGGACCGATGTTTTGATGACAATTGGCAACAATGACACTATTGATTCAATTGAACCTTGATAGTTGGCAAGGAAAGTCTATTTTTCAGCTGAAACATTGGAATTGGAATCTATGGCGGGGTCAGCTATACAGCACTTTACACCACTCTGCATGTGCTGGCTGCTCTCTTGAGCCTGCCTGGTTCCATTTGGATTCATTTGTCGTTTAATTGAAAGTTATTGTGTCTCAGCGACAACAATGCCAGAAATGAAAAGCTTCTCCAGCTACAAAGAAAGGGAAAACATTGTCAAGCTATAGTTGCATGATTGGAATAGTTACTCTGCTTGAGATGACAGAAGGTGTACCAGGTTGTGGAATTACAGGAGACGTTGTTATGCTGGCTCTGGAAATTTATGAAGATGACGATAAGCATTAGCGCAGACATACATCTGATGGATCCAATGGATACTTTGTGCAATGCTATTATAGAGCTAATAAGTTTGATTTTCTCTTGTCAGTGGCGGCGGCGGTGGTGGTGTTCCCCCTGCTGTTTAATGTTTGACGTGCAAATTGTTGTCATTCTCTTCGGACGATCATTGCTGGATGTGGTTGCATGTCTTGGAAAAATGTTGTGGTACCTTTGTGAAAATAGAACGAGCTTGGATTTTTATGTTTTCAAATTTAATGGTCACGCTGTTAAGTTTGACTAGATAAAAGTAACAGATGTCAATTTGACCTATAAAAAGCATGGGAACCAATGGATGTAAGACAGTTCAATTTTGATCGATCTGCAAAAGTAATATTAATTGTCTAATAAATAGTAATTTGACAAATATTCCATCATTGTGAATTGCAGTAAGTAAATGAATTTGTCTATATCTATAGTTTCCTGAGGTGGTGCTATAATTCGGGATGGACCTGGGCCTCAACCAATAAGCTTTTCTAGCCAGCTCGGTCCTCAGCTAGCTACCTCCAGCTTTGAACGTGAAGTTGTTCGAGGTCCTTTCCACCTTGCGTGCTCCAACTAAGCCTTGGTCTCGCTCTACTGCCCAGTCTTTCCGAGGTGGAATCAAAGATTTTCCGGATCGGAGCATTGATGCCTATCAGCTCTGTATGACTCAGCCATCTGAGACTTTGGACTTATACTCTTTTGGCTAGGTCTGAGTCTCTATATAACCCGCACAATTCCTCGTGATATTTCCTTCTTCACTCAATGGTTATGCATTCATACGGGACCAAAAAATCACACGAAAAATGTTTTCTCTCGAATCAGCCAGCGTAAAGCGTCCGCAGCAACTTTTGGCAATGTTCAGGCCTCTGCATCATACAGTAAGACTAGGATGATGAGGGTCGTATAAAGAGACACTTTAATTGCCTGAGAGAGAGCTGGCGGTGCTTGGCAACTGGCAAGAGTTATTCTTCGTTTGATATCAGCACCGGTGTTGTTCTCTGAGTTGATTGTTTTGTCGGGCGTTTCTTCTTGATAACATCATCTTACTTGGTTATGTCCTCATTGACTCCTAATTGAATCTTCGCTGCTTTCGTCTCAATAATAACAAAAGTGTTCTACTCATATCACCCTGTGCTCTTCCGATTCTATGAATACCGTCGGCGTTTGCGAGTAACTGGATGGTCTTTTGAAAGATCTTCCCTCTTGGTTTGAGAGTTGTGCTTTATTCGTTCAAGTATGATGTTGAGGAAGTCACATGACAGATCATCGCCTTATCTAAAACCTTTTTTTTTTAAATTCAAATGTGTTGAGGTTTTTACCGACCTTGATGGAAAAGAATGCGTTTTCCATCGTCATTTTACACCGATGCGGCGCGGCGGACGAAACTCCACGTTGCTCTATATAACTCGGCTCTATAAAATGCTGTCGCGACTTTGGAATCGATGAAAAGGAGGTTGCTATCTAGATGACATTCCTGGGTTTTTCCAAGATCTGCCGTATTGTGAATATTCGGTCGATGGTGGTCTTTCCCGGTGGTTTTAGGCGCTCACAAAATTATGCTTCTGTAGCTTGAAAGGTATATCATCGGCTCCGGTGGTTGCACTTTTCGAGAAAAATTTTACTCTTGAAGATTTTGTCAGTTCCTCGCAAGAGGCAGGAAAAGAAGTTGGCTATGAGCGGGATTCGAACCCAAGCTCATTTGCTTAGCAGTCCAACATACTAACCACTAAGCCACGGGGCAATACCTTGTTTCACTCTATCTTAAGAAAATTGAAAATTTTTCAAAGGTTTTCTATTGCACTTATTACAACTTCCTTCATTATCCTGATGATAATCTTAACTTATCAGTAAGTTATTGAACGTAATTTCGAAAAAAATGATCCTCTGAACTGCTCACAATTGATTCAAAACGGATACGGAAAAGGTTGCAAATATTGATAGGAATCAGTGATATGGCCGCCAATTTTGACAACAGCAAAACTTCTCCCAGATATTCATCTTGCGTTTTATCGCGAATTAAAAGCTTTAAAAAAGAGCTTTAAAAGTATAACACCAGTGTTGCCAGAATATATCAGCTTCCTCCCACTTAATTAGGATAAAATGCGACCTTTTTTCGTGGCCGCTCGGATCTTCTAAGCTCTGGTGTAGAATCCGATGAATTCGTATCTATTGCAGTGCTTCTGGAAAGTGTCATTGGATCTACATTCAATGTTGCTTGTGAGGAAGAATCAAGATCGATGTTAACGGGAGACGGATCCGGCTGAACCATGATGTCAAGGTCGTTCGAATCTTGTCTATCAACATTTGATGCTGCTTGACCAAAATCTGCGTTGGGCTGGTGTTTTGAGTTCAAACATGGCGTAAGAATATGAACATTCTTAATTTCAGTTGAAGACCTACATTTCATCTGATTCTGGAGGCGTCGGAATGTTCCTGTGCTAGCTCGGACATAATACATTCTTCTGCCTAGGTTTTTTTCTACAGTTTTTCAGCTGGTGAAGTTCCAAAATCATCTGGTGTACAGCGATATGTGGAGAGAAAAACCAGGAGTGCTTTTTCCCATTTAGGTGTATCCAGCAAAATTTTCCGAAGAGCGGCACCATCCTTTCAGCAGCTCCATTGGATTCGGGGTTGAAAGGTGCTGATGTTATGTGCTTGATAGTGTGGCTTCGGCAAAATTCCTGGAACTCATTTGAAGTGAACTGGGTGCCAAAGTGAAAATTGATCTTAACGCTTTAATAGTTGCTTCCGATGTGGTAGATGCCATCCGAATAACAAATGGAAACTTTGACTTGGAGTCAACAACAATTAACCACATCTGATTCAGAAATGGGCCAGCTAAGTCAATGTGTATTACGTTCCCACACTCCTTCAGTTGTCGGCCAACTGGTGTACTGTCGTGGTGATCTGCTTGCATTGCTTTCCTGGAAACAGTCTTGGTGATGTCATCATCAATGCTGGGCCACCAGAATTACCTACGAGATATCTTCTGCTTCATGCGGGTAAGTCCCCAGTGTCCTTGCTGTAGAAGCGCCAAAACTGTTGGTTGTAGTTGTTTGGGTACAACTACTCTTGGACTTCCACTGTGGAAAAGAAGTACATTATTTAGTATTTCAAAAGAAAATCTACGAAAATAGGGTAATAAGGAATTATTTGATTTTAGCTTTTCGTTTGGCCATCCCATGACTTTTGTAAGCTCACGTTATTTTCAAATAAGTTTAATGTTCTTAACTCTCAAGTTATGATACAAAGACTTTTGAGTTCTCATTTCGTAGTTTATCACACCGTTTTTGGTGTTACGTACAAGTACTATCTTATTCACCGTTTTCCAGAAGCTTCCAAGGCTCTTAAACATGTATGACCCAAATCACGTACTCGTACTCACTAAATTACATAAACAATTCTATTTACTTTAACTCCCATCAATTTACAACTTTCACAAGGATTACTGCCGATCCAGCGATTTCAGTTCGCAAATCATATTTCCAAGCCAAAGGTGCAGTCAGGAAGCAACTTTGTTTTTTTTTTTAAACGAATTGAGACATTTATTCAATTATTTATCCTCATGTTTTTATCCGGGATAAACGGCCCTTAGGCCGCCCCATTGCATGCCACTGGTCAAGTTCAAGTCCCAGCCGCGCATAACAGAAATACCAATACACCAAATAACAGTTGTTGTCGAGCCACTGAATAATAATGAAATAATATCCATGATTGCCTCCTCTTGACATTGTTGTTGTTGATGTTGTTCCCGAATACGCCTCGAGAACGCTGCAAGCGTAGCGTAGCAAAGACAAAAGGCTTACAACTTATTCCCATATATGGAAATTTTGGATTTATCCATTTCAATTTATTTATATTCATTTTGGGCCGCTTCGAGGCTCGCAGAATTATTTTGTCGATTTTGTATTTCATTTTCCACAGGCAGCGTTGGACTGCTCCGCTGCAGACCTTTGTACTGCGGCGGGTTACGTTGGGCATTTCATATGCAAACGAAATTCAATTTATTTCCTTCGATAACAAACAATTGCGAGAGTTCAAGAAGCTCTTGGCATTCGCAGGAAGGCGGTCGGTCGGTGGTGGCATGCCTTTCTGGAGGAGGATGACATCCTTTGTCATTCCTGGCAAAAATAGGTTACACGCTGCTTCTTATTCCGGGAGGCTGACGACAGCAAACGGCGACACACAAGACTCCCTGGCTACGCTGGGTGCATCTTACGAAAATGTTAGCTACTTGTGGCCACTTGGCCGCCATATTGTTGGAACATTTGTTTCTGTCACTGGACCATGATGTCAGCTGCGCTGGGCTTGTGCACTGCACCTCGCATACAGTGCCTGGTAGGTACATGTCAATTGGGGCAGAGGCCCTTCATATAAAAATGAAGAAATTGAACGAAGTCATTGTAAGTGCACAGTTATTATAATTTCTTTTTTAGGGACACAATAGTGTGGTTCTCTGGGGATCAGCCAAGTTTAATTGGGAAGAATGGAAGTCTTTGCAAATTGTATGCTAAACGACACGGTAATAAAATTCCCAGCCGAACATCGTTATCTCTTGGTCGGTGGACTCTGGGACTTTTGAGCAGTGAATTAGCATTCAAGTCATATAACGATGATGATGATGCAGCTGGATTTGCGGTCGCAGAGTGTCCTCGATTTGGAGTTTTTCTTGTAAATTAGGATTTTTGATTGACAGGCTGTGAGGAGATGGACTCTTGATGCCTTTTTTGGTAAAATTATGGCAAGTCATTTGCATCAGGAATTTCAAAACAGTGCGAGTGAAGCGAGAAGGGAATCTTATTAGAAATTACTTAAGAAGAGCAACGAAGTGGTCCTAATTACATTAAACCTTAAAAGATGTTTTCAAATTTCAGAATTTTATGTCTGGATTCGATTCTTATTTTTATGTTTTCTTACCAATTTTAAAAATGTTTACCAATTTTATATGAATTGACCCAAAATTAACTTTCAGTTCAGTTATTTGCTTGGAATTTTGAACCTATCTGTATAGTAAAGTTTACTTCCTTAAATCACGTGACTTTTCCCTTAAAACCCTCTTTACTCTTCTTCCTGTGATTCAATAAAACGTTTTCAGATGGAATCTTTAAAAAACAGAAAACGTTCAACAGTTGGAACATCACAAACCCAACACACTGTGGCAATGTTTCGCCTGTTTTATTCCTTAAGAACTTACAACAGAAAACTTCGAAGTACATCGTTTAAGGGGGATGATATCACATCACTCACCCCGGATGCAATCGTTTGTGACACAGCCACAGGAGAAGAGAATCGAGTTAACGCCCCATTTTGGATGTGACTTGAAAAATTTATCGTTCCCAGCCGTTTGATCTTATCTCAGTAAGCAAGCTGATTCCCAATACAGATTAATGCAACCAACAAAACGCTCTTCAGCATGGTCAAGATTCTAGACTCCATCGGCATTGATGCTCGTTGTCTAACTCGTCGTCAACCTGTAGGGTATTTTTTGGCCAACAAGCTATGGGATAAACGAATATGCTTGATGTTGCTAGAATGTGCATCGACTTTGGAACAATGATGGTGTCCTCCTAGATATGTTCCGTAATTATATGTTTGCACTAGGTGCGCTAGGAGAATACCTATAACCCAACCACCATGCGGCAGAGGATGAGAATGTATCTCTGGCTGGGTTATTCCTTCTACACACACGTTCGATATTATATTGGTCCACCTACCGATTATTGGCTACGACACTGGAGATTTATTGAAAGCCAGTTCTCACTTATTTTTCCTTCTTTATTGCTCTCCGATGGTCGGATGCTGCTGCTGCTATCACACAACCCATTGAGGTTGTGGGTTCATTAATTGCGCCTTCGGATACGTTTTGGAGACAAATTGGAGTAGCCTCTTTGAACCTGAAATTAATACCCGCATCCTGTAATTGCAGTGGCTGTGTGCGATCCGGAAAATCGTCTTTAACAACTACATAGACTGGGCAGTATGAGACATATTGTTTCGTTGCAGTTCTGAAGGCAGCCATTACCATCCGCTTAAGGGTTGAATTGGGTATTAATTGCTCTGACAACGATGCAAACGGTATGAGTTGGATGGTTATGTTTTAATAATAAAGTGTGTGTGTGTGTGTGGTTGTCTTAAGGAATTTCATGGGATATGCCTGGTAAAATTTATTTTAAGATTTTTATTATTATTTCCTTATGAAATATGCACCAATAGATAAGCATTACAGTTCTTGCTCCGAACTTGTATTCCAAAGTCAGAAGTGGGATTATTATTTTTATTATCAAAAATATAAACAAGACCCATTTTGTTTATATTTTTGATAACTTAAAATTGATAGAAAAACTTTCGAGTTCTGCATCAAAAAAAGTATGCAAAACGACTGTTTTTCTTAAATTTTGTAAATTTTCTCGATTTTGTTGAAAATGTTTGTATCTAAGACAAGAAAATTCTGGAGATAAATGGAAAAAGCTTATTATTTTACTTCTTTTCTTATTTCCTATAATTGATCAGAAATTGATTAGCAACCATAAAATTGATCTGTAACTAACAACAATTAAATGTATGTCACTGAAGGATAGAACACAGAGAGACAGCCATTTTGGGAAAGGTATTTTGGCAGCTCTTATTTCATACATAGCGATGGCCAAACAATACGGCGTAAGAATTTAGTTGTTCCTAGAAATTTAGAGGGAATCTAAATCTAGTTGCGTTTGTTCGAATTTCTTATAAATAATAAAAAAAAAATCCTCCTGATATATAGTATTTAGAAACTGCGTTTTAATCGCTCCATTAAAAAAATTCAGTGGAATCTCATTAAACTGTGAGAGAGCACATTAATTTAAAGGATTTCCGTAGTGCACATCCCCCATTGTGAAAGCTCTTTTACAAAATTCAAAGAACAATCCACTATGATTTGCATCAACGTAGAAGTGGTGGCTCCAAAATGATTTTTACTTACGATTATTCTATGGCGCTGCGAAATAAGGAAATTACGCCCCAAAAAATGAAAAAATTAGGGTCTTAGGGAAATGAAAGAAGACCCCAATTTTTTTTTTTTTGAAAAAATAAAGAAATACAAAAAATAAAAACCTAACACACTTAGGCTAAACTAGTTTTAGTTAGATCTAATTATGGATCAGAATTTCGGCATTATAACCGAATCAGTGTGCAAAGAAATTTCTTGAGATTTTATCTCCCAACCAGAATGAGCTAGGCCACCCATACCTAGCTCATACTGATTGGGAGATTGGGTTTATGCAATAGTTCTTTAAATCAAAAAGAAACGTTGCACATACCCAATCTTGCACCTTCTCAAAATCCTATAGTGCGCCCAAGCAGGCGGTGTCGCAGGGGGGCAGCATTCCCCCATAAAAGAAAGATTATTTTGTTGGTGTTGTATTCTTAATATACTTTTGGGGCCTTATTTCATTTTTGGTTTTGGGGCTTTTTGTCTGGCGCCCCATTTCGCAGCGCCGTGGGTACTATAAGGTAAGTTTAGGATGCGTGAATATAACTAAAAAAATTGAGATAACAATCAAACATGACATTATGATAATAGAGAAGCCGTAAAATGTATTGACACAAAATATATGTCTGTCTTAGTGTATAACGAGTTGCAGCCTAAATGGGTTCAGAGATTGCCTTCAAATTCGCTATGTGTGTATCTTTTGGTATTCCTGAATTTATTTTTTAGAGCTAATTATAACAGTAACCGCCACATAACGGTTAAGGAAAATCTTATTTTTCTCGAGAACGGCTCCAACGATGTTGATGAAATTTTTTTGGAGGATTTTGGTAAGCATGGGCTATCATCCTATTGAAACCGAATTTCCCCAACAAATCTATTAACGTTACCTTTGATAAATATTTTTTTTTTTAATTTTCGACTTTCTCGGTAAGGGCTAAATGGAATTCAGTTACATTTTACATTTGATAAGATCTAAGTAGCTTAATTAATTCTGCATACAAATATTTTTAAATAATTATTTTTTCTATTTATAATAAATTATTTTTATTTTTTTAAATTCAATATTTTTAAAACTACAAAGTTTTTGTTATCATGTGTATATTAATAACCTCCACAAAAAACTATATACCGAAATGTTAAAAAACAACTTTACAAAAAAACTAAAAATAAAAACAGGATTTTATCAAAACCGGTTCTACAATTTTCGAAATACTTTGTTGGTAAATTCATTATTACTTAAGACGTGTGATGGAGTACTCGATTTTTACTGAAAACTGTTATGTAATGTGGTTTCTTATAAGTTCGTTATTGCATCATAAATGTTACTTGTTTCTGTCAAAGATCTTGCATTCCAATGTGATTACGCACATAAGAACAAGTACGTGCGACTCAGTCGTGCCCATTTCTATTTGGGAATATAGGAACCATAATGCAAGTTATGCATGAAGATTAAAAATGTTGAGATAACAATTAAACATGACATTACGGTGATAGAGAAACATATTTGAGTCTGTCTGTCTCTTCTTATATATTTTGGACTACGGCTTGAACGTTTGAGGCATTCGGTATTAACGATAACTGTCATAAAATTGTTATGTAAAAGATTATTTTTTTCGAAAACGGCTCCAAGAAATCCTAATCCTAAGAAAAAAATCAGTGTGCTATTGTAGGTAAGCATTATATTTTGGTGAAAAAAAATTAATATGGTGTGGGCTAAAAACGGTACCTCACATAGAATAATTTTTTATTGGACTTTCTTGAAATCGGGTGAACCAATTAAAACCAAAATTATTATTATACAACATTTGGTAGCATAAGTAATTCCACATTAAAATATTTTCCAATTTTTTTTTTTGTATTTTTAATATGTAATTATTTAGACTTCACCAATCTGTTAGAAACATGTCGCAATACACACCACGCTGTACATATTGTAAAGACGGAGAGGGTAATCTGATCACCGATCCTGAAGGCATTCTGGAGCGATGGGAAGTGTACTTAAATGAACTGCTGAACGGTCAGCTCACGGAAGAAATGGAGACTCCAACATTTCAAGAAGAAGATCTCATGCTGCAGCCACCAAGCATTGAGGAGATAAAACAGGCGATTAATCGGCTCAAAAATAATAAGGCCTCAGGAGCCGATGGTATACCTGCTGAGCTGATCAAACATGGAGGGCCATGATCAGATCTTTACCCTTAGGCAGGTGATGGAAAAAAGTCTGGAATTTAATATCCCAACATAGCATCTTTTTATAGACTTTAAAGCCGCCTACGATAGCATAGCCAGGGTAGAACTTTATACGGCCATGAGAGAATTCGGCATCCCAAATAAATTGCCACGACTATGTAGGCTGACCATGACCAACATCACAAGCCAAGTAAAAGTAGCCGGTTTGCTATCCAGACCAATCAACATCTTTAATAGACTCCCAAGGGGATGGTCTGGCTTGCATCCTCTTCAACCTGGCGTTGGAGAAAGCAATCCGTGACTCTGGCACGTCAACTAGAGGGACTATCGTCACCAAGTCCAGCCAGATACTAGCTTACGCAGACGACATCGACATCATCGGCAGAAGCCAAACAGCTGTACTAGACTCCTTTACCTTGGTCGAGCAAGCGGCAAAATACCTGGGGCTGCACATAAATGAAGGGAAGACTAAGTACATGGCGGCTGCGAGAAATCTTGGAACAACCATCAGGGTAGCGGAGCACGAACTTGAAGTAGTGCAGTCCTTTAACTATCTTGGGTCAAAAGTAGCAGCCGATAACAATATGGAGGAAGAAATACGCGGGCGGCTGCTGAAATCCAACAAAACTTACTATAGTCTGTCAAGGCTCTGTAAATCCAGAAACCTTACCATAAAAACCAAACTGCTGCTGTACAAGACTATGGTCTTACCAGTATTCACATACGGATCCGAGACTTGGGTGCTTACAAAAAGGATCTGATCTCTTATTCGCGTTCGAGAGGAAAGTGTTATGGAGAATTGTTGGCCCCGTGTGTGAGGAAGGACGATTCCGGAGAAGATAGAATCATGAATTGTATGAAATCTATCTCGAAGCAAATGTTGTTGAAAAAATAAAGCTCGGTAGACTCCGGTGGGCTGGACACCCAACTCGGAAAGTCTTTTGCGGTACTTTTTATGATGGAAGACAACGTGGCAGACCTTGCATACGTTGGAAGGATGGCGTAGACCAGGACGCCCGAAGCCTTGAGGTGCGCAATTCGAAGGCGTCGGCCAGCAATCAGGATGTATGGAAGAATTTGTTGAAGGAGCCCGGACCGGATCCCGGTTGTTGCGCCGATGATGATGATGATGATGATATTTTGAAAACGCGTAGCTGATTTTTTTTATTTTGTTTTTAAGTGTAGGTTATTTTTGTGCTTAAGTTTGCATTCTTGAATTTTTATACTTACATACTTACATGTATGTAAATACATATTTACAAAAAAAAAATAATTTTTACGATGAAAACTATCTTACGTACTTTTTTGGAACAATCAAAAGTCTTAAAAATCAAATAAAAACTTTGAATTTCTTCTAATATTTATTAAATTTTATTCAGCACTGTGACCGCAAATAAGAGCAAGTACGTGCGATTCAGTCGCGCATTTTCTTTGTTATAGCATCAACAATTCCTGTGTAATTCGTGGGTTAGTCAGTGATTGGGTTTTAATTTCAGTGGATACATCAGGAAGTAAAACCACCAACTGGCACCATTTCCAAAAATAAAGCTCTCCCATAAGGCCTATATTCAAAATTTTTAGTGGACAGACTATAGTTAACTGGAAGTGTATTTTCCACTGTGAAACCGGACGATAGCTTAAACAAAAACGCATACTGTGAAACTGGCCATAAATTTCCTCAATTTCATGCTTAAATAAACTTTCTTATTCAATTTTTCATTCAAAATATAAGAATCAACTTAAAATATTTAAAACAAATTTATTTTATCATCCTTTCTGCAACAAAGTAACGAAACCAAACGCCAAATCAAAAGGTTTTAAATATTTCAAATTCTTCATAAAGCCATCTTAATTGACAGTTCTTATAATATGAAAGAAAAACGGCATTAAAATAACTGCCATCATTATTGTTTTTTTTTTGTTGCCAAATTCCTCGAAAAATTCCTTGCCTGCTGCTGAAAGATAAATAATTCCCTCTTAAGTATTCAATTTATCCCCAAAAGGCAATAAACACCAAGATACCCACTTATATGGAGACTTGGAAACCTCTCCGGACATAATATGTGATGTTGCTACATTGTCCAACCAATCGACTAATTAACCCACAGGGAAACCTCTTGTTCTCGGTGTTTTTGACAATTAATAACCGAATTTGTCCACTCACACAAGCACAATCAAACAAGTGGTGCTGGTGACCCACCAAAGTGACTGTGTGTCCTCCTTTTCCTCTTAGACGATCAACTTGCAGCATAGGGAACACACACACCACACAATTTGATTAATCACTCTGGTGCGGATAATAAATTAAAAATCTCAGCAATTTTGAAAGTCAATTAATCAACATTCCCTTTTTCCAAGGAGAAAGAGAGAGCGCAATGCGTACGAACGGTGGTGCAGGCACTTATACCTGGGCAGAGAGTCCAGGTACTCATCATGGTCGTCTTGTAACACCCTGGAAAATCAGACTCTTAGGCTCCACCATCTCCATAGTATATGACTTGATGCAGTAAGAAAATGGTCAGAAAAGATTTGCAATTGCGCTGCTATTTCCGTTCTTACCCCTTCTTTTGGAATTGATAAATGAAATGCTTACCACAGAAGCATCAGAAACGTTTCTGATATCAAAGAGATATTTAGATAGGAGGCAGGCTTTTTGCTTGTTGCCTTTATGCGTCCCGTGGAGTTGGGACGGAGACTGATTGTTGGGTAATTGTGGTCAGCGCTTAACTTTCAGCCTGCCTAATGTGCAACTTTAATAGAAACTTCTAATGGGATAATTAAATGATGACTTAATTTTGTCCAGGTGCTGCAGCTGGGTCTTGGGCCTTTGCCGCAACTGGTGATTGTATCCAACCGTCCTTATACCCAAGAGGTGTTAGAGATGATTGCTCTGTGGTGCGCATGGAATGATCTAATTCTAATAATTATACACATTTGTGGTTTGTCTTTGAATGCGGCTCTTATGGGCAACTAATGTGCCAATTAAACATCATGCCTTCCCATTAGGAGGAATAAGAATCGAAGGAAGATTTTCCATACCATTGGAGCCATTCATACGAAGTTATACTCGGTTACTCACTCGGAATAAAGGATTTGTTCTACGAGTAATTTATTCGAATGGTGGTCGATAATTTCTAATGATTTTATTAAAGAAAGCTTTCATTGTTAACTGATGAAGAGAAAGGCCTGGAAGGCTATGAGGGCAGTCATAGTAAAGTGAGACGATTGTTTATAAATTTTTGTGAAAAAATCTGTATTTTTGTTGATTTGCACGATTTTATATCTTAAAATTGAAAAAAATCATAAGAATTATATATAAAAAGTATCCGCGTATGCCCAACCACACACCTACTTCTAATCATAAAGTGACTCCATGCTCCAGGGCAACATACGCCCCCTGTTTTACTACAATACGAAATGTTACCTACAATACACTTCCATGCAAAAAAGAATTCCCAGGGGACAAACATGAATATTTTAAAGTTCGTATTTTTATATCACAAAAAAAACCTTTTACTAGAATCTTGTTCTCATTTTGTTCAACATTTAAACCCTACTTTGCCAGTCTCAGCGCTACATTGAAAATGTAAGATTTTGTGTTCTTGTTGATTCTCATCAATTTGTGTCACGAAATAAATGTATATAAAATGAAAATTCTGCAGCTCTGTCGCATGCTTTTACTTCCATCGAGAAAGTAACTGACATAATCCCCGGAGGAAATTCTAAGAAGTCAGCAGGAACTGATGGGATTCCTAACTTTGGGCTTAAAATCGAAAAAAGCACAAACAGGCAAGGAACTCATGCAACTCCGTTATTTAAAGAACCAAGTTTTTGCATGACCAAAAATTACGGCAAAAAACTCTGCAGTGTCCCAAAGGCAGTAAAAATTTTTGGTCATTTTTAAAAAAATATAAAAAACTCCTCGACATCTTCGGTTCCAACGCTCATCGACAATAACAAACCAATTGTTTACTCTTCAGAGAAGGCAAACTTGCTCGCCGCCCATTTCGCTGCCAGCTCCACGCTGCCTCAAAGCAACGTTGCCCCTCCTGTACTTGAGAATGTAAATTTTTCCATGGGACACATTTTTTTCCGCACTCGTACAGTAGCAAGAGTTCACAAAGATCTCGATATACACAAATCCGCTGGCCCGGATGGTATACCCCCGATTCTTCTGAAGAGGTGTTCTTCCACACTGGCAAAGCCACTGCGTAAGCTTTTCCATCGCTCCTACTCTCCTGGAATCTTTCCTAGAAGATGAAAAACAGCATTTGTCCAGCCTGTCCCTAAGAAAGGTGGCCCATCCTCCCCCTTCTCCTACCGACCCATAGCACTGACATCCCTTCTTTCTAAGGTCATGGAAACACTGATTAACCGTCAGCTTAAGGAATATCTCGAAGATCGAAAGCTTCTCCATGACCGTCAGTATGGCTTCCGCAGCAACCGTTCCACTGGTGATGTGTTGACATATCTCATCGAACAGTGGAACAAATCTTTACATCGCTTTGATCTCTCCAAGGCATTTAATAGAGTTTGGCATGAAGCTCTCTTATCGAAATGCGTGCTTTTGGCATTGATGATATTCTTGTTCGTTGGATTAGAAGCTATCTTTTGAACCGTTCAATACAAGTTGTATTGGACGGTATCAAGTCTGATTCCCACAAAATAAATGCTGGTGTGCGCCTGGGCTCCGTTCTGTCTCCGACTCTTTTCCTCATTTTTATAAATGATCTTCTGTCTGTTACTTCTAATCCACTTAACTGTTTTGCTGACGACTCTACCCTCAGTTTTTCACATTCGTTTTATACGCCCCAAACTCGAGTATGACTCCTAACTCTGGACAGGTGCTTCACAAACATCGCTTCACCTGCTTGATAGAATACAAAATCGAGCGTTAAGATTGATAGGAAAGAGAACTGCCGCTGAAACAATTGCCCCACTCGAACACCGACGCAATGTTTCATGTCTTTCCTTATTTTATAGTTTCTTTTACAAAAAATGTTCACTCGAAGTAGCCAGTTGCATTCCTCCCCTTAAGTTTCTCCCGTAATACTCGCCTCGCAGGGGGCATTCCCAAAATAGAAAATTTTGTGGGATTTTTTGAAACGGAATTCTTTGTTTTGGGATTACATCAACCGGGATTTGATAAATGGGACTTTGGAATATATAAATATGTGAATATGATCACATTTCGGCATTTAGAGTTTATTTAAGCCGTGTTTTATTGGTAATCTATAGCAAGCGCAGTATTGAAAGTCCCAATAAAACGCTATATTCATCCCATAACTCACTTTTAATTTAACCCCCGAAGTGACAACTGACGTCTTGTTGAATAAATTTAGAAGGGCGTGGTCCAAATTCAACTCAGTTCTTGGACAGAGACATCCGGATAGAATATCCAACCATGACGTCATCAGTGACCCTTGATGACAGAATTAAATTCGGTTTTAGAAAAAACACTGCAGTAATTTAAGTTTAAATTGATGCAGGTTTTGTCTAATGTCTTATTTGATTGATTCAATATACATTTTAAGTCAACTAACACTTTGGATCCTTTATTTAATTAATTTATTTAATTTAGTCAATTTGGGTCACTGATGACGTCAAAATACAGGAAGGCGCTGTCTTGTAATCTTGTATCATGATACTCAACGAACAAAATATTTAAATAATAAAATCTTACCAACCTTCAAGTACATATTTTTTCTACATTCCAGTTGGTTGACATTTCTTTCCAAAATTTATCTCAACTTATTATATTCACTAATTTCACTAACCTAATTATCGACACTTATTGTTTGTTTTTGTTTGCCGTATAAAATTTTACTGCACTGGGTATACAATTACCAATAAAACACGGCTTTTAATGTTTTTACTACCATTTTTAAATCTACTTTAATTTTTTTGACAAACTATGCGACGGAATTGCATCCTTAAACTCCGGGGATTTATTACTTGTCGGTGACTTTAACGCCAGGATTGGCTGCTCACAGAATAGCTTTTTAAGCGGATCAGCTGGAGTTATTTTTAATTCAATTCGTCAGTCAAAAGATGAAGTATGCGATGGTAAAGGAGCTAAAATATTGGAATTTTGACTGACTCTTTAGATGCTAGAGTGTTGAATGGAAGTTTTGCAGGAGATGTTAAGGGTGAATACACATTTATCCGAGAAACGGCGTGTTCAGTCATCGATTATGGGATAGTTTCTGGAAGGCGGAACGATCTTTTGAGAAGCTTTAGCGTGGGGCAGCAAAATTTTTCAGAGCATATGCCTTTAGAAATCACATGCAAATCAAGACCGGCAGATGAATTATCTTGTTCAAAGTCACTTGAGCTCCTTCCAAAGCTACATTGGAGTAATAGTTCAAATTTTTTACGGGCTTGCCAAACTAATTTAAATGAAGAACTGAGAAAACATAGCGCAGAGTGCGGTAATTTAAACATGACCAGACTTACTGACATAATGAAAGCTGCAGTCCCAGTAACCAATAACTGGAAACAGAAGACTGATTTTAAACAAAAATGGTTTGACTTGGAATGCTCTAAAGCAAGGAAAAAATCATTTACTTTACTAAGACTTCTGAGAAAATATAACCTTCATGTCTTTAAGACTATGTATGCGTCTGCGAACAAAGAGTATAAACTCATCTGCCTTACCAAGCGTAAGAAAAACGATGAACAAACCATACAACGGTTAAACTCAGCGATGTCTTCGGCAATTAAAGCAATTAACGGACGACCTAGTAGGATTGGATCTTCACTGTACGCAACCGAGCTTCAGGAGTACTTTAAAAATTTACTTAACACTGCGCAGTTTTCACCCCTACCTCAATATGCTGCTCCGGTTTTCTTAGACGATATCCTTGATTCGCCGTTTACAGTTCTGGAACTTCGGGCTGCTTTAGAAAAAACCAGATCTGGTAAAGCCCCAGGAGATGACAGGATTCCTTCGGAATTCTATATGAACTGTACGTCCGAGTACCTGTTATCACTCACCAAGGAATTTAATAGAATTTTCGAAACCGCAGAAGTTCCAGCCTGCTTCAAAAATTAAAAGGCTAACAGAGTGGGTTAACGCCAAAAACATACTCAACATGTTGCAAGCTGGTTTTAGGAAAAACCACTCGTCGGTAGATCACTTTTTACTTTTAAGAGATTTTTATTTGAACTTTTTCTTATATTTACTTAAATGCTAGACAAAAATCTTAAAACTAGCTAAAAATATCATCTTAATTAACTTACTGGCCCTATGCGGGTGCTCTAAATTAATCTCTAACTTAATTTTAATTGCCTTTCGGCCTAAAAATAACTTAATTTTATCTTATCTATATTGGGGTTTTATTTTTTACCCAGAAAAAATTAAAAACTAGGTCATCATTATCGTTTTCTTAATCTATCTTAAACTACCTAAAAACTAACTTAAAATAAACTAAAAATAAGTTTAAACTTACTTAAAATAAACCTAAAATACTTAAAATTAAAACAGCCACAGCAGCGGTTTTTTTTTTTTTTTTTTTTTTTTTTTTTTTTTTTTTTTTTAGGGCAACTGCCCTACTTACTTAGATATATGTAGGTCGGCCATAGGCGATATGTCCGTCTATGTCGACTAAAAATTTCGGGTTTTAGCTAAGCCACCAAAATTGGTGGACCTGATCTACTGCTTCCTTCCGATCCCGGTCGGGCACGGCCCTACTGAAACGGAGGCGCTCTGCTTCACTCCCAGCGACTATGTCTCGGTCGTACAGGATCCTCCTATCGACTGTTCTGCGGCCGACGTGGTAGATCAACGGAATCGCCGATCTATCCTGAATCAGCCCTCGACTATCAAGGTATAGGAAAGCCTCGGGCGGGATAAAACCACTCGAACGTGTGCTTTCAAAATATTCATCTTGGGGGTAGTAAGCCCCGAAGATTTGTCCATTAGTTGAGGTCATCGCCCTTGCAATGTGTCCGCGAATGAGCTTAATTAAAAAGTTATCTATCCTGTTTGTATTGGCCCCGTTGTATAGGACCTCGTTGGAATAATAGTGTTTGTACTCCGACTCTGGTGTTCTATAAAGACCGAGACAGGTGCGAAGGCACTGTCTCTCGAACACCCGAATCTTTTCCATTAGAGATGGTGCAACGTTGAACCACACAGGGCATCCGTAGGCAATCATCGGCCTGATAAGGGCCATGTAGCAAATCACTTTCACACTGCTATCAAGGCGGCTGCTATAAAACAACCGTCTTGTCAGGGCAAAAGCTCCCCTAGCCCTGGCCAGAGCAGCCTCTACATGTCGATTGAAATATAGATACTGATCCAACCAGATGCCAAGGTACTTTACTACATTTTTACTCGCCAGTGGATGTCCATGTGGCCCAGCGATCACTAGCTTGCGCCAGTTCTTTCTCGTATCCCTAGAGGCCCCAGACAAAGGGGTTTTAAACAGGATAGTTTCACATTTCTGGAAGTTAATTTTCAGCTTCCAATCATTACAGTACTTTTGAATTTTATCGAAATCACGTTGCAAGAGAATTCTGATGACTTCAACTTTTGGACCTGTTCTGTCCGCAACTAAATCATCGGCATACGCAATTGCATGAGGTAGACTCCCAATGAGATCGCTGGTGTAAATACTAAAGAGAATAGGCGAGTTCACAGCTCCCTGTTGCAGACCGTTTTTAATATCAAACGTTGTGGTAGATGTTACATTGCCACTCTTGACAACAAACTTTCTACCATTAAGCATGTCGTAAAGCATATATAGCAGTGGTTTACTTATGCCCCATCTGGTTAGCTTCAGATAAAGACCTTCTAGCCATACGGTGTCGAAAGCCTTCTCCAGATCAACCAGACAGGCACCGGTGCATTGATTCTTAGCATTGTTCCATTGGACAGCAGATACTAACTTTGACGCGGCATGAGTTGTGTCATGTCCCGCCTTACAGCCGAACTGGGTGTCTGGAATTATATTTTTGTCCTCGGACCACTTGGACAGAGCTCTATTGATAACTTTTTCGAATACTTTGCTGGTACTCGGAAGAAGGCTTATCGACCGGAGATTTGCCGGATTGGAATTGTCCTTTCCCTTTTTCGGGAGAGGATCGTCGGTAGATCAGATTTTCACCTTATTTCACATTGCTGATTACTTTAAAAGCAAAAAGAAGAAGCTTTATGCTTTCTTCGTAGATTTCAGAGCTGCTTTTGACTCCATTGCCCGTGCATCGTTATTCTATAAGCTTTATACTTTGGGTATCTCAAGCAAAGTTGTGAATCTGCTGAAAGCAATGTATGAAAACAATTTGTCTTATGTTTGGGACGGAAAATGTCCATCAGATGACTATGAAACGGAAATGGTAGTAAGGCAAGGATGTGTGTTGAGTACTTTGCTCTTCATTTTGTTTATAAATGATGTTGTCGAGGAAGTCGGAGGGGGTATTGAGTTCGGAGGTTTACGAATACCGTGTCTCATTTTCGCCGATGACATAGTTTTTCTGGCGGAATCAGTTGACGGAATGCAGCGCATGATCAACCGTCTGGAGCGCTACTGTGATCTTTGGAACCTGACTGTTAACCTTGGAAAGTCTAAAATGATGATCTTCAGGGATGGAGGTGGTAGATACTCGAGAAACGAAGAGTCAGAATTTAGAAATTGTTCGAGAGTATAAGTATCTCGGTGTATTGATCTGTGCTAACCTTAACTTCAAAAAAACATTTCGAGGCTAAATTAGCAGAGGCAAAGAGAGCTCATTCTTCAATCTGGGGACGTTGTATAGAGAGTGGTGCGTGCCACTGCTTCTTCCATCATGTTGTATGGAGCTCAAGTGTGGGGTTGCTGGCAGTTCGATGTTGTTGAAAAGTTTCAAAGATATTTTCTTAAACGCATTTTTCGGTTGCCGGCCTGTACTCCAAATTACATGGTCCACCTTGAAACTACAATGCCACCGTTATTCTAAAGAACGCTAAGACTACACTCCGATTATATAATCAAGCAGCTGGAGATGGATGAGACAAGACTACCCAAATTGATCCTCAAGTCGATAATTACTTTGAGAGGCAACCTCGTCAAAAAATGGGAAGAAATAGGGGTTGATTGTGGAGAAAGATTACAGATTCAACCAGGTATTGGACCCGCTAATCTTAGAAACATTTTTCAAAATTTACTGGAAGGTGTGGCGCGCTCAGCTTATAGTGGTTATATCTTGGAAGTTAAATCATCTCAGTATAGGATGATTTATAGCCATCTCGACTACAAAATACAAGGAAGCTCCTACTTCTTAAACAGATTACCGCTTACAATGATAAGTACGATATTTAAAGTAAGAGGGGAAATGATCAACCTCAGCTACATTCCACATCGTCCGGACCTACCTATTTTGTGGGATATTTGCAACCTCAAGGAAAGAGAAGATATTTACCACGTTACTGCCAGATGTCCGATTCTAAGAGAATATCGAGTCAGATTCTTCGGTAAATCCGTAATGAACATGAACGAAGTTTTATGTATTTTGAATGGAAGTCTTGGTTGGGAGAAATTGTTTAAATACACAACGATGGCACTGAATTATAATGGGTGATTTTTTTGAGGTTAGGATTTTCATGCATTAGTATTTGACAGATTACGCGGGATTTCAGACATGGTGTCAAGGAGAAAGATGCTCAGTATGCTTTGACATTTCATCATGAATAGACTTACTAACGAGCAACGCTTGCAAATCATTGAATTTTATTACCAAAATCAGTGTTCGGTTCGAAATGTGTTTCGCGCTTTACGTCCGATTTATGGTCTACATAATCGACCAAGTGAGCAAACAATTAATGGGATTGTGACCAAGTTTCGCACTCAGTTTACTTTATTGGACATTAAACCAACCACACGAATGCGTACAGTGCGTACAGAAGAGAATATTGCGTCTGTTTCTGAGAGTATTGCTGAAGACCGTGAAATGTCGATTCGTCGCCGTTCGCAGCAATTGGGTTTGTGTTATTCGACCACATGGAAGATTTTACGCAAAGATCTTGGTGTAAAACCGTAAAAAATACAGCTCGTGCAAGAACTGAATCCGAACGATCTGCCACAACGTCGAATTTTCAGTGAATGGGCCCTAGAAAAGTTGGCAGAAAATCCGCTTTTTTATCGACAAATTTTGTTCAGCGATGAGGCTCATTTCTGGTTGAATGGCTACGTAAATAAGCAAAATTGCCGCATTTGGAGTGAAGAGCAACCAGAAGCCGTTCAAGAACTGCCCATGCATCCCGAAAAATACACTGTTTGGTGTGGTTTGTACGCTGGTGGAATCATTGGACCGTATTTTTTCAAAGATGCTGTTGGACGCAACGTTACGGTGAATGAACCGAACACTGATTTTGGTAATAAAATTCAATGATTTGCAAGCGTTGCTCGTTAGTAAGTCTATTCATGATAAAATGTCAAAGCATACTGAGCATCTTTTTTTTTGACACCATGTCTGAAATCTCGCGTGATCTGTCAAATACTAATGCATGAAAATCCTAACCTCAAAAAAATCACCCGTTAGAACCCGAATAGTCGAAGGCGACTTTTAAATTTTTTTTTATACTATTTTAGTAAGAAATGTATTATATTGTTATAATATCATTCTGGTAGACGGCCTTAAGCCAAACCATAGATATATGTACAATGAAATATAATAAATAAAGTTTCTATAACTAACTTACTAACAATGAATTTAAATCAGAGCTTCACCTTGACTTCGATGTTCCGAACAGCAGGTATACTTGGCGGTACAATTGATGATGCTAAGAATGTTTCCACTATCGGGTGCAGTTAAGAGTTTAAATCATCAAGTGATTTAGATTGCGAGATCACTCGCAGTCCAAAAACTTACCCACAATCCAAAGAAATGGAGTTTCTATTGCACACAGAGTGCTCTTTTGAACTTCCTTCCTTTATAATCTAGAATCACATCAAAGTCAGTGTTCCTACGCACAAATGGGCAATTCTCCGAAACACGGCAGTTGAAAAGATCTTCAATTATTATGGCCTGTTGGCCTGTTATGCAATGCAAGGCGGCTGCTTGGTGGCCCAATATCGATCATAAACCCTCGTTCGGGTGTAGATCGAAATCCTTTTCGCTATGGCTCTCAACAAATCATCTCGGCTCAGCGCGCTAAGGTACTTTTCCATCATCGTAGGTCAAGATGCTTATCGTTTGGCTCGTTACAAGTTGCGCCTGCGCCATACAGGCTGAATGGATTAATAACTTCAGTTCAGAGCTGAGATCTCATACGGAAATTACCAAAGCAAAAGCAAGAACATATACCAAAAAAAAAAAAAAAAAAAAAAAAAAAAACACACATGGAGGAGCATAGTCGCGCTACAGAGATGACATCTTCTTGACAAACTGAAGAGAATCATTCCCAGTCAGCGTCGCCCCTAAGGACACGGCTCACATGTCTTGATGATCATTTTCTGGAAACATTTCGACATCTTAAGCGAATCGTGTCTTTTTCTAGAATTACTTCACAAGGAGCGATGAAGTGCTCCGATAGAAGACAAAATAGAAATGTAATTCTCATTGGATTTGGTCCGGGTTGTACGTGAGGGCATGTTCGGATTTTCAGCTCTCATAGAGCTTGGCATGGATTTGTTCAAGAGGCTAAGTTAATGGAGAAAACCTACACTCATCACACGGACGCGAGTGTGTCATTCGTCTGTGCAGATTGGAGTCGTTGTTACCTTTATTTTTTTGATTCAGCTGCAGCGCGCCGCCGCGCCGCCCGGTACACTATGATTTCGTCTTGTCTACCATAGGGAGGCAGCAGGAGGCTTATTATAATCTCTCTCGAGTTGTCAGGTAGACATATCTTGATTGGTTTTTTGCGGATCTTATATTGCATCTCATACAAGGGAAAAGATACTGCATGGCGGTTAAAAAGATATAAATATACTCGTCCTCTGGTTCACATAAAACGAAATTACTATTTTTTTTTTTATTTTTTTTTTTTATAAATAGTTTATTTCTCTAAATGATATGCATGCTTATGACTAATTTTTAAATGGCTTTTGCGATATGATTAATAAACCACAGCAAATAAATGGGAAAGAACATGTGAGCCCCCGTGGGGCATGGTAATAGCGTGTGCTATATTGCATCAGATTTCTAGTCCTGCAAGGAAGAACTGTTTTGAATACCTTGCTCTAGAGTAAAATAATATACAAAAATCGTTTTAAATACTGGTTTAGGCGCATTTCTCTAAAAAAAGCTGAAGATTGAGAAGTGTAAGTAAAAATTAATGAGTTCTCAGGATTTAATGAATTAATTGATAGATAGAAATAATTGACATTACTATGTACCCTGGCCATGACCAACATTATAAGCCAAATAATTGTAGCCCTTTTGTCCAGAACAATGAACATTATTAAAGACTCCGACAAGGCTTGTATTCTCTTAAATCTGGCGTTGGAGCAAGCAATCCATTACTCTGGTACGTCACCAAGAAGGACTTTCGTCACCAAGTACAGCCAGGCAAAAGCTAAAGCAGACAAAATCGACATCATCGGCAAAAGTGAACAGACTGTACAAAATTCCTTCATCTATATCCAGCAGGCAGCAGAAAACCTGGGGTTGCATACTCATGAAGGGAAACCAAGTACATGATGGTCGATTCGAGTTTGTCGACGAATTCAAATAGCCTTTTTCATACGACTAAACGAGATGATGAAAATGTTGCTATTCTTCGTTCGATGCCACCAAAATATCGTCTACGTATAGGGAAAACAGAAATTGAGAGCATTCGTGACCTCGCCAATGAACCTCTGAAAAGTCTGAGCGCCGCGGCGTTTCGGACTCCAAACGTCATGAACCTAATTTCGAAGAGTCCAAATAGTGTAACAATGCCCATTTTCTTGATGTCTTTTAGTGCAATCAGGATCTAATTGATCGCTCTTACCAGAAAAGAAAAAGATTTTCTTGCCTGGCGAGATTAGCTGAACCATCCTGTACATTCCGTGGAGAGTAGTTGTCTGAGATCGTGCTGCCATTTAAAGAGCGGTTATCTCAACACAGACGCTAATCACCTAACTTTTTGGCGATGAAATGAAGTGGCGATGACCAGCAGCTTTCAGAACGGCCAGCTATTACTATTTCGAGCATTGTTTCTAACCTATTTTCATCTTGTCAGGTGCAAAACGTCGTTCTTTGCTGCTCACTGGAGGACCTGCTTTTGTATTGATGCGTGATATACGGTGGAATGTCTAATGTCCTTGAAGCTCCCATCTGCTCGAGTCAAACTAAGATACTGTTTAATCAGTTCGATGTACTTTGAAGTTCCAGAAACTGATTTGACAAATGCGTGGCAACCCAGAGCGGAAAGTCCCGTTATTCATTCTAGCAATCTAGCAATTTGAGGTAAGTTTGTACCACAAAACGCATGTAAAATCTCGGCGCAGTCCTAAGTTCATCCGCAAATTCTGAAAGCGGTAGTTTGGAATCGGGGGATCCCATTTACAGCGAAGAGAGTATAGTCGGATGGTTTTGACTTTTGATGTGAACCGTTGTGTGGAATCATTGAAACGTCAGAGTCCGTATCTACAAAAAAATGCAATTTTGACGTTTTGTCCGTGATAAAAATATGGCTAGAAGTTGGGCTGTCATATACCGTCATCAATGACATCCATTCTCGTTTCTTGCATGCTCGTTGAAATCACATGATGGTCGGCAATTTCTAGCTTTGGATCCCCAGTGACGATGAAAATAGCAAAAACACCGTTCGAAGTCGGTGTTGGGTTTCGGTATTGCCTGCCACAAGAGCGTGTCCTTTATCTAACCAGCCTGCGATTTTGGTCTGCATGATTCACGCACATGGCCTCAACTTGCTTAGCCAGTTGCTCCACTCTCTGCAAGAGGCTCATAATTGTCAGTCGTTGTGCCTCCAGCTAAATCCTTCAATCGTCGAAGAATCTGAGACAGGCATTTGCCTGATCTATTTATCTCTAGATGACCCTAAACGAGAAACAAGTTCTTCTTGAAGCATCTACTTAAGCGGCTGTATCAGGTAGTTGCTGATCAAAAAAAAAAAAATCACACAAATATATTTGTGTCACTTTTAATAGTTGGCGAACGCGGCGCTGCGGGGTGTCAACAAAAATTAATAAATAATAAATAAATAAATAAATAATAAATAAATTAATTTGTAAAATACTTTACTTATTCAAAACTTAATTTAATCAAATATTGTTGAAAAGAGTTAGTTTACAAGAGAAGTGTGAACTTGACTGGCTGAAGGCAAAACAAAGAATGAATAATTATATGAGAAATATGTAAAATGGTGGGTTGATTGCAGATGAGTTATGTGCGCTCTCTTGCGGTCGATCTGTGAAGCTCGGTAT
This sequence comes from Platycheirus rosarum, assembly GCA_963971375.1. Classification (NCBI taxonomy): domain Eukaryota; kingdom Metazoa; phylum Arthropoda; class Insecta; order Diptera; family Syrphidae; genus Platycheirus; species Platycheirus rosarum. The sequence goes on along the minus strand of OZ020507.1, from coordinate 300,270,534 downwards.
TATTTATATGAATTTAAATTTGAATATTTAAAATAACGGAATTGTTGACTCCTACAGAATCCAATTTATCAAACCGTGGAAATAATTCCTTAACGAAGTATTGTTTGCAATATGCATTTGACAAACAAATTAACAAGACTGTGATTTCGTTGATCCAAGAACTTACAAATTTGTTCTAATAAAATAAAAAAAATACAAGTTAACAAAACCCACAATTGTAAATTCCTTAGAATTTGTTGGAACCAAATAGAAACCTTAAAAAACAACCTTAGCGTGTACCTTTCAACCGAAATCAAATTTGTGCCATTATGACAGAACATTAAAAACGTGGTTTGTGTCGATTTCAAGGAGCGGGAAAGCCTTCAATTAAAAACCCAAACACACTCGAATCGCAAGAAAAACCTGCGGGATATCACACAAGTCGCACTCCAATCCAATCCAAACTTCGACAAGTAAAATAGCATTCCATAAGTAGTTCGCCGCAATTGTTATGAAAATCAATACAATCAAGATTTTATTTTTTTTAGAGGCAAGCGTTGATGGTGGCAGGTCTAGAGTTAAAGTGGTGTTACAAAGGAGCGGCATAAATGTCAGGTCATTGGTTCATGAATGACGGAGAAAATAGCTTTTGTAGCATTTCGATAGCTAGAATGGGGCTAAATCATTTTTCCAAGTATTGAAATCGACTTTTAGAGATTTTTCCGAGATTTGTAAGGAATGTATAAATCCTTAGATCCTAATTGACCCAAACTGATTTTGTATACATAAGTCAATTCTAGGAGTCAAATTTAATTGGGATCAATCTCTCTGTTAAAAAAAAAAAACTTTATATCGCTGTCATGCTTGAAACATGACTTATTAAAATAGCGTGACTGCCTAATCAAAAAATCTCCCCCACGTTACACTCGCGTCCACGTTGCATATCACATGTTGCAGTTGGGGAGTCACGTAACACATAATGTGCCAAATGACAGACCCAAGGTTTTTTTTTTGTTCTCCTAAAACTCAACACTGCGCTCTCCTTCGTATTTATTTTGATTTCGAAAAAATTAAACAAACATCCACACAAGAAATGGAATCGCGCGACAAAATTCTTCCTTTCGCGTCCAAAACAATCATCGTTCCCCGGATGCATACCGCGAATTTCAGCATTTTGTCTATTTGCACCGGCCGAGCCAGGGCCAGGACTGGAATAATCATCATCACGACAATCGTGTCCTTTGTGAAGCCTCCAAACAACGGGGATTGGTCAAATTGGTTTGGAATTCAATCGCGTAGGGAATCCAACGACCGACGACAGTCTATGTTTGGGCAACAAAACGCGGTGCCACAACAAATCTACAAATAATTTTCGCTTTCGAACGGCACGGCATTCCGATTCAGTGAGCAAAGAGGCAGAAGGTGCAGGCGAAGTCGAAGGTTTTCCTTCAATCGCCTACTGTGAACCTAATCCTCGTGTCCTGCCTTATTAGCCAGTTAGCGGCTGTTGTTGTTGTTGTCGCCCAAACAAATGCAGATTTTGCAGCCCTTTGAATAAATTGCAGGCAACCAACGTGAGGATGTGCAAATATCACCTCGAACAGCATGCTGACTTGTGGTATCTTTGTGCTGCAACAACAAAGCATATAATTCAATTAGCCCTGTCCCCGTCATAGCAATAAGCCAGGCTCGAAGGATGTGTGGCATCTTCGCTGAAGGTGAATTTCGCAAGAAGTTTGGTTTATAAAAATAAAAAATTTATGAGAATTATTGGTCATCTTTTAGAATCGGCGAGAGATTCCTAGAAGTGCTATCTGCATGTCTGTATGTTGGATATGAACTCTGCTTAAATCTTGACAAATTGGCAACATTTTCTAGAACATTTCCTCTAATGTTCCTCAAACAAGATGATTTATTCCAAAACTTGAAGCTCTGAACTTTTTTTCATTATTCATTATTTTTTTTTTTTGACAACTTTCGTTCTGGCGAAATTCCTACCAATTCCTCGTTCCACCAATAGCAACAACGAAATAACAAGTAACAAGATTAAACCAATGTACTTGTAAGACCCTTCTGAATGACAATTATGACAATTACAAGCACAAGGAAGAAAAAAAAACTGATCCCTCCCATCTCCTATCTGCATGGCTCCCTGATTTCTGTCACTTCGTTTACGTGATTGAGTCGCTGTGGGTATTTCTGCGAAAGACGAAGAGCTCTTTAAGTTGATTTCCTGTCAGATTGTTTTTAAGTTTATGCCTGCCTGCATCGGACTCAAAACCAGAGCACCAGCACCAAGCTAAGTTCCTTCAAAATGCGCTTTGGCATCTCTGGCTCATGGTCTGGAAGCAAATTTTCTGATAATTGGTTTTGTTGTGTTGGAAGCTTGGATAGATGGACAGAAGGACAACGCGACGAACGCCAATCAATGCATCCGTGACCAGATTTAAGAGCTGTCAATTGTAATGTTACTCTCCTCGACTGGTAAGGCAACTATGAAGTTTCCAAGTAGGAGACTACGTGTGGTAAGACTGATGCTCCTACTCGGTATACCACTTGGCCGAAATGAAGTTGTCGACGCGACGTCCAGCGCAGGCTCAAGTGTAAACACATCCATTTGATGGGAATTATGTCAAATTGTGGGTATTGTGCTGTTTGTGCAAATTTGCATATGGAAGATTGAATTTGTCGTCATGGTCATGGACAGATTTGTTGGCATTTGAAGCTTAACTGGGAATGGATTGCAGACTTTTCGTCTTCTTAAATCACTATTTGTGCTTTTATAAGAACAATGCTGAAGTTTTTGTAAGCATAGAGATACTTTTTGTTGGTCGCTCTTAAAGTTAACATCAAAGCATTTATTCGATTTGTGTGACTTTTGATTGTTCGAATAAAATACGTTAAACTTAATTAAGTGAAATAATTTAATTTATTTCGTTAAATGTTAAAAAATGTATTTTTTTTTTAAATCGTAGGAACGATTTTTGAAGACAACTTTTTTTTTAAAAAACGAAACAAAATAATTTAAGAATACAATTTTTAGCACAAAAATAACATACATTTTAAAACAAAATTTTAAAAAAATTCACCCACCCGTTTGCAAAATATTGATTTTTAAATTTTTTTTAAATTATTAAGAAATACAAAACAAAAGTTTAAAAAAAAATTTATGTAAAATTACTTAGGCTACCTACCTTCTTGGATACCAATTTTGATAATAATCGGATCACCAGTTTTGGAGAAAAATATGCTTTTACATAACGGTTATATGACAGGTACCGTTAATTTTTGAGCTAAAACAAAAAATTGAAAAAAAACTTCTCTGTAGAATGTCAAAATAACCTTAAGTTCTAAATTTTATTGGCCCAAGCGTTTAGGCAGACAGACAGACGGACAGAATTTTGCACTCATGCCAGTAACGAATGCATTACTTGCATTATAGTAGCTATAATCGCAAGTAAAAAAATGGACATGACTGGGTGAAGAGTTTATAAACATACATGGGATTATAAAATTTAAAAAAAAAATAATTCAAAAATTAATTTTAATTAGAAAAAAAAGTTATTCAAAATTTTTGTATGCAGAATTAATTTGGCTACTTAAATCTTCTCAAATATAAAATTTGACAGAAATCCAAAGCCGTTATCGAGGAAACCCAAATTTAAAAAAACCGTTATATGAAAGGCACGGTTAATAGACTTTTCCCGTAAGTTTGGTTTCAATAAAATGATAGCCAATACCAACGAAAAAATTCTAAAAATTTTCATCAAAATCGTTGTAGCCGCTTTCGAGAAAAATAAGGTTTTCCTAAACGGTCATATGGCAGATATCGTTATTCTCAGGCCTAAACATTTTTAGGCCACAATTGAAGACAATTTGAAGATAATCCCTTAAGCCGTTTAGGCTGCAGTTCGTTATACATACTGACAGACAGAGAGACAGACAGACAGGCAGAAATTTTTTGCCACTAACTTTTTTAAACTTCTCTATGTTCGTAATGGCATGTTTGATTGTTATCTCAATTTTTTTATATTCACGAATCCTAAACCTGCCTTATAGTTCCTATAATCGCAAATAAAAAAATGGGCACGACTGGGTCGCACGTACTTGCTCTTATGTGCCTTATTACATTGGACAGCAAGATCTTTGACAAAAACAAATAACATTTACGTTGAAAATAACACAGTTTGAACTTATAAAAACTATCAAAACCACAAAACTTAACGAATTTTAGTAAAAATGAAGTACGCCATCACACGTCTTAAATAACAAAAAAAAAGTATTTCGAAAATTGTAGGACGGATTTTGATAAAATCCTGTTTTTTATTTTTAGTTTTTTTATTTTTTTTTATTTTGGTACGCAGTTTTTTAGAGTTTATTTATATACATGTGACTAAAAAATTAAAAATTATTTTTTTTTTATTATTTTTTAAAATATTGATTTTTCAAAAAAAAAAAATTTAAATTAATTTTTATTAGAAAAAAAAAGTTAGTCAAAATGTTGATATGCAGAATTAATTTGGCTATCTTGATTTTCTTAAATATAAAACTTGACAGAAATCCATAGAGCCGTTACCGAGCAAGCCAAAAATTAAAAAAACCGTTATATGAAAGGTCCCGTTAAAAGACTTTTCCCCTATATATAGAGCTGATCAAATAATCTCAAAAATGTTCATCAAAATCGTTGGAGCCGAGAAAAATAAGCTTTTCCTAAACGGTCGTATGGCAATAACCGTTATTTTTAGCCCTAAAAACAAAATTTCAATTTCCCCTCTGAGGAATGCCAAAAGATACACACATACCAAATTTGAAGGCAATCGCTTTACCCCTTTTAGGCTGCAGCTCGATATACACCCGGACGGACAGACAGACAGACGGACATTTTTTGCCAATGACTTTTTTAGACTTCTCTATGATCGTAATGGCATGTTTGATTGTTATCTCAATTTTTTTATATTCACCAATCCTAAACTTGCCTAATAGTCCCTATAATCGCAAGTAAAAAGGAATAGAAAACTTCCTTTTGATAGTAGTGAGGACGAAGACGGCGAAGTAACAAACACAAGTGAAGATGAAATTTCAGATAAAGGTAGTAGAAAGAGGTGCATTGAGTGTACTGAAAATTATTTCAAGACTGTTTCTTCAGAAGACTGCATATCTTGCCAGCTGCGGCGGCAAACCGAAGCGACTAAAAAAGGCGAATCCTCCTCTCCCTCAAACTATCGACCAATTGCACTTACGTCCCTTCTTTATAAGGTCATGGAAACGCTGATTAACTTTTAGCTAAAGAAATATCTTGAGGACCGAAAGCTTCTTAATGACCGGCAATACGGATTTCGCAGCAATAGATCCACTGGTGATTTGATGGTTTATCTCACCGAAAAGTGGAATCAATCTCTTCACCGTTTTGGTGAAAGTAAGGTCATTGCACTTGATATTTCAAAGGCATTTGATAGAGTTTGGCATCAAGCCCTTTTATCGAAAATGCTTGCATTTGGACTCGACGAATCTCTTCTTCGTTGGATTAGTAATAACCTTTCGAACCGGTCAATACAAGTTGTGTTGGACGGATTCAAGTCTGATACCCACAAAATAAATGCTGGTGTGCCCCAGGGCTCTGTTTTGTCTCCAACTCTCTTCCTGATTTTTATCAACGACTTATTATCTGAAACTACTAATCCAATTAACTGTTTCGCTGACGACAGTACTCTCAGCTTCTCGTATTCGTTTCCAGATTCACATCCTTGTTCTTCGGATGTGGAATGCAACGGCAGTGTATGATTAGTTCATTAAATTCTGATCTTGACAGCATTGTACAATGGGGAATAAGAAATCGTGTTGAATTTATTGCTTCAAAAACTCAATGTTGTCTTTTGTCGTTAAGGCCAAACATACCCCCTTTCCCACTATCGATGAGTTGCACTTGTATCGAAGAAACAGAACACCTATCAGTTCTCGGTATGTGCATTACAGACCACCTTTTGTGGAACGACCACATATTCGAAGTCACCAAAAATGCTGCTAGGTGTCTAGGGTTCCTTCGAAGATGCAAGAAATTCTTCACCCCGTCTGATCTGGCTACGGTCTATAAAGCGTATATTCGTCCAAAACTTGAGTATAATTCCCATATTTGGGCAGGTGCTCCACACCTACACACTTGAGTTTCTTAGACAGAATACAAAAAAGAGCTTTGAAAATGATAGGCGACCGAACAATAACAGAAACATTTTCATCTCTTGAGCGTCGTAATGTTTCGTGCCTTTCGTTATTTTACCGTTATTTTTACAATCAATGCTCTAGCGAAATAGCCAAGCTGCATTCCTCCCCTGAAACTATTCAACCGTAATACTCGCGCCGCTAGGAATGCCCATAAATTTACCCTTGAGCCCAACTTCGGACGTACAGTTAAATACAGAGATTCTTTCTTTAGCCGTACCACGCGAATGTGAAATGCCTTGCCAGACTCTGTTTTTCCCTCCCATTATGACTTGCCGAACTTTAAAACAAATGTCCATCGATATCTCCTTTTATACCCCTCCCTATTTTCCTAACGCCCCCGCTGTGTTTAACATTATAAGGGTACCCAAAATCCCTTTTGCGCGGGCCAATTATAAAAAAAACATAATTTCTAATATTCATCCCTATTTTTTCAAAGGGGCGTTTTGTCACTATTGTGGGGCTTTTTACCCGACAACTGAACTACAAAACGCCTCACTTAACTTCTTGTTCTCGAGTCCGTTTCATCAATTTAAATAATCAATTCCAGGCAATAGATTTCTTTTAAAGATTAATGGGTTAGGTAAAGTTTATTTGACTGTTTTGCAAAACTAAAAAAAAAAATTAAATACACGTTTTATGTAGGAACAGAATTGGAATGCCTGCCTAAAAAAATCCATATAACATAAATGTTTTTCAATAAAACCTTCAATTTTAATTGCACTCCTGCCTTTTCATTGTTGCACAACTGCATCAGCAGCTCCCAGCAAGCAATGCTTCTCCATCCATCTGCCGACAGTAAATTGCAATTTCGCAATTCGCGCCTATATATTTGTACATCTTGTCCAACACCTACGGGATACGACTTCCAGAAAATTGCTCTTAACGCACAAAATCACTTCCACCACACACAGGCGGCCATGTAAACGCCTTTTTGATTATGTTTCCCATTGACTACTGGGAAATCCTTTTTGTTCACATTTCCTTTTAATCTCATAGACGCATAATTTCAACTGACAACCTAGCACAACCATTGTCCAGTATCTCTCTTGGATAACAAACAGAGGGCCTGTGTTCCATTTGACAACTTACACGGCTGACCATTCAGCGACCAGAATGTGAAGGGCCCTGTTCAAATAATCAAATCTGCGTGATTATATTTATATCACGCTGTCCGGCCCGGGTGTCTGTCCAGAATCCAGATTGTGGCAGCACTTTATGCGTACATTGGGCTTAGATAATAATTTTATATATTTTCATACGCATGCGTATGTGTGTGTGTAGGCCCGAACCCCATTTGATATTAGCATAAATCTGTCAGGAAATTGTTAGGCAGGACCTGCTGACAAACATCTATCTGGTGAGGTTCCAAGGAATTCGTATTCATTTCTAGCCGAAGATAGACGATCTGGTCGGAGGCAACCGATATGGCAACATGCGTTGGCAATCTATGAACAGATTCTGCGCAACAATTCAGCAAAAGCAAGTTACAGCTCCAGCCTACCAGTTCCAGTTGGACCAAGTTGAGCCCGAGTGCTAACTGATTCCAAAGCGCATGTATGTTCGATAATCATCTCGGTGGTTATTTCTGCTGCCCTCTCTGTTCACTGACTCGATTTTAAATTAACATCCTTTTGGAAATTTAATAACCTCATCAATAATCTTGGTTAGGGGACTCTGCACAGCGTCGAGCTGGAGCTGCATAGAAGGTATACATATCGACCTACACATTCGGGCGACACAATTCGAAGACGGACGCAATGAATGGACTCCGTCCATAGTCGCACTCCTTGTGGAGTAACATTGGGGCAGCCAATTCAAAAGTGCACACCGAAAGTAAGGAATCCCATCGGTCATTGTCAGGTGCTTTCATAGGGATAGTTCTCGGATTGTCTCGGCGTGTGTGATGGCTTGGCAGTGGTCAGCGTCAGCGGGTCGCTGGCTGCTTATTGAAAATTGAGAATGATTTTCGTTTTTTTCTGAGCAAATTGTCAGGCTCATAATACTCACAGCTGGACAGATGGCGGTGCTGGAATATATCATGTGCTGATATTTGTCGAATCCGGATGGAAGGGAATGGGGTTTTGTGTAATTATTTGGTGGACAAAAGACAATGTCAAATGCAGGAATTCCTGGGGGGAAATTTAGACGATAAATGTATATTGCCTGGCTGTTTTGTGGGAGTTGAAGAATTGGTGTTGTTTTTTGGATTTCAACATTTGGCCGTATTAGTCGCTTGGTGTTCTGCAATGCATTTGTTTTGTCATAATTTATTATTAATTGGCCATAAATGAATATCATGTATAGTAAGGAAATGTAACGGAGTATGGAATTGTGTCCTTTAAGTCATTTTTTAAGAGTTTTGAGTTATTATGTAGAAAGTGTCACATAAGCACCCTGGAAACTGGTTTAGAGATAATTTTATATTGAAAACATCAATACAACACCAACAAAGATGTCCTCAAAACAATATTCCAAAATGTAAAATACACTATTTATAAAATTCTTTGTTCGCTAACACCATAAAATTTGCCTAATAAAAACCACACAACTTATCATTTTTCTTCTCTCAATTCACACTGCCTTTCGTCATAAATTTCCATAAGGGATGGTGGAACGGTCGAAGGGCAATTCTTCTCAAATCGGACCTCAGGAACGAGCAGAAAAGTATAACTGGGCTTAGATGCATAGAAACAACGACAGTCATCACCAAACTAACCGAGTCTGGTCTGGCACGTTATCCACCATTTGAACATTTGGCGTTTTTCTTTATTCACTCAAAAAAGGGATCTGAAGAGAGTCTGAACATCCTGAGCATACTCTAAAAATTCTCTGAGCCGAGGGTGATCTGAGGGCTCAGATGTAATTTTGAAATACGTTCTAGTTGTTGGCTGTCACAAATCGACACTTCTCATATGGCTTGTGCACAGGTGGCAATATTATGCATATAATACTATTGTCTCTTTCGTTTTGGCATCTATTTTTCGAAGAGTGGTGTAGGCAATGTGCATGGTATAGAGTGAAATAGCATACAACTCTAAAGTGACGTTAATTTCGTTCAATATTTTATCAGAATTCTCAGTCAATTTATTCTGAGCGCATGTAGCCTTCTCAGAGTACGCTCTGATCATTCTCTTAACGAAAAAAGAAAAACGCCTATTGAAAAAATGATGAATCAACTTGAAATTCGGTACTATGTATGTAAATCGATTGACTAGACCTTTCTCTTCTCTCTCTCTTTCTTCTTCTCTTTCTCTTCTCTCTCTTGGGCTTATGTGCGCCACCTGAGTCTCGGTCTTCCTCTACTGCGCCGTCCCTCTCGGGTGGATTCGAAGATTTTCCGGGCCGGGGCATTGATGTCCATCCGCTTTATATAACCCAGCCATCTGAGACGTTGAATTTTTACTCTTTTGGCTAGGTCTGTGTCGCTGTACAGCCGGTAAAGTTCTTCATTGTATCTTCTTCTCCAGTCTCCGTGGACTAGACCTTTCCTAGCAAATAAAATTGATAATTGTGAACGGCCACAATTTTTGAAATTTCATATTTCAAAGCAGAAATTGCGCGAGCAAATTATTTCTTTGAATTTAAAATAAAATAAATTGCACAACTGGATCGCACGTACTTGTTCTTATGCTAGATAATTGCTTAGTGGCTGCATACATATATGTATGTATATATTAAATTAAAAGATTAAATTGTTTTCGAAAATTCTTTCATTTTTTTATAAGTTTAAGATTTTTCTCAGAAAAAACTAAGTAAACTAAGTGTCTATCGAGGAAAAAAAATTGAAAATCGTTCGACCAGTTTTTTGTTTTTCTTGAAAAACTTTTTTTAGTATGTCATTATAGGAAAATCTTTAGTTTTCATCTGGGAAAATTATTTTAAAAAAATTCAATCAGCCTGTTTTCAAAATATTTCGAAAACCAATTTTGTTTGAGAAAATTTAAAAAAATAGAAAAAAATAGTTTTTGAAAATTTTGAAATGACTTCCTGTGTGCAAAATTTTATTAAAGTCGGAAAAATGGTTTACGATAAGACTACATTTGAAAAAAACGGTTCTATGAAAGGTACCGTTTTAGAACAAATTTCGAAAAATTTATTTTAACTGAAAGATGTATTGTTGTAAAAAAAAGCAAAAAATAGCAATAGAGTTTAATGGAATTCTGGTTTGAAGACGACGACGTTTTGAGCAGAAGAAGACAACATAGGGATGTTTCACCAAATAATAAACATATATCGGATATTCCAATATAGACTTGACAACTTTAAATTTAATTTGTGAACACACCATTTCACTAATCATCAAACTGTCATTGTCAATTTATTCAGTAAACTCAAAATTTTAATCCTGGTAAGGTACACGAGCGAACAACGTCTGCAAATTATAAAAAAATTTCTACTAAAATTCGGAGTCGGTGAACGCAACTTTAAGAATTCTAACTCCAATTTTCTGTCGTAATTCTAGCCCTAGTAGACATGCAATAACAAGTTTAGTGCAAACATTTGAGTCAACATATTCATTGTGTGATGTCGACGGATTGGTCGAAGTGTCAAAAATATCGCTGTCGTTCAGGCGTTCGTAGCAAACGATCCAAATCAGTCAATTCCACGGTGTTCTCAAGATTTGGGTATCGCTCAGACCACATTATGGAGTATTTTGCGTAAGGATCTTGGTTTACATCCATACAAGATCCAGCTGACTCAAGAATTAAAGCCGATGGACCGTTTGAAGCGACGTACGTTCTCCGATTGGGCTCTGAGGAAGATGCCCCAAGATGATGAATTTCATCGCAAAATCATCTTCAGTGACGAAGCTCATTTTTGGCTCAATAGGTTCTTCAATAAGCAAAATATGCGTTATTGATCGGGTGAAAATCCACATTTGCTTCATGAGTGACCACTTCATTCCACAAAAAATAACTTTTTGGTGCGGTTTGCATGCCGGCGACGTTATTGGGCCATATTTTTTCGTCGACGATAACGATCGTTACGTTACTGTGAATGGCCAGCGTTATCGCGCCTTGATTACCGATTATTTTTGGCTCGAATTGGAAGATATGTAGTTGGACGACATGTGGTTTTAACAGAATGGGTCAGTTGATTGGCCGCCTCGTTCGTGCGATCTAACGCCTCTAAACTATTTTCTTCTGGCCTACATTAAGTCATTGGTTTATGCCAACAAACCGATGACATTGGAAGAGCTCAGAGCGAAATAGCGGCCGTTTCGGCCGAAATGTGTGGCCGAGTCATCGAAAATTGTGTCCAATGAATTAAGCGCTGTGTTGAATTCAATTCTAACATATATGTACTTCAAATAAATGAAAGATTTATTTTTCCGAAATTTACAGAGCTGCTTTAGCAAAGCTCTTAAATTTTCCTGCAAAGGAATATTTTATTTCACGTGAGTTCTTACATTTACAATATAGACTTACGTTTAGTATTTGATTCAATTTTAATATATTTTTAAATCCAAATTTGTTGTTTAATTTATTAAATATAGTGTGTCTTTTTACTTTAACTTGTTTAAGCTTAACTTTTATTAATTTTTGGAATTTGATCTCCGCATGAGATTTGTTCTTCCACAGACTTCAACAAAAAGAGAAAAGGCAAAGTGCCAAGATAAAAAAAAAGCGCCAAAAAAAGGCAATTAGAAAAGGTCGAATATATTTTAACTTTATGGTTTCAGTTGTCTGGTTATCGATGTCAGATTCGATGATTCAGTGAAGCCAAGTTCGCTTACACTCCCCCCTGGTAACTGAGTTAAGGGACTCAGGCTACCATCTTCCTCGAACTTGCCAACGTCCAGTACCGCTAACTTGACAGCCGGTCGGGTATATATACCAGCACTTGTTTGCACAACTGCGCTACGTACTATTCCATCTCTTCCAGGAAGTACTTTAAGGATCTTCCCCTTTGGCCATGTTTTTCTTGGATTATCTGGGTCAACGATAATCACAATATCACCTTCCTTCAGCTGCTTGAATGGTTTAAACCATTTTGTACGTCGAGTTAGATCTGGTAAGTATTCACGTATCCATCTGTGCCAAAAGGTTTTTGCGTACTTCTCGGCGGTCAGCCAATTTCTTCTTATTGCATGACCATCATCTAAGGATTCTTTACTCAGGCACTCTCGGTTAGGACAACCCATTAAGAAATGGTTTGGAGTAATTGCTTCACTGTTCTCACAATCGATAGGTACATAGGTAAGGGGTCGCGAATTCACAATACTTTCTACTTCCGCCATCATGCTCAATAATAATTCTTCTGAAGGGTTGCTAGTTGGTGTTATTTCGGCGAATGTTTGTTTGACTGATCGGACCATGCGTTCCCAACTTCCACCCATGTGGGGTGCTGATGGGGGGATAAAGTTCCATTTTAGTTCCAATTCGAATTCTCTAGCTAGTGCATTTTTATTAAGGTCTCGTATGGCCTGCTGCAACTCCTTGCTTGCACCTCGAAAATTTGTGCCGTTATCGGAATATACCTCTTTGGGCATTCCTCTCCTTGATACAAATCTCTTTAATCCCAATATACAGGAGTCGCTTGAAAGACTATGAACAATCTCAATATGAATCGCTCGCACGGTTAAACAGGTGAGTAGCATGCCCCATCTCTTATCTAAGCGTCTTCCAATCTTAACATACAATGGTCCGAAGTAGTCCACTCCTGTGTAGGAGAATGGCCTCATATAGGGTTGGAGTCGAGCATGAGGTAGTTCTGCCATTGATGGAGGCTGTGGAACGGCTCTTTTATTCTTGCAGTATTGACACCTTTGTTGAATTTTCTTCAGAACACGTCTTAGACTTGGAATAAAATACTGCTGGCGTAACTCGTTTACCACAGTTTCGTTGAACATGTGATGAAATTTGATATGATATTCATATACGATTAACCCAGTTATATAGTGGTCCTTTGGCAGGATGATTGGTCGTTTGGTTTCTAAAGGAACGCTCTCTATGGCATCAATACGTCCTCCGATACGGATCACTCCTTTTTCATCTATATAAGGTGAGAGTTTATAAAGAGGACTGGATTTGCAGATTTGAGCCACCTTTTGTGATGTTAAGACGGCAATATCATCTGGAAAACTTTCTTTTTGACATTGTTTGTATAAGAATCTCGCAGCTGCTTCTTTGTCATCAAGTATAAGCACAGTTGGGCTTTCTTTTTTCCTCCATTTCAGTACAAACAACTTGACAAATCGTAAAATGTACATAATGGTCCTTATAAGTCGTTTCCATCTTGAAAAACGATTGTAGTCTACTATATGTGGACAACACTTAGCTCTGATGTGTGTATAACATTCCTTTACCTCTTCGTTGCCCTCTTCAGTAGTTACAATTTTCGACTTATTTTTTGGAAAGATCAACGGATTTTGGTATAAAAGTGTTGGCCCTGTATACCATCGTCCAGAAGAGCTAAAGTCGTAGCTGAATTTATATTTTGAAGCATCGTCAGCAACGTTCTCTTTGCTAGGAACCCAATTCCAATTACTTGTTTCTGAATTCTCAAGTATCTCTCCAATACGTACCGCTACAAAGCTTTTATATTTTTTGCTGCTTGATTTTATCCAGCTGAGGACCACTTGAGAATCTGTCCAAAAGTTTAAGCTGTCAAAGTGTATAGTGTGACCATTGCGAATATAACTGGAGAGCCTGACTCCAAGTACAGCCGCCTCCAATTCCAGACGTGGTATTGAAAGGGTTTTAATGGGAGCTACCTTCGTCTTAGCGCAGATTAGTGAGCACTCTACTGCATTCTCGTTTGAAACTCTGACATAGGCTACCGCAGCTATGGCTTCCTCACTCGCATCCACGAAAATATGTAACTGAACACAACTCCCATCCCCGAATCGTAGATTATTAAGGTATCTTCTGTTAATTGAAACATTTTTTATTTTAGGAATTAGGTCCAACCACGTTTTCCACCTTTCAAATTGTTTTTCTTTGATCCTCTCATCCCAATCCACTCCTGAGCGCCAAACTTCCTGTAGAATAATCTTTAAATGAATGGTAAAGTTTGCAATCAGCCCCAAGGGGTCAAATATGCACATAAGCGCTCTCAACGTCTCACGTTTTGTGGGAACGCGTGTACCATTCATCACGTCTTGGTGCATTTTATTGCATTTGAATGTATAGATGAACGTATCAGTGACTGGAGACCACCACATACCCAGGAGTTTCTCGAATTCGTTCTGAATATTATCAGTAAAAGGCTTACTAGATCTTGAAGTTTGAGATGGCATTAAGGCATTTAAGACGCATGTGGAGTTTGAGACGAAATTTCGAATTTCAAAGCCGGCTTGCTTGTGAATAAATATAACTTCTTTTGCTAGGTTTATAGCTTCTTCTTCTGTTTCTGCACTGTCTAAAAAATCGTCCACATAGTGGTTTTCAATAATTGCCTTCGATGCTATTGGATATTGCATCTCAAATCTTCTAGCATTTTTGTTTTTAATGTATTGCGCGCAAAAAGGTGAACAAGTTGACCCGAAAGTCATAACTTGCATCTGGTACACCTCTATTATCCCCGTTTCGGTATTCCTCCACAAGAACCGTTGAGCATCTTTATCGTCATCTAGTATTTTAATTTGGTGGAACATCTCGCGTATATCTCCCGATATTGCGAACCGCCTTTCTCGAAATCGAAAGAGAACCGATGGAAGCTCTGGTACGTTATCTGGTCCTGTCATTAGAAAAGAATTAAGGGACATTCCTTTGACTTTCGCTGCCGCATCCCAAACAATGCGTACTTTTTCTGGTTTATTGGGGTTTATGACGGGAAAAATTGGCAGATACCAGGTCCGGGATGTGATACTATTTACCTCATCTAGGTTCAGCTTCCTAGCATAGCCCTTTCTCACATAATCCTCAATTTGGTCAGACAGTCTCTTTAATAATAGTGGTTGGTTTGAAAGTCGTTTTTCGAGGCAGTGCAATCTATTTTCTGCCATGGCTTTGGTGCTTGGGAGAGAAATATTTTGATATTTCCATAATAGTGGGACGGCATATCTATCACCTAAGAAAACCGTTTTTTCATCCAAGATCTGAACTGCCTTATAATCCTCGTCTGATAATAATTTTTGCTTTATTGGTTTAGTACCTAAGCTTTCTAATGTAAAATAGTGCTTGACGGTTTCATGAATTTTCGAATCGATTTTTTTTTGACAATCGCAAAGATGGATGTTAACATTTGCATCCGAATTGTTTGTAGTTTCAACACCGGCTGAAACCGCACCGAAGAGAGCCCATCCCAATCTGGTTTTGATGGCAACTGGCTGAGAACCATTGCCCTCTCGAGTTTTAAGTGGTATACCTAGTTTACAATGTTGTAGACCTAGCAATATCTGCGGCTTTGCATTCCAATAAGATTTAATTGGAAGTCCTCTCAAGTGACTATATTGCTGCATCAGGCTGCATGTATCGACGGACTGTCTCGGAAGCTCTAAGGACCTAACAGTGTGTGTATTTGGAAGCGAGAATTTTTGATTAGTTCCTTGAGCTGATATCTCAAAAGTTATTCTCATTGACGATTCTTCAAGTCTATGAGTGTTGGCGGTCCATCTAAGACATAAGGGATCATTGTCACCTTTGGCATTGAGTGCAAGTGCCAATTCTTCATCAATAAGGGTAACTGATGATCCATCGTCTATGAAAGCGTAGGTATCAATAGATTTCTTGTCATAGTGTAATTTGACTGGAATGATTTTAAAGAGAATAGATGAAACATCTGGGCGAAGAGTTGTACCACTATAATATACATTGCTTTGGATGCCACGGCTTGTACTTGGCTGGCTTTGGCTTGTACTTATACCGCCATTGCTCCTCACGTTCAGCTGAGCTTCGTTCTTATGCAGAAGTGCATTATGTCGATAAGTGCATCCATCAATGCCGCATAATTGTGACGACAAACAGCGACGACTTCCATGGCGACGTAGACAGGTGCGACAGATGTAATTTCGCTTAACTATTTTCCATCTGTCTTCGAGAGACATTTTTAAGAATTGTCCACATGATGAGAGCATTTTACAGTCATGATTGCAAGCCGGGCACCGTTTCTCATCTTGAGGTTTAGTTTCTTTGTGTATATTTACAATGGCTTTTGTTTTCCTATTCGTCATTTGCTCCAACGAGGATGGGATTGTTAATGTCACTTCTGACGCCGCTTTTGCCAACTGTGCAAGCCAATCATTAAAGACTGACAAATCTACACAACTTACAGTTTGCTTGAAGACACCCCAGTTCAGTTTGATTTGCACCGGCAGCTTATCAACTAACTCTTGGAGTAGGCTAGGATTGTTTAGATAGGTGGATAAACCGGTTACTTCCATAGTGCGACACATATTGTCTACTTCAAGCGAGAAGTTTACCATTGTCTCTAATTTTTCGTACTTAGGCCCAGGCGAATTTCTTATTTTGCCTAAGAGAGAGTTAATTATTATTTCAGGCCTTCCAAACAACATAGTAAGCGTTGAGATCACTTGATCGACTTGATCGGGGTGGAGGAGTCTAAAACGCACCGCTTCCAGGGCCTTTCCTCTCAGGCATCGTTGAAGACGAATCATATTCTCATAGCTACTAAAGCCACAGGCATGTGTTGAATTTTTCCACCAACTTATGAAGAGCGGCCACTCTTCTGGATTGCCGGAGAAGATCAGCTGATCTTTTGACATAACTTGCCTAGCTGCAATTTGGGATTTATTGATCGATACCTCACCCTTCGCGTCACCTTGGGTCTTGAATCTCTCTCTGTCTCGTGGCAAACTACCTAGCCATGAGTCATAGAAATCAAATGGAATATTTTTACCTTCTCGTCCAGGCCTCTCATCTGGAAAAGTCGCTTTGTTTACCCATTCCTTAACACGATTTTTGTCAACACACTCAACGCTAGTAGAGTCTAGTTCGTCGTCCGAGTTGAGCTGTTCGAGTATGGCATATTTTTTATCGATGTAATCTCGATCGCGTTTTTCTTGAAGCTTTCGTTCTTCCTCAAGTCTTTTCAATTGTATTTTGACCATTTTAGCACTGGATGTTGTCTTAGAAGAATTGCCTTGTGATGATTTGCTGTTTTTACTTTTAGTTGATGGAACTCGAATGCATATGCCTCGCGGAACCTTTGGAGTTTCTAAGGTAGCACCCTTCGGCGGTAATTCTAGATCAGCGCTTGGAGCACCAGTATTATGTTGGGAATTATTTTTAGATTTGGAATTGTGAACTTCTTGTAACTGAATAACACATGTACTGCAATGCCAATCTACATTTTCTACGTCTTGCGAAACACCGACGCATGTAAAGTGGAACCAACTTTCGCAAGTACCACATTCCACCATCGGACCCTGACTGTCAGGGGCGGAGCAGTTTTTGCAATTTTGAGCTTCAGGATTGTGAATTCGCGACCTAAGTCTACGACTACGAGATTTAGATATATCTGACATGTTGACTTACCTTGCACAAATATCGATTGTGATAAGACGAAACTAGGTGAGAGATTATGAAGCTAATTAAGATTTTGTTGGTCTCAAAATGTTAAAGCTGATGGTTATTTTTGAGTTGATATATATAATCAGGTACTACCGGTGTGTTTAGGTTATGTTACGATGACCATGTGATTATATCGCCATGGTTAAACGAAAATTTAAGTTTATGTTGAATTCAATTCTAACATATATGTACTTCAAATAAATGAAAGATTTATTTTTCCGAAATTTACAGAGCTGCTTTAGCAAAGCTCTTAAATTTTCCTGCAAAGGAATATTTTATTTCACGTGAGTTCTTACATTTACAATATAGACTTACGTTTAGTATTTGATTCAATTTTAATATATTTTTAAATCCAAATTTGTTGTTTAATTTATTAAATATAGTGTGTCTTTTTACTTTAACTTGTTTAAGCTTAACTTTTATTAATTTTTGGAATTTGATCTCCGCATGAGATTTGTTCTTCCACAGACTTCAACAAAAAGAGAAAAGGCAAAGTGCCAAGATAAAAAAAAAGCGCCAAAAAAAGGCAATTAGAAAAGGTCGAATATATTTTAACTTTATGGTTTCAGTTGTCTGGTTATCGATGTCAGATTCGATGATTCAGTGAAGCCAAGTTCGCTTACACGCTGCATTCGTGCCCGAGGTGGCCATATATGAACGAAGTTGAGTTCTATTCATAAATGTTTTGATTGTACTTCAAGCCGATAATAAAGTTTTTATTTAAAAAAAAGAGTTGTCAAGTCTTTATTGGAAACCCTTTTATAAAACGCATTCTTGTGTCCACTTATTTCATTCTCGTTCGGGTGGGCAAGTCATTCAAATTAAAAATAACTGCATTTTGCTCCCATTTACCTTTTTTCATCACTCTTGATCAAAAACTGTTTGCAACTTCCTCCATATGGTGCACTTTGTGGCTGACTTTTTTAACCTTTTATGTGAACCAGTATTGAAAATAGAAAGAAACCAACACCTAAATTGACAACGTCATATTTCAGTTCAAGAAATTGGTCTACAGTGCCTTCGACAAGCAAAAAACTTAAACAGATATACAACAGGTCATTCAACAAAGAAAATAACGAATACAGAGGAGTATACTCCAAATTTAAATGCACCAATACCATGTTCAACTAGGCAGTAAAACATCATCAATAACCCCAACCAAGAAAGCCGAAGATTTCGCCAAACACTTTGAGCAAAATTTAAAGTATCGCCCACCCAATCACATTCCTGAATTAATCGAATAAGTCAAAAACTAGTATGAAGAAGTTGCAGTGTACAACACCAGAGTCACCACCTTTACTGAGGGCAGATCCATTAAATGGAGATGCCTTTACTTCCTTCGAGGAAGTGAGTGACATCATCCATGGAGGAATTTTAAGAAATCAACAGGAAACGACAGAATTTCTTACTTTGTGATTGAGAAGATCTAGCCATTCTCCTGCTGACGAGTATCTTTAATAACTCCATAAACAACAGTTTCTTCCTCAAAACTGTTACATATGTAGTTCTGCTTGTACCGAAGAAGACGAAGCGGACGAGCATCGAATAATATTGACCACTTTTGCTGCTTCGCTGTGTGAGCAAGATTTTGGAGGGGCTTATCATGAATTTCAGTATGGTTTCAGATGAAGACACTCCATTATCATCCCGCGGCTCAACAAGAAGGAGACGACAGTCTTCTGAAATCGAAAGCTTGGCTAAAAGGACTTGAAATTGTCAGGTCCTGAACTACTTGAACACTTGGTGAGAATAATCAGAAATGTTCTTACCCATAGACTTTTGGATGTATAGCAAGTAATATTCGACAAAAAAAAGAGGATCAGCGCTAGAGCAATACAAGGATACAAGTTAGGCCCCATACTTTTTAACATATAAAAAGCTGACCAGCCCACTATCATCCCAGGGAAGAAAACGAAGCTGTATGCCGATGACTTTATGCAACATCTCTTTTACCGGAAATTGCTGCCAGGAGAGTAGAGAATCACATAAGAAACTTGTGGGACCTACTACCTCAAATAGGGACTTAAAATAAACAGGTATTAGAGCGAACTCATCTGCTTCAGAACGCCGGCTTACGCCTTCCCCATTTGGTGTACGATTTCAGCGACGTGTATGAAGAATATCCAACTTTTTGAAAGAATGGTAGACGTATTTTGTTTCGATATCGTTGATTAAATAAAGTAAAACAAAAGAGTTGGTTGTCTGTAAAGTCGGTTTACGGACGATAATTTTACGTGATAACGTCATAAGAAAACATTGATGGCAGCAACACCAACATACAGCCCGTTAACTCATACCCACAAAACCTCTAGTTAAATCGACACACACACACCCCAATATCTATATCTACTTTCTACTTTAACAAAACTCCGCCTATTTTGCATTTCTTTTTCTTTTTGAATTTTAGTTGAATTATTTTGGGAATTTTCGCCAGTTTTTTTTCATGTTCGCCTCGTGCTTGAGATCGATTTTGGGTGAAAGAACAACAGTATCGCATGATTTTTGGTTTTTCGTATGTGTCTCATCGATTTATAAGAAGTTATCACGTCAAAAAGCATTGGATTTGAGTAACGACCAAAAGTCATGCGATTATTTCATCAAAGGTTTCCTCATGATTCCTGGTGATTCTGTTTCCTATTAGAATTGGAATGGCTTTTTTAATATAATAACGGTTTTTTCTTCATTCTTTGAAATCAGTGCGATTTTTAGAAATTAAAATATATTTTAGTCCTGTGGATAAGATATGATTTATGATAACTTATAGGTTTTGTTCGCAGATAATTCCTAACGACACCTCCAATTGGAAAAAAAACTTTATAATTCCAATAAGATTTGATTTGCCAATTTAATAGAATTGAAGCCCAAAAAGTCTGAACTTCTAAAACAACCTACCCAACTCCAATCATAAAATTTCATTACGACTTTATTCGGCAAAGTTTTGTGTGCTCTCTTGCCAGAAAGCCCCACCAACAATAATCCCTTCTCATTAATTAGTTCCACCTGATTGACTCCTATCTAAAGAAGGCACTTGTCTGCCTCTTCGGCTATTAAGTCCTCAGGACATTTCTAATACCACATAATCCAATTTTCCCAATCAAAGAAGAGGGAGAACAACAGAAAAAAAATACGTCTCCCAATCGGCATTCAATTTCATTTCCCGCAGACGACCAAGGATGGCGAAGGATGGAATCAATGCTCCCTCGATCCAAAGGATTAACGCCGGAACGATTCTAAAGCGAGTCGAACAATTGAACTCCAGACGATATCAGGTTCACTGAAGTTCCTTCCTTCCCTTCTTTATACTGATTCCCTTTCACATATACACACTCCTATTTGCCCGATTTTGGAAATGTGTTTTTTTATAGAATGAATTTAATTTTTTTTTTTTTTTTGTTCATCCGGCCTTGTATTTTGCGATTAAGTCATGACACTATGGCCGGTTGGGACTTAAGCCTCTGGCTAGCTACAGCTTACAGCTGAAAGGAAAAAAAATCGCGTGCAAGCATCGCATAAAGCGGTGATGAGATGATTTTCCACTTTTTATCGATTCATGCAAAACACAAATTAATAACCATCGTTCTAGAGATGTGCTCTCGATAACAATCATGTTTCCTTAAAGTCGATGAAAGCCATACAACATCCATCGATTACATTATTATTGGTTAAGGGAAACGCACTGCTCTTCCTTCGTGTCAAGTTAATGATTTATTCGGGCAATTTTGCCTCAATATATCCAGGTTCCAGGAACGTTACATTTCGTTACAATGTTCGGCGTTTGCCAGGAAAGTAGGTTGGTTATTTTTTCAATATGAAACTCATCTTTGGAATAAACAGAAAAAAAAACTAAAATTGGATTAAGCCAATTGTTTTGTGAATGACCAGCGTGCGGCAGGTAACAACCACACACAAAAAAAAAGAACATTTACGACATACAAAAACACACTCGAACTTTTATTTGAACACGGATTTCTGCCTTTTCCTGCACCACAAACGATGCATATTCAGCTGTGGCTTTCCGACCACTAAAGAGTGGTTTGGTAGTGGCTTTAGGTTTTGGCAGCAACTCAAATTTATTTTTGCAGTTCAACAGCCATTGCTGGTCAAAAGGACTTCACCATGGAAACTATTTAATTGGGAGTTGGAGCTTGGAGCACCAAAGTATGTAATATTTCGGATACGGTTTTAGTTTTGTGCCATAATCGAATACTTGTGGTAGGAATTGGATCGGACGGTTTTGAGGTCGTTGTATCTAGTTATTGCATTCGCTGTTTAATTTTGAAACTACTTTGACCGGAACCTATTGTGGTTTATAGATTTAAAAATATCCTTCTTCCTGTTCATTCTAGGTTGTTGATTATGACTTTAAGGAAGTGTTAGCCAAGAAAACGCTTGTATATGGTTTGTTTTAAATTGGGACAAGAACAGGAATAACGATCTTGACAACATTTTATGTTTTATTTAATTTTTGGCTTAAAACATTATGAATTGGCTTAGTAACGTTGTTGATTCCATGGCAAAGAATCACCGAAATTCATTAATAATGCTCAAAGTGAACTTCTTGTGGATTGCATCGATAACCAAGGGGCACGCTTAGTTACTGAATAGTTGTGGGGTCTTCTCTGTGACAAAATGACAGTCATATAAGTGTACAAAATTGAGTCGCCAATACTTCTCGGGAACTGAAAAAAACGCAAAAATGGTCCGCTTGTGCAACTAAATTCTAATTGCTAAGAAGTTACTTGCAACTTCTGTGTGGTCAGTTTTAAATGTTTCAAAATAGTTCCTTGTAACTGAAGAGCAACTAAATTTGGTTACTTATAAGTTTGCTTTGACCGAACTGTAACTGAATTTTAAGTCACAGTTCAGTCTGGCAAAACTTAAATGTGACTGAGTAATTAGTACCTGTGAAGTTTTTTGAAACTTAATTGCAACTATGGGATGGTTGCAGTTAAGTTTTTTTTTTATTTTAATGTCACATGAAGTTATATTCTTGTTGCAAATCAGTAGTTTTTAATTTTTTATTATTTATTATTATTCATTTTTGAAACCAAATATGATGAACGTACATATTATCATAAAAAGGAGACTTCAAACTTTTACAGTTGCAAAAATTAAACGTCAAACTAAGACTGATATTTTCATTCGAAATGAATAAGTAGTGAACTTAAATAATTGTTTTTTGATGTTTTCGCAGTTTTATTTTGAAAACGCTCGCAGTTGTTTCATAAAATACACCTTGCTACCCCCTTCAAAATAAATGCGCTTACAAAATTCATCAAATTTAAAATATTTTTAACCAATTTTGACTTTGTCAACTTTTGTTCTTAGTGTTTTTACCCAAAAATTCTTAAAATTACGTTTTCCCATGTTATTTAATTTTTGGAACTTTGCTTTATTAATTAAAAAAAAAAAGTTCATTTATTATTTTAAAGAACACAGATTATTTAATATCATGTTCATTATGGCGAATGTTTGTTAATTTTAAAAAAATATGGCCGATGGCACGTGGTTTTTTAGTAACCTCACAGCAACTACTTATTTTCTATAAAAAGGGTTGCCAGCTTATGCGGTTTATCACAACCAAAGTTTTATTTGAACCCTCAAACATAATTTTCATTTAGAAATGCAAAATAAAATAAAAAAAAATGTATGCAAAATAAAATCCAAGACCTGGTCGCACAAACCTATACTACTAAAGAAATTGGATAAATAAATTAACTGGGTCCCATAAAATTGCAGTTCGAGCTAACAGTATCTCTTTTGAGAATACAATTTCAGAGCAAATGAGTGACATTTGGAACGAAATACACTACTCCGCCTAAAATATTCGTCCTTCATCTGTCAAGCTATGAAGTGCCAAATTCCATTCAAGGATGGCTACGATGTCGATGGATTAAAATACATCTTAAATATCAACAAAAATCATTTTTAACCGGATAAAGGCATAATAATCCTAACAAACCTACTCAAAGCAAAGCGAACTACCGAACCAAACCGAACTGAGTTACTCCAAAACATCGCATGAAAAGTATTCACCGATTTTGGTTCAAACCGAGTTGGTCAAATTTTTTTTTTGCTATTTTGAGGTTATTTTTCTTTTTACATAATACTTACACCTTTTTATAGTGGCTTGTTTCAAGGGTTGTAAGTACATATTTTTTCTGATTGTGCTTAATTATAAAATGTTGGCAAGCCTAATTGTGCTCATTTTTCATCATGACCATTATAAGTAACACAAAAACTTCTTTGAAATCTATCAGCAACTAATAATATAAGACAAATAAATGGTTTCTATCGCCATCCTAGTCAGTCGTTATAGAATATCTTAGAAAATGCAGTAAGTAGAATATCGAGATTCCATTTAAATGTTACCTCTCAATAACCAATCAGAAACTGAAAAATAAAATGAAATATCAAGAAAAGGTGTTTTGTTATCGTTTAGAAACTGAAAAAAAAATAAAACCAATTTGTAACCTTTTAGGAACTTAATAGTGACAAGAGATGCCTGTTTCGAAATTTTGTATTCCTTTTATTTCTTCTATATCCGTCTTGCTCTGTAAATCTCTCAGTGACCGTTTAGTTACCAAAAAGATAGAATAGATGTCACACAAATATTATTAATGAAGCGTTTTGTAACTGAAATAGTTGGAACTACTCTGTGATCGCTCTGTAACTTAATAGTAACTACATCGGTTTTGTGAAACTTTTTATCTTTATCCTTCATCGACTGATCCAATCTTAACTAATTATGTTTCTAAAGAGTCACGCCAAAATAGCAGAAGTCGGCAGTTGCTAAGCTGTTTCAAATTTTGTTACAAAAACAGATTATTTAGAATTGTGTTGCGTTGAAACTTACGTGTAACAGGTTAGTAACTTGATTTATATGAGTTGCATCTCAGTTTTCTGAAACATTAAATATTACGTTACAAAAGAGAAGTTGCAGAAGGCAAAAGTTGCAGAACGGTTTCAATTTTAGTTACAAAAACAATTTTTTAAGAAATGAGTTGCATTGAAACTAATGTATACCTGGTTAGTAACATGTAGGCCATATGGCCATTATTTTTGAGTTGCAGATTATTCCCACAGTGACCTTAATGTAACAGATATACAACTTAAATAATTCATAAGTTTTTGAAATAATTAAGAAACCTCTGAGGAACATCTGAGGAACTACGGTGATTCGGAAAAACTTCTGAGCAACGCGTGAGCAACCAATTTTTTTAAATCTCTGGTTGCACAATTCAAATGTGTGCCACTCGGGTAGCTACAATTTAGTGATAGATTTTTAAATACATCAACGGGTGCCCTTATACTTGGACCAGTAACCAAAGTCACCTTCGACGAAGTTGGCGATTTGATCAATAATTCCAAAAAAATATAAACGCCATTCGTTCAGTCAAATATTTGGTCCATATCACTCAGGACTGTCACCTAGGAGCTTCAGGATATAATCGACTGCTTCGCCAAGGAGAGAAACGTACCTTATTCTAACTTTCAAAGCTATGGCTTTTACACGTATCCGACTCTGAAAAAATAATAAAACTATCTAATGACCAGAGGTTATATTCTTCACAGCGCCCCATTATTAACTTTGGATTACTTCCATTTTCTTTTAGGGATCTACGCAACGTGATGATCATGATGGGCAACGTTTATTATGCCCCTTAAATGAGCTCGATCTCTAGCTTACTAACTCTAATTTCGCAACGCAAGCAGTAGAAGATTTCCTCTTTCAAGTCGTTCCATCGAAGGTGAGGTCTATCTTGCTTTTAACTCCCTCAGGTATGGCGTCCAAGACTTTGTGCGCTGGAGCGTTGACGTTCATCCTCTCCGCATGGCAGTGTCATCTGGGTAGGGGTTCCGTATCACCTTTTTAAGCACAATATTTAAACAGCTAACACGACATGACATTGCGTCACCCTTTTTTAACCCTGTGGTGGTGTCGTAGGTAACTCTACCAGAGTTGGTAGATTTTAAATTCTTGGGTTTTCCAGGTCTAAGACCGCCTTGATAAGGACCTATTATTCCTTCATCAAACGGCTTAAGACGTTCACATAAAACGCTAGACAGGTTCTAATAGGCGGTCTTAAAGTTGGTGCACAGTAGTCGACCTTCCTTTTAGTGGATCAAGCAGGTGGTAATTAGATTAAAAACATGACTTCGAACTGGCTGGGCTTCATTCGTCGAAAATAGTTTAGTTCCAGAAATCTATGACAATCCTGGATAAAAGAGCAGCAACATAAAAATATATCTCCCGGAGGCACCAAATAATTCTCAATGTTTACACCAAGAAAGTGTCTTGACTTCTTAACTCTATTGGAATACTTGTCTAACTGTCTGAAGATCTAACAGGGAATCAGTCAGTCTTGACGTGCGGTAAGACCGGGAAAGCTTAATAAAACCTTGAATACATTTATGCTTTTCACAGATTTAGATGAAAAAGAATCCTGGGATCAGAAATAAAACAAACAGTGCACACAGGCCTCAGCCGGTATTGTCATTTTTGAGTTGAGTTTCTGAGCAACCTGTCATTTCGGCAAAATAACGAAAAACAATCTTAAATCGAGAGGGCCTGTCAACATTTTTGAGGTAAGTCTGCCAAAACCATTTGCGGATCCGAAGAGTAAAGCCGGAAGTATTAACAATCCTTGATTTTTTAAAATAACTCTGTTGGAAAATTGAAGTAGAAGTAGGTTATAAATTAGAAAATACATGGCATCATAACTAAGTCAACATGAAGTATCTTTTTTTCGGATCACGTTTCAAAATGTGTTCCAGTGAAATACAACACAAATTAATGACACATTTTATTTTGCAAAAAAACAGAAACACCTCTTTTAAGTTTCTTCTTTTATTTCGGCTTTCAACCTCACTCCTCAGCCGTAATCCAATGATCGAATTAAATAATAATCCCTTACCAAATCCCAAATAATATCATTTCACACCTCATAAAGCCCTCCTTTAGAGTATTTTTTTTTTATATATACCAAGCTAGACAAAAGCCATAAAGAGAATACGTCTTTGTCTGCGTATTTCTCCCGCAGGCCGTCCAATAAAGAGTCCAACGGATTCCGATAAAAATTATGAAAATGACTTAATTCCGCTGAATTGATCTCAGCTTTGCACCACCACCACCGACACGGTCATCATCATCACCAATTGATTGCCCTAAACGTCTTCGTGCATATTAAAGTTAAAGGGCTCTCGTAAACAAGCTCCATACCCAGAGAACACGCATTCAGCACAAAAGTTTCTTAATCAACGCTCGAATATACCCATCTATCTCCTAGGACGCTAGAACGACACAAAAAGCAACAACAAAACTAGCAGCGCAATAATAATAACTTTGGATGATAGTCAAGGGCACGCTTGTCCCTGTAATCAAATCCCCTTTCAGAGCGTACGGCGGCATATCAAATTTTGTTACCGCATTTCGAGGCAAAGAAACTCCGGACTGGTTTTTATATATGAAAAAGGTCCAGCCAGCCAGCGGCCATCCCTGTGTGATGTGTGCGCGGTCGCATAAACACTGCACATACATTTAAATATGGTCCAGGCACAGGCAGGACCAAAGTTGCCCCAAGAGTAGATCAGAAAGTGCACCACAACCTCATATAAGGAATGCGCGCTTTACGAGCGCAAATTATTTATCGCTCTTATCCACTCTTAATGGTGACCAATAAATCGCCTTAAGTAGATAAGGAGGATTCATTCCCTGGGCTCGGAATTGAACATATGAGAGGTATGGATCGCGTTTGGCCACAATGCGGCGTTGTTAGCCACGAATGGACGCTGGACACATGGTCTGGCAGCAGCGGCCGCAGACGGGTGGACAACATACGACGTCCTCTCTTGTGACATTCTGCTTGGGTACTTGTCATCTTAATTAAGCCAACAACAGGAATTATTAGAGATCGCTGTAGCGAGTTCTAACTTATGACCAGGATCAGATTTGCTAATTGGGTTGAGTGTGATTTGCAGCTTGTTGTATGATCAGCGCAACGATACAGTTTTTTTCTTTGTGAGTTATTTGTTTTTCAATTTTTGAATAATAAATCTCTAAGCTTAAGCTTCTCAGTGGAGCTGTCAGATGTACGGAATTCAAGGCGACATTCTGAAATGGTATTCTTTTGGCCTTCTGCCAACGACAACCGGTTGAAGAGGTAAAATTACGAAACAGAGAGCCATTCTAGAAGGTCAAATATCTTTCCCCTGCCAAAGTCATCAGAAGATGATGATTTTTCTATTGGAAGCCAATGGTCTTCTATCTGGAATTTCATTCATTGGCTCAAGATGATTCTCTATCTTGTTACCTCCAACTTGAAACTATTCACTTCTTGAAATATGGTCGAAAAGTTTCCCAAAATCATTTCAACTAAAAACCCAACAATTTTTCAAAGACGAATTCAAAACAATCTTTGTGAAATCCCACTTCTGAGATAACCTCTTCACATTCGCAGATTTGAATCTGGCTATTCGCAGAAATGCCTGCAGACAAACTTGTTTCCCGAAATAAATATGATCTGTTAACTTCAAAATAATTGAAAGCGATACTTTCTCGGATAGGATCATCAACGAACGATATGATCCAATATCTTCCTCCAGGCTCTGACCTGGTACACTCAAAATTTGCCGTCGTCGATTGGCAATCTGTGATAAAAACCTACCAAGTTAATTATAATCTCACGAGTCGATAATAGCCTCTCTTTAGTGCCTTTGCCAAGGTGCAATAACCCATTCCTTCCATCAACCCGCGCTCACGCACTCATAAGGTCCACCATCAGGAGATGCAGAGCACTCCATATCACAATTTATTATTAATTTCAACCAAAAAATCCTAAAGCAGATCAATCAGATATCAAACACTTACAGTGGATGGGAGACCCACAGGGGAAAGGGGATGAGCAGAACTGTAGGGTTACGAGGATATCCAGAGAGGTTATCGCGCGAACCCGTCCTCAAAACGCACAATACCAATTTATCTTGGCTAAAATCATATTGGCCGCAAAAGAAGCATTCTTTCAGTATCTCTCAGCACTGGCACTCCCTTGGAGCCCCACCTCTTTTTCTTTCTGTGTGCCACAAGAGACAGCCGAAAATAATTGAAGCACTTCGCACAAGCAGTGCGACCATCCGCACTTGGCTATATGGACTTGGACTGGAGCGGAGAGGTCGACAACAATGTGGAATGAAAATTGCACCTCTAACAATGCCAGGCAAACTACAATCTGTGCAACACCTTCTCGATGCTGAGCCGCCACCGCACCAAGATTCACTTGGAGCTTATTACAAGCCACTTGTGGTCCGCCACCACCGACGCTGCCGCCATTCCATGTGCAAACCTTATTTATGCCCAATGTACAGTTTTTTGTTATTGAGAAAATAACCTACGTGAGGTGAGGCCATTCAAATTGGGAGGGAGTGAAATCTCTTTTTTCCTGGGATTTCCAGGATGAGATTCTGCATCAGCGCGCAGATCTCTTGATACCTTGCCAGTGTATATGATGACCATCATCATCATCATTTTCATCTTATTCTTCATCGCTACATGGAACAGCTTGAGAGCCCATTGTGTGTTCTCGGGAATCTCTGAAACAAGTGCTAAGAAAAAACGTAAGAAGATGGTATGTTTATGTTGGAAGAGTTGGTTAGTGTTACCATCGGTTAGTTTTTTTTTTCACAGAACAATTTGTTTGTTCAAAGTGTGAGATTGATTTATCCGCTCCAACAATAGCTTTATAAAGTTTATCCAGTCTTTGCGGCAGCCATGTTTCTTTTCTTAATTTTTCTTAATGAAATAAAATTTTTAAATGTTTTTGACGTAATAACGTCTTATAAATCGATGACAGACTACAAATTAATACGAAATAACATGACCCATGCTGATAATCCTGATAAGATTCATGCTGATAATGCTGATAAGAAAAGAGACGCACGCTGCGATACTGTAGTTCTTTCAACCAAAATCGATCGCAAGCACGAGGCGAACATGAAAAATAACAGGCGCGAATTCCCAAAATAATTCCACTCAAATTCAAAACGAAATACAAAATAGGCGGAGTTTTGTTTAAGTAGAAACTAGATGAGAGGGTTTCTGAGTGTGAGTTAACGGGCTGTATGTTGGTGTTACTACCATCAATGTTTTCTTATGATGTTCTTCTTCTTAGGTGGCGCTACGGTCCGGGGTGGACATGGGCCTCAACCAACAAGCTTTTCCAGCCAGCTTGGTCCCTAGCTAGCTGTCTCCAGTTTCACACGTGGAGTCGGTTGAGGTCCTCTTCCACTTGTGTGCGCCATCTGAGTCACGGTCTTCCTCTACTGCTCCGTCCTTCTGGAGTGGATTCGAAGATTTTCCGGGCCGGAGCACTGATGTCTATCCGCTCTATATGACCCAGCCATCTGAGACGTTGAATCTTTACTCTTTCGGCTAGATCTGTGTCGCTGTACAGCCGGTAAAGTTCTTCATTGTATCTTCTTCTCCACTCTCCGTTTATGCATATGGGACCAAAAATCAGCCGGAGAATCTTTCTCTCGAAACAGCCTAAAGTGTCCTCATCCGCTTTTGACAGCGTCCATGCGTCTGCACCATAGAACAGGACTGGGATGATGAGGGTGAGGTCTTTACCAACCATGACGGAACAGCGTGCGTTTTCCATCGTCATTTTACACAGGCGGACGAGTTTGGCAGGGATGTTAAAACTGCACATTGCTCTATATAACTCGTCTCTATAAATGCTGTCATATGCGGCTTTGAAGTCGATGAAAAGGTGGTGGGTATCGATTTGAAGTTCTTGAGTTTTTTCCAAGATCTGCCATAATGTGAATATTTGATCGATAGTGGACTTTCCTGGCCTCAAACCGCACTGATATGGACCTATCAGGTTGTTGACGAATGGCTTTAGGCGTTCACACAATACAGCAGAAAAGATCTTGTAGGCGATGTTGAGGAGACTGATACCCCTATCAGTCGGGCAAATTATGCTGAGATTCCGTTCATCGGGCATGCTTTCTTCTAACCATATCTTGCTCATGAGTTGATGCATACTTATAGCCAAGTCACCGCCTGCAGCTTTAAAGAGCTCGGCAGCTAGGCCATCGGCTCCGGCGGCTTTGTTGCTCTTAAGTTTAGATATAGCTAGCTTTATTTCATCCAGATCTGGTGGTCGGAATTGTTGGTCTACTCTGCCCAGATAAAGTGGACCATTCTGCCTGACAGCGGAATTCGTTTCGTCATCGCCGTTATACAGTCTGCAGAAATGGTTTTTCCATATTCTTAGCATCGACTGCGATTCCACTACGATGTTCCCTTGAACGTCTTTGCAAGCTTCAGTTCGAGCTCTGTACTTTTGACAGTTTCTTTGTACCTTTTGGTAAAACTTTCGAACTTCATTCCTGTAATAACAGCTCTCCATTTCTTCGAACGCGCGCTTCTCATGTTCCCTTTTTTTCTTTCTGAGAAGGCAGTGTTCCTCTTTTCTCTTCTGCTCGTAGAGAGCACGGGTAGTTCTGGTCCTTCTTTGCAGCGCCGCCTTGTATGCTTCTTGTTTAGCTGCGTGTGCTTGCCGACACTCATCATCAAACCAGGGTTTCCTTTGGAGGTTATTTGAGACTTCTTATGATGTTCAAAGGGTAGATATGTGTGTGGGTACAAGCACCCGCAAATCACCCCTGTCTATCAACTCCTTCTCTCACCTCCACGTGGTGAACATCGGGTGCCTAGTACCTCAACTGGAGATTGGGTTTAAACCCCTTTGGAAGGTTGTTGGTGGCAGCAAACGAGAGAGTGGGGGAGGAGTATCACCACTAAGGCACTACTCCTTGCATCCAGGCGGCAGCGGAAAAATTCTCTAGATGGAATCAACGGTGGCGTCTACAGTTCCAGTAAGGTTGAACTACTTAGTGAACACCTTATATGGGCTACTACGACGTTTTCGGAGCTCAGGCCTATAAGGAGCGATTTATCCGGCTCTTCGTCCTTGGAGTCACAATAAGGACCTGGTCCTCCAGGTTGGGGGATGTACCGTCGGGGTAACTTCCCGACCACACCAAAAACAACTAGTTGCGAAGCAACAACAAGTCTCGGATACGAACGGATTCTTATGACGATATCACGTAAAATTATCGCCCATAAGCCGACTTTACCGACAACCAACTCTTTTTTATTATATAAATCGAAATCCATCAAATCAAATTATTCAGATTATTGCCGCAGGAAATGTGCTTTTTTTCTAAATAAAAAGTAGCCTATTATTCAATTCAGCACCTCATTCAGCTACCTAGCAAATATCATCCAAATTCTTCAAGTCGTTAAGGTGTGATTGTGGAACAAATATCCCAACATAAAACTTTAAGTTTTATAAGTCGGATTCTGGTTTCTAGTTAATGCGCTTAAAAAATTGTTATTTTTGAAATTTCGTTAGTCCTTAAATAAGATGGATATTCAAGTATTCCAGTCTAGGAACATGAATGACTTACATTTTAGAACTTTTGCGTTTTTGAGATAACCTTCATGCAAAGTCAAATATCCTTCTGGTTTTAATTGCAATTGGTCAATCTGTTCCTGAGAAAACTTACAAATTAAATACCAGTTCTATGGAAGGCACTTTCTTAGTACTACAACTACAATAACACCTTAACCATTTTACTTGAAGCATTATATAGACGTGGAAACAAAATATTCTTAAGAGTTTAAGTGCATTCTAGTTTTTATTTATGTTTGTCCACTTCTTTTAAAAAAGTTTTAGCACAAACAGAAAACATTAATCTGGTCACCCTGCATCAAAGCCATACCTCGAATCAAACCTCGCTCAGCCTGTCAGTCTGTCTGTCTGTCTCTGTCTCCTCATTGCGCCCGTGGAGAATCGCACCCTGTATCGTCCCGCATCCCACCGCACTGCTCATTTTTTCCGTAAATATGTACCTTGCCAAGAAGTAAATGTCTTAATTCCCGCCACTATTATACTGGCAGGCAAGACACTGGCTTCAGTCGGGCTATAACCTGCTATAACACTTTGGCGTATGTAAAGATACACATTGGGCATCGGCAACAGCAACTCCATCATCATCATCATCCTTCCTCTCGACGACGCTTGGCTTAGCCTCTGGTGGTCCACATATAGAGCGCAATACAGCCTTTCGATTCATGTCCCCCCTCCCATATCCGCGTCCGGGCATTGGTTTATTATTCATTGGCGGTAATCATCGGCCATCCATAATATCAGAAGCTAGAGAAGTTGGTGTTTTCTACGGCCGACGATCAACAAAACAGGAACGGCCAACAAAACAAAACCAATCCTCTGACTAATGCTTGAGGGTTCCTTTCGGAATATCGGGCCAATTTGCAATGGTTGGGTTCTCTTAAAAAAACATATTCGAACAATCAAGATGAATGGGAAGCCCGATGCCATAGCTATGCAGATACTTTGGGCTTTGAACTTGATCAACTTATACACACATATGAAGATAAGCTCTAGGATTGAATACGGTCACGCATGTGTATGAGTGTGTTTCTTTTTATGGATTTAAAGCCAGTTCCAAAGGCCTAAAGGATGGTTTTCTTCAGAATTCTTCAGAAAATTGATTGTTTTATTTAATTTAATTATTTTATTATTACATTTATATCCTTTTGGTCTAACAAGAGGCTTATAAACTATATTCCCAAGGTTAGGAGGATGAGATAATAAAAAAATAAAATGTAGGATTTTATAGTCTAAGGAAAAACGCGAAGATTCCAAGCATGGATCATTAAGACATTATTCAGCAACGAGAAGGTAAATCGTTATTGTTATCCTGCAGCCAGGATTCATCTATGTTACTACAGGCACTTACGTATTTGCGAACAAATTAAACCATCCCATAGTTATTCCAAACCAGTATGCGAATCGTTTAAACCAACTTGATTAATCGACAACAAATTGATTCCAACTCTGGAATCATCCCTAGTATCAGTTTACAAGGACTAGGTATACATATCTGCTGGGCAAAACGATGACCAAGCGACGCCTTCACAATTCGTTTAAACCCTAACCTTACAGATCGATACGACAGTTTACTTTAACCATTTTCAATATTTTCTAATTCCAGAGATACCTCTGCTCATATTTCCACGACTAACCCATTGCGAGAAGGAGCATCAGGCAGAAGGACCCTTGTAAAACATGATGGATAAGTCCATCTGAACTCTACAGCAAAATATGTCTGCTCCACCTAGCTTTCCCTCGCCGCAACAGTCCCATAAATCCTCAATCAATATCCACTTCTGCATTGGGAATTCCCATTTCGAATACCGAATGGATTGTCATCGATCATAATGTCGTACGAATTGCTTCGGCAATTTGTTCAAAACAAATGAAAAAAAAAAAACATGAAGACGTCTGCAATGCCCATTCCATCCTCCTTATAGCCTATATGCCAACAAAACGAATGTCATATCCAGATTCCCTGTGTTGTGTGGTGCTGGAAAAAAGGATATTATCCTATTCGAATGCCATCAAGCTTTATAGCTCC
This sequence comes from Platycheirus rosarum, assembly GCA_963971375.1. Taxonomy (NCBI): domain Eukaryota; kingdom Metazoa; phylum Arthropoda; class Insecta; order Diptera; family Syrphidae; genus Platycheirus; species Platycheirus rosarum. The sequence goes on along the minus strand of OZ020507.1, from coordinate 300,236,353 downwards.
ATATGGACCTGAAAAATGTAATTTCGTTTGATTTACTGTAAGGGGTTAATAAGACTGGCTCACCCAGCAGCATCAGCAGCAGGAGCAACTAGCAGCTGTAGGCTGCATGATTGTAGACCACTGGCTGTGAACTGCATAATGGCTTGAGATGAGTCTTTGCGGATGCCAGGGAGCAAAGCAGTATCCTGGTCTGCAGAATGCATCTGTGCTATGCGAAATGTCCAATGAATATTTTTCCATATTTAAAATGCGCGCCAGTGATTAATTCAGCGAATAGAAAATCGCTCCTGTGGCTGCGGGATTGCTAGACGAGAGCTGGAGCTGGAATGGTTTTTAGATCGTTGCTCACACACAGCTAGAACAGGAGGGGTAACCAATGCATCATCATCTGGGAATGGCGAGGAGGGAATTCCATTGCATAGCTATTCGAGTGATTTCTGGGTGCATCCTCTGCAATTACAATTCGACGGGAACGACCGACGACGGACTGATTCTAGGAAGACGTATTCAAATCTTAACGGCTAAATTATTCTAAACGGTTTATGGTATTGAATGAGCGCTTATTGAATATGAAATCAGAGTGAACAACAATAGCAAAGGAAGTCATTTATAACGTTTTGGCTTTGAGGCAGGAACAAAGGGATCAGTGATGCAGCAAGGAATTGCTCCGTGGGTCCGTGGGACACAATAAATGAAGTTTTTGTGTATAGTTTTGAAATATTTATTGCTGAAGCTTCCATTTTGATAAGTGATCCCAATGCATTGCAATAGCTGGAGTTTTTGAATTTGTTTTGCAAGGCAAATTAGTTCCCAAATTTTGAAATCGTTTGAGAAAAGTGTTGTCGCACGGAGAACGATTGTATTTTTTGTTCTTTGTTCTGTGTTTTTGACTATTTGATGCTCTCATTAAATGTAACTCTGATTTAGAGACGTCACAAAGTCATAGTATTTTGTTCAGCGCAATATTTGGATCTCCACCTTGCAATAGAATTAAAAACCAATTCATTTACCTACGGGAATTGCTTCCATCACCACATGTCTCTGCGGAACACAATATCGTTGAAGCAATCAATACTTCATCCTGCCTCCAATGAAATGCTTGGAGGTTGCATAGCTCACCACCTCACCTGGAAGTCTCTGAACTTAGCGCAGGGGCTCAGGACGTTAATAATGTTAACCCGTTGGTTGTGAATATTAATTGCATTAATAAGTAGGAGCAAGAAGGAATTTAATAAGATCGATGCAGCCTGAACAGATGTTTTGAAAAGGAATTTGAGAGCCTGATGTAGGTCTTTAAAATGCTTTCTATCAATTTTCATGTTTATTGGAATAAATAAATTCATTTATTGGCGGGACGCGACAGCTCCTTAAGGAGCCAAGGCCTAGTGACTTATACTCTCATCCATTCCTCTGTGTGTGTTGTTAATCTGCAGGAATGGAAGGGTCCTACAATTTCCCGCCGAGTCCGAACGGCTACAAGAGATGCACTTTTTCGAGACAAATTTCTACTCTTGGAGACTTTGTCAGGTCCCCGCAAAAGAAGTTTGCATATCTTGGTCTGAAGCCAACTTGGAATTCCCTCAAAAGGTTGTTATAGCGTCTATCCATCAAGTGCGATGTTATATACTTCTGTAAGTTTTTTTTAAGGAGCTCGTCTTTAATTGATAGTATTTTATATTTTTAGTCTTTGTAACGACGCGACCTAGCTGCCTCTTCTCTCGAGGCGAATATGAAAAAGAACAGGCGCATTTCACTCAAATTCAAAAAGAACAAGAAGAGAAAAAGAAATACAAAATAGGCGGAGTTTTGTCAAAGTTGAAAGTAGATGTAGATATTGGTGTGTGTGTGTGTGTGTGGATTTAACAAGAGGGTTTGAGGATGTGAGTTAACGAGCTGTATGTTGGTGTTGCTGCCATCAATGTTTTCTTATGACGTTATCACGTAAAATTATCGTCCGTAAACCGACTTTACAGACAACTAACTCTTTTTTTCTATTATTTGGTTTAAAAAAAACTAATTAAAATAACTACACGGTGTACCTTGCATACATTTTTTTATTTTATTTTTTATTTTTTTATTTAAGACGTTTCCGTAATAGTTAGCCATTTTACCCCCAAAGGGACAAGAAAAAGTCTGTCCGACCAGCGGTTTTGTACATTTTATGTAATTTGCCATTTATTTATGGCTAAATTGTCTATTGACTCGAAGAGGTAGGTGTTATGCTGCATACCAGCATTAACACAAATATCTATGTTTTCTTTTTATATTTACTCATTTAAAAAGTTTTTAAACTTTACTCTATTTTTAAAACCAACAATTTAATTATATATTTTATTAATTAACTCTAAGCCCTAAACTTAAAACAATTCGAAAATTGCGTCTTGACAAAGGTACTCACTGTCAACTGATGAGTCCAAGTGAGTTACCGGGACGAAACGCCAATTTTTGATGGACCTAAAGGCCGTAAAAGCTATTTTGAATCAAAATCTTATTTGTTTTTTTTTTTCAAATCACTAAGAAATAAAAAAAAAACGTTCTTACGATTTTGGAAGTATGTTCAAATATACTTCTTTGATACATTTATTTTTATTTAAGGCATATCATAGCTCGAAAACGATTGGAATGGTGGTTTCGACATTTTATAAAAATCGCATCGGTTATTGCACACTTTTTGACTGGAAAAAATTAAGAACTCGACCGATGTTCATGATTTTTTTAATGTTCATTTTAACGGCGTATTTATGAAAAAATATGAAAATTTAATAAAATTTTTCATTTCATATTTTTGATGTTAGCACTGATTTTATTTTAAGCTTCTAATTTGTTGTTGTTTTTTGTGTAGATTACGATAAAAAATACACGAAATCAATTGAGTGAGGTAAAAAAAAGGTATCAAAGATTTTTTATAAAAATTGAATTTTTTGTCAGCATTCAAAGCTAAAAAACTATCTGAAATCTGACATGAAAGACAAAAGAAATCATCAAAATCGGTCCAGTCTTGGATTTCTTATCGTCAAAAACCAGGTGACCGGCGAAAGTGTACATATATTACCACTGCACCATGATTTTCTCATTATCACTTGTTTCTTTCAGAAATATTACCTAACAATATGATATGCGAGCCAGTTATGTTGATTTATTTATGAGATCCTCGAATCTTTGTTTGACTTGAACATTCTTTAGTTTTTATGTTGTTAAACTAAAGTTTTTTTTATAAGAATTAAGAGTACCGCATTTGAAATCTTTTTAAAAGTCTATCATTATTTCATAAATGATACCGAGAGAGACTGCTTGCCTCAAGGCTGTTAACCTTAAACCTTTGTCCAAAAAAGGCGGACCTTACGAAAGTCTCGAATCTATCATCATCATCATCATCGGCGCAAAAACCGGGATCCGGTCCGGCCCTCCTTCAACAAATTCTTCCATATATCCCGATTGATGGCCGACGCCATCCAATTGCGCACCCCAAGGCTTCGGGCGTCCTGGTCTACGCCATCCTTCCAACGTAAGCAAGGTCTGCCACGTTGCCTTCTACCATAAAAAGTACCGCAAAAGACTCTCCGAGTTGGTTCCTCTTCGCTCATGCGAGCTAGGTGTCCAGCGCACCGGAGTCTACCGAGCTTTATTTTTGCAACAACATCTGCTTCGAGATAGATTTCATACAATTCATGATTGTATCTTCTCCGGAATCGTCCTTCCTCACAAACGGGGCCAACAATTCTCCATAACACTTTCCTCTCGAACGCGAAGAGATCAGATCCTTTTTGTAAGCACCCAAGTCTCGGATCCGTATGTGAATACTGGTAAGACCATAGTCTTGTACAGCAGCAGTTTGGTTTTTATGGTAAGGTTTCTGGATTTAAAGAGCCTTGACAGACTATAGTAGGATTTGTTGGATTTCAGCAGCCGCCCGCGTATTTCTTCCTCCATATTGTTATCGGCTGCTACTTTTGACCCAAGATAGTTAAGGGACTGCACTACTTCGAGTTCGTGCTCCGCTACCCTGATGGTTGTACCAACATTTCTCGCAGCCGCCATGTACTTAGTCTTCCCTTCATTTATGTGCAGCCCCAGGTATTTTGCCGCTTGCTCGACCTGGGTAAAGGAGTCTTGTACAGCTTGTTGGCTTCTGCCGATGATGTCGATTTCGTCTGCGTTCTATCAACACGTGGTCAATTTGGTTACGAGTGACTCCATCAGCCGATACCCAAGTGACTTTGTGGATATCCTTACGCGGGAGGCTGGTACTCGCAACGACCAATTTTGTTGATGCTGCCATTTCTATGACTCGTAGTCGGTTGTCATTAGTGTTCTCATGCAAACTATGGGATCCTATGTACTGCCTGAATACTGGCTCCCTACCTAATTTTGCGTTGAAGTCACCAAGGATGATTTTGACGTCATACCTTGGGCAGGCATTGAGGGTCCTCTCTACAAGTTCGTAGTAGGAATCTTTTTCTTATTCTTCGGACTCCTCAGTAGGTGCGTGAACGTTTATGAGGCTGATGTTATTGAATTTGCCTCGCACGCAAAGGGTACATAGCCTTTCATTTATTGCGTTAAAGCCGATGACGGTAGGCTTCCTTTTTTGGCTGACTAGGAAGCCTACCCCGAGCACATGGTGTTTTGAGTGACCGCTTAAATATATGTCGTATTCTTTTTTCTGCAAAACACCATTCCCTAGCCATCTCAATTCCTGAAGTGCTGTTATGTAAGCTTTATGCATGGCCAGGACATCAGCTAGCTGTTGTGCAGCTCGAGCTCTATAGAGCGTTCTGACGTTCCATGAGAAAATTCTTAAATCGTTTAGCCGTTGTCGTTGCTTAGTTCGTCGTTGAGAAATCAGTATATTTCCCAGGCTTGTTGTCGGGTTCTGAGTAATGTTTTTTTTACAGGAGAGGTTACCCGAGTAGCACAGAATTCGATTTATAACAAGAATTAGGTTGTACTTCTGTTTTATTAGAGTTATCTGCAACACCATGAGTTGTTACTCAGTTTTGCATTTGTTCATTGAAAAAAACTTACAACTTTGTCAACTGAAATGCTAAAAACCAGTTTCATAAAAGTTTTAACATGTTTCAAAAAAAAGTTTCAGTTACTTTTATTGAATTTCTGTCTTGTTACCTTCGGACTCAAATTTTAAATACACTTTTTTGCAGCAATCTGCTATAACTTTTCTGTAACTGATATACAATTCATAATTAATTAAGTATAATTAAATACCATAACATTGTTGCGGTAAATTTTACCACATTTTCCTTTATTAAAACTTTATTTCCAATTCCTTTCTGTTGTGGCTCCAAAATGCTTCAAGAGTACAGTAGAAACCTGGACCATCAGCCAGAGGACTGCTGTTTTAGTATTTGGAAAAGCAACCAATCTAGGTTCCATCGATAAACGTGAGACAGGGGGTCCACACCATTCATTGTGAGACGGAAGGTCCACTATTCGAGCGATTGTTCGACAGAAGTTCGAAAAAGAGGAAAAGGCATGATGAATATGACCCATGTCCAACAATGTGTGAATTATAATCACACCAACGTAAATTTAGTATGCCTGAGTGCCCACCATAAAGTGTCTGACATTAAAGTAAGATCACAATGCGACGCGTTTCCCTTTTTAATTTATCTGCGCGAAGGTCTACGGATTTCAAATAATTAATTTCTCTGGAAATCCCACCATTTTAGTTGGAAATGGTGATAGTTTTGTCCAACAAGAATATTTTTCTCAAAGTACTTAGTTTGGGCCGGTTTGGGCTGGGGACTTTGCGCGTAGTTTCATAGTTTTTCACTTGCTTTTTTATAATATGGAATTGACGATAGAAGGCTGAACACGTCCACTGAGGCAATGGGGATCGCATCCTCAACGCATGTGATCGCGTGCAATAGTTGTTTCACTGCTCTCGAGGGCAGGATGCGGCTGTATGACCGAGACAAGAACACCACCACGCAAAGATCAGAAGAGGATGGCCATATGGTCGTGGTAAAAGTGGACGAGCTAAGCCTTTGATATAAGCCTCGAAAAGATTTGGGAGTAGAAAAAAAAAGTAAAGTGAAAAATTATTTGAAAAAGAGGAATTTCGAAAATTCTTATACGATTGATTGGAAGATAGCTTTGGAGAAAATTCAGAGTTGGTATATCTGAAACTAGAGCTTACAACCGTAGGAGAGGAATATTCTTGTTGGAGGAACAAGAGGAACGAGATACTTGATATTCGCAAAGCTAAGTATTTTTGTGTCTGGTAGTTGCCAGAAATTTTTAGCTGGTTGTGTTGTAGTTAGTTAAGTTAAATTCGTTTTGTTTTGTGACCCTGTGTGGGGCTAAACTATTATCGTTTAGGCCTTCACTGCCCAATCGTTTTTCTCCCAAGATTGTGGGACTCGTGACCCTTTTTGTCCTTTTGGTACCGTTTGACCTTCAGGATCCTTAGCTTATCGTTTACCATTGTGATTTTTCTTTGTGTCGTTTTGTCACAAACTATTGTTAGTATTTGGCATTTATCTTAATTTCTTTTATTTTTTTATTTCGATAATTGGCCTTCTGCCAATATTTAAAAACAATTGTTCCTTGTTTTGTTGTCGAAAAGATTCTGGGTTTTAGCCCAGGCCTTAAGCCAAGGTTTCCCAGACAAACCAATAAATTTTCTAACCAATAAAATAATTCAACTTCCACTTTGGAATATAACTCTTGTGTTTACCTTCAATATTTTGAAGACCTTTTCAGATCCCTATTGGTAAGGCAAACTACCATAAAAGTTTCCTGGCGCCCATTCATATATCAGTACGCTCCTGTACTTTTATATACATTCAGGTATTTAATATCATTTGATATTAATTCAATCTTTTTCTCGTTTTATTAATCGAGCGCGAAGAATACTTAAATACATAAATCAAATATTTTTCATATTGACATTGAATTCTTAAATAATTTTAAAAAAACATAAAACAAAAAAAGTTAATATACGAGTTCATTGTTTTATTTTGAAAGCCGTATCCATAAATCTGCTATTGGATTTTTCTTATTATATTTCAACTTCTCGTTATTAATAACAACATTAAAACAAGGATGAAACTAAAAATGTGTTTTTGTCATGCAATCTATACAACAAACAAAATATTTGAACATACATCAGTGAAACTAGAATATAACTAAACTGCCTTATATTTTGTGCGGGTGGAAGCTTTGTTATTTTTTGGTTTCTTATGTTTGTTATTTGCAAATTTGAAACAAAGACTGATACGAGATTAAAACATACATGTAACCACAGTAATGAAATTAATAGAAAAAAATATTTTGTTTGTACTTGAAACAAAATTGCAACATTGTACAGCATTCCAGTGATGTTATAGTTAAGTTTCTATAGCTTTGGATATTAATGCTGAATTGAAATTTAGACAGGTATTAATTTTAGTTATAAAGTTGATGAGTGTTGTGTTAGTTTCTTGAATACAAACAATACAAATCAATCAAAATCAATTTAAGTTGGGACAAGGTTACAATAACATTGAAATTACATTACAGGTCACAGGGTTGTAACAAGTTACAATGATGTGTTATAATAATGTTTTTGAGGTATTTTTAATAAGTTTCCTTAAATTAACCATGAAAGAAAAAACATTGAGAAATTAAAACAACTCTGGCTTAAAAAGAGGATTTCATTACACCATGTAGTTTGTATTATACTATTGTTGAAGTTTTATGTTTAATTGATGTTTCCAACAAGCGCCTATTGACCACCATTTAATGACACATTTTAAGAATTTAATTTTATTTGCGAAATTTTCAAACTCATATTTTTCTAATTCTTATCTATTTCTCCACAGAAAATTTCCATGGCAATAAATAAATATAGCTATTATTTCCCATTGTGAATTAATAATTTATTTGCAACTTTAAGTTCAAGTTTTCCAATAATTTATTTGTTTGGGTTTCGCGTAACTTTTCTGGTGGTGAAATGTAAATATTCATGATAAAAATAGCGTTGGTTTAGGATTTTCCCTTCATTTATAACTAAAAATCTCATTTTTAATTACAATATTAGACGTATTGTTTTTATTTAATACTTTGATTTTTTTCTTTTATATAACATAGCTAAGGTATAAATATTTTAAAAGAATGTGAATAATAACTTCCTAGAAACTTTTAAAATGTTTTTAGAAACATGTTTCTTACTATAATTATAACATATTAGAATAAATAAAAATAAAAATAAATAAAGTGACAGTAAAAGAAACCTAACAGAAACATTTTTCAAGCTATTATAATTTATTAGAAACTTTTGTTTCTCGTTTTAGTCATGTTATATGCTCAGAAAAATCCTTGAATAAACATTTCTACAACATTAGTAAAGCTCATCATCGAGTTCAACTATAGTTTCTGACTTGTTAATTTTCATTACTTGCAACTTTATATAGTTTAAACAACCTAAATAAAACCGAAAAAGGACAAAATTCAACCAGTATAAAACATAATTACTACAAATTTGTTGCAAATAAAGAGGGTAAATGCGGCTTTTGGGGTTGCAAAATAGTATCAGAATATGTTTATGAAATACTTGGACAACAACTTGAATGTTTCACTGGGGTTATATCTACCAAATCAAAACCCGTCTGTGCTACTCGGGTACTAGCCTCTCGCCAACCCTTAGGAAGTGCTTCCAATTTTTGCTAATTTGTGTACAAAAATATACACAAATCATTGCCCGGGGACCACCACGTGGATGTAAAGCAAGCCGCAGGTCCCCCTCGAATCTATAAAAGTATCAAAAAAAGAGTTATGTACATGTAACATCCCAAAATGTCGGATATCCTTAAAACCAAAAAAATTACACTGTAAGCTCTGAAAAAAATTCGAACAAAAACTAAAAATGCCAAATATCTTAAAAATTTTGTATAAATAACGTCAACGATCCAAGAACAAAAATTATCATACAAAAACATAGGAAAACAACCCTTAATCCATTTCTCTCACACAAAACACTTCTAATGAACATTAAAGCAACTCCCGCCGCCACCGATTACTGCTTTAATTATCTGCAGCATGTTTGCAAAATCTATGTGAATTTTTGATTAAAATTTCAGCAACTCGAACTGGAACATGCTGCTCGGTAATCAAGCCGAGTCTATTTACCAAATCACCACCCAAAAGCACCGTTAAACGCCCATAATAGCCATCAAAACAACTATGCAGGAAATTCTGTCAGTCTATATACCCTCAGTACTACACACACACCGTACGGGTAGCTTAATTTGGCTTGACGTTCCTGTCAATTAAATGCTTCTAATGACACATTATTTCCTCTGCGATAAACGCGTAACTAGTCTACAGCAAAACAGCAAGGACACTCACACAGGCATCGCAGGTCCTCCTACACCCATTTGCAATCTGAATCCTAACATTCCCGCGTCCATGGGAAATTAAATTTAATTACATTGCCGCGCAGATAATATTTTATCCTTAATTACAAATCAGCTCCTCGTGCTCTATATCCACCACCAGCAGTATCGGGAACCTGATACACAAACCAAAGGGCTTTCACGTCCACGGTCCACGCATAGGTACTCGTTGGCTAAGTTAAGATATCACCATCAGCGTTCACCTGGGCGTGAAACTCACAGCCAGAATGATTGCTCTCCTATGCAAATTTCGCGCGCTAATGGGATCTATGCGTTGGCGTGTTAATACGCATTTACCGTAAGTTATTGTGTCCTATGATGGCTAATGGCGGAGCCACTACGCAAAGTGTCATTTGAACTGCTGCCGGCCAGGTCAAGCGCGCTACAAGCTGGAGATTGTGATTTACCGACTTGGGACTGGGACACACCACCGCACCGGGTGGAATTCTCCTCGCTTTGGCTAACTGTCAATTATTGTAAGGCTTGTTCTTGTTGCAAGGATATAAGGTCACAGTCGCGCACCGTTGTCCGTCCGACTCAGTGCAACACAAGAATTTGTACCTCTGTTTGATGTCGTCTTTTTAGTCTTTTGTAGTTGGATCTGGCTCTCTCCTGGGCTTCTAAAATAACAAATTGAGTCGATTGCAAAACATTCGGAAACACGAAACCCGCGTGTAAAAAAAACCTTTTTATTCCTCGATGCTTAAGCACTGCGACTCGCTTTCAACGTATTTCTCTTGATTTGTGATCGTCGCTGTTGTTCTGCGTCCCTGATTTACGAAATCGCAAAAATGACAAAAGTCACCAGAGTCACACACGGCAGCAAAAGTAGTTGTTTGCCTAACGGACATGGATACTCCTTTCTCTTCCTTACGGATGCGTCCGGCTTGATTCACTAACCAAATGACCAAAAATGGTCGAATGGAATTTCATTTTGGCGCTACGTGTGCAGGCTTTTTCGGGGACCTCTTCACTGATCCTTTCCATTCTTTAACATGGACATGGGCTTGTGGAGCAGGACAATGAAGTTTATTAGTGTCTTCCTTGGATTTAAACATTTCGGCTTGTAATCGCATTTGAAAAAATACATGGAGACTTCTTTTTTTTTTTTTGCTGCTCAGACTGATTGGGTTTTGTGGGGAAGATTGGGCATTTGCTGATGGCCAGGAATCAGCGGAGGTATTTTGTGATTTTTTAAAGACAATCTTATGAATTTGGGTAGATCGTTTCGTGGGCAGTAATTACTTTAAAGACAGGTAGACGTGTGGATTTTTGTTTTCTTACCAACATGCCTCACTTTTGACCTGCATGCTGGAAGCAGAAGACCTTATCTTTATTCCAGCTTTTGACTGCAGTTAACTAGTTTTTGTTTTAGAACATAACTGCCTTTTAAACATGAAGTCATCTCTTATCTCATCTAAGAACATGACATTCGGAAGTTAAGATTAATTTGAGGCGCCACGCTGCTGCTTAAATTCAGTTCAACGCAATGATGAAACCATTTCTATTCTTTCTTCACATAATTCACACTGCGATAAATATATTTTGGGTTAAAAAAAAAAGATAAAAATACAAAACGGTAGCAACGTGTTAAAAACTATAAACCCTTAAGAAGACGAGTCCTACATATATTAACGGCATTCACACATCATTCAATAAATTTAGCCATGAAGTTCGATTTTAAGGGAATAATGGAACCGCCAATCTTTTTTCCCTTGGCTGGAAAATACTACGGGCGGCTGTTATGTGGACCAACTTAATGGTCAAGCTCAAGCTATGATATAAACCACAGCCAGCAGACTATAAGAAGTGCGACAATCAGTCGCGCCGCCGCCGACGACAAAATTAAATGGGACCCAAAGATACTACTTGTGGTATTGAGATGCTCAAAAGCCAAGCATTGTAAAGAGCTCCTCCTTGTGCTACAAAAAGAAACAACGCAGACCTTTCAATAAATTTGTTATCTTAAAAAGTTTCACTTTAAATGGACTCGAAGGAGCACCTTTAAGTAGGCAACCACGAATTTGGTCATTTTGGCCACGGAACCAACACAGCCAATACTTTTCTGAACCCCTCATTATTAGGCCTTCGATTGTTGGCGGATTTGGGAATCAAACGCAAGATTGTAACTCTCCTGACTCCTGAGCACCAAGCGTGTGTAGTATGTAACAAATTTGAAATCAACTCCGAAATACGCATTCAGTGAGTGGGCACACCATGGAATGCATCTCCAGTTTAATCTTTGGGATTTTTTTTTTTTTTTTATTTAACAACTCGAAGCGTAGCATCCGCAAATTGGTTTATTTTTGTTAGCAGGAGATGGTCCTTCAATTGGTGCATCGTGTTAAGGTGAATATCAGTGATTATAAATTCTTCCACCGTTGACAGAATTTATAGTCATTTCTGCGTGTTTCTGGTTTGGCCAATTAACGTTTGGAAGGTGATTTCTTTTTTTGGGAGATTTTTTTTGTAAATTTGTTTTAAAATAATCATTTTTGAATCAAACATGCATTAGTTTTTGGAAAAAAAAGAAACATACTTTGAGATCGTCAGAAATGGGATTGAAAAATTAACAGAACAATTGAAATTTTTTTAAGAAAAATTTTCGAAGGAAAAGAGATCTTCAAGCTCGGAGAACTCAGAAATCTCAACTGGGTTACTGATTCAAATCCTAATGGTGTTGGGCATCATGAAAGCTTGTAAATGAAAATTAACGATATTTTAAACATACATCAAATGCAGTTGATTATGAATAGACTCCAATGCTATTGCAAGATCTGGAACTTATCCGTTAACCTTTCGAATTCAAAAATGATGTTATTTAGAAGAGGCGGCGGGAGATACTCAAGACAGGAAAAGTGGACGTACGAAGAGGAGGCAGTGGAAATAGTTAGATAGAGTCTTGATCACACCGAACTTGAACTTAGATAAGCACCTCCGTTCAAAAGTAGCAGAAGCTAAGCGTGCCATGTGTTCGGTATGGAGAAACTGGTATTTAAAGAACAACGTTTCACGTTTACATAGCCAAATACAAAGTTTTTAGAGCAACTGCTATCGCAATACTGTTTAAAGCGGCCCAAGTTTGGGGTTATCTCCCGTTTGAAGCGGGACTTTAAGACTCCCAAGTACATCGCCCAACTATATGCTGCACCTTGAAACAGGATTAGGACCTCTTTTCCTGGATACACTCAATTTGCATTTTAATTATGTGACAAGAGTTATGGCGATGGGAGAAAATAGGATTCCGAGACTGGTGCTATCTCAAATCATGAATTCTGGAGAATGGTATAAACTGGCAACCGATTGCTCAATAAATTTCACACTACCAACTGAAGAAAGACCTGCATCTATCAAATTGAAATTCGATGATTTGTGAATGAAAATCGGGATAAGAATGTACGTCAAGTTTATTGAGGAAGCAGAATCGTCAATATACAGAACTTACTACAGTAGTGGTTTACAAACCACTTCTTAGACCAAAAGACCTATTTCTTGGCTGACAGCACCGCAGACAAAATCAGTTTAATTTTTAAAGTAACTGAACTTTATTCCTCATCGTCCAGATCTTCCTATTTTGTGTGATTTATGTAATCGCAGAGAACGAGAAGACGTTTTCCACTTTTTGGGAGTTTGTCCAATTCTCAAAGAACTCGATTCGAGCGATACTTTGGAGCGGAAACCCTTAATTTAGAAGAATCGATAAATTTGTTAAATGGAGAACGAGGTTGGGACCTTTTATACAAGTATTGTTTGACGCGTTTCGGTACGGAAGGTGTATAGTTCATGAAAGTTTTTGAAGATTCCAAAATTATTAAATTAAGTTATGAAATATTTTATATTATTTTTTCTTTAGTGTATATACACATAATTTATAATGCAAATGTCAGTCTAGTAGACGGCCTCAGGCCAAGCCATTTAAAGACTTATGATATATAATTTATACAAGGAAAATTGTGAATTGTATTAAAAATATTTTTTTTTTTTGAAGTCAATAAACTAAAAACTAACTAACTGCTTTGGTTATCTAAACACAATAGTCAGATTTGAAGAAAGGACAAATAACATCCTAAAATAAATAATACGAAATTCCAAGGACACTACGTGCAATGTAAGGAGGAAGAAGTTACTAGATTTGTGCGATTCCTATGTTCTGCAGATACTTAATGAAACAAGCTCTGGAGATACGAATAGTGAATTCACATTTTTTTTTTTATAATAAGCCCGCACTAAAGGGATTTTGACTACCCTTATAATGTTAATTAAACACAGCGAGGGCTTTAGGAAAATAGGGGAGGATGTGAAAGGAGGTAACGATGCACATTTGTTTTAAAGTTCTTCACTTCAAAGTGGTAGGGAAAAACAGAGTCAGGCAAGGCATTCCACATTCGCGTGGTACGACTAAAGAAAGAATCCCTGTACTTGACAGTACGTCCAAAGTTGGGCTCAATGGTATACTGATGGGCATTCCTTGCAGTGCCAGTATTACGATTGAAGCGTTTCAGGGGAGGAAAGCAACTGGCTATTTCGCTAGAGCATTGTTTATGGAAGCAATGCACCGTGGCTTAGTGGTTAGTGTGTCGGACTGCTAAGCGAAAGAGCCTTGGTTCAAATCCAGTTCATAGCCACCTTTTTTTCTGGGGTACTGCCTCTTGCGAGGAACTGACGAAACCTCCAAGAGTAAAATTTGTCCCGAAAAAGTGCATCTCATGAAGCCGTTCGGACTCGGCGGTAAACTGCATATTAACAACACACACACAGGAATGATTGAGAGGATAAGTCACTAGGCCTTGGCTCCTTAAGGAGCTGTCGCGCCAATAAATTTAATTTATTTATTATTGTTCATGGAAGTAGCGATAAAATAATGAAAGGCAGGAAACATTACGTCTGTGCTCCAGAGATGTAAATGTTTCTGTAATTGTTCGATCGCCTATCATTTTCAAAGCTCTTTTTTGTATTCTCTCTAGAAAACTCAAGTGGGTTATAGGAGCACCTGCCCAAATGTGGGAGTTATACTCAAATTTAGGGCGAATATTTGCAAAGAAAGACGAAAGCTGCTCGCGAGCTTTACGAGCAGAAAAGACGGGAAGAACACCGGCTTCTCCAAAAGAAAAAGAGAGCATGAGAAGCGCGCGATCGAAGATATTGAGAGATGCTACTCCAGGAACAACGTGCGGAAGTTTTACTAACAGGTTAAAAGATCATGCCAAGGAAAAAAATCCCGCACAGAAGCCTGTAGAGATAGGAATGGAAACCTCGTAGTAGAGTCACAGTCGGTGCTGAGTACATGGAAGGGCCATTTCTGCAGACTGTTAAACGGCGATGAAGGCCAAAATCCCGCTGTCAGGCAGAATGAACCATTCAACATGGATGATGACAGACAAAACTTCCGTCCACCTGACCAAAATGAAGTAAGGATAGCAATATCTAAACTCAAAAACAACAAAGCTGCTGTCGGGTCCCCGCCGAACTTTTTAAAGCGGCCGGAGATGACCTGGTGGAGTGCATACACCAACTCATCTTAAGAAAGTATGCCTGATGAATGGAACCTCAGCATCGTTTGCCCGATCCACAAGAAAGGAGATCCTCTAAACTGCGCCAACTATAGAGGAATAAGTCTCCTGAATATCGCCTACAAGATCCTCTCTGCCGTACTATGTGAACGCC
Organism: Platycheirus rosarum; assembly: GCA_963971375.1. NCBI lineage: Eukaryota > Metazoa > Arthropoda > Insecta > Diptera > Syrphidae > Platycheirus > Platycheirus rosarum. Next base: position 300,221,294 of record OZ020507.1, on the reverse strand, counting down.
TGAAACCTTTCGTCAGCAACCTGATTGGCCTATATCAGTGTGGTTTCAGACTAGGAAAGTCCACAATCGATTAAATGTTCACGCTACGACAGATCCTGGAAACTACCCAAGAATTCCAAATCGATACCCACCACCTCTTTATCGATTTTAAGGCCGCGTACGATAGCGTTTATAGAGACGAGCTATACAGAGCCATTTCAGGTTTTGGCATTCCCACAAAACTCGTCCGACTGTGCAGGATGACGATGGAGAACTCTCGCTGCTCCGTCAAGGTTGGTTCTGACCTCAAGAACTCGGCGAGCTGTCACTGGAACGTTTGCTAGCATTGAAGCTGAAGCGGCTAAGATTGGACTAGCAGTCAATGGGGTCAAAACAAAGTACCTGCTGTCCACAAAAAGGGACACACAACACCGGCGGATTGGACAAAACATCACAATAGATTCTTCGGAGAATTTTTGGCCCCATCTGCGTTAACGGGCTTTGGAGGAGAAGGTTCAACCAAGAACTATACGAGCTGTACAGCGACATTGACCTGGTCAATCACGTTTAAGATGGCTAGGTCATGTAGAGCGAATGGACAACAATGCTCCGGCTCACAGGATCTTCGATTCCATCCCAGAAGGTAGACGCAGTCAATGAAGACCTCGCCTTAGGTGGCGCGCTCAAGTGGAGGACGACCTCAACCAACTTGCAGTGCAAAACTGGAGGCAGCTAGCCAAAGACCGAGTTGGCTGGAGAGGCATGTTGGTTGAGGCCCAGGTTCGTCCCGAACTGTAGCGCCACCTAAGTAAGTAAGTAAGTATTTCCTTTATATACTGTAGCCAGATCAGACGGGGTGAAGAACTTCTTGCATCTTCGAAGGAAACCTAAACATCTCGCAGCATTTTCGCAACATCAAATATGTGGTCATTCCACAGAAGGTGGTCTGTAATGCACATACCGAGAACTGAGAGGTGTTCTGTTTCTTCAAAGCAAGTGCCGCTCATGGATAGTGGCATTGGATTTGTGTTTTGCTTTAACGATAAAAGACAACATTGAGTTTTTGAAGCATTAAATTCTACGCGATTTCTTATTCCCCATTGTAAAATGTAAAATCAGAATTTAATGAACTTTTCATACACTGCCGTTGCAGTTCAACATCCGAAGAACATGGGTGTGAATCTGGAAACGAATATGAAAAGCTGAGGGTAGAGTCGTCAGCAAAACAGTTAAGTGGATTAGAAGTAATAGGCAGAAGATCATTTATAAAAATGAGAGTCGGAGACAGAACAGAGCCCTGGGGCACACCAGCATTTATTTTATGGGAATCAGACTTGAATCCGTCCAATACAACTTGTATTGAACGGTCCAGAAGATAGCTTCTAATCCAACGAACAAGAGTATTATCGATCCCAAAAGCACGCATTTTCGATAAGAGAGCTTCATGCCAAACTCTATCAAATGCCTTGGAGATATCAAGAGCAATAATCTTACTTTCACCAAAGCGATATAAAGATTTGTTCCACTGTTCGGTGAGATATGCCATCAGATCACCAGTGGAATGGTTGCTGCGGAAGTCATACTGACGGTCATGGAGAAGCTTTCGATCTTCGAGATATTCCTTAAGCTGAGGGTTAATCAGTGTTTCCATTACCTTAGAAAGAAGGGATGTCAGTGCTATGGGTCGGTAGGCGGAGCGGGAGGATGGATCACCTTTCTTAGGGACAGGCTGGACAAATGCTGTTTTCCATCTTCTAGGAAGGATTCCAGAAGAGTAGGAGCGATGGAAAAGCTTACGCAGTGGCTTTGCCAGTGTGCAGTGTGCACCTCTTCAGAAGAATCGGGGGTATACCATCCGGGCCAGCGGATTTGTGTATATCGAGATCTTTGAGAACTCTTGCTACTGTACGAGTGCGGAAAAAAATCTGTCCCATGGAAAAATTTACATTCTCAAGTACACGAGGAGCAACGTTGCTTTGATGCAGCGTGGAGCTGGCAGCGAAATGGGCGGCGAGCCAGTTTGCCTTCTCTGAAGAGTAAACAATTGGTTTGTTACTTTCAACTAATATACTTATTATTTAATAATAAATTTTGATGTAATTTGTTATACTTATTTATTAATTCATACATTTATATATTAATTTATTTCTTTTTGTAATATGTTATAAGAAATATAAAATTTAAAAAAAATGTGATAAAATAAAAATATAAACATTTATATGAAGGTTTTTTCTGTCCATATTTTTCCTTCCAATTTTGATATTAAAACCCAGTAAAGCAATTTAAAATAAAAAAAAATATTTTTCAGTTGTAAGATACAAAATAAACTATCATATCTCTGTACTGTGCAATGACATTATCAATTTGCAAAAAATGTAAAATATAAATGGACACAATAAATGTATCTATCTATCTATCTAGAATATTTTCGAGCGTACTACAGAATGTCTCTACCTAATATTCAATGTAAACGTAAAGTAGAGAACTCGGTATACTCTACCGAAAATTTCTTTAGGATCGCTCTGCGTAGAGACATATTTCTGTAGAGAAGTTTGTAATGTAAGCAGTTGTGGTAGAGAAATCTTTTTGTTCAGTAGAGCTCTACGCCTTTTTCTCTACAGTGTACACAATGCTTAATAGTTTATATTCTCAATCTCAAGACCTTTCTTCCTGACTTATGTAATTTAAGACCGACGAAAGTACAATGTAACTGACGTATAATAAATGCGATTCTCTTCATGGGACAACTGTTAACACAAAATCCAGCATATTACATTGTTTATTTCAAAAACAAATGCTGGTTATTTTTATTCCATCATTTAATCAATTCAATTGGACCAGTCTAAAAAAAATTGGTCCAACAAATTGTACTACCTCTGATACGATTGCTTATCAGAACATCTCTCCAAAATGGTTCCGGTTCGTTCGAAATGACACAATTTAAGGCCTTTTCAACATTATTTATGCCTACTTAACCAGAAAACATTGTGATACATTTTTATTTCTTTCTCTCTCTCTGCTGACCAAAAACAAGAAAACCGTAAAAGAAGCCCTAAATGATTTTAAGCAAACCAATAAAAAAAAAATAAAAAAAATATACAAAACCTTCAATCGACTATCATGGCATATTCTCGTGGTCAACATACTGCCAGACTGCCACTCTTAACTTTATATTTTTGGGTTCTTTGGGTCCGTCTGACGTGTGACACCAGCAACAGCACTGGGCAGTAGCCAGGCCAGCACCAAAATGTCAACGCGCTGACGATGATGATGGTAGTTTATAGACAGTTGTACAAGAGGGCCCAATATGCTTTTTGTCACCTTGTCTTATGTCCGAGCGCTTACTAAATTTCGTGCAACGTGACGCACATACGCGATTCGAGAAATGTCAAATAGTGATTTATTAACTCGGTAAACATTTTCGGCTTTGCAGCTCCGCATTTGTGGAAGCTTCTCATTTTCTCATTTTGGTGGCGCTGTTTTTTACCATTTTTTTTTCTGACTTTTTTCCAGTGGAATCTCTTACATGCGAGAGAAGGTGGAGATTAAGAATTCTCAAATTTATTAAATTCACCAAAAGAAATTCAAAAATCGTGTTTTATTGAATCGATCAGCAGAGAAATTCCAGCGGCAGCTTGTAGCATGCATCACCTGCACGTCGTTTGTCACTCGGTATATTATTAAATATTAATTAGACGGTTTTGGTGGTTAAATTTGTAACGATGGTCTGGGCCGATAAGAGCAAGAAACAAGGGCGGTCGTTCTGGAATGGAATCGAATTTTGGAGCGGATTCCCAGTTGGACTGTGAGAGAGAGAGAGAGATCCTACGGAATGGCATGTGAGGCAAACTAGCCTCTCGATGGTATTTCATAAACGCGGCATTTTAATTAATTTGAAAAAAAGTCGCATCCGAATTATTATATCGTGGGCTCTGCAGCATCATATCGGAGATCATTGGAGTCCCGCCCGCTGACTGGTGTCATTGGCGGTTCAATTTGATTGGAATAAATGTTTAAATATTCATGATTGTTGTTGAGATGCTTGGTAATTCCGAACATGGACAGGAAATGCTATTGCCTGATTTTTGTTTAATTTTTTTTCCGATTTTTTTAAATTAATGTTGATAACCTCCCTGAACTGACAGCATCTATCAGGGGAGCAAGAGAAACATGTAAAGATTCGTTATTATTTCAATAGTTGTACACTTTTTGGTTGCTGATTTTCGATGCATGTGAGTATTCTTGTCAAAAAGCTATTGAACTTCGTGGGAAATTAAATTTCAAAACTACAGTTGTATGCTTAAATAATTGATTTATTTTAGCATTTTTTTATTATTTGATAGTCGAGACATCAATCCAACAGATTCTAAAGCGCACTATGGAAGGAAAACAGTTGGATGACTATTGTCTATTAAGTAATCCAATACGGAGGTCATATCTGAAATTATGAAATATTCCAAGCCAAGAACATCTACAGAACCAGGTGGAGTCTACAACAATGATAATACTTCTTGCAACCATAATAAACAATTACATCAACAACTGCTGCTTCCCCCAAAAGTGAGTTACCTTCATCATTAATAAACATTTTATTTTATTTTCGTATTCGATTTCCAGACTTTTCGAATACTGCAAGAAATGGGGAATTCAAATCAATACAGCCAAATCTGATGTAGTGAGCTTCAGAAGACCTACCTTCAACGCTCAAAAGGAACCTGTAGAAACCTGGCCTTAAAGCTCCCTGACGGATCAAGAACAACATCCAAAAAGAATGCCAAGCACCGTTCGATGTTAATTCCAGGTAACTATTCAAATTTAACCCGAATTCCAGGATATAATGCTTAACCAAGCCAACTGATGCATATTGCATTCCATTATGGACATTCGTTATTAAGGAAAAGATATTGAGTACGTTCACGAACGTAACTTTCGAATAGGTTACTTTGCTTTTGTTGTAATTAGCATGGTTAAAAACAGCTATTTTGCAGCTGATTGCAGAACATTTGGAAATAGAGAGAAAATCGAAAGGTATCCTAAAATTTGCTGGATACTTTTCTGAACCCGTGAACAGCTGATTGTGCTTCTCTTTTACTTCGAATTTGGAGAGGTAACCTATCAGGTTGCATTTGTTCGTAAAAAAAAGTACACTGCTGCTCTTAATATTGATATTGAGAAAGCATTCGATACAGTAGATCATGTCATTCTGTTGAGGAAATTAGAAAAATCTGGCTTCAGAGGTTTTATGCTATCTTGGTTTTCTTCCTCCCTTAAAAACAAGGAGCAAAGGGTTAAAATAGAGAGTAATTTCAGCGAAACCAGAAATATTAATATAGGAGTTCCTCAAGGTTCAGTTTTAGGTCCAATTGTGTTCCTTATCTATATTAATAGTGTATTTAGTCTTAACTTAAAGGAAAAGTAAGTGGATTTGCTGACGACTTGTGTTTACACTAGTCCCACGTTGTTAGATTTGATTTCGGATATCAATTTAGACTCGGAGTAATTCAGACATTGTTTCGGCATTCATAAGCTTGTTATTAGTGAAAATAAAAGGCACGACTGGGTCGCACGTACTACAGGCGTCTTTTTGACAAAGATTTAATTTTAATGTTTTTTTGACGTGCAACTTCTTTAGAATCGTTGTGGTTTGAAGCTTGAACGAACATGCGTCACGATAAAAGGATAAACACATAAATATATAGGATTGTTAGCTTTTGCAGTTTTTTTAGTGTATTATCTTTCCACTTGTTGTTTAGTGCTTATAATATAATTTGCTAATAGAAAGATATAAAGGACTTTTTTCAGTTTAATTTTCATTTTGGTATGGAAAAATTTGAACAACTGCCATAAAGATTCGTGGGAATCAGCAGTAGGGCAATAATGCTAGGTATAGGGACCTATATAGGTCCCAATAACAATACTTTACTTTTTAAAATCAAATTAATTAAAATAGCTTAATTATGTTTGATGGATCGATAAACGTATGATGTGGGTAGGTATTAATGGAATTTATTAAGGATATTATTTACCTATAATAAGGTTGGAAGGAAGGTAGGTACTAAATATAAGATACACGTACCAACTACTGTTAAGCGAGTATGTAAAGCGACAATATTAAAAGTTAACACAGTGGTTTTGTTTATTTATAGGCAGGTGTAAACTTTTTTTTTCTTGATTGAAATTTTTGCATTCAGTAGTAATCGAATAGTTTTTTATTTGTTTGTTGTTTTTGTGTGTTTATCATAGGCTTCCTTATTTATTCTGTGTGCTCTTATGATGATGAAATGCTTTAAAATACGTAGGTATGTATTTCGGTTGTCCACTTCTTTTATTTGACTAATGGCTAGGGCTTAGCCGAGCAATATGAAATAAAATTTGGGGGAACATTTTTTATGAAATCAAAAAAACACTATTCATAACGTTTTTTGGAAAAAATGTTGTAAGCCATCTTATGTCTTTTGCTGTTTTATATTTTATGAATTTTTCATTTCAAAATCGTTCGACCAGTTTTTTCAAAAAAATGTTTTTTTTGAAAAACTTTTCGAAAACATATTTTAATTTTTTTTTGAGTATGTCAATTCAAAGAAATCTAAAGCTTATACTAGGAGAAAAATTAAAAAAAAATCTATTAAACCGTTTTCAAAATATTCAAAAAACAAAATATTTTTTTAAAAAAATTATTAAAAATTAAAAAAAAATGTTTTTGAAAATTTTAAAAAGCAATATTATTTAAATCATAAAGTTCTACATATTTTGAAAATTTCATCAAAATCCGTTAATTAATTAACGAGAAAGTCTGATTTTAAAAAACCGGTCATATGGGAGGTACCGTTATAAAACTTTTTCTGAAAAATCCATTAAAATTAAAAGATAGATTTTGCACAGAAAACATCATTCTGAAAGTTTTATCAAAATCGTAGGAGCCGTTTTCGAGAAAAATAAGTTTTCCATTAAAAGTTATATGGCAGGTACCGTTAGTTTTAGAGCTAGAATGCCAGTTCCAAAAATTGTCGGGTAGAGCACTCTAAAAATACTATATACCAAGTTTGAATCAAATCGGCCAAACCGTTTGGGCTGTAGATATCGATACGGACAGACAGACAGACAGACAGACAGACAGACAGACAGACAGACAGACAGACAGACGGACGGAATTTCCGGACCCACTTTTTTTGACTTCTCTATCATCGTAATGGCATGTTTGATTGTTAGAATTTTTTTTTTTTTTTACGAATGCATAACTTGCCTTATAGTCCCTATAAATCGCAAGTAAAAACATAAATTATGTTTTTTCATTCGTTTGCTTTAGACTTGAATCCTCCGCTTATTATTCAGCACAGTATTGACTGTAGAAAATTCTCGCTAAGTAGCTTATCTTGTTGCGTCTCTAATAGCGTTCCAACAATCGTTGTGGACGTTGTTTGTTCTCCTAAATGTTTTCGTATCGAACCTGTAGCTAAATATAAATATCTTCGCCTGATAATTGATAAAAAAATACTTGAGAAACCTTTGCTGCAAGGAACTTATGGAGACCAATTATTATGGTCTAGTTCAATCGAAAATACAATATGGAATTATATGTTGGGGTGGTACTTACAAAAACTACATGCAACCTTTGTTAGTTACCTTAAAGCATATTTTAAGGACCATCTGGAAGAAGAAAAGACTTGAACACAATTTTTCGTTGTCTATTTTTATAAAGTATTGAAAATATTATTCAGTAGAAGTGGTTACCTTCAAAGCCACAATATTCCAGCATACACATTATGCAGTAACGTTAGTAATCTTGCTATCATTCCTGCGCACCATACTCAAAGCTTTCTTAACTTGTATGCCTCAGTAGCACCTAGAGCTAGACTGTTCAATACATTACCCCTTGAAATAAGAAATATTTGATCAACTTATTCATTCAATAAAAAAATTCAAAAATGACTTTTTACCTTTGATTTTGATGCAGTCGGTAACATGATCAGAATTTTAGTTTAAAAAAAAAAAATAAATAAACTAAATTAAATTTAAAGATATTTTCTCGATATCCTACCCCACAACACTTGTTGATTTAATATCTATTTAGGTATTTATGTTTTATATTATATTCTTTGGTACTTTCGATACTTGTCGTTAGACAACAGATAGTGCCTTTACTTTTTCTTTACCTAACCAAGTTAAACCAAGTTAATTTTTGAGCTAAAAAAATATGGAAAAAAACTCCTCTGTAGAATGTCAACATAGCCTTAAGTTCCAAATTTAAAGACGATTGGCCCAACTATTTAGGCTACAGTCCAAAATACATCCGTATAGACAGACGGACAGAATTTTACCAGTAACTCAAATATGTTTTTCTATCATCGCAATCTCATGTTTGATTGTTATCTCAATTTTTTTCTGCTTGAATGCATAACTTGCATTATACTACCTATAATCGTAAAGTAAAAATAAGTAACATTTACTTGGATCTAGGTAGCCAAATTATTTCTGCATATCAACATTTTGAATAACTTTTTTTTTCTAATAAAAATTAATTTTTGATTTTTTTTTTTTTAATCAATATTTTTTAATTTAATCAAAAAAATATTATTTAAATTTTCTAATCACATGTACATAAATAATCTCTAAAAAAAACCTCATACAAAAATTTCAAAAAAAAAATGTTTTCAAAAAACTTACAATACAAAACAGGATTTTATCAAAACCCGTCCTACAATTTTCGAAATATTTTTTTATTAATTCGTTATTATACAAGACGTGTTATGGTTTACTCCAAGAACTGTTAAGTGTTGTGTTGAGAATGTTTTGAATTTTATTTTTTTTAAACCTTCGCTCAGTTGTTACGAACGAACCCGCAAATCAAAAGTATCCAATTTGGTGCAAACGTTTTCAAGTTTTAAGCATCCGAACAAACTACGATGATCTTCACCCCAGCTCCACCTATCTTGTCCAAACTTTACAGGATCACCGGGGAGGTACGTGAAGAATGCCTACAAATGTCAACAAAATTGGTTACGCTGCTTTGGAGTCCATTAAAACATACATAACTACATACAGACACTCCTTTTTATATAAATATAAGATTTTGATTTTATTTGAGAAACTTAAACAATTTCCGGGGGTTCTTGCCACAATAATAGAGCTACCTCACTCAAAAGCCATATTTCATATTCATTGTGATAATTTACGGTTTTCTATTTACTTCCATTTAAAATTATTTAAATCAGCTATTTTTATAGCAGATAAATAGTCTTCGATAACCACAATCACAATCCTAATCACAAAACGCTAACTAGATCAAATCTGCAACGGATAGCAAAATCAACGCAGACATAAGACCTCCATACGCCCGGACACTCCTTAACACTCCATAAATAATATCGAAAATAAGTCTGAATGTGTTGACTTTTTCTTAACGAAAGCCTTGCCTTAAGTACGACGCCAATTATGAGCATATCCCAAACAGATGGCCAATCAGGCGCCCATAGCAAACGTGTTCCACCATCAGAGATCCCCAGATCCTCCCTATAAATTTTATTCACCATTATCAAGCTCGTTATGGCCGACGTCGAACTCATTTACGTAATACCTTAACAACACAAGATCGGCTTTACATCATCATGTTTTGAATTCCTAATCCCTATTCTGATGGGCTTACAATAAATGTGTTTGACATCTACCCTGGACTGTCCTAAATATGCACTTCGCGCCCGCGCCGACTCTAAGGCTTCTCATCCTGACACGTCCTTAAATGATTATTTGTTCAATAGAATCGGGGTAACAAAAGTCACTTGGTGACATTATGCAGCGGAGGATCGCGTTGCTTGGTGCGGGAAGCTCTTTAGCCTCAGAGTTCATGGACATCGGAGAAGACTCGGCGACCACCAACAGTAACACATCGTATTTCATTTTTGCAGAGCTCCCTCGTGTCGTGAGGAGCAGATCGCCAGGTTTTGTGGTCCAACTATACGTCGATGACGATGACGACGACAACGACGACGGAACGACCACGACCGGACGTTGCGTTGTCGTTCTTGTCGTCGTTTGCATCGATTTACCTTTAATCTGGACTGGACATTGAGCAAATTATTGCAATTGGAAGGGAATAATGACTACAAAACTACACACCACCATTACCAAGTGCCGCTGGAGTGCAAAGAGGATGGACAGGCTGAGCTTGGAACAGTCATCCGTATGGAATAATAAACCTTTAACGAATGACGCTGCTGTTGGCTGTTTGGTATACTTTCTAGCCTAGGCATGCAGAGTGAATTCTTCATCGCATATTTGCCATGGATGATGCTTAACATTCCAAAGGTTGTTTCTTCTGTGCACTCACTCTCCCTCTGACGCTGGAAGACGACCAGCAAGAGGAACCAATCCATAATCTGAAAACAAACTCTTAATGCCAATCGATGCGTAATGCTTGCACTCTTGAATGTTCTGTGTTTGCCTGCCGGATGGATTTCAATAATTTGTTGTCCTTCGGAATTGGAGCTGGAATGGTCCATTCCTTAAGACGACAATAAGTCGAATAGTGATGCTATTTCAGGAAAGGTAAAGAACAATCCTGACTTGAATTTGGCCAAATGTTGAACGAAGGTTGAATGGCTTGAGGTAAGTATTCTTAAGGATAATGTGGGTAGTCCAAAAGGGGTTTTCAAGGACTTATCATTGGAATGCCAAACAATAAGATACTGTTTTTTTTTTTAAGTGAATTTTTGAACTGGTGTACCTCAGGGCTCTGATTTCTCACCGATTCTTTTAACATATTTGTGAATTTGTTTGTGTGAAAGCAATTAAAATGAAATTTCATGTTACTATTGTTCGGTTATTAGAAACTTTTTTGCTTTCTGCTGGAATGACACTAATCCTCACTTTTTGGAGGTTTCTTGAAAGCATAGTGAGCTTGTAGTTCCCATGTCGGACGTATGTCTTGCAACTGTAAAAAAATCCATATCGAATGAGTTTTCGTTAAAGCAATAAATTTTGAGAAATTGACTTTTCTCGCTGATTCTGCCAGAAAAAAAAACAAATCGTGATTAATTCCTCCAAGAGTCTTCTTCATGTATATATATGGTTGATATATTTGTGGCGACGACAGGAGTGAACCAATTGCACGGCAAGCTGCACGCCACTGAAGTAGATATTGCACATTGGCATCAAGGAATAGACAGTGTTTTTGTCAAAGAAAAAAAAAAAAACCATTCACCAGTATATTATGATAGCTTGAAATTTACAGCTTGGATTTGCTGCATGAGCAGCAGCCAAAGGATCACCTCGCTTTGGCAGACAGCGATTAGGACTCGGAATATGGCACGAAGTTTGTGTAACATCGCGTTCTATTTGCCACGGATTAATTTTCCATGTCATGATCCGCACTGGTGGATCTTTTTTTCTGGGTTTATGGGTAATGGAATAGTGATATAAATGATCAGGTTGAAGAAGTTGATCACGCAGTGTTCTTAAGAAAAAGACTTCTTAATTTACTTCAATGATTAACGGGGTCATAATTGGACCTATGATGCTTCGAACAGAACAAAAAAAATATCTTTTTTTTACTAGAATGCTCTATGTGATGTATCTACCATTAAATCAAGATTTTTGCTTTTAAGTTGATATTTTAACTCGTTAATTGTCGCTGAGGCTTCAGTTGCAGAAAGCCCAAATGTATCTCTCACACGTCGTTCTCAAGCATTGGGCATCCCTGTGACGTCGTTGTGCCGAATTTTGCGAAAAGATCTTGGCCCACATCCTTACAAGATTTAATTGACGCAAGAACTGAAGCCGCTTGACCACCAGAAGCGTCGTATGTTCGTGAATTGGGCTGAGCATCATTGCATCCCGAAAAAATTACGGTTTGGTGTGGTTTATGGGCCGGCGGCGTCATTGGGCCGTACTTCTTCCGTGATGATGAAGACCGGCACGTTACTGTGAATGGGGATCGCTACCGTTCAATGATAACCAGGACGGCGCCACAAGCCACACAGCGAATGTCACAATCAATTTATTGGAAACCAAGTTTAGAGAACGTGTTATCTCACGAAATGGTCCAGTCGCTTGGCCGCCTCGGTCGTGCGATTTGACGCCGTTAGACTATTTCCTGTGAGGCTACGTCAAGTCTATGGTCTATGCCAACAAGCCAGCGACGATTGATGAACTTCGTACGAATTTCGAACGTGAAATTGCAGCAGTATCGGCCGACTTATGCTTGAAAACCGTCGAAAATTGGGTTCAGCGTCTGGACTTCTGCAAGCGTGCCCGTGGTGACCATGCAAAAGAAATCGAGTTCCATACAAAATGGCTTTCACAAGAATAAAGAATTTAATTTATATCGAAAACCGTTTTTGTTTTATTTAAAAAAAAACTTTTGTAGCGCTCTTATTGAAAAACCCTTTATATTTGCAACTTAGTCGTTAAAAAAGAGGTTGGCTTTTCTTAACATTAAAGACACAGATCTTTGAGCAAAAACTAAATCAACAGACCCTAAAGAGACGTTTAGCGTAGTGTGAGCAAGAAAGACGTAGAAGAGACCCAGAAAAATATTTAGTTGGTAGAGGAAGAAGATCATCACCAAGTTTTAGGAAAAAAAAATTGGTGTATCTAGCTGGTGAACAAACTCCTTGATTGAAACCATGTTCGCCTTAGATTAAAGCGATGCCTAATGTTATCTAAGGTCTGCTCTTAGAATTATAGTGTTTACTTTGTAAAACCTTCTCAGAGGGAGTAATTCTGGAAGGAATCCCAAGAAAACAAACTGGAATCTGTACAAAAACATTCTCAAGGCTATCCTCGAACAGTTGTGTCCAGGAGACACGACACACAGTTACGGGACTTATAGCAAACAGTAAATGAGCTAAGAGAGTACTTTGAATGAGGCGTATGAAATCAGCTGTCCTCCCTAACCCACACAAAGACTCAATGGTTGAACAATATTCTGTAGCAACTAAGATGAAGATGAACTGTCAAGTTGCATAACTGCTCTGAATAAACTGCTGATGAATAAAAACAACGGGGAACCAAGAAAAATAGAAGCTTCGCCAATTTCTGTGAGACGATTTTTACCACCCATGCAAGACTACTTAGCAAAAGAGACATCTGTAGCTCTTATAGCTTATGTAGAAAACAAGGAGCAAAAGTATTTAACATGTAACTAAATACTAATTTTCTAGGCAGTTTGGTAGAAAAAAATTACAGAGAATATAACTAAGAACAAAACTCGGAGGTTCCAATCCAATATAGCAGTAAGTATCTGATTCGGAGAAGGCATAGAATTGGCGATAAGCACATTTAAACATTCAAGTCATCCGGTGTGATGGTATTATAGCTTGACTTGAACCAAATCAGTTGGCCAAAGGTCGGTTGCGCAGAGAGAGGATTAAGAGAACAAAAAATGTTTCGCAAGAGATTTAATAAGTACCTAGGATTGCCATAAGTTCTGTTACAAGTATAAAACGCTATAAATATGAAACAATGTTTCTTTCCTTATTTTATCGTTCCTTTTACAAAAAAGTGTTCACTCGAAGTAGCCAGTTGCATTCCTCCCCTTAAAAGTTTCTCCCGTAATACTCGTCTCGCAAGGAATGCTCATCAGTTCACCCTTGAGCACAATTTCGGATGTACTGTGAAATATAGGGGTTCTTGTTTTAGCCGAACAACACGAATTTGGAATAGTTTACCCGGCGAGATTTTCCCTTGCCATTTTGATCTGCAAACATTCAAAACCAATGTTAATCGACACCTCCCTTCTCTCCCCTCCCTATCTTCCGAATGCCCGCGCAGTGTGTTACATTAAAAGGGAAACAAGTAGTTCCTTGTGCGCGCGTTAATTATAAAAAAAAAAAAAAAAAAAAACAAACAAACATATTGTATCAAAAATTATTTTATTTACTGGAACACAATATTGATTAAAACATAAAAATTGGATTCACACGAAATGACCGCCTTTTGCGTTAACACAAGCTTTCAAACGGTGTGGCCACTGGCTATTGTGGCACGTACGGTTTTAATCGAGATCGTGGACGCCGCTCTGTTGTTCTAGGGCTTTCCAAATTTCTGTAGGGAATTTTGAAACTTATGTTCTCCAATTCTAACCACAAACCATAATTCAATGGATTTATGTAGATCTGGATCTTCTGCTGCTATAAAGCCAGGAATAATGACCCTGAGCCACTGCTGCGTGGTTTTGGCCTTGTGCGCTGGAGCAGAGTCCTGTTGGAAGATCCAAATGTGTTCATTGAAAAGGGTATTGTTCAAATCCTTTACAACACTCTCTAGCACATCTTTTTGGTGAACCTTTGCACGAGTTTTTACGCCTTCTTACAGAAATGGAGGGATGTGACACCATGGTGAGAGATGTTCTGTCAAACTATTACCGAAGCGGGATGATGGCCACGTTGAACCCTTGGAACATGATGAAGTGGCTTACATTTTGTCATTTTGCCTGTTGAAAACGTCTTTCACGCTAAAAAATGTCATCCGTAAACAAAATGTTTTCATGGCCATATTCCACTTGCCACTGCAAAAGTCGCTTGAATCTTTGCAGCCTAATTTTTTTTTGTCGAGGAGTTAGATGATGACCCGTGGACCGACGATAGGCTTTCATGTGCAGATCATCCTGAATCAGCCTAGACATTGATCTGTTTGATATATCCAATTCCTTTATCCAATTCCATTATCATCCCCTTCCTAAGGGGATTCCTCCGAATTTGTTTACGCACTGCCTTAACTACCGTACTCGTACGGACGAGCGCGGGCGACCACTTCTTGCCTTGTCCTCTACTCCAGACAATTCACCGAAGCGAGCAATAGCTCGATAAACGAATATTCTTGATATATCGAGTTGTTTTAGCAACTCAAAAATTTAGCCAGCACTCTTTCCGCTCTTATGTAACGCTATTACCGCGACGCGACTCTCTGCAATGCCCCACTCCATGTTACTAGTTTGCAAACTGAAACCAAACTGACTAGTATTCTTCATTGATCAGTGCATGTGGCATGTAAAAAAAGTTAACGGTTCTATTCCCCCAAGAAGTTTTAAGGGATAAGCGCTGGAAATTGTGTAACAGAACTTATGGCAGGACTAGGTAGAATGCCAGAGATGAAATAATTTTTTTGAAAACATTACACTAAGTTATGATCATACCTCATGTAAAGAAAGCCCATCGCAGGGACTTGATTGTGTGTATCTTTCAAAATTTATGATATGAGCAGGGAAGTCTGAAGAATGTAGAATGGCCAAGTGAATTGGTACAAGATATATCTCAGCCTTCTTACCTTATTTTACCTTAGGTGGCACTACAAGTCAGGGTGGACCTGGGCATCAATTCGCAAGTTTCTCCAACCAGCTCTTTCCCTAACTCACTGCCTGCAGTTTTGCACGTAAAGTCGGTTTAGTCCCTCTTCTACTTACCTGTGGCACCTAAGTCTCGGTCTTCCTTCATTGTGCCGGCGCGGTGGCGTTGTCTCCCCGTGGTTGTATTGAATATTTTCCGGACCGGAGCATTGATGTCCATTCGCTCGGTATGACCCAGCCATTAAATACGTTGGACTTTTACTCTTTTGGTAGGTGTCGCTGTGGTTCCCTGTTAAATCCTCCTCTCCATTTGCCGTTAATGTTTATCCCGGACCAAAAATCACCCTCTCGAAGCAACCTCAAGCATTCTCATACGTGCCCTCTTACAAGAAGGAACAATTAAAGTAATGACCTTTCTAAATAGCATACTTTGAAGTAGTGTTACACTTGGCTATCCTATGTACCAAATATATGGAGAGAAGCTATCACCCTTTCTATGGAGTCTTGTAGTGGATGAACTACTGGAAAAATCTAAAAGGAGCTATGACGCCATTAATGAGGCCAGAATTGCGAAATAGGGAACATTTGACTAAAAACAAAATTAAAAACACAAGTATAGGTGAAAAGATCAAAAATCTGGAATGAACTCCCTAAATTGAGGCAGGCAAAAATTAATAAAATTTTCTGAAAATATTTTGTCATGTCGCAATATTAGGCGCAATTGGACCTTATACCAACCTCCAATACTTAATCTTTCAAAGCGAAAATTGTGTCTTCGCTAAAGTTGTTGACCAATAAGGGTTTCAAAATTTAATGTCTGAGCTATAAGGGATTTCAATTTAGTTAGCAGGTGGTAAATATAATTAACCCGCTGGATGGAAAGAAAAATAACCAATTTGATAGTCCCAACACAGTTTCCTTTATGTTTCACCGACTTCCATCAACTCTAACAAAACAATTTTCCTTTCAGCTTTTTATGGCATTTGATCAGCCGGTAAAAGTTGTGAAATTAATGCAACAGTGTTCCGCCAATAACTATTTTTTTATACCCAAACAACCTTGTACAACCAAAATAAATTTTACAACGTCATCTCACCGCAGTTGTGTTACTAGTATGCTTATATTAAAAATAATTAAGGGACCTTCGATATTTAATTACTACTTCATTCACTCTATCTCCAATCTGCGCACCAGTGAAACCAATAAAAACTCATTCGCCATCATTAACATACCAACTGACTGACAATGAAAACCCGCCGTTCCGGACCCTGGAACTCCCCAACGCTGCTCTGGCAAACTTTTTCGTACCGCATTCCCCGAAGCATGTCATCCTTAAGCAAAAGCCAAAACTTTATAGCTACCCTCTTGCTACTCGACTTGCAGTTGAAAAATTTTATGCAGCTATACGCAAATTAAAATTTTCGATTCGTTTTAATGTGACAACTTTGGGATTACACCACAAAATCCTATTCCCACACCAAGTTGGAGTTGAATCCGAAAGTTTTCTCTCATATTTCCTGCTTCTGATTATAAGAGACTCTCCGGCTTGATGAGTTTTTATGGCCAAAAACTCATTCATTATGACTGCCATCCGAATGATGGCCATCATCATATTAGTAACGTCATTATGGACGATCATAATGCAAAGGTGTATCTATGTATCTGTATCTGGTATCTCTCTATAGCTTGATTTTGGTTTCGGAAGGAACGATATATTCGCATATGAAGTACCCGGAGTGAAGCACAGGTTTTCGTGGCATTATATGCTTCGCAATCAGGGAACGCAAGGACAGCCAAATGAACGGACGGACGGTTAGTCGAAATGAACGAATTCCGTTCTATGCTGTTTAGCAATTCCAATTTGTGTTGAAGTTTTCATATTGAATATTTTTCAGAGCCCTCATGCATACATTATGAAATTGAATTTCATTTCTTTATGCTCTTCGTTGACAAGGTTATGTTGCTGCATTTCCATTTCCGGGAAGGAATGTGCGGAAAAACGAAAAACTTCTTGCAAGCAAAAAGATTCGCAAAATTTTGATTTAATTTGAAAAAGCAATGGATTTTGAAAAAAATAATAAAAATAAATTGACACACGAAAAGTTGCTTGCAGTATAATTTGTACGTATCTTTGCCAAAAACAGGGTGTTCTTCATAAAATGCATTTATTAAATAAAAAATGTTAATTTTTTTTGACGTGATAATGTCTTATAAATCGAAATAACATGACTAATGCTGATAAGACTTATGCTGATGTCATTCTGATGTCATGATGATGTTAACCGCGATACTGTGGTTCTCTCAACCAAAATCGATCTCAAGCACCAGGCGAACATGAAAAGAAACTGGCGCAAATTCCCAAAATATCCCACTCAAATTCAAAAAGAACAAGAAGAGAAAAGGAAATACGAAATAGGCGGAGTTTTGTTAAAGTAGAAAGTACATAGATGTAGATATTGGGTTGTGTGTGTGTGGATTTAACGAGAGTGTTTGTGGGTGGTTATTGGTGTTGCTGCTATCAATGTTTTCTTATGACCTTATCACCTAAAATTATTATCCGTAAACCGACTTTACAGACAACCAACTCTTTTTTAAAGTAATAAATTGCACGATCGGATCGGATGTACTTGCTCATATGTGCGTACACATCGTCGAATATATTTAAAAAAATGCACGACTGGGTCGCACGAACTTGTTCTTATGTTAGATAATTGCTTAGTGGCTGCATATGTATGTATGTATATATAAGGTGTTTTTTTAGACGTGTGGTTTTCAAGAAGAAATAAAACGCATATATGTTAATGTTATGGCCAAGAATTTAGCTTGATTATAAAGATAAGGGTTTGCATTATGTTTTAAAAATGATTTCGGGGAAGAGGCCGCCGCAGCTGGCTCCAGCCGAGAGGCCCAATTTTCCCAATTTTGTGAAAATCAGGATCGGTAGCCATCTCGTTTTGGGCCCATTCACCGGACGTGTGACGCGCTTGATGGTCGTTCGGCTTCAATTCTTGCACGAGTTGGATTTTGTAAGCCTGCAAACCAAGATCCTTTCGCAAAATATTCCATAAAGTGGATGGGCACATCTCCAATTGTTGCCCGCGATGGCGGATGGACTCATTCGGGTCTTCTTCGATGCTCTACTCCACCGAAATGAACCATTATTTTGGTAATAAATTTGCACAATTTGCAAACTTGTTCGAGTGTATGTATATTCATTAAGAAATGGCAAACCAAACTGAGCATAAATCAAGTGACAGCTGTCAAAAAGACCAACTCGGAAAAAAGTATTGCCAGATTGAAAACCACACGTCTATTAAAATAAAAAAATATTTTTTTTTAGAAAATTCTTTCATATTTTTAATTAGCTAAAAGCTTTCTCGGAAAAACTAAGCATGCAATAAAATTTGAAAACTAAATTTCTATAGAGGAAAAAAAGTATTAAAAATCGTTCGACCAGTTTTTTTTTAAAATCGTTTTTTTTTAAACTTTTCGAAAAAATATTTTAAATTATTTTCTAGTATGTCATTATAAGGACATCTGTAGTTTTCATCTGGGAAAATTATTTAAAAAAATTCAATCAACCCATTTTCAAAATATTTCGAAAACCAATTTTTTTTTAGAAAATTTTAAAAAATCCAAACAAAAAGTTTTTGAAAATTTTGAAATGCAATATTAATTGAATTATAAATGACTTCCTGTGTGCAAAATTTTGTTGAAATCGCGATATAAGTTTACGATAAAACAGCATTTGAAAAAACCGGTTATATGAGAGGGACCGTTATAGAACAAATTTAAAAAAATTCTTTCTAACTGAAATATGTATTGTTGTAAAAAAATAGCACCCTGAAAGTTTTATCAAAATCGTTAGAACCGTTTTTGATAAAATCAAACTTTTTGTTAAGAATTGTATGGCAGGTACCGTTATTTTTCGACCTAGAGCAAAAATGAAAAACACCCCCGAGATACTGCCTAATAAATAATGCATACCAAGTTTGAAGCAAATCGGCTTATCCGTTTAGGCTGTAGAGGCGCGAACAGACAGACAGACAGACGCACGGAATTTCCGGACCCACTTTTTTCAACTTCGCTATTATCGTAATGTCATGTTTGATTGTTAGATTTTTTTTTGCACGAATCCATAACTTTCATTTTAGTACCTAAATCGCAAGTAAAAAATAATACGTTCTAAGTGAAGAAGTAAATTACGCTTTTCTGAACGCATTGTAGACAGAGTGAGTTAGGTCATAAACTATACAAACATAAATTCTATTAAAAAGCTTAACTCTTATGTTATAAAATACGTAATATTTTAATTCTGTTACAGGAAATGAAATTTGTTTTTAATTAATAATGTTTAAATTTTTATTAAAAATACTTTTTGAAAATATCTTTAGGTTTTGAAGCTCGGTTTTTCAAATTTGAAAAGCAATTATCACACCAAAGAACTCACTAGTCCTTCGAGCCGGATGATTATGATAGTTTCTGTAAAGGAAGTAGTTAAACTTGCAGCTTTAAATATTCTTGTCAGAGATGAAAACCAGTAGTTGATTAAATATGTGAATCGTTAAATCTTTAAAATTTAGCCAGAGCCTGTTGCAAAGACTTATATTCACAGCATTCTAAAACAAAATCTTGTAGAACATAAATCACATCAACTCGAAGAAAAAAATTAATTCTTAATTCTTATTCTAAAACAACCATACTTTCCCTTTATAGGACACAAACGACCTAAGGCATCAATGGATTTGTCGAAAACTCATTCCAAATGGTACTCCTCACCCAGTTACTCCTTACTCCACAATCGCAATTGATTAGAGAATAATTAATAAAAAAAAGAAGAAAATTTAAATGTTTCTTATCTACTATCAGAGCTGACAATCCAGGAGCAGTGGTGATGCTTAGACTCTAAGATAGGACGATAATCCAATCGCCCAGTACCTACCGTCACGCCTATTGGCCATAAATCTTTCCTTCACGCGACATTGTTTCTGGATAAGTAGGAAAAGGGGGGCTCGTAAGTAAGTGTATTAATCACTAGCTATGCGATTATTCACGTGCCTTAGCGGCTTTAAAATATCTAACGATAAAACGGTTGCAGACGTCAGACACACCCATTGTCGTGATACCATTTAGGGTACCCTTAGAAGCCTTGTCTATCCAATAGGGACACTTTCACTTTGTCCCATTCACATGGACCAGGAAGTGTTCGTGGAATGGAATTTGATCGACCAGCCTTCGAGGAGTTACGTTGCAATATCCCTAGCATTCTTCGGCCAGCGGCATGATGAATAAAGTCCATAAAACGGCCACAATGCTCCCGAGCATACAATTGGAGTGTGGTCTGAATGACTGACTGAATAGACTCATTAAAAACCAAACATGTCCACTGTTCCGGTGGGTCGCGGTCGGCTGGGGGTCGGTCTTCTTGCAACAAGTTTTCGTCTCTTTCGGTGTAAAACCGCAGGTGATAAATTATTTTGCGCTTCTGTCGTCGTCGTCGTCGTCGTCGTCATTTTGCTCCACTGCACTGCTGCTGCAACTTGCATCCGGACCAAAGACTAGTCACAACAAATTCAATCAATTTTCTCATCATTAACTGTGACGTGCTTGTATAGGAAACAGCACTGAGACTGGAGGATATTGCAGGCTCTGAAACAGGTGCGGGTCGACGAAGTCAATGATATTGTCTCCTTTTCAAAATTTATCGTCGACGAGGTCTTCAAGCGGTAGCTACAGCTCTGATGGAAAGTCATTTGGTCTTGTCTAGTTGGGCAAAAAAAAAAAAGCATCCGAAACACCAGCATTAGTGTTTGAATGAAAGATTTATTAAATCCAATAGATGTGGTATCTTAATTGATCTTCGATTAGATACTCGATGATGTTTAATTAAAACGATGTCGTGATCTATTCATTTCTTTTTTTTTGGAATGTGAATGCAACTTTGTCTTCTCATCTATCTTTATCGATGATGGACAAAATATTGTGTCCCGGGGGATATAGGGGGAGTATCTTAAACATTTTGGTTTTCGTCACTTATTGAAAATTCTTTTGTGCTATGAGATATGTTGAACCTAAAGCCTTAGGACCATAGATAGTGGAGCCAAGGTATAATGTCAGAACTGAAAGTGAATTCGTTGGTTTTTTGACTTTTGGAAATATTGGGGCTTCTGCAAAGCCATAATACAAATGCCATAAAAATACCTTCGAAGACCTTCGAAGCTATATAGATTATAAAATCTTTGTCATCGGCCATATCTCCGACGGTAGTTCACAATAGTTTTCGAAATCCCTTGACAGAACCCAACCTAGATCTTTATCAAAAATACACAAAGGTTGGAACAATTTGACAGCCGTCGAATCGGTGCCCATCACTCGTGTAAATATGCCGCAACCAGTTCATACCCAATCTCCAAGAAGATTCAATTCAATTTTCGGCTCCTGGCACTTGCCGTTCACCCATTTAAACATCTGTACAAATACAAATCCATAAGATACTCCCTGGATTTTGGCGAGCATTCAAACCTTCCGTTCCGTGGGCCGCCCTAATAATATTCAAGATCATGTAGAACATTCCAATCGATCTCGTGATTCTTCGGTTTCCTCCTCCAGAATCTCGTATAAATACCGACTTGAACCTGTGTACCTTGTCGTGAACTTTGGACGGATAGTTATCACCTATGGAGCTGGCGGCCGGTTGGAGTCAGAATTGGTTGCAGTTTCCAATCCAATGAAACCGAAATGAAATCCAAAACGCTGACGACGAACAAGCATCTTCTGTCCAACTGTGTGAATTGGCCATTAATCATGTCTGTTACAGCGCAATATACCTTCGGTAAGCTTTAAGGAACATTTATAAAAAAAATACTCCATCAAGACGGCTGAATCATTACTTTGATTTTTTTTTCCGTATTATTTGATTTTATCGCAACCAATTCATCAGGAGTGGAAATTAATGAAATCTGTGCGGCTCTGTACGTCTTGACTTTGAACAATGCCCAAACAGTTTCAATCGATTGTTTGTGGAACAGAAGCTCGTAATTCGTGATCAATGTTGGTATTTTCTGAAATATTTCGGTTCTTTGGAAATGCATTTTATTTTTTTTTTTTTTTTTTGTATATCAGTGAGTGACTGGGATTGTGTTGCAACTGGCAAACATATACCATCGGAAAAAATGTGAGTTGGAAATCTATCTACGATAACTATTTCATGACCTTTAGTACGGAATTGAAAATCGTTCAAATGTTATTTATTGAAAGTTTCAGTTTGAATGGAAAATATTTCAGATCAAAAAATGTCAGTAGTTTTGTACACATTTTAAAATATTTGTGAAGGTATCTTTTTTGTTTTGTTTTAGATAGATTTATTACAAACAGTGCACTGCGAGGAATCCAAGAGATTTCAAGACTTACTTCTGAACAACGTTTGTAAATTGTGCAAATTTAAAACTAAAATAATGGTTCGATTCGGTAGAGCAGAGTATCGAAGTAATTTACGCGCGCACAAGGGACTATATTTGTTTCCATTTTAATGTAGAACACACTGCGCGGGCGTTAGGAAAATAGGGAGGGGAAAGATAGCACGTGTCGATTAACATAGGTTTTGAATGCTTGCAGATCAAAATGGCAAGGGAAAATCTCGCCGGGTAAACTATTCCAAATTCGTGTTGTTCGGCTAAAAAAAGAATCCCTATATTTCACGGTACGTCCGAAATTGGTCTCAAGGGTGAACTGATGAGCATTCCTTGCGCGTGACGAGTATCACGGGAGAAACTTTTAACGGGAGGAACGCAGCTGGCTACTTCGAGTGAACATTTTTTATAAAAGAAACGATAAAATTAGGAAAGACATGAAACAATCCATCCGCCATCACGCGTAACCATTGGAGCTCTGGCCATCCTCTTTATGGAAGATTTTGCAGAAGGATCTTGGTTTGCGGGCTTACAAAATCCAACTCGTGCAAGAATTGAAGCCGAACAACCATCAAGACCGTCGCACGTTCGGTGAATGGGACCAAAACGAGATGGCCATAGATCCTGATTTTCTCGGCTGGAATTTATTCGAGCCAGCCGCTGTGGCCACTTGCCCAAAATCATTTTTAAAACATAATGGCAAACCCTTATCTTTATAATAAATCTAAATTCTTGGCCATAAATTAAATTATATGCGTTTTATATCTTCCTGAAAATCACCCTTTATTTTAGTTGTTTCGGTATTCCTCAGAGGGGTTTTTGAAATTTTATTTTTAGAGCTAAAAATTACAGTACCTGCCATATAACTTTTAAGGAAAAGCTTAATTATCTCGAACGGCTAATAGGATTTTAATGAACATTTTTGAAATTTTCTTTGTGGGATTTCTATAAAATTGTAGATATATATATTCGAAAAGATCTAGGTAGTCCAAACTTATTTTTAATACCAAAATATTGAATAATTTTTTTTTATGTAGCTATTATAAATATTTTTAAAATGCAATATATTTAAAACTGATTAATTAATTTTATTTAAACGTTTATGAACAGATGTACTTATATTAGTAAACTCTTAAAAGCAGCGTACCAAAATTTCGACAATTTTTTTTTTCAAAAAACTATAAATATTAAACAAAACAAAATTATATCAAACGTATATATATATTTCGAAATAATTTTTTTCAAAAATTCGTTATTATATCAGGCATGTGATGGCGTACTCTATTTTTAATAAAAACCGTTAAGTTTTGTGGTTTTGAGACTTTTTTATAATTTTAGGCCGTTAAATATTACTTATTTCTTTCAAAGATCAAAGCCTTCCAATTATTATATTAAGCACAGAGCACGTACGTACGACTTAGTCGTGCCATATTTTTATTGAAACTTAAAATAATTATAATTTACTATTTTTTTATTACCTAATAATATAAAAATTAATACTTGTGAAAGTATTAGAAAGTTTTTGACATATTTTGAACCATGGACCATGCCTCATAGGTGGCGCTCTTACATAATTTACAAATGGGAAAATACATGACTTTGGACACGAAACGATGAAATGTGAATCGGTAAATGACCGCGAATAGAATTTTGGCCATGTGGCGGCTTTGTGGTTTTGGTTGACATTTTTTAAATCTTCTTCTTTTCCTTCTCATTCTTCTTCTTCTTCTACTTCTTCTTCTTCTCCTTTTCCTTCTTCTAATTCTTCTTCTTTTGATTCTTGTTCTTCTTGTTCTTGTTCTTCTTCATTTTCTTTTTTTTATTCTTCCTTTTCTTCTTCTTCTTCTTGTTCTTCTTCTTTTTCTCCTTCTCATTCTTCTTCTGAGGTCAATCATTGGTGGTGTTTTTGCATTTGTTTGAACCAGGAGTGCTTGGGCCTTCCTCTCCTCTTTTTCGATTTTGTTTGCATGTTGTATGATATTCCCTTTCTGACGGGGTTTTCAGAATTTCTTCTTAAAACATGACAATACCAACTGAGCTAGTCGCTCTTTATTTTTTCTTTGATGGTATTTTTGACGTGAAGGCTTCCCCAGATTTTCATACATTATTCGGTCGAGCTTTGTTACTCATCACGTCACTGTCATGCGAAGCATCTTCATCTCAGCTGCTACTGTTAATTTACTTTCGTACTTCTTTTGTTTTTTATTTTATTGTGTACTCTGGACGCACAGCTGCAGTGTATATCCTGCCTTTCAGCTTAGGGGACATTTTTCGATCGCAGAAGATAGCAGAGTTTTTCTGCCACTTCATCCACCCTAAGCGATGATTGATGTCGTCATAACAAGTTGCTTCGTTATTAATCAAAGAATATAGATATTTAAATTTTCCACATTTGGGTAGCACTGTTCCCTTCAAATGAATGTCTAGAATAGGTCGGAGTGGATCAGAAAATCGGACAGCATAAATATTCAGTCTTTTTTTTAGACTAATAATCGCTGTGACATTTTTCAAATCTGTTGTTTATTAATAAAATAGTGATGCCAAATAAACATGACGAAGTGATAGAATTTTAATATAAATGAGTGTTTGTTAATGCAAAAGTGGAACACCAGCGCATTGCTCCTATTTTACGGTAAACGTGTTGACCCTTTACACTCTACTCTTCTACGTTTGTTAGTCAAATTTGAGACGCCCGGCTCGGTGATTAATAATCCAACATTTCTAATTCAAAGGAACGAGAACGTGAAATCGGCTGAGATCATCGACACGGACAGTGAAAGTGTTGAATAGAACTCGAAGCTGTTGATTCCGTGCCGTTAAAAAAAAACTCGCCTTCCGCAGACTTCAAATTGGCGAATTTCACGTCGGGACTTAGCTATAAACCTTAAAAAGGATCCAACTGATCCCGGGCTCAAAGTTCATGAATCATTGTTATTGATAGCGCCGTTTGTTCGGTCTCCAATTTTGGACGAAAAACCATCTTTAACGGCGATGCTCATTTTTCTGTTATTCCTGTAGTAACAAGCAAAATTACCGTATGGGACTCCACCAACCTTTAAGAGGTTCACCATCAGTTTCACATTCCTACGGACTTCAAGGGGGTGTAGATTTATAATTTTGAGTCGGTCAAGGTAGGGTGGCAGAGATGAGAAGTTATTAGGGTCATAAAGAATTCGGAGAGCAAAGAATAGAAAGCGGCGTTGAACGCTCTCAATTCTGGAGATATGAACCGCGTGATAGGGGGCCCATACTTGCGATGCATACTCAAGGAGAGGACGAACATAGGAAATATAGAGGGATTTGGTTACAAATGGGTTCCGAAACTCTTTGGACCACCTTTTGATAAAACCAAGGGCGGAGTTAGCTCTTGATATAGCATTATCGATATGAGAGCGAAAATTTAATTCGCAATCACAGAGGACGCCTAAATCGCGGATAACCTGTACGCGGTTAATGGAAAAGGTTTGAAGATAATAAGATCTAAGGGAAGGCCTTTTACTTTTACGAGAAAACGTAATTAGCTCACATTTGGCAGTGTTGAGTTCGAGAAAATTCTTACTGCACCAATTGACAAATAAATTGAGGTCATTTTGAAGCAGGAGAGAATCACGACCAGAGGAGATTACTTTGAAAATTTTAGCATCATCAGCATAAAGGGAGATAGAAGATGATTGGATTATCTTTTCAACATCATTAATGGCAAGGATAAATAAGAGAGGTCCAAGATGGCTACCTTGGGGTACCCCAGAGGTGGCCACAAAAGGAACTGAAAGAACAGATTGAAAACGGACTCTGTATTGGCGGTTGTCAAGATACGAGGATATCCATTTAAGAAGGTTAGGACTGAATCCAAGAAAGGAAAGCTTAAAAAGAATTAAACTGTGAGAGATTTTGTCGAAATCCTTGCTGAAATCTGTAGTGATGACGTCTACTTCGTAGCCCTTTTCCATGGCAGAGAGTGAAAATGTAACGAACTCAACAAGATTAGTTGTGGTAGATCTTCCCTTACAAAAACCATGTTGAGTTGAGGATATTAGAGATTTGCATTGGAAAGAGAGTGAGTCATACAGACTGCTTTCGAAGAGGTTACACTTTAATGTGGATTTTTGTTCCATACATTCTCAAAAAACAGTATGCTTAGGCAGTCACCGTCAATGGCGAGCGCTAGTGGAGGATGATAAGTAAATTACTTGTAACAACCCAAATTCCACCATATGCACCAAGATGACATGTGCTTCAAGCAGAACAGCGCTATACTTATTACAGCGGACGCCACGATTGATATTCTCCATGGAAGATTTATGGGTAAGTTTATCTTTCGCAGAGGTGACCACAATTGGCCACCACATTCATGCGATTTGACTTCGCTTAACTTTTTTATTGTGGAGTTTCTTGAAGTTGAGGATCCATGCCTATAAACCCCAATCGGCCGATGCCCTTACTTGCGGTCTCAACTTAGCGATGAATCTAGAGCATGATTTAAAGCATGCTTTCGCTGTAGCAAGTGAAGACCGCTATCAAAGCTTTATTTTCAAAGTATGCGATAGAAAGTATGCTTTCATCGCATACCATTCATCGCTTGCTTTATCGCAAGGAAAACTTGTTTTATGTGCAATAATGCTTTGAATGTATTTTTCTGCTGACGTATTATGCAATGAAATGCCCAACCAAGAAAATCTGACAGTTTTGCTGATCTCTGCTTTCTGCTTTGGCTATTGCGATTGCAATAAATTTATCGCTAGTGGAGACGGCGTGTTAAGGTCAACATAACAACGGGCCATCGCTCAAATTTAGCTGCATCTACATATGTGGAATAGTCATCTATATATATAAAAGAAAGTCGTGTTAGTTACACTATTTATAACTCAAGAACGGGTGAACCGATTTGGCTGAAAATTGGTATGGAGTATGTAGCTTAGAACCAGGAGACGGACATAGGATACTTTTTATCCTATTCGATTGCGTTCCCGTGTGGCACGTTGACTGAATTTTACTAGAAACATTGAACGCCAGAAATCATTTTCCAAAATCGCGAAAGTGTTATTTTTTTAAGGTTTGTTATTCGTTTAAAAAAAAACATATGAACAAGATCTAATCTTTCCCAGCAAAGATGAAATGCAATGAAGCTTCGTAACAGTGACTCCTCAATCCATTGAAGATGGACATAATATTGTGTTTCAAGTAAGGCTGGGGACACTCATTATAAGGCAATTTCGATTCATATTTTTAATATGCTTTCTTGAGACATACAACTACATATCATCCAGAATCTTTAGATATAAATAAAATGTGTGTTAGCAAACCTGGCAGCACCCTCAAAAACTCTGACAAAAACCTGGCATCACCATTATAGAAGCTTTCAGAAAAAAAAAACACCACGAGGATACGAGTTGACGTTAAAACCAACCCAACCTAAAAACGAAAATTTTAGTTTTTTCTTTTCAAAAATTGAATTTAAATTAGAAATAAACTTTTTTATCTCTAAAATTTTGGTATTTTATTGACCGAAAATTACTCCGCCAACAATGTGCTTCCCGTCTGAAGTCATATGTGATCCTTTAAGATTTGGACCCGATAAGCGACGCTCGGGTCGAGTATTAACGAAAATATAGTTTTCCCTATAGGTATATATAAAATCTTATTAACAACATTTATATTTAAAGGATTAAACATTTCGTGTGCATGCTAACATGATTACTTTTGTGGTTTTTAGCTATAATTAGACCCAATATGTGGCGCTTTCATCGGTCTTCAGAAAACCTATGGTAAAGACGATCAACGCCGGGTGGGTCAGCTAGTTGAAAATATTCTATTTTGACATCTACCCACCCTTATTAATAATCCTTTTAAATGGTTTTTGGCTTTTCTGAGCATCAATATAGATGGCAACATGCCATGTCAGCTAGTACCACAAAAACTTGGAAGTTCCTCTCCGACATAATTTGCTGACTATGAGATTGATTCGAAGACCGGCTGTTTTTTAACTGTCAACTAATAACAATAGAAATATTTAATCTGACTTTTTAACCCTGCAGCAGTCGCGCACCAAAAAAGAACGAGAGTGGTCGCGTGGATTACATATGTAGCCCAATTAAAAATTAGATTAAAACCAATACGTTATTGCTTTGTCACTTTTATTTTGCATCGAAATGCGATAAATGAAAGTAATAATTATTAATTTAACAAAAAAAAAATAAATAATTTCTTCCGAAGACAAAATAAATAAATAAATAAAAATCTTAAACAAATTTATTGATAAAAAAAGGAACTTTAGTTTCAAAAAGAGATTGGTTCTCAAAATCACTTCAAATAACTAAATTAATGATTGGTTTCTACACATGAGGAACATATGCATTTGGAGTGGTCAGGGCACACGAATTTTTGACACGCAGTGCAGTTTGCAGTTTGACTAAAATACTCACGTAACCGGTCGCGTGGATTACAATAGTAGAAATTCGATTTCAAAAGGCTCCCGTGACACAACCACACGCGACTGACACTCGTGCAAAACTGAAAGCATGTGCAAACTATTCAACTTTAAGTACTAGGAGAGCCAAAAAAATTACACCGTTAGTTTCTCGGAAATTAAGAATTTTATAGTAGTAGACTACAATAGTAATCCACGCGACGGCTGCAGGGTTAAAGGACTTGGAACGCAAGAAGACTCATACATATAGTCGGCTTTCTTTGAAAAATTGTTCCATCAGGAATAGCTTGACTTTGTTTGCAGCTTATTACCCTAACCCAGCCACCTTAAAACTGCAGTTGTTGTCATCAACGATAACGCTGCTTTGATAACGCTCCTGCTTCTTTAATAAATTTCATGTGGCACACATTTCACATCATGGCAAGAGCTTAGCCATTATTATCTATCTATTGTAATTGTCCCAAAGCAACACCTGGGTCGCTCCAGCATCCCCAAATCCAAAGTGTGTGTGCCACATTATATTGTGTATACTCCAGAGGATTAGCAAGGAAAACAGATGAAGCCCTTTTATTGCATCCACGCTCCCTTTCCTAATCAGATCTAAACTTTGCACTTTGTAGGAAGCAATTTAAGACTTCGACTTCACACGTTGATGGTTGTTTGGCCTCGTTTCATGTTCGCAATCCTTTTCTGCCATAGACAAAACCAGACCAGACGTCTCCAGCTTCTTGGGCTGCTGCTGTGTTCGCTCAAAATCAGATATCGGGCACAGGGTGTAGGTCTTTTTGTGGCCTTATCTATTGACTATCTATGCCGGATGTGTGCATATATGAATTTGCAATTGAGATGCCTTTGCAGCTGCTGGTTAGCCTGATGGCTTAGATGATGGCTTTGTTGGGCTTGATGGGTGGGTGTCGACTGTCGATGGTTGGTGCGGTTGGTGTTTTGGCATGGTGTTGGCATATAGAGAACTGACGCTAGATCCAGCGTTTTGATATATAATAAATGCCTTGAGGTGTGGAGGTATGGTTTTGTTGAAGAAGTTCATATAACTGTGCTGATTTGATTCCTTTTGGGGACAGCGGCAACTGCAGCAGTCGTCGGCGGTAGCTGATGGCATAGAAAATCAACTCCTATATTCTTTGATAGACTTAAGGCAGTTCAAATATATATATAATGGAACTTAAAGGGGGTAGACAAAACGGTTTATGGGAGAGGAGAATCTTTTATATGATTTGGAGAGTGCAATCAAAATAAATTGAATGTGAATTCGTTAGCAAATTGGGGTAAACAATATGTTGAGTTTGAGGATATGGGATTCTGTATCGTTGCAACGAGGATTTAAGGTTGGACCTGGAGTTTTGCAGAAGGAAGACTAAATACACATGAGGCAGAAGGGGTCAAAATGTGTTTCTATATGTGCTGCAATGTGATTTTCCTATGTTTATAAATAATTGGATTATTTTCTTTAACTTAGCGAGGTATTCTTGTCAGAGAATTAAAAAAATAAATATCAGAAGAATCTGCAGGCTATACCGATATCAACATTTTTTTTTTTTAAATAAAAAAGGACTTTCAAATTATCTTAAAATATCTTTAAAAACTATTTACAAATAAAAATTTTATGTGCGTTTTAGTAAGTAATGTAATATTTTTATTTGCAATAAATCAGTACAAAAGATGTTGTAACCGCACATTTTACAATACAGTGATTTGACATGTAAAGTCTTACATCTGAAACATTATTTTTATTATTATGAAGAATATATTTGGGAAAGATTTTTTTTTTTGAAGGAAAAGCACAGAAAAAACCTCCAATTTAAATTAAGTTATGTAAAAAAAAGAAATATATATATATAAAATCAATGAAAAAACAATAATAAATAAAAAAATGAACAATTAAATACATAAATAAATTAATTAATTACATAGTAAATAAAGTAATAAACACAAATAAATATATAGATAAACAATGCAAACAACAATAAAAAATAAATAAATAAATAAATGAATAAATAATTAAATAAATAAATAAATTAATAAAAAAGTAAATAAATAATAAAAATAAATAAATAAATAAATAAATAAATAACTAAATAAAGAAATAAATAAATAATAAAAATAAATAAATGAATAAATAGTTTAAATGAAAAACATAACAAGCATTTATCACAGGTAATTAATCTGGTGAACAGGAGGGTTGTCAGTGTTATTACATCTGTTAATAAAGTTTGCTTCGAGCTTATTTATTCGTTCAGAAATCAATTCAACATTAGTTTCTCGGTGAAGATCACTAGTCGAGTAACGAAGTGGGAGGTTTAGCATCATTTTTAATAATTTGTTTTGCGACACCTGAAGTTTTTTAATGTGAGACAAAGCAGCCCTTCCCCAAACAGGGCTTCCATACAGCAATATTGCCTGAAATATAACCTTTAGAACAATTACTTTATTTTCAATTGTTAGTAAAGATCTTCGGTTTATAAAAGGGTAAAGCAGTTTAATAGCTATATTAATATTCTTTACAGTATTATTAATATGATGGTTGAATGTAAGTTTTGTGTCAAGATGTATCCCAAGATATTTTACAGAATTTTCCCAAGCTATGTTTTTACCATTTATTATAATGGATTGGTTGCTGGGAAGATAACAAGACTTTCTTTTTCTTGAAAAAAAGATAGCCTGGAATTTGTCAGCGTTTAACTTTATTTTCCATTTATTGAAATAATTTTGTAATATTTCAACAGATTGCACTAAATTCCTCTCAATGTTGAGAGCAAGTCCATCTGAAGAGTATATTGCTGTGTCATCAGCGAAAATAGCAAATTCACAGTGAGGGATGGTTGGGAAATCTGAAGTGTACAGATTGTATAAAATAGGGCTAAGTACAGAGCCTTGAGGGACACCAAAATTGAACGTGACTATTGACGAAACACTGTTATTGACATGAACACTAAAAAATCTGTTGGAAAGAAAACTCTGGACAATTTTGCACAAATACAACGGAATTTTAAATTTAATCATTTTATAAATTATTCGCTTGTGCCATACGGAATCAAAAGCTTTTTCAATATCTAAAAGAATCATGCCAGTTGATTTTCCTTGGATGCGTCTACTTGCGACATGTTGACATATTCTTTTAACCTGATGAGAAGTAGAGTGAAATCTTCTGAACCCGAACTGCTGATAAGGGAAAATTTTTTCATCATAAATGATTTTTAGCATTTTGTTCTTTTTGTTCCACTCCTTTGGAAAGTATTGCATTTTTAAACACGCGTTTATCAAAAAATGACGAAGTACAATTTCTCTTGAAACTAGTTGGTTATAATATGAAACCATGTTTTTCGAAAAAGGCTGGCGGTATCTTTGCCAATTCCTTGGACGAATATTTCTCAGTTTAATAAGATCCAAGACATGAATAGGAAGAGTTAAGTTACAAAAAGCATTTAGTTTTAATTTTTTGGGGAAGCTCTTTTCTGCGCAGGATAAAATAATTTTGGTGAAGCTTTCTACAATGCAGTCAACATCATCAAAAGAAGAGATATTATTCAGATCCATGGATACATTTGGAAGATCAGCATTAATGGAAGTTTGAAAAAATTTCCAATTCGTTTTATGAAATTGTTGAATATATTGCAGTTTCTTTTCACCTGACCAAGGGGGAGAACAAAAAACAGGGTTGTGATCAGAACTCAAAGCATTTACAGAAATTGGGGTCTCAAATTGACAAGACATATTTGAAAAAAACAAATCAACGACGGACGGAGATCGACGAGAACCAGCTGGAAAATATGTGTTTTAAATGCGTCAAAATAATTTTAAAAATAACCATTTCAATCGTTGTGCTTCGCCCTATATTTTTAAAATTCAACTTTCATAATTCAGATTAAGTATAATCTTAAAAGTAATTTAGCGAGCATTAGTTCATTAGGTTAGGTCAGTGCAGGACTAGCCAAATAGCAGGCAACAAATGTGCCTAGGGCGGCAGATTTTAGGGCGGCGACAAATTTTCAATGCTCACATACTAGATATAATGTTTTTTTTTTGGGTCGCTGAAAACATAACCTTTTATTTAAAAGCGTACAAGAACCGTGCCAATTGCGATAAATACGTCCTTTTTGGCCCGTTCACTGTAAGATATTGATAATTGCAATCAAACAGAAGCAAACCAATCAATCTCAATATTAATTTTTTTCCAAAAGGACGACACAAAACTAGGTGAGTAAAAAAAGGTGCGGAAGGCTCTGCCTAGGGCGGTGAAGTGTCCCAATCCGCCACTGTGTTAGGTATATACAAAACTCGAACTGGTGGCAAAAGTGTAAGTGTCAGACAGAGTGACAATCTTCAAACACATGGAATAAATTGATAGGTTGTTCTAAAGTTTTGGTACCATTTGATTGTTCATATGGTGATTCATTTCACCTATCTTATTCGAATGTAAACCTTACAGGAGGCTTCTTCATTCTGCTTGATTTGCGCACCTAACATAAATAAAATGGGTTTTTCTACTTAAAACGGATGAATTTGGATTGATGACGCAGAATCATTCGATTCAGCTGGCCTCTTATTAACTTATTTTGAAGACGGAACACCAGAAAATTTGAGATGGGTGATATATTTGATCAGGAGGTTAACATTAGTTGGGGGAAGTTGTTCCTTTTGCAAACAACGAAATTTCCCTTCCGGTGAACTTGATTGGTAGTCAGCTTGAAAGAAATAAGGATTATTTGAATAGTTGCTCAAATCTCTATCAATTGGCAAATCTATACTGAAGCAGCTATATTAATTTATTGTTTTGTATTTAAATTTAATTAAATGTATTCATATATATAAAATAGGATTTTCTATCTTTTAATAATTCATAATATATATATAATATAAAAATATCATATTATAATAAGTTAAATTCAGTTTAATATACTTAAATTATAAAAATAAACATAATTCAGTTACCCTATTTATGTGTGTTCTGATACTGTTTCATGTATTTTTTTTTTACAAAAGCTCTATCGCTCTGACGCATTTGAATTTGTGTAAAAGCTTCTTTTTTTTGTATATAAAAGGCTGCACAGAAGGCAGCTATTCATTCTGTCTGTAGCATTGAAGCAGTGAGGATAATAAGGCACTTTAAGGTAATCCTAGAAGGTCGTATTTATCTTTATTGTTTCAGGAAATAGTTTGAGAGGTAAGGAGCGAGCTAGGCGATTCCTGGTTCTTCCTTAATTCTCAGACTACTACATAGTTCATATTTTGTTTGTTTGTTTTAAACTGTAATATTTCTAAAAATAAAATCTCTGTTAATAAATAAAAATAGAAACGAAAATACACGTCTTCTTCTTTTTTTTTTTAAAGGAGATTCCCAGAGATGAAGACGACTATTATATAAGGACGTAACAAGTATGTTGTTTGTCACGCAGGATCTCAGAAAGTACTCGACTGATTTACTCGAAACAAATTTTGTAATATTCTTTATTATTATGAGATTGTTTACGTCTAATTTTTTTTATAACTTTTTTTTTAAATATGAATATAAGTATATTTTTTTTTTAAATTGCCCATTCACAAATCATCTAATCTTTTTACAAAAATGAAAATTGTTTGATTAAATCAATACGATAGCGCAAATATCAAGCTGATAAATAAACGAAAACATGTTTTAAAAATATCAACTTTTTAAATATATTTTATAGATATTAAATACAATAGCCAAAAGAAAATGTTCTCAACTGAACAACATTCACAAAGAGAAAAACGGGCACGACTGGGTCGCACGTACTTGCTCTTATGTACCTAATCATATTGGAAGGCAAGATCTTTGATCGAAACAAGTAACATTTACGTAGAAAAATAATACGTTCTGACTTTATAAATTATGTTAAAACCACAACCCTTAACGGGTTTTAGTAAAAAAGGAGTATGTCATCTTGTATAATAACAAATTTATGAAAAAAGTATTTCGAAAATTGTAGGACCGGTTTTGATAAAATCCTGTTTTTATTTTTAGTTTTTTGAAAAAAAAAATTTTTGGAAATTTTGGTATGCAGTTTCTTAGAATTTATTAATATACATGCAATTATAAAATTTAAAATAATATATTCTGATTACTTTAAAATATATTGATTTTTCAAAAAAAAAAAAATTCAAAAATTAATTTTTATTACAAAAAAAGTTATTTAAAATATTGATATACAAAATTAATGTTGCTATCTAGATCTTCTCAAATATAAAATTTTATAGAAAAAAAACCGTTATATAAAAGGTCCCGTTAATAGACCTTTCCCGTATATGTGGTTCTAATGAAATGATAGCAAATAACAACAAAAAAATTCTCAAAAAATTTCATCAAAATCGTTGGAGCCGTTTTCGAGAACAATAAGATTTTCCTAAACTGTCATATGGCAGGTACCGTTATTTTTAGGCCTAAAAATAAAATTTCCCCTCTGGGGAATACCAAAACAATCACACACACCAAGTTTGAAGATAACCGCTTAAGCCGTTTAGGCTGCAGCTTGTTATCCATACTGACAGACAGACAGACATTTTTTCTCGATCACTTTTTTAGACTTCTCTATGAACGTAATGTCATGTTTGATTGTTATCTCAATTTTTTTAATATTCACGAATCCTAAACTTTATAATCCCTATAATCGCAAGTAAAAAAAATTAAGTATTCAAAAAGTATATGTCGTGGAAATGCACTTCAAAACACAGCAGCAGCAAGTAATAATTTAGCAACCGTATGTATAAATATTTCAAATGTCAATCAGTTTTTGGGTACTGCCAACATTGTCTATCCTGAGGCTTTGAAATAAAAAAACAATAAAAATATGTACGAACATCACAAAAGTCTATTTCTTTAAAAAGTATTTCCCGTGAAACAGAATCGAATTCTGTATACCTACTGTAAGCATATATAAACGTTCGGTTGATTCTATGGTTGAAGCTAAGGTTAACCCTATTGAGCAATGTTTTCATACATATATGCAATAATTTTTATAGTAAACACAAATTGTTCTTTAAACTTTGCGAAGCAACGCGAGCACGGGTCTGCTAGTGTTAAATGTTTGGGTAAGTGACCAGAAGATTTCATGAAACGCAGTCTCCTCATAGAACTAACTTTATGTTTAACCAACTACATTCGACGTCTTAGGGTTTCCAAAACTTCAGCTTCTATACAGCGAATTCATTTTAGGTTTTCTCACCGGACGACTGCATTACTAGGCTTAAAATTACTTATATGATTGAATAATTCAGTATCGCACGATCGACATCTGGTATCATGGCTGACATAACTACTCTGGAGACTTTCCCGTCTCATTTGTCAACACTCTATATGATGATAAGAACGTTTGAAGGGCGTCATCATGGTTGCTTCTCTCACCTTAAATCTTCTCTATTGAAATCTTGAAGATACAGACCATTCTTTTTCTGTTAGATTCCAGATTGATTGATTGATTTAGGTGCAGATGTCAAAAATGAAGAATATAATAATAATATAAATTCTTTTGGGTACCGTTGTCACTTACGAGAATGCCTGATAACCCTTCTATCGCAGATATTGACTTCAGTGGGATTATGGTTGCGGTGGACTGTGAAAAGCTCATTTTAACTACAAAGGAAACTTTGAAAAGGCGTAGACGTCTATGAGCCACATCCTGCTAAGTAATGCACCAGCATAGTCCAGACTCCAGATTTCCCAAAGAGAGCTGGGAGTTGGCCAAGATTGTTAGTAGAGTTGGTCTAAATATATCCCAAATCACTGTGACCTCATTGGGCGTTTTGTGATATCCCCTTATTTAGAGCTCATCCATGATATTGAATTTACTGAGAAAAGCAGCTAACTCTTTGTCTGCTGCTTCAAGGTAGAATCTTCCTAAACGATGATGACGTTTTTTGACGAGACAGTTACACTCACATAAGATGTGTTTCGCTGTTTCTTCGTCTTCATTGCACATTCTACACGTGCTAACTTGTTCTATTCCCACGGTATTCAGGTGTTTTTTTCACTCTACAGTGTCCAGTGAGGAAGCCTGTGACCAGTTTTATCTGACTTCTGCTGGACTTACACGCTCTATAGCAATCGATTTCTCAATATCGTATTCGATCCCAGACCATCAACAATATTGGCATGAAAATTCCTTCACACGGCTTAAGCCCCAGTGTCCTGTGTGAAGTATAGAAATAACCTTACTTTGTTAGTCAAATGGAATTACGACTTTTATATGCTTCAACTAAAAAACAATAGGACAAACAGAAAGACCTAATTTTCTACTTAAATATGGCGAAGTGATATCATAATCTTTGGTTTTTTTTTTTTTTTTTTTTTTTTTTTTTTTATAATTAACGCGCGCACAAGGGATTATGTGTTTCCCTTTTAATGTAGAACACACTGCGCGGGCATTACGAAGATAGAGAGGGGAGATATAGGAGGTGCCGATTAACATTGGTTTTGAATGTTAGCAGATCAAATGGCAAGGGAAAATCTCGCCGGGTAAACAATTCCAAATTCGTGTTGTTCGGCTAAAAAAAGATGTTTGTGAAGCACCTGCCCAGAGGTGGGAGTTATACTCGAGTTTTGGGCGTATAAACGCTTTATAAATTGTACCCAGATCAGATGGGGAAAGATAATTCTTACACCGATACAGAAAACCTAAGAACTTTGCAGCATTCTAAGCGATCTCAAATATATGGTCGTTCCAACGGAGGTTGTCGTTGACACACATACCGAGTACTGAGAGCTTTTCGGTTTCTTCGATGTAAGTGCCATTCATGGACAATGGCATTGGGGGAATGTTTAGCTTTAACGACAGAAGACAGCATTAAGTTTTCGAAGTATTAAACTCCACACGATTTGACAATGCTGTATAAATCGGAGTTTAATGAGCTTGACATACGGCACCGTTGCAATTGTACCTCCGAAGGCGAAGGACGTGAATTATCTAACGAATATGAAAAGCTGAGGGTAGAGTCGTCAGCAAAAAAGTTAAGTGGATTAGAAGTAACAGACAGAAGATCGTTTATAAAAATCAAGAAAAGAGTTGGAGACAGAACAGAGCCCTGGGGCACACCAGCATTTATTTTGTGGGAATCAAACTTGAATCCGTCCAATACAACTTGTATTGAACGGTCCAGAAGATAGCTTCTAATCCAACGAACAAGAGTATTATCGATCCCAAAAGCACGCATTTTCGATAAGAGAGCTTCATGCCAAACTCTATCAAATGCCTTGGAGATATCAAGAGCAATAATCTTACTTTCACCAAAGCGATGTAAAGATTTGTTCCACTGTTCGGTGAGATATGCCATCAGATCACCAGTGGAACGGTTGCTACGGAAGCCATACTGGAGAAGCTTTAGATCTTACAAAAACCCTAAGCTGACGGTTAATCAGTGTTTCCATGACCTTAGAAAGAAGGGATGTCAGTGCTATGGGTCGGTAGGAGAACGGGGAGGATGGGTCACCTTTCTTAGGGACAGGCTGGACAAATGCTGTTTTCCATCTTCAAGGAAAGATTTCAGAAGAGTAGGGGCGATGGAAAAGCTTACGCAGTGGCTTTGCCAGTGTGGAAGAACACCTCTTCAGAAGAATGGGGGGTATACCATCCGGGCCAGCGGATTTGTGTTTATCGAGATCTTTGAGAACTCTTGCTACTGTACGAGTGCGGAAAAAAATCTGTCCCATGGAAAAATTTACATTCTCAAGTACAGGAGGGGCAACGTTGCTATGCGGCAGCGTGGAGCTGGCAGCGAAATGGGCGGCGAGCAAGTTTGCCTTCTCTGAAGAGTAGACAATTGGTTTGTTATTGTCGATGAGCGTTGGAACCGAAGATGTTGAGGAGTTCTTAATGTTTTTTACAAATGAATAAAAATTTTTACTGCCTTTGGGACACTGCAGAATTTTTTGCCGTAATTTTTGGTCATGCAAAAATTTGGTTCTTTTACATAATAACGGAGTTGCATGAGTTCCTTGCTTGTTTGAGCTTTTTCCGATTTTCCTCTGTAGGGTTGGCTTTGTAAGAACGGAAACTTACTTCTTTGAGCCTGATAGCTTCTTTACACTCGGAATTAAACCAAGACTTTTCTTTAGGCTTGATGCTTTTTACTCTGTTAGGATTAAAAGCACGCATCCCTAGAAGAATCACATTTGTGATCATTTCAGCACTGGGATCAATGTCACAATTGAGAAAGCATAGTGACCAGTTAAAGTTCCGGAAAAAAATATTCAGGCCGTCCCAGTTGGTTTTCTCGTATTGCCAAACGGTCCTGGTGGGAAGTTTTTCTTTAAATGGATGGGTGGAGGATGAGAAATTAGCTGAAATGGAGAAGTTATACTAATGGTATATTTATCGGGGTGAGAAGTAAAAAACAAGTCAAGAGTATGGGCGGTTTGCCCAGCAACATCCGGTGATGTAACCCGGCAAAGAGCTCGACATACCTTCCTTCGGGTGTTGTCTGACCAGAATAGCGGAGCCAATTGGAATTGTGTACATTAAAATCGCCCGTAATAACGATTTCAGTGCGAGGACAAAGGGAAACAATTTTCGAGATGAAATCAGACAATGCATCAAACTCGTTACAAGTCGAATTGCTGTCGAGATTTGGACTCCTGTAAATAAAAAAATAATAAATGACATGCTTGCGGACAGTGAATTTGAGCCACAAGAAGTTAAATTCCGTTTTGGAACATTGCCCATATTGGGATTGGAGAATGCTCTGGCAAGCAATATCATTCCTAACATAGACCATGAGACCATGATGGGAAAAGAGTAATGGCACCAAGCTATACGCATGTAGAGCAAATTCTGATAAATCAGTATTTACTCCAACCTGAGTTTCACTTAATGCCAAAACAGTTGGCCTGTATTGAACAGTGTAGACGTTGCGACTGATTAATGTGACAGGGAACTCATCCAACAAATTATAACCCGTCTCCGCAGCTAGTGCTTCTTACCCTTCGCTATCAAAACTCAGGTCAGACCCCATCGTGCGAACACCAATAATAATAAACAAGGCTTCGTATTCAATTTTTAAAGCAACAATTAAAAACGCCCGGACGATAATACCAATTATTTAAGAATATTCATAGCCATTAACTATATTAATACAAAAATAAAAGTTAACCTATAATTTAATTACAATTAAACACTAAAAACTTTTAATCGTACAAAATTAATTGAAATGCCAATTTTTTTTAAATTTTATTCTATGCTTAGTAGCGGAAAACTTTTTTATTAATCGGTTTTCAAGAAAATTAATTTTCCTCTACAGTACGCAAAAGTGTTTTCTTGTTGGCACAATTATAAGACTCAAAAACATTATATTCCTTCAAATAAGGGGCAACATTATATGTACTCTGAAACGTCATGTAATTTATCCCCTAAATCCCTCAGGGCTCAAATTAAATGCGTTTAGCAAGGGAATAAAACCCTTCTATTAATTTAGTTACTAACTTCATCGCTATTGGCAACAATACTGAAGCAGTTAATAGGTAATTATTAGCTGCTGCTGTTTTTCATAAAAAAAACCTTCATCGACCGGAAGCTCCTCAAAGTAAATTTCAATTCCTCGGGGAATTTTAGCTTCCCGAGCCCCAATCGTAAATTAAAAAGAGAACAATCAACCAGAAGTAATAACTCCAGCGATCTTTTGTTAATCAAAATTATTGCACATTTATAATTAAACATCGATTTTTATCTGGCGTCAAGACTGTGCTTCAACGTGGGGTGTTAAAAGCGACGCCTTACTATGTGCAATCGCACGTGCTGAAAAGGGTGGATTTGCTGATATGCAAAAATCTCTTTATCCTGATTTCTTCTACATAATGTTAAAGGATTATAACGCCACCGGCGGTGCAGAGGGTTTTCCAAGTACGTCACCCTAATGAGACAACTTCGGAACCCCACAGAAAAGCCCACTACGTTAGAGGCGCTGTCTAAGTGGCACCACTCCAAGACACTTAAAAAATGCAGTTCCAGCTTTGATGTTGCAATAAAAAAAATCCCACTGAGCTTTAAAATTCACTTTTAAAGTTTATTCACTGCCAATCTACTATCTTCGCCTTCAAATCAGTAAACCGTTGGTACACCTGGGAAGTTTGTGGCACATTTAGCTTCCGGCCAATTAGAGCTCACGGAAGCAAGCTTGTATCAATTAAATATCAAGCAGCAAGCAGATCTCACCCCCTGAATGTGGTTTAGAAATAAAAAAAAAAAATGTTAAATGGATATTTAATAACCCCCCCTCCTACCCAACAAAATGAACTCTTAGGTCAGCTGAAGCAATAAATAATGCCAAGCGCAGCAGCATGTGCTGTGAGCTTGATAAGGAACAAATTTCATCGATTGCAGTAAATTATCCATGTAGCCCAGCTGATTATGATTTATTGCCTCTTCAGGGAGGATCTACCTTACATCCCACTTCGATTAGCTCACACCCTCGCACATCATGTGGACCGCTCGCTCATGAAGATGGATAACAATAGAAAAACTGTCATCTCGTCCCAACAATCGAATTTATCAAGCTGTCACAACCAAGATTATCCAGGTAATAACTTACAATGAAAGTCATTAATCCAATTGTGGAACGCGCGTCCTACTGCGCGTCCACGCAGCCTGGATGAATTAATCATCATTGGCGTTTGCCAGAGGAGAGCAAAGAAAAGTTTAGGCACAATAAAAACCTCCTTTTTCCTGAAAGAGCTATCGACTATCGATAAATAGATAACAAGAGCACTTTTGACAATGTTCTGCTTTTCCTTTATTTGGGTTTCTTCTCCTGGAGATTATTATCTCTAACGCCTTTGAGGTAAAAGGAAGGATTGGAATAGAACTGTAAATGGTTGTTATGAGGTTTGGCATGGCATGGCGCTACGACTAAACAAACGTCCTGGGTGGTCTCTGAAGGAAAAAAAACAACTCA
The DNA here is from genome assembly GCA_963971375.1 of Platycheirus rosarum. Lineage (NCBI taxonomy): Eukaryota > Metazoa > Arthropoda > Insecta > Diptera > Syrphidae > Platycheirus > Platycheirus rosarum. Next base: position 300,179,284 of record OZ020507.1, on the reverse strand, counting down.
CACTGATAGAGTAATCATCATTCCACTGGCCATTCATGTGGCCTTGTCGATTTGAAACAAAAAAAAAGTTGGACGTCGTGGGTGTTCCAATGATGATGATGATGATTGAGATAAAGTGATCAAAAGGATTTTAATATAAAACACATACTTTTCAGCCGAATATTTGAGTTTATTTGTTGTGTTTTAGACCTGAATGAACGTTCAACGTTCCTGATGTAATTTACACAATCCATTCAGGCGAGAAAATCAAAATAAAAAGATAAAGTCATGGCCTTTCCAGCTGCTTTCAATATTTTTTTTTTTAGGAGCTACATATTATATACCGCGTTCCTAAATGATATTTATTTAAAAAAACCGCCAAAACGACATTTTTCAATTTTTGTTGGTTCATATTTTTGACATAACTTAAAGTTGAGTCGTTTTTTATGATTTTTTTAGTTTTGTTCTTGTGCTTCTAGATCGAAACTAGTATTTTTCAACTACAGCAGCCATGGACTAGGGGGTTGCTATATGGAACACGTGTCCCGGCGTCAGCTCAGAAGGGCGATTTACCATACAAATTTTAAAGAAATACACATTCTTCGTCTTACCATTAAATATAAACAAATCTATTCTGGCTATAGCTGTACAAAAGCAGAGCAATAACAGCAAAACTAACTTCAGGAAAAAGTAGCGGTTGTTGCGACCGCAAAATAGAGCTAAACACATCAAAGCCACTTAAGCATAGTTCTTGGTCAACAACAACCACATCACATGACCCATAAACTAGAAGAAATTACCATCGGAAAAAACTTCCCTTTTACCATCACCAGTAACAAGGAAAGTGAAAATCACTGAGGGCTAGAAGAATCGCAATGTGAAATCAATGCCCAGAGTGCGGGTATTTAAGCTCCTCCCACTTCCATATTGAGTAGGATAGCGGTAATCGTGACTGACAACCAGCAACATGAAGTATTGGATTTAAGTAGAAAAAGTGTTTTCAATTTCATTCAGTTTATTGACGTCGACGAGAGTAATCTATACAGTCCACAAACTGTGTGCGGTTCTAGTTTTATTTGGTGTGAAATTTTTTTTGCTGTTAGGCGTGTTTTGTAAACACCGTTACCTATTATATTTTTGTAATTTGTATACAGTAAGATTAGAAAAAGGTATGTCAGAAGGCGTAGACGAATCAATAAATCTATTCCCGGCTCACATGTTTTCTAAAAAATAAATGAATTCTTGACAGAATTTTGAATAGTAACAAGGGTAGAAAGCGCGAATACCCTGAATTAAAATTTCACAACTCGTAGGCAAATATGTGCACTGAAAAACAACATATATCTACTCCTTAATTAATTTATCAGTTTAAGGAGTATAAAACTAAACATAATAAAGAATATTTTTGCAAACTCATTTATAGGCAACATGTTTAATTAGGGCTACGTTCGGCTCCAAGTGCTCGTCTTAAAAATTTTGCAAGATTGATTGGACTTTAGGCTAAAGCAAAGTTAAGTTTAGAATAATAAAAAGTTAAATTCAGTATTTAAATGGTTCCAAGAAGGTCCACCAACTATGCCTATTTATTAAATGATTTATCTTAACCGCTGGAGGGCAGAGGCACTTAAACAAGTGTTTGTCCGATTCTAGATGCACTAGAAAATCATATAATTTTTTTTATTGGAGATAAGATTTGCTGCTCTATAGAGTCGTTCATAGTTCAAATAGTATCTCTCATACGACCATTTTTCAAGAACAGCTTAAAAGATTTTAGCAAAATTTAATTATATTTAAGAAAATATGTAGTTTTAGCGTTTTTATGCAATTTGCACATTTATACAATTTGTTTGTATTAAGATCCATGTTAGTAAATTTCATAAAAAAAAAACAAAATAGAGAAAGTTTCTCATGGTCGTTTATTTGAGAAGTTTTTGAAAATTAAAAAGTAATATAGAAATAAACCTCGTATTGAACTGATAAATTAATTCAAAACCTCGACTGCAAAGTCTTGCTGCCAGAAAACATCAATAAATCTGCACCTCCATTACAGTGTGAAAATGCTCTTATTCAGACAAACCACATCCTAGTACGTCCTTGTTAACACACACTTATACCTTTTTTGGGAACATTCCTCGAATGCAAATGACTGTCACCATTGGCATTGATCGTGCCATGTATAGTAACTTTTCCTACACAGGATGCGCGCAGGAATAAATATTTCACCACCTAAATCATGTGCTACTATTACATTACCCCCATCCCCATAAATGACGACTCTTCTAACGCGTTCCCATCTACCCGACTCCATAATATACTTTCTTAATGTTCCTGGAGAGCTGCTATAGCAAACGGCAAACAGCCATTTCAACGTCGGTGGAATATTTATGCGAACACATCAGCCAGCTATCTAAAAGGTGCTGGAAGGAAGCTAGATGGGAAAATATCGTTCGTTGTAACAGCTCATAGATCTAAAATGACAAAAAAAAAAAAAAATGGCAAAAAGCGGGGAAACGGAACCAAAACACCTTTGCTACACTTCGACATCGTTTGTGCAGACACCGAGCGCAAGCGAGTGCACGAGAGTGTGTAGCTGCTTGCAGATTTCGTGAGTGCATCTTATAATGCTATTAATTATTTGCATGTTGCATCTAATGTCACCTATTTGAGGAATGTTGCCTCGGATCGGCGTAGAACGCCGAGTGTGGAATGAATATCATGACATTGGGCCATTCTTTGGCCTGCTGGTGCACACTTGTGAGGGAACAACACAGAATGGCCGCGACACCAAAGGAAGTGTTTTATATGCGAAAATCCTTGCGACAACAACACCACCGGCCCATGCGGCTCTGTATAGCTGATGATAGCAAAGGACAGTAGGGGTGATTTCCAAAGCAACACAACTAGCTTTTAAATTTCAATGGGCGGATTTTGTTTTCATTAACACTTGGAACAAACAAATATTGTTTATAAGAAAATAATCGCAAGTTAGCAAAAAATCTGTTAAAAACTAAAATACTCTTTAATTTTATCAATCTTTATTTTTTTTTTTTTTTTATAATCTGCACGCACTCAGGGGGTTGTTACTACCCTTATCATGTATTAACACAGTGCTAGCGTTTAGGAAAATTGGATAGAAGATGAAAGGAGGTACCGATGCACATTGGTTGAACGTTTTGTAAATCGTAATGGAAGGGAAAAATCGAGCCGGGTAAAGCATTCCACATTCATGCAGTGCGGCTAAAGAATGAGTGTCTATACTTAACAGTGCTTCCGAAATTAGGTTCAAGGGTAAATTTATGAGCATTCCTAGTGGTACGAGTATTACGGGGAAAACTTTTAAGGGGAGGAATGCAACTGGCTATTTCGCTGGAGCATTGTTTATAGAAGAATCGATGGAATAAGGAGAGACAGGAAACATTTCGACGATGTTCTAGTGAATCAAATGTTTGTGTTATATCCTTATTCCCTATCATTTTCAATGCATTTTTCTGGATTCTATCCAGGAAACGCAAGTGAGTAACAGGGGCACCTGACCAAATATGAGAATTGTACTCAAGCTTCGGGCCAGATCTAAATATTTCGCAGCATTTTTGGCGATGTCATATATGTGTTCATTCCACAGAAGGTGGTTTGTGATACACATACCTAGAACGCAAAGCTGTTCAGTTTCCTCGATCCAAGTACCACTCATGGATACTGGCCCCCCGGTTATGCTTTAACGACAGCAGGCAGCATTGAGTTTTTGAAGCATTAAATTCCACACGATTAATATTTCCCCATTGAACAATGCTGGCCAGATTAGAATTTAATAAACTAATCATACGTTGCCGTTGCAGTTCCACATCCGAAGAACAGGGAAGTGAATGTGGAAACGAGTATGAGAAGCTGAGGGTACTGTCATCAGCAAAACAATTAAATGGATTAAAAGTCGACAGGAGATCATTGATAAAAATAAGAAAGAGTGTCGGAGATAGAACGGAGCCTTGGGGCACACCAGCATTTATTTTGTGACTATCAGACAGGAAGCCATCCAAAACAACGCGAATTGAACGTTCCGAAAGGTAATTTCTAATCCATCGAATAAGTGGTTCACCGATTCCAAATGCAAGCATTTTCGATAAAAGAGCTTGATGCCAAACTCTATCAAATGCTTTTGAAATATCAAGTGCTATAATCTTATTTTCTCCAAAACGGTGTAAAGATTGATTCCACTGTTCGGTGAGATGTACCATCATATCACCAGTGGACCTATTGCTACGAAAACCGTATTGCCGGTCGTTTAGAAGTTTCCGTGTCTCAAGATATTTCTTAATTTGATATTTTATCAGCGTTTCCATGAACTTGGAAAGAAGGGATGTAAGTGCAAATATCTCAGCCTTTTTTATATAAAAAGTGATTTTTATTTTACATTATCTATTTTCTTATTATTTTATAGTGTATATTAGAGTTTTTTTTATATTAATTTGATCTATTTTCCTTGTCTTTTCGTTTTAATTTATTTTATTTTATTATGTTTGACTTTATATTGATTTTTGTTGTTTATTATTATTTTTTTTTAATTTTATTTATATATTTATATTTATATTTTTCATTTTCTTATTTTTACTCAACATCCTGTTTATTGTCTTATTTTTACATTTTGTAAATAAGTAATAATTGGATTTCTATGATTTTTTTTTCTTTCGCGCCCTCTAAGACGTTTTGAATAAATCCACTACCTTGACACTAGTCTCCAACTTGAGGCTTCTTCTTCTTCTACTGCTGTCGTGTCATGTGTGAATAACACACACCATTTTTCGCGCAGATTTATGGGCGAAGGTATTATGCGAAATTGCAATAAAATTTGCATTATTACAGCGAATGTTGTGCATTTCAACAAGACTGCCCTTTCCATAGTTGGAAGCATGATCCGATACTGGTGGTTGGTATGGTTAGAGATGAAAGGCTATTTTGTGGCAGGAAATTGGTATACCTGCAGGTCGATTGCCACTCGCTGTTGCTAATTTATTCAGTGTCATCATGATCCTAGAGCATGTATACACTGCTTGTTGTTTCATTTTAGAAGTAACAAACTTTGAACAAAATCACTGCCCTTTGGCGTTATCGAAGGCCAATTGGCCTGTGAGTTTAAGAAAATATTATGAACAAATAAAAAAATTAATCTCTATTTACTGCATACTAGTTTATACAAGGAAATATAAGGAATTTTAAGGAATCACAAAATATGAAATTAACAAGTGAATGCACCAAGCAACTGGATCAAGACCCCTTTAAGAATTGCCTATTTGAATTGAAAATGTTTTAAGACAATTTGATGTACAAAGGCTTGAAAACATAAACGTTTTTTGGTATTAAGCGTTAACACTAAAAGAAACACGTTCGTTTTGAAGTTCTGCATATCAAAATTAGAAGAAAAACGGAGCCTGGCTGTGTTCCACATTCGTGTGGTGCAACTAAAGAAGGAATCTCTGTAATGTAATGTAATGTACTTACATTTATCCTGAATATTAACCACATAAAGTTGAATTCTGTGTTTAGACACGGACCGTATTTTGGTTGAAGTTGGAATGCAACATTATCTATACATCTATGTCTATTATAATAAATGCAAATGAAGTGTCTGTCTTTAATATAAAAAACAGCTTTTTACAAGGAGCATATGAATGTACATATACGTATGTATACAATACTTATAACAAAAACAATTTTTTTTTATTTTTTGTCTGAGTGTCTGTCTTTTTGTCTGTTTGTTCCGGCTAATTTCGGGGAACGGCTGCACCGATTTTGACGGGACTTTAAGTGGCAGATTGCTGATGTTCTAGGGAGTAACTAAGGTATTTGAATTAGCCGTCGTTTTTTTCGACCGATTTTGACGATATTTTCACAGGCAGCTCATATTTTAAGGATAAAGTAAGGCTATTTTAATAAGCTCTATGTTGCGCTTGATTCGTTCTTTTTTAACATTCTTATTTTCGCCCCAATGTTGACGGAACTTTCACAACAGATAGCTAATGTTGTAAAAAGTAACTTTTTCTTATAATAAGCACGCGCGGAAGGGGTTTATTTTGCTAACCTTATAATGTTAAAAAACCGTTCGAGCATTAGGGCAGAAGGGAGGAATGTAAATGATATATCGATGGATATTAGTTCCACATTCGTGTGGTTCGACTAAAGAAAGAATCTCTGTACTTAACAGTTCATTCGATATTGAGCTCAACTGAGGCTATTTTAATGATCCCTTGGTGCCGCTGAAAAAAAAGCTTTGAAAAAAAATTAAGCTGATGAAAATTTCCACAGTTTGAAAATAAAGAACCGGTTTTGAGATATAGTCTTTGAAAAATGGAATTTTGTTCAAGAAAAAAATTATTTTGACAAACTTGTTGTTCTAACTCGTTACCAATCACAAAGTTGTGAAGGGATAAGTTGTAGAGAATCTAATTTCCTACAAAAATATTTGCATAAGTGTTAATTTATCTTTAACAGTTCAAAAGATACAGCGACTTGAAATGTTACAATAAAAGTCAAAAGTTAGTTATAAAATAACAAATTTTATATTTCGCAATAATTCCAATCAATATTTTCAAAAAAATATCTAAACAAGTTGTAGAACATTCAATTCCGCGTCTAATGAGACCACAATAACATGTTTTGGGCCACCCGCTACCAAACTACATTGTGAAAGATTTGGACCAATTTTCTCAAATAGCTTTGTACATAAACCCTCTATCATAAGAATAGTGCATAGAAAAGTTGTAGAATTGAATAGAATGAAAATGAATTTAAGTCTGCGTCCTTGAAAATAAAAGCTAGGCAGAAAGCCCGCCGTTAGTGGCGACTCCGGTGCCGATAGCACCAACAACTGAGGAGCTATTAGCAATTAAAAGGGAGAAATTCGGGCGAACCAAGAACCTTCCACGTCTAATCATTGCTCTACTGGAGGTGCAATAATTATTTTTTCTCACCTTATTTCTGTATATAAAAGGCTAGTGTAGGTAACTGGATTCAATAACTTTCAAACAGTGTAAGAAGAAAATAACGAGATATAGGCGCGAAAGACTTGAGCGAAAAATTTATTTTCTGGCACCTGACCCTTCAATCCACTCCTGGAGGCGAAGTTATTTTACTAAGAGAATTCTGTTGTACGTATGAATCAGGTAGCTAGACTCAATACCTATAAGATGATGCAAAACATACTGAGCTAGAATATCTACAAACAAACCATCTGAAGGCTTGAGTGAAAAATTTGTTTTCCAAAACGACCTTTCAATTCGTTTCTAAAGCCGCAATAATTTGTTCAAGTAATTTGGCAAATACGGATCGGGTGGCTGAAATTAATACCTATTTAACATTACAAGAACCACATAACTAGATACAGGCATGTGAAAAATTAAGTCAAAAAATTTAATATTTTCACTTTCACATTGGCTCTGGGGGTCGGAGGGGTCACTTCATTTTGGAAAAGGGGTCTCTTGTTTTGGAAGCCCTACTGTTTTGGAATCCCTGATATTAAATAAATATTCTTAATCAATTTCTCTCCATTCGAGTTAACTAATTTTAGAAAGAAACTGCCAAAACAAGTTTCAAAAAATAAATAGCAAATTTTTTGAAATGATTCTCAAACACTTCCCTTCACTTAGCATTTTTAACAAATTTCTGTTTTAATAGTTTGAAAATATTTCATTTGGTCTAAAATCATTGAACTAAATAGCCATTAATATAACAACCCTGCCTTCAAGCAATTCAAAGCTAACGGATAGTTTGAGACTCGCTTCGTCTGACACAAGGCTTACCTCACGTTTCAGTTTGCAGATCACACTATCCAAAGGAAGGCATTCCGATCGCTTGACGGCAAAATTTCGAGCTCCCTAATAACTGTTCAATAAAAACCTTCCAAAAGAGATAAAAAAAAAAGAATTCCACTTCCACGAAAACAAAAGAAGGTAAGACTTTAAAATCATTTAAAAACCCTAAAATTATTCATAAAAATTACTCTATCAATATTTCTCCGATCAAAAAACAAATAGTTTTTCTTGTTAACAAACCTTTTTTAATAACTTCATTAAATATTCATCGCACATGCCACGATTTACATGTTTACCCACAGTAAATCAAGAAAACATCTCGTGGCGGGGCGGCGAATGAAAGAACCCATTCCCAGATCGCAGGGTAACAAACAGGTGTCTTACTTGTAAACAATAATTTAATTACAATTCATTGTACAATTTTCTTGAGTTCCCTAGTACAATATTACACAGGCCTTGTCCGTTCTAGAAATTCGCAAACCTGACTTGTCAATTGTGTCCATTTCCTCCTACGCGAATCTCGTCGAGATTAGCACTGACACTTTGACAGCCGAACGTCAATTTAAAATAGTTTCTGCATAAGAAACAGCATGCATGCATAACCTCAAAAAAAAAAGTAAAAAAAAAGGTTCAAAGATGTAATTAGTATTCAAAGCATTTGGAGAGAATCATGTGGGAATTGGTGATTTCGGAGGCTCTATTCCATTGCGCTGATGCATCACAATATAATGTTGTATGATGGCCAGAGGTCACACCACACTGGAAGGAGTGGTGCAAGAATTTCTAATTTTTTGGGAATCATCAAACACGAAACGTGGAACCGTTCGTTGATGGAGATTCCACTGCGATATGAACCGAATCAATCCGATGGGATCATATTTCGTCGGGGCTGTGGATGCCATGTTATGTCTGTGATGCCTCTACTGTTTGGTTGTTCTATAGATAGAGACACGTCATTAAAGTGATGACTTCACGACACATCAAGACATATTTTATGCAATGGCGCGCTGAGACACTTCCAGATAACAATCTCAGAAGGTTCTTGTTTTTTGGGTCTTTGTTTTTTATGAAGACATCCAGAGGTTTTATTTTATCAGGGACATGTGATATACATGTAAATTTGTTGAATCTTCGGAGGAGAAGAGTGATCAGGTTGGGTTGCAGAGTTTGTGAGGGATTGAGTGATGGGGTTGAAGACGATATAAAAATAGAAGCTGGGAGTGTGACCTACGCATATTATGTTTTGGAATTATGGAATAAAAATGGAAATCAATTGGAGGAAGTTGGTTGGCTTTCAATGGAAAACGTGAAGGTAGGTGCGAAATGTGAGTCTACCATGTGGGGTCGACAAGAAAAGTGTCGGTGATTGAAAAGTTGGGCATCAATCAAAGAGTCACTGAGACGTGGTAGATTTGTTTTATGTGGGAAACATTGCTTTCTGTGGGTTCTGATGCTTTTGGGTGTTCTGGAAGTGTGACGAAATGTCGTAATGTAGGAGAAGGGGATTACCATGTGAATTTAATGTGTTTTTAAAAATTAAGGGCATTCTTTTAGAACTGTGAATTGCTCTGTTTCTAATTGTTCTTCTGACCAAGTTGGTGCTGGGATTGGACTTTGTTGAGACTTCGTCTTGGCGTCGTTTATGATCAGCATTTTCCTACGTCATCCTGATGAGAAGTAGGTATCAGTTTAGAAGGAGTTCCAGAGCTAGACATCGTCTCTAACAGTTCGTCCCTGTTTACTCTATATTAGGCTGCCTTAAAATCGATGAACAGGTGGTGAGTATCAATGAGGAACTCTTGGATTTTAGATTTTCCAGCTTAAGTGAGGTCCTATTATTCCTCCAGAAAACAGCTTAAGATGTTCATATAAAATGTTAGACAGGATTATGATGTTTTATGATGTTGGTTCAAAGTAGTCGATTTCCATTTTTGTGGATCATGTTGATGGTACTGAAATTCCAATCATCAACTTTTCTCCGACAATATTTGAGTGCACCAGACCACGCCATCTCCAGCGGGTCTAAGAAATTCTGCTGCTAGCCCATCGCCTAGCCCAGCTGCTTTATTTACAAACAGTGATCCAGTGAAATAACCAGTTGCATTCCAGAAAAAAATCAACCGTAATACTCGCTCTGCTAGGAATGCCCATCAGTTTGCCCTTGAGCCCAATTTCGGACGCACTGTTAAGTACAGAGATTCTTTCTTTTGTCGAACCACACGAATGTGGAACGCTCTACCTGGTTCGGTGTTTCTCTCCCATTCTGATATGCAGAATTTCAAAACTAATATCCTTTTACATCCTTCCCTTATTCCCTAATGTTCGCACGGTGTTTTAACATTATAAGCTTGTCTACGCTTATAATGTTAATAACCCCTTTCGCGCGTCCCTATTATAGAAATAAAACTGTTTTTAGTCTGCCAATGGCTACTTTGATCTCATGATCGGGTGGGTACGCCTTGATTGTCATTTAGATTGAACGGTCCAGGCCCATCATTGGTCGAGATTTCTTTTTTCAACTTCAGCTTAAAGAGGATGCAAACCAGGTCATCTCCTTGTTGGAGTCCATTAATGATGTCAATTATTGGTCGAGAGAGCAGATTATTATTCTCCCAATAAGGATCATCGCATAATGCGAGAACTAAAATTGATACCATAAAAAGACACCAGGCAACATTGTAAATACTTATGGGACTCTCCCCCAAACACATGTACCAATATCATTTTGCGAATCACACAATAGAATCCCAGCTCCATTCCAATACCTTTCAAAACTATATGCTTCCATTTATTTTCATTCAAATTCTTTTTACGCATCGCAGGCCATCTGCATGGAACATTCTAGCAACGAAATCAGATATGAGTGCGGACAGAGTCCAGTCTTATTACCCAAGTCCATATGAGCTCATTCCATATGCGCAAATACTTATCCTATATCCGACTAACGGAGAGGAATCTCAGGTGTCCACCAAACAATATCGGATCCTAAAATTCCACAAAAATCGCCTCCCGATGTGTGTGTGGGTCGGACGAGTTCCAAACTATACACACTCAAATAGCATTCCATAATTGAAGCGTGTCCTCAACCCGACACGGCGCGGTGGCGTCCCCAACAGTAGCGCAGCGCAAATAGCCAATAATCATAATAATAATTTCCTTGTGCCAATGCAACTCCTCTCGAATTTGCAGTTATTTCGATTCACCCAAGCCCATTTGTAGCTATTTAAATCGCCTAAAGAGGGCGGTAGCTGTGTGCTGGCCATTGCGAATGCATCTGCGGCAGCAGGGAAACGGAAACGTAACAAAAGTGTCACACTGGTCAATGCCTGCGAGTCATGGCTACAATGAAAACGATTCTATCGCACCATAGCTGGATAACAAAGGACAAGTGCGGGCATTAACAGTTAAATGCAATCGATAGGAATCTTTACAGCTTCGTTGGTGCATGGGCAGCATCTGCATCAGTGGCATGGAGCTGGGGAGCAGTAAAATTTACATAGCGAATTGAATTGACAATGTGTATACTTCTGTGCTGGATTAGACAATAAGCTAGAAGCACAAACGAAGCTAGACAATGTAAAGGCGAGAAGCTGTATACGTATCCCAGGAAGCACTGGTCTGTGGTGACCCGATGAGGCGAAGATTAAGCGGCCTACAAAATGCTTCCATTTGCCATCTGGAAATGTTCTCCTCAGACAAAGGTATTGGTACTAGGTAGACGAAGAAACGCTTAGCTGAGACAGCAGAAGACAGACGCAAATCAGAGAGATCGATCGGGATATGCAGGATGTACTGCACAGTATAACAGCTCCTCTCCAGCTTGCATCAGACGACTCTTCTTCGCGCATGGAATAAATTGCTGTTTACGTAACTGTCCTCGCAATTCTTGCAACTTTGATTAACATGTGTAGATCGAGACGTCCGTGCTGACAGCTCAATCCGCTGACGAGAGTTCTTGAGTTTTTATTTGACGATTTATTGCTGGCTTGATGCTGCTCCTGCTCCTGCTGCGGCTAAGCTTAAGGGGATTCGATCTCGTTCGAATGATAGGAAGACGTGTTGGCTGGGTGATTCGGTTGTGAAATTCACGAACTGGTTTATGCCACTGATATGCAGATATATGTAGGTACAAGGAAGGTATACGAACTGCGCGTACGCACAGTTTGGCAGAAGCATTACTTTTATCCGGCAAAGTGATCGGATTGTTCTTATATTACTTTTGATGCCAGGTTATAGCCAAGGGTACTTTATACAGGTGCTTGGAAGGTGTCATTATTGTGACTAGTGTGTTCCTTGTTCGAAGGGAGCCAGAGCACAGGAAGCCATAATTAATGTATCGATGATGGTGCGCACACGAGCGATCCGATTGAAATAAATATTCATACAAGACCTTTGGGTTTCCATCATGTGATCTGCTGCCCGGTCTTCACTTCTTCACACCAAGAGCTCCATTTCAAAACACCTAAAGGCTCATTTCACAAATCGCTTGATCTTAATTACGGACGAATCGACTGGGTTGTTGGGCTGTGTAAGCTTTGAGATACTTAGGTATTCGCAGCTTTTAATGTTTTACTGCAAAGGAACATAGGGTGTTCTCTTAACAAGGACCTGATGGAATAACAAAATAATGAAAAACATAACTTTAACTATAAACATAAATCATCAAAACATTAATTGATGTTTTAGATTTGTTGATTTTTTCTTCGACTGTTTGAAAACAGCTGAACCGATTTTAATTAAATTTTATATCCTAATAAGACTATATGAAAGCACATTTCTTAAATATTTAAGATTTCTCCAGTAAATTTGTTGATTTTTTCTTCGACTGTCTTGAAAACAGCTGAACCGATTTTAATTAAATTTTATATCCTAATAAGACTATATGAAAGCACATTTCTTAAATATTTAAGATTTCTCCAGTAAATTTGTTGATTTTTTCTTCGACTGTCTTGAAAACAGCAGAACCGATTTTAATTAAATTTTATATCCTAATAAGACTATATGAAAGCACATTTCTTAAATATTTAAGATTTCTCCAGTAAATTTGTTGATTTTTTCTTCGACTGTCTTGAAAACAGCTGAACCGATTTTAATTAAATTTTATATCCTAATAAGACTATATGAAAGCACATTTCTTAAATATTTAAGATTTCTCCAGTAAATTTGTTGATTTTTTCTTCGACTGTCTTGAAAACAGCTGAACCGATTTTAATTAAATTTTATATCCTAATAAGACTATATGAAAGCACATTTCTTAAATATTTAAGATTTCTCCAGTAAATTTGTTGATTTTTTCTTCGACTGTCTTGAAAACAGCTGAACCGATTTTAATTAAATTTTATATCCTAGTAAGACTATATGAAAGCACATTTCTTAAATATTTAAGATTTCTCCAGTAAATTTGTTGATTTTTTCTTCGACTGTCTTGAAACAGCTGAACCGATTTTAATTAAATTTTATATCCTAATAAGACTATATGAAAGCACATTTCTTAAATATTTAAGATTTCTCCAGTAAATTTGTTGATTTTTTCTTCGACTGTCTTGAAAACAGCTGAACCGATTTTAATTAAATTTTATATCCTAGTAAGACTATATGAAAGCACATTTCTTAAATATTTAAGATTTCTCCAGTAAATTTGTTGATTTTTTCTTCGACTGTCTTGAAACAGCTGAACCGATTTTAATTAAATTTTATATCCTAATAAGACTATATGAAAGCACATTTCTTAAATATTTAAGATTTCTCCAGTAAATTTGTTGATTTTTTCTTCGACTGTCTTGAAAACAGCTGAACCGATTTTAATTAAATTTTATATCCTAATAAGACTATATGAAAGCACATTTCTTAAATATTTAAGATTTCTCCAGTAAATTTGTTGATTTTTTCTTCGACTGTCTTGAAAACAGCTGAACCGATTTTAATTAAATTTTATATCCTAATAAGACTATATGAAAGCACATTTCTTAAATATTTAAGATTTCTCCAGTAAATTTGTTGATTTTTTCTTCGACTGTCTTGAAAACAGCTGAACCGATTTTAATTAAATTTTATATCCTAATAAGACTATATGAAAGCACATTTCTTAAATATTTAAGATTTCTCCAGTAAATTTGTTGATTTTTTCTTCGACTGTCTTGAAAACAGCTGAACCGATTTTAATTAAATTTTATATCCTAGTAAGACTATATGAAAGCACATTTCTTAAATATTTAAGATTTCTCCAGTAAATTTGTTGATTTTTTCTTCGACTGTCTTGAAACAGCTGAACCGATTTTAATTAAATTTTATATCCTAATAAGACTATATGAAAGCACATTTCTTAAATATTTAAGATTTCTCCAGTAAATTTGTTGATTTTTTCTTCGACTGTCTTGAAAACAGCTGAACCGATTTTAATTAAATTTTATATCCTAGTAAGACTATATGAAAGCACATTTCTTAAATATTTAAGATTTCTCCAGTAAATTTGTTGATTTTTTCTTCGACTGTCTTGAAACAGCTGAACCGATTTTAATTAAATTTTATATCCTAATAAGACTATATGAAAGCACATTTCTTAAATATTTAAGATTTCTCCAGTAAATTTGTTGATTTTTTCTTCGACTGTCTTGAAAACAGCTGAACCGATTTTAATTAAATTTTATATCCTAATAAGACTATATGAAAGCACATTTCTTAAATATTTAAGATTTCTCCAGTAAATTTGTTGATTTTTTCTTCGACTGTCTTGAAACAGCTGAACCGATTTTAATTAAATTTTATATCCTAATAAGACTATATGAAAGCACATTTCTTAAATATTTAAGATTTCTCCAGTAAATTTGTTGATTTTTTCTTCGACTGTCTTGAAAACAGCTGAACCGATTTTAATTAAATTTTATATCCTAGTAAGACTATATGAAAGCACATTTCTTAAATATTTAAGATTTCTCCAGTAAATTTGTTGATTTTTTCTTCGACTGTCTTGAAAACAGCTGAACCGATTTTAATTAAATTTTATATCCTAATAAGACTATATGAAAGCACATTTCTTAAATATTTAAGATTTCTCCAGTAAATTTGTTGATTTTTTCTTCGACTGTCTTGAAAACAGCTGAACCGATTTTAATTAAATTTTATATCCTAGTAAGACTATATGAAAGCACATTTCTTAAATATTTAAGATTTCTCCAGTAAATTTGTTGATTTTTTCTTCGACTGTCTTGAAAACAGCTGAACCGATTTTAATTAAATTTTATATCCTAATAAGACTATATGAAAGCACATTTCTTAAATATTTAAGATTTCTCCAGTAAATTTGTTGATTTTTTCTTCGACTGTCTTGAAAACAGCTGAACCGATTTTAATTAAATTTTATATCCTAATAAGACTATATGCAAGCACATTTCTTAAATATTTAAGATTTCTCCAGTAAATTTGTTGATTTTTTCTTCGACTGTCTTGAAACAGCTGAACCGATTTTAATTAAATTTTATATCCTAATAAGACTATATGAAAGCACATTTCTTAAATATTTAAGATTTCTCCAGTAAATTTGTTGATTTTTTCTTCGACTGTCTTGAAAACAGCTGAACCGATTTTAATTAAATTTTATATCCTAGTAAGACTATATGAAAGCACATTTCTTAAATATTTAAGATTTCTCCAGTAAATTTGTTGATTTTTTCTTCGACTGTCTTGAAAACAGCAGAACCGATTTTAATTAAATTTTATATCCTAATAAGACTATATGAAAGCACATTTCTTAAATATTTAAGATTTCTCCAGTAAATTTGTTGATTTTTTCTTCGACTGTCTTGAAAACAGCTGAACCGATTTTAATTAAATTTTATATCCTAATAAGACTATATGAAAGCACATTTCTTAAATATTTAAGATTTCTCCAGTAAATTTGTTGATTTTTTCTTCGACTGTCTTGAAACAGCTGAACCGATTTTAATTAAATTTTATATCCTAATAAGACTATATGAAAGCACATTTCTTAAATATTTAAGATTTCTCCAGTAAATTTGTTGATTTTTTCTTCGACTGTCTTGAAAACAGCTGAACCGATTTTAATTAAATTTTATATCCTAGTAAGACTATATGAAAGCACATTTCTTAAATATTTAAGATTTCTCCAGTAAATTTGTTGATTTTTTCTTCGACTGTCTTGAAAACAGCTGAACCGATTTTAATTAAATTTTATATCCTAGTAAGACTATATGAAAGCACATTTCTTAAATATTTAAGATTTCTCCAGTAAATTTGTTGATTTTTTCTTCGACTGTCTTGAAAACAGCAGAACCGATTTTAATTAAATTTTATATCCTAATAAGACTATATGAAAGCACATTTCTTAAATATTTAAGATTTCTCCAGTAAATTTGTTGATTTTTTCTTCGACTGTCTTGAAAACAGCTGAACCGATTTTAATTAAATTTTATATCCTAATAAGACTATATGAAAGCACATTTCTTAAATATTTAAGATTTCTCCAGTAAATTTGTTGATTTTTTCTTCGACTGTCTTGAAACAGCTGAACCGATTTTAATTAAATTTTATATCCTAATAAGACTATATGAAAGCACATTTCTTAAATATTTAAGATTTCTCCAGTAAATTTGTTGATTTTTTCTTCGACTGTCTTGAAAACAGCTGAACCGATTTTAATTAAATTTTATATCCTAGTAAGACTATATGAAAGCACATTTCTTAAATATTTAAGATTTCTCCAGTAAATTTGTTGATTTTTTCTTCGACTGTCTTGAAAACAGCTGAACCGATTTTAATTAAATTTTATATCCTAATAAGACTATATGAAAGCACATTTCTTAAATATTTAAGATTTCTCCAGTAAATTTGTTGATTTTTTCTTCGACTGTCTTGAAAACAGCTGAACCGATTTTAATTAAATTTTATATCCTAGTAAGACTATATGAAAGCACATTTCTTAAATATTTAAGATTTCTCCAGTAAATTTGTTGATTTTTTCTTCGACTGTCTTGAAAACAGCTGAACCGATTTTAATTAAATTTTATATCCTAATAAGACTATATGAAAGCACATTTCTTAAATATTTAAGATTTCTCCAGTAAATTTGTTGATTTTTTCTTCGACTGTCTTGAAAACAGCTGAACCGATTTTAATTAAATTTTATATCCTAATAAGACTATATGCAAGCACATTTCTTAAATATTTAAGATTTCTCCAGTAAATTTGTTGATTTTTTCTTCGACTGTCTTGAAACAGCTGAACCGATTTTAATTAAATTTTATATCCTAATAAGACTATATGAAAGCACATTTCTTAAATATTTAAGATTTCTCCAGTAAATTTGTTGATTTTTTCTTCGACTGTCTTGAAAACAGCTGAACCGATTTTAATTAAATTTTATATCCTAGTAAGACTATATGAAAGCACATTTCTTAAATATTTAAGATTTCTCCAGTAAATTTGTTGATTTTTTCTTCGACTGTCTTGAAAACAGCAGAACCGATTTTAATTAAATTTTATATCCTAATAAGACTATATGAAAGCACATTTCTTAAATATTTAAGATTTCTCCAGTAAATTTGTTGATTTTTTCTTCGACTGTCTTGAAAACAGCTGAACCGATTTTAATTAAATTTTATATCCTAATAAGACTATATGAAAGCACATTTCTTAAATATTTAAGATTTCTCCAGTAAATTTGTTGATTTTTTCTTCGACTGTCTTGAAACAGCTGAACCGATTTTAATTAAATTTTATATCCTAATAAGACTATATGAAAGCACATTTCTTAAATATTTAAGATTTCTCCAGTAAATTTGTTGATTTTTTCTTCGACTGTCTTGAAAACAGCTGAACCGATTTTAATTAAATTTTATATCCTAGTAAGACTATATGAAAGCACATTTCTTAAATATTTAAGATTTCTCCAGTAAATTTGTTGATTTTTTCTTCGACTGTCTTGAAAACAGCTGAACCGATTTTAATTAAATTTTATATCCTAGTAAGACTATATGAAAGCACATTTCTTAAATATTTAAGATTTCTCCAGTAAATTTGTTGATTTTTTCTTCGACTGTCTTGAAAACAGCAGAACCGATTTTAATTAAATTTTATATCCTAATAAGACTATATGAAAGCACATTTCTTAAATATTTAAGATTTCTCCAGTAAATTTGTTGATTTTTTCTTCGACTGTCTTGAAAACAGCAGAACCGATTTTAATTAAATTTTATATCCTAATAAGACTATATGAAAGCACATTTCTTAAATATTTAAGATTTCTCCAGTAAATTTGTTGATTTTTTCTTCGACTGTCTTGAAACAGCTGAACCGATTTTAATTAAATTTTATATCCTAATAAGACTATATGAAAGCACATTTCTTAAATATTTAAGATTTCTCCAGTAAATTTGTTGATTTTTTCTTCGACTGTCTTGAAAACAGCTGAACCGATTTTAATTAAATTTTATATCCTAGTAAGACTATATGAAAGCACATTTCTTAAATATTTAAGATTTCTCCAGTAAATTTGTTGATTTTTTCTTCGACTGTCTTGAAAACAGCAGAACCGATTTTAATTAAATTTTATATCCTAATAAGACTATATGAAAGCACATTTCTTAAATATTTAAGATTTCTCCAGTAAATTTGTTGATTTTTTCTTCGACTGTCTTGAAAACAGCAGAACCGATTTTAATTAAATTTTATATCCTAATAAGACTATATGAAAGCACATTTCTTAAATATTTAAGATTTCTCCAGTAAATTTGTTGATTTTTTCTTCGACTGTCTTGAAAACAGCTGAACCGATTTTAATTAAATTTTATATCCTAATAAGACTATATGAAAGCACATTTCTTAAATATTTAAGATTTCTCCAGTAAATTTGTTGATTTTTTCTTCGACTGTCTTGAAACAGCTGAACCGATTTTAATTAAATTTTATATCCTAATAAGACTATATGAAAGCACATTTCTTAAATATTTAAGATTTCTCCAGTAAATTTGTTGATTTTTTCTTCGACTGTCTTGAAAACAGCTGAACCGATTTTAATTAAATTTTATATCCTAATAAGACTATATGAAAGCACATTTCTTAAATATTTAAGATTTCTCCAGTAAATTTGTTGATTTTTTCTTCGACTGTCTTGAAACAGCTGAACCGATTTTAATTAAATTTTATATCCTAATAAGACTATATGAAAGCACATTTCTTAAATATTTAAGATTTCTCCAGTAAATTTGTTGATTTTTTCTTCGACTGTCTTGAAAACAGCTGAACCGATTTTAATTAAATTTTATATCCTAGTAAGACTATATGAAAGCACATTTCTTAAATATTTAAGATTTCTCCAGTAAATTTGTTGATTTTTTCTTCGACTGTCTTGAAAACAGCAGAACCGATTTTAATTAAATTTTATATCCTAATAAGACTATATGAAAGCACATTTCTTAAATATTTAAGATTTCTCCAGTAAATTTGTTGATTTTTTCTTCGACTGTCTTGAAAACAGCAGAACCGATTTTAATTAAATTTTATATCCTAATAAGACTATATGAAAGCACATTTCTTAAATATTTAAGATTTCTCCAGTAAATTTGTTGATTTTTTCTTCGACTGTCTTGAAAACAGCTGAACCGATTTTAA
Source organism: Platycheirus rosarum (assembly GCA_963971375.1). NCBI lineage: Eukaryota > Metazoa > Arthropoda > Insecta > Diptera > Syrphidae > Platycheirus > Platycheirus rosarum. The sequence continues at coordinate 300,159,878 of OZ020507.1, read as the reverse complement.
TTAAATTTTATATCCTAATAAGACTATATGAAAGCACATTTCTTAAATATTTAAGATTTCTCCAGTAAATTTGTTGATTTTTTCTTCGACTGTCTTGAAACAGCTGAACCGATTTTAATTAAATTTTATATCCTAATAAGACTATATGAAAGCACATTTCTTAAATATTTAAGATTTCTCCAGTAAATTTGTTGATTTTTTCTTCGACTGTCTTGAAAACAGCTGAACCGATTTTAATTAAATTTTATATCCTAGTAAGACTATATGAAAGCACATTTCTTAAATATTTAAGATTTCTCCAGTAAATTTGTTGATTTTTTCTTCGACTGTCTTGAAAACAGCTGAACCGATTTTAATTAAATTTTATATCCTAGTAAGACTATATGAAAGCACATTTCTTAAATATTTAAGATTTCTCCAGTAAATTTGTTGATTTTTTCTTCGACTGTCTTGAAAACAGCAGAACCGATTTTAATTAAATTTTATATCCTAATAAGACTATATGAAAGCACATTTCTTAAATATTTAAGATTTCTCCAGTAAATTTGTTGATTTTTTCTTCGACTGTCTTGAAAACAGCTGAACCGATTTTAATTAAATTTTATATCCTAATAAGACTATATGAAAGCACATTTCTTAAATATTTAAGATTTCTCCAGTAAATTTGTTGATTTTTTCTTCGACTGTCTTGAAAACAGCAGAACCGATTTTAATTAAATTTTATATCCTAATAAGACTATATGAAAGCACATTTCTTAAATATTTAAGATTTCTCCAGTAAATTTGTTGATTTTTTCTTCGACTGTCTTGAAAACAGCTGAACCGATTTTAATTAAATTTTATATCCTAATAAGACTATATGAAAGCACATTTCTTAAATATTTAAGATTTCTCCAGTAAATTTGTTGATTTTTTCTTCGACTGTCTTGAAAACAGCAGAACCGATTTTAATTAAATTTTATATCCTAATAAGACTATATGAAAGCACATTTCTTAAATATTTAAGATTTCTCCAGTAAATTTGTTGATTTTTTCTTCGACTGTCTTGAAAACAGCTGAACCGATTTTAATTAAATTTTATATCCTAATAAGACTATATGCAAGCACATTTCTTAAATATTTAAGATTTCTCCAGTAAATTTGTTGATTTTTTCTTCGACTGTCTTGAAACAGCTGAACCGATTTTAATTAAATTTTATATCCTAATAAGACTATATGAAAGCACATTTCTTAAATATTTAAGATTTCTCCAGTAAATTTGTTATTTTTTCTTCGACTGTCTTAAAAACAGCTGAACCGATTTTAATTAAATTTTATATCTATATAGTATATATATAGTCTTATATGAAAGCATATTTTTTTAAAGACTGCACTGGGGTTAACTTAACACATTTTCAAAGTGACCTCAGCACTTTGTGTGAAAAATGGTTGGTGAGCTTCCTCATCACTCAAATCCCAGTCATCATCATAACTATCATCGTCGTCGTTCCCATCCATCGCCATCGCCACAATCTGCAATCCATAATTCAATGCAAGTATATGAAAAACCAGAACAACGTCGTCGTTGTCGTGCTCTTTTTAAAAGAGATTCACAGACACGGTTCGATGAAATTCATTGATATCGAACTGATAGATACCCAAACTGAAAAGCCCGCAAGAAGGAAGCTGAACTGATGTATGTAGGAGGCAAAATACCAACAACTTATCTGGTATGTTGTATATGGAAATGGATGTGGATACGGGTATAAAATGCTAGAAGAAAATTCCTTCGTTTTTAATAAATACGGGCGCACACATGTACGGTACTTGACTCATAGGTGGTGGCAGACAACCCAACAGTTGTTGCTGCAATTTTGGTTCAAGAATTTGGCCTTAACTGCAACAGCTTCTGTTCTTCTGCTGCAACCGTTTTCCGTTGATGTTATGTTCTCTCTGCATTCTGGACACGTAATGTGTATTACGATAATAAAATTATTCTTCACCATACATCAATGGTTTGGGATTTTTTTTGTATCGTCATTTTCCGTCATGGGCTAGCTTATTTTTATTTAAATCGGTTTTTCAATAATTTTTTTTTTAAACTGTGATTTTTCATATAGATTGTTCCAAAAATATCTATTCTATATATATATATATATATATAATATCATTCTATCTTCCTAATGCCCGCGCAGTGTGTTACATTAAAAGGGAAACAAATAGCCCTTGTGCGCGCGTTAATTATAAAAAAAAAAAAAAAAAAAAAATCTTTAATTTTGTCTCATTTTTTGCAGTACAATCCGATAATGGCACTTCCGTATTATATGCCACCATCTGCGCCTTTCGCGACGACACCAACAAATAATTCCTATTTAGTTCCTGCCACTTCCTACGAACAAGTTCATCAAATACAGCAGCAGCACAATGTTAATACAATGGCATTTCTTCAAGGCGTGCAATATCCACCCCCGATACTGCCACCGCCAGCACATGGATATGGTTTTAACTATCCTCCTATTCCGTCAGTTTTTGCACCTCCAATGAGTAATTTTATGAAGCAACAACAAACCCAAGACAGCAGGGCTTTTACCTATACAGTGCCAAGCATGATTTATCCAATACCCCCTGTGCCACTCCAACCATTACCTTATCCTGTTAAACCTCGAAAATCAATTGAGAGGAATTATGAAACCGAACTTATACAAGTGGCAAGGCGAGAGGCAGCATTCGATGCACTATTAACATCCGACACACAAAAACAATTGAAAACAAAACCTTCTCACAATTATGCCGAATCATTACCTTCATCGTCCAAGGAAAAAAGTCGACATCTGCACTTAGAAGTCACATCGAGTATTGATGTATCACAAACGGCTTACCAAACACCAATTTTATCAAATAATAATGCAGTGATCCATTCAGAATCAAAAGTGAACTCACATCATGAGGGAACTCAGACAAAAGATCCAATCTTGGCAGAAAACATCTTATTTGGCAAAGATTACAAACCAGGTCCTGGTCAGCAATATATCAACAAAATAAGATCTCTTGTCGAAGGAACACCAAATTTTGGTAAGAAGTCAAGTCCATCACGCAACGAAAGGAAAATGCTTCCAAAACCAAAACCGAGATATATAGAACCGTATTGTGCACTGAACCAGGGAGTGCCGTGTAAAAAGAGAATAATTGCCGATCTACTTGAAACAGATTGGCCGACGTTTCCCAAACCCGTTCCTTTCACAATTGACCACTTAATGATAGGCTTAAATAGATCATTTATGACAACGTCTACCTACGCAACAATTCCTTGGGAATCTGCAGAAAAAGCAATACAAACGTTAACCAAGCATTTTTTCAGTGACTACATCCTTTCAACTCAGAACTTGGAAGGAGATAATCCTTTGAATCCACACATTATTGAGGACATCGTCAACCTTGTCGCGGACAAGTGTCATGTTGAGAAGGATTATGTGAGGAACCAAATTTCGGAAATCTGTGCTGAGGCGGCTAGACAGTATATAATTTTAGATTGAATTCATTTAAATATTAAATTTTCAATTATTTTTATGTTTTTTTTTATTTCGTTTAAAAAAATTCAAAGAAAATTCAAAGAGAAATGCACTCATACTGCAAAGCAGTAATCATATTCATTGTGATTTATTTTCAATCGAAAATAAGTTAATTGTGACCATTTTTTTATGATTTGGTTTTAACCAAAAAATAAACTTAAGTTTAAATCTCGTAAAATTAAATTTAAATATAATTTTGTGTGAGTTAGTACCAAAAATCGTATACTACAGTATAAAAAAATTGTTAATAAAATAAAAAAAACCAAAACTTCCTAACGGAAAAACAAAGTTAAATTTACAATTCGTAAAATTAAATTTTAAATCAAGTATTAGTATGTTCTAAAAACTAATTTACGCTAAAGTTTAAAAAAAAATGGGTGATTCTCAAAATTAAGAAAATATGTACAAATAATCAAAAAAAAAAAAGTTTAATTTACAGTTCGTAAAAATACAATTAAAATTAAATATATTCTCCCCTTCAAAATGTGACATAATTAACTAAATAAATGTTACACTTCTGTGTAAAAATACAATTCTTAAAAAGAAAAATATAAAATTACACCACAAACGTGTAAACAGAAAAACCTATTATATGGGCCACTATTGTGAATAGGATTGCCAACTATATATTTACAAAAATATTAAAAATGTTTTGACTTTGAATCTTAAATTGCCTTCCTAACAGGAAAATGTTTGAATGTTGTTAATGTAAATGTTAATGAACCCTTAAATAATTTTAATTTGTTAAAATGTGCATTTTATTTATAAATTTAAAAGTAAAAAATAAAAAAAATGTACATATTCCAACAACAACAATTCTTGTTTTTACTTGCGATTATAAAGACTGTAAGGCAAGTTTGTTTTTTTTTTTTTTTTTTTTTTTAATTTACACATTTTAAAGGGGTTTGTGTATACCCTTAAAATGTTTAAACACCGCACGAGCATTAAGGAAATGAGGAGGGATAAAAGAGGAGATACCGACGCACATTAGTTTTAAAGTTCTGCATATCAAAATCGGGGGGAAAAACAGAGCCTGGCAAAGCATTCCACATTCGTGTGGTACGACTAAAGAAAGAATCTCTATACTTAACAGTACGTCCGAAGTTAGGCTCAAGGGTAAACTGATGGGCATTCCTAGCAGTTCGAGTATTACGGTTGAATCGTTTCAGGGGAGGAATGCAGCTGGCTATTTCGCTAGAGCATTGTTTGTGAAAATAACGATAAAATAACGAAAGGCACGAAACATTTCGGCGGTGCTCAAGAGATGTAAACGTTTCTGTTATTGTTCGGTCGCCTATCAGTTTCACAGCTCTTTTTTGAATTCTATCTAGAAAACTCAAGTGGGTTATAGGAGCACCTGCCCAAAATACGGGAGTTATACTCAAGTTAAGGGCCAGATCAGACGGGGTATAGAACTTCTTGCATCTTCGAAGGAAACCTAAACACCTCGCAGCATTCTTTGCGATGTCAAATATATGGTCATTTCACAGAAGGTGGTCTGTTATGCACATACCGAGAACTGAAAGGTGTTCTGTTTCTTCAATGCACGTTCCGCTCATGGATAGTGGCATTGGAGGTATGTTTTGCTTTAACGATAAAAGACAACATTGAGTTTTAGAAGCATTAAATTCTACGCGATTTCTTATTCCCCATTGAACAATGCTGTCAAGATCAGAATTTAATGAACTAATCATACACTGCCGTTGCAGTTCCACATCCGAAGAACAAGGATGTGAATCTGGAAACGAATATGAAAAGCTGAGAGTACTGTCGTCAGCAAAACAATTGATTGGATTATTTTTTTCAGATAATAAGTCATTGATAAATATAAGGAAAAGAGTCGGAGATAAAATAGAGCCCTGGGGTACACCAGCATTTATTTTGTGAATATCAGATTTGAAACCGTCCAATACAACTTGAATTGAGCGGTTCGAAAGGTAATTACTAATCCAACGAAGAAGACATTCATCGAGTCCAAATGCACGCATTTTCGATAAAAGGGCTTGGTGCCAAACTCTATCAAATGCCTTAGAAATATCAAGTGCAATAATTTTGCTTTCCCCAAAACGATGGATAGATTGGTTCCACTTTTCGGTGAGATATACAAAAGCCGTACTGCCGGTCATTAAGAAGCTTTCGTTCTTCGAGATATTTCTTAAGCTGAAAATTAATCAGCGTTTCGATGACCTTAGAAAGAAGGGACGTTAGTGCAATAGTTTGAGGGTGCAGAAGATTCGCCTTTTTTAGGGATAGGCTGGACAAATGCTGTTTTCCATGCGCTCGGAAAGAGTCCAGAGGACCGATGGAAAAGCTTACGCAAAAGTTTTGCCAGCGTTGAAGAACACCTCTTCCGAACAATAGCGGAGATACAGTCCGGGCCAGCGGATTTATTTATGTTGAGATCTTTCAATACTCTTGCGACTGAACGAGTGCGAAAGAAGATTGGTCCCATAAAATCATTTACGCTCTCTAGTACGGGAGGAGTGCTAACACCTGCGGCCAGCGTTGAGTTTGCCACGAAGTGGGCAGTAAGCAGATCTGCTTTTTCTTGAGAACTGACAGCAGGGGTATCGTTGAAGACGAGCGTAGGAACTGATGATGACGAAGAATTCTTTACTTTTTTTACAAATGAGCAAAAAATTTTACTGCCTTTGGGACATTGCAGTATTTTTTGCCGAATTTTTTGTTCATGTAAAAATTTGGTTTTTCGAATATGAACATTGCAAGCCTTTCTAGCTTGCTGAAACTTGTTCCGGTTTTCGTCTGAGATGTTGGCTTTGTAACAACTGAAACTTACATTTCTTAACCTGATAACCTCTCTACAGCTCGAATCAAACCATGAGTTTTCCTTAGGTTTGATACTCATCGACCTATTTGGGATAAAATTTCTCATTCCTAAAAGAATTATCTATCTAGGAAGCATAGTGACCAGTTAAAGGTCCTGAAATAGTTATTGAGACCGTCCCAGTTGGCTTTCTCGTATTGCCAAACGGTTCTCCTTGGGTTTTTTTCTTTAACTGAATTGAGTTGGCACGAGAAATTAGCAGAGATGACACAATGGTCAGATGTGCCTAGAGGCGATAATACACGAATTGTGCATTTATCAGGATCGGAGGTAAGAAACAAGTCTAGAGTGTTGGCGGTTTGACCTGCAATGTCAGGAATTCGGGTTGGTTTATCAACGAGCTGAGTAAGATGGTTTAACTCAGCAAAAATCTCAACATACCTTCCTTCGGGCATTGTATACATTTTCTATAGTACTCTCATGGTGGTCATTTTTCGTCTGGCCATCTTCCTGGTTGATTCAGAACTAACTCTAAATAGTGGAGACAAGAACCGTCACCGATATTTTACCAGTATTTAATAAACTTTTGTTGTCTGTACTTATTCTATATTCACACCAATTGGCAATTTTAGCACGCTTCATTGCGACTTGATTCAGAACTAAAAAACGATGCTCCATGATAGTACTATATGCAGTGTATATACAAAGCTTCAGGTGTTGTCTGGCCAGAAAAGCGAAGCCAACTGGAATTGTGTACATTGAAATCTCCCGTAATAACGATTTCAGTGTGAGGGTAACGGTAAACAATTCCTTGAATGGAGTCAGACAAAGCATCCAATTCGTTAGAGGTTGAAACTCTGTCTAAATTTGGGCTTCTATAAAGAAAAATAATATAAATGATGCGCTTATTAATCGTTAATTTTAACCACATGAAATTGAGTTCCGTGTTTACACACAGACCGTTTTGTGGTTGAAGTTGATATGCAAAATCATTCCTTATGTAAACGGCGAGGCCATGTTTGGCAAAGAAGGCACAAGTGAATACCCATGCAAGGAAAATTCCGAATGATCGGTATTTTCCCCAACTTGTGTTTCACTAAGTGCCAATACAGCTGGTCTGTTCATCACAGAGTGGACATAGGCAGCATAGAAATTTTTCCTAAGTCCAATGTTTGCATAGTCATTTTGTGTTTCATGTTTGCATATTCATTCGTGAATATTAAAAAAAATTGAGATAACAATCAAACATGGCATTACGATCATAGAGAAGTCTAAAAAAGTGAATGATAAAAAATGTTTGTCTGTCTGCCTGTCTGTTTGTCAGTATGTTCAACGAGCTGCAGCTTAAACGGCTTAAGCGATTGCCTTCCAATTGGGTGTATGTGATTCTTTTGGCATTCCCCAGAGGGGAAATTGAAATTAAATTTGTAGGCCTAAAAATAACGGTACCTGCCATATGACCGTTAAGGAAAAGCTTATTTTCCTCGAAAACGGCTCCAACGATTTTCATGAATATTTTTGTTGGTATTGGCTATCATTTGTATAGAACCAAATTTACGGGAAAAGTCCATTAACGGTACCTTTTATATGTGTCTACTAGAATCAAAATATTCCACTTTTCCAAAATAATGAGTTAACGATCCAGTTTAACTCCTTTTTTTAAAAGCTATCTTTGGCTGTCTTTAAAATTTTCAAAAGTGTACTAATTCCAGATCTATTTGCATTTGAATATAAGGGTTTGAATCAAAACCAATGTATTCCTCAGACATTTTTAAATCAAAACAACTCTATTCCACTTTAAAATCAAAACGAATGTATTCCAAATTTGGCCCGAAAATAATTTATGTTCTATCAAACTATTATGCATGAATTTATTATTTGGAGTTCAATCTATTGTGCTGTTGAAAGTACAAAAAAGTGAATAGTTATTTAATTAAACATGGAATCAATCGAATCACCTGTTCTTGCAAGAGAAATGTGAATATTGCAAATAGGAAACGTCAGCTTGCTAAAACAGAGCGATAAAGTTAATATTTCTGTTCAGTAGTTTTTTTTTTATAATTAACGCGCGCACAAGGGACTATTTGTTTCCCTTTTAATGTAACACACTATGCGGTCATTAGGAAGATAGGGAGGGGAGAGATAGGAGGTGTCGATAAACAATGGTTTTGAATGTTTGCAGATGAAAATGGCAAGGGAAAATCTCGCCGGATAAACTATTCCAAATTCGTGTTGTTCGGCTAAAAAAAGAATCCCTATATTTCACGGTAAGTCCAAAATTGGGCTCAAGGGTGAGCTGATGTTGTCCATTTACCAGGAACATGGGACAATAGTGAACTTGTGACCTGATGAATGTCCCGTGTAAAATTTTAAAGACGAAGTTTTGAAACTTACGAAGCCACCATCCGATGGCACTTTAAATTCAACACATCGAAAAGGTTCATTTAAAAAAGGGGTAAATTGAACGTAATTGGCGTTCGGGGTGAACCTTTTTACAAGTCGGATATTGGTGAAGCAAAACCAAATACAAAGAAGGGCAAGCACTTTTTTCCATGAATCCAAAAAATTAAGCTTAAAGATGCAAAGCTTAATGCTGTGGCAATTTACTAACAAAACATTTTGGATATAATTGGAAAATTCCGAAAAGAAAATTTCAAAGTGCATCTATTCCAGATACTAACTTTCAAAACAACACTATTCCAGAATGCATTTGTTTTATATTTCCAAGACGCTTAGACTGCCAAGAAAAAACGATATGCATAAAGAATTGAGGATCTTAGCAGAAACATAAAAGCAAATTTATTTCTAAAATTTTTAACGCCACGTCTTTAAGAACTTTTTTTTTCGATTATCTCAGAACTAGAAAAAGTGGAATACGTTGTTTTTGATTCTAGTAGACACATATAACGGTTTTTTAATTTTAAGCTTTCTCGATAACGGCTCTTTTAATTTATGCCAAATCTTATATTTGGGAAGATCTAGGTAGCCAAATCAAGTCTGCATGTCAAAATGTTGAATAACTTTTTTTTCTAATTAAAATAAATTTTTGAATTTTTTTTTTTTTTTGAAAAATCAATGTTTTTAAAAATAATCAAAAAAAAATATTTTTTATTTTATAGTCACATGTATGATAGTAAATTCTAAAAAACTGCATACCAAAATTTCAAAAAAAAACTAAAAATAAAAAAACAGGATTTTATCAAAATCGGTCCTACAGTTTTCAAAATACATTTTTCATAAAATCCTTGTTATTTAAGACGTGGGATGGCTCACTTCATTTTTACTAAAAACCGTTAAGTATTGTGGTTTTTAATACTTTTTATAAGTTCAAACTGTGTTATTTTCTCAATGTACAAAGATCTTGTAATCAAATGTAATTAGGCACATAAGAGCAAGTACGTGCAAGTACGTATCTTCAGAAAAAACAATCAAAACGATCTTCCGTGTCTTAAGCTTCCGAGAACGACAGAGAATGAAAACATACTCCTGACCGCAGGAATAGATCTGGGGGACGCCGTCTTGGATGACGATTTCTTTGTGGTCGAAGATCCATTGGAGAAGGTTGAGACAGTTGGTTCTGCTTTTCAGCAAGTGTATAAGGTGAATGATTCCATTTGCCCGAACCACGACCTGGAGAACAGAGCTCTGCTGAATCACTTTTACCTTCGAAATAGCATCACGCAATGGCGATCTGAGAATCTTGGTTTTACCGGGTTCAATGAAGACAATCTGGCAAACGCCACTATCGCCGAGCTAAATGGGCCAAGTTCCCTGCTCATCTCGAGGGTCGAACTACAAATGATCTTCGCATCATCAAAGAAAAAGAAGTCAGCAGGAGTCGATGGTATACCCAATGTTGTACTACGACATCTCCCTGAGGAAGCAATAGACATATACACAACACTGTTCAACAACGCGCTGAATAATGCATATTATCCAGTGAGCTGGAAGACAGCTGTTGTACATCCTCTCCCGAAAAAGGGAAAGGACAATTCCAATCCGGCAAATCTCCGGTCGATAAGTCTTCTTCCGAGTATCAGCAAAGTATTCGAAAAAGTTATCAATAGAGCTCTGTCCAAGTGGTCCGAGGACAAAAATATAATTCCAGACACCCAGTTCGGCTTTAAGGCGGGACATGACACAATTCATGCCGCGTCAAAGTTAGTATCTGCTGTCCAATGGAACAATGCTAAAAATCAATGCACGGGTGCCTGTCTGGTTGATTTGGAGAAGGCTTTTGACACCGTATAGTTAGAAGGTCTTTATCTGAAGCTAACCAGATGGGGCATAAGTAAACCACTGTTATATATGCTTTACGACATGCTTAATGGTAGAAAGTTTGTTGTCAAGAGTGGCAATGTAACATCTACCACAACGTTTGATATTAAAAACGGTCTGCAAGAGGGAGCTTCGCCGATTCTCTTTAGTACTCATTGGGAGTCTACCTCACGCAATTGCGTATGCCGATGATTTAGTTGCGTACAGAACAGGTCCAAAAGTTGAAGTCATCAGAATTCTCTTGCAACGTGATTTCGATAAAATTCAAAAGTACTGTAATGATTGGAAGCTGAAAATTAACTTCCAGAAATGTGAAACTATCCTGTTTAGAACACCTTTGTCTGGGGCCTCTAGGGATACGAGAAAGAACTGGTGCAAACTAGTGATCGCTGGGCCACATGGACATCCACTGGCGAGTAAAAATGTAGTAAAGTACCTTGGCATCTGGTTGGATCAGTATCTATATTTCAATCGACATGTAGAGGCTGCTCTGGCCAGGGCTAGGGGAGCTTTTGCCCTGACAAGACGGTTGTTTTATAGCAGCCGCCTTGATAGCAGGGTGAAAGTGATTTGCTACATGGCCCTAATCAGGCCGATGATTGCCTATGGATGCCCTGTGTGGTTCAACGTTGCACCATCTCTAATGAAAAAGATTCGGGTGTTCGAGAGACAGTGCCTTCGCACCTGTCTCGGTCTTTATAGAACACCAGAGTCGGAGTACAAACATCATTATTCCAACGAGGTCCTATACAACGGGGCCAATACAAACAGGATAGATAACTTTTTAATTAAGCTCATTCGCGGACACATTGCAAGGGCGATGACCTCAACTAATGGACAAATCTTCGGGGCTTACTACCCCCAAGATGAATATTTTGAAAGCACACGTTCGAGTGGTTTTATCCCGCCCGAGGCTTTCCTATACCTTGATAGTCGAGGGCTGATTCAGGATAGATCGGCGATTCCGTTGATCTACCACGTCGGCCGCAGAACAGTTGATAGGCGGCTCCTCTACGACCGAGACATAGTCGCTGGGAGCGAAGCAGAGCGCCTCCGTTTCAGTAGGGCCGTGCCCGACCGGGATCGGAAGGAAGCCCTAGATCAGGTCCAGGTGCCTTAGCTAAAACCCGACCATTTTCAGTCGACATAGACGAAATATCGCCTATGGCCGACTTACATTTATCTTTAGTATCTTTAAGTTAGGTAGGGCAGTTGCGGCGGCACCAAAAAAAAAAAAAGAAAAAAAAAAAAAAAAAAAAAAAAAGCTTGTTGTGGCTGTTCTAGATTTAAGTATTTTAGGTTTATTTTAAGTAATTTTAAGTTTATTTTTAGTTTATTTAAGTTAGTTTTAATTAGTCTAAGATAGGTTAAGCAAAAAAAGCTCAGATACGTAGTTTAATTTTTCTGGGTGAAAAATAAAACCCTTCATTGATAAGATAAATTTAAGTTATTTTTAGGCCGAAAGGCAATTAAATTTAAGTTAAAGATTAATTTAGAGCGCCCGCATAGGGCCAGTAAGTTAAATAAGTTGATAGTTTTAGCTTGTTTTAAGATTTTTGCCTAGCATTTAAGTAGATATAAGTAAAAGTAAAATAAAAATCATTTAAAAGTAAAAAAAAAAAGCAAGTACGTGCGACCCAGTCGTGCCCAACTTTTTTCTTTACTTCTGCTTTACCAACATCTACAACAGATTCTTATGGTAAAATTAATAAAGTATTCACAACCAAAACCCTGTTAAGTCCTTGGAAGTTTCTGTCAAACTTTTTAACCCTAAAGGACAAAGAATTTTATTTAAATATTCGTCGCAAAAGTTTTTAACACCTTTGGCCAGCAAAAAAAGGCCAACCTAATAAATATTATCCTAGCATGGAGGCAAAATCCTCAAACAATTTAAAATTGTACCCGCTGCACCGCACTCTGCACTGTCCAAGACTTGTGTATATAGTTTCCGGACAATGACATTCAACCCCAACACTGAGGTTAGACCACATCAGAGCAAAGAACAGCAACAGCCAACAGCATTCAGAGTCGAGAGCAGAACTTTGAAGAGCCACTACACCATCCAACCCCCCATCGGCATCATCATCAGCAGCTCCTTGTGCATTTCGGTTTGGCAAGCAGTTCTGTGGACTCGGAATATTATTTGTTAGTTTCTAGAGTTGTGTCCTCGGCAAAATGGAACAATGCACAATATTCAGGTAACTAGCTGCTGCTATCGCCATCGAAAACGCTCCTTGTTGGAGCAATCTCTAGCAATTGTTGGGTTACTGGTATTGGATGAATTCAGGAGTCCTTGGAGTATTGCTTGCTATTTTTGTGGTTAACAATTTTTTGCACTGTTTGCATAGAGAGAAACTATTGTTGTTGTTGTTGGGATTTTGGTTGGTGGTTCGTTATTAATGATTGTTGTGAAATCGAGTGAATGAACAAAATAAAAAAAAACTTAGCTCTTAACCAAGTTTTTTGGAGATTTATTTGAAATCCTCTTATTAACGCATCGCTGCTGCTCTCTGGGGAAGGTATTAATTTTTTTTTTTTTTAAAGTGATGTGTTTGATTTGGTTTGAAGCATATTCCGGGTCATAAAAAGCAGCATATTGGATTTTTGTAAATATTTTAAGAGTTTTCGTCAATTTTTGCGATTCTTTGGTTATTATTTTGTATTAACAGTATAAAAACATGTTTTTTTTTTATTAAATATTTAAGTTTTTAGCAAAAAAATATTTTAATTGAAATGAAGCTAAGTTAAATTGAAACAAGTCACACAAAAAACATAAATTAATTACTAAAAATATTATTTAAATCCTTTTTCACAATTCTTTTTTTAAAAACCCAGCTAAAAGTCCTGGCAGCTAAAGCTGAGATTGTATATTAATTGTTAAATAATTACAAATAATAATACATAATATATAATCCGATTTCTCGCACATTTAAACAATTTCCGATTGCATTGATATTTAATATTTTTAAATTAAATCAAAACATTTAGTATGCTTCTGAAAAAATTGGGTTAAAATTTCAAACGAGAGTTTAATTTTATTTAGGTATTATTTTAAATTGCTTCAAAGAAGTATTCATCAAAAAACTATTCAGTTAATTTCCATACAAAATCATTATTTTTTTTTTTTTTATTAAATGCGCGTTTTTTAGAAAACAATTTCTTAAACAAAAGATGCTCCAAAAGAAAAAGAGAGAGCATGAGAAGCGCGCTATCGAAGATATTGAGAGATGCTACTCCAGGAACAACGTGCGGAAATCTTACCAACAGGTAAGAAGAACGTGCCAAGGAAAAAAAAACCCGCACAGAAGCCTGTAGAGATAGGAATGGAAACCTCGTAGTAGAGTCACATTCGGTGCTGAGTACATGGAAGGACCATTTCTGCAGACTGTTAAACGGCGATGAAGACCCAAATCCCGCTGTCAGGCAGAATGGACCATTCAACATGGACGATGACAGAAAAAACAGTGAACGCCTGAAACCTTTCGTCGGCAACCTGATTGGCCCCTATCAGTGTGGTTTCAGACCAGAAAAGTCCACAATCGATCAAATGTTCACGCTACGGCAGATCCTGGAAACTACCCAAGAATTCCAAATGGATACCCACCACCTCTTTATCGAATTTAAGGCCGCGTACGATAGCATTTATAGAGATGAGCTATACAGAGCCATGCCAGGTTTTGGCATCCCTACAAAACTCGTCCGACTGTGCAGGATGACGATGGAGAACTCTCGCTGCTCCGTCATGGTTGGTAATGACCTCACAGAAGTTTTTGACGTCAAAAACTGATTCCGAGACAAGGTGATGCGCTATCGTGCGGTTTCTTCAACTTAATACTTGAAAAAATTATAAGAAACTCGGAAGTCAATTGTGGGACAATTTTTTTCAAGTCTGTGCAATTGCTAGCATACGCTGACGACATAGACATCATTGGCAGAACTCGGCGAGATGTCAATGGAACGTTTGCTAGCATTGAAGCTGAAGCGGCTAAGATGGGACCAGCAGTCAATGAGGCCAAAACGAAGTACCTGCTGACACACAACACCGGCGGATTGGACAAAACATCACAATAGACAGGTACAACTTTGAGGTAGTTAGGAACTTTGTGTACCTCGGATCCGCTATAACATCTGACAACAACATCTCGTCAGAAATAAATCGAAGAATCACTATTGCCAACCGCTGTTTCTATGGGCTAGGAAGGCAATTGAGTAGCAAAGCCCTCTCTCGAAAGACAAAGGAGACTCTGTATCAGACCCTAATCATCCCAGTCCTGCTCTATGGCGCCGAGGCATGGACTCTATTTAAACCGGATGAAGATATCCTTAGTCGTTTCGAGTGTAAGATTCTTCGGAGGATTTTTGGTCCTATCTGCGTTAACGGGCTTGGGAGGAGAAGTTTCAACCAAGAACAATACGAGCTGTACAGTGACATTGACCTGGTCAAAAAAATACGCATATCACGTTTAAGGTGGCTAGGTCATGTAGAGCGAATGGACAGCAATGATCCGGTTCGCAGGATCTTCGATTCCATCCCAGAGGGTAGACGCAGTCAAGGAAGACCTCGCCTTAGGTGGCGCGCTCAAGTGGAAGACGACCTCAACCAACTTGCAGTGCGAAACTGGAGGCAGCTAGCCAAAGACCGAGCTGATTTGATTTGATTTGCCATTTCATAACAAATAGACTAACTCCTAAACAACGTTTGCTAATAGTGCAAATTTATTATCAAAATAATGGTTCGGGTCGGTGGAGCAGAGTATAGAAGAAGATCCGAATGAGTCCATCAGCCATCGCGCGCAACAATTGCAGCTGTGCCCATCCACTTTATGGAAGATTTTGCGGAAGGATCTTGGTTTGCGGGCTTACAAAATCCAACTTGTGCAAGAATTGAAGCCGAAGGACCATCAAGCGCGTGGCATGTTTGATGAATGAGCCCAAAACGATCTCGATTTTCACAAAATTGGGAAAATTGGGCCTCTCGGCTGGAATTTACTCGAGCCAGCCCCGGGGGCCATTTGCCCGATATCATTTTTAAAGCAAACTGGCAGACCCTTATCTTTATAATAAAGCTAAATTCTTAACCATAACATTAAATTATATGCGTTTTATTTCTTCTTGCAAACCACACGTCTAAAAAAACACGGTTTATCTATGTTTAAAATAGGTTCTGTTATTTTCAATAATATATGAACAGGTATAATATTGTATCTTCTCTAATGTTTTCTTCCCGAAGTTCGCAAGACGCTGGGGAACGAAAATCGGAAAAAATATTTTAATACGTATTCTTAATAAGCAAATTCCTAAAGTACTTTTGTTTAGCCAACTTTAAGTTCTCGGGTTTGTATTCAAAGAATGATTCGATAACACATGACTCCAAAAACCTAGTGGGAACGAGAACTTTGCAATTCAGAGACTTTTCACTTTAGTGAAATCAATCAGGCGCAACTCACTTCTGATTTACTAGGACGCGATTTGAACAATATTTTGTGTACGCCTTCTGTTGAAAATCCAGGGATGTAAGAAGCTCACATTTCAGCTCAGCTCACAGCTCGGCTCACTTTAGAGCTAGCTCTTATTTCGACCAAGCTCATATTTGAGCTAGCTCACTTTTTGAGCTTAAAATCTCAGCTCTTGAAATTGAGTTGAGCTATTGTTTGAGCTGAGCTATCGGTTGAGCTGAGCTGTCAGTTGAGCTGAGCTGTCAGTTGAGCTGAGCTGTCGGCTGAGCTGAGCTGTTGGTTGAGCTGAGCTATTGTTTGAGCTGAGCTGAGCTGGTGTTAGCTCAACTGTTTCTTGAGCTATGCCATGATGCGTTGGGATAACATTTGTTAACGTTAGGAAAATATTCCATTTGCGGCATAAATAAATATGTGTAATATGTTTACAGTTGTAGTTTGTTTAAGAAACAAAGTTATTATTTTTGTACTGCTTGGTTAATGGTGATATTGGTTTTGAAATATTTATAATCTATTATGATATGTAAGATGAATTTGCAGTTAAGCAGAGTTCGGATAGTTATAAAATGTTTAATTATTTTATTTTGCAATAAGTTGCATTCTTCGAGGTGAGTGCGGATTTTGTATATGTTATGTGTTAGATATCTGTTAGTGAAAAGAAAAAGGGCACGTAAGAAAAATGTATGTATGTACAGACCTGCTTTAGGATTAAAAAACATCATTCTTCCGTTTAGGTATGTGTGAATGATATGTTTGCGGATTTTCGATATGTGTTAGGTTTTAGCTGTTAGGTATCTGGTAGATTATTAGTGAAAAGTGAGGGTACGAATTTAAAAAAAATGTATGTGTGTGCGTAGAGACCTGCTCTAGGACAAAAAAAAATATCATTATGGAAATTTCGTTTCTGTTTATGAAATTTATTTATTTTTTTAACTATTTGGGGATGATTAATGTAAATCCTTAAGAATTGCCTGGCTTTCATTAAGTGGTCACAAAATGCTTGTTTTGGTTGTTCTAATTAATAAGAAAATAATTGCGCGATAGACTAAATTGTAAACTAGTAAACATTTCAAAATTAGTAGTAAAGCATTCTAGAAACTATTTCTAATATTTTTTTCGTATGCACTAATTTTATATTTAAAATACACTAGGAAATGCCGCGTTTCAAATGATGAATGACTTTTTTCAAAACGCGAATATAAGTTTCAAAATATAAGAAATATTCCCAGAATTGCATAATGTCTAGGTTTTTTAACTAATCCATGAATAGGTTTTTATATTATCCTTGTATACTTATACTTTTTCTTACTAATAAGCTACCAGCTACCTAACACCTAACAGATATTGAAAATCCGCAACCAAATCATTCCCAAATACATAAACGGCGAATGATGTTTTTTTAATCCTGGAACAGGTCTGTACGCACCGTATGTACGTACGTATATAACATAAACGACTAAAATCATAAATGTAAAGAAAAAATAATAACTCATTGCAAAGCAAATAAAAATTTTAAATTAGCCGAACTTATTTAGATTAGCTTCTGAAAATTCATCTCAATCATTTGAATTCAAAATAGTCCCCACCATCATCACCATTCACCAACCATTAAAAAAATTATAACTATGTTTGAATATTTTTTCATAACGTTAACAAAAATGTTAATTCAGCACATGTCATAGCTCAAAACACAGCTCAGCTCACATCAGCTCTGCTCACATCAGCTCAACTCAGCTCACATCAGCTCAGCTCACTTTTGTTCAATTGAGCTAGCTCTTATTTGAGTTAGCTCTTATTTGAGCTAGCTCTTATGTGAGCTAGCTCACTTTTGAGCTGTCTCGACGAATTTAAGCTATGTGACAAGCTCAACAGTTGAGCTAGCTCAAATTGTAGAGCTAGCTCAAAAAAGAGCTGAGCAGTGTGT
This sequence comes from Platycheirus rosarum, assembly GCA_963971375.1. Lineage (NCBI taxonomy): Eukaryota > Metazoa > Arthropoda > Insecta > Diptera > Syrphidae > Platycheirus > Platycheirus rosarum. Next base: position 300,141,890 of record OZ020507.1, on the reverse strand, counting down.
TTTTTCAGCTCTTTTTTGAGCTTGTTGCAACCATGGGAAAATCAAATAATTACGAAAACACAGTTCCTGATGCTAATGTTGACTGTGAATCGCTTAATTCAAATTTTACTTAAATAACTCTACGTCTATGACGATGGCTGTTTGTTCTTCGATGGTTTCACTGAAGATAGTTGCTGAAGCACGGCTATCGGTGGTATCGAATTCTTCTGGGCTTGATGGCTTAATTCCTATGGTTGTCAAACTTTTTTTAATTCCATGCCGACCACATTCTATTACCTTTCGGAGTGGCAGAAAGCTAAGATTATTCCCATTGCATTCTATTCTGCCGTTTTTCTCAAAAATTTAAAAAAATATCCACTGTCTTGTACGTTATTGATGAAATAATGGAAGCGGTTATTTTTTTTATTTTTTTTTTATTTTGACTATAACTACAGATACATAATTGATCACAGTTATTTGGATTATACAATTAATATTACATTTACATAATTAGTGACGATTTAAATTTAATAAAAGTATATATTTAGAATCGATGTGCATTCTGAATTCTAAATTTAAATAATAATCAAATAATTAACTCTTTCAAGTTTTCAATTATTTATAGAGTATTCATTAAAGAAAACATTTTTAACTCTAGCGAAGGTCATTACTTTGCATTTCTTAGAGTTCAGTGTGAGATCATTGTTATTACACCATTCCTGCAAATGATAAATATCAGATTGCAGTTGAAGATAATCAGCATTATTTTTATATGAAAATGAAATTTTCGCATCTTCAGCATAGAGATGTATATCACAGTATTTTATCACAGAGAGTAAATCATTTATAAAAATTACGAATAACAGTGGTCCCAGGTGGCTTCCTTGAGGCATGCCAGGCTTGACAACTATTGCGTTGGATAAATGAGACTTGAATTTAACATATTGAGTACGAGATGATAAATAACTTGCAAAGTTTTGGGGACCAACCAACCGAAAAATGAAAGTTTTCTAACAAGCAGCTGTGGTGATCGAAGGCTTTGGCGAAGTCAGTGTATACCACATCTGTTTGATGACCATTCATGAATCCTTTTGTTATGCATGATGTAATTTCCAACAGATTTGTAATGGTAGACTTGCCCTTGACAAATCCATGCGATCTTAGACCATGTATCAACTCATGGACTATTATAGATTCGATCATCTTGTGAATAACGCTGAGTTTTGCAATACCTCGGTATTCACGCATGTTGCATCGGCTTCCTGATTTAAAAAGTTGAATTGTAAATAAAGACTTCCAAGCTTGCGGGAAAACGGAATACGACAAAGATACGTTAAACAAATAACATAAGGAACTAGCCAAGGAATGACAGTAGTTTATCAGAACACAGGAAGGAACATTATCAGGTCCATTAGAAAATGAATACGTGTTAGCTTCTTTATTGCACTTGTCACATTGATTTCTTGAATAAATGGCAAGTCATTTGTAATGCTCTTGTTAGAGGTAATTTGATGCAGCCCAGTCAACCCATTATTACATTGGTAGATGCCTTCAAACATTTCTCCAAACATATCACAGATTATTACCCCATCATTTGAAGATCTTTGATCCAAATTCATATAGGACGGGAATTCAGCTATTTTTCTATTATTTTTTAACAGAAAAAATCTTACTTTTATTATTTTTTATTTATTTATTAATTTTTGACAATTTAAAACTGTTAGATACAAAAATTTATAATTTAGTCTAAGTCTACATTTTTGCCTCTACATGACTTTTCTTAGCCCTTCGAGCTTCGACACTGTTTACCACTCCATTCTATGCGAAAAACTTAAACAGCTTAAAGTTTTCCAAACATTTGGCAAAGTTGATACATTTTTACCTTATCGGGAGCCAGTAGGCAGTAGTAATTGGGAACAGTCAATCACAGTTTTTACCAAAATCTAATGGAGTCCCACAGGGATCCACACTAGGCTTTTTTTTCCATTACACTTATCTCTAAAAGAATAGGTCATCGATAAAATCAACAAATATCTTTAAAACATCACCGATTGCACGATTTTTTAATATATTGGAACTTGCTGAATCTAAGACCTGTGAGACATCTGTCACATATATTTTCGCACTCAGGGTATCGAAGGCGTTGGTGTGCGATGCATTTGAAATGGTTTCCTTCACTAGGTTTTTTTTTTTTTTAGAAAAATGGTACTTTTAACCCACCATTACTCGGTAATGCTGCCTCTATGGGCTTGCAGACCATTGATGGTGGTACCATTGATATCATTTGGTTTCCTCTCACGCAAGAAATCTGTTGCGGGCTCTTAGACTAAAAGCTTAAAATTAGGAATTTCAGATATTGAATTTGTAAACAGTGCTAGAAACCTTGGCCTCACTTTTATTCGAACTTTAACATGAGACGACCATTTCCTTTTTCTTTTTAATTCGGTCAAGCTACCGCAATGCCATCTATCGATCCCAAAATTTTGAGATCACCAGCGGAGTTTGCCTGAAAATTTCAGTAAAATCGGTCACGCCAGGAACATATAACGGGTGATTTTTTTGAGGTTAGGACTTTTATGCATTAGTATTTGACAGATCACGCGGGATTTCAGACATGGTGTCAAAGAGAAAGATGCTCAATATGCTTTGACATTTCATCATAAATAGACTTACTAACGAGCAACGCTTGCAAATCATTGAATTTTATTACCAAAATCAGTGTTCGGTTCATTCACCGTAACGTTGCGTCCAACAGCATCTTTGAAAAAATACGGTCCAATGATTCCACCAGCGTACAAACCACACCAAACAGTGCATTTTTAGGGATGCATGGGCAGTTCTTGAACGGCTTCTGGTTGCTCTTCACTCCAAATGCGGCAATTTTGCTTATTTACGTAGCCATTCAACCAGAAATGAGCCTCATCGCTGAACAAAATTTCTCGATAAAAAAGCGGATTTTCTGCCAACTTTTCTAGGGCACTGATTTTGGTAATGAAATTCAATGATTTGGAAGCGTTGCTCGTTAGTAAGTCTATTAATGATGAAATGTCAGAGCATACTGAGCATCTTTCTTTTTGACACCATGTCTGAAATCCCGCGTGATCTGTCAAATACTAATGTATGAAAATCCTAACCTCAAAAAAATCACTCGTTATAAAAGACGTACACACATTCACTTTTATATACATACGAAGTAAACGATTTTTTACGGGGCTAGTCTACATTTTTTGTCAAACCATTTCTATTTAAATTAACTGATTCCTTTTACAAGAGTCTTGTTAGTGGAACTCCGAATGCAAGCAAGCATGGCCAAAATACAAACCAGTTGAAGTTTACTTTTTTCAATAATCTTTAAATTTGTAAACTAAGAATTTGAGTAAAAATTACCTAAGGGTTCAAGCAAAAAGTTGTATATTCTCATATTCGCTGATTCACATAACTAACAGTACCTCGACATGACCTCTGTCATCCAAATCTTCCTGCCTATCCCTCCTTACCAAGTTTTATTTAAACCTCAATATTTCCCACCCAGATCGGGGTCAAGTTGTGCCAACAGTGAGCTTCTTATTCTAAGACCACATCAGCAGCCATAGCAATTCCTTAAGATTAAAATCTATCATCATCATCATCATCATCTTCGATTGCCTTAACACGGCAATGTTTGGTCTCTGCCAGGTGAACAACCTCGTTACGAGTGTAACCCAAGACGAATGACAGACTTTTCCAAATACCATTTATCCTATTCTATACAAAATGCCCCTGTAGTAACCACAAAACATTCCATTCTGGCACTGTGGTATTCCTATTTCAAGCCGCTCTCTTTCCTCCCTCCCCCATGCCTCATGCTAGTCAACCAATCCCAAGTCACATCTGCCAAAGGTGCCCGCCGCTCTGGAGAGGAGCGGCAGCAATTCGGTGCACACAAACCTTCGATTACAAGTAATTCAATGCAAAAATTAACAATTAAAAGCTGTAAATTGATATTTTCCCTTTTGTTGTTGATGAGGATGGTTTTGGCCACCTTGCTGTTCCGACCGACCGACCGGACCCAAGCGACAGACATAGCTTGGTCATTGTAAACATTGGTATTTTCATTACACGGCTATAAAGTGCCGGCACTGGCACTGAACTAAGCTGGCAATTCACCTTTTCAGTTGCTATGGTTCACCTTGTCCGACCATCCTATGACGATGAGATGGCGACGTCTATACGCTGGGAAGATGTTCCACCAGTTGCTGCTGCGGGCAGAACTGGTAACATACCGCAAAACAGCGAAACTGATTGCCGCTGAATGTTTCTTTGGGTTAGCGTCATTCCTATGACAAACAAAACATAAAACACCATTAGAATGTTGGGGAGGGAATGGGAGAGCGCGGCCTTGGATATTCGACAGATGGGGTGACCAAAGTATCCTTTTTTAATATTTTACAAATAATGATATTGAATTCGTTTTTACAAAACAAAAAACACAGCAAAACCTGCGTTATCTTTGTTTGTGAGATAAGCCCGCACTAAAGGGGTTTTTACTACCCTTACAATGTTGATTCAACACAGCGTCCGCGGAGGAATTAGGAAAATAAAAATGGATGTCAAAGGAAAAATCGATGTACATTTGTTTTAAAGTTCTGCTCTTCAAAATTGGAGGGAACAACAAAGTCGAAAAAGGCATTCTACATTCGCGTGGTACGGCTAAGGAAAGAAATCTCTCAATTTGACTGTGAGTCAGAAGTTGGGTGATAGAGTAACCTGATGGGCATTCCTTGAGGTAGTTTAAACGTTTCAGGGGAGGAATTCTGCTGTTCGTTTTTGAGAATAACACTTTTTTCCAGGTTGTAAAAAATCGAGTAAAATTTATATTTTAGGAAGGGCCCAAGAAGATTTCCCTGTGGAATACCAAATTAACTGTTGGTTTCTTAAGTATTTTATTTGTTAGAATATTAATATTTTGCATTCTTTAGTTGTTTGATAAAAAAAAATATCTCCACAACATCTGATGCCAGTTGGCTGTGGTCCAATGGTCACCCCAAACAGTAGTTATTGTCAACATTGTCGCTGTCCAATCTATTCGGAATCGTCATATTATTACTGCCCTGATGTTGCTGGTGTTTTGCTTCGGTTTTCAAACCGACCAGATGCACCTATTGGAATTGCAATTGACAGGGGACATGATTCCTATCCGTTGGGCTGGCGCAGCAGCTACAACGACAAAGACGGTGTTTTTTCTTAACGACCAGGTCCTTCGACCACCATAACATAACATTGAGTTGCAGCGCGATGACAATGACAAAGAAAGACGAGTAGACGGATTATCTTAAATTGCCAGATTAGATGCTATAAAGCGACAATTTAATGTGACAAGCGAATCTTCGTCGGCAATGTGGTGGACGTTTGGAGGCCGCCAAGATGACTGCGCACTGCCCATAGCCGAACGACGACGACGTTTTCTTTGTCAAGCCTCACTCTCCCTGGAACAAGCCTAGAAGAGGACGAAAAGTATTAAAGGCAATCAAATCATTTGCCAGGCACATTTGATGCTTTCGCCCCAAACATTATATACATTTATGTAGCCAGCGAAGACAATGTCAGATGTTGACAAGGCCGCAAATTGTAGGACGACAACAATTGTTGATGATGAGATCCTTAAAGGTGGCGCAAATGTTTGCATTGTTCCATCTCAAATGTGACATGATTGCTGGGATAAGATACAACGTGTGTGCAAAAATACTCGTCGTAGATAATGTTTAGTTTTGTGCAATTAAGGATGCGGCGATGGTGGGTCTGGGCTAAGTACTCCACTCCGTGTAATTCGACTTTGGACATTTTCAACTTTAAAATGAAAGGAACACGCACAAGCGAAAGCGATTGTTGTGCTCAATTGTAAAGTTAAATCGAGGGGGGTATTTGGTCTCCGGGAGGAAACTTAACTTCTAATGGTTAGAGATTGGACAAGTAGAAAATCTCCAGATGAATCGTGAGGTTTGATAAATTTAAATTTATATTTTCTTTTTTGCTTTTTTATTTTAATTTTAATTTTGGTTTTTATTTGTATTTTGTATACAAAATTTTCTTAAATTAATTGGCACGTCAGCTGCTGATTTATACTCTCAACCATTCTTCTACACATGCATGTCTGTTGTGATTTGTACAGCTGCAGAAACGGGGGGTACCTTCAGTTTACCGCTGAGTCCGAACGGCTATATGAGATGCACTTTTTAGAGACAAATTTTACTACTGGAGAATAGTAATTTCCTTGCAAGAGCTAGTACCACGTAATTTCGTGGCCGGATTTGAAGTGAAGCCTTTCGCAGACTTCAACTTGCGCAAACTTTGCGTCGGGAATTAGGCCCACATCCGAGCAAGATTCAACTGGCCCAGGCGTTCAAAGTTTATGACCATAGACAACGCTGTTTGTTCGCTGGTTTGGCTTTCGAGCGTTTGGAAAAGACACCAATGTTGGTTGGAATTTTGGTCTGTAATTTTTAGAAAACGACGTTGGTGAGGCGGTCACCGTCAATGGCGACGGCTACAGAACGATAATGACCAATTTCTTACTGCCAAATGCAACTATATGGACCTTGACAACATGTGCTGCCAGCAGGATGGTGCTTCGTGCAACACAGCGGACGCCACGATTGACATTCCGCTACTTTTTCCTGTGGAATTTTCTGAAGTTGCAGAACTATGCGAATAAACTACAATCAACCGATACCTTTTTGGTAATCATAAGTCAGGTCATAGTTCAAATTAATCTATGCAGAAAAGTCATTAACAATTGGACCACTCCGACCCTGTGCCACCATAACAAGCCGAGTCGGAATTTTAATGATGTCGATAAAAAAATTGTTAATGCCTCCCAACTTTATTAAAAAAATCTTTATTTGCTCTAATTTTTATTTTTTTATAAATAACAATCAGACATGTCATTACGATGATATAGAAACATATTTTATCTCAAATATTAACGGTACCTGTCTAATAACCGAATTGCTCGAAAACTGGTCATCCGATTTCAATCAAAATTGATATTCAGGAAGATGTTGGTAGTCTAAGTAATTTTATTTAAAAACTATTTTTGAAAACTTTTTTTTGTATTTTTAATAATTTTATTAAATTTTTATTTTCAAAAATCAATATTTTGAATACGGGTAGATGGATTTTTCTTAAATTTTGTTTTTAAATGTAAGTAATTTTTTTGTTTAAGTTTGTATTCTTGAATATTTTTTTTTAATTTAAAAAAAAGTTGTTAAATACAAACCGTTTTATTTAAAAACCGTTCTTACGATTAAAAAAAATTCACCCTTTTTCACATTTTCCAATGAAATAAAATAGTGTTTAATTTTTTCCGCTGCAAACTATTTTACGTACTTTTTTCAAATAATTAAAAGTCCGAAAAATCGAATAAAAACTTTGAAGCTCCCTTAATATTTTTCAAATTTTATTCCAAGCTGTAACCGGACATAAGAGCAAGAGCGATCCAGTCGTGCAATTCATTATTTTTTATTTAATTTATTTTTGTTTTAATAAAAAAAATTTATTTTTATTTTCATTTATATTTATTTAATTTGTATCTTTTATTTTAATTTTTATTTTGTTTTTATTTTAATTTTAATTTTAATTTTTATATATTATTATATTTTTATTTTATTTTAATTTTTGTTTTTATTTTCTATTTTTTTATTTTATTTTATTTTATTTTCATTTTTTATTTTTATATTTATTTTATTTTAATTTTTTATTTTTATTTTTTATTTTTATATATAATTTTATTTTTATTTTTAGTTTTTATTTCTTTTTATATTTTTACTTTTATTTTTATTAATATTTTATTTTTATTACTATTTTTTTATTTTTATTTTATTTTAATTTTCATTTTTATTTTATATTTTTTTTATTTTAATTTTTCATTTTTATTTTTATTTTTATTTTTATTTTTATTTTTATTTTTTAATTTTTATTTCTTATTCTATTTTTACTTTTATTTTTATTTATATTTTGTTTTTATTTCTATTTTTTTTATTTTTATTTTCATCTTTATTTTTTTTATTTTAATTTTGCATTTTCATTTTTATTTTTATTTTTATCTTTAATTTTTATTTCTTTTTCTATTTTTACTTTTATTATTATTTATATTTTATTTTTATTTTTACTATTATTTTTATTTTTATTTGTATGTTTATTTTTATTTTTTTTATTTTTTATTTTTTATTTTACTTTAATTTTTATTATTATTTTCATTTTTTTTTTATAGGAACTAGGAAACTTGAATAAATATTTTTAAATTTTAAAAATCTTGTTTCAATTAACATTTGCCTCAACTTGGAAATTGGGGGTGTGTCGCAAAAATGATTTTTAATAGAAAATTGAAGTTTTTTTTTATTTGAAGGGGGACCGGCCGGGGGAACTTTGAATATGTTATTCAAAAAGTTCGTTTAAAAACTATAAAAAGGTTCTTAAGAATACCAATTTTTATTTCGGTGAGAAAAAAAAACCCTTAGATGCATACATAGTCTTCCTTGAATGATTCACATGTTATGTTCAGGGAAAGCTTGAACAAGATTGTGTCCTTCATTAATGAGAATCCAACATCAAGCTAACACTAAATAACTTGTAACTGTGCGCAAATAACAACTCTCCTCCGAAAGCAATAAATTACATACCTTCACAAATATAGCCATGCACATGCACAAATCCATGCTAACATCTGTAATCGTCCATGTTCACAAAGACTAATTCTTTTTTTTCGGCGACGACGAGGAGTAGGAAGCGTTAAGGCAAATACATCTTTCCCGAACCCAAATGAATTGTGCCCAGCTTAGCTCGTAAATCTTCACCCAAATCGGTTAATCGCATTTCAATATCCAGATATGCAAATTTTTTGCCACCTCTTGCAAAAGGGTTTCTTTTTAAGCCGGGGCACACACAGTGGCAGCAAGCCTCTTCTGAAAAGTATCTAGATACAAATAATATATAAAACTCACAGACTTACGTACCCAAAAGCCTTTAACTTGAATTCTATTGTTATTTCGGGAAGAGAGCAGCGCTGCAGCAGCATGCAGCACTATGTATAGCAGCAACTCATGCCTTTTATGCAAATCGGCCAAAGTCTTAGATGAAGCGTTGGAAATTTGTCTTAAATGTCACACCGAGTATCTGTGCCACATAACTCTTCCAAAAAGTTTGAGGTGGAAACTGGGCCTGCTGCAAAATTTATAGTCGCAACGGAAGGTATGAAGCTACGGATACAGTCTCTTGCAGTAAAAATTTAAATTTTTCCCGAATATTGGTTTCTTTTTTTGGAATTTTTCCACCGAATAACCTTTCGTCCTGGGTTCCTTGGGTTATTTATTTTTTTTTGTCTTGGATGAGATCACAAAGCGATTATGAAAAAAAACTGTCAGTTGTCAGATACAAAATGAATGCAGCGGAGTCACAGAAACTGAGTTTTTTTTTATTTTTAACAAAATTCAATGAAAGTGCATTGAAAATGAAATCATGGCGATGAAGTAGCTCCACCAATTGCTGTAAGCCAGTATGTGCCAGCAAGTGGACCAAAAATTGATTCCAGATCCAGACTGTCATTATTTTTACTGCAAAGTATAAAAAATTCTACACAAATTCAAAACCAATCTTTCTGCACTACTTCACACAACCTTTAATTACAGAATGCCCTTGGACTCTTCAATTACATTGTAACTACATCGACGAGGTACATAGTTGGATTTTAATTGATCTCCAGCTCCAGATGTCCCTGCTTGACGCTGCCGCTGTACCAATAGAAAGTCCATACCAATCACTTCACAATTGAATATGCAGTGTTATAGGAATCATCCGAATCCAGTGAGGGTGATTGACTCAATTCCGAAGGACATTTGTAATGAATACATGTTCCATGGCCGAAATGAAGGAGTTCCCACAGTCCATTTGCTCTATACCAAAACTCTGTCATGATTAAGTCCATTCCTCCGTCACACTGTCCCACACCTTCTTCAATTTGCTGAATGTTTGCAGATGATTTAACCCGATGTCGCATGATGATGGCGCATCCATTCGATGGGATACCCTAAGGACGCTCTGCTGGTGACACTAATCACTGTCACGCTGGTAATGATGATGACAATGAGGATGAGGATGATGATGAAATTGTAAAGGATCCACAGCAGAGTTGTTGAATCTCTGTGACTCATTCGGATTTACATCATCATTTCCAGCAGCAACAGTGCAGCGTATTAGAAAACCAAGTTCTGCGTCTCAAACAATGCACGCTTCTATACGGAAAAGATCAGCCACCGACTTGCGATGGAATGTGCATCAATTAAAAGAAACAGGTGTCGAAACAGCAACGGATTGCATAATCCCACGACTCAATCAATTTTCATGCAAATTAGGATCTCAGATTTCACGGTGTAACAGCACCAGCAGCAGCAGAAGCATCAACAGCGAGCGGAGGAACCAACCCAAATCCATCACACAGATACAAATTATGCATTTGTTCGAAAGACAGCACTGACATGGCGGCCATGGTGCCATTACGGATGCGGAGGAGTGTAGAGCTAGTGGTGTTGTCGAATAGTTATCAGCGCTGGCAATGGAGGCGCTCACGACTTTTGCGCGCTCCCTGCTGCAGTGGCGGGTGCATCGTCGCCGCGTCATTTCGTCAGTGGAATTGCACGTCATCATTGCATCGAAGGAAACGAATATTGACTATGGTATGGGTTCGGTAGCACTGATGCGAAACTAAATGGGAAAAGTGAAAGGGAAAATCCAGGATAGCAAAAGCAAACGGTAATACAGTTGGGTTGCTAGATTCACCACCTTTCGTTTCACCGCCTGCATCCTGGTGATGCCAGTTCGTACATATGTACTTGCTCAGCTGAGGGTGCCTCTCGGGTTGCAAGAACAGCGTTTGGGCTGTGTCGTCGCTGTGTGTTTTAAGGCACGATTGATGTTTTTCGAAAGTCTTACGAATCGTTAGTTAATTGGTTTTAAGTTCAATATTTGTTTGTTATAGTGCTTTTGAAATTGAGAGAGAAATTTCAATGAGTTCGCGGTATGGTTCGACTTGAAAAGGGTTTGGCTTTCGAAGTCGTGTGTATGTTATGGTGTACCTAGACGCGACGTTTTCTGTGCATTAAGAATGCCTGATGAAGGTCCTTATTGAAATGGGAGGGTGTTTTAGCATTCCACTTAACAGGTTATTTTCGTCTGCTTTGTTATTGATTTTAAGTTTTACGACGAATTTGCATTAGTTTTGTCAATAGTTTCGTCACGGGAATTCTACCGTTTGAGCCTAAAAAATGTCTTCGGATGGATGCCGAATGGCGTCCCTTGCTGAAGAGCGAGGCTTGTACTTCCTTCCGAAACCAATGAAACCATTTGCCGCTACGGATAAAATAAGCACAGTGACCAAAAATCACCCACAAGGGCCCTTACGCAACCTTTCTGACAGCTACTACCGAGTTAACTTATAGTAAATTAACTTGGGCTATATCCTGTTAACCTGTTGTTAATGATTTAAGCCAGGGTCAGCCTCGCTTGTTTCTGATGTTTATGAAAGATATAGAAATAAACTTGTGGGTCAACGACCAAGCATCAACATTTCCGGAATTTCCATCGGAGCCGTGTTACTGCAAAAATCTCATCGCTGCCCCACACCAGACCGACTCCTCTTAGATGGATAAGAAGCCTCATACTTCAAGAGCAACCAAACCCTAGGCTAATTCTGCCTCCGGGGCCTGTAGAAAAGTTGCTTTAGAAGCCTCTTACTTGAGGCGCATGGGGCATCCAAACCATAAGCCTATTCCTACCTCGGACCTATATTTAACATACATACCGCTTGTAAAGTTCTCAAGCCCCTAAAAGGATTAAGAAACTTATAACCCAAGCCAAAGTGCAACCCAACAACACGACTCACAAAATCATTTAAAAGAAACAACTCCATATCCAAACGATGACAGAATGATCCGAAAAATTCTTCAATTTAGATCGAGTTAATTAAAGAAAATTCCTTAAAAATTCGTGAAGGCTCCACACATCCTCCCATCAACAACAAAATGCCACACATCTTCCCGACCTGACCTTAAAAAAAAAAAAAAACGAATAAAGAACATAACCCAAAAGATTAACGATCTACAATCTTTGCCAAAAATTGTCACCGAATTCCTCAAGCCCAGAGAAAGAGGCAGATTGGCAGCCTCAACATACCACTGAGCCTCTTCAAATCGTCAACCTTCCCACCGAAGGAACTGCGCAAACCGACTAATCGTTTCGTCCGCTCTTTGGCTATACGTATAGTCAGATAATTATCTCAAGACCGGCAACATGGCTCACACAGGTGGATATCACGATTGAGCACTCCTTTTGCAACCAAACGATCAAATGTTGTATTTTCGGTGGCACAGGAATCTTAGAAATTTCTCATTGAATTATCCCGAACCAGCAGTAATTCCAGACTTAAGGACCTCTTCTTCTGCAGCAGGAACCGAACTTGTTGATGGCAGAGCGCCACCAAAAATGACTTGATCAAGCACCAGACTCCCAGGGCACCGGAATATACTCCAGACTCGAACTCGATATCGATTTCATTGGGCTGGCCACTTGCCTGAATTGATATCATCCGTTTAGCAATTATCCTCGTTTTCAGTGGTGTGCCTGGGAGACGATGATCATTGTTGTGGAATCTGGAATCCAGTAGCAGGAGTTTCGTGAAAAATTCTCCATTTTTCGTGCGTGTGCACAGAGTTGGAATTCTTGGCAATTTAACTCGGAAGAGGTACGACCAACATTGGCAAATTTTCTCCGTTGTTAGTCTTCAAACGGTGTGGTGCATCGAAATAAATTGTGGCATGGACCACCGATCGACATTTGGAATGATCTACTCTTTTTACCTGGAAGTCGCTGGAGCAATTATTTGCATTTTTCGCTGGGGCGGTCTTTTCTTAGATCTTTTTGGGCAAACAAATTAAATTGGATCACGCCTTTTCGTTGTCAAGGATTTCTCTATATCCAAATGTTTGCTGTCGTCGCGGAAGATGATCCCATATGAAAGCCCAAAGGTGATGGACACGTAGTAGTTTCTTCTGTTCTACACTTTCCGGTTGGTGTTATGTTAATTTTCTTGTTTATTGAATATACTTCTGCCCGTCTCGGGGAGATAAGAACTGTTTAAAAGCCGCCAGCTATTTTCTATTTAAACGCCGCCGTTGAGTCAAAATGAAATGGATTTCGCCACCTAAGCAGGTTGTTTGCCAGAGGTTGCCACTGTTATGGAAAATATGGTTTTGTTAGAATTTTTGTAAATATCAATAAATTAAAAAAAAATTTATTGTTATTAAATTTCAATCGAATTTCTTTCAAAAGTTAAAAGTTCTAAACGGCTAGCTGAAGCTATGGTTACACCCAACTAGCCTGTTCATTAATTTTATTGACTTATTGTCATAAGTCACACATTTTAACTAATTTAAAATCTCTTTCGGTTTTGTCTATTGACTAGATGGCTGCAATTTCCCTTTTGATCAGAAGTGGGATTAACCAAGCTTTTTTTCAACTTTGCAACGTTACCTCTAGGAACATGTCAGAGTGATTAAGATTCAAATAAGATAAAGAATTATAAATTTCTGAACAAACAATAATTTCTTGATTTAAATGGATTTAAAAAGAATGCCTAGTCCCACTTCTGATCATGCTTTATCTAATAACTCTTACCACCTTCGAATATCAATAACAAGCGACAGCAAAAAAAAATAAATTGCACGACAAATGCACGACTGGGTCGCACGAACTTGTTCTTATGTTAGATAATTGCTTATTGGCTGCATATGTATGTATATAAAGGGTGTTTTTGTAGACGTGTGGTTTTCAAGAAGAAATAAAACGCATATAGTTTAATTTTATTGCCAAGAATGTAGCTTTATTATAAAGATAAGGGTTTGCATTATGATTTAAATATGATTTGGCCGCCGCGGCTGGCTCGAATAAATTCCAGCCGAGGCCCAATTGTGTAAAAATCGGGATCGGTGGCCATCTCGTTTTGGGCCCATTCACCGAACGTGTGACGCCCTTGATGGTCGTTCGACTTCAATTCTTGCACGAGTTGGATTTTGTAAGCTTGCAAACCAAGATCCTTCCGCAAAATCTTCCATAAAGTGGATGGGCACATCTCCAACTGTTGCGTGCGATGGCAGATGGACTCATTCGGGTCTCCTTCGATGCTCTGCTCCACCGAAACGAACCATTATTTTGGTAATAAATTTGCACAATTTGCAAACTTGTTCGGGAGAAAGTCTATTCATTATGACATGGTAAACCAAACTGAGCATAAATCAAGTGACAGCTGTCAAAAAGACCAACTCCGAAAGAAGTATTGCCAGATTGAAAACCACACATCTATTAAAATAAAAAAATATTTTTTTTTAGAAAATTCTTGCATTTTTTTAATTAGCTTAAAAGTTTTCTCGGAAAAACTAAGAATGCAATAAAATTTTAAAACTAAAGGAAAAAAAATATTGAAAATCGTTTGACCAGTTTTTTTAAAAAGTCTAAACTTTTCGAAAAAATATTTGAAATTTTTTTCTAGAATGTCATTATAAGGAAATCTGTAGTTTTCATCTGGGAAAATTATTTTAAAAAAATCAATCATTATTATTTTCAAAATATTTTGAAAACAAATTTTTTTTTAGAAAATTTAAAAAAATCGAAAAAAAAGTTTTTTGAAAATTTTGAAAATGTTGGAATGCAATATTAATTGAATTATAAATGTGTGCAAAATTTTATTGAAATCGGGATAATAGTTTACGATAAAACCGCATTTGAAAAAACCGGTTATATGAGAAGTACCATTGTAGAACAAATTTCAAAAACTTCTTTCTAACTGAAATATGTATTGTTGTAAAAAAAATAGCACCCTGAAAGTTTTAGAAAATCGTTAGAGCCGTTTTCGAGAAAAATTGTATGGCAGGTACTGTTATTTTTCAACCTAGAGCAAAAATGAAAAACACCCCCCGAGATACTACCTAATAAATACTAAATGCCAAATTTGAAGCAAATCGGCCCATCGGTTTATGATAAACAAGAATAATGGTCAATCCCACTTCTGAACAATTATGTTACCAAATGGCCTAACAGAAATTCCTGTTATCAATTTATTGCCATAAGTTACACATTTCAACTCATTCAAAGTCAAAGTCTCTTTCGGTTTGGTCTCTCAAACTCATGGTTCTCTCATCAGTCAACCTATGTTTTTACTAATCCCACAATCTTCTTTTTGGCCACTTTTATTTTTAGGAACAAGTAAGTTTGCATTTTTAACAAAATAATGCAAAAAATTATACATTTCTGAACATACAATAATTTCTTGGTGGCTTGCCAGTCTTAGATTTAAAAAGAATGGTCGATCCCACTTCTGATCATGCTTTACCTTATAACTCTTATATTGCAAGAATATCGCTAACAATCGATAGAAATAAATAGAAAAAACCTAACGTGGCAACGCAAGCAAGAATATTTGCTTCAAAATGCAAATGAAGATGTGAGCGCGTCATGTGCGACCATCCTTCTAAGTCCTTAAGAACTCACGGAAAGCGGTCCACGGAGGGCTCGCCGGGACGTAATTAAGATGATACTTCATGAACTCGACTTGCAGGTGGTCACTTCTGGGGCTGGCCTCCTGATTTTTCGTCTAGAACTGGATTAAACACCGGATTACACCTTGCTGCCGCGACGCGGACCCCGCACTAATCTGCGGTTAGACGACGAAAGCAATCTGGAATTTCTTTGCGCAAGCAGATCAACGATCTCTCCAACGGCGATGCATTTCTTTCCGTTTAGTAATTAAAAAAAAAAAAAAAATGGGACTGGCCCCTTGGGTCTTGGCTTGACAAAAAGTCCATCAACGGAACAGAGAACTGCGGTGGCGGATAGTAATGGCATAGCCATTAAGTCAATTCCTCGTCGTCTTTTTGATAGCCGGTCTTTTTCCATATTTTTAACATAATGATAGGGAAGCCGTAATAATTGTGAGTGGTGTGGTAAAATGGATGTAAAGTAAAGTCGTCCGCGTCGCCATCACTTAGTCACAGGCTATACATATAAGTTCTTTTGTATGTGGCAAGGCTATAGATATGTTGGCTTGAGTCTGGACTCTGGAATGCCAGATGCCTAGTTGGGCTGCGTTAATTATGTAAAAACGTTTCGGACTAATTGCTGGTTGAGTTGTGTGCCTTGTGTGTTAGCCGGGCGGGGAAAATGCTTTGACACCGTTTTTAAAGTGTAAACTTATTTTATTGTGTCGGCACTCTGATGGTGGGGTGTTGTGGCGCGGCAGGGTGATAGTAATTTAGATGTTACTTTGTCATTCAAATTGAAGTGATGGCTAAATTTAAATAAAACGAGATAATTACTTTCTTATTCTCGAATGTAAAATGATTCAAACCAAGTTAAAGGCATTTATTAAGAGTCTTTTTGAGGAGAAGTTTTATAGCTTTACTTATATGAAAATGAATTTCTTGTGGTCTCATAATAAATCAAATACTTAAAAAAACATTATTTATTCCATTTCCAAAAAAATATGTCTGAGGTTATATTTGGTTGAAAAGGAAATCGAGCAAAATGCTGAATTTCTAGTTTTGATACCAAAAAATGCCGAAACATAAGTGAAATTCCAATTCCTTTCATCCATTTCACCATTAACAGCTTTCCGATGTTGACTGTGACATCAAAACCGTGTAAATCTACCCCTTATCTGATAAGAATGAAAAAATGTCAACCTTTTTCAAGATCTCCTAGTGAATTACGATCACACCAATCGAAAACGATCTTAAGTGACAACCTGGGCATACATGTGTCATAAATCAGGCTGTTCCCTGAAAATCGAGACCCTCCTCCGTACAGAATACTCTATGGTGCAGCAGTTCGGTAATGTACATTAACCGGATTATTACTGTGTCACTGGCCCACCGGCCGACCCTCATCGTTTTGATAGCCATCTGTGTAGCTAGCTTACTACTGGAAAACCAATTGAACCCTCTTTGGCCTTAAGTGGATACAACATTAAGGTACTCGAAAGTATAACTTTGATTGTCTTTGCACGACCGCCCATGCATGATGTTGTGACATTTTGATTCCAATAAGACCAAGTCAAAATCAATTTTTGATTTATGCAGCTTCAGCTGAGTGATCACTCAAATGGGCAACTTTTTTTCCTTCCTGGAAACATTGTGTTGTTGTGGCCGCAGTAATATGTAGTAAATTGAATTTAACGAGGCTGTGTTATGGCATGGGTATCATCGAACCGTTTCGGGCTATTAAAGGTTATAAAAGGCTGAGAATGCATTGACTGCTTGATGTTAACACCCAACTAATTACGACACAAAAGTGTCGTCGAGGAGTGAGTCGGTGAACCTTGAACAATAATTGTTTAATTATTATTAATAAAACGTTTAAGCAGCTTTATGGCTTTTAAAAGCTGCACGGTTCACTGAATGTTGAATATTTCAAAACCAATTTTTTCATACTTAAGTTATTTATTTTCCGCCTTGTAATTGAAACGATATTATAACTTCATATTGGCAAATATTTGGTAATTGGTAAGTATTTAAAAAAACATGGAAACAAGTATTTAATTTTTACTTGCGATTATAGGTACTATAAGGCAAGTAATGGATTCATGGACAAAAATTCTAACAATCAAACATGACATTACGATGATGGAGAAGTCGAAAAAAGTGGGCCCGGAAATTCCGTCCGTTTGTCTGTCTGTCTGTCTGTCTGTCTGTTCGCGCCTCTACAGCCTAAACGGACAAGCCAATGTCCAAGGCATTTGACAGAGTTTGGCATGAAGCTCTTTTATCGAAAATGCGTGCTTTTGGGATCGATGATACACTTGTTCGTTGGATTAGAAGCTATCTTCTGGACCGTTCAATGCAAGTTGTATTGGACGGAGTCAAGTCTGATTCGCACAAAATAAATGCTGGTGTGCGCCAGGGCTCTGTTCTGTCTCCGACTCTTTTCTTGATTTTTATAAACGATCTTCTGTCGGTTACTTCTAATCCACTTAACTGTTTTGCTGACGACTCTACCCTCAGCTTTTCATATTCGTTCGATAATTCACGTCCTTCGCCTTCGGACGAACAATTGCAACGGTACCATATGTCAAGCTCATTAAACTCCGATTTATACAGCATTGTCAAATGGGGTAATAGGAATCGTGTGGAGTTTAATGCTTCGAAAACTCAATGCTGTCTTCTGTCGTTAAAGCTAAACATACCCCCAATGCCATTGTCCATGAATGGCACTTACATCGAAGAAACCGAAAAGCTCTCAGTACTCGGTATGTGTGTCAACGACGACCTCCGTTGGAACGACCATATATTTGAGATCGCTAAGAATGCTGCAAAGTGCTTAGGTTTTCTGTATCGGTGTAAGAAGTATTTTTCCCTATCTGATCTGGCTACAAATTATAAAGCGTTTATACGCCCTAAACTCGAGTATAACTCCCACCTCTGGGCAGGTGCTTCACAAACATCGCTTCACCTGCTTGATAGAATACAAAATCGAGCGTTAATATTGATAGGAAATAGAACTGCCGCTGAAACAATTGCCCCTCTCTTTCCTTATTTTATCGTTACTTTTACAAAAAATGTTCACTCGAAGTAGCCAGTTGCATTCCTCCCCTTAAAATTTTCGCCCGTAATACTCGTCTCGCAAGGAATGCTCATCAGTTCACCCTTGAGCCTAATTTCGGACGTACCGTGAAATATAGGGATTCTTTTTTTAGCCGAACGACACGAATTTGGAATAGCTTACCCGGCGGGATTTTCCCTTGGCATTTTGATCTACAAACATTCAAAACCAATGTTAATCGGCACCTCCTATCTCTCCCCTCCCTGTCTTCGTAATGACCGCGCAGTGTGTTCTACATTAAAAGGGAAACACATAATCCCTTGTGCGCGCGTTAATTATAAAAAAAAAAGAAAAAAAAGCCGATTTGCTTCAAACTTGGTATTTAGTATTTATTAGGTAGTATCTCGGGGGGTGTTTTTCATTTTTGCTCTAGGTCGAAAAATAACGGCACCTGCCATACAATCTTAAAACAAAAAGTTTGATTTTCTTGATAGCGGCTCTAACGATTTTGATACAATACAAAACAATAAATCTTTCAGTTAGAATGAATTCTTCGAAATTTGTTCTATAACGGTACCTTCCATAGGACCGTTTTTTTTCTTCGACTTTCTTCACTTCGTTGCCCATTTTGACCTAATAACAAATATGGTAAATTCGTTGGTCTAAGGAATCCACTAATCCTTTCGTTACAACAGCCCTTTAGATAACAAGATAAGTTCATGGCTTCATTTAAAATTTAGCAGAATGTCACCAGACATACTTATATTGGAAGCATTTTATTATAGAAGTATAACCTGCATCATACATATCTTGCGGACCAGCGAGTTTCTATTAAAGATTTCAACAAAAAAAAATTTTTTTACGACAATGTTTTGTTTAAGAATCATTTTAAGCAATCTTATCAATTTTAAAGCTTTCATCTATCTCAAACTCAGAATTCTCAGATTCTGGATGACATTCAATTTGAATTTCAGTTGATTTGGATTCTGGACTATCAATTAAAGTATCTTCCGCATCAAGTAAACAACCTATATACTACAGATCAAGAGTATTGAGCGTTTGCATGGCTACATCTTCCAAAGATGAAGCTTTTTGACTGAAGACAACCACAAAAACTTAGAAAATCTTCAACAAAATTCCCGAAAACGTCAACTTATTTAAAAACGGTTGCACATGCCATGCACAAAATATTTATTCAATATATTTATGAACATAAAATTACTGCACTATCAAAGAAGTGTTCATAAGTGCAAAAATTGTTCGGTAGGCCTTAATCAGAAAAAAATAAACTGCACGACTGGATCGCACGAATTTGTTCTTATGCTAGATAATTGCTTAGTGGCTGCATATGTTTATATGTATTTATTAAAATTAAAAAAAAATTATTGTTTTAAATTCTTTCATTTTTTTAATTAGTTTAAGATTTTTCTCGGAAAAACTAAGTTTGCAATACAATTGGAAAACTAAATGTATATCGAGAAAAAAGGGGAGAGTACGATAACTTAGGCGCCAAGAAATAATAACGGTTTTTAGTAGAACAGTTCAATACAAGAATTTTTTTTCTATGGGAGGGGGGTCTATCTCCTCCCGTTTGGCCAGTAGGGGCATTTCCATAAAAAAAGTACTTAAAGAATAAAAAAATTATACAAAAATAACGGTAATACTCACAGGTAAGTTTTATACTTTTTTTTAAAGCCAATACTCCGTTCTATTTGTTAATTTTTAAATCAAGTGAAATCGATGCACAGTTTTTGAAAAAACGAATTTTAAACTCAAAATTTGGGGATAGATATATTAACTTGTAACACATCATGTGCACCAAGAATAACGGGACAAATTTTAAAGCTTGTGTGGCTTTTTTTTCTATGATGTGTTATGTATATACATTGTACAGTCCGTAACTCTTGAGTAGCCTCACACAAAAATAAATTTTAAATTTATCTTAAAACAACTTTTTTATGAAATTTTTGTTTTTTTGGTATTTACAGTGATTTCACTTTGAGGCAGAAAAACTTTGCATATACCCAACTTTTCACCTACCCCAAATCCTATAATGTGCCCAAGCAGGGGAGTTGCAGGGGGGCAGCATCCTCCCCGATACCTACCTCACTGTTTATACGCCGGCCGCCGTAATGTATAAGCAAGCAAAAAAGCAAATAAAATAAAAATAAATAAAATAAAACAAATATAAAAAAATAGTTTTAGTAATTTTTAATTTTCTCAAAAACTAGAAAACATAAAATCATTTAGTTTTCAGGTACTGATTAAGAATTAATAAGAGCAACGAATTTTAGAAAAAAAATAATATATAATTTTACAGTTACACTTAAAACTTTTTTTTTATGTTTTTTTCCCAAATTTTGAGTTTAAAATTTGTTTTTTTTTTCAAAAATTGTGCATAGATTTCACTTGATTTAAAAATAAGAAAATAGAAGGGAGTATTGGCTTTAAAAAAAAGTTTAAAACTTACCTGTAAGTATTACCGTTATTTTTGAATAATTTTTTTATTCTTTAAGTACTTTTTTATGAAAATGCCCCTACCGCCCAAAAGGGGGGAGATAGACCCCCCTCCCAAAGAAAAAAAATGCTTGTATTAAACTGTTCTACAAAAAACCGTTATTATTTCTTGGCGCCTAAGGTATCGTACTCTTACAAGAAAAAATAATATTGAAAATCATTCGACCAGTTTTTTCAAAAAGTCGTTATTCTGAAAAACTTTTCGAAAAAAAAATATTTTAATTTTTTTTATTATGCCAATCTGTAGTTTTCCTTTGGGATAATTATTTAAAAAATTGAAAGAACCCGTTTTCGAAATATTTTAAAAACCAATTTTTTTAGAACATTTTAAAAAATCGAAAAAAAGTCTGCACATTTTGAAATGCAGTATTAATTGAATTATAAATGACTTCCTGTGTGCAAAATTTTATTGAAATCAGGATAACGGTTTACGATAAAAATGCATTTGAAAAACACCGATTCTATGAGAGGTACCGTTATAGAACAAATTTCGAAAAATGTATTCTATTTGAAAGATGTAGTGTTGTAAATAAAAGCAGCCTGAAAGTTTTATCAAAATCGTTAGGGCCGTTTTCGAGAAAGTCAAACTTTTTGTTGAGGATTGTACCGTTATTTTTCGACCTAGAGCAAATATGAAGAACTACCAAATAAATACTAAATACCTACCAAGTTTGAAGCAAATCGGCCCAATAGTTTAGGCTGTAGAGGTGCGAACAGACTTCCATATCATCGTAATGACATGTTTGATTATTAGAACTTTTTACATAACTTGCCTTATAGAATCTATTATCGCAAGTAAAAATATTCAGGGAACATCAAAGTTTTATATTCGATTTTTGTGACTTTTGATTGCTCGAAAAATGTTCGTAAAATTATGTTGAGTGAAATAATTTAAACGAAATTTTGTTTCTTTAAGAAAATGTGAAACAGTGTGATTTTTTTTCAAAAACGTGGGAACCGTTTTTAAATAAAACGATTTTTTCAAAAAAAAATTAAAAAAATTATTTAAGAACAAAAACTTTAGTACAAAAATAGTTCTAAAAACAAAATTCAAAAAAATAAATTGCACAACTGGATCGCACAATCTTGCTCATGTGTGTGGACATATTGTAGAATAAAATTTAAGAAAATTAAAGTTAACATTCTTGTGACTTTTGATGGTTCGAATAATGTACGTTAAATTGTATTGAGTGATATAATTTAAGGGCCATTTTATTTCTTTAAAAAAAATGTTAAAAAGTGTGATTTTTTTTTTCAAAATCGTAGGAACGGATTTTAAATAAAACGGTTTATTTTTAACAACTTTTTTTACAAAATTAAAAAAAAAAATATTAAGAATACAAACTTAAACAAAAAATTAACATACATTTAAAAAAAAAATTCACCATCCCGTTTTCAAAGTATTGATTTTTCAAAAAAAAATTTTTTTTTAATTATTAAAAATACAAAAAAAGTTTTCGAAAAATGTTAATGCGAAATTATTAAGGCTACCAATATCTTCTTGAATATCAATTTTGAAATTAATCGGATCACCAGTTTTCGAGGAAGTTGAAGAAAAAAAAACCGGTCCTATGGGATGAACGGTTTTTAACCCACCATATTAATTTTTTTGCTCACCAAAATAACGGGTCCGCCAAATAACTTTTTTTTTTTTGAAAATGCTTCATCAACATCGAGTGTAGCTTCGGCTGTGTGGCACGTAGCGCCGTCCTATTGAAACCAAATGTTGCCAATATCTTCCTCTTCAATTTTTGTGAACAAAAATTCGTTCAACATGGCCCGATAACGATCGCCATTGACTGTAACCGCCACCCCTTGCTCATTTTCGAAAAATGGCCCAATTATGCCTCTGGACCAAAATCCGCACCAAACAGTGACTCGTTTTGGGTGTATCGGCTTTTCAATGTATGCGTGCGGGTTTTCTGTGCCCCAAATGCGACAATTTTGCTTGTTGCCAAGATCAAAATGAGCTTCATCTAAAGAGATAATTTTTTTTGGCAAAATCGGCATCTTCTCTAAGTCGATCGCAGGCAGTAATGTCGCAATATTTCCCAGCGTAAACACAACCATATTCGTTCAGCGGAAGGATAAAACTAATTATCCGTCAAATCAGACATAGCTAAGTGTTACTATTCACGAAATTAGCATTAGTTGAAAAAAAAACGTTAAATGGCGGACCCTTTATTTTTGATCCAAGTGGTTGATGTCACCTAAAAACCGCTTACGTTTTGGAAAAGCTTTTCAACTATAAACGTTTTTCTAATCATGTATTACACAAAATTAAAGTTCGGTTCTCCTCTCATTAATTTAAGTACAGGTATAGGTATTTAGGTAGTTCTAATCGAACAAGCAGTCATCCGCACTTTTCTTCCTTTCTAAGACTTTGAACTGCATTTTTTACAAAATACTAATGCCTTTCCAAAAGCATCCAAACATCTCTAATCAAGTTCTGTGTTTGCCAATCAAACATCGTTTGGCATTCCAACGCATTGGTTTCACATTCATTTTAACGAGGTATGCACGGTCATGCCACAACAAACTCGCCACATCCACCTCCAGTAAGAGTTACATGCGAAAAACTTCAATTTAATCAATAGGTAATTACATCGCAGCGATTAGGCTCTCCTAAGCCAGCAACAGTAGTAAATGAATGAGAAACATCGCGTTCAACAATTCGAATTGAACGATCAACAACGTTCAATCCAATGTCGATGATGACTACAACAACGACCGAGACCGCGACACCAGAGACGATGCAAACTCGCGGTTATGCAACATTATTCTGGTCATGTAGCACATCCTAAACCAGTCACGCACTCTGTATCTGTACTGTGTGCTGGTGGTGCTGCAGTCTGTCCAGCAGAGATCTTCATTCAGCAGCCATATAAATCTTCCATTGCCGGTTCAATGGCATGGTTAGATTATCTCCAACTGGGCAAAGAAAAGGAGATTAGTGGTTGGGTTAGGTGAGTTTTTGAAATATCATGAATGGGGTTCTCAACTAGGAGGGACTTGGCCGAAGAAGAAGATTCCTCGTTGAGAGTCTGAGAGTTGACCAGGAATTATACACACATTGTTGGCATTTCATTGGAGATCGCATTTGAAGTAGATCAGTGGCTACTCCCTTCTATCAAGATCGTCACGATCTTTGATTGAGCTTTCGATTAAGTGATGTTTTTTTTTTTTTTACTTGAAACGGTCATTTAAAGATCATCCTATGATGAGTCTATCCATTAATCATAGAGCTACACAAATCATAAAGAAAAAAAAACTTCACGATATTTTGTGGGATGGAAACTGTTGTTATGCCATTGAAATGTATCTCACTGAATGAATGCCTTTAATCATAGAAAAACTTAGTAAGTTTGTTCAAGAAGATCATGGTTGAGATCTGAGTAGTTTTCTATGCTATCAATATGATGAAAACAAAAATTATCATACGAAATAACATGACTCATGCTGATTTGTATTTGTATTTGTAACAAAATTTGTGTTATTTATTTCACATGAATCTTATTTACACGTAGATAAAATAATATCTTTTAGTTGTGAAACAATATAAACAAAGTTAAATTTTAATTAAATTCATGTTTACTTATTTATTAATTATTTATTTATACTATTTATTTACTTGAAACATAATTATGATGACAACTATGTAACAAAAATGGGGTATTCTCTTAAAAATGATCCAAATTATTTTTTGGTCTTTTGTTAACTCGAAGAAAAAATCGGATGGTCATGAGGATGGAGCGCGGATGTATGGATTTTTATTTTTTTTAAGCTTCGAAGTTCTATTAGGGGAGGAATTGTGCGTTATGTCAAAGTTTAAAAAATCGTGAGTTTTTATTAACTTCGGTTGAGATCTTTTGCCTCCGACTTCAAAGTTTTTTTTAATTTTTGTTCAAGATCCTCTATGTTAGTAGCTTTGGGTTAAAAATAAAATGTTTTGAAATAATGACGATAAAATTTATTGAAGTTTATTGTTTTAAAGTAAAGCGCTTAATTCAAAGAAGCTAATTTACAAATAATTGTTTGGATAAATTTATGATTTAAGATCACGTTTGGTTTCAAATTTTGGCATTGTCTTTCTTGCTTCAATTTTTGACTTAATTGCACCCAGTCGCGTTTTTTTCGAGCATTGAGCAGTTGAAGCTTCCGTTGTTATTTTAACAGCTCGTTCTACAGCTTGAGTATGACACGGCAGCCTTAAAAATAAAATTTCACAATCACCACCAGATTCTACGATTAACCTGATTTCTTCGTCAGACAAATCTTGTAGAATCGGTGGTTGAGTTATCTCTTCTTGCCAGTTTATCATGTCAAAGAATGTTGAGGCATTGAAATTTAGGACTGGGATTTCAAATAGCCTAGGCTTTGAAGTTTGAGGCATACTTCTTGCTTTAAGTATGCGGGGAGCTGCAAGTTCTCGAACGTGCTTCTTTTCATGAGTAATCATTGCAAGAAGGATACTTTCAGAATGTGCAAAGTATTGTGATGTGGCAACAAGTTTACATATTCGGAGAATACATTTTGTAAATTAACGCCATCTGTTGGATTCATTGTGTACAACAACCAACATTCATTGTGTACAACGACCATTCGCCTAAAAGTATGCTACATATTTGCAATATGTTTTAACTGAGTACTAAATCGAACTTGAAGTACTAATTCGAGACTCGAATTAGTACCGAAAGCTTAGATTGTGCCAGAACCAGACAGAAGCTTCCAGAAGCTTGTAAACTTTTATAAATACAAGAGTAGATTGCATTGAGAGTTGAGTTTATTTTCGAAAGTGGAATTGTTAATAACTGGAAACGTTAGTAAAAAGTGATTGAATTGAGATTGAATAAAAAGTGTTGAATTATAAAAACGTATTTGAATTGTGAATAAGTGAAATAAGTTAAATTTGGTGTTATTTAAACTGAAAGACGTTTTGTTTCATAAAATAAAGAGATTTGTTTTATTATTTTGGAATTTCGATTGAGTTTTATTTGTCGAACCCCAGGCCAAAATACCACAGTATGCATTTCTCTGAATGACTGGATCGATTACCTACAAAGATAAACATTATATAAAATTATTAATTTTTTCTCTATCTATATTTTGAAGAATTAAGTACCTTCTTTAGTTCATCAGGAAGATATCTGGTCGATTTTATTATATTAAACAGGTGGTGCGAAGCATCTTTACATGATGGTTTGTTTTTAATTAAGAACCAAGATGGTGCGTAAACTCTTACAACAAAAGTAGCCAACGTTGTAAGATTTTCTGAAGGAATCTCTGATGTTAAATATAAACGCATTATTCGATTGGCACGTGTGAGCCAACGAGCATGCGACATCTTCCCAGGAGATTTATTTGACAAATCTTGCGGAAATTCGCCCGATATAACTGCCGAGACAATCCTGTGCAAGTATTTTTGGTCGGCATTCAAGTCCTTGGCCATTTCGGGTAATTTAATGCATTCGATGGGCTTATATTTGACGACAGACAATTGCTCACATGTATCAAGGGCTTTTCCCAAAGGTCCCGTGTAAGAATTAGGTCCTGAAGTACATCCGTCGAGATGTTGAAAAAGGTGCCTCAAAGGTAACTCGTTTGTGTGGTTTCTTAAGTCTTTTTTCGAACAATCTTATAATTTCGTTAAACTTTCCAGTGTTCACGTTTGTACCATCACAACCGATTGCCAATAGATGTTGATCAGAAATATCTTCTTCCGATAGAAATCCTTTGATAGAAGTTTCTATGTCTTTAGAGGATCCAGTCTTAGGAACAACATATCCCATGTAATTGGATCCTGGTTCTTGAACCATTGAGATATGGTCTTCGACAATCTTTGTTTTGTAATTTTTATTATCTTTTTTAACGATTTTATAAGTTTGTCTTTCCTTCCATCGAAGTATAATGCATATAATTCTGCAATGGGGTTCTCTTTCATTAGCTTTTGCCTAGTTTTAGCATTGTCTGTTCTCAATTTGTGCCTGTCTATTACCCCGACTTCAGACCCAATATCGAACAAAACAGACGATGCGATTGCTGCTCCTGCCCTATCGGATACTCCAAATCGATCACATGTCTTTGATAATGTACTGAATTCCACTCCTGAGGTCTTCTTTATTTTCTTCTCAGGATTGTTTTTTACTCTGAATCTTAAGGAGTTATTTGATGTGGACGACGAAGCTGATGAAGAAGAACTTATATCCAAAACCTCTGTCAAAGGTGCATTTGAGGCTGAAGTTATTTTACGATTTTCTCTTGCCTGTTTTCTTTTCAAACCTTTTCGCAGCTTTTTAGTATTAATTATGTCGATACCTCCTATTGTCATTCTTCTTCCGTTTCTTTGGACCTTTTTAACCTTAGCACAGATACATTGACCAAAGTCTTTGCATTTGCATGCCGCAATGTCAAAAAGCAACTTACCGCTTTGCCGAAAATTGTCTAATTTTTCTGAAGAGAGCCTCTTGATGGACTTCAGTAAGTTTTTATATTTAATGTGTATCCTTGTATGTGTGACCGTTGGAATAGAAGCAGATTGCCATATTTTTTCAATCCGGGATGAAACTGTACCTGCTATTTCTGGAAAGGTTGGTTCTTTTGATGTCTCCAATTCGAATTTATGTTGATGTCTTGACCATTCATAATGCTTAATTATGTCTTCGTAAGTTGCCAGCACATTGTCTTTCAGATCACTTAAATCACCAAAAATAGGACATTTAAACAAACTTCGAGTTCTTTGCATAATTTATTTATTTATTTGTTTCAAAAATTGACTCTCGAAATGTGAACACAACAATGCAATGACACGAAAAAATAATAACCATTCCATAACAAAATGGTATGAAAACAAAATCATGGCCTGCTAAGTCTTTGTATCGATTTGAAATTTTTTGAATTTGAAAATAAAAAAGAAACGTTTCATATCCAATTTTTAAAGTGTTTGCGGAGACAGTTATCATTGACCAAATGAAAAAAGATTTTGCATGAATTAATTTGAACCCATGAGGCACATTTATTTTACTAGGGTGATTTTTTTCAGGTTAGGATTTTCATGCATTAGTATTTGACAGATCACGCGGGATTTCAGACATGGTGTCAAAGAGAAAGATGCTCAGTATGCTTTGACATTTTATCATAAATAGACTTACTAACGAGCAACGCTTGCAAATTATTGAATTTTATTACCAAAATCAGTGTTCGGTTCGAAATGTGAAAATTCGCTTTTTTATCGACAAATTTTGTTCAGCGATGAGGCTCATTTCTGGTTGAATGGCTACGTAAATAAGCAAAATTGCCGCATTTGGAGTGAAGAGCAACCAGAAGCCGTTCAAGAACTGCCCATGCATCCCGAAAAATGCACTGTTTGGTGTGGTTTGTACGCTGGTGGAATCATTGGACCGTATTTTTTCAAAGATGCTGTTGGACGCAACGTTACGGTGAATGGCGATCGCTATCGT
This sequence comes from Platycheirus rosarum, assembly GCA_963971375.1. Classification (NCBI taxonomy): domain Eukaryota; kingdom Metazoa; phylum Arthropoda; class Insecta; order Diptera; family Syrphidae; genus Platycheirus; species Platycheirus rosarum. Next base: position 300,113,322 of record OZ020507.1, on the reverse strand, counting down.
TCGATGCTAACAAACTTTTTGTTGCCAAAAATGGAAGAACTGAACTTGCTTGACATGTGGTTTCAACAAGATGGCGCTACATGCCACACAGCTCGCGATTCTATGGAAATTTTGAGGGAAAACTTCGGAGAACAATTCATCTCAAGAAATGGACCGGTAAGTTGGCCACCAAGATCATGCGATTTGACGCCTTTAGATTATTTTTTGTGGGGCTACGTCAAGTCTAAAGTCTACAGAAATAAGCCAGTAACTATTCTAGCTTTGGAAGACAACATTTCCGAAGAAATTCGGGCTATTCCGGCCGAAATGCTCGAAAAAGTTGCCCAAAATTGGACTTTCCGAATGGACCACCTAAGACGCAGCCGCGGTCAACATTTAAATGAAATTATCTTCAAAAAGTAAATGTCATGGACCAATCTAACGTTTCAAATAAAGAACCGATGAGATTTTGCAAATTTTATGCGTTTTTTTTTTTTAAAGTTCTCAAGCTCTTAAAAATGACATTAGATATCGAATTCCGAAAAAAAAAATCGCTCCACCCTAATGGTTATCCAACCAACTTTGTTTTTAATGGTCTTACCTTGAAAAATACCCCTTACATCTCTAATGCCTTCGCAAATCATTTCTCTAATTCCTTTTGTAGTTCCTCTGTAATAATAGATGAAAATTAAGTTAATTTTAATAATGTTCCTATTAGCAGTGAGAGAATCTTAAACTATCTTTCTTCTCTCAATGATGATTTTTCTTCTGCACCTGATATGATTCCACCTATCGTTTTAAAAAAGTGTTCCTTATGTTTAGCTCATCCACTTGAATACATTTTTAAGCTTTCATTAGCGTCTGGTCCTAGTCTTTGGAAAAAATCTTTTATAAAACCCATTTTTAAAAAAAGATGAAAAAATGGAAATCAAAAATTACAGAGCAATTTCAAAGCTTTCAAGCATTCCTAAGCTGTTTGAACAAGTTGTCTGCGAAAGCTTATCCTTCTTAACTAAGAATATTATTTGTAACCAGCAGCACGGATTTATGCAAAAAAGATCCACTATAACAAACCTATTATCTTTTCATCATAAATGCTCTAATGCACTTGAAAGTGGCTTTGAATTAGACTGCATTTACACGGATAAAGCCTTCGACCGACCGACTCTCTCATAATGTTATTTTGTTTAAGTTAGAAATGTTTGGCTTTCCACCTTTGTTTATTGCCTGGATAAGATGCTATCTAACAAATAGATCTTGCCAAGTCAAATTTCGTAACGTATTGTTAAACCCTTTTAATGCATGATCTGGAGTTCCACAAGGAAGTCACCTTGGACCTTTACTCTTCATAATTGCTATAAATGACGTATTTTGTATATTTTGTTTTTGCCGATGATATGAAAATATTTAAAACAATTAAAATTCTTCAGACCGTATGATCTTACAAGAAGACATAGACAGTTTCTTATGGTGTTCTAAGAATGGTCTTAGTCTAAATGCTTCTAAGTGTCAAAGTATGACCTTTTCGCGTAAGAGAACACCTAGTATTATCACTTATACAATGTCTCAACAAACTCTTTGTCAGGTTTCTACATTTCGTGACCTAGGTGTTTTATTTAGTTCTAACCTTGAATGTGATGAGCACCTCAACTCTATTATAAGTAAAACAAATTCCATGCTTGGATTTATTAAGAGGTGGGCCAAGGAATTCAGTGATCCCTACGTAACACTATCTTTATACAAATGCTATGTTCGTCCCCATCTCGAGTATGCTTCTCAAATTTCGAATTGAGGCTATTCAGCATAATTTTTATTCGCTTTGCTCTTAAAGGCCTTCCATGGGAAAATCCATTTAATCTGCCCCCTTCGACTTCTGAATCTCCAATCCCTTTCTCACAGACGGGTCAGTAATGATCTTGTGTTTTTTCATCAATTGCTTTCTGGTCAAATTGATGCTCCTGAATTACTTTCCTTGGTAGGTTTTAACTATCGGGGATGCTCTTACCGATTACGTCATAAAGAACTCTTGTATTGCCCCTACCATAGAACTAACTATGGCATGCACCTTCAAATTGATTTTAACTTGAACAAAAAGCAGTTGAAACAAAACTTAATAACCAGTGTTCCACGAGCATGACTTCTATAATTAAATAAGTTGCGTACATATGAGTTTGCTCTAAACTTAGTACCACTTGACCTCTGAAATGCAAAAAAAAATTATCTTAAGTACTATTTTATTAATTCCAGAATTCAATTATTTAGTTGTGCTTAACAGGCGCTTATGTGCAATAATGTTGTTTAAGTTTATCCTGAAAATCTCTAATGCTTGAAGATCTTCTGATATAGACTGGAAGGGAATTCCAAAGTCTTATGGCGTATACAAAGAACTGTTTTTGAGTAACAGTGTAATTCGAAGTCGGCGTAACAAAACTTCTGCTTCTATTAGAAGATGAAAATTGAATTCTTTGAAAAAGAATCTTTTAGAGTGAATAGAAAAGTTAATGTTTTAAATTCGAGATATTTTTGTAATTTCATTCCAAGGAAGGCTTTAATATAGCCAGAAATGTGTTCTCTTTTACCAAGATTATAAGCGAACCTTACTGTGCTATTGATAGCAACTTTCAGCTTACGTAAGGAGTAACTATCTAAGTCACAAAAAACAGGGTAGGCATAAAAAATAATTGGCAATAAAAGTAACTTAACCAGCATTACCTTAGTCTTAAAAGGAAGACAGTTTCCAATTTGATACAAAGCTCGAAGGGATCCGTAGATCTTGGAGACTGTTTTAACAATATGATTTCCCCAGGTAAGATTTTGGTTAAATTTAATACCGAGATTTTGTACACTAGTGACGTAGGGTAGCACTAATCCTTCTAAGAAAGGCTGTGGTAAGTTTTGAGCATCAATGTTCGAGTCTTATTGGAGTTTAACATAAGCTTATTCTTCTTTGACCAAGAGGCTATCAAGGTAAGGTCTTGATTAATTCGCTCCGTGGCATCTTCGACTTGATCTATCGGAAAGCTAAAGTGCATCTGTACGTCATCAGCATACATTTGGACCTTACAGCATTTTAAGACTGAGGAAATGTCATTATTGAAGAGGGTAAATAATAGCGGGCCCAAAATTGATCCTTGTGGCACACCGGCTTTAGTTTCAAGGAAATTAGACATTTTTTGGTTGCAGTAAACAGCTTGTGACCGACCTACCAAGTAATTTTCCATTAGTCTTATTGCTGTAGAGTCAAAACCGAAGTAGTTTTTCAGCTTAAGAATGAGAATTTCATGAGGTATTGTATCGAAGGCTTTTGTGAAATCAAGCAACACAAGTGATGTAACATGATTTTCATTCATTTCCTTTCGAATTTGATCTACCAAGTTTAAGAGTGCCGTAGTACAACTGTGCTTTGGTCTGAAACCAGATTGCCATGGTGATAAAAGTTTAAACTCATTGAGGTATGACTGTACTTGTTTGCTCATAAGTTTCTCAAAAACCTTTCATAGAAAAAGCAGAATCGATATAAGCCGATAGGATTTGTTTCCAGAGACATTCTTTTTAAGGACAGGAATGATGTTGGAAATCTTCCAGGCAGACGGATAAGTAGAGTAGGTTAAAATGTTATTAAAAATGTATGTAATTTCGGAAAGCACCATATGAATAATAATTTTCAAAAACTTTGGCTGCATTCCATCTAATCCGATCGCATTTGATTTAATTCCAGTAACTGCATTGAAAACTTCATATTCAGAAACTCTTTGGAAGCTAAAATCTCTAGAGATAAATGGTATAAGTGATTCTTCTACAATGTAAGGTATGTCATCAGTAAGTTCTCCCTCATGAGAGGCAATTGAAATGGAAGTAAAGTCTCTGTTTAACTCATCTGGACTCGTTTCACAGGCATAGAAAAACCAGGAACATCAAGTTGGTCGTAAAAGAGTACACGATTTATATCGGTAGTTAGAAACAAATCTAGTAGTGTAGAGGTTGTGCGGCTAAAATGTGTCGGTGTTTGATGGTTGAGAGGAGATAATCTTAACGACTTTATATCATTTACAAAGCGGTTAACATTACAGTTTCTTTTATCTAACAGGTCTATGTTGAAATCTCTGCAAATTATGATATTACTATGTCGTACTGTAAGACTGATGCTGAAAAGAAAAGTGACAAACGCTGCGATACTGTCGTTCTTTCAACCAAAATCGATCGCAAGCACCAGGCGAACATGAAAAAGAAAAGGCGCGAATTCCCAAAATAATTCCACTCAAGTTCAAAAAGTACCAGAAGATAAAAAGAAATACAAAATAGGCGGAGTTTTGTTAAAGTAGAAAGTAGATGTAGATATTGGGGTGTATGGGTGTGAATTTAACGAGAGGGTTTGTGGGTGGAAGTTAACGGGCTCTATGTTGGTGTTGCTGCCATCAATGTTTTCTTATGACGTTATCACGTAAAATTATCGACGTAAACCGACTTTACAACTCTTTTTTTGTATAAAATCCTTAACTCTACACACGAGCTTTTCTTCTCCCAACCCAAAAGCCTTTTGAATTATTAAATCCAGCCTTTTCCTTCATCTAGTTTCATACTCACACAAAGTCTAAATCTGACAGACGACTCTATCTTCACGGGCCAACTGTCTCATCATAGACTTATAGCTCAACAATGCCATTCCCGTCCATCGCCAGCATCAAAATACATTTATTCCTGTTCTCCCAGTGGCGCATCAGGCATCACTCTTTGAATAGAAATTGTCCTGGCTCGCATAAGCAATCAGCATTCAGCAACATGCATTGTGGCACTATTGTTGCCAAAGAACACGCATAAATTTCAATGCGAAGCGAAAAAATCGCCCGCGGATGCTGATAATTTATCGTGAGAAATGTCACACAGTCCCCGTCACTGTGTGTGTGTGTGTGTGTGTGTTTGTATATTAAACAAAGTCCTAGAGCCTGGCTACTATACTCCACTCCACTGTGATTTCCACTTAACATGTCCATTCTAATACCCATTCATAGATCAAAATAAATTAAATTCAAAGCGAACGAATGTGGTGGAATTTTGCGCGAAATTTATGCGCATGTAATAAACTTCAAGTTGCACGGGATAATAAATGGCATCACAGTCCTGCCGCAGTCGAAGAGTCGCGTTCTCGTTGTCGTCCTCTAATGCCCGCCCGCCCGTCATTGCTCACTTTGTTATGGTTGCCTCGATCCGGTTGGATTTTCCTTATAATAATAAAGGGGTTCTATGAACATGGTTGCCAAATGGGTTAGAAGATCAAAAATAAGGAAAAAGGCTTTTTTGAAAAAAATTGTTGAATCATCAACTTTTTAGCTCTAGAAATGCGGATGATACATCTTTCCAAATATGATTTATTAGGCAATTTAAGCAAATTGGGAGTAATTCCAGGACGAAACGAGCATTTCGCCGGTTTAAGGCCAGTAAAAAGCTTTTCGGAATTACAAATTCAAAATAAGTTTTTTTTGTGTCTTTTTTTTTTTAGTTATCACTGTTGGCAACTCCGAACCCAGAGCTATTGCTAGCCCACTAAGTCCTTTCATTTCATATATGGCCAGATGTGTCGGAACAATGTTTGCATATCGGGTCGCGCCCTCCTCACTCGTTTAGTGCGAATTCTAATTTATATTCTAAGCTGTGTGTGACCCTTTAAACTGCCATCCGATTCGAAGGTATGAATGTACTTTAAAATGGATTCCTTAAAGGAGCAACACATTACTGTAGCTGGAGTCATGTTGCACACGCAACAAATGATGGTGTGTTGGGGCAGGAAGCTCTTTGGCAGAAATTCGAACGTTGATTTCAAAGCACTAGAAAAGTGTGATGACAATAAATTTAACTCCAGACACGAAGTCTCAAACTGCAGCAGAGCGCTTGTGTTTGTGCAACAGACGACATATAATTCAAACTGACACAAAATGTGTCTTTGTTGCGATTACGTCCATTTGTGGAAAGATGTCTTTCATCGGCGCGCGTTGTTGTGACTGGGTGAGCACAGATGAATGGAGGTATTCTGTTAAAGGATGTTTCCCACACATAGAAGGTATTGGCATTGGCACTGGCCAAAGAAGATGCATACAAATGGCAATAAGAACTTTGCTTAAGGAGATTCATTTGGATGAAGTGTAGGCAACGAGGCATTTTTGATCAATAGTGTAAACAAAACAGCGCCGTATATTTTTTCTAACAAAATTACTGGACTTTCGGTGAATTTTGGTTACCACCATGCAAATTAATGAATTGAATAAATTAGTTTTTTTTTTTTTGCAAACCGAAGGATTAATTAATTATAAAAAAAAAATTTCAGAAACTCTGTGTGGACTGTCGAAGGATTGTCACATTTCCTTGGTTTTATTTATTTTTTATTATGGGTAGGTAGGCTACACTACTAGAAATAATATGTCAAAAGTCCCCATCGATTCAATGTGTATAAAAAAAAATTTATTCGGGGTCAAAAGTCACAAAAATATATTTCTTTTGGATTTTTTAGCAAAACGGTTAGTTTTATGATAAAACCAACTGAGGCAAAAATGTAGATCATGCAATTCTCTAAAAAAAGTAGCCCAATACTTTTTTTCCTAAGTTTCACCATTTCTGAGAAAAAGTGATTCTAAAATTTACTAAAGTATTAGGTAGTGCACTGGGCGCGGTTTTTCGCAGTAGGCCTTCTCCTCGAGCTTATCCAGTAAATAAAAAGGTTTTGCCCTACAAAAGGTTGGGAAGTTGTGAACTTTTGATATGTTGTTTGGGATGCCCGGAAGATACCGAAATAATATTCCGTAACTACCTCCCTCCGCCCCCTCCACAATCAGGTAAAAATGACTAAAAATTAACTTCCTTTAATTTTTTTTTTTAATGAAAAGCACTATCGAATTGAAGGTTTTAATAAAAACTCTATATACTTACGTTCTAAGAAAATAAAATTAAATAAATTGCACGACTGGATCGCACGTACTTGCTCATATGTGCGGTCACATCGTCGAATAAATTTAAAAAAAATGCACGACTGGGTCGCACGAACTTGTTCTTATGTTAGATCATTGCTTAGTGGCTGCATATGTGTGTTTTTTTAAGGCGTGTGGTTTTCAAGAAGAAATAAAACGCATATAGTTTAATGTTATGGCCAAGAATTTAGCTTGATTATAAAGATAAGGGTTTGCATTATTTTTTAAAAATGATTTCGGGCAAGTGGCCGCCGCGGCTGGCTCAAATAAATTCCAGCCGAGGCCCTATTTTGTGAAAATCGGGATGGGTGGCCAACTCGTTTTGGGCCCATTCTACGAACGTGTGACGCGCTTGATGGTCGTTCGGCTTCAATTCATGCACGAATCGGATTTCGTAAGCCTGCAAACTTCCTTCCTTCTGAAAAATCTTCCATTAATTGGATGGGCACATCTCCAATTGTTGCGCGCGATGGCGGGTGGACTCATTCGGTTCTTCTTCGATACTTTGCTCTACTTAAACGAACCATTATTTTGGTAATAAATTTGCACAACTTGCAAACTTGTTCGGGAGAAAGTCTATTCAATATGACATGGTAAACCAAACTGAGCATAAATCAAGTGACAGCTGTCAAAAAGACCAACTCCGAAAAAAGTATTGCCAGATTGAAAACCACACGTCTATTAAAATAAAAAAAAATTATTTTTTTTTCAGAAAATTCTTTGATGTTTTTAATGAGCTTAAGAGTCTTCTCGGAAAAACTAAGTATGCAAAAAAATTTTAAAACTAAATGTCTATCGAGGAAAAAAATATATTGAAAATCATTCGACCAATTTTTTTGAAAAAGTCGTTTTTTTTTGAAAAACTTTTCCAAAAAATATTTAAAATTTCTAGTATGTCATTATAAGGAAATCTGTAGTTTTCATCTGGGAAAACCTGTTTTCAAAATATTTCGAAAACCAATATTTTATTTAGAAAATTTAAAAAAATCGAAAAAAAAGTTTTTGAAAATTTTGAAATGCAATATTAATTAAATTATAAATGACTTTCTGTGTGCAAATTTTTATTGAAATCGGGATAATAGTTTACGATAAGACTGCATTAAAAAAAACCGTTATATAAGAGGAACCGTTATAGAACAAATTTCGAAAAAAATTATTCCAACTGAAAGATGTATTGTTGTAAAAAATTAGCACACTGAAAGTCTTATCAAAATCGTTAGAGCTGTTTTCGAGAAAATCAAACTTTTTGTTAAAAATTGTATGGCAGGTACCGTTATTTTTCGACTTCGAGAAAAAATGAAAAACACCCCGAGATACTACCTAATAAATACTAACTACCAAGTTTGAATCAAATCGGCCCATCCGTTTAGGCTGTAGAGGCGCGAACAGACAGTCAGACAGACAGACGGACGGAATTTTCGGAACCACTTTTTTCAACTTCTCTATTATCGTAATGTCATGTTTGATTGTTAGTTTTTATTTTGCACGAATCCATAAAAATGTCAGTAGGGAAGCAAGTTAAAAATGAAAATTCGTTTAAAATTAATGGCAAATTATAATCACCCCTGAATACTTTTGTTAATTTTTTTTTTGTAACGTGTTTGTTAAGATCAGATAGTAACTATTTCATTGACCCATTTTTACTCCCAAATTAACAGATTAATGAACCACATCCAAATACCAAGTATTTCCTACTCAACAATGGAATATAATCTTTTCAAGAACTCATTCTACAAATTTAGTTTTTATTTTATTTTATTTTTTCCAAACCATAAAAGGAACAACTGGAAAATTGCAAATTGTGCACCTTCTAAAAATTCATGTTAAAAGGTATACAAGTCGAAGTTGTGGCAAGTAATGCCGCCCTACCGGCTTTTTGCCAAAGGCGTTAAATTTTTAGCGACCTGTTGACTTTTCCGTTGAAGTTTTCCTCTTATCCACCTTTTTTTTCTCTGAATCTGGATCAGTTAGTCGTAGACAACTTGAGGCAGCAAAGTGCGGTTGTTTTGAATTGCTGTCTTTGGAGTCCTCCGTCCTGCTCCCAAAGGCAAATTAAAATATCACCTAGTGTTGAAACGCTCATAAATTGCATGCATGATTACGGAGCAATGCAAAACTCTGGGCAAACATGAGTTGTGAAAATGACTGGAAATTGGTCCTGCGATGCAGCTTTTTATGTGGCAGGGCTAGCGACACAATGGACATGCAGTTGGCTGTGGCGACAATTAATTTGCTTAAACATGCAATTAACATTGGTTATTTATTTGCTGCAGTGTTCTTTCAAGACTGAATTTTAAATGATGTGTGTGTGTTGCAAGGTGCTGATGGAAATGAATGTGATTATGTGGAACAGGTACCTATGTACTTATTTTGAAAAAGAATGTGTGAATTGGAATGTCTTTTGGGGTGGAAGAAGGTGCAAATTTATGGAAAGGGAATTTATTGACACTTAAAAATGAAAAAGAATTTCAAGGAATTAAAAAAAACTGCTTCAGAAATCAGAATACATCAGCTTTAAGGGCTGATCTTAACTATATTTTAAGCCTTAATTTTGGTTTGCTTTAACCACCATTTAGAAAATATTAGTTAATAACTTGAAAAAAACTTTTGACCAAACTTTCCTTGAAAAGATGATATTTTCTTTGTTTCTCAAAGAATCTTTTATTAAAATTTTTGCCATTCTAGCATGCTTTTAATAAAAGGCAGATATTTATTCTTTCAATAAAGCGGTAAGAAATTAGTGATTCTACATAGTTTCCAGGAATTTTTTTCGATTTCGATTGATTTTTCATTTGCTATCCAAGGATTTCTTAAAAATATTTTTACTTTTTAGAACTCATTAACTCATTTGGAGATAAGGTCATTGGGACAATGCAATGCAAGTCAGGGTATTGAAATAGAGATGGTGGCGGATAAACCCTTAATGGGCCAACGGCAGCGTTCATATACCCGAAGTGGGTTACTGATTTCGGAGGATGAAAAACTGTGACGTGTACTACGGTGATTCTGCAAGAAGGCCACAGCGTTTATTTGGGTGCGGATTCGTTATAAGCGGTAGACTTAGGCAAGAAGTCTTGGGCTAAAGTCAAGGCTAAATTCGCCAACATTAGCCTAATATGCGCTCATGCTCCCACAGAGGACAAATATGACGCCACCAAGGATGACTTCTACGACCTCCTCGACAAAACCTATGAGCAATGCCCTAAATACGACGTCAGGCGATTTTAACGCCAAATTAGGTAAAGACGAAATCTTTGGTAGGACTGACGGAAAACATAGCCTACACGACACAACGTCTGAAGACGGACTTAGGCTAATTAAATTCGCAGCGGCACATAACGTCACCATTGCAAGCACACGGTTTCCTCATCTCGATATACACAAAGGGACTTCGCGACACCCAGATCAAAGAACCGTCAATCAGATTGATCACGTTGCGATCGATGCAAGACACGCCTCCAGTATCTTGGATGTTCGCACCTTCCGAGCAGCTAACATCGACTCGGATCACTACCTTACCAAAGGTAAGAATGCGAATAACCCGAACTGCACAACAACGGAGTAACACTGTGAGAAAGTATGACGTCGGAAATCTACAATCGCAAGAAACCGCAAGAACCTATGCCGATCGAATTTCCCGTAACCTCTCAAGAAATCCAGTACCGCCAGCATCAAGTGCCGAAGACCAGTGGCAACACTGCCAACAAGCTATCAGAGATGCCGCAACTGATGTGCTAGGTTTCACCAGACCACCACCACGAAACCTCTGGTTCGATGACGAATGCAGGCAGGCCCATGCAGCCAAACAAGAGGCATATAAAGCGGCGCTGCAAAGAAAGACGAGAGCTGCTCGCGAGGTCTACGAGCAGAAAAGACGGGAAGAACACCGGCTTCTCCAAAAGAAAAAGAGAGAGCATGAGAAGCTTGCGATCGAAGATATTGAGAGATGCTACTCCAGGAACAACGTGCGAAGGTCTTACCAACGTGTAAAAAGAACGTGCCAAAGAAAAAAACCCGCACAGAAGCCTCTAGAGATAGGAATGAAAACCTCGTAGTAGAGTCACAGTCGGTGCTGAGTACATGAAAGGACCATTCCTGCAGACTGTTAAACGGCGATGAAGACCAAAATCCCGCTGTCAGGCAGAATGAACCATTCAACGTGGACGACGACAGACAAATCTTTCGTCCAACTGACCAAAATGAAGTGAGGATAGCAATATCTAAACTAAAAAAACAACAAAGCTGCTGGAACCGACGGACTACCCGCCGAACTTTTTAAAGCGGCCGGAGATGACCTGGTGGAGTGCATACACCAACTCATCTAAAGAAAGTATGCCTGATGAATGTAACCTCAGCATCGTTTGCCAGATCCACAAGAAAGGAGAACCTCTAAACTGCGCCAACTATAGAGGAATAAGTCTCCTGAATATCGCCTACAAGATCCTCTCTGCCGTACTATGTGAACGCCTGAAACCTTTCGTCAGCAACCTGATTGGCCCCTATCAGTGTGGTTTCAGACCAGGAAAGTCCACAATCGATCAAATGTTCACTCTACGGCAGATCCTGGAAACCACCCAAGTATTCCAAATCGATACCCACCACCTTTTTATCAATTTTAAGGCCGCGTACGATAGCATTTATAGAGACGAGCTATACAGAGCCATGTCAGGTTTTGGCATCCCTACAAAACTCGTCCGACTTTGCAGGATGACGATGGAGAACTCTCGCTGCTCCGTCAAGGTTGGTTCTGACCTCACAGAAGCTTTTGACGTCAAAAAAGGATTCCGACAAGGTGATGCGCTATCGTGCGATTTCTTCAACTTAATACTTGAAAAAATTATAAGAAGCTCGCAAGTCAATTGTAGTGGGACAATTTTTTTCAAGTCTGTGCAAGTGCTAGCATACGCTGGCGACATAGACATCATTGGCAGAACTCGGCGAGATGTCAATGGAACGTTTGCTAGCATTGAAGCTGAAGCGGCTAAGATGGGACCAGCAGTCAATGAGGCCAAAACGAAGTACCTGCTGACACACAACACCGGCGGATTGGACAAAACATCACAATAGACAGGTACAACTATGAGGTAGTTAGGGACTTTGTGTACCTCGGATCCGCTATAACATCTGACAACAACATCTCGTCAGAAATAAATCGAAGAATCACTATTGCCAACCGCTGTTTCTATGGGCTAGGAAGGCAATTGAGTAGCAAAGCCCTCTCTCGAAAGACAAAGGAGACTCTGTATCAGACCCTAATCATCCCAGTCCTGCTCTATGGCGCCGAGGCATGGACTCTATTTAAACCGGATGAAGATATCCTTAGTCGTTTCGAGTGAAAGATTCTTCGGAGGATTTTTGGTCCTATCTGCGTTAACGGGCTTTGGAGGAGAAGTTTCAACCAAGAACTATACGAGCTGTACAGTGACATTGACCTGGTCAAAAAAATACGCATATCACGTTTAAGGTGGCTAGGTCATATGTAGAGCGAATAGACAACAATGATCCGGCTCGCAGGATCTTCGATTCCATTCCAGAGGGTAGACGCAGTCAAGGACGACCTCGCCTTAGGTGGCGCGCTCAAGTGGAGGACGACCTCAACCAACTTGCAGTGCAAAACTGGAGGCAGCTAGCCAAAGAGCGAGCTGGCTGGAGAGGCCTGTTGGTTGAGGCCCAGGTTCGTCCCGAACTGTAGCGCCCCCTAAGTAAGTAAGTAAGTAAGACTCATTAACTATGCTTTTAAAACGTCGTTAAATACATTTCAATCCTTAGGTGTTTATATTTTTTGAACGTGTTCCTTTTCTAGGTACAACTCAGGTTCAATTATTTGGTGGATAATATTTATCATTTAAAAAACAAATACTTTTATGTATTCATATATGTTTTGCTTGTAGCCTCATCTTATTTAAACTCTGCATTGTTGATATCCTTGTTCTTAATGTTTGTATTTAAAAAGTGTATTTATTTTAAAGCAACATACATAGGTAAACAAACATCAAAGAGCTAAATAAATCAAAAATGTAATCAACATGGCATATTTAATACACATTATACACACGAGTCCTTGATCCCTTACAAGAGTTCCTCCCCCATAACCATTAACCTGCTCGGATTGCGTCAAGTTTATGTACATTTGAAGGCAATCGTTACAAAATCTGTATTCAATTATATTCCATCGTCCTTAACAACAAAAAAAAATATGACTTCTACCAGCTTGGTGCAAACACAGGCAATAAGAACAAAAAAAAAAAAAAGAGGCCCAGTCAGTGAGCTTTACACATCAAACGTATGATTTTTTAAATTATTAAACACACAAGTTAACCCAAAGTTAAGGTACATTTACCTGTGTGCGGCTTGCCTTAGATTTGGAATGCATGAGTATAGTCGAGGTATCCCGGCGTATCCCCCAAGCTCCAACTGTTGCGAATTAATGTGGGATTTTGTAAAAGCAACAAGAAATCCCAATCCCATACATAAAATAACATTTAAAGAAGGATAAAAAGGATTTTTTTTTTTGCATAACTCCAAACGTTGCCATGGAATTGTGTTGCGTTTGTCGTTCGGAAAGGGAGCGAACGGCCAACGAGATTGATGGACATTTAGTCGTACATGGGTGGTTCGAGGTAGCGAATTCTTCCCGCCGCTCTGAAGATTTTTCAAATCTGACCGACTTTCTGATTTTCTCGTATTTTTAAAACACTACACCAAGCCGGGAAAATGTGGCGATTTATCGCCAAATGGGCGATTTTAAATTTATTTTGGCGACATGAACATCGTTTTGGCGATTTGCCTTAAAAAAGGCGATATTTTTAGATTTCGGCGATTTTAATTTTTTCGATCGAAATCCTCATACTTTTTCATTTTTCACTTCTAATTTCCAGCATGCAGCAATGGAAAAGATAACTGATGCATTCAATTCTGAACGCAGACACTAAAAATCGATTCTGGCGTTCATTTTGTCCACTAAAAGTCAATCAACGCGTCTCTGATTGGTGAATTGGATATAAAAGTTTGTTGACTTTTAGTTGACATTTAGCAAAGAAGTTTGTCAAGATTTTTTGACTAACTTTCAGCTGACAGTTTCCCCTTTACAATATATTAATTGTCAGTTTGTCGTTCTATAGATTCACTTTGACTAAAAGTTAGTTTTAGTTGACTAAAAGATTTGAATTATGACAGATCTTATTTCTTACCCCAAGAAAAAACCTGGGTTGCATGAGAGAGCACTCACTGCCCTCACGGAGTTTACATCGAACGCAGTGCAAAATCACAAATTTTAAAATCTGGCGATTTTTTGGCGATTTTTATTTTAAGTTTGGCGATTCTGCTTTTTAAAACCTGACAACCCTGCACTACACAACAAAAATTAAAAGGAGTCTAAACTGGTCAATTGAGTCCGAATAATTTTTTGGCTCGACAATTTTGTCCGCCATTCAACGTACTGGGTATTTATCGTTGGAGTAGCTTTCGAGAAAAATAAGCTTTTCCTTAACGGTTATATGGCAGGTATCAGGGCTGCCAATTTACTTCATATGTAGTAAATCTACTTCATTTATTTATTTTTATGCAACTGCTACGTAGCAACTTATTTCTACTTCGTTTTGCTTGTTTTTATGAAATTAAAAAAGTTTTATTTAAAATATGTTGTATTGTTTTGTTTTTGCATATCGAAAAGTCACTTTTTGTCTCTGGATGTTTGGTGCAGTTAATCTCGGAATTGTAAGAAGTAACTTTGGGTAATGTAATTACCCCTTCGGTGGCGCTGGGGTCTTTTACGAATCTTCTTATTTTAAGAATAATTTGGCAAAATTTTGACTCGAATGGTAGCACAATAGCGTGCTGATATACCTACGAAAATATAGTCTCCCCTGTATACCTTTATAATTTCCATTTCAACAATATTATATTTAAATGGCCTGGCCGATTAAAAAAAAAGTTTTTTGTATTAACATGTGATAGGAAGCACTGTTATTGGGATCCTGAAAACGATGATACACCTGAGCAACGCCGAACGGATCAGCTAGTATTATATAAGATGAAAATATATTACTTTTTTGTTATAATTTTTGTTTTTAATATCTGCTTCATATTTTTTAAATCTAATTCGTTTCTTTGGGCGATCTGCTTCATTTTCTGCAATCAGCTTTCTCATCCCTGTCAGGTATACCATTATTTTAAGCCCTAAAAAATAAAATTTCAATTTCCCCTCTGAGAAATGCCAAAAGAATTACATATACCAAATTTTGAGGAAATCGCTTAAGCCGTTTAGGCTGCATGTCGTTATACATACAGACTGACAGACAGACTGACAAACAGACTGACAGACAGGCAGACAAATAGCCACATTTTATGTCTATTACTTTCTTAGGCTTTTCTATGATCGTAATGTCATATTTGATTGTTACAGTTTTTTTTTTACTAATGCACTCCTTGCCATATAGTAAGATTGCGACAAACTTCGGTTCTCTTCGGCGAATTTTCGGCTTACCGATAGACTTCGGCTCGTTTATAAAATACGAATACCGTTTTTTCGCAATCGCAATGCAACCATAAGGATATGTATATATTTTAAACGATTATCGTTATTTATAATACGAGTACGGGCCCGGTATATATAAAATCGTACATTTGCACTGGTTCTTATCCCTTATGGCGAAAACACAATCACGCTTTAGCTTCGGTTTCTCCTGACGTTTAGAAGTTCAACCATAGGAAATCAAAATAGTTACATCTTATCGCAATGTCGCTTTGGCTTTAACGTTACGTTTAATTCGTGTACAAGATAAGGTAACGTTACTCAAACGCAAGGCTGAAGTAGAAACTGGTTGAACTGTTGCTCGCTTTGACAGAAAAAAGCAAAAACAAAAACCGAAATTTGGAAAATGTCATTCAAAGCGGAAACAAAGCGTGTGAAATGTAACGTGACGAAGCCAAAGCTGAAGCGTAATTATGTTTTAGCCATTACTTTCACACCTACAAAGGTGGGGTTAGAGTTATCACTCTATTGGAAAACGCTATAACTCAGTTTTTTTTTTTTTTTTCATTACATTCTCACACATTTCACGCGGTATTTAATTAATTTCTTCACAAATATTTCGTTTGAGTTGCTCAAGCGTTTCTGTTTTGTTTGGACAAACCTTGCTTTTCAGATATCCCCACAAAAAGAAGTCCGGAGCAGTCAAACCAGGCTACCGTGGAGGCCGCCAATCAACATCACCATTTCTTGAAATAACTTGTTGCGGAAAGAGGTCTCGCAGCAATTCCATTGTAATCCTGGCTGTATACGATGTGGCACCGTCTTGTTGATACCACATGTTAATCAAGCCTAAAGCATGCAGTTGTGGCGTTAAAAAGTGTTCAATCATATCACAATATCGCTCCCCATTCACGGTTATCGTTACGCCGTTTTCATTTTCAAAGAAGTAATGTCCAATGATTTCTCCTGACCAAATTGCAGACTGTATCCAGACTGTAACTTTTAATGGGTGCAAAGGTGACTGATGAATAATTTGAGGGTTTCCCATTGCCCAGAACCGACTATTCTGTTTATTCACATATCCATTCAAATGAAAATGTGCCTCGTCACTCATTATGATTTTTTCATGAAAATCGGGGATCATGGGCTAGCTGTAACATCCTATTGGCATATGTACGGCGCCGTAGATGTTCTTGTGGAAGAAGCTCTTGTATCAACTGAATCTTAAATGGAAACAAATGCAAATCTTTGTGCAAAATTGTTACCAAAATTGTTCTTTGAAGACCAAGCTCCTAAGCACGGCGTCGAATTGAGCTTGATGGATTGTTTTGAACACTTCCTTGAGCAGCAGTAATGTTTTCAGCCGATCTTGCAGTACGTTGTGGTCCATGCTTGAGCTTATCACCTACAGACCCACTTTCTTCGAAATCATTCACTACACGATAAATAGTGCGTTTTGTTGGCACGTTTCTCCCAAAAATTTCACGTAACTTCCTCTAACGTCACAGTAATCGATGATTGATTTTGATAAAATGTTTTTAACAATAAAAACACGTTTGTTTATCGAATATTTTTTTATAACAATTTTGCCACGTGTCTACTTTACGACTGCCAAATATGAACTGTCAAGACTAATGTTTACCAAAATGGCGGCAAAACAAAGTAGTATACCTTCCCAGTTATTCAATATTAAAAAAGAACAGAGGCCTCATTTTCAAAAAATTTCTAAGAACTAAATTTGGCGATTTTATACCCTCTTAAGAATACAACTGATATTTGTGTTCACGAATTCACAATTTATATGTCAGAAACAAGAAAAGAACAAAAAGTGCAAAAGAATTTGACAAGCTTGTAGCTGAAAATGGAAAAAGACATGTTTTCACCATGGAAATGCAGGCAGCAAAATTATTATCAAATGCCATTAACGCGTCTGCCATTTTTATTAAAAAAAGGCTCAATCAAAACTTTACAATTTACAACCCAACACATTATGCTTGTACTAATTGTTAGCGGAACGGAAGTGAAGAAGACCTTTATGATTTAATGACCGTTTATGATTTGTTTAAATCACAATTTTTTTTTAAATTAGAAACTCCAAAATTAATAAAATTCGCGAATCTTATACCAAGATCGCACCAAAAATAATCCAATAGTTAAAAAAAAAACGTCGATCTCTAAAATATTTTCCTACCTAAAGATATTATTCGTTTTACGATAATTGAAAACATAAAATATAAGACGAAAAATTAAAATTAGGATATTTCGTTATTTTTTTATTTATTAATTTATTAATTAATTCAAATTGCAAGACGAATATTATGAATTAAGTTTTTGTTTATTGAATAATAACTTAATAAAGCTATTAATGTTATGTTTAATTTTTATTAAAACAAGAACAATTTTGAATTTCTTACACTTTGAATTTTATTTCTTATAAATATAACTAGCTTACCCACCCGGCGTTGCTCGGGTATACCATACATATCGAAAAAAACGACCCCTGCCGTCGTGGCACCACCTAGTAACCAAAATAGTCTTCGTTACTTCTTCGCAAATTATCTATCTGCTTGTAAAACTACCCTAGCGGCACCAACGGCTGAATAAAATAGCCTTAGTTACTCCCTACAACGTCAGCTATCGGCCTTTGAAAGTCCCATCAAAATCGGTCCATAAATAAGGATTTTCGAAAAGAAGCCCCAAGCCCCAAGCGCCATTTAGTGGGTAATTTAAATAGCCTTAGTGCCCCGTAGCGTAGTGGTTAGTGTGTCGGACTGCTAAGCGAATGAGCCTGGGTTCGAATCCAGCTCATAGCCATCTTCTTTTCCGGGGTACTGCCTCTTGCGAGGAACTGACAAAACCTCCAAGAGTAAAATTTGTCTCGAAAAAGTGCATCTCATGTAGCCGTTCGGACTCGGCGGTAAACTGTAGGTCCCTTCCATTCTGGCAGATTATCAACACACACACAGGAATGGTTGAGAGTATAAGTCACTAGGCCTTGGCTCCTTCAGGAGCTGTTGCGCCAATAAATTTATTTATTTATAGTTACTCCCTAGAACATCAGCAATCTGCCAGGGAAAGTCACGTCAAAATCGGTGCAGACTTTCTCGAGATTAGCCAGATCAAACAGACAGAAAAATACAATTTTTTAAAAATGTGTTTTTGTTATAAGTAAAAAAACTGTTATTTTGATATTAAAAAAAAGGAAATTCATTTTTATGTATGTTTATAGCAAAACAAAGTAGTATACCTTCCCGGGGACACCCTGTAGATGCAGAATACACGTTAATAAGTCATGGAACGCAATACTTCTCAAGATCGCCCGATACTCTGAAGTATATGCACATCTGCGCCGTTTGATGTCTCGCAAGAATTTCTGACACCAGTGATGGAAAACTCAATAAAACAAATTCGTATTATTGTCATCAATTTTTACGGTGACCATATGACCGACATCATTTTTCGACTTGATGGATAAAAGTCCATCATTTAATAAACACTGTCCACAAGCAAAGGGTGTTCCAATGAGACTTCCGATTTCCGAACTTTGATAGTTGATAGCAGCCATATTGTTGAAGCTACATCTGTCAAAGGGGCTTTCGATTTTTCTAAATCACCATAAAGTGTTCAGCAACACGTGCAATTAATTTCATTATTTTATGGGTGTTCTGTTTGGGCAACCTTACGCGCATTTCACATATTTTCGGTCGAAATAAATCGTCCTACCGAGAGGACTATTAGCAGTGTGGTGAATAAATTTGAGTCCAGTGCTTCAGTAAAACGATCAACTAACACCCGTACGTCAACTAGACGCAAGATCTGCCCGTGAGAGTGTGCAGGAGAATTCGAGGCAGTCGATTTCGCGTTGATCGCCAGAATTCGGTCTTTCGCAGACCACAACTTGGCTAATTTTACCTTGCGATATGGGCCTGCACCCGTACTTAATTCAAATGACCCAAGAGCTGAAGGTAAACGACCATAGAACACGACGTGTTTGAAAAGGGCTCTGAAACAAATGGATATTGACCCTATCTGTTATCGAAAAATCATCTTCAGCGATGAGGCCGTTTTCTAGATGAATTGTTACGTCAACAGGAAAAACTGTCGAATTTGGGACGATACCAATCCACATTAGATCTAAGAGCATCCAGTCAAGTGTGGATTTCGGGCTGGTGGCGTCATCAGTCCATGTTTTATTAAGCAGCAGCTTTATTTTAGTTGGAATTGGATTATGTGGACACTAACGGCATGTGGTTTCAACAGGACGGCGCTACGTGCCACACAGCGACCGTTGGAAATTTTACATGAATAATTCAAAGGCATAGTCGCCAACAAGAGAATCCTGAATCTTCTTTTTTTTACAGCAAAGATTAAAATATTAAAAAATAATAAAAAAAAGAATTTAAGACAAAAGAAAATAATAAGAATTTTGACGCCCCAAACATTTATGGCCCTTACCTGTAGGTCTTGCCGGTCTCTACTCAAATCCGCCCCTGGATGAAAGTCAACCATTTTTCTCTACGTTTACCGGTTAATCTAAAGGAAAATTTACTACCTTTGTGAATGAATGAGTTTTAATTACGTTTCCCATTTGAAACGATATTTCGTCGCTGAAAGGAGATGTCTGTCTGTATGTGTAATGTTTTGCCGGATATGCTGGGAAACCGATAGCGGAACCTCCTGTGATTTTATTTGATTTCAATGTATGAAATAAAAAGAGGACATTTTTTTTTTTGTAAAACTATATCTCTATGTTAGCCTTGATTTGTTCAAAAATCATAAAAATTGTTTGTAATCGAAATAACCTGTAGACTTGTGAAACAATTTGCTGAATAAGTAAACAATGAGGATGTGTCAAAGAAGAATGGGATTTTAATTGTTCATAGGTGAATAAATCATTTAAAGATCGCCGATTTCATATCAGCATATTAAGCTCTGAATCTGGCAATCTCTCACATCCATCTGACGGAACGAACCCCCTTTGGCATTTGAAATCCAACCGCAATGGGGCAACAATATTGAGTTTATCTCTATGAATCATTCCAAGATATTGAGACATGATAAATATCCCAATAACTTTGCCTTTAATACACACAATGATTACATGGTCGCTAAACCCGATAAACGTCCGTTCCCTATTAACGTCTTGATCCAGTTCCAGAACCTGTGGCTATTAAATGGCAAAATACCATGTCAGTTACCATGGCTGGCCGACGAAGCTTTTAATAAAGTCGTGGCCACTAGCTGCAGAGTCATTTGGGTAATTGTAATAAATTTGCAAATATTATTCTATTCTTTGCAGTGCAACTCACTAGGGGGCTGGGGATTGAAGATTGAGGAAGTCATTTCGAAAATACATATCCTTATTGAGTTGAATAGCATGACAGCCGATGAATGCACATACGATGTATGCGTGGACGGAGGTAATTGTATCCTTTTGTTGGTCAAATGTTTTGTTAATGAATCACTGAGTCACCAGGGTAGGGTAAAGGTGATTTAGGTTTATTAAGTGGGCACAGGAAATGGTGCAAATTGTACCGGATGTGATCATTAATAAAGGGTGGGTTGATTTGGTGAATTTTTCTAAATAATTATTCTCGAATGGCTAACACAAAAAAGTTAGCAGACAACGGATAGAAATTATTTAAAAAAAGGTCTTGAATATAAGTGGTTGCTGTTGCTCTTATGTGAATAATTACATTGGGAAGCAAGATATTGGACAAAAACAAATAACATTTACATTGAACGTAACACAGTTTGAACTATCAAAACTACAATACTTTACGGTTTTTAGTAAAAATGAAGTAAGGCATCACACGTCGCAGATAACAAAGAATTTATGAAAAAAGTATTTCGAAAATTGTAGGACCAGTTTTGATAAAATCGTGTTTTTAATTTTGTTTTTTTTTGTTTTGTTTTTTTTTATTTTGTTTGAGATTTGCAGATTGCAGTTTTTTAGAGTTTATTTATAAACAGCTAATTTTTAAATCTTAAATATTTTATTTTGATAAGTTTTAAAAATATTGAATTTCAAAAAAAAATTAAAAAAATTAATTTTAATTAGAAAAAAAGTTATTTAAAATTTTGATATGCAGAATTAATTTGGATACCCAGATCTTCTTAAATATAAAATTTGACAGGAATCCAAAGATCCGTTACCGAGAAACTCAAGAATAAAAAAAAACGTTGTATGAAAGGTTTTTTTTATAATTAACGCGCGCACAAGGGGGACTATTTGTTTCCCTTTTAATGTAGAACACACTGCGCGGGCATTAGGAAGATAGGGAGGGGAGAGATAGGAGGTGTCGATTAACATTGGTTTTGAATGTTTGCAGATCAAAATGGCAAGGGAAAATCTTGCCGGGTAAACTATTCCATATTCGTGTCGTTCGGCTAAAAAAAGAATCCCTATATTTCACGGTACGTCCGAAATTAGGCTCAAGGGTGAACTCATGGGCATTCCTTGCGAGACGAGTATTCCGGGAGAAACTTTTAAGGGCAGGAATGCAGCTGGCTACTTCGAGTGAACATTTTTTATAAAAGAAACGATAAAATAAGGAAAGACATGAAACATTGCGTCAGTGTTCGAGAGAGACAATTGTTTCAGCGGCAGTTCTATTTCCTATCAATCTTAATGCTCAATTTTATATTGTATCAAGCAGGTGGAGCGATGTTTGTGAAGTACCTGCCCAGAGGTGGGAGTTATACTCGAGTTTAGGGCGTATGAGCTTGACATACGGTACCGTTGCAATAGTAGGTCCGAAGGCGAAGGACGTGAATTATCGAACGAATATGAAAAGCTGAGGGTAGAGTCATCAGAAAAACAATGAAGTGGATTAGAAGTAACAGACAGAAGATCATTTATAAAAAATGAGGAAAAGAGTCGGAGACAGAACAGAGCTCTGGGGCACACCAGCATTAATTTTGTGCGAATCAGACTTGAATCCGTCCAATACAACTTGTATTGAACGGTTCAAAAGATAGGTTCTTATCCAACGAACAAGAGTATCATCAATGCCAAAAGCATGCATTTTCGATAAGAGAGCTTCATGCCAAACTCTATTAAATGGCTTGGAGATATCAAGAACAATAATCTTACTTTCACCAAAGCGGTGTACGGATTTGTTCCACTGTTCGGTGAGATATGCCATCAGATCACCAGTGGAACGGTTGCTGCGGAAGCCATACTGACGGTCATGGAGAAGCTTACGATCTTCGAGATATTCCTTAAGCTGACGGTTAATCAGTGTTTCCATGACCTTAGAAAGAAGGGATGTCAGTGCTATGGGTCGGTAGGAGGAGGGGGAGGATGGGTCACCTTTCTTAGGGACAGGCTGGACAAATGCTATTTTCCATCTTCTCGGAAAGATTCCAGAAGAGTAGAAGCGATGGAAAAGCTTACGCAGTGGCTTTGCCAGTGTGGAAGAACACCTCTCCAGAAGAATCGGGGGTATACCATCCGAGATCTTTGAGAACTCTTGCTACTGTACGAGTGCGGAAAAAAATCTGTCCCATTGAAAAATGTACATTCTCAAGTACAAGAGGGGCAACGTTGCTATGCGGCAGCGTGGAACTGGCAGCGAAATGGGCGGCGAGCAAGTTTGCCTTCTCTGAAAAGTAAACAATTGGTTTGTTATTGTCGATGAACGTTGGAACCGAAGATGTTGAGGAGTTCTTTTATATTTTTTTACAAATGACCAAAAATTTTTACTGTCTTTGGGAAACTGCAGAATTTTTTGCCGTAATTTTTGGTCATGCAAAAATTTGGTTCTTTCAATAACGGAGTTACATGAGTTTCTTGCTGGTTTGTGCTTTTTCCGATTGTCCTCTGAAGGGTTGGCTTTGTAAGAACGGAAACTTACTTCTTTGAGCCTGATAGCTTCTTTACACTCAGGATTAAACCAAGACTTTTCTTTAGGTTTGATGCTTTTTACTCTGTTAGGAATAAAAGCACGCATCCCTAGAAGAATCACATTTGTGATCATTTTAGCACTGGCATCAATGTCACTATCGAGGAACCATAGTGACCAGTTAAAGTTTCGGAAAAAATTATCCTCCACCTAGATGAGAAATTAGCTGAAATGACACAATGGTCTGAAGTGCCAAATGGAGAAGTTACACTAATGGTATATTTATCAGGGTGAGAAGTAAGAAACAAGTCAAGAGTAAGGGCGGCTTGCCCAGCAACATCCGGTATACACGTTGGCAAAAAATTTAAACGACATTTGATTTCTTTAAAAAATGTAAAAAAGTGTGAGTTTTTTTTTCAAAATCGTTAGAGCCGTTTTTAAATAAAACGTTTTTTTAAACTTTTTTTAAAGAATTAAAAAAAATTATTCAAGAATACAAACTTTAAAAAAAAAAAAAATAAAAAATTATTAAAAATACAAAAAAAAAAGTTTTCGAACAAAAAAATAATGCAAAATTACTCAGGCTACCTACATCTTATTGAATATCAATTTTGATTGTAATCGGATCACTAGTTTTCGAAAAAGTCGAAGAAAAAAAACCGGTCCTATGGGAGATACCGTTTTTAGCCCACCATATTACATTTCTTTTTCACCAAAATATAATGCATACTTACAGTAGTACACTCATTTTTTTATAAAAATTGTTGAAGCCGTTTTCGAGAAAAATAAGCTTTAACATAACGGTTATATGACAGGTACCGTTAATTTTTGAGTTTTAGAAAAAACTCTTCTGTAGAATGTCAAAAGAACCTTAAAGTTCTTTTTTTGAAAACAATTGGCCCAACCGTTTAGGCTGCAGTCCAAAATACATCCGTACAGACAGACAGACAGACAGAATTTTGCCAGTAACTCAAATATGTTTCTCTATCATCGTAATGTCATGTTTGATTGTTATCTCAACATTTTTAATATGCACGAATGCATAACTTGCATTATAGTACCTATTAATCGCAAGTAAAAAGAGAGCCAAACAGCATCGGATGGATGAATTCTTTTGGCCCACCCTGTACAAACAAATGCAAGAACACCAGCATTTGATTGGCCTCAGACATAAAACAAATCAAAAAACTGGGGTCAAACCAGCGAACCCTATAGGTGGAACACTATAGTGTGAAGCAGTAAAGTGGGAGAATTGTGATCCCAGTGGAGATCAGAAAGTAGTCGGGAATAAAAGGAAAGAAGAAGAAGTCTTGTCTAGTCTGATCCTTAAATTGTTTCAATCATTTAAAAAACAAATCTATTTATGACTCGTCCTTATTCAGGCCCGTTATACTAAAATACTCTTGCATTAACAAAATCTCTAATTAGTTTGTTTTTAAATTAACGTTCTTCCTCAAAATATCCCTTTACCTATAAATCACTCAACCCCAACCAACCATTTACCATCTTCTTATACTTCGCTATCATAAATATTGATTCCTCCAGCAGCTGGCTATCCAACTTATCTTTGCATTTACATCTTCCAAATGTGCGGTCCGGTAGCCACTGGCCAACAAGAACAAAAAAAAAAAATATTTCCCTTCTGGCTGGATCAATCCCAATATAAGGGGAGTTCGAGAGTTATTGTCCTCTTCTTTTATTTTTCCAATTTGTGGATGGTTTTTTGAAAAATTCGAATAATAAATGCAAAACGCTTGGCGGAAAGTTGAATTTTGAAAATGCAAAATATGAACGGAGTGATATTAATTAGGAGGAACAATGAGGGTAGATAGAGGATCTTTGTGTATTATGGGCAAACCAAAGGCGGAACGGCGAACTGCATTATTGAAATTTAATTATGGTTTTGTTATGTAAGACGCCATTGTTGGTTGTCATTTACTTATGCAAGGCAAATGCATAGGTATTTTTGGAATTTGAGGAAGAAATATTGATTGAATCTTTGAATAAGAAAATGGATGCCTCTATATGGACATTTTGGAATTCGAAGAATTTGGTGTTTCGAATGGAACTTACTTTTATAAAATTAAGAGGATATACATATGAGACAAATTTCAATTATTGATTCTTGCAAAATAAGATAATGCCAGTCCAGTTCAGTCACCGTTTAATGATTCTAAGGCTGGTGCAAGGAAAGTTTTGGATTATTGTCGCCGCTTATGTTCTCCAAATCGGAAGTGAACAAGCAAAATTTATTAAAAAGGCTATATCATGCAAAGTTGTTTTGTCATCTAATAGAACCAATAGACTGGAATTTCTTTTTTTGGAAGTTGTGTGTGCTGTACATAAGTGTCTCATTGGTGTTATGTATAAGCCACACAATGTTATCGAAACAAGTTCCATCACGGACATTTTAGAATCTGTGACTCCTAGGTATAACCACATTATAATTGCTGGTGACTTAAATGTGGACCTTTTGAATTCCTGAAACAGTGAAATTAAATTCTTTAATGATAATATTGCCTCTTTAAACCTCCATCCGATTAATCATATAAACCCTACTCATTTCTCAAATACGAGCTCTACTTTGCTAGATGTTTTCCTTGTAAGCCAACCAAACTTTGTGAATTGTTACCATCAACTTGATGTTCCAGGTTTCTCAAAGCACGATCTCATACTTGCTTTTTATGGCCTCAGCTTTACTTCCAACCCAACAAGGAATACAATTTATTTCAGAGATTTTAAATCAGTTAACATGCAAGCTCTTGTTAATAATTTGTGCAACTCCAACTTGGAAAATATTTTCCACCTTGTATCCGTTGATGAACAAGTGCAATTTTTTACTTCTACGATAAACAACCTGTTTGAAAACTTTATTCCCACAAAGACAATCCAAGTACGAAGCAATGATTTAGGATGGTTTAGTGCAAAGGTCAAACAACTCATTGCTAAGAGAAATGCGGCATTCAAGCGTTGGAAAAGATTCCGAATTCCAACTCTATTCGATTTTTATAAGACGTTACGAAATGCTGTTAACACTGAGATTAGAAACTCAAAGAAAAGGTTTTATGTCTCCAAGTTTAGAAACCTTACATCTCAACAGTTGTGGAGGAATATAAAATCTCTTGGTGCCTCAAAACAACTTGAAAGCGGTGATGTTGTCTGCGATAAAAATGAGCTGAATAACCTTTTTGTGAATACTCCTTATGCCTTTAGTGTTTATGATGACTCTGATAACGACATGAACTTGACTACTGAAACTGACAACCCCGTCCAAACGTTTAGCTTCCATAGAGTCAGTGAATTGTAAGTTTATAAGGCTCTGAGTGAGATTAAGTCTAATGCTATCGGATTAGATGCACTTCACCCCAGATTCATCAAACTGCTTCTTCCGTTTCTCTCACCCTATATTTCCTATATCTTCAATTCCATCTTAACATCCTCGTGCTATCCTAAGCTGTGGAAAGCCTCCAAAGTAATCCCGGTTCCTAAAAAGTCCCTTACTAAACAGAAAGAGTACCGCCCAATTTCAATCTTACCTTTTATTTCCAAAGCATTTGAAAAGTTAATGAGCGGGCAGATTTCTTCTTTTTTAAATACCCATGGACTACTATCACCCAACCAATCTGGATTCAGATCTCAACACAGTTGCAATACTGCATTGCTTAAAATAGTCGATGACATAAGGCAAGAACTGGATAAAAATCTTGTTACAAGCCTGGTACTTCTCGATTTCTCTAAGGCGTTTGATACGGTTCCGCACTGTTTATTGTTCAAAAAGTTAAAACACAATTTCTACTTTGAAAACACTGCCATTTCCCTCGTAAAGGTTTACCTTATTGGTAGAACCCAGGCTGTTCTGGTAAATAATGAACTTTCTGATTTCCTTCCTACGCATGCTGGAGTACCACAAGGATCGATTTTGGGCCCACTTCTCTTTACACTCTTTAATAATGATCTTCCCTCGATCCTCAAATTTTGCAGGATCCATATGTATGCGGATGATGTTCAAATTTACGTGAGCTATAAGAGTGGCATGGTTGAAGATGCAACTGCTCGAATCAATGAAGATCTGTTGCGTGTGGTTGAATGGTCTGATCGGAATCTTTTGAAACTGAACTCCAATAAATGTCAGGCTATCGTTATCAGTAATACTGCGCTCGAAACATCCTATATTCCAAGCATTGAAATAAATGGCTCTGCAGTAAATTACGTCGAAAAAGTTAAGAACTTAGGTGTCTGGTTTAATCAAACTTTGTCGTGGGAAGACCATATTTCTTGCGCTCTGGGTAAAACCTACGCTGCATTGAAGGTTCTTAATATTGCTTGTAGATGTCTGCCCATAAACACAAAGCTTATACTGGCAAAAACCCTTGTTCTTCCTATATTATTATACGGTAGCCTTATTTTCTGTTGTCCGGATAGTAGAAGCAAACGGAAGCTAGAAGTGGCCTTCAATAACATTGCTCGTTTCGTTTACGGCTTAAATCGGTTTGATCATGTCTCTGGGTATGCCAACAGTATTCTCGGAATGCCCCTGAGCAAATTTCTTGATTTTCAAGCTCTCATCTTCCTATTTAAGTTGATCAAACATAAGACTCCTGAGTATCTGTTTGAAAAACTTTTGTTTCCATCATCACAAAGGAGTAACATTTTAATCACACCCTTATTTAATTTTCGAATCTCAAAGCGGCAGTTCTTCGTGCACATAGTTGGTCTCTGGAATTCCCTGCCAATCAGCCTGAGGAGACCAAACAACCAAAATTCCTTTCATAATCTTTTAAAGATTTATTTCAGAAGACAAAATCATTAAAAGTTAAAAGTTAGTTAGTCTTTAAATCAAAATTTTTACTACTCTGTTTTTCTTGCTTTCAATGTACCTTTTCTTTTGTAAGTTTTATGAATAACTTTTATTTCTTTCATTTTCATTATTTTTATTTATTTTATTATTATAAATGTAATTTACCTTTACCAAAATGTAAAAGTATAGTAAAAGACATAATGTTTTAATATACTATGATATGAAGTCAATAAAAACAAATACAAAAAAAGATGCGTTTTGGTTATACTTCCACAGCCACCTTAAGAAACTGAAAGAAGAGGACTCTGAGGACTGCCATGGCGGAATGAGATACGGAACTCGGTATTCTCTTGGTGATATTGAATACTTAATTCAGCAAACAACAATGTCAACTTATAACTTATAGCAGTCAAGGAAATGAAACTCGGATCATCTACCATCTATAGTAGTCAGTTTTATGTGATTTTAGGAGAAGCGATCACCCAGCTAGATCGACCTCTGCTGACATAATTTTTTATGGTTCAAGAAAGGCAAACGAAATGAGTCATCTGGAGGAATAAAGTGGTACAATTCTGGCAAAGAAAAAGGAGAAGTATCGGCTTAAAATGACCCTCTCATAAAACAGATGAGAAAGCAAGCCCCGAAATAGTTTAAAGTCGTTGCAAGAAAGAGGTGTGTCCAACTTCAAGAGCAAAGATTATTGAGCTGGAAGATATTTTTGCACCGGCTGTTGATGCAAAACATGCTATTGAGGAACTATAACATTCTAATATTTACAAGGGAGCAAATATTTTGTAAATTTTCGCTGAAAAAAGTAAAAATTCTCAGAAAAATGCTCGCTCACCAAAATTCATTAAGGCTGGGTGTACCTCGAAAAAAATTGATGTTTGTTAACAAATTGGCGGATAACTTTTTTATTTTAAAAGATATTTTAACGAAATAAATTTTAATATTTAGCTTACATACAATACTTCAAACGTTCATTATAATAATTTCTTAGTTTTCAAAATTGTAAGTTAGAGATCATAAAAAGGTATAAATGTATCGTTCTTTTTCTCTAATTTTAAATCTTGGGGTTTTTTTCTTAGTAATTTTAATTTTTTATTTATTTTTATTATTGTTTTAGAACTAAATTGAGTTAATACCGGGAGAAAAACTATTTTTTTTTTAATTGAACTTATTTTTTAATGAAAAAAAAATCATCGAATCAGACGCATTTTTCTCGATTCTACCGTGTTTGAACAGGTGTCACTTCTTCAATTTTCAATATAATTTATTAAAATGAAAAGAAATAAAAAGACCAACTCATATATTTACAGAAAAAAATATTATGAAAGTAATATTTTTATTTTTTCGGTTTTAAACAAAAAAACAAAACTTAAAAAATTGATTTTTGTTGTTATTTTTTAAATCTTTGTGAATGTTTTTTTTAGTTTTCGAAGTTCCATTTTTTTCTTAATTTTATCTGAAAGCTGAGTTTTCAAGCTCGGGAGTAAAACTATAGTTTTCTTAAAAATATTGTTTTTTAACACACTAATCACTGATTAAAAAAGCTAAAATATCGATTGACTTTATAAAGAAAGAAAAGTTCTAATAAATTTGGTTTTATTTTTTTATTTTTTTTAACATTTTATATTTTTACATAGGCTTAGAAAATATATGTAACAGTAATAGTTTTTTTTATAATAATTTTTAAAAAATGGTCTAACTTGCGTTTTTCCCATAGAAAGTTCATTGCTAACGCACACAAGTAAATTTGTAGTTCGAACGATTTCCGCAGCAGAATTTGGTGCTGTTCTGCTCTTATACTTTGTTCTCTTCTATTTTTTTGATGTTGTTATTACATGTGTTCTGCTTTCTACTCTCTAGTCTCTCCCATGGCTGGTTCTGATATTTTTTGTTTTTCAGTCTCTGATTTTAGTTGCCTTATTTGTCATTTCCAATTCTACTGAGACTGACGGATCGGTGAAGGGATAAATATTATTGGTAGGGTGATTGCGGTGGGAAGTTTTTTTGTGGGTCTGTTTTTTTTGGTGTGACAGTTTTTTTTTTGGTTTATGGACAATTTTACAAAAAAGGAAGGCGTTTGGTGCCACACTCATATGAGGAGTTGTATTTTTTTTCGCAAAGAAGGAAAGGTGGAAAAGTTCATTTCGTTTTCTATGCAAATAAATTATTTTTGTTTCGAGTTTGGAAATAAAATAATTTTTCTGGTATTTAGTATGAGCGATATACATATGTAGGTATACTTTTACATATGTATATAAATACTAGATCAAAGATCTTTGACAGATACAAGTAGTATACAACATATACGTAGAAGAATAACATGATCTGATTTTTTTAATCACATGTATATAAATAAAGTCTAAAAAATTGCATACCAAAATTAAAAAAAAAAAATTGTTCAAAAAACTAAAAATAAAAAACAAGAATTTATCAAAATCCGTCCTAAAATTTTCGAAATACTTTTTTTAATAAATTCATTATTATACAAGACGTGTGATGGCATACTCCATATTTACAAAAAACCGTTAAAGGTTGTAGTTTTGACACTATGTGTAAGTGTTATTTTTGTACGTAAATGTTGCAATCAAAGATCTTGCCTTCCAATATAGTTAAGCACATAGGAGCAAGTACGTGCGACCTAGTCGTGCCCTACCAGGCCAGCAGGTAGGTTTGTTGTTAGTGCCCATGCCCATGCATGGTCGTCTCGTCGTCATCGCTCCTGAGGATCGAAAACAAATAAACACAAGGAAAAAAGTGCACATTCATATTCTGTGCGATACGAAGAGAAGGAATATTTACGTTTTAAAACGTCCATGCTCCTCATCTGAAAAAAGAGAATTTTATTTGTGCACCAATACATACCAGTACGTTTACTTGAGTTTTGAGTTCTGCTCTGAGGTACACCCAGCCTTAAAATTGATCAAGACCAATTTATTTTGGATGACGACAAAATTTTTCAATAGCATCACCTAACATCGAAGAAGTCCCAGACATCACAGTTAAAGAAACTATGGTAAGTGGAACGAAATTCTGAGAGACTATGATACCTGTAAAAAGGTTTTCAGACCACATGCCATCAGAAATATCACGTAGACGTAGAGTATTCGAAACTGAAGGATCATCCAACGCAAAAAAGCTGGGGCTACTTCTGATTTCCGAAGTTGCAATGGCGACAAAGTCTCAAAGGCAGATATGAAGTCAACCTAAATAAGGAACTCTCCGAACCAAACTCAGATAATAACCCGATTCACATGGATGGCCTTACAGAAAAAAATAATTGAAGGAGTTCCAGTAGCCAGTAGGAATTCGAGAAAGGAAATTTTCAAACAGAAGTGGTTGGATGCTGAGTGTCTTAAGGTTAGACTATACAAAATAAATTGCCCGACGGGATCGCACGTACTTGCTCTTATGTGCGGTCACAGCTTGCAATAAAATTTGAAAAATATTGAGGGAACTTCGAAGATTATATTCGATTTTTCAAAATCGTTACAGCCGTTTTTAAATAAAACTGTGTTTTTTAACAACTTTTTTTAAAAAAATTAAAAAAATAATTCAAGAATACAAACTTAAGCACACAAATAACGTACATTTCAAAACAAAATTTAAAAAAAAAATTCAATTACCCGTTTTCAAAATATTGATTTTTCAAAAAAAAAAAAAATTAAAAATATATTATTAAACAAAAAAAAAGTTTTCGAAAAAAAACATATGCAAAATTGCTCAAGCTGCCTACATCTTCTTGAATATCAATTTTGATTGTCATCGGATCACCAGTTTTCGAAAAAGTCGAAGAAAAAAAACCGGTCCTATGGGAGGTACGGTTTTAGCCCACCATATTAAATTTTTTTTTCACCAAAATATAATGCATACCTACAGTAGTACACTGATTTTTTTATAAAAATTCTTGGAGCTGTTTTCTAGAAAAATAAGCTTTTACATAACGGTTATATTACAGGTACCGTTCATTTTTGAGCTTTGAAGACGATTGGCCCAACCGTTTAGGCTGCAGTCCAAAATACATCTGTACAGACAGACAGAATTTTGCCAGTAACTCAAATATGTTTCTCTATCATCGTTATGTCATGTTTGATTGTTATCTCTACATTTTTAATCTGCACGAATGCATAACTTGTATTATACTAGCTATGATCGCAAGTAAAAAGATGCATAGAAAACGCCGTAAACTATCGAGCCATTTTTTCCTGAATATTTCACTCAAGCCGAAAATAAGAACATTTTTAATGAATTTCAAGCTGGGTTCAGGAGAAATTATCCTACGCTAGGGGGGAAGTCATTGACTTCGACGATATCGTCGAATCAGTAGGAAGAGGAGTCCAGTTTTGGCACAATGAGGATTCCAGGTCTCTTTTTTGCAGATGACATAGTTTTTCTATCTGAAACTGTTCCAGCGTCTGGATAACTACTGTCAACTATGGAATTTGAGTGTCAATTTAGAAAATTGAAAAATGATGATCTTTAGACAAGGGGAAGGAAGATATTGTCGCAATAAAAGAATATTTAGTTCAACGTCATCATCAATATTGCTTTACGGAGCCCAAGTTTTTTGGTTAATGCCAAATCGAAGATGCTGAAAGATTCCTGAAATATTTTCTAAACTAGTTTTTTTCGCTTACCAGCTTTTAGACCAATTTATATGTAACATCATTGTGTGTGTGTGTGTGTTCCTGGATACCCTTAAGCTACATTTTGAGTATATTTTAAAAGTTTTAGAAATGGATGAAGGCAGGCTTCCTAAGCAAGTACTTAGAAAAATTATGTCAAGAAGAGGAAACCTTGAAAGAAAGTGGGAAGAACTGGGAATCGGGCTGGGGGAACGGTGCAGATACAATCCGATACAAACCTGACTGATTTACGCAACGTATTTACAAGAATTGTGGATAAAATGAGCCAGTCTTGTTATGAAGGATTCAAGGCGGAAACAGAATCTTCACATTATAGGACTATTTATAGTAAACTCAACAATGAACTATATCGCACATCGTCCTGATCTACAAATTTTATTCGGCATTTGTAACCTGAAGGAAAGAGAGGATAAACACCATTTTATCGCCAGAAAAAAATAAATTTACTGGCACAACAGCTCCTTAAGGAGCCAAGGCCTAGTGACTTATACTCTCAACCATTCCTATGTTGCGTGTTGTTAATCTGCAGGAATAGAATGGACCTACAGTTTAACGCCGAGTCCGAACGGCTACATGAGATGCATTTTTCGAGAAAAAAATGTTTACTCTTTTTGTCAGTTCCTCGCAAGTACCCCGGAAAAGAAGGAGGCTATGAACGGGACTCGAACCCAGGCTCTTCGCTTAGCAGTCCGACACACTAACCACTTAACCACGGGGCACTACTTTTATCGACAGATGTCCCATATTAAATGAGTTCCGAGTCGAACAAGCGTTTTGAGTCCTTTGTCTTTATTACAGTCCTTAACTTTCTGCTAAAGCGTAAGGTAACGGACTAGAAAGTTAATCAATAACTCTCTGCTGACGATGGAGCCCTCATAATTGGAGATCCTTCATCCTTGCAAATGAGCACTTGATGCATGGGTAGAAGTTCTGGAAGAAAATGGATTACGTATTAGCCCGAAAGAGGCTATGCCGCCATTTTCTGATCCATATCGCTCTATTGGGGACATTTGTTTGAATGGAACTGTTTTCCCAAATGCGAAACGGCCTTATTCGTCCCTTGAAATCGTCTATCTACACCTAATATATCCTTTATTTCGGGATTATTTTTGTTTTCATTGTAGATATATATAATTATTCCCAACACCTTCAGTCATCTAAGAAAACTTTAAAATTTTAAGACTTCATGATCATCATGGTTATTATCAAGAAAGAATGTCACTTTTACGTATCAAGGTCAAACGCATTGTCCTAAATTACAAATCCGTCATCGGATTCAGTAAATTTGCATTATTTATTAATTTCTAGAATTTTCAGTCATCACTGATGGTTTTAAAATTCAATTCACTTTTCCATTGAAGTCATAAAAATGTACTAAAAAACAAAACAATACTAAAATGAATAACGACCGTTCTTCCTTATATCCGAAAGTATCTATCTATCTATCTATACACATCTACATCACACATCTTCGTAGAAAGCAAATCAATAAAAAAAAACTGTGACCGAACCATCCCTGAAAAAAAAAACAATTAAACTGCACCAACGATTTATGTCCACGCTATATAGAGCCACATAAAAAAAAGTTAGGGCCCATTGTTTTGATTGGGTCAACCCATCGACGACACATTATTATCCAAAATGATTCGTTTGACCATGATGGCCATGAACTCTGGAACTGACGACACTAAACCGTAAAATGTCATCATAAGACCCAAAGTCATTTTCCCTGATCTGGACAATTCCATGCACGCGAAGTCACAACACAAAAACCCTGTGCACAAGAAACAAGAGTCTTAAATTTTTATTACAAAGACGGACGACAGAATTCTGGATCTGGTGTGGGTATAATCTTATCTCAAGAATTCTTCAATTAGTTTCAGCTAGAGACACACAGTAAAACTAATATGAGAAAGAAAATCCTTTCATTAGCAGCATTCCTGGTAGCAATTTCGGGAAGAGGACATACCCAACGAGATGAAACAAAAAATACCAGCTATTCAGTGAACTCCAATTTGGCGTTGACCCAATTATCCTCGTAAGCACATTCCATGCAATAAGTGTCCTGGGTGCCTTATCATCGCTTAACTTTTGGTCACAATTTGCAATAGGAGATGGGTAAGTGGAAAGTGGGATGGCTTATAGTATTGTGCGAAGATAATGCAGGATGCTCCAGTTGGCAGCAATTAAGATGATTCGGTAGCCCTTAAGAGAGCGTGTTGTTGTATAATCTTGGACATGTCCTGCAAACTCATTTGTTTGCTATTCCAACGAAATGTTGGATACAAAAAGGGCAAATTCGCAAATCGGATTATCCTTTTCCAGTATCTTTTCTTGGTGTTTTCGCTGGCACCGTAAAACGTAATCCTACCATTCGGGCGGTGGGGTATTCATCATGACGACCCAGTTGCCGTTTAGTTTTCTTTGCATTTTCAATCCAATAGTCTGTGGAGTGTTTCCGATGCAGTGACAGTATTACAGTAATCGAATTTCAGAAGCTATAGGATTTTTCTCAGTGGGTTCCGTACGAATAAAACACAACTGTGCAACATAAGTGTTCGTGGCTTTGAGTCCTTAGCACGTGAAAAACGTTTGGTTTTTTAAAGTCTGTGGTGGGATCTTGAATTCTTTAAGTTACCTGCTGGATGAAGATATAAATTGAATTTTTCAAGAGACAAAATACAGTTGTAACATCGGAAACAGTATTGCGGATTGTGGATCATGGCTTCATCTTTCATATTGCGGTATGGTTGTCTTGTTTTTATTGCTTCCATCATAAGGACATATAAAGGGTCCGCCATCTAACGTTTTTTTTTCAACTAGTGCTTATTTCGTGAATGGTAACACTTAGCTCATGTCTGATTTGACAGATAATTAGTTTTATCCTTCCGCTCAACGAATATGGTTGTGTATATGCTTGAACATGCCACACAGCTGAAGCTACACTCGATGTTTTGCGCCCTGTTTTTGAAGATCGCATTATCAGCCGCAGAGCTGATGTCGTTTGGCCACCTCGGAGCTGCGATTTGACAACGTTGGACTATTATTTGTGGGGTGCTGTAAGAGATGAGTACTACGCCAACAAGCCAGAGACAATTGACGCTTTAAAGACGATATTCGTGAAGCCATTGGTGAAATACAGCTGCACACATTCGATAATGTGCTTAAAAATTGGACCGATCGTGTAGGCTACTGCATGACCAGCCGAGGCAGCCATTTGAATGAAATTATTTTCCATTATTAATCGGAAGGATTTTACTTTCAAATAAAAAAAAAATTTGAGAAAATATTCAGTTATTTTTTTTTTTTATAGCATTTTCAAAAAAAAAATTGGTGGACCCGTTATATAAGAAGAAAATTTTTACGGAATTGCTTAAACTGATTGCATTTAGGATCGGAAATGGCATTACAGAAACCTTTAATTTAAACGTTGTTGCATTAATAAACAGTCATGTTTCCAGCGGTGCAACTCGCTATCCGAACAACCAACCTTTCCTACGAGGCCTATATACCCCCACAGACATAGGCTGAAAAAACGCCTCAAAGGATTCTGCAGAGAGAACTAACTACAGTTACTATTTGCTACCAAACTGTCAGAAGTAATCTAGATTTTTTGAACATAATGTTTAACAACTCAATCCAAGACAGCGGCAACATTTAGTTCCTGAATAGTCTACAAAAAATCAAACCTGGGCCTGGGAACCAACGCCTTCAGGGAACTAAACAGAATAACTATGGAAAAAACTGGCTCCAATACTCGAATGAATTGGTAGAAACAATGAAGGGGGCAATATAAACACAGCTTATTCAAAAAAAAAAATTCCACCTAAGACCACCTGCCCAAAGAGTGTTCATCGATGCATTTTAAACATCAATCCAACGGATTCAGCAGCCAAACCGGAAAAAAGTCGAATTCGATGATGCTTAGTGGTCAGGCGAACCAGCTGACCACCTCATATGAAATTGCCAACATAATTCACAATACCAAACCTAAAAAATCTTCTTTTGGACCAGATGGAGTCCCTAAGTATATCCTCAAAAGACTCCCACAGATATAAGCCATGTTGCTGCAACAGTTACTTCCAATAGAAGTGGAAAACTGCAAGAAGTTCTAGCGATTCCCAAAAAAAGCAGTCTCATCTCAAACTATAGGCCGATATCACTCGTCAGCAACTTCAGCAAGATACTGGAAGAACTGTTATTTTGGAAACTAAAACGCTTCTGCTTCGAAATAAACATAATCCCAGGCATGCAATTCGGATTTCGGGAAAATATTCGACGTTGTATCAACCTTTAAAACTTAAAAATGACATCAATGTGGCCATCGAGTTACCGTCGGATGATTTCTGGACTTCGAGAAAGCACTTGAGAGTGTATGGATTAATTAGCTCCAACAGGCTTCCTTGCACTAATTTCTTTGTTTGCTTTAGTTTCTTCCAGAAACTTATTCGTGCAAACGAAGAATTGTAAATCAACAGTGAAAAGCATCAAAGCTGGAGTCGCCCAAGGGTCAATACTTGGACCGTTTCTTTACAATGACGTCAGGCCTTTCCTTCCTAGAAGATCACCTACAGCTCATCAATGTCTGCAGCCTTAGCTCCGAGAAATATTGAAGCTCACTTCGGAAAACTCTTTCGCTTCTATCAAAAATGGGACATCAAAACCAATTCGGCAAAGTTTAAAGAATCATCCGGCTTTTGTCTTATGTGAGTTGGATCACTTCGCTGTCAAGCTTATAGTAGTACTGTTCAGTTAATTGCCCGAAAAAGCTTTTGTTTCTCATTCAAATTAGTCGAACCTTCCCAAATCGTGCTCCATTTTCTCACATTTCATTATTGTGCCACGTCAGCGTCTCATAATTTATCCAAGAAAATCAAATCAGATGACATTTTTCTTTTGTTGTGATCCGATTGCTAACAATTTAAGGTTATTCACCAAAAGGGAAACCTCACGACCGACAATGACTATGGCGATGAGTTCACGGCAATCCCTTATCCAAAGCCCAACCGAACCAACGCACCACATAGCTACTTGCAACCACAATAGACCGCCAATAAATAATCGAAGGTGAAAACGTTCCATGAGACACCACTTTCCACTTGCGGATACAAAGAAAAACGAAAACCGTCGTCGTCGATAACAATCCACCAAATCGAAACCGACGAATCATCGATTTTCTTTTTTCCACGATGAATAGTCGTCGTCCTATTCTGCAAGTTGGTAATAATAACAATAATAATCGATCGTTGATATCCATAAATATTTATTTTCCAGCAGTGCCGCCGTCGTCGGTCGCTTCTTCCATAATGGTGGTTGGCTAGGAAGAGAGGAACCATCATGGAGATGCCTATATTTACCAGTCGCGTTCTTCGGATGGCCAAACAGTGTGAATCTATACCTCAGGGTCGTTTGGGGTTGCATCCTTCACAGATTGTTTCTGCGTGCTGCTCCTATTGTGTGTGGTGGCTTGACTTTGGCCTTTTCACAGGTTTGTACGAGCCCAGTGGTTGGTGGCAGCAATGGCCAGGCCGGCGGCGCACGGCATTACACGCGTGATTAATATCAATTGCATATCTAACGTCTAGGAATAAATATCTATTTATGTGCTCGCAGAAGGTCTGGCATGACTTCTTGGTGCACATTCCATGCCAAGTGAGCATCGCGATTGAACTCAGCCGAAATATTTAGGAGGTGCACCCAAAAGCAGAAGCGACCACAATGAAAGAAGTGCTCCTTATGTACACAATGGAATAGTGATATTCGTGCAGTGAGGACGATGACGGTTGGACTTGGAGTTGCATCCACCAACAGCGGATCCACCAAGAACGGATTTTCCTTAAGTATAATTCGTTTTTTGCTCTTAGGGTTTGTGTTACAATTCTTTAACCCGGCAATGACTCTGCTGGAGATGGTGGAGGAGAGGAAGCTAACAAATAATGCAAAACAGTTTGTTTTCGAAGCGGGATAGCAAACAGGATGAAAGGGAGATTAGGTGGGAACATAATTCAAGTGGGATAAGGAGTGAAATTTAGTGTGTTCACGGGGGAGACTTCAAAATGGTGTAAGCAAATGGATTTTTTGTGTTAGAATTACCAGCAAATCTATCAATTAGAATGAACAGCTATTGTCTTAAACAAGGAGTTAAGTTCTTATTTGGTTAGTGGTCTAGGTTTGTTCAGGGTTTCAAAATACTTATCTTAATGTCTTGAACAAGACCATTTTCGGTGAACTATTCAATAGGTAAAGGGACATGATTGCCAGCTATTCACATATTTGGGAAAAATCAATCGAATA
Source organism: Platycheirus rosarum (assembly GCA_963971375.1). Classification (NCBI taxonomy): domain Eukaryota; kingdom Metazoa; phylum Arthropoda; class Insecta; order Diptera; family Syrphidae; genus Platycheirus; species Platycheirus rosarum. Next base: position 300,074,323 of record OZ020507.1, on the reverse strand, counting down.
ACACAATCAAACATGACCTTAAGATGATAGAGAATACGATAGAAAAATTACCAGAAATTTGATCCTTTTTGGTGTTTGTTCCCTCTTTGCATTGTATTTTTCCTTTTTAATTTGTACGCTCAGTTTACTAGAGACACTGTAGGTTTTATTATTTTGAGCACATTAAATCATTCATTATATTGACGTTCATTTTACTATCCACCCTAAAATAAGTAACAATTGTATGTGCATAAGAGAATCCTTAAACCGATCGTCAATTAATACTCTTTTCTCTTTCTCTTTATGCACCACATAATGTTTAGTTGATTATCAGACGCCGAACGAATTAGTTGTGTTCTTATTTCGCTGTCACCAAAAAACAGGTTTTGCCCCTGACTACACTATCTTTTATGTTTTGTAAAAACAACTGCTGAGGAGTTAGTCTGGATGAACAGTGGCTTCGTTTAAAAACGCAAATTCAACAAATTTGAAAAGGAGTCTTCCTCATGTTTTCCCTCAAAATTGTCCATGAAGCAGGCGTTATTTTGAGGTTTTCCACCAACCTTAACCCTAAGTGTCATCATTATTAAAGATAAATGGATACAAGAAACAAAAGCACTTTGTTGAATGACCTCTCGTGTAGCCAACGGTACAAAATCCACCAATCTCTCACAAAACACGATCCATTGGACAGATAGAACTTCCTAGCAAAGGATCACCTGTCATCCGTTTAAAACAAATATGAAATCTCTCAAATCGGACATCTCTCCGTTGGGCTTCCTCCGTTAGTCGACATTAAACAACAACCAACTGAGCGGAGCTGTCTTACAGCAACTGGCCACTTCGTATCTCACAGATAAGCGCTGATTTGCAATGCGCATTAAGATTGCCCATACCAAAACAAAAAAACACACAGAAGTTTGCCTATTTCAGCAGTCCACAAATGGAAGTAACCCATTTGCCCTTCATCGCGCATTCCTTTGCGCAGCGCTGGCTGGTTAGCTTCCTCTTCCTGTAATGAAACTGCTATACCCGCAAGTGGACGACAGTGGTCTTCATCTATCTCTCTCTTTCACTTACTCTGTGGTTATTCAGTGATATGGACTTTTCAGTTTTGGCTATCGAAATCTGCAGCGCAGAACCATATTTTAGGACGAGAACGAACCTCATCTTTTCCGCGTCCTCGCGTCCGAGTGAGCGGGATCTTTATGAGGCCATCATTCTCGCGAAACAGAGAAGAAGAATCTACAGAATCACTTAGCTGCGCGTTGGTTATCTAACATAAATTCACAGATTCGCATCCTTTTTGCGAAAGCCGCTCGCTCTGAATCATGTGAATTTATTCACCACTGCTGATTCCTTATCACAATCGCCAGCCGTATATTACCATTTTTGGGCATTTCTAAGGCTGTGTTACGAGCTCGACGAGTCTTGCCCTCCCTATATGCTATACCTTCCCTTTGGGTGGTTCTGGGAAAGGAGTATAGAGAGAAGGAGCTCGCAAGGGCTTACCTCCTGATCATCCGTTGGAGATAAGACTGAAGGAGCAGCGGACTATAGCCAGCACGAGATGAATGCAACTACGATGATGGTGGTGGCAATGATGATGGTAAGAGCTTTTGTTTACTCTTGCTATGGAAGATGACCACCACAGAGGGAGAGATTGGTTTTTAATTTTATTTTATTTTTTTGCTTTGGGGTTTCGGGATTTGGCTTATGCAGCTGAGTTGTGTAGCATCGCGCGCGCGCAATGTGTATAGGAAAGTTATTAGTTTGGCCAAATTTGGAAGCCAATAATGGGTCTTGTTGAGTGTTCTACACGTTTCAATGAATGACAAGAACTTTTATGGCAGGAATAAGAATCCTAAATTCCTTAGAGGTCATGGTTTTCTTTGGACTTGTTTGTTGACTGAGTGGCAGGCAAAGATGTAAGTTCAATCTATGGGTTAGGTTCAGACACTTTGGAGGTGTTACGTTTAAAGGCGCTCTCTTTTCAATGGAACAGAAAATTCCATAAATGAGCCTTTAATGAGCCTTCTTTAAATAAATAATTCATATTTTCTTTGACCTAAAAGATCTGCTTTCAAAACTGCCATTATGCGCTGTCTTGAGACTCCTGGTTTTGTTGCCAATCCACAACCTAATGAGATATATTCAAGTATGCACAAAAAGCGATAGTGGATCGAACAGGGCATAACGTCACTGGGACGAAGAAATCCTGCTCCGCCAGAGTATGACAGTATGTCACACGAATCACGACAACTTGTCTACCGGGCCGTGCATTGGGGAAAACAAAATCACCATTTTCCTATCGCCGGCCGCCATCGGAGGCATGCTACAGTGGATGCAGAGTATATGCAGTTACTGACTGCATACGAATGACATCGTGCCAGTTCATAACTTCATTAGCGCATGTGCGCACACTCCGATGATGACGGCGAGGAGCGACGTCTCATCAGGTTCCTTTTCTGCATACAAAAAGCGATTGTTGTTGCTCCACTTTTGGCCATTTCTGGGATCTTGATTTGTTGGTATCTTTTACTTGTATCTGGCTCTTTTGCATATGCCATGAGTAGAATTTTTGGTGACCGATCTATTTATGGGTGCTGTGGTCTTGAAAAATTTTTTTCTCAAGAACTGTACTCAGTTTAAGGACTAAGGTTTATCCAGAAGAAACAAAAAAAAACTTTTTTCGATGGGTTAAGTAATAGAAAAAAAATGGTATTTAAATCTTCACTTCAAGGGTTACTTTAAGCATTTATTCTTAAAATCAGATCTAAGATTTTTTTATTATTTATTATTAATTTCAGATCTATCTGTATCTAGTGTATTGTTTGAATAGCTAGAGCAAAATTGCCAGGGGCAGTCCTTTAAACTTTTATCACTAACAAATCTAGTAGGCAGTTGCTTTCCAACGAAGACATCGCTCATAAGACAGTTTGTCATTTTAATGGATTTTTGTAATTTTTATTATTTTTATGTTTGAGTGAAAATCGATTTTTTTCTTTAAAAAAGACAATTTTGGTTCTGAAAAGAATTATATAATAAAAAAAAGCTAAAATATTTTTGATTTGACGCGATGATTTTTTTTTTTTTTTTTTTTTTTTTTTTATATAATCTACACGCACTCAAGGGGTTGTTACTACCCTTATCATGTATTAACACAGTGCTAGCGTTTAGGAAAATTGGATAGAAGATGAAAGGAGGTACCGATGCACATTGGTTTTGAACGTTTGTAAATCGTAATGGAAGGGAAAAATCGAGCCGGGTAAAGCATTCCACATTCGTGTAGTGCGGCTAAAGAATGAGTGTATATACTTAACAGTGCGTCCGAAATTAGGCTCAAGGGTAAATTTATGAGCATTCCTAGCGGTACGAGAATTACGGGGAAAACTTTTAAGGGGAGGAATGCAACTGGCTATTTCGCTGGAGCATTGTTTATAGAAGAATCGATGGAATAAGGAGAGACAGGAAACATTTCGACGATGTTCTAGTGAATCAAATGTTTCTGTTATATCCTTATTCCCTATCATTTTCAATGCATTTTTCTGGATTCTATCCAGGAAACGCAAGTGAGTAACAGGGGCACCTGACCAAATATGAGAATTGTACTCAAGCTTCGGGCGAATGTACGCTTTATAAACAGTAGCCAGACCTAAATATTTCGCAAGCATTTTTGGCGATGTCATATATGTGTTCATTCCACATAAGGTGGTTTGTAATACACATTCCTAGAACGCAAAGCTGTTCAGTTTCCTCGATGCAAGTACCACTCATGGATAGGTAGGTTATGCTTTAACGACAGCAGGCAGCATTGAGTTTTTGAAGCATTAAATTCCACACGATTAACATTTCCCCATTGAACAATGCTGGCCAGAACAGAATTTAATGAACTTATCATACGTTGCCGTTGCAGTTCCACATCCGAAGAACAGGGAAGTGAATGTGGAAACGAGTATGAGAAGCTGAGGGTACTGTCATCAGCAAAAAATTTAATGGATTAGAAGTCTTAGACAAGAGATCATTGATAAAAATAAGGAAGAGTGTCGGAGACAGAACGGAGCCTTGGGGCACACCACCATTTATTTTGTGACTATCAGACAGGAAGCCATCCAAAAGAACGCGAATTGAACTTTCCGAAAGGTAATTTCTAATCCATCGAATGAGTGGTTCACCGTTTGCAAATGCACGCATTTTCGATAAAAGAGCTTGATGCCAAACTCTATCAAATGCTTTTCGTTTCTCCAAAACGGTGTTAAGATTGATTCCACTGTGTGAGATACACCATCATATCACCAGTGGACCTATTGCTACGAAAACCGTATTGGCGGTCATTTAGAAGTTTCCGTGTCTCAAAATATTTCTTAATCTGATAGTTTAACAGCGCTTCCATGACCTTGGAAAGAAGGGATGTAAGGAAGGGATGTTGGTCGGTGGTCAAAGGGAGATGAAGAAATACGCCTTTTTTAGGTATTGGCCGGACAAATGCAGTTTTCCATCCTCTTGGCCTGTTGAATACGACAGATGGAAAAGCTTACACAGTGATTTTGCCGCGTGGAAGCACACCTTTTCAGAACTATAGAGGAAATACTATTCGTGCCAGCGGATTTGTGAATATCAAGATCTTTAAGAACTCTTGCAACTGAACTGTCCCATAAAACCATTTACGTTATCAAGTACAGGAGGGCCATACCACACTGAGGCAACGTTGAATTAGCTGCAAATAATGTTGCAAATAAATCAGCTTTCGCTTGGGAGTTGACCACAGAATTTTCATTATGGCCAAGCGTTGTAGCCGAAGACGAATTGGAGTTATATATGTTTTTTACGAAGGACCAAACATTTTTGTATTTCCTTTTCGGACATGTTAATATTTTTTGCCTTAAATTTTGTTTGTGTACAAATGTTGTTCTTTGAATAAGAGCATTGCAGGTCTTTCTGGTTTGTTTAAACTTCTTCCGATTTTCCTTAGAAGGGTTGGCTTTAAAATATCGGAAACTTACTTCTCTCATTCTGATAGCCTCTTTACAGTTTGAGTCAAACCAAGAATTTACTTTTGGTTTGATAGTTTTTAGCCTATTTGGAATAAATTTTCTAATACCAAGTAGAATAATATTTATAATCATATCGGCACTACAATCTACGTCACTACCGAGGAAGCATAGTGACCAATTGTTCGTGATTCTCATCGCTTAACACACAGAAAATAAAAATATTTAAATTTTTATATCATACTAGCTTCTACCCGCGACTTCGTCTGCTTAGACTTCAGATAAAATTATTTGTATTTTTTAAATCAAAACTCACCAAAGATTTCTCCTGCAGAAACGGTGCATTTTTTGGGAACAAATGTAGCCTGTGTATAGTAGGTACAATGAATCCTGTTAGACTTCTTGTTGAAATTAAACGCGGATCGTTTAGTTATTTAAAGATTTTATTTAAGTAGCGCAAGGAAAAAATACACGTCTGAACTAAGTCAAAGAGGAAACCGAACAGAAAAAGAAGTGACAGATGAAGAGGAATAGAGTATGAGTATGAGAGTTGCCAGAAAGGTAAATACAAAAGGTATTACCATGTAGATATGGAATTTCCAATACTTCTGTCTACCAAACTTCACAAATTCATGCAGCCGTTAAGGCATATAAGCATGTCAAACAAACCTCCAGTAATGTAGTATTTAATATTTAAGCCTCTCCCACAGGAACCGTGGGATTTTCTGGATAAAAAAGCTTATGTTTCATCGAAATCCGTTAAGCCGCTGAGGCAATGGAAACAGAAAAATTCAGAAATGTTTCTGAAAGCGTCCACACGAAAAGAAAACATTTCAGAAACATTTCACCCGGAGAATCTTTCTCTCGAAACAGCCTAAAGTGTCCTCATCCGCTTTTGGCAGCGTCCATGCGTCTGCACCATAGAGCAGGACTGGGAAGATGAGCGTCTTATAAAGGGACAGTTTAGTTGCCCGAGAGAGGGCTTTGCTACTCAATTGCCTTCTAAGCCCGAATAAGCAGCGATTGGCAAGAGTTATTCTTCGTTTAATTTCAGCGTTGGTGTTAGAGTTCTGCACTATTCTTTCAAGTATGATGTTGAAAAAGTCGCATGACAGCGCATCGCCTTGTCTAAATCCTTTTTTGACTTCAAAGGTGTCGGTGAGGTCTTTACCGACCTTGACGGAACAGCGTGCGTTTTCCATCGTCGGCAGGGTTGTTAAAACTGCATATTGCTCTATATAACTCGTCTCTATAAATGCTGTCGCACGCGGCTTTGAAATCGATGAAAAGGTGGTGGGTATCGATTTTAAGTTGTTGAGTTTTTTCCAAGATCTGCCGTAATGTGAAAATTTGATCGATAGTGGACTTTCCTGGCCTAAAACCGCACGGATATGGACCTATCAGGTTGTTGACGAATGGCTTTAGGCGTTCACACAATACAGCAGAAAAGATCTTGTAGGCGATGTTGAGGAGGCTGATACCCCTATAGTTGGTGCAGCTCAGAGGGTCTCCTTTTTTAATGATCGGGCAAATTATGCTGAGATTCCATTCATCGGGCATGCTTTCTTCTAACCATATCTTGCTTATGAGTTGGTGCATACTTATAGCCAAGTCATCGCCTGCAGCTTTGAAGAGCTCGGCAGCTAGGCCATCGGCTCCGGCGGCTTTTTTGCTCTTAAGTTTAGATATAGCTCGCTTTATTTCATCCAGATGTGGTGGTCGGAATATTTAGTCTACTCCGCCCAGATAAAGTGGACCGAAATATTTCCCTTAAATCTTAACCAAGCAAGATGGATTTTTTTCTTATTTTTCTCAGTACGGATATAACCTTCTCCACACCCTGTATAACCGCTTGACGGATTTTTGTTAAATGATGTGTGTGTGCTATTTGTTAATCGTGACTATTCTTTGCATAGTCTAGTGGCACTGTTAGAAATGTACCAAATTAAAAAAAATTAAAAAATTTTTCAAAACAACGAATATTTCAAATTGATATCTATACAATGATTTAAAAAAAAAATCTAGAACAATAATTTTACCAAATAAAAGATTAATTTTTATTCTGTATTTATTTATATCTTCCTTAAAAAATTCCATCGTAATTCTCGCAGTTTACTTTTGAATCGGCCGTATCGTTTGAGACCGACATTATTCCTTTTGCCGCTGATTTGTTGTGTTTGGATTTTTTCAATTTATTTAATTATTCAATTACAAAAACAAATACTCTTAAAAAAATCCAAATAACGAAATGTTACCAACATTCTCACATTTTTTTATATTTCTACCTTCTTAGTAATACCAACAATATGCCCACACTTATTTTCGGGATAAATAGTAAGAATGAACATCTTATACATATTAAGCAGCGCCACACGAATGTAAGTGCTTTATCAATAGCCGTGTTTTATTTGGAAGTCTATCCGTAGCGAAGCAAGATCTTACACACACTACAAATACAACAACCAGCTGCCGAAAAAAGTATTTGTTCATGTTGCATGTTCGACACAACAAGATTTCATTCACAATAGACATGATATAAGACTTGTATCATGCTACAGATACTATATATCCATAGATGTTGCACGCAGAGCAAAATAAAATTACCAAATTTTCAAACGCCTGGGAATGATCGTTTTATGCTGCATTGTTTGAGAAGGTTGAAAGGCTGCACTTGTGTTTGTTGGAATCTTTAGATACAAATTTATTTGTTGGGATACGAATGCTATCTTCGTGCTCGATCCTCTTTTTGGTTGTATCGTGTGTGTAAATATTTTTAAACTCACTGGTCGACGGTTTTTTTATGAATGATAGATTTATGCTGCATTGTTTGAGAAGGTTGCAAGGTTGCACTAGGACATAAGACAACAGGCTGCTGCCTATGTGTTTTTTTTTTTTGGAAAGCTGCTCATAGCTTTCCCAAAAAAACACGGGTAGTTGCAATCTTTAGTAGCGAAATTGCCAATTAAATTTATGGTCAATGTACTTCTTTTAGGTTGTGTTGTTGTCTAGGCAAACAAATTTATACCAAAAACTTTGGTGTTCTGGAAAAATTCCACTTGTTTGAAAAAACCTAACTTTTTCTACATTTTTCTACAAATCATAAATTTGTTGATTCATTTTGAACATAATCTTCACAATGGCACTCTGACGTCGTAATGACGTATATATTTATCCTAAAGTCATGTCGTGTGATCGCCATCCTGCAATGCTGCCATCGCACTGACGTCTAGAATAACAAGCACGATGACAGTAGTTTTTTTAAACGATAAGTTGTGTGAAAGTGGTCAAGTTGTGTGATCGTCATTGCATATCATCGCGATGACATCGAATGACAAATCACGATGACAAACAATGACTGATTTATCAGAATTTGCTCTACATGGTTATAGCTTGGTGCCACTTCTTTTTTCACATCATGGTCTCGTGGTCTATGTTAGGAATGATATTGCTTGCCAGAGCCTTCCCCAATATGGGCAATGTTCTAACACGGACTTTAACTTCTTGTGGCTCAAATTCACTGTCCGCAAGCATGTCATTCATTATTGTTTTATTTACAGGAGTCCAAATCTCGACAGCAATTCGACTTGTAACGAGTTTGATGCACTGTCTGATTCCATCTCGAAAATTGTTTCCCTTTGTCCTCGCACTGAAATCGTTATTGCGGGCGATTTCAATGTACACAATTCCAATTGGCTCCCCTTTTCTGGTCAGACAAAACCCGAAGGAAGGTATGTCGAGCTCCTTGCCGGGTTACATCACCTTACCCAACTGATCGATGTGCCAATGCGTATCCATACTCTTGACTTGTTTTTTACTTCTCACCCTGATAAATATACCATTAGTGTAACTTCTCCATTTGGCACTTCAGACCATTTTGTCATTTCAGCTAATTTCTCATCCTCCACCCATCCCGTTAAAGAAAAACTTCCCACCAGGACCGTTTGGCAATACGAGAAAACCAACTGGGACGGCCTGAATATTTTTTTCCGAAACTTTAACTGTTCACTATGTTTCCTCGATAGTGACATTGATGCCAGTGCTGAAATGATCGCAAAGGAGATGACCCATTTTTGTATGGAGCCTGGGCCCAGGGCGTACACCTATGAGACTAGTATCAAATGAAAGCTTGTATTCAGTTCTATCTATCTGCAAAATATTTTTGAATTTGGCCTTGGGGATTTCGAGATATTTGAGCTTGAAGTTGAACATAGGAAATGGGAAAAATCGGAGTTTTTTTGCAAATAATTACGTATTTTTCCGAAAATATCGCGCATAGGATAATGATTCGGGTATCAAATGAAAGATAGTTAGAATATCTTTAATCCTATGTAAGAAACATTTTTCAAGATATCTTATATTTCGAAAAAATCAACCATAAACTTAAAAAAAAAAACATTTTTGAATGACATTCGGCAGCCAATATCTCGAAAAAACCAGTGATGACCTATACTTTTTTTCAAACCACTGTAACTGTCAGTTAATAACCTTTAATTTGATGTATAATATAGTAACAAAGCATCATACAAAGCTTGATTTTAATCACAAAAACACAAAAAAACATGGTAAAACTTGGTTCTGGGCAGACATGGGGTGTGCTCATATTCGTAATGGAGTGTACACAAAAGCAAATACGAAAAATCTGACTTTTTTGCAAATAAATACGTTTATTTCGAAAAGTATAGCACGTAAAATGATGATTGAGGTATCATATGAAAGATCTTGAAAATATCTTTCATTTCTCGTGAAAATCTTTTTTTCAAAATACCTTGTATTAAGAATAGAATAAACTAGAACTTGTTTGAAAAAAACTTTTCGATTGACTTTGACAGCCAATATCTTAAAGAAACCAGTGATAACCTATACTTTTTTTTGCACCATTGCAATCCTTAATCGCTTACCTTTAATTTCATATACAATTTAACTATCATTCTATTCTATAAAAAAAATTAAAACAAAACAAATGTTCCACAGTAATTGCATTTTTTTCTGTTATTATTTTTTTGCAATGTTTTTTTTTTTTTTCTTTTGTCTGTTACTTCTAATCCACTTAACTGTTTTGCTGGCGACTCTATCCTTAGATAATTCACGTCCTTTGCCTTCGGAAGTGCAATTGCAGCGGTACCGTATGTCAAGCTCATACACCCTAAACTCGAGTATAACTCACACCTCTGGGAATGTGCTTCACAAACATTGCTTCACCTACTTGATAGAATACAAAATCGAGCGTTAAGATTGATAGGAAATAGAACTGCCGCTGAAACAATTGCCCCTCTCGAACACCGACGCAATGTTTCATGTCTTTCCTTATTTTATCGTTTCTTTTACAAAAAATGTTCACTCGAAGTAGCCAGTTGCATTCTTCCTCTTAAAAGTTTCTCCCGTAATACTCGCCTCGCAAGGAATGCCCATCAGTTCACCCTTGAGCCCAATTTCGGACGTACCGTGAAATATAGGGATTCTTTTTTTAGCCGAACAACACGAATTTCGAATATTTTACCAGGCGAGATTTTCCCTTCCCATTTTGATCTGCAAACATTCAAAACCAATGTTAATCGACACCTCCTATCTCTCCCCTTCCTGTGTTCCGAATGCCCGCGAAGTGTGTTACATTAAAAGTGAAACAAGTAGTTACTTGTTCGCGCGTTAATTATATAAAAAAAAAAAAAAAAATACGACAGACTTTCGTCATTCCTTTGAAAGTCACTGAAGCTAGCGATGACAATCCACTGAAGGTGCAATGACCTATTTTCCTTGTGACGTCAGAGTGTCATTTCGATGACCCATTTTGACGACTGTGTAATCCTAACTTATTGATGCCCGCAACGTGTAAATCATAATTATTTTAAACTTTTTAGATTTATATAATTAAAATAAAAAACATACTTACTTCTTTTGAAACTCTGTCATGTTGTAATGTTACCAATACAAAGAAAACATTTTTTTTTTAATTCTTATGATGTTTTTATTTTAAGATCATGATAAAATTGTTTTGAAGTTTTGTTTAAATTTTTAGATTTCATCTTTTTTTCTTACTGATTTACCTTAAAGAAGTTCTAAGTCTGTTTTTTTACAGAGTTTACATTGCAAGTTGTAGTTTAACTATATAATTTTATTAGACTATCAGAATATTAAACTTAAATAAATAATCTTTGGCATTTGTTTTATATAGAACTTTAAGACTTACAAACTAAAGAGGAATGCAATTCTGAGTTTAACAATATTTTATTTATTTATATATTTTATATTCTTATAGACTAAAAGCAGGATTTTAATTGTATTTTATTTTTTAATGCCTATAAGAGTTTTATTTACAAAATAATTTACATATTTTTTTTTTATTTACAAACAAATTTATTATTTTTTTTTCTAAGCCAGGCTTTTAATTTTGTATCTACAGCTAAAAAGCTTATAAGAATCAGTGATTTATGATATGAAAAATTGTTTGAAAAAGAAAAAAAAAACTAAACATTTTCTTGATTATTTAAAAAGGGATGACACACATACATACAACAATGATGGATTCCTTTGACAAATAACTTACAAAAGCCGATAACGAACTTCAGCCCCCAAGTGGGTAAAATAGGAATATATTGGTGCAACAACATACAAAGGAAGTCAACCGCAGTCGCCGCTTGTCCAACCCCAGCATCATATTCACTCCGACACCACCGGCATTCACCCTCAATAGTCACTCTAATTGAGGTGTCATATTTTTTTGTCCATCTATTTCGGAAACATGATGCACACGAGTCCTCGAAACGGATGGATGCCTTTGTCTTCTTTTCATATGCCAACAACCACATCCCGTATCTTTATTTAGGTCATTCGAACCGCAGTAGCTTCCGGGGTGGCAAGGACAAGCCGAGTGCAAAAAGTTGCAAGAACCGTTCCGCCGGTGGTGGACGGATGGATGGATGGATGGATGGACGAATACATGGCATAGAGGAAAGTTGCTTTGCCGTTTGGATGACTGCACTGCATGTGGCTTCAGCCCCTAGAGGAATGGTTGTCGTTGGAAGACGGAAACATGGTTTCAGCTGGGAACAACCAGGGTTGCAACGTTTGGCCAATTGCACGTATCTGTGGGGGCCATGCTGTTGTTGCTGTGGTGTTGCAGGTGATTTGGATGTTGTGTCAGTTCCTGATGCTGATGGTGATGGTGGTGATGCTGTTGCTGATGATGATGTGGGACATGAGGGTAATGATTATGATTATGACGATTGTGCTGCTGTTGATACAGTTGCGACTCCTGGGGCTGTAACGTGGCTGGTTGTTGAAGTTGCTGCTGCTGAATTGGCTGCTGTTGACCATTCAATCCTCTAATACTGTCTGCAGGATGTGCGGTGTATATGTTACTCCGACGTAGATGGTTGTTGTTGTTAGGGCGTTTGTTCCTTGACCACCATTGAACATGAGTTTCTATAAAAATGTAGGGTTCGGTTTGTTTTTTTTTTTGTTACTATTTATATATTTTTGTATTTTTTTTTTAATGTGCGTTGTGGCTTTTTGCAAGAAGAGGAATGATTTTTATTCATGTTTTCCTCGTTGGAGGTGGTGGTGGTGGTAGAGGTCGTGTGGTAATATGATTGGTAGTAGAGATACAAGTAGTAGTAGAAGCAGAGGTGATATTATGATTCGGATTATGATTATAGTAGATGGGAAGCCGATAAATTGATGGAAGTGGAGGATGTTGTTGGGGTTTCGTGCACTTACCGTTTCGATTGTTCGATGATTTTTTTCTGCAAGAAGAAAAGAAAAAAATGGTTTTGTAACTATTTTCATAAGAAAAAAATTATTTAATGAATAATATAACAGTCGATTCTCTGTTTGCCGAAAAATATTATGTGGAAGTAAGGAAATTTTAAGAAAATTCGCCTCACCTCTTGCATCTAACGACTGTGATCATGATTATTGCACCTAGTATTGCTGATAATATTGAGACTATGATAAGCGTAAGTGGCCACCCCAGCTCGGATGCTTTCTCTGAAAATACAAAAATGCATTTATGTATATTTTAATTAAAATTATTGTATTTTAATTCAAGCCACAACAATTTGATTGACTTTCAACGATTACTTACCTATCGTTCCCTCAAAGATGAACGTACTCTTGGTTGGCATCGCCCATGAGCACAAATCACACGTAGTCAGTCCGTCTGTTATTACCGGCTCATCCATTAAAAACGGTGGTCGCGGTGGCGGCGGAACGAACCGTCCATTGAACAGGCCGTTTTCACTAGCATCGAATGGCAGAGGTGAATTAAAAAATTCAGCAGCATCTTCGAAGAATTCAAATGACGACGATGACGCCGATGAAGTCTCTTCATAATAAACAGCATTTGAACCTGATGCTAATAAATTACCCACTCCGGGTGGACTGTACGTGGCAGGTGAGTCAAATAGGTCTGGCAGGAAGTTTGGTAATATTGCTTCGGCATTTTGTTCTCCTCCTCCTCTGGCCACCCCATCAGTGGTGTTCGATGGGAAATCGGTTCTGATGCTCAACGATGTTGTATAATTGGACGGACTTGCCAATACAGTCACGAGTGATGGCATCTTTCATTAAAACTCTGATAAAGTAGTTTTGAGTTGAATTTTGAGTGGTGATGCGAGTGCAGCCTTATGTCTTCATTCTGATGATAGATTTTTGTTCTGGAAAGAAGAAAAGAATAAAAATGTCTTAAAATTGTTACAAAATAATACAGTTTTGTATTTTTTAAATATTTAGGAATATTTTTTATGGTGATCCACAAGAAAGTGTTTTAGGGCCAATACTGTTTCTTTCGATAACCATACGTTAATCTTTAGTCAGGTATTGTCGTTTTGGATTTATACAATATAAATGGAGGTAGAGTCTTAAGGGCGGTGCAGAGACGTGGGAGAGTTGTGGTGAGATCATATAGGATGAAGTTTGTTAAAGAAGAAGAAGAAATCCTGTTACAGTAAACTATAATCCAGGCATTTCTACGACTTCCCAATATCTATAAGTGACAAACTTGGCTAATTTTCAAGTAAAATATTTCTGTAATTTCAAAATGAAATACTGCCTTCTCCTTCATAAATTAAAAAAAAAAAATCAAATTTATTGACAATTATCCAATTAAGAGAAACAATTTAACAACAAAGAAACGCATTGAGTTTTCACGACAATTTACAGCCTTGTGCAACACAGCAGGGCGTGTTTGGTTGTATGTGGCAGCCATTCTATCAACTCACGTCGAGAAGGAATTCCTGATGGCAACAATTTGTAACAACCAGCTTTTGAGCTACCTTACCTACAATTAAAGTCTGGAGGTGGTAACCGCACGTTGTTGGCCTACACACAAGCTGTTGACATTTGAGTGGCGAATGATTTATGTGCGTGTGCACGCATTATGATGGTAACACACCCCAATCATATCCAATCCAAGACACCATTATGCTCACTGTCATCTAGATAAATTTAATTTTTTTTAATTATTTTTTTCCCAACATTTTATCGAAAGGGTGTCAAAGTTTTTATTGCTACTGTTAAACCAGAAGTGGTATGTGAGTTGCTAACTTGTCAATACCTTGGTACTTACATTCAGCTGTCGGCTATGTGTCAAAAAAGCAATGTCATCGCAAGTGATTGGCAGACCATATTTTCTCAAGAACCAAAAAAAAAAAAGAAGCTCGTCTAGGTCGGTCTACATCCACTCCCTAAAAAATGTACAAGAATATCAAAAAATCCGTCTAATCCGATTACAACTATACAAACCCATTGTGGGTGCGCGTGGTTCTGGCCATTCACCAAAAGTTAATCACACATTACCACACCGGCAAGTAATATGACGGCAGACAAAAAATCTCCAACAATAGAAGAGACATCCACATCACCACAACACACAAAACGTGGGGACAAAATGTCGTCAACTTTTCATAAAGGCGAATGTTAACATAGTACGAAACGGCTGATGGTTCATGACACCGCTGCTGGAAGGAAGATGATATGACAACTCAAAACACCGCATCACGGGAAGAGACGAGGAAATACAATAATTTCAAGATGACACAAACAAAAATCCAAGAATAATGTGATCCCTGCCCTTGTTCGTCCGGAATCATCGGATGGACGATGTAATTCGACTCAACTTGGGTCTTGGCTTGATGGGGCAATGGCATTTTCGTTGGCACTGTCACACAGGAAGGAAACTCTATTTTGATAATAAAAATATTATGAGCTTCAATTTTTATAAATCTGACAAGTTCGGATTAAATTCTTGTTCCTTGTACATCTTATGACGTGACATTGATATGGGTTCGGGAATATTGGGTGGAGGAGCGAGTGAGTTGAATTATTTATTCATAACAATGAAACTCGGAGTTATAAGTAGACTTCGATGGGGGTGCTAAGAAATTGTTTACTTTCGTCCCTGAGGTTTTGCGAATTTTTTTATGACTGATGGCGGATTTTTATATGTTTGGTGTTAAACTGTCAGAAATGATGCACTTAATATGGCATTAATACTTAAATACTCTGGTGGAAGCATTATTACATCGCTTATATACATATTTGTTTGATCCAAAGTTTTTAGCCATTTTTATTTTAGATGGAAATATTTTATCAGGTTTTATTATACTTACATATACATATATGATGGTTTGTTTTGGTCTTAGTCAAGGAAAATAAGACATTCACTTCGAAAAAATTCCGACAAAGCTGAATTTTGGTGAAGAGCTTCATTTTTACGCCCTAAAAATTTTTTTAAGGTACCCTAAATTTGGAGCGGAACGGGGGGGGGGGGGTAGAGAGGGGTAAACTATAGGTTATTTAAAAAAAAGTTGAAGGTACGCATTGTAGCTCATGGAATTCTACACAAAAAAGATTTGTGCACTTTTTTCGTACAGTTAATACATGACATTTATTGGCGTGACAGATCCTTAAGGAGCCAAGCGCTAGTGACTTATACTCGCAACCATTCCTACTACTACTACTATTTCGAGACAAATTTTATTATTTAGGTTTTGTCAGTTTCTCGCAAGAGAATTAACAGAATTGGAAAAATGAAGCTCTCCACCAAAATTTAACTTTGTCGGATTTTTTGTCGTAATAAGGTCAATTTTTTGACTAATTTTCCCGGACTATCTGTGCCTAGAAAAAAAATAACTGAGGTCCCGCAGTACAAAAGATGTTTGCTTTCTAACCCAAAGATAGTGGGTTCGATTCTTAGTTTGGGAAGGAATTTTTCTAACTCCTAATGCAAGCTAGGGCCTTCCATACGTTTTAAGTGAGTAAATAGTCATATAATTCTTCTCCCAATTTACAATTTTATGCTAAAGTTCCATTATGTTTAACTTAACAAGATATAGCTTTTATAATGCTGTCATAAGGCTTATTTATGGTTGTTTATAATTTTTTAAGATAACTTTTCAGTAATATCTTCCTTAGAGCATTAGAGAAACTCATTTCCAAGTAGTTTGAAGGAAGAAGAAGGTAGTATTGTTTAATAAGGTGTACTTAGGTAGGTTAGCTAAGTCTAAGAAAATAAAAGCTTCTGTAACGCTTAGTATTCGAAGTAATTAAGAAGACTCTATCGGACATTTAAATCGAGGGAGTTTATAAAGAAACTAGCAGACCCGGCGACGCGTTGCTGTGGCTCATTTAATTTGCAATAAGACAATAGTGAGTCCATTAATATAAAAAAACAATCCTATGCCTCAAGTTGGACCAAATTACACACAGAATAGAAAATTTCAGGAAAATCCGTTCACTAGTTTTGCAGTCTATTGGTTACAAACATCGTGAAATTAATTTTTTATATATTTTAAAGATAGCAAACCCACCGGGCGTTGCTCGGGTTTAAAATACGTTTTCTGGATCCCAACAACAGCGCTATTTATCGTTCCCATTTAGAAACTACCAGGCTACCTGGTTGCCATGTTAATACACACAACGAATTCTTTTAAAGATCGGTCAAGTCATTTTAATTTAATATTGTCAATCTTTACGAATTGTAAAGGTTCATGGAACACCTCGTTCTCCAATATCTCCTGCCCAGTGTCAAGGCTAAAGGCTTTCTGTATTTGTATTTGAATTAAAAAGGTGACCCTACCCCCATCTAGGGGTAATGGTCTTAGTTCATCTTACAACATCAGCTATATGCCTGTGAAAGTCCCATTAAAATCTATGTAAAAATAAAAATTTTCGAAAAAAAAACCATCACAGCGCCACGTGGTGGATAATTAAAATAGTCTAAGTTATTCCTTAAAACACCAGCTATATACGTGTGAGAGTCCGGTCAAAATTGGAGCAGGTGTTCTCGAGAACATCTCCTTTTTATGGATAAACAATTTTTGTGTTTTTTGAACATTTGTAACGAAATAAATAAATCCTTGAAATACATTTCAGTGGGAACGAAAATCTTAACAAATATCAGGTTGTAAAATTGGCTTAAAAAAACTTCGACTTACGTAAGACGGATTTAAATTTTTTGTTGTTGTTTCTAAACCATTTACAAATAGGGCCCTTTAATTTAACAAAATATTATAGAAATCCACCCAGCCGAACCCTAGATATAAGGTCACACACAAAATTGAAACTTATTTTTTATATATAGAGATTTGATTGTTTCTTTGGAATACGGCTACTATAAGGCCTGTAGAAGTAACTAAGCTGAAGTCTAAGAAATAAAAGCTTCTGTTAGGCTTTTTGTTCGAAGTTACTAAAATTATTTTCTATAAGGCTTGTTTAGCGAAAACCAAAAACATAAAGTTTTAAAAAAAAAAAAAAAAACAAACACTTATGGCAACCATTACAGTTTTATTATTTGAATTTTTTTCACGGCAAATGTTTTAACTACTAAAAAAAATATGGTGTTCACATGAGTCACCAATATCCAAAACTTAATTTTATGATCAAGACATTAAATAAGGATAATGGGGATTTGAGAAAGTTAAAAGCACGTTTCAAAATTGTTTGCGAATTTCTGATATTGAACGTGGAAACCAGGTTGATGCTATTTATACAGATTTCTCTAAAGCATTTGGTAGAGTTCAACATGATATTCTGCTAATGAAACTTAAATGACTAGATTTTCATTCTAGCCTTCTTAAGTGTTTCGAAAATTACTTGACTAATCGCAGGCAAAATGTAAAAATTGGAACAGTGGTATCAAAGTTGATTCTTAATCATTCTGGCGTTCCTCAGGGCAGCCATTTAGGACCTCTCCTCTTCATTCTATTTATAAATTATCTTCCACCTAGAATTCGGAATTCTGACTGTTTGCTCTTTGCAGATGATCTTAAACTTTTTAGGCAAATTAAGTGTGAACTGGATTCTCATCGACTTCAATATGATTTAGATGAAGTTTCTGCTTGGTGTAGTGAGAATCGTTTGTTCCTGAATATAGCTAAATGTAAAAGCATTACATTTACAAGGTCATCTAATGCTATTAATCGTGCATACGTCATTTCTGACATAGCTCTTGAGTCAGTGCATAGCCAAAAAGACCTAAGCGTTATTTTTGACTCAAAACTATCCTTTGATTTGCACTTAAACTATATCGTTTCTAAAGCAAACAAATTACTTGGATTCTTAATTCGTAGCTCGAAACAATTTTCGGATCCGTACACGATTAAATCCCTGTAAATTTCACTTATAAGATTAGGCCTAGAGTATGCATGTTGTATATGGTGTCCTTAAGGAGCCAAGGCCTAGTACTCTCAACCATTCCTGTGTGTGTGTTGTTAATCGGCAAGAATGGAAGGGACCTACAGTTTACCGCCGAGTCCGAACGGCTACATGAGATGCACTTTTTCGAGACAAATTTTACTCTTGGAGGTTTTGTCCATTGTATAGGGTGGGTATAAATCGTATTGACTCTGTTCAGAAAAAATTATCGAAGTATGCTTTGCGAAAGCTTAATTTGGTTGACAATATTTTGCCTAGTTATAGTGATAGATGCCTCTTAATCGACTTAATGCCTCTCGAAGCAAGGAGGAGGTATTATCTAATAATGCTTGCTAGAGATATGTACTTTGTGTAATCGTATTGATTGTTTTAAGCTTCTCTCTCTTTTTTCTTTGTATGCTCCCTCAAGGCAACTAAGCATGAGGCAGACACTCTTTTTTGTTCCCCGTTCTTTTACGAACTACGGTAGATCCGATCCAATTTCGCGATCCAGCTCTGAGTTTAATTCAATTTATCAAAATATTGACTTGTCTTTTAGCAGAGATGTTTTCAGAACTACTGTTTTGAGTTTAGTGTCGTAGCATACATACCTATGTTAATGTAATTTTAATTTCTCTGATTATCTTTGAAATGTAAAGTAATGTCAAATATATGTAAAAGATATATAAATTTTGTAAATATGTTTAAGTCTAATAGATATTTGTACTCGATAGATGATAAATAAATAAATAAATAAAAAAATAAAAAATAATGTACTTATTTGGATGAAGGGTCCGATTTGTCAGTTGCATCTAAAATGCAGATGCTCAGCATTAAATTCAGAGGGGAGAAATAAGAAGCTCTTAAATTCAGCAGAGTCATCGAAATTGCAACTTGCATAGAGCTTATGAAAAGAGATGTTATGCCTTATACGTCACAAGTAAGTTAATTTGGTTTTACCAAACAAGGCTAGTGTGAGGAGCAGGACAACATCCATATAGGTTAAAATAAATCACTTATCCAACTGTCGGTTGCACAGAGAGAGGATTCAAGAGAACGAAAATGGTGCACAAGAGAATAAATGAGTGCAATGCCAGAGATAAAATACTTTTATTGAAAACTGGACAATAAGTTATGATTGTCATGTAAAGAAATTCCATCGCTGGAACGTAATTGTGTTTATCTTTGAAAATTAATGAGCAGAGTAGAGAAATATGAAGAGAACGGCACAACGGTTCAAGCTATATCAACAGAGGTGGCAGCAGTTTTGCTTATAACGGGTCCGCCAAATAACTTTCTTTTTTTTTTGAAAATTCTTCATCAACATTCGGCTGTGTGGCACATAGCGCCGTCCTGTTAAAACCAAATGTTGCCAATATCCTCCTCTTCAATTTTTGTGAACAAAAATTTGTTCAACATGGCCCGATAACGATCGCCATTGACTGTAACGGCCACTCCTTGCTAATTTTCGAAAAATGGCCCAATTATGCCTCTGGACCAAAATCCGCACCAAACAGTGACTCGTTTTGGGTGTATCGGCTTTTCAATGTATGCGTGCGGGTTTTCTGTGCCCCAAATGCGACAATTTTGCTTGTTTACATACCCACCAAGATCAAAATGAGCTTCATTTGAAAAGATGATTTTTTTTGCAAAATCGGCATCGATCGCAGGCAGTAATGTCGCATTATTTCCCAGCGTTGTTCAAGCGTATACACAACCATATTCGTTCAGCGAAAGGATAAAACTAATTATTTGTCAAATCAGACATGAGCTAAGAATTGCCATTCACGAAATAAGCACTAGTTGAAAAAAAAACGTTAGATCGCGGACCCTTTTTATTCATCGATAAAAAAAATCTATTGCTGAATAATTACAAAATTCGTTCGTTATACAGGACAGTCTTTCTTATCAATTACTTGTCCTCATCTCATGTCATCTCTTCACAAAAAATTATCTATCAATTGAACTCATATAAAATCCAATTCTTCTATTTGGACATGTTTCCATAAGGCTTATTTATGGTTGCTTCATTCATTCATTTATTAAGATTTTTCTTCTTTTGTACGGATGAATATGGTATTTTTTTTAACAAAGCCTGCCTAAATAGGTTAGATGAAGTCTTAAATAATATAAGCTTCTATAAAGCTTAGTATTTGAAGTCATTGAGAAGATTTTCTTTGGGACTTGCTAATCGAAGTAATATCAGGCAAGAATTTAAATGAATCTAAAGTAAAAAAAAAAAATCTTTTGATTTGTTTCCACATGTAAAAGTGAGAAGTTTAACAAGAGGAACCAACACGCATTACTAAGTCGCTGAAAAACATATTAGGATGGTTTTCACCTTTCAAATTTAAAACATCAAATAAGCCTAGGCTAGGAGGCCCCTAATTCGATTACTGGGTGAAGCAAGTAAGTAAAACTCACTTTTAAATAAAAATAAAAATTATAACTGTACTTTTCTGAAACTCTTCATCAGATTCAATAAAAATACAAAACACAATAATGTAGTGTGCTGAATATTCAAAATGAAACAAAATATATATTTTTATATATTAAATCTAGTTTTCTCAATTTCTTTAAGGCTTCCAAAATATTTTCCATAAATCCTAAAAACATCTTAAAGAAACTGTTTTTTACTGACAAGTAAATAAATAGTACCTCGTAGTAAGCTATTACTTCGTTTGTGAATGTTTTATAAAGCCTTATGCAAGTTAATGCTTTCATAAAGCTTCCGAGAAATAAGACTCGTTCTCTTTTGTATTTATTTTGTATACCTATACAGTTCGAACTTATTTATTTAAAAAAGCCTGTGAAAAAAAGTTTTTAAGAATCAAAAAGCTTCTCTAAAATGCGCCAAACTGTTTTCCAAATGATATTTTAGAGTTTTAATAGCTTCTATTGAACCTATAAAAGTTAAATTGACACTTGGACTGTGTCAACAAAACTCTTTCCTATCTTCTAAGTGTCTGAAATATTTTACAAGTTTGGAATGAGGAAGCCCGTAACTAGAAAAAAATAATTATTTTTCCTCATACAACCCTTAACAACACATGTTTCCAATTATTTTAGCTTTTCATAAAAAACATTTCTCTTTGAATGAAGGAATTCCTTGATTGACGAAGCAAATCCCCTTCCAGGAACATTTTCCAAGTAAATCCAACAACAACAAAAAAACTAGATTTATCACATAATTTCCGACCAATTGCCGCATATCCTTCCGTGCCAGCACAGCACCAACATCACGTTAGCTAATCACAACAATGTTGCCAATCAAAACGGTCTGTCCACTGGCAACCAAAGGAATCCTGTTTCCTCCCATCACATCCCCATTATGGCCACAACATGCGCACACACAGAACTAGATCCGAACACAAGAGATGCTGCACTAACTGCAGTTAATAGCTTAATTGATACAAATTTGCGCAATGCAATCGAACAGAAGTAAACTACTCTTGTCAAAGTAGACGCGGCGCGTTCGGCGCACAAACGGAAATGACACATACGAAAAAAAAGTGATGTATGATCTGTCAAAGTCATGACGATTATCGATCGGTTGAGTTGTCGTTGGAGCAATTGCATTGCCACTGATCTTAGTCTTGCATCAGGCAGGAAGAAGGTATTTTATACCTTTTGTTCTCGCATTAGTGCGGTCGGTTAGGCTATTATGAAGGACTGGTCCAAAAGCCAGCTCTTGATAGAGCTTGATCTCCCTCTGAGAGCGCGGTCATTAAATCCCGCACCGTGCAACAGGCTTTAATGACGCCCAAACAACTGTTTTCTTTTTATGGGTTTTTTCTGGTTTTGTTTCTTTGGAGTTTTTTTTTTTTGTCTGGGATTCGTCTTGCTTTGGTCAATCACCAGGGTCAGGTGAATTCTAATAAGCAAAATAGATTTTCCAGTTCAACGCCGAATTGGATGGGGGAATTCAATCGGAGCCGTGCACAGCTTGAGGCTCGAGCTATGCCATTTGGATTCGTTAGCTGGAGGGGTTTTATTATCTGTCAAAAGCGCGACGGCGAGATTTGTTCTGTAAGCCCATTGGAACGGCTAGAATGTGTGTTTTTATATTGAGATTCTAATGAGGAAAACGATACCAGCCATGAAGTCAGGTGCAATAAAGCATAATTAGTTAGGGCCGTTGCAGTACAAGTGGATCTTATGTAAAATGCCATATGCGCCCGGCAGTTCTAGGAATATGTTAGTTAATGAATGAAATTGATTTGCTCGAGGTTGAAGGAAACGACGCACGGTAAGATGCATGAAATGTATATTAACCTCATGGCTTGTTGTCATAATGAAAATCGGAAAATATTTATGGGATTTTTTTGGTTGACCATCTCGGGATAGAGGAAAGCTTTGGGAAAAGATTCGATGATAACTGATATCGGTTATTAATTATTATTTTTTTTATTGGAAGAATAGAATAAGAATTTCGGTTAATTATCTGGGAAGAGTTTTATATGAATTTTTTTTAATCAAAGTAAACATTTTTGAAAGTATTTTTGGAAGATCCACCAGCGGAATTTTGGAGGGAAGCATAATTTTCTGATTAGTTTGATCTCTTCGTGGAAGTTTTATCTTCCTGAAGAATTTTTTAAGAAATTAATGCACAGTGTGTACCTATGGTATTTTGATATTATATTTTTAAACAATCCAAGTACTTCCTATTACCAATGTCTTCCCAAGCCTCCTGACTGCTAAAAACACCTCCGAGCTCACGTAGCAGAGAACCATTTACCACCAGACTTGAAAACCATTTAATTTTTAAATGTTTTCCATAATTACAAATTTCCTTTTTAAAATTCAAAATTTGTTAATTTAAATCGATGTCACGTCCCTGGATGATTATAACAAGGAAAATCTTAATGGTCGATAAAGCTACCAAGAAGACAATAACCGCTGCACCGCCACTGCCACCCAAGTGTGATATAACGGATGAAAATAATCACAAAAAATGCATAGATAGATTGCTTAGATCAAAATGTTGCATGCTACAGCAGATTAGACTCCTATAAATGCATCAGCATTTTCCGTCCGTCTGTCGTTGTCCCCCGCCCACCAACTCGACCAACTTATAGGTGACGATGAAAATATCTTCATTCACTGTAGTATATAGCTACTGTTACGACATTTTCAAGTCGCATTTTTGCCGGGCTTATGAAGATACAAGTTGCCTAGGTCTAGGGAAGCAGCTTGCGCGATGCAGTGGTAGGCTGGTGGTGCACACCTTGAAGGGAAACGTGATGAGAATAAATTGTACGCCAAACTTTCCAAACACGAAAAAGAGGAAAAACCTACAAGAACCCAACACAGTATCTCTGGTGTGGTTCGTCTTCTTCCTGGTGGGCACAGGTTGATTTTGATTATTTTTTTTTTTTTTATCCACCGAATGCAAAATGCAGCTAAGAGATACTGATGCGTGTATTCGGCAAATGTTGGTAATTATTTTCCCTTCAGTATAAATGACAGGAAATTTGTTTGGAAAAAAGTTTATCCCGAGGTGTTTTTTTTTCTGGAGGTTCAAGACGCGAGTGTCTTAACGGTGCGCTCCTTATGTGGGAGGTCCAAACTCTAAAGTGAGAATGATTATCACGCGACAGAGCGGTGGAAGAGGTTACTTAATTGCTTCCTCGATTGAAGGAGGGATATGTATTCTTAATCTCCGTAAGAATATATTGACTTCAAGGACACAGTTTCTCATTTTTGTAAGTTCTTGGAATACAAAATGAGTGAGTGCTAAATATTTTGTCAACAATGAGATGGAAAATATGAATAATTTATATAATTTCGTTAGAAATCATTGATATATGCAACAAATTTTTGTTAAACAAAATTTACGTTTTACAAGGATTTGACACTTCTTTACCATAGGCAGTGAGCTCAAAATTATGCGATTTTATTCCTTATTCTGGGAACCAAATTGAAGCATTCCCTTGTCCTATCCAATGCCATGATACCTGCAGATGAATCCTAAAATAACCAACAATTTAATTATAAACTCCACATCCACACACATATCCCTTAAATGCCAACCGAGGTAAACATTATCGAAGTAAGTATGCCTCCGCTTCCATGGAATCCTATTTGGACAGTATTTTCAGATAATAATTTCATTACTGTATCTAATGCCCTTATCGCTGGCACTATGTTACCGCGATGCTTGAAATGATCGGTCCATCAATTCTAGCCCAATGGCGGTAGGTATACAACAACCAGGAGGGATTCTGGGCACTGCTCGCCAGCAATAAATTAATCCCTGGTTTCATTGTAACAACAGTTTGAGCAGCGAACCAAACATTGGCTTCCACATTACATAGCACAATGGGGCGGCTATTTTGGGTGCTCTTGTTGTTTTAACAAATTGTATGCAATTAAGCGGCGCGGCGTGGGCATTGCGGCTAATTTCTCTAATTAATTTTAGCTCACGTCCTGCAAGCATAATAATGGGGTGTGCAATCACATCACAGAAGATAATGGGATGTTGCAGGGGAATGGTATGCAAGAACCAAACTTACGTTGCTTATCATCGAGATAGGTTCGCTTAAATTTATAAATCAAAGCTTTGTGGCATGCTTTCCGAATTGTAGTAGTTATAGTACATAGTAGTAATATTATATTAAGTCCATAGTACTTATGACGTCACTAAATTATAATAAAGTTCAAACTTCACAACTGTATTATTGTTTGATTAACATTCCGTTATGTTCTGGAATGTTTTACAAATCATTATATATTTCCCCACCAGGGCTGCCAATTTACTTCATATGTAGTGGATGTACTTCATTTATTTGTTTGTATGCATCCTGCTACGTAGCAACTTATTTCTACTTCGTTTAACTTGTTTTTGTGAAACGATACAAATTTCATTTAGGATTTGTTATATTGATTTATTTTTGTAAATCGAAAAAGTCACTTTTTGCCTCTGGATGTTTTTTCAGCTAATCTCGGACATGGCTAGACCTATCTAAA
Organism: Platycheirus rosarum; assembly: GCA_963971375.1. Lineage (NCBI taxonomy): Eukaryota > Metazoa > Arthropoda > Insecta > Diptera > Syrphidae > Platycheirus > Platycheirus rosarum. The sequence goes on along the minus strand of OZ020507.1, from coordinate 300,048,755 downwards.
AGAAGATAGCTGAAGTTGTAACGGGTAAGGCCTAATGCACACAGAGCAACTCGAAAAAAACTGATTACCGATACGAGTTGGCAACTAGTTTGCTTTGAAACATAACCTGTGTAATCAAATGGGACGATGCACACGACGCTACTGGCTGAAAACTCGCCTAGCAAGAGGCAGTACTCCGGAAAAGAAAGTGGCTATGAGCTGGATTCGAGCCCAGGCTCATTCGCTTAGCAGTCCGACGCATTGACCACTAAGCCACAGGGCACTACTTGAAAACTCGTTGGCGATTCACAAAAAAAAAAGTCTGTAACCAGTCGTCTGTTGATTTTCATGTCGGGTTGCCTAGTGATTTAAGTTTCTAGTTTGTCGAAAATGAGCGAACAACAAAACAACCTGTTGCTGGTGCGGGAGGTGGAAAAACATCTATTTTATATAATTATTGCCTTTTTGGCTATTCAAATAAAAATGAAATAGAGAAGGCGAAGATAAAATCGAGAATATGAGAATATCGATGGGTATGTTTTTTTTTATTTTGACTTTAATAACTGGTAATAGTTCCAGTCTACTGTGTCATATATATACAACATGATGGTTTCACGCCCGGTATCCACGACGACACTGAATGAACTAGAGATTTCGGTTGGTGATGAGTTTTCTCATGTGCGGAGTGAAGTCACCTCTGAGTCCGTAACTGGTCTGTAACCCCAGTTTCCAACTGGTTTAGTTTGTATCCAGTTGCTCCGTATGCATTGGGCCTAAGACTAATGTACTTTTTACTTTTAAATGATTTTTATTTTACTTTTACTTATATCTACTTAAATGCTAGACAAAAATCTTAAAACTAGCTAAAACTATCAACTTATTTAACTTACTGGCCCTATGCGGGCGCTCTAAATTAATCTTTAACTTAAATTTAATTGCCTTTCGGCCTAAACTAAGACTAATGTATTTACACCTTAGGTGGCGTTGTGATCTTTTATGAAACTTCTTATTTTTAGACGATTTGGCAAAATTGTGGACAATAGTGCTGCACACACGAGATGAATTCATCCGGGGGTTTTCTGGACAAGGGAAGGGAAACGTGTGGTGTACATTGGACTAACATCTTCAACCAACTTTTGAGTGGATGAACGAGCAAAACTAATACACACACAAAATTTTGGAAGATTTTGGGTCTAAAAAAAGCAAATGAAAAAACACATAAGGAAGAAGTTCTTGTATACATTTTGTTCCACCATAGTAATTCATCTAGTGTGTGCTCGAGGTTAGGTTTGAAACCGGTTTTCCCTCAAGTTTGAAATCATCTCGTGTGTGCAGGCCCAATGGCATTGGGGGTATGTTTAGCTTTAACGAAAAAAGACAGCATTGAGTTTTCGAAGCATTAAACTCCACACGATTCCTATTACCCCATTTGACTATGCTGCATAAATCGGAGTTTAATGAGCTTGACATGCGGTTCTCAGTTGTACGTCCGACGGCGAAGGACGTGAATTATCGAACGAATATGAAAAGCTGAGGGTGAAGTCATCAGAAAAACAATGAAGTGGATTAGAAGAAACAGACAGAAGATCATTTATAAAAATGAGGAAAAGAGTCGGAGACAGAACAGAGCCCTGGGGCACACCCGCATTTATTTTGTGGGAATCAGACTTGAATCCGTCCAATACAACTTGTATTGAACGGTCCAGAAGATAGCTTCTAATCCAACGAACAAGAGAATCATCAATCCCAAAAGCACGCATTTTCGATAAGAGAGCTTCATGCCAAACTCTATCAAATACCTTGGAGATATCAAGAGCAATAATCTTACTTTCACCAAAGCGATGTAAAGATTTGTTCCACTTTTCGGTGACATATGTCATCAGATCATTAGTGGAACGGTTGCTGCGGACCGTTCCACTGAACGGTCATGGAGAAGCTTTCGATCTTCGAGATATTCCTTAAGCTGACGGTTAATCAGCGTTTCCATGACCTTAGAAAGAAGGGTTGTTAGTACTATGGGTCGGTAGGAGGAGGGGGAGGATGGGTTGAAACGTCGTTTATTGTTTTACCAAAGTATAATATTATCTATCAAAAAAGGTACAAAGAAACTGTAAAAGCTATGGAGCTGAAATTGAAGCTTGCAAAGATAATCAAGAGAATATTAGACCTACTAAAATCCCAGTCGATGCTAAGAATATGTAAAAACCACTTCTGCACACTCTTTAACGGCTATGACGAAACAAATTCCATGTGCAGAATCTATACAAAGTAGAACAACAATTCCGCACACACCATCTTGATGAAGCAAAGCTATCAATATCTAAGCTCAAGAGCAATAAAGATGCCGGAGCCGATGGCCTAACTACCGAACTCTTTAAAACAGTGGGTGATGACTTGGTTACAAGCCGCCTATGAAAGCAATTTTATAAGACGAGTTGCAAAGAGCAATGAGCACCTTTATTGTCAAAATCGGATTTAAACAAGGCGATGCACTGTGATGTGACTTCTACAAGGTGGGCCAAAAGAAGTCATTCGATGTTGTTTGGCTCTCATTTTTTTTTCTAAATGAAAAACTTCGATTCTGTTTTTAATTATGTTTATTTGAACCTTTAGAATTTTATTGGTCAAGTCGATAAGATGATATCGGCCAAATGGGCGCCCTCACAATTGATTGCCATCGTTTTATGGCATTTTTCATAACTTCGACGAGAATTTCGGTCGACAGATTCTCGCACTCGTGTCGAATGTTGTTTTTGAGGGCTTCTAGGGTCTCGTTCACATAAACAAAAAAAATTCTGGAATGGTTAAATCGGGCGATCTTGCGGGCCAGTGCAAATCGCCAAAACGAGAGATGAGGCGACCGGGAACGCCACCTTTAGAATATCGTTTAAGGCTCACGCAGTGTGTGCCGTAGCTCCGTCCTGTTGGAACCACATGTCCTCCAGTCCTAATTCGTCTAATTGCGGCAGAAAAAACTCGCTTAACATGGCCCTATAGCACGCACCGTCCAATGTTGTCGTTTGACCAGCGGCGTTCTAGAAAAAAAATGGCTCGATGACTCCTCCAGCGTGAACAGCGCACCATGCAGTAACTTTAATCGACGGTAATGCCTCCTCGTGCATTACTCGTGGATTTTCAGTGCCCCAGAAGCGATAGTTTTGCTTGTTCACGTAACCGCTGAAGTGGAAATGAGCCTCATCGCTCATTATGATTTTGGTCGAAAAATCGTCCACTTCGTCCTCGAGATTTGGGATGGCTTGGGCGTAGGTTACACGCGTTTGGCGGTCGACAGGCAGCAGCTGATGCACGCACTGGACTTTGTACGGGGACATACACAAGTCTTTGACCAAAATTCGCCTTAGGGACGACCGGCTGATGGCTAATTGCGAGGCACGGCGTCAGCTCGACATCCTCGTCAACAGCGGCGATATTCTCGGCGCAACGGGCGCTCCGGGCCGGCCACTCTTGGCAACGTCTCGTGTAGTCCCATACACCTCAAGGTTGGTGGCAGTGTTTTGCGCAGTCGGTGTCGGACGGCCGTTGAATCGGCGACGGAATTTGCGCTACGCCAACACTACAGACGAATTGTTACGCAAAAAAATAGACACGATTATTCCGCGTTCTTGGAGAGTGTATCGCTCCATGGATTGTTCACTTGTATTCTACATGTATCTAGACCACAAATGCCAAAACAGATTTGACATTGGCGGCCACTTGCAAAAATAAGAGCATCTTCCAATAGGGTGATCGCTTTTGGCTCCCCTTGTACAACATTATAATAAAACAAAAATAATTGAAGCTTGAATTTTGAAGCAACCTGTTCAATGTGTTTCTTAGAAGAATATTTTAGATTTAGATTGCCACAACTGTTTGTGCAGTATAAAAACCTACGAAACAAAGTAAATACTGAAATTAAAAAGTCTAAACAAAAGTATTTTGCTTCAAAATTTTACAATGTGTCATCAAAAAAACTATGGAAAAACATTAAATCACTTGGTATCTCAAAGAAAATAATGAATATTGATGATGATTGCGATGTAGATGAACTCAATAAACAGTTCATAAGTTCTGCCTCCAATATAGGCACCTGTGCTATGGCAAGCATAATTTCTCAAAGTTTCAGTTTAAATAGAGTTTTTGAAGTTGATGTATACAAGGCAGTTTGTGCTATTAAATCGGAAGCAATAGGACTAGATAATATGAACCCTAATTTTTTAAAAAATAATCCTTCCGTTTATATCCCCCTTCTTAACGCACATTTTTAACACAATAATAACTAAGTCCTGTTATCCAAAGCTCTGGAAGGCCTCAAAAATAATTCCGATTCCTAAAAAAACAGCATCTATTCTTCCATTTATTTCAAAAGGATTTGAGAAACTTATCAGTCGGCGAATTACATCTTATTTAGAGTCACATCAACTTATAACTGTTTCGCAGTCTGGATTTAGATCAAAACATAGTTGTACAACCGCACTTCTTAAAATAACTGATGATATCCGTCAAGAAGTTGATAAAAATCATGTAACAACTCTAGTTTTGTTTGATTTTTCAAAAGCGTTCGATACAGTTTCACACGAAATACTTTTGAAAAAACTCAAGAATTTTTTCTTTTTTGACACTTCAGCATTATCTATGGTTGAACAATATCTAAGGCACAGATCTGAGGCAGTTTTTGCAAACTCAAAACTATCGACATTTCTTCCTTATATCACTGGTGTTCCTCAAGGATCAATTCTGGGCCCACTTCTATTCACACTGTTCAACAATGACTTACCCTCGATACTCAAAAAGTAAAAAGTAAAGTAGTAAAATTCATATGTACGCAGATGATGTCCAAATTTACATGAGCTATAGAATTAGCATGGTAGAAGATGCAACGGTCAAAATAAATGAGGATCTAACAGGTGTTAGACAGTGGGCTAGAGATAATTCCCTGAAACTCAATTCGAACAAATGCCAGGCAATTGTGATAAATATCTCTGTGCTTGATGCAACTAGCTTTCCTACCGTGTCGAGCTCAATGGAACAACTTTAAATTATGTCAAAACAGTAAAAAATCTAGGAGTAATCTTTCACCAAACGCTAACATGGCACAATAACCTGATAAGTACTATTGGACGAGTATACACTTCATTGCGTTTTCTATACCTTTCTGGAAGTTTCCTCGCGGTCTCAACTAAATTGATATTTGCCAAAACAGTTATTCTACCAATTCTATTCTATGGTATTCCTAGTTTTTGCAGTTTAGATAGCGCCAGTAAACGCAAATTTCAAGTAGCCTTTAACAACGTTGTCCGCTTTATCTATGGACTGCGTCGTTTCGACCATGTTTCTGCTCAGGCCAAATACCGTTTTCAATATGCCTCTTGACTAGTATGTGGATTTTCTTACATTGACATTTCTGTTTAACCTTATTCATACGAAAAATCCGAATTATCTTTTTGAAAAGCTCATTTTTCGAGTATCCCAAAGAAGTAATATTCTCATTGTTCCAACATTTAAATATAGAGCCTCCAAACAACAGCCTTTGGAACTCCTTGCCTGCCAGTTTGAGACTACAAGATAATTATAAAAATTTGAAGGCTTCCTTAGAAATCTTTACAATTGCTGAACGTTTTTTCACTTCTATTTCTGTTTCTTTTATCTAATTTTACTGAAATATAATGTAGTTATCTTCAATTTCTTTAATTTGTTTGATTTAATTTCAAAATATTTAATATATAATAATTTAAAATTAGCTTTGTTTATAATATTTATGATTTAATGATATTACCAACAACTTTCTAAGTATTATTTAAAAGACATATTGTTTTAAAATACTTACGTAAATAAATAAATACAAATACAAAATACAAACACAAAAAAATATTATTATGAATCCAAAACAACAATATTTACAAATATTCACAAATCGTCCGATTTCCAAAGGGTCGTCACAGCAAGAACCAATAATAAGAGTCAATACAATACTTTCCAAAAAAAAAATTAAATAAATCGTCAACAAGAAATGAAATAATTGGAAAACACACTTTATCACACAAAATCTTATAACTTCCTATAAATTATTTATGAAGTACCTACAAAAGAGTAATAATTTCACAAAAGTATATGTATAAGCAAATACAAAAAAAAAAGAACCTTCTTCCTCGTTCCTCGTTCATTTTCCAAATAAAATTTTCCAACAAAAAGTACTTCGCAACAAAAAAAAAAAGAAAGGCTTTTCAAAAGTTTCCAAATCTACGTCAAAAAGTTGTTTAGGTTGATTTTCAACTCACTCAAAACAATTCAATCATAATAATATAATTCAAAAGGTTCAAAGATTGTTTCCCTTGCAAGACGACTCCCACTCTCGAAACACATTTGCCTTTTCAAAGTATTATGAGCTTATAAAACCCCATTACAATATTTTTGTATTGGAAACACGGTTGACCCCACACACCTGTGTAACCTACCAACAGCATCAGCTCCAGGAGTCTAAGGAGTCTATACCTTGCGAATACATTTATGGGTAACATGAGCCTATCATGTGTGCCATCCGCTAGATATTTCTTCGCGTTGAAGCTAACTTCACTGAAAATCTCAATCTTAAGAGATATTTCACCGTTGGGTGTCGGTGGAGCTGGAGATAAGATTTCACCATAAAAGGAACACATTCAGCCAACCAACCAAGTAACAACAGCTTCGTAGGCATAATAATGGAAAATTAAATAAATGTCTTTCAGTTGAGTGCGTTTAGAAGTACGTTGACGGGAGTCCTTAGACTGGGGAGTGGTTTTGAAATGATGGCAGTGGCACATTTTTCAAACACCTACACCGACACCATATTGGGGCGCTAAATTTCTTGACCTTAAAGACTCCAGACGTAGTGGTTAGTGTGTCGGACTGCTAAGCGAATGAGCCTGGGTTCGAATCCAGCTCATAGCCACCTTTTTTTCCGGGGTACTGCCTCTTGCGAGGAACTGACAAAACCTCCAAGAGTAAAATTTGTCTCGAAAAAGTGCATCTCATGTAGCCGTTCGGACTCGGCGGTAAACTGTAGGTCCCTTCCATTCTTGCAGATTAACAACACACACACAGGAATGGTTGAGAGTATAAGTTACTAGGCCTTGGCTCCTTCATTTTCATTTTGTATTTTGCCTAAAAAATAATTAATTGGTGAACATTATCGAAGCCCAGCATTTAATTGTAAAGTTTGCATGTGTATGAGTCCATATCAATGCTTTGAACAACAATTTTACCGTTACCTCCAAGTGAATAGGCAAAAAAAGCCGATCGCTCGAAAAAAACAATCAATGCAACAATTATTGCATTTGTTTTCTTAGTCCGATTCTAGCGTTGTTGCTAAGTGTTTCTTTATTTTATTGTTGTTCTTTATTTCTTCGTGATTAAACGTGATTACAATGCCCGGTTCTAGAAGCCATTTGGAGCAAGGAGTGTCTCAAAGGGCTGTTGCAAATCGAATCGGTGTGTCGCGCGAGCTATCCGAAACGTGTGTGAAGGCTTCCAGGAAACCGGGAGTGTAGCAAGGAGACCAGGATCAGGAAGAATTCGAGCCACAACTCAGCAAGAAGACCGGTACATTCGAATAACTGCAAGTCGGGAGCGTACTTTAACCGCCCGGGCTTTACAAACTCAACTGCGGCAGTCAACTGGCACTCAAGTCAGTGATCAAACCATTTGCAATCGACTCCACGAAGGTGGTCTATGTTCCAGAGTGCGTGCTATTCGGCCGAAACTTACACCGGCCCATCGAACAGCCCGCGAGCATTTGAATTGGACCATGGACAATTGTGAGCCACTCAAAAGATTCGTGCCTTTCTGCAGTATTCCAACACATTCCATTTCACACTCACTGTATTCGCTAAAATCGAACGAGCCGAGCCCGAGCTCACATTCGCTTAAACGAATGAGATTCAGGCAGTGATTCGTTTTCTGCGCACGCGAATGTGCCTAAATATTTCGAGTGGCTCACAAATTTTCGAGTGGCTCACAAATTTCGTGATTCGCTACAATGCTTTATGTGTAGTAATGTGTATCTGTGTTTTGTGTGGCTGTGTTTTTGAGTGATGATAAACGAGTACGAGTGTGGAGAAGGGCAGGTGAACGTTTTAGCGACCCGTGCATTCACGAAAGTGACCGATTTGGGGGCCCCAGTGTTATGGTATGGACTAGAATAAGTTTGCTAGGCAGAACAGAGCTGATTATCCTGGATGAGGGCACCGTTACCGCCGCCAGTTACATTGAAATGGTAATACATTCGTCCTGTTGTGATCCAATTTTTTTTGTTTGTTCTTATGCAAGACAATGCTTGCCCACATACGGCCCGTTTCACGCAAGCAGCTCTTTCTGACGCCAATATTACACTTTTGCCATGGCCAGCGAAGAGCCTAGACCTCAATCCGATCGAGCATTTATGGGACCAGTTAAAAAGAGGCCTCAAAGAAAACCACAGCAGTGTCAACACTAAACAGGAGCTCATAAACGCGAAATTGTACCAGATAGGCTTATACAGTGCATACGGAGTAGAGGAGGCCCTACTCGCTACTAAGCAAAAGAAGTCAACAAGAAATCATAACAACAAATAGTGATAATGTAGTTAATTTTTTTTTTTGTAAATTTTCCTATAAAATGTTTTTTTTAGTGTAACTTTAATAAAGAATTTTTTTTAAAAGTGTGTACACTATTACTTAATACTAAGCTGAAACATAATAACCAAAAAAGCTAAAAAACTTAGTGGGCCCTATTTTGTTTTGAGTAGAGTATTTGAGGTTCCAGAGCGAAATCCTGAAAATTAAGCCTAAAACTACTGATATAGCGATCGATCACAATGGATCATCGTAAGTGTGGCTGTCACCTGGATCTTAAATAAAAAAAAAGAAGTACAGGCCTGGAATTTCATAGAATAACTACTCCAGCAATGGTGTGCTGCTGATAGCCTAAACTCTCGGGAGGATATTCCAAATTTATTACACAAACACAGCATTTTCTTGCGGAACCGAACCGATACAAGCTTACAAACTTTCCTAATCACTCGAAGCCAAAAATCAATAAACATTTGACGGCACCGAATTGAGGCGTAAACACAAACACACGTTTCTGCGTGGAAGGTATAGGAGGTATACCTTGGGGTGCCTGGTGCTGGTGCCTCTACGCCAAAAGGATTTCCTCCTACTGATTTGTTTGCCAATGTATTGTATCGAATAAACTTCCTCCCTGTCGTCACACCTCTCCGTCCCCGTCACGGCTTTATATCTATTCAAGGAGTGTTCCGAAGCCGGCACACTCTGGAGCTCAACCATTCAACGCAATCACAAATTACGATCTGGAAATTAATTTCTACCTGTGATGCGAAATACGAGAAACAATCGCACAATCGGACCCACACAGACGAACACTCACCAGGGGATGGGTGGGATTCAACGAAGTGGGTTGTTTGCCGAGGATGTTTGATTTGGAATCGAAAGGAGCTCCAGCTCCAGGGAAGAAGATAAGACAGAGTCAATGAGAATACCCAGTCCATGGACTTTCTTCCTAAAAAAAATTACGTGTGTGCGTGTGTGTTTTTATTCTCGACTCGGCCCATGAACAATAAGACTATAATGAGAGTACCCAGCTTTATATTTGAGATCTTTAAGAGGTCTATTTAAGCTATCGTCTTACCCAGCTAAATTGACTGGAGTGTGGGGAATCTTTGTTGCATGGATTCTATATAGACTTAGGACACACACGACAAGGCAACGAATAGGTCTATCTTAAGCAAGCCTCTCTATTTGAGAACAACAAATAAGTTCCTTAATTGAAGTCCTTGTATGAGGTCTTCATATATTGAACTGTATATCGGTTCAATGATTTTTGGGAACAAATGTGTGTGGCAGATAGAATCGATTGAGAAGATTGCATGGGAAATCAAATTAATTGGAAATGGAAAATCTCTGTGACCTGATTGAAGGTCGAAGGGACTTTTTTAATGGAAATTTTGTTGTGAATTTGCCCAGGAGTTACTTAGGAGCTCAATTTCATATTTCAACACAGATTTGCCAATGTTGTTTCTTGCAGTGGATATATTTTAAGTTAAATTGGATCTTTGATTAAGGTTTTAATCAATTCTTGTAGTTTGTCTTATGAAAGTTTAGTTTTAATTTTATAACTTGAATCTTTTTGCCAGAGGTTGGACAAAATGGTATTATCTCTTACTTAATTTCTGGACATCATAATGGGAAGGGGAAAATAGAGTTTGACAAAACATTCCACATTCGAGTTGTACGGCTAAAGAACGAATCTCTGTACTTAACTGTATGAACGAAAGAGGGCTCGAGGGTAAATTGGTGGGCATTCCTGGAAGCGCGAGTATTACGTTGAAACTGTTTATGGAGAGAACTGAAACTGGCTATTTCTCTAGATTCTAGAACACTGACCGTAGAAATAACGGTAGAAGAGAGAGAGAGACATGAAACTTTCCTCCGATTTTCGAGTGACACAAATGTTCTGATGATGTCTTCATCTCCAATCATTTTGAACGCTCTCCCTTGAATATCATCCAGAAGATTCAAGTGAGTCGAAAAAACACCCGCCCAAATATAGGGGTTGAATTCTATTATTGGATGGATATACGACTTGTTGATATTAGCCAGCTCGGAAAGGGGAAAAGAATTGTTTGTATCGACGGAGGAAGCCCAAAAATCCTCCGTCACATTTGATTGATTGATTTATGGCATTTTTTATCACTTCAGCGAGAACTTCGGGTTAGTCCTTGAGGGCTTCCAGAGTCACGGAACTTCAAAAAACTCCACACAAAAAAGTCTGAAACGGTTAAATCGGTCGACCTGGCGGGCCAGTGCAAATCGCCAAAACTCGAGATGTGAGGCGACACGGGAACGCCTTCAGAATATCGGTTCATGTCGATTCATGTATAGCTCCATGGCTTGTTCACTTGTATTCTGCATCCGTCTAGTACACAAATGTCAAAACAGATTTGACATTGGCGGCCATTTGCAAAAATGAGAGCATCGTCCAATACGGGGATATCTTTTGGCCCACCCTGTATATATATGATCGTTTCTCAAGAATGTGTTGGTGGTGCACATACCGAGAATTTCTAGATGATCGGCTTCCATTATGTAAGGGCAGCTCATGGTAAAAATTCAAGGAGGGTATATTTCGCTTTAGTGACAAAAGAGAACATTGTCTTTTTGACGCATTAAATTCTACACGATTAGTTTGTTATCCAAAAAGAATATGAAAAGCTAAGTGTACTGCCGTCGAAGCAGTTTAGTGGATAAGTAGTTTCAGACAAAAGATCATTCATAAAAATGAGAAAGAGAGGCGGAGAAAGAAGGGAGCCCTGGGGAACACCAGCATTTATTTTGAGGGTCAGACTTGAATACAACTTGTATTAAACGCTCCGAAAGGTAATTCTAATCCACCGAAGGAGGTAAGCATCGCTACTAATGCGATGTTAGGACAAGGGGACGATGCACATACTATCATGCAGCTGTTTCAATATTGTGTCTGAGAAGGTAGTGCAGAGCACCCAGGTCAGTAGATCTGGTACTCTCTATAAAAAAATCAACTTGGGTTGATCACGACGTTGTCTTCGAAGCCAAGGTAGACCTCATCTTAGATGGAGCGACCAGGTAGATTGAGATCTCCGGCCGCTTGGAGTGTGACATTGGAGGCGACAGGTTAAAAAAAGCTGGAAATTCATCCATGAAATTCTAATAAAAAAAAAATTAAAATGACTTCAATAGGGCAAACGAATTTTAATTGGAAACAGATTAAAACAACTAAAAAAAAACAAGAAATGTGGTAACAATTAAAATTAAAAATCCGTGTTTCCTAGCTAAAACAGTTTTTTCCCGAAACTCGTTCTTTTCCAGGGTTTTACGGTTAAGTGGTTTTTTGTAGCATTTTCTTTTTACAGATCCGATTTTTAATGTTAATTATTAAAAACCAAAAATTATGTAAATATAATTAGTTTTCATTAAAAAAAAACACTGAAAACAAAAACAAACATTAAAACAGCCGTTGCCACTCCTACTTGACGTCATTCTAGTTAAACAAACATTCCCTCTCGAGCACAGTTTGACTCAAACCCATAATTCCCTTTATTGCCCGATAAATATCGTTAATCAAATAAAGCCTATTTACTCCCACTAAATGTTTCAGCACAGATGATGTCAATCCCTAATGTATTTCCCCCATAAAGACCCCAAGATTTATTCAACCCTCCACCCGGGATAGGCTCCAATTCCCACTTTACCCCCTCCCACGTAGTTTTCCATTTATTAGCAAAACAATCTTATATTTCAACAGTCTCCCTCGATTTTCTTATCCTTATGGCCGATTAAAACTTAAATACTTTTATCAACCAACCGGGAATGGGTGGCAAAAAACTTTGCCCAGAGTGTGAAAAGGCAAAACAACAACTCGTCCCTAAAATAATTTTCCACACTTTGCAAGAACGGAGAAAAAAAAAACTATAAAAAGGCTAAACCGCAATCGCCTGGGAAAATAAATAAGGACGAGCTGGATATAAAAATAGAGGACTTTTAAAGTGTCACCCACACCCACCCAAAACGGGGGGGAATTTAGTTTTTTTTTTTTCTTAATCTGTTCCTTGTTTCTTTTATGGACAAAAGTCACATTGAGTTAGAGAGCTTGTTGGTTTGGGGTTCGGTAAGCCCGGACAAACAAACTTCTTTCGAAATCAAGCTGGCGGGGGATAGTCGTCAAATAGGAGGGACTTTTCCTTTTCACAGGACGATATTCATCTTGAGTTATGTTTTCCCAGGCATATCTCAAGAGATCCGTTAGAAGATTGGATTGTGTAACTGTATCGCTATCTGACCAAAAAAAAAAAACACACTGAAAAATAAATAATTAAATATTTCTCTTCGTGTCCTGGGAATTTCCACGCCAAACTATATTTCGTGTCCTTTTGTTTGAACAGTGAGGAGCAACTTTTTTGTTGGCCACAATGAGAACCATTCGAACAAAGGAGAGGTGTGAACTTATCAAAAGTTAAAACAAAGACCGAAGGACAATGGGCAAAATGAAAAGTGACAACACTCCGACAAATACCTAGTCGTCCTTTTTTTTTGGGGAGTTCCCACTTGCGGAGTAGGGGACTTGCGGTCCTTTGCAATTTGCCATTGCCTTGCCACCATATTGCGCGTATAATCATTCGTGAAACATCACACTTCAATTCCAAAGGAAGGAACAAGGAAGGAAGGCACAGAGCATTATGCCAAGAGGTAGTGCAAGTCCATTAGACTGAGAGTAGGCTGCTCACAGCTCACACCTCCCCACCTGCGTTTGCTGTTTCTCACACTTCATTTTCGCACTTGAACACAATAAAGGCACTGCCAGCTTCTGTGGGTTATGTCAGAGTGGGTATTTTGAAATGAAGCGCGAAATGGTGAAATTCCTTTATCCTGGAATTCTATGATATCACTCTCGGAGGGGGGGCGCTTGTTGACGCATTGGGAAAGGGTTTGGCTGGTTTATTGTGTGTGAGTGTGCGATAATATAATATCTTGCATGGCTAACAAACACCATGGGTATGATATTGAATTTCATTCTTTCCCACTTGGACTGAATTGAATTCCTATCACGTTCCCTCCGGGATCCTGGGGTTTCTGGCACAAAACAACATATAAAGGCTTTTTGTTCTTCAGTTGCGTCGCACAGACAGACGTTTTTTGAAAGAAATGCTGGATTTGGGGGGTGGAGGAGTTGTGTTTTGAATGACAGCCAACCCTTCAGTTTAAATTTGTGAAATATTCAGTTTGGTGTGTCTGTGTGGGTGTGCTTGTTTTTTGGGATATTATTGCTGGTTCCTTCTTCATTCTACATACCCCATTCCCATTGCCGATATTTGGGTGTTTGAACATATACGAGTTTTTAAAATAGACATGTGTTCGTATTTTTTGACATTTTATTGGCAAAAGGCAATAAGTTATATTTCGTGTGTTTGCATTTCAATGGGTTCCCTTCTGACGAACTTTTTGTCTTCAGAAAGGATACGTTTGGTTAAAATTTTGGGTTTTAATGGAAGTGGAATTATTTGTGTATTGTATTTTTTCCTGTAAACTTGATGTCAAAAGCCACAATCTTATTTTCTATATCAGCCGAAAAATTCGGAGGTGCAGGTCCCAGCTATAAATAGGACAGGGTTGCCGTCTGCCAATTAAATTCTTTTCTCACACATAACTTTAAATTAAAAAAAAATTATGTTACAATATTACATTATATTATCTTGTCACGAAATATGATGTATTTATTGTTTTAGAAAACTTTTTAGAAAATGGAAAAGAACTGCAGTACTTAATATACTTTAAACACTTTGACATTAAATGTATCCCAGCAATTAGAAACAGTAGGGTTGGTAGGGCTAGTGGTGGGATAATGTGTGGTATAAGACACTCTGGTATGAATCAGAAAATTAAGTTTAAAAATATTGAACATAACATAATTACAGATATCACATATTTTTTTTTTTATAATTAACGCGCGCACAAGGGATTATTTGTTTCCCTTTTAATGTAGAATACACTGCGCGGGCATTAGAAAGATAGAGAGGGGAGAGATAGGAGGTGCCGATTAACATTGGTTTTGAATGTTTGCAAATTGAAATGGAAAGGGAAAATCTCGCCGGGTAAACTATTCCAAATTCGTGTCGTTCGGCTAAAAAAAGAATCCCTATATTTCACGGTACGTCCGAAATTGGGCTCGAGGGTGAACTGATGGGCATTCCTAGCAAGACGAGTATTACGGGCGAAACTTTTAAGGGGAGGAATGCAGCTGGCTACCTCGAGTGAACACTTTTTGTAAAAGAAACGATAAAATAAGGAAAGACATGAAACATTGCGTCGGTGATCGAGTGGGGCAATTGTTTCAGCGGCAGTTCTATTACCTATCAATCTTAACGCTCGATTTTGTATTCTATCAAGCAGGTGAAGCGATGTTTGTGAAGTACCTGCCCAGTGGTGGGAGTTATACTCTAGTTTAGGGCGTATAAACGCTTTATAAATTGTAGCCAGATCAGATGGGGAAAAGTCCATTAATGGACAATGGCATTGGGGGTATGTTGAGCTTTAACGACAGAAGACAGCATTGAGTTTTCGAAGCATTAAACTCCACACGATTCGTATTACCCAATTTGACAATGCTGTATAAATCGGAGTTTAATGAGCTTGACATACGGCACCGTTGCAATTGTACGTCCGAAGGCGAACGACTTGAATTATCTGAGGATAGAGTCGCCAGCAAAACAGTTAAGTGGATTTCAAGTAACAGACAGAAGATCATTTATAAAAATGAGGAAAAGAGTCGGAGACAGAACAGAGCCCTGGGGCACACCAGCATTTATTTTGTGGGAATCAGACTTGAATTCGTCCAATACAACTTGTATTGAACGGTCCAGAAGATAGCTTCTAATCCAACGAACAAGAGTACAATCGATCCCAAAAGCACGCTTCATGCCAAACTCTATTAAATGCCTTGGAGATATCAAGAACAATAATCTTACTTTCACCAAAGCGATGTAAGGATTTGTTCCACTGTTCGGTGAGATATGCCATCAGATCACCAGAACTCGTTACAAGTCGAATTGCTGTCGAGATTTGGACTCCTGTGAATTTGAGCCACAAAAAGTTAAAGTCCGTGTTAGAACATTGCAATATCATTCCTAACATATGGTACAAAACAACTCCAAATTCTTCCCATATATCAAAATTTTAATGATTGGAGCTTAAAATA
Source organism: Platycheirus rosarum (assembly GCA_963971375.1). NCBI lineage: Eukaryota > Metazoa > Arthropoda > Insecta > Diptera > Syrphidae > Platycheirus > Platycheirus rosarum. Next base: position 300,033,017 of record OZ020507.1, on the reverse strand, counting down.
TAAAGAACTATATAACTTTTTAATCAACTATAACCATGGAAACATAATGATTATTGGAGATTTAAATGGCCGTATAAGTGACTTCCAAAATTCAGACCTCTTAAACAATGACCACTTCTCCTGCGAAAGAAAAGCTTTAGACAATTGTCTTAATCAAAATGGAAAATCTTTATTAGAACTTGTTCAAGATGGAAATATAGGAATGCAAACAGATACAAAACAAAACTTAATCAAGAGCTAGTTCCAATGCCAAATCTGACGTCCGATAGCATCGAAAACGTAACAAACTCAGTTCTATCAGCGGTGAGAAAATCTGCGACTGTATCTTCCCGAAATCATTTAGATTCTTTTCAATCAGAGTGGTATGATGATGAGTGCAGAAAAGGTAGGAACAAATCTTTCGCATATTTAAAACTTTTTCGAAAAACAAATCGTGACTTTTTCAAATCATTATACGTGCAGTCCAACCAAGACTTTAAAAGGCGATGCAAACTAAAGAGAGAATTGTATTTTAAAAAGTCTGTTTTTTTCAAAATCGTTTTGGAAAGCGGTGCGTTTTTTAAATGGTCAAAGTTATAGAATTTCTCTAGCAATCGATGAGAATTTACTTGCGACCTATTTTTAAGGTCTTCTTCTACCTGACCCTAAACTTAACACAATAAGTTTTGCTAACCCAAACGTCATTTTGCCGGATTTGGACTCCATTTTAACTATGGTTGAACTTGTATCAGCCCTGCATAAAATGAAAAACAACAAAGCTTCAGGTTCTGATGGAATCCCTGTAGAATTTTATGTACATGCTACCCCTGAGTTCTTGGAGTATATCCTAGGACTTCTAAATAGAATATTCTGTGAGGAGACCATCCCTGAAAATTTTCATTTTTTCTAGAATTTCAGCTATTTTTAAAAAAGGTGACCGTAATCTACCCGAAAACTATAGACATAGAGGTATTGCTGTGCTAAATTCTCATCATAAACTGGGTTGAACAAAACAATATTATAAGCTCTTTTCCAGCGGGTTTCCGAGCAAAGCTTTCAACAATTGATCAAATTTTCTATTGCTGCCGTTTTATTGACAAAAAAAAATGTTTATACGCTTTTTTCGTTGACTTGAAAGCGGCTTTTGATACAGTTAACAGAAATTCCTTGCTTTATAAGCTCGCAGCAATTGGGTTATCAACCAAATTTATAAGAATTTATGAAAAACTCCTTGAAAATATGACTTAAGTTGTCCAGAGTGGTACAAAGAAATCAAGAGTTTTTAAATGCGCAGCAGGCGTTCCTCAAGGATGCGTTTTAAGTCCGATTATTTTTGCATTGTTTACTTACGATGGTGGTGTTCTCTTTGGAGATGTGACTATTAAAATTTTGCTCTATGCAGATGATCTAGTGATCTTAAGATTCAGATCAATAAGCTTAAACAATACTGTGATTTATGGGATCTTAAAATAAATACTTCAAAGTCTTAAAATAATGGTGTTTAGGTCCACTAACAGAACTATTGGTTATGAGCGTAATTGGTGTCTGGATGGTGAAATCGTTGAAGTTGTAAGGGAACTTAAATATCTTGTGTATTTAATGATATACAACATGAATATTCACGCTCATATTAAAGCTAAGATAGTTGCGGCGAAAGCTGCAATAAATACTATGTGGTCACAGTTTTTTGCCAACAGTTTTGTGGGCCCAGTATCAAAATTTAGAGTTTTTAACGCGACGGTTAGTAGCTGTCTTTGCTATGGAAACGAGGTGTACGGATACGAGCATTTGGAAGAAATGGAATACATACACAGGTTTTTCTTCAAACGAGTTTTCAAGCTACCTTCTTACACCCCCAATTTCGCCATTAACCTTGAGTCAGGTTTCGAGCCAATATTTTTGAAAAACTTAAAAGCTCATGCAAATTACATTGTAAGAGTTATGAGGAGATCTAATCAAAACCTACAAAAGCGGATCCTTATGATCTGTTTTAGATGTGGCTATACTCCTATAAAAAAAACTGGTATGATCTCGCTCTAACTCATCAATTTGCAATGTCATTCACAGTGGACAATGTAGAAGCACTGAAAAATTCGTTGTACGAATGCATATCTAAAATAGATGATATAAAGGGAGAGAATCAACCTCCTCTTAACCCAATTTGCTCACTTTGTGATCTTGATCAAAACGAAGATGTTTTCCATTTCTTAGAGCTTTGTCCAATTTTACAGGAAATCCGAGGACTTCATTTTTGCTCTAGTTTTCTTTCGTTGGAGGAACGGTCAGCATTCTAAACGGAGATCGTGGTTGGAAGGCTCTTAAACGCTATGTTTCACATGCACACAATTTTCGAAATGATTATTTGAGTATGTTTTGAGACCCAATGGGACATAAATAATGGTTCAAATCTAAAATAAAATAAAATCAACATTTATTAATAAAATTATTTCATTATTATTATTATTCCTCTTAATATAAATAAATATATAATAATAACAATAATAAAATATTTTAAAAATGTTATAAATTTATATAAATTTAAAACTAATAAAATACTTAAAATTATATAATTTATTAATAAATAATTTTAATTAATATAATTTTATAAAAATATTTTTATAAATTTTAAATATAATTAAATAATTAAAATTATTAAATTCCTCCCAATAAAATCAACAATTTTTTTTATACATTAAATTTTTTACTTTGTTATTTTTTTTTTCTCTTATGTATTATAATATAACTTATTTTTCTCTCTCTTTATTGTAATTTTTATTTGATTTTTATCCGGCTGACGGCTTACTAAGCCATGCTTTGTTACTCTTTAAGATTAAAATTTTGTATCTTTTTAATTTTGAAAAATAAATTTGAAAATGAAATGAATGAAATGAAATTCGAGTTTAATTTAATATAAAACCCTAGCTTTTCTTAAATTAAAAACAAATAATAAAAAAAAAATTATAAAAATGGATCAAGCTTTTTGTAATGTTTCTTAAAATTATTTTTATGCAATGGAACTAACAAAATAAACATATATTATTAATATTATTAATCAATGGAATTTAAGGAAAATATTTCTTAATTAATTAATTAATTTGCTACTGAGTTTTCGGGTGTAGGAATCGCAGTTCCAATCTATACAGGAAGAAAAACATAATCATCCCACTGTCCTGATCACATCAGTTTACTAAAACAAAACTTTTTTAATTACATATATTTTAATACAATATGTAGAAAATACACAAACAATTTAAGAACTAAATAACCTTTTATTGTGCGGTGTCGAAAACATTGTGATAAAAAATTTCTCTCCTACTTCGAGCTCATAGTTTTCCAAACCCAGAGATGTTGAGGCTTCACAAAAGTTATTTTCTCATTTTCAACAAGCTTTTGTTCTATGACAAAATGTTTCTCTATACACAGATACCTGGATTAAGAAACGCTTTGTTAAAGATTTTCAAGAAATTAGTCATGTGCCACCTCACTTTGCCAAGAAAAGTTGCAAAACAGGAATTTCATTCCGAACAAGGCCATCGCATCCTCTGTCGAGTGGTACACACCTCCAATGTGTCTTTGCATCGTTTTCTTCATCTCTCTGCACCACCCGCACAACATTACTGTACAAAACCGTATAGACAAAGGATGATAATGGATTCTAATATCTTTACTTCCTTTGCTGAGATTTTCTCCCTCTTCGGAAAATTCCTATTGCCAACTGGAGCAAGAAAATGCCATTATATAGGCAAAGTTTGCCTATCGTCTCAAGAGGCCACTTCTTGTACCGAAGAACAATTCCCTTCGCATATCCAGGAATGTTCTCCGACACCATTTGTTGCAGATCTGTTATTCTGTATAAACAATTGACACCGTCATAGTAAACCTCCTGTGCGGGTGGGATATGCTCAAGTATGGTGTTCTATTTAATTCATTTCACTCAAATGATCCTACCACTATGAATAAATTTTAGGGGAAGAGAGAGAGGAAATTTACGACTTATTTGGAGAAAGCTCATGAAGTATAGGAAATCAATTCTGTCAAGAGTGATTATTAACTTTAATAACTCAACAAATACTTCTTCAGAATACTAAAGAGTTTTGTAGGAGGCAAACTTTCAATTTTGATAATAATTCTCAAAATGGAACAAATCTTGAGGATGCTTCTCTGTGTTCATAGAAATGTTGTGACAGGAAAATTAATTAAGGCTTAAGATTGTACATATTTAGAGATTTTCGACATCGAAGTCATTTTATTGCACTTTTAATGGGCTTGGAAGTATTATTTTACTGGTATACTAATTTATGAGAATCACAAAGAACCAACAATGCTTCAAGAGTGTTTATGTGAAAAAAGTTCAAGAATCTTTATTAGACTACAGATATGTACTGTTATAGTATTTTTTTTAAACAATAATTATGTTTATAAGTAAGTATTACTTCGAAATGAGAGATTTTAAATAATAGCCTTACAAACAGGGTGTAATAAGAACATTGAAACGACTCAATTTTCCAGTAATGAATGAAAATTTTTTTTGGCTCATAGTTATATGTATGTTGGGAAGAAAATAGTGGTTAGAATCTGATTTCGGACATTGAAATTAATGAATCGCACATATTGTATATTATATATCGGCTTACAGGCTTTTATTTTATAAACAAAAAAGAGTGTAGGCGTATTCAAGATCACTGATCCGAAATACAAAGTGGCGGAAATGTTGTCACCCGATGTTCTTTGACTGCAATTTTTTTAAAACATGAAAAACTTTAGTTTTGCTTTTGGATGTAGTAGAAAAAAGAGTTGGTTTTCTGTAAAGTCGGTTTACGGACGTAAACTCACGTCTATAAACCCTCTCATTAAATCCACACACACACCCTAATATCTAAATCTACTTTCTACTTTAATAAACTCCGCCTATTTTTTATATCTTTTCCTCTTCTCTTCTTATTCTTTTTGAATTTGAGTGGAATTATTTTGGGAATTTGCGCCTCTTCTCTTTTTCATGGTGCTTGCGATCGATTTTGGTTGAAAGAACCTTAACTATCACAGCGTGCGTCACTTTTCTTATCAGCATTATCAGTATAAGTCTTATCAGTATGACTCCTGTTATTTCGTACGTGTAGTCTGTCATCGATTTATAAGACGTAATCACGTCAAAAATGAAATGATGTGGAGACCAAGAAAATTAAAGAGTAAATTGGAAACCAGTTATCATTCCTGATTACAATCTTTTCGGAAAAAATTTAGAAGAAAAATAAGAAGAAAATTAAAACAAAAATAAAAATAGACGACAGTTTCTCAGAAAAAAAGGATCACGAAGAAATGGAGAACTGTTACTATGAAGTTCGAAAAAATTACCAAAATGTATAACAAAACTGAAAAAGACTTCTGCAGACGGTGATGGCGAAAGGATTTCCGCTATCATTCAGAATGATCGATTCTATCTGTGCGAAGTAGAACAAAACCTCCCCCACCTCATCTTAAGTAGATGCTAGTTAGTAGATGTTAGTTAATAGAACGGCCGCTGAAACAATTGCCCCTCTCCAACACCGACGCAAAGTTTCATGTCCTTTCTTATTTTATCGTTTCTTTTATAAAAAAAATGTTCACTCGAAGTAGCCAGTTTCATTCCTCCCCTTAAAATTTTCTCCCGTAATACTCGTCTCGCAAGGCATGCTCATCAGTTCACCCTTGAGCCCAATTTCGGACGTACCGTGAAATATAGGGATTCTGTTTTTAGCCGAACAACACGAATTTGGAATAGTTTACCCGGCAAGATTTTCCCTTGCCATTTTGATCTGCAAGCATTCAAAACCAATGTTAATCGACACCTCCTACCTCTCCCCTCCCTATCTTTCTAATGCCCGCGAAGGGTGTTCTACATTAAAAGGGAAACAAATAGTCCCTTGTTCGCGCATTAATTATATTATTTTTTTTTAACATACAGAATAACTTTCAAACTAGCTGTCATACTAATGAAGTTTGTTTGAATTTTTTTTTAGTATACTTTAGTAGATCATGCAAAGACTTATACCAGAACAATGTTTACAAATCGTGGAAATTTATTTCCCAAATTCGCGCTGTGCTCGCCAAGCTTATAGAGCACTTCGTTTAGTTTACGGTGCGCATAATCGTCAATCTTAGCAGCAAATACGCAATACTTTAGATCGAAGAAGCCATCGCCGCTGTAAACGCAAGTTTGATAGAGAACCTGAATGTATTGATCCGACGCCGTTGTCAGCAACTCGATGTCTGCCCGTTCACTACTTAGAAAATTTTGGGAAAAGATCTTGACCTTCATCCACATAAGATCCAACTGGTGCAAGAATTATAGCCGGCGGGCCATCAATTGCGTCGTGTGTTCGGTGAATTGGCTGAGCACCAACTGGAAGTTGAACCAGATTTTTATCATCAAATCATCTTCAGCCATGAGGGTCATTTCTGATTTAACGGGTATCTAAACAAGCAGAATTGTCGGTTTTGAAGTCAGCACAATCCTCATGAGGCTCCATTACATCCCGGAAAAATTACTGTTTTGTGTGGCTTACAAAGGCTTCATCGGTCATTTATCTTTAAATCCGAAAGCGGTGCCATCATTACTGAATGACCGAACGCTATAAGCAAATGATTCGTGATTTTTTTATTCTTCATGCCATGTGAAATCATTTAGAGGAGAAATGATTCCAACAAAACGGCGCAACATGCCATACAACGCATGCAACCATCACTTTGTAGAGCCAAACGTTTAAGGTGACTGAATCATCTCAAGAAATGGAACTATGAATTGACCATCTCGTTCGTGTGATTCTACAACTTTGCACTAGTTTTTTTGGGAGTACGTCAAATCTCTGGCCTTTGCTGATAAACGAGGAACGATTGATCATTTAGAAGCCAACATTTGACGCACTATTGACTAAATAAGTCCTGGTATGCTTGAAAAAGTAGTGCAAAATTTGACCGACAGGATGGTTTTAATAAGGCCCAGTCCCGGCCATAAAATTTGTTAGCTAACAAAACAACATTTTGGTCATTCCATTGAATTCGTTGTGATCTATTTAAAAAAAAAAAAGTTCTATTCCTCTGAAGAAAACATTCCTTAGATGAATTAAAGCTGGATATGTCTAAGCTTAAGGGCAAAAGCCGAATCCACGAAGGAAGGAAGGCGCAAGAAGAAGACCAAGACGCACGCAAGTGGAAGAGGACTTCACGTGTTAAACTGGAGCTTGCTGGTTGACTCCTAGATTCATCCCTTACTGTAGCACCACCTTAAGTAAGCTAAGATAAGATGGCACAAATGGCCCGATTCTCCCCCTTGTGACGAATCACAAATCACAAGTTATTTTGACTATTTCTTGTGACTTGTGAGGATTGTTGTGACTCGATAACATTCATCGGATTCTCCCTTAATCATCACAAGGAAAGTCACAACGAAACTCCCCACACCATTTTGAATTTTTAATGTGACTATCGTGAACAGCAGATGACAAAATAAAAGGCACGACTGGGTCGCACGTACTTGCTCCCGTGTGCTAATCCTTTTTAGGTACAGGCGTCTTTTTGACAAAGATTTAATTTAATTGTTTTTTTGACATGCAACTTATTTAGAATCGTTGTGGTTTGAAGCTCGAACGAACATGCTTCACGATAAAGGGATAAACAAATAAATATATAGGATTGTTAGCTTTTCTTTCCACTTGATTCCATTCTTGCAGTTTAACAACACACACACCACACAGGAATGGTTGAGAGTATAAGTCACTAGGCCTTGGCTCCTTAAGGAGCTGTCGCACCAATAAATTTAAAAAATTTAAAATCTTTCTACTTGTTGTTTACTGTTTATAATATAATTTGCTAATAGAAAGATATAAAGGACTTTTTTCAGTTTAATTTTTATTTTGGCATGGAAAAATTTGAACAACTGGCATAAAGATTCGTGGGAATCAGCAGTAGGGCAATAATGCTAGGTATAGGGACCTATATAGGTCCCAATAACAATAATTTACTTTTTGAAATCAAATTAATTTAAATAGCTTAATTATGTTTGAAGGATCAATAAACGTATGGTGTGGGTAGATATTAATGGAATTTATTAAGGATTTAGGTACCTATAATAAGGTTGGAAGGAAGGTAGGTACTAAAATTAAGATACACGTTCCAACTACTGTTAAGCGAGTAGGTATAGAGACAATATTAAAAGTTAACACAGTGGTTTTGTTTATTTTATATGCATTCAGTAGTAATCGAATATTTTTTTTATTTGTTAGTTGTTTTTGTGTGTTAAAAATAGGCTCCCTTATTTATTCTGTGTGCTTTTATGATGATAAAATGCTTTAAAATACGTAGGTATGTATGAAGGTTGTCACCTTCTTTTATTTGACTAATGGCTAGGGCTTAGCCGAGCAATATGAAATAAAATTTTGTGGGAAATACTAAACAAATAAAAAAATTTATGATATAAAAAAAACACTATTCATGACGTTTTTTGGAAAAAATGTTGTAAGCTATCTTATTTCTTTTGCTGTTTTCGATTTTATGAATTTTTCATTTCAAAATCGTTCGACCAGTTTTTTTCAAAAAAATTTTTTGTTGAAAAACTTTTCGAAAACATATTTTAAAATTTTTTTGAGTATGTCAATTCAAAGAAATCTATAGTTTATACTAGAAGAAAAATTTAAAAAAAAATCTATAGATCCGCTTTCAAAATATTCAAAAAACAAAATATTTTTTTTTTTTTTATATTAAAAAATAAAAAAATAATGTTTTTGAAAATTTTAATAAACAATATTTTTTAAATCATAACTTACTTACTTACTTAGGTGGCGCTACAGTTCGGGACGAACCTGGGCCTCAACCAACATGCCTCTCCAGCCAACTCGGTCTTTGGCTAGCTGCCTCCAGTTTTGCACTCCAAGTTGGTTGAGGTCGTCCTCCACTTGAGCGCGCCACCTAAGGCGAGGTCTTCCTTGACTGCGTCTACCCTCTGGGATGGAATCGAAGATCCTGCGAGCCGGAGCATTGTTGTCCATTCGCTCTACATGACCTAGCCACCTTAAACGTGATATGCGTATTTTTTTGACCAGGTCAATGTCGCTGTACAGCTCGTATAGTTCTTGGTTGAACCTTCTCCTCCAAAGCCCGTTAACGCAGATAGGGCCAAAAATCTTCCGAAGAATCTTACGCTCGAAACGACTAAGGATATCTTCATCCGCTTTAGATAGAGTCCATGCCTCGGCGCCATAGAGCAGGACTGGGATGATTAGGGTCTTATACAGAGTCTCCTTTGTCTTTCGAGAGAGGGATTTGCTACTCAATTGCCTTCCTAGCCCATAGAAACAGCGATTGGCAAGAGTAATTCTTCGCTTTATTTCTGACGAGATGTTGTTATCAGACGTTATAGCGGATCCGAGGTACACAAAGTCCCTAACTATCTCAAAGTTGTACCTGTCTATTGTGATGTTTTGTCCAATCCGCCGGTGTTGTGTGTCCCTTTTTGTGGACAGCAGGTACTTCGTTTTGGCCTCATTGACTGCTAGTCCCATCTTAGCCGCTTCAGCTTCAATGCTAGCAAACGTTCCAGTGACAGCTCGTCGAGTTCTGCCAATGATGTCTATGTCGTCAGCGTATGCTAGCAATTGCACAGACTTGAAAAAAATTGTCCCACTACAATTGACTTGCGAGTTTCTTATAATTTTTTCAAGTATTAAGTTGAAGAAATCGCACGATAGCGCATCACCTTGTCGGAATCCTTTTTTGACGTCAAAAGCTTCTGTGAGGTCGGAACCAACCTTGACGGAGCAGCGAGAGTTCTCCATCGTCATCCTGCACAGTCGGACGAGTTTTGTGGGAATGCCAAAACCTGACATGGCTCTGTATAGCTCGTCTCTATAAATGCTATCGTACGCGGCCTTAAAATCGATAAAGAGGTGGTGGGTATCGATTTGGAATTCTTGGGTGGTTTCCAGGATCTGCCGTAGAGTGAACATTTGATCGATTCCTGGTCTGAAACCACACTGATAGGGGCCAATCAGGTTGCTGACGAAAGGTTTCAGGCGTTCACATAGTACGGCAGTACGCTATATATTTTGAAAATTTCATCAAAATCCGTCAATTTGTTAACGAGAAAGTCTGATTTTAAGAAACCGGTCATATGGGAGGTACCGTTATAAAATTTTTTCTGGAAAATCCATTAAAACCAGAAGATAGATTTTTCATAGAAAACATCATTCAGGAAGTTTTATCAAAATGGTAGGAGCCGTTTTCGAGAAAAATAAGTTTTTCATTAAAAATTATATGGCAGGTACCGTTAGTTTTGGAGCTAGAATGCCAATTCCAAAAACCGTCAGGTAGAGCACTCTAAAAATACTATATACCAAGTTTGAATCAAATCGGCCCAACCGCTTAGGCTGTAGATATCGATACGGACAGACAGACAGACAGACAGACAGACAGACGGACGGAATTTCCGGACCCACTCTTTTTGACTTCTCTATCAATTCTCCAATGAGATGTACCACGATCAAAATCACTTCCATATTTTATTAACTCATAAATTGCAATTTGCTAAAATATGCTTTCCTATCAATATTAGTTGATCAAAAATTATGTTTTTTTTTTTTTTTAATTCTAACTTTTTATTTTCGGATGCAACATCTACTTATTAAAATGTCAAAACTGAAATAATTTGTGAGTTGTGACCTCATCTGAAGTAGATCGCAATTTCGATTGATTTTGTGACTCTCACAAGTACTGGGAAGAATACGAAAAAGTCACAAAATCGTTGTCACCTCTTCTTGTGACTTGTAACATCAGTGATGATGGGGAGAATCTGAGAATCACATTTTTAATAAAAAAGGTTTTAGATTTCAAAACGATTAGTTCTACAATCAATTCAGTTCTACTATCAATTAAAAGCTAAGTCCTGGATTATGAATTTTACCTATGATTGTGATTTTTAATCTTTGGGCTGATAATATTTTTTTCTCAACTTTTAAGTCTTAAAACACGACTTCCAGCCAAAAACGGTAAAACAATATATTAGCCTGAAAGTGATTAAAAAATTCCAGTTTAATCAATAATCTTTCTGTCCCCTTCCCCACCTCCTCGGCCTACACCATCAAACCAAATAGATAATAAATTGAATAAAAGCCCTGTGACGATTAAATTGAAAAAAAAAAAATAATTATATTCTTAAATCGAAAATCTGAATAGAAATAACTTTCTCAAAATGCTAATGAAGTCCATAAAAAGTGTGCTGCGTTTTACACCATTAGCATATCCGATACACGCCCCGAAAAAAATAATTTTCGATAAAATAGTTTTGTAAGTCCCAATGTAGCTGCTATAACTTCAAGGCTTGATAATTCTTGAGATGGAGCGCATTACAAGTGAGTGGAGCATCCAATAGGGATGGACGATGATTGATTAATTTTGTAGAATTTTTTTTTTATTCTTTAGAGAGTTTCTAACAATTTCCTTTATTAATGCGACTTACGTTGTCCCATTTATGCCCCGGAGAATGGAAGCATAAAAGATGTATATTTCTCTTGTGATTCCTGGGCTAAGTATCGTGTTTGCCTTGAATACCTCTTGGAGTGCGTTTGAAGATTCTTTTGCTTTTTTTTTTCTTGAATTCATTTCAGCCCCTTCATGTCACTCTTTTTTTTCCCGACATTGACTCCAGGCGCGCAGAGTAATGATAAATGATGAATTCAGAGAAACATCTCTAGGCCTGGGCTTCCATTCTTTATGCCTTTTCACCTTGTTTTGTTTATTTTTTGCCAGTTAAATGGAATTCTATAATCCCTAAGTTCTGTTGGATGCTCGCATAACCTTTTGATGGAATGGAGTAGCTGCTGTGCGATTGGATTCTTTTTTTTTTTGTTTGTTCTATTCACAGAAATAAAGATATCCTTGAAGGAGCAAAAAGTAAAGTGTGTACAGAAGCTTTCCTAAATGACTAGGAAAAATGATATAAAATGCCTTTTATTCGCTTATCACCGATATAGCCGGATATAAAGGATGTTGGTGATTCTACTCTACACTCTGCCAACCAGGACCAAAAATTAACTTGCCTCAAGATGGGGGTAGCTGGCTTTTGAAGGACATCCTTATTTTGGGTTATGTAGTCGTTTTCAATTTTATGAGACTCTTCTGCCGGCGGATAAGATATCAAAGGATGGTTGGTACCTCTTGGGTATAATAATCGTAAATATTGTATCCACTCCTTTTGGTTAGTCCTTTTTTCCTGATGGTGTCTTCTTTTCCTAATCTCCGAGTCTTATCGTCTATTTCATTCTATATTTGATTAGGTTGTATTTTTTTGAGTTGTGTTGTTTTTTTTTCCTTTTGTTTTTGTGTCGTCCTTTTGTCTTCTGATGTTGGTGGTAAGTTTTGTGTTTTCCCTTTTTTTATGGCGATAGTTCCAAAAAACCTTTTAGGGGAAAATTACCAACTCCAAGAATAGAGGAAGAACGTAAAAGTGTAAGTGGTTGCCAGGATGTACTAATATTATGTCATTGCGTGAAAATAGCACTGCGATATGCGTTGTTAAGAGTTGGGCAACCCTTTGAAAAAAGTGCTTAATGTTGATTGCATCGGATGGTTTTTCAAAAAGGTTTTTAGTGTGTGGCATATGCATTCTGTTTCTAGAAATTGCAGAAATATAAATATCTGATTCTATTTGATAGAAAGGGTTTTTCATTAAGTGCTTCCTAACTTTAAATTTAAATAAAACAAAGTATGTGTCAAAGGCATGTCCACACCAAAGAAATATTTTTTTTAAAACATTTAAAAAACATTTCAGAAATGTTTCTTGTTTCTGAATTGTTTTTTAAATGTTTCTGAAATGATTACTTAGGTGTGGACGCTTCGCGAAACATTTCTGAAATGTTTCTCTATTTCTCCGTCCGAACGGAAAACTTTCTTTACTTTTGAAATGTTTCTGAGAGAAGAAAATATTTCAGAAAAAATTCTGAAATGTTTTTTAAACAAATGTTTCTTTGGTGTGGACACACCATTAGTTATCATTGAAATTTTTTATTCGCACATAATAGCCTATCGATGCCATTATGTTTGGAATAGAACATCGTCTAAATGTCCTGCGCGGCTTCTTTTGGTGGTGCGCATCCGAAGTGTCCAATTTACCATAAATCAAGCGCATAAATCAGGATGAATTTGACCGATGGCATTGGTTTTGTTGGCTTTGAAGGTCGCTGTGGTTTGTGGCCTATTCGCACATACCTGTTTTAAGCAGATCTTGCGTTTCGTCGCCGAACAGGTGTTGGTTGATAGTTTACTGAACCAGTGGACTCAAATTTATCCACCATCTGGCGTATAGTCCTCTCGGTAGGACAATTATGGCCACCATACAATGGGCAAAGCGCGCCGAACGGTGCCCGAACAGAACACCCATTTTGCTAAAACAATTTTAACATTTGCACATGTTATTGAACGCTATTTCCGTCAATATGGTGATTTGGCAGAACAGACTGGATAAATGACAGCCGATTTGACAGATGTAGCTTCAACAAGATGGCCGCTATCAACTGTCAAAGTTAGGAAGTCCCTTTGAAGGACATTTTACCTAACCTTTACCTTAGCCTGCCATCTCCAATTCTGCACAAAAAGCAGTTAGAGGTCTCCTTCTACCTGGTCGCTCCATTGGAGATGAGGTCTCCTCTTGCTTCTGACGGCGTCGAACACCTTGCGCGCTGGAGCGTCGATATCCATCCGCTCTACATGGCCGAGCCACCTTAGCCGATGGATACGGATTTTTTACTTGCGATTATAGGTACTATAATACAAGTTATGCATTCATGCAGATTAAAAATTTTGAGATAATAATCAAACATGACATTACGATGATAGAGAAACATATTTGAGTTACTGGCAAAATTCTGTCCGTCTGTCTGTCTGTCTGTCTGTCTGTACGGATGTATTTTGGACTGCAGCCTAAGCGGTTGGTCCAATAGTCTTCAAACTTTGAACTTTAGGTTCTTTTGGCATTCTACAGAGGAATTTTTTCAATTTTTTTTTAGGTCAAAAATTAACGGTACCTGTCATTTAACCGTTACGTAAAAGCTTATTTTTCTCGAAAACGGTTCCAAGAATTTTTATAAAAAAAAACAGTGTACACTATAGGTAAGCATTATATTTTGGTGAAAAAAAATTAATATGGTGGGCTAAAAACGGTACCTCCCATAGGACCGGTTTTTTTTTCTTCGATTTTCTCGAAAACTGGTGATCCGATTGCAATCAAAATTGATATCCAAGAAGATGTAGGTAGCCTTAGTAATTTTGCATTAATTTTTTTTCGAAAACTTTTTTTTGTATTTTGAATAATTAAAAAAATTTTTTTTTTGAAAAATCAATATTTTGAAAACGAGATAGTGAATTTTTTTTAAATTTTGTTTTTAAATGTACGCTATTTTTGTACTTAAGTTTGTATTCTGGAATTATTTTTTTTTATTTAAAAAAAAAAACCGTTTTATTTAAAAACGGCGCCTACAATTTTGAAAAAAAATTCACACTTTTTAACATTTCCTAAAGAAATAAAATGGCGTTTAAATTTGTTCACCCAATACAATTTAACGTACTTTATTCGAAAAATCAAAATTCACAAAAATCGAGTAAATGCTTTGATGTTCACTTTAATTTTCTTTAATTTTATTCTACAATGTGACCGCACATATGAGCAAGTACGTGCGATCCAGTCGTGCAATTTATTTGACCAGGCTCATGTCGCTGTATAACTCGTTGTTGTACCTTCAACGCCACTCGTTTCTAACTTGATCGTAAACAAGATCAAAGAAGACCATTTAGTTCTTGAAAAAACACTAGGTTTCTGTTTTTGTACTTTTGGTTTAGAATTGGAATCTGACACCAAGGATCATCATGGCTTGAAATTCTTATAGGTGCAGATTAATCAAAATCAAAACTTCAATATTATTTACATTTAAACCTTTAAGGTTGTCTGCCATAAAACGGAAAACTTGTGTGCGCTCTCAAAACTTTCTAAAATAAATCAACATTCGTGTGGTGCGCATAGAGAAAGGATCACTGCGTCTGACTGTTTTAAACAATTAACCATAAATCGGCTTCTATTTAAGATCTTTAAGTTCAACATTGATGTATTTCCTTGCCAAACCCCTGGCAACCATGTACACTATGAACATATATATAAAGTTATTTTATTTTTCTGCCTCTCATGTGTGATTACCAAAACTGCTCACGAAGGAAAACAAAATTAGATTGTTTTCCACTTGAATTAGTTGTTGTGTTTTGTGTGTGCACGTGTCCCAGTCCAGCAGGCGTGCGGAATGAATTGTTATCCTCGAAAAGGACCAGATTTTTGTTAAAAGGACTTCCAACAGCCATCCATTCATCCGTTTGTCCAAACAAAAATGATGATTTGATTTTCTCTGGAAGAATCTTATGACTCTGACAAGAATAGTTAACAATCTCAATCACATAATGGTTTGGAGCTTTTTCGCTCCACTTAACGTTTCGTTTCGGCCAAAATCTCTTATTATTTATCAAATTGTACGAGACTTAGAATTCCTATCCGATGGATACTTTTTGTGTATCTTTTATGATTTCTGGCGTGACAAATTAATTCAAGGCAATAGAAATTCACTTCGAAAAGAATGGAAAATGATAAGCAATAAAAGTCTCACCAACGTTCATTCAACCAGGTTAAGAGTATCTACTATAATACCGCCAACGACACACTTTGTAAGAAAAAAATAATTATGCCACACCACATCATAATATCCACGAAGAACCTGAAGAAAAAGGAGGATGATAGGTATGGCCTCCGAGATGCGCTACCTGCTACTAAGATACTAAGGTATGCATTTAACACACATACCTCAACCTCGGGTGTCTTGAGATTTAATGACTTAATCAACACGCACTTAAGGAGGCCTTGGAATTTTGTAACTTATTTTTCTTGGTTTTTGGTCTTTGGTGCAAGAGGGCAAGGAGTTGAACGATGCTGGTTGGTTTTGTTTGGTGGTTGCTCGACTATAGACGATGACACGGAAAAGCTTTTATCTACGACTAATTAGTTCTCAACGGACAATGACTTAATCGGGAGATGGCATCTTCCCAGAGCCGCTGGTGTATGAATGTGGTTTTGCGTCCCCGTTTTTGTCTTACAATTTTGATTATTTTTGTTTAACATTTTTTTTGTTAGTAACCGAGATGATTAATTTCTTGTAGTTAAAAGATTTTAATCGCACTGTAGGTACATGGTGTGGTACATTTACGCTCGGGTTATTCTGTGATTGATGTCACGTGTTTAAGGTGGAGTGGTTTAATAATGGTTATTTTAATAAACATTCCATTTCAGTGATATAGTTCTTGAAATGGGTTGATTTTTATCAGTTATGAATGAAACTGGCAGTTAAAATAATGAAAATCTGCATATTTTAAATGAAAGTGCAACTAAATAGTTTGAGAGAAAATTTGTGTATTTTAAACGCTGTTATTATTTAATCAGGGCGGTTACAGTTTAATTCTCATTTTATAACTCTGAATTAGGGCAGCCGAGAGGGGGGTCCGAAGTTCTTCGATGAGTTACGTAAATTACTATTAATGCTTAAATTTTTCGGGGAAAACTGAATTCGACCACGAAACTCGCATGGATCTCAATGGATCCTTCAAATAGATGTCCATATTTAAATGTGTGTTTTAATGGCATCATCGGTATGGTTCAAAATTCTGAACACCATTAGCATTGCAGTACAAAAAACTTGCCAGCTTTCTCGAGGATTGGCAGCTTTCGCGAAATCAGTGGAATGGTATGTTGTAAGAATGTAAAGTAGTTGCAAATACAATGGAAGATACTTCGAAAAAATTACTAGCTCTTCGGAAAAAAAAACACTTGGGTGCTGTACCCGAAATCGAAGGCAAAAACAATTCTAGAGAAGATAATCGATTCAGTCATATAGGAATCAATAATAAATTTTACGGCGTTCAAAATGTTGTAGAATTTTTTAATTTTTGTGTTCCAAAAATGAAAGAAGGTTATATATCATGAATACCACAGCCAGTTTTGTGGAGAAAAATAATGTTGAGGTGTCTCAATAATCGAAAATATATTGCAATTATTCTTCTGAAAAAAAAGTATGAAGCAAATTGTCTTGGACACACTTTTTCCAAACTTTTCTACAGCTTTGTGCATATTCTGTACATAACCAACCTCAGTAGCCAGTGCTGGCGCGATCTCTTAGCGTTTTCTATGTTATTGAAAGAACCAAATTTTTGCATGACCAAAAATTACGGCAAAAAATTCTGCTGTGTCCGAAAGGCAATAAAAATGTTTGGTCATTTGTACAAAGTATTAAAAACTCCTCAACATCTTCGGTTCCAACGCTCATCGACAGTAACAAACCAATTTTTTTGTTCTTCAGAGAAGGCAAACTTGCTTGCCGCCCATTTCGCTGCCAGCTCCACGCTGCCTCACAGCAACGTTGCCCCTCCTGTACTTGAGAATGTAATTTTTTCCATGGGACAGATTTTTTTCCGCACTCGTTCAGTAGCAAGAGTTCTCAAAGATCTCGATATAAACAAATCTGCTGGCCCGGATGGTATACCCCCGATTCTTCTGAAGAGGTGTTCTTCCACACTGGCAAAGCCACTGCGTAAGCTTTTCCATCGCTCCTACTCTTCTGGAATCTTTCCTAGAAGATGGAAAACAGCATTTGTCCAGCCTGTCCCTATGAAAGGTGACACATCCTCCCCCTCCTCCTACCGACCCATAGCACTGACATGCCTTCTTTCTAAGGTCATGGAAACACTGATTAACCGTAAGCTTAATGAATATCTCGAAGATCGAAAGCTTCTCCATGACCGTCAGTATGGCTTCCGCAGCAACCGTTCCACTGGTGATCTGATGGCATATCTCACCGAACAGTGGAACAAATCCTTACATCGCTTTGGTGAAAGTAAGATTATTGCTCTTGATATCTCCAATGCATTTGATAGAGTTTGGCATGAAGCTCTCTTATCGAAAATGCGTGCTTTTGGGATCGATAATACTCTTGTTCGTTGGATTAGAAGCTATCTCCTGGACCGTTCAATACAAGTTGTATTGGACGATTTCAAGTCTGATTCCCATAAAATAAATGCTGGTGTGCCCCAGGGCTCTGTTCTATCTCCGACTCTTTTCCTCATTTTTATAAATGATCTTCTGTCTGTTACTTGTAATCCACTTAACTGTTTTGCTGACGAATCTACCCTCAGATAATTCACGTCGTTCGCCTTTGGATGTACAATTGCAACGGCACCGTATGTCAAGCTCATTTAACTCCGATTTATACAGCATTGTCATTGGAATCGTGTGGAGTTTAATGCTTCGAAAACTCAATGCTGTCTTCTGTCGTTAAGGCTTAACATACCCCCAATGCCATTGTCCATGAATGGCACTTACATCGAAGAAACCGAAAAGCTCTCAGTACTCGGTATGTGTGTTAACGACGACCTCCGTTGGAACGACCATATATTTGAAATCGCTTAGAATGCTGCAAAGTGCTTAGGTTTTCTGTATCGGTGTAAGAAGTATTTTTCCCCATCTGATCTGGTTATAAAGCGTTTATACGCCCCAAACTCGAGTATAACTCCTAACTCTGGGCAGGTGCTTCACAAACATCGCTCCACCTGCTTGATAGAATACAAAATCGAGCGTTAAGGTTGATAGGAAATAGAACTGCCGCTGAAGCAATTGCCCCTCTCGAACACCGACGCAATGTTTCATGTCTTTCCTTATTTTATCGTTTCTTGTATAAAAAATGTTCACTCGAAGTAGCCAGTTGCATTCCTCCCCTTAAAATTTTCTCCCGTAATACTCGTCTCGCAAGGAATGCTCATTGGTTCACCCTTGAGCTCAATTTCGGACGTACCGTGAAATGTAGGGATTATTTTTTTAGCCGAACAACACGAATTTGGAATAGTTTACCCAGCGAGATTTTCCCTTGCCATTTTGATCTGCAAACATTCAAAACCAATGCACCTCCTATCTCTCCCTTCCCTATCTTTTTAATGCCCGCGCAGTTAGTTCTACATTAAAAGGGAAACAAATAATCCCCCTTGTGCGCGCGTTAATCATAAAAAAAAAAAAATCACAAGGATCAACAATATTATCATCGTTCCTGTTCGGTCCTAACAAGGATATCACGTCAACAGCCTTTACCCGGAATCGGAATTGGCTAGGAAATTAAATTTGAATGCCGGTAAAAATTTTTGCCTCAACTAAAGCGTCAGACTCAGTCTTATAACTGGCCATTTGTCATGCAGAACCTATTACTATATTAAGCCCTTTTCAGGGGCAGGGTAGAATATTCATACAGCGCCTCCCCAGCTTGTTACAAATGCGGACCTCAGACATGGAACAATCCCAAACCGGAAGACCTGCCAATGTTTTCTTATATCAACCCAGCAAGCATCATGGGGCGCAGCAGAGAATTGTGAGAGTTGTGGCCATGGCCACAGTCGAGATCATAGCAAATGTCGATTAAAGAAACCATAAAATTAATACAAAACTGAATTGTGTAGTTGCCTAAAAAAACACCTTGAAATCACGGTGTTGCAGAGTGAAATTCACATAATTAAAAGACAAGCATATTCAGACATCTGTGAAATTGCAAAATCAAATATTTAAATTTTTGCAAAAAAAAAAAAAAAAAAAAAATAGACGTACCTAGCAGAAGGCCAATGCTTTATAACGTTTAAGGTCACACGCAATGAAGTGATTGCTTTGGTCAAATCTATCCCACAGACACCTTTTTATCTCTCAAATATTCCGTTCACACATAACGTCTCCGATTAATATCACAAACCACACCACAAAAAATAGTAAAAAAAAAAAAAAAAAATACCAAACATTTTTAATTCGATCATACCCAACATAATAATAAAGAAATAAAGAAATAAATAAAGATTAATTTACCGAAATCGAATAGCTTATTTGTTTACCTATTTTCATGCCATTAAGATACTAAAAAAGATATAATTTTTTTTTCCAACCCAGGAAAATTAATAAAGCTTTTTATAAGCCTGTCGCTTCTGTAATATTTTATCGACACGATCAGATTATATGTGTGCCTACCAAAACAATTCGTACGGACGACGGACGGACGTAGACGGTTTTATATCTTTCTATAGATAGATGCAGATACATTCCTTAGTTCGTTGAATCAATGCACGTCAATCAGATAAGACAAACTAATTAATGCTGCATTTATACGTACACTCATGGTATGAGACCTAAGAGTCTTTCGGGCTACCAAAAGTTGATGTTGATTGGCTTACAAGGGTATCAATTTCACACACATTCTTGTCGAGGAAATTCAAGTTTTAAAGACCTACTTATAGTCATGGGAGTTTAAAATAATTAAAAGCTTTCCAATAAAAATCAGCCTGGAAAAAATGAATATTTGTTTTGAAGGAAGACCATATTTTTGAAACAAATTAATATGTATGTAGTTATTTACAATAATCCCAAAGTATTTGTTGAAATTGAGTTGTTTTTTTTAAATTCCATCTAATTTTATCCTAAATTTGTTTTCTAAAAATAATGTTAGTCCTCAGACAATACCTTTCTAAGGAAACGATTAAATTCAAACGATTTTCAGTAAAATTGAAATTTATTTATTCGATTTTGTTTTTTGTCAACTTTCAATGAATTTGATGCTCTGTCAGAGTCCATTCAAAGAATTGTCGTCCAGTATTCTCAAACTGAAATTGTTATTACGGGATATTTCAATGTAAGCAATCGAGTTGGCTTAGTTTTTTTCTGGCCAGACAATACCCAAGAGAAGGTATGTTGAGATTTTGCAAGAGCTGAATCAACTAACTCAGCTCATTAAGGAGCTCACCCGAATTCCTGACATGGCAGGTCAAACCGCTAATACTCGGAACTTGCTTTTTTCCTCGATCCAGATAAATACAATTTACGTGTTTTATTGCCTGTAGTAGTGACGTAGACTCCAGCGCAGTTATGGAAAGAAAAATGAATTGAATTGAAATAATAATGAGAAATGTCGTCCTGGTAAGTGTCAAAACAATAGATAACTCCTTGTTCGATTCGAGCTGTAAAGAGGTTATCAAGTTAAGAGATGTAAGTTTCTGTTGATATAAAGCCAACTCTACCGAGGAAAACCATAAAATAAAAAAAAAATAAACAACCTAGAAAGACCTCCAATACTCATATTCGTTAGAACAACTTTTTAAATGAACAAAAAATTCGGCTAAAAATAATGAAATTTCCAGAACAATGGCAGTACAAATTTTTTGGTCATTTGTAAAAAGATCGTTTGAAATTATTCATCTTCATCGATTCCTACAATCTTCTTCCGAACTTTTTCAAAGATTTTTATATACACGAACTCTCTATACCGTACCTTCTCACCAAGGTCATAAAACACTGATTAACTTTTTAGCCTCAGAAATATCTCTCAGATAGAAAGCTTCTCAATGACTAGCAGTACCGCTTTCGCAGCAATAAGTTCACTGGTCATCTGATAGCACAGTACACATAATCAAGGTAATATATCGCGCAGGTTGTCAAAATCTGATCTGTCACTTTGTATTAAAAATGGCGGTTCTCAGAGACCTACATCAAAAAATTTATGAACAAAACTACACACCTCACGTTTGTTTTATATTTTTCTAATTTCTTGTTTATCAAAAAGCTTTTTTTATAAATTAATTACCACAAATACTTTAAAATATAGCCAAGAGATCTATTTTTCAGAACAAATAAACAAGCTAATGGTCTCTGGCGGCCGCCATTTTACTTTGATTTTGACAGATACGCAGAATATTGCAAAAATAAAACCTCTAATGATATTACCTTAGATATGTGTACTGTGATCAGATAGCATACCTCACCGTTTGGGTGAAAGTAAGATCATTGCACTTGATATTTCAAAAAGCGTTTGATAGAGTTTGGCGCCAAACACCTTCTATCAAATTTTTTTGAATTTGGATTCGAGTTCGTCATTGGATTAATAACCTTCAGAACAGCTTTATAGATACAAGTTGTGTTGAATGGATTCAAGACTGTTATTCACAAAACAAATGCTGATTGTCCTCAGAGCCCTGTTTTATCTTTGACTTCTTTCCTGATATTTATCAAAGATTTAATACATATATGAAACAACTAATCCAATAAATAGTTTGGCTAACAATAGCACTATCAGCTTTTCATATTCGTTTCCAGATTCCTATCAATGTTCTTCTAGATTAAATCATTAAATTCTGACTTTAACCGCATTGTACATTCGGGAATAAGAAATCTTGCGTTGAATTTAATGCTTCAAAAACACAATGGTGTGTCTTTAGTCGTTTAAGGGAAATAAAGCCCCAATGCCACCATTCATGAGTGGTCTTGCATTGAAGGAGCCGATTATCTCTCAGTTATCGGAATGTGGAATACACAACGTTCCTTCCAAGATACAAAAAAATTGTCACCTCGTCTGATCTGTCTTCAGTCTATAAAGCATTTATTTGTTCAAAACTCGAGTATAAGTCCAATATTTAAACAGGTGCTCCCAAAATCCAGTTTTTCTTTCTTTAGCCGTACCACGCGAATGTTGAATGCTTAACCGGAGTCTGCTTTTCTCTTCCATTTTGAAATGCAGAACTTTAAAACAAATTTTCATCGTTACCTCGTTTTCATCCTTTCCTTATTTTCTTAACGCCCCCGCTGTGATCAATCAATAATAATAAAGGGTAGCCAAAACCCCTTTGTCACGGGCTTATTATAAAAAAAAAACTAGAGGAAAGCCAAGTAACATTTATAAGAATGTGGTTTAAATGTATGGAAAAAGCGGTTGAATTTCAAAAGGTTTTTACAAATTGTGTGTTTTATTAAGTGAGTAAAGAGAAAGACGCCCTGAATTTGTTATAATCCTAATAAAAATGAATAAGAATTCTCATTCGTGGGGAATTCTCCAATTAGCTAAAAAGAATATACCAAATACTTTGGGTAAGTTGTTTTTGTTGTTTTATTATTATTATATAAAGTGTATTCACGGTCCAATAGAATAGAATAGAATTATTATTATTATTATTATTATTATTATTATTATTATTATTATTATTATTATTATTATTATTATTATTATTATTATTATTATTATTATTATTATTATTATTATTATTCCTATTATTTATATTATTATTATTATTATCATTATTATTATTTAATTGCAAAAGTGTAAAAATCTAAATTAACAATAGGACAGGTATTTTTTACACTTTTTTTCAAAAATGCAGTGCATAGTGAAAACTTATAGTCCAGGAGGTTACCAGGAATACAGAAAAACCTCATCGAGTCAATAGAAAATTAGCCATTAATAAATGACAAATGCATAACTGCTATTCGGGTAGACTTTTTCTTGTCCCTTTGGTGGTAAAATGACCACTTCCGGTTGAGTTTTCAGTAAATCCAGTTAATGAACAAATGGGGTATCAAATGAAAGCTAAGACCGTTTACAAGAGAACGTTTGTCCGACCAGCGAGCGGTTATGTACATTTTATGTAATTTGCCATTTATTTATGGCTAATTTTCTATTGACTCGATGAGGTAAATATCTATTCCTACGGCCGCCTCCTCTACTATTAATTCTGCCCTATTGTATCTTTCACTTTCACAACGCTTTTTTTAGCTGAAAAAATATGTACCTTTGAAGAGAAAATGAAGCTCTGGAGCAAGAGATCAACTTTGGTTGGTGGATTTAGTTATTTAAAGCTTAATCCAACATACAAATATTGGTATTCAATAGTCCTAGGTGAAGAAGCAGTGGGCCTTGATGAATCCATGATATTAAGAGTGGAAACGGATCAAACGTCCAATTTTTGAAACAAGGAAGGACAACATTTAGAAGTCAATCAAGAAGTGACAACAGACATTCTTCCAAAAAGGAGACCTTGAAAAACAGCGTCGCAAAAACCTTGGAAGAGAAATTTAAACAAGGAGATGAAATCCAAATGCTTGCCCTATAAGGATCGAAAAGGTAATTTTAAATCCAAAAAAGGTCCCAAAGAAATGCAGGCTTATAAATACCGATTTGATTGTGTAACTGCATATAAACGAGAGTTCCCGATTAAAATTATACAAAACATATTTGTTGGCCAAAAAAACTTCATTCTTCAGAATGTTGAATGCTTTGAACTAAAATACAGGCGACCAAGAAACGAAAGTGCAATTCTGCGTCAAAATGCCAAAAAGTATTTTTTTTATTTACTTTGACATAAAAACAAGAGTGTGTCAATTATTTTTCTTGAGCACACTTAATATCTCCAATCGATGTGTAATAAGTGCATTTTTAGGTAGAGACGAGTGTGGGGGGGCACTTTTCCGCGGAAGATAAAAGAGGTAAAAAAAACGCCAACCAACCAAACAAACCCCGAGATAATTTCAAACATAAAAAAACCATATCCAGAGTTTTCCGTCGATGGAAAGTCACTATTGTCGACAAAATAGTCAGAGGAAGTATTTAGATAGCAAACATTCAATTAGAAAGATGTACGAGTTATATCGGTTACAGTATCCTGAACGCCCGGTATCTAATATCATATACCGCAGAATATTTTGTAAAGATTATAATTTGTCGTTTTTTGTGCCAAAAAAAGATCAATGCCTTTTATGCAACAAATATAAAATTTCAGCTTCAGATGCAAGTCTCGAAACGAAGGAAGACTCTGAAAGTCATTTACGTCGGATCACATTCGGATAAGAGCTTTCGATCTATTTCGATGGATATGCAAAGTGTTCTTCAAATACCATCAACCGATGTTTCCTTAACATATTATAAGAGGAAACTTATACTTCACAACTTTACAATCTATGAATCGGGTTTTCCAAATAATGCTTTTTGTTTTTGGTAAAGGTGGGAGCTGCGAAGTGGGTTCATGTATTCTGAAGTACATCGACCAATTACCAGAATACGTAATGGAGCTTTCAATATTTTCGGATACTTGCGCTGGCCAAAACAGAAACACAAATATTGTGTCCCTTACATAATGTAACTTTAGAGACAATTCTGGGCTTCGGTAATTCATACCTTACCGTTCGATAGGTAAGATTTCTGATTGCATAAACCCAATCAGCGATTTAAAAAAAAAAAAACATGCTTATTCCACCTTTTTTCCACTAAATAATCAAACCATAAGACATACGAGTTAAGTTACGGATTAAAATGTTCTATTAATAAAAACAAAATGTACATACGTGAAAGTAAAGTGACGTTTGCCGAAATTGCTTCAAGAAAATCTACTGCAATAAGCAAAATGCAACTTCAGTAACTTGAAATTTTAACCAAGTTTCTCAAAGATTTTTTTTGTATGAACTTCGCTAATCCACCTTTTTCGGGGGGTTTAACTTAGGAAACGTCACTTAATAGAAATTTTGTTTTATTGATAACATTTGGCACTTAGTCCACGGAATAAGGCCTAACCATGTTTATTAATTTGGCTGAATATGTTTACAATAAATTCTATCGAAAGGTAGTCAGTAGTGTTGTAACGGGTGATTTTTTTGAGGTTAGGATTTTAATGCATTAGTATTTGACAGATCACGCAGGATTTCAGACATGGTATCAAAGAGAAAGATGCTCAGTATGCTTCGACATTTCATCATGAATAGACTTACAACGTGGAATTTTCAGTGAATGGGCCCTTTTTATCGACAAATTTTGTTCAGCGATGAGGCTCATTTCTGGTTGAATGGCTACGTAAATAAGCAAAATTGCCGCATTTGGAGTGAAGAGCAACCAGAAGCCGTTCAAGAACTGCCCATGCATCCCGAAAAATGCACTGTTTGGTGTGGTTTGTACGCTGATGGAATCATTGGACCGTATTTTTTCAAAGATGCTGTTGGACGCAACGTTACGGTGAATGGCGATCGCTATCGTTCGATGCTAACAAACTTTTTGTTGCCAAAAATGGAAGAACTGAACTTGGTTGACATGTGGTTTCAACAAGATGGCGCTACATGCCACACAGCTCGCGATTCTATGGCCATTTTGAGGGAAAACTTCGGAGAACAATTCATCTCAAGAAATGGACCGGTAAGTTGGCCACCAAGATCATGCGATTTGACGCCTTTAGACTATTTTTTTGTGGGGCTACGTCAAGTCTAAAGTCTGCAGAAATAAGCCAGCAACTATTCCAGCTTTGGAAGACAACATTTCCGAAGAAATTCGGGCTATTCCGGCCGAAATGCTCGAAAAAGTTGCCCAACATTGGACTTTCCGAATGGACCACCTAAGACGCAGCCGCGGTCAACATTTAAATGAAATTATCTTCAAAAAGTAAATGTCATGGACCAATCTAACGTTTCAAATAAAGAACCGATGAGATTTTGCAAATTTTATGCGTTTTTTAAAAAAAAAAAAAGTTCTAACCTCAAAAAAATCACCCGTTATTTAGCTATCCTCAAAGTTGTTCATCGAAACAAAAGCAAAAATTGTTGTGTGAAGCCAGAAAGATAAAGCTTTTTACTTTGGTTTCGAGTATTTCGTTCGAAACGGGTAACTTTGTTCATTCTGTCCGGAAGATGCACGATTTTTTGAACACATTTTCCGGACAGAATGTTTAGGGAAAACTGTTTTGAAGTACACAGTTTTAAATCAGGAAAGAAAGCTTTATCTTCCTGACAGCAATTTTATTGCCTCCCATTATTATTATTACTCGAAAAAGTGCATTGTTATTGCAGTACACATTTAAAAAGGCGCAATGACACACTGATACGTGCATCTGAACAATTGCTGTGGGCTCTTTTTTCTATATGGATTGGAAGTACAGTTTTTGACAGCTGTCACTTGATTTAAACTCAGTTTGGTTTGCCATTTCATAATGAATAGACTTACAAATCGTGCAAATTTATTAACAAAATAATGGTTCGGTTCGGTGAAGCAGACTAAAGAAGAACCCCCCGAATGATTCCATTCGCGATCGCACGCAACAATTGGAGCTGTGCCCATCCACTTTATGGAAGATTTTGCGGAAGGATCTTAATTTGCGGGCTTATAAAAATCCCAAAACAAGATTACCACCGATCCCGATTTTTACAAAATTGGGAAAATTAGGCATTATTTTGAATTTATTTGAGCCAGCTGCGGCGGCCACTTGCCCGAAATTATTATTAAAATATAATGGCAAATCTTTATCTTTATAATAAAGATAGATTCTTGGCCATAACATTAAACAATATGCGTTTTATTTCTTCTTGAAAACCACACGTCTAAAAAAAACACCCTCTATTTAAAAATTCATTCATTCACAACAGGCCTTATCAAAAATCGAAGGATTTTAAAAAAATACCCAAAATATGGTCATAAGACAGAAATATACTTACCTATCTTATAAGTCAACATACTTAACTAACGTATAGTCTTCGAATCGAGTGTCTTCTTGGAACACGGATGAAGTTGACTCTGATTCTAAACCTAGACCTTAGTTAAAACTTTGATGGTACAATCACCCAGCTAGGTAAACCATCTTACAATATTGATCGCAAAACAAACCTACATTCTAAAAAAGAACCTAAATAAATACAAAATTTAGTCAACCTACCTACATAACTGCTGTCTTTTGTTCACTTATTTCCATTGCGTGCATTAAATAAAAAAGAAAAATGTATCTGAAGAAATAAGAAGAATATCTTTATTTTTAACCTTAAAACTTAAATATCAAAACATTTGTTTTATTTTTAATTTTATTTTTATTTTGAATTGCATACCAATTTTTATTAATTTTTTGTCTTTGTTTCATCAGACCGATTTTTTTATTAAATTTTTTGGGTATTTTTATCACATGTAAAATCATTAAAGATATTTTCCAATTTCAGACAAATGTAAATAAATATTCATATATTTCTTCTAGGATGACATATATTTAAAACCAAAATTCCTTAGTCCTTATCCGCAAAAATAATAAAATTTTCTTAACTTTAATTTAATTTTTAGTATTTTTCAGTAGATTTAAATAAATAATCCCGGAATATTCTTTTTTTTTTTAATAATTTTTGTATTTTTTCATAGACAACCAAGAAGTAAAGTTTTCCGATTCAGAGAAAAGAATTTTAGGTATTTCAGACAATTTTTTTTCAACAAGACACACCTAAATATCTTCCTAGAAATCCACTTAATCCTATCCAATTTAAACCCAGACACTTTTGATTTTATTTAAAACTCTCTTTTCAAATTAAACTTACTTATCTTCTTATTTAAACATCCATGTATCTATCTACATATCTATCTGTATCTTTTCTTTTCATTTAAATATTTTCCTGCCTTACACCCACTTAGTTTAGATTTTTTTAAAGTTAATCAAACACAGATATACAATCGCACTCACCTTATATTCTTGGTTTACAGGAAACCTTTTGAACAGGAAAATTCCAGGTGTAATAATAATCCTCAGATTCCCAATGGTGAGGGAGGAAGAGATCTGCAGCTCTTTAGATTGTTCCCGATAGAGTGTAAGTATGTAAAGCGAATAAACAAAAAACAACCTACAAAGCATTCACCAGTCGAGCTCGAGATAAACAAACAAGAAAATTCCGATTGCAATCTTTTTCGTAAAGGAAACCCGAAGTCTGGGTCTTCGTCGACGTCCGACACACCCCGGTTAGCTTTCACACCTTTGAAATGGTTTGACTGTGGAATTTTAGTATTTTCTTCCGACAGTTTAAAAAAAAAAAACACAATTAATCACAGATTTTTATTTTTATTTTTTTTTTTTTAATGAAATGCACTAAGTTTGTATATAAATTTATTTTTTTTATTTAATTTTTTCCTCTCCTCAGAGCTCCAATTTTTTTTTTTTTTTTTTTTTTTTTGTAAATCCGATATTAACTGCAACGCAGTCCGATAATTTAAAGAAATCGCCTCGTACAACTTGAACCGGTCTCAAGCACTGAATCACACTCAATGCCAGAGCCACTGAAAGGGGGCCTCTGGAGCTCGGACTGGATGAAAATTGATGGACCTAGCGATTGACCATTACACTCCTATAGTCGTTTACTCAATCGAATGGAAAGCTCGACCAGATTGACGGAGAACCGAAATCGAATCGAACGGGAAACACCAAAGAGCCAGCAACAAACGCGAAAAATCCCCAGGCATGCGTTCTGAACACAGATTCCCGAATGTTGTATTGTGTTATGTTATGGAGTTTCCAGAGGAATTGAGTGTCCTATGGGTTCTTTAAGTGGTAGGAAATGGGAACGTTTAAAATATGAAACGATGGTATGGTAAGAGGTAAGACTCAAAGAGAAATTGTTTACCATTATTGGTTCGTTGGACAGGTTTGGTTAAACTCAAATTCGAGACTAGACTTATAGCAGTGTAACAACCGGTTCGTCTAAAGATACATTTGTATCTTTGTGTGTCAAGCTGAATAGGTTTCCACAAAAAAAAACTCAAAATTGAGCTCATCGGATCACTCATTCTCACCTGTGTTTACAAAACTTGATATTTGGGGGGAAAATAAACAGGTATTGAAAAAGAACTCAAACCACTCTTGCTGCCACTCAATAAGGTTAGATACCTGTTAAATTCAAACCTTCATCTTCCCCTTTTCAAGACTTCCAGTATTCCAATTGGGAAGCCTAACCTCTCCTTCTCTTTTGTATCTTGAAGGTTTTAACACCTGAATTGAGTGGAAAAACGTCGAGAAACTCAAGAGCTGGCCAAACTTAAACCTGGTTACCTGGAGTGGAAGTGGAAGAGTGTAGTCTGTAGTTGCATCTTCCGCTTGTGCTTATGCACTCTAAAATCTGAATCTGGAATCTGGATATCTCAAAGCAATAAATGTTGAGTTGAGTAGCGATAATTGAAAGAGCCAATTAATTTAGTTTACCTTTAATTCCAAAGAGACTAACCCATACAGTAGGGTTCATTAATTTTGATTGACGTTATCAATGGACTATAATTGAGACTTTCTACGAAAAGTTTTACGGGGAAGTTTCTTCTTAAAAATAATTATGATTTGCTCGTATATAACATACTAAGAGGGCCAGAGTTAGAAAAGGTATTTGTAATCAGAACAAAATCTTTTAAACATATTGCTTAATAAATTTAAGAAATCTTAATTTAATTAATTTTTTTATTAATTAAAGGCGATTTTGAAAGTTCTCCTAAAGTTCCCAGATCGAAAACTTACAAGTTAAAATAAGAAATAAGTGGAACTTAAGTTAACGACTGGGTCGTAGGCGACTTCCTTTCTATAATAAGCAAACACTCAAGGGGTTTTGATACCCTTAATCGTCTTAATCCGCAAAGCGGATTTAAAAGAAAACTTTTGTTGTACATTGATCTTGAATTTTTGAATTTCACAATCAGAGAAGAGAGACTTAGCTAGGTAGAGCATGTCACATTCGTGTAGTACGGCTACAGAAAGAATCTCTGTACTTGCCAATACGACTGAAATTGGGATCAAGGATAAAATGATGAGCATTCAAAGTATAACGGTTGAATTGTTTAGAAAGAAATTCAGCTGGTTATTTCACTTGAGCACTGACCGTAGAAGTAACGGTTAAAAAGGAAGGATCAAATGACAAAAATGTACACTATGCTGTTCCTGTCTCCAATCAATTTATAGTCTCCTCTTTGAAAGCTTTTCAAGAGACTTTAGTAAGTTACTGGAGCACAAGCCCATAGTTGAGAGTTATACGTAAGCTTTAGACGTAATAAGTTTTTTATGTAATAGCCAGATCAGAAGGAGGGAAAATTTTCTTACATCTCCCAAGGAAGCGTAAACATCTTGCAGCTTTTTGGCTAAGTCCAGTATGTGATCGTTTCATAAAAGATGGTTCGTTCTGCATTAACCGAAAATCACAAGCCGTTTAATTTGCCTGATCCTAGAGGGGCAATTGTGTGTTTTCGGAGCACGAGTGCGGATCCGAGACTTGGGGCTTACTAAAAAGTACTCTGATATCTTAGCCGCGTTCAAATTTCAAAAGAAAAATCTTATAGAGAATGGTTGGCTCCGTGTGCGAGGGACGACCGTTTCGGAGAAGACACAATTATGAATTGTATAAAATCTACCTCAGAGAAATAAAGCTTGTTAGACTCCACAGTGGGCTGAGCAACTAGCTCGTATGAGTGAAGAGTAACCACCTCGGGTGAAAGACTTGTCACTTGCAGTATGAAGCTTATATTCAAAGAATGGAGTAGACAGGAAGCCTTGGGGTATGCATCTGGATAGTTTCGGCCAGCAACCGGAATGTATGGAAGAACTTGTTCAAGAACTCTGAATAATTATGTTTACATTTTTTTCGGTAAATATTTGACTTTGGTTTTGTCTCAACGTAGATTTCGACGCAGATTTCCTGGTCGTCCAGCACCAAATGGGTAAGCACTGCAACATTTAGCCGATCGTCTTGAAGAAACTACGACCATAAGAAATGTTTCCAGGTGTTGGCGGCCCTGGAGCAGCCGTTCTACTGAGAATATCTCTGTTGTTTCCAAAGATTACAAAGCAGACCCAAGAATGTTAACCAGAAAACGTTACAAAGTGCAGTTATTGCATCGCTTGTTGGTTGTTGAACATCTACGCTCAAGCCATCATGAATCACGACGAAAGAGAGAACAATTTTTATCTTCTGGGACTGGGACATCAAAATTTTCTCATATGAGCCACGAAAATCCTTTACAGTGTGCAGTTTACGCTTAAGGGGTCATGGGAATCTGCTGGCGAAAAGGTTTCTGTGAACTGCGAGCTCTAAAGATCCATAATTGTCTATTTCTCAATTATTTGAATTGGAACTGGAGGAAGTAGGACATTTGTTTCCAACAAAAAAGAATAACGGTGCACACTACACGAGCCTAAACCGATATTTTTAAGGAAGCATTTTTAAAATCGTCTTATCCCTCGCTTTGGCGATTTGCACTGGCCGACCAGATCACCCGATTTGACCGCTCCGGATTTTTTTTTTTGTTGGGAAGTTACTTGAAGTACCGGGCTTATGTTAGTCTCTTAAAGCAAAAATGCTAGAAACAATTGCAGGAAGTTGTTACTCAAGTGATGGAAATTTCCATTAAAGAACCAGTATGGTCAATAACTCTGACAGCGCGGCGGCCACTGGACCGATACCATTTCCTCATCTTGATGAAAAAAAGAGTTGGGTGTCTGTAAAGGCGGTTCACGGACGATAATTTTACGTGATAACGTAATAAGGAAACATTGATGGCAGAAACACCAACATACAGCCCGTTAACTCACACCCACAAATCCTCTCGTTAAATCCACACACACACACCCCAATATCTACATTTTCTTTCTACTTTAACCAAAACTCCGCCTATTTCGTATTTATTTTTCTCTTCTTGTTGTTTTTGAATTCGAGTGGAATTATTTTGAAAAATTTGCGCCTGTTTTTTTTCATGTTTGCCTGGTGCTTGCGATAGATTTTGGTTGAAAGAACCACAAGATCGCAGCGTGCATCACTTTTCTTATCAGCATGAATCATGTTATTTCGTATGTGTAACGGTAACCTGTCATCATATGATGACTTTATCCTGATTACAAGAACTGATGCACTTATGCGCTCATTGTTATCCCTTTTACGAGGAACCCAGGAAGTATTGAATTGAAATAAAAAGAAACGGACTAACAACGCATTTCTGAGGTACATCTAACTAAATAGATTGAATTATGAAATTGCATATCAGTAAGTAAAATTTTTAAACCATTAATTAAGTAGAAACACAACACCTTAAAAAATATCTGGAAAAAGATATTCTTTAGAAGATAAAGATGTTTTTCTAAGGAATACATTTTCTTAATTTTTCTACCACACTATATCGTTCAAAGACACCTCCATCTCTCTAAAATAAAACTCATATACTATTTACTATCAAGTTTGCAATCAAATGAACTTCCCACTTGCTTTTCTATTCAATCCCAATGTCATAGCATCCAGCCAATCTATTTCCTTTGAATCCTTGCCCACGTATATAAGAAGCACATCATCAGCCATCATCAACCATTAACCATCACGCATCCAACACCAGTCCAATATAAATTAAATTTAATACCAATCTTCAAGAAAAATCACTCAACAAAGTTCCTGATCCTGAGAGCTCACCTTTTACCAACAGATGTCATGTGAGACAAAACCTTAAGAAAGAATCGAGATATCCCTCCTCGCCTGTCATGTCAGTCAACCTCAATCGCAGTCAGTCAGCATTGTGCCAAGAAAGAAATATGATGGAGCAATGATGAGTTCTGGATGTGGCACCGAGTTCCGGCATTTCTACCGCATGGGTGCGACATTCTATAAATTGATTCCGTATACTCTCGCTCCTGCTGGGTTTGTCCTATATGAGCGCATAGTGGCATGGAACAGCATCGCGACGTGGTGGGTTCGTCGAGTAGTCATCACCACCTTATTTCGATGGAGATTATTGTTATGTGCAGTAGGAGCTGGGTGTCGTATCAGGAGGTGATAAGTCGTCGCTTAGAATTGCAAAATAATTGAATCTTGGTGGATAAGGCAATAAGCCTTCTTGATTTTGTCAATTTTGACTGTGCGTGGTTCAGGAGGTGATTGAGGTGTCAATGGAGTCACCAAAATGGTTTTGAATATAAAATCCACTTTATAGGAAGTCTTGTATAGAAAGTTTTCAAATCTCAAAAATATGGGAAAACGTTGTATGTATTGAGTTCACATACCAAACTCTTAAAGGCCTTGAGAAAATGTTTTGTTAAGGGAATACGATTCACTTATCCGCATCCATATTGCATGTTCTATCCAATAATCTATGGATATTCCCTAGCTCTAGGGCGGCTCCTCGTCAATTACTTTTTTTTTTGTGTTTTCCAGTCCTAGCCAACACTCCATAGGTACCAATCATTGTCAGCCGAACAGTGAAAAGTAGCCAAGCCCAACCAACACCAAATGCCTACAAAAACCCCAACAATGTCGGTAGGATGCCTCCAAGCATAATGTTGCTATGCGAAAATCAGTCAAAAACCAACTCTCTGCTCGGCTGCAGTTGATCCACCAATCCACCATCCGCTAAGATTGCACCTTTCCATAGGACCATCCGTTCATCGTCTGCAATCTCACTTTCGACTCCTCTGCGGATGCAGCATGTGAACATTGTATATACCATGTCCGCTCGCCACTCTTTGTACAGAATTTTTCCTTTAACGACTTAATTTGCAAATTACACCCGAGAGCTAATTATAATTTAAGAAAAAAGTTGCAAAAAAAAGGTAAAAAAGAAATTAAACGAAAAAGTTCGTCCGTTCACCGTGCCGTGTCGTGTGTGTAGATACCGCGCAGTTAGTGTCCATAGAGTGTCGGATGAGGAGCCATATGCAACTTATTTGCATTTGAAAACTTTGTGTGCACACAAAATAAAAAAAAAATGGCCCGCACTGTTTTGGTGTCAGTTTCATCGCACGAACCTGTCATGGATACACCGACCGACCGGTATACCGGTACGATGAAGCAGGTATTTGTGATGAGCTGCACCGGACATTTGAGAAGAATGAATGGTGTAATCTACACCTACTCCTCACTGTCATTTGTCCATTAAATTACATCAGAGGTCCTGCAGGCAGGCGAGAACCATCTTAGTATACCTGGTGCGGTTGGGTCAACATCGATCCCTTTTAGCCTTGCTGACTTTTTACGGTTCTTGCCTTTGCGGGTAGTGTATAGTGAGCCAGAAACCCTGACTTTGATATTTTAATTAAAAATGTTAACAGTCTTTGTATATTGAAGGTTTGTGTGTTTGTAACGTCAATGTCGGAAGAAACGCTATACCTAACTCAACGATAACAATTGAAGTGGGGAAATATCCTTGACTTTTGGTCCAGATTGACGGACTGAGTGACAATGTTTGAGCTTCGGGTGAATGGTCATTGTAGGTGCTTGGAACTTTATTTTCATTTAAAAAAAAAAAAACAAAAAAATGTTGAATCACTTTTATTGTTTAAGAAACTCTTTAAAAGAGAAAAAACGTTATATTTTAATCAAAAGTTTATTATTTTATTTATGATTTCACAACGTTTTCTGTTAAATAATAATAAATAGATAAATAAAATATTTATAAAGTAATAATTACATATAGCTATATATTTTTTAAAGGCCACTTTTATTTATTTTACTTTTTAAAGGAACATAGCTTCTTATTTAATTTAAGGAGAACAGATTATCACGCACAAAAAAATAAATAATTCATTAATTCATAGCTCTTCAAACAAATAATAAATAAATATTTACATTGGAAAAAAATAAACAAAAAATACTAAAATAATTAAAAAATACTTTTAGCATTTATTTTAAAAGGAACAAACAAAAACTAGTTTTGAATTCATCGCAAATTTTATAAGTTGAATTAAGTTGGTACAAAATTATCATTTTGAAACTTTACAAGAAAAAAGTGGAAGATACGTGTAGCTAAGTTTTTTTTTTTTTTTTATAATTAACGCGCGCACAAGGGACTGCTTTTAATGTAACACACTGCGCGGGCATTCGGATGATAGGGAGGGGAGAGATAGGACGTGTCGATTAACATTGGTTTTGAATGTTTGCAGATCAAAATGGCAAGGGAAAATCCCGCCGGGTAAACTATTCCAAATTCGTGTTGTTCGGCTAAAAAAAGAATCGCTTTATTTCACGGTACGTCCGAAATTGGGCTCAAGGGTAAACTGATGAGCATTCCTTGCGAGACGAGTATTACGGGAGAAACTTTTAAGGGGAGGCAGCTGGCTACTTGGAGTGAACATTTTTTGTAAAAGAAACGATAAAATAAGGAAAGACATGAAACATTGCGTCGGTGTTCGAGAGGGGCAATTGCTTCAGCGGCAGTTCTATTTCCTATCAATATTAACGCTCGATTTTGTATTCTATCAAGCAGGTGAAGGGATGTTTGCGAAGCACCTGCCCAGAGGTGGGAGTTATACTCGAGTTTAGGGCGTATAAACGCTTTATAAATTGTAGCCAGATCAGATGGAGAAAAATACTTCTTACACCGATACAGAAAACCTAAGCATATAGCAGCATTCTTAGCGATTTCAAATATATGGTCGTTTAAACGGAGGTCGTCGTTGACACACATACCGAGTACTCAGAGCTTTTCGGTTTCTTCGATGTAAGTGCCATTCATGGACAATGGCATTGGGGGTATGTTTAGCTTAAACGACAGAAGACAGCATTGAGTTTTCGAAGCATTAAACTCCACACGATTCCTATTACCCCATTTGACAATGCTTTATAAATCGGAGTTAAATGAGCTTGACATACGGTGCCGTTGCAATTGTACATCCAAAGGCGAACGACGTGAATTATCTGTTCGGTGAGATATGCCATCAGATCATCAGTGGAAGATGCGGAAGCCATACTGACGATCATTGAGAAGCTTTCGATCTTCGAGATATTCCTTAAGCTGGCGGTTGATCAGTGTTTCCTTGACCTTAGAAAGGTTTTCCATCTTCTAGGAAAGATTCGAGAAGAGTAGGAGCGATGGAAAAGCTTACGCAATGGCTTTGCCAGCATCGAACCATGCAGTGAAAATCCAAATTAATCTCTGTAATAAACAAACTGTCTTAGGTGTTATGCACATAAGACAGCTTGCATACAAAAAATCAATTTAAATATTCAGCACAATAGGACAAACTCAGATGCCCTTATCCATTTACCGCAAGCATTAGATGGTCATACGATGCCTACAGTAGATAAGAAAGAGTCAGTTAAGCACAAAGGTCTTGGGACAGATAAGAGGATAATTTGCTATGCGAATGCGTTTTATTTATTTTTTTTCCACAGCGCGAGTGGCCATCTTTTTTTTTCCTCCAACGACGTGAGTGGATATTATTTTATCCTTTACAGCACACGCGAGGGGTTTTTTTCGGTTTCTCTAACGAGTGTGTATTAATATTTTTTTAAAACACTCGCGATAACAATGCGCAATAATTTTTTTTTTTTTGACTTTTGCTTAATTATTTGTTCGCGCACCTCGACGTCCGGCCTCAACGAGCTTAAGATCGACACTCGATGTGCTTTTACACATTTGATATGGTATTCTCTGAGGCAGCTTGCGCATTTTATACCGCACATATCGGATCCAACTAATTTGGTCGTGAATTTGGTGCAGGAAAAACACATATGACCATTGCAAACAACGTTTTCTCCAATGTCCTCAACAAGTTTTATTTTCCTGACTGATTTCCTCATAAATTTCAAAAACCATTCTCTTTCCGGGAGAGTTTTCTATTGCAGCTACGGCACCGGATGTCACTGAGTATGAAATAATTCTTTTTGGTGATGGTGGTTGTAATTTTTTCACTTGTTGAAGGGGGCCAGGACCGGACCGTGGTTGTTGCGCCGATGATGATGATGATAGTAACATTTTTGGGCGATTATTTTGAGAGATTTGAAATATGTGTACAGTTCGTGAAGTTTTATAAAATCCTCGCAACAATCGCTTTTTGCACTGGAATAGCTCTCAAGTTGCTCTATTTTCTGTGAACCAACTGTGTCGCAAAATACTTCAAACGCATCTTTGTTTGATTCACGATTTGATCTGCCAAGACATTTGGAAAAAATGAATGGCATTTTTGTCCCATGGGAATAGACCGCAAGCTTTGAAACCGTTTCTGATAGTTGTTGTAGAAATGCTCTTGTCTACAACTTCTTCCTTCAGTAACGGAGCGAACATCTCTTTTGTCAGGTTTAACCCCGGGTTCTTTCGCCGCCAATCCGTAACTACATTGTTCCACGCGTTTTTTTATTGGTTTAAAAGCTGAACCATCAGCTGGTTGCAGAATTCGAGTTGAATTGGGATACAGTGCTATCAAAATGATACCCAGTTGAACACATAATTGGCTCACTTGGAGTGTTAGATGGGTATTATGTCCATCAACGAAAAAGATAACCGGCAGTTGGATTTTTTCTCGTATCAAAAATAGATGGAAAACTTTGGAGATATACTCATAAAATGTTTGCTTTGTCATCCAGCCATTTTCACTGATTCCATAACCCCAGATATCTGGAATGGTCTTACGAATTTCGTCTTTCAATCTTTTATAGAGGAAAAGTGGAAAACGGAAAACATGACCGTCAAATTTGCCTTTGCCTGTTCTCTTTCAATCTCATAAATAAGTTTCGCTCCTTTTGCAGCTAGGACAGATTTAGCTTTAGGGCAAAGGAGAAAATTTGTTTCGTCACCATTGAATACTCGGCTTGGATTTTCAAGGATTGCACGAGAATCATTTTCAACCAAATAACTATCTATAGAATCAAACCACCCAAATATGTCTGAAACAGCTTCATTTGCACTAGCTGGCGACACAGGATCAACTGTCCGAAAAGTCAAACTCGGATGTCGTTTTAAAAATGATTTGAACCAATCTTTTCCTGGAATCCCATCAACACCATTGTAGGTAAAACTATACAATAGGTAAGCCCCAGTTCGCAAGACGCCCCACCTCCACAGCACCTATACCAATTGAAACTAACAAGTGGAATCGATGCGAGAATAATTATAATCTAGTTGCCTCCTTGTTTTTAATGTTGACCACCTGTCACTTTTGAGTCTACTAGAATACGTAATTATCATTGCTCTAGCTTTTATGCTACTAGCGGTATGCCCATGGGGCGTTTTGTATCAACGAATTTACAAAACGCCCCGGTCAGGCTAGGGCAATTCGCCCCACGAAAAAAAAAAACAATTTTTACTGAACAGTTATTGTTTTATGTCCACAATCATGCCAAGAAATTACATAAGAACTCCATTACGCGCAAGATGGTCCGAAAAAGACCTTAAAGAAGCCATGAAAAGAGTGACTGACAAGGAAATGGGCGTGAATGAAGGGAGCAGGGCTTTCAAGATACCGTCTCGTACATTACAAAGGCATATAACAACGGGAAAAATTAAAATGCCTCTTGGTCGATCACCTGTTTTCGGAGAGGAACTGGAGAAAAAATTGGTAAGGCACATTCAAAAGTTGGAAAAGGTAGGATTTGCACCTGATCGCCAAGACGTCAAGGAAATAGCATTTCAATTTGCAAAAAAAAACTTGAAATACGAAATCCTTTCAACGTAGCTACATTACAAGCATGGAAGGTTTGGCTTAGTGGATTTTTAAAACGCAATCCAATTTTGTCCGTTAGAAAATCAGAAGGTTTATCACTATCCAGAGCCTACGGAATGAACCGAAGAGATGTAAAGCAATTTTTTGATCTTCTTGAAAACATCTACAAGGAAACTGATTTACTCAGTAATCCCGGTAACATTTTTAACATGGATGAAACCGGTATCAAAATCAACAACAAACCTGGTAAAGTATTCGCGTCAAAAGGAGCAAAGGATGTTTATACCCTCACAAGCGGCGAGAAAGGGGAAAATGATACAGTCATTGCTTGCTGCAACGCGTAGGGTAGATTTTTGCCACCTGTTCTGATTTATAAAGGCACTTACTCTAAGCCGCAGTTATCTGATGGTCTTCCTCCTGGTTCAGATGTCTATATGAACAAAAAATCATCGTACATTAATTCTGACCTATTTCTTAAATGGTTTCAGGAAGCATTGGATTTGCACTCTTCTTAAATGACTCTAACGCCAAGTGATTGTATACCACACTCTGAAGCTGCACCTCCAGACGTTTCAAACATTGCAGGACCATCTGGAATAGGATTCCAGTCTCCACCTGATCCATCGCCAACAAAACTACTTAACGTCATCCATCCAGTGCCAAGACTACCTACTTTCACCGCAAAAAGAAAGCAAGTAGCTTCTGTTTTAAACTCACCGGAGAATATTAAAAACCAAAGGACGAAAGGAGAAAGAAAAATATTTCAAAGCAAAGATCATGTAGGACCACTTAAATGTGTGCGAAATGCTGGAAACAAGAAGAAAATGGTTCGGAAAACTGAATCTTCTTCATCTGAAAGCAAGACAAGAACTGACGCCGAGGAAGAATTTTCGAATGAGGAAAACAAGTGCATTGAGTGCACCGAAAATTATTTTCAGACCAGTTCAAAGGATGACTGGGTCCAATGCATTGCTTGCTCAGGATGGTTACATGAGACTTGTACGATGTACATGCCCAGATACAACACTTGTGGTCGTAAAGCTAAAAGAGATTTAATGAACAAAAAATAAATATTGTACTTTTTGTTTCTGGGGCGTTTTGTCTCCAAGGTGGGGCAATTTACCCATAAGGCGCAAAAGTCACCATTGCAAGCACACGGTTTCCTCATCTCGGACTTGGCTGCACCCAGATCAAAAAACCGTCAAACAGATTGATCACATTGCGATAGATGCACGACGCAGTGGCAACACTGCCAACAAGCCATCAGAGATGCCGCAACTGAAAAAGAGAGAGCATGAGAAGCGCGTGATCGAAGATATTGAGAGATGCTACTCCAGGAACAACGTGCGAAGGTTTTACCAACAGGTATAAAGAACGTGCCTAGGCAAAAAACCCGCACAGAAGCCTCTAGAGATAGGAATGGAAACCTCGTATTAGAGTCACAGTCGGTGCTGAGTACATGGAAGGACCATTTCTGCAGACTGTTAAACGGCGATGAAGACCAAAATCCCGCTGTCAGGCAGAACGAACCATTCAACATGGACGATGACAGAAAAAACTTCCGTCCACCTGACCAAAATGAAGTGAGGATAGCAATATCTAAACTAAAAAACAACAAAGCTGCTGGACCCGACGGACTACCCACCGAACTTTTCAAAGCGGAGTGCATGCAACAACTCATTTCTAAAATTTGGTCAGAAGAAAGTATGCCTGATGAATGGAACCTCAGCATCGTTTGCCCGATCCACAAGAAAGGAGACCCTCTAAACTGAGCCAACTATAGAGAAATTAGTCTCCTGAATATCGCCTACAAGATCCTCTTTGCCGTGAACACCTGAAACCTTTCGTCGGCAACCAGATTGGCTCCTATCAGCGTGGTTTCAGACCAGGAAAGTCCACAATCGATCAAATGTTCACGCTACGGCAGATCCTGGAAACGACCAAAAAATTCCAAATCGATACCCACCACCTCTTTATCGATTTTAAGGCCGCGTACGATAGCATTTATAGAGACGAGCTATACAGAGCCATGTCAGGTTTTGGCATCCCCACAAAACTCGTCCGACTGTGCAGGATGATCAAGGTTGGTACTGACCTAACAAAAGCTTTTGACGTCAAAAAAGGATTCCGGCAAGGTGATGCGCTATCGTGCGATTTCTTCAACTTAATACTTGAAAAAAATATAAGAAACTCGCAAGTCAATTGAAGTGGGACATTTTTTTTTCAAGTTTGTGCAATTTTTAGCATACGCTGACGACATAGACATCATGGGCAGAACTCGACGAGCTGTCACTGGAGCGTTTGCTAATATTGAAGCTGAAGCGGCTAAGATGGGACTAGCAGTCAATGAGGCCAAAACGAAGGCGGATTGGACAAAACATCACAATAGACAGGTACAACTTTGAGGTAGTTAGGGACTTTGTGTACCTCGGATCCGCTATAACATCTGACAACAACAACTCGTCAGAAATAAAGCGAAGAATTACTCTTGCCAATCGCTGTTCATATGGGCTAGGAAGGCAATTGAGTAGCAAAGCCCTCTCTCGAAAGACAAAGGAGACTCTGTAAAAGACCCTTATCATCCCAGTCCTGCTCTATGGTGCCAAGGTACTATCTATGTAAAGCGGATGAAGATATCCTTAGTCGTTTCGAGCGTAAGATTCTTCGAAAGATTTTTGGCCCTACCTGCGTTAACAGGC
This sequence comes from Platycheirus rosarum, assembly GCA_963971375.1. Taxonomy (NCBI): domain Eukaryota; kingdom Metazoa; phylum Arthropoda; class Insecta; order Diptera; family Syrphidae; genus Platycheirus; species Platycheirus rosarum. Next base: position 299,991,285 of record OZ020507.1, on the reverse strand, counting down.
TTTGGAGGAGAAGGTTCAACCAAGAATTATACGAGCTGTACAGCGACATTAATCTGGTCAAAAAATACGCATATCACGTTTAAGATGGCTAGATCATGTAGAGCGGATGGACAACAATGCTCCGGCTCCCAGGGTCTTCGATTCCATCCCAGAGGGTAGACGCAGTCAAGGGAGACCTCGTCTTAGGTGCCGCGCTCAAGTGGAGGACAACCTGAATCAACTTGGAGTGCGAAATAGAGGCAGCTGGAGAGGCATGTTTGTTGAGGCCCAGGTTTGTCCCGAACTGAAGCTTACTAAGTAAGTAAGTAACTGTAAATCAATCATGAAATAATATCAATAATTTTAGATTGTATGTCCTTACTTTTTGACTTAGGTATTTCTTAAATATTATTTTAAAATGTATGATTTCATTGCTGTTTTTGTAATGTTGGTTTCATCATAAGGCCCAATCGAAACGGAGCAACTGCAAAAAAACTGATCAGCGATGCGAATTGGCAACTAGTTTGCTTTGAGTCATACCCTGTGTAATCAAATGGTACAATGCACACGACGCTACTGTTTGAAAACTCTTTTGTGAAGATGAGCGAAGATGGTGGCGAAGGTTAAAAAAAACATCCTGAAACACTGAACGAACTAGAGATTTTGATTGGCAATGAGTTTTCTGGTGTTTGCACTCAACTCACCGCTGAATGTGCAACTGGTCTGTAACCGAAGTTGCCAACTGGTTTGGTTTTTTTTTTTTTTTCAAATTGCGCCGTGTGCATTGGGCCTTACACAACTTTTTAATTTTTATTTAAGAACCTGCAAGAATCACACGGTCTAAACCTATAAAAAGTGCCAAAATCTTAATTAATTTATATATTTTTTTTTGTTAATTTAGAAATTGTAGTTTAATATGAATCTACTATTTTTATTTAAATAAGGGATTCTCTATTATATGTTTTGATCTTTTACCATTTACCTCAAGAAAATTCTGCCATGAAAGAAGTTCAAAGCTCAAAAGTAAAAAAAAAAAAACAATTTCCTTCAAAAAACTAAGGAACATTGTTGTGGAGCACGTATCAAGAAAAAATCATTAAAATTCAACGTCCTAGGCATAATTAACAGATGTAAACTCAAGAACTAGCCATTTCTTGTTTTGAATAAAAAAAAAAAACAATAATTATCCACTGCAGGACACCTATTCCAACTACAATCCTGAAACAAGGTGATAATTACAGTCGACTCCGTCCAATTTATCAAAATTCCACCTTTTTTTCCAGTGATTGATCCTTGTTGAATCAAACAGAATCTACTATAGTAGGTTTACTAATTACACTTAAAAGCCAGTTTTTTGTGCAAGAAGACATTTAAACAGCCTCCGGGGCACAAAACACACCAAACGCAAAATCGAGAATCTCCCAACATCCGATCACAATTCGTGCCATTTTACTTGGTCGTCCAGGGCCGCAAACACGAGCTTAATGAGTTTTTAATTAAACACGAGCACTGCACCATAACAACAACAACAACAACAACAACAACAACAAAAAATTACAACATCTATCCAAGACCATTATAAAGGTGATGCCAAACCAGTCCTAACAATTTATTGCAAAGGTAACATGTGTTCCGGCCATTTCTGGCTCATGGCAACTTTATCATCTTCACAGCCTACCGGAGAGATAAACAAAATGTCCTGAGAAAGCTATTATGTATTTAGGGGTGCCTAGGCGAATTGCTCACCATCAGCATATCAATTAATTCGGCTCAAGACCATGGAACGTCGTCGTGTCGGTGGAGATGAAGAGGTTTTGCATGGAGCTGATCACTTTTTAATGGGAAGGAGTCGGTTTTGATGCGTGTTTCTATTAGCCTTACGGAAGAAAGCCTAATCTCTTAAGTGTAATGGACGAAGTTTTATTGTTAAGTTGCTCGCATGGGAAAATTCGGAAGAGTGTAAGGCACATTAGGACACTATTGTGTCCAGAGATTTCAGGGGATGATGTGGGAAGAAGATTCAACAAGAGCAATATGACAATGGGATGGCGTGACGAAGTGCTAAAGATGTCCTTCAAATCACTAGAGAGGATAGCAAAAGACATACAGCTGAAGTGGTATGGGGTTTTTTCAATAAGAGCGCTCCAAACTGGATTTCCAATAAATTGATTGTGACATTCGCTGTGTGGCTTATGGCGCCGTCCTGTTGGAACCACATGTCCTCCAAGTCCATATCATCCAATTGGGGTCAAAAATATTCGGTTATCATTGAACGGTAGCGATCCCCATTCACAGTAACGTGCCGGTCTTGATCATCACGGAAGGAGTACGTCCCAATGACACCGCCGGCCCATAAACCACACCAAACCGTATTTTTTTCGGGATGCAATGGATGCTAATGGATTATGTGTGGATTGCTGCCTGACCAATATTTATTATATTTTGTTTATTGACAAAGCCATTCAGCCAGAAATGAGCCTCATCGCTGAAGGTGATTTTTCGATGAAAATCCGAATTATTTTCAAGTTGTTGCTCAACCCAATTCACTAACATACGACGCGACGCTTCTGGTGGCCAAGCGGCTTCAGTTCTTGCGTCAATTTAATCTTGTAAGGATGTAGGCCAAGATCTTTTCGCAAAATTCGCCACAACGACGTCACAGAGATGCCCAACGCTTGAGAACGACGTGTGAGACACACATTTGGCCTTTTTGCAACTTAAGCCTCAGTGGCAGCAATATTCTCGACACTACGGGCACTTCTTTATCTCACTGGCACGGGAACATTTTGTACTGTGTGTGGATTCAAATTTTTCCACTCAATTGTTGATCTGCTAGGACGATTATGACGACCATAAATTGGACGTAGCGCTCTTAACGTTGAGGCCACTGACTCCGAATAACGGTAGTAAATTTTAATAATTTCGACTCGTTGTTGGCTCGTATATCTTTCCATCATGAAATGGCAAACCTTACTGAAGAGAAATGTCAAAAGAGCGGCAAGAAATATGGCGTCGTTTGCTGTCCCTGTCGCTCTACTTTTGTAGCGACCCTATTGAAAAACCCGCACCTACTCCAAATCCTATAGTGAGTGCAAGCAGGGGGGTTGAATACCTACGTCATACTGATTGGGAGATAAAATCTCAAGAAATTTCTTATGTCGAAGCCTAATGTCATACTGCAGCCGGAAAATTTTATTCGAAAACTAGAAAAGCAATGGTTTTCGTTATGATTTGCCACGAGGACTTCTCAATTAATATTCATCGAAATAATAACAAAACCACTCAGTGTATTCATTTATTTGAATTTTGTTAAGATTCATAAAGTTGTTTCTGAGAATGCCTTACAAACTAAATAAAAAGTTAAAATGCATTGGTAAAGAACGTTGAACCAAAATATTTAATTTTTTTTTTTAGACTCAAACGCCTTCTTTTGAAAATGTTATTTCTTGTCCCGCCTTTAACAATCCATAATGACTTCTGCAGCATTTTTGCTTTTAAGTTAACCGGCCTTCTCCTCCCAATGGCCAATATCGGAAAGGAATTTACCAACGCAATAGCGTACGTGCATTCTGGACGCAATTCCTCATCTGCAATTGCAAAAAGGCTGCCCCTTTTGCTTATCGCCTCCCCGTTACCTATCATCTCGCATATCTTTGGGAACAAACTCATATAGCCAGTGTGTTGCGCACACATATTTTCAAGTTGCAACCACATCCCAGACGAGGTGAACGTTTGCGCACACACAGCGCACAGATATTTATTGTCCCCGCAGTCAAGTGTTATTTATGGCTGCATTAATTGAATCGAAAAAAAAACGAAGCTTGTCTAGTCCACCTCAAGATACCACCTCAGGAGCTCTCATAGATCTTCGTTCTATATGAAGGAACAAGGAGGAATTATGTTGGGAAATTTGAATAAAGCTGGTTGCGCACATGCGTTTGATTGGGACAAAGGATTTCGTTCCATTTCGTTTATGGTGAAGATGATGATGATGATGAAGGCCTTGTTTGTCCATCGTCTGTTGACTTATTTCCCTGTGCACAGCCTAATTAAACAAACGAGAGTAGAGATCCAAGTTGACATCATCTACACCGCACACGCGTACAAATGAAATGCCTTCCATCCGCACCCCAACAACAAGAACAACTGTTTTACTCAGATGACGACAAAGATGCTGAAAGTGGACACAATACACTGCGCACTGTGGAACCTGATCCTGGCCAGGAATTTAATTCTACTTGACTCAATGAACCGCAATGCATTTGGTTTTCTCTAGATCTGCTTCTAGTTCGCCGCAGCAACCGTCATGGAAGTTGCCACTGCCTTGTGCAGTTGCGCTCCACAACCATCCTACGACGACGACGAAGATGATGATGCTCTATAATGATAGATGTATGTGTATCAGCGCGATGACCATGCCACTAGGTTTCAAACAGTCGTTTCTTTAGCCAGCCTCTCGATCGGCCATCTATAGCATCGGCTTTAAAATCATCATCATTGTTGTGACAGGGACGTAGCTAAAATAATGGAGGTAGGGGCGTAAGTACCTAAAAGCTTCCCTACCAACACTTTTCCAGCATTTAATTGTTCGTGAATTCTCCAAAAAAAGTTATTAATTTAAATAAAACTAGCTGAACCACCTAGCTTTGCTCGAGTATTCCTTATTCCTACAAATTTATGTTCCTTTTATGTCTGATTTGTGCGCTGAAGCTCCCAACGATGTTTAAGCCTGTAGACAGTTAGTAAAAAAAAAAACACAGAAATACATATATTTCATAAGTTTTTAATTATTTCTATCTACGGCCCTGCGTTGTCCGTCTCTCATTGTCGTCTTGGTCATCGTTGTTCGATGCTTGTGGCTGAATATGTACCCGGCTATGCTATAGCTGCTGCTTAATTATTGAAAATGCTTAAGGAAGGAGGGATCACCAGGAACATGACAGCTCACCGTGCTGTACATCATCATGCACCAAACAACCTGGAGGACAAAAACCCATCTCGGGGAAAATGCAATTTTTCTAGTTTTCCTCCCCGACCTCCCCACCATCACATTGCATTGGCAATTCTTCTTCTTTTATCCATTCTATTAATTTACCTTTGATGTGGTCCTTGGCGTGTTAGCCAGCAGCGCTTCCACTGCCAGCCTGGCCTCTTGCCGCACTCAAGCTGCAGCTATAAAAAATGTGGAGCAAAAAACTTGTCTATGAAAGGAAAAATTAGTTATTGTCGATTCGTACATGACGCGGGGAGTTTTTCTTATCCTGCTTCGGGAGTTGATTTTGTATGCAGAAGGTTCCCGACTCGTTCCAAGGGGACACAAAGTAAGTGGAGGAAGCCTTGTAATTAGTGTAGTCGCAGAAGAACTGTGTGCGCGAATAACATTTTATGCTTATTTGGGTGTTAATAATAATTATGTGTGTATGGCGATGGCGATGGATGTTGCAGGAGCGTTGGCTTAGTCCTCCATGGCCAGGAGTGGACGAGTGCATCAGGGAAGTCTGCGGGAAATGAGAGAGCTGTTTTAGTAAGGTACCTGTCGTCCGGCCTATAGATCTGCCACCGCTGCTATATCGGGTACCCTAATTAAAAATTCACATCATTAATGGATATAAAGAAATAGCGAGGGATTATTTAACGCGTTTTATTCCTCGGTGGCAGGCGGAGTGCATGTAATTGATATCAGATTTTCTCACGGAGCAGCAACTCAATGCCACGACGACGGGGATGTCTGATGTTTACTTGACTCATTAATTGAATCGCTCGGCTAGGGGTGTGCTAGGCTTAGGTGTCAGATATAATGGTTGCTTACTGAGGCAAAGGAAATGGATTTCAGGCAGGTAGGACTTCTATTGTGAAACCAAAAACGATTTTAAGGTGAAGTTTGTTTAGTAATCCTCCGGATGATAGTGCTGTTGACTTATTACTAAGTCCTGGTTGTTTAATGGATGAGTGAGGGTATAATTTTTTTCTAAGAAGCTCATTTCTGATTCCTCAAGTGAAAAAACAAGGAAAGAACTAAAAAAAAAATGCCTTTCAAATATTTTATAATACTTCACACGAATAATTAAAAAAACAGTTTGAAGTCAATTAAGCCTGAAAAAATTTAAAAATATATAACTTGGCTTAAAAAAATTGAAATCCTAAGCAATGTGCGTTACAGACACATATCTAAAAATATTAAAAAAAAAAAAAAAACTTTTATGAAAAATCGCAGTAGTTGTGTATTAAGTTTCCCTTAAGCTTTTTTTCAAATTATTTTTAATGATAATACGGAAGCTTTTTTAAACTTCCAACTTCGTTAACAACTCTAGAGGCGACCAAACAATTTTTGAACACAATATTAATATTTTTTAAACGATGCTTTGGGCCATCTTCCGTTTTCTTAAAAGAACCTTTAAACTCACAATTTAACTTGTATAAGGTTCCAAACAAGCTTATAACTGATTTACAATAAAAGGCCTTACAGAAGTTATTCTGATGCACATTATGCAAGCTATTTTACTTCTATAAGACTTCTGTTAAGAGGTGTTATAACATCAATTAGCTTTTCATGAAATGTTATTAGCTTGTCTTAGCAAGCTATATTTTAGGACAACTTAATGCTAGCAGCTTGCTTTGAATATTATTAAAAGGCATTACCAACAGCTATTCCTATTGCCTTAGATGTTAAAAAAAGTTTGTACAAAAGCCCTATCGTCTGGAGTATTTATGTTGAAAATTATGGAGAGAGATGCACTTATATACTCTAATGTTTATTTTAATATTTATATGTTTTATTATTTCTATACGCAAGTCTTACAGAAATATTGTACGAAACTTTATAACGGGTGATTTTTTTGAGGTTAGGATTTTCATGCATTAGTATTTGACAGATCACGCGGGATTTCAGACATGGTGTCAAAGAGAAAGATGCTCAGTATGCTTTGACATTTCATCATGAATAGACTTACTAACGAGCAACGCTTGCAAATTATTGAATTTTATTACCAAAATCAGTGTTCGGTTCGAAATGTGTTTCGCGCTTTACGTCCGATTTATGGTCTACATAATCGACCAAGTGAGCAAACAATTAATGCGATTGTGACCAAGTTTCGCACTCAGTTTACTTTATTGGACATTAAACCAACCACACGAATGCGTACAGTGCGTACAGAAGAGAATATTGCGTCTGTTTCTGAGAGTGTTGCTGAAGACCGTGAAATGTCGATTCGTCGCCGTTCGCAGCAATTGGGTTTGTGTTATTCGACCACATGGAAGATTTTACGCAAAGATCTTGGTGTAAAACCGTATAAAATACAGCTCGTGCAAGAACTGAAGCCGAACGATCTGCCACAACGTCGAATTTTCAGTGAATGGGCCCTAGAAAAGTTGGCAGAAAATCCGCTTTTTTATCGACAAATTTTGTTCAGCGATGAGGCTCATTTCTGGTTGAATGGCTACGTAAATAAGCAAAATTGCCGCATTTGGAGTGAAGAGCAACCAGAAGCCGTTCAAGAACTGCCCATGCATCCCGAAAAATGCACTGTTTGGTGTGGTTTGTACGCTGGTGGAATCATTGGACATTGGAAAAAACAAAGATGCTGTTGGACGCAACGTTACGGTGAATGGCGATCGCTATCGTTCGATGCTAACAAACTTTTTGTTGCCAAAAATGGAAGAACTGAACTTGGTTGACATGTGGTTTCAACAAGATGGCGCTACATGCCACACAGCTCGCGATTCTATGGCCATTTTGAGGGAAAACTTCGGAGAACAATTCATCTCAAGAAATGGACCGGTAAGTTGGCCACCAAGATCATGCGATTTGACGCCTTTAGACTACTTTTTGTGGGGCTACGTCAAGTCTAAAGTCTACAGAAATAAGCCAGCAACTATTCCAGCTTTGGAATTTCTGCGTTTTTTTTTAAAAAAAAAGTTCTCAAGCTCTTAAAAAATCACCCGTTATGTTTGAAATATATAATTAATCATTCATTTAATATTTTTTAAAGGAAATCGGTTTTTCAAAGTAGGTATAACGGAAAATCCTTGTTCTATGGTATGACCCTTGATAATCAGGTTCTACTTTGTATTTGCTTCGATAAAGCTTCTATAAGGCTTTTATTTGTTTTTTTTTTTTATGTGGCATTAAAATTTTCTTGGAAAGCACCTTCATTTTGACTTGTGATTATAGTGTATACGATAATGAAAGTTATGCATTCGATTCAGATGAAAAATGTTGAGATAATAATCAAACATGACATTACGATGATAGAAAAACATGTCTGTATGTTTGTTCATATGTATTTTGGAATACAGCCTGACATTTACGGTTGCGCCACCGTCTTCCTCTACAGAGGACTGTTTTCATTTTCAAAAATTAACGGTAACTGTCAAGTAACCGTTACTTTAAAAGCATATTTTTTCTCAAAAACCGCACCAAGAATGTTTATAAAAAAAAATCAGTGTACTATTTATTTGTAGGTAAACATTATATTTTGGTGAAAAAAAATTAAGATGATGGGCTATAAACGGTTCCTCCCATAGACCGTTATTTTTATTTGACTTTCTCGAGAATTGGGTTAACCGATTACAACCAAAATTGATATTCAGAAAGATGTAGGTAATACGTAATTTCAATTTCAAATACTGGTTTTTTGTGTTTTTAATATGTAATAAAAAAATCAATATTTTGAAAATTGGTCCGTGAATTTGTTTTTTTAAATCTTTTTCTTAACCCATTAATAGCCATTGTACTCAAGCGAGTACAGAAAAATAGTCATTTTCAAATAGCCGAAAAGAAAAAAGTTTTGCGTAGTTTTTTTTTTGTTTCGCTCACGCGAATTGCGCTTTACATCTTGACGTACACAAAATGGCTGCAGCGAAAACCGTTTCTCACTAGTTTGCTTTGTTTTGCTTCGTCTTAGTCATTTTTGTGAATTTTCAGTAGGCTTGTCATCATTTGTGAGCGTCAAAGGATATTTCCATTGTAATTGAAAGCGTTATTCCTGAAATTCGAACGTAAACGGGTTGTGTTTTCATATTGTAAAAACATTTTATGAAATAAAATTTTTTGTTATAGCATTCGGTAAGTACCAAAAGTACTGTACTCGCTTGGGTACAATGGCTAATACGGTACACATTTTTTCCAGATAAATATTCATATTGATATGGCATTTCAAAGCATCAAACCATCAAGTTCTTATGGCAGAAACTTTCAAAACTTAGGCCACGCCTTAGACTTTGTGGAAAGATCTTCAAACCATAGCATTTTCGATATTGTGATGCTTCCACCAGATCCCGATAATAATACGGATGTGGAGGAGGGTGATGCCGAAGACCTTGTTGCTTGCACAATGCCGCAAGATGTCCCAGGTGAAGTAGAGGTGTTTTGTAGCAGTGAAAGTGAAGACAATTTACCGCTTCAAGAGCTGCGGCGCAGCATTTTCCAAAATGGTCCAAAAAACCATGTTCAACAGAAATGCCAAAAAGCAGTGTTTTCTTGGTACAAAAAATAAACATGGTAACTACATTGGAAATTTTCGAAACTTTATTTGATGAAGTAGTAGTAAATTTGATCGTTGAGCAGTCGCGCGTTTATGCAGCAGAGGCTAATGCGCATAACTTTTCATTCACCGAAGACGATTTGAAAGTCTTTTTGGGTGTTTGGCTTTACAGCGGCTATCATTCTATGACAAGAGAGAACATGTACTGGCAAACAAATGAAGACACTCGTGTACCAATTGTTGCTAACAATATGTCCCGAACCAGAGTCAAGGAAATCAACAATAATTTGGCAAAAGTAAGACCTCTAGCAACCCTTCTAAGCGAAAAATTCTGCCAGTTTGGATACATGCATGAAAAACTTTCGGTTGATGAGTCGATGGTAAAATACTATGACAGCCACTCTTCGAAGCAATTCATTAGAGGCAAGCCTGTAAAATTCGGCTTTAAAAATTGGATGCTAACGAGCAGTTGTGGTTATTTGTACCAATTCGAAACCTATTGTGGAACCAAAAATGTCACAAAAAACAGTAAATGCCGCTTGGATCCAGAGTTGTTGTTGATTTTTTTGTGAAATGGAATGAAAACAGCGCTGTGAGTGTTGGCTCAAACTTTGAAGCTATCGAGCCGATGCATTCCGTCAACCGATGGTGCTCGAAGGAAAAGCGAAAGTAATTGTGAAACAGCCGAAAATGATAGCAGAGTATAATTCAGGAATGGAAGGCGTTGACCTTCATGATCAAGCCATCAATAATTACCGGATAAAATTTCGTGGCAAAAAGTGGTGGTGGCCACTTTTCACGGTGATGATAAATTCTGTGATGGTCAATGCATGGAAATTGCATAAAATAGTCTACAACAGCAACATAGACTTACTGCAGTTTCATCGCACTATTGTTCGTCATTACTTGCGAAATTATACACATCCCTCAACATCAAAATCCAAGCGATCAGTTGTTCCTTCTGTAGCAACTACTTCCCCCCTGTGGGTGCGGGGGTGTAAGAATAGGCCCACGCTCAGGTTAGCGGAAGTAAGAGTCTTCCAATACCTAGCCTAGTTATAAGCGATCACCACTTTTTCCGTAAGGATAAGAGGCTGTAACCATGCTTCTAGGCGGGCATTCAGGGAGTGTCCTAGTCTTCACCTTGGTTGACTGGATTATGAACTGTTTGTCTTACTGGATGGTGGGCTAGCGACTTCTCATGAAGTCGAACCACAAGTGCGTCTCATGAGAGACGGGCGAGCCTCACCTAGGGTCCTAAATTAGGTACCGTGGGTTAACAGGAGCCCCGGCTGATTACGTGAGCTTGTCTCGGTAGCAGTCGCCTGTTAAAATTGAGGTAGGCCCCCCTGTGGGAACTTCACGGGGGCTGTTGGTTACTCCAAATGCGGAAGCGAAAAGGTATCTTTGGTTTCTGGGAGGATGGCACGGCTTCGAAACCTTGATACTAGGGGTGCATGATAGGCCCTGCTTCTTAGCAAGGAGGATGGATTTTCCATGAGAAATTCATCATTTGCTACTAGAGTGGTGTGGAAGAGCCACTCTAGATGATAGTGTGGTCTGATACACCACTCTAGGGGTCTTGTCCGCCCCAAGGGAACTCTATAAGTGGGTAGGCCCACCGTGAGATTAAGCCTTAATAGGCAGGTGCTCACGTAAAGCCTTTTCACGATCTGTAGCAACTACTGGCGAAAACCATTTCCCTAAGAGAATTCCTAAACAACTTGGATGTCGTCAATGCAGTTACCGAATAAGATGGACTTGCGAGCAATGCGTTGTTAGAATGCAATGTTAGAAAAACCGTTTTATTTAAAACGGTTCCTACGATTTTGAAAAAAAAAATCTCACTTCACATTCTTTAACGAAATAAAATGGCGTTTAAATTTTGTTTTGGTCTAACAATCAGCAATCAGAGTTAGAGGAACTTAAATTTAAAGTACCTATAGTGCAATTCTTTAACTATGGACATTGGGTCAAAATTAGCAGTTGATACTATGGAGGAAGACATAGTCTTTTGAGACTCTTCAATTCCAGAAATCTTTCCTTAAAAATTAAGCTGCTGCTGTACAAGACTATGATCTTACCAGTAGTCACATACGGAGCCGAGATTTGGGTGCGTACTAAAAGGACACTGTGATCTGTTAACCGCGTTCAAAAGGAAAGTCTTACGGAGAATTGTTGGCCCCGTGTGCGAGGGAGATCGATTCTGGAGAAGGTGCAATCATTAGTTATTTGTATGAAATCTCTCTCGAAGCTGATGTTGTGGAAAAATAAAACTCGGTAGACTCCGGTTGCTGGGCACCTACATACCTCCTTTGAGCGAATAGGAATCAACTCGGAAAGTCTTTTGGAGTTTTTTTATGTTACAACGTGGCAGACCTTGCTAATGTTCGAATAATGGCGTAGATCAAGACGCTCGAGTCTTAGGTGCCAAACTGGATGGAGTCGACCATCAATCGGAATGTATGGAAGAACTTGTTGAATGATACTCGGAACGGACCCCTGTTGCTCTGTTTTTTTTTCTTTTTTTCTTTTTTTTTATAATTAACGCTCGCACAAGGGACTATTTGTTTCCCTTTTAATGTAGAGCACACGGCGCTGGCATTAGAAAGATAGGGAGGGGAAGGATAGGAGGTGTCGATTAACATTGGTTTTGAATGTTAGCAGATCGAAATGGCAAAGGAAAATCTCGCCGGGTAAACTATTCCAAATTCGTGTTGTTCGGCTAAAAAAGAATCCCTATATTTCATGGTACGTCCGAAATTGGGATTCTTGCGAGACGACTAATACAGTAGAAACTTTTAAGGGACGAAATGCAGCTAATGTTATGTTGATGATGATTGTGGCCCTCAGTTTTTATTCCAACAGCCATACCTGCATATAAATAATTAAAGTTTCGGACAATTTTTCGTCACAATGGCAGCGCCTTAACTATTGTCATTTTGAATACAATTGGTTCCATGTTAGGGCCTTTCAACACCTCAATAGCATCATATGACCTTCATAAATGCATTTTATATAGCTCTAGACTTGTATTTCATTCTCGAATTCCATCTTAAGTCCCAAATTCCGAGAAAGTCCATCCAAATCGTATATCAACCCACCTAAAACTTGGAGATTCCACAAAATAAAAAAACAACAAAAACCAAACAAAATCAAAAATCCTCACTCAATTCATTTATTTTTCTTTTCCTCGTTCTACTTAACAAACGAATGTTGATGGAGTCACGATTCCTCTTCAAATGAAAGCTGAGCCCATTGAAATCAAACGGGGACCACCACGCGTCCACAGAGCCACCTCCGCCGACCGACCGTCTGCAATATGCTCTTGCAATTTCCTACCACTAAATGAAGATATCACCGTATACTCGCGCACGTCAAAAACCAACAAAACGAACAAAAGCTCCACCAAAAGGAACTACGGGTATCTCATTTTAATCCTCATCACATATGAGGGTCGGGTCGGCAGACTCCTGCAGCATCTACATCTCGATTCATGCCTTTGAAAAGAGAAAAGATTCATTTCACTCTGTGCTACTACACTTCTTCCTGGCTGGCAAAAGACGCCCAGCAATTCTAGAAATTTAAGAAATGACAAACAACTGTCTTTTGCGTTTGTGGCAAACAGATACTTTCTCGTACCATTGCCGTGATGTTCACTCGCATTGGAACCCAAATTAGTATTAAAAAGAACTTGCAGCATAGTTTGTGTGGTGTCTCCTGGTGGGTTGTTTTCTTTTCGAATAGGAGATTCTTACCAATCGCATCTATCTGTGCGCATAAAGACCACCGAAGTGATATCGCGTATTCTCCTCATTCTAGTCATCATCAGGCAAACACACATTTTGCATTCCTAATTTTCATTTAGGAGTTAGTTTCGTTTTTCATGAGAAGGATCAGCGGGGGATGGTATGGAGAGGTGCGGATAGACGGGTGGCACAGCAGCCACAACATAACATATCCGAGAACCTAACTATTGCAATATCAAGCAATTTACGTTTGCATTCAATTAAAAGAAGAATTGTGGCATCGTTTCTAGGTTTCCTTAAAAACATGGTTGCCATGTTTTTTTTTATGCAAAATCATAAAATTTTGTGAAGTGAGAAAAAATGCACACAGAACGCAAATAATTTCAACACCTATTTATATCATTCCAACAATCATATCGTTAAGAGAACTGCCATTTTGAGACCAATTCAATACTAGGCAACCATGATTAATATCTCATAGTTTTACTGATACATAATTGACTTCGAGAAGCCTCATGATGAAGACCTAACAAACATTAGCAGAATTATTTTCTTATAAAAATATTTCAAGCGCTTGTCGAAGTGTTTGAAAAATTATTTGTTTTTTTATTCAAGACACTTGGCAACCATCTTTAGGAACATTTCGAATAGATTTTGCTCTTTCAAGCCATTCCAGGTAGCACAGCACTCTTTGTGAGTGGTGGTTAGTAGATTTGCGAGCGATGTCGGCAATGTTGATGACAGTTCAAGGAATCGACAAGCTGCAGGGATTTGCCAGCTCAGCTCAGCTTCCTTCTGCCACCCAAACCAAGTTCAAGAGGAGGGACGAGTCGCAAAGTCATGGTCATGGGACATAAGTCAAGTTAATTTATTGGTTCATTCCGCCGCTCGGGGGAAAATGAAAATAAATTAGCATGTATGTCCCGAAGAAGGAACATTTCTATGTGCAAAGACGAGAGGCAGACAGAGGAGAGCTGGGCATGGTGTGCTCATCGAGTTGGATTACCAACAGCAGCAGCAACAACAACAACAACAACAACAACAACAAAACAACTGTATTAGCTAGCGCGATAGAGTTGTGAAATCCGATCGATTGTTCCAGTTGGTAATTGATCAGATAATTTTGCCTATAGACCAACACACTGTCATGCTGATTGAGGAGGATTCTCAGTGACTCTCTCGTTTTCTGGTCTATCCTGGCCTGGCTTGGCCTGGGAGCTCAACTGGAATTCTCTGGGTTTGATTTGATGACGGCAATTAAAATGGAGATGTGATTGAAAGTAGACAATTGTTTGAGACCGTTGTTTGCGTGACAGGTGTTTGCAGAGGCAGTGACAACTTTTAAATGGTTAAGCAGGGTGCAGTCTTTTTTTTTTTTTTTTGTTGCACACAAATCATTGGGGGTCAATGGATTTTAGGGTTTTCATCAATGTGAGAAGAACGTACGATACAATCACTTTGGAGGGAAAGTCTGCAGTGAATGACAAAAGACTAGAAATTCCCCGAGAGGGCATCATCGAGATCGCTTTTCGCTCTTCACAATCTTGAATTTAATTGCAACAATACAAACTTCTAGTATAGAGCTTCTAAATGATGTGGAAGATTATTTAAAAGCAAGATAAGGGGTTATATGTTCAGAACCGTTATATTTAACCTTACTTCAAAGTGGCCATTGAATAGTGTCTGCACTGCTGAGATTGGCTCATTTTTAAGGCAAAATTTGGTCTCTTTTATGCAGAGATAAACGGGCAGCCGATTTCATATAGTTTTTATTTATTTTTTTAGCATTCAACGGATTGGATTACTTTAAATATAACAATGAAGACTATGCTGAACCGAAATTTCAGTTTCCTATCAAATATGAGTCGAATGTGTTCGGCACTGTCTGAATCTTGTAAGGGCCTTCATTATCATCATCATCGGCGCAACAAACGGGATCCGGTCCGGGCCTCCTTCAACAAATTCTTCCATACATCCCGATTGCTGGCCGACGCCATCCAATTGCGCACCCCAAGGCTTCGGGCGTTCTGGTCTACGCCATCCTTCCAACGTAAGCAAGGTCTGTCATGTTGCCTTCTACCATAAAAAGTACCGCAAAAGACTTTCCGAGTTGGTTCCTCTTCGCTCATGCGAGCTAGGTGTCCAACCCGACGGAGTCTACCGAGCTTTATTTTTTCAACAACATCTGCTTCGAGATAGATTTCATACAATTCATGATTGTATCTTCTCCGGAATCGTCCTTCCTCACACACGGGGCCAACAATTCTCCGTAAGACTTTTCTCTCGAACGCGGATAAGAGATCAGAGTGCCTTTTTGTAAGCACCCAAGTCTCAGATCCGTATGTGAGTACTGGTAAGACCAAAGTCTTGTACAGCAGCAGTTTCCTTTTTATGCTAAGGTTTCTGGATTTAAAGAGCCTTGACAGACTATAGTAGGTTTTGTTGGATTTCAGCAGCCGCCCGCGTATTTCTTCCTCCATATTGTTATCGGCTGCTAGTTTTGACCCAAGATAGTTAAGGGACTGCACTACTTCAAGTTCGTGCTCCGCTACCCTGATGGTTGTACCAACATTTTTCGCAGACGTTGCCGCCATGTACTTAGTCTTCCCTTCATTTATGTGCAGCCCCAGGTATTTTGCCGCTTGCTCGACCTGGGTAAAGGAGTCTTGTACAGCTTGTTGGCTTCTGCCGATGATGTCGATGTCGTCTGCGTAAGCTAGTATCTGGCTGGACTTGGTGACGATAGTCCCTCTTGTTGACGTGCCAGAGTCACGGATTGCTTTCTCCAACGCCAGGTTGAAGAGAATGCAAGCCAGACCATCCCCTTGTCGGAGTCCATTAAAGATGTTGATTGGTCTGGATAGCAAACCGGCTACTTTTACTTGGCTTGTGATGTTGGTCATGGTCAGCCTACATAGTCGTGTCAATTTATTTGGGATGCCGAATTCTCTCATGACCTTATAAAGTTCTACCCTGGCTATGCGTTCGTAGGCGGCTTTAAAGTCTATAAAAAGATGCTATGTTGGGATATCAAATTCCAGACTTTTTTCCATCACCTGCCTAAGGGTAAAGATCTGATCATGGCCCTCCATGTTTGATCAGCTCGGCAGGTATACCATCGGTTCCTGAGGCCTAATCGCCTGTTTTATCTCCTCAATTCTTGGTAGCTGCAGCATGAGATCTTCTTCTTGAAGTGTTGGAGTCTCCATTTCTTCCGTGAGCTGACCGTTCAGCAGTTCATTAAAGTACACTTCCCATCGCTCCAGAATGCCTTCAGGATCGGTGATCAGATTACCCTCTCCGTCTTTACAATATGTACAGCATGGTGTGTATTGCGACATGTTTCTGACGGATTGGTAGAACTTCCGCGCCTGGTGCGGACCTCGCTCTCTATTTCTTTCCATTTCACAGACAATGTTTTTTTCCCAGGCTGCCATTTTTCGTCTGTGAAGTCTTTTTTCTATTCTTCTGACCTCTTTATATTCATCTTCGCGTGCCCGCGTTCTATGAGACTTTTGCATTGTTCGGTATGCAGCATTCTTACGTTCAGACGCTAGTTTGCATTCATCATCAAACCAGTCGCTCCGATCTCTGCGACTACTGCCTAAGATGGTATCAGCAGTACTAATGACTTTGTTTTTAAGGCGTGACCATTTTTCCTCTACGCCCGGCATTCTGTCCCCAGAACTTATTCTTCCCTCATTGAGCTCTCCGTGGGCGAGCCTTAGTGCACGACTGTATTGGTTGCTTTTGCATTCATCGCGTAGGGCAGCCGTGTTGATTTGAGTTTGACCAGCGGATGCAATACTTCTTCGCATAGAAATCCGCCCTCGGAACACCATACCAACGAGATAGTGGTCCGAGTCGATGTTGGCACCTCGATACGTTCGTATCGTCCTCAGGCTCGAGTAGTGGCTGCGATCTATCAACACGTGGTCAATTTGGTTACGAGTGACTCCATCAGCCGATACCCAAGTGACTTTTTGGATATGCTTACGCGGGAGGCTGGTACTCGCAACCGATGACGGTAGGCTTCATTTTTTGGCTGACCTGAGCCTACCCCGAGCACATGGTGTTTTGAGTTACCGCTAAAATATATGTCGTATTCTTTTTTCTGCAAAACACCATTCCCTAGCCATCTCACTTCCTGAAATGCTGTTATGTCAGCTTTATACATGGCCAGGACATCAGCTAGATGTTGTGCAGCTCGAGCTCTATAGAGCGTTCTGACGTTCCATGAGAAAATTCTTAAATCGTTTAGCCGTTGTCGTTGCTTTGTTCGTCGTTGAGAAATCAGTATATTTCCGAGGCTTGTTGTCGAGTTCTGAGTAATATTTTTTTACGGGAGAGGTTACTAGCCTCTCGCCAACCCTTAGGAAGTGCTTGCAATTTTTGCTAATTTGTGTACAAAAATATACACAAATCATTACCTAGGGACCACCACGTGGAGGTAAAGCAAGCCGCAGGGCCTTCCTTGGGCAGAAAGAAGAATCAATTCTGGTTTCAAAGCTGATGTACCAGCTCTCCAGGAGATGCGATAGATTGGAACGGTAATGAGAAGATAATGGGAAATGTCATGTTGAGGATATGCAGAGAAAGAGTTAAACAGTCGAAGCAAAGTTTCTGCAGATTTTCATATGCCCGATCCAATTATTTTGAACCAACTATTGAGGAATAAAACTTTTAAACATCGTCTATAAAATTCTGTCCAGCTTTTTATGTAAACGTCTTAAGCTGTTTGCACAATAGTTGCTTACCAAAACGGTTATAAATCTGTGAGATTCACGATTGCAACATATCCCGGAGAAAATTCAAGAACATAGAGACCCTCACCTGTTTATCTATTTTAAAGCAACTATACCTAGCTTTGCAATTCCTGCTAAACTGATACGTCTTTTCTGGAATGACGTCAAAATGTCTAGGTATTCAACTGAGACCTTTCAGGTTGAGGTAATGTAACGCCATGGTATGCAACTGTTAAAACATTTTGTTTAAAATTATAGCATGGAAGAGCGCTCCGCCTTTTTTTTTTTTTTTTTTTTTTTTTGAAAAAAGTGAGATTTTGCACTTGATTGCCTGTAGAGTTATGTAAGTCGTTAGTGAATGTATTACAAAAATTGAAATTGCGTATTCAAGAATGGTATTTTGGCTTTGAAATGTTTGAAGCTTTTTTCTTTTTTTTTTATTTTTTTTCGTGTTATTTTAATATTTTGGTGACTCGTTTTGGTAAAATTGATCAAAACCGCTCTGGGTTCAATAAAATATGTACTTGGGTTTGCTGACGACATTAGTCTGATAGGAAGCCGGCAAAACCCAGTGGTTTAACTTCCATGGAGTCAGGAGAAAGAAGAATGGGAATGATTATAAACGAGGACAATATTAAGTTATGCTTACTCCAACAAAAGTTCAATCCCACCACCCACTTGGTCGAAACGTGACAATTGAACAATTGGTATAACTTCAGGGTAGTCAGTAAATTTGTCTACCTAGGCACTGTTGTAATTACAGGAAACATGGACATCGCCGCCATACTCGAAGGAGTCAGAAGCCAAGCTAGACCTCATTTTCAATGGACTGCTTAGAGTGCGAAATTGTAGATGGCAGTGATCACGTTGGCTGATGGGGCATATTAAGCCAGGCTCAGCAACACACTTTTTATCGCCACCAAACATAAGTAAATAAGGATAAGGAATTTTCAAATATGTACGTAAAACAGTGAATAGCTATAACTTAACACTATAGCTTTTCTTGCAACACAAACAACTAAACTTCTCGTTCACTAAAAAAACGCTGATATAACTCCTTTTTTACTTGCAATTATAGGTACTATAAAAATATTGAAATAACAATCAAACATGGCTTTACGATTATAGAAAAATCTAAAAAAGTGAGTGGCAAAAAATGTCTGTCTGTCTGTCTGTCTGTCAGTATGTATAACGAGCTGCAGCCTAAACGGCTTAAGCGATTATCTTCAAATTTGGTGTGTGAGATTCTTTTGATTCCCCAGAGGCGAATTTAAAAATTTATTTTTTAGGCCTAATAATAACGGAACCTGCCATATGACCGTTTAGGAAAAGCTTATTTTTCTCAGAATCGGCTCCAAGAATTTGTGTGAAAACAAAGTCAATGTACTATTGTAGGTATGAATCATATTTTGGACCGTTTTTTTTCCTCGACTTTCTCGAGAACTGGCTATCCGATTTAAAAATATTGATATTCAGGAAGATGTAGGCAGCCTTAGTAATTTTGTTTTGAAATATTTTCGAAATCTTTTTGTTTTTTAATAATTTAAAAATAATTTTTTTTTTGAAAAATGTTGTTTTTAAATGTAAGTTATTTTTTTTACTTAAGTTTGCATTCCTGAATTATTTTTTTTAGTTTCTTAAATAAAGCTAAAAAAAAACTATTTTATTTGAAAAACGGTTCTAATGATTTAAGAAAAAAATCACACTTATTCACGTTTTTAAAAGAAATAAAATGTCGTTTAAACTACTTGGCTCAACACAATTTTACGTACTTTTTTCAAGCAATCAAAAGTCAAAAATATCAAATAAAAACTGATGTTGATGTTCCATTAATATTTTTTTTAAATTTTATTGAATGATGTGACCGAACATATGAGCAAGTACGTGCGATCCAGTCGTGCGGAGTGCCTCCCGATGCTCTCATTACCAGAGATACCTACAAAATGTTATTTTTTGTGTCACATTTAATGTTAGATTGCTTCTGAAGTTCATAGTCGGAGCATTATTTTAATATTTCATTACCATTGCAAATGGCAAGGAAACTTTATTAGAAATCCTTAGGCCAAGAGAACTTCCTATTTGATACCATCTTCAAATATCCTTCTGGAAACCGACTTTTTTATTAAATGAATATGCTTTTGTCCTTGATTGTTAATATAATTATCTCTTCTTGCTTATTATTACATTTACCAATTCTATTCTTGCTTCTAATTCAATTTCAGGAAAAGGACTGGCCTTTATTGCTTTTCCCAAAAATTAATAAGCAATCATAATTTATTTTCTTATTTTCTTATAAGTCCTCTTTTGATTGATATTTCGACTTTGAAGAGTTAAATCAAATTATTTCGAATGTGTTACTACAATTTTTTCAATTTTGCTACCAACACTCTGATGAAACGCAAACAACATTTGATCAAAATCTGTGAAGCCGTTCGATAAATAAATAAATAAATGTATTGGCGCGACAGCTCCTTAAGGAGCCAAGGCCTAGTGACTTATACTCTCAACCATTCCTGTGTGGTGTGTGTTGTTAATCTGCAAGAATGGAAGGGACCTACAGTTTACCGCCCAGTCCGAACGGCTACATGAGATGCACTTTTTCGAGACAAATTTTACTCTTGGAGGTCTAAGTTTATACTAAAGTTAGAAGAGAGACTGTAATCTTGAGCCAAGATGATGGTCCAACACTTGCCATTCTATTTTGACATCAGAATTAAACAAAATTGTTCCGCTGAATGCTTTCACTACCCAACTACACAATAAAACTGAAAGTTCCCGGACAAGATTATGGCAATCGAAGATATAAAAGGTAACAAAATTTATATACCGCTATGTTGCATTGCAACGCTTAGCTGCGCGCATGCGCAGCCATCAAAAATACCAAAATAACAAGCCAGGCAACCTTTGCATCATCGCATCGCAGAGGTTGCATCTTCAGCAAGACTATTATAGCCAGCAAGACAACTGCGATTTTCGGTCCCCGACTCCCCTCCGACCAAGTGTAATGATAAATGTACTGAATTACTATGATAAATGCAGTAAATTGCTGAAAGGTATAAATCAATAATAAAATAATGTGGACGTGGTGCGAAAGGAGTAAGACATAGTGACTGTAGACTTGTCGGCTTGTCAGTTGAATTACACTTTGGAACAAGAACAGTAGCAGCTAGCAGGAGTGCCAGGCTTTGGAAGAAGCCATACAAACGATCTGAACTAGGCAAACAGTAGACCCGAGCCGAACGCGAACGGTGTGAATGACTGGGCAACCGGGCAGCGGGCAACAGTAAGACTTGCAACAACATTCGAAAGATGAAGAAGATCGAGGATCCGGGCTGTAAAATGTCATTTGTTGCGTCGCGAGCCGCATAGCGTCGTCGTTGTCGTTGTTATGTTGTAGGTGATGATTAGTTGCACTCTGTGACTATGTCAGACTGGAGCTGGTAGCTGAAAGATTGATGTGGCAATAAGATGGCAATTGAGTTCGATTTGCTTGCACCTTCGTTTTCCTGTTAAGCAACATTAAGAGCCAAACTGATGATAAGGGGGAAGTGTGGTTATAAATGGCTTCTGTCAGATGACTTGGCTGCCATCATAGTTGCAGCGATATAGAGGCTGCGAGAATTTATTTGCATGCGAATGTGAATTCCCGAGTCTCAGAGCTATCTGCCGGATACCCATCTTGACCTCTGTTATAAACTGTAATGTATTATGGTACTCTTTACCTACCTACATGGGATGATTTTTCAGCCAAATTGCTGGGAAGATTAGAACAATACGGCGGTGGTTTATTGTTGCCATGGTATCTATAGCTGGGCCAGCTCTCGAGTAGACAGACATTCCTCGAGACTGCCAGGTAACATGTGACAGGATAAGTAGTCTGAGCGATGCTGATGCAGTCCTAGACACGAAATGAATGCCTTGGATGGGCGAGTAAATTAGTCCGCAAGACCACACAAACCATGCCAAGCTGTTCGGTTAGAGCAGATATCTGCAGCCACCTTTCGGGGCCAGACACTATGCAGATAACTGGCCTTAACCGACCGCTGCACGATCGCATATCCTAACTGACTGACATCCATGACGTTACGTTCAGATACAAACGTTTTTGCGCTAGGAGACTTTTTAAACGAGCGCATTTCACATTACTATGCAGTTATTTCCTCTGCGCTGCTATATATATGTATGCGGCGAGTGGCGGCATGGCGCGTGAGTGCTGCATAAGGAGGCGATATGAAAAGCGAGTGCACAGCATAGGTACGTTGCGCCTTCTGGCCCTCATTTTGTGGTCGTCGCATTCATAAAGATTGGTTTTTTATGTGTGCCGGCGAATGCATCGCGGGCAGGGTGTATATAAATGCGAACGGGCCGAACAGTTTTTAAAAGTGTTCCCATGTTGCGATAGGGCCTTATCAATTGCCCCATGAAATGAATGTGGCCCAGAGAGATTGCCACAAGCATCAAAAATAAAAGTGCTTTTTGAATCATTTTTTTTTTTTTTTTTTTTTGGTTTTTTGTTTGGGATTTTCTCTTAAACCCTGCGAAAGTATACAAAAATATTCTTCGAGAAGGGTTTATTGACCCCGCTGTAAAGACCTTTTATTTACAATGACCTATTGAGGTTCTGTGAAGTTATAATCGAGGACATATCTAATAAAATCTAAATGAGTACTTTCCACAATCGTTGCAGAGAGGAAGATTTATGCGTCGAATTGGTTTTAAAGTAATTGGCTTGTGGAGAGGGAGATTCCCCCAAGAAATGGAACTTCAATCACTTACATCCCACGCTCGTGCTTGGATGTGCACAGCCTACACATCGGTTTTGTGTGTAATCCTTCTTTAGCTTGCATCTGCATTACACCAACCGTGCGTCGAACCGAACAGGCTGGTTATCAAAAAAGGATTTCTGATCCAATTAAGGCTTCTTAGTGGTGGATTTGGCTAAGGCTGATGTTAAGCCAATCAACGGGCTCTGCCTCGACAATTGCCATTAAAATTTATTAACTTAAACTTCAATTAAGGGGACGTTGGAATACTATTTACGATTCTGAAGGATTTGTGCGTGCATAGATGAGGAAAAATTTGTTGAAGATATTGCGAAGTTTTTTCTTTGAGTTTGAAGAAAGTTTTTGCTTTGAAACGTGCACCAAAGGGGTTAATTTTATAATTAACCCTTATAATGTTAAAACACCGTGTGAGCATTAGAAAAGAAGGGAATAATGGAAAAGGAGATGTCGATGGACATTTGTTTTGATATTCTGCATATCAAAATGGGAGGGAAAACCGAACGTTCCACATTCGTGTGGTTCGTCTATAGAAAGAATCTCTATACTTAACAGTACGTCGGAAATTGATGGGCATTCCTAGCAGAGCGAGTATTACGGTTGAATTGTTTCAGGGGATGAATGCAATTGGCTTTTTCACTGGAGCACTGTTTGTAAAAATAGCAATAGAAAAGTGAAAGACACGTTTCATTTCGACGGTGCTCAAGAGATTTAATTGAAACCGTAATTTTTCTATCACCTTTTAACAGAAAACTCATGTGCGTTATAGGAGCACCTGCTCAATTGTCTGGGAAATCTTTAAAAAATTGAAAAATTTAAAAGATCTAAGTCTCTCAAAAACCAAAATACGTTTCTGCCTCTTGTGCACGGTTATCTGAGATGCAAATATTTTTTTTATCGATATCGTTGAAGTCGTTTTCAAGATAATATTACTAAGAAACTAGCTTGAGAGGGTCAGAAGATTAAAAAAAAAATAAATTGAAAATGTTTTTTTATTCAAATCCACCTTTTTTACAAAATCTTTTCATTGGACAAATTTCCTGAAAACAATCATGTTTTTCCAAACTGACTGCATCTGATCCAAGTACCTGATCAAGTACCTACATATCTATATTAAATCATCCAATTAGCTGACCAATTACTAGCAACATCTATTCCCCAGGCAGCGCGCTGGCGATTTGTTCGATTTCTATCTCAATCAACGTTCCGGCCACAAGAACATTCACAGAACAGAGAACAGCTACTTTTCTTGACTCCTTATTTGATGTTGTATCACAAGTTAGTATTGATTTTCCTGCAACACGCAACCGTTATATTAATTCCAGGCGATGAATAATCACAGCGACAGGTGCTAACTGCTTAAGATACATCAAATCACACACATGGGATAGCTAGTTAGGTTGCACATAGATACTCCATCCGATGGATCAACTTTTCTTGCACGTAATTTCCAATGGCTAATGATGAGAAGCTGAGATGAATCTT
Organism: Platycheirus rosarum; assembly: GCA_963971375.1. Classification (NCBI taxonomy): domain Eukaryota; kingdom Metazoa; phylum Arthropoda; class Insecta; order Diptera; family Syrphidae; genus Platycheirus; species Platycheirus rosarum. The sequence continues at coordinate 299,967,064 of OZ020507.1, read as the reverse complement.
GGTCGTAGATATCGATTTACAAAAATGGTTAAAGAATAAGACGAATGGAACAAAAAAAAAAAAAAAAAAAAGTGCGGCTGCAACTGATTGGACACTTAGCGATGGCGACGTTGACTTGGAATTGGAAATGCGGCAGGAACGATTGCTTGTGTTTGCTATTTGACTTCAATTTATTTTAAATAGCTGGCGGGCTTCAGCTCTGTTTGCTTGATTTTGGTACAAGAATCTTTGAGGTTTTGCATGCTCCAATGATTTCTGCAATTTCCGAGAGGAGTAATAAATCAAAAGACAGGATTACGCGGAATGCGTAATCAAGAAGTATCGTTTAGAAGTATGAAAAGAAGCAATGTTGCAGGCTTGGAACGTAACGACATCCTTTAGGTTGACATAGACGTGAGTACAATAATTCTAAAAGGTTTTTTTGTAAAGAAATACAATAATTTGGTATTGGAAATTGATTTTAAAAAACATTAAAGTAAGAGAAACTAGTGTCGGTGCTTACGAGTTTCACGTGCTGCAGTTTTTGTATTGGAAAATGAAGACTTCATATGAGTTATTTCAGAATTCTTAATTTGATTGTTTTAATAAGAACTTAGGAGTAAAAGGTCTGATTTTCCATGAATATCCTTTGCGGACATTTTAAAAGAAAATCCTAACAAAGTCAGAAAAGTGATGCATTCCACGAAAGTCACTAGCAAGGCGGTACACCTATAAACAAAATTGGACGTCCAAAGCAATTAATTTCCCAACATGTTAACGAACTGACAATAGTTAATCAAACTGACATAAGCCGCGCTTCATTCGCTTCACAACAACCATTGCTTTGCTGCCCACATCTTTCACTCTTCCCTCTCCGCACAGAAAAGATACTTTCGATGGAATCTTTAGTCTGTCAGTCTATAGTAAAGGGATTGCACTGGGCACTGCACTGCATTGTGCCTTGAATTTAAATGTGGTTAACAATATTCCTAGTTTACCTGTTCAAGTGCACACGGAGGACCGATAGTCTCCATTTTAATGAGGGCAGCAACCACATCGGTAGTTGGTTGTAGATAATGTGGGAACAAAATAAAACGCAGTGACAATGACAATTATGCTCCTTGATTCGTAGAAAAAAAGTGCGGGTGCTTTGCTGAGAGAAGGAGGCGTCTGTTGGGGGAGTCCTTTATTTGCTTCTGATGCATCACAAAAGGGACAACGGACGAGGTTATTAATGGAAAAATTAACTTAATAACCATAGACTCTGTTGTGGGCATACGGGTGTGCGCGTCTGAATCATACTTCCATCATTTGTCACAATCCTGGGTTGTCATGGTCCATGATAATCATGAAGGAATGATATTTGTTTTGTATGGTGCTCCTTGTTCGGCGGAGTGGCGACGATGGCGGTTAGTCTGGCAGAGCACAAAGTCACCTGAACTCCAATGATCCCAGAGATATGGAAAGGAATTTAATGCGGGAGGGTAAATTGGTTAATTAAGTATTGTTGGTCGAAAGGTGTTAAGTTATGCAAGTCACTTCGGGTAATAGCTTTATAAAATTGTATGTTAGTGGGATGGCCTATACACTCAGAGGAAATTGGGTGAGTTTCAAAAAATAATTGTAATTTTTTGACAAAATAAATAAATAACAGAAAGTAGCTAGTATAGGTACGGTGACCATATTTTTAAAGAAAGAAACTTTTCGTTCTGTTTTGACACTAGCTTCCTATTTCATTCTCGTATTATGAGCCGTTTTTTCTTTTTAAGCTCTGAGCAGAGCACGGAGTAGAGCCTGAGCAAGTCAATTGCGCTCTGAGCAGAGTATGATCAGAGCTCTCCGATTTAATTAAGAAACACACTTGAGCACACACTAAGCTGTCATATGGACCACTTTGCACCTTAAATACAAAAATTAAATTAAATTAATGTTATTTCCTTAGAAAAATTCATTTTAATATTTTACCTCGACCGACTCCATTTTGATTTTTTTTTTCTTAACTCTGTTATTTGTCAAAACACACATTTTATTCTGAGCTGATAAGAGCGCGCTCAGAGCGCTCCGAGTTAAAAAAGAAACACAGATCTTTTTTTTGACAGGTCATGGTTGATTTTCACTATTCTGCAAGTTGACTTCTGCAAAAAAGTAGGATATAACATATAAAAATAAAACTAGTTCCATAGAGAGGGAAGATAAAAATCAAGAACATCTTGATAAATCAAGATTATAGGAAATAAAAGAAATCAAGATCGAGATTATGGTGAAGACGAACATGTTCATCTTGATTAAAGCAGGTTCTTCTGCCTTTGGAGGTCACTTTAATTTCCATAGTTCATGTGAGCAGTTTTTCTCGTTTTTAAAACAATGTTCAAATGTTCATGTTCAAAATTGAAATTTTTTGCCTCTGAATGCTATCAACCTGAACGCAACAAAGCCAACTGTCAAATTTTTTTTTCAATAATTGCCAAATCACAAGGAATGAAATGGAAAATACGAAAAGATTTAAAAGTAAATAATAATAAATTATTTTTATTAACTATTATTCATATTTTTTTTAATTCATAAGATAAACGTCCCTGCGAGGTGGAAGAATCCCTAGCGGACGGAGATGATGGTTTGATTTTGACTTATGTCAACGAGCTATAAACAAATTGCACGACTGGGTCGCACGTACTTGCTCTTATGTGCGGTCACAGCTTGGAATAAAATTTGAAAAATATTAAGGGAACTTTAAAGATTATATTCGATTTTTCTGACTTTTGATTGTTTGAAAAAAGTACGTAAAATAGTTTTCAGAGGAAAAATTTAAACGCCATTTTGTTTCTTTGGAAAATGTGAAAAAGTGTGGATTTTTTTTTCAAATCGTTAGAGCCGTTTTTAAATAAAACGGTTTTTTTTAACAACTTTTTTTAAGAAATTAAAAAAAATAATTGAAGAATACAAACTTAAGCACAAAAATAACGTACATTTAAAAACAAAATTTTTAAAAAAATACGCTTACCCGTTTTCAAAATATTGATTTTTCAAAAAAAAATATTTTTTTTTTAAATTATTGAAAATACAAAAAAAAAAGTTTTCGAAAAAAAATTTATGCAAAATTACTCCGGCTACTTACATCTTCTTGAATATCAATTTTGAATGTAATCGGATAACCAGTTTTCGAAAATGTCGAAGAAAAAAAACCGGTTCTATGGAAGGTACCGTTTTTAGCCCACCATATTAATTTTTTTTTTCACCAAAATATAATGCATACCTACAGTAGGACACTGATTTTTTTTATAAAAATTGGAGCTGTTTTCGAGTAAAATAAGCTTTTACATAACGGTTATATGACAGGTACCATTAATTGTTGAGCTAAAAAAAATTCCTCTGTAGAATGTCAAAATAACCTTAAGTTCAAAATTTGAAGACGATTGGGCAAACCGTTTAGGCTGCAGTCAAAAATACATCCGTACAGACAGACAGACAGACAGACAGACAGACGGACAAAATTTTTCCAGTAACTCAAATATGTTTCTCCATCAGCGTAATGCCATGTTTGATTGTTATCTCAAAATTTTTAATCTGCACAAATGCATAACTTGTATTATAGTACCTATAATCGCAAGTAAAAATTGTAGCAAGGAAATACGAATACGTAAAATGACGTATATCTCCCCCGTTCCAATTTTCTTGATCTTGCATCAGTTTACTGCTCTGAGCTTAAAAAGAAAAATGCCTATGGTTGTGCCTTAAAAGTTGTGGTCTTATGGTATGTCCACACCAAAGAAACATTTGTTTAAAAAACATTTCAGAAATGTTTTTATCTTCTTTCAGAAACATTTCTGAAATGTTCATTTCTTTCCAATTTTATGTATCCAGTTTTGTACAAGATGGATTGTAAAAAATTAGCAATCATAGCGTCACGTTTTGTTTTGTCGCCATGAACAAAATATGTATAAACAAATAAAAACGTGTCAACTAACTAGATTAAAATGCTTGAAAAGCAAAAGAATTTTCCTTTCGGAATGGGAAAGGGAAAAGTTGTAAGGGATTCGGTTTTTAGGTTGGAAAAAGGATGTAGTTTGGATAGGAAATGGGTAAGACAGCAAAGGGATACAGTAGGATTTGGCTATGAAAGTTTCCTTTCGTAGCCACTGCGTAAGCTTTTCCATCGCTCCTACTCTTCTGAAATCGTTCCTAGAAGATGGAAAACAGCATTTGTCCAGCCTGTCCCTAAGGAAGATGACCCATCCTCCCCCTCCTCCTACCGACTCATAGCACTGACATCACTTCTTTCTAAGGTCATGGAAACATTGATTAACCGCCAGCTTAAGGAATATCTCGAAGATCGAAAGCTTCTCCATGACAGTCAGTATGGCTTCCGCAGCAACTGTTCCACTGGTGATCTGATGGCATATCTCACCGAACAGTGGAACAAATCTTTACATCGCTTTGGTGAAAGTAAGATTATTGCTCTTCATATCTCCAAGGCATTTGATTGAGTTTGGCATGAAGCTCTCTTATCGAAAATGCGTGCTTTTGGGATCGATAATACTCTTGTTCGTTGGATTAGAAGCTATCTTCTGGACCGTTCAATACAAGTTGTATTGGACGGATTCAAGTCTGATTCCCATAAAATAAATGCTGGTGTGCCCCAGGGCTCTGTTCTGTCTCCGACTCTTTTCCTCATTTTTATAAATGATCTTCTGTCTGTTACTTCTAATCCACTTAACTGTTTTGCTGACGACTCTACCCTCAGCTTTTCATATTCGTTCGATAATTCACGTCCTTCGCCTTCGGACGTACAATTGCAACGGCACCGTATGTCAAGCTCATTAAACTCCGATTTATACAGCATTGTCAAATGGGGTAAAAGGAATCGTGTGGAGCTTAATGCTTCGAAAACTCGATGCTGTCTTCTGTCGTTAAAGCTAAACATACCCCCAAAGCCATTGTCCAATGAATGGCCTCTACATCGAAGAAACCGAAGAGCTCTCAGTACTCGGTATGTGTTTCAACGACGACCTCCGTTGGAACGACCATATATTTGAAATCGCTAAGAATGCTGCTAAGTGCTTAGGTTTTCTGTATCGGTGTAAGAAGTATTTTTCCCCATCTGATCTGGCTACAATTTATAAAGCGTTTATACGCCCTGAGCTCGAGTAAAACTCCCACCTCTGGGCAGGTGCTTCACAAAAATCGCTTCACCTGCTTGATAGAATACAAAATAGAGCGTTAAGAATGATAGGAAAAAGAACTGTCACTGAATCAATTGCCCCTCTCGAACACCGACGCAATGTTTCATGTCTTTCCTTATTTTATCGTTTCTTTTACAAAAAATGTTTACTCGAAGTAGCCGGTAAAGGTTTCGCCCGTAATACTCGTCTCGCAAGGAATGCTCATGAGTTCACCCTTGAGCCCAATTTTGGACGTACCGTAAAATAAAGAGATACTTTTTTTAGCCGTACAACACGAATTTGGAATAGTTTACCCGGCGGGATTTTCCATTGCCATTTTGATCTGCAAACACTCAAAACCAATGTTAATCGACACCTCCTATCTCTCCCCTCCCTATCTTCCTAATGCCCGCGCAGTGTGTTACATTAAAAGGGAAACAATAAGTCCCTTGTGCGCGCGTTAATTATAAAAAAAAAAAAATGTTACTCTTAATTTTTTTCGAGGTCTTTATACTTTACTTAATTATTTATAATAATGAGTTTCATTTCAAAGCACTTTTCAATGTTACTCTTATTTGTAGGTACAAATGTAAATAAATAATTTTTTTTGGTAAATTAATTTTACATGTTAAAATAATCTTAGGATTTGAAAATTTTATATAGTAATAATGGAAATTAATGATTTGAAGATTTTGTATGGAAAAATTCACCGACGGTAAACGCAGTACCTTAGGCTTGTTGGCAGTACGGAGTTTCAAAAGGCAATACAAATACTGTAATTTCAGTAGTTCAACAGCGTTGGTGCAAACACAAGAAGATAAGAAAGTTAAAACATCATGGACACCAAGAAGGAAGAAGATTTTCATTCCATTTCATCCATCAGTTTCGGTTAGTCGAAGTCCGTTTTCCATCGACGTAATATCATAAAGAAATTAGCTTTGAATTTATTTTATGAACACAAAATTTTAAATGAATGGAGTTTTTTTTTATCAAACAAGATAGTTTAAAATTAATTGGCGCTCGAAAAGTTTTTCAATCCTTGATGCTATAAAATTAACAGATTGAGGGGCTTCTTGTATATAAATAGTTAATTTATTTTACTTTCTGTGTACCTACATAGCTTTGTCTAAATATATCAACTTATGTATATGCATATTTTTATATACAAAAAAATATAAAATATAACCTGAGTCATACTTTCGGTTTCAAATTTTTTTTAAGAACAAATACCTAGTTCAGCTTCAACATTCCCCTGCACACTCATACAAACTTCTGAACCAAATACAAACAAAACAATCAGTTTTTTTTGCCGAAATTTCTGTTAAAAAACACATTTTTTTTATTTATCTGCCGCAAGATAACAATCTTTTGATGAATGGAAGGCAAGAATCAAAATTTGCGAAAACGAATATTTCATTTTTGTATTTTTCTAACCAGAATTTTGTTGTGGCGAGTCGTAAATAATCTGCAGCTTGATTCGAAAAAAAATGTATAGATACAACATAAACGACGACCGACGAAGGAAAAAATACAAAAAAATGGATAAAAAAATAAACAAAACAAGAAAAATATAAACATCTACCTTGAGTATCTCGAAATCATCAGTCGAAGTGATTGTTAGATGGAGGCGATAAAAAAACTTCACAAGGAAAAACGTGACTAAGAAAAATTTGGGATAGAAGTTGATATTTTATTTACAATTTTTTTTTTTTAGGTATTCAACACTGGCATAGGAGGCACACTTGTAGAGCTTTTGGGTGTCATAACTCATAAATAATTGTTTTTTAAACACCGGCAGAGCGGAAATTATTCAACGTTTTGAAAACTTGAGCAACAATGACTAAAACACGAGCGAAATAAGCTGAAATTGGGGACTCAACAGAATCCTCCAAACACCAATATAGCCTATCAAAAATCCACCAAACAATCTTTCTTTTCAAAGGAATATTCATAGCTTTTGGATACATTTTTGATGAAAATGTATGGAATTTCCAAGTCACTTGGATTTGATTGTTTCCCAAGTACTTTATGTTTGTGATTAACTCATTCATTACATAACAAGTCAAAAAACATAAAAAAAAAACTCCAAGGATTCCTAGAAACCCCATTTAAGCCGTCAATGGAAGTGGAAGCCCCTTAAATCAGGAATTTCCTTCAGGCATTTATAACTGAACCAGCAACATTTAAACAGCATAGCTCTTCTGCAAGACCTAAAAGTAAAATTATGGAATTGATTCAGAAAAATATGGCCATTCGGCATCGCATCGCCACCGTCGACGTCGTCGTCGCCTCGTGGCTGTTTTGTATTCAATTTCGGATTCGTGGCCAAGATTGTCATCGGCGATAACGCCGCTGCTGGCTCTGACAGCGATATCTACCTACAACTTATATACCTTTCCTAAGCACTGGGAGTATTGTGTAAAACAAGCCTTTTAGCAAAGTGTTTTAGTGTTTTTGTGTGAAGGCGCGCGAGCCTCTTGCTCCTTATTGCGGTATCTTTTAATACCAAAACAGAGCGACCAGCTCAGTGTTATGTTAACAATCGACATCGATCCACGAACAAAATAACATAACACCACAATGAAGCAAAAAAAAAAAAACAAACAAAAAAAACAAAAGGACAATAGAATTTCTCGGGTGTGATTTATTTGTCTACCTTTTTACGGTTGTTTAGAGTTGTGGCCAGCCTGCATTCGTATCCCTCGGGTTTGGATTTGGATTGGATTCATTGTGAGGAATCCGGCTCCTCTGGCTGAATGCAGGCGTATATTTTCACAGGTAACTGGGCAACTCAGTCTTGAGGAATTATTGAGAACTCGTTAGGCATTTGATTTCGGTTTCATATGAAATCGAATGTTGCCACATGAGTATACCTAGGGTATTACGGGCTACCTATATATTTTTAATCAGGACACAGGATACGAGAATCTTCTTCGATTTTTTTGTTATCTCAAGGACTGTGAGGGGGCACTTCAGGAGGTGTCACATCGGAACACCATTTTAATGTCGTTCATGTGGTTCAGAGGAAATGAATAGTGCGCCGCGTGGTAGTGGTTTAGAGATTGGCCCAGACCGGAGCGGAGGTCGTGATTTAGGCCAATATTAAGTGATGGGCACGAAAGTGAAAGTCACTGAAAGATTAATGTTTGAACTTTGAGTGTGTAGCATTTCGCTTAAATAATTTATGGATTCGGTTTGGAGTGTATTTATTCCTGTTTCGTGGACGATATCAGGAGGCTGTGAATATTTCAAGGGGAGATGTAGACGATACATCTATGCAGAAATGAGAAAGGAACTTTGAATCTTGAACTTGGAGATTTTCTTTGAAGAAAATTGATAGAAACAATTAAATGTTGGTAGTTTTACAAAACATAAATTCGGAATTTGACTTTATTTTACGGCTTCAAAAAGGAGAGAAGCAATATTTAATATTTTTTTCTAAAATAATCAAATGATTGAAGGGTAGGTATTCCGGTAAGGCTAGAAAACTGGACGCAGACTAATAACAGAAGTGATAAATTAAAATCTTAAACATTAACAGTCAATCTTGTTCCCCCCCAGGACTTTGTGCAATTTCATCCATTATTATGGTAGATAGTTAGATACTGTTTCAAACGTAGTTATTTAAACATCTTCTTATCCTAATCCTAATTTTAGGTGATTTCTACATACATATCTATATCGAATTTTAATACTCAATTTCACTCATAGTTCTGTATTGAACACGGCTATTGGGTTTTAGTATAGGGGTATATATATGCATTGGATCATAGAAATTTGGCTCGATCGAAATTAAGTAAAAAACTCATTGCAACGTCGTTCCACTTCTTCTTGAACCGACGATTCTTCTGATATTTATTGGACCACAGCTCTCGATTTTAACGGCTTCACCCTACCAATATCGGCAGATTTTCTGATGTTGGATTGTTATATGTTCTGAACCAGTGATCGTTGCATATGTTGCATTAAAGAGTTCTTCCACCTGACTTTCTTCTGCGATAATGTTGGCAGGTCGTATGCTAATGCTTTTTGAACTGGAAATTCAGGGAATTAGAGGTTTCATCACATTTCCTTGCTTCTTATTCGATCACGCATTGTCAATCCTGCTTTCATACGAAGCATCTTCACTTCAGCTTTCCTCAATTAAATTTCAAATGTTTTGTAAAATGTTCATTACTGTGAACTCTTTGGACAGCTGCACAAACGTTTAGAGCATTTCTTTTAGAAGATGCAGAATTTTTCCTCTTCTTCATCCACGCTACAATTACGTGTTACATTCGTCAGTTTGACAATTGATAAACTACAGCTGGAATATTAAAAGCAGAAACACAAACACGACCGACTTTGACGATAAGGAAAAGTTCGACAATACGAAATAAATGGTGTTTTTTTTAGACGTGTGGTTTTCAATCTGGCAATACTTTTTTTGGAGTTGGTCTTTTTGACAGCTGTCACTTGATTTATGCTCATTTTTGTTTGACATTTTAACATACATAGATTGACAACATTCGCCGTGTTATTGCTGACAAACGGCCCCAATTACTGCAAAAAGTTGTCGAAAATTGAGCCTCTCGGCTGGAATTTATTCGATCCAGCCGCGATGGCCACTTGCCCGAAATCATTTTTAAAACATAATGGCAAACCCTTATCTTTGTTATAAAGCTGAATTCTTGGCCATAACATTATATGCGTTTAATTTCTTCTTGAAAACGACACGTTTAAAAAAACACACATTATCACAATGCGACTTTCTCTATAAACGCTTTGTTTGACATACGTAGAGATAACGTAACAAAGCGAGTGATATACAAAAAGTTCGAATCGACTGAACTTTTGCTCGCTTTTTGACATATTGTTCAATAGGTACATTTATATAAAAAAAAATAATATTTTTATATTAACTAATCAATATTTACACATTCACAATGACAGAAGAGCGAGAAGAGCTTCAAAGCGCTCTTCTGTCATCGGGAGTATGAAATACATTTTGAGTACTTCAGTAAAAATATTTTTTTTCTATTTGAACGAATTCATTGAATTAATGGCTAAAACACAATCACGCTTCAGATTCGGTTTCGCCTGACGTTTACAAGTTCACACATAGGAAATCAATACATCTTATCACAATGTCGCTTTGGCTTTGACGTTACATTTGGTTCGTGTAAAAGATAACGTAACGTGACTCAAACTCAAAGCTGAAGTAGAAACTGGTTGAACTTTTGCTCGCTTTGACAGAAAAAAGCAAAAACAAAAACCGAAATTTGGAAAATGTCATTCAAAGCGGAAACAAAGCGTGTGAAATGTAACGTGACGAAGCCAAATCTGAAGCGTGGTTGTGTTTTAGCCATAAATGTCAGAAAGCGAGCAAAGTTCAGTCAATTACTTTATCATTGCATATCACTCGCATTGTTACGTTATCCTTACGTTCGTCAAATGAAGTGTTTGTATAGAAAGAGAAAGCCACATTATGATAATCTTTATATATTTCGTATAGTTGAACTTTTCTCAATTGTCAAAGTCGGTTGTAATGTCTAAAACACATACACGCTTTGCAACCGACTTCGTCCTGTTACGTATATGAAGCTTTAGAGCACTGTTCTGTCATTGTGAATGTAAACATTTTGAGAACTTTCTGTGAAAATAAAAAAAATCCAATTTGAACGCATTCAATGAGTAAAATCTCAGAAAGCGAACAAAAGTTCAGTCAATTCGAACTTTTTTTGTATATCACTCGCTTTGTTACGTTATCCTTACGTATGTCAAAAAAAGCGTTTGTAGAAAAAGCAGTATTGTGATAAACTTTAAACATTTCCGTATATTTGAAGTTTTCTCAATTGTCAAAGTCGGTTGTAAAGCATACATACATAATTATGTGAATGTTTGTATGTTTGGATGTTTGTTCTGGAATCACGCCTCAACGACTAAACGGATCCAGATGAAATTTCTTAAGTAGATAAATGGAAGTCCTAGATTGAAGAAAGTCATTTCTTATCCCAAAATAATGCAGAGTTCCTGCAGGAGAGTCTAAAATGTGAAGGCATGAGCTTTGTTTGTTATGCTTCCGTGGCCTAAAAATTGCATAAATTTGTGAAGTTTTTTAATCGAAACTTAACGGAACAGAGCAATCCGTCATTTAGGGCACAAGATACGAATTGCGTGTTCTCATTAGGCGTTTTTCTTTTTTAGCTCGGAGAGGGGCATTGAGCTGTTAAAAAAAGAACTGTGTTTCTTTTTTAGTTCGGAGTGCTCTGAGCGCTCTACTTGTATTTCTTTTTTAGCTCAGAGCTCGCTCGATGAGTTCGTTTTAAAATACCAGAGCACATCGAGCAAATGGCTGAGTGCGGCTAACTTCACTTGTTTTTGTGACATTTACATGTAGTGACAGTTCAGTGCTCAATTGTGTTTCTTTATTAGCCCCGAGCGCTCGGGTCACGCTCGATTCGGAGCGAGCTCTATTCGCTCTGGCCCCGCTCTGCGCCCCGCTCGGGGCTAAAAAAGAAAAACGTCTATTATATTTCAGCCATAAGCCTTACCAAACAGGACTCTCAACTCAAACTGATCGCCTTTTAACCACGCGTTTAACCACTGTGTTTCGCCACTGCCGGTGAGGAGAGTTTTTTAATATTTAAATATTTAGAATTTTTCAATTTCGAGTTGGCTTTGAAGTGCAAATGAAGTTTCTTCGACTTTTTTCAAAAAAAAAAAAAAAAAAAAAATACCAACGCTCTTGATCTCACGATTTTCGTCAGTCTGTGAGGGCCTTAATCATATAAAAGTGACTAACTTTTTTATTCAACGCTTTTCCGAATATTTTTTCAGTTTTATTTGTCTGTACAAAAATTTAACGGAAATGAGAAATTTCTACCCAGCAGTCCAAATTATAGTCTATGTGAAATACGTCAATGCTTTGAATAATTTTCTTCTCTTTTTAGTTCGACTTGTGAGTGACGTAAGGAAGTTTTAGTGAAAACGCATAACTGGCTGAACACAATGAGCTGGAACGGAAAGGTTGGTTAACTTTGAATAAAGACGTGCAGATTTTTGACATTTCACAAAGAAACAAATGGAACACAAGAGTGGTGCGTTCTTTTTGAAAGATCTTTGATAAGGTACGTTTACATGATTCCTATTTTCGGTAGTTTTTTCATTCTTATTTTTACAAAAATGGTAAAAGGTGTATATCAGTAGGGGAAAGAAGTAACGAATAAAAGTTTTAATATTTTAAGGGTTGAGCTTTGATGTTTCTCGTTTGAAAAAGAAAATGTTTCACATGGTCTAAAAATAAGAATGTTCAAAATTGATTGTAGAGCATTGGAAACAGCGAGAAAATCGAAAGGTATCTTGAAATTTGTGGGCTAATTTTGTTCCTGATGAGACATATGAAGAACGGCTGACTGCTTTTCTTTATTGTTTCGAATTTTTTAGCACAAAAAAAAAAACGAAAAGGGAGAACCTTCATTCTTCTTTTGGACAGACTCGTACGTGATGTTTTTTTTTCAATCAAAATTTATCAAAAATTATCCAATACCACAAAAATATGATTGGGGATATAAAATCTCTTGTTTTTAGTCCGTGCTAGCATTTTTTTCCCCGAACGAGAAACGCCAAAGCTCAACCCTAGGATTTTTTTAAATTTTTCATTCAATTCGTTTTTGTGCCAAAAAAAGAAGAAACTAAGAATCGATGTAAACAAGGTATTATAATAAATAGGCTGATATTTGACTAATGTCAAAAAACTGCACAGCATCATTGTGGGCACTTGCAAGTTGGGACGTACGTCCTCTTTTGACAGCTAATACGCATGCAGCTTCGTATTCCAGCTCCGTTTTTGCATTGTGTTCGCCCAGTAAGGTATACGAAAAAGAATGTAAGAAAGCGTCATTCAACAAGTACATGAATAGTCAACAGTTTGCTAGAAAAGAACAAATATGGAATTTTTGGCAATCAATCGGTTTATTTATTCATTCTCGAGCGCGTTGTGGAATGTGGAATTTATCAATGAAAGAACATTTGCACCAATTGTAACGGTATTAACTTGAAATGCATTCTCTTTCATCAGCTCAATGTCAATGATCAATGATCATCAAAACTAATTACTTCAGTCTTTTGTCTTCTTCTGTTATTGTCGGTTCGGTAGGTGCGTTGTCTTGTGCTCGTGTCGTGTCGTGGGAGTGTTATAATTTTAAATCTAAATTATTGTTTAGTTTGTACAATTTTAATAGGTATTAATTAATTCGCTTGGAAGTACATAATTGGTTTTTAAATGATTAATTTTCTTCCGGCTAATGTGTTTGAAATGTGCGAGAAGTTATCAATGAATTTCCTTTAAAAATAAAATTATGTTTTGAGTATTAATTTATATTATTTGTACGTGAACAACAAGTGCAAACGTGTAATATTTGTTTTTAATTAAATTGTTTAGTGTTTTGGAAAGATAAATTTATTATATGTATGCCCTGTTAAATCGGTAAGGTTTATTTGTTTTTTAATTTTTTTAATTTTGTATAACATATGTAATGTATATAAAATTGTACAAAGGGAAAGTTATGTAATTTAACTCCTTCATTTATATTAGCCTTAAATTTTTGGAAAAGCTTTCTATGTAAGTGCAGTGCAATTTTCCAATATTACACAAATAGCTCCTTAATGTCATAAAACCAGAAGCTAGGTTAGGATTATCGAAAGAGACCAAGTTATTCCATTCCATTGATAAATGTTGCTATTGCTACGATTGATGACTTATGTACATAATATGTCATGTGTGTCTCGAAGGCTTCGTTCATAGAGTAGTAAAAGTAGAAGCGCGTTCCTTTATGTATCCAAAGTTTATTTGCGTTCGAAGTAAAGTTAATGAGAGTAAAAGTTAATTAAATTAAAAAAAAAATAAATTAAAATATAAAATAAATTAATTAGTAATAAATTTTAAATGTTTCGATTATTTTATGTTGTTCACATATTCAAATACTGGCCAAGCTATTTTCAAACTCAAAAACCAAAAAGTTTTGCTTCTTAGTTACCTAATATATGTAAGTATATTTCATTCTCACTTCATATCCTTAATTTTTTTTACCTTTTTTTCGCCAAAATCTACACGAAAATCAACAAAGAAAGAGGAAGAATAGTAGAAACATTGGGCTTGTTTATCTCTAGCTTTTTAGATTAGATTAGATTATTTTTATTACATCGTTAAAATTTATGTACAATTGGCCTTAAACTAACTTATAATTAAAATAAATCATGTCGGCTGAACAACAGGGGCCCGACGTACGTCAGATGACTTTATACAATGCTATATATTAACTTATATCATATTTATCTCTAACACAGTACACAGCTACTTATATACGTCGAAAGAACAAGTTAAACGGGTTTGACAAGAATAAAAAAGCCTCGGACACAAAAATCATATTTTAATTTTTTAAACATGCGTGACTTTATCTTAACATTGAAGATTAAATGAAAAGTACCTATATTTAATCTTAAATGTTAAGATAAAGTCTTCAATAAAGAAATAAAATATTAACAATAGATGATAGTGACGTCAGGAAATACTTAGATGGCGATTTGTATGCAGAAGTACGCAACAACCCAATATGTAAAAAAAAAACAACTGTACTCAGATCGAACATACGTCATTTTACGAAATATTACTCAAATTTGTTCTTTGGCCAATTTACAAAACTTTAGTTAATTTATTTAAGAAAAGTGTCCCTTTACTGTTACTGGATTAAATATCCTATTAATTAAAAAAAGATTTGTTCAAATTCGTTTTGTCGTTCTCGCGTGATGCGCGGTCAGGCCGAAAGTGCTTCAATTGGATTGTATATATAATAATATTATATAACAATAATAATAAAAATAATAATAATAATGATTAGGCAAGCTTATGATTCGTGAATATAAAGAAATTGAGATAACAATATTACACATGACACTACGATCATAGAGAAGAAAAAAGTTTGTGACAAATGTCTGTCTGTCTTCTAGTCTGTCAGTCTGTCATTCTCTCAGTCTGTCCATCTGTATGTATAACGACCTGAAAACATAAACAGATTAAGCGATTGATTACCTTCATATTTGGTATGTGTGATTCTTTTGGCATTACTCAGAGGCAAAATTGAAATTTAATTTTTAACGCTAAAAATAACGGTACTTGCCATACCGTAAAAGAAAAGCTTAATTTTCTCGAAAACGACTTCTTTGATGAAAGTTTTGATTTTTTTTGTAGGTATTGGTAATCATTTTATAAAAACAAAATTTACCGGAAAAGTCTATTAACGGTGCCTTCTATATAACAATTTTTCTTTTAATTTTCAACTTTATTGGTAACTGCTCATTAGAATTCTATAAAAATTTGTATTTAAAAAGATCAAAGATCTAGGTAGGAGGTGATTTAAATTGTAGACACCAATCGTGGGGATGTCTGAGAGCAAACGGTTGGGGTAATATTTTTCATGATATTATTGCTTTTAACAGATCACAGATCTTGTACATTGCTCTACAATCTTGAACCAACATACATTCCAAAATGCGCGTCCCAAAATCCATCAACGCTTGACTTTTTTGTTTCAAATAATCCATATAGTTTTTCGCAACCAGTCGCAATTAATGCTTTAAGTTCTAATCATTTGCCTGTCTGCACTACCCTTCAGATTTCTGTAAGCCAAACTAATATGATACCTGTCAGTTATAATTATTCCGCTGCAAATTGGAATCGTTACAATTCATATGTTTCTGAAAATTTAAACCGAATCAGATTATCGGTCGACTACATTACTTCGTCTGATCAGATTGATGGCCTCATAGATTCATGAGTTATCAATTCCTAAGACCCAATCTTATTATTCAAACCAACTCATTTTGCCTGAATCTATTTTAAGATTGAATCGTTTGCGAAACTCAGAAAGAAGGAAATGGATTCGATTTAGACTTAATTTTTTTAAGAATAATGTTAAGATTTTGAACAAGAAAATTAAAAAATAAAAATAAAAATTGGAATAACCTCTTAACTAGTTTAGATAAGGGATCAAAACCTTCCTGATTACCTGTTTACAAAAATAATCAGGAAAAAAAACTCAATCATTCCGCCTCTTCGAGTTAACGACAAAGTTTTAATTACTCAGTTGGAAAAGGTCGAGGCACTGGGTAACTCCTTTTCAAAAAATTATACAATCTCATCCCATCTCATTGATGTTGACACTGAAAATATTGTAAATGATAAGCTTATTGAGCTTAATTCTCTATCTAGCAACGTAAATAGAAGCAACTTTTTTAAGAATAGTTCAGTGAAAGAGTTAATTAAAGACTTAAAATCCAAAAAATCATCTGGGCTTGATGGTATGAGCAACAGGTTACTTAAAGCCTTACCTTCAACGGCCACAAAGTTTCTTACAATAATCTTCAATTATAGTTTGATCCTTTCGTATTTTCCTAAAGATTGGAAAATAGCAAAAGTTGTAGCTATCTGCAAACCTGGTAAAGCTATGGACAATCCTAATAGTTACAGGCCTATAAGCTTGCTAAGTGCTGTAAGTAAATTGTTTGAAAAACTTATAAAAAAACGACTTTTAAACCATATAGAGGACGCGTACATATACCCTAATGAGCAGTTTGGTTTCCGATCTGGTTATTCTACAATCCATCAAATTTTAAGAATTAAAAATCATGTGAATATTAACCTAAAATCTAAGTTGTCGACTGGCTTAGTACTTTTAGACATTGAAAAGGCTTTCGACACTGTATGGCGCCAGGGGCTGCTTTACAAACTTATTATGTTTAATTTTCAAACATATCTAATTAAATTAGTGCAGCGCTTTTTACTTAACAGAAAGTTTGCTGTGTATGCAGGCTCTGTAAAGTCTTCACTGTATGATATAGTAAGTGGTGTTCCGCAGGGTTCTGTGTTGGGACCGATACTTTTCAATGTGTATATGTCTGACTTACCATCTATGGATATAAACACTAAATTAGCTATGTTTGCCGACGACACGGCCCTTTATGCGTCTAGCTTATTGCCTCAAAATGCTCTTGAAAGTTTGCAATATTCATTAAATACCTTACAAACTTTTTTTCATAAGTGGAAAATAAAGATTAATGCTCAAAAATCACAGGCAAACTGGTTTTCTAGACGTAGAAGAACAGATTTTTTGTCACAAAAATTGTTACAGATAAACTTAACTGACATCGCTTTGTCCGAAAGTTGCAAATATCTAGGTATAACACTTGATAAGAAACTGACTTTTGACAAACATATTGCTTATACAATAAACTAAACAAATATTTTAATAAGAATTTTATACCCTTTTATTAACCGCAAATCAGGTCTTAGCATGAATAATAAAATTCTGATATTCAAATCAATTTTTCAGCCTATACTCACTTATGGTGCTCCAGTGTGGTTTGACTGCGCTCAGACGCTTTTCCCTTGAAACTTTGTAAAAATATTTTAAATTAAATTCATTTTAGCATTATTACTATTAAAGTTGTGAAGGATTAAATTTTCTGCATCTCTTAAATAAACTATGTACATACATGTTAGAAATACTGCAATAAAAATAAATTAAGTCTAGGTAGCCAAATTAGTTCTGTGTCCAAAATTTTTAATATTTTATTTGCCTATTTATAATTATTTTATGATTTTTTTTTTGAAAAATAAATAAATATTCTTAAAACTTATTCAAAAAAAAAAAAAATTTTAAATTGTATGATCAGCTGTATAATAATAATAAACTCTAAAAAATCCTACACAAAAGTTAAAAATAAAAAAATTCAAAAAACTAAAAATAAAAAACTAAATTTTATCGAAATACTTTTTTTAATAAATTCTTTGTTATTTAAGACGTGAAATGGCGTACTTAATTTTTACTAAAAAGCCGTTCAGTGTTCAGTACATAGGTTCAGAACGTCTGATTTTTGTTCGTAAATATAACTTGTTTCTATCAAAGATCTTGCCTTACAATTAGGCAAGTAAGAGCAAATATGTGCATTTTTTTCTGGACTTGAAAAGTCTTCACAGACTGCTGTGGATCCTATTGGATTTTATTTAACGCCCGCGAATATTTCCTCCCGTATTACTATCGGCTTCCAACTTTGATTTGACATTTTTTTAAATTTTTTTTGATTAAAACTTCAAAGAATTCTAAAATAATTTATTTATGTAGTTCTAAAAAAGCAATCACGCCGTTAACAGCTTTTTATTTTTATTATAAATATCTGCCAAAGTCGTAAAACATTTCAACAGTTTCTAAAACACCTAAGCGAATAAAATAGTTAACAAATCATCTCACTTGCTTTGCCCAATAAAACGTACACATTTCGTCCTTTAATTCCACAGAACGCACTCCCCTTTCAACAATCATTTAACAATCATATCCAGCTAATCTATAATAAGTGTGAGTGTTTCACTACTCAGGGTGTTTTGTATTTTAACATACTAATTCAATCCTAGGTACCAATGTATGGATATCAAAATAATGAAATTAACTGAAGAAGCACCTTTTTTGGGCTCGTTAAATTAAATTTAAATAGTTAATTGAGAAATCAAAGTGCCGCGCCTTTGCGTTCTTTTGTTTGTGCCAAACAAATTTACGACTCACACTATAAAGATGACCGAAATCTTTAGAATCTTCTCTGAGGAAACTGGTTGGAGCACTCGAAACGACAGGTAGGGGTAGAGCAGAGAGACAATTGTCGACAATACAAATAAAGACTTTCCTAATCCTTTTGAAGTGTTCGCTTGATCAAGTGAATATATCTCCAGATAAAACCTATCGCACAACACGCTGGTCTGGCCTTGTCAGGACCAGGACACAACAAAATGAATTCATTTTTGGGTGCGACCTCGACAATTTTAGCATTTGAATGTACTGAGCCAATAATCAGGTCGTTCTTTGGGCGAAAACAAATAGAAGGAGGACAAAGCAGGTATCAATATCTACGTCATCTATATACGGTGGCGGGTGCAAGAATGCAGCATTCTTAAGCTATTCTAGCCTTAACCAGTGTTGCCAATTTAAAATTATTTTTTTCCCATGAAAAAGTTTTATTTTTAACATTTCTAAGGCATTTTGATCGAGTTGACCCCTCAGAAAAGGCTATAACTCCATGAACTTGGTGGTAGCACACACAAATTGTTGTTCTTTCATTCAACACCCTTAAATGTATAATAAATTCTCTTCTTCGGATCTGATCTGGCTATAATCAATAAGAGCTACATCCTACATATATACGTCCAAGGCGTGAGTATAACTCATATCTATAAGCTGATACTCCAATAACTTACTTTAATCTTGGAAATTATTCAAAGACGAGCTTTTAAAATGATTTAATACAGAAACATCGTAAATATATTTTCGTCTTTTACCGTTACTCTACGGTTAATGTTCTAGTGATATATGTAGCCAGCTGTATTGCTCCCCTTAAACCATTCAACTGTAATACTCAAGTTTCTAGAAATCAGTTTACCCTTGGAAGAATCCAAATTTCTCTCGTTCTTTCAAGCACAGAGATTTGTTGCTTAGCCGTACTACACGAATGTGGAATGTTCTGCCCCAGCTCTGTCGTTCCCTCTAAATGCGATATCAACAAATTCAAGACCAATGTACACCAAAACTTCCTTTTATATCCCCTTCGCCTTTCCTAATGCTCGCGCACTGAGTTTCTGGAATTTTAGTATTAAGGGTATCTAAACCCATTGCGTTCGTGTTAATTCAATATAAAAATGGGCACGACTGGGTCGCACGTACTTGCTTTTATATGCCTGATTACATTGGAAACCAAGATCTTTGACAGAAACAAGTAACATTTACGTTGAAAATAGCATCAAATAATATCAAAACCACAATACTTAAAGTTTTTTAGTAAAAATTAAGTATTCCATCACACGTCTTAAATAACAAAGAATTTATGAAAAAAATATTTTTAAAATTGTAGGACCGGTTTTGATAAAATCCGGTTTTTTATTTTTAGTTTTTTGAAATTTTTTTTTTGTTTAAATTTTGGTATGCTGTTTTTAGAGTTTGTTAATATACATGTGGATATAAAATTTAAAATAATTTTTTTTAATTAGTTTTAAAAATATTGATTTTTCAAAATAAAAATTTCAAAAAAAAATTTTTTATTAGAAAAAAAGTTATTAAGAAATTTGATATGCAGAATTAATAAGGCTACTTAGGTCTTCTCAAATATACAATTTGATAGAAATCCAAATAGCCGTTACTGAGAAAACCCAAAATTAAAAAAAACTGTTATATGAAAGGTCCCGTTAATAGACTTTTCCCGTATATGTGGTTCTAATCAAATGATAGCCAATGCCATCAAAAAAATTCTCAAACATTTTCATCAAAATCGTTGGAGCCGTTTTCTAGAAAAATAAGCTTTTCCTAAACGGTCATATGGCAGGTACCGTTATTTTTATTTAAATTTCAATTTACCCTCTGGGGAATACCAAAATAATCCTACAAACCAAATTTGAAGATAATCGCTTTAGCCGTTTAGGCTGCAGCGCGTTATACATACTGACAGACAGACAGACATTTTTTTAGCTCAAAAATTAACGTTACCTGTCATATAACCGTTATGTAAAAGCTTATTTTTCTTAAAAACGGCTCCAAGAATTTTTATAAAAAAATCAGTGTACTACTGTAGGTATGCATTATATTTTGGTGAAAAAAAAATTTAGATGGTGGTCTAAAAACGGTACCTCCCATAGGACCGTTTTTTTTTCTTCGACTTTCTCGAAAACTGGTGATCCGATTACAATCAAAATGGATATTCAAAAAGATGTAGGTAGCCTGAGTAATTTTGCGTAGTTTATTTTTCTAAAATTTTTTTTTTTGTAATTTTAATAATATTTTTATTTTTTTTTTTTTGAAAAATCAATATTTTGAAAACGGGTAAGTGAATTTTTTTTTAAATTTTGTTTTTAAATGTACGTTATTTTTGTGCTTAAGTTTGTATTCTTGAATTATTTTTTTTAATTTTTTAAAAAAAGTTGTTAAAAAAACCGTTTTATTTAAAAACGGCTTTAACGATTTTAAAAAAAAAATTCACACTTTTTCACATTTTTTAAAGAGACAAAATTGTGTTTAAATTTTTCCGCTGAAAACTATTTTACTTACTTTTTTCAAACAATCAAAAGTTAGAAAAATCGAATATAATCTTTGAAGTTCCCTTAATATTTTTCCAATTTTATTCCAAGCTGTACCGCACATAAGAGCAAGTATATGCGATCCAGTCGTGCAATTTATTTTAATATTCACGAATCCAAAACTTGCCTTATAATCCCTATAATCGGAAGTAAAAAACAGGGTACAATACTTCTAAAACACCGTGACAGCCTGATTCTCAATCTCTGCTCACTTGATTGGTTCGTCATTATATAAAAGACAATTTTAGTGTTTTTTTCGTGTCCCCTTTCTTGCAAATAATAGTGTAAATTTTAAGTGGGAGCTGGAAAACCTTTTATTATTCAACCCCGTATTTGACTCACAAAGATATTACAAGCATTGTTCAGGGCATATTAGAAAATACTACTTATGATCTAATTATTTACATTTCTGCCAACAATTGGCAACACTTCTTACAACATCCACCCAGCAAAAGATATAAATAATGGTGAGAAAAACTTTGTTTGGCTCATTGTTCAACTGAGCTGAGGCATTACTTTCTTACCCGTGCCCATCACTGATCGTTTCTGGGCGTAGCCAATTTGGCACTACTCAAACTCAACAATGTAAAGTCTGAGGTCTCATTTCGAACAAAAAAAACCCTGCGGAACACAATGGCACTCAAATGCGGATTAGACGTCCCAGGAACACAATATTAGTACATCATTCCATTGTGCGAAGAGATTCGAATGCCAAACAATTCAGTCGATTTGTTTGCCACTTATTGGCAGAGCACCCTCTATAGCTGAACAAAATAAATTGGACCCGAACTCTTGATGAGGTTACCCCATCATCATCATCATCATCATCGCAAACAGGTAGAGTGTTACACAACTCGGTCAGACCTCTCATCACTCGCCTCGCCAACGAGAGTGAGAAACCAAAAATCTGGACTTGTGTCATGAAAAATTAAGAATCACCATTTCTTGAAGGATTTCTCAGCATGGGCATGTTGTTTGCGTTATACGTTCCAGACTCTGGGTACTCCTATAGTATAGTACAGTGGATCCTGCTGTCGTCGCCGCCTTCAGACTTCAGAGGAAATTAACATTTCTCGGTCGTGTTTGCATTCATAATTCTTTTCTTCTTTTTTTTTTCTTGAGTATGTTTCTTCCCTTTACGGAATTTCACTAAAGTGGAGGATTGATGAAGTGTATTCCTGTTTTGGTCTTCAAGAAAAAAAAGGGACTCTCTCACAGGCCAACAACCAAATATTAAAGCTGTATTTGGACTTTTCGGGAAAGAATTGATTTATGGAAGTACAAAGGGAAATCTCCATCGTGCCGACTAAGAAACAAAAATTACGACGCGCTATAGTCGTTGGGATCGGTCTATCCCCTTTGGCTTGGAACTGTGCGTGACAATTCAGGTTTCAGGATATCTCTCATTTTATTTTTTGTGGGTTTTATGTATTTTCTGGTATTTGAAAGGAAATAATATTCAAAATTAATGTCTTTATTAATAAATTTCAATTCTGGGAACATTGTCTGGCTAAGTGAAAGGGTGCGAAGGCTCTAACCAATTCTAGGGATTAGGTTAGCGACAAGGTATTCGATTGGAAAGCATAATGAGCCTTTGGATGTAAGTACTCTTGTTTGATAAATTGCCGAAGATAAAAATGACTGGAATTTACATATTACATGGTTTATGTGTGTGTAATATAAATATCGTAGTGCCCCGTGGCTTAGTGGTTAGTGTGTTGGACTGCTAAGCGAATGAGCCTGGGTTCGAATCCAGCTCATAGCCATCTTCTTTTCCGGGGTACTGCCTCTCGCGAGGAACTGACAAAAACTCAAAGAGTAAAATTTGTCTCGAAAAAGTGCATCTCGTGTAGCCGTTCGGACTCGGCGGTAAACTGTAGGTCCCTTCCATTCTTGCAGATTAACAACACACACACAGGAATGGTTGAGAGTATAAGTCACTAGGCCTTGGCTCCTTAAGGAGCTGTCGCGCCAATAAATTTATTTATTTATTTTTTTTAATGTCAATATCTTGAGCAAGAATGAAGCCATGGATAATTTGTTGCCAATGTTTATGATATTTTTTAAAAGTTAGAATTATTATGCTACTCTAGCCCAAAATATATTACATTAAAGATGACGGCTACCTTGGCTTCTGATTCCCTCTTAAATGAAAATATTTTGTGGACACTGACATTCACTCGTTTCCCAGCTGGTTTTTGTATACCGTAAAATAACTTCGCAAATATTATAACACAAGCTTCCTTCAGCGAATAATAAACTGGAGAAAAATGACAATCCAAGTTATACGGCTGTCCTAATCTACAATTCATAAGAGATTCTTCAAAAATCATTGAACTATGCAAACCGAGGAATCCGCATTTTGTAACAACTTCCTATACCCAGGCTCCCTCTTCTTCCAGATCGCTACTGATGTCGACTTCTCAAACAGTCCTCCTGCGACTCATGTCACTGTCAACGTTTCACATTTTCATCCTCATTTCTTCTGCAGCTGGTATTCTCCAGATCAGCTGTCACTCATAGCACAGGGCAGAAAAAAAAAGTTTTATAATTTTTTTTTTTTAAGAAAGGAGAATGCATCCATAATTTAGCATAAATCTTAGATGCAGTCCAAGTGGGAGCTTATATCTTACGAAACAGCCATACCGCACGCTATTCAAGTTCCAGTTGCTCTATAGGCTGTATACTAGTGATTTGAGGTATTTTCGTGATTCCATGGGTCAGGAAACGGAAGCATTTTCAACAGCATTCCACACTGGTGAACACTGATTGGTTCCAAAAATGGTCGAGACTTCTGAGTTATACAAGTTACGCAAACGGGGCCATGCACTACACACATATTGTGATGCAATCAGGTTGATGATAGCTGGCGCAACAGAAGCCATGTTGCAAACACAAAGGCACTCCGAAACTAGCCCGCCTGGAGGCGATGATTTATTTTGTGCTGTCAAACCAAAGTCTAGTACGCACGGGCACAGAATGCGGCTCAAAGTTGATTAACTATATGCGCATGCGTACAGGATTAGTCTTTGCGTGCAGCAGACTGTTAGACTTCTAGCTAAATATAAATAAAAACCCCTAAGATCTAGGCATGAATTCTAACATAAAGTCTGGAACTGGAGCCGAGCCCATGAAAATCATGATCTCCATGTGGCAAAATGGAAATTTCGCAGAACGGTTGATGCTGTTGATACTTGATACGTTGGCGCGCTTCTGTTGGATGTTGTTGGCGGCAGTTTGCATGATATGGATGTCTAACATAAGCCTTGTCTTCCGTATAGACAAGGTTGAGCCTCGTTCAGTATGCAAAAATAAAGAAATTTTTGTTCAAATGGCAATTAAAAATTCTCCAAGCTACAAACATAGGCTTTTTAATAACGAGCAATTATATCCAGAATGCCTAGAAAATATTTTCCAAGAAAATAAAGGTTACTCCAAACCAAACAACACACAAAGCCTTTCCACGCAACAGTTATTTTCCGGCAAATTTTGAGGATCCCGCGAGATGCCATCTGCACGCGCGTTAAAATGTCAAAGACGTGCAGGCCTAAGTAATGATACTGCCTTAATACGGGACTGAGCCGTAATAAGCGATACAAAAGCGCAATGCCCATGCCTACCCACCGCATTAACAAGCGTCTATTATTGTGACCCTGGCATAAAGACGAGCGGGTGGCTGCGATTGGTACATAGAGAATGAACCATATTGGTCGGTGGAAGTTCCTTCCAATATATGTACGTACGTATGAACATGTGGGTAATAGCCATGGCTATAACGGCTAACAATAGGACACTTCCTCGATAATAAATAAACACATTATTCCCAATCTGGCCGCGAGCTGAGTTTCTCTCCCCCAGCTGCGCAAACGCGCGCGACATCCAAGCCTGGCGGTCCAAATCTCTCGGCTAAGACGACACAAAAATTGTCAAAACACACACAAACAGTTACAATGGAGTAGAAGAAAATGGTATCTGCCAGTGAAAATCTCTAATGGACAATTCGCGCACCTACATGATGCTGCTGCAGTGCGGTACACGACTGTCTAAGTCGCATAGTGTCCCGCAAATAGAAAAATATGGAAAAATCTAAGATCACAAACGCAGCATTGCCCCTCTACTCCACTTGACTGTATGTGACTGTGCGTCGCTTGTGTCCCAATAACGCACCACACGACATGGCATCGCTATAGCACTGATTATGCGGACCCGGGATAAGGAATATATCCAATGTCTTCCCGTAAAAGTTCTGGGAGACGCGCGCAGCGTCAAAACTGTTACCAGCTCGCTTTGGTGAAAGGGAGATAGACATCGCGCTCAGGAAGACATTGTCCTGCGCCGACAAAAATTTTCCATACAACCTTTATGGTTATAATAATAATATTTGTGAACATGTCCAGCATTCTCATTAATGCTGCGATTTCGGTTCGCACACAAAAAGACGACATTTGTGGCCTAGGCATCGAACAAGAGAGGCGAACAGCGAAATGCAATATTCCCTGCCATCGGAGGCTTGTCGGGTCGCATGAAAGAATGTCGCGATCCTGTTGTTCTGTTGTGCCATCGGGGACATGAACGACTTGGAAGAACAACGCCAGAGATATTTTCGTCTATGCATTGGATCGAATGCTTCTTGTGTCCTTTTTGTGTGTGTTTAGGATGCGAATTCGAAATTATGTAGTTCAATAATAGTGCGTGTTGTGATGGAGGGCAAAATTAAGCATATATGAGGCCTAGACTTGTTTAAGGTTCAAAGTATACAGAAGTGGCTATATTAGAGTGATGCAGTTTGTATATGGAAGTTCGAGCGTCAGCTCTTTCGTTTTGTGAAAATGAATTTCTTATTACTAATTAAAGCTTTTTTTAATGAAAAAATGAGCCTACGATACAAAAATCATTTAATATTGAAAACAGAAAACATTTTTGTTGTTATTTTTCTAACATTTTAGAACAATATCAGAAAATAGTACATGAAGTTTCAACTAAAAAATAGGTTAAAAAGAGTTTGATCGATGCATTTCCAAAACGCTGAAGGATAATTAAAAGGGTTGAATTTCAAATGCTTTAGTTTTTTGGATAGGCAAGGGAATACAACATAAAATAAACCGTGTTAGAAGCGCAATTGTGCGATTTTGCACCCGATTACTGCTCCTTAAGGCTGGCACGTCTTCGGTTTCAGAAGCTTCTATACTTGTAACTACCGTTTTAAACTGTGCCTGATACTTTGCTAAATTTTTGTTTATCTACTAGATCATCCCAATCATACTTCACCCACAAGTCTTCCATATTCGAAGCAGCATAATAATAATCCACCTATTTAGTTATGATATCATCTTTGCGAATATTATACTAATATATGGAATATAGTATGGGTTGCCTGTCTCATCTCGCTGTTGCTCAACAGAAACCGGGTTCATATGATGAGATATTAGATAATCTGCCATAAAGTCGTTTGACATCTTCTTTTGAATTTCATCTTTTTCCCAGAATATACAAGAAATAATTAAAAGAAATTTCTATATATCTACCAGCGACTTCGTCTGCGTGAACTTCTGATTAAATTATTTGCATTATTTAAATCAAAACTCGCTGAAGACAACTTTTTAGATTTCTCCCGCCGAAAAGGGTGCATTTTTTCGGAATAAAAGTAGCCTGTGTAGTAAAGTGAATCCTGTTAATCTTCCATCTACCAAACTTCACCAAATTAGTTCTGTTGTTAAGGCATGGAAGCATATTTCAAACAAACTTCCAGCAATGTAATATTTCATATCTAAGTCTCTCCCACAGGAACCGTACATTTTTCCTGAGTAAAATTTTCCATAAATATCAATCGAATCCGTTAAGCCGTTGAAGCTTGATTGAGGAACAATCACCCAACCTTCCAAACATACAAACATTCACATTTATACTATAAGTAGGATAAGATTGAAATACTAAAAAAATACTCAATTTTATCGACGGTTTTGAATCCATATCTCTGTATCGTTATATCCTTATATATCTCTATATCTCTGTATATCTCTATCTCTTTATCACTTTATCTCTATATCTCTATAGTATTGAGATTCTTGTAACTCTTAGTCTACCAAACATCACAAATTGGTGCAGAGCAGAATATAAGGCATGGAAGCATATCACACAAACCACCAGTAATTCAGTATTTGAGAGTTAAGCAGCGTTCACACTCAGACAAGGCAATGGAACAATACTCAATTGTCTTGTCCGAGCTTCTTGAACGGGATTGGATGATGTCGATATTGTCCTCAGAGATAGCTCGGCCAGCTAACTCGGAGGACAATATAATGACAATTGTCTTGTCCTGGAAACAATTGTTCACATGGAACAATTAGTCTCTGCATTGTCCCATGTGAACCCCGATTTAAGCCTCCTGGATAATCCAACTTCCTACTAAATTTCATCCAAATCCGTTAAGCCGTTGAGGCATGATTGGGTAACAAACATCCAAACAAACAAAAAATTCACCTTCATAGTATAAATAGGATATTTAAAAAAAAATTAAAAATATTTTAATTGATTTCCCGGGCTTTACATTTAAAATTTTAAAGAAAATGTATATATTTTATCTTCGGTACGCAAGAATAAAATATTATAAAAAAAAAATAGATGCGACAATTTATTTTCTTCTTATATCATTTTTTTAATATTATTTCTTACAAAACTATTCGTTAAACCTATAAATTTCAAAGTAAATGACATTATTTGGACTTCTTAAACTGCTCTCTTTTTAGCTATCTTGAGCTTTTAGCCTCACAGGGTGTTAGAAAAGCGAAAACATCATGTGGCAGGTGCATAGGCCACACCCCTTTCCATAGTGACCTCTCGGTCGCTAATTACTATGAAAATAAAAAAGGGTCACTATGGAAAAAACCCAAACGCCACACATAACACTACTGGCAAGCAATCACAGCAAGAAAAAGGATTGCTTCCATAAGACAACATCTTACACGACAACGATTCAATGTGCAAAATAGCGGTGGTTGCGACCGACAATTGGAATCAACACGATATGCGGTGCAAGCTACCAAGAAGATGCTTTTCGGTTGAGAGTCACTGTGTTATCGTGTGCCAGATAACGGTGGTTGCGATCGAAAAATAGGAAATATTCATCGCGATCGTACGTGGCAGACATACAAGGCAACGGTGGTTGCGATCGAAGGGTTTCAATGGAAAAAACCCAAGTGCAGATTCATAATGCCAAATATGTGAAGGTAGCGGTGCTCAAATTCGGTAAGGCGACAGCAGGCTAGTGCAGCAGCAACGATCTATACATGGCGGGACAATTATTGACTAGACCACAGTCCACTAACATCTGTAGAGCGGTGCACAGTCCACAAAGAGCAGCTGAGCGATACAGTGCAATGTGCATTTGATTTTTAAATAAAGACTTTGGTATATATTGTGTCAATTGTGCGTTTTGCTTTTTCTTTTTAAATTGGAAGTTTTTCTTTGGTTTCCATTCTTGTTTTGCTAAACACAGGGGACTATTTGGCTTGGTCATAAAAATAGGTATGGCTTCCTAAATAACGAATAAAATGAAAACTAATATGTGTCTTAGGGTTATTTACAAGAAATTTACTTTAATATCCCGAGTACCCTCCATTATTATCCAAAACTTTTTGGAGACGATACGTGGCATAGACTCTACAAGCTTCTTCCAAGTTTCTTGAGGTATAGAATAATATTCCTTCTGAACAGCTTCCCATAATTGGCTTCCATTTGTGAAGTATTTTCCGCCAAGTTTTCTTTTAAGCTCATTCCACAAGTTCTCAATGGAAATGAGATCAGGGGATTGGCTTGGCCATGGAACTTTTGAAACTTCATTCTCTTTCAAAAGCCTCGCTGGGAGCTTAGGATCATTATCCTACTGAAATTTCCATCAGAGGGGCATGTTTTCCTTGGCAAATGGAAGCATCACATCTTCCAAAATATCCCTTTATCCATATTTTGTTAGAATGTTGTTAATACGGAATATAGCACCGACGCCATACTAGGAAAAACATCCCCATACCATTATATTTCCTCCTCCGTCTTCAATGTTTTCTTTGGGTATAACGAATGTGCTATTCCTTGCCTTTGTGTCGTCTTAAATTACGTCCAGAGTCCGAAGAGAACAAATTTATTTTTGTTTCATCACTCCATAGGATGTTTCGCCATTGTCTTATACCATCTAGTCCTTTCCAATTACTGCAACTTAAGGCAAATTCTTTTTGGGATCTTACGTTTTTAGCCCTTAGTAAAGGAACTTTCCTGGCTTTTCTTCCTGGGAGATTAGCAATTTGAAGCCTTCTTTGGAACGTACGTGCCCTAATTTCATTGCACTTATCATCCTTGACGAATCAAAAGGATTTATTTGGTTAAAAGAACGACGCGGCGGTCAGTTTTAGGTGATATTTTGTTCGGCCTTCCTCGATTTTCGCGTACTAAAGGGGCCTTAAGAGCATTTGTTACAAAATTTTGTCATCGCCCTAGGGCTTCCGCAATAAACTTGTACCTTTTTCCGTTATTTCGAAAATTTAAAACTAGTTTTCTCTCTTTGAGCGAGTAGTGGACATTTCGACCCATATTTGAGGGTTTAGTATGCAAAACTTTTACTTGGAGATAGAAAAATGACATGATGACATTACAACACAACTCAACTTAGTTTTGTAAATGTTTTTTAAAAGAAGTTTAAACCAAAACTCCGATTTAATTTTAATGAAACCTATTTTTATAACCAACCTCTTAAGCAAAAAAAATCTTATTGCAACTATAAAATGTAATGCAGCTCATCATTGCACTCATAAAATAACTTGTTCTTGATGTCATTGAGAAAAGAATAACCGTTCTTTCTAAACAAGACTACAAGAAAACAGTGATGAGCAAAAAAATGCCTACACCTGTTTTTTTGACCAACTGTGTATGTAACGGGTGATTTTTTTGAGGTTAGGATTTTCATGCATTAGTATTTGACAGATCACGTGGGATTTCAGACATGGTGTCAAAGAGAAAGATGCTCAGTATGCTTTGACATTTCATCATGAATAGACTTACAACGTCGAATTTTCAGTGAATGGGCCCTAGAAAAGTTGGCAGAAAATCCGCTTTTTTATCGACAAATTTTGTTCAGCGATGAGGCTCATTTCTGGTTGAATGGCTACGTAAATAAGCAAAATTGCCGCATTTGGAGTGAAGAGCAACCAGAAGCCGTTCAAGAACTGCCCATGCATCCCGAAAAATGCACTGTTTGGTGTGGTTTGTACGCTGGTGGAATCATTGGACCGTATTTTTTCAAAGATGCTGTTGGACGCAACGTTACGGTGAATGGCGATCGCTATCGTTCGATGCTAACAAACTTTTTGTTGCCAAAAATGGAAGAACTGAACTTGGTTGACATGTGGTTTCAACAAGATGGCGCTACATGCCACACAGCTCGCGATTCTATGGCCATTTTGAGGGAAAACTTCGGAGAACAATTCATCCCAAGAAATGGACCGGTAAGTTGGTCACCAAGATCATGCCTTTAGATTATTTTTTGTGGGGCTACGTCAAGTCTAAAGTCTACAGAAATAAGCCAGCAACTATTCCAGCTTTGGAAGACAACATTTCCGAAGAAATTCGGGCTATTCCGGCCGAAATGCTCGAAAAAGTTGCCCAAAATTGGACTTTCCGAATGGACCACCTAAGACGCAGCCGCGGTCAACATTTAAATGAAATTATCTTCAAAAAGTAAATGTCATGGACCAATCTAACGTTTCAAATAAAGAACCGATGAGATTTTGCAAATTTTATGCGTTTTTTAAAAAAAAAAAAGTTCTAACCTCAAAAAAATCACCCGTTATATTGGCTTTTTCAAAAAAGTTGTATGACTTCGGTACCCTTTATACCTTAGAACTTATATCAAACAGTGCATTCATACCTTTTAATAAATTTCCCCTAATTTTCATAGTTTTTTGATATTTTTTTGGGAAAAAATACTAAAATAATCAAAAAACAAAACCGAAAATAGTTCAAAAAACATATTGCCTCTAGAAATAAAATATATTTTTATTTTAAAATTAAATAAATGGAATTTGATTCAATGAAGCATTTTTAATTTTTCTCATTTTTTATTGAAAACGTTAACTGAACCTGTCACGTTTGTATTCCCTCTACTGTATGAAATCATTGGCCCAGACCCTATCTATCCACAATCACCGAACACATTTCATGTCCACATTGTACTGATTCATTTAAAGTTTTACTTATCCATTCAATTTAAAAGCCATTGTTGCACAGAGCTCCTTGTAGGTATCCGCCTCTGTAGACGGAGATTGTAAAACTCTTGACTGTCCTCACCGCTCTATCCCCATCCCTACCGCTGCACCGTTGTATAGTTTGCTCATCCTATTCCCAAGAAGATTGCTGAATTATAAATAACTGAACACACACAATACGCTACTGTAAAGCAAAGAACAGAACATTTTCTGATTCTAGCGCCTAGTTATCATATTCATCCATAGACATTGCAGATTGGACACACCACCGTATTGGTTACTGCCACACCGCCATGCCACCGTTTGCAGTTTCCAACCTCAAATTGGCCATAGACGAGATTATGCGTAATGTATATCCACGCACAGTAACATCCCGTGCTTATTAGTGTGATGAGAAATCTGTCGCATCCATTTGGTCATGGTTGGAGAGAAGCACCATGGTATCGTTTGGTCCTGTTTCCTGCTCTTGTGTCCGTCATAAACATAAAAATGTAAACATGGCTTTCTACGACATTGTTTTTGCCATTGCATGGTCCATTCAATAGTGGCCTCTTGAGAGTCTCAAGTGCGACCCTCGAGAGCGTGTTCCTGCATTGTGTCTTGGGTGTATTTTCCTTAACAAACAGTTCGAGTGGTCATGTACCAGATGAGTATTCTCATTCCCAAAGGAAAAATCCTCCTCCAGACAAAACACAACCAATTTGATGCTTCTGATTGGACGGTGGACAAAAGCCTAGGCATAGTCCTGCCAAATGAATTTTCACATAAACCGACTAAGGGTCAATTTGGATTTTTGGGCAACATGCACAAAATTTGTTTTTTTTTTCCAAAAGTGGATGTAAGGACGGATTTTCGAGGGAACTTCTAAGGATGGCCCAAGGATGCAACTAGGTGATTAAAAATGTATAAGAAGGTGTAATGGAATTTTAAATGTGCGGAGCTGAGCATTTTGTGGACCACGTGCCCTTCGGTTTTATTATTTTTCAAAATTCCTAAACGATTTACTTTGTGTTGCCGGAAAGAGTTGATGCACCTGCTGCTTAGCTGGTCGTTGGATGTACCTTGTTTCCAATTGCATTGGAGGAATTCTTATGATTTTTGATGGTTTGGCGTCATGCGAACAGGAAATGATGTGGATATAAAATCCTAACGGCACGGTGGTGGTGTGTGCTTACTTGCAGCTTGCACGTCATCCATCAGTCAAAAAAATGTGCTCGGTCTTCCAGAAGCTGATGGATGTGAACTGCAAGGATGTACAGGAACGGAATAATTGGGAATAATTTTATTTTATGATTTATATACTCGACGTATTGCAGTATTCAATAAATGTGTTGCCTTTAAAAGGCTTCAAGCTTATATTGGGTTTTTCAACAGGAACGCTACAAAAGTAGAGCAACAGGGACAGCAAACGACGCCATATTTCTTGCCGCTCTTTTGACATTTCTCTTCAGTGAGGTTTGCCATTTTGCGATGGAAAGATATACGAGCCAACAACGAGTCGAAATTGTTAAAATTTACTACCGAAATTTGGAGTCAGTGGCCTCAACGTTAAGAGCGTCCAATTTATGGTCGTCATAATCGTCCTAGCAGATCAACAGTTGAGCGTCTAAAAAAAAATTTGTATCCACACGCACAGCACAGTGAGACAAAGAAATGCCCGTAGTGTCGAGAATATTGCTGCCGCTGAGGCTTCAGTTGCAGAAAGCCCAAATGTGTCTCTCACACGTCGTTCTCAAGCGTTGGGCATCTCTGTGACGTCGTTGTGGCGAATTTTGCGAAAAGATCTTGGCCTACATCCTTACAAGATTAAATTGACGCAAGAACTGAAGCCGCTTGCCCACCAGAAGCGTCTTATGTTCGTGAATTGGGCTGAGCAACAACTTGAAAATGATTCGGATTTACATCGAAAAATCATCTTCAGCGATGAGGCTCATTTCTGGCTGAATGGCTTCGTCAATAAACAAAATATAATAAATATTAGTCAGGCAGCAATCCACACGTACTCCATGAGTTATCATTGCATCCCGACAAAATTACGGTTTGGTGTGGTTTATGGGCCGGCGGCGTCATTGGGCCGTACTTCTTCCGTGATGATTAAGACCGGCACGTTACTGTGAATGAGGATCGCTACCGTTCAATGATAACCGAATATTTTTTGCCCCAATTGGATGATATGGACTTGGAGGACATGTGGTTCCAACAGGACGGCGCCACCAGCCACACAGCGAATGTCACAATCAATTTATTGGAAACCAAGTTTGGAGAACGTGTTATCTCACGAAATGGTCCAGTCGCTTGGCCGCCTCGGTCGTGCGATTTGACGCCGTTAGACTATTTGCTGTAGAACTACGTCAAGTCGGCCAATTTATGCTTGAAAACATAATGGCATCAAACGTACTTTCACAGGAATAAAGAATTTCATTTGTAGCGCTGTTATTGAAAAACCCTTTAAATGTTAAAGGAAAAGCGTCCCGTTCTTACCAATTCCAAGCTGATTGCAAGTTTGAAAAAGTTTGCTTCAAGAGTGAAAAGCCCAGTTCAGAACGGGGATGGAGTAGTTTGTGTGGTGATCCAAATCAATCACAATTAGTATTGATATATTGAAATTAGTGTAAGTAATTCTCGCCTTAGGATCTGACACATGGTTTCCTAAACCTATAGCCCAACAAATTGCTAATAAAGAAACATTTATCGCAGTATGGTACGGATTCCATCTAATTAGCTCAACACCCAATGTCATAACCCAGAATATAAATCCCACTTTGGGTTCCAGAATCCAACAACATTTAAAAGAGATGAACTTGCTCCTCACGTATCCGGAACGTGATGTCGACAACATTTCGCTATTATAACATCCAATATGCGCGCATCGAAGTTCCTATTAGCCTGGAATATGAGTATAATAATTCGTGATAATTACATCAGCATAATGAGTTCTTCCAATCGAATCGAATTGAATTGTTTGGCTAATGAGCCTTCTGACGATGCATAGTCGTGCTCCAACATATATCCGCCGCCGCGGCTTTTTGTAGAGAGAATAATTCACTTGCCCGCATCTGTGTGTATCTATTCGTGTTATCCGAACAAATCATTGTGAAATTAATCACTGAGATACATTTTAGTTTTTTCCCCATTTATTACGGATTTGTTTTATTCCACGTGCTTAGCTTGTCGTGCGGGGAATATAGAACCCTTTTTGCTATTTCGAGGACATTTGTGAAAATTTATTGACTCCGTTTATGCCCCAAAAACATTCATCGCACCGCAGAGTTTGTTTTATTGAAGCAAGCGTTTTGGCAAATTCGGCGATACTTTCGATTCGGATTTGCGGAGTTGGGGGACAATTTTAGACAAACGAATTAAGATTTGATTTGTGGCAGGGATTTATGGTCTGTGTGGAAACATTTGACAATCGTTTGCCATGCCGACCGCCGCGCCATTGTTATCTCTATTATTGAGGGAATGAGCAGACAGAAAGTTTGAAAGAATTGAAATATTTTAGGTTTTATTGCTGTTGTTGCTTTTAAAAATAATGTCTGTATGGAAACTATCTGCTAAGTGGACACATATAAAAAGGGGTGGCTCATAGTTTAATATTTTTGGGGGTTATATGTTGATACCCTTGGTTTCACAATGAAAACGGGCAAAGAGAAAATGTTCAGACAAAATTGGGATCAAAAGCATTTGTAACAAACATCAAATATCGGGTATCAGCAAAAATGTTCAAAGATTTCAAAATGGTGTTCACACCAGTGATGGAAATCGACTTTTGCCACTACTACTACTACTTTCAGGAACGGCTGTACTGATTTTGACGAGACTTTTACTGGCAGATAGCTAATGTTCTAGGAAGTAACTTAGGCTATTTGAATTACCCACAAGATGGCGATGGGGTAATTTTTTTTTTCCAAAATTATTATTTATGAACCGACTTTGACGGGACTTTCACAGGCATATAGATGATATTGTAATTAGTAACTAAGACTATTTCAATTACTACATGGTACCGAAAATTGTTATTCATAGATTAATATTATGAATGCCCCTCAGACATATTTGTAATAAATATTAAAAACTCCTCAACATCTTCGTTCCAACGCCCATCGACAATAACAAACCAATTGTTTACTCTTCAGAAAAGGCAAATTTGCTCACCGCCCATTTTGCTGCAATCTCTACGCTGCCTCACAGAAACGTTGCCCTTACTGTACTTGAGAATGTAAATTTTTCCATGGGACAGATTTTTTTCTGCACTCGTACAGTAGCAAGAGTTCTCAAAGATCTCGATATAAACAAATCTGCTGGCCCGGATGGTATACCCACGATTCTTCTGAAGAGATGTTCTTCCACACTGGCAAAGCCTTTCCATCGCTCCTACTCTTCTGGAATCTTTCCTAGAAGATGGAAAACAGCATTTGTCCAGCCTGTCCCTCCTCCTAACGACCCATAGCACTAACATCCCTTCCTTCTAAAGTCATGGAAATGCTGATTAACCCTCAGCTTAAGAAATATCTCGAAGATCGAAAGCTGCTCCATGACCGTCAGTATGGCTTCCGTAGCAAACGTTCCACTGGTGATCTGGTGATCTGATGGCATATCTCACCGAACAGTGAAACAAATCTTTACATCGCTTTGGTGAAAATAAGATTATTGCTTTTGATATCTCCAAGGCATTTGATAGAGTTTGGCATGAAGCTCTCTTATCGAAAATGCGTGCTTTTGGGATGATTCTCTTGTGCGTTGGATTAGAAGCTATCTTCTGGACCGTTCAATACAAGTTGTATTGGACGATTTGAAGTCTGATTCCCATAAAATAAATGCTGGTGTGCCCCAGGGCTCTGTTCTGTCTCCGACTCTTTTCCTCATTTTTATAAATGATCTTCTGTCTGTTCCTTCTAATCCACTTAACTGTTTTGCTGACAACTTTACTTTCAGCTTTTCATATTCGTTCGATAATTCACGTCCTTCGTCTTCGGACGTACAATTGCAACGGTACCGTATGTCAAGCTCATACGCCCTTAACTCGAGTATAACTCCCAACTCTGGGCAGGTGCTTCGTGAACATTGCTTCATAGATAGAATACAAATTCGAGCGATAAGATTGATAGGAAAGAGAACTGCCGCTGAAAAAATTACCCCTCTTGAACACCGACGCAATGCTTCATGTCTTTCCTTATTTTATCGTTTCTTTTATAAAAAAAAATTCACTCGAAGTAGCCAGCTGAATTCCTCTCCTTAAAAGTTTCTCCCGTGATACTAGTCACGTGCAAGGAATGCTCATCAGTACACCCTTGAGACCAATTCCGGACGTACCGTGAAACATAGGGATTCTTTTTTTAGCCGAACAACACGAATTTTAAATAGTTTACCCGGCGATACTTTCCCTTGCCATTTTGATCTGCAAGCATTCCAAACCAATGTTAATTGATACCTCCTGTCCCTCCCCACCCTATCTTTCTAATGCCAGCGCATTGTGTTCTACATTAAAAGGGAAACAAATAGTCCCTTGTGCGCTCGTTAATTATAAGAAAAAAAATATAGCTGATATTGTGAGGAGTAACTAAAGTTATTTTATATACCGAACCGATTTGGGCTGTTTTCGGGGATCCAGAAAATGTATGGTAAGTTTGAGCAACGCCAGGCGGGATAGATTTTTTAGTCGCCAAAGGCAATTCTATGTTAGGTTTTATTTTGCGTAACTCCAAAGAGTTCTCTGATCCTCAGACTTTAAAAAAAATTTTTTTTTGCTTTTGTAAGGTCTAATTTGGAGTATTGCAGTGTAATTTGGAATCCTTCATATGCAGTACATTCATTTAGAATCGAAAAAATCCAAAAACGTTTTACGAGGGTTGTAGTAAAAAGATTGAATTAGGACATAGATATGCCCTCTTATCATACGAGATGTAAATTACTTGGTATTTTGCCCTTAACCATTCGAATAAAGTTCACCGCGGTTATGTTTATTCATGACATATTTACAGATCATATTGATTGTTCTCAAATTTTAGCTTTAATTGGTTTCAATGTTCCTGGGAGAATGCTAAGAAACCATGTCTTTTTTAATATACTTTTCCATAGAACAATGAACCATTGTCTAGGTGTCTTAATGAAGCAAATATATTATTTGCAACATGATTGATTTCAATCTTAGTAGATATTTGTTTAAATCAAAACTATTGTTAATTTTAAATAACTTTGGTGGTAATGTTTAATATTTATAATTGTAATCACTTTGTTTGATGAATAAACTAAACTAAACTAAAAGACTTGCTATTTCAAAAATAAAATATATTTTTATATATATAAATTTTAACAACGAATAGTTTCGTTCTGCTTCTCAAGTTTGTTTAATTAGTTAGTTTAACCGTGAGTGGCAGACCGTTTAAAATGCGTGGGTTAATGTAATTCCAAGAAACATTTTAGTTGAGTCACGTATGAATTCCCTTGACATTATTCAAATCTTCATGTTTCGTTGTAATTCTAGCTGTTTCGCCCAGAACCTCTTAGTGCATGCAATGTGAACAAACATTACTCCAACAAACCACTATTTTCACACCGAGACCAAAATTCTTCCTTCTGGCCTAAACACTATAGCAGAATGCTTCAAAAAATATGAACGAAATAATATTCAATTAATTCCAAGATTTTAATCTATCTAAATAAATACAAAATTATGGAAATCCATGTCTCCCACTCTATTGTCCATCTTTGTTCTTTTAATATTTTTTTTTTTATTCAAATTACCAAACTACAAAAAGGGAAAAATTATTTAAAAAAAAAACTAATCAAACTGCGAAATCTATGACAATTTATTATTAACCGGCCTGGAAATTGAGACATTTCCTTCGTGTGCCAGTACCGCCTGCTGAACAACTCATTAAAACGTTTTTTTTTTCCCTAGCGGAACAAGCGACACACAACGGCCAGCGCGACAGTGAAACAAATGACCACTCCAAAGACACAATTTACGACCATGTTGTGCGGAATGGAAATCCGTCTCTGGCAGCACACAATCTGAGATATCCTGCTTAATTAAACTAATTAAACACCTAAAACATTTATATTTGTCGTGACCTTTTTTTTTTGGGAGTTTTTGTTGGTGTGATCGATGCGGGTTCCTTGATGATCTAGCAAACAAGTTCAGTGTCGGACTTTGATGTGGACAACTCAATTCTTCATGAGTGCGTGTGAGTCGACTCTGGAGTTGCTACAAAGCAGCACCCTAATGCGGCATTATGGATTGATAACAATGACATTGACCGAGTTGGGCAGGTGAGTCCGGAATGAATTACACGAGTAGACACAATAGACGGTAATAGGGGTAATTTAATTGATGTCGCATCTGCGGCAGTTTCTTCTAGGTCTCCTTTGAGTGCTGCTTGCCGGCGGAAGTATTACTAATAGGTGCACTTAGAAGTCCGAAGAAGTTATCAGCTATAGTGAGGGGTTTGATTAATTAAGAAATCAACAAGGGAATAGATCTGATATCAAGGGTATTGTTACATTTGTTCCATTTTTTATTAGGTGTGGACTGGTTGTCAAGTAATTTAAAGGTTTTCTTTCAGCCGGTTCTTAAAAGAGTCAGGCTTTGTTAATTTCTTTTCAAAAGGGTGAACATTTGTCAAAATTTCAAATTAAATTTTAGTTCATATAAACCCGTGAATAAGACCCATTCCTGATTTTCCGATTTTGATGATATTCCCAACTCAAAGCGTTGCCACTTGTTCGCATATTAAAAAACATCAACAAATATACTATACCCCAATAAAAACTTATTCATCTCCCATTAGGACTCAGTTCCCAAACTCATAATTCATATTTATGTTTTTGTCTTCAAAAATACAAGTTAACATTTTCTGGCACAGAAGCTACCTCTCGCTCTAAGATAATAGCCCCAACACCATCATCCGTCATCAGTTCACTATGGAAACAAACCTCCCATCGTCCAACTCTCAAATTTAACTCTGACGTGATTTATGTTCGAATGATGTTGTGATAGCTTATGACAATGATTTACCTCTAATACAATCTTCTACCTGATCAGAGAAGACAAAACCCACAAAAAATCTGTCCCAAGAAGCTGTCAATTGACTGTCACAGTCTTGACATGTAATTATTTCTTGCCGCTTAGAGTACCTTGCCAAAGAAGCAACAAGCTCACGTACCTTGTCACAAAGGATCGAATTAGCTTTGAAGTGCAGCAGTTGTTGCCTAATCCGATTACAACCACACCAGCTCATTGCAGTGGTAATAAAACGAAGAGACAGCCTCAAGTCTTGAAAGCTTCGTGCTATCCACCGTTGAAGCTGTTGCAAACAAAAGCAAGCAGAAAAAAAGGTAACATAATGTGGTAGTATAAGCTAAGGAGGGCGGATAAATTTCTGACGTTATTATAACGGGCGTTCATTCATCTTTGTCCTTGTGTGTCATGTTGAGATTGGAGGAGTTGTAGGGAATTCCTTAACCTGACATGAATCTTGATACACGGTGACGGTTGACATAAACTTTTCTAATAAAAGTAAATATTATGAGATGTGTCCGTTAAGATTTCGGAAATAAGTTTTTAATTTTGAAGTTTGGACACAAAAATGAATGTGGAATACATTTTGAATGTCAATGAGGTGAATCCGAAGTCAATTTGGGTTGAGTCAGTGACAGGTTGAGATGAATTTATGGAATTCGAACAGGTGGAATGGAGAAATTTGATTTTTCGAGTATGGTATTTCAAACATTGTTTTTTGTAAGTCGATAAATTTATAAAAGCCTTTCAACACGCTGTCTAGGAGGACAGTCAATAGAAATTTATTTTCTACTTAGAAAATTGTCTCATTTAAAATAAATTAAAACATCGGCGTTTCACGGTGGCAAGCATCACAAGCGGCCCTAGCCATAGATATGAATGCGGCCTAAAAGCAGACCAACAACCACAGAACTAACTTCAAGAAAGATGTTTAGCTCTATTTTGCGACCACAAAATACAAATAAACCTCAAAGTCACGTAATCATAGTTCTCGCATTCTCAATCAATAACAAACACATTAAAAGAACCCTTCAATCATCACCAGCAATAAGGAGGATGAAATTTACGATACAATCATTAACAACACAAAAAACCACCGAAACTCACAGAGGGCCAGAAGAATTAAAGTTATAAAACAACAACTGCAGTGCCAACACAAGAGAAAGTGAAGCAGAAATCAATGTCCAGAGTGCAGGTGCGTAAGCTCCTCCCATTTTCATATGGGGTAGATTAGCAGTAATGATGACAGACAACCAGCAACAAGCTGCATGCTATTTTATTTATTATTATATTCATTCAGTTTATTAACGTCGTCGAGAGTAATCTATACAGTCCATAAATTATGTGTCGTTCTAGTTTTTTTGCTTGATCACCGTTATGAACAAAGCTAGGAGTGTAGTTCCATTGAACTACGCCCAGCTTACAGAATCGGAGAAATTATCGGCAATAACAATAATGTGAATTCATTATACAGCCTGGAGAAGAGGACGGCATTTAACTTCTGAAGAAAAACACCCGGACATTGCACTAGTAAGCAAAACTAACATGACAAGCTAAAATAACATTGATGTTGTCGGATATAAGACCTTTCGTCAGGATAAGACCGACAACAGGAGAGGAATAGCCATCTATATTAAGAACAAGATCTTAGCAAGCACAATTGAAATATTCATCCCTGGACTTCTTACTAGTGAAACAACGACTATTAGAATCAACTAAGGAAATGAAGAGTCACTAACAATCGTCAGCTTAGCTGCACACCTAACCACGGAAATATACACTGGGACCTTCATACCTTAAACAGGATTCTGAAACTTTCAACCTACGGCTTCATCGGCGGCGACTTCAATGCAAGGCATTTTCAATACCTACATCAGCAACGAAGGAAAAGCAATAGTCGACTGGATGAACCTTAACAATGAAGAACATTATTTGGTTGTTTTATCGCAACTAAAACCAACGTTTCCCAAAACTCCTTCGACAGTAGATTTCTTTCTTTCAACCTCTTATTTTGTTTTCTGCCAGAAATTAGCAATTACACCTGATCAATTGTACCCCGTGACTCGGACCACGAAGCAGTTAAACTTTCAATCAACTTAAACCAACCTATTCTACTAGTGAGAGTACCAGAAGAGAATTTTATTAATTACAGAAGATTGGACACTGAAAAGCTTCAAAGGGACGTTGAAGATAGCTTTCCTTGACTCCATCTAATAGAAATCTATGCAATGATGACATTGATAGGGCCATAGTCTGCCTCGAATCAGCCGTTTCCCATGCGTTTGAGCATCTCCCAGAGTATGTGCAGAATTTATATACTCATAGGCAAATGCTGAGGAAACGACTGCAAAGAATCCACCGCAGGGAACTGAACACAGTGAACGTTGAATACCAGTCCGTCCAAACTGAACTTCAATGTGTGAATATCATGTTTCGGAACTCAATCCAGCACCACAATAACATCCAATTTACAAAGAGGTTACAAAACATCAAATCAGGACCAGACGCATTCAGAGAAATAAACCTCCTTGTAGGGAAAACTCAACCGTTACCCGATGGTATGATTAAGGACAACATCGAACTGATATCCACACATGACGACAAAGTACTTTTGCCGAACATTTTGAATAACATTGCACACCCTTCCCATCAATGGAACCAAAATTCTTAGGTGAAATCAAGGCATCTAATCAGCAGACTCTGCAGCCATCTATAGAAGGATTACAGTTTGATAACTCTTGTCCAGCGAGTAATCCAAGAGACATCGTTAAGTACTGCAATCCGGAGGAGATACCTGAATTTATCATCAATTCTAAGCCAAAGAAATCCGCCGGACCTGGTGGAGTCTCCAAACTGCAATCCAGAGGGGATATCCGAAAAAAATTATCAATTCCAAGCCAAAAAAGTCCGCCAAAGCTGGTGGAGTCTCCAATTATATTATAAAAAGGCTTCCACAAACAGTAAACATACTTTGGAGCAATCATAATTAATAACAGCATCAACAACTGCTGCTTTCCCCAAAAGTGGAAAATAGCCAAAATCATTGCAATACTTTAGAAAGGCGCCAGAAAACTAATTTCCAACTACAGGCCGGTTTCCCTCCTAAATAACATCAGAATGATTCTGGAAGAAGTCTTCCTCAGACGGCTTAGAAAATTTAGCAATGATCTGAACCTCATCCCCGACATGCAGTTTGGCTTTCGTGAAAATCATTCGACACTGCATTCAATATTGAAGTTCCAGTCCGACGTCTGCACAGCCCTAAATAGTCATCGTGCCACCGTTGGTTGCTTTGGGGATGTGGGAAAAGCATTCGACAACGTGTAGATTGAAGCCTTAATCCATAAGATTAAGTCATTTAGACTACCTTCATCGTCGACAAACATTTTGTTTTCTTTTCTTTCTTTCTGGAAATTCTTTGTCCAAATAGGAAGCTGAAAGTCATCAACCAAACACATCAAGGACGGAGTTGCACAAGGTTCAAAACTGGGGCCTTTCCTTTTTAACTTGATGACATCCGATCAGCCCATGCCAACGGTCTGCGAAAACCTACTCTTCACTGATGACTCACTCACCAACGCCTCCTCAATATCACCACTCATTGCAGCCCGAAGAGTGGAAAATCACATTACTAGACTTTTTGAATAATATAGAAAATGGGGAACTAGTGTGTTTCAGAACCTGCCATTTATAGGTTTATCCGTTCTGCAGCAACCTGTAGAAGCATGTTCTTGAAGCTCCCTGATGGATCATCAATAGCTGCTAAAAGGAATGCCAAGTACCTTTGGATCAACTTCAACGAGCTATTTAAATTGAACCCGCAGTCCACTTTCCGTTCCATCGAGTACACCCATTACTGAGGTAAAGAAATGGTTTAAGGATGTCAACGAAGTCCCTACAGCAACAAACGATTCTATGATGAAGCCCAAAACAAGCCACTAGACCAGTTTCTTATAAACAGTCAGCGATGAATCTTATCTCAAAAACAGCCAACTACCCTAACGCACTCATGAGAAAGATGACCACCCTGGAACTACATCCCGAACATACCTACACAACCCATTGAGTCATACGAACAAGCTATTAACGCAGTTGATGAACTCATAACCCTAAGTGAACCCAAAGATGAAGTCCTTCTTTTTGGTGACTTTAATCTTCCTCAGTTAATATTGAAAGCATCCGAAGATGAATCACATTTTATCGCATGCAATCCAACTGCCAATAAAAAATATCTCTTCATCGATCGATTAGCTGATTTAAGGCTTTTCCAAGTAAGTGTCTGTAACTTTATGAATAGACAACTCGACCTAATTTTCTCAACAGGCCCCCTGAATTCTAGTGTATCATTAAGTACTCTTTCTCGATCGACGATCGACAACTATCATCCACCTATTTTTCTGTCGTTATTTCAGGAGTGTCCTAACCAGAACTCTAATATTTCAATTCGTTCTTTCGACTTTCACAAAGCTTAGTTCAGAGAAATTAACGAATATCTCAGTAGCAAATCTTTTAATTTCGAAAATCTCTCCGTAAACGAAGCCATTAGTAAATTCTTTAGAGAAATTTATAATTCTATTTCTCTCTACGTACCAACTTCACAACGTAAAACTTCACTTACATCCCCCCTTAGAGATTGCGTTCTTTGAGAAATAAGAGAAATAAATTTTGGGAACGTTTTCTCCGTTCTTGATCCACCACCGATTATTCTAATTATCTCGGAGTTTATCTTC
Source organism: Platycheirus rosarum (assembly GCA_963971375.1). Lineage (NCBI taxonomy): Eukaryota > Metazoa > Arthropoda > Insecta > Diptera > Syrphidae > Platycheirus > Platycheirus rosarum. The sequence continues at coordinate 299,922,779 of OZ020507.1, read as the reverse complement.
AATTTACTGAACTGTATAGTAGCCTTTACCGGCGTGTTGTCTAGTTGAAACTCAAGCGAACCTCATTAACGATCCAAAGACATTTTTCCAATTCGTTAACTATAAAAAAAAAGTCTTTTTCTCAAGTGATCCTCAACCTCAAGTGATCCTCAACAAATATCAGAGTTGTTTGCCTCAACTTTCAAGCAATCCTTTACCAATGATGATTTTCAACCAGACGAAGCTTATTTTAAGTACTTACCCCATTTTACAATTGGCCCTTTTTTCCTCTCACAATCGATAAGAAATTCCGGAAATTGTTCTAAAAAAAAATGTTCCCAAACTCTCTCCGTTCCCCTTTCTCAAATTTTTAATTTATCTTTATCCCAAGGCATATTCCCAGAAGTATGAAAAACTTCATTCGTTACACCGATTCACAAAAAAGGCGCGAAAAATAACGTTAAGAATTATCGTCACATTGCATAACTTTCCTGCATCCCCAAAATATTTGAATGCCTCATATACGAACTAATAAGTTTTCGTTGTTAGTCACTTATATCCCCTAGACAACATATGGCTTCATCAAATGTAGATCCACTACCACTAACCTTATTGAATTTGTTTCCTTTGCCCTCTCAGCACTAGAAGCAGGGATGGAAGTCGATGTTATCTCCACTGACTTCAGTAAAGCCTTTGACAACATTTCTCATAGTCTTATACTCTTCAAACTTAAGGCTCTTGGCTTTGAACAGATCTCTTTGAAATGGATATCTTCTTACCCCAGCAATCGTTCCTACAGTGTGCGTTTCAGAAATGCACTTTCCAATCCATTTCTTGCCACTTTGGGTGTCCCTCAAGGAAGCCACTTAGGCCCACTCCATTTTCATCCTTGCCATTAATGACATCGAATTGATAATAAAGCATTCCAATATCTCATTTTTATGCTGACGATAGTAAGTTTTTCAAAACCATATCTTCAGTAAATGATTCAAACCTTTTTCAATTAGATCTTGATTGCTTTTCAATTTGGTGTAGCAACAATTGCCTAAAACTCGTGGAAAATTGCCAATTGATAACTTTTTCACGTAAACGCATAGTTTCGCCTCCCCGTCAATATTTTCTCTCGAATCAATGCATTCCCATCGTTGATTCGATCCTAGATCTCGGTGTTATATGTATCGTGAGCTTAGTTTCCGATTACACATCGATGAAATAATACAGAAGGCTAATTCAACTCTAGGTTTCGTAAAACGATGGTCTAAAGAATATTTTGACCTAAATATTAGTACACCGAATCTTAAGTTACGTCTCAATAACTGTCCCAACCTTCCAATTTAGTTTTAATTACTCTTAACCTAGTCTTAAGTTAGTTTTAGTTTTGTAGCTTGAAATAAGCCAAATAAATGGGGGTGCTGCCCCCACCAAAATTAAATTAAAAACTAGGTACAGGGTGGCACACCAATTGTGCTACAAAAATAAAACGTAATAACTTTTTTTCTGTGTGAGTAATCGGCTTATTTTTTTTTTTATTTTGTAGGTTACTATTTAGATTTATAAAAATGGATGCTTGGGATACGGAGAAAAGAATTTGGATAGTGCAACGGTACCATGCTTTGCAGTCCGTCATTTCCGTCCAAAGGGAATTTAGGCGGGAGTTTGACGGTAATCCCCCGAGTAGATGGACCATTATGTGGTTTGTAAACATGTTTGCCGAATCTGGAAGCATCGCACGAAGGCCGTACCATCGAGATGCCAATGTTCGGGTTCAGGATACAATCGCAGCAGTAGCATCTGCAATACAGGCCAATCCGAGCGTTTCGACCCGAAACTTATCGGGGCAAATGGAATTAATAGACGGTCATTACAACGGATACTTCATGATGATTTAAACTTGTTTCCGTACAAAGTCCAAATTACTAGCAAGTTAAACCCTCAGGATTTGCCTGTTCGCCTGGAATTTTGCCAAAAAATGATATCAATGGCCGAAGAAGACAACACATTGATCAATTGTTTGTTCATGTCTGATGAGGCCCATTTTGATCTTAACGGCAATGTAAACAAGCAAAATTGCCGTATATGGAATGAGTCTAATCCAGAAATGCTCCATGAGACGGAACTGCACCCAGAACGAGTCACTGTGTGGTGCGCAGTTTCATCAAGGTTTATTGTCGGGCCGTACTTCTTTGAAGAAAACGGTGTAACCGTTACTGTCAATGGGGACCGTTATTTAAAGATGTTGAAGGAGTTTTTTTTACCCAGAACTGCGCCGAAGACGTATACCATTCAACAGCGTTTGATTTCAGCAAGATGGAGCAACTGCACATATAGCCAGACCAGTTATAGCGGAGCTAAACAAAAAATTCGCAAACAAATTAATTTCTAGGAACTCCACTCTTCGCTGGCCCCCAAGGTCACCTGACCTGACTGCACCAGACTTCTTTTTATGGGGTTATGTCAAGCAAGAGGTGTATAAAACGAAGCCCAGGAATTTAACTGAATTAAAGCAGTCCATAACGACAATAATTGAGGCGATCCCAACTTCAACTCTTCAGGCCGCAATGAATAATTTTTTGACCAGGTGCCGCATATGCCTGGGAGAGCGTGGAGGTCATTTGCGGTCTATAATCTTTAAAAACAACTAACTATTTAAAATAAAATTTAATTTTCTAACCAATAAAAAAAAATAAATGAAATACATCGATTAAAAAAAAAGTTATTTTAATTTCTTATTGTAGCACAATTGGTGCGCCACCCTGTATCTTAGAGCCATGGATATCCTAGAAATAATCAATGACAACGCTGAAGCAGTTTCCTTCTACCTACCCGCGCCAATTGAAACCACTTTACATAGAACCATTCTATCTTGCATTCAATTGAAAAGAATGAAACGAGTTCATAATCGTTGTCATAAATCAAATTTCCTTATTTCATTATCCTTCCTCTTTATCCAGTCAAATTGGTTAACCTTCATTGGTCTCGAATAAAAAAAAATTAATCAGGATTCTCTGAACCGATTTGTAAATTTGAGAAACAATGTTCACCCCACCATACTGGTGCAAAAAAATAAAAAAAAAAACCCTTAGAGCCTTCTTAAGATTTCGGCAGTCAATTACAGGGCTTGGACCACATCTCAATTTCGCAGCCTGACAGGCGATCATTATTTATGAAGTTGATCCCTGGAATCAAGTGTCTTACAATAGGAGAAGATGATGCTCTGTTATTCCAATATTTTAAATCAAGGAGTGATTTTTTTTTTTTTTGGTTTTTTTCCTTCCAATTCCAGGTGATGGGGGGGATATCTCATCTTTTTTTCTGTAAATCATGATGATTTGTCATTTAAAAGAAGGAAAATTTGAAAATGTTCATCTCTTCACAAGATTAAAGTCGATACACTTGGATAGATACAAAATCCCTTTCAAAAGGAAAGCATTCCCATCGATTTTTTGTCATACTTAGTTCCCATTCCACGATAAAGTGCTCACAAGGAATATTATTATCATAACAAGCAAAATTCAGTAATGAGCTGCTTCCACCACCCAAGAACTTCTAAATCCACCAAAGAATCCACATTGAACTTTCCTTCATAACGGTTGCCCTGAAACCCACTTCCTCAATGCAGAAATTCCTACATATATGCAAAACAATACCTCCGAACATGGAAAATCATATCAGATTAGCGCGGATTTCGCCCAGCCGATGGAAACTATTCAGCCCTACCCACATATCGCCAAGATTCTATCGCAATTATCCCAGTCAAGGTGGCCAGGTTGGGGGTTCCACCTGCCATCATGGTGCACAGCACAGCATACATCACACAAAACAAGCCAAATCGAAGCTCTTGAGATCTCTGCCCGAGGCAAAGCCCCACTCCCAATCGCATTGCCCAGGAACTCCACCACAGACGGACAATGATAGTTTGCGACAAAAGCACGCATGCAAATCAAAATGGCTGTGGCCATTTTATAGCGCTGTCTAGCTTTATGGCCGGGCATTATGGGGAAAATTCGTTCCGTTTTTCTCGGAGTCGCGCACACAAAGAGAAGGGTTTTAATGTTGCGTTAAATTTTAAGGAGTTGCCATGCAAAAGGTTAGAAGTTAATGTCTTTATTTAGTTGGAGATGTGGGAGAAGGTGGAATTTTAATGACGCGTTTACATGCGGAAGGCTGTATGGCTTACCGGAAATCCACTCTGGAATGTCAATTGCGGGGGAGGATGATTGTTTTTTTTTGTATTTTGGGGATTTACAATAGAATTGGAAGTTTTGCATGTGCTTTAGCTTTTTTATATCTTTTTTGGAAGAATTGACTGGCTTGAGGCTGTCTATTTGGTGAACAATGAGGAAGAGTAATGCGAATGATCTGAGATAAAAAATGTTAACTTATTCGGCTGAGGGAGGAGGGAGGTAAGATTGTTAAGGCTTGTGGTTTTGAAGAGGAATCAGTGCTGCTGCTGGGAGCACTTCGATTGGAATTATTCATGAAATTGACATCAATTTTGGTTTGTGTAAGACTTCTCGGGGAAAACAAAGGAAAGTTAAGCAGGGGAAGCAGCTGTTTGGTTGTAAAGTTTTTTTTCTGTTCGTCAAGGCCTTGGGGAATATTTTGTTTTTCGTATTTTGGGGGTAAACTTGGGCCACTTATTCCATTTTTGTTTCTGTTTTAATATCTCGAAAGTAGAATTCATATCAGGTATTTTGAAAGGAAGATGGCAAAAAAGCTATGGGGTGTATAGACCTGATTAGAGGAGGGTTTATTTTATCATATTTTCAGTCGGAACTTAAGAAGAAATTCACAAAAAAAAAACACAAAAATTAAACAAATATTAAATAAAAGGACAGCGTTTACCATAAAATATTCATAATCCAGTGTCATTTTTAAAGCCACCAATCTATAAATCTTCTGTTTTATTTTAAGAATAATTCCATTTAAACTCAAAATTAGAATTAAATTTTTTTTTTCAAAATTTAACGAATTTATGATACATAAATATATTGTCAATCGCTGGCTGAGAAAATTTTAATGTGGATTTAATAATAATTGTAGATAAAATAATTTTTCATAAATTTTCTTTGAATTTTGTTGCTGTTGTGTTAACGGAATTGGGATTAAAGGTCAAAATTATTTGCATTTTTGTATTTGTATTTTATTGAAATCACTTAAATTTAAGAATAACATGTTGCAAGAAAGTTTAAACTTACATAAATGTGAGACTGGGTCGATTTTGCAACAAGAAATTCTAACAGACAGAAGACTTTATGAAGAAACAACAATGACAGTTACATAGAGGCATACGTGACTAAGCAAACGAACGACACAATACATACGAGATACACAGAAAAAGATTACACGTTATTTAATTACAAAAACGAATGAAGCCAAAAAAGGGGAAAACCCAGAATCAAGCCTAATATGTGCCAGCCAACCGCCCTACCATAGTCAGTTGTAAAGAAGTCGTCAAACCACCAAGGAGTTATACTAAAGAAAAAAATTAATTTAAAGATAAAATAAATTTATAAAAAAGAAAGTATGTATATTAATATCCACGAGTTTTATTTGTTTTTCGCATAACTAAATTATTTTAAATCTCATATAAATTATGTAATATTAAAGAACTAGTAATATACAAAATTAACAAAAGAGCAAGACCAACAGAATACAGAAAATCGAGAGTTAAACTGTCGAAAAATGTGAGAGTGAGAACATATTCTTTTTAAATATTAAGGGATTACCTGAATTTCTGAGCTATAACAAAAAACAATAATTTGGTTAGATTTTATAAAAATCAAAAACTGGATTCTATCATAAAGATACGTCTAATTTTAAGAAAAAACAGCATCATATGAGGTCATAGCGATTTAAACCATAAATTTACCGAGCTAAATTGTTGATTGCGACGTTTTGCTTCATCTGACTTAAACTGTCAAGCTTGCAAAAGATCTCACAGGCACGAGGAATTTGGCAAGAATCTTTTAAGTATAAGCAGGTTGAATTTTCTTGTAATCCAAAGCCATCGAAAACCAGGTATGCTTTTTCGACAGCTATCGTAAATCGTAATATGATGATTGTTCCAGTTAATGTTCGAATAAAACATATTCCCATATTCCCTGAATGATTGGTGATAAAGAGTATTATTCTATGGGTCTATCTATTTTATTATAACAAGGCATTAGGTTATTTGAGGGTTTACCACTGTCTGACTAATGAAAGGTCCTCGTTTATCTAAGGACATAGTCCTCAACCCATTCCAAGGAACCATACTTCTCATTTATTGAAGGTCATCAGCAAAGAGATGTTCATCACAATGGTGGATTAATTTTGGAACTTCGTTGATACACATAAAGAAGGATGGGCACAAAGTAGATCCCTGAGGAACTCCAAGAGAAAGCGGCAGAAAACTTGCAACTTCCAACTAGCATTACCGATTCTTCAGAAAAGTTATATGTGTACAATTCAAAAGTTTTCAACACAAGGTATTGTGGTCCATATCTACTGTATTTCTACCTCATTCAATAACATTAAGTAAAGGCGTAGAACTTCTATAACAATAGAAGAACTTGATTGTTTTGCTGCTTAAAAAAATAGTTGTTGCTTCTGCATTATTTTTCTTGGACCTTTCATATGAATGATATGATGAAATTCTATATACTTGCACTTTTCTTGAGTATTGGAATTGTCTTTGATTATTTCCATTGTGACGGAAAACTACTTTAGTGAGAATGGTATTGCAGATGTGCGCTATGTGGGGCAAAACTAGAGGTAGAATGGCTTTAAGAAATGTTTGATGCAGATTATCAAGGCCAGTATCTAGTATTTGAATTCAAGCTTATGAAACTTTCAACAACTTCTTTGGTGCTCCCTCCACTCCAGAAAAACTAAATGATGAACCAGTATAAACTGCAGTGAGCGAGCTATTCTGCAGATAGAGACTTAAGGTTAACCAGTAGAAAATTGATAAATCGACGGAATGACGTTTTTTTGTTAATTTCGTTACAATCAAAATCCTTCTTGTTAATGGTAATACGTTTACCGGCAATTTCCTTATGGTTTTTCCACAAAATACGGCCATTAACCAAGAGGTTTAGGGGATGTTTGTACCAAGTGACTTTTTTTCCAAGGTTTCTATTTTTTTGGTGGCCAGGTTCCTTTTACTAATTTCCATTTAAATTTCAAACTAAAATCAGGGACAATAAATTACCACAAAATTTCAAATTCTTCTTTTTCTTGATCGACCTACAAAAACCGCTAAAATGTGAGTATTTTCAATTCTTGAAAAATATCTCATTTTTAAATGGCAAATATCGCAATAAAATTTCTTTAAAGAATTAACACAGCACAAGGAACCAAAAAACAATTTTAGTTTAATCTTGTACATTTAAGCCTCCAACATTTTGATTAATTATTGAATTACAAGTCAAACTTAAGTTTTCAGAAACCCACTAACTGGCGCCCAACAGTCATGTGAAAACAATATACAAATTCACAGAAAAGGATCTCATTAAATATTGAACAAAAAAAAGAAAAAAAACACACGAACTGCACAAGGACTCATCAGTCATCGATCGCTGATGGGTAATTAAGCACACGAGAGATTAATGATACCAGTCAATGTCTTAATCGAATAAGATTGCAAATTAATCATCGAGAACGTGTTACCATATCTTCGTGTTTAATTTTACCAAAAGATTGCTGGCCATTTAAGAGACTGATCTGCAATTCAAACTTCACTCAAAAGGTACAAGGCTTACGTATACAAGGCCTTGGAGACCCTCATGCCAAATTACAAGGTTCTGTGCCGCTTTTAATAAGACCAAATGAAACATTTACCTTAATTCAAGCGATTATCGTATCAGGCACTTCTATCTCTCGCACGATTACAGCCAACTTGCACCTTTGTCATCACAGTGGATACTCGATGATGGGAAAACTAGATAACCTATAGGAATACCTGAACCTATCGGGAATTGGCTATAATTTCGTGTCGTCTGTTCTCTGGGGTGTTTTTGTACTCTGCAGTTATGTGTACTTTGAGCGAAACCTGCTATCCGACGGCGCTCTACCTTCAATTATGATCTCTCATTTCCATTAATTGGGATGTCCATCCAGGTCCAGTAGAGTCTATCCATTTACAGCCTTGGCTTTGAAAGAGAAGCTACCCGGTTTGGTAACAAAATTAAATCATTATTCTCTTGTTAGCCTAATCAACATAACACACAACATGACAGCTGAACAGAAAGGGGGCTGAAGGCGCCTTCACCAACCCGTACAATCACCTATCCGCTCGAGCTGTCAATGAATGGTTAATTTGGCAGATTATATTTAAACCAAAAAAAAGTATCTTTTGCATGTTTAAGGATACATTACTGCATTTTTTGCTGTGGGTTTTGAATGTACTGCAACTGCATGTTAAATGTGATTATGAATATTGTGGCAGCCATTATGGCTCTGGGGCATCAGGTTTGTGGTTAAGTATAGTTACTGACTTCTTGTCAGATTCAGAAAAAAATCGTTGAAAGGTGATTAAACTTGGCAGCATGTTCCTGACATCTTAGTTTGCATTTCGTTTAAGATATTGATGAGATGAATTGTTGAGAGAGGTTTTGAGAAATAGAAGGATTTAAAAAAAAATAATATTTGCAGTGCTAGGCTGGGGTTGTATTTTTACAAAATGCTGATTTTATTTCAAATACCATGTGATAAAATTTGATAATCGAAGACATAAATGAAGATTTTGTGCAACAAAATTTAAGGATTGAGTTATTCGGGAGATATTTAGGCAGTCGCATTATCCACACCATAAAGGGATTTGAAGAAACTAGCAGTTTTTCAAAAACGTACATTTTAAATGACCCGTATTCGTCTGTAAGTGGAAGTAGGTATTATTTCTGGGCAGAAAAAAAATCCCCAATACGGATAATGTTACAACACGGACTTTGATTTCGTCTGGCTCAAATTCTCTGTGCGCAGGCATATTATTAATTATTGTTTTACTTACAACTTCCAAGTGACAAAATCTCAACAGTTATTCGACTTTTAATGAATTTGTTGAGCTGGTTAACATTTCGAGAATTGTTTCCCATTATGCTTGCACTGAAATCTTTATTGCTGGCCATTTTAATGTTAAAAATTCCAGCTGGTTCCGCTAATCTAGTCACCCAACACCAGAAGATATTTCCTGGGAAACACCACTTTATCCAGTCTCGAAAACCCAATGCCTTCATTGTCCATAAATATAATTTGTATCGAAGAACCCGAAAAGCTTTTTGTACTCAATATCAACGACGATCTCCATTGGAACGATCACATACGTGAGACTTCCAATAATGCTGCTAAGTGCTCAGGTTTGCTGTATCGATTCAAAACACGAGTATAACTGGCATGTCTTTCTTCCAAAATGTAACAATCAATCAATACCCTACTGAAACAGTCCTCTCAATAGCCCCAATAGAGCTGGCGGCCAAAAGTGCCCTAAGATTAAGACATAAGGGCCATTATGGTGGTCATAAAATCATAGAAAATTAGATAGACATGTAAACCTCGATCGACTATACTGTACCTCACTTAGATTTTAACACGGTGGTACTTGCAGACTTTTCTACAAGAGATTGCTGGAAGGAAAACCTTGTCATAAACAAAAATCTTATCTCGGTCTATATAAACGGTTCAAAAACGTAAGCCGGGTAGGGTCTGGTATACATAATATTCTCGGTAATCTAACCAATAAATAGCTCTATAAAGCTGCCAACTTTAGTAGTGTTTTTCAGGCAGAAGTGTTCGCAGTAAGCGAAGCTGCAAAGCACCTTTGATCTTTCAACCTGGAGAACAAAAATATTGTTATTTTCATAGACAGCCAAGCGGCAATCAAGGTCGTATCGTCAATCGTCTCCAAGTCCAAACTGATTAACCGCTGTCGCAATGATCTGCGACATATCAGTGAAACAAATCTGGTTACATGTCGATGGGCCCCCGGATGCTGTTACATTCACGGAATGTAAAATGGCTGATGTCACTTCCTTTGTGAATTCCCAGCCTAGCTCAGACCAGGGAAAGAGCCCTGGGAGAATACTTCTTGGACGAACTGGGCGACGTTTCAAAAAAGCCACTTAAAAACATTCTGAAATTCATAAAAATATTATAATGGTTTATGAAGGCACCCCACTTCTAATGTTCTAATCCTCTCCCGAATTCCGCACCTTTCTCTTAACCTGGTTCCTCCTCCGAGAGATTATTCGGCTGCCGAATCATCACGCCAACTAACCTTACCCTACTACACTTTATGGTTTATAAAATACTCGCTATTACCCGCGACTTCGTCCGCCTGAAATTTATCAAAGTATGTAATTCAAATAGCTTTAGTTATTCCCTTCAAAATGAGCTCCCTTTATATGAAAGTCCTGTCAAAATCGGTCCATAAATAAGAATTTTCAAAAAAAACGACACCATTGCCACCTAGTGAGTAATTAACATAGCCTAAGTTACTCCTTAGGATATCAGCTCCCTCCCAGTGAAAGTCCCGTAGAAATCGGTGCAGCCGTTTCCGAGATTACCCCGAACAAACACACAGAAAGACAGACAGACAGAAATTTGCTAAATGGTGTTTTTATAAGTACTGTGTATTCCTTCCTATACATCAAGTAAAAAGCTGTTATTTTGATTTTATAAAAAACACACACTTCATTTAGATATGTGTATAGATATTTTTTTCACAAAACCCATTCAATAATTATTAAATATTCCTTTTAAAACCTAATTAATTTTAATATATTTTAATACATTAATAAAAAAAAATACCCTCGCTTTTGTTAAACAACATTCTCTCTGAAGCAAAAAAGGTACAAAAAACAAGATTTCAATAAGCGATTAGTTTTAACAAAATGTCCCACGAAAACCAGTAAAATATCAAAGTTTACCGGCCAGGACATTTCAATGACTTCAACAATTTATTATTCACATTCAACGTGAATGCACCAATAAAATTATGACAGTCTGTTTTTAGAAATACCATTTTCTTATCTCCCCCTTAATATTCCTAAAGCAATCTTGAAAATCTGCATATAAAATGATTCACATCCATGCATCCATGAGATTCTTTAACGATCTAAAAATATTCCCTCGCAAAAGATACCACTCCACTAAAAACCAAGTTTATTATCGCAGCGGGTGGAGTAAGTTAAAAAAAACTTAACGTCCTTCTTAAGTGCATATTGGAGTAAAAAAAAAAAAATATCAAAAACCCAAATAATTCCCTCGTTTTGATGATGACGATTATAATGATGATGATGATTCGATTTCGATGTACCTCTTCGGTGATTGCCGTCGCTATCTTATCAATGGCACCAATCACCAGCTCATAAAATCCCACAAAACGCCACCGGACCATCATTGTTCTGCAGAGTTTAATTAAGCATTTCAACATTCTGCAATTAATTAACAATCATTTCGGACAAAACAAATGGTTTTCAATACATTCTCGACACAGCATATGAATCAGAGGCTGAGACGTCGTATCCTTTTTCAAATTTGTCCAATGGCACAGGGACTGGCAATTGCAGCAGCCTTGTCATTTTGTTAAATAAATTGCATTCCACACTTTGGTGGCAAGGACCAAGAGGTAGCAGGGATACCTCTTTGAACAAAAACTGAGCTTCCAGATACACAAAGATGTTTTATATATGCAACGAATAACAAACGCCCCCGAGCATTACAGAGCAAAAGCTGGAAAGATTAGAAAAAAGAAATCATTGGACTGCCAAGATGATTTATGCTTCAAGATCTTCTGCCATACTGATGATGGTGCATGGTGGCGCAGGAGGAAGGTAGCTTGGTTTTTTGGTGTGCATCAGACGCTTTGAAGGAAGCTTATACTATGTATATTGAAATATGGAAGAGACACAATTCAACAGAGAGTAAAGATAGCAGAAACAGCAGTCATAGCTTCCGATAAGATGACAGTTGCATTTGAAAGATTGCCAAACGGAGTCAAGTGCAGTTCTGGAATTGTGTGTGCCGGTGCACATGGATGGTTATTTTAAGTCTATACACATTTGGCCTGAAAAGAGTGCTTGAGGGACTTGTGTGCACTCTTGAAGAGATATTGAAATCGTTTTCAAACTGAAGGCACAAATGTTTATTAAGTTTAAGACATAAGCAATAAAACTGGCAGATGATTTGTTTTCCTTTAATGTTTTTTGAATATTTTATCAACAAGAGTATTTTGCGGCAGAGATGTGTACTGAAAGGCAGGGATGGTTTACCTATATTACTTGCGATTTCTGGCAAGTTATGCATTCGTAAAAAAAAAAAATTACAATCAGGCATGACATAACGATGAAAGAGAAGTTACTGGCAAAATTCTGTCTGCTATCGGTCTGTACGGAAGTATATTGAACTACAGCCTAAACGGTTTGGCCAATCGTATCGGTATTTTGACATTCTACAGAGGACTTTTTAATTTTTTTTGTTTTAGCTCAATTATTAACGGTACCTGTCATATAACCGTTAAGTAAAAGCTTATTTTTCTCGAAAACGGCTCCAAGAATTTTTATGAAACAAAATCAGTGTACAGGTATTTTGGTGAACAAAAATTCAAGATGGTGGACTAAAAATGGTACCTTCCATAGAACCGTTTTTTTCCTTGTCTTTCTCAAAAACTGGTCATCCGATTTCAATCAAAATTGATATTCAGGAAGATGTTGGTAGCCTAAGTAATTTTATTTCAAAATATATTTTTTATTTTTTTTTATTTTCTTAATTTTTTTTTCAAAAATCAATATTTTTGAAAACGGGAAGATGGTTTTTAATTCTGTTTTTTTTTTAATGTAATTAAGTAATTTTTGTGTTTCAGTTTGCATTATTAAATAATTTTTTTTTTAATTTTTAAAGAAAGTTGTTTAATAAAAATCGGTTTTTATAACAAAATTCACTTTTCTAAGGAAATAAAACGGCGTTTAAATTTTTTTGCTGAAAACTATTTTACGTACGAACTTTCAATCAATCACAAGTCAGAAAAATCGAATAAAAACTTTGAAGTTCCGTTTATATTTTTCAAACTTTACTTGAAGATGTGGCCACACATAAGAGCAACTACGTGCGATCCAGTATATTTTTTACTTGCGTTTATAGGTACTATAAAGAAAGTTATGTATTCGTGCACAAAAAAATTCTAACAATCAAATATGACATTAACGATGAACGAGAAGTCGAAAAAGTGGGTCCGGAAATTCCGTCCGTCCGTCTGTCTGTTCGCACCACCACAACCTAAACGGATGGGCCGATTTGCTTAAAACTTGGTATTTAGTATTTATTTGGTATTATCTCGGGGGCTGTTTTTCATTTTTGCTCTAGGTCGAAAAATAACGGTACCTGCCATGCAATTTTTAACAAAAAGTTTGATTTTCTTGAAAACGGCTCTAACGATTTTGTTAAAACTTTCAGGGTGCTATTTTTTACAACAATACATCAATCTTTCACTTAAAATGAATTTTTCGCCATTTTTTCTACAATGGTACCTCTCATAGAACCGGTTTATTCAAAAGTGGTTTTATCGTAAACCATTATCTCGATTTCAATCAAATTTTGCTCAAAGGTGTCATTTATAATTGAATTAATATTGCATTTCCAAATTTAAAAAAAAAATATTTTCGATTTTTTTTAAATTTTCTAAAAAAATGGTTTTTGAAATATTTTGAAAACGGGTTGATTGAATTTTTTTTAAATAATTTTTCCAGAGGAAAACTACAGATTTCCTTATAATGACATACTAGAAAAAAAATTAAAATATTTTTTCGAAAAGTTTTTCAAAAAAACGACTTTAAAAAAAACTGGTAGAACGATTTTCAATGTTTTTTTTTCCTCGATAGACATTTAGTTTTCAAATTTTATTGCATACTTAGTTTTTCCGAGAAAACTCTTAAACTAATTAAAAAAAATCGAAAAAAAAATTATTATTATTTATTTTAACATATACATACATACATATTATGCAGCAATTATCTAGCATAAGAACAAGTTCGTGCGACCCATTCGTGCATTTTTTTAAATTTTATTCGACGATGTGACCGCACATATGAGCAAGTATGTGCGATCCAATCGTGCAATTTATTTATTTTTGAGAAAGTTATATCATTTTTAAATGATAGAGAGACACACGACAAGAGATCACCATGAAAATTTTGCATCATTAACACATAGGGAGCGTAAAAATGATTGAATTATGTTCCCGAAATCATTATTGGTAACGATAAATAAGAGAGGTCCAAGATGGCTACCTTAGGGAACTCCAGAGATTAGCCACAAAAGGAACTAAAGGAGCAGAATAAAAACGGATTCTGTTTTGGCGGTTTGTCAAGATACGAGGATACCCATCAAAGAAGATTAGGACAGAATCCGAGAAAGGAAAGCTTGAAAAGAATTAAACTATGAGATTTTGTCGAGAGCCTTGCTGAAGTCTGTAGGAATGATTAATCACGTTGAATTCGTTAACTTTTTCTATCGAAAATGTGACAAACTCAACAAGATTAGTTGCTGTAGACCCTCCCTTATAAAATTCTTTCTGCTTCGAGGATATCAGGGGTTGGCATTGGAAAGGAAGTTTATCGTATAGAATGCTTTGAAAAAGTTTAGGGATTTGAGGAAGTCTTGGAAAAGTTTAACAGTTAGAAACTTGGTTTTTGGTTTTGGTACCTTTTTATGGATAGGAGTGATGACGGATACTCGCCATAAGTCGGAAAAATTAGCTGGAAAGGGATGATTTAAACCATTTAGTGTTAGGAAGAGCCGACATAGAGCAATATTTTTTTTAAATATATAGCATCGGGATTTGGACGATTTCATTCGTCTTTAAGTCTTTATGTTCTTCAGATTGGAAGGGCCAGTATTAAAATGCAATAGGTAGAACAAATATAATGGGTTAGGATCTAAGGTTTTTTCTGCAAATGACTGTTTAAAGTAGCTAGCGAAGAAATTGGCGATGGTTGATGGATCTGGATCTTTGGATGAAGTTGTTGATATTTTTTTTTTGAAACTTCACTGATTTTCAAATCTTATGGAGAAGATACGGAAAGGAAATATAAAAGAGACAATTAGATAGGGAGAGAGGTGACGAAGTGGTCAACAACAGATAATGAGGAATTGCTTTCTAAAACAGATGGGTTACTCGGGGCGGATGGAAAAATAAGGCCGTGTTGACGACCCGCATAGTTCAGAATTCAACGCAGATGGCGAAGGCCAGAATTAGAAAGACCGTCAACAAAAAGTCATTGGAGCAAACGGGATTACAAATGAAGTACAGAAGATCTCGAGTTTATTGTGTGAAATATCTAGCACTTCATCAATGACATCAACAGCAAGCTAGTAGGATTCGATGTGTAAGCCAGGAAGGATGTAGAAAGACACGATACGTAGAGGGATTGTAATTTTAATGGATAGTCTAGCGTGTTGGAAAAAGGAAGAAGAAACCAGGGAAGAATTGAATTTGTTATGAACACCAAAAAATGACTCCTATGCGCGGAGATACAAGAAGAGACTATTGGCCAACCCGAAAAGTTGGCTCGAAAACGTCAAAGGAAAGAGCCTCTGCCTGTGAATACACAGTGTGTTTTGGAGCGAAGACTTATTACATTTCGGTAATATAAGAGAGTGGAGGAGTGAAAATGGATGTTCAGAGATAGTGTTGATAGTATATCAAAGCCTGATTGGATTCTTTGAAGGGAGGAAATTAGTAGTTTTACGACAGGAACTGTTAATATTTGAACTAACACAAATTTTAATAATTCTTTTGTACAATAAAAAACGCTCAAAACTAAAACCTACTTTACGAATAAAGTTTGCAAATCGGCATTGTTCCGGATTCAAAGGTTTTGATAAACGTCAAAAAAAATTCTTCAAAATCAGTTATTCATAAATATTCGTCGACCCAGAAATCCGATATTTCCTCAAGGCTTACTTAAATTATAAGCTCTCCGTAATCTGAATCTGAACTTAGCCGAAACATAGCCTTTTAGTAGGAATTTCTTGACTTTTTCTTATCCATTACAAAGGAATTTTCATTTTAATCTACAAAAGATTTTTTTTCTAAAGACCCCCAATTCATTTGTTCCCATTCATTTGCCCTGACAAACGCTTAATTTAATTTTATTAATAAACTCTTTAAATCCGTAACAATATTCCTTACCTCTGCTCCAGCGATTAATTCCTATTATAAACGCATGCACTTTTAGCCTTAATAGGCATTCGCCGCGCCGGCCGCGCCACCGCGTCATATAGTAAAGTAGCCACATTATACGCGATACTTCAAAACGCTTACTTTGATTGTCCAAACTCATTTTTCTTTCGTCGGACTTCCACTGACTGCAAGCGATCGATCATGCAACACCACCTTATGGCGTAGGGAATGTTAATTAATCATTCGCGCGCTGCTCATTGCTTATGCAATACAAATTAAGGCTCGAACCCACGACCGATCGACCGACAGACGCGACGGCTTAAACAACCCAATTCAATGGACTGAACTAAATCGGTTCCACATTAAGGCTTCCCTCTGGGTGCCGCTGCTGCTCATGGTCAGGTCTCCAATTCAGGCTGCCATCCATCCAGCAATTGCCGTTTGCGAATTCTGTGTGCCACTGAGCGGTGTAATCAATCAAGCGATGCACTTGGTTGTCCACCACTGCTGGTGGAGTTAATCCACAGAAATTTCTCGGCCTCGAGAATATCCCACGGCAGATCCGCGCGCATTTTCATTTTCATTCGGTTCATGTATTCCTATATGTCGTGACGTGACAAAAAATCGTAGCAACAATTTATCTTGCCCACTGACAGTGTGTGCCTTTAAACGCTTTTGGGACAGACAGAGAGCGGTATTGTGCCCACGGATACCACCAGCATCAACGTCACCGCTCCTCCATCACGGACCCTCCGGTCTACGAACATTATTAATTAATTGATGTAATTGCATTGTCGATATCGCAGATAATGATCGGCTGTTCGATCCCTTCGTATAGCTCTCCATGTCGGTCGGTGGGGGATTCGAATTTGACTCGCTTGACTTGGGTAGTCATCTGCAGCAAAATTCTAAAAAAAAATCAATTCTGCTTCACCCCTCAAGTTTGTTGTTAACTCTATCAAAGTCTTGTAGTTGCAATGTTACAACCGATCGCGATGTCATCTAAAATCACGATCAATTGGATGTCTGAGCCAGAATCCATACAGACACCTCACCTGTCGTGCACAGATTTTGATCAAGATCGTAGAGTGACTTTGCATCGGACCATGTAATAGATGTGATGCCGGCTGCGATCGACGACGACGATCAGCGATCAGTCTTCCAGAGGTCAGTGATCAGTTGTTTTGGGTTTTTTATTGGACATTCCAGAACAACGTGAACATAATTGCTTCGGATCTCTACAAAGGTCATTTGGGAAAGTGTCCTCTTTAAAAATAGGATTTTCGCGATGATGTTTTGGAAAGGATGACTTTTTTCTTGGTTTTCAAGAAGCCTTAAAAAAGGATCTTCATTCAAGGAATTCACAGGAATTTTTGAGGAGCTGTCGCGCCAATGAATTTAATTAATTTTTTTTATATTCATGAATCCTTAAAAACCCCTTCTCTAGTTACCACAAAAAATGTTTTTTTTTTCTTAGTAATGCCTCAGCTAAGATACAATCACATACTCCACATTGATGTTGCCAACAATTGTTGCAATTCTCTATAAGTCTTCAAAATTCTTCGTGATTTGCTCTTCTCAGATATCCATAAGAGATAGCTCCATCGTTTGTCCCGTTACCCAGAGAAGCTACCTCCATTCTAATTTAAATCGAACCCAACCATAGCCGGAAGCAACACTCCTGGTAACAGTCATATACCGTTCAATTCACCACACCACACCACACATATATGTATGGCACTATGGATGGCATCCATGCAAGGTCGCGAGGTTAATTAACTCGCGCCTCAAGAAAAGAGATCATCAAAGATTTGACACCACAGCAGGAAAAAGCCACAATCAATGCCAATTGCTTCCACAGCCCGTCATATGTAGTTTCTAAAAACTGCCTCGTGTAGGTGTGTGTTACTCCAGTTTTTTCTTGGAAGTGGCAACCAACTCTTCTCACTCCATACACAGTGGATTTGGCTTTCGTGCTTGCCAGCCTGCACCAAGACACCAAAGTTACCCACCTCCTGACTCTCACAGCTAATCATGTGGACAATGCACATCCGTTTTGTTATAAATAATGACTCAATGACTCCTGGTTCTGGCCTGGAAGATGTGGGGGACTTAATCGTCCGTGGAGAATATCGCAGCTAATGATGCACTCGGCCCACTTTTCATCATCGAAAAAATATTTCGATGAACTGTGTTCTCTGATTTGATGTCGATTTTCTTCGATGATTGCTTGTCTAATTCGGGAATTAAGTGTAGACGAGTGAAATTACTACTTAAGTGTGATGGGATAACCACTATACTGGTGTCAAACAAAAAATGCCTTACTTTCCATATGAGGGTACTCACTTCAGCCCAATTTGTTCCGGCATCATTCCAACAATGATAACCAGCATCGATGACATTGCACAATCGCATAAAATTTCGATCAAAATCTGAATGGAATATCCATCGGTCGACCGGCGCGGCGGAACAAAACTGACAGTGAAAGTGGTCTTGTCAAATGCCAAATGATGAATCAATAATTTTCCCATCAGAGGCCATAAGCAGTCGCCTTGTGGCTAAACACGTATTTAAGGCGAGCAATTTTAATGTCTCTATTACACGGAATCCCTTAGGGGCATCCCGAAGTCGGTCCATATGCCTATACAGCTAGATGCGGGAGTTGCGGGGTCTGCACGAGGACCACTCTCATTGGATCCGAACGAAATTGGATTTGGTCACGATTTAAGTTTTCTACTTTTATTTTTAATTTTCTGAATTGTTGTTCCTTTATTTTCCTTCTTTTTTTTTTACTCCACTCCAAGACTTTGTTGTGAGTTTTAGGATGTGTAGCTTGATTAGGAGGAGTGAGAGGTAGAGATGGACTTTTTTTGTTTTGTTTAAAAAGTTGGTTCAAAATAATGCGTCAGTATCGTTTTTGGTAAAAGAATCTGGGATTTAAGGGCGAAACGGAAGGTGAGTGTTGACCACAAAGCAATTAGATGTGGTGTTTGATTTAAGGTGAACCAATATAAATTTACTGGTTGGGTGACTTATTTCCGGTGTCGTGTTAGGGAATTATTTGTGGGATAGATTGTTAAGGAATTAGGTGAAATGGCTTGGACAAATTATTTTAAAGTTTTGAAGGTTGTTAGGAATACAAAATTCACACACGGCAGAAAAGTAGCCTACGAGAAAATGAGAAAAATATAGAGAAACAGGAGTATTAGTATAACAAGTGAAGACAAAAGCGGGGCGACTACGAAAGCCCCAACAAAGAGGAAACGAAAATAATAGGATACACTGTATAACTTGTATTCTAACTCATTCTCTCGCGAGCTAAATTCTATTTATGTATATATTTGTTTCTTTTTGGCGTCGCTTTTTCGTTTCATCAAATGTTTAAATCACAACGGAAACGGAAACGGTCCCAAAATTTTTAATGAACAAAATCAGTGTATAATATTGTAGCTGTGGGTAGCGCTAGCACATCCGGAAAAAAAGTTAAAGTAGATTTAAAGAAAAAAAGGGAAAAAGATAAAAAAAATCGAAGAAGATTTCAAAATTAAATTTATATTGTTAATTTTTGTTTGATAAAATTTAATTTAATTATATAAAAAACAAAATTTATATATAATGATATGTAAATAAGTTTACTTCAATATATTGGTTCATAACACTTTTTAATAAATACAGGGTGTCTGGCGGCAGATTTATATTTTCAAAGTTAAATACAAAAAATACCATTTGACATATCGTTTTATTTAAAATATTGAGCGACAGAATAATAATGCGGATTTCATTTTTTGAAGATTATTTCATCCAAATGTCTTCCATCGAGGCAAAAAGAAATCCGTAATCATGCGTTGATAATTCTCACTATTGACATTTGTCGCCTGGCCCCGAGCATTTTCGAAAAAAAAATGGTCCAATTATTCCATTTGTGGTTAAGGCGCACCAAACAGTTACCCTGGAGCAATGCAATGGTTTTTGGTGTTTCAGTCGAGGGTTATGGGTTCTTGGAGACCAGTAACGACAGTTTTGCTTGTTGACGTGCCCGTTTAAATGGAAATGAGCCTCGTCGCTCCAAAAAATGCGATTCACAGTTCGAAAACGCTCCAACATCGTTTCACAAAATGTTTTGCGTAAAACAAAGTCACTTTCCTTAAGTTCTTGAATGATTTGAATTTTAAATGGATGAAACTTTAGATCCTTTTTTAAAATTTCATGAATAATCGCTCTTGGAAGTCGCAGTGAGGCTGCCCTTTTCCGTATCGAAAGTCACGGATTTTCACGTAAACTCTCTTCAACCAGTTCAATGTTTCCGAGAGTCCTTGAAGATCGACTGGGCCCTGGCCGTGGGGTGTTCATAGCCGAAGCAGTTGTGCGGAACCTTTGCACCCAGGAACGAATTAAATTCACACTCGGCCCGTCACTTAACCGTCGAATATCGAAGTTTGAACAAAATTGTCGACGAGCAATTACGTACGAATCGTTACTCTTGAAAAATGCCTCGATGGCGAACGCGCGATGCTCACTTGACCACTGCGACATCGTGACTTAAAAATCCGCACGATCACTGATTCCAACGACACCACCCACTCCCCGCGCCGTTAATTACTTTTTGAAATATTCGTATTTCAAAACATAAACCTGCCACCAGACACCCTGTAGAACAAAAAAAAACAAACTTGTTTTTTAAATTCATTTCTACTTGCATTTTTTATATACACCGTTTTTTAACAATTTAATATGGTTTTATTTAACAAGAGAACTTAGAAAAAATCTTCATTTTGGTAAAAAAAATTACTATATTTTAAAGAAAATTAAAATTATTAGAATTAAATATAATTTTATTAAACAAAAAAGTAATAACAAAATCTTAAATTTATATACTACAGATTTATATTATTGCTATTAATTAGGTACAGTTTTCATATTAATTAATCAATTAATTAATCATTTTTTACGTATTTTAGTAATTATGTTTTGTTATAAAAAAGGAACATTCAAAAACACGATTTTAAATAAATAAAAGAAAATCATTTTTTAAAAACCTAAAATTAGCATTGGTATTAGTTTTTCATTTAGTTATAACTAGCTGACCCACCCAGCGTTGCATGGGTATACCACAAATTTCCTTGATCCCGACAACAGCGCCACATATCGGTCCAGCCGTAACTAAATACCATCAACGCAATTGTGTTAATACACAAACAAAATTTATCAGCGTTGGTAAGAAAATATACATATATAGGGAAAACAGCATTAATGTTAATATTATTTTTCCTCAGCGCCACTTATGTAAAAAAATTTCCAAAGGCCTTATTTTTATTATTTTTATTTGAAGACAATTATGAATATTATATAGTGTGATTTTGAGTCAAATCAGTTAATAAAAAAGAATTCTTGGAAAAAACGCAGCAGCGAGGGTTATTAAAATAGGCGTAAGTAATTCTTACAGCATCAGCTATTTGTCTCTGAAACACCCTTCAAAATTGGTCCATAAATAAGAGTTTTGAAAAAAAAATACTACCCGAGCGCCACCTAGTCGGCAATTAACATAGCCCAAGTAAATCTTATGAGCATTAGTTTTCCGACTGTGCAAGTCCCTTCAAAATAGGCCCATACATAAGATTTTTTTGAAAAAAAAACACCAGCGCCACCTAGTGGGTAATTTAGCCTAAGTTACTCTTTAAAGTATTAGCTATCTGCCAACGAAAGTGCCGTCAAAATTGGTTTAGCCGTTCCTGAGATTATCCGGAACAAACAAACAGAAAGACAGACCGACAAAAATGTTAAAAAACTTGTGTTTTCGCTATTGGTACTGTTTATACATCCATTTGCATCTTGTGAAAATCTGTTATTTAAATATTTAAAACAGAAACAATTTATTTATGTGTATAGATTTATATACATAGACTAGCTGTTACCCGCGACTTCGTCCGCCTGAAAAAAATTGTTCTAAAATAATAATTTTCAAAAAGAGTAAGCAACCCAGCGCCACCTACGGCTAATTCAAATAGCTTTAGTTATTCCTTTTAAAATGAGCTCCCTGCCTGTGAAAGTCCCGTCAAAATCGGTCCATAAATAAGACCGACACCAGCGCCACCTAGTGAGTAATTAACATAGCCTAAGTTAATCCTTAGGATATCGATATCAGCTACCTCCCAGTGAAAGTCCCGTCAAAATCGGTGCAGCCGTTCCCAAGATTACCCGGAACAAACAGACAGAAAAACAGACAGACAGACAGACAAAAAAGATTTAAATGGTGTTTTTGTTATAAATATTGTATATCCATTAGTCTACATCAAGTAAAAATCTGTTATTTTGATTTTAAAAACAGAGACTTAATTTTTATTTATGCGTATAGATGTAAAGATATAGGAATGAAGAAAAAAAGAAGTAGATTTGTCCTTTTTCTTTCGTAAAATTGAAGTAGGTTGAAGAGGGATTTTAAAAATGAAGCAGATTTCAGTATTTTGATCATGGTGCCAAGTAGGAAGTAGATTTTAATATTATTTATTTTTATTTTTATTTATTTAAAAGACGCAGATCTACTTCAATTGAAGTAAAGTGGCAGCACTGGTTGTGGGTTATGTTTGAGTGAATAAAAAGAAAGATGGTGGGCTAAAAACGGTACATCCCATAAGACCGGTTTTTTCTTCGAATTTCTCGAGAACTATGGTTAATCGATTGTAATTACATAAAATTGATATTCAGGAAGATGTCGACAGCCAAAGTAATTTTACATCGAATTTTTTTTACCTGCAATTATAGGGACTAAGGCAACTTTAGGATTCCTGAATATAAAAAATTTGAGATAACAATCAAACATGACATTACGATCATAGAGAAGCCTTAAAAAGTCATTGGCAAAAAATTTCCGTCTGTCTGTCTGTCTGTCAGTCTGTCTGTCTGTCTGGGTGTATATCGAGCTGCAGCCTAAACGGGTGAAGCGATTGCCTTTAAATTTGGTATGTGTTTATCTTTTGGGATTCCTCAGAGGGGAAATTGAAATTTTATTGTTAGGGGTAAAAATAACGGTACTTGCCATACGACCGTTTAGGAAAAGCTTATTTTTCTCGAAAACGGCTCCAACGATTTTGATTAAAAATTTTGAGATTTTTTTGTTGGCATTGGCTATCATTTGGTTAGAACCACATATACGGGGAAAGTCTATTATAGGGACCTTTGATGTAACGGTTTTTTTAATTTTTGGCTTGCTCGGTAACGGCTTTATGGATTTCTGTCAAATTTTATATTTGAGAAGATCTAAGTAGCCAAATTAATTTTGCATATCAAAATTTTGAATAACTTTTTTTTGTATTAAAAAAATTTTTTTTTTTTTTGAAAACTCAATATTTTTAAAGCTAATTAAAAAAAATAATTTTTAATTTTATAATCACATGTATACTAATAAATTCTAAAAAACTGCATACCAAACTTTAAAAACAAATTTTTTTTCAAAAAAACTAAAAATAAAAAACAGGATTTTTCGAAATACTTTTTTCATAAATTCTTTGTTATTTAAGACGTTTGATGGCTTACCTAATTTTTACTAAAAACCGTTAAGTATTGTGGTTTTGATAGTTTTTATAAGTTCAAACTGTGTTATTTTTAACGTAAATGTTATTTGTTTTTGTCAGAGATCTTGCCGTCCAATGTAACTAGGCACATAAGAGCAAGTACGTGCGACCCAGTCGTGGCCATTTTTTTTTTGTATCTTTAATAATTACATTTTTTTTGAGAAATTAATATTTTGAAAATTCTTCTAATTATTGTCGTGCAACGTCATGTTGCATTGTAAAAGAGGCAATGTGCCTTACAGACACATAGTAACAAAAAAAAAATAAAGTTGGATTCTTGAATTACTTTTTTTTAATTTAAAAAAAAAAGTTGGTAAATAAAAACCGTTTTATTTAAAAATTATTCCCACGATTTTGAAAAAAATACACTTTTTCACATAAAAAAAATAAAATGCCTTTTAAACTATTCCGCCGAAAACTATTTTACGTAGGTACCTACTTTTATCGTACAACCAAAAGTCACAAAAATCAAAGTTTTTATTCGATTTTCCATTAATATTTTTCAAATTTTAATCGACGTTGTGATAAGAGCAAGTGCGTGAGATCCAATCATGCAATTTATCTTCAAAGGATTCCAATTCCCCTTCCACTTTGCGTCTGTATATTTGTGGTTTGTCTGTCTTCATATGAGTTGGTGTAGGAGTTAACGTGATGTCGTTGGAGTCGCTTGAAAAAGCTCTGCGGCAATGCCCTTAAGTCCTAATTTGTTGATCTTCAGTGCTTTGATTGCGGTACAAATTTCATCGGAGGTACGGTGCAATCCGCGAATTTGCTGCTTCGGGCAGCTATGAATCAATCGATGTGAGACCTCAGTAAAGTGCTCCTTTCACCATCTGAGCTGATCTTCATCCGAGCTGATAAGAAAATCATGTTTGAGCTGCGAGCACCAATCAGCTCCTTAGTTATCCCAAATATTTGCAGGTTCTGGTTGTCACATAACACGCATACCAAGTGGTACGAAGATTCTAGTTAGTACCTTTATTGTCCTTGCTCAGCTAACTATGTGAGCTTCGAAGAACCTTTTCCAAGGAGCTCCCATGAAATTAGGCTACTAACAGCTTTTTTAGTTATTAGCAGACCAACTCCAGCTTGCCGAGAACTTCCTGGAACGTTACTGGAGTAGATCAGAAAAGTGTTACGCGTTGGTGTCATGTGAGGTTTTCACCAACAAAATTTTCAAAGGATTTGTTGTCTTTTGAAAATCTTGGTCAACAGCTTTACTTTACTGATTTGACACTTACGACTCCTGATTTCCAAAATTGCCTGCTATCTTTTCAAGTAAATATTCTCCCGAATATCTTCCTAAAATATTTCCAGAAATTCTTACTATAATAACCAAAACTATACATCATTGTCTTTTTCAAAACTACACATCTTACAATTACAACAACTGGGAATTATAAAAACCATCTACCACAACTTAAAGCTAAAAATGATGGAATGGTAGGAAGGTCCCATCCATGCATACTCCCAGCACATAACCTCGCCATCATAACATTCGTATTGTAGAAGACAAACGCAACAACCAAAAGGAAACGTTTTAATTTATTTTAGCCAACGTCTCATTTATTATTCTCAAAGCCTTCAACCTGCCAGGAAGAATTCCCATCGCGCCTCCTTTCTGGCCCAGTTCACCTCACAGCCCTTCACACTCATTTCAATCCCGCTCTAAAGCCGCGTGTATTCTCCCAAATTAAGAGATTAACATGTGTGTACGGCAGGATATCATCGACAATTACACCGTGAACGTGTTCCCATTCATCATTGTGTCAGTGGTAAATGCATGTCTAGGGTCTTCACCGAAAAGTCCGAACTTTTAACGTGCAATTTTTGGCAACCCAGTTGCCGCAAGCCGCAAGATTCGCTGGCAACGCGACAGCATAAGAAGTGATTTACTTGCAGAAATATATTCGCTGGATGTTCGGCAGCGGTCGCGCCTTGCGTTGGTGTCTGCTGATGAGAGGCTCGAAACCTGTGTCTTGCTTCAAGCGGCTTATGACGCCGCCCGATTGGATAGTGTGCATAGTAATTAATTTTTTTTTTCCTTGCTTCCAACCATCGAGCGTTCTTCTTCCAGAATACAAGTCAGGATGGTTACTCCCAGAGCGGTCATTGGGAGGTTTTGCGTATCTCGTTAGAAAGTTGTGAAAATTATTTGACAGCGGCACCACAACTGACAGTTGGAATGTTCTCTGCGAGTTGTTATGTTGTCCTTTCCGCGATCCGAGAGGCAGTGCGGCAAATTGCGTGTTTGGTGCGCGCGGTGGGACGTGGGCTTAATGCAACCAGTACAAGGTGTCCTCATTCGCAGGACGCATTTGTTTTGAAATGGTTCTTGGTGGGCTATCCTGGCAATGGCCAACGACAGGTTGCTGGCTGGCTGAGTTGAGGTTTGCATTTTGAGAGTTCCTCGACGTGATTAGCATGAGGAGTTTTTATTCGATGATTAGATCTAGCAATTTGTCATCGATTTGAACAAATATGTGGTTAACAATTACAAGTGGTCATTATGCAAATGAATTCGATATTGGGAGTCAAGTCAAAGAGGTATCGGTTAAGCTTTTCAATGAGCAGGGAGTCCGTGTGATGGATGGAAAATCTTGAAATGTTTGTATAGAAAGTGAAGAAATATGTATATTCTTAATATTTTCTTGGTAAGAAACGCTTAGTTAAAAAAAAAACAGTTTTTATATAACACGATGTATATTAAAATATAACTTAAATGTAGATGTGTATCTATTCAAATGAACCGCAGTGTATAATTTGAAAGAAACGTCAAAAATACAAGTTTTGGTTGGTCAATTGAAGGAAGGATATTGCGTGCCTGCATTGACTTTAGTTCACGATAACCCTGATAGTGTGTCCCCAATTCATGGTTCTTACACTCAAATTTTTAAAACTTGTCATATTTAACACGATTCACCCGCCTTTGATAGAGATTCCCATAGACCTCACCTTCCCAGTCCAGCCGGATGAATATAGATACTTTTATCACGGCCATATTGTATCTCCAAGTGCATTATCACCCACTCGTTCCCGTCACATAATAACTTTCGCAACAGACACCAAATTGGATCATTACCATGGCTTTTATCTCGATTGATGCATTTAATTTCCTGGCCAACAATGGATGCCCTCCCGCCGACAGACACCTTCTCAATCTGAGCGTCCGAATGTTTACGCTTTATGAAACTGCAAAAAATAAGCTCTAACCATGGCTAACCAGCCAGATGAGTCTCACACCAATTTCGTTATTTGTTGTTGTTGTTGTTATTACGACTTTATTGTTATTGTTGTCGGTTTATAGCATTTATTGTGATTATTTCCTTGCATTTCATTGAGTTCTGCGCAGACGTAATCTTAATCATCCGGCACGGACGTTGCCCACACGCATGAGTTTCGCATATGAAACTGCGCCAGTGGAAAGTGGGGCTAGCAGGGGATCAAGATACCCCTTAAAGAATCTCAGTCGGGCAGGCAACAATTACGTTGAATTAAATTGTAATAAAATGTTCTACTTTATCGCAGTGCAGCTTGGCATCCTCTAAAAATAGCCAGTCATTGTAGATTTTGTTTGATGCACCTAAATGCAGCAATGCAGCAATTAGCACCGCCTAGTTATTGAATTTAATTGTAACATGAGATGCGATTGGATGCATAGATCAATGGAATTTATTGGGGCAGTGGACACCCGCTTATTACCACCAGCGCTACTGGACTTTATAGTTTATGCTGGCACTGATCTCGTATATATTGAACGGGAGAGGCGGTGTTGGCTAAGAGAGATAGCCAAAGTCGTCGCCACACCACGCCGTGAGGTAAGTAAATATTTGTTCATCGCTTCTAGAGATCTCGCTGGCTTGGTCGTTGTTCCTCTTTTTATTTGTTCGGTATTTTTTTTTTTTTTTAATTCAAATATTTGTGTCGCATCCTTGTGTGATGTTCTGATGTTATGTTAGAGAGCAGCACACGCGCACTCGCGCAGATTAGTGACAATTTACATTCTATCGTCCATGGAATTTGAAGAGGTCTTCTTCCTTGAGTGCGCTGCATCCTGTTTGTTGACAGTTCTTAGAAGTTTGTCGGCAATCTTTGAGCACATCGGACAATGGTGTAAATATTTGACCATGGAGTACATTGAGTGATGCTTAGGGATGAGTAAATGGATGGACATTAAGACGTTCAAGTGATGGCTCGATACCTGAACAGAGATTTGATTTGTTAAGTACGAAATTAGCTTGTGGAATAGGAAAGATGATGGTGTTTGTAGACCTGCGCACGATGCCAAGGAAAATAAAATAGAAAATATGTCCGACGTTTTTGCTCTTTTTTTATGATGTGGTCAAGTGAAAAGTTCAAAGTTCCGTTAAAGAGCTGCTTCTATGAATTTCCCTATATAAATATGCATAAATAAATATCTAATTTCTAATCGGGTAGTAGTTGATTGCCTAAAACTTGGATTAGGCCAGTAATGTAACTTTCAGTCACGTCGAAGTGTTTGCTTTACCTCCTCCTGTTAGTCCTCTCCGAAGAATGACTTGTGTATGCCCCTGGGGAAAGGATCTTCAATGCCAGATTTTGAACTATAGTACGCACCGTCGTCGGTCTCAACATTATGCAGTGTTACGCCCAACAGACCCGCCATCTGACGAAGAGAAAGAATGCTTCTACAGTAGGGTTGGCGGTTTAAAAAAAAAACGGTTTTAGGTTATCGGTTTTTCTTCGGTTTGTACAACCAGTGTAAATTGATCATAAGCGCGGATTTTCAAAAAACCGGTTTAAAAACATTTTCTTTTTCTAAGAAACACAATTTTTTTTTTATAATTTTTTTAATATAGTTTTTTCTTGAAACGTTATAAATTAAGTTTTATAAATTTTTAACCATATTTTTTTTTTTTTTTTTTATAATTAACGCGCGCACAAGGGACTATTTGTTTCCCTTTTAATGTAACACACTGCGCGGGCATTAGGAAGATAGGGAGGGGAGAGATAGGAGGTGTCGATTAATATTTGTTTTGAATGTTTGCATATTGAAATGGCAACGGAAAAACTCGCCGGGTAAACCATTCCAAAGTCGTGTTGTACGGCTAAAAAAAGAATCTCTATATTTCACGGTACGCCCGAAATTGGGCTCAAGGGTGAACTGATGGGCATTCCTAGCAAGACGAGTATTACGGGCGAAACTTTTAAGGGGAGGAATGCAGCTGGCTACTTCGAGTGAACATTTTTAATGCAAGAAACGGTAAAATAAGGAAAGACATGAAACATTGCGCCGGTGTTCAAGAGGAGCAATTGTTTTAGCGGCAGTTTTATTTCCTATCAATCTCACCGCTCGATTTTGTATTCTATCAAGCAAGTGAAGCGATGTTTGTGAAGCACATTCCCAGAGGTGGGAGTGTTACTCGAGTTTAGGGCGTATAAACGCTTTATAAATTGTAGCCAGATCAGATGGGGAAAAATACTTCTTACACCGATACAGAAAACCTAAGCACTTAGCAGCATTCTTAGCGATTTCAGATATATGGTCGTTCCAACGTTGACACACATACCGAGTACTGAGAGCTTTTCGGTTTCTTTGATGTAAGTGCCATTCATGGACAATGGCATTAGGGGTATGTTAAGCTTTAACAACAGAAGTCAGCATTGAGTTTTCGAAGCATTAAACTCCACACGATTCCTATTACCCAATTTGACAATGCTGTATAAATCGGAGTTTAATGAGCTTGACATACGGCACCGTTGCATTTGTACGTCCGAAGGCGAAGGACGTGAATTATCGAACGAATATGATAAGTTGAGGGTAGAGTCATCAGCAAAACAGTTAAGTGGATTAGAAATAACAGACAGAAAATCATTTATAAAAATGATGAAAAGAGTCGGAGACAGAACAGAGCCCTGGGGCACACCAGCATTAATTTTGTGGGAATCAGACTTGAATACAACAGGCTGGACAAATGCTGTTTTCTTTTCTAGGAAAGATTCCAGAAGAGAAGAAGCGATGGAAAAGCTTACGTAGTAGCGTAGTGGGACACTGCAGAATATTTTGCCGTAATTTTTGGTCATGCAAAAATTTGGTTCTTTCAATAACGGAGTTGCATGAGTTTCTTGCTTGTTTGTGCTTTTTCCGATTTTCCTCTGTAGGGTTGGCTTTGTAAGAACGGAAACTTACTTCTTTGAGCCTGATAGCTTCTTTACACTGAGAATTAAACCAAGACTTTTCTTTGGATCAGTTGGTTAAGGTGATGTAACCCGGCAAAGAGCTCGACATACCTTCCTTCGGGTGTTGTCCGATATTCTCCTAATCTATTTAAAAAAAAAAAAACCTTTCAAACAATGTCATTCAGAGTCGACACTAAGCTCTCTGAAGCCACAGAACTCCCAACGAGAACGAGGGACAAATATTTTTTGGCAATAAACGTATATGCCAAACTAGGCATACTTTTCTATTTCTTATAAGTTTCATAAAAAAAAAAAATTTTAATAGAAGATCTAAAAAAATATCCAAGTGTGAGAAGGCGCGATGGACGGGACAAGCGTTCAAAAGAAGATAAGCGAAACACACGGACTACAGAACGTCTAAGTGTAAAAGCCAAATGAAAAAAAACGTTTTTTTTTGGTCCGGGTTAAAAAAATCTAAAAAACCGGTTAACCGAAACGAAAAAAAAATTTTCCCATGCCTATTCTATAGCCGCTTGATGCAGGTCCGCCTAAAACAACTATAATTATGGTTATGGGAGATTTGAATGCTAAGGTTGGCAATAACAACGATTCTACGTACTGCATAAAAATAAGAGAGGCTCCCCGTAGAGTGCCACGTCACAAGCGTAGCCACATCACAACGCTTTGGCTCAAAAACCAGAAGATGCAACAAATAATTGCAATACCAGAAAAGTCTATAGATTAACAAAGAAGCTGACACCTGGCTCAAGACATAGACGTCTCTCTGCTCAGCTTCAATAAGGACGAATTGCGAAGTTGGAAGAAGCAACGGACTTAATAGCTCTAAGGACCTAAGTAAGTAAGTTTCTTTTACAAAAACCATCGTCTATTATTCAAACTTTGTTTCATATTTTCTGTAAGATGTGGAATCGCTTTTAGTACCTGGCATCCACTTATACCATAAAGCAACTCATAAATCCTTAAATGCATAAAACTAAAAAATAGGAAACACTTTATGTGATGACAGTCTAAATGCTTTACTTTAACACAGCATTCTAGGTTGTTTTCAGTCTAAAGAAAAAAAAAAAATAACCACAAAAAGACATTCTCGACCCGCAAAGCTTAAATCATGTTTTCGATAACCTCAATAGCTCAATTTACCCACGAAAAAAGTAATAAACCGTCATCTCTAAATAACACCATTAAGCTCTTAACAGTATTTTTATGTCCAGAATTTAAAATAAACCGACGTCGTCAACCTTGTTAGGCATTTTACCTGGTGATTCAATAAACCTGCTAACCATGTCACTCCGCTCTCACTCCATTATCAGGGCAACAGCTCTGTGTTATCAATATTGCCACATAAACACCCACCACCTTTCACCATCGAACTAATGAAAACGTTGGACCTTGTTTCACTTAACTGCGATTAGAAGAGTCTCCCCAGCACCAGCAGGGCCCATCGCCCAACTCTAACTGCGCCCTCTGAACCTAATCAAACAATTTTTTATGGCTTGTTGTCGGTCAAATAGCACAATACCCCGCGTAGCTCATGGCAGAGGTAAGTGTAGGACACAAACCTTCTTATCGCCATGGTTTATCTGCAGCATCATCAGATGAAATACCTAAAGTGGATTAAGGCTCAAATGGATTTGAACCGATGATGTGACGATGAAGCGGCGCGGTGGCGGTCAAGCCCTCAAGCCCTATCAAGGATTCAATCTATTTTATTGTTATTGCGTGGCAATGCGGGGTTCCGATCCGAACAATAAAATAATACAAAAATAGAGCTGTGGCAAGATGCGGATTGTGGGAAGTGAAAAGTAGTACCTTCAACTCTTTTTTCAGAAGACGGCAAGGAGTGAATTCTCATATCACCTGCGGACGCACAAATTGTCATTGCGACGCGCTGCCAAGGACATCTTTGTCGTTGTCCCAGCCTCGGCGGCGTTGTGGTAAGTGCTTTTAGCAATTTTGAATGAAGTTGGCACAAGTGTGGACAACATTATAGCAATGGATGGTGGATGAACCGCGTGTGGAAAAAAAATCTCGTTTCCATATATGAGGAGTGTACAGGTTGCACAGATCACATCATCTGTTCGCCATTTTAATCTGATTTTATTGGAGGCATTAATATACCATCTATATGGCCTTTGGTGAGTTATACGGTCTTTGGTCGCGAATTTGCAAATTTCATTTGCTAATTGAGACAAAGTATCTATTAGTTTGGCACTTGACACGGGATTTGGATTAAATTGTTTATAAATATTCCATTTATTTGTACTATTTATGTTCAACAAAAAAGAAGTTGACATAAGTTGCGGGATTTTGTGAGACTGCTGAAAATGGTGAAAAGAACGGAATATTTTCATGGGGGCTAAGTTTTGGTCCTTTATTTGCATTTTGATGATTTTAGCAGCTGGTACCGTCAATTCAAACCTTTAAAATAAGATTTGATAAACTCTTCTAGGAAATTTACCCGGTCTTTTCGATCCCGAAAAAGGGCGAAAACTGTAGGAGGATTAACGTTTTGTCTGCTGTTGCCTTAATATTTCGTAGCAAACGTTGTTCTGGAACGCATAAGTGAACACAAAGAAGTCGCACTCGATGCCGAAAAAGCAGATTTTGAATCTGGATCGTTCATCGATTTTGAGAAGGCTTTCGACAGCCTCAATACAGAATTCAGAATTTATTTGCCTTTCATTACGCAGGAGGGTCGTAACCATGTTGATTATAAAATCGACCTTCTTGCTACAGATAGACCATCGTTCCCAAGGAGCGGTGCTTTTCTAGATCTAATACCGTTAGACTCAAGACTGACAGTAAACGACTCTGTGGGCCAACAGACAAGAAATTGTTTACAAACGGTAGAATACGACAGTGACCACTGCGGACTTGTAGCCGTCATACAGCTACCAAATGAGCTTGTGGTGTTGGATGAATTTGTGCCTGCACGCTCTTACAATTTTAGTAAGGCACGTTGGCCACGTTTCTCCAAACACCCTGACAAGAGAACTCCTCTCTAACGACATTGTGCCTCCAAACGACAGGAATCTATCGAACGTAGAGATCGATGGATACCCACTTCAGATGGATGATGTCATAAAGCAAACGATGGACAGAGCAATCCCACGATACAAAGAATATAACGCAACTGAAATTTGCAAGAACCCGCCAATAGACGCACTACACAGACAAAAAAGTGGCCTTCTAACACGATTAAAACTCTTATACAGGCGGTTTACTGACAGAAACGATCTGGAGATTAGGACACTGAAATCGTCAATCTAAAACGTCAACTCGCTCATAAAGCAAAATTACAGATTGTCGATTAACTCGTATTGGGATAACAGAATTCGAGCCGTTAACTCTAGCGACCCGAGTATGTTTCCCGAGATTAATAAAATCTTCAGGGAAAACAATCAAAACGATCTTCTGTGTCTTAAGCTCCAGAGAAGGAAAGACGACGAAAACATACTCCTGACCGCAGGAGTAGATCTAGGGGACGCCGTCTTGGACGACGACTTCTTTGTGATCGAAGATCCATTAGAGAAGGTTGAGACAGTGGGTTCTGCTTTTCAGCAAGTGTATAGGTGAATGATTCCATTTGCCCGAACCACGACCTGGAGAACAGAGCTCTGCTGAATCACTTCTACCTGCGAAATAGCATCACGCAATGGCGATCTGAGAATCTTGGTTTTACCGGGTTCAATGAAGACAATCTGGGAAACGCCACCATCATCGCCGAGCGAAATGGGCAAAGTTCCCTGCTCATCTCGGACTACAAATGATCTTCGCATCATTAAAGAAAAAGAAGTCAGCAGGAGTCGATGGTATACAAAATGTTGTAGTACGACATCTCCCTGAGGAAGCTATAGACATATACACAACACTGTTCAACAAAGCGCTGAATAATGCATATTATCCGGTGAGTTGGAAGACAACTGTTGTACATCCTCTCCCGAAAAAGGGAAAGGACAATTCCAATCCGTCTCCTTCCGATTATCAGCAAGGTATTCGAAAAAGTTATCAATAGAGCTCTGTTTAAGGCGGGACATGACACGAGTAAAAGTGTGGTAAAGTACCTTGGTATCTGGCTGGACCAGTTTCAATATTTCAATTAACATGTAGAGGCTGCAATTGCCAGTGCTTGGGGAGCTTTTGCCCTGACAAGACGGTGTGGTTTAACGTTGCACCATCTCTAATGGAAAAGATTCGGGTGTTCGAGAGAAAGAGTCTTCGCACTTATAGAACACCAGAGTTGGAGTACAAACACTATTATTCCAAACGAGGTTCTATACAACGGAACCAATACAACCAGGATAGATAACTTTTTAATTAAGCTCATTCGCGGACATATTGCAAGGGCGATCGGGGCTTACTACCCCCAAGATGAATATTTTGAAACTATACGTTCGAGTGATTTCATCCCGCACGAGGCTTTCCAATACCTTGATAGTCGAAGGCTGATACAGGATAGATCGGCGATTCCGTTGATCTACCACGTCGGCCGCAGAACAGTCGATAGGCGGCTCCTCTACGAACGAGACAAAGTCGCTGGGAGCGAAGGAGAGCGCCTGCGTTTCAGCAGGGCCTTACCCGACCGGGATCGGAAGGAAGCCCTGGATCAGGTCCACCAATTTTGGTGGCTTTAGTTAAAACTCGATATTTTTAGTCGGCAAAAAATCTATAAAAATGCTGTGGCTGTTCTAGATTTAATTATTTTTAGGTTTATTTTAAGTAATTTTAAGTTTGCATTATGTTTTAAAAATGATTTCGGGTAAGTGGGCGCCGTGGCTGGATCGAATAATTTCCTGCCGAGGCCCAATTTTCCCAATTTTGTGAAAATCGGGATCGGTGGCCATTTCGTTTTTTGTCCATTCACTGAACGTGTGACGCCCTTGATCGGCGTTCGGCTTCAATTTTTGAACGAGTTGGATTTTGTAAGCCTGCAAACCAAGATCCTTCCGCGCGCGATGGCGTATGGACTCATTTGGGTCTTCTTCGATACTCTGCTCCACCGAAACGAACCATTGTTTTGGTAATAAATTTGCACAATTTGCAAACTTTGTTCAGGAGTAAGTCTATTCATTATGAAATCGCAAACCAAACCAAACTGAGCATAAATCAAGAGACAGCTGTCAAAAATACCAACTCCGAAAAAAGTATTGCCAGATTGAAAACCACACGTCTATTAAATGAAAAATAAATATTTTTTTTAGAAAATTCTTTATTTTTTTTAAATTAGTTTCAGAGTTTTCTTGGAAAAAACTAAGTATGCAATAAAATTTGAGAACTAAATGTCTATCGGAGAAAAAAAAATTGAAAATCGTTCCACCAGTTTTTTTAAAAAGTCGTTTTTTTTTGAAAAACTTTTCGAAAAAATATTTTTAATTTTTTTTTAGTACGTCATTATAAGGCAATCTGTAGTTTTCATCTGAGAAAATTATTTAAAACAATTCAATCTACCCATTTTCAACATTTTTCGAAGACCAATTTTTTTTTTTTAATTTTAAAAAATCGAAAAAAAAAGTTTTTGAAAATTTTGAAATGCTATATTAATTGAATTATTAATGACTTCTTATATGCAAAATTTTTTTGAAATCGGCATAATAGTTTACGATAAAACCTCATTTGAAAAAACTGGTTATATGAGAGGTACCGTTATAGAAAAAAATTCGAAACGTTTATTCTAACTGAAAGAAGATGTATTATTATAAAAAAATAGCACCCTGAAAGTTTTATCAAAATCGTTAGAGCCGTTTTCGAGAAAATCTAACTTTTTTTCAAAATTGTATGGCAGGTACAGTTATTTTTCGCCCTAGAGCAAAAATAAGAAACACCCCCAGAGATACTACTTAATAAATACGAAATACCAAGTTTGAAGCACATCGGCCAATCCACTTAGGCTGTAGAGGCGCGACCAGACAGACAGACAGACGGACGGAATTTCCGGACCCACTTTTTTCAACATCTCTATTATGGTAATGTCATGTTCGATTGTTAGATTTTTTTTTGGACGAATCCATAACTTGCATTTTAGTACCTACATCGCAAGTAAAAATCATATTAAAAAATATGAATGTCAACGAAGATGGAGAGAGAAGCCTTTAATAGTTGGGTTGAAAATCAACTCAAAACCGCCAAAACAAGAATGATTAGCCTCGGATCCAGTCATCCTCTCTAAAAAATATTTCTCAACAGCCGGTAGAGAAAGTAAAAAGCTTTCAATACCCTGGGAGTATCATCTCTACTGAAGGCGAAACCGAACAAGACATCAGCAACCGTATCGGGAAAGCAAAGGCAGTATTGGAGAAATAACTCTCACCATACTGCTATACGTATTCAGCTATATTCAATGGAATATTCAAAGAAGATCTCCTCAAGAGAACGGGTCAGAATTCCATCGACTCTATTATATGACGCACGGCAGTGGACTGGACATACGCTTCGAAAAAGTAACGACTGTATTGCAACTCAAGCAATCCTTTATATCTCGTCATTTTTTAATGAAAAATATTTAATCCTAGAAACAAAATACATCCTTATTTGTCTTACCAAGTACCGCATAGTATTGCCAACTAAGATGGTTTATTTGTAACACAATGTAACGCGGTTGCAATACGTATCACCAAAGAACTATCTTAAGTAATTAATTCTGTAGCCGATGAGGCTACAATTTTGTGAACTCATTTTATTTTTAACGTTACCACCTTTGGTTACAAACCATACACTTCGGGTTGGCTTGAAGATAAAAACAAAGAAAATACTTTGCTTACTAAGAATGGAGCATATGTAATGTGAGTTGCAACCTAAACTTACCATGCACCACATCATCTAAGAGAAAACGTGCCGCTTACTTGTTTGTCATCGTTTTGGTTGTCCAACGACGATTGTTCCTGCATCTTATCCTTGTACTCTGGAAACCAACAGAAGAGATGGAATCTTTCTTCAATTAGAATCGAAACGTTGAAGAATGTCCGAGCAGAAAGATTTCTTGAATTTATAGGCAATCCATTCCCCAGGTTGCAGATGAACTATTTTTAGAAAAAGGACTAGGAGAGCATTACACTTTGGATAAAAAGTTGCAACTTTGATTGGACTGGTCTTCAGTTCCTTGCAAAGGATTTTCAAAAAATCCTGTCAAATGACTCCCCTGCGCGATGACTTTTAAAAAGCAAAAACTCTGGAATGAAATATTTTTTTCTTATTAGCCCAGCATGTATTTCCTTCATTTCTAACCAAATAACTTCTGGTGGAGATGCATGCAGCATGTATATGCCTCGCTCTCCAAAGAAACTTGTTCCGCTCACCTTTGAGTTCTGCCTCATATCTCTTTCAATATTCTGTGCGTCTGTGTGATGATTGTTATTTATGACAGCCTCCAGATCCTTTGCTGCAAAAAACTACCTTCCATTTCGTTCTAGGCGCACACTCTACTCGCACTAGCAGCCCAGCTCCAACACTCCCCAATACATAACTCTTATGAAATTCGTTTTCCCGTTCTGAAGCCTCCAGTTAAAGAAAAAGATAATTGCGTCGAAAGTCATTTCGAAGGATTTATATGATCGCTATGTGGTCGCTAGATAGGAACTTGATATTCCAATCGATTTATGGGATAAGTCAGTGTTTGCACTGAAAGAAAAAAAACCTTCAGCGCCATCTTAGAAAACGAGAGCGCCAAAACGCGGAACCCCCTGATAGAGTCACAGTAAATTGCTTTAGGCCGCACGTCCAGCTCAAAGCAATGGATTCTAAGCACATATGTGCTTGGGCAATCAAGGAACACCACCAGCTGTTCCAAAAAAAAGGAGTAAAAAGCAAAACTGATTGATTGAGACACATGAAATAATTGACTCCGAATTATATCCTTTTTTCTAGAATTAATTCAAGACATGTCAGTGTCAAAAAATTGGCCCAAACGCCTTCTTTGAGGCATAAACAAATCCTATTGTTCAGTTTCCGTTTGCTGCCAGGTCAAGCTTTGTCCTTTCTGAAGGCATATATTATATATGCCATTTCATCACATATGTCATTCTATATTCAGATGGAATACCTACGTACGGTCTTTGCAATTTGCTTCTGTCCGTTTGGATTAGAGTCACCCATTCATGGTTCAGAAAGTTTGGTATGGAAAACATATATAAAAATAGCATCCAGGAAGATTAATCTGTCATTCAGGACCGGAAACGTGGATAATCCCGAAAACAATTTAAATTTCACAGCTTGATCTCTTCCTAACTTAATATAAATGCTTTTGATTTGGATTGAACGGGGATTGCTGATGTAAGCTCGTGGCACATGACTTAAGCAAGGATATGGCATACATGAGTCGTAAGAACTTGTTTATAGATATGGAAAGGTTAATTGTTTGAGGTTTTATGTTTTAAATTGTTGCTTGAGGGAAGATTATTAAAAGAAAAAAGAAATAAAATGGAGAAATGAACAAAAAATATTTAAAATTCTCTTCTTCTTCATTAACCGACGATTTGTTACGATCTTGGCTGGGACCACAGCTTTCCAACTTCTCTGCTTCGCCCTTAGGCTCAACCTGTAAGGTTCGCCGGGTCGACATCCTTAAAATAAAAATTAAATAAAAAATAAAATAATAATAAATTAAATTAAAAATAAAAATAAAAATAAAACCAAAAATTATAATAAAAATAAAAATAAAATAATAATAAAATAAAATTAAAAATAAAAATAAAAATAAAACCAAAAATTAAAATAAAATAAAAATAAAAATAAAAGTCAAAACAAATAAAAAAAATTTAAATAAAAACAAAAATAAAAATAAAAATAAAAATACAAAATATAATAAAAATAAATATTTAAATTAAAATAAAAAAATAAAAATCTAATTAAAAATTAAAATAAAAATTAAAAATTTAAATACAAACATGAATAACAATTAAAAAAATAAAAATAAAATCAATATTTAAACAAAAATAAAAATAAAAAAATTAAAATAAAAACAAAAATAACAATTAAATAAAATTAAAAATTAAATCAATATTTAAACAAATATAAAAATAAAAATACAAATAAAAATAATAAGTCAAAATACAAATAAAAATATAGAATAAATATTTAAATTTATATTAAAATTTCAATAAAAATAAAAATTAAAATTAAAATAAAAAATAAAAAATGAAAATAAAATAAATAAAATAAAAACAAAAAAAAATATTAAATAAAAATTAAAATTAAAATTTAAATGAAAATGAAAATTAAAATTGAAATAAAAATGAAATTAAAAACAAAAATATAAATAAAAATAAAAATATGATAAATATAATAAACAAAAATAAAAATTAAAATAAAATAAAATAAAAATATAATGAAAAATAATAATAAAAATACAAATTAAAATAAAAACAAAACCAAAAATAAAAATCAAAATACAAATAAAAATGAAAATTAAAATTAAATTTAAAATAAAAAAAATCAAGACAAATTTAAAATAAAAATACAAATTTAAATTTAAATTTAAATTAAAATAAAAGTAAAAATTGAAATAAAAATAGAAAATAAAAAAATATAAATACATTAAAAATAAAATAAAAATAAGAAAAATAAATCAAAAATAAAAACAAAACCAAAAATTAAAATTAAAATACAAATACAAATAAAAATTAAATATAAAATTTAAATAAAAATAAATATGAGAGTTAAGAACAAAAAATAAAAATAAAAACAAAAATCAAGAAATTAAAAATATAAATACAAATTTAAATTTAAATTTAAATTAAAATAAAAGTAAAAATTGAAATAAAAATAGAAAATAAAAAAATATAAATACATTAAAAATAAAATAAAAATAAGAAAAATAAATCAAAAATAAAAACAAAACCAAAAATTAAAATTAAAATACAAATACAAATAAAAATTAAATATAAAATTTAAATAAAAATAAATATGAGAGTTAAGAACAAAAAATAAAAATAAAAACAAAAATCAAGAAATTAAAAATATAAATACAAATTAACATTAAAATTAATATAAAAATAAAATTGAAATAAAAACAATAAATTAAAAATTATAAATAAAAATTAAAATTAAATAAAAATAAAAATTAAATAAATATAAAATACAAATTAAAATAAAAACAAAACCATAAATAAAATTAAAAATAAATTAAAATACAAATTAAAATTAAAATATAGATAAAAGTACAAATAAAACTTAAAAAAAAAGGTAAAAATTGAAATAAAAATAAAAATAAATAATAAAAAATTATAGGAATCAAATTATTAAAATTGAAATAAAAGTACTGAAACAACAAATTTGAAATCAGACTAAAAACAGCAGGACATTATATATTACCACTTAATAAAAAGGACATAATGCAGTTTAAAATCGTTTTTGCTAGTAACTGAAGGTCAATCAGCAGCAAGGGATATGGAGAAAATCGACAATTGTCATCCCATGGGACATTACATAGGGTCAATCGAATAAACCTGTGCTGGACGGCCTTGATCCTTTCAATTTGTTTAATTTAGTATGGGGGCAAAGCTGATACGCATATTCAATTATGGATCGGACAAATGAAAAGAAAAGAAACCAAGCAATGTACGGATCGGAGAACTCCTTTGACCTATGTTTTCGTTGTGTTTATGTTTTCGTTGCGGCATTGAAAGTTAAGCGCCGAATAACAAGTGACTCCCAAATCATGAACTATTGGTACATAATCACAATTGAAATGGTAATTTCTGGAAGGAACAAGGAGTCACTTATGTAAAAATGTCAAAGTGAAAATTTCAAGGACTTTTTTTTGGCATCATAAGGAAAATGTTTCTAGATTATGTTCCAGACAAATTTCGTTTCATCTGCATATATTGATAAACCACAATCGAAACCCTTAGCAAAATCATTGATAGCTAAGATGAACAGGATTGGTTCAAAATGACTGCCTTGCGGAACTCCTAAAGCTGCGTTAAAAGGATATAATATTTAATTTAAAAATATTAATTTTATGCCATATTTTGTCGGAGGCTGTGGTTAAGCCTCTAGCAATGACATCGACTTCATACCCATAGCCATATGTTTAAATAATGAAACTAATTTAAAATTAAGTAAAAAAAAAGTAATTCACTCTATAGGTTTGTAAACATCGAATTATTAAGTCAAAGATTCAGACATTGTAATTCGATTGGATTTATTTCTTTATATTTTTTTTAGTTGGAATCACTAACAATACCCTATAAGCAACATATCAATAAAGGGCTTAAATTCACATCCCAAGAATATGGACACCAGAAAGAGGTTTATTAAAAATCTCAGTTCATCTCATTAAGCATCCACAGTGTAAGGTCGATGTTCGAACTCCCGAAGTCCATTATCATTCAAATTCGTTTATAGTTGTCAGGGGCAATCAACGGTAATCAATTTGTTAATTACATCGATTTGTCAACTCAATATTCTTCATGTCCAGTGATTATGCTCCGACAGTGGTGAAAGTTCAGACTTTTAGGGCCGATTAAGTGATACTTGAGTATTAAATAAATTGTTTCGGACAGAGATATGTTTTTCACCGGCCTGAAAATTAATCATCCAGAATCCAGAATACAGAATCCGGAAACAAAAAAGTTTTAAAGGAAACTGAATAATATTTCCCCTTTAAAAGGGAAGGCATCGATTTGTCGGCACAAAATAGCTTT
Source organism: Platycheirus rosarum (assembly GCA_963971375.1). Lineage (NCBI taxonomy): Eukaryota > Metazoa > Arthropoda > Insecta > Diptera > Syrphidae > Platycheirus > Platycheirus rosarum. The sequence goes on along the minus strand of OZ020507.1, from coordinate 299,881,254 downwards.
TGTAAAGCTAAAAGTATATTGGGTTCGTGTTGGGGTTGATAAATTCCTTATTGATATGGATTGGGAAAGCTAATATCTAACAAAAATTGGCCACAATGGTGAATTTCTTGGTATTATTATTTCTTTGTTTTGTCTTTGATATCAAAGTCGAATATTGAAATATTTCGTATAAGTAATCTTCTCTCATAAAAAAGTTAAACATTTATCGAATAAATTTATTTACTAGAAAAAACACAAAATCAAAGATTCTCAAGCCTGTTCAGTAAAAAAAATTATTTCAATGAATCCATAATTTGATTCAAACATTTTCCAGTCAATAAAATCTCTCCAACTTAACAGTTTATTGTTTCTAAAAATCTTAAAATAAAGAAAAACAATTAAAAATACATAAAATTTATGCCACGTTATGCAGCCTAAAACCTACAACCTTTTGATCTTCTTAAGACGGAATTAAGTAAAATAACAAAGACAGACATAAAACACCAATCTGCCTGAATTGTTTACCTTTTATTTGGTGAAAAACAAGGTGCCCTTTGCTTCTATACAATATTTAAATATCCGATTTGATTTATTGGCTTAAACCTTAATAATTACCTGTAACTGAATTATAAATTAGCTTGAATCTGGTTTTCTGACACATTTCAAGGCTTAAAGTCGGTTTAATAACCGGTGTCACAGTGGCTCAAAATTAAAATCCGTGGGATCTTCAAAAAGCAATTGGAAAGTGAGAGATCTTTATTAATTGGTGAATCATATTTAAGTTGCTTTGGTCTTTTTTCCGATGCCAGAATCAGGTAAATAATGGCCGAGAATAAAGACCTAATTTGTAAGATGCATCTGCATTGGTTTCTTTTTCACTCAAAAAATTAACTCTACGAAGGGATTTTTCTTGATTAAGGCTTCAAATCTCTTGAATCTTTGATTGGAAGATTAAAAACAAAATTTAAATGATTTTTAAGGGCAAATCCAACAATTTTGCTTAAATATCTTTGAAACATATATTACATCCACGTTGATCAAAGAATTGCATTTTCATATTCCTCCAATCATCTGTTGAACCTCCTAACCAGACCACTGCCAACCGAATGGCCATGCAACTGCAATCCAACCGTCCCATGTGGTCAGGTGAGGTGCTCAATCATTTCAATTAGATGTTCATTCTAAGAGTTCTGACACGAATTGTAAAATTGTTTTCCAGACTTCATATTAACTCTCGAACGCAACTTCTCCCGGTTAATTGAATTTTTCCACGCAAAAATAAAAATAATTGCAGGCACCAGTCCGTCCGAAGGAGCCATTGTGTAATTAGACCTCGGCTAATGGAAATCGTTGTGGTTTTGTTGGCCAGTTGACTGCGTAAATGTCATCATCATCATCAGTGGAACTGTCGGACCGAGATGTCATCGAAAATGAAGTGACAATTCAAACCCGCATCATTGTTGGACTGTTTCGATTCGGGAATGCACTTATATGTTGGCCTCATCTAGTTAGTTCCAGTCTGACGATTGTCATAGAGTAGACCATAGTTAATGATGACAAACCTTTCTTCTCTGTTGTTGTTTCCAGTCATTTTCACAGAATTGGCAAACAAAATGTAAAACTCAATTAGCATCGTCACAAATTACTGCACCACAAGTAACTGACATGACAACCAAAGTATCTATGTATCTTTTCTGGTCGGATTGAATTTTGCAATGTTTTGAGGCTTGCGGTTGCGTTTCTTTGGCTCTGATGGCGTAATTAGAGTGAGAAAATTGTTTGGCAGCACCTAATCGCCGGAACTGCAACAGAAATCGCAGTGATTAAGGTGAAGATCGTTTTCTCACAAAACATGGTGTCGGCTGTGTTAATTGTTCGAGACCACGAATCCAATCATAAATGAATTAACAGTTGGCTAGGGGGACGTGGAAGATTTGAGGGCAATCTCTGCGGACTTGAAATCATCAACGATATGATAGAATACGGACGGGAAATTTCGTTTGAGGTCTGTCGAAGTTTTGTTTCACATAGGCCAAACCGTTCATGACATCTTAAGATATGGTCCTCTTCTGAGCAAATGAATAATTATCCTAAGAACCTCCCAAACAGCTTCCCATATGTATTGTCAACCCCGAATTTAATACATTTTAGACCTTGTTTTCCACCCTAACAACCTCACAAACGATACCCCTCCTAACACAATAAATTTAATGCAAGCCATTAACAAACCTTAATGTGACTTTAATAGTTAGCTCCGTTGACACTTAGTGAACCACAAAAACACATATTTCATTCCGACACACCTCAAATAAACTAGGTACCTTTATTCTGTTCAAATGCACACAAAAAAAAACCAACAAAAATGTCATCCAAATGCCCGACTATTAAGAGACACTTTTTTCAATAAAAAACTGTCGAAAAAAGTGGAATTAATTTGGCTACTGTTAATAACATCGACTATGACAACAATCAATCAAACGAATCACCATCATTTTTCATCTAGTCTTTAGTTGAAGTTGCTTCCCAACAGAAAGCAGTTAGAGAAACACCTTTGGGGTATATTACATCAATTAGAACTGTCAACAGATGATGATTCCAAACAATTTCAAACTCCACCAACCGTCCAAACGTCTCCGACCTGGTCGGGCGGGCAGCAACAACACATTGTCTACAATCGTTTTGATAATAAATCATTTTGATTTAAAGCCATCAGCAGCGTCAATTTTTCTCAAAACCCTCCACACTTGCCGGTTTTCTGGTTGCTGCCACATCACCGAGGAGGTCTTTTGTGGGTTCCTGAAGCATTTAATTTATTTAATGTCACCGAGCCACTCATGCATCATGATAGTGATATGTTAGTTTCACCGACCGCCGCCGTATCGTCATGTAATTTGAATGCTCCCATATGGAAGTTTAGAATGCAGTTTATCTGTACATTTGCAGATACAAATACAGACAGCAGTTCTTGGAGTAAGCCATTGACAATCCTGTTGGAAGTTCCCATTCGAACCAATTAAAAATAAATTAAAAGAATTGAATTGCCACCGAATTCCGTTTGCTAAATTGAAAAAAGAAAACACATCAGGAAAGCAGGACAAGCGCAATTTGTCAGGGACGTAGTTGATGGTGGGGGGGGGGTGCTTAGGTAAAACGGTGGTAGTTTAGAAGAAGATGCTGATGCACATTGGTTTTATATTTCTGGACATCATAATGGGAAGGGAAAATAGAGTTTGACAAAACATTCCACATTCGAGTTGTACGGCTGAAGAACTAATCTCTGTACTTAACTGTACGGCCGAGTTTGGGCTCGAGGGTAAATTGGTAGACATTCCTAAAAGCGTGAGTATTACGGGATTCTAGAACATTGATCGTAGAAATAACGTTAGAAGAGAGAGAGAGACATGAAACATTCCGCCGATGTTCGAGTGACGTAAATGTTCTGATGATGTGTTCATCTTTAATCATTTTGAACGCTCTCCTTTGGATACCATCCAAGGAGCACCCACACAAATATGGGAGTTGTATTCTAGTCTTGGACGGATATACGATTTGTAGATATTAGCCAGATCGGAAGGAGAAAAGAATGAATCGACGGAGGAAGCCCATAACGGGAATTTCTAGATGATCGGTTCCATGATGTAAGTGGCGCTCATGGACAATAGCAAGGAGGGTATATTTCGCTTTGATGACAGAAGACAGCATTGTGTTTTTGACGCATTAAATTCTGCACGATTTGTTATTTCCCATTTGATTATGTTGTCAAGATCAGAATTTAATTAACTTAACACATGTTCTCGTTGAAGATCCACATCCGAAGAGCAGGGTTGTGAGTCCAAAAACGAATATGAAAAGCCAAGTGTACTGTTGTCAGCGAAGCAGTTTAGTGGATAAGAAGTTACAGACAGGATTTATAAAAATGAGAAAGAGAGTCGGAGTTAGAACGGAGCCCTGGGGCACACCAGCATTTATTTTGAAGATATCAAACTTAAACCCATCCAATGCAACTTGTATTTTATTGAGCGGTCCGAAAGGTGATTTTTAATCCATCGGAGGAGAGAAGCATCGATACCGAAAGCACGCATTTTCGATAAAAGGGACTGATGGCAAACTCTTCGGTGAGATAAACCATAAGATCACTAATGGACCTATTGCTCCGAAAGCTTCCGTTTTTCGAGATATTTCTTGAGCTTATAATAAATAAGAGTTTCCATGACCTTGGAAAGAAGGGAGCCCACCGTTCATGCTTTTTTTTAATGCGATCCAGAAAACTCAATTGCGTTATTGGAGCACCTGCCTAAATATGGGAATTATACTCAAGGTTTGGGCGAATATATGCTATATATACTGTAGCCAGATCAGACGGGGTGAAGAACTTCTTGCATCAACGAAGGAAACCTAAACACCCCGCAGCATTCTTGGCGACATCAAATATGTGGTCATTCCACAGAAAGTGGTCTGTAATGCACATACCGAGAACTGAAAGTAAATCGGTTTCTTCGATGTAAGTGCCACTATCCATTAGTTGGGGGTATATTCCGCTTTAACGACAAAAGACAACATTGAGTTTTAGAAGCATTAAATTCTACGCGATTTCTTATTCCCCATTGTACAATGCTGTCAAGATCAGAATTTAATGAACTTATCATACGCTGCCGTTGCAGTTCAACATCCGAAGAACATGGATGTGAATCTGGAAACGAATATGAAAAGCTGAGAGTACTGTCGTCCGCAAAACAATTTATTGGATTAGTTGTTTCAGTTAATAAATCATTAATAAATATAAGGAAGAGAGTCGGAGACAAAACAGAGTCCTGGGGCACACCAGCATTTATGTTTTGAATATCAGACTTGAATCCATCCAACACAACTTGTATTAAGCGGTTCGAAAGGAAATTACTAATCCAACAAAGAAGAGATTCATCGAGTCCAAATGCACGCATTTTCGATAAAAGAGCTTGATGCCGAACTCTTATCAAATGCCTTAGAAATATCAAGTGCGCTTTCACCAAAACGGTGAAGAGATTGATTCCACTTTTCGGTGAGATATAACATCAGATCACCAGTGGACCTGTTGCTACGAAAGCCGTACTGTCGGTCATTAAGAAGCTTTCGTTCCTCGAGATATTTCTTAAGCTGAAAATTAATCAGCGTTTCCATGACCTTAGAAAGAAGGGACGTTATACAATGGGTCGATAGTTTGAGGGTAAAGAAGATTCGCCTTTTTTATGGATGGGTTGCACAAATGCTGTTTTCCATCCACTCGGAAAGAGCCCAAAGGAATAGGACTGATGGAAAAGCTTACGCAGAGGGTTTGCCAGCGTTGAAGAACACCTCTTCAGAACAATAGCGGGGATACTATACGGGCCAGCGGATTTATTTATGTTGAGATCTTTCAAGACTCTTGCGACTGCACGAATGCGAAAGAAGATTGGTCCCATAAAATTATTAACGCTCTCAAGTACAAGAGGAGCTCTGACATGTTTAATCAAAATGTTTAATTTCTTTAATGACTTATAATAATATTTTAACTTTACTTTCGCTTATTATATAACAATATTTTCAATAAAAATAAATATTTTCTGCTTGCAAACCGGGGGGCAATTTGGATTGACGCCAAATTCATAAACCAATTTTTTTTTTTTATTACAGACACATTCTACACACCGATAAATGTATTCAAAACTAGTCTGGCCACTGCTGTGCATACGACTGAAGAGAAGAGCAATAACCGGAAAACAAGTTTCAGTAAAAAGTAGCGGTTGTGGTTGTGGCGACCGAAAAGTAGTGCAGAAATCAATGTCCAGAGTACAAGTGTTAAGCTCCTCCCACTTCCATAGTCGGTAGAATAGCGGTAATAGTCACCGAAAACCAGAAGTATGAATGATTCATTTAAGCAGGAAAATTGCTTTATATTCATTCAGTTTATTAACGTCGACGAGAGTAATCTATACAGTCCGCAAATTCTTGTACATTAATTTTATCTAATGTCAAAAGCAGTTGTTCATTCAGACCATTGGTGTCTAAATTTGATAATTCTTTTACCCTTCTAATTGTGTTTTCTTAGTTGCAAGCATCGGAAGCATCGAAATAATTTTCTTAGGCAATACAAAATAACGTTAGCTTTTTAAAGCTCCTGAAATTTGCGGTTAGTGCAACCTAACTAATTTTTTTTTTATTTTTACTATTTGATTGATTGCAAAGGCTTGTGAGAAATGAGGGAAAAACAATCAACTATTACATGCAAGTTATTGTACTTGTATTAAATAAGCTGGGAATCGATCCAACACTAAAAGCTTAACGAATTTCTAGAAAAAAAGGCAACATGACGATATCTGCGAGGATGAATCAAGATCTCTAAACTGTTTCCTTCATAAAATAAGTGTTTGGCAGAAATTTGACTAAAATAGGAACTGGGGTAAAAAGCACGATTTCGCCTTTCTTAGTGGCCATGGGCTTGTCAATATGTCCATTAAGGATCTGTAGAAGAAGATACAATGAGAACTGTATAGACTACAACAACACAGCCCTATCCAAAAGTCCAAAGTCTCACAGAACTTGGTCATATATTTAGAACAAATGGATATCAATACTCTGGCCAGTTTAATTTTCGATTCCACACCGGAGAGCTGCCCCAGACCGAGACAAAGGTGGAACACGCAAGTGGAAGAGGCCTCCACCATCTTCACGTTCAAAATGGAGGCAGCTAGCTAGGGATTGAGCTAGCATGAGAAGCTTGTTAGTTAAGACCCAGGTCAACCCTGGATTGTAGCGCCACCTAGGAAGAAGAATAGTGAAACAAAAAAAATTATTTTTGATATAAACTGTTAAATTATTGTTTCATAGTTATTTAATTTGTAATAAATAAAAGAAATAAAAAAAATCAAGCATATAGACGCCCCTGGAACTGCATAGATCGGTAATTATCTCCTCCCGATGAATACAAAAAAAAGAAACTAAAGTCGGTGTTCTGCAGTTGCATCAGGTGCTCACGCCATTGTGAACAATTCTTTTTCCATTTAATTAGGGAAAATTGTTCTTATTTTGTGCTCAAACAATTTTTGCAACAAAAACCGTAAAAGGAACCGTCCCAACCGCGTCGTGCGTCGCCGTTGGTCGGTCTGTCCGACAGTTGCGTCGCCTGACAGCACAGCAATTCCGATAACTCACGATTTATAAAATTCCACTTGTGAATGCCATTTAATGGAATATTATTGGGTGGTGGATGGGGATTTGGCTAGGGTTTCAACCAAAGCATTCCACATTTCCAGTAATGCACTTGCTTAATTAGACATTTCTGCAAAAACGGGTAGCGGACTTTGTTTAGTTAGTATGCTAACTATGAATCCCCTTTTCGTTTACTGTCACAAGGAATTTCAAAAAAAAAAACAATCCTCAGAATATTTGACGAAATTCCTAGAATTGCACATGATGCAATCATTTCCCCCATAGTATATGTTGTGTGGATAATTGCTTCCACTCCAGGGACCATGTCGCAAGTTAGCATGAAAAATCGCACGCGATATTCAAATTACAAATGGCAGGACAGCCAGTCAGCTATGTAAGCCGTTATGTTGGAGGAAAGGGTTATTTCCAAGAATTTCCGTTAGCTTGCCAATCGAACACTTTATGGTTTCTCACTTTTTCATCGCCTCCAGCTAAAGTGCTGTGTTGTTTGTGGTGTCCTTAGATTAGGACTTTCAATTGCAAAAGGGTAACAATTGGCTTGTAATAGGGGAATCGCTTTTCACAAGCCACCCTTCCAGCTGTCAGAAAGTATTTAACAAAAAATAAAACTTAAATCCTTTCATCACACGTCCTGCTCGTTTTCATTTACTTTTTCCGTCTTTGAGAAGAGTTCTTCTATTCTATTCACTTAAATGCAAAAAAAAAACGCGCAAAAGAAGATCCTTTTGAATCCTTTGGAATTGTGCTTGGAGTGTCAAGAAAAATAAGGAATTATTTTTAGATAGAAGCATGTCAGCTGGAAAGGGTGGGAAGTGGGTTAAGTAACACCCAGTTGGAATGAAATAATTAATTAAGACAGAAAGAAGCGAACGAGCGCCGCTGATGGCGCTGCTGCTGGTAGCTCCTTCTGCCGACGACAATGGAAGGATAAAATGGATGCAACTTTGTAAGTGGTATTAATTGATTCATGTGTCATGTTCTCGAGAGCTTGTGTGCCTGTGTGTGGAAAGATAACACAAGTGAGTGGAGGAAGTGAGCAAATGAGTGTCAGATTTGGTTTATTTAAAAACTTTTTGATGGAAGCTTAGGGAGAAGATAGGATTGAAGAAATGAAGATTGGCGTTTTTAGTAATCATTTACGAAAATGAGAAAATATTTAGGAAACACAAATAAAAATTCGAAAAGTTTGTGAAATGTTGAGCTGTCTGTTGAGAGTGAAGCAAACAAGGCCTACAGAGAGTATTCCATTAATGACAAATTCGTTCAGCATTTCACAGAAATTCGGTGGAAAAGACAATAAGTCTGTCACAATCACCAAAGTTCCATAGCTTGTAATCTCCCACCAGCAGCGACAGTTCTCGTGGGCATACCCCGTTCCAGTCTTCAATCGACTGGTTGTCAATTTACGCCTTGAGTTTTTTTTTTTTTTATTTGGTTAATGTCATTTCATAACACCAATTCGAAATGAAAACATTCAAAAGGAGACAGCAACAACAACAGCAAAAAAAAAGAATTCAAAAACACGGGTAGGTACACTTTTTCGTAACTTGTTTCCCTCTACGGATCTAGACAGATTGGACATATTGTCAACGAGTTATAAAGACTCCTAAAAGTTACCCAACAGCTGCGGTGACAATGTTTGAAAGATTGACCACTCAACTGGAATTTGTGGAGCATAGGTTTGCGTTGCTGCTGGTTGGTGCAGCGTGCAGCATAGTCTCTGCTTCAACTTCAGCCAAAGGAACGTTTCAACTTTACGACAATTGCTACCGCATTGACATCGCGTATACGACCATAAAAATTGACAAGTGGACGGTACGGACATCCAGCAGCAAGAAAATTGTGTGTTTCTACGCGAAGGCTGTCTAGGAGGTGTGTTTCTTTTTTGAGAGAACCTTTATCGACATCGTGACGTATGGATCTATTGATTCTTTTTTATGTTTGTTTTTTTTTCATTCTGCTGGATGTGGTTGATGAGATGACCTAAAAATCATCTTGTTCTATGGCTTGTTCCTAAGTGGCATAATGGCTAATGGAATGTTTAGAAGGTAAATAGTGGATAGTTGTTTATAAAGACGGGTGTAATACTTGTGGAATGCGACTCCCGCGTTGCAGTGGCATTAAAAGTTTGATTTCATGATGATAATTGAAAATGTATATATATAAAGGCAGCTGGGATCCTAGGAAGAGTTAAGCATAAGACGGATTACAGAAACGAGTAAATCCATTCAAGAAAAAAAATTATGAGAGTTAGAAGCTTTTTTTTTTGTTTTTTTTACTCAATGCCATGATTAGTAAGAAATGTCTATATGTTTCAAAATATCAAATTTAATCTTCAAAGGAAAATCCAAGGAACATTACTCCTTATCTTCATGAGGTATACTGTAAATAAAAAAATATTTCAAAAACCTGGTATTTTGAATCAAATTTTATTTCTTTTTTAATGTTAAAACATTCTAGATAGAATTCAAAAAAGAGCTTTGAAAATGATAGGCGAACAATAACATCTCTTGAGCACCGCCGAAATGTTTCGTGCCTTTCGTTATTTTATCGTTATTTTTACAAACAATGCTCTAGCGAAATAGCCAGCTGCATTCCTCCCCTGAAACGATTCAACCGTAATACTCGAACTGCTAGGAATGCCCATCAGTTTACCATTGAGCCTAACTTCGGACGTACTGTTAAGTATAGAGATTCTTTCTTTAGTCGTACCACACGAATGTGGAATGCTTTGCCAGGCTCTGTTTTTCCCTCCTATTTTGATATGCAGAACTTTAAAACTAATGTGCATCGGTATCTCCTCTTTTATCCCTCCTCATTTCCCTAATGCTGGTGCGGTGTTTGAACTTTTTAAGGGTACACACAAACCCCTTTCGCGCGTGTAAATTATAAAAAAAAAATGTTACATTATACACTTATATTTGTCGCAGTTTTGATCCCATTTCTGAGTTTTATTTTGTCATGAATCATGTTTGTGATAATTTTATTTGTTCCCAAAACTATCTTCTTGGCCGACATTTGATTTCGATTTTGAAGTTTAGGATTAGATTAGAAAATATTATCCAATAAATAAAATGTTATAAGATTACCACTATCATCATAAAGAAAAAACTCAGTTATATGCCAGAGTCAGGACGTCATAAAATATCTTTCTTGATGAGGTCACTCATAAATTTTTGTATTCTGCCCCGGAGCCATACAATACACTTTCTCACAGCACTTAAGCTTTTATGCCCCAGATAACGTACCCAAAAGAAGAATACTACTCCGTTTATGCAATTTTAACACTTCATTCCTGAAGGCGAAATATTACAAAACACCCTCACAATTTATAAAAAGAAAAAAAATATAAATAAACGTTCACCCTTAAAGCTTAAACGAAACACAAGAAACATAAAACGCCCCAAGACAGTTTTCATAATCTTGGTAAACTACTCCCCCCAGTAGGAAAAATAACATACATATATATTAAAAAACATGTACCGTTACCGTACCCATCTGCGGAAAATAAAAAAAAACTCCTGTCTTCATCAAGTAAAAATGAGAGCCTAGTTGTAGGAACATGAACAGGTTCACGTCCTCTTATTATCCTTTTGTATTTTTTGCTGGCCAACAAAATTTACCTTTTTTGGTGTTCTAGTCTTGTTTTTTTTTATTCCTAGGATGCGGGGTGGGATAACGAGGAGGAAAAACTTTAAATCGAGTTCCTCCACCATTTTATACTTTCTTCTGCTATGTTACCGAAAAAACGTTTTTGTTTAAAAAAAAAAAAAAAAAAAAATAGAAAAACTTTGAAAAGTTTTCCTGCAAATACAACGTCAGCTGGGGGAACAAAATTAGGGTTAAAAAGTTTTTTTACCAGCATTTTCTTCGTTTATGAAGAATAAATCTTTACATTCTGCGTCTCCGGCTGAAATTAGGCTTTTCGGATGATTCTTTGAATAGCTGAAAGGAAGTTTTTCTTTGGGAGATGCAAATTAACTTACAAAATATGCACAATTAAGGATACATTTTGCTTTGTGGACTTTTGAAAGGTTACATAGCGAAGGATAAGAAGACAGTCATAATAAGGAAGAGAAACTTGCTTGGAATGTTTGTCAAAAACCTAAATAAAAGTCTGGAAAAACATCTATTCGACAAATTCTTTCGAATGGTTTCCTCGAACAAAATAGAGATCATTCAATATGTGTGTCAACTTCTTATGAGTTTGAAGCTTTGACTGTCAAATTCAATGCTGCCAGCAGATGGCCACGTCCTCATTGTATATGATTTAAAAAGAACTATGGCGAACCCAACAGGTGGCATGTGGCAGAATTGACCACCTCCTCCTCATTTGAATAAGAAATCTGAGCCTTAATTTACTCAAGTCGAATCCACCATCTAAAAAAATTGTGCGGAAACCTCGAAAAGAATCTCATCTAACTATTCACTAACTCAGAATATCACCGTTGGCGAAAACTGTTGCAGAAGTCAGAATTGGAAGATCCATAAAAATTATTATGTGATGCGCGTGATCGCCCTGATTACAAAAGTAAATGACGAGCTTTTCAAGTTGCTTTATTAAAACGTTTTCCCTAAAATATGGTTTCTTTTTTCTATTATTTCTGGGAATTTTTATAAGCCGAAAACATTTGCAGAGCCCACCGAAGTACTGCATGTATTTGGAATCAACGGTAGAGAACTGCACCATCATAGGTATTATCTACCGCTTTCAATAATGGTACAGGTATTAAAAATCAGATTTCACGATTTAAGAATTCGAGAGTCTGCTGGAACAAGGGATCTACAGTCCTTGAAACAGTGCTTGGTCAAACCTATTGTAAAAGGATCCTTAGCAGCATCGGAAGTGCAGACATTGTAGGAATTCTCCGCAACTCAAGGACATCTCCATATTTCTGATTGATATCCTATTTCAGATTCGCAGTATTCAGCATTAGATCCAGAGTCAACTGCAACTGACATACCAAAGGCATTTGTTATTACATCTTTCGACCTTTTGAAGCTCCAAAGCTAATCATTAAGTGGTGTGCATAAACGGAAAAAAGTTTTGAGGGTTGCAAAACCGCTCTTGCAAAAGCAGCTCTTCAAGGGCACCCCAAGTCTAACGCATAGCTGATATTGATAATGGATGCATCATATATTGCTGTGGAGGAGCTCTTTCCAACAGTTTATTATTATTTTTTTTTAATTACATCATTCCAATCGAAATTCAGTGTGTACGACATAGAGTTGCTTTGAACTTGCTTACTTATACGAAGGTCGACCATTTTGCATTTTTTACGGATCATAAGCCAATGAATTCCGACTTCACACAAAATCCACCTAAAGCATCGCCAAGATAGAGTTTCGACATCTGGACTTCTTTGGCCAAATCACTATCGACATCAACTTTATTGTAATATTTTTGCCTGGGGTTCGTTAAATAAAACTCAATTTCACTCACTTTTGAGTTCTTTGTTTATCAAACACAACTTCTTAAAGTTTGATTTACAATAATTTATCTTCATCACTAATTCACAATTAAATTTATTTATTATTCTTCAACAGTTTTTACTGTATCTTAACTCAACCCCTTTTTATTCTACCTTTCGATGCTCACACTTCAACGCATAAAAATCAACTGTGTCGGCTACGACTAAAGTCACATATCCGTCTATTTATATATTAAAGGACCAAGTTCTCGTTATTTGGTAATTGGTACTTTTACTTTCCCATTGCAGGGGAATTCCCGCACATTCTAATTTCTAGCACATTCAAGCACTTTCATTGAGCCTGCATAAACGAGATGAAATCATTCGGGGGAAAACCGGTTTTCTGGGCAAGGGGAGGGAAACGTGCAGTGTACATTGGGCTAAAATCTTCAACCAACTTTTGAGTGGATGAACGAAGAGGAAAACTAATACACACACAATTTTAGACGATTTTGGGTCTACAAAAGGCAAAAGAAATACTAACACATAAGAAAGAAGTTCATGTATACATTTCTTTCCACCAGAGTAATTCATCCCGTGTGTGCTTAAAGTAAGGTTTGAAACTGGTTTTTCCCCGCTGTCAATGCTTTCATTAAGTTGTATTAATGTGAAACAGAATGCATCCTCAAAAAATCGTCACATTTTGTCGCCACATCACGAAACACCATACAGTTTGAAAAGTTGATTTGGCGATGCATTTAAGGACGACAATGTGAGAGAGAACTCTTTAAAAACCTAATTTAAATTAATCACCGACTTAAGAACAACGGGGATCGACCATCGACTCGTCAAAATCAAATTCAAACATCCTAATTAGCCGCTTTGCAACAATTTGAGAAACTTTTCCTAGTTTAGGTGAAAACAAATTAAGCTTGCGAAATGTATGCACATACACTTACTTTGCCATAACCTTCTATGTTCTGTCCGATGGAAATCACCTCCATTAAGATGTAACTCCTGAAGGCTCGCAGACAGCTAACATGAGCAAAATCTCCATGTAAATTTCACCGTTTGCATCCGACTGACAGATATGGAAGAGAAAGATCCACACAGATCGATCGTCGTCGTCGTCCTCGTCGCCATGTTTTGTATGCCTTCTAATAGCAGTTCCGTGTGAAGTGATTTGTGCAAACGATCGCGTGCTGCATCGCAAATGAATAAATCATTTGGAATACAAGTAGCGACTGCTTTAAATGCGTAGAGCGGGTTTTAATGTTGTTTTTTTTAGAAAGGAGTTTGGGAATTCTTCTGAGATCACCGATACTGGAGCACCAGATGAACTTTCTTTCCAGATTTCAAGATTCCAACTACCGGTAGTGATGAAGAGATTGTATGTCATTTTAGAACCGTTCACGTAGTCCAGAGCCGATCACACCTGGTGGGGGAGTGCGCGCGGAAACATGCCGAAACTGTTAAGCTTGTCCTGCGCTGTGTTGTGCATAGCAGCACAATTTCATGACTTCCTGTACAAATTTGTTGGTCAAAAAAAGAGGAGCCACAAAGAAACCACACAGCATGTCACATTTTTTGTTCACGCTTGAATGTTCCCGAATTTGACTTTTTATAGCTGCGGCTAAGTCGGGTTCTCTAACTCTCGCGATATAATGGGAGAGTATGGCGATGGTGGAGCACACAGAGCTCCATGTATGCAAATCTTCGTGAATTCCTCCAAAAAATGTACATACCACTGCGAAAAATGGTAATGAGTTGCTGGCTGGCGTATCTTTGGAGCAAGCACGCGTTTCCACGCGAGTAGGTGTACATCGTAGCCGAACATCATCAGGTTTACCAGAAACTTATAAAATCTAAGCAAGTATAGTGGCGGCGTAGAGCAGACTCTTGTTGCTGGGCCGGCTTTGGTGGTACGTTTTTGTTGTATATCTCTTGTGACATTTAGCATTGCCTCATGTTCACTTCTTCTTCGCCTAGACCCAAAAACACAGGCGAAGCGATGTGCTGCGCGATAGCGATCGGTATCCTTTACGACTTCCGTGTTACCTTGAGAGCTCTGGAGGCGGAAGAGAGGCGCGCGCGATAAGCTATGAGCCGTGTATAGACAATGTGAGAACATGGTTGCCAAGTGATGATGAAATTTAATTGAGTAATTTTTTTTGTCATAAAAACTAAGCAAGTGCAGTACAAAGACACTCACATCTCTTAGCCGCGTTCGAGTGGGAGGGAAGACGATTCCGAAGAGGATACAATCATGAATCGTAAATCGAAATCTACCTCGAAGCAGATGTTATGAAATAAATAAAGCTCGCGGGGTAGACTCCTGTGAGGTGGGTACCTAGCTTGTATGAGTGAAGGTTCGGTTCTTTTTATGGTAGAGGCCAACGTGGCAGACCTTGCTTGCGTTTGAAGATTGGCACGGACCAGAATGTGCGAAAGTGTGTCGGCCACCGATCAGGATGAATGGATGACCTTGATCGATGAGGCCCTAACCGGATCCTAGTTATTGCGCCAGCTGATAATGGTGATGTACAGATTCAAAACATATATTTTCGTTCAGTTTCCCTACGCATTTACCCAAAAACTTCTATCTAGCCTACAACTATGTGTTTCAATTTTAAAATAGTGGCAACCATGAAACAAAAGTCGCATGGAAAATCTATTTGAAATTGTTAAATCGCTCTGTGTCGTCGTCGGTTCGGGGTGTCAGACGCAGTCGAATCGCACGAGACCCCCAACTTCCACACGATGATGATAGTGGCTCTGGCGGAGGTTGGTTAGTGCGCATTAGCTTTGTGTTCCAAGGTACAAATCAAAATCAGATAATCACAGATGCTGCAAATACTTTGATCACGTTTGCGATGCAATTAAGTGACAATTTCTGTCGTTTTTTTTTATTTCGTTGTTTGGCTTTTGCTTGTTTGTTTATTTTGTGTGTGCGGTGCGCGGAGTATGTACCTATTACGTGCCCGAAAGTTTTTATTTTTTTCTTGCACCCAATGTGAGTTCGCCTTTGGGTTGGGATACGTTTGGCTTTCGGCGCCCGTTTTACAGTCCAATATGGGGTTTTGAGGATTTTCCAAATGTTTTTGATTTTTTCATTAGATTTTCACGTCGGTGTCGCATCGATGCAGATCTACTCCTAAAAGGACACGAGGGAGCATTTTTTAGGTTTGAGAATTTTCAAGCAGAATTTCAGGGAGGGATCTTCTGGGGCTTTTTAGAAAAACGTTTCTTTTATCAGCACCCAACTTTCTTTAAAATCCAGCGAGTATATTAGTTGTAGTATAAACCGATTTTGATTTTGATCTATCCTCTATGCCTATGATGCCAAATTCCAGAAAAATGGAAGAAGCTTCCTAGTCTTATAAATAACTTAAGATCGGTCTTCCTTGTTCAGGAGCAGCTTTTTTCAAATCTTTCTTTTGCTCGGTGTCGGATTTCATCTTCCAACGCAGCTTTTGGCTCTTCTCATCGCACGGTTAAATTACTTAATATGTTGTTAGGTCCCACTCAAAAGTTCCAAAACCTTTTCCACCCGTACAACACCTTCTTAATCATATAATGGATCAACCACATCCCAATATGACTTTCCCATCCAAACCTTCATAAAGGTGAGTCAAAATTACGCAAGCCTCTCATTACCAACCGCAACATTTATGATTTCCACACTCCCAATATAATTGCCCCTATAACTCACAATAAATCAAATTTAATTTCTTGCGTAAAGTTCAACCTTGACATTACCAGTTCAGCGTGGCGGCTGCGTGATGTATCTGCGAGCAATTGCAGCTCTGCGTTAAAATATATCTCACCTAACTCTAATCACACTGGCTGGTGGAAAGATGGTTACACTTTGGGTTATACCCAGGGGCAATTTCGTAAGAAGAAAATAATTTAATTTATGGGCTTCACACTGATTACTGGTGGTGTGCCGCGCCGCCGCCGCGTAGCTAACACCTTCGCGCCAACTCATTTACGCTGCTTCATCTATTTTTTTTTTTTTTTTTTTCAGAAAAAAGATACAATTTCCTGCCATCAAAGATCGCATCGCAGCCAAAATAACACTCACGGCACCAGCCATCAACTCTTAGCCAGCCAAATTGATCTGGTAATTAAATTGTCAAATTGGAGGTGATTATAGCCAAAAATATTATCGATCGTTAAAAAAATTAAGTTTGTATCTAAAAGATAGTTTTTTTTTTTTTTAATTTTCCAATTAATATGTCAAACGATTTGGGATTTTTTTAAGATCTTTGTTTTAATAGATCTTATCACTGGAAGAGTGCTGAAGGGATAATTTTTTTTGGGAATCAAATTCCTTGAAACAATATAGTCTGCGCTCTGAGGTTTTTCTTTTTTGGAGAGCCATGGGGCATCATTTTGAATAATGTGAGATCGTTTGGTGTCTTTGTGAAATTAATTGGCTTCTTTGAATGGTGTTAACCCTTGACACGCAGCAATGGAACGTGTGTTTGTTTTAATAGCGATCGTGGGAACACGCATGGGAATTAGAGGTTTAGAAGATTATAATCTAGAATGTTAATCATTGGACTAAGGATTAGTGTAAGAATTCGAAAATAATATCATTCACTATAATATTTCAAGCTGTGAACAAATTAATTTAAAAGTCGCCCCAGACCGCAGTCAGTTCGCATCGGTTCGATGTTTTCCCTGATTTATTGGTTTTGGTGTCACCATATAACCAATATTATATCAGTTTCTAAGGTCCACAGGCGTTCCGACCTTTCAGCCAGAAACTCTTCGAGTTGGAATCTAATTCTCACAGGAATGTGAATATGGAGACGCTAGTGGCACAAACCCTTCAGCTTTTAATAGAAAATCAACATCAATATTCAAATGAAAAACAAACAACTTTGGAAAGATCAAGTCCCATCTTTTATCTCACCAATCTACACATTGATACAGCGCTGGATCCTCTGCAAATCCCAGGTGAATCCAAGCATCTGCGATTTGTCTTAGAGAACTAAACTCAACACCTACCCTGATATTCACGACCAAGCTGAAACACCCATAACACACAACGAACTTAACCTCCTGGGTCAATGGACATCGTCATTCATTGCCTCCTTGGTGCCACAGGAACACACCCAGTTCTTCATGCACTATTAAACGAATGTTTTCCTCCTCGGCCTTGTACATTCGTATGTGGGTGTGGCACCACGACGAAGATTCACGCTCCATCTATCAGAGAATTCCAGACGCTCTGGAGCTTCACAAAGATTCCACTATTATGCACAATTCTAAATATTCCTTGCCTCTTGCAAGGATATGATGTCCAATAGTCATCCCGCGCTGCTGCTGCCACCGCTAATTAACAACAAAAATGTTGAATGTTTTTTGTTGTTGTTGCAACAATGTGTCTACAATTTATTCGGTTCTCGTTTGCCTCATTGTGTCAATCTCAATCTACTGGTCAACTCGTTGGTAGGACAGGCTTTTAATTACCAATGCTACGACCAGCGATCGCGCGCGATCTTCAACTCGCACATCCGTGGTGCTTACTCCCGAATGACTTCTGCATGGCACTTCTATGATTTATGATGCTACGAAAATTCGACGTTGTGTCCTGATGTTGACGCCAAGAGGTGGTGGCTCTGGCTATGGTTATCCACCTCTAGATGGTGAGCTACCGTGAACAGTTCTTCCAGCGCGATAGTGCAAAGGATGTCAGACTTTGTGGTTATCTACCTACACTTGAGTGTTCAACGAAGTGATCAACGACTACTGTGTGGATTTTACCATATTTTCGCGCAGAAAAATTGTTGCGCAGACGCAGTTAGCACCTGTCGCATGAAGATTATTTATCATGTGCACCAAAGAGGACATGGAATCGCAAAAAATAGTTATCTATTAGATTCGAAGGTATTATATACGTTGATTGCTGTTGGTTGCTACTACCGCATCTTTCAACTGGCGATGGAAGGATTTTGTGTTGTTGTTGCTTTGTTTTTGTATGTTGTATAGTGATTTTCGAACGGCGCGACTGGCGACATTAATTACGCAATGGTACCTGGCACTGGCACAGCAAACGAATAGCTGGAGAGTGAGTTGAGATGAGGCGGACTATCACGCGATAAGATGATTGTGAAGATGCGGTTGTTTTCCCACAGACTTCTATGTTGCGTTGTTGTTTGCGGCGCGGCGCTGACCCCGAGGGTTAAGGCACACACACACACATGAGCAAGGCATACAATAATACTAATTACAGTGAAATTAAAATTCATGATTTTATTGTCGATAAGAGTGGATTGTTTCTTTGGGGACAAACTGTACAATTCTGGAAGAAGTTAATTACTTACTTAGTTACCTACATTTCAGGTGGTATCGATGGTTGTACTTTTTTTAACTGGAGGTTGTTTCTGCTGAAAAATAAATAAATAGAAACGCTATTTTAAATGCAAGACACACGGAGAGTGAAAATGTCATCTTGACAGGTATAATTAAATCAAGATTGGATGAGCTAATCTATTGAATGCAAAAGGCAAAACTCAATGTCTGCTTTTAAGCTCCTGAAAAGGGAACACTTTAGATTGGAGATTTTGTTCCGTTATTTTTTCTTCATTTTAAAATATCAATTTTAAATCTGAAGAAAGGTATTAAAAATGTATTAACACTTTATCGGTTCTGAATTTTTAAAAAACTAAGGCCATATGCACACGGAGCAACTGGAAAAAAACTGATCAGCGATACAAATTGGTAACTAGTTTGCTTTGAGCCATACCCTGTGTAATCAAATGCGACAATGCACACGACGCTATTGGTTGAAAACTCGTTTGCGATTCACAAAAAACAGTTTCTAAAAAGTCGTCTGTTGATTAGCAAGTCGGGTTGCATAGTGATTTCAGTTTCTAGTTTGCCGAGGATGAGCGAACACCAGGCGAACAACTTGAATAACATCCTGAAACACTGAAACTCTGAACGAACTAGAGATTTTGATTGGTAATAGAGTTTTCTCGTATGTGAAGTCAAGTCACCCCTGAGTAGTGAGTACGTAAATGGTCTGTAACCCGAGTTGCCAACCAGTTTATTTCTTTTCTAGTTCCTTCGTGTGCATTGGGCCATTGTATATACACTGCCTATAGTACTATCATGAAGCATCATTTTTTTGTTCTGAATCAAGTCGCAATGAGGCGTGCTGAAATTGCCAACCGGTTTGAATATAGAATAAGTACAGACAACAAAAGTGTATTAAATACTTGTAAAATATCGGTTAAGGTTCTCGTCTTTACTATTTAGAGTTAGTTTCGAATCAACCAGGAAGATGACCAGACGAAAAATGACCACCATGACAGTACTATAGAAAATGTATATACAATTATTGGGCCTACAAAAATACAGGCCTGTGGTGGCCATGTTTTTTTGGTGAATGGTGACAGTAACTGATGTCAAATCACAATGCCAAGCTACATGACATTAACAGCATGTTATGTACAAGCAATTTTACGGTAGACATATAGTCTGCCGAGTTTAAGACAGCCGCTTCAGTAATCAATCAGCCAATATTCGAACGTTAAATGAACGCAAGATCGGCCGAAAACATCGCCACGGTCCATGAGAAAGTACGGCAGATCTCGAAGCAGTTTCCAAACACAATAACTCGGCCTTTCGCAGACTTCAGTTTGGCGAATTTTACGCCGCGACTTGGGCCTTCACCCGTGAAAGATTCAACTGCCCCTGGAGCTCAAAATTCATCACCACAGATAACGCCGTTTTTTCGGAAGGGAATCCCAATTTGGACTGAAAAATCACCATTTTTAATGAATGGCTGTATTAACAAGCAAAATAGCGGTTTATGGGATGACACCAACCCACACGAGGTTCACCAGGTGACAGTGGGTTCTCAAAAAGATACCATTTGGTGTAAATTTTGATCCGTACTTTTTCGAAAACGACGTTGTTGAGGAGGTCACCGGCAATTGCGAGTACTGCAAAACAATGATTACCAATTTCTTATTACCCAAAATGAACCATGTCGACGTAGACAACATTTGATTCCAGCAGGACGGCAGCGCCGGCGTCACGATTGACATTCTGCATAAACGATTTGAAGTCTAGGTTATCTCTAGCAGCGATGACGTGAATTGGCCACAAGGTCATGAGTTTTCCTTGTGGGGTTTTCTGATGACGCAGGTCCATACGAATAAACCACAATCGACCGATGTCCCTAAGACAGGGTGTCCAGGATACCCGCTACCCGGTCTTATTTCGTCAATATAGTGCATCGAATGTTGGCTTTGTTGGGATTCGGACCACGACCTTTCGCTAAGCAGTCCGACACACTAACCACTAAGCCACGGGGCACTTAGCTAATGTAGACGGTCTAAGCTTTCATTTGATAACCCATTTGATCATTGAATCGATCCCAATGAGTTAGACCAGCACCAAAAACGAAACCGGAAGTGGCTATTTTACCGCCATAGGAACAAGAAAAAGTCTGTCCGACCAGCGGTTTTGTACATTTTATGTAACTAGCCATTTATTAATGGCTAAATTTTCCATTGACTCTATGAGGTAGGTGTTCCTACGGTCGCCGCCCCTACTAAAAAAATACTATAAAAAATTTTCATCAAAATCGTTGGAGCCTTTTTCAAGAAAAATAAGATTTTCTTTAACGGTACCGTTATTTTTAGCGCTAAAAATAAAATTTCAATTTCCCCTCTGAGGAATCCTAAAACAATCACACATGCCAAATTTGAAGGCAATCGTTTGAGCCGTTTAGGCTGCAGTTCGTTATACAACAGACGGACAGACTGACAGATAGACAGACGGACAGAATTTTGCCAGTAACTCAAGTATGTTTCTCTATCATCGTAATGTCATGTTTGATTGTTATTTAAAAAAATTTACTCTGCACGAATGCATTACTTGTATTATAGTTCTTATAATCGCAAGTAAAAATCGCATAGACAAAAAATTATTTTATAAAAGAGAGTGTAAAATAGATCTGAGTTCAAAAAGAGAACATGTTCTCTTTAAAAGAGATGTATTGGAAAACCTACCATAAGATGAACATAACATAGGTCATCACTCAAATTCACCTGGATCTATGCGGAAGTGTCATCGAAAATGGGAATAAATGCATCTTAAGTAAGCCGCTCAGATCCGGGGAATCTTCCCGATTCCTCCAGATTAATAAGGCAATTATTGGAATAGAATATACCACTAGGCAAGGCTTTGACTCCTCGTATAGATTATGCCTTAATCCAACGAAACCGGTTGGACGACAGCGATCGATTATAAACGGCTTCGTAGTCACAATATCACAGATTAAGGAGGATAATAAATTGGCGCCCGGGTGGGGATCAGTCATGAATAACATTCTCAATAAAAACAACTAAACTTTTCTTCAATTCATGGAATCCATTCATCTAAAACGAACGATAAAAAAATCCACCTTTATTTATAACTTAGAATTTTTTAATTCGCACGATCCATAAAGGTGTCGTGCGAAAAAACCCATATTCGATAGAGCACCACCATTGGAATAGATACGTACAACATAACTCACCTATCTGGATCCTTCTTTGCAACTTTTGTCCTATCGCACCGAAACAATCTTTGCCGCATTCGATTGAATATCTTTTCGCACGCACATTTCGCAGCTCATTTGCATAAAGGTTACGCAAGAATGGATGGAATTGAAGCGTCGTCGTCGCAATCATCGATGCATCGTTTTAATATTCCAAAAAAAAAAATTGTGTGCGGCTCTTATGCAAATCATCTTGGGAACTAGGAAGTCGTTGTAATGGCATTGTTTGTCCTCAATTGTAAGGTGCAGCCTTTGCATTTTAAAGAGGGACTTTTGCACATTATTGTGAGCTTAGATGCATTATCTGACACTTTTGTTTTAAACGTGACTTTGTTGAAACTTTTTTAGTCGTGGGGTGAAATATTGTTTTTTTTTTTTTATTTTTCTAAGGACACTATCCTTGCCACCAATGGTAAGTTTGAGTAACTTTTAAAGTTTGGGTCAAACGTGTTACTATACACTTCAAATGCTGAGATAAAAATGTTTATGTATCAGTGTTTTGTACCTTCCTCGGCCAAAGTTTAAGGGTTAAGTGGCCTGGGGTTAAAAGCACGTTTTGTTTAGTGATGCTCGTTTAAAAAAGTGTATCCTTTGCACTCATGACAAGCACAGCATTTGTGGCTTTATTGTGGTGTCAGGGACTTTATGGAGGTTTCCTTTATTTTCTTTGGGATATTAAGGTCATCCGAGTTACGTGACTAGAAAAGTTTTAAACAAAGAAAAATCTTCTATCAATGCTGTTGACTTTGATGTCGAAATCATTTCATGACGATTTGGCTTCTAAGTCTTAAGAATCCGTTTGTTTTTTGTGTCAAAAAAAAACCACTTATATACTTTTCTTAACTAGGTTAGTAAGGCCGCATTGAAGGGAAAGCTAGTTCGTCGAAAGCCTATTGCCTGGGACAGGAAACTGAAGAGCACTTTCCATAGTCAATTATGACCTCGAAAAAGTTCGAACTAAACCACTGGGTTTAACTTTCGTGTTCTTAAAAAAAAAAAAAATTCATAAGAAGGCCCTTTACTATCTCTGGATTTAAGCAGAACTATTAGATACACTGTGGCTGCTCAGCAATCCCATTATAAAGTGATTAGTGCGTGAGAAAATCTTCAACGCATTGAGCCGAGAAAAAAACAAAATTAAAAAGTGAAAGGGACAATCTTACACTGCAAACTCACTGAAAAATTACCGAAACCTACGTGAATGTACATCTTACCACTTACTCAACACCGTCAATGGAAACATCTTCCCAGGCACCTGTCCTAAGTCGCGATCATAACTCAGACGAGGTCGCAGCAGCGGTACAAGCATCATCGTCTTTTCCTCAGTTCGTGTCAATTTGTCCTCTCATTTTTCATTTTCCACCTTAGAGATGATTAAGAAGCACCATACCACCAAAATGAATAAAGAGAGTCCTGCTGGGGTTATTATAATCATCCAACTTAAAAGTCTGATTCGAGAATTCACCAGAGAAAAAAACAGACGCATCTCTAGGCGGCCGTCTTCCAAACGCACTCTTGCAGGTCCAAGTCTTCAATTAAAAACACATTATAGCCAGCACCAGACTGCTTAAAGGTGGAACGCGTGTTGTTGAGGGGTTGGACATTATGTTATGTCATTGCTGGAAGGCGGAATGGATTTGTATCTCTTCCACACAAGAAAATGTTAAACAATTTGTTCGGATACCAATTGCAAGGGAGGAGACACACCAAATTTATACTGAGTTTGGTATGCCTGGCTAGGTATGTATGTATATGGCGCCTTCTCATGTTACAGGCGACTTCCGGTTAGCGTGGCGTTCTTCTAATTAAGAGATAACGAGGAGTTGGTACAATAACAAGGCCATTTCCTTATTTGAGGTAAGAGTAGGTAGATGTACCTACTTACGAACAACTTTATAATTACATGTACAACTTCATTATAACTGAGGCACATCCCTCAGTGATGAGGTTCGTAAGTGAGTTAGGGATACCAGATGAATGATATATGGGTAGGGTTTTGGTGTAAAGGTTGTTTACATCGTACATCCATGATGATTGTTTTCGGGTTCGAACTGACGAAAAGCTATAGCAACGTTAAGTGAACATGGTTACTTTTGTGGGGCTTAATTAAAACATCAATCTGTTTTGTGGATGTCATAGCAATGGAGATGTTTGTCAAATGGAATAAGGGAATTTTCAATGTATACGAATAAGCCCTGCCACATCTGAAGGGGGGCTTGTAAAATTGAATGCATTTGAAAAATTCATCACATATAATGGTATTGACATTTACAAATAAGACTGGTACAGGTTTTTTTTTCCGACTTTAGTATCAAAAAAAGAATTCAAATAAGGCGACGCGCACAAATGCGATTTCTTCAGTTAATTGGTACCCAAGTAGCAAATTAACTTTCGTAGATAAAGGTCAAAACAATCTATTTTATTGCTTCCATGAAAACTCAAAGAAATCTTATAGAAACCTATTTGGCGCACTTTAAGGAAGCTATTTGTTTTCTGTAAGACTTTTCTTCAGAAGCTCTATATAAGCAATAAGTTCGCAACTTAGTAAAGAGAACAATAACTTTCTACGAAAAACTTTTAGTGTCTATGAAAAATTGGTTACCTTTAATCTCTATAAGACCTTTTCTCACAAGCTTTATGAAAGAATGCAGAAATAGAAATAAGGCTCTCATCACAGAAACGATAAATTCTTTTAGATGTTACGTTTATGACCTACCTTAACGAAATTGAGAAAATTAAGTTAAAATATATCTGTGTAAATACAATTTTTTTATTTAAAATTTTTATCAAACGAGATTATGTTTTGTCTTTTTTTTTATTTTTTTCTAGAGTCTCTTTCATGGGCTTTCTGAAAAGAAAATGTATAATTATATTTTAATTGAAAAGTGAGAGTTTTACTTACTTGCTTCGGAATCGAACATGGGGCTCTCCACAGGACAGTCCGAAGTACATCCACCGGATTAATTTATATATAATAATTTCTCTTGTTAAACTCCTCTTTTACACGTGGAAACAAATTTTTTATTTTCCATTTAAATTCTTATCTCTGTTATAACGATTAACAAGTCCTATAGAGAATTTTGTTGATGACTTCGCATACTAAGTTTTAATAAGGGTTCGCCATCGTTTTTTTTTTTAACTAGTGCTTATTTCGTGAATAGTAATACTTAGCTCATGTCTGATTTAATAGATAATTAGTTTTATCCTTCCGCTGAACGAATATGGTTTTGTATAACGCTACGTGCCACACAGCCGAAGCTACATTCGATGTTTTGCGCCCTGTTTTTGAAGATCGCATTATCAGCCGCAGAGCTGATGTCGTTTGGCCACTTCGGAGCTGCGATTTGACACCGTTGGACTATTATTTGTGGGGTGCCGTAAAAGATAAGTGTTACGCCGATAAGCCAGAGATAATTGACGCTTTAAAGGACAATATTCGTGAAGCCATTGGTGAAATACAAAATTGGACCGATCGTGTAGGCTACTGCATGGCCAGCCGGGGCAGCCATTTGAATGAAATTATCTTCCATTATTAACCGGAAGGATTGTACTTTCAAATAAAAGAAAAAATTTGAGAAAATATTCAGTAGTTTTTTTTATAGCATTTTCAAAAAAAAAAAAAAGAAAAAAGTTATTTGGCGGACCCGTTAGAAGCTTTTATTTTTTAGACTTCAACTTATCTAATTAAGTCGGCCTTATTGAGGCCTTATTAAACAAAACAACCTTTTTCCTTCTAAAAACCTCGTGAAATTAGTTTCCAAAATGCTTTAAAGAAGATATTACCGAAAACTTAATAACAGTACTATAAAAGTTATAGCTTGACAAATTCGAAAAATTGAACCTCATACAAGTTAAATTTTGAGTTGGATACTGAATTCTCATGCAAACACCAGATGGAAGATCAGTAAGAGTAAAAATCCAACGATCCAATGCGCACTGGAAAAATCTTTGAATAAAATCTTGGACAAACCAACTTAAGAGGTTGGATCTTGCATCAAGTGTATCAAAAAAACCATGAAAAATTCGAAGACGACGAAAAACTATCTGAAGGATAGGCAAAACTGTGTGGTAATATTTTCATTAAATGTCTCGATATCATTTGTAATCAGTTACCCCACCAGTTTTTGAAAGTTTAAAATTGTGATGAAAGCTCTTCGAGTACTCCAGCACTCCAACCCAAAGAAATGACAAAAATTACTGAAGGATATAAATAAGTTAAATACATGAGTTACAAATTTCCTGAACAGTTGTTATCTCTCAATCATGTTTCAAAAAAAAAAAAAAAAAAAAATTGTAAACTTATTATTTATCAAAAATTCTGCTTTGAGTATTCCAAAAAGTTTGCCAAACTCTGATTATGTTTTTAAATTTTCGGTCAAATCGACTTAGACATCATTTTGATTCCATTTTCATTTATTTTCTGAGTAAGAGTTTAACATTGTACTTCAAGATAAATCTCATAAATAAGTGTAAAATTTCAATTACAATTGCAAATTGGTATTGGTATAAATTGTGGAAAGTTATGCATAATTTGCTATTAGAAATAACTTCTGGTACGTCATTAATGTTAACAGTAAACAAGATTGGTCTTAAAACGGATCCTTGAGGATCCTTTATTCGTTAAGAGCCCGACCCATAGAATCCGTCCGTCCGTTGGGTTGTAATTTTCAACTGAGCACTTTATTAAACACACACATTCTTATGAGGGGCGTCCCATAAGCATCGCATGCGATAAACGCAACGCACAAAATAGACGAACTTTTAACTCTTTCACTCCGGCAATCCTTTTGAGAGAACCACTTACATTCTGAGCATTATATTTGACATTAAAAAAACGATTTCAGTATTCTATGTGATATTCTACAAAAACATCCTTTTAATTTTTAAAAAAAGTACTATTTGTAAATAAAACAAGGTTCTTTTTGAGGGTAAATAATTGATATATAAATCGAGCTAAATGTTCAAAGAAATGAAATATATGAATATTAAACAACTTTTTTCGAATTAACACTGAATTAAATTTTGTTGGAGGTGTACAATTTTGAAATTAATTTTTTTTTCTCAAGAAAAATCCCTTCCATCTAAGCACTAAGGGTTGATATGTGTATTTGAAAGAACGTATTCATTGGGACACCCCAATACGGCAACAGTAAAATGCTCAGACAACGGAACGCACAACCGGACGCAACGGATTCTATGGGCCGGGCCCTTTATTCTGATTTAAATGTCTACAGTTAGCAAACGGTTTCTTAAAGAGTTTAACATTAGTTCAAGAGCAGAATGTGAGTATTGACATTTGATTTTGAGTTTGTAGTAGAATCAATTGATCAGTATTATCAAAAGCTTTGGAAAAGTCAATCATCACCATAATACTGATTTCATCACGGTGTGTTCCTGCCCTTTTCCCCTTAACACTGATTGCCATTTAAAAATGTATAATGCCTATCAACGTCTTTTTGAATCTACTGGTCTAATTTATTTTCAAAAACTTCTGCCCGAAAGAAGAACCAAAGAAAGTCTAAGTTCCGATGAACTGGATGGTTTTGATTTTTTGAAGAGAAATTACTTTGACATTCTTCCATTTTTCAGGAAATTGGCGACTGTTAATACAGTAGTTAAAAATAAAAATATGACACGAAAAAGAACCGAAAAAGAATTAGCTTTACAAAATTCGGTGATATTTGATTGAGTTCAGTCACATTAGATTTTTAAGAATGAATTGCTAAACCAACATCAAAACCATTAACACACCTGAATTCAAAAGAGTTAATCGAGTTAGCTTCATTAAAATCGAACCATACTGCATTTGATGACTTTGGTACAAGAACCGAACCCATAAAAGGAGGACTAAATGAGCATTTAGGCCTTTCATTTTCAATAACATCAACATTTGTTTGCTTAGGATTTTTGGATTCAGCTTTGGATCAAGGCTTTTCATGGAAAAGGAACGTTTAACCCTACGAATCAAAGTGGTAGCTCCATTTCTAGCAAAAATAAATTGACGTGGGTTATATTCGGGAGCGGGTCGAAATTCTGGCTTCAAAATACTGTTTTTTAAAATTCTTCAAAAAAAGTGGGTCCGGAAATTCGTCCGTCTGTCTGTCTGTCTGTCCGTATCGATATCTACAGCCTAAACGGTTGGGCCGATTTGATTCAAACTTGGTATATAGTATTTTTAGAGTGCTCTACCCGACAGTTTTTGGAATTGGCATTCTAGATCCAAAACTAACGGTAATTGCCATATAACTTTTATAAATGAAAAACTTATTTTTTCTCGAAAACGGCTCCTACGATTTTGATAAAACTTTCAGCATGATGTTTTCTATGCAAAATCTATGTTTTAGATTAAATGGATTTTTCAGAAAAAGTTTTATAACGGTACCTCCCATATGACCGGTTTTTTAAAATCAGACTTTCTCATTAACTAAATGACGGATTTTGATGAAATTTTCAAAATATGTAGTGTTTTATGATTTTAATAATATTGCTTATTAAAATTTTCAAAAACATTTTTTTTAATTTTTAATAATTTAAAAAAAAAATATTTTGTTTTTTGAATATTTTGAAAACGGATCTATAGATTTTTTTTTTAAACTTTTCTCCTAGTATAAAATATATATTTCTTAAAATTGACATATTTAAAAAAAAAATTAAAATATGTTTTCAAAAAGTTTTTCAAAAAAATTTTTTTTTTTTTTTTTTTTAAACTGGTCGAACGATTTTGAAATGAAAAATTCATAAAATAGAAAACAGCAAAAGAAATAAGATGGCTACAACATTTTTTCCAAAAAACGTTATGAATAGTGTTTTTTTGATTTCATAAATTTTTTTCCCCAAAATTTTATTTCATATTGCTCGGCTAAGCCCTAACCATTAGTCAAATAAAAGAATGTGACAACCTATATACAACGATTCTAAAGAAGTTGCACGTCAAAAAAACATTAAAATTAAATCTTTGTCAAAAAGACGCCTGTACCTAAAAATGATTAGCACACGGGAGCAAGTACGTGCGACCCATTCGTGCCTTTTATTTCATTTGTGTCTGCTTTTCAAAATTTTGTTTCTCAAAATTAACGCTGTACTTCTGCTTTGGCAGTGATGAGCTCTTTTCTTAGGTCATTTATTAATTCATAGAGATCTGCGTGAATACGGCCAACTAAAACTTTAAGCCGACGATGATGCCAAGCTCTACACTATTTTGCGTTCTTGGAAAAGCATCTCTGATTGTATAATAAACCACCCAAAACTCTGATGGATACTTGCAGTTATCTCTTAGGTAGTTGTTTTCAAACCACTCTGCTATAGCTTAAATAATGCTACGTAAGCTTTCGTATTGTTTTGAGACTTCATAGCTTTGTGCCTGCCAAGCTTTTGAGCATCCTCACAAGTGTGGTAAACTGTTCAGAGTTGCCATATTTGCTCACTAAACTAAAATAGAAATTTTAATAAAATTGAATAAATGTTTGAATGTAAGTTTTGAATCTTACTGTTCTTTTTGAACTCTTCTCCAAATTATTTGGCCGAAGTGAAAAAGACATTCCTTAAGCTCAGCTGAGGGGAAGTATGTTTTTGCTGCAGAAGAAATCGCACCTTTTCAAAATCACATATGATTCGCTTGGGTGCCAGCCGAATGCTATATTCTTTTGAATATTGCTTTTTCTTTGTCTTTTAATTTTCATGTTTTGTGCATTTTTGGATGGAAGAGCAAACCGACAGTGATAAGGTGTTCCGCCAATATTGTTATAATTGTTGTTGGCTTTTTTTATCATACATTTCAACATTTTGTTTGCCTCACACGCGTACAACTATATTCATGCTCTATCCGCGCTTTTTAACATTTTCCAAAGCTTTGTTTTCTTTATTATTTGCAGAATTTTGATGGGAATTTTGAAAGCAGAATTTTGTTAAAAGAATTTTGACCCCAACCCTTATATATTCTGATGGATTTCTTTTGTTATTTATGGAAAAATGTTCTCTTTCCCGAGTCATCATTTTAATTTGCTGGATATCGGTGGGATTTCACTAATTTTGTTACCACTGTAACATTTATCTATACACATAAATGAAAATCAAGTGTCTGTTTTTAATATCAAAATAACAGTTTTTTCCAAGATACATATGAAAGTATACATTGTACTCATAACAAAACCTCTTTTTTCAGATTTTTGTCTGTCTGTCTGTCTTTTTATCTGTTTTTTCCGCCTAATCTGGGGATGTTGTAGGTGTAACTAGGGCTACTTTATTTACGCGTTGGTCCCGCTGAGGTCGTTTCACAAGCATATAGCTTATTTTGTAAGAAGTAACTAAGGTTATTTCAAGGGTTGGTGATAATTTCCCCTAAGATGTAATCCCCAAAGGAAAATCCCCAAATCCATAATCCCCAAAGTGAAATCCCCAGCAGCGAAATCCCCAAAGAGAGAATACCCAGGGCGAAAATCTCCAAGTGAATATCCCCAAAACATAATTGTTTTGGATATATTAGATTTCATTTATATTGCATGAAATGCAATCCAAAGATTTAAAATACCAATGCTTATGATGTTTGTAGTTTATTGAAATAATTTTTTTTTTCAAAATTGGAAATGAAACAAATAGTCATAATTCATAATAAACGTAGATACTATGTTACAATACTATGATACTCTATGAATACTAAAGTCAGACTGAAAAGTGCATGCCTTCATAGTGATGTTTTGTTTAGAAACTGTAAATCATTATCATTTATTTATATCACAATAAGAGAATTTCATGAGAGTTTTTCTTAAAACTACATGCATAAATGAAGATGTGCACGGATACTGGGGATTTGGAGATTTCGTGGGGATTTTGGCAAAATAAATTATTTAGTTGGGGATTTTGTCCATTTGTCTTCAGGGATGCTACTTTACTGCAATTGCAGTAGATCTACTGCAATTTTTCCTCAAAATAAATCAACTGCCTTCATATAAAATCTACTGCACTTTATTTACGAAAAAAAATTCTATTCACGCCTTCACAAATAAATAAATAACTCAATTTCCAATCGGGTGTTAAATGCAGCCATTCTCAATTTCTAAACATACCCTTAATTCAAATATTGTTTTAATTTCGTGATATTTCTTTTTATTTTTATTTATTTTGTTCAAAAAAATCTACTGCGAAAATATTCCATTTACTGCATTTTTTTTGTAAATCTGCGGCGAAAATTATTCGGAGAAGTGGCAACGCTGTTTGTCTTACGTCTCTGGGGATATTATCAATTTGGATTAAATTTTCTTGGGGATATTATCCCGTGGGGTTTTGTTTTTGGGGGATTCTATACGACACCCTTATTTTAATTACTAGGGTACGCCAAGCCAGGTTCATTTCTTCGAAAATGCATAGTATACCCGAGCAACGCCGGATGGGTAAGCTAGTATTTCATAAAATTCGTAACATTTGTACGATAGACACTTCTGTGTCAATTTCTGCAATAATGTAGATGTTCTATATTAAAAATCATCAAAACTTATCTGCGAGGTACCATTAGCCATGATCGTTGTACTTGAGTATTTTGTCCATTATGTAGAATAGCAATGGTTCAAAAATTTATATAGATAAAGTTATTCCCAAGTTTGCTGATGCAAAATCATTACTACGAAAACTCAAACATTTTTCATTTTTTTTCAATTTTTTTGATTTTAGTATTGTACAGTAAGAATACAAATTTTGCATCAAACGGATTGATGGGTTAAGACAGTTTAAAAAATTGCCTGGTATGGTAGCCCCCAAATTTTATTTGTTACGCTACTGATTAAAAGCGTGGTCGTGAAATAATCAGAATTAAATAAGAGTCACTCTTCCGTCCTGTTTAAGAGCTTTGTTGCACGATAAATCAAATTTACCCCCACTAAATGCGAATCACTGTAATTTATGGAGTTTTTAACACCCTTAGCAACTTTTCTGCTCGCATAAATATCTAAAGTTAAATAAACAACCAAAAAAATTGTACAGATTGTAAAATAAATTGGAATGACATGTCACATTAGAATCTCTTGTTGCATCAATATCCCCATCGCACAACAAGATGATTTCCATAACAAAGGCGCGGGAAAACTTTCATTGACGATTTTCTTTATTTTATTATTCACTTGATTCACTTAAGTCGTGAGCAACCTTGCCAAACACTCTGACTGCCTCCGTCAATGATCCAACAGAAAATTGATCACGATTGTCAATTATTTAGGCACCATAACCTCAACTATCTTTCACCATGACTATAACAAATACACACTGTCATGGCATTTCACTGCGCTTGTGCTGCGCGTGGAAAAACAATTTGCTCTTTACCAATCTGCGCTGTTCCATTATGTCTGTCCAAACTCCAAAAAAAAAAAAAAAAAAAAAACTGTCGCTGATGGAAAAATTCTCCCACAGCCCAGGGAACCATCACGAAGCACTTCAGCCGAACGATCAAATGAAAGTCATCTTCATAAATATTGGTGTTGGCCCGAACATAACATAGCCTAGCAGCGCAGTCGGCGGCGGCGGGGCAGTATTGATACACTGATCCCGCACTAAGGATCCTGACCTAGTGCGCCAGCCAATCTATTCTGATGATGTTAATGTTGGTTCAGTAGGTGAAGTTAGATGCTGCTGCTGCTGCTCAGTGAAACTGTTTCGTGGATAATAAATTGTCCGTTTTTTTCGTTTGAGTGGGGGGGTTGGGAGGGGGGGTTTGGGACGAGAACTTTCGTTTTTTGAATGTTTGGGGTTTCTATTGTAGATGTTTCCTGAACAAAACGTTGGTAAGATGTAAGCCAAGTATTGGAATTTGATATCGGTTTTTACGTAACAAATACAATAAAGATGAACCAAGTAGCAAATGGTATGCAACATTTTTTATATTATGTTGGTTTGAGGTAATTAAGCTAAAAATATGGAAGGATATTTGATGGAGGTTAGAATATGCTTCACGAAAGCCCAAATTTCGAAGCCTTAAATCTAATATTGAAATTTAATTTTACCCTCTTCTGGGTCACTATCAAGAAGAAAGATTGCTTATTTATTCCTGGAGGAACACTCACAAGATGCTAAACTTCTTATTCTTTGAGTGAATGTTTTTTTTTTGTGTCGAATTCCACAAAAAAATTGTCAAAATGAATTGCTTTTATCTAAAGGTTGCCCCGATGCCCTTTAATTGGATAATGCGTCTGAAAGAGGTTCGCATGCGTGTCACCATGGATAGATAAAATCTTGAGACTGATTTGGTTCGAATGCTTTTGCTCCATCTACACAGTCCCCCCCCCCCCCTAGCTTAATATAAACGATCACCCAGACCTACATTAACATTGCTGATGCAGCTGCATCTGTTGCCCGCGTCGCTGCTGTTTTGTATATATAGAGGAGCAGCAGTCAAAACCCTTTATCTTCGATTCACTTCCCATCGAACCCGTTGTTGACCTTCATTGCATGCCACTCTCAGTTGGCCGGCTTCTTTAAAGGCTCACGCAAAGCTTAACAAACATCCTTTTGACAAAGCTGGTTGTACTGGTACTGGTTCGGTGAAACGGTTTTTTTTATTTTCAATATTGTTTTTTTTTTTTTGGTTGCTGTTTGTACCATTAATGTCTCCACGATCAATATATACTTGTAAGCCCTCCCTCTCCGATGTCACCGGCCGACATACAGGTAGACAGACAGACAGACACATCTCAAGTCTTATCAGACTCGACTTATATTTAAGCGAAACGTCACGCTGCTGCTCGCAATATCAAGATCACGAGGACTAAATGTGAAGTGAGTTTAATTGAAGAGCGGATGCGTTTTATGTCGTCGATGCAGCATCGTTGTGGCAAAGAAAATTCACTTTGACTTTTATTAAAATGTCGACAGATGTGTGTGTGGAAGATGGTGGATTGAGGAATCACAGCGGGCTGTCTCTGTCTTTGATGGTAACTTACCATCATCGCATCGCGCAATCGATAGAGGAGCAGCAATTACTTTCGGCTTGGCTTTGGTTTGGAGCGGAATGATCAGTGATCACCAGATGGCGGTGTATCTATGGCCTTTTAATTGCGCATTTAATGATGAAGTTGTTGCATTCTGTTGGTTAGTTTGGTCTGACATAGCTGCCACTCACTCCTCGGAGTTGGGTGCTTTGCAGTTCGGTGCAACCGAAATGGTCCAGCTCGAGTTCGGAAAACCATAAATCACCGGAGTAAAAGAAGTGAGTGGGAAAACAGAATACATATATATAGATTGGTATATTTGTCCGTATGTGGCATTTAGATTGTGCACTTAGCGTGGTCGTTGGTGATGGTCATTGAAATATGATACAAATTCCGACAATAGTCTGAGTTTGACATTTGACTTGCTTAAGTGATGTCCAACGTTGTTTTAAACAACCTCAGAAGATTTCGTATCTAAGTATTTAATAAAATAAAATAAATAAATTTACGGCTGTCGATGTCACCTTCGCTTCCGAAGACTTAGCACTATTTCTTCATTGGGAAATAGTAGACTCACATGTAAAGATCATATGCCTATACTAACGGGTGATTTTTTTGAGGTTAGAACTTTTTAAAAAAAAAAAACGCATAAAATTTGCAAAATCTCATCGGTTCTTTATTTGAAACGTTAGATTGGTCCATGACATTTACTTTTTGAAGATAATTTCATTTAAATGTTGACCGCGGCTGCGTCTTAGGTGGTCCATTCGGAAAGTCCAATTTTGGGCAACTTTTTCGAGCATTTCGGCCGGAATAGCCCGAATTTCTTCGGAAATGTTGTCTTCCAAAGCTGGAATAGTTGCTGGCTTATTTCTGTAGACTTTAGCCTTGACGTAGCCCCACAATAAATAGTCTAAAGGCGTCAAATCGCATGATCTTGGTGGCCAACTTACCGGTCCATTTCTTGAGATGAATTGTTCTCCGAAGTTTTCCCTCAAAATGGCCATAGAATCGCGAGCTGTGTGGCATGTAGCGCCATCTTGTTGAAACCACATGTCAACCAAGTTCAGTTCTTCCATTTTTGGCAACAAAAAGTTTGTTAGCATCGAACGATAGCGATCGCCATTCACCGTAACGTTGCGTCCAACAGCATCTTTGAAAAAATACGGTCCAATGATTCCACCAGCGTACAAACCACACCAAACAGTGCATTTTTCGGGATGCATGGGCAGTTCTTGAACGGCTTCTGGTTGCTCTTCACTCTAAATGCGGCAATTTTGCTTATTTACGTAGCCATTCAACCAGAAATGAGCCTCATCGCTGAACAAAATTTGTCGATAAAAAAGATAAAAAAGATAAAAAAGATTTTGGTAATAAAATTCAATGATTTGCAAGCGTTGCTCCTTAGTAAGTCTATTCATGATGAAATGTCAAAGCATACTGAGCATCTTTCTCTTTGACACCATGTCTGAAATTCCGCGTGATCTGTCAAATACTAACGCATGAAAATCCTAACCTCAAAAAAATCACCCGTTAGTTTGAACACCACAAAACAATAATAAAAGAAAAATACGATCTAGATTTAGAGAAGAAAGAGCAAACTGGGAGCTGTTTAAATCAACATCATTGAGTCTAACATCATATACAACTGTTTCTTTGAATATAAACCAGGAAGCTGCCAAGATCAAAAAAATTATCAGAACTACTGCAGCAAAATCCATTCCAACTACTAAGCCCCCGAAATCCAACAAAAAGAACCCAATATGGTTTACACCAGAAATTGCTTGGATAACACTTCGCAGGCACCACATTACACCAAATTGTATTGCATATAGACAGTGCTTTGCAAAATTTCGAAGAGAAACAATACAATCAAAAAGAGCATCCTGGGAAAATTTTGTGAATACAATGGATCCGTCCTTAGATGTTACAGCATTGTGGAACAGAATAAAATCAATTCGATCTTCAAAATCACCACAAAACTTTCCTTATATGCTACACAATAACCAAGATCTCATCTATGACCCAGAGAAAATAGCCAACACCTTTGGAAAAATATGGAAATCTTACAGCTCTAATACCAACTACCCAGATTCCTTAGTTGCATCTAAACAACATTTCTCAATTGACGATCACGGAATTCTCACGGAACCAATAACTCAGATTGAGCTTCATATGACACTCAATACTGCGAAAGGAACCACATCCGGAAACGATAAAATAACTTATAAAATGCTTAAAAATTGCCATAAAATTCTACAAAATAGAATATGTGTATTGTATAACAACATCTTAAGCACTGGATACATACCCCATGATTGGAAAAGAGCCCAACTTAAGCCTATCCCTAAAAAACCCAGGACATGTCACTCTTTCAATGAATATCGACCTATATCCCTACTTCCAGTTGTCGCCAAAACATTTGAGAAAATCATTGCGAGAAGAATCAGTTAGAAAGTGGATAATAAAATTCATCCTGCACAACATGCCTTTCGTTCTTATAGAGCTGTTCAAAGCCTGGTAAATCTCCTAGAGGAAAAACCAGCTGAAAACCTAACTATGCGAAAGCATAGTATTGTTATGTCAGCCGACCTTGAAAGAGCCTTCGACAGAGTAATATTTATCCCAGCAATCAAACAACTCCATTCATGGGGAGTTCCCAATAGCTTTCTAAAGATTATTTTATCATTTATGACAGGAAGGACATTCCAAGTCAATGTTGATGGTTTTTTGTCTAGTATCAGTCACCTGGAAAATGGTGTTCCCCAAGGGTCACCATTATCAGTAATTATCTATAATGCTTACTTCGACTCACTACTATGTCAGCTTTCAAATCCTACATCATATCAGAGAACATGATATGGCATACAGACGATGGAGAAGATTTAAGCTTGATGCATTGCATAGTAGTTATAAAAGGTTAAGAAATAGAGTAGTTTGTGCTATAAGAGAATCTAAAAAGCTTTTTTACGCTCTTAAAATTGATCCTAGTCTAGCAAAAGGTAAACTTTGGAAAAACCTCAGATATTGGAGTAGGTATTAAGAACAACAATAACTTATCTAACGTTGACGGCGAAGTTCTGAACAAAAATTTCACTGAACTTAATAGTTTAGGTCGCAGTTATATAGTTGATGAGAGCGAAATGAATTTTGTTTCCATTGACAATCAAACGTCGAAGTTTAATTTCTCGGTTGTCGAGGAAACTGATGTACTCGAAAGTTTGTTAGCAATAAAATCCAACTCTAAGGGGATTGATGGCATGAATCCAGTTTTTCTCAAAGCAATTCTACCTTATGTACTTAAATATATTACTCATTTGTTTAATAGTATTTTCATGACAGGCACGTTTCCATCAGCCTGGAAACAAGCTAAGGTCATTCCTATACCGAAAAATCGGAATTGTGATGAATTTCGACCAATTGCAATCTTACCTTTTCTCTCGAAAGTCTTGGAAAAAATTATGAACAAACAAATACGCTATTTTTTATCCGAGCAAAAACTGA
The DNA here is from genome assembly GCA_963971375.1 of Platycheirus rosarum. Taxonomy (NCBI): domain Eukaryota; kingdom Metazoa; phylum Arthropoda; class Insecta; order Diptera; family Syrphidae; genus Platycheirus; species Platycheirus rosarum. Next base: position 299,843,701 of record OZ020507.1, on the reverse strand, counting down.
TTTGCTCTTATCAGTCTGGCTTTAGAGCTAAGCATAGCTGTACAACAGCTCTAATTGACGTTACTGAAGGAATAAGAAGCGCAGTTGATAATGATAAAGTAACCATACTTTCTCTTTTAGATTTCTCAAAAGCTTTTGATACGGTAAATAAAAATATACTATGCATAAAGCTCTTAAACTAATTTAATTTTTCATCGTCCTCTGCTAAATTAATTTATTCACACCTATCTTAAAGATCGCAATCTGTTTTTGCGAACAATATATTGTCTTCACCTCTTCCATTGCATAGAGGTGTTCCCCAGGGTTCCATATTGGGTCCCCTGCTCTTCTTAATGTACATTAATGATCTTTCTACCTATTCCCTAAAGTCCTCTTTGCACATGTACGCAGACGATGTACAATTATACAACAGCTTTCCTATTGGAATGCTTGAGAATGGTATTTATGAAATAAATAATGATCTGCAGAAAATTGCAATATGGTCTCAGCAAAATAATCTTTGTCTGAATGCCAAAAAGTCAAAGTGCATTGTTATAGCAAGAACCCTTATAGATACATCTTATTTCCCTGCGGTTTACATGAGCAACACCCCGATTGAGTTTGTCGACTCTGCATAAAACCTAGGACTTACATTTAATCGTACTCTGACCTGGAATAATCATATAAGACTCACCTTAGGAAAGGTATATGGAGGTCTACGATTACTCTGGGCTTCCCACCATATAACTCCGCTCAGAACGCGAATGATATTGGCGAAGACGTTGTTAGTTCCAATTCTACTTTTTTGTTGCGAAATCTATTGCAATTGTGACTATGCACATAAGAATAAACTTAATGTAGCTTTCAATAGTATAGCACGGTATGTCTTCGGAATAAGAAGGAGTGAGCACATATCTAGTTATTCGAAGTCAATGTATGATATGACGCTCGATAATTTCTTCAAATGCAAAACTTTAACCTTGCTGCATAATATCATACAATTTTCGTACAGCAACAGGTGCCTTAAAAACAACACCCATTATAGCACTAAGAAGAGAAATAGGTTACTTATCTTTCGAACACCTAGGAAAGAAAAGATCTATAACACTTGCAATTAAGTCTTTGGAAAACCCTCTGCATCCACTCCACAACGAAATAAAAAAAGCACTTTCCATAAAACAACCCCCTAAGGGTACAATTTCGGCAATAAAGAATATGATAACCTTTCTTACTGTCCCAGGCGTATGCCTCCCAAATACTCCAATAATGAATAACCAGCTAACATATATTCTTCCACCACCTTGGAAAAGGGACACTCTGTCAATCAACACATCGTTAGCAAATTATAAAAAAAAAAAGATACTCCAGACCAACAATTCAAAACACTTCATTATAAGATGATCGCCAATACAAAAGCAGACCAAATCTTCTATACTGACGGATCCTTCAAAGACGATGTATCTTCTTACGCAGTAGTGGAGCTACTTGCATCCAATGGAGTTACAAAAGTCATCCACCAAGGACTTCTTCCTGAAAATACTGGAAGTTATTTGTCGGAGCTAGCGGCTATTCAAAAATGTCTGTCTCTAACAAAAGATTTGCCTGGGAAGAAACTTATTTTCACTGACAATCTCAGCATATTAAATGGTCTAAAAAGTGAGTATAATAAACGTCAGTCGTTAGAAAACATTCTCCAGCCGACATTATTACACTAAAGAAGCTCCAGAGAAATGTTCCTACTGTAATGAAGAGTTGACAGTTTGGCACATCCTAATATCCTGTCCGGTCTCAAAAAGCTTTACAGATGACAACGGAACTACAAGCCCTGGGAGATATCTTGAGGAAATACTCAATCCTGGTGACCCTAAGTCTATTCAACACATTAAACAAGCTACTACATATCATAAGAAATTTAACGACATATAAATTCAATTTTTTTCAATGTACATTTACAGTTTATTTGAATCTATGTATTTAAAACATTTAAACTTTTTGTAAATATTTAAATTTTCCTTAAAAAAAAAAAAAAAAAAAAAACCATTCCTAATGGTCAGCTACCCTGGAGTCTTCAAATTTAAAAAAATAGTTTATAAATTAAGTTTGAAATTATTTCTGTAAATAAATAATAAATAAATAAATAAATTAAAAATGAAAATAAAACAATTTTTTTAATAAATCAACGTTCTCCTTAAAGAACAAAGTAAACCATCCTTCAGTTATAAATATTTTTTTTACAAACATATCTAACCCATACCTGTATTCCTTTTAGGTTTTTAACGACCACCTGTCCAATTTGTTACTTTTTTCTATAAACCGGAAATTGCTATATTACATAAGCCCTGCATGTCAATAAATCGTCTTTCCTCTTGTTTTGATTCAAAAATTATTCGCAATCCCTCTTTGAGAACACAAGAACATCAGAATTGTAAAAACTTTGTCCAAATAGCAAAATCCTTTGAAATAAACGTGTCCCAATCAGTTGTCAACATCCATATGGCCAGAACATACTGGCATCTCTCTATTTGCACCCAATTCATTCCCATTGAAAAAGTCTCCAAACACCAATTCCAAAAGTAGGTCACCATAGCCCTAGCCTAGACAATCGCAAACACAGTAACTTCAATTCCTCCACCACATCATCACCACACCAGCAGCCTTACTTCAAATCGAAGGTCGAATTCGTTCACATGGCACCAGCACCAGCGCCAGCACCGCACATATTCCCATTTTCTCAAATGTCAATTCAATGCTTCCATTCTAATATTCCATCCATAGAGTTCCACAAAGCTCTCTGGCACTCAAATCACAAACAAAGAATATAGTTTAACTAGGTCAGACTCAGAACTCACTAAACAGTGTGAATATGATTCCGAAGCCCAAGTAGGCGGGTTGGGCCGTCAAACTCCGGCTCCGATAGCATCTCTATATTCCTCTAACGATATCGAGAGTCCCATAAATTTTTATCTACCAAACGGGTGCTTGATTTTTCAGATACGATTAAGGTTCTAGCTTTGGACATTGGCATGGTTTATCCTTCTCTTTATCTCGTTTTTGATTATGACGGGAGCGAAGCCAAAAGTGACATACAAAACGTGATTTAACAATCCAGAAATATGTGACCTTTGGTTCAAAGCATCTATAGCGCTTGGTGGAAACGGACAAAAATGTTGTTTCATCTTAAAAAGTCTCTCTGAAGAACAGTGGAACACCCCCATTTGATGAGGGGATATCAGTAATAATACGGCTTTCAATAGGGATTTAGATATGTCAGGAGCGGATTTGTTAAAATGTTCGAAAAAGGTAGCGGCGTTTATTTTAAATCAGAAAAAGTAACTGTAACGAGAAGTTCTTTATTTTCAATATTATCTAAGAAAGAGAAGAAAAAATACGAGAATTTTGCGTGAATTTTTTTAATTATTTTCATTATTTTTTCTAATAAATTTTTTTTCTGAGAAATCGTGTTCATGTTTCTAAGAAAACGGGGATCTCGGAGGGATCTGAAACTTGAAGTGCCTGAACAATTTTGATTTTACAAAGCTTAAAGAATAAAAATATGGTCATTTGGCGCAGAGTTTTTTTTCAAACTTTTATTTCGCAATTCGATCTTTTTGTGGCAATACAAATACATCCACTGGTGATCTGATAGCTTCTATTACCGAGTATCGAAGTGGAGACCGAACTTTGCTATAATCTATGTAAACATATGAAGACGAGCTCATCAAAGTTGAGTGGCGGTGGCATGAGAATTGGCAAGTGGTGTGGTGCCTGCCTTGTGGCACTTATCTGGAATAAGTTTAATTTTCAAGTGGCAAGCGAGTAGTGACGGATGTGGATTTTTGGCGTAAGATGCGTATTTTTAAAACAAAAAACTTGCGAGTTGATCAAGATTTCAGGATTCAATCTTATTTTTTTTTTTTTTGTGAAAATATTCAAAAAAGTTAGAGAGTTGCTCTAAAAATACCGTTTCCCCGCCATTACATTGCCACTCTATTTGTAGACCACTCCACTGCCCCTCGCCATTGCAATACCACTCCATTTCGTCACCATTTCAGTGCGCGCCCTGCTTTACATTACTGTTTTGGAGAAAGTAATATTGTTGCACTCGATATTTCAAAAACATTTGATAAAGTTAGGCATCGCTTATCGAAAATCCGTGAATTACTTATCGACGTTCTTCCTTCGATTAGAAACTTTCTTTCAATAAATTGTTTAACTGATGACTTTACTCTTATCTCTGGGTAAAGCGTGAAATAGCTTGCAGTTCTGGGAATGCGCCCCACAAACCATCTCTAATGGAACGATCTGGATGCTGGACGTATCTATAGCAAAAGTAATCGCAAGATATTAAGGCTTCCTCCAGAAATGTAAGAAATGTTTGAAAATTATTTCTTTTATCATAGAACTCGAGAAGACTGTGAACTTGACATATGTCATTTTTGGGGTAATTTTGAACATGTCTACGTAAATTTAAGCCGCCCTTGCACATCCTTCAAATACTTTGGACGTACAAAGATTGATATAACTCCCATTCCCATCTGTCATCTATGGGCTGGTGCTCCAGTCACTAATATAAGTCTGTCTGTCTGTCCGTCTGTATGTTTAACGAGCTGCATATGATTATTTTGGCATTCTCCAGAGGGGAAATTGAAATTTTATTTTTAGCCCTAAAAATAACGGTACCTGCCATATGACCGTTTACGAAAATCTTATTTTTTTCGAAAACGGCTCCAACGATTTTAATGAATTTTTTTAAGAATTTTTTTGTTGGTATTGGCTATCATTGGATTAGAACCACATATATGGGAAAAGTCTATTAACGGCACCTTTCATATAACGGTTTTTTCAATTTTATGGCTTTCTCGGTTACGGCTCTTTGGATTTCTGTCAAATTTTATATTTAAGAAGATCTAGGTAGCCGAATTAATGCTGCATATCAAAATTTTGAGTAACTTTTTTTTCTAATTAAAATAAATTTTTAATTTTTTTTTTTTGAAAAATCAATATTTTAAAAACTTATCAAAAAAAATTATTTTAAATTTTATAATCACATGAATTTTAATAAATTCTAAAAAACTGCATACCAAAATTTAAAAAATAGTTTTTTTTTTCAAAAAACTAAAAATAAAAAACAGGATTTTATTAAAACCATTTTCGAGATACATTTTTCATAAATTCTTTGTTATTTAAGACGTGTGATGGCGTACTTCATTTATACTAAAAACCGTTAAGTATTGTGGTTTTAATACCTTTTATAAGTTCAAACTGTGATATTTTCAACGTAAATGTTACTTGTTTCTGTTAAAGATCTTGGTTTTCAATGTAATTAGGCACATAAGAGCAAGTACATGCGACCCAGTCGTGCCCATTTTTTACCTTTACTTCTACGGTCAGTGCTTACCCGTTATATTCGCTGATCAGTTTTACATTGAGCCCAATTTGGGTAGTATTGTCAAGAACAGGGACTTGTTGTTTAGCCGTACTACACGAATGTGAAATGCTCTACCCACCTCTGTCAGTCCTTCTGTTTGTGATATTACAAAATTCAAGACCAACGACTTTTCCACTTAAATCCCCTCAGCCTTTCCTAATTTTTAGAATTTCAAAATGTCTTGACTGGGGGCTTATTATAGAAATAGCTGACCCACCAGGAATTGCTCGAGTAAACCAAAAATTTCTGGCTCCCGATAACAGCGCCACATATCGGATCCAAAAGTAACCAAATAGGAACAACGAAATCGTGCTTATTCTAATTATAAATGTTATTGTTTTTTATGTTTGGATGGTTGTTCCCCAAACACACCTCAACGTATTAACATATATTTGGAAGAAATTTGGTAGGTATTTCTTGTCCAGGAAAATTTCACGGTTTCTGGCGCCAAAATTTGAAAACGGTTTTTTTTTTGTAGAGGGGTTAACAAACAAGCATTTTTTACTTTAGGAGGGGGCCCCGTTTAGGAGGTAGGGGTGATTTTCGGAAAAAATATTTAAATGGAAAAACAAATATTAAAAAAAACGGCAACAAATAACAGAAATCTGTTATTTAATACTACATTTAAATTAAATTATTTGTGTCAATAGTTTTGAAAATATTCGCATTCAAACTCAAAATCTTGATAAAAAAAAACTTTAAAAAAATATTTTAACCAATTTTGTTCAATATTGTGAAATGGAAAATAATATCTTCTTTCTGTGATCAATGCTCATATTAATTCTGAATGAAACGTAAAAACCGAAAGCTCCAGAACTAGAAGGCATATCTGGAGAAAATTGAAAATAACTGAAAGTACTTTTTTGAGATATTTTTAATTTGCTTGCATTGCCAGCATTACGGCAGCGATTTAAAAGTGAGATATATAAGGGGGGCATAGTATTAATATTTATTTTATATTCAAACATTTTTTTTTTTTGGAAAATCGCACCTACCTCCTAAACGGGACGATATAGACCCCCTCCCATAGTAAAAAAAATATTTATTTTTTTATTTAACCCTTCTACAAAAACCGTTTTTAATTCTAGGCGCCGGAGTTATCGTACTCTCCCCTATGAATATTTGATGGTGTGATTTTGAGACAAATCGATCCATTAATAAGAATTAAAAAAAAGACCTTTCAAAATAAGTCCAGCCGTTTCCGAGATTAACTAGAAAAAACAGAAATACAGACAAACAGAGAGTCAGACAAAAAATTTAATTGTTTTTTTGTCGGTAGGTACCGTATATAATTTCTTGTTATTTGTAAATTACAAACAGACACTTAAATTTTATTTATTTATAAAAAAAAATTGTTGAATTTTTTTCGCAACCTTTTGATTTGTTTTGCCATCCAACAATCATTTCGCAAAGACGTCTTATTAATACTAATATTTCTTACAGTCTAAAGGTGTGTCCACACCAAAGAAACATTTTTAAAAAAACATTTCCGAAATGTTTCTTTGTATCTGAAATGTTTTTTAAATGTTTTTGAAATGTTTATTTAGGTCTGGACGCTTCGCGAAGCATTTTTGAAATATTTCTCTGTTGCCCCTTCCGAACGGAAAACTTTCTTTCTTTACTTTTCAAGCATTTTAATCTGGTTGAGAGTTTTTTTGTTTTTATTTGTTTGTGTTATTTTCATGATTTTAATTTTTTACAATCCATCTTGAAGTACAAAACTGGGTACATAAAATGGGAAACAAATAAACATTTCAGAATTGTAAAAAACATTTCAGAAACATTTCCGAAATGTTTTTTAAGCAAATGTTTCTTTGGTGTGGACACACCATAAAAGTTCAAATTTACTTAAAATGTAATTTCAATTTTAATATTCCCTTACTTCTCTCCACATATTCTAGTTAATGTATATCCATAACAGAACCAACCGCGTTATAGAAAAAAGGCCGTTTAATCTCAGATCCGCCCCTGTTCTACAACAATTGTTTCGTTGTATTATGTGCAATTTTCAATTCAATTTACGTTACCCAAGCCATATTTCCTTCAGATACTCTGCACAAAAGATACAAAGACACAGCTAGGGAAGATTCTTCGACAGAGATAAAGTCCCAATCACTGTCAATCGTTTGAATAGTGCTCCCCGCTGACTTTCGGTATAGGGCTCCCATGAGAACATCGCTGAAAATGTTAAAGCCTTCACTTTCGCCAAACACCCCTTCCCAATATTTTTACTCAAGGAAAGGAGGCAGAAGACATATAAAAGCATAAAAGTTTAAAATCATAAAAGCATGCCTGCCTCATTTGGCAAAATGATATAAATTCCAAAAATGGTGCCAATCCTAGGAATTGACAAAGCCGCTCGTCAAAGGGAGGATTGTGACTTCGTGAACATTTCATAGATTCGACGAAGACAACTCCGACGGAAGGAAGGAAGCCGTTCAACCATCTTGATAGCTATAATTCTCGAAAGTTTCCTTAAAAGCTAATTTGACTTGAATGAGTGTGCTTCATTGGCGGTGAATGTTGCTCGTAAATTTTCCCAATTGAGTGATGGGGGGGTAGAGGTATTATCATTTTCAGCCTCGAAAAATTGCTTTATTAATATTTTTTTTTTATTTTTGAATAATTTCAAGAAGTGAGTGGCGGTTTGGCTTCTTTTGTTTAGTTTTTTTTTTCTGTTGAACATTACGCTTCTTTGGAGCTTCTGGACTTGCGAATTCCCAAATTCTTGGTATCCTGTCCGGATGGATTAATGCGCATATTTGGAAATAAATTGGCATCTGGTTTAAGTCATCGGCAGCAGGTTATAGGTCCACTATTTTGTATGAAAAAAAAAGTTATATTTGCTCCTCCAATCGATATTTGTTTTGGAAGACTGTAAAACACAAACCACAGAATCCGAGAATCCCTATTCATTAATTCTGCATGATCGGTTACCGCAAAAACCTTTACGCTTGATAGCCAGTCCAATTCCACAACGATATAGCGAAATGCATGTATAAAGGTTTTGACTTCTGCATAAAGTGCTGGTGCGGGGTTAGGTAAATAAAGACAGAGCATCCTGTGCCCAGACTGGGGATAGAACCACCGCAAACCAACAGCGACGGCGGTGAGGATATCGAATTACTAGAGTTAGAGGAGCGTTTTGAATGTAATTTAAATTGAAATTGAAAGGAGCAAATGTCTGCTATTGTTTGCCATCGAAAAGGGGTCAAATATTTGGTCTGGAGAGATAGTTTCGAGTTGGAGTATGAAATGCGAGGACAAAGATGGGAATTCATTTTGTTAAGTTGATTGATCTTATGTTTGCTCATTATTTTGATTAGAAATCGAGTTAGCTTATCGTTTTCACAGTAAAAAAAATAATACTTGAATTTTTTTTAGGATGCATCTATTCAACGTTTTTCACTTTCCATTGGGAACCACAACATCTTTCCGAGTTAACCAAATCAATATAAATAATTACCATTATAATCTCGAAATGAAACCTTCCTCATGCTCCTTGCAATCTCGCCTAAATTTATTGATCCATACACTACAAATCTGCATGGCTATCAGGAGACTTAATCAGTTTAATTATTTCAATATCGGATGCAGTCGATTGTAGAGACCAGGTGATGGAACTGACCATCAGTAGGAATCCACTGAAAGAAAATAATCCAGAACCAGTAAGGCAGTCTTGATGGCCGTATGCTATTTTTTAACAACACTGTCAACTCGCATAAGTGCATTTGGCCATTTCAACGAATGAAAGAGTCTCTTTATGTTCGTCCAGCTTCCTCGCGACATCTTCCTTTCATATTATTCTAGAAAAAAAGTGCCAGTTTCACTCCTTCTGATGCACCTTGGTAAAGGACACAGGAGTGACTGCAGTTGCATATACTCAACTCTTAATAAACGAGATGCTGGGACCTGTCCGTCCATGGCCCATTTTTATTGTGGCCATTAATGTGATGGCTTTGGTGAATTATATTTTATGGTCACAAATTTGAATTAATTGAGATAAAGTGGCCATTAAAGTGTCGTTTAACATGGTATTCGGATTAATTTTACCCCAAATGCCACACTCTGGAATAAAGTTTGTGTGTTGTTGTATACACAGTGCACCATGGTTGAGTCGCTGAGCACACATAGGTGTATGCTTTAACATTTATATAAACAGGCGCGCATTCAGGACTCGGTAATTAATACTAAGTGCAATACGATCAACTAAATAGGAAAGCAGGACAAGGTGACGCCAGGCGGGATAAAATGGTGCCAAAAGAAATTGCTTTTTAAAGAGCTCCGTAGATTTGTCGCAGTCACCAGGGAAGCTTTAATTCATTGGGATTTTTATACCACATTGAGTGAGTTTTATTTAACAGTTAAATTTTTTATTTTTGGGACTTAAATATTTTTTTTTTTTTTAATTCATAAAATTTTAAACATTGCGCATAATGTTGACCGAATGTGTTACCACTTTTCTCATTTGGAAGCTTATTTAAAAAAATGTGCTCCATTAACCGTTATGAAATTCACAAGTGATAACTCGAATAAAGGTAACCAAAACATAAATTGGAAGACGTTGGCTTTGGTCATGGACTCCTTCTCAAATAATTAATCTGCAGGGTTTGATTGGATAGTTCCGATTGTGGTCCATAGTTCTGTCTAAAGAAATTATTGTGATAATTAATTTATTGGTGGAAATATTAAGGGGATGTTGGATCACCACCTATATTCCAAATATTCGAATTCGAAGTCTTTTTTCATTCCGAAAGCTGGCAGGTCGACTTACAACTGAACCAAAGGATTTTAGACCAATAAGACGACTATCCCCCTTTCTCCATAATTTTCTTAAACTCAAGTAACAATGCTCTTTCTCAGGCCCAACATTCATACCAGAAGGGAGAATCTTTTGAATTGAGACAGCACTTAATGAGGTGGTCGGAAATATTGAAAAATCAATCCTATTCAAATAATTTAAATTAAGTGCATTCCTTGACAATGAATAAGCCTTTAATTTAGGCCTTAACTCGGTCAACATCAATTCTCTACAGTCAATTTGGATAGACTGTATGCTATGCTCCAATTTCCAAAGAGAATTTTAAGTTCAGAAATGACTAGTTAGAAACTTACAGTCAGAACGTATATGAGTTCACCACAGGATTTTATCTTTACTGCTTTGGTGACTGGTCGTCAAAAAGATTTGAGTTTAACCATTGTCAAAGTCGTGACTTATGCTGAAGAAATCAGGTTCTACAGAAATCAGTTCTACTTAGTTGTTTTTCGACACTTGCAGTCATTTTGTGGTAAGAGATGGGGTCCTAGCCCAAAAATGAATTTACACAGCCTTCATTAGGCCAATCCTGGCGAACGCATAACGCCTTCTTCGTTTGGTGGCTCTGGTACGACTAGTGAACATTCCCTTCACTAGCCCCAGTCGATCTTTTCAAATAGGAGATTACGGCCAAAAGAACCTTAAGACTGGATTGGAATAAGGGCATTTACTCACATACATACATACTGACAGATGGCACTATCAGACATTTTAACAAGAGAATTCTAGAAGGAAAACCGGGTCATAAACGAAAATCATACATTGGTCTTTACAGATGGTTCTAAGGCGCAAGCTTTCAAATTTCAGAAGTGTTTTATAGACAGAAGTTCAGCAGGCTAAGCTGCAAAGCACCTCCTATATTTTAATCTTGGGATATCCTCAATCGTCTCCAAGTACAATGATTGAACGCTGTCACAACTATCTGCGACTAATCAGCGACACAAACCTTGTTACCTTGGTCCCCAGACACTGTGACATTTACGGAAATAGATAGATTCAAGCCAAGTTGTGTACCCTAAGTACTTGTGCCACTGAAAAAAGAGAATAGCCGAGTTCACCAAAACTTCCCCAAAGCCTCAAACGAAATATGCCGGAGCGCCAGAAATCTTTGGCCGAATATCTCAAAGAAAAAACACAAAATACATTCTTAAGTTGCGAAGGCGTCAACTGTCCCTCTTGCTTGGTACTTGGTACAGGACACAAGTCAATGGGAATTCGTAAATTTTCTATGGGACAGATTTTTTCCCGCACTCGTACAGTAGCAAGAGTTCTCAAAAACCCAGATGGTATACCCCTGATTCTTCTGATGAGGTGTTCATCCACACTGGCAAAGCCACTGCGTAAGCTTTTCCATCGCTCCTACACTTCTGGAATCTTTCCAAGAAGATGGAAAACAGCATTTGTCCAGCCTGTCCCTAAGAAATGTGACCCATCCTCCCTTTCTTCCTACCGACCCATAGCACTGACATCCCTTCTTTCTAAAGTCATGGAAACACTGATTAACCATCAGCTTAAGGAATATCTCGAAGATCGAAAGCTTCTCCATGACCGTCAGTATGGCTTCCGCAGCAACCGTTCCACTGGTGATCTGGTGGCATATCTCACCGAACCTTTGGAACAAATCTTTACATCGGTTTGGTGAAAGTAAGATTATTGCTCTTGATATCTCCAAGGCATTTGATACAGTTTGGCATGAAGCTCTCTTATCGAAAATGCGTGCTTTTGGGATGTTCGTTGGATTAGAAGCTATCTTCTGGACCGTTCAATACAAGTTGTATTGGACGGATTCGAGACTGATTCCCACAAAATAAATGCGGGAGTGCCCCAGGGCTCTATTCTGTCTCCGAGTCTTTTTCTCATTTTTGTAAATGATCTTCTGTCTGTGTCTTGTGTCAACGACGACCTCCGTTGGAACGACCATATATTTGAAATCGCTAAGAATGCTACTAAGTGCTTAGGTTTTCTGCATCGGTGTAAGAAGTATTTTTCCCCATCTGATCTATCTATTCTATCACCTGGTTGATAGAATACAAAATCGAGCGTTTAGATTGATAAGAAATAGAACTGCCGCTGAAACAATTGCCCCTCTCGAACAACGACGCAATGTTTCATGTCTTTCCTTATTTTATCGTTTCTTTTACAAAAAATGTTCACTCGAAGTCACCAGTTGCATTCTTCCCCTTAAAAGTTTCTCCCGTAATACTGGTCTCGCAAAGAATGCCCATCAGTTCACCCTTGAGCCCAATTTCGGACGTACCGTGAAATATAGGGATTCTTTTTTTAGCCGAACAACACGAATTTGGAATAGCTTACTCGGCGAGATTTTCCCTTGCCATTTTGATCTGCAAGCAGTCAAAACCAATGTTAATCGATACTCCTTTCTTCCCCCTTCCTATTTCATAATGCCCACGCAGTGAGCTCTACATTAAAAGGGAAACAAATAGTCCCTTGTGCGCGCGTTAATTATAAAAAAAAAACAAAGAAAAAAATGCCCCAAACCAGGAAGACTTTCGACGAAATGGGTGATGTTTAAAAAAGCCACTTAAAAACATCCTAAAATTCAACCCGAATTCAAGAATTCTTACTGTGCCCCACCCATCGTTACTTCCCTCTTTCTAGCACCGCAAGGGAGATTCGATTGGGGTTGATGCCGTATCATGACACCATCTAACCTCACCTAACCTATCTATCTGCGTCAACATTGCCATATGGTGGACTTCGTTTAGACTGCGAATGGCGCATATTTTTTTTGCGAGGTGTAAAATGAACTCTATTATCAAGTTTTGTTTTAAGCATATCTTGAGTTTTGATTCCTCTTCAATATTTAATCACAATCAATCTAAAATTAAGTCCTATCCATTGGTCCAAGCCATTGAATGAAGAGCCTTTCAAAATACCTTTTTGTGCAAAACATTATTTTATGTAAGGTCTGGTGTTTTGGATATATTTTTAGTATTACGTTCATCTAAAAAAAAAAAAATTATGTAAGAAATCTTTTTTTGTACATAAAAATCTTTACCTCTACACAGTATCCTTTTGTTCTCCTAAAGGACTTGCTTATATAAGGATTCAAAAGGTTAGATACCTCATAGGCGTAACGTTACCAAACAATGAGTAAAATCAATGTTGTTTTCAATCGTTTCCTCTCCTCTGAAAATCCAATAAGTAAAGGTTTGCAATAAAGAAGAACAAATTGTTTCCCATTGCTATACCTTTATCCTGTTTGTAAAAATCTGTTATTAAAAATCAGTTTCGAATCCTGCATAATTCATTTAAATAACTTAAAGTTATCTTTTTGAATTAAATATTAAAGATAGATATATTTATTTTCGTTCTAAATTTTACAATGGTTTGCTACCGCACATTTTACATTATAGTGATTTGATAGAGTGTATCTTACAGCTAGAACATTATTTTATTAAGGATTATAAGTTTATTTTATTAATTACATAATCATTTTTTGGAGGAAATACGATAAAAACCTCCCTTAAAGAAAGAAAAAGAAAAAAAAAATATTTATAAGATTATAACTTAAGATAATTTAAAACTAGTGACTAGAAGAAAGAGAATTTATTATAAATAAAATAGTAAAGTAGGTAAGGTAAATAATTAAACAACATAAGTAAATAAATTATAAACAAATAAATAAATAACATGGGAATAAGTAAATAAATAAATAAATAAATAAATAAATAAATAAATAAATAATTAGGTAAATAAATAAATAAATTAGTGAATAAACAAATAAACAAATGGTAAATTTCAAAATTGAAACAAAATAAATAAATAAATATAACAAGTTAATAAATAATAATAAATAAATAAGTACATGAAATGAAGAAATAAATAAGTAAACATAAAACAACATAAATAATATATTAACCAAAAAAATATAAATTAACATTTTAACAAATTAAACATCGTATACAAAATCAGGTAGTTCTTATCACAGTTTGCAAATCTTCATATTTCATTTATTATTGAGTTGATTTATGAGGTTATTATCAGCAAGTTCAATGCGATTTAGGAATTTATTTGTTAATTTAACAATTCTTTCAGATATCAATCCAACATTCGCCCTTCTATGGAGATCTGAAGTCGAGTGGTGCCAAGGAAGGTCAAGCATCATTTTCAAAAGTTTATTTTGAGAAACTTGTAATTTTTGTATGTGACACTTAGCAGAATTCTTCCATACAGGACAACCATATAAAAGAATAGCTTGGAAAATAACTTTATGAATTATTATTTTATTTTCGTTTGACAATAAGGATTTTCTGTTGATGAATTGGAACATCATTTTAATGGCTATATTAACTTTTTTTATTGTTTGTGTTATATGATGGTCAAAGGTTAATTTTGTGTCAAGATGAATGCCAAGATATTTGACTTGACGATCCCAAGAAACAGCTTTTCCAAGGATTTGCAATTGTTTGCTTTGAAGATAACAAGCTTTTCTTTTTCGCGTGAAAAAGATCGCTTGCATCTTATCAGCATTAAGCTTTATTTTCCATTTATTGTAATAATCTACCAATATTCTAATCGCATTGTTTAAGTTGATCTCAATATTGAGACCAAACTCATGCGAGGAGAGTATTGCTGTGTCGTCAGCAAAAATTGCTGCTTCACAATCAGGAATTTTGGGAAAGTCACATGTAAATAAATTATATAAAATTGGTCCAAGGACTGAGCCTTGAGGAACGCCGTAATTAAAACTTATCAGTTCAGAGACACTACCATTAACATGAACTTTAAAACATCTATTCGACAGAAAACTTTGGACAATTTTACATAAATAAGAAGGAAAATTGTAAAATAACATTCAAATGAATCAAATGCTTTTTCAATGTCCAATAATATCATACCTGTGGATCTTCCTTCAACACGATTACTTTTAACAATATTAGATATCCTGAGAACTTGATGTGAAGTGCTGTGAAATCGTCTAAATCCAAATTGCTCATCAGGATATAAACTATTATCTGAGATTATTCTAAGCATCTTTCTTTGTATAACTCTTTCTAAAACTTTGCTTATACTGCTGAGCAAACTAATTGGCCTATAACTTTCAGCCCTTACGGCTGGCTTTCCAGCTTTTAAAATAGGCACAACCTTAGCTATTTTCCAAGAGTCTGGAAAATATCGTACTTTAAGACACGAATTTATTATAAATGTGAGAAACAAAATTCCTATCTTGGGTAAATGCTTTAGGTAGATGTTTTTTATTTGGTCAAGGCCTCCAGTTTTCCGGACTTTTAGACTCTTCACAATTTCTACAACATCTTCTTGTGACGTTAAAAAATTTGGTGGTGTTTCAACGGTTATATTATTTAAGTTTTGTACAGCATTATCTACTAAATCATTTGTAGTAACATTACCAAGGTTTTGTGATACGGCATGATTTTTAGAAAAATTAAGTGCAAGCGCATTTGCTTTTTCAATATCAGTAAAAAAGGTGTCTGTATCCGTTTTGAGAAAAGGAACTTGTCTATGTTTGTTCTATACAATTTTGACGATATTCCAAAATGGTTTTGAGTTTTTTTCTAGAGTAGATAGTTTATTATTCCAGTCATTATTTCTTTTAACTAGCAATTCCTTGGAGATGAGTCTATTAAGAAATGAAACACGGTCTTTAAACATAGGTTGACGATATCTTTGCCAATTTCTTGTTTGGATGTTTCTATTTTTAATAAGTTGAAGAACATGTAAAGGAAGTCTTGCAAAATTGCTCCTTTTCACAACTTTTGGAACGCATTCATCAATAGATGTTATGATATTTTGGGTAAAGCTGTGGACAATATTGTCAACATCAGTCTTATCTATAACTCTTGCTAGGTCAGTAGGTATATTTCGAAGCTTTGTTTTCATATTTGATCTGAAACGAGACCAGTTGGCATTTTTAAAGTCTTGGTAATATTGGAGTTTAGTTTCACCTGACCTAAGAAGATGACAGAGTACCGGGTTATGGTCAGAGCTCAGCTCATTCAATGTAATTGGAGAAGTTAATTAACTTGACGTATTTGTTATGAAAATATCAAGGACAGAAGGACATCCACGAGAACTAGCAGGAAAATAAGTAGGACTAGGAGGAAACAAAATACTAACAGGCAACGTTACAGACAGATTAGACAAAACATTTCCATAGGAATTTGCCCTATTGCAACCCCAGTCTCTATGCTTGCAGTTTAGGTCACCACCAATCAAAAAGTCTCCTCTTATTGCAAAAAGTTTTCTTAAGTCATTATTCAAGCATACTCTTTTATAGTTTGAGGATGAACCACCGGGAAAATAGACACAATAAATTTTAAGTGTTCTCATATTTCTTAATTTTATCTCCATTCATCTCCAACATTTTCCACCAACTGAGTTCTAATAACCGGCAAAAGCGAATGTTGAATTGACTTACGGATAAGAATTGCTACTCCACCACCTTGGCTTTCAGTCCTATCAACTCTTTAGCACTTGTAATCAGGTGTGGATAAATGTAAATCATTTTCTAGCCAAGTTTCTGTCACTAAAGCTACGTCAATGTTATGACTATTTAAGAAATTGAAAAAATTCTAAACATTTGTTGTGAATACTTCTTGCATTCCAAGTTATAATTTTTATATATCTATCTACCATATTACTTATCATGACTATACAAAAACTTAGTGGCTAAATGTGCGATAACATTGAACTGGTCTAACTTTGTCTTGCAAGTTGATAATTTAGTAATCATCTCCATAGCTAAAGAATTAAGTTCTTCAATGGAGAATTAAATATTAAATTTTGAAAAAAAGTAGCATTAATCTAAACCTTCCGTCGTATTTCCTTTATTTTTACTCAGATAAAAACTAGCTTCTGAAGAATAAAAACCAAAGCTTGAAGGTATTCTACTGTTTTTCTTCACTTTTAAACGACTCTAATGCCATCAATTTTAATGTTTTAACCTTTAAACAAATCAACCAATCAACTTACTGACTTTCAAAACTCACGAACAACCATAACCCATCGAATTCCGTTATTAAAATCAAAGCCCAGTAGTAGTACCCCCACACCATAACCTCAACAAATGCATCGCTAATGACTAACGTTGCATTAAATCTATAAAACAAATTCCAACTTAGCCAAACCAACTTCAGTTTACCACGCTTTTCGCCTGCTGATTTGAAGAACTTGCAATCAACCTTTGACTAGAGATGCTTAAACATAAAACCATGCATTTTATATTTCCGACAATGAGCTAACAAAAGCCTATAATATCGGCTAAGTCCGCCTCAAGCCCAAACAAATATTTTTTTAATGTTCGACTTCGACGTCGAAAACAAGGCGCGCTTCTAAGCAAAAAGTATCTGGCTCGTTACCTATCCATCAACAAAAAATTCAAAATTCCATCTCAAGCCGTGCGTTGGTGCAAACAAAAGACACGTCGAACGAGGGTTATCCACGGTTATAAGAATAGCTTGGACTTTTAGTGGCCCTTAAAGTGATTATATGGCACTGTGCGGTGAGCATTCGAATTTGCGATCTTCTGTCTTCTCAATTATTTGCGAGTGGTGATTTGTAGGCGTCTTTGGCCTTAACAACCCCTAAAGGTTCGAATCGGCAGGGTTGCCAAGTGGTTTTTTACTTGCGATTATAGTTACTATAATACAAGTTATGCATTCGTGCAGATTTAAAATGTTGAGATAACAATCAAACATGGCATTACGATGATAGAGAAACATATTTGAGTTACTGGTAAAATTCTGTCCGTCTGTCTGTCTGTCCGTCTGTCTGTCTGTCTGTCTGTACGGATGTATATTGGACTGCAGCCTAAACGGTTGGGCCAATTGTCTTTAAGTTTTGAACTTAAGGTTATTTTGACATTCTACACAGGAGTTTTTAAACATTTTTTTATCTCAAAAATTAACGGTACCTATCATATAACCGTTATGGTACCTCCCATAGGACCGGTTTTTTTTTCTTCGACTTTCTCGAAAACTGGTGATCCGATTACAATCAAAATTGATATCCAAGAAGATGTAGATAGCCTAAGTAATTTTGAATTAATTTTTTTTCGAAAACTTTTTTTTTGTATTTTTAATAATTAAAAAAAAATTTTTTTGAAAAATCAATATTTTGAAAACGAGTTAGTGAATTTTTTTTTAAATTTTGTTTTTATATGTACGCTTTTTTTGTACTTAAGTTTGTATTCTGGAATTATTTTTTTTTATTTAAAAAAAAATTGTTTAAAAAAAACCGTTTTATTTAAAAACGGCGCCTACAGTTTTGAAAAAAAAAATTCACACTTTTTATATCTATAAACTTTAATTTCCTAAAGAAATAAAATGGCGTTTAATTTTCTTTACCCAATACTAAACGTACTTTATTCGAACAATCAAAAGTCACAAAAATCGAGTAAATGCTTTGATGTCCACTTTAATTTTCTTTAATTTTATTCTACAATGTGACCGCACATATGAGCAAGTACGTGCGATCTAGTCGTGCAATTTATTTTTTTGAGTTTTTGGTTTAAATAGTGGATAAAAAAAATCCGTCTTTCATTCAATGATTTTATAAAGTAATGTTTAACATCCATTACAGCTGCAACCATAAAAGTTGGGTTTAATTCATGGCAAAAGTAAAGAGCTTGTCAAAGTTTTGGGCAATTTCATCTGAAATTTCACACACTTCGTTCGAAAAATTAAAGTTTTAACTTCGTTTATTCTTATCATGCTGGCAACGCTGCTTCTTCTTCTTCTTTAACCGATGATTGTTATGATCGACTGAGATTGTAAGTCTCCATTTATATGCTTTGCCCCAGGGCGCCACCTGTGGAGTTCACCGGGTTGACCTCAGAAAACTTCGGTAGGCCTCGAGGTTTTGCACCGTTCTGCAGAAGCTTTAAGCTGTTCAAGTGTCGCTAGACTCGACTCCCCTTGAGGTCCATTTCTCGCTCAGTCACCATTTTCTACGCTATACTAGGATGCTGGCAACCCTACACATTGCCGTAATTCAAAGTGATTTTTATTACCTCCGCAAAGGTGGTTAGACGTTTTCTTTTGTTGTTTCCCTCAAATCATAACCATGCCGTTGTAAATATTTGAGGATATCGTTTCGCGCGAAAGGAATCACTCGCCCCAGAGGGCAATTAAAAAGACCAAAAGTAAACCTAAGCAGACAGCTTCCCATCAAAATTGGCATTGCCATAGTGCTGGTGTGTTGTTGTTGCTGCAGCAGTCCTGCCTGGTTGCCACTGATGATGATGGACAAGCTGCCGTAATAAAACGTGTCTCTGCTGCCGAGGATTGGCTGGGACTTGGGAGGGACACCACCTTCAGGGATATTCGTGCGAGAACACATTATTCGCAGTAACGCCTCGTTAATTTATGATCAGCTATATAGTCAGCTCCGTGTCATTGTGTTTGTGTGTGTGTGTTTTATTCGATATGATGGCAATTGCCATGACCACTTCAATTGCTCCAAGAGTTGAGCGCGTAAATCCTTGATACTTTGGACTTAACGCAAGGTGGCTGCACAGAGCGCACATAGTCCATGCCGAGATTATTGCTGCGGAGGATGACACTCTGGACAACGACGACGACGACGATGTCGACAACAACAAATGACTCTTGGACAACGATGGACAGGAATGAAAAGAATTTCACCTTCATTATTGCTTGCTGCATGCGACGGACGTTACTGGCGGCAAGGGTCGTTAGGAATTCCAGTGGAATGGTGACACTGCGTTGCAGTGATTGCGCGGGGTGGGAAATAGTGTGACTGTTTTTTTTCTGGCTTTTCGGCTTTTGCCACACCTGGAACGCATCTGCACATTTAATTACCTTTTGCGCCAGACTTGCGCATTGCCACAATGCCATGGTGCCCATGGAATTCTCTAAGCAAAGCCATCATCAGCATCATGTGTGCAACGCAGGAAGGCGGTAGGCTAAAGGCAAACCAAACACACTGACCGACGCCGACGACCCAACCGATAAGCCGCCACATACCTGCCTGTTCTGACAAAGGATTCCGCAATTAATCTATGTGCTTGACCATGAGTGTTTTGTTTTTGGATTTTGGTGAAATTGCTTCCTTGACGAAGGGGTTCGCTTTCGAATTCAATTATTATTTAACAAGAATCAAAGTGATGCGGTTGAATGTAGGAATAAGCGGCAGAACATTGCAACGAAAATTGATGCGTGTTTCAGCTAAACAACATTGTGGGGGCTAGGATTATGTGGAGTTGTAGGTATGGGAAGATCAGGAGCTATGAAATAATATTGAAACTTAAGCTTTGTTTTAATTTATTTCATGCATCGGTATGGTAAGTCCATTGAGATACTGTATATCTCTTCAAAAACGCACTCCAAAAACATAACTGAGGCAAAAGAGAGGAATTAAAATAAAGAGAAAAAAGACTTGGCCGTTAAATCGACCCTTATGGTACACCATCCTATGTTTCACTTCAGCTGAAACAAAAATACTCAGAGAAAAAATGGTTGTTTTAATATGGAAGTAAAAACTTTGGAAAATTAAAAAGAGAATCATAAGCCTGTTAAGTTGCAACATGTCGCTCTTAATCAAGAGACCTCCCACAAAGTCTTGACGTTTTAGATACTCAAGCGTGTCAAAGACGGTTTCACTTCAACTCTAAACAGAATCCCTGGGACATGTCATGAAAAACTTTCTTTCCACCAAGCAGAGTCATCCTTAATCCTGCTGTATTTGGAAAGATCCATCAAGCCACCTTTTTTCCGAAAGCGTTAACCTCAATTCAAAATTTTAGATCATGAGTGGTTCTTTTTAACTGTTCATCCAAATCAGTGAAAAGTCCTTCGCAAACATACATATCTTCTCTTGACACATTCTCGTGATCCATAAAAGTCAATTTGTTTCGACTCGAGCTGTATATTTATTCCAATTGATTGAACATGTTTGTCCGGCTCACTTGGTTCACACTCCAACAACGCTGTGATTTTGGTGCCGGCACGCGGAGGCGCGAATTTAAGAAAAAAGGTGACTTAATCCAAAATTATGCCTTCAACTTGTTGCAATGGAAATTACATTCTCCAGTCTAAAGGATGAAGCTGCACCTCCAACCAGCAGTGACTCCGACTTCTTCCTCACAATATAGCAATTACCGAATTCCAAAAAAAAAAAAAAAAAAATGAAGAAAATTTTCGCGCAAAATCTTTCGCCAAACTATCCAAACCGATGATTTACCAGTAAATCATGAGCTCCTCGAGAGTTGTTTCATTGGAATTTCACTCCTCGACTCAACAGCATGTATGTGTTTCGAAGATGTTTTTCTTCTCAAGCCTCTTCGTTTCTGTCGTGTGGAATACCTAGCATTATCGGGGAAACAACGGCTCAACCAGCCGGTCGGACGACGCGGTGCGGCGGCGTAGCAGCAATTTACTTGTCAAGCCCGAATAAGAATTATCGCTGCACTACGTAACATTTAAGACATCGCTCTCCAAATTTGAAAAAAAAGTAAAAAAAACTGGTCCTAAGAGGTCACCATGTGGAGAGTGTTCGCGTCTTCGCTAACAATCGAAGACACATCTACCAGCCAATCGAACGTGACAAATTGAGTAATGAACTGAGTCATCGCCGTTCACCACCGATGAACCTCATCAAATGCTAATTCAAAATGAAATCATTAATAAATCGTGCGTACCGCCCTGATGATTGGATGGCGGGCGGCGGCGGCCGGCGCTGCGGCTAGACAGTAGACAATGTTCCTCGACCAGGAAACACAATAAAACGCACAAGGAGAAGCTGCATGCTGCACATGAGCAGCCCAACTGGAAGTGGAAATTAATTAAAAGATCATTTATTCGGAAATCGTAATTAATATTCTGGGCACACGAAGACATCGGTCGCCTGAAGATGCTGCGTGGCGCTGGCGGTGGTAAAACGTGTTTAAACTGATCGCGCATGCAAATCCCGGCCCAAGACCAACCCAACGCCAACCTGTCCATAAGTGCATTCAGCTGCCTGGACTCGGATGAGAGATGGACGATGAAATTGTTTTTGAATACTCGACAACCTCCCCTATGAGCTGATGCGTCTGGATTGGCAACCGGCCATGTTTGCAAGTTGCAAGAAAGAATATCCTGATCTAGGAGAGGAATCAATTTGTTTCTGTGTGCCCCGGTATAGAATGAGTTGCTTTGCTGCTGCTTTTGTTTTGGGCGGAGGAGATTGCCGCAGAGCGGGACTGATATGTTGCAAGTAGCAAGAAACAGGTAATTTACATTGATGGAGTCGCATGGTGAAATTGAGATTATGAGCAAGCGTTGATTAATATTTGAGACGACACATTGTCTTTTCTATTAAGATGCAGCATTATGTTGCATGGCAGTCATTCGGGATTCAATTAGATGGTTTGGTCAGGTGGAAGATATGGGTGCTTTCAGATCATCTGACGTTTGACTACAAAAAAATATTTTGTTTCCAGAGATTGTTTTATAAAACAATAAAAAAAAACTTGATATGAATTAAAAAATACATAAGTGTGGATCAGTGATGTGTTTTGAATGCTCTGTTCCCAGTTTTTTGTTGTTTATGCTTGAAGGAAAGGCGACGGATCCCTTAATCGGTTTTCAGACTGACGCATCAGATATTCTCTTCCAGGAGGCATTATCTATGTCTCTACAACGATAATGTACGTTAACCAAGAATAGGCAGGAAAAACTTGCTACCTTGTTGTGCATCCAGTATTAACATAAAACCTTTGAAAGTGTAGTAAGCGCAGTTGAAATTAAACATGAAACTAGGAAGGAATAGTGTAAAATTGAAAAAGAACATTACGGATCATTCAAAGTGCATCCCAAGAATTTTTGCCTTGTATCCTCGCACTTGGCTTCTCCATTTGGGCCAAACCACTCCCGAAGGTATGTGTGCCGAGATTTTACCACGTAAATCAGCTTGTCAAAGAGTCCACTCAAATATCAGACGTTGAAGATTTGACCGAAAACACTTAAAACTTGTTCCTTATCTCTGACCTCTACCTATACCTAATAACTACTGTATTGAAGTATGGACTCTTCTAGGCACATTAGACGATCGTATCATTTCTGCAAATTTCTGGCATCAAAACCATCCAGGTAGAGAAAAAGCGTATGGCAGTACGAGAAAGCCAATTTTGTTCAAGAACTACTCAATAATGTTTCCTCCGTAGTGATGTAGATTCCAGCGCTGATATGATTGTTTTTCAAATGAGAACTTCCCTTCCGAATAGGGCTAAGAGTATCAGAGCCAAGTAAAAGTTATGGTTTGATTCAATCAATCAAAATTTTAACAATCTTGGAAGACTTGTAACGCCCAAATTCGACGAAACAGATTTTTGAATGATCCAAAATCAAGGCAGGAAATTCTTCAATGTCCAACTGTTGGTAAAAAATGTTATTCAAAATTCAACATCTTCATAATCGCTTATAATTCATTCACACTCCTCTTGTTAGCTCTCTTGAAAAAGCTTACCTAATGCAGTTCATGGCCAATTCCAAATAACCTGACTCCTTCCGTTCATGGCACAAATATTCTTTCGCACTCGTGCTGCGGCAAGAGTCTTAAATGATTTTAACATCCGTGAATCCGCTGATCCAGATCAGGGCTGCCAATTTACTTCATACATATGAAGTAGATCTACTTCATTTATTTTTAGGCATCTGCTACGTAGCAACTTATTTCTGCTTCGTTTAACTTGTTTTAATGAAACACGATAAAATTGATATATTGATTTATTTTTGCAAATCGATGTTTGTCTCTGGATGTTTGTTCCAGATTATCTCGCAAATGGCTAGACCTATTAAGCAAATAGCTGATGTTGCAAGGAGTAACTAAGGCTGGGGTCTTTTACGAAACTTCTTATTTTTCGAATGATTTGGCAAAATTTTAACCCGAAAAGTGGCGCTATGGTCCAGATATATCTATGGAAATGAAGAATTTCCTGTATACCTTTAAAATTTCCATTTCAACAATATCATTTAAATTTTAAAAACATGTGTGTTGTATTAACGTGTTTAGCTTGGTAGATTTAAGATATACTTGGATGTGATAGGAACTTAAGAGTGCTGTCATTGGGATCTAGAAAACGATGGTACACCCGAGCAATGCCGGGTGGGTTAGCTAGTATTAAATAAGATGAAAATAACTTACTTTTTTGTTATTATTTTTGTTTTCATTATCTTCTACATTATTTTGCAAAACTACTTCGTTTTTTGGGCGATCTGCTTTATTTTCTGGACTCAGCATTCCTATCCCTGATCCGGATAGTATCCCGTCTAATATTCTGGAGATGTGTTCTTCCACGCTGGCGTATACTTTTATACTTTTCTATCTATCCTTCTTTTTTTGAGCTTGTTCCGAGGAGTTTGAAAACAGCAATATTTGTGCCTGGTCAATTCCCGATAAATTCGAATCTTCTTCACCTTCAAATTACCGACAAATCGCCCTAACTTCCATTATTTCTAGCGTCATCGAATCGCTATTAAATTATCAGTTTGAGAAATATTTAAAGAATGAAAGCTTCTTAATAACCGCCTGTACGGCTTTCATGCCAATTGGGCCTCTGGTGATCTGATGGCTCATCTCACCGAACATTAGAACAAATCTTTATCTTTACATCTTTTTTGGAAAGAGAAAGATTATTGCAACCGATAGCCATTTGATGGCATTTGGCATCTAGCTTTCTTATCGAAAATACGTACATTCATTATCGACAAATCCTTTCTTCGTTAGATCATAAACTTACTTTCCAAATGTTTTATAAAGTAACAATTGTGACCTTTAAGTCTGAAGTCCACAATATAAATGCTGGTGTACCCCAGGGCTCTGTTATGTTCCCTCAACTTTTTTTTTAATAAATGATATCGTGTGCTCCTGTTTGCCAGTTCTAATTCGATATTATGTTTCACTGCCTATAGTACCGTTAGCTTCTCATATTCGTTTCAAGATTTACATGCTTTCTCTTCGGATGGAGGACTGCAACGGAAAATATGATAAACTCATTAAATTCTTATTTAGACAATATTGTGCAAAGTGTAATAAAAAACCGTGTAGAATTAAATGCTTCTCAATGCTACCATGTGTCGTTAAAGTCAGACTTGTCCCCCAAACCACTGTGTATAAGTGGCATTACCATTAAGGGAACTTACCAGCTTACGATTCCCGGTATGTGAATCATGAACCATTTCTTATGGTACGATCACATCCTGGACGTAGTCAAAAATACCACAAGAAGCTAAGGCTTCCTCCAAATATATAAAAAGAAAAATGTTTCTCTGGCTTCTGCTCCATAGCTACTTATTTAAGTCCCTTGGACGGTATTCAAAGACGAGCCTTTAAAGTTTAAAATGATAAATGATTGGAAACAGAAACATCGTACATGCATTTTCGTTACATGAACACTGTCGTATTATCTCTTGTCTCATTCTTTTTTACCGTTACTTGCAGTACTCTACTGAAATATCAGCTGAATTCCTTACGACTGACAATTCAACTCGCGTTTCTACTGTCTAGGAATGCTCATCAGTTTACCCTTGAGCCCAATTTCAGGTTTCAGGCGTACTGTCGATAAAAGATACCGTTTCTTTAACCGTACTACACGAATATGGAACTCTATACAGCTCTTTCTTCCCCTCTAATTGTGCTATTCAAAAATTCAAGACGTACCTTCGCTTTTCCTAATTGCGAAAATGTTATTCTGTATCAAAAATAAGCGCGCGTTATTATTATACCGACAAAAAATTATACAAAATAAAGGTCAGATTTTTTTTTTTTTGTATTTTTTTAAATTTCCCGCGAAAGTTAAAAACTTTATTTAAACATTTGCTTACTGCTTTGCTCCGTGAGTACTAATAAATAATTCATTATTTTTTGTATTAGTATCTTCTGTTTTTTTTTTTTTTTAATTATAAAAAACAGAAGATTAACAACAAAAAATAATAACTCACAAATTCTTTACATACACTCTTTTCAATTTCCCAGTTTTCTCTTTCAAAATACACGTACTTCTCTTGAGTGCATTTCTAATCCATTGAAACAAATGGAATGAAACTTTCCAGGGTAAACACTCTATTTTTGTTTTGAATAAATCCACTCAAACAAAAAATACAATTTCCAATTAGAAATAAAAACTGGTTGCTCCGCTTTGGCTCTCGCTCTTTCTTATTGTCATTGAATAAAAATGCAATTGGAATTGGAACTCTGGTTTTTGTTCAGGAGGGGAAATAATTATTTCCAATTCCAATGGTGTTTTGTCTAACAAAATTACTCAATTTTTTTTTCAATGTGAAAGAAACTCCGTTGCCTGAATATACAAAAGAGGAAGAGAGATGCCAACAAAACCAACTAAACAACTTTTTTTTTTTAAATTTCCACTCGTTCTTCCAATATTGTAATAAAAACAAAAACAAACGACTCTCTGTCGTTGTCGTTCTTGTTGTTGCCATGTTTTTTTCTTTTATCCGTCGTTCGTTTCGTCGTTTTCTTCTTGGAAGGAAAAACAAATGCTTCTTGTTGTTGCACCACAGCGAAAGCTGGTGTATAACGAATCAACCGGCATTTGGGGGGACAAAACAGATGCGAACAACACTCAAACCAGTTGGGTAAACTTAAACTCACTCATTGAATCCAACTCAACTCCATCTGGGGTCGATTGGATGGATTGTCGCCTCCATCATCGTCGTCGTCGCTGTTTGCCGCGTTCGCATTTTCCGTGGCTCCGCTTCTGGTTCAGTCGAAGTTGAGCACTTTCTGTTGTTCCAACAGCAGTTAAGAAGCCAAAGAAACGAGCCGGAGTGTCATCGTTCGTTCGTTCGTATGAAAGTCGTGCGTGTTTGGGAGCTGTCATCGTCGTATTTTCTTTTCAAAGTCGATGTTTTCGTAATTTTCTCTTTTTGAATTGTGCTGCATGTTCGCCGGTTTTTCATGTACTTGTTCACAGATTGTCCTTCGAGTAGGTGGATGAACAGTTGAAGTTGTCATCCTGGAAAAATCCAAAAAAAAAAATTCTAATAAATTCAGAGAAAACTATTGTCATTGAAAGAAAGTTGTCAAAACAAAACAAACATCCGTGTTTTAGGAAAAGCCGTTTTCATTCGGTCAATGCACCGTTAGTTTTGTTTTTAACAAAGAATACCGTTGTTTTAAAATAAAAGAGAAGGATGTAGTGTGCTCGTATGATTGAGTGAGTGGCATTTCGCCGTTTTGTGTTCTGTTGCCGGATATCCGGATTGCAAAATTGTGTTTGAGTGCGCTACCGTGTGAATAATTTGGCGGTAAAAGTGCAAATTTAAATTTAAATAAACAAACAATAGATAAGGATTACCTGGCTATCGATAAAAAATATAAATCTGGATTTTGTTCCTGTATGGCCCAGCAATAAAGAGAATATAACAAGTCTGCTTTGAACAGGTGAGTACTTACCAAGAATATTTTGTCTAAACCACAGTCTAGACGTAGACTTCTCGTGATAGTCCCCCCAGCACCACTTAGATATGATCCCCTACAATCTCCTTGTATAATTACAATATTTTCCTCGCATGAGCAGGAATATGTCGAGTCTTTCTATTATTTATTCCGGAAAATAGGGAAATCCAATTGGGTGTGGGAAGCCAAGAGTGTTTTGTGTTGTGTTGCAGAATTCCAACCAAACCCTATGAGGTCTCCTGTTGCGATATAAGACGATGGCAAAGCAAGGAGCTGAAGGGGTGTAGATAACATCTCCTAGACATACCTAAGGGTGTTATTGCAATATATGGAGCTGTGCAATTAAGGGGCTACCACAATGTTTAATATTCTTTTGCCTTCGTTTTACATGTGCTGCACTCCGCAGCTATGTGAATGTGGAGTTTTGTTCAAATTACAAATATAATAGACGTGCATGGATATCCTTAGGGTTCAAGGGAATGCTTATGACAGTCGTCTCAAGTGATTGCATGTGACATTGAAAAAAAAAGAAAGGAAAATCGTTTCAGTTTTGCGAGTTGGTTTAAGGGATTTTCCTCGCGTGATTGAGATTGCCACGGAGAGATAATGAAGGAAGTAATAACTACACGTAAGTAGTCGGCAGTCTAAGTTGGTTTTGTGAAGCTACAAAACAAATAATTTACTTTGAAGTTGTTCCTTAGACTTTATACAGCTATGGAGTCATCTCAGGAGTTCTTCTCCTTTGAATAAAAAGATATGCAAGCGGAAATTAAAATGTATATGCCTATGTACACAGCTGGTCAACAAAAAAGGTGTGACTATTTATTTTTTTATTAGTTAATTTTTTTTTACATTTTTTCAGTTGCATTATAATTTTTTATGTTTTTAATAAAACTTCAATAACAAAGAAAATAAAAGACTTTAATAGGATTTTGAATTAATAGAACATTTTCATAATAAGTGGCCGAAACTGTCGATTGACGCATTTTAGCCTGGTCAATAAAATAGGCGCGTCTTCCTAAAGTATTGAAAATATTGATTTTATTAACATTTAATGTTGGTTATCCAAATTTTCGATTACCTAACTCTAATAACCAGAGTATCCTCCATTGTTAGCTTGAACTTTTTGGAGTCGGCATGGCATTGATTCCACCAATTTTTGGCATGTCTGGTTGGGTATAGAATACCATTCTCTTTGAACGGCTTCCCACAATTAGTTTCCATTTGTGAAATATTGCCCGCCTAACTTTCGCTTGAGTGCATTCCACAAGTTCTCAATGGGATTGAGGTCAGGGGATTGACTTGGCCGCGGGATAAGAGATACTTCCTTCTCTTGGAACCAATCTTTTACGAGACCCGCCGTGTGTTTTGGATCGTTATCCTGTTGAAAATGCCATCGGAGGGGCATGTTTTCTTCAGAAAATGGAAGCATGACATTTTCCAAGATATCCCTATACCCATATTTTGTTAATATGGTTTTAATGAGAAATATAGGACCGACACCGTACCAGGAAAAACATCCCCACACCATAATATTGCCACCTCCGTGTTTGATTGTTTTTTGTGTATAGCGGGGATGGTATTCTTTTCCTTTTGGGCATCTTACATTACGCCCGGAGTCCGAAGGAAACAAATTTATTTTAGTCTCGTCGCTCCACAGGATATTACGCCATTTTGTAAGTCCTTCAGGTCCATTCCAGTTCGCGTATCTAAGAGCAAATTCTTTCTTCACACCTATTTTTTCGACCAGCTATGTATGTGAACACAGGCGGAAAAAACATACCTACTTTCTCCAACGGGAATGATTTCAGAAAATTTAAGCATCATTTCAATTTTGCCGAATTACCATTCCTCTAAAGAAAAGAATAAGCGAAGACGAACTAGGTACCTGAAGAATTGACTAAACACCTAACCATTCTATGGTTCTAACTACTATCTGTTCTAGTGAAAGATGCATCCATTTAGCCTAAGAGGCTGGTAAACTCTACCTAATAATAGATAACTGTTTTTTTTTTTCTTGAGGCTAAGTTGAGCCTGACAACCATCTCACATCTGCAAGAAGTATCTTTCTTAATTGAATGAGAATCCTTGTGCTCTATTTTGTTTTCATTCGTTTTGCTCTGAAGACCTGACATGCAATAGAACTTAAAAGGTCTCTGCCTAATTAGATCAAAGTCTATAGCTTAATTCAAAAGAGCCAAGAGACGTCTTCGTCTTCCATTCTTTGTGCACGTTTTTTGTGCAGGATAATGCATTTAGCATTCAAAAGAGAATAAACTTATGCTCTTTGGGTTCGTTCAACTTTGAAGTTTATGTTTTGATTCATACCTATAAGACGGATGCGGTATAATTTCCTTTTGACCTGAAGTTGGTTCAAATTTTCTTTTAAAAGGTCTATAGGTTGTCAGCTGACTTTTTTTTAAATGTCTCAATGAGTTCTTCTCGACTTCCTGTGAAGTACCTATGTATATTATTTTTTTTATTCTAATTAGAAGTCCATAACAGAACTGAGTCTTATAAATAGTCAACTACCTGCTTAAGGAAGCATTTTGTTGTGAAAATGTTGTGTCCTTTTTAGGAATTAGGCTGCTTTTATAGGCAGATGTATTACTCTTATTGAACCCTTGAACATACTTGTCCAGTTTGGATTTAAACTTTTACAAGAAAGGAAAATAACTAGGATCGTTTACTTTTCCTGGCCTACACAAATGGCAAAGAAATTTTAAATCTAATACAATCTTTACACGTATTCTATCTACTACGTTAAAACCTTTTTTCTGGTTCATTACTTTCTCTTGAAGCTAGTATTAGACGGTCCTTGTAATGTGTCATTGCCGTGACACTCTGACGTCACTATGACGTAGTTGTCTGTCCTAAAAGTATCACGTCGTGTGAACGTCATTTGTTTTGCATGTCATTGCCGTGACAAAAACTGTGGCAGGCACCGTGACACCATCACTTTTAGGTCACTGCAGTGACAAATTGCCGTTATCGTGTGATAGCCCTGTCACTAATGATGGGACACCGTGACACGTAGTCTGTCACTGCAAGGACTGTGTTCCAACCGTGTCATGGCAAGAATTTCTGGTATGTCATTATTTGTCACGGTTGGGCGTTCGGAGTTGAACACCGTTTTATTCAGTAGCTTTGGCGCTGCTATCGCATTTGCAATTTCGTGTACCCAAATACGAGTTGACGGCGAGTTGATGAAAAAAACATTTTATTTTAAAGAAATTTGTAAAATTTTAACAAAATCAAGAAAAAAATTATTTATTTCCAATGAAAAAAAAACAAGTTTTTGAATTGTTGTCAATTTAAACAAATATTTTAAGTTCGTTCGTAGAATTTTTATTCTCAAACGACGTCAAACGTGTAACGTCAAAGTTTAAAGGCCTCGTCAAACAGAGTGCGTTTTTACGCCGCGTTTCAACACCACGTTATAGTATACCAGTAATACATATCCCATGTCATAAAGAGCGGGTTTTAAACGCCGCGTCGAGTTCAATGCGGCGTCAAAACGCGGCGTTGAAATAACAAATTATTTTTTGACGCCGCGATAGAGCAGATTATGTTTTGAATTGTTTTGAGAATTAAAGGCTTCGTCAAACACAGCGCTTTTCTTACGCGGCGTTGAGATTAATTAAAGCGACGTGAGATTATTTTGACGCGGCGTTCGAGAACGTCACACAAAGTCGTATAGAGCGCGTTAGATATTTGTATCTTGGTTTTCATTTTCTCACAAAATATGCACATTCATAGATAAATTGATTTAAATAATAATGTCTAATATGCTTACCATTTTCATTCGATTCATATCCGATTTTTTGCCATATCCCGTTCTTCAGAACTATATTCTTAGATGATTAATTATTTTCTAACACATTCCATCAATTTTACCATGATAAGCAATATTAAAAATGAAAACGACCCACAAACAAATATCAGAATTATAATTTTAATGTTTTAATTCTCATAAAATAATCTTTTCCGCCAATTGTGACATGATGGGGTATGTATTGCGGTATAATTACAACGCGGCGTTGAAATTTGGCGTTAAAACGCGCTCTGTTTGACAAGACGATAGAGCTCTGGCTCCTCAGCTCTTAATTCTCGTATTAGTTTTGCAAAGAAACCTTCATTCTCACATCGTAACAAACCAATATTTGGACCACAAGAAATGAATTCTTTGCGGTGGCCTTTGGTTGTTGTCGTCACTGCTGCTTTCCAAGATGAATCGCCAACTCTACCATTTTTCGTGTGGACATATGTACTTAATGTGGCTTTTCACGTTTGCCTTTAATCAATGAGAAATGTATCATTTATCCTTTATTTAGTTAAACTCACGTCAATACTTAACCAAAAACAACCAAGACACAATGACGCAATTGATTGACGCCGTGTGAACGTCACTGTTAAAAATTATAAATTTCATTGCAGTTTAAGCTCACCGCCAACGATAAGCTGTTTGAGAGTTGTCACGACGTGTGATCGTCATTGTTTTGCATGTCATTGCCGTGACACCGAGACACAAAGATCACCATGACACACTTTGAAGTGCATTGTATTTTGGGACAACAATGACAGACATGTGTCATTCGTGTGATAGCAACTGTAACCGTTTAATACTAGCTTGAGTGATGAATCCTTTTAAAACTTAAACATTAATTTATTAATTTCTGATAAGCTTGAAATAGTTCTTAGAATTTTTCAATTGGAAACCTTTTATCCAAAAATATTTCCCGGAGAATGTAATAGTTTCCTCTTCGAATGGTTGGGACTAGTACATATTGTTAATAAGGTACCTAAAAGCTATTAATTCTTCAATTAGACTGACTTAAAACGTCTTTAAATAGATAAAATAAGAGTAGCTATGTTCCCAACCTAGCTCTAGCTTGAACTAGGACGTAGACAAAGTGTTTCCCAACCTGAGTATCGAAATTACGATCTCTGTAGAGAAGACTTTACTTACTGACGATTTTCAACGAGCTGGCCATTTTGTAAAATATAGCTACGTTTTCTTCAAAAAAAAAATTTGAATTTTTGTTACTAATTACAAGCAAAAAACTCAAAAAACTTGTAAATTCTAAAATACTGTAAATCACCAAACTTATACGGACGCCTCCGTTTCTATGGGGTTGCTTATAAGGAAGGATTTTCCGATGTTTTAAAGTTCTGAATACCAAAATCAAAAAAAGATAGACATAGCCAGGTAAGATATTCAACATTCGTGTGGTGCGTCAGGTATTGGACTCGAGAGCAACATTAATTTTTGGTTGCGTGTTGTTATCAGTGGTGCAGCCGGCGTTTTCGGCATTTTTTTTTAACGTCACACCACATTAACTCCATATGATTAAGATGAGGTGAATGCAGAGGCCATTCTAACACGTTGAAGTTGTAATACTCAATCCACTTTTGCTCTGGTGTGTTTGAGTTGTATTGCTGGAAGATCCAAATCAATAACTTTTCTTCATTGGCAAATGGAAGCACAAATTCCTGCTATTTTGACCGCAACTGTAATTGCTACGGCATCAAAAATGCAGTTAGAATAAAGTAAATTCCAGCAGCTGAAATTGATTCCAAGATGACCAGAAATTTTCAAA
Organism: Platycheirus rosarum; assembly: GCA_963971375.1. Classification (NCBI taxonomy): domain Eukaryota; kingdom Metazoa; phylum Arthropoda; class Insecta; order Diptera; family Syrphidae; genus Platycheirus; species Platycheirus rosarum. The sequence continues at coordinate 299,810,475 of OZ020507.1, read as the reverse complement.
GATGTATTGAATACTGACAAGTGAAGGTCGAATTGCAAACCGCACTATAGTGATGTTGCTCTTTCTTTTAGATGCAAACATAATGCACAATATGTAATCTAAAATTAGACAATTCCATTGCCATTGTCCTTTTTGGATGCCTTGAAACTAATAGATTTGAATTTTTTCCAATACGTTCACAAGCTTCTCCAGCCAGCTCGGTCCCTAGCTAGCTGCCTCCAGTTTTGTACGGGAAGTTTGTCGAGGTCGTCTTTCACTTGGATGAGTCAGCTAAATTTTAGTAATCATCTACTTCATCGTCCCTCAGGGTGGAATAGAAGATTTTCCGGGCCGGATTATTGGTATTCATCAGCTATGGCCCAGCCATCTGAGACGTTGGACTTTTGCTCTTTTGGCTAGGTCTATCTCGCTGCTTTCGTCTCAATACTCACGAAAGTGCTACTGGCATCAGGTTCTGTTCTTCCGATTATCTTAATATCGTCGGCGTATGCGGGTAACTTGGTGGACTTTTTAAAAATCTGGTGTTCGCTTAATACACTTCTGGACTATTCTTTCAAGTATAATGTTTAAGAAGTCGCATGACAGCACATCGCCTTCTCTAAATACTTCTTTTGACTTCAAAGGTGTCGGTGAGGTTTTATCGACTTTGAAGAAACAGCGTTTTCCGCATGCGGACGAGTTTGGGAGGGATACCGTAATATAGACATTTGATCGATTTTGGACATAAAACCGCACTTAAATGAACCAATCAGGTTCTTGACGAATGGCTTTAGGCGCTCACACTGCACTAAAGCAAAACAGATCTTGTGGCAATGTTGGGGTTGAGTAGACGAGGTTGAGGAGACTGATATCTCGAAAAAATGCCATGACAACTGCATTAAGTTGGCTTCAGACATGGAAAAATTCAAAACTGTGAAGCTTGTTAACGTTTTCTGAGGTCAACCCGGCGAAGCAGGCAAATCGAAGCAGAGAAGTTGGATTGCTGTGGGTCGAGTCGAGATCGTAACAATCTAACTGATGATTGAATAGAATAGAATAAGAAAAAGGAGACGTTAAAAAAAAAGACCTAAAATGTATTAACTATCGCTCCCTCTACTCTCCAACCGAATCTCTGTCATCCTTCAAGGATTTAAGCTGCATAGTTAGACTACCGCAGCACCTCAATACAGAAAAACCTGGAAAGTTCTCAATTTTATTTTACCATCATCAATTGGCTTCTCCTATTCATAATTGTTGATAGGTAGTTCCTTAACTAAAAATGGAAGTATGTTTGTATGTACATTTGTCCGGTATGGCCTCCTAAAACGGCCAACAGATTCGTATGAAACGTTCAAGGTAAATATAGTTTTGTCCAGGGATGGTCCCTGTCAAAGTTTGGTGCCGATAGCGTTAAGATAAAATAAAGCAATTTAATTTCACATTTCACATTAAATACATGTTTTTTTTGGGCGTAGCAACGTACGCCGGGTCCCGCTAGTATTAAAATAATTTTGCTTCCCAGAAAGCACAATGCTGGCATCATCTCATCAGCTACCTCTGTATAACTTATAAACAGTTACTTTGACGTATTATATCTCTGTATAAATGTAGAAGTCGTTTCACAAACATCTATTGAAAAATCAAAAATTCGCAAAATGTTTTTAAAATGTTTGTTTTTCATTCGCGAAGAAAACTTTCTTTGTTTTATCCAGGCGTGAAACATTTCTGTAACGTTTTTTAAAAAAAAGTTTCTATAATGTTTCTTAGTGCTTATAAAAACGCTTTTTTAAACATTCGTTAACTCTAGAAGTTAGTTATTCCACCAACAGGGAAATGAGTCTTCTTTGATAGAATATTTCGTTGTTGTTTGAATTGCTTACTATTTTACATAACGTCCTTGTGAATTCTTGACCTGGCCATTAAGTGATGTCTTAAGCTTCAAAATAGTATTGAAAACTAGCTAGCTACCGGCCGTCTCGTTACTGCCGCTCTTCTTTCTCTATCGCATTCAAACAGCTTACTTTCTTCATTTTTGAACGCTACCAACTTACTTTGGTATAGAACGCACTAATGTAATCAAAATCCATCAAGTTGATATGCTGCAGCGCCATCCAGTGGAGATCGGAAACAAAAGTTTATAGCATGAGAAGCTTTTTAATGCAAAAATACAAGTATCTATGTATATGCGCACTTCTTTTCGAGTTTTTGAGTTAATATATAAAGATTCGTATTTAATTGTTTCATATGCATCTATTATTATTCATATTTTGCCATTAAAAAAAGAGAAAAATTGTAGCGCCATCTAACGGACATGGTACAAATTATTCTAAGAAACTTCCTCATATTTCCCCCATTTTTATACAAAAAATACATACATAGGCATATTTTGAGTATATTTAATGCTCTTTTGAATACATTTGCCGACACGACATGCGCGCCATCTACTGCACGAATATTTTACAACCTTCCCATGAGTGCGGCCAATAAACTAACAAATGCTTATCATAATCGGGTAAACGGTGTGGCATTACATCCGACATAAACAGACAAAAATAAATTTATATATATTAGATAGCCTTGGTTCTTCGAGCCGGATTACAAAAAGATACAAGTATAGGATTAGTGAATATCACAACAATTGAGATAACAATCAAACATGGCATTACGATATTATAGAAGGCTAAAAAACTTAATGGCAAAAAATGTCTGTATGTCAGTGCTGCAGCTAAACGGCGATTATCTTCAAATTTGGTGTGTTTTATTCTTTTGGCATTTGGATTCTTGAGGGCAAATTGAAATTTTATTTTTAGGCCTAATAATAACGATAACTGCCATATGAACGTTTATGAAAAGCTTATTTTTCTCGAAAACGGCTCCAATGATTTTGAACATTTTCGACAATTTTTTTGTTGGTATTGGCTATCATTTGATCAGGGAAAAGTCTGTTAACGGTACCTTTTTTTTTAATTTTTGGCTTTCTCGGTAACGGCTCTGGATTTCTGTCAAATTTTATATATGAGAAGAATTAGCCCAATTAATTCTGCATAATATCAAAATTTTGAATAATTTTTTTTCGAATTAAAATTAATTTTTGAAAAATCAATATTTTTAAAACTAATCAAAAAAAATATTTTACATTTTGTAATCACATGTATATTAATAAACTTTAAAAAAACTGCATTCCGAAATTTCAAAAAAAAAATATTTCAAAAAACTAAAAATAAAAAACAGGTTTTATCAAAATCCGTCCTACAATTCTCGAAATACTTTTTTAATAAATTCGTTATTATACAAGACGTGTGATGGGGTACTCCATTGCACATATGAGCAAGTACGTGCGATCCAGACGTGCAATTTATTTTGAATGAAAAGCCGTTTTTACTTGAATAAAAAAAAAAATAGAAAACATTTTAATACTCAAAGCGTATGCTGTTTTCAATCACCTTTTACTAAAGTTAAAGTTATGTACTTTTAAGCTCACGTTTTGGTTACTTTTTTAAATAAAAAAAAAACGAGCTTACCTATAAACATACCGTTATGTTCCGCAAATGCCTAGATAAATACGTCTAGATGCCCAAAACATTCACATTTTACCTTTGCTTAATCAAAAACCCCTAAAGACGCAGCTCCAATTAACTTTCCCTACGGATGACATCGTTTAAGTTAACCGCCGAAACTCAATTAGTTGTTCCGTCCTAACAAACTTAACAAAAACATGATTAAAATTAAGTACCGCCTTGCGTGCGGAACAATTACCAACAAAAAAAAAAACCCAACAAGGGCGCTCAAATGCCTTCAATCCGCATTCCTCATCGTAGACAAAACCAAGACCTAAACAGATCTGTGAGAGAAAACCTTTTCAATTAGCTGCTCTGTGATGTGAGAACTGAGAACTAAAAACAAAAAAAAAATCCGTCACAAAGAAAAAACCGCCCGAAGTCACCAGAAGGTTTGACAAGTAAAAAAAAAAAAAAAAAAAAATGGTTTTTAAAACACTGAGCGACAAATCGGCGAACGTCATTAATTGAAATGCATAAAAATCAAATAAAACGCTGATGGATCCTTCGGCTGCGCAAATTAACCAGACGGACGACACGACAACTGCGGTCACACAGCATCTGCAACTCCTGATGCAGCAAAGCCAGTAAGCTCCAGCTCCAACTCCAGCAGCATCCAGCTTCATTATTATGATTATTATTGTTATTATTTTTATTCGACAGTTGAATTGCGTACTTAAGTTATCTTTATGGATGTGGCTTTTAATTAATTAATTATTCTCTCATTAATAAAAATGCTATGCTGCCGTTGCGGCCGCCCCGTCGACTCTCAATGGCAGACACCCTTTGCTTCTGGAATGGCAACCTCGAGTGGTTATGTTTTGTTTTTGGCATCAGGAGAAGAGAATAACAAAACCACGACACAATAGGTAGTGCTGTGCCTGGGCTGCGCCTCCATGGAAGTAGTGATGGTGATGGTGCTGCTGGAGTACTTTCTGGTTGCACGAGATACTTCTTTGGTCGTGCATACTTCAGAGCACTGCATGCAGCCGTCTCTGAGCTCTGCGACGACGGCGACGATGGTTCGAGTTAGTGATCACGTCTGCCTAAGAAGACTAAATGTTGGGTACGCGACCGCACCGCTTATGGAATGAAATTTTTATTTTTCCATCACAATTTTCCCTCATGCTACATAACAGTCCCAAAGTTTGTGTTTTTCTTGTTGCAACTTGATGTTGCAAATCAAATGCAAGGAGTGGAATGAGTGACTGCCTTGTAAGTCATTGATGTTACCAGATTAGGTTTTTTTTTCAATTCATTTGCAATTTTTTGACATTTTTTATCAGAATTTATGAAGTAAATCATAAATTTGACAAAATGTGAAGGATTTTAAAATTTATTTTTCTTCAAAAATATTATATTATATATAAAATAATTGTTATAATGTAGACGAAGTTTTCTAACAATTTTTTTTAACAAAACTTCCTTGAAACAGTACTTGTGATATCAACAGCGAAAAACTTGCACTGCTAGTGTTCTCAAGACCTGATAACCTTAAAAAATTAAAAAAAAACATAAGCTGGTAACACTTATTAACATATACATTGCTTCTCTGGCATAAGTATGTGACGGTGTTTTTGTGTTAAGAACAAGGGTCCTTTTATTTTAATTTTTTTTGTTGAAATTTTCATAAATAATCAAAACAACAGTTGACAATAAGGACGACGAAACAACAGTGCAACCGTCCGCCGCCACCATCGTCGTCGTCGTCTTTTTGTGGCATCTAAAGCGTATATATAGCAAAAGAAGGAGGCAGCAACCTAGAAGTGCATTAACTTAGTCGGAAGCCCCCTTGACTGCACGGTGTCTGATGCAGAAATAAGTTTTCACATCATGTGCACACGCGGTGGCAGAGGACCACCTTGTCGGTCGAGGCTGTGCCGCCACCGCACCAACCGCCATCATGCCGCGCCGCGCCGCACTGACCCGCTGTTGTCGACGCGATGAATGCCAAAGTAGGGTAAATGGTGGCACAACCAAAAGCAGCGGCGATGAGACAGGTGATGCTGTGTTTAGCTGATGTACTACTTCATGTTGCGATTTCGTGATAATTAACGAATTTTTGTTGTTGTTGTTGTTATGGAGTTGGTCTTCGATTTTTGCTTAGTCCGGACAAAAGTTTCAACAAAACAAAGGAGGTCTACATGGACGGACCGACCGACGACGGTATGTGGTATGTGTTTAATGGTATGTAATTATGAGGTCGTGAGTGATGTTTTTATTAAGAGAAAGTTAATCAGAGTAGGGTCAAGGTCAAGAGTGTCTAACTTGGAGACTTGGACACAGTTTGTGGAGTCATTTATTTCTTCACGTCTGCCTCTCCGAACTCGAGGATCTAGATTTTTGTCCATACAACAGAGTTTCCTAAACAAAAAATGTCGTGGAGTATGAAAAATGTGGGCGACCATTGTTATATGATCTTGGAAGGGACCACAACTCTCCTGCTGCTCTAATTCATCTTCTTCTTGTGGTAATCGCCGGGTTTACCTCAGAAAACATCAGTAGTCTACCTGGAATTCGATTCTTCCATGTCAGAGGCTGATTAAATCCAGGTGTCGTTTCATTTGTTTCATTCAGGAGTTTTTGCGCCAGCCTTTCTTCCGTGACAGTGTTGGAATGTGGCATGCTATAACCTTCTACATGGCAGTAACAAGCTAAATTGATCATGCTGTATTAGGTCCAGGATTATATTCTTCATGTGGAGGCTTTCTCAGAGTTCCATAAATCTACATGCAAGACAAAACAAAGATATGATGCCGCGCAAGGGCCACCAAGTTTAGTTCGCATCTCCAGGCGACTCTGTATCGAACTGCATGAGTATTGCTGCTCTGCAGTCGATATCAATACAAATACTTATACGAATAAACTCAACGAAGGAAAACTGGACGAAGCCATAAGCTTGTTCAAAGTTTTACTTCTTTGTTTAGTTAGTGCTAAGCAGGGTCTCGAACCAGCCAAAACAAAGTGTGCATAGTGGTTTTTTATATAATTTTTCCACTTTAAAATTCCCGTGTTTTATTTATTTTTTATTTACTAAGAAATGGTTATACAATCCGCCGAGCTACGATACAGACTCAATCTCTAGCCTGCTGTCTCCAATTAACCACTCCAAGCAGTCGGAGGACTCCCTAATCTGGTCGCTCCATTGGAGATGAGGTCTTCCTTGGCTTCTGATTCTCTCAGGTAGGGCGTCGAAAACTGCGCCCTACCTCGTCGATGGTCATCCGCTCTACATGAACGAGCCATATTAGCTGCTGGGATATGGATTTTTTTTTGCCTAGGTTAGAACTCGTTGGCTAGGTAAAATTCGTTTTGCATCTTTTTTCCCAATTCCTTATTTACTGAACTGCAAACAGAGCCATGAATCGCACGTAGTACTTTTGTTCGAATACCCCAAAGGAGCTTGCATTCGACTGTAAAAGAGTCCACGCTTCGGCACCATATAGCAAAACCGGGATGATAAGTGTTTTGTGAAGCGTGTCCTTGGTTCTTCTTGATAGGCATTTTCCTCAAGACAGCTCGATACAGGTCATACCTACTTACACTATCATAGGCTGCTTTAAAATCGGTGAACAGGTGGTTGGTCTCGATTTTGAATTCTTTGGTTTTCTCCAGGATCTCGCGTAATGTGAAGAATTGGTTCGTAGATTTTCTAGGTCTTAAACCGCCTTGGTAAGGAACTATTGTTCCGTCAGCAAACGGCTAAAGACATTCACATAAAACGCTGGACAGAATCTCTTAGACGATGTTTAAAGGATCATTTCTCTAGGTATAGAGTATAGTTGTTGCAAAGTAGTCGATCACCGATCTGTGAATCGGGCAGATAGTACTGAGATTCCAATCATCGGCCATACTTTCCTCCGTCTATATTTTGCAGATGATATGATGCACCTGACCAGTTCATCTCCGAAATGTCTGGAAGGTTCCGCTTCTAAGAAACATATCACATGTTAAGGCATCTTCAATCTAAGTCTTTGAACTTTCTAATAAATCTTATGTGAAGTTTTTTTTATTGAAAATTAAAACTTATTTTTAAATTAAATAAATAAAACTACTTAAAAGTCCCACATTTTCCCCAGAAACATGTAAAATTTCTTCATTCCTCAGACTACGAATTTCTTTCATGGAACCTAATCAAAGTTCACCTACTTAACATTCTTCCACGCATTATATATCATCCATAAGGTTGTATTAGTGTTTGATATAAAATATATTGACATGATTTCTTGTTGATTACATTCAACTTGTAAAGTTCCGACACCTCTGAATCTATCTTTCCAAACCACAAAAAACCTACCTCGCTTTGATCCAAAGCCATAATGTTCATCATCACAATCCCAGCCAATGAGATGCGAGTGCTAAAGAGTCAAGGCTACAATTAATATATGTTGGACATCATTTTCCATGTTTGGATTTCTCTATATACCTCTCATTTAATTTCGAATAATTATTCATTGAGGATTCGTCGTAATCATGATTTATTCTATTTCTCAATCATTAACAAAAAAAAAATGTATCTAGATACAACTCCACTAACGATATGTCTACTTAACTCCATCCACTTGATAGAGTGGTTCTTGGTTTCTCAGAAACAACTCACCAACCGGTCATCAACACCCACCTTTTTCATCTTCCAGATACGATAATATAAATCAAACAATTAATCCAGCCACGAACCTTTGGTTTGGCATTAATTTGTAAATTCTTTTGCGCTTTTGTATTCCAAAACAAGGTTGTCAACCGCCAAAAATTCCCAAAACTTATAAGAACTTAATTAGCGGACGCAGAGAGATGTTTGGTGTGTGCAAAAACTAAAACAAAGCCTCGAGTTTTTAAGCCTCTTCCAAACAATGTTTCCAAATTAAGCCATGCATCATTTTTTTTTTTTTTTTGTGGTTTTATTTTCGAAAACCACACCAAACGCGGCAAGAAAACAAAAGCTAGGTCTTATAACACAAGCGCCTGTCAGCGCCTTGAAATTTATTTGAAAAGCAACATAATAAAATTGAAATTTGGCTTCCATGCAAACACAAACAAAATTTTTGGAAGAAAAAACCGAATGAACCAAAAAAAAAAAAAGTATCTGACTTTGGAAGACGTCACAGTACTGTGCCTGCGGATGCTGCTGTCTTTTTATGCCTGCAGGTACCTACATTTGAAATTTTGATTTTGGGATTAATTTTGTCGAACTTCTTGTTTTGCTGCAAAATATGATAATTTTTTTGTTGGTTTTAAATAATATTGATGAATGCCATTGCAAACAAATTCATTATGATCCGAAATTGTTCATAGTGATCTTTGAAGATTTTTCTAAATATTTGAGAAAAATTTCTAATGATTTTTCAGTAGTTCAAGGAATTGATTATGCCGTTCCTCTTAATGTTGCGGGACCTTAAAGTGTAAACTACAAAATAAACGGCCGGAAGCTTGATTCCCTTCAGAAAACCTTTGGAAATTTTTTTTAAGTGAAATTTTAAAACCGATTCTCTTAACTGAAAAAGTGCCATCAGACAGCTTCTACTTCTAAAAGGTGTTTTTTTTTTTTAGAGACATAGAACTTTGAAATGGAATAAAACAAAGATGATTTTCTTAAATGGACATAACATTTACTTTATTCAAAAGATAATCTTCTGGCATTATAATTTAAATATGATTTCTGGCATATGACCGCCACGGCTGGTTCGGACGTAGTCTAACCTGGAGGTCCAATTTTCGATTACTTCTTTCAACATTTGTGGCCGTTATATCAGCAATGACTGAGGATGCGTATTCTCATTTAGAGTAAATTTGGTGCGAAAACTTTCCATACTTAATCGAATTAATTGCTCTGATGGACGATTATGTTGACCGTAAAATGGACGTGGTGCGCGATACGTATTTCGAACAGAACCTTGATTTTCAAAATAAATTTGAACAGTTTGAAAGCGTTTTTCAGGCTTCAGTCTATTAATTTGGAAATGCCAACCAAACTAAAAATAAATCAATTGCAGCTGACAAAATGGCCGCCAATTAAAATAGGGTTGCCAACTTAAAGTTCTATACCTATACCTAGATGACGCGATTTAGAGAAAGAAAACCTAAGGTTTTGGGACTTTATTGAACCTTTATTGGAGCTAGGCTAAGAATACCAAGGTAAGCCTAGCGACACTCTTACTCCCAAAATAGTTTTCAGAGCAAAAATATTAACTCCATTTTATTTCTTTAGAAAATGTGAAAATATGATTTTTTTATTTTTTTATTTCAAAATCACAGTTTTAAATAAACGGCTATTTTTAAACAACTTTTTCAAATATTAAAAAAATAAGATTTCAAACTCAAGCACATCAATGACCTTTATTTAAAAAAAATATTAGAAATTATGCACCCATTTTAAAAATATAGATTTTTCAATAAAAAACTTAAGAAAAATAAATTTGCATTAATGCATCGCACGTACTTGCTCATACACGGTCACATCGTCGAATAAAGTTAAGAAAATATTAAGACTTTGTGACTTGATTTTTCGAAAAAAGTACAATACATACAAAATTATATTGAGCGAAATAATTTAAACGGAATTTTATTACTTTAAGAAATGTGAAAAATTGTGATGTTTTTTTCAAAATCTTAGGATAATAAAACGGCTTTTTTAACCACTTTAAAAAAATAATTTAAGAATGCAAACTTAAGCACAAAATTAACCTACATTGAAAAACAAAAATAAAATTGCCCTACCTGTTTTCAAAACATTGATTTTTTCCAAAAAAAAAAAAGGTTTCGAAAATATTTTTTTTAATATACATGTGATTATAAAATTTTAAATAATTTTTTTTAATAAGTTTTAAAAATATTGTTTTTTTTCAAAAAAAAAAGTTCAAATATTAATTTTAATTATAAAAAAAGTTATTAAAAATATTTATATGCAGAATCAATTTGGCTACCTAGATCTTCTCAAATAAAAAAAATGACAGAGCCGTTATCGAGAAAGCCAAAAATAAAAAAAAACCTTGTATGAGGGGTACCGTCAATAGATGTGAGATTCTTTGGCATTCCCCAAGGAATTTTTTGAGTTTTATTTTAAAGCTAATAATAACGGTAGCGCAGTAGGTACCCTGGCATAAGGGTAGGAGTCACTTGGCCGGAAAGCGTTTGGCAAATTTTCATTTCGCTTATTTTATTTTTGCCAATTAATTATTTTGTAAGAAATTGTTTCACAATTATTTGTTGAGGAATTTTTTATCTCTCTATATTAAGACTCCGCTAAAATTTTATTTCGCAAATTGTTATTCTGCATTATGTCATGTTAATAGATATGTATCCAAAAAATGTGAATACTGCTCCCTTGCATCCTCCCTGCTTAGGATTTGAAGCGAAACAGAAAGTTTGGCAAAATGAACACTGCAAATAGGACAAGTAAAAATTGGCAAATTTAAATTTGCAAAACAAACAAAATTCTATCTGATAATAAACGTTGGCGAAACAATTTTTGGCGATGTGGCGCGCTCCCTTGCCATACCGTTAAGGAAACATTTTATTTTTTTTTTCAAAATTCCTCTAACGATTTTGATAAAATAATTTGAGAGTATTTTTTTGGCTATTTAATGAAAAAACAAATTTATCGCAAAAGTCTATTAACAATACATTTAATGTAACGGTTTTTTTAATTTTAGACTTTCTTGGTAACGGTTCATTGGATTTTTAATCCAGTTTTATATTTGAAAACATTTAGATAGCCAAATTAATTCCGAATACAAACATATATTTTTTTTAATTTATAATAATTTTTTTAATTTTTTTTTATTTCAAATGTTTTTTAAACTAACCAATACATTTTATTTTAAAATTGGTGATCAGTTACATATTTTAATAAATTCTAAAAATTGGATACCAAGTTTTTATCAAAATCGGTCAATTTTTTGAAACACTTTCTTCATAAATTCATTAGTATTTAAGGCGTGTGATGGCGTACTCCATTTTTAGTAAAAACGGTCAAGGGTTGTGATTTTGATATTTTTTATAAGTTCAGACCGTGCTATTTTGTTTGTAAATGTTTTTTGTTTCTGTCGAAGACCTTGTCTTCCAATGAGATTAGGCATATGCGAGCAGTACGTGCAATCCAGCCGTGCCTAATTTTGCTATTATTGCTACTTTAAAGCAAGTTATGCCTTCGTGCATCGTCCCAAAAAATTGAGATAACAATCAAACATGACATTACGATTATAGAGAAGTCCAAAAAAAAAAGTTAGTGGCAAAAAATGTCTGTCTGCTGTCTGTCAGTATGTACATATAACGAGCTGCAGCCTAAACACAGCTTAAGCGATTATCTTCAAATTTTGTGTGCGATTCCTTAGGCATTCCCCAGAGGGGAAATTAAAAATTTTGATCAGAACCAAATTTACGGGAAATGTCTATTAACAGTACCTTTCATTTAACGGTTTTCAATTTTTGGCTTTATCGGTAATGGCTTTGGATTTCTGATGTCAAATTTAATATTTGAGAAGATCTAAACAGCCAAATTATTTCTGCATATCAAAATTTTGAATAACTTTTGTTTTTCTAATTACCTAAAATTAGTTTTGGATTTTATTTTTAAATCAAAGCATTATACCAATAATTAGCTTAACACTAATTTATAAGAACTTTATTCTTAATGTGTAAGCCTACATTGAATTAAATAAACTAAACTAAACTAAAAAAATCAATATTTTTAAAACTAATCAAAAAAACTTATTTTAAATTTTAAATTAAAAAAAAATTTTTTTTTCAAAAAACTAAAAATAAAAAACAAGATTTTATTAAAATCCGTTCTACAATTTTCGAATTGATTTTTTCATAAATAAGTTATTATACAAGACTCCATTTTTACTAAAAACCTTTAAATGTGGTGGTTTTGACACTTTGTTAAGTTAAGATAGTGTTTTTTTTTTACGTTAATGTTACTTATTTTTGAAATTTTATTCGACGATGTGACCGCACATATAAGCAAGTACGTGCGATCCAGTCGTGCAATTTATTTTTTTTTTGTCCTGCGAAGTCCAAGTCCGTTACCCAATCTTCTCTTCTGCTAGTAAAGTTTTCGTCCTTCCTGAGCTCCTTGTATGCTTCCTTTCAACTGCTTGCTATTACAATTGGGAAACACCAACTATTAATTTTCAGTCACATTTAAAGAATTCCACAAACCGAAGGATTATACCCATCGACATGCAAGAAACAAATGTTGAAAAGGATGATTACCACTCCACATTCCTGAGAAAGATATTCCATGTTATATGATGGTAACTTCCATAAGGCTTACTACAATTCTATGTGAATTTTTATAAATCATTTTGTTTCTCGAACCTATACCTGACATTACTTTAAATAGACTCAAATGAATTAGAGCAAAAAAAAAAAAACAACTCTAAATCTTAAAAATAAAAACAGAATAACATTTTTCCTTTTTGGAATATTTAAACGAAGAAATGTTATGGTCTGTTTCATGTTAATTCAGACCAAATGGCCCATAAATTTCTTCAACCAAACTTAAGGGCTTTTTTTGTTTTCCAACAATAAGACTTAACGGCCGATTTCATCAATTTAAATATTTAGTGCATGTTCAAAAAAGGTTATGTTACTTCCATTGGAAAAAAAAACATTTAGGTGCCAATCGACACTTATAAAAAGATACATCCCATTAAGCAAGTACGTGATCCATCAAAAAGAGGAGCATTACTCGATTCACCAGTTCACCCGTTTTATGTAACGTTGAGTGCACACGCAATGAATTTCAAATAAAACCATAAAACCCGATTCACGAACTTGACCCCCAAAAGCAAGGGGTTTTCAAGAAAAATGCTTGAGTTTCAAAAAACTGAAAAAAAAAATCTCACACACACTCAAATCTTTAAGTCCACCTACTGCCTACTCAACGATTCCACACTCGATCAACAAGAAGACACAACTTCAAAGAACTTGTTACAATTTCTGATTACATTTGGTCTGCTCTCCTCCCGTCCTTCAACCCGTTTACCAACTCAACTGACAAGAATCGATTTTAATTAGATTTCCAGATACAAGTTGTCAGCTGCAAATGCTATAAAACCATTGAAGAAAGGTCCGTCCCCCATCTATGGGGCATGTGTTTACGAAAACAGCTACTATTTGGCACACACTTGGAGCTGTCAAGTTGGTTCACATTTTGTTGGTTTGGTAGGTTCTGAAATTAATTTGCATACGAAGCATTTTCGGTAGTAATTCAATCAGAATGAATTAATTCCGCATAGTGCAGAAGGAGATGAAGAAGAGGAAGAACTCGGTCGGTAGCCTTTTGTGCGGTTGGTTGGTCAAAACAACGGACGAGAAGAAATGCTGTATTCCAAATGCTGACACTCTGTGACAGTAAACAGTAAACAATCCAACATCTCGCTCTGGAAGGTCTCCCTTGACAGATGCAAAAGCAAAAGATACTTTCTGGAACTTGTGCGATGACGATGATGGTGATTGAAGACGAAAGACTACGACGACAGTGCCCCGGAATGCAAATGTAAACAAATCCTTATTTCGCAAACAAACTTCATCACACCGCTGCTGGCTGGCTGGATGGTGCAATATGATGGGTCCAGATGTATGTTCTTCCTGGAACCATCATCGGCAATGGCGAATCTTTCAACTTTCAACGAACTATCGATATGGATTTCTCTTTAATTCCGACAGAGTGTTACAAAAGTTTCTGGGAATTGGGTGCCCCATCTTCACATAATGTCGGTAATTTGTCAAATGTTATAGTCTGACTCATTATAATGCAGGATTTATTAGCAAAGGGCCATTAACTGGAAAAAAATATTCCCAGGTATGGTTAAAACGGCCACTGACAGTGTGATTTAGTGTGACCACAAAAGCAGTTTGAAAAAACCATTGAAACAAGCGTCTGTGCCTCTCAAAATTGTCACCATGTGTCAGGAGATGATTTAAGGATCGTTAGTGTCAAAAAAGGCTGGTGTTATAAATTTGGTTTATAGCATTGTAAACAAATGAATGTTAACCATTAAATTATGGTGACAAACTTTATGGGGGGGGGGGGCATAATTGAACTTTCAATTTATCATTATGTATTGTTTTTAACTTAGCGAATTTCGGCTATAAAGATTCCTAGTTCGACTATGACAAATTTGACAAATTGCCTTGACATCCTACCAATTTGTTATCCCTATTTACATATCTTATACTAACATGAGAATCTGTCAACTTCACAAGTCTCCATTTAGCTTGAACTTGACACCCAACATCAAGTCCTTATTTATGACTCACAAAATATTTTAATCTTCTCCACCAAGAGTATCTCTATACCTCGTCGTGTAAACGCTTCCAATCAGATTTCACAAGCCAAACCAATGCACAAAGATATTATGACTGTCACTTATCAGAATGTGTCATGTTACTTGTCGTCAAGTAGTGACACAAAAGCTGTTCTTTCTACTTATGTCATTAATATCCGCAGTTCATCTCTTGTATCTTTTTACCTACAATTCACTGGATGTTTTAATGTTGACCACGAGTTTTGTGTTGGCTTTTCCGGTCTATTGCCGCAAACATTTATTCTGGCTGGTTTTTTTTTTCCATTTGCGTTGGAATCTCGCGCGTTCCAACAAGGATTATCTTCTCTTCCTCATCACTCTATCTAAGGGTGATGGAGTGATAGCTGCCGCTGTTGCTACTGCCACTATGATTTAATGGACAAAGATCTCGCATCGGGCTTCTTATAAGTATAAACGCGCAGCTTAAATCAACCTGGATGATGAAGATGAAGATGATGGAGTGGGGTGGTGGGATGGACTTGGACTGGTGATAAAAAGTGTTTCATTCGATTCCTCGGGAATGTGCTCAAGATGAACATTAATCGACAACGATGGACTGTTATTGGAAACAAGAATACAAATAAGAAAAATGGCAAAACAAAAGGTAAAACTGGATGAAAAACTAGAACAGATATCAAGAAGCATGTTTTTCCTCTATGATGCTGCTTGTGGTTGTTTTGTGGTGTTTCCCTTCATCTTCAAGGAAGCCCAAGTTAGTGCCTCTGTCTTACTACCACTCTGTGATGCCAAAGAAAGAAAACATAGAATCTGGAATCGTTTTACTATGCTGTTGTATCTCTTTGAATTTTTTTCTTTGACTTAACTTCTTTTTTTTTTTGCTTTTTCCACCTCATTCTTATCCTTATAGCTTCTAATGCTTTTAATAATCTTTGTTTCAATTTTTTATTCAAACAGAAAAATACTTACAGTTTACGGAACTACCCCGAAGTCCATAATATCTAAACGGGGCTTTTGTTTATATTTTATTATGGTTGCCAAATGTGTTTTTTTAAATAAATAGATACAAGTTTTTTTAAACAACATTTAGAGTATTTGATAAAAAACGTTTTCTAGAAGATTTAAATGACGAAGTTCAGCATAGGGAATAGGTATCGAAAAAAATGGGCCTAATCACATTTTATCGCTAGATCTTTGAAAGAAACATTTTAAAATGTTTGTATAGAAATAACACCATCTGAACTTATAAAAAGTGTCAAAACCACAGCACTTAACGGTTTTTAGTAAAAGTAAAGTATGCCATCACACGTGTGAAATAACAAGGAATTTATGAAAAAAAGTATTTCGAAAACTGTAAGACGGATTTTGATAAAATTCGGTATTTTATTTTTAGTTAAAAAAATTTTTTTTTAGATTTTGGTATGCAGTTTCTTAGAGTTTATTAATATAAGCTGATGAGAAAATTTAAAATATTTGTTTCTGATTAGTTTTAAAAATATTAAATTTTCAAGAAAAAAAAATCAAAAATTAATTATAAATAGACAACAAAAATATTCAAAATGTTGGTATGCAGAATTAATAAAGCTGTCTAGATCTATTTAAATATAACATTTTATAGAAATTTAAAGAGCCTTTACAGAGAAATTTCAGAATAAAAAAACCGATATATGAAAAGTACCATTAACAAACTTTTCCGATAAATACCTAAACAAAATCTCAAAAATGTTCATCAAAATCGTTGGAGCTGTTTTCGAGAAAATCAAACTTTTAGTTAAAAATTGTATGGCAGGTACCGTTATTAAATAACGATAACGGGGGTGTTTTGCATTTTAGCTCATGGTCGAAAAAATTTTTCCACCTAGAGCTAAAATGAAAAACACCCCCGAGATACTACCAAATAAATACTAAATACCAAGTTTAAAGAAAATCGGTCCATCCGTTTAGGCTGTAGAGGTGCGAACAGACAGGCAGACAGACAGACAGACGGACGGACGGAATTTCCGGACCAACTTCTTTCGACTTCTCTATAATCGTAATGTCATGTTTGATTGTTAGAATATATTTTTTTGCACAAATCCATAACTTGCCTTACAGTACATATAATCGCAAGTAAAAACACCGATAATGTGCCTTAGCTTGGTTATGACGTTTCCCAAGGTTCGGGCGCAGCCGATAGAGCTCGTTTTATCGGATTTTACATCACTTGGGTCAGAATTTTTGTTGATAGGTTATCGCATCCTTAGTCGAATATTCTCTTTAAGGGCTGCACGCTGCAAGAGTCTGAGGCTTGTTTACACAAACACAGGACTTCCAATAACCCCAAGAACAATGTCTTGAGCGGTCATACCGGATGATCTCGCCGGCCATTGCAAATCGCCGGGGACGCAGAAATGCTTTTCCGTTACAGTTCAAACTCATTCAATTGAGAAATGAAAAAGGCGTTGGTCAGGGCCTTCTAGCGCTCGCCGCTTACAGTAATCTTTTGGCCACCGGCGTTCTTGACGAAAACGGCCTGATGACTTCTCCAGCGTATACAGCACAGAACATCTTGCAGTTTACTTTCAGCGGGACACATTAAGATATTATTAGAATACAATCTTTTAAAATGTTGTTAAATAATTCCATTATATCTAACCCACATGGCAACCATGTGTAATTTTTTTTTTTCATCTTATTGAAGGAAAAAATTAAATAAGAATTGTTCTGTCGATTGAAATGTTAGTAAACTTTAGACAGACAAAGGCTTGCTTCAAGGCTGGAGAAGGATGATATTCCATTCTATGGACGCTGCACACAGCTGCATACAAAATTAATACTTTGCTAAAAGAATAAAGAGTAGTAGAAAGGTTTTTTCTTGGTTTTATTATTACGCAGGATCTAGACTCATGCTAACGAGTATATTAACAGCTCGGCACTACAGCTATCCTATTGCTATTGCTAACAGTGACTGTTTCAGTGAACGTTGTTTCCTAGTTCTATAGAATGGAGGACCTAAATGGGAACAAGAGAACACACTTTAACATTTAAGGTTGTTTCGTTCTGGATGTAGAAATGTTAGAAGATATTGTAAGAATGGTATTGTCTGGACACCAAATGCATCCTTATGAATATGTTAATGGGAAGCACTTACATGGTAGTGGTGGCTTCCTTCGGACGCAATTTGTTCGCAAATAGGTTTTTGCAAAACATTTTCAACATAAATGAGTACTTTTTTTCCATTTTATTATTTTTCTGTCAGAATTGTAATGAATCTGTGGTTAACCGAATAAATAACCATAAAAATGAAGTTTTTTCATTAGATTCATGTTTATAGGCCGAACATAAAAATCAAAATCTTAAATACTGGAAAAAAATTCAAAATAATTTTGGAATCAACGATACCTAAGAAGAAGTTTTCGTACCGATCCCGGTTGAAGTACCTTACCATACTTTCAAATTTAAAAGAATTTATTTGTATCTTCCCACGAATTATGGCCTTTCCCTTATTAAGATCAACGTTCCTAAAGCAAGTGATCAAAGTTATGCCTAAAAAAGCCAAACGGGTCGACATTATCGCTTAAAAAACAATTCAAAACAAACTGTTTGTCGATCTCCATGACACAGACAAATTTTCTAATTAATTAAACGTACTTAAATGTCAGATCAATGGAGTAATTTTCAAAATTTAAATACAAAAAAAAAACCCAAACCTCCATTCATCCAAAAAAAAAACTCCAATTTCCCAAAAAAAAAAAAAAATTATTATGAAAAATTATGTAAATAAATATCTTTGACAAGCACATTTATATTGTGTCTGGGCTGCCCCACCCTGTAACAAAAAAACACACAACTCCCAAAGCTATCTAATAAATTTCTCCACTTATCGTCTTGGCCCTCCTTATCACGTTTACACGTCCTCCCCGCACACACCACCACCGGCACTCACTAAATTTGCCTAAAAATGCGTTTCCATTGGGAAAATCAATTAGCATCCAACGGCGGCGGCGGCGGCGGCGGCGGTGACGCGCGGCAATTCTATCGAAATTAATTCATAGTCCCATAATGAATGTGAGACATATGTTCAGCCATGCAGCCCTGCCGACATTACCATGTAAACGACCTCAAGATGCGGACTGATTCCAATGATTTAGTGGCACGACATAAGTTCTATGGTAATTTGGTTTCTTAATTAAAAAAAGGCTTAAATTATCTCCGTTTTTCGATTCCTGATTCGAGCGAACAGCGGTCAGTAACACCTGATGACGACAAAGGTGGATCGCGCGGGAACACCTGATTCCACATGGTCTTCTCTTCCGGCTAACGCTGCTGTGAAGACGGGGTGAATAATTGCCCGCCAAGGTCTAAGTTCACTCGACAGATTAATCATATTCCGTGCAGATGGCACTTCTTGAATGCGCATTCCACAACCGCTGCATGTGCGCATGTGTGCAGGCTGCCTTATCTCTGCGAATCGCCGTGTCTTATATTTATGACGCTTTGTGCTCGCGGAATGGTGATCCGCGGTTATGAGGTTCGCCAATGTCTTCCTGGCCACACATCATGTGGCGGGAAACTAAATAAAAAGACATTTTATTTGAAATAAAATGTATGCCATAATTGCCAAGATCGTCATCATCATTGTCGTTGCGTCGTTGGTCGCTGGTTGATGTTGTGTGTAGCGGCGTTAATGACTTCATTCTTGAGATTCCTTTTGTCGTTTGCCATTCATAAAGCTTAAGTGTCACCTAATCGGATTAAAGTTTAATATGCAAGGGGTCTTGGGTAAGTTTACAAGATCATATACGCGGGGGTAAACATTGGTTTTTATTACGCACCCATAAGCGGGGCGAGGAACTTTTCTGTGTTGTGTCAAGATTGAAGACGTTTTATTGCGGCTTTTAGGAAAGGTGTCGAATGGCGAACAACAAAAGGTGTTAATGGTCGGTGGTTGGATTGGTTAAAGTGCGGGATTAGCCGCCAATCACTTAATTAACAAAACATTGCTAATTGTTGATGCTCCGGCGATAATGGTTCATTTGGCACACCGAATTCGATTTTAAATGGTATTTTGTGAAGTGAATGTATATATCAGACATTCTTACTGTTATTTCGCTCCTGGAGGGCCAATGCCGTTTTCTTATATTTTTTTATTGATGGCTCATGCTTACATACCTATCTGACAGTGCAAGATTTACTCACCTAGCATCTCCTAATAATTAGCTCTTGACGTGAGAAGGCGTGAGTCAATGAATTTTATGTGCGACATTCTTCCATTGGTTTTTTGGCTGTAAAAAGTTCAAAACTGAACCGATTTTCATGATTCTTTTTTTTTAAATGTTCGTGCTTATGTCAGATTTCAGATAGTTTTTTTAGCTTTAAATGCTGGAAAAAAATCAATTTTTATGAACAATCCTTCATAACTTTTTTTCTTACCTCACCCAATTGAATTCACGATTTTTCCCCGTAATCTTAACAAAATGAGTTTAAAATGAGAAATAATCACCTAATTCTCGATCTACTGCACCGAAAAAAAATCAATTCTTCTAAACAGTGTCGTGCAACGTCATGTTGAAGTTAAAAACATTATAATAAAATATTATTATTATAAATTGCACGACTGGATCGCACGTACTTGCTCTTATGTACATAAGGCTTCGAATAAAATTTGAAAAATATTAATTGAACTTCAAAGATTTTATTCGATTTTTCTGAATTTTGATTGTTTGAAAATAGTACTTAAAATTAGGTTTCAAAGGAAAATTTAAAGTCAATTTCTTTAAAAAATGTGAAAAAGTGTGATTTTTTTTTTTCAAAATCGTAGGAACGGTTCTTAAATATAACGGTTTTTATTTAACTTTATTTAAAAATAAAAAAAAATAATTAAAGAATGCAAACTTTAGCAAAAAATTACCTATATTTAAAAACAAAATTAAAAAAAATTTACTTACCCGTTTTCAAAACATCGATTTTTAAAAAAATAAAAAAAAAATTATTAAAAATACAAAACAAAAGTGTTTTCCTTCGTCTTTTTGAATTTCAATTTTCATTGTAATCGAATAATCAGTTTTTGAGAAAGTCGAAGAAAAAAAAACCGGTCCTATGGGAGGAAACGTTTTTAGCCCGCGATCTTACATTTTTTTTTCACTAAAATATAATCCACACCTACAATAGTACACTGATTTTTTTTCTTAAAAATTATACGGTTATATGGCAGATACCGTTAATAAAAAAATTAAAAAAAGTCCTCTGAAAAATGTCAAAATAATATTAAGTTCTAAATTTAAAGACGATTGGTTCAACCGTTTAGCCTGTAATTCAATGGACATCCGTACAGACAGACAGAATTTTGCCACTAGCTCTTAAATGTTTATCATCGTAATGTCATGTTTGATTGTTGTCTAAAAAACTTCCATTGCAGATACTATAATCGCAAGTAAAAATGAACAAATTAGCAAAAACAAAAGTTGGTTGTAAAGTCGGTTTATGGACGATAATCTTACGTGATAACTTCATAAGAAAACATTGATGATACCAACACCAACATGCAGCCTGTTAACTCACACCATATACAGTTCCACTTATCACGTCAAAAATAGTAATAGATCTAATACTAAGTACTAAATCTAGTACCACATCCAGACCATAAATACAATAGTACTAAATTCTAGTACCAATTACTAAATTTCTAGTACCACAAATACTATTGTACCAACAACCTAGTACCAATCGGCACCAGTTTTATATTTAACTAGCGGTACCGGGTGCGCGTTACTACGCCCTTAAAAAAAAACATGTTTTAATATGAAATGCGAAAATAATGCTAGCGGGACCAAACATTCACAGGAACAATCCCTGGACAAAACTATATTTACTCTGTAAATTTCATTAAAATCCGTTGGTCGATTTAGGAGTACATAATCGACATACATACGCACATATACATACACTTGATGTACGCCTGGTGAACGCGTTGTATTTCTTGTCAGCTTGAGTCATAAGACGTTATAAGACGTTATCACGTCAAAAAAAGCAAACAAGAAAACAATTCTTTTTCAACTTTTCCACCTTAAAATAAAACCATAGTAGCATTAGAAATAAGTATGTATTAATGAATTTTTTTGTTTATTAATTCTTTTATATTTTTTATTTATTAAATCTGCCGGATCCGGATTTATTAAATCCGCTGTCAAAATGCACATTAAAAAAAGAGTTGGTTGTCTGTAAAGTCGGTTAACGGACGATAATCTTACGTGATAACGTCATAAGAAAACATTGATGGCAGCAACACCAACACACAGCTCGTTAACTCACACCCACAAACCCTCTCGTTAAGTCCACACACACACCTTAATATCAACATCTACTTTCTACTTTAACAAACTCCGCCTATTTTATATTTCTTTTTCTCTTGTACTTTTTGAATTTGAGTGGAATTATTTTTGGAATTTGGGCCCGTTCTTTTGAATATGAATATCGGTCCAGTTTTGAAAACCAGGTGACCGCGAAAGTGTATAATTACCCATTTTGCTCCTGAAGGTCCACTACATTGTTTAATTTACTTTATATTCATGGATCGGATTTTGTGGATTCCATACCTCTTTTACTGTATGAGAATCATCCAGCTAGCATCTATATATCAGATACTCTTCTAGTTATTTCACGGCAGAAAGTTGGTTTTATTATTACGTGTGAAGGTTCCAAAGGATATTTTATACCATACAGGCGTATTTTTTACTTAACTTTGATCTACCCCTCTCAAAATCTATGTTCCCAATGCGCAACCACATAATGTTTTTGCGAACCGCTTCATGGATTTCAATTTTCAAAAATTGCAAAAAATAAAAATATTGCAAAAAATCCTGAAAATAAATCCTAAAATGGATGATTTTTTTATTCAGTTTATAACAAAAAAAAAAACAACTAAACAAGAAAAGAAACATGGCTTTGAAGGCTCTTCATTCATCTATTCTGGTTTTATTAAGAACTTGCTTAAGACACCCAGGAAAATCTTTGTAAAATCTTTTGTACCCACCAGGAGCTCCCCTCAGGCAGGAACAAAACAAACAGGTGTAGGACTTTCAAAGCCTTGCGTATTTAATTTTTTTTAAATTGCCTTTTGTTCATATTTATTTAATAATACTTTAAGTACCATCAGCCAGTATATTGCTTCCATATTCTTCACAACATGCAGGAGCATTTAATTTGCATGCACTTAAAAGGTACTTCTCTTCAGGAAGCAATAGATAACACTTTCCTCCGACTCCACGCATGAACTGAACGAACGAATCCTTTTCCCAACCCCCAATATCGCATATAATTCACATGGCACGACAACAAAAATAAACAAAAACACGCCGCATGCCACACGGCATTCATAACACACATACACTCAGTACTTGGGGCAACAGAAACTTTGAGGCGTACCGGCGATATGTGCCGATGAAATGAAACCCAAAGGCGATATTTTGCGCGAAATCTGGTTTCCGTCAAGGCAGCTACGCATTTTATAGTCCTTCGTTTTTGCCGTACCAATTCAGCAGGATTTTTATCGCAACGCAACAAATAGGCTTATCGCAAAGGCGCATCTTCCCTCTGGATGTATATGTATGGTGGAGAGTGCGGCAGCTAAAGGAGGAATGCTCATAGTTGGGAAACACATATATTCCTTGGGAAGAATCTCGGCCTCCTCTTAACGTGTCTCCATCCCACATAGACGAAAACAATTAAATGGCCAAGTATAGAATAGACTCCTCCATATGTGGGGAGAAAAAGTAGCGTTTTCTTTTTGTGTTGCCACAGCGCGCTGATGCATCCAACCTTTCTCCCTTACGCGGTGCCGTGTCGTAAGAAATTGATGGACATTAAGATAGACTTGTACGACCACTTGTACGCATCCGAACAACCAAAACTCAAACAACAAACCTAAACTCAAGGAAGCATCCTTTGACTTTGTTGTCGTCGCGTCGTGCTGGTTAATAGGAAATCGCGTCGAGCGGAAGAATGGCGAAATAAAATTGAATTTAATGCAAAGCTGCATCTAATTTGTACGAAGAATACTAATAACTTGGAATGTGTTCGCATTGAGGATCGGCTTAATGTTTGTGGATAATGGGAGCCTTGAGGTTGGCCGTTTTGTTAGTTTCCAGTTAACATAAACGGTGTAATGCGACTGCGTGTCTTAACCGATTTTCAATAAATATACTAACAACCTATAAATGGCAATGGGAAGCAAAGATTTCGGATCATTAGTGTACTGACCAGAGGCAACGAACATAACTGTTACAAGCGGGTTGTTAGGCCTTTTTATGTGCGTACGTACAAAAATCTGGGGTACTATGTCAAAGAAAGCTAACAGCAGGAAAAGGATATTTTTGTGTGGAAAGTTTAACCAAAAAAATAAAACAAGATGCTTGGTATAAAATTTTCTCTGCAATTATCTATCCCTGCCCGGGCGCCAGTTAACGTTACAACTGTTTGAAGCTTCTTCCTTAGCCATTAATTCTGAGTTTTGTGAGAAATGATGTTTTTCTGAGGTTGCATTGATTCCTTTACTATTAAAAGATACTTTCACCGTCACAAATATATTAATTTATGTCCGCTGCCCGGGCGCCATTTACTGTTTGTGAATTTTTATTAGAAAATGAAAAGATTTGAATTATAAGGGATGTATTTTGAAGTGATATTCACTGCTTAGTAATGATTTAGAAAATGTCTCATCCAGTTTTTGAAGTACTTTTTACATGAACGGTTTCCTGGGTTATACTTTCTAATAGCTGCACCTAACAATGAAGAAGTCTCCAACATCACAGTTGAAGAAGTTAATAATGTTGTAAAAAAACACTCAAACAAAAAAGAAAAGCGATTGGACCAGACGCGATACCTTTAAAGTCTTGGAAAAACATGAGAGACATCGGGTCTTGTTGGCTCACGACTCCCATCTCCAAAATTATCAGCGATGACCAATAAGTGCCTAAACATTGGAGGGAAATTTACCCAATTTTCCCAATCTACAATGCTCCGGCCCGGAAAATCTTCGAATCCACCCTAGATTGACGGCGCAGTAGAGGAAGGCCGAGACTCAGGTGGCGCACACAAGTGGAAGAAGACATCAACCTAGCTAGCGGAACTGAAGGCAGCGAAGGATCGAGCTGGCTGGAGAAGCTTGTTGGTTGAGGCCCACACACGCATTGAGCGGGAATTGCGACAACAAAACGGCTTTTTGACAATTCCAGCATTTAGTTGGCCTGAGATGCGGAACAATCTAAAGCCCAGGACATCTGCCAACGTTTTCTGAGGTCAACCCAGTAAACCCCACAAGTGAAGCCCTATGGCGAAACAGAGAAGTTGGAGAGTTGTAATTCCACTCGAGATTATAAGAATCGTCGCTTTCAGATGAAGAGAAAATGACTTATAAAATAATCATAACAAATTGTTGGAGCGAAAAGCTGCTTAAGGACCAAAGGACTAGTCTGTCGAACAAAACCTATCAGTGCATTGAATAAATGACGTTCATTTATCACATTACTCTGACAGTGGAATCTTATTAAGCTATAAGGTACATTAGATTTCAGAATTCATTGGTTTTGAAGAAGCTTTAAAAAAAGCACAAATTCTGAAAGCTCTTTAACAAAAGCCAAACAAAACTATTTCAAACCATGCAAATGCCTCTTCATGGGAACACAAAAAAAAATAAGTTTTCTCTAAAAAAAGAATTTTTTTACCCGACTTGAGAAAAAAAAACAATTTTGAAACACACGTACAAGAGTCAAAAAATGTTAACAAAAAACAACACACTTTGTAAACGCATTTGACAAAACCAGCAAAGTGTCATATTCTCCTGAACCCAGACCATGTAGCACCTAACCTGGAGCAACTCGACACTAAATGTTCACAACTCAACAAATCCCACATAAAAAAATGAGTTCAATTGAATTCATAGGCTTTTCGCTTAACCCCAGAATATGTAACCCGATCTAGCGACAAATTCAAAATAAATGCCAATTCAATGTTCAGCAATAAAATGCCACACAGCACAAGAGATTCCAATGGAAAATAATAATAAAAACATAATGGTGGCATAGGAACACACATAAAATGGAAAATTGTTAGCTTATGCCAACGTACAGCCCGGGGGGGGGTTACCTCAACCGCAGCTATAAACGCGCGCGCAACGCACAATAACCTCCTTTCTTGTCCTTACCTCAAAAAACAACAACACACACAAAAAAAAGAGCTGCAAATGCAAACATTGGAGAAATCTGCACAGTCAGAGATCTTTAATTACAGTTACAATGAACTTTACGATTCCCCCATTAGCGGGCAATTGCAACACCTATATCCGTTCGACAGCGACTACTAGAAAACCACAACGCCATCTTTCTGTGGAGTTTAACACAACACTTAAATGGACTGTCGCTGCACCACTAAACGCTAAAAGATCCAACTCCATTGAATCTCGATCAAATTGTTTCGCATTTCAATCCTGACCTAGACCTGGAGCTGTGGCGAAGACAGCGGCATGCGCTGCGCCACAACATGCTCCGTCACACGATAGATGGAAATAGAAATAGAAAAAACAGAAACAGAAACACGCTGCGGTCATGGGTGGAGTAGTACTCGGAGTACCTGGAGTACTCATAATTAAATTCCAACCTCTTAAGAGCGGTTATTTAATTCGTACATCGGATCAGGTATCATCGCAGACATATTGAGGTGAATGTCAGTAGCAAGTTGAGTTGAATTACATAACGACGAGCGGAGTAATTGCGAGCGAACCAGGTGTGCTCTGATGGAACTGGAAATCTCGATGTAGTCCCATCGATCGATGGCTATTCGAGACTTCGGAGCTTCGGACTGACAATTCGGTGTTCGACGTTTTTGTTTTTTGTCAAATTGTATTTTATTTAATTGGACACTTTGACATTTGCACACTGAATACCACTTTGCTGCACTGTCACCACTCAATTGGCCATTCTGTATGGCTGGAGTTGGCCGTATAAGGTTATGATTTCATTCCGTCGAGCGGCCAACGACGACGACGACGACGACGACGACGACGACCATGTGGATGTCCCGTGTATTCAAAAATTTCCATTCCACGTATCTTTTCCTGGTTTCCATTCATTCATCCCAATGGAATAGGAATAGAATGGCTGAGGCTGACTGAAGGAATGGGCCCGTTTGGACGGGCAGTGGTCTTTCTAAAATAACATGCTCCCATTTATGAAGGAATGCAGCAGCAACTAGGCTTATCCACTGCCATACTAGAGGTTCATCCAGCTCCAGGTTAAGGCTGGGTTGTTTTTTTTTTTTGTAGCTGGTGCCCTGGAATAGTTTAAATTTGATTGGCTTCCAAATTTGGCTACGAGTGTAGGGAAGAGTCAAACATTTGTGTGTGCTTAGAGGTCGTGCTGTCATCTTCGGTCGACGCAGCCGTTCGTCCTCGTCGCCAGGTCTACTTATGGAGTTGTGCTGATTGGTTTAGTGTCGACAATCGACATGGACGCAGCAAAAGTTTTGCTGTTCTCATAAGATGACCATCTGCCATTGGGACAGTTTGTCGAGTGATGACATGAGTGTGCCGTGGCAGAGGAAAATGTTGTGAAACAGCATTGCTTACAACAGACTCTGGACAGAAACGAGTGTATTCCATGACGGTCTGTCATGATGAGCATTTTATATGCAGAAATATATTTATTGTAAGGTGTGGTGGCCTTTGTAAGCTTTTTTTTTATAGTTGGGTGGGACATGGAAAGTGACTTTTTTTTGATGACTTATAAGAAAATAATGTATACGACCATAAAACTTGTCCATTCAGCGGTTTCTTTGTTTCAAAGATCATGCATGGCATCTTCCATATGAGATATGAGTATGTTTATTCTGATTGTTGGAATTTCTTGGAAAGGCAAAGTATGCAATCTAGCTGCTTCCAGTTTACCACGTGAAGTTGATCGAATCTTCGTCAACTTGCGTGAGAAACTAAGTCCAGGTCTTCCTATACTGGCCCGAAGATTTTCCGGGCAGGAGTATTGATGTCCATCCGCTATTTGCATATCACACAGCCATCCGGGAATTTTAGTCTAAATGAAAGCTGAGATATAAAAGCTCATTGATTATGGCAAAATAACAGTGGCGTCGCTTGATTTCTTAAGAGGTGCTGGTTTATTGAAAACCATAAGGGACGTTGGTATAATGTGTTTTTTTTAGAGATATACAATTTAAATTGCAATTAAAAAAAAATGATTTTCTTAAATTGACATGAAATTTACTTTATTCGAAAGATAATCTTTTGGCATTATAATTTAAATATAACTTCTGGCATATAACCGCCACTGCTGGCTCGGACGTAGTCTAATCTGGAGGTTCAATTTTCGGTGACTTTTTCCAAAATTTATGGCCGTATATCGGCAATAACGCGCCAAATGTTATCCTCCAAGTGGTCAATCGTTTCGGGCTTATCGGCGTAGACTAGCGACTTCACAAATCCCCCACAGAAAATAGTCAAACGGCGTTGAATCGCACGATCTTGGAGGCCAATTCACGGGTCCGTAACGTGAAACTATGCAGTTACTAAACGTTTCCTCCAAAAAACAATTGTGGCACGAGCTGTGTGACATGTTGCGCCGTCTTGTTGGAACCACAGCTCCTGCACATCATGGTTGTTCAATTGATTAACAAAAAAGTCAGTAATCATGGCTCTATAACGGTCACCATTGACTGTAACGTTCTGGCCAGCATCGTACGGACCAATTATTCCACCAACCCATAGAGCACACCAAACAGTCAATTTTTGTGGGCGTAACGGTGTCTCAACACACACTTGAGGATTATCATCACTCAAAATACGGCAGTTTTGTTTATTGACGTATCCGTTAAACCAAATGTGAGCTTCACCGCTAAATGAAAATTGGGATCAACGGCAATATTGTTTGGGCCCATTCACCGAATCTACACCTTGCTAGATGATCATGTGGCTGATCATTCCGCAAAATCTTCCATAAAGTGGATGAACACATATCCAATTCCAGGTGCACGATGGCGGATAGAATGATTCGAGTCTTCCTCTACGATACGCTCTACAGCAGCAATGACTTATTCTGTACGCACTTTACGACGTCTCTGTCGATGCGTATTATCATTTAGAGTAAACGTGGTGCGAAAACGTTCCATATATCGGGTTTTTCTACGGGGACTCTACAAAAGTAGAGCGACAGGGACAGCAAACGACGCCATATTTCTTGCCGCTCTTTTGACATTTCTCTTCAGTAAGGTTTGCCATTTTGCGATGGAAATTATTAAAATTTACTACCGAAATTCGTCGAGTCAGTGGCCTCAACGTTAAGAGCAATTTATGGTCGTCATAATCGTCCTAGCAGATCAACAATTGAGCGTCTAGTGGAACAATTTGAATCCAGTACAAAATGATCCCGTCCCAGTGAGATAAAGAAGTGGCCGTAGTGTCGAGAATATTGCTGCCGCTGAGGCTTCAGTTGCAGAAAGCCCAAATGTGTCTCTCACACGTCGTTCTCAAGCGTTGGGCATCTCTGTGACGTCGTTGTGGCGAATTTTGCGAAAAGATCTTGGCCTACATCCTTACAAGATTAAATTGACGAAAGAACTGAAGCCGCTTGACCACCAGAAGAGTCGTATGTTCGTGAATTGGGCTGAGCAACAACTTGAAAATGATTCGGATTTTCATCGAAAAATCATCTTCAGCGATGAGGCTCATTTCTGGCTGAATGGCTTCGTCTAAATAAACAAAATATAATAAATATTGGTCAGGCAGCAATCCACACGTACTCCCATGAGTCATCATTGCATCCCGAAAAAATGGTGGTTTATGGGCCGGCGGCCTCATTGGGCCGTACTTCTTCCGTGATGACCAAGACCGGCACGTTACTGTGAATGGGGATCGCTACCGTTTAATGATAACCGAATATTTTTTGCCCCAATTGGATGATATGGACTTGGAGGACATGTGGTTCCAACAGGACGGCGCCACAAGCCACACAGCGAATGTCACAATCAATTTATTGGAAACCAAGTTTGGAGAACGTGCTATCTCACGAAATGGTCCAGTCGCTTGGCCGCCTCGGTCGTGCGATTTGACGCCATTAGACTATTTCCTGGGGGGCCAGCGACGGTTGATGAACTTCGTACGAATATCGAACGTGAAATTGCAGCAGTATCGGCCGATTTATGCTTAAAAACAGTCGAAAATTGGGTTCAGCGTCTGGACTTCTGCAAGCGAGCCCGTGGTGGCCATGCAAAAGAAATCGAGTTACATACATAATGGCATCAAACGTACTTTCACAGAAATAAAGAATTTATTGATATCTATATCCGTTTTTGTTTTATTTAAAAAAAACTTTTGTAGCGCTCTTATTGAAAAACCCTTTACATAGTTAATCGAATTAATTGCTCTAATGGACGATTATGTTGACCGTAAAATGGACGTAGTGCGCGATACGTATTTCAAAGAGAACCATTTGGAAGCGTTGTTCAGGCGTCAGTCTATTCATGTTGAAATGCCAAACCAAACTAAAAATAAACCACTTGACAGCTGACAAAATGGCCGCCAGTTAAAATAGTGTTGCCAACTTAAAGTTCTATACCTCAAAAAAAAACACTTTATAAGAATTTTCACAGACATTTGCAATTAATGCAATTACGTGCTTTTGTCCATTAAAGTAGGTAACAGACCTTAGTGCCTTATTTTACTTAACAACTCTCATAATTGTGTTCTTCTATGATCTACATACAACAAACTATATGCTCAACAAAAAAAAAAAAAACAATTAAGAATTGGCATCTCCTAAATGGGAACATCAAATTTGTGTTTGTAATTTGTACAAATGGACGCAGCAAATACCTTAACGAGCCTCCATGGCGTTGTAAGCTTTTTGGACGTCCATAGGTAGAATGAATCCACAGAAAGGATCCCAGCCACCACAGATCACTCTGTGGGTGGGCACCACACATTTTTATTGGTAATGTAATTCAGTCATAATAAATTTGTTCGATCATGCCAAAGCTAGAAATATACCCGATTCCAGCTTGTGTATAGAATATATAATGTGTGTTTGCGTTGGCCCAGCTGGGTGCCTTCATCCTCCTCTGAAAGAGACTCTCTTTCGACGACTATGCGTGATTGACTCTAAAGACGCGGACTTAGTTTCTTTCTCTAAAAAATTCTTCGACAGTAGACTGCCACTGAAGGTATTTGCAACCCATAATTATTGTGCTCATCTAATTAAATTACACTCAGCCAACATTAAGGCTAGACTAAGTCTGAGCTCCAAACTAAATTCCATCGCGAGGTCTATACTCGCATTAACAACACAAAAAACACATAAAACCGATGCGATGTCTGGTTGATGTGTTGTTTTGAATTTGTAATCATAGTTCAGTGTTTTAGTTTTTATTTCTAGTTCTCCACAATTTATGGCCTTCACATGGTCTGGGGAGGGACTTAATGGGGCGCGCACTGCTAGGCCTTTCTCCCAATAAACTTTCCAGCAAATGATCCATTTTTTGTTCGGTTTAGTGTGATTGTGCGCAGCAGGTGTAGAAAAACATGAGTTCTTGATAATATCTTCTTCTTTGGTCGGGGAACCATACCTGGAGTGCTGATGTCAGCCTATGACTTGGTCATTTATTTTAATGTAAAGTGGTCAAGTGACCTGGTTTGGAGGAAAGTTTCTGTTCTTTTTTTTTATTGTAATTCGAATCATTAACCTTTTAGAGCAATCCCTCCCCCATTGGCCGTAGACTCTGAGTTTACCTGGGTCTAGTGATGGAATTTCTTAAAGCTATTAAGATCTCTATCAGAGGACATAAAAACGCTTTGCTTGTGGACCTGAATTTCTGCAAAAGCCATCCAAACAGATTTGAGACATTGGATCATAGCAGATATCATCATAACTAAAGCAGCCGGTTGACTGACTTCTCTTATAAGTAATAGATTGGTGCCTGGTGATTCCATTTATTGCCTGTCCTGAGATTACAAATTCAATTTCTCCTCCTCGAGTTGTGGTGCGGAGCGCGGCGCCGATCACTGATCTCAGATAGCTAAGTTTCTGTGTTTACGAGCGCGTTAACAAGAAACTTGTCCGTATACGTAACGCGCGCCTAATCCATTGCGATTGCGAGACAAATTCCCAGTACCTATCTGTATCTGGGAATAGGGGCTTTTGAGAGTGGCAACTTGTCAATACGCAATTAATTGTGTGTCCTTACCGGCAGTTTGGCTGGCAGGCAGCCATAAACGGTGTGCGGCTGGTGAAAGTGTATCGGCATCAATCAAAAGATACATTTCAGAGATTAGGGCTCGTTAAGATTGCATTTGAATTGAGGTACCTAGCTGCAGATACACTGAAAAAAAAATTGTTTTTGATATTTTCTATCCAAGAAGTGATTTTTTTTTTTTTTTTGAGAACTCTAAATGCAATCTTATCGTGTGAATGTATCTTTTATGTGCAAAGTGCTGCTGACCTGAGTCCATCATTAAATTAAAAATATAAAAAAAAATGTAAGGGTATGTCAACACTTAAACAAAACATTTTTCTTATTTGTTGTCTGAATTCTTGTGAGTGACTCGTCAAAGTTTCACGTCAATTATTTGTCTAGCTAACTATGCCGTTATTTCCATCCTCCAGTCCTCCTAAAAGATAAATAAAAGATGCGTTCTCCTCCATTAATAAGTTGCTCATCAAAAACGCTTGACATTTATGCATTCAAATAGACAAAGTCATCTTAATTCGTCAAATGAGTTCACATATGGGTCGACAGCAGACAGATGCGAATCCGCACAGTCTGGCAGCCAAACTACCATTTCCGTGATGTAAACTCGCCTAATGGACATTCCGCGCAGTTAAATTAGTCTCATAATTGCATGCACGCTCCCGAGAGAAGCTACCATCCTCGCGCACGCAACACAGTTCGTTTCGTGTGGCATAAGTCAAATGCGGATTGCATTCCCAACACGGGACGACGCGACGCTTCGTGGCTTCCTCTCCCGACTACGCATTTAAAACAAAAGTTTGCGCGGGTCGCTTGTCGTAAGTCGTAACTTAAACTAGACAGAGCGAGAGATATATATAGAAAGTAGCCACTGTTGGTGGCTTTGCAACTGCACGCAAAGCAATGCAATGCGGCTTCGGCAGCAGCGTCTTGCTGCGAACTTCTGTGAATAATATAATTGTTTGCTGTCATAGCATTTCATAGTTATTTGTCTGTTCTTGCCACAAAAAATTATGTGTTCTTTGCATGTGCAACCAGGACTCCCCCGTGCTAATTGATCGGGACTACTTCCTGGTGTGTTTAGTCATCGACAACACAAACCCCCCTTCGGGAGGCGCCCAAAATTATAGCCCCTCGTCACGAGGCAATCTTCCAACCCATCCGCAGACGGCCAAATCACTTTGACTTTGACACTTGGAAAAGTACTTTCCAAAACCACCACAAACGTCAAAATTAAAACATCTGACAGTTGCATCCTCACAATGGTCTCATTCTCATTCAAAATTAATAGCACTCGCGCTCTATTTGTTTCCACATTAAGTGCACGTTTAGCTGCAGTCCTGTCGACGAAGACGACGACGCAACTCTTACCAAAACACAGTGGTGCAACTTTGACTGTGGCATAATATAAATTATTTAAAATTAGAGATACAACTGGGAAAAAACTAAGTTCGCCGGCGTGGCAGAGGCAGGATATACCTGCCATGTTGTATTTGCTAGCATTTACTGTCAGAATGTTGACACGAGTGTTGCGAGTAGGAAATTCATGCCCCAACTCTATATGCCCATTGACTGCGCCAAATATGTTAAAGGAAATGAGACCTATCAGCCATTAGTGTTTGTAATTTATTTAAACTTCGTTTTGACTAATGTACTTTTGAATTGCGTCGAAAACGCAATGTTCTACTACTGCACTCCGGATGAGTTGTGGCGCTTTTGTTTTTGTTTGTTAATTTGTTGTTATTATGGTGTTGTAAGGGCTTTGTGGCAAATTAATTAGCTTGTCTATGTCATGTTTGGTTTGTTGTCGCGAATCGATTTGAAATCATTTTGTTTAAAGAAACTTGGTGGATAATGATGTGGCAGTTGAACAACAAAGATAGATTTGGCATTTGGGAAACAGTTCATTAAGAAGGATAACATTAAGTTGTATATGCAAATTTTATTTTGGGAATACCAAAGCTTGTCGCTTGTGGTGTCTTTTCCCTGTTTGGGTAATTATTCAGGGTCAGAATACAATTTTTTTTTTTTAAATACTCTGAAAATAATTTAAAAAAAACTCACAATGAAGATGTTTGCGAAACGAGTCCAAAATATTTGAACAGAAAATTTGCTTCCGATTCAAATGACTCACATGAAACGCGAGCTTATTGGTGACAGATCATAAATATGTTGCAGAAGAATCACTCATACCAATAATCTCTAAAGATATCCGCTTACAAAGAATTTCTTTTCAACTTGGTACACGACTTTCGAATGGAATTGAATATAAATCGTGCTACTTCACTTGTATTGCTTGATTTCTCAAAATCCTTCTTAAACTGAAAAATTATTTGGCTTTTTACTTAACAACATTAAAACTAATGAAAAGTTACTAACTAGGGCGCTCACAAGCAACAAAAGTTGATGGTGTCCCATAAGGGTCGATTTTAGGTCCGCTATTCTTAACCGTATTCAATAATGGCATTTCCACAATATTAAAATGCTGTAAAGTAGAAATTAATGCTGATTATATAGATGCACTTTAGATAACCGATAGGTCTTGTTGAAGATATCAGTGGGCGAATTAATGAAGACCTTGGCTTGGAAGGATTTTCTGCTAGCATGAGAAGACTTCCAGCATAAAGAGCAGCACTTTAACACGAATTTTCGAAATACTGACACCACCAGATAAACGGTCACATATATCGTCGATAAAAAGAGCAAAGAAGATTGGACTTAAGATATATCTTTGGGGGACACCTGTCGTCTTTTCGAACGAGTTTGATGTCTCTAAACCATCCAAAACTATTGCATACGTCTTACGCAAGAATATCTCATATATTGCCAGGAATTTTCTAGATATGTGGGCCAGCTTGGACTGACTGATATGGTTATAAAGAATTTCATAAAATTTCATAATGTCGCATACTCAGTGTAAAAACGATTGAAAATTGTTGAATTTTATTATGTTTCCGAATGATCAATT
Source organism: Platycheirus rosarum (assembly GCA_963971375.1). Lineage (NCBI taxonomy): Eukaryota > Metazoa > Arthropoda > Insecta > Diptera > Syrphidae > Platycheirus > Platycheirus rosarum. Next base: position 299,775,481 of record OZ020507.1, on the reverse strand, counting down.
ATTGCAACGCAAAGAAAATACCGACAGCATTTTAATACTGCTACGGCTCCCAATTCGAACATGATAAGAAGCTTAATGTCCCGTTTTGGAGATCGAGGTGCAGTATTAAATGAACTACGAAGACATGGGTGCCATGAATTAAATTCTTATGCAAAAAGGTAATTTTGGACTTTATTGCACTTTCAAAAGTGAAATGAAATCCATGCCTCATGGTGCCCCCATAACAACCCCATGCTAAGGGTTAATAAAGGATTTGGGATGGGTGCGAGGTTTTTTGATGTTAAGTTCGGAACTGCACCCTTTTTTCAAATTTTTGAATTTCATATCCACTTTGATTTGGACGTTTTGGACCTTTTTGCATAAGACTTTATATCATGGTACCGAAGAAATGTTGGCACAACCTATTTGCACTGGACAAGCTGTGCATGGTGTACGAGCAAGTCTTCACACGGATCCTTCCGTGTCTACTCGTCGACATGCTACTCAATTGGGTATCTCTAGACTACGACGCTTTCTTAAAGTCGATCTGAGGGTGTTTCCATATAAAAATAATAAATATTGTACCACAACGGCTAGAATATGCCAATTGGTTAATTCTGTTTGGGATGCCCACCTTTTGAAAAATCTAATTATCAGCGATGAAGCACATTTTCATTTAAATCGATATGTCAATACACAGAACTGCCTAATTTGAGGTACGGAAAATCTGGGAGCATTGAGTCAGCAACAATTAAAAAATAAATAAATTTATTGGCGCGACACCTCCTTGAGGAGCCAAGGCCTATTGTCTTATACTCTCAACCATTCCTATGTGTGTTGTTAATCTGCAAGAATGAAAGCAAGGGATCTACAATTTACCGCCAGTCCGAACCACTTTTTCGAGAACACATTTTTATCCTTGGAGATTTTGTCAGTTCCTCACAAGAGGCAGTACCCCGGAAAAGAAGATGGCTACGAGCGGGGCTCAAACCCAAGGCTCTTCGCTTATCAGTCCGACACACTAGCCACTAAGCTACGGGGCACTACCAGGTATGATAATAAAAACAATTTATCCTAAAAAAATCTTGAATATAACCTAAATTCAAATGCTCTCTCAGAAAGAACGTCTTAAAATTAGCCAGATTCAGGATCGCATTTCACTATTGTCGAGTTTCGATATAGCACTCCCAAAAAAAAGTTAAAGGTTTGTAACCACTAAGCCACGGGGGCACTACATCAGCAACAATTACACCCTTTTTAGTTATCAATAATCGTGACATATGGTTCCAGCAAGATGGAGCTACAGCTCATACCGCGAGAGACACATCGGCGATTCTGCGAGAAATTGTCGATGACCGCATAATTAAATTAAAATAGGCACGACTAGGTCGCACGTACTTGCTCTTATCTGCCTTATCACATTAGAAGAAACAAGTAAAATTAACGTACAAAAATCACACGTTCTCAACCAATAGAAAGTGTAAAAACCTGAATATTTAACGGTTCTTAGTAAAAATGAAGTACGCCATAACACTTCTTAAATAACAAAGAGTTTATGAAAAAAGTATTTCGAAAATTTTAGGACGGATTTTGATAAAATCCATTGTTTTATGTGGCCTTTTAATTTTTTTTTTTTAGATTTTTTTATGCAGTTCTTTATAGTTTATTTTTATACAGCTAAACATAAAATTTAAAATATTTTTTTATGATTTTTAAAATATTGAATTTTCCAAAAAAAAAAAATTCAAAAATTAATTTTATATAAGAACAATAAATATTCAAAATGTTGGTATGCAGAAATAATTTGGCTACTTAGATCTTTTCAAATATGAAATTTGTGAGAATACAAATTAGCCGTTATCGAGAAAGTCGAAAATTAAAATAACCGTTATATGAAAGGTATCGTTAACAATTTTTTTCCCGTAAATTTGGTTCTGATTAAATGATAGCTATAGCTAGTACCAACTAAAAAATTCTCAAAAATGTTCATCAAAATCGTTGAAGCCGTTTTCGACAAAACAAGATTTTCCTTAACGGTTAACTGCCATTACCGTTATTTTTAGCCCTAAAAATAAAATTTCTAAAATCCCTCTGAGGAATGCTAGACGTAATGCAAAATAAAATGCCTTTCACTGCCAATAGAAAGATGGATGTTTTTAAAGGATGTCATTTTTCGAACTTAGCGCAAAAAAAATTAATAATTTATACTTTAATTAAAAAAAAAAAATATATATAGAAATCAAAAAATTATAAGCATTTCAAATCCGTCAGTAAAAAGTTAGCCCACACTTTATATCAAAAAAAAAAAATTCTAGCAATCAGACAAGACATTACGATGATAGAGAAAAATATTTGAGTTACTGGCAAAATTCTTTCTGTCTGTCTGCCTGTCCGTGTGTACGGATTTATATTGAACTTTAGCCTAAACGGTTTGGCCAATCGTTTTTAAATTTGCAACATAAGGTTATTTTGACATTTTACAGAGGACTTTTTAATTATTTTTTTTAGCTTAAATATTAACGGTACCTACCTGTCATATAACCGTTATGTAAAAGCTTATTTTTTCGAAAACGGCTCCAAGAATTTTTATAAAAAATCAGTGTACTACTGTAGGTATGCATTATATTTTAGTGAAAAAAAATTTAATATGGTGGGCTAAAAACGGTACCTCCCATAGGACCGGTTTTTTTTCTTTGACTTTCTCGAAAACTGGAGATCCGATTACAATCAAAATTGATATTCAAGAAGATATAGGTAGCCTGAGTAATTTTGCATAAATTTTTTTTCGAAAACTTTTTTTTTTGTATTTTTAATAATTAAAAAATTTTTTTTTTTTTGAAAAATCAATATTTTGAAAACGGGTGTGATTTTTTTTTTAATTTTGTTTTTAAATGTACGTTATTTTTGTGCTTAAGTTTGTATTCTTAAATTATTTTTTTAATTTTTTTAAAAAAAAGTTGTTAAAAAAAAACCGTTTTATTTAAAAACGGCTCCTACATACAATTTTGAAAAAAAAAAATCACACTTTTTTACATTTCTTTAGGAAATAATATGGCGTTTAAATTATTTCACCGAAAACATTTTAACGTACGTTATTCGAACAATCAAAAGTCACAAAAATCGAATAAATGCTTTGATGTTCACTTTAATTTTTTTAATTTTATTCTACAATGTGACCGCATTTATGAGCAAGTACGTGCGATCCGGTCGTGCAATTTATTTTTAAACCGCTCCGGAATTCAAAGTCGGTAACGGCAACATCATGACAGAAACATCTTTGAAGATGGAGCGCATTGGGCAGAATGTCGTCTATGCCGAAACCCCGGCGTCATAAGATGTGCTTAGATCACTTGGAACAAAAGTCTTTAAATGCCAAACAAATAGCCAATTTTCTATAATTCGTCTAAGAATGCCTTAAAAAATTACAAATTCTGGTGGAAATGATTAATAAATTTTAACAAGAAAAACCTGAAGTATGTTGAGCTACGGTAGCCTCAAATTGCCTTGTTAAACAAATCGTTTGTGGAAATATCTTTAATACTCGTTCACATAAAAGACGTTTTTTTGGTCACCCTTTACCACGAAGGTGAGGTGAACACTGTTGTTAAAAAAGTAATAAATCATCTTAAAGCAAATACCCCTGTTCGGAAAGGAGTTTATGTTTTCCAACAAAAAAGATTTGTGTCTCTTAAAACAATACACATGCTCACCTTTGAAACATAACACCAACTTTTGACATCACTTTCGAAATTAAGTAGTCAGGTACGTTTTAACATAAACATTTCAAATGGCTTTGCAAATTACTACTTACCATGATGATAATGAGCACCTCTACCCCAAGAAGCCCACATCCATATAAGATTTCACTCCTCGTTCAAAACATACCAGTTAACATCGGCATCCATTAGTTTCAGCTTTCAGGTATTGTTTACGACTTTGCCTCCATTTGATTGCAATCAACATGAGTATTTAAATACACATATCTCGAAATAGTCTAGTGCCGTGTGGGCCAAAAAGAAATAAACTTATTTAACGATCCCCAATAAACTTTGACGAAAGTATCTATTTATTTAAGATTCGTTTCGATGGCCCATAAATTCTCGAATTCTAATCATTCCAAATTAAGCCAAATTTTAGGTTCCTAATCCGCGCAGACTCAATAACCATAAATATAAGTTGACATTTATACACTCTGCCCAGCGATGGATGGTATTCATTTCACTCCTGTGATCATCATAATCGCCTCGGAATTCACCAAACCACTTAATCTGATTTCATTAATTTTCCCAGAAATATTCAGCTACCGGCAACCACTTTAAGGAACGACTAAACAGAAACCTCATGTCGAACTAATTTATGAACAAGTCCAGAAATAAAACCGAAACTAATGGCCCAGAGCTATGATTGCGTCTGTCCTGTCATGATGTCCCGTCATCGTCGTCGTCATGCTCCTTTTAACCCTATGCTAATTAAATCGCAGAAATTTGTTAATTTGCTTCTTATTTATAATTTTTTGGATCACAAGCTGAAACAGTAGATTTATTCATTCGAGAAGTCACCTTTAATCGCAGAACGTAAATATTTATTTATGGATTAGCATTCATAAACGTGAGATGAATTGAGATGTTTCACCAAAAAGCTAATCGCGGCAGATTGTTCCTTTGAAGTTGAAATGACATTTAAGGCGGTTTGTGGCGGCGTGGCGGGACTGTCAGGAATTTTCGGTTCGTTTGGATGTGTCATGAAAGTGTTTTAAGTTTTGGATGGTGATGAGCAGCCGGGCAGGTGGGGAGATGAAATTCTCTTTGTTGGGAGTTTTTTTTGAATTTGAATTTCAAATAGTTTTCTAAAGAGAGGAGCAATCAAAATTCGTCGGAACGTTAACGAGAATCTTATCAAGAAATGGGACGCGCGTTAGTGGGAAAAGTAGGAGTGTATAGTTATGAAGATAATAACTTGTGGATGAACTTTTTAACGCAAAGAATAGAAATGCAAATTTCCAGGTAGACAAGTTGGCGGTATCCTTGCGCCAAGCAAAAGCAATGCAAGATATACGAAGACAAAGAAAATGACGCTTTTGGGAAAAGTTACATTCAGCGGTGGAAAATTTATAACATTTTCTTTTGCGAAGTTCTAACCACTGCTCACTGCTTAACTGTAAAATGTAGTTTTGAATGTAAAAGTTATTATCTAATTTTAATATTAAAAGTTTCAATGGTTCTTTCCTGTGCTGGAAATTAATGGAATGTTTGCGTAAAGTTCTTGAGGGACTTAGAGTTGATTTATTAATAGTAGAGAAGAAAAAGAGCACAAAAACTGTCTTCTTTGAAACAACAGTTTTTAAGTTGAAAACAAAGTATACTTATAATCTCTGCTTAGCCCTAGAGCTAGTTCGCCGGGTTGACGTTTCGAAACGTCCATTGTTATCGGCAAATCACATTTCGTGTGTTATTTATCGAGTACTTTTTCAAAATCAACCAACACAGTGTGCATCCCTTGAGGAATACCGATAAAATAAAATAAAATAAAGAAAAACAAAATAAAATGAAATAAAATAAAATTAAATTAAAATTAAATAAAATTTAATAAAATCAAATAAAAATTATTTAAATAAAAAAAATTATTAGAATAAAATAAAATAAAAATTAAATAAAATTAAGTAAAATTAATTTAAATAAAAAAAAATGTATTAAAATAAAATAAAATAAACTTAAATAAAATTAAATAAAAAAAAATTAAAAAAAATTGATTGATTGATTGAAATCGGATGACCAGTTTCGAGAAAGTCGAAGAAAAAATAAATGGTTCTATGGGAGGTACCGTTTTAAGCCCACCATCTTGAATTTTTTTTCACCAAAACATCTAAAATAGTACACTGATTTTTTTTCATAAAAATTCTATGACAGGTACCGTTAATATTTATGCTATAAACAATTTAAAAAAAAGTCCTCTGCAAAATGTCAAAATAACTCATAATTTTTTATTTCTAGTTTTTTTTATTTTATTTTTAAATTAAACTATAAATTATTAAATTTTTTTAAATGAAAAATGTCATCCTTTAAAAAGCCTCCATCGCTGTTGGCAGTGAAAGGCATTTTGCATTACGTTTAGCATTCCTCAGAGGGATTTAGAAATTTTATTTTTATTTTTTTTTTAATAAAGAAAATTAAATTAAATTAAATTAAATTAAATATAATTAAATAAAATTAAATAAAATTTAATAAATTTAAATAAAATTAAATAAAATAAAATTTATTTAAATAAAATAAAACAAAATAGAATAAAATAAAATTAAATTAAATTAAATTGAATTAAATTAAAAAAAAATAATTTAAACAAAATAAAATAAAATTAAATAAAATATAATCAAGTAAAATAAAATAAAATTAAATTAAATAAAATGAAATAAAACAAAATAAAATAAAAAAAAAATAAACAAAACTAAATATGGAAAAATGTAAAAATAAAAAAAATAATTAAATTACACAAAATAAAATTAAATTAAACCTAATAATTTATAACGAAATATAATAAATTAAAACAAACCAAGGTTAAGTGAAAAAGAAGAGAGGAAAATAAAGGCATTCTGAAGCGATGAGATGTGTACTTTAATAAATTTTTGAATGGTGAGCTCACGGAAAAAATAGAGACTCCATCATTTCACGGGAAATACTTTAAAGTGCCGAAAATACTAGAGCAAGAAATATGCGGGTGACTGGTAACCGGAAGTATATGTGTGCAAACTGGATGGCGTCGGTCAGCAATCGGAATGTATGGAAGAAGAACTTATTGGATGAGGCCCAGAGCGGATCCCTACGTTGATCCGTGTTTGATGATGAAAATTAAATAAATAGTAAAAGAGTTATTCTTCCTACCTTTATTAGAAATGTGAATGTTTGTATGTTTGGATGTGTGTTCCACAATTCCGCCTAAACGGCTTTAGGGATTTGAATGAATTTTGGTATATAGATGGATAATGTGCTGGATTGAAACATAGGCTGCTTTTTATCCACGAAAAATCCATGGTTTCTGTGGGAGAGGCTTAAGTGTGAAATATTGTATTGCTGGAGATTTGATTGATATGATATTGATATGTGGCTTAACGAAAGCACGAATTTGTGAAGTTTGGTCGATCGAAGAATTTCAGGATTCACTATATTCTAAAGAGATATAGAGATAAAGAAATATAGAGATATAGAGGTACAGATTTTTTTTTTATAATTATTAGAGAAATATAGAGATATAGAGATATAGACATGTAGGTACATATATAGAGATATTAAAATATAAAACTTATAGAGACATAGAGACACAGAAATAAAGACCCATACAGTTATAGCGGAATATAACTTAGTTTAGAAAAACGGTAGTCTTTTTAAATAAGTTAATGAAATTAATTAACAAAAAAATTGCTAAACTAAATTAAATCAATTCAATTCAATTAAAGTTATTTCGATAGAACTGAATCTTGAATTTTAGATGTTTTTTTCCCCAAGTTTTTTTCGAGGCGTTTCCATTTCATGACATTCACCATTCATGTCTTCTTCTGGTCTGTCAAAACGGGTGGAACATAAAAATTACTTTTTCCAAAGTTATAACTATGTTTAACAGATTTAATAAACCATAAATGAAATCCATTCAATTTGTTGCGTTTTTCTTTATGGGCATATTTCTTGCGGTGTACATTTTGTGTCCACAAATGCGTACAATATCCCTTTTATGCGAATTATACGCCAACAACAAGCTACAACAACTCGGCAACTCCATTTTTGCAAAGTGCCGCTTTTGATTACACTTCTTACGACTGATTGATTCGCGAAATTTGAATTCATTTTACTCGGAGTGGTTGTGGCTGACTCCTAGAGTTAAGCTGCGTTTTACCACAATAGGAAAATCTCAAGACTCAAGACGTGCGTTAACGTTTGCCTCTTTCGAATAACACTCCTAATCGTGACTTGTGTCGGGGAATTCATGTGAAGATTGTCTGTCTGTCGAGATAAGAGTATGAAAATCCGACTAACGAATTGCATTGCAGACAAAACAGAAGTATTTTTATATCTGTGGCGCGTATTCGATGCATATCACCAGCTCATTTGAGTAATTGACTGCGAAAGTGGCTACAAGCATGATTAATTATTAGGTATTCCCAGTTTGATGCTATCTGACTAATTGAATTCCACAATTGTTGCATAAAGAAGTTGCAGTTTCTGCGCATGAACAGCAGTGCATTTCCCAGATTTGAAGAGATATTCCCAACCAACCCGGAAAGTGACAATTTTTACATTGAGAGAAAACTGCACCAAACACAGGTGCGACTTTTGTAAATAATCTATCTATCCATGCAACTTGGGGCATTTGTAATTTTTTTTACTTCCAAATACATCTCCCCTGGCAACCTAGCAACCGAAAAAGGTTCGTCTTTCCCATCTAAGCGACACTTTTCTTCGTGTAATTGAAATTTATCGCATTTGCATATTTAATTTATTGTTTCGTGCCAAATAGCTGTGCATTTGAAATTTGGTTTTTCGTTTTTTTTTCTTTTACTAAACCGAAACCGTAACTTGTTGCACTTACGACTTGTATCTGATTTGTGCAATGTTCACATAGAGAGTAGCAGATACACAACAGATACACGTATCTTTAAGCTCAATTGCGCAGTTTGATTTTTATCGGTTCACCTTTTGTGGATAAACGCGTCGGATAAATCGTTCGTCGAGCACCAACATTATCTTCTCTGGCACCCTTGTATATGAAACCTATAGTACTACCATCAGTGTTCGAAAACTAGCGCCATCTAGTTCGTCTACATCTCCCTAAAGTTTTTCTCTGAGTGGAGACCGCAACGTAGACTTTTAGTCGGGGAAATGTACTCAACACATATGCAATGTTAGAAAAAGACAGAACGACAAAGATATATATAAAGTAATAGCAGTCAGAAGGAAACAAACCATGAACACTTTTTCTTGTTATTTCATTACCATTTTCTTAAAATAAGCGATAATGAGAGAATGAAAGATAGGTATTTAGACAGGTATGTAAGGAGTTTTCATTTCTGCCTTGAAAATACACTGTTTTTGGTAGGGTTTTTTTATAGATACGGCAACAGGATGAAATTTACCTATTTAACGATTTTTGTTGAAATTTGATATTTGGTTTGGTTTTTTTGTGTACAATTTTGAATGGTTACCATGTTTGATTATAATATCAATTTTTTTAAGTCTGCAAAAATTTAATTTAAGTTGAAGTACCTACCTAGTTACTTATTTTACAAATAAAACACATTGTTTGCATATGTTTGTAAATATGTTATTGCTTTAGAGTATATTCACTTATCACGTCAAAAAATCTAGTACTAAATATACTACTAACTACTAAATATAGTACTAAATCTGCTACTTACCACAAAATATAGTACTAAATATACTACTAAGTATTAAATCTAGTACTAAATATACTACGATAGCACTAAATTCTAGTACTAAGTACTAAAAATCTAGTACCAAAATACTATTGTACCAAAAACAGTACCAACTGGCACCAGTTTTATATTTAACTAACGCTCGAGATTGAACAATATTTATATTAAAACTTTAAACACTCAAATCCGAATATGGCAACATTGGTACTTGATTTCGGTATAAGAAATACAGAAAATACAGAAATAACAAAAATTCTTGAAAAATGCAAAATCCAAAAAAATAATTGAAGACGCACAATCTTGGTTTGTTTACGAAAAATCAAAGAGAAATCCACTAATTTTTGTTTCCCTTACTCAACCATACCATATGGTCTAGTGTCACTTTTTGAACCTTTCACTCGTACTTGTTATTCATTATTTGTGCCTATTCTTGTACTCGTTCTAACTAAAGACTTTTTTCAAACAAACCATACAACCTACTCTTTCATCACTATATTTCTTTCTACTCTCCAAAACCCATACAAATGAATATCGTGTTGACAGAAAAAGCTATTGCAGCGACGTTGCGGCTCTACCTCGCTTAACTAGAAGCTGCCTCATGATACTACTATAGGTTTCATATACAAGGCTGGCACCCAAAAGCCTGGTTAACAAGCTGAAAAAAAAATAAAAGCTCCCTAACCAAACTTGGAGTATAAATTTGTTCGGAAATCATTTCTCAAAAAAAAAAAATTAACCATAAATCTTGGGGCATGGGGCCTCGCATGCATGCAAGTGGCTTTTAAATGGTCGACGGTGAGATCAACACCATCTAGTGTATATTATTATACATTTTGACGCCGCCGTCGCCGTCTCCTAACCCCCAATACCGCCCGACTCGCCGACAGATAGACATATTTAGGGCGCCCCTCTTGCAAAAGAAGGCAAACAATTTTCCACGTTTCAGCGTAAGAAACCCAAAAAAAAACTCTACTATGGGAGTTAATGCCTGAATTATAGCAAATTAAATCGCAAAATAATGGTAAAGTTGTATATTTTGCTAAAGCATGAGATCGCTCGGTTGGTTTGTGGCAGAGAGATAAGTGGATAAGATACTGAAGTCGTGGCAACAATGAATTTTAAACTGAACTTTTGTTTTATTTTTTATAAAAGATGTTTTGGTTGAAAAATTAATTAAATAAACTTAGTTGAGGTTGAGGTGCAAAATCATTATAAAAAATTATTAAAATTACGTGAAACATTTTTAGTAAAACTTTTTCTGATCTCTCACTATAATAAAATCATAAAAAAACTAGCAACTCAAAGAATTATTTTCTCAACTGACACTTCAAAAATAAATTAAAAGCAAAATATTTTATGTTTTAAAATATGGAAATTCGGTTTGTTATATGCATATTCTTCCAAAGATATCCCTACATCCCAAAACATTCTGATCTCATTTATATCCAAAACCTTTTAATTAATTCTTATCTTCCAGATCGCTTCCCAGCCCTACACATCAGCAATTAAGATGTCAAGGGATGGTCAGTTTATGATCTCAACACAACTTGGGTACACCAAATCAACAATCCCCCAGTTCCGTAAACCATCAATTTCTCAACTAAATTATGACGTAAATGTCACACTTGTTGCCGATGATGTCGAAAACTTCCCAAACAACTACGATGAACAATCATAATTATTATCCTCGGAATACGTTTATTAATATAACTCGATCTAATCGCCGGATTCGTGGTGTACATCGCTGTCGTCGTCAGTCGTAAAATTATCCTTTCAATATCCAAGAAAATTGTCGTCGAGTCGAACGCACGGGACGTAATTAAAATTCTGAACGCCGGACGCCAAACTGCACAATTTATGTGACAAATTTAACTGCCCACAAATACGTTAAACGCGAATTTTACGTTTATTGAAATTCCGTGTAGTGCGTGTCCCCTGTTCATCCGCGCGTACATATTCGTATCCCCAACGTGTGTATTCGTATGTTTGCAATCGTTAAATAAATAAGAAAAAAAAAAAAAAAAAATTGTTAAAGATACTTTTCTTTCCGTTTTGAACTTTTCAAGTGCTGGGAACAGGAAATTGAAAAAAAAATATTAATGTTTTGTTTTTGTCATTTTTGTGTTAGTTTTGTGTGTGATCCTAGATAAATAAAAGGAAATAGAAAAATTTAATATTGAAATCAAACCAGAAGTTCATCATTCAAGGATTACCAGGAACTAGGAGAGTTGTTAACCAAGAGCAGATAAAAGGTACGTTTTTACCTTGTGTTTAAAAACAACTATATTTCTTTTCTTTTTAACATTTAGTGACAAAAAATATATTATAATGAAAACTAAAAAAATTAAAAAGATATTTAAAATTCCCTGATAAATTTGTGCAAACTCAGCTAAGCCGTTTTCGTAAAAGTTTGAATGAATATGACGCAGTTTTATAAAAGAATAATTTTAATTAATAAGAAAGATCGAAACAGAATGAACTGAAAAAAATTTGGACGACTGGGTCGCACGTACTTGCTCTTATGTGCCTAATTATATGGGACAGCAAGATATTTGACAAAAACAAATAACATTTGCGTTGAAAATAACACAGTTTGAACTTATAAAAACTATCAAAACCACAAAACTTAACGGTTTTTATTAAAAAACCACTTGTCTTAAATAACAAAGAATTTATGAAAAATGTATTTCGAAAATTGTTGGACGGATTTTGATAAAATCCGCTTATTTGTTTTTTTATTTTTATATTTTTTTTTTTATTTATTTTGGTATGCAGTTTTTTAGAGTTTATTAATATACATGTGATTATTAAATTAAAAAGTATTTTTTTTGATTAGTTTTCAAAATATTGATTTTTAAAAAAAAAAATTCAAAAATTAAATTTTAATAGAAAAAAAAAGTTATTCAAAATTTTGATATGCAGAATTAATTTGGGTACTTAGATCTTCTCAAATATAAAATTTGATAGAAATCCATAGAGCCGTTACCGGGCAAGCCAAAAATTTAAAAAACCGTTATATGAAAGGCCCCGTTAATAGACTTTTCCCGTATATGTGGTTCTAACCAAATGATAGCCAATACTAACAAAAAAATTCACAAAAAATGTTCATCAAAATCGTTGGAGCAGTTTTCGAGAAAAATAAGCTTTTCCTAAACGTTCGTATGGCAAGTACCGTTATTTTTGGCCCTAAAAATAAAATAAACACATACCAAATTTGAAGGCAATCGCTTAACCCGTTAAGGCTCCAGCTCGATATACACCGGGACAAACAGACAGACAGACAGACAGACGGACATTTTTTGCCAATGCCTTTTTTAGGCTTCTCTATGAACGTAATGTCATTTTTTATATTCACGAATCCTAAACATGCCTTATAGTCGCTATAATCGTAAATGTGAAAACATAGAAAACAAATACAGAGTACTTACTCATTTCATAATAAAGGGTGTTTTATTTAGACGTGTGGTTTTGAAGAAGAAATAAAACGCATATAATTTAATGTTATGGCCAAGAATTTAGCTTTATTATAAAGATAAGGGTTTGCCATTATGCCTTAAAAATGATTTCAGGCAAATGGCCGTCGCGGCTGGCTCGAATAAATTCCAGCCGAGAGGCCAAATTTTCGACCACTTTTTTCAGCAATTGGGGCCGTATGTCAGCAATAATGCGCCAAATATTCTCTTCTGAGGCATCAATCGTGGCTTATCTGCGTAGGCAAGCGACTTCACATAACTCCCCAAAAAATAGTCCAGCGGTGTTAAATCGCACGATCTTGGAGGCCACGCCACAGGCCCACCACGCGAGATAATGCGCTCACCAAAAGTTCCCTTCAATAAATTGATTGTTTCGTTGGTTGTATCGCATGTAGCGCCGTCTTGTTGGAAGCAAAGCTCGTCCACATAAACATCCACCAATTCAGGCACGAAAATGTCATTAATCATGGCTGTATAACGTTCCCTGACATTACGGCCGGCTTAATTTTTTTAAGAAATATGGACCAATGATTTCCTCTGCCTATAGACCACACCAAACAGTGACTTTTTGGGGATGTAACGGTGCGGCGTCTCAAAAATGGCTTGTGAATTATGATCACTCCAAATACGACAATTCTGCTTATTAACGTACTCATTTAAACAAAAGTGAGCTTCATCGCTGAACAAAATTTTCTTATGAAAATCGGGATCGGTGGCCATCCCGTTTTGGGTCCATTCACGAGTTGGGTTTTGTAAGCCCGCAAACCAAGATCCTTCCACAAAATCTTCCGTAAAGTGGATGGGCACATCTCTAATTGTTGCGCGCGATAGCGGATGGACTCATTCGGGTCTTCTTCGATACTCTGCTCCACAGCAGCAATAGCGTCATCGGTTTACACTGTACGGCGTCTCTAAGGATGTTGCTTGTGATTCGCAATTCAAGTTAATTGGTTCTCTTTGTTTAATGAAAATCTATCCCTAACACGATCGTATATCATCGAAATATCGAGCATCATCTCCATAGTTGACTTAGCGAATTTTGAAAAATCGGAACCTTCTAGGCAACGAAATATTCTTTTAGCTGCTTTCAAATTTGAGTGATCAAAATTATTGTTGAATATGCTTCAATAATTTCCTGGAAAAGTGGTAAACGTTGATTTGCGTCGAACAGTATAACAATCGTTGAATCGTTTTTGAAATGTCTTCGTATTTCAACGGCCGGCGCAACAAGCGGGATCCGGTCCGGGCCTCATCCACCAAAACTTCTTCTACATCTCGTTTGCTGGCCGATTCTTGATTTGATTCTTACTACAGCACAGTTTCTTGCTTCACCGAAATTAATTCAGGTTTAATTTTTAATTTAAGTTTGTCATCGTTACTAAAAATTAGCGGATCATCAACTCACACAGCTAAGAAAAACATCTTGTTATTGGTATAGACTAGTTTAGTTTCATTTCTTCAAATGCTCGGTCTGATTTCGTATTCCATTGTCGAATAGCTTTGTTAAGTCCGTGTACAGAGCCTTATCAAGTTTACGAAATGTACTATTACTCACCGAAATTTTCTTCAGGATATACAATATAAATATCCTCCAAAAAATTCTGGAACTGAATGCATTATGTTTCTTGATGATTATGATTATTTCCTGGTTTTAGTAGCCACCAACTAATTTTTTTATAAATTGCACACGCTAAAGGGATTTGGGCTACCCTTTTGATGTCGGTGGACACAGCGCGAGCTTAGGAAAGAAGGAGAGGATTTAATAGGAGTTGCCGATGCACATTGGTTTTAACTTCTGAACATCATAATAGGAGGGGAAGACAGAGTTAGGCAAGAGATTCCACATTCGAGTTGTACGGCTGAAGAACGAATATCTGTACTTGACTGTACGACCGAAATTGGGCTCAAGGGTAAATTGGTGGGCATTCCTGGAAGCGCTCGTATTACGGTGAAACTGTTTAAGGGGAGGAATGCAACTGGCTGTTTCTCTAGAACATTGACCGTAGAAATAACGGTGGAAAAGAGAGAGACATGAAACATTCCGTCGATGTTCAAGTGACGTGAATGTTCTAATGATGATATCATCCCCAATCAACTTGAAAGCTTTTCTTTGAATACCATTCAAAAGACTCAAGTGAGTTGATGGAGCACCCGCCCAGATATGGGAGTTATATTCTAGTCTTGGACGAATGTATAATTTGAAAATAGTAGCCAGATCAGAAGGGGAACAGAATTTCTTACATCTTCCGAGGAAGCCCAAACATCTTGCGGCATTTTTGGCAACATCATAAATATGATCATTCCACAAGAGGTGACTGGTGATGCTCATACCGAGAATTTCAAGATGATCAGCTCTAATAATTTAAGTACCACTCATGGATAATAGCAAGGGAGGTGTATCACGCTTTAGAGAGATAGAAGACAGCATTGTGTTTTGGACGCATTAAATTCTACACGATTTCTTATTCCCCATTTGATAATGCTGTCAAGATCAGAATTTAATGAGCTTATCATACGTTGCCGTTGAAGATCCACATCCGAAGACCGCTGTTGTGACTCCAAAAATGAATATGAAAAGCTGCATCCAATACAACTTGTATTGAACGGTCCGAATGGTAATTTCTAATACAGCGAAGAAAAAAAACATCGAAACGGAAAGCACGCATTTTCGATAAAAGAGCCTGGTGCCAGACTCTACCAAATGCTTCAGAAATATCACTGTTCGGTGAGATAAACCATCATACCAGATACCACCAGTGGACCTATTGCTACGAAAGCCATACTGACGGTCATTTAAAAGCTTTCGTTCCTCAAGATATTTCTTGATTTTATAATTATTAGGTGTTTCCATGACCTTGGAAAGAAGGGACATGAGGGCAATCGGTCGGTAATTTGCGGGGGAGGACGATTCGCCTTTTTTAGGTATGTAAGTAAGTTATATTACTTACACACAGGTCTAAGCACTTGCTTTCAAATAAGTAGCTTGTTATAGCTACTTAGATTGGAGTATTTTCCAATAAGCCACTTCAATTCTCGTTATTAACTATCGAGTTCTTCTCGTTTCATTTTATAGTGAGTCTTCCATTTTAGCTTAGCATTAAGTGTCGCATTTCTAGATACTTTGCTTCGTTAAAATACGGTATTTGGATATCGAGTTAAAAATAAAAATTGGTAGATGATTGTTAGCATTGTTGAACATTTTTTTTTACTTGCGATTTTAGGGACTATAAGGTAAGTTTAGGAATCGTGAATACAAAAAAAAATTTGAGATAACAATCAAACATGACATTACGATCATAGAGAAGCCTAAAAAAGTCATTGGTAAAAAATGTCCGTCTGTCTGTCTGTCCGGGTGTATTTTGAGCTGCAGCCTAAACGGGTTAAGCGATTGCCTTCAAATTTGGTATGTGTTTATCTTTTGGCATTCCTCAGAGTGGAAATTGAAATTTTGTTTTTAGGGCCAAAAATAACGGTACTTGCCATACGACCGTTTAGGAAAAGCTTATTTTTCTCGAAAACGGCTCCAACGATTTTGATGAAAATTTTGGAGAATTTTTTTGTTGGTATTGGCTATCATTTGCTTAGAACCACATATACGGGAAAAGTCCATTAACGGGACCTTCCATATAACGGTTTTTTTAATTTTTGGCTTGCCTGGTAACGGCTCTATGGATTTCTGTAAAATTTTATCTTTGAGAAGATCTAAGTAGCCAAATTAATTCTGCATATCAAAATTTTGAATAACTTTTTTTCTATTAAAAATTAATTTTTGAATTTTTTTTTTTTTGAAAAATCAATATTTTTAAAACAAATAAAAAAAATTATTTTTAACTTTATAATCACATGTACATTAAAAAATTCTATAAAACTGCATACCAAAATAAATAAAAAAAATTTTTTTCAAAAAACTAAAAATAAAAAACAGGATTTTATCAAAATCCGTCCTATAATTTTAGAAATACATTTTTCATAAATTCTTTGTTATTTAAGAAGTGTGATGGCGTACTTCATTTTTACTAAAAACCGTTAAGTTTTGTGGTTTTGATAGTTTTCATAAGTTCAAACTGTGTTATTTTGGACGTAAACGTTATTTGTTTTTGTCAAAGATCTTGCCAATGTTATTAGGCACATAAGAGCAAGAACGTGCGACCCAGTCGTGCCCATATTTTTGTTAAGTATCGCGGGATAGCTGCGATTTCTTACGTCCTTTGACAGATTATATATTTTTCCTTAGTGTTTTTTCCAGACAGAGTCTTGAAAAACTTTAATAAATTCCTCAAACGGAGTTTGGTATAAAACTTCAAAAGTAATAGTTTCTTCATATTTTTTTTTCAACATAACATTGAACTTAACTTGTAAGCAAATTGGCTTAAATGTTTAATTACTGACATTAACAGACCGACATGAATTTTTTTCAGGACACTCATCTTATATAGTTTCTAGGATTTTCCTAAAGTTGGAAGCCTAGGGCACTCCTCTTTTTTTAAGATTTAACATTTGTGCAACAATAATTGTGAATTCAATTCTCATTAAAAAAAAATACACAAAAACCCCCTTTGTTATTTGTTTTACATCAACTACAGTAATTTAATTTTGCCCGAAGGACATTCACAGAACGAACAACCTTTTGTCCAAACATTCATCTTAGATTTATTTCGTTTGTTCCCATTATTTTTGAATAAAAAGTTTCCTGTATGACAAAAAAATTGTATTCAAAATTTTAATATAAAATTCATATTCGCCCCAAAGATACAAAAAAAAAAATTAAATCCCACGTTAAAACACACACAAAATGGCGATTATTTTAATAAAGTACCGAGTTTTACGAAAATCAACAACGAACAATGATGGTGGGGCTCCTGGAAAACTTCATAAGTTCATGCATAACGGTGAAATACGGGGATTTAACTTTTTTCCCGATGCCGTATTTTTGTTGGCATAGTGGTGCGGCGGCAAGCCGCGCACAGAATATTCTCTAACGAGTGTTAATTTATTAGTTTACTCGGTTTGTTAATTACTTCGCGAGGAAAATTGTTATAGTTTTTCTCTCCTCTGGTTTTGTATAGTTTCAATATTTATGAAGGTTTTTTTTTTTTTTTTTTTTTTTTAATATTATTGCAGAGTTTTTGCACTTTTTATTTAAGGATAGTCGTTGAAATAAACAAAACTGTGCTGTTTTTTAATTAACATGGCAATTTGGAAAATAAAAAAGAAAACTTGATCAATTTGGAGCGAGGAGCTTATAAAAATCAGAATTATGATAAAATGTGTTTGAATATAAAGCAAAGACGTTAACAATTTTGTTTTAAGTTGTATTCTTTTTTTTGGAATTCTGTGTTGGTAGTGGAATACAAAAATATTTATTTAATGATCCATATAAACAATTATTCGGGTTTTAAAAGATTTGTGTCTATATAACCTAAATAAGTTCATAAGTTCTTTGTTGTTCGTTAAATAATATTTACTTGTATATTTTTTTTAAGACTTAAGTATGTACATAGTTTAAAAGTTTTTTTTAATATTAAGAAATTAAATAAAATATATTACTTCAAGGTTCAAAAATGTTATGATAAATTTTTGGAACATCGACTAGGTAGTTCGTGGAAAAAATTTCTGACCAGTGGCGCCATAATTCATTTTACTTGCGATTATAGGGACTATAAGGCAAGTTATGCATTCGTAAAATAAAAAAAAAAATTGAAATTCTAACAATCAAACATGATATTACGATGATAGAGAAGTCAAAAAAAGTGGGTCCGGAAATTCCGTCCGTCTGTCTGTCTGTCTGTCTGTCTGTCTGTCTGTCTGTCCGTATCGATATCTACAGCCTAAACGGTTGGGCCGATTTGATTCAAACTTGGTATATAGTATTTTTAGAGTGCTCTACCCGACAGTTTTTGGAATTGGCCTTCTAGCTCCAAAACTAACGGTACCTGCCATATAACTTTTATTAAAAAACTTATTTTTCTCGAAAACGGCTCCTACGATTTTGATTAAACTTTCAGAATGATGTTTTCTGTGCAAAATCTATCTTTTAATTTTAATGGATTTTTCAGAAAAAGTTTTATAACGGTACCTCCCATATGACCTGTTTTTTAAAATCAGACTTTCTCGTTAACTAATTGACGGATTTTGATGAAATTTTCAAAATATGTAGTGTTTTATGATTTAAATAATATTGCTTATCAAAATTTTCAAAAACATTTTTTTTAATTTTAATAATTTTTTTAAAAAAATATTTTGTTTTTTGAATATTTTGAAACCGGATCTATAGATTTTTTTTTACATTTTTCTCCTAGATTTCTTAAAATTGACATACTAAAAAAAATTTTAAAATATGTTTTCGAAAAGTTTTTCAAAAAAAACATTTTTTTGAAAAAAACTGGTCGAACGATTTTGAAATGAAAAATTCATAAAATAGAAAACAGCAAAAGAAATAAGATGGCTTACAACATTTTTTTTCAAAAAACGTTATGAGTAGTGTTTTTTTGAATTCATAAAATTTTTTCCCCAACATTTTATTTCATATTGCTCGGCTAAGCCCTAGCCAAGCCATTAGTCAAATAAAAGAAAGTGACAACCTACATTACATACATACTTACGTATTTTAAAGTATTTTTCATCATCATAAAAGCACAGAATAAATAAGGAAGCCTTTGATAAACACACAAAAACAACTAACAAATAAAAAAAACTATTCGATTACTACTGAATGCAAAAATTTCAATCGAGAAAACAAAAGTTTACACCTTCCTATAAATAAACAAACCCACTGTGTTAACTTTTAATATTGTCTCTATACCTACTGGCTTAACAGTAGTTGGAACACGTATCTTAATTTTAGTACCTACCTTCCTTCCAACCTTATTATAGGTACCTAAATCCTTTATAAATTCCATTGGTCCCATATTGGGACGTATAAAGGTCCCTTTACCTAGCATTATTGCCATACTGCTGATTCCGACGAATTTTTATGCCAGTTGTTCAAATTTTTCCATACCAAAATGAAAATTTAACTGAAAAAAGTCCTTTGTATCTTTCTATTAGCAAATTATATTATAAACAGTAAGCAGCAAGTGGAAAGATAATACTACACTAAAAAACTGCAAAAGCTAACAATCCTATATATTTATGTGTTTATCCCTTTGTCGTGACGCATGTTCGTTCGAGCTTCACCCCAAAACGATTCTAAGGAAGTTGCACGTCATACAAAAAATATTAAAATAAAATCTTTGTCAAAAAGACGCCTGCACTTAAAAAGGATTAGCACATAAGAGCAAGTACGTGCGACCCAGTCGTGCCTTTTATTTTAGATGATTAACAAATTCCTCGAAAGTCAGTCGCCAGAGTGAGCTAAAGAATTTTTCTTGATGCGACGGCGGACAGTGAACTGTTGTTCCCACAGAGGAATTATTTCCTGTAATTGATTTGTGCTTATGTGGCTTGATTCAAATTGGCCCATATAAAACATTGGTCCATAGAACCAAATATTACAACCTTGGAGATATTCCGGTGCCATAATATAAAGCTTCTCATTAGGGAACGGGAGTACTTTTATAGAAAATTTAAAAGGAATCCGTCTGATCGTAACAAAAGACAGTTCACTTTTGCTCGAAATAGGGTAACCTCTCTGATTCGTAATGCCAAGCGTGAATATTTAATGGAAAAACTTAATTTAAATCTCAATTCTAAAGATTTGTGGAAAAATCTAAAAAAAAAAATTAGTGTCAAAGAAGATAAAAATCGAATCAATTGTCCGTTTCATCCTGAAGTCATGTCCAACATACTGGTCCAGCATGGATCCAATCTTCAATACCCGAGGGAAATTCTTGTGATGCCTGATGGCGAAAACTCTTTTTCGTTTAATTGTTTAGGTACCAATGAGATATTTAGTGCTATCCGGTTGATCAAATCTGGTTCTGTTGGTCCTGATGACATTTCGTCGAAATTTGTGAAACTTATCCTCCCCTTAGTACTGAATTACCTCCTTCAAATCTTCAATTATTGTATTTACAGCTGCGAGTTTCCCGTTGTTTGGAAAAACGCCATCATTTTACCAGTTCCCAAAAGAGCAAACCCTACGGACCCTTCTGATTTCAGACCTAGTAAGTATTTTATGTTTTTTTGCGTAAAGTATTTGAAAAGGTGTTACATGAACAAATTCATATCTTTTTGACTGCTAATGACAAGCTTTCTAAATGGCAATCGGGTTTTCGTTGCAACCACAGCTGTGAATCTGCAGTTCTCCGCCAGGCTTTGGATTCGGACAAGTTTGCCGTTTTAGTTTTATTAGATTTCTCTAAGGCCTTTGACAGCATCATACATTCAGTTCTTCTATCAAAGTTAAAAAGACATTTCAACTTCTCTAACACTTCGCTTAAACTTTTGTGGAGTTATCTTGAAGATCGAGCTCAACGAGTTAAAACATCAGATCCTCTCGTAACATATAAGGGATTTCCTCAAGGCTCAGTGTTGGGTCCCTTATTATTTTCACTATTCATGTGAATGAGCTTAATTAATAAGATATCTATGCTGTTTGTATTGGCCTCGTTGTATAGGACCTCGTTAAAATAATAGTGTTTGTACTCGGAGTCTGGTGTTCTGTAAAGTCAGAGACAAGTGCGAAGACACTGTCTTTCAAACACCCGAATCTTTTGCATAAAAGATGGTGCAACGTTGAACCAGACAGTGCATCCGTAGGCAACCATCGGCCTAATGACGGCCATGTAGCAAATCACTTTTACCCTCCTATCAAGGCGGCTGCTATAAAACAACCGTCTTGTCAGGGCAAAATTTCCCCTAGCCCTGACCAGAGGAACCTCTACATGCCAATTGAAATATAGGTACTGATCCAGCCAGATACCAAGGTACTTTACTTACTTACTTATTTACTTAGAGCGCGCTACAGTTCGGGACGAACCTGGGCTTCAACCAACATGCCTCTCCAGCCAGCTCGGTCTTTAGCTAGCTGCCTCCAGTTTTGCACTCCACGTTGGTTGAGGTCGTCCTCCACTTGAGCGCGCCACCTAAGGCGAGGTCTTCCTTGACTGCGTCTACCCTCTGGGATGGAATCGAAGATCCTGCGAGCCAGAGCATTGTTGTCCATTTACTCTACATGACCTAGCCATTTTAAACGTGATATGCGTATTTTTTTTTTTGACCAGGTCAATGTCGCATGTACAGCTCATATAGTTCTTGGTTGATCCTTCTCCTCCAAAGCCCGTTAACACAGATAGGACCAACTCTCTTTCGAAGAATTTTACGCTCAAAACGACTACGGATATCTTCATCCGCTTTAGATAGAGTCCATGACTCGGAGCAGGAGCGGGATGATTAAGGTCTTATACAGAGTCTCCTTTGTCTTCCGAGAGAGAGCTTTGCTACTCTATTGCCTTCCTAGCCCATAGACACAGCGATTGGCAAGAGTAATTTTTAGCTTTATTTCTGACGAGATGTTGTTGTCAGATGTTATAGCGGCTCCGAGGTACACAAAGTCCCTAACTACCTCAAAGTTGTACCTGTCTATTGTGATGTTTTGTCCAATCCGCCTGTGTTGTGTGTCCCTTTTTGTGGTCAACCGCTTCTTCGTTTTGGCCTCATTGCCTGCTAGTGTTATCTTAGCTGTTTCAGCTTCTATGTTGGCAAACGCTCCAGTGACAGCTCGCCGAGTTCTGCCAATGATGTCTATGTCGTCAGCGTACGCTTGCAATTGTCCCACCACTATTAACTTACGAGTTTCTTATAATTTGTTGGAGTATTAAGTTGAATAAATCGCACGATAGCGAATCAATTTGTCGGAATCCTTTTTTGACATCAAAAGCTTCTGTGAGGTCAGTACCAACCTTGACGGAACAACGAGAATTCTCCATCGTCATCCCACACAGTCGGGCGAGTTTTGTGGGAATGCCAAAACCTGACATGGCTCTGTATAGCTCGTCTCTATAAATGCTATCGTACGCGGCCTTAAAATCGATAAAGAGGTGGTGGGTATCGATTTGGAATTCTTGGGTAGTTTCCAGGATCTGCCGTAGCGTGAACATTTGATCGATTTGGTCTGAAACCACACTGATAGGGGCCAATCGGGTTGCTGACGAATGGTTTCAGGCGTTTACATAGTACAGCAAAGAGGATCTTGTAGGCGATAATTAGGAGACTTATTCCTCTAAAGGAATAGGCTCAGTTTATAGGGTTTCCTTTGTTGTGGATCGGGCAAACGATACTGAGGTTCCATTCATCAGGCATACTTTCTTCTGACCAATCTTTAGAGATGAGTTGGTGTATGCACTCCACCATGTCATCTCCGGCCGCTAAAAAAAATAATAAATAAATGAATTGGCGCGACAGCTTCTAAAATAGTCAAGGCCTAGTGACTTACACTCTCAACCATTCCTGTGTGTGTTGTTAATCTGCAAGAATGGAAGGGAGCTACAGTTTACCGCCGAGTCCGAACGGCTATATGAGATGCACTTTTTCGAGACAAATTTTACTCTTGGAGGTTTTGTCAGTTACTCGCAAGAGGCAGTACCTTGGAAAAGAAGGTGGCTATGAGCGGGAATCGAACCCAGGCTCATTCGCTTAGCAGTCCGACACACTAACCACTAAGCCACGGGGCACTACTCCGGCCGCTTTAAGAAGTCCGGGCGGTAGTCCGTCGAGGCCAGAAGCTTTATTACTTTTTAGTTTAGATATTGCTATCCTCACTTCATTTTGGTCAGGTGGACGGAAGTTTTGTCTGTCATCGTTCATGTTGAATGGTTCATTCTGCCTGACAGCGGGATTTTGGTCTTCATCGCCGTTTAACAGTCTGCAGAAATAGTCCTTGCACGCCAGCGGATGTCCACGTGTCCAAGCGATCACTAGCCTGCGCCAGTTCTTTCTAGAGGCCCTAGACAGAGGGTTCTAAACAGGATAGTTTCACATTTGTGGAAGTTAATTTTCAGTATTGTTGAATTTTATCAAAATCACGTTGCAAGAAAATTCTGATAACCTCAAGTTTTGGACGTGTTCTGTACGCAAATAAATAGTCGGCATATGCAATCGCATGAGGTAAACTCCCTCCGCTGGTGTAAATACTTAAGAGAATCGGCGACTTCACCGCTCCCTGCTGCAGACCGTTTTTAATATCAAACGTTGTAATAGATGTCACGTTGCTACTATTGACAACAAACTTTATACCACTAAGCATGTCGTAAAGCATATATAACAGTGGTTTTCTTATGCCCCATCTGGTTGAATGCAAGTGTATCTTTTTTGAAAGATGCCCGTAACCTCTTGCCCAAACTCTACATATTAAAAAAAAATGTTTACCAATTTTATTCGTCCCAATGACGAATTATACATCGTAGCTCTAAGCCACATATGTTCCTATCTTAAAACTGATTTTGAGTTATTTAAATTCAAAACCTTTATCTACATTTTGTTTATACAAATTCACTTCAAAAGAACACCGGAATATTCCATTGTTTGACTTTACGAGCGAACCATTTTTACAACAACTCATTCCCAAAGATTAAGGTCAGGTCATAACTGAAGGAAAATTGATGGCTTTCTTCACCACAACCCAAACAAACTGTTCCTCAAAAGCGCACAGCAATAAACGTTGTAAGCAAACCAACCCAGCCAACAGCATTTTAATTACTTTTGGAACGTAAAAAACCTGCGTAGACTCCTTAATTTGCAATCGTTTATTTTTTAATACCTTCATGAAGCTTGCATTTTTTTTTACTCCAGAGTCTTGAACTAACCGACGCGACACGAAGAGGTTTTTGAAGCGCCAGGCTTGTCGATAATTTCATGGAATTAAATTCACTCTGAATGTATATTTAAATTTTTTCCCTTCCGTCGGTGTGCAGTAGGGAAATATGAAAAAAAAAAAATCGGGCTCGTAAAACTTTATATAAGGTTATCGAAGTCCTCTCTCCTGATTGCCCTGGATATCCACAAGATTCATCTTTTGTGATGCTTCGTATTTCGGAAAGAAAGGTTTAAAGTCGAAACGTAAAAAAAAAAGTTTATTCAGTATTTTTGGATGGTTTTTATTTTGCCATTTGAGAATCATTGCCATCAAAAGCTCAAAACCGCAAAAGTATCGTAAAGTTTAAAGTACTTCGATATAAGTATCTTGGGGATAAATCTTAATTTAGGCTAAGCTTTTCGGTAGCTGAAGTTGTAAAAGATACCAGAATTGGCTTCAAATCATTTCGAAGTGTAAATCCAACAAACTCTTGAAAAATCCTTTGGACCGGTTTTTTTATGAGGCTAGGACGATTGGGAAGCCAAGACGATTCTATAAATACAAAACCATTTTTCACTATTTTAATGAAATGAAGGCTATAAAGATATGAAAAGATCCTGATGAGAGAGAAAAACAAGACGGCAATCGCGTTGCTGTATTAAGGCGCATGGCAGCCTGCGAGAGCAGTTGTAAGTCACAGCGGGTTGCACCAACAGCAAGGAAACTCGCACCCAGCGGGCGGTGTTTTGTGATGCAAATCGATTTTTGCTACACGAATGCAAACATCTCGTATAAAGTGGTTATTTAATATATTTTTAAATTTTTTTTTTGTATCTTTTGAACAACAATTTGTTTTGCAATTTAATTGAACGAATTCGGTCTGATGATATGTAATTGGGACATTTTGGAAAATAACCTATCAAAGCAGAAACGGTATGCTTGCTCAGCGGGAGATGATTTACGTTGGTATGGAGGCTGAGCGAGCCACTTATTTGGTTTGGTTAGTGGAAGAGTTCATTATGGCGTTTGTTGTGGATGCTTCTAGGATTTTTTTTTTTTTTTGTGTAAGGACAAAGAGGTTCATACCACAGAAGGCCACTTAATATCAATAATTGAAAGAGGATGTCCTTGTTTGAAATGATTTCCTGTGGTTGATTGTTTCCGATTGAATGGTCGCCCGTGGTGATAATTTGAGTCGAATTATTGCATTTGCTGTTTCTGGAATTCCATCAACCAAATACGAGTTCTTAAGATAATTCTTTGTAAATCAATCCAACAAATCCATTTCTCCATGGTAACCCCACATTTATTTTCCAATTAATTACCTCAATGGCTTCCCAAATCATTTCTCAGTTATTTTTATTCAACCCAGGTATGCATTTAAATAATTTCTTATATGCATCTACATGCATTGGAAAATATTATTTCTGAAAATATGTATGCCAAGGAATTCGTTTGAGTGTTCGTTCATACCATGCATTCGGTAGGTCATTAAGGGATATACGCATCCATACATCTCTTCTGTTCTCTACACCACCATCAGACCCAGTGCAGCGACTTGTCTGCAGCACTGCATCATGAAACGCCAAAAAGCCGTTCCACTTTTCTGCATGAAAGCATTAATTTACGATGCATTTAATATGATTTGATGTCTTCATTATGGTTCGCATTATTTTTTTTTTTTGGACGAAACATCCATTCATATTTTGAATGCCGTTATATTCTCGGTATTTTCGTCTGGCCAATTCTGCATAATGAATCTTCTTTTTCATGTCTAATGAGCTGCACCTTTTGCTTCAGTTATTATTGCCATAAAGATACATCCGATTGCATATGTGTGTATCTCGTGGATAATAATATACTTTGTGTGGAATAACTTTCGAGCAAATTTATTCAAATTCGAGAAATTCAAAAATTAAACGTATAAAACGTGGAAAATGTCGGTAAACAATGAGGTTCTTAACAATGGCCAACCCCAACAGGATGGTTGTTAGTTTGTAGTTAAATTTTCCCATTCCCGTTCGGGCCATCCTTAGGTATACTGTACAATCAACCTGCCACAAATATGGAAGACTAAGCTGGTTGTACCTACACATAAGTGCCTCTGGTTGACCACAAAAGTTACATATTCAAATGGATTCATCCGTAAGCCGACTTATGTGCCCGCGCGTACTCACAATCAACTCGAACTGATTTTTAGATTTCATTTCGTGATACAAATGATCTGCTTTGCTGTGAGCGCCCCAAGTGGGTATTCCCTAAATGGACAATGGGTAAGTGCAGTTGTCCTGGATTTTCAAAATGGACTGTTTAGATACCACGGGAATATATAGTGCAACATGATTTGGAAATTCTTTTGTTACGGTGAATATTCTGATTTTGGTTTTATGGCTATAGTTGGTAGCTACTTATGTACATTGAGGATGCAACGGTTTCTGGACGCGGAGTCAAATACAAATATAATGGAAGAAGCAGTTGCAATTAGTGACAAGAAATATGTTGGGTAGTGGTTCAGGAATTATGCAGGCTAAGAGTGGAATTATAAGCTTTCAATGAGTTTATTTTATTATTTATTTTTTTTTATTATATAATTTGTTATTTTATTAATTTTTTTTAATTTTAATTCGTAAAAAATATTTTATTTAATTTAAAATATTTATTTTTTTTTTCTATTTTAATTGCTCTAATTTTTGTTTTTATGTTATTCAACGTTGCCAGATATTTTCATCCCACAGTTCTTGAGCGCGTAAATGATTTCATTGGACAAATATTCTCTTGCACTTGTACTGTGGTGTGTCTTAAAAGATCCTTATACTATTTTAAAATAAATTGCACGACTGGATCGCACGTACTTGCTCATATGTGCGGTCACATTGTAGAATAAAATTAAAGAAAATTAAAGTGGACATCAAAGCATTTACTCGATTTTTGTGACTTTTGATTGTTCGAATAAAGTACGTTAAATTGTATTGGGTGAAAAAATTTAAACGCCATTTTATTTCTTTAGGAAATGTTAAAAAGTGTGAATTTTTTTTTCAAAATTGTAGGCGCCGTTTTTAAATAAAACGAATTTAAAAAAAAAAAAAAAAAAAAATTTAAATAAAAAAAATTATTTCAGAATACAAACGTAAGTACAAAAATAGCGTATATTTAAAAACAAAATTTAAAAAAAAATTCACTATCTCGTTTTCAAAATATTGATTTTTCAAAAAAAAATTTTTTTTTTAATTATTAAAAATACAAAAAAAAAGTTTTCGAAAAAAAATATTGCAAAATTATTAAGGCTACCTACATCTTCTTCGATATCAATTTTGATTGTAATCGGATCACCAGTTTTCGAGAAAGTCGAAGAAAAAAAACCGGTCCTATGGGAGGTACCGTTTTTAGCCCACCATATTAATTTTTTTTTTCACCAAAATATAATGCATACCTACAATAGTACACTGATTTTTTTTTATAAAAATTCTTGGAGCCGTTTTCGAGAAAAATAAGCTTTAACATACCGGTTATATGACAGGTACCGTTAATTTTTGAGCTAAAAAAAATTTAAACAACTCCTCTGTAGAATGTCAAAATAACCTTAAGTTCAATTTAAAGACGATTGGCGCAACCGTTTAGGCTGCAGTCTAATATACATCCGTACAGACAGACAGAGAGACAGACGGACAGAATTTTGCCAGTAACTCAAATATGTTTCTCTATCATCGTAATGTCATGTTTGATTGTTATCTCAAAATTTTTAATCTGCACGAATGCATAACTTGTATTATACTACCTATAATCGCAAGTAAAAAGGTGTTCTTCTACGTGGCAAAAGCTCTTCGTAAGCTTTTTCATCTATCCTTATCTTCTGATCTTGTTCGAAGCAGTTAGAAAACAGCATTTGTCCAACCAATTCCCAAAAAGTCGTATCTCTTTCACCCTCAATCTACCGACAGATCGCCCTAAAGTCCTTTATTTCTAAGGTCATCGAATCGCTATATAATTTTCAGTTTAAGAAACATTTTGAAGAACGAAAGAACGGCTTTTATGGCAATAGGTCCCCTATTGATCAGATAGCTTATTTTATCAAACAGTGAAACAAATCTTTACATAGTTTTCCAAGAAAGTATGAACGATAATCCACTCGATATTCCAAAAAGCATTTGATAAAGGCTAACATCTAGTTCTGTTATCGAAAATGCATTCATTTGGTATCGACCAAGCCTTTCTTCGCTGGACTAGAAACTTTCTTTCGAACCATTCTACACAAGTTGCATTAGACGGCTTCAATATGAAACCCACAATATAAATGCTGGTGTTCCTCAGGGCTCTGTTTTAACCTCGGCTCTATTTCTTTCTTGTCTGCAACTTCTAATTCGTTTCCAGACTAACATCACATCCTTCCTCTTCGGACGTGGAACTGCAACGGAAAATATGATAACCTCATTAAATTCTCATTTAGACGGGATTGTAAAATGGGGAATAAATAAATTGCACGAAACGTTGAATAAATTTTTAAAAAATTGTAACATTAACGTAGAAAAATAACACTATCTGAACTTAAAATAAAATGCAGGAGTGTTCGTACGAATTTTTTTTTATGCTAGATAATTGCTTAGTGGCTGCATATTTATTTAAAGGGTTTTTTTTTTAGACGTGTGGATTTCAATCTGGCAATACTTTTTTCGGAGTTGGTCTTTTTTGACAGCTGTCACTTGATTTATGCTTGATTTGGTTTGCCATTTCACAATGAATAGACTTACTCCTGAACAAGATTTGGAAATCGTGCAAATTTATTACCGAATTAATGGTTCGGTTCTGTGGAGCAGAGTATCGAAGAAGACCCGAATGAGTCCATCCGCCATCCGCGCAGAAATTGGAGCTGTGCGCAACCACTTTATGGAAGATTTTGCGGAAAGATGTTGGTTTGCGGGATTACAAAATGCAACTCGTGCAAGAATTGAATCCGAACGACCATCAAGCGCGTCGCACGTTCGGTGAATGGGCCCAAAACGAGATGGCCACCGATCCCGATTTTTTACAAAATTGGGAAAATTGTGCCTCTGGGCTGGAATTTATTCGAGCCAGCCACTTGCCCTAAATCATTTTTAAGAATTAATGGCAAACCCTTATCTCCATAATGAAACTAAATTGTTTACCATAACATTAAATTATATGCGTTTTATTTCTTCTTGAAAACCACACGTTTAAAAAAAACACTCTTTATATACAAAAAAATATTTTTTTTTTTGAAAATTCTTTCATGTTTTTAATTAGTTTGAGTTTTCTCGGAAAAACTAAGTGTGCAATAAAATTTAAAAACTTAATGAAAAAAAATATTGAAAATCGTTCGACCAGTGTTTTTGAAGTCGTTTAAAAAAAAAAAAAAAACCGGTTCTATGAGAGATGCCGTTATAGAACAAATTTCGAAAAATTCATTCCAACTGAAAGAAATAGTTGGAAATAAAAAAATAGCAGCCTGAAAGTTTTATCAAAATCGTTAGAGCCGTTTGCGAGAAAATCAAACTTTTTGTTAAAGATTGTATGGCAGGTACCGTTATTTTTCGACCTAGAGCAAAAATGAAAAATGAAATGAGATACTACCAAATAAATGCTAAGTAGAAGTGCGAACAAACAGACAGACGGACGGAATTTCCAGACCCACTTTTTTCGATTTCTTTATTATCGTAGTGATTGATTGAATGATTTGATTGTTAGAATTTTGTTTGCTTCCTTGCGTCATTTAACCCTGAATTGTTCCCTTTGCTACTGTCTATGAGTTCAACTAGCATCAAGAAAACTAAACAGCTTACGATTATCGGAATATCTATTATGATCCACCTCTTATGGAACGATCACATACTAAACTTAGCCAACAATTCCGCAAAATGTTTAAGCTTTTTTGAGAGAAGCAAGATTTGTTTCCTTTTTGATTATCTATAAAATTTATATAGGTATGTCAAAAGCTTGTATGTATAACTGCCATCTATGGGCTGGTGCTCCAGTAACTTACTTAAATCTCTTGGATGTTATTCAAAGACGAGCTTTTAACTGCATTCATCCATCTAGGAATGATCAGTTTACCCTTGAGACGAATTTCGGTTGTACTACCAAGTACAGAGCTTGGTTTTTTTCAGCCGTACTGCACGAATGTGGAATGTCATTTGATTCTGATCTAAGCCGACACTTTCTTTTAACTCCCCTTCGCCTTAGTATAGTCATCTTTATTATGGTCATCAAAACCCCTTTTTTTGGGCAAAAGTCTTATGGGTCTATCTTGCCCAAAGAAATTTATAAAGATGGAAGTAAGTGATGTAATAAATGAGTCCATTAAATAGTTCTTTTTTCCTCTCCGCAGAAATTAGACTTTATTTGTTTGCCTAACCAAGAGCATTTGCCTGCTTACGAAATTCCAAATTTGTTTTCATATCCACTTTAAACTTTTTTCAGTTTATCCCCATCATGAACACAAAAAAAAAATAGAAAAACATAGCTTCCCCGAAAACCTGCTCCACCAGCAACATAATATTCCAGATACTAGATACTGACTAATGAGATAAAAATAAACACAAAAGCCACCTCAAAGTATGATGCTTAAAAACGCAAAATGCGATTTTTCTCATTTCACAGATGGATAGCTTTTCATCTACACCCGGACCCGGACCACTGTAGTTGTTCTTAACCAACAGATGTATCTTTTATCTACCTTTATGGGTAACAGGTAAGAAAAGCTAGAAAAATTCCTTTCGACTAAATTCTGCGGCTGTTTCGATTTTTTTTTTTTATTTTATACTCCAGGTAGTTGTTTCCATTTTCTACTTCCACTTAGAGATTCATTCTCTTACCTCATTTCCTCATTTACCAAAGTGCTCAACTTAGCAGAAAAAAAATGAGCAAAGGAATCCGGCTAAAGACAACTAAATAATGGCAAAAGTAAATTGAGTTCTTAAGTTGAGATTTGCATTTTTTCGCTTTTTTTGTGGTAGTTTGTTCGTCGAAGTTGATGGTTGGTGCACGGTGCAGTTGCAGTTGGTAAACAATCTGTCTATCTGGTTGCATCAACGCGTTTTATTGGAATTTCACTTTTTGCTGATTTTTTAGGTTTTAATTTAGGAATGCTGGTGGTTTCTTTATTCCATGTGCGTTGTACTTTCATGCCTTGGAAGGAAGTGACCTAAAGAATTCTGACAATCTGAGGCATTCAATTGCTTTTTTATCGGAGCCTTTTTATTCATGTCCTGCATTGTGGCACATTTTTGTCAATTCGCAATCATTATTGAGTTTTTTTTTTGCTGTTGAGGTTGTTAGGAAGGTAGTTATGTTGTGTGGTACGTGGTTATGGTTTGTAAAGGAAGAATTGTCAATGCTCAAGGGATTAATGGGTTAAGGACTTGGGGCAGACATGGAATTAATTAATGGCGTGCAGTTTGGTAATGGGACTAATCTTATGAGGATGTGCCTACACATAATGGAGGTGGTGAAAGCTGCTTTGTATCAATTTGGAAATTAATGATGCTAGGCAATCGGGCTAAGTGGTTGGTGTGGTATTGTGTGTGTTTTGAGTTTGATAATATGGGCTCTAAGTAGGTCGGTTTTAAATTGAAGTCATTTGCCTTGGAAGTATTTGAATTAATTCTTTTGAAAATTCTTGCAATTGAATTAGATTGTGATGTTAGGACATCGAGATCGAAGATCCTTAGCTTTAAAATTAATCGAATTTGAATAGACTTTTTTTAACCAACAGTTGTTGTTATTATCTCGAATTGGACCACAATTCTCCCACTTCATGGATATCAGTAAACGTCGGCAGTAATCCCGGTTTTGCAATTTTCTATGTCTCATGTTTAACCTATCAAAATACACTTACCCTTTTGGTCAAAGTATGAGCGAGTAACGTGTGGACGTATAGAGTTTCCTTTTAACGAACTTGTTGTTTGTGGCTTTTCACCATGATTCACTTTCACCAAAAAGTGAAATCACCCTTTATATCGTTTTGGAGGAAGTAAGACTATTGTGCTTGATATTTTTTTTTATTTTCTGAGTGCTATAATAACAGTAAAAGGCCTTATACAAGTTATTTTGGCGTTCATTACACAAGCTATTTAACTGCTATAAGACTTTTGTTGAATGGTATTATAGCTGCAAAAAGCTTTTCATGAAGTTTTATTAGCTTGTCTCAGCAAGCCATTTTGTGACAGCTAAATGCTAAGAGCCTGCTCTGGATGTTATGTTTTTTTTAGCTTTATTTCTCCTCAAGCATTTGCCAAACTGCCTCTTTTCTACTGCACACTGTAACGATTGAAATTGTATTTTAATTATAAAAGTGAAAAGATTTTATTTACCTGTGTTTTGAACTCG
This sequence comes from Platycheirus rosarum, assembly GCA_963971375.1. Classification (NCBI taxonomy): domain Eukaryota; kingdom Metazoa; phylum Arthropoda; class Insecta; order Diptera; family Syrphidae; genus Platycheirus; species Platycheirus rosarum. Next base: position 299,742,537 of record OZ020507.1, on the reverse strand, counting down.
AGTCCTTCTCGTATCATTACAGTACTCTACCTCTACACCAATTCACGGCTGGGAAAATTAACATCAAACATCGACAAATCAAATATAATTTTAGTTTATATAAGGCCTTTTTAGGCAAGCCTTACACAAGTTGTTAAAGTTTGAATTGTGTGGCTTTCTAAAGTTTGAAACCTATTAGCTCATTATACAATTTAATACTTAAAAAAAAAAACCAAACAATTGGGTTTTATAAATCAAGCTAAATTGTCATTTGAGAAAAATAAATTCAAAGGTTAATTCTTTGAAACCATATACTTCACGTTAGTATCTGATTTCATTTCTGTGAACTTAAAAAATAATTTCTGTTAGCACTTCTTTTCTGTTTTATAATATTCAGATGTCACTCTCTTGATATTAGCAAATTAATTCAGTTTGTATAAGACCTTTATAGGCAAGCCTTACAAAAGCTGTTTGTATTGTCTTGTCATGGAAAGCCTTATAGCAGCAATTATATGTTTAATTTACAGTAAATATCTTCAGAAGGCTTTACACACAGGCCATTTTTAACCTTTACCTACAAGCCTTGTATAGAGCTTACGAGAACTCACTTTTTAAAGCCTTAATAATAGCTATTTTTTTAATTGTCAAAGTTTGCAATGTGTAGCTTGCGAAATTTTGCCTTATACAAGTTCTGTGCAAGCAATTACTTGCCAAAAAAAAAAGAATCTTATACAAGCTAAATTGTTAGTTGGGAAAATCTGGTATCACTTGCAGTTTTCCACTGGAATCCGGAATTTAGTTTTTGACCTTATGGTTAGATTGCTATTTTATTTGTTTATTTATTTTTGAGAACGTACGTAGTTGCTAGTAACGAACGCGAACTACGTTTTCGGCGATAAAAATAGAAAACAAATTAATTTTATTAATTCGCTTTGGAGTTTGTGAAAATTAATAAAACAATTGCTTTTCTCCCAAAAGTTTAAATTAATCGATGCTTCAAGTTAAAGTAAATATTTAACCATTTTTAAGGTCGTTGCCGCTGTGCCATCACTCACTGCATCTAAAAAAAAAAAACATAATTAAAAAAAAAAAAAAATCACAGACTACGCCTCGAAACAAGAGAAATTATTCGATGAGCTACGCAGTGAAGAAAACCAAATAAAAAAAAGAATGAAGATCCTAAAATAAAAATGCGTTCTTTAACGAAGTGGCAGACGTTTTCTTTGTAGTACAATTTCATATTTTGTGTATTTTCATATTTTGTAGTACAATTTCATATTTTGTGTTTTCCGTCTCCCCTCGGTGTTCAGTATGAAAGTGACCCATAAATAGCAATCACAAGAAAAAGTCACACAAATGTGATATGACAATCATTTTAGGTAGACTGAATTTGTTGATTGTGACAATCACTTGTCATATATTATCTAAGCCGTTTCCACACCAAGGTTCTGTCGCTCACTATGATTTCAGACCAATAATTATCTATCTGCAAAATTGCAAGGAGATGTTTCTGATGGCAAGATTTCCGCTGCTAGACGTGTTATGCGAAAAGTCCCACAAGGATCAATTCTTGGGCCAATACTCTTTTTCAAGTTACTTAATGATCTGCCCTCTTGCTGTTTACATGCTTTGGTACACTTATGGATATGGCCCACAATAGAATTCTGCTAAATCCCAAGTAATCCATATTTCTAAGAAGTTGGATCACAATATTCTTCCTGATTTTGGTTAAGAGATGGTAAAATAAGGGCAGTCGATCACTGTACCATTTTTTTTTTTTTACAATCAGTGTTCCAAGTAATAAGCACATTTTGTAATGGAACTCAATAATGTCTTGTGATTTGAAATGAAAACTTTAACGATTGTATCTCAATTTTGACATCCACTAAAATTAATTAATTTGTTCTTCACACCTTCTAGGGCTTATTAGGTGTAATAACATGCGCTAGACTGGTTGTACTACACAGGATTAAAAATATACCATTTCTTCGTGATATACTGATGAAGAAATTCCTAAAACCCTTAACAATTCTAATCCTCTTACGGCTAAGAATGTCTGGCACTTTATCCTTATACGTAATTTGAAATGAAGTGCCATTTATAGCCCATACCCATAAACGCTTGTGTTTGACACAACTAATTTAATAGTAGGTATGTATTTCAGATATCTTCTTACAACATGTATGCCATCTAATTAAACATTTACAATTTATTTAAACTTTTTATTGATTCCCTACTATAAAAAAAAATAGAAGTTTCTGGTTAAGTTATTTCCAAATTTTTTTTACCGAGCTTTTTTAGAACAAAAATGATACCGATACACATTTTGTGACACCAAGAGTTTTCCAAACGCAAATTTGTATCTTTAAGTGCATTTATGCAAATAGATTCATTTTCCTATCAGAACTACACAAGTAAATTAAAACAAAAACAGAATCTTTCTGCATCTAGTTTGCCCCTGGATGCCTCCAGATACTTCCGAGTCAGCAAAGCTCTTACCCATTGAAGCATAACTTTTTGTTGCAATAAAATATACTCCTTCTATGTATCATCCTCAAGGATATAACCTGGAGAAATATGCCCAAAGGTTGTCATTTTATATTGTGTTTACTCTGAACTAAATTCATTCGCCCATTTCTCATAAGCAAAACATTACAAAAAGATGTAGAAAATTATCCTTGTTCACCAAAAAGAGACAAACTACCTCATAACTAAAAAGAATTATTAAAAAAAAAGAAGAAAACTGGAAAATAATGGCAGAGGAAATAATATGATGTTACGCCAAGCGATAAATTTTCACAATGGAATTCTAATGCTGCAGAGGATGCTGATTCTGGGATGAAAATATCGAGAAGGAACCACCAGGCGAGAGTCTCTTGGATGCGGTCGGCGTTTTTTGTTGCCATCAGGACGTTGTGACGTTGGCATTTCTCTTATTCCGTTTTCCATACGAAAGGAACCGAAGAAATAAAAAAAAAACATCTTTTTTCGGATTTAATATTTTTTTTCCTTGTAGGAGTGGTTCTTGGGGCGAATTGAGATAAAATACAATTTAAAAAGTTCACAGATGTTTTTTTTTTGTGTTGAGAACATTGTTCTAGTGGGTTTTGTCCATTTTTTGTAATGTTTCTGTGAATTCTTCCGGTTTTGGGTGGTGAGGGCGTTATCTACATTTTCGAAACAAATAACCTTTTGAATTCATTGTTGTTTGCTTCTTATATGAAGAATTTTGTATTTTTGTATAATGAAGATTCATCAAATTCGAATTCACAATAAGATACCCACTTTATGCAAATCAGTGTTTCTCTCAAGCTTGATTGTCCTTTGGTTTAACAATCATTTCGAATGCAAATTGGATAAAAGGTCATCCATTCTATTTTGTGATTCTGGACAGAATTTGAATACAAAATTTGTAAGTTTAAATATTATTTGCTTGGTAAATAGATTTTTGTAATAAATTAAAAAAAAAAAAGTAAATAGATATCCTCATCAAAGCAATTTAGATACATACGTAGCCTTAATACCATTTCGAATGATATAAGTTTCATTTCAACAGGGCTTTATTCGTCATGGAATTCCCGAATAAGCTCAAATCCTTTCATCGTTGTGTCATTTCACCTAATTTCTCGTCCCCCACTCATCCAGTTAAAGAAAACCCCCCCACCAGGACCGTTTGGCAATACGAGAAAGCCAACTGGGACGGCCGGAATAATTTCTTCCGTAACTCTTAACTGGTCATTATGCTTCCTCAATAGTGACATTGATGCCAGTGCTGAAATGATCACAAATGTGATTCTTCTTGGGATGTGTGCTTTTATTCCTAACAGAGTAAAAAGTATTAAACCTGAAGAAAAGTCTGAGTGTATAGAAGCTATCAGGCTTAAAGAAGTAAGTTTCCGATCTTATGAAGCCAACCCTACAGAGGAAAATCGGATAAACACAAACAAGCAAAGAACTCCTGAAACTCCGTTATTGAACGAACCAAGTTTTTGCATGACCAAAAATTACGGCAAAAATTCTGCATTTTTGGTCATTTGTAAAAAAATATTAACAACTCCTCAACATCGTCGGTTCCAACGCTCATCGCTAATGACAAACCTATTGTCTACTCTTCAGAGAAGGCAAACTTGCTTGCAGCTCATTTCGCTGCCAGCTCTACGCTGCCTTACAGCAACGTTGACCCTCCTGTACTTGAGAATGTAATTTTTTCCATGGTACAGATTTTTTTTCGCACTCGTACAGTAGCAAGAGTTCTCAAAGATGATATACCCCCGATTCTTCTGAAGAGGTGTTCTTCCACACTCTGCAAAGCCACTGCGTAAGCTTTTCCATCGCTCCTACTCTTCTGAAATCTTTCCTAGAAGATGGAAAACAGCATTTGTCCAGCCTTCCCATAAGAAAGGTGACCCATCCTCCCCCTCCTCCTACCGACCCATAGCACTAACGTCCCTTCTTTCTAAGGTCATAGAAACGCTGATTAACCGTCAGCTTAAGAAATATCTTGAAGATCGAAAGATTCTCCATTAACTTCAGTATGGCTTCCGCAGAAACCATTCCACTGGTGATCTGATGGCATATCTCACCGAACAGTGGAACAAATCTTTACATCGCTTTGGTGAAAATAAGATTATTGCTCTTGATATCTCCAAAGTATTTGATAGAGTTTGGCATGAAGCTCTCTTATCGAAAATGCGTGCTTTTGGGATCGATAATACTCTTGTTCGTTGGATTAGAAGCTATCTTCTGGACCGTTCAATACAAGTGATATTGGACGGATTCAAGTCTGATTCCCACAAAATAAATGCTGGTGTGCCCCAGGGCTCTGTTCTGTCTCCGACTCTTTTCCTCATTTTTATAAATGATCTTCTGTCTGTTACTTCTAATCCACTTCATTGTTTTTCTGATGACTCTACCCTCAGCTTTTCATATTCGTTCGATGATTCACGTCCTTCGCCTTCGGACGTACAATTGCAATGGTACCGTATGTCAAGCTCATTAAACCCCGATTTATACAGCATTGTCAAATGGGGTAATAGGAATCGTGTGGAGTTTAATGCTTCGAAAACTCAATGCTGTCTTCTGTCGTTAAAACTGAACATACCCCCAATACCATTGTCCATGAATGGCAGTTACATTGAAGAAACCGAAAAACTTTCAGTACTCGGTATGTGTGTCAACGACGACCTCCGTTGGAACGACCATATACTTGAGATCGCTAAGAATGCTGCTAAGTGCTTAGGTATTCTGTAAGGGTGTAAGAAGTTTTTTCCCCTTCTGATCTGGCTACAATTTAAAAAGCGTTTATACGCCCAAAACTCGAGTATAACTCACACCTCTGGGAATGTGCTTCACAAACATCGCTTCACCTGCTTGATAGAATACAAAATCGAGCAGTGAGATTGATAGGAAATAAAACTGCCGCTAAAGCAATTGATCCTCTTGAACACCGGCGCAATGTTTCATGTCTTTCCTTATTTTACCGTTTCTTGCATAAGAAATGTTCACTCGAAGTAGCCAGCTGCATGCCTCCCCTTAAAAGTTTCGCCCGTAATACTCGTCTTGCTAGGAATGCTCATCAGTTCACCCTTGAGCCCAATTTTGGATGTACCGTGAAATATAGAGATTCTTTTTTTAGCCGTACAACACGACTGGAATGGTTTACCAGGCGAGATTTTCCCTTCCCATTTCGATTTGCAAGCATTCAAAACTAATGTAAATCGACGCCTTCTATCCCTCCCACTCTAATCTTCGTATGCTCGCGCAGTACGTTTCAATACTATAAGGGCAACACACAAATCCCTTTTGCGCGCGCTTGTTATAAAAAAAAATCATCAACAACTGGCATTTCGTCCGGTCCTCATCCAACAAGTTCTTCCATACATCCCGATTCGCCCGTCCTAGTCTATGCCATCCTTCAAACGTAAGAAAAGTCTGCTAGCTTCTACTCACTCATATGAGATAGCCCAGCCCACCGGAGTCAAAAAATTTGCAATCGCTTTCAAATATCTGCCTTCCACATGAAAAAATCCGGCTCGAAGAACCAAATTGGCATTAACACCTCATATAATTAGTATTTATTTTCATCTCACACTTCGCATTCCACCGCTCCAAGAAAAGCAAATATAAATTAATCACAACCGACTTAAACAAAATCTTTTCTTCATGGTCCACTTCATGAATTCCAAACCCGTCAAAATAATATTCTTCAAAAAGAATTAGTCATAAGCCCACCGAGCAATCACTTCACGTCAGCAACATTCAAATCAAGAGCCATTAATCCATTAGTTTCTAACAAGTACATCAGAGTTCTGAGTAACACACTCAACTCAATGAAATGCCATTGTCAAGATGTTGATGGAAGGCGAAGGCTTGGAGGTGTGTGGATTAATTTCCTCGATGGCTTTGTGTATACTCCACATGTGTACCTTTGCGTCAGACATAAGCCCGCCTGCTTGATTTGCATTGTTGAAAATATTGGGCGACGAAGTGTGAACTTAAACCACATGTACATTCATTCCCTCCTTCCCCCGATTGTATTTTTTTTAAGATATAGACGAATTCAAGTCCTAACCGTCGAACTAAATAAAGAATGGCAATGGTAATTGACACCTCCATGTACACTGTACACCTAACCGGTGCGAAGCTGCAACCAAGTGTGAACTGCTCTTAACAAAAATAACGTTAAAACTTGTGTTTTCAAGACACCCTGTCATTAGACGTTTTCATGAATAGAAACTCGATTAAGCTTTCAATTAGTCACTTGGAATTCTTCACTTTTCTCGAGAATTGAAAATCGAAAATCCTCTTAAGACCTTGAAATCTAAGCCCAACCATGATGCATTGACACCTGAGGTGAATCAAATAAAAAAAATCACCCAGAGTTCTCCGATGTTAATTTCATTTAAAAATATGGCAAATGGCAAGCAAATGGTACTAAGTGGACGGGTGTAGTGAAAGTTGTAAGTAATTAATCTTTTAACCACTACAACACCCCACTACTGTCGCGTTGCACTTCATTGCATTCTGAGGCAGGGAGACACCGCGAAGCCTTACAAACTCCGTATTTGAATCGAAAGGGAATTTTTTTTTTTTTTTTTTTGTTCACCTAGTGTCCAACTCTGTTGCTGGTTTTGAAAAAAACAACGAATTCCATATCAACGACGACAACGACGGGACATGGATGCGATGACGATGACGACGTTACCCTGGGGAATAGGTTTCGTATGAATTGCGTGGTTATAGACCGCAGTTGTTGGTCTGGACGGACGTTGTCGCTTGTGGATGTGAACTGCAAGGATCGCAACAAAACCAGGTATCAAATTTCACTGCTATTTGCATTCAATTGGTGAGCAGCTCCCTTTTTGCGGTTCGGGCAAACCTAAATGTCTGGTACTATCTCTGTAGAATGATTTCGCATATGAATATTCAAATAAAGCTTGGATTCCAGTCTAGCGGAGGAATGGGGCTAGCTGCTGAAATTTTATCGGTCGGGGTGAATTTTATTATGTGACATTTTTCCATACAGTTTGTGTGACACTCCTGGAGGATGAAGTGGAGTGATAAACAAGATGCAGAAATGGACGTGAAGGGAGACTTTTATGAAAATGCTGAAATTTTGACTGGCAATGCGAAAGTTTCTATATTTTTTTCAGAAATGTTTCACTTCTTCCAATGAAGCATAGTTAACGAATTCGTCAAGCAGGAGAATTTACCTTTTAAAGGAAACTGACCAGATTTTTTTTTTTTTATGATTTAAGTGCGCACAATGGACTTTTTGTTTAACTTTTACTGTATGTAAGTACACTGCGCGAACTTTACGATAATAATTCCAAATTCGTGTTGTTCGGCTAAAAAAAGAATCCCTATATATCGCGGTACGTCCGAAATTGGGCTCAAGGGTGAACTGATGAGCATTCCTTGCGAGACGAGTATTACGGGAGAAACTTTTAAGGGGAGGAATGCAGCTGGCTACTTTGAGTGAACATTTTTTTATAAAAGAAACAATAAAAAAAAGGAAAGACATGTTGTACGTCCGAAGGCGAAGAACGTGAATTATCGAACGAATATGAAAAGCTGAGGGTAGAGTCGTCAGCAAAACAGTTAAGTCGATTAGAAGTAACAGACAGAAGATCATTTATAAAAATGAGGAAAAGAGACAGAACGGAGCCCTGGGGCACACCAGATTTGTGTATATCGAGATCTTTGAGAACTCTTGCTACTACTGTACGAGTGCGGAAAAAAATCTGTCCCATGGAAAAATTTACATTCTCAAGTACAGGAGGGGCAAAGTTGCTGTAAGACAGCGCCATTTTACAATTTTGTTTGGTTCTTTCAAGTTTCAAGTTGCATGAGTTACTTGCTTGTTTCCGATTTCCCTCTGTAGGGTTGGCTTTGTAAGATGGGAAACCTACTTCTTTAAGCCATATAGCTTCTTTACACTCAGAGTTAAACGAGGACTTTTCTTAAGGCTTGATGCTTTTTAATAAAAGTTCGCATCCCTAAAATAATCACATTTGTGATCATTTCAGCACTGGCATCAATGTCGCTATCGAGGAAGCATATTTAATAGTTAAAGTTTCGGAAAAAAAAAATATTCAGGCCATCCCAGTTAGCTTTCTCGTATTGCCAAACGGTCCTGGTGGGGAGTTTTTGTTTAACTGAATGGGTGGAGGACGAAAAATTTGCTGAAATGACACAATGGTCCGAAGTGCCAAATGGAGAAATTATATACACTAATGGTGTATTTATCAGGGTGTTGTGGGACCAGAAGAACGGAGCCATTTGGAATTGTGCACATTGAAATCGCCCGCAATAACGATTTCAGTGCGAGGTCAAAGGGAAACAATTTCCGAGATGGAATCACATAGCGCATCAAACAAGTCGAATAATTGTCGAGATTTGGATTCCTGTAAATAAAACAATAATGAATGACATGCTTTCTGACACTGAATTTGATATAAATAGACATCTTTCTTTCTACATGTTGGAGGACTGCGGTCGGACACCAACAAAGTTTATTATTCTCAAGCAAATATGGTGTGATAACGGTCTTCATTAAAGTATTGGAAAAACTTTCTCACTGGGACTAGCTTTTAAAGTTAAAAAAGCTTGGAAAGTTTTTTAATGTGGCTAATACCGCATTTGTTAAGCAGATCTGCTTTTGATAGTTGTGAATCAAAAGGCCTCATTGTGAAATCTGGAGTACCACAAGGTAGTCATTTAGGTCCTATTTTATTTTTGTTTTTTTTTTTTACTGTTTTACCGTTAGTGTTGAAATGTCTTCTTTATGTAGATGTTTTAAGTTATCTTAAGTTATGTGCTAAATGATCGTAATTCTAAGGATTTGCAGTGTATCTTAAATTTTTGTTTAATTGGTTAAAATTTGCAAATGTCAAGTTATACATCATACACGAAAACACGATGTTGACGTTTAACTATAATTTTGATAATTTTTTGCTTTCTGATATTAACTTTGTTCATTATCATTAACCCTGTTTTTAACAGTCCAAGACAAAAAAAAGGTCAGCTTTTCGGTGTTTAATGAAGAATTTTCTATCGTTTTTGTGTTCAATGAGGTTGTATGGAAAAGCTTAAACCAGCATTATCTAAACCTTATTTTGAGGAAGAACAGATTAGTGAAAACTGTCCAAGTCAGGTGTTTCAATTCGCACGTTTTATTTTCAACGAACTATGATTTTAATTTTTGAAGAAAATTTTTTATATATTTCATAGAAATTAAGATGTTTTATTGAAATTTTATAAAAAAAAAGAAAACCCCGCATTGTTCCGTATAAGGAGTTAATACTTCTTGCAAAATCTGTGTGATGCAAATCTTTTTGATTTTTATCAAAGTCAACAGATAAATTTCCTCAAAAGAATAAGTGAAGGAATCAGTGGAAGAATCACTTTCACTACTGATATCACCGAATAATATTTAAAGTTCACTGAATCCTACCAAGATTTTATAATTTTTTATTGAGATAAATGAAAGAATTTTCTTCTCACACGTGCTTGCAAGCATCTAGCTTTACTCATTTTTGTAAACAACACTGACTGACATACGCCATCACAAGTTTCAAGTTTGTTCTAAACTGTTCTGATGCGTCTCACTACTTCTGTGTTGTTCTGTTCTGTTCTGTGCTTTTCTAATTTTAAAAACGGCCATTGAGAAAGCTATAAAGATATTGACGATACTTCTATTTTTGTTGTCTTGTCTAGGAAAGGCTTTTTAGCTTGCACTAGAAGTTAGAGAAATCGCCAACTATGTACCAACTACCATTCCTCGGCCTTTAAAACATTTTTTCAGCAAGTTTCCTAACCTGCGAGTTTGGTCCGATCACCTTATTATGCAATTCAGAGGTAAAGGTTAAGGCTCAATTTTATTCGTGATAAAAATGAGTGCCGGGAGAAAATGATAAGTGGGAAGGCTTAATTTAATGAAAAATCTCAGTTTTTTTCCATACTTTGTATATAAAATCTATAGTACTATCATGAAGACGATTTTTTTAATTTGAACTCAGCTCATGTGAGGGCGCTACAGTAGCCTAAGTGGATTGTAGTGGAAATGAGTAGAGAAGCAAAAAAGTAAGAGCAAGAAATATATATTGGGTAAGAGAGTGTTTTTTTGGAGGATGTGGCTTGTAGATACATTTGATCAAGTTCAGTAAGTTACATACATAGTTGTTTTGGTTTAGTTTTTTTTTTCTTAGGAATATGCAGTAAGATACAATTCTACCGATATAGGTAAACAAATGTGTGTTTACTACTGAGACTGGAAGTATTCTTACGTTGCTATGTTAATATGAATCCTTTATTTTGGATTCAATAAAGGGATCGCAGACAGAAAATTCTTAGGGAGAAACATAGATACATACATATCCTTAGTTAAATCCTTATAAGCGATATTGATGTTGTTGACCTTGTTTTGTGTACCTTTTTACCTTCACTATTCACTTGCCTACATTTTAAATGTTGAATTTTTTGTGTTGACGTTGATTTAACACACACATTCTTATAATTAACTACATAGTTTTATGTTTGCTGTGAGAAAAAATATTTGTTGGTATTTTTGTTGGAATTTGGTAACTTGTGAATGATTTCAAGGCAGGTATTTTGTAACTTGTGAATGAGTTCAAATTTATGTAGGTACCTATCTAGCAATTTAATTAAAAGTCAACCTAAGGTATTTGAATAGTATAGGTAAAGGTACCTATGTTTAAGTATTAAGGTTTATATTTTTTCCCGAAGGCGCTTAAATAGGTATATAATAATTTTGGACTTTTTGAATTTTTTTTTTTCAAATTTTGGAATGCAGTCTTATAATATGCAGATAAGATGTTAAATAAAGTTAATTGATAAGTTTTACAAAAAATTCTTTAAATAAAAAAAAATCAATAATTAGTAAGGTAGGTGTAGGTATACCAAGGTATAAGTTAGAAGAAAAAAATATTCAAAATGTTGGTAAAACTTATTAGAAATTCAAAGAGTCGTTACAGAGAAAGGGGGAAAGACGAGTTATATTCGTAGTGGGAAACATACAAACAAAAATCCACCATTAAGGGCAATATTTAGTAGAATTATGAAAATCGATAACTTTGGCACCGCAAATTAATAACGGAATCTTGTAGAGGGACTAAATACAAACATTTTATACTAAAAGAAAAGGGGTCTATCTCCTCGCGTTTATGCAGGAGGTGCAATTTTCTAAAAAAGCACTTGCATTAGAACAAAATATATTGAAAAATAACTGCATTACATACAATTATGTGCTAAGTCTTTTTTAAAGCTCAAAGTCTGTTCTATCATAAAGGTTTTCTAAATCTTTAAATATCTATAAGAACTTTTGTAAAAACTTATTTCAAACTCTAAATTTCAGAAAAAAAAAAATAAAAATAAATATTTCATATTGATTTTTTTCAAAATTGAAAAAAATGTACTAAATTTGCTTTTAATATTTAATATTACTCCCATTAATTCTTAGTTGAACACTGAAAACGAGATGATATTATGTATTCTAGTGTTCGAAAAAGTTGAAATTTAGCAAACCCACTATTTTACAATTTGTTGGGTATTTAAGTGGTCTTCCCTCTACACATTTCGGGTGGAGTAGATACAATAACTTTGGCGCTGCAAAATAATAAAAGATTCTAGTAGAGGGACTAAAAACAAGTATTTTTTGCTATGAGAGGCGGGTCTATAACCCACCTTTTAGGCGGGAGGTACAATTTTATTAAAAATTACTTTTAATGAAAAATTGTTTTTTTTTTTTCATTAAAAGTAATTTTTAATAAAATTGTAAAAGAACGATAAGACTTAAAATTAAAAGTTATACTTTTTCTGAGAGATAGAAATTTGAACTTAATTTTTGTAAGTTTTTTGAAAAAAAAAATAACTTCAAACTCAAAAAAAAACACAAAAATGATAAGTTCTCCTAAGCATACGCACCTACCCCTAATTCAATAGTGAAAACATTTCTTTTATTTTCTTCTTTACAATTTTCATACACTTTACTAACCAAATAATAAGTATATTTTTTTACTTCACAATTCTTTTGCTTTAAAATTATTTTTTTAATTTAATAAAATCTTAATTTTTTTCTTCTTTACAATTTTCTCAAACTGCATAAAAAATATATGTAATCGTTTTTTTATCTTTTCCTTTACAATTAAATCAAATAACACTATGTATTTACAAACACTTCACAAACTTTTACATTTTTACCTTATACTTCACAATTAAACACAATAATAGTAATAAGTAAAAATTACTAAAAGCATTTAACGACATTATTTAACTACCATCATTTGAAAAAGTGACAACGTCTTGTTTTACTCAAGGTCCCTTTATAATTTTCTTACCTAACACGATACATGTTTCAAGATTGTATTCTTATTATACAATATCCGAAAATACACCTTATCGTACAATGCTACCATCATTTCAAAAAGTGGCAACGTATTATTTTACTCGTCGTTTCGATAATTTCCTTACCTTACTCAATACATGTTCAAAGAATGTATATATACACCTATGTGTATTCAAGCAATATCACCGAATACCATTTTTCCTCCCCTACCTTATTTTTCTACCATCATTTCAAAACGTGGCAGCAAAACATGTACCAAGGATGTATTCATGTATTACCTACCAAGCAATATAAGCATACACGATCGTCTCGATAATTTCCTTACCTTACTCAATACTTGTTCCATGAATGTATCAATACATCTAAATAGTCAAGCAATATCAGCAAATACTATTTTTCCACCCCTACCTTATTTGTCTACCATCAATTCAAAACGTGACAGCAAAACATGTTCCAAAATACATTCATATATTACCTACCAAACAATAAAAGCATATACCATATTTCCACCCCTAACCTAAGTAAATTAAACGCCTTCTTCACCCTCTTAATGTGATATTCACTTATATTTTCTCTTGGTACAACATGCCTCTTCATTCTCTTACATTCCACAAGTTGTGGAAATTAGTTCTGCTTCAGCTCTATAGAGGGACTACACAAAAAATCTCCCCATGATAGTACTATAGATTTTATATACAAAGGTCCATATCATTTAATTTGCGTCTTAAAAAATTAGATTAGATTTTAGATTAGATTAACTTTATTTCTTATAAATTCAAAAGAGTAAGTAACATAAATTCATAATAGCTTAATAAATTAATATATATATATATATAAGAAATTAATGCGACATTCTATATTTTTATACAAAGTATTAAAAATAGCGTTGAATGCCACTTCAGTAGCTTATTACATTCGTAAAATAGCTTTTGGGTGGGGTGACCCTTTTTAAAATTGTACGTTAAAAAAAATACTTACATTAAAATAGAAAATTATTATTTGCAAGTCAGATTTAAAGATGTTTTATTTTTTATATTTCTCAAAAAATTAACAAAAATAATATCCTACAAATATATTTTACTTTTACAATACTAATAAGAATAATACAAGCAAAAAGTTCAAACCAAAATATCAGAAAGCATAGATTCAACGTTATTGTAATCAAAATTAAAAAGCCAATTTTTTACAACCTTTAAAAACATACCAGGCATTGACATTGTTCTGGTCGGCAAAGGAAGCATATTAAATAAACGGCTTGCAAAAACTGAATAAAAATTACGAAAGTTTGGAATAGATACCGTATGAGATAAGTTTCCACGTAAATTATAATTAGAATTTAGACGATAATTTCGATTTCCGGACTTCATAAAGAAAATCTTCAACACTTTAAAGCAGTACAGATGTCGTACAGGAAGAATTTTTAAATCAAAGAACAAAGGAAAACTCGAAAGTCTATTAGGTGTTCCGCATATTTTACGTATAATATATTTCTGTAGAGTTAACAACGGTTGAATTTTGTTTTTGTAAACACCATCCCAACAAACAATTCCATATTGTAACTTAGATTGCAAAATTCCATAATAAATTGTTATTAAAAGTTGTATTGAGCAGATATTACTCATATAGAAGAAATATCTAAGCGTGCAACGAAAATAATTCCTCAAAGCTTCTACATGATTCAAAAAACACATTTAAGAATCGATTGTTAGACCTAAATATTTAAATACGTTAACATTTTCAATTAAAAAAAACAACTACTACTGCAACTTAGCCTCTCAATGAATGTGGGAGAAGGTGTACAGTTACAGCTTGAAAGTTTGTATTTTTGACACTCAGGTGCGTGATAAAAAAGTTTCGCCTCAATATTATAGATACTGAAAAACATAACTTTAGTCTTAGGGCTTATAACCAAACTATGTACAGCAAACCAGTTCCTCAGTAAACTGAGATCCCAATTCATGTCAGAGACTAAATCCAAGGGACTATTAACACCATACGCAAAACCTACATCATCCGCAAAAGCTGTTGGTTTTCCTTTGAAATTAAGTTTAAAGAGTGAGTTGATGTAAATGAGAAACATAATAGGTCCCAAAACAGAGCCTTGAGGCACTCCCAAGTTGTAGAATCTAATTTCGCTTCTTAAATCATCTAGTTTTACTCTTTGTGATCTGTTTTTTTATGTATGACCCAAACCAATCTAATACGAAACCTCGAAATCCGTCTTTTTCCAACTTTCTCATCAGAATACTGTGGTTGACCGTATCAAATGCTTTGGAAATATCAGCTGAACATTTTTTCCCATCGAGATTCAACATTATTTCAGAACAAAACTGCAATAGCGCATCTTCAGTTGATTTGCCTTTCTGGAAATCAAATTGATTCGTGTTAAAAAACTTAGTTTTATTTAAAAAACTAAACTACCCTATTTTTTACAAGTTTTTCGAAAATTTTACTAAAAACTGGAAGAAGAGATGATATTGGCCTATAATTACATATTTCAATAGAAGAACCTTTCTTAAACAGTGGTAATACATCTGCACATTTCAAAGCATCTGGAAAAACTCCAGCAAAAATACAACAGTTAAAAATATCTGCCAAAACATCCACTAGAAAACAAGCAATTCTTTTTACAAGCACATTGGAAATCCCATCAGCACCACACGAGTTTGAATTTTTTAAAGACCCAATGACTTGTAAGATCTCTAAAGGCATTATGGACTGATACACAAAACTGTTTTCTAAAGAAAGTTCAGTAGAATTACCGCTGGACGAACAGGATGAACAAGACTGCAGGACTATTTTCTATATTTGCAAAATAGCAATTAAATGCTTCAGCTATGCCAGGCTTATCAGAAACATCCACGTTATTGACACGTATAAGGGTAGGCGTTTTCGAAATAGAAGATTTATTAAGTATGTTATTTTCCTTTCATTTTTTAAATTTCCTTTTACTGAATGAAATTGGCTTCGGTAATAACTATCTCGACAAATCGGAATCTCCTTTTTAATTTCATCTGACAACTTTTTATATTTACGTTTTAAACACAAGTTATAAGGATTCTTTCTGCACTTAATCCTGAGTAAGTTCTTCCTTCTTATTTTAAACAAAAGATAACTTGAAATCCAAGGCTTTATCCTTTTCATACACTTATTTGAAGGCAAAGCATAGGAACAACTAAAAATGTGTTTCTTAAGGGGCAATCAATAAAAATATCATAGGCCTTAGAAGCATCAGAACAACTGAAGACATCTTCCCAAAACTCATAAAAAAGATTGCTTTTGAGTTTATTGAAATTAATTTTACGCACTTTTTAATTAATTAGTTATCTCATTACCACCGTTTGTATCACTCGCATATCAAAAAAAGTACGGATCAATGAAGCTTATCGCCGAACCAAAATCCAGGCCAAACTGTTTCACCCATTATTCATCCCAAAATGCTAAAAAATATTTTTCAGCCAAAATGAGGGTCATCTTCCACATAATTTTGTATAAAGTTTTATCTTTCGGGCGTGTAACTTACCATGATTTGGAATCAGTAACTGAATGAATGAGCAACAAATTTGACAAATGTCACCTAAACAACATGGCCGCCACATGGAAAAAATAAAAGGCACGACTGGGTCGCACGTACTTGCTCCTGTGTGCTAATCCTTTTTAGGTACAGGCGTCTTTTTGACAAATATTTAATTTTAATGTTTTTTTTGACGTGCAACTTCTTTAGAATCGTTGTGGTTTGAAGCTCGAACGAACATGCGTCACGATAAAGGGATAAACACATAAATATATAGGATTGTTAGCTTTTGCAGTTTTTTAGTGTAGTATTATCTTTCCACTTGCTGCTTACTGTTTATAATATAATTTGCTAATAGAAAGATACAAAGGACTTTTTTCAGTTAAATTTTCATTTTGGTATGGAAAAATTTGAACAACTGGCATAAAGATTCGTCGGAATCAGCAGTATGGCAATAATGCTAGGTAAAGGGACCTTTATACGTCCCAATATGGGACCAATGGAATTTATAAAGGATTTAGGTACCTATAATAAGGTTGGAAGGAAGGTAGGTACTAAAATTAAGATACGTGTTCCAACTACTGTTAAGCCAGTAGGTATAGAGACAATATTAAAAGTTAACACAGTGGTTTTGTTTATTTATAGGAAGGTGTAAACTTTTGTTTTCTCGATTGAAATTTTTGCATTCAGTAGTAATCGAATAGTTTTTTTTATTTGTTAGTTGTTTTTGTGTGTTTATCAAAGGCTTCCTTATTTATTCTGTGCTTTTATGATGATGAAAAATACTTTAAAATACGTAAGTATGTATGTAATGTAGGTTGTCACTTTCTTTTATTTGACTAATGGCTTGGCTAGGGCTTAGCCGAGCAATTTGAAATAAAATGTTGGGGAAAAAATTTTATGAAATCAAAATAACACTATTCATAACGTTTTTTTGGAAAAAATGTTGTAAGCCATCTTATTTCTTTTGCTGTTTTCTATTTTATGAATTTTTCTTTTCAAAATCGTTAGACCAGTTTTTTCAAAAAAATGTTTTTTTTTTGAAAAACTTTTTGAAAACATATTTTAAAATTTTTTTAAGTATGTCAATTTTAAGAAATCTATAGTTTATACTAGGAGAAAAATGTAAAAAAAAATCTATAGATCCGTTTTCAAAATATTAAAAAAACAAAATATTTTTTTAAAAAAATTATTAAAATTTAAAAAAAAATGATTTTGAAAATTTTGATAAACAATATTATTTAAGTCATAAAATACTACATATTTTGAAAATTTCATCAAAATCCGTCAATTAGTTAACGAGAAAGTCTGATTTTAAAAAACCGGTCATATGGGAGGTACCGTTATAAAACTTTTTCTGAAAAATCCATTAAAACTAGAAGATAGATTTTGCACAGAAAACATCATTCTGAAAGTTTTATCAAAATCGTAGGAGCCGTTTTCGAGAAAAATAAGTTTTTCAATAAAAGTTATATGGCAGGTACCGTTAGTCTTAGAGCTAGAATGCCAATTCCAAAAACCGTCGGGTAGAGCACTCTAAAAATACTATATACCAAGTTTGAATCAAATCGGCCCAACCGTTTAGGCTGTAGATATCGATACGGACAGACAGACAGACAGACAGACAGACGGACGGAATTTCCGGACCCACTTTTTTTGACTTCTCTATCATCGTAATATCATGTTTGATTGTTAGATTTTTTTTTTTTTTTACGAATGCATAACTTGCCTTATAGTCCCTATAAATCGCAAGTAACTAGAAAAATTATAGTTAAAACTAAACAGATTGACATTGTCGATGCTATTTTCGGAAAAAAATTTTTTTTCATTAACGATGACTTCTACCATTTATTTTCAAACCCTTAAAACAACATTTCCAGAGCATTAAAAAAATAATAAACCAATACATACATAGGTATAACATTTTGAGGAATTCTATTCAGTGCAGCCAGGTTAAAGCCAAAAAGACATGCAGATATAGATAGGTATAGACAGATACTTTTCGTAGCAAACTACTTTATTATATTAATGCCTTGTTCGATCATTATCAACCCTTTTTTTAGAAAGTAAAAATTAAGAAATCAGACTCAGTTTGTGGCTTTATTTCACTAAAAAAAGTATCTTTAACCCTTCGAAGCCAAGATGTCAAATTAAAAAAACCCTCCGTCTTGAGTAGTTTTTTTAGATGAATCTCCATTGTAACTTAACCCCCCCATTACATGGTTGAGTTATTTTTTGATTTAATATCCAATCCAATCTTGAATCTATTCAAATATCAGCTCCCCAACTGCCACTCCTAATGTGTCATCTCTCATTTGACTTTGAAAAGTAGCCTGCAGAACTTTTCTTACACTCGATGACAGCTGCTGCTGCTGAATTAGCCGATAAGACCTGTCAAACTCAATTCATCGGCAGAAAAAAAATATTCAAACAAACAATAAAACAAAACCAGACTGACAGCTAAAATTTGCAAAAAAAAAAAAAACAACACAAATAAACGTCAACAGGAAGGTCACAGCAAAACTGCAACATGAGGTAAACAACAAACGTCTTGATGGGGTTCAGGAGGGTTCGTGCTGTCTGCTAATGTGCTGCTAACCATGTTGATTGACATTTGACGACTTTTGATGGGCACGATATGTTATGCATGTCAGCTGAAACAACAGCATGAGTGACTTGAGTTTGTAAAATGTTTTTTCATCGTTTTGTTGATATTTCGTCAAACGTTTTCTGCGTGCGTTGCGGAGTTGATGTATCTTTTTGCTAAAAATATGCACAGCTCGATCCTCGATGAGCTGCAATGGGTTTTAGTTGATTGGGAAACATGGGGAAGGCGAATGCGTGGTAAAAATAGCTGCGCAAAGCAGCAACGTTGCGTGAAGTACAATTTAATTAGCAGCAAAAACATGCTTGGAAGCAAGGATTATGGTCACCGTGATGTGTGTCGAAGGTAAACTTGGCTGGGGAATCAAGGTAAATGTTTGACGATACTGCGACTGTTTATTGATGTCGAGAGCATGAATAGTTTTTGCTCATATAAAATCTATTTCTAACTAAGGATTCTACTACATATTAGTTCAGCAGTTTTTCTATGAAAAATATGGACTTTTTATGACGGTTTCCATCTACCTCCAGAGTTTATATCTCTTTCATAAGTTGAACATAAATTTCAAGCTTATACTTATCCACAGTTCTGTAATGAAGTCGCCGAGGACGGGCTCATCCTAAAGGATCTCTTTTCTAGTTAAATTTATGGTGTAAAAGTCTTCCGAGAAATCGTCCCTCAGCTTGATTATGAATATTCAAAACACACGGCTGCATGTAATTTAATTAATCTCCTTCTCTCCCACAACTTTATAACAACCTTGGTCTACAGTTGGGCGAGATTTAAGTTGCCATTAACACCCACCTGATATCCCTTATCCAATCCTCTAAACTTATGCAGGATGTTTGTTAAGGTGGTACACACATGATGAACAATCTGCATGAAATGATTCTACATCATGGAAGACTGTTATCCTTGGGTGCTTTTTGCGCAGGCAGGGAGGAAAAATAAAAATTAAGGAAAAAGGAAGCGACACGTAGGAACGGTTGCAGTTGAAATGCATGTCAGTTTACAAGGCAAAGAAATTCCTTGAAAACTGCAAAAAAAACTCGGTAATTGCAGAAGAATGCTTTGGCGAGAAAAGTGTCAGAAAGAGTTGTGTTAAGGGTTGGCAGGGTCTGTGATAATTTGCCTCCCCGGGTAAGGAAAGTGTAGGTTCCTTAAAAACATTTTGTCGTTGCTTAAATGTTTATTTCTTCGTGCGGAAATTTTTAAGAAGACGGGTGAAGGAGCTTTGCTGCACAATGGAATTGAACATTTTCTTGGAGATTTTTTGAGATGTTTTGTCCAAATATAAACTAGAACTTGTGTTTTGTTTCGTTAAAAGAGTTTCTGTATGATTTTTCGGTTATTTTCTATTAAGATAAAAATAAAACAAAGAAGAACTCAGAAGAGCGGAGAAAAAAGTCAGCCTGGGAGAAAAAATTGTGCGAGCTTCGCACCATGCGCGGAAGTTCTACTGTATTAGTTGATGTGATCGCCATAGAAGAGTCTCATGCCCAACGAACACACCTAGTAATCGATGTGATCGCAAACGATGGATAAAATGTCGTAATCGAGGGATATCACACAAGTAGATGCACAGCCAAAGGAGCGGCTGTTCTATAATGGATTTACGAGATCAAAATACAAAAGTCATTGGGATTGGCCAGCGTGACCAGAGACAAAAGACAAGATGACGATGAAAGCTTTTGATGGCTACAACACAATCACGCTTTAGCTTCAGTTTCGCCAGAGGTTTACAAGTTCAACCATAGGAAATCAATACATCTTACCTGACTGGCTTTGACGTTACGTTTGGTTCGTGTACAAGATAAGGTAACGTGACTCAAACGCAAAGCTGAAGTAGAAACTGGTTGAACTTTTGCTGGCTTTGACAGAAAAAAAAACAAAAACAACAACCGAAATTTGGAAGATGTCACTTAAAGCGGACAAATGTAACGTGACGAAGCCAAAGCTGAAGCGTGATTGTGTTTTAACCAAAAAGCAGACGGAGTAGTTGGATTTTGGCAAAAACAGCGGTGACACATGGTAGTAAAAAAACCAACAGAAAGAAACAAATTTTTAAACACCCTTAAACATAAATGTAAAACTAAAATTTACATTTATTTGTTTTAATTATTACATAATCCGTCAGAAACATGTTGCAAAATATAGACCAGGATGCACATACTCTATGGACGGTGAAAGAAATCTGATCAACGATTGTGAAGACATTCTGGAGCGATGGAAAGTGTACTATGATGAATTGCTGAACAGTCAGGTCACGGAAGAAATTGGAGATTCGATAAATTCAAGTGCAAGACCTCATGTTTCAAATACCAAGCATTTCCTTACTCGAAGTAGCCAGCTGCATTCCTCCACTTAAAAGTTTCTCCCGTAATACTCGTCTCGCAAGGAATGCTCATCATTTCACCCTTGAGATTCTTTTTTTAGCCGAACAACACGAATTTGTAATAATTTACCCGGCGAGTTTTCCCTTGCCATTTTGATCTGCAAGCATTCGAAACCAATAGTCCCTTGGGCGCGCGTTAATTATAAAAAAAAATTGAGGAGATGTAAAAGGCGATTAATCGCCTCAAAAATAACAAAGTTTCGAGGATCGATGGCATACCATACGGAGAAAGCAATCCGTGACTCTGGCACGTCAACAAGACGGACTACCGTCACCAAGTCTAGCCAGATATTGGTTTACGTCGACAAGCTGTATAAGACTTCTTTATCCCGATCGAGCCGGTTGATCAATACCCGGGGCTGCATATTAATAAGGGGAAACCAAGTATATTGTGGCTGCGTTTGCTAGAAGTGTTGGTTTAAAAATCTGGGGAGTGGAGCATGAATATGAAGTATAGGTCAAAAGTAGCTGCCACTAATACTATGGAGGAAGAAATACGCGGGCGGCTGGTAAAATCACACAGAACCTAATATAGTCTTTCGAGGTTCTTGAAATCCAGGAATCTTACCATAATAACTAACCTGATACTGTACAGGACTATGGCCTTGCCAGTACTTAGATATGGATCCAAGACTTGGGTGCTTACTAAAGGCGGTCTGATGTCTTTACCGCATTTGAAAGGAAATTATGAAGAAGAATTGTTGGGCCCGTGTGCGTGGGAGGACGATTCCGGAGAAGATTCAATTATGAATTGTATGAAATCTACCCTGAAGCAGCTTTTGCGGAAAAAATAAGGCTCGGTAGACGCCGGAGAGCTGGGCAGCTTACAGCTTGTGTGAGCGAATAGGAACCACCTGGGAAAGTCTTTGTAGTAGAAGGCAAAGTGACTTACTTTGCTTACTTTTGAAGGATGAGGTAGCTTAGGACGACCGAAAACTTTGGTGGGAACCTGGATGGCATCGGGATGTAGCGTTGAACTTTATGGATGAGTTCCGTACCGGATCCAGGTTGTTGCACTATTGATGATGCTGATGCAATACAAAAAAAATGACATCATAATACTCTATCTATAAGGAATATGGTGTACCAGAAGAGTAAATCTATGTTAGGATTCGCAAAGGTCTTTCACAGCTTCACTCTTTAAAAAATGTCATTAAAACGTTATCGAGGTTTAAGGATTTCAAGAAATTCTGAAAGGATTTAACTTTAAAAATGTTTGCTGACTTTCCTAAGCTTTCAACATAGATGGTTCATATTTAAAAAAATTGTTGTGAGACTTAGAAAATTTGTTCTGAAACACCCAATTATTGTATCATTAATATATTCTACTTTGGCATCATCCCCTAACCTTTTTCACAGCTCTAATTTCGAATGTTTTTTTTTTTATTTTCTAAAAGTCCATTTGGATACACCCAACGGATTTCTATCCCAAATCAAACTTTTTTTTTCTACCTTTCCTTATTGTGATGCTACTTTTTTCAAAACAATGACGCCCTTAATTTATCATTTCGATCGTTATAGACATCTGAGTTAAAACCCTCTTTTTTGTTCCCGGAATCGGGGAAACTGCAAGACAAGCAGACTTTTTTGGGCTTCCAAGTTCTGGAACTACCTACCTGCACACTGCGGCAAAATTTCTATCGATTTCGGTAGTCAAAATTAATTTTCTACCTTTTTGCACTGTTTCGTGGTTAATTGAGTTCTTATATTCGTGCGGTTCTCCGAGCCATGTTTCTCAATTTAGGTATTTTTTTAATTCACCGAGATTCCTTATACCTCTTTGGATCTTTGGAGGAATAAACTCGTTTTGAAAATGAAATTCATAAATAAAACTTCCTATCCACTTTGATAGTCCTGCATATAAGTACATATCTGTATGAGCCAATATTTCATTCCTTTCAAACCAAATAAGCCTCAATTTATTGGAAAAACTTTCCTTATATAAAAACATATTTTGTGCAGCTTCATTTAAACTTCATTATCCTATCGATTTATTATGCGCATCCTTAAAAGTCCTCTTTTATTTCTATCAATAAATAAAAGGAACTCCTCCTTTCGCATGGCTTGCCTAGAGTTATCATTGCATTTAATCTATTTATTGTCCATGTCCTTCGAAAGGCATTCAAAATAAATGACAACTCTTCGCCATTACTCTTAACACCATCATCCAGAATCTGGAAATTGGTTGCATCTTTCATTGCAATGCATTGCTCCATAAAATTTCATACATCGTTGAGCAATTGGTATAACATTGAGCAACATCCTCACAATGTTGCTCCCGCTCCCACCTCAATCCCTTATAATACTCTCCGATTCACACAGCATGTCTGGCTGAATTTCCTGAAGAGATTTCTGGAATAGATCTTCACACACGTACAGTTTGTATTGTACCGACGACGATGATGATGATGACGATGTCGGTAGGGGACGGGTGACGGGCGACGACGACGACGACGACGATGACAACAGTCCACACCAGTACTGCTGCACTTGTTATCAATTAGAAGAGCTCTTATAAGGGATTATATCCTGCCATTCATCATTCTGGTTGCACCAGTCATCTACAACTTTTTAACCACCGTCACCATCACCATGGACCACGTTTGTTCAATGTGTCTGTTTCAAGTGCCACTCTTCATATTTCACGACCCGGCCGGGCCGGGTCATGGTTTAAGGCTCAGACAGGGTAAGTGCATTCGGGAGTTTGGAGTTGTGGTAGGAGGAAGCCGTCCTCGTCGTCGCTGTTGTGTCTCGTTTTTATTCTCATCCTGGGATTGTACCCGTCCATGCCACGGATTAAGCCTTGTCTCTGCACAGCCATAACAAAAAGCGGGCTGCTGAGACAATTTAAACCGACAAAAAAATGTGTGCAATTTTTAGTTTTTATTTAGGGGAGCCGGGGTTAAATGGGCAGAATAAATTAAAATTCATACAAAGCTGTTTTGATTGTTTCAATTAGTTTGTTGGTTTCAAAAAATATTCAGGACGTACAGTTAGGGGATGTATGATGTGCAGTAGTTTGAAAATCCAACAATTGCAACACATGATTCCCGTTTTCTTCTTAATACTTTGGATTTGGAAATGAACTGCTGATATTGGCAATTGAATTACTTTGTTGTCTTACTAATGTCCTAGAACTAGAATATCAAAGATTTGGAAGATCTCTCTTTGACATGGAATATTCTAAGACAGAGAGTTTTAACAATGTTTTGAAAATCGGACTAGAAGTATTGCGAAGAACTTCTAACGGGTGATTCATCGTGAGGTTTGATTTTCACCATGCTTTTTGACAGATCACGCGTGACTCCTATCAAACTGCTTTGTCATTTTTGTTCAGTATCGTTTGGTTAATCATCATGGAACGACTCACACCGCACCATAACAGCGTCTCCAAATTGGCTCTGGAAAAACTTAATGAAAATCCGGAGTTTTATCGTGAAATTTTGTGCAGTGAAGAAGCCCATTTCTTTGGCCTTTGGGCTGATGAGCAACCCGAAGAGTACCACCAAGAGCTACCATTACATCTATTAAAAGCAACCGTATAGTGTGGTTTATGGGCTAGTGGAATCATTGGTCCATATTTTTGCTTCTTCTACGTTTGACATTGTGGAAGCCAGTCGCTACGCTTGAACGAGTCGCCCAAAATTAGACTTTCCGAATGGATCACCTCAGACGTATTCGTGGCCAACATTTACATATCATTATCAAAAAGTACAAAATTTTAAGTTCATTTTCAAATGTATGTGTTTTGTTTAACACTATTACATTACTTCTGACAAAAATTTTATCAAAATCAAAAACGTCGTTCTTGATAATTCTTCTGATGGAAATATTCTCAAGTTGAATTTAAGAACTGCTCACTGATTTCGTTTTACTCACTTCTCCTTTTCGTACAGTTTAATCAACTGAACTGAATATTTTCGTCCGCATGGAATAAGGACAAGAGAATCCTTTCTATCGCCAGACATGGGTTTCGCCATATCCTTAACACAGAAAGACAACTGTGCATAGTGTCTAAGCGTGCATTACCTCCTCCATACAATTCGAACGCTTTTTCACACGTTTTCTTTTCAACTTTTTATTTCAAATGTCAGAGTTCCTCCTGCTCCTGTTTCAAAAGCAACGACGACGTCTTCTTATTCGGGATCGTATTCCGGTGCAGTAAGTGCATGTTTTCATATGTAATTCCTAATGCGAATGGCTTGGTGTTCAACAACCACATCGTTTCTCCAATTGTTTATCTTTAAACAAAAGACGGTTTTTCGGGGGCTTTGTGTTCCTTGGCGAATCCCCTGAACCGCATGTAAATTTAACAAGTTGAGGCGCATTTCTTGTGCACCACAATCGCACTAATCCCTTGGAGCGCGCACAACGGTAGCTTGTAAACAAAAGTCACATGGAATAGACCAGGATTTGCAAGGATGGATTGTTTACACAATCTTTTGTATCTCTACATATATATATTTTTTTTTTGCAAAAAAAAAATATTAAATGTTCGTGGTGTGGAAAAGAAGGATGGATGAGCGTTTGTGTGCATTACTCTCATAGCATTATGGCTTGGATGATAGGGACAATGAGCCAGAGTTCACATATACGGGAAGCTTTCTGTGCTTAGAAAAAAAAATACCCATATGACTGGTTTCCTTATTACTTGTTTTAGGGATTAGTGAATTAGTGCATGAAATATTCGAGTCATACCCTCAGCTTCCCCTGTAACCCTCTTGACGTTTGAAAATTCACAACTTAGCTGTTGTCCAAATGTCCATGAGGGATATGCATATGCATACTTGATGGAGAATTTCAGTGTGAACAGTAAAGTAAGTCCTTCCATATGAACATGAAGCTGAATATTTATTCATCTTTTGCGAGGAGTTGAGAAGCGTAAAATCGCCATGAAAATCCTTTCGAAATTTCTGTTCACAAAGAGGTTAACGAAAAGTCCTTACCGTAATATGCACATTAAGTCTTCAACCATCCCAGTGAATTTAAAAATAATAAATTTGGGTCACACAACATTTTAGAAAGCTCGAGAGTAAACCAGAACGTAGGTTTAAAAAAAAAAAATCCCCAAGGCGTTACCTTCTTTAGTGGACCCATGCAAAAAACATGTAAAATACAAAAACCCATAAAGCTTATTTAGGGGGAATTAACTTTTAACTTAATTGAAAATTTCGACATATTAAAGCTTCAACTTTCGTAAAAAAAAAATTAGGAAATATTTCTGGGGTAATTTTACGGATGGCAACAGGAACCAGAGGAACAGAGCTTCACACTTGAAACCTTCTCAAACAAAAGTTGGTGTACCCCAGGGCTCCATCTTATCTCTAAGACTTTTTCAATTAATTGTTTTGTTGAGAAAACGCTGTCACAATATGACAATAATGATTTTTTTAAATTGACATAAAATTTTCTTTGTTCGTAAGATAATTTTCTGGCATTATAACTTAAATATGATTTCTGGCATATGGCCGCCACGGCTGGGTCGGAAGTCAGGAGGTCCAATTTTCGATGACTTTTTCCAACATTTGTGGCGGAATATCTGCAATGACGCGGCGAATGTTGTCCTCCAAGTGGTCAATCGTTTCGGACTTATCGGCGTAGACTAGCGACTTCACATATCCCCACAGAAAATAGTCAAGCGGCGTTGGAGGCCAATTCACGGGTCCGTAACGTGAAATTATGCGTTTACCAAACGTTTCCTTCAATAAATCAATTGTGGCACGAGCTGTGTGACATGATGCGCCGTCTTGTTAAGAACACAGCTCCTGCACATCATGGTTGTTCAATTAATGAACGAAAAAGTCAGTAATCATGGCTCTATAGCGGTCACCATTGACTGTAACGTTCTGGCCAGCACCGTTTTTAAAGAAGTACGGATCAATTATTTCACCAACCCATAAAGCACACCAAACGGCAGTTTTGTTATTGACGTATCCATTCAATCAAAAGTGAGCTTCATCGCTAAAGATGAAAGAAAATTCGCTTATAAAAATTGGGATCAACGGTAATCTTGTTTTGGGCCCATTCAACGAATCTTCGCCCTGCTAGGTGATCCTTTGGCTTCAATTCTTGCACGAGTTGGATTTTGTAAGCACGCAAACCAAGATCTTTCCGCAAAATCTTCCATAAAGTGGATGGACACATATCCATTTCCTGTGCACGATGGCGGATAGACTGATTCGGGTCTTCCTCTACGCTACGCTCTACAGCAGCAATGACTTCTTCTGTACGCATTGCACGACGCAACGTCTCTGTGGATGTGTATTATCATTTAGAGTAAACGTTGTTAATAATAAATCGAATTTATTGCTCTGGTGGACGATTAGTAGACGTAGTGCGTGATACGTATCGAACAGAACCATGATTTCAAAATAAATTTGCACAATTTGGAAGCGTCGTTCAGGCGTCAGTCTATTCATGTTGAAATGCCAAACCAAACTTAAAACAAATCACTTGACAGCTGACAAAATGGCCGCCAGTTAAAATAGTGTTGCCAACTTAAAGTTCTGTACCTCTAAAAAAACACCCTTTATAAAGTGATGATAACTTATAGATTAATGTTTTTATTAATAATTTATTTTAGAATCACAAATATAATTATATAATATATATATAATTTCCCTCAAATGAGCAGCAGCTTCATGCTCACAGAGAGCGGCTCTTTCTAGAGCGTTTTCCATAACACTAGGACATCTGGGATCTAGGCTCAGTGCCTGTATTTCAGCACGAATGTTCTCTTTCAGCTGCGGTATAGTGGTGGGTTTATTTACTTACACTTTATCCTTCAAGTAATCCCACAGAAAAAAGTATGGTGCAGTCAAATCCGTAGAACATGGAGGCCAATTAAACCCTGATTTTTTGGAAATTATTCGGTTGTCGAAAATTTCCGCGGATGGATCAAAAATGGTTCCTCAGTACCCCATTTACGGCAAATTTTGTTTATTAATGAATCCATTTAATTGGAAATAAACTTCATTACTCATTATGAGATAGTGAATAAAGCCATTTTGCTGCCTTGCCATTTCTTGTAAACGAACTGCGTAAGCAACACGTTCTGGAGGATACCCTGGCTTTAATTCTTTCCCAAATTGGATTTTGTATGGAAACAGCTGCGATTCGGTTCTTAAAACTCTTCGGAATGAACTGCGAGACACACCGAGTTGACCAGAGCGCCTTCGTGTCGATGTTTCGGACTCTCCACAACACTTGAAAGAATGCGTTCCACATTCGCTTCAGTTCGGGCAGTGCGAGGTATTTCAGCTCGAGGAAGATCAACTAGATCTCCTTGTGGACAAAATCGTGCCAGCAGAATTCCGTAATCATGTGCGCAGAGGTTGGATTTGCCTGCTTCAAGTTTTCTTCAAGTTTGAAACTTTAGTGCAGTAAAAAGTTCTTGTTCAAAACAATATTATCATTTTTTTTTTTAAATCAACATATTCCTAAAATAACTAAAAACATATACTAGTTGGCAAAAACTCCCATACGTGTAAAATGTTTCGAAAAGGATTCATTTGTGGAAGCCAGACGTATTCCTTCTCAGCCAGATAATTAAATTTAAAGCTTCAATCTCTTTAAACTGTTTTAATGTCCTGAAAAGTTAAGCAGAAAAAAAAACTTCCTACAACAATTATCGTCTCTTATCCTTGTTCTCTTATTTTGTTACACCCTTAGGTTGAATGTATGTGCATACATATATCTTATTCATACCTACCTATACAGCACGAGCTGGATCTGAGCCTTTATGTCTTATCCTCGGATGGCTGGTTGGCACCAACTCCTTTCCAAACGTAATTTTTACTTTATTATTTATTTTTGTTTTTTTTTCTACAAAAATGTTTTTGTTGGTTATGTTTTTTTTTTTTTTTTTTTGAGGAAGTTAACATTTTTTCAAACTCCCAGACGATGGCAGTTACCAGCTAACATGGCTACATAAGGATAAATCTGCCAACGACATGGTAAGGATAATATTGTGAGTAGGCAATTTTTTTTAGTTGTTTTGTTGTTGTTGTTTTTATTTTTTGACTCAAATAATTGAGGAAAAATAAAACAGCGGGAAACAAAAACTGCAGCCGAGTTGAATGGATTCAGAGTACATTTACAAAGGAGAATTTAATATTTCGTAGAGTTCAAAATTTCTTTTTTTTTTTTGGTGCTTTTTTTTTATTATCCTGCAAGAAACGTCAAAAGGACATTGACTGCTATTGGTGCAGCTTAAAAGTGTGCGGTTGGAAAGTTTGTTGACGATGAAGGGAATGAATTTTTTTTTTTTGTTTTGTTGTAATGCGCCTTGAGCTATGCAAGTCTCTTCTCTAGGCACCGATTAATGTCAAAAGGAAATAATTTCTTTTCGGTACTCAAGTGGAGACTTTGTATTGTACACGAACTGTTTTCCGGTTGATTAGATTGGCTTTGAAGAAAATAGATGAGGAGAAGCTGCTCAAATGTCTGTTCTTTTGAGAAATATTTTTGGAATTTAAAATTTCATGCTGGAACAATTTTTAAGCAGATAGAGTGGATTTTCGCTTCATTGATGAAATCAATGGAAAGAAAACGGAAAAACTTTAGACTAGAGAAATAAAGATACCATCAGTCTCACGATTCTCGATTTTCAGGTTATTCAATAAATAGGCCTTATAATCTGGAACATGTTACTGAAAATATAAACGAACATTAAATACCTGACCAGTCGTAGCTAAGGAATCAGCTTTTTATCCTTAGATCTTACATGCTCAAGTCCTTCAATTTGCATGCTATTCCAATTAGGCTATAGAAATAGAAACCTAGTAAGTGATGCCTTATTACAGAATATCTGTTACTGACAAAAGTGGCCAATTAAAGTCTCACAGTAATTTTTTTTCTGGTAATTTAGCTATGTATCTAAAGGGTGATTTTTTTAGAGGTATATAACTTTAAGTTGGCAACACTATTTTAACTGGCGGCCATTTTGTCAGCTGTCAAGTGATTTATATTTAGTTTGGTTTGGCATTTCAACATGAATAGACTGACACCTGAAAAACGCTACCAAATTGTGCAATTTTATATCATGGTTCTGTTCGAAATACGTTTGGCGCACTACGTCTATTTTATGGTCAACATAATCCTCTATCAGGTCAATTAATTCGATTAACTATGGAACGTTTACTCTAAATGATAATACGCATCCACAGAGACGTCATAGAGTGCGTACAGAAGAAGTCATTGCTGGTGTAGAGCGCAGCGTCTATCCGCCATCGTGCACAGGAATTGGATATGTGTCCATCCACTTTATGGAAGATTTTGCGAAATGATCTTGGTTTGGGTGCTTAAAAAATCCAACTCGTGAAAGAATTCAAGCCACAGGATCATCTAGCAAGGCGTAGATTCGGTGAATAAGCCCAAAACAAGATTACCATTGACCCAATTTTCATAAGCGAATTTTGTTCAGCGATTAAGCTCACTTTTGGTTAAATGGATACGTCAAATAACAAAACTGCTGTATTTGGAGTAATGATAATCCTCAAGTGTATGTTGAGACACCGTTATTTCTACAAAAAAACTGACTTTGGTGTGCTCTATGGGTTGGTGGAATAATCGGTCCGTACTTCTTTAAAAACGGTGCTGGCTCAGAACGTTACAGTCAATGGTGACCGCTATAGAGCCATGATTACTGTCTTTTTCGTTTATCAATTGAACAACCATGATGTGCAGGAGCTGTGTTTTCAACAAGACGGCGCAACATGTAACACAGCTCGTGCCACAATTGATTTATTGAAGGAAACGTTTGGTAACCGCATAGTTTCACGTTACGGACCCGTGAATTGGCCTCCAAGATCGTGCGATTTAATGCTGCTTGAATATTTTCTGTGGGGATATGTGAATTCACCGATAAACCCGAAAGTATTGACCACTTGGAGGACAATATTCCCGCCTTATTGCCGATATACGGCCACAAATGTTGGAAAAAGTCATCGAAAATTGTACCTCTAGTTAGACTACGTCCGAGCCAGCCGTGGCGGTCATTTGCCAGAAATCATATTTAAATTATAATGACAGAAGATTATCTTTCGAATAAAGAATATTTCATCTCAATTTAAAAAAATCATCTTTGTTTCATTCCATTTCAAAGTCCTATACCTCTTAGAAAAACACCCTTAACATAAAATTCTACATAATGGCACTCAAAATTTCGCATACATTAAGGTGTGTCTACCCCAAAAAACATTTGTTTAAAAAAATTTCAAAAAAGTTTCTTAAATTTTTAAAACATTTCTTAAATGTTTATATTTGCTTAGCAAAAAACCTGTCAACTAGACTAAAATGGTTGAAAAATAAAGAAAGATTTCAATTCAGAAGGGGAAACAGAGAAACATTTCATAAACATTTCAGAAATGTTTCGCGAAGCGTTCAGACCTAAATAAACATTTAAAAAACATTTTAGAAACAAAGAGTGTCGATCCTAAGCTCGTTGAAGACGGATGTCGAGGTGCGCGCACAATTAGTTAAACGAAGTCCAAACAAATAATTGTTGCGCGTTGTTATCGCGAGTGCTTTAAGGAAAAAAAATAATACACGCTCGTTGAGAAATTAGAAAAAAACCCCTCGCGTGTGCTGTAAAAAAAAAATAATAGTGTTCACTCGCGTCGTAGGATGAATGAATAAGATGCCCACTCGCGCTGAAGAAGAAAAAAAAAATAAATAAAACGCATTCGCATAACAAATTATCCTCTATTCTGTCCCAAGACCTTTGTGCTTAACTGCCTCTTTCTTATCTACTGTAGGCATCGTATGACCATACAATGCTTGCGGTAAATAGATAAGGGCATCTGAATTTGTCTTATTGTGCTGAAAGTTTGGATTGATTTTTTGTAAACAGGCTGTCTTATGGGCATAACACCTAAGACAGTTTGATTATTACAGAAGTTAATTTTGATTTTCACTGCGCAGTTCGACTTAATCAGAGTTGTGTTTTGTATGTAAGTATTTTTAAATGGTAGGTGATTTTTGTGTCGTGTATTCAAATGTTCGTGGTTTAAGAAAGAATTTCTTTCACGTGTACGTCTACACTGTTCAACACAGGCCAGCTGTTTTGGCATTAAGTGAAACTCAGGTTGGAGCAAATACTGATTTATCAGAATTTGCTCTACATGGGTATAGCTTGGTGCCATTACTCTTTTCTCATCATGGTCTCGTGGTCTATGTTAGGAATGATATTGCTTGCCAGAGCCTTCCCCAATATGGGCAATGTTCCAACACGGACTTTAACTTCTTATGGCTCAAATTCACTGTCCGCAAGCATGTCATTCATTATTGTTTTATTTACAGGAGTCCAAATCTTGACAGTAATTCGACTTGTAACGAGTTTGATGCACTGTCTGATTCCATCTCGAAAATTGTTTCCCTTTGTCCTCGCACTGAAATCGTTATTGCGGGCGATTTCAATGTACACAATTCCAACTGGCTCCGCTATTCTGGTCAGACAACACCCGAAGGAAGGTATGTCGAGCTCTTTGCCGGGTTACATCACCTTACCCAACTGATCGATGTGCCAACGCGTATACCGGATGTTGCTGGGCAAGCAGCCCATACTCTTGACTTGTTTCTTACTTCTCACCCTGATAAATATACCATTAGTGTAACTTCTCCATTTGGCACTTCAGACCATTGTATCATTTCAGCTAATTTCTCATCCCCCACCCATCCAGTTAAAGAAAAACTTCCCACCAGGACCGTTTGGCAATACGAGAAAGCCAACTGGGACGGCCTGAATTTCTTTTTCCGAAACTTTAACTGGTCACTATGCTTCCTCGATAGTGACATTGATGCCAGTGCTGAAATGATCACAAATGTGATTCTTCTAGGGATGCGTGCTTTTATTCCTAACAGAGTAAAAAGCATCAAACCTAAAGAAAAGTCTTGGTTTAATTCTGAGTGTAAAGAAGCTATCAGGCTCAAAGAAGTAAGTTTCCGATCTTACAAAGCCAACCCTACAGAGGAAAATCGGAAAAAGCACAAACAAGCAAGGAACTCATGCAACTCCGTTATAGAAAGAACCAAATTTTTGCATGACCAAAAATTACGGCAAAAAATTCTGCAGTGTCCCAAAGGCAGTAAAAATTTTTGGTCATTTGTAAAAAATATAAAAAACTCCTCGACATCTTCGGTTCCAACGCTCATCGACAATAACAAACCAATTGTTTACTCTTCAGAGAAGGCAAACTTGCTCGCCGCCCATTTCGCTGCCAGCTCCACGCTGCCTCAAAGCAACGTTGCCCCTCCTGTACTTGAGAATGTAAATTTTTCCATGGGACACATTTTTTTCCGCACTCGTACAGTAGCAAGAGTTCTCAAAGATCTCGATATACACAAATCCGCTGGCCCGGATGGTATACCGCCGATTCTTCTGAAGAGGTGTTCTTCCACACTGGCAAAGCCACTGCGTAAGCTTTTCCATCGCTCCTACTCTTCTGGAATCTTTCCTAGAAGATGGAAAACAGCATTTGTCCAGCCTGTCCCTAAGAAAGGTGACCCATCCTCCCCCTCCTCCTACCGACCCATAGCACTGACATCCCTTCTTTCTAAGGTCATGGAAACACTGATTAACCGTCAGCTTAAGGAATATCTCGAAGATCGTAAGCTTCTCCATGACCGTCAGTATGGCTTCCGCAGCAACCGTTCCACTGGTGATCTGATGGCATATCTCACCGAACAATGGAACAAATCTTTACATCGCTTTGGTGAAAGTAAGATTATTGCTCTTGATATCTCCAAGGCATTTGATAGAGTTTGGCATGAAGCTCTCTTATCGAAAATGCGTGCTTTTGGGATCGATAATACTCTTGTTCGTTGGATTAGAAGCTATCTTCTGGACCGTTCAATACAAGTTGTATTGGACGGATTCAAGTCTGATTCCCATAAAATAAATGCTGGTGTGCCCCAGGGCTCTGTTCTGTCTCCGACTCTTTTCCTCATTTTTATAAATGATCTTCTGTCTGTTACTTCTAATCCACTTAACTGTTTTGCTGACGACTCTACCCTCAGCTTTTCATATTCGTTCGATAATTCACGTCCTTCGCCTTCGGACGTACAATTGCAACGGTGCCGTATGTCAAGCTCATTAAACTCCGATTTATACAGCATTGTTAAATGGGGTAATAGAAATCGTGTGGAGTTTAATGCTTCGAAAACTCAATGCTGTCTTCTGTCGTTAAAGCTAAACATTCCCCCAATGCCATTGTCCATGAATGGCACTTACATCGAAGAAACCGAAAAGCTCTCAGTACTCGGTATGTGTGTCAACGACGACCTCCGTTGGAACGACCACATATTTGAGATCGCTAAGAATGCTGCAAAGTGCTTAGGTTTTCTGTATCGGTGTAAGAAGTACTTTTCCCCATCTGATCTGGCTACAATTTATAAAGCGTTTATACGCCCTAAACTCGAGTATAACTCCCACCTCTGGGCAGGTGCTTCGCAAACATCGCTTCACCTGCTTGATAGAATACAAAATCGAGCGTTAAGATTGATAGGTAATAGAACTGCCGCTGAAACAATTGCCCCACTCGAACACCGACGCAATGTTTCATGTCTTTCCTTATTTTATCGTTTCTTTTACAAAAAATGTTCACTCGAAGTAGCCAGTTGCATTCCTCCCCTTAAAAGTTTCTCCCGTAATACTCGTCTCGCAAGGAATGCTCATCAGTTCACCCTTGAGCCTAATTTCGGACGTACCGTGAAATATAGGGATTTTTTTTTTAGCCGAACGACACGAATCTGGAATAGTTTACCCGGCGGGATTTTCCCTTGCCATTTTGATCTGCAAACATTCAAAACCAATGTTAATCGGCACCTCCTATCTCTCCCCTCCCTATCTTCGTAATGCCCGCGCAGTGTGTTCTACATTAAAAGGGAAACACATAATCCCTTGTGCGCGCGTTAATTATAAAAAAAAAAAAAAAAAAAAAGAAACATTTTGGAAATGTTTTTTTTTTAAATACTTTGAAAATTGTTTTATTATAGCAGAAAAATCGGTACATTGTTATCTTTATTTTATATTGCACAATTTACAGAGTTATGGTACATGATTACCTTACTACTGACAATATTACATATCTTAAAAAAAAATGGCAAGTTCAAAGTGAAAAATGAAGGAAAAGCCACTAAAAAACCTTCATTAAAATAGTTTAATTAATTAGAGTAGACATGGGAAGGCGGTGTCGCATTTGACAGAAACCTCACTTTACAATACAATTAAATAAATATATTAATAGATACTACACAAATAATGATTACAACATAATAAATATGAAGAATTATTAATTAAAATGACTAGAATCGAGATATTTATCTTAAAATAAATAAATAAAAATAAAAACCAATAAACAATAAAATAATTAAATAAATAGATATATAAATAAATAATTCCAAAAATAAATAATAAATTAATAAATAAAATTAATAAATAAATAAAATAATTAATAAACAACTAAATAAATAAATAAAAAATAAATAATTAAATAAATAAATAAAAGAAATAAATAAAATACATATATAATAAATAAAAAGTTATAAATAAATATACAAATTAATATAGTAAATAAATGTGTTTAATATTAAGTAGTATAGTATCCGAAGAGATGCAAGAATAGTTATATCTTTCATAGAGCTTAGAAATTCTTTTTGCTTCTTCTTCAATATTTGAAATCTCAGTTGAGAAAAACCATGGAAGTTTCAAAATCATTTTCAAAGCTTTGTTTTGGGCTATTTGAAGCTTTCGAATATGACTTACTGCACGACCCGTAAAACATAATTCCTTGAAAGACTGTTTTATATATCAATATTTTATTTTCATTGATTTACGGTTGATAAATGGGTAAAGAACTTTGATTGTCGTTCCAATTTTCTTAACAATTTCTTAAATGTGCAATCCAAAAGTCAGAGACTTATCAAGGTGCACTCCAAGATATTTTGCACTCGACCACCAATTTATGCTGGGCAAGAAACAAGTTTTTCTTTTTCTTGTGAAAAAAAACAGCCTGAGTCTTCGAAGAATTTTTATTTTAATTTGCCAATCATTACAATATCTTTGTACTATACATTCAATGCAGATTGCAAATTGATTTCGATTAAGGAACCAACTGAATTTGAAGAGTAGATACAAGTATCGTCCGCAAAATTTGCTTTTTCACAGTTTGCTAAATAAGGAAAGTCATTATGTGAAAATATTATACAATATTGGAGCGAGTCCAGACCCTTGAGGAACACCCGCATTGACATCATAAGTTTCAGATTAGATTAGATTAGATTTAGATTTTTTATTATTAATTTCAAAAGTTCTTACAAATATTTGTGTTACCCACGAAGCTTTATGCTTTCAAGAAATATTCGAATTGATTTGAAGTGATTATTATTATTATTAATTGATTACATGTAAAATGAAGTTTAATGTTTAATACAAAAGTATGAAATTTAATTTTTAATATAAAAATACGAAATAATGTTTTTAATTAAGAAATTGTTTTTTTTTCTGTTTTTTTTTTTTTAACAAAATAATAGATCAAAAATTGAAAAACTAGTTTAAAAAGAACAATTTTATACATTTTTTACGTTTTTTGAAATTTTGAATGTTTTTTAAGTTGGCTGGTAGCTGGTTCATAATTGATGGTATCGCATAACTCGTCTTCTTCCGTAATTGTTGTATACCGCTGGAATCTCGAGTAGACCTTGCGCTCGTCTTCTGGTGTTAATGTTGTGTGAGATAGGTTGCTGAAACCTTACATCGTCGTAGTATTCTATTATAGCTGACATTTTATAAATATTTTTAACATTCAAAAACTTGAACTCATGATTTTTATCAATTATTTTAAAGATTCTATGCTGTAGATTGACGATATTATTCATGTGAGTATTTGATGTGTTTCCCCAGGCCAAAATTCCATACCGCAATCGAGATTCAACAAGCGAGTAGTAAACTTGTTTTAGGACATTTTTTGTTGAATACTTTTCCAGATAAAAGAGAGCAAACATAGAACTTCTCATGCTACTCCTTATGCTCTCAATGTGTTGGCGCCAAAGAAAATGATCATCGATTGTGACTCCAAGATATTTTGTAGATGTAACTACTTCAATTGCATCACTTTTTTGAGCATGTGGACATTTTTCGTTTTGAAAGAAGATCCTTATTCTTTCCTCTTTTTGGTGTGGTGAGCGAATATGCATGAGTTTCGTTTTGTTGGCATTAATGACCAACCCAAAATCATGACACCATTTAGAGACTTCATCAAACTCTTATTGCATAACGTTAATAGCTGTTTTAAGGCACTTGTTTCTAACAACAATTGCTATGTCATCTGCGTAGGCACAAACGGTACTATTTTTTAAAACTCCAAGAAGTGCGTTCGTAAAAAGAAGGAATAGAACTGGACCAAGTTTTGACCCTTGTGGCACGCCATATGTACATATTTTTTCTTCACTGCATGAATTACAAATTTTAACTTTGAAAGTCCTATCTTTTAAATAATTCTCCATACATTTCCATAATGTTCCTCTTATGCCAATTTTGTATAGAACCTCAAGGAGTTTTTCATGACTTAGAGTGTCAAATGCTTTGCTGAAGTCCACGAACATAATTAAAATATGATGATTTTTATTTAGGCTCATGTTGACGACGTTACAAAATTCCCCAAGTAGTTTTCCCGTACTTTTTCCTCTTTGAAAACCATACTGATTGCCTTGCACTAGGCAGTGTTTTTCAATAAACTTGTTCAAGCGTTTTAAAACGACTTCTTCCAAGCATTTTTCAAAAGCGGGCAAAATAGAAATAGGCCTATAGTTTTGTATTTCGTTTTTCTTTCCTCCTTTATAAATGGGTCGTATAAGTGATGTTTTTAAAACTTTTGGAATACATCCTTGCATCAGACTATGGTTGATAATTACTTGCAAAATTGGTATCAGAAAATCAGCATTCAGTTTGATATCACACGCTCTTATCCCATCAGCTTCTGGGCTTTTTCTCGTTTTTAAATTATACAGTATGTTTCGGGTTTCAATTTCATCAGCCTCTTCAATAAATATAGACTGGGCGATATGTTGACTTGTCTGATTGGACGTTTTGTAAGTACAATTATGTATAATTTTAGATGCTTGTGTGGAAAAAAACTCGGCAAATTCTTCAGCTATGTCACAAACATTCGATTGAGTACAAAGATTGTTTTCTATTGTTTCATCAATTGATAGTTTTTTTCTACCCAATAGTTCATTTACAATACTCCAAGTTTTCCTCGGGTCATGTTTTGCATTTGTTAGTTTTGTTTTGTAAAAGTTTGCCTTTTTTATTTGTATATTTTTGTTCACGTAATTTCGTAGCTTTTTGTAGTCAGATTTGAAAACTTCGTTTCTTGGGTTATTTTTCCACCTTTTATAAAACACGTCAATTTTTTGCACAGTTCAATAATGTCTTTCGTTATCGAATTTTTGTTTTGTCGTTTTCTTGGTTTTTGAGTTTCGGTTGAGTTTGCATATATGTCCATCATTTTCTTAACAAATTGATTATAAAGCCGTTCAACGTCATGTTCATTTTCATACATTTCTTGCCAATTTGTTTGCAGAAA
Organism: Platycheirus rosarum; assembly: GCA_963971375.1. Classification (NCBI taxonomy): domain Eukaryota; kingdom Metazoa; phylum Arthropoda; class Insecta; order Diptera; family Syrphidae; genus Platycheirus; species Platycheirus rosarum. The sequence continues at coordinate 299,703,594 of OZ020507.1, read as the reverse complement.
ACCAGTTGTTGATAGAAACTCTAAATTTTCTATTCATCAAAAAAACTGTATAATTTTAATGAGATACAATGGAAATCCTAGCCTTAAAAGCTTGTGTAGAAGGGCATTGTGCCATACAGTGTCGAACGCTTTTTTCTATATCAAGAAGTACTAAGCCAGTGCTTTTACCTTCTTTAAAATTACTTTTTATGTGATTTGTAAGTCGATTCCCTTGATGAACTGAGCTGTGGAAGGCTCTAAATCCAAACTGTTCGGGCGGAAGAAATAGTGATACTATTTTACTTTTTATAAATTGCTCGAAACATTTACTTATGGAACTTAGCAAACTTATGAGTCTATAACTGCAAGGCATATATCCGCGCTTACCAGGTTTCAAAAGAGGTATAATCTTTGCCGTTTTCCAACTATTTGGAAAATATCCTAGCTTAAGACACATATTAAATAAAAACTGTAGGTACTTTATTTTTTTTTTTTTTTTTATAATTAACGCGCGAACAAGGGATTATGTGTTTCCCTTTTAATGTAGAACACACTGCGCGGGCATTACGAAGATAGGGAGGGGAGAGATAGGAGGTGCCGATTAACATTGTTTTTGAATGTTAGCAGATCAAAATGGCAAGGGAAAATCCCGCCGGGTAAACTATTCCAAATTCGTGTTGTTCGGCTAAAAAAAAGAATCCCTATATTTCACAGTACGTCCGAAATTGGGCTCCAGGGTGAACTGATGAGCATTCCTTGCGAGACGAGTATTACGGGAGAAACTTTTAAGGGGAGGAATGCAGCTGGCGGCTTCGAGTGAACATTTTTTTGTAAAAGAAACGATAAAATAAGGAAAGACATGAAACATTGCGTCGGTGTTCGAGTGGGGCAATTGTTTCAGCGGCAGTTCTATTTCCTATTTCCTATTCCCAATCTTAACGCTCGATTTTGTATTCTATCAAGCAGGAGAAGCGATGTTTGTGAAGCACATTCCCAGAGGTGTGAGTTATTCTCGAGTTTTGGGCGTATAAACGCTTTATAAATTGTAGCCAGATCAGAAGGGGAAAAAACTTCTTACACCCTTACAGAATACCTAAGCACTTAGCAGCATTCTTAGCGATCTCAAGTATATGGTCGTTCCAACGGAGGTCGTCGTTGACACACATACCGAGTACTGAAAGTTTTTCGGTTTCTTCAATGTAACTGCCATTCATGGACAATGGTATTGGGGGTATGTTCAGTTTTAACGACAGAAGACAGCATTGAGTTTTTGAAGCTTTAAACTCCACACGATTTCTATTACCCCATTTGACAATGCTGTATAAATCGGAGTTTAATGAGCTTGACATACGGTACCATTGCAATTGTACGTCCGAAGGCGAAGGACGTGAATTATCGAACGAATATGAAAAGCTGAGGGTAGAGTCGTCAGCAAAACAGTTAAGTGGATTAGAAGTAACAGACAGAAGATCATTTATAAAAATGAGGAAAAGAGTCGGAGACAGAACAGAGCCCTGGGGCACACCAGGAAGCCATACTGACGGTCATGGAGAAGCTTTCGATCTTCGAGATATTCCTTAAGCTGACGGTTAATCAGTGTTTCCATGACCTTAGAAAGAAGGGATGTCAGTGCTATGGGTCGGTAGGAGGAAGAGGAGGATGGGTCACCTTTCCAGCCTGTCCCTAAGAAAGGTGACCCTTTTATTCCTGACTTTGGAAGATTTATAAGATACAGGTTCTTAATACCATCAAATCCCGCTGATTTTCTAGTTTTTAAGTCTGTGAGAAAGGCTTTGAGATCTTCAACGAAATCTCATCATAAAGCATATTGAAGCTCGAGGAGTTTATAAAATTAACCGAGTCTGTCACTGATGACTGATGACTCAATAAAGTTGTTTCTAGTGACATTTCCAATAACCAAATGGCTATTGGAAATAAGTGTGCGAGAATGTTAGCTTTTTTAGCACTTGTGAGAGCCATTGCGTTACCCATTTTCAAAGCTCGAATAATTGTGGTTTTCTTTTTAATAATTTTAATTATGTTCCAAAAGGGTTTACTTCCTTTACTCAAACTATGGAGTTTTTTGTCCCAAACCTTGTTCTTATCCACCTTCTTCGGTGGCTGTTACGTATTTTGATGAGTTAAACGATATTCGGTGGCAGTATATTTACTCTATCGTATCGAATTTGTTTTTTAGGAAAAGCTTTGGCAATACTTTCAAGTATTGCAGCCGTGAAACTTGAAACACCAACGTCTATTTGCTGTGTGTCAAGATTATCTACAGAAATATTGGGGATATGCCTCTCTTTTGTAAGCTGGGCAATTTGCATTTTTTTATATCTAAAACTTCGTTACTTCGTTGCAGAGGTGAAGTAAAAGTACTAATTATCACTGGCAAATGGTTTGATCCAAGTTCATTAATAACCATGGGTTGATTAAAGAGCTCAGGAATATTTGTTTAAAATAAGTCTATTGTAGACGGATTGTTTTTTAAATGATTCTGAAATGTTAAAAAAAAAATTTCTTTGGTGTGGACACACCTTTATGGGTGTCAGGGAATATTTTAATGGAAACAAATCTCAATGCTTAAAGTACCCGTCTTTTTAGTTGTCACAAGCGCCTTGCATATTTTTAAATTTATTAGAATAGAACATAATTTTCAAGGTAAATAAGCGCATCATTCACACTTGTTTCTTCTATCGAATCCCAAATCTGGACAGAGTTTCAACTTCGCTAATTTGAATATTTATATTTTTATCTTCTTTTCAAAAATTCTTAATAAATTTATTCTTTTTGAAAAAAAAAACTGAAACCTTGCATAATTTAATTTGCCTTTAGTTTCTTTGTTTAAGAATTCCCTTTTTTTCTTTTCAGAAGGTAAGAAATGCCGCCGGAATTCTTCAACTATTGTCAGCCTATTATTGGTAACGTAACTTTCTGTAAGTAGAACATTCGACAGAGAAAAAAATTTGTTTTGCAACTTAATTGGTGAAAGGATTTGACAGATTTGGGATACCGTTTAGTCTCTTTACCGCCCCTTCCACCACCGCTCCACTAACAATTGATAGTTTTGCTGACATTTTCTCAAATGTCGGTTTGATCGATTTCTTTAAAACTTTATTGTGGCATGCAACCGTGCCGCCACTTCTGCTGCCGAACGGTTGGGTGTTTCAATTTAGTTTATTTATTTTTTTTTTTTATAATTGATTGCGAAAATGTTAAGCTGCGGCTGACCCGCTTTGATAAATCACCCTCAAGGCGAATGATTAAGAAGTCAATTATGTTGGCCATTAATTACAATTTCGTGCAGCAAGCTTCTAAATTAACCAACAACATCAAAAAAAAAAAAAATTAATAAAGTTGCACAAAAGAACTTGGCGAGATGTGGTGATATATTTCTATTTTGAAAATGAAAACCTTATTGTCTAATGTCTGAAAAGAACTGAGTTTCAATTGGAAAGTAAAAGAAATTCGAAGGGAATTTGAAAATGAATAGAAATTGTTGCCGGTGGCGCAGTGTGGCATGCGCGATTCATATTCGTGAGAACTATGACAACAAAGATTTTTGGTGATAAATCATGCGTTCGAAAATGTTTTAACAATAGAATAGAAAGCACATAATTCAGGTAATTTGATCGGTTTTGAGCTTCTGTTGCAGAAGAGATTTATTATTTTCCAAAGTCTTGGGATGGTCGTTGATCTTTGGAAACACAAGTGGGAATATGAAAAAAAAAATTAATTATCTCGCATATTGTTAGCCTTTAGCTAGAATTTGAAATGTTAATGATTAAGAATATATTCAACAGACTCAAGATATCATATAAACAATAAAAGAATCATATAGATTGCGTTTTTTAGAAAGGTTCTTCAGGGCGCTGAAGGTGTTCGTTTTATAAATAAAAAATATTTAATATGCGTTAGAATGATTGAATTTCATAACGGAGCCATAAATACCCGAAATGTGGTGGTATTGTTCCCAAAACTCCTTACGGCCTTTCATAAATTTACTAAGCCATAATAAAATTTGTGGGTTTTTTTCGCAATTTTTTTTTTAGAATAACTATTTAATCAGTTATATATCATTTTCTTAAAAAATTCAAAACCTTAAACAAAATTATCAAAAACAACTTACCAAGGCGTCAATGCCTTTTGAATTTCGATTTTGAATGTTTAGACTTCCGTGATTTTCATTTTTATGAATATTACTTTAAAGATAAAGATTGTCATTCAAAAATGGGTTTTAAAGGGTTTTAGTCCATAAAAAATTGGTGTTTAGTTTTAGTAGCTCACTGGACACTGGACTCGGACTGGAGTTGATATTTCTTGCCTGACGTTCACCGTAGCTTCTGACTGTTTAAAGATGTCCCGGACGGTTTGAAATCTGTAACAATGAAACTTGCTCCAGCTTCTTCCTTGGTTCTCTGGTGAAGGTGTCTGTGGTTTTGGGGCTTTTCATATAACTTTAAACTGAATCGCTTAGGGTTATCATGTTGCTGGAACTATTTTTAAATGTTCTTGAAATCATTTATGTTTGTTCAAAATTTGAAATCTATCGCATGGAAAGTTTCCAATTGTCAAATTGTCCATTGTCTTATCGTTTTCGTGTAGGTTATCCTATATTTTTAAATATAAAGTTATTAGGGCGACAGCTCCTTAAGGAGCCAAGGCCAAGTCAATACTCTCAACCTTTCCTGTGTGTGTATTGTTAATCTGCAAAAATGGAAGGGACCTACAATTTACCGCCGAGTGCGTACGGCTATATGAGATGCACTTTTTCGAGACAAATTTTTACTCTTGGAGATCTTGTCAGTTTCTCGCAAGAGGCAGTAACCCGGAAAAGAAGGTGGCTATGAGCGGGACTCGAACCCAGGCTTATTCGCTTAGCAGTCCAACACGCTAACCACTAAGCCACGGGGCCCTTCTACTGCTGGATAATAATTAATGCAAGTTATGCATTCCTGGAAAAAAATTAGAAAAATCAAACATGACATTATGATGATAGAGAAACATGTTTGAGTTACTGGCAAAATTCTGTCCATCTGTCTGTCTGATGGGTGTATTTTGGACTAAAGAATGAAGGATTGGGCCAATTATCTTCAAATTTAGAACTTAAGGTTCTGTTGACATTTAAGTGGGTTTTTTTAATTTTTTTTATTCTCAAAATATTAACCGTAGGTACCTTACCAGCCATAGAACCGTTTAGTAAAAGCTTATTTTTCTTCTAAACGGTTCCAAGATTTTGTTATAAAAAAAAATAGGTAGGTAGGTGTAGGTTATGTTTTGGTGAAAAAAAAATTCAAGATGGAGGGCTAAAAACGGTACCTCCCATAGAACCGTTTTTTTTCTCGACTTTCTCGAAAACTGGTGATCCGATTTCAATCAAAATTGATAATCAAGAAGATGTAGGTAGCTTAAGTAATTTTGCATTATTTTTTTTCGAAAACTTTTTTTTTGTATTTTTAATAATTTAAAAAAAAATTTTTTTTGAAAAATCAATATTTTGAAAACGAGTTAGTTAATTTTTTTTTAAATTTTGTTTTGAAATGATAGCGTACATAAGTACTTAAGTTTGTATTCTTGAATTATTTTTTTTTTATAATTTAAAAAAAAAATTAAAAAAAACCGTTTTATTTAAAAACGGCGCCTACAATTTTGAAAAAAAAATTCACACTTTTTAACATTTCCTAAAGAAATAAAATGGCGTTTAAATTTTTTCACCCAATACAATTTAACGTACTCTATTCGAAGAATCAAAAGTCACAAAAATCGAGTAAATGCTTTGATGTTATCCTTAATTTTCTTTAATTTTATTCAACAATGTGACCGTGCAGTTTATTTTATTTTGTGTTTGAGCCTGGACAATGTAATTTCAACTGAATTCTTTTGCAGATTTGTCCAGAGATAATCAACCTTCACGGATTTGGGAAATAACTATTACTTCGAACGCTGTTAGTGAGTTTGTATTGTAAGGCTTTCGTGGCCAATCTGTTTTTGTATAAATATTTGAAGGATTTTTAATTAAAATTGACTATTTCTTAATATTTTGTAGCTTCTTGAAATGATTTAATTTTTTTTCCTCAAAGCAATTTTTTAATGCTAGTATAAACAATTCTAAATTAATTCCATTTTTCCATACATATTTAAAAATAAAAAAATAAAAAAAATATTGAAAAGTCCTTTCATATTTAAGCAAAATTTTGAAAAGGACTCAATTCTTTAACCAAAGTAACCGAATCAGGCTTAAGTCACCCGGTTTACGGTATATGTAAAATTATTTTGACGGAAATCGGCTCAGCCGTTTAGGTCAAAAAGCCATAGACAAACACGCAGGCAGACAGACAGTTGGATAGACCAATCAGACATATTTACTCACTTTTTTCACTCATCCATATCATAGCAATATCATTTTTAATTGTTATCTCGATTTTTTGACAAAGAATATTTATTAACCTATATGGCCGAATTATGGCTCCAAAAGCATGGGTCGAAAAGTTATCGAACATTATTTGTTCATATTTATAAACTAAAGCAACTATCAGTTTCGAAATACTATTTTTTCAACATTTTGCTTTTTTGTTCTAAAACTGCAAATTGAAAAGCCAAAATAAACACATTTTCGAAACCGCAAAATGCATGACTCTATACTGCAAAAAAAATGACTGAATTGCATTGTTTACAAAAATCAAGTTAAATAAAAAAACTCGACTCTTAAAAGAACGCAGAAATCAGTTCATCATCTTCAGAATAAAAAAAAAAATACTAACCCACCTATTCATTAGCACCTCCAAAGCAACACCACTTAAAGAATAAAAGGTCTTATTCAGCCTCCCCGAATGATTCACTGAATACGCGCAAATATTATTAACCCAAACACCAAACCAACACTGGCTGCTCCATCCAAAAAAACCATCATCATCAATCACAATTCGCATCGCTACCAGCAAAATTCCATTAATTTTGAAGCTCCTAGTTTTTTGCGTGCCACCACAGTTCCATCCATTCATGCCACAAACCTCCTCTCCAAATATTTTCCTTTCCTTCACACACTTTGAATTAATTTCTGTTCTTCTTCTTTTTTTCCGGAGCGCATCTGTTCGCTAAACGCTGATGGTTGGGAACTTAATTCGTTTCGTCCACATGGCTAGAATGGGTCTTGGGCCAAAGGAAATATCCATCGGATCCACAAATCGAAGAGTGTTTTCGATATTCCAATTATGTTTATGGCACCATAAACCAAACGAATAACATTCCAATGCAATTATCGCCTCTGCCGGTGCTAAGCTAAACATTTTAGATACAGTCGGGCCCTTAGGCGTTTAGGTTAATTTATTTTTCTTTTATTTTTATTTAATTTACTGACTTTGAGAAAAGTCGTTAAAAGTCCCAAAGCCAATAATAGTTTTCGAATGTAATTTTGTTTGCAGATTCTGGTAGAATAGTTTCTCATTTGGCGCAAAAATATTTTTCAGTTTTTGTTTTCATCAGAATTCGTTCAGTGTTTTCCCTGTCATGGATGTAATTTGGAATAGCAGATTCATCTCTTACCTTTGAGTGTTTGGTTTGAGTGGATATTTCACACGGAGAAATCGGTTTTTTTACACTCAAAGCAACTCACCTTTTTACAATTCTATTAAAGTTGCGATCTCAGCAATTAAATTGATTGAAAGAACGAAGACATTGCACTCCGCATAATTGAGGGAACGCATGTGAAGTTGGCCTTATTTTTTTTTCCATCAAATGAGAGTCACGTCTTCCAATTTCACCACCAAATGGTTATGATACCTAAAATGTGGATCCTACGTAACATCACGAGTTCCTTATGGCCAACTTAGTGCTGCAATTTGGAGTAAGTTTTCACATTCAGATTGATGAAATTGATTTTTAAATGAACTTCTGCAGGAAAACAGTATTATGTTTGTTGAGGGTGATGAGGCTTCGATAAAATTAAGTTTGATGAGGTTCGTTTACCGAAAAGCATGGAGCCTTTATTGGCTAAATGAATCTCATTATTTCTTCGTCTTGTAGGAAAGTTTGATTATTCTTGGCATAAGTGCAAATTCCTTAATTAAGAATGCTTTTAAAGAATAGATCGTGTCCGTAGTTTTCATCTTGTATTCCGAATAAATAGTAGTCGACCTCTGATGTATGTTTTTAGGAATTAGTAAAATCTTCATTCTCCATCAATGGAATAAGAAAGTTACTAAAGGGTAACACAGGGAAGCCACTTAGGTCTTTTCCTTTTCATTTTACCTTTAAGTGATTGCAAAAATCAAATTAAAATCAAAATGGGTCCATATCTTCCTCGAAAACCTTTTGGTATTTCCTAACATTTGTCTTTTTTATTAGGATTTTATGATACTATAAGGCAAGTTCTGGATTCGGGCAAAAAAAAATTCTAACAGTCAAACAAGACATTAATTACGATAATAGAAAAGTCGAAAAAGTGAATCTGGAAATACTGTCCGTCCGGTTCGCACGACTATAGCCTAAACGGATGGATCGATTTGCTTCAAACTTGGTATTTATTATTTAATTAGTAGCATCTCGTTGGGTGTTTTAAATTTGTGCTCTAGGTCGAAAAATAACGGTACCTGCCGTACAATCTTTAAAAAAAGTTTGATTTTATCGAGAACGGCTTTAACGATTTTGATAAAACTTTCAGGGTGCTATTTTTTTAAAACAATGCATCTATCTTTCAGTTAGAATGAATTTTTCCAAATGTGTTCTATAACGGTACCTCTCATAAAACCGGATTTTTCAAATGCCATAATAATAAACCATTATCCCGATTTCAATAAAATTTTGCACACAGGAAGTCGTTTATAATTCAAATAATATTGCATTCAAAATTGTCAAAAAAAACCGTTTTTTGATTTTTTAAAATTTTCTAAAAAAAACGGGTTGATTGCATTTTTTTTAAATAATTTTCCCAGATGAAAACTAAAAAAAAATTAAAATATTTTTTCGAAAAGTTTAAAAAAAAACTAGTCGAACGATTTTAAATATTTTTTTTTTCTCGATAGACATTTAGTTTTCAAATTTCATTGCATACTTATTTCCCAGAAAAATCTTAAACTAATTAAAAAAATTAAAGAATTTTCGAAAAAAATTATTTTTTATATATATATATAATAATGGGTGTTTTTGAAGAGCTTGAAAACTTTAAATAATAATACAAGACAGAAATAGTGTTGAAATGAGTTTTTTAAAATATCTGATACATAATTTCATGGTATTTATTTTTTAAAAATGATTCCACCGCGGCTATAAGTTATATAGTCCATTCGATTGGGCCAATATTGGCTTTCAATGCTTCAAGAGTTGCTGGTTTGTCGGCATAAACCACTGACTTAACATAGTCTCATAAAAAGTAATCGAGAAGCTTTAAGTCGCACAAACGAGGTGGCCAGTTAACAGGAAAACTTGTTTAAATAAATTTGTCACCAAATTGATTTTGCAATAAATTGATGGTTAAGCGTGCTGTATGGCAAATTGCGCCGTCTTGTTGGAACCAAATGTGGTCAATATTTAGTGGATTAATTTTTGGAAACAAAAAATCAGTCAGCATGCCTCGATAGCGCTCGGCATTCACCGTTACGGGAGCTCCTACCTCCTTTCGAAAGAAATAAGGACAGATTATGCCTTCAGCGGGTAAAGATGTAATGGTGATTCGTTAACAGCTTGAAGGTTGTCTTCGCTCCATATTTGGCAAGTTGGCTTATTGACGAGGTCATTTAACCATAAATCAGCTTGAGCTTCATCACTAATCACCGTAAAATGGACGAAGTGCTCTATGAACTTCGCGAACGTATTTAAATTTGCCCAATTTGGAAGCGTTTTTCTGGCGTTAAGCGATTCATAATGAATTGCCAAACCTTACCGAACAGAAATGTCTACACAATTTTACATTCTTAACTGTCAAACCATAGACAACATCCATCGAAACTTCTTATGTAGTTTAAAAAAACAACTTTATCTTTATACGCCCACTAAGCAATTATCTAGCATAAGAACAAGTTCGTGCGACCCAGTCGTGCATTTAATTAAATTTTATTCGACAATGTGACCGCACATATGAACAAGTACGTGCGATCCATTCGTGCAATTTATTTAAATAATTTTGAAGGACAGTCAAAGACGCTTAAGTGCGAACACAAAAATTCGATCACGAATCTAAGCGAGAATTTCAACGCACATGCTTAAGGCATATATCTTTCCTGAGATTCCATTCTCAATGCCCCATAAGGAAGCCAGTTCCAAACTGGATTAGGTAGCCCACAGAGTCACAATAAATTAATCGACATACAACCAACTTTATAATCCAATTACATGACGCGTTTCTACTAAAACTCCGTGGAAGTCAATCAAACGTGCCACATCGTCACCCCGCCCACAAAAAATCTCTAATTACCACCGATCATTCGGCCAATACCAATTAATTTAGTCAAACACGCCGAGCGGCCCAAAACCATTGCCCACATGTCAATAATGTTCCTTCAATTAACCGGGCAAAAGATGTCTGGTGTAAGAAACCGACACGAACGAAATCCGCCTTTTTCTCGCCGCTACTGTCCGTCTCCGTAAACTTCAATTCAAACGTCCAAAACCATCAACCAGTAGCTTGAAATTGAAAATTCAAATTCGAATTTCCTACCGCAGACCTTCGACCATTAGGCATACTTCAGACTTGATTGATGGGCCAACGGTCGCCACTGCTCGAGCGAGTACGTGTATTAAACGGACAAACCTGCTGCACACCTCATGCGGCCTCGCACGCACTATGCATGCAGCCGTACAGCTCAGAGGCCCGCACTTTTGATTTGTTTTCGGGGGAAAACTGAAACTGATTGAAGTGCAATACTATTGTGATTATGTTTTGGGGCGCGAGAAATCCAGTAGGGCCCACACGGAGATGACAAGCTGCAGCTCGACATGAAACACATTGTGTGGCGTGCGATGCGCCAGCCGTGTTGCCGCGCGACCACCCAAAATGCTACAGTTTCCACTTCTGAAGTGCTGACTGACTGAACCGATGCAATGCTTTTGAAAATAAAAACAAAAAAACACAAAAAAAGAGGGAAGAGTGCTGAAGCACTCGAGGCGGGCCTGAAGGTTGAAGACTTCAAAAAAAAATCTTCATCTCATCACTGTGAGAGTTGTTGCCTCCATTTGAGCTTCCGACCATGATAATGGATTGTCGGAATGACACTTTAGGAGTTTTTCGAAGTCTCGATGATTATTTTGTGAAAATTCATCGGAAATGAATTAATATGTTGAGTGATGCACTAAGGAGATTGGGAGAGTGGCCATGTTTTGGGGGGGTCTTGAGAGTTTTTTTTTTTTTTTTTTTTTTTGAGATATGAAGAAGTGTTTGCCTTTTGTGCGGAGACGATCAAAATGGATATTTATGGAGCATTTACATGGAATATGATAAGATATGGATTTCGGTTTTCTCTGGGCCATGGGAAAATTATAATCAAACGTTGGGCTATTGAAAAGTCTTTAAAGAGTCAAGTGGTATTTTAGCATACAAATTATTGGTTTGTCGAAAAATGATTATTTTATGATGATTTTTAAGGCTTGATGTAGCATGGAAATGAGGTTCAAAAATAAGTCGCTTGGCTCTAGTGGCTCAAATGATCAGAAGTTACTTAGGGATTGATGTTGAGGACAATTTTAACCAAACAAAACGAAAAAGAATACGTTTGTTAAGAACTAGCAAGCCCACCCGGCGTTGCTCGTAATTGTAAATTGTAAAGGTACATGTAAAACCTTTTTATTTAATCCTTCTAATATTATAAATGTAAATGTTTATGATATGTGTCCCTAAATCATGCCTGAACGGATTTGGATGAAATTTAGTAACTAAATGGATGAGGCATTGCATTAAAAAATAGGCAAGAATTTATACCGAAAAATGTAATTATTGGTTTGGAAGTGGCTTAAATGATGTTGTAAGACTGGAGGTTTCTCCTGCTTCCACGCCTTAACGGATTTGTGAAGTTTTTTTTAGGTAAATACCCGAAAAAAGCGTGAAGCGGTGTACGAACCTTGATAATTTTCATATATAAATATGGGGAGCCGAACGGGTCGAAATTCTGGCTGCAAAATACTGCTTTTGAATAATCTGCTTTTAAAACGAAAATTCGGTTTTTCAAAACTCTGCTTTTTTCAGTTTTTTTCTGTTTTTCAAAATTCTTCTTTGAAAATTCTTGTTGTTAAAAAAGAAAAAAAAATCTGCTTATTTAAAAAAAATGGGTAAACTTAAATATAAAAAATGTATGTTTTTAAGTTTTTTCGGTTTTTTGACTTCTATTTCAAATAAAATAATAAGATGGATAATTGGGATGGGATTAATAGTACGGCTACTTACTTTTCATCCCTAAAAAAACAAAGTCCCTCTGAAGGAGATTTAAATCATAATATTTCTTAATTTTAATTTAAGTTATAGAATTAGATATTAAAAAACAGTTGAGAGACGACTGGAGTACAATTGAAACAGCAAATTAAAAACAAACACAGGGTGGGCCAAATATGAATTTCTTTTTAAAAAATTTAAATTATAAATTAAATGAAAAAAATTAAATTTTGACCAAATAATAATAAAACTATATTACAGTTTCATTAGTAAGAACAATCATTCCCATTAATTATGAAACACAACGTCGTTAAAGAGCTGCTGCCTCGGCCGCAGTAGTGCATTCTGTCACTCCAATTATCCAAGACCTTGTTGATCCTTTCGGGCTGTAGCTCACGGATTGCTTGGATGATATTGGCCTTAAGTGATTGAATTGTTTCCGGATTGTTTGGCATAACATCGGTACTTCACGGTTCCCCACAAAAAAAAATTCCAAAGGGGTCAAATCGCTATTCCGAGGCGGCCAATTGACACATCGTCGAATAAAATTTAAAAAATAAGTAAAATTAACGTAGCAAAACAACATTATCTGAACTGAAAAAAGTATCAAAACCACAACACTTAATGGTTTTTAGTAAAAATGCAGTACGCCTAATAATAACGAATTTATGAAAAAAGTATTTCGAAAATTGTAGGACCGGTTTTGATAAAATCCTGTTATTCATTTTTAGTTTTTTTTATTATTTTTTTTTTAATTTTGGAATGCAGTTTTTAAGAGTTTTTTTTTAATATACATGTGGTTATAAAATTTAAAATAATTTTTTTTTATTAATTTTAAAAATATTGATTTTTCAAAAAAAAAAAAATATAAAAATAATTTGAAAAAAAAGTTATTCAAAATTTTGATATGCAGAATTAATTTGGCTACCTAGATCTTCTCCAAAGGAAAAAAAACCTACATCTTCTTGAATATCAATTTTGATAGTAATCAGATTACCAGTTTTCGAGAAAGTCGAAGAAAAAAAACCGGTCCCACCATATAGAATAATAAACTTTTACATAACCGTTATATGACACGTTCAGTTAATTTTTTAGCTAAAACACTCCTCTGAAAAATGCCAAAATAATCTTAAGTTCTAAATTTGAAAACGATTGGCCAAACCATTTAGGCTACAGTCCAAAATACATCCGTACAGACAGATAGACCGACAGAACTTTGCCAGTAACTCAAATATGTTTTTCTATCATCGTAATGTCATGTTTGATTGTTATCTCAAATTTTTTCTGCACGAATGCATAATTTCCATTATAGTACCTATAATCGCAAGTAAAAATTATCAAAAATGTTCATAATAATAAGCTTTTCCTTAGCGGTTATATCGCAGGTACCGTTATTCTTAGCCGTAAAAATAAAATTTCCATTTCCCCTCTGAGGAATGTCAAAAGAATAGCACATACCAAATTTGGAGGTAATCGACAGACAGACATTTTTTGTCGATCACTTTTTTAGACTTCTCTATGATCGTAATGTCATGTTTGATTGTTAGAATTTTTTTTTACGAATGCATAGCTTGTCTTATAGAAGTCCATTGCAAGTAAAAATTCGGTTGACATGGCTCTGTAACGCCCACCGTTGACCGAAACGTCGTTTCCAACATCAATGGCTTCTTGACAATAACGTGCGGGTTTTGCGAGCCCCAGATGCGGCAATATTGGTTGTTAACGTAACCGCCGAGATGAAAATGCGACTCGCCAAAACTTCTTTTCAAAATACGCACTGCTTAGGCTACACAGCACAGTCACTTTGGAAATAAGTTTTCAATTTTTCGCAACGTTATTCAAGCGTTAAGCGACTCATTTCGTTCCGCGGAGGTGTGATACTGACTTTCTGTCAAGATTTCGAGCGGGAAACAGCTGTCAGTTTAAATTTAACCTATTATTTAAAAATTAACCACTAAATTACTTCAAAGTCTATAAAGTTTTTCGTGATCTTTCATATATTTCTATTATAAGTAAAATTATTAAGCAATTTTAGTTTTTCTATGATCCACCCTGTATGAGTAACTATAAAATTGTTTTTATGATTAACAGTTTTGTGAATTGTTTTAATGTAATCATTCATATTTTTTGATTAATAATAGACATTACATCAATCCAAATCCAGCGAATACCAACGTTAGTCACCTACCTTCATAAAAATTCGATATTTATTGCAACTGATGTGCATTTCGCATCGATTCGTCAGATTCCTGGAACCACTTGTCTATGATTAGACGGACACCATTAGAAGTCTACAAATGTGGATTAGCTCCTATGTATTGAGTCTAGTCTCTCGTCATCATCATCTGTGGTAACAAACGGAATCACGAGTCATCCTACCAGTTACCATTTAAATTCCCAGAAAATAAAAAAAAAAAAAATACACCTCAAAGTTTAATCACCGCTCTCCTGGGATATTGCAGAGCAATTTTTACGTTACATGCATGTCTGTCTGTCCAGACAAAGTCGTTCGATTGGAAATTAATTGTAGCTTGTCTTTGTTTTTCACCTCTTTTCCTGTTTCGATTTTATTTTTATTTTTTTCATTTCAATTTGTGGCTGTTTTGTGGAGAATCGTGTCGGGATCGGGATACACTTTTTTCGAGGAGTGAATTAAAAACGAATGTGTTTCTGTCGAAGAAGGGGCGGTTCTCGAAATGTCATAAAACTCTTCAATAAGAAATGTGAAACGATTAATTTCGCACGAATGATGAAATTAAAATTGCACTCTCGATCGAAAGGTGTTGAGTAGTGAGAAGGATTTCAGTTTTATCCTTCGATATGTTTTTTCGATTTTTTTTTCTCCTCTCCTGTCAGTTTGTGGAAGTCGTTAAAGAAAAAAATTGAAATAAATTACACCCGGGGGGGTTTAAGGTCGATGATAAATTTGAGTTTATATCGTGATTATAGACATACGAAAATATCGGAAATTGGTTCTTAATATGGTGGCAATTTTCAGCACGAATGCGACGGAGATACATGAATATCCGTGGCAAAGGACTCGAAAGCTTAAACGAACATTCAATTTAAAATACCAACGATGAACTTCCTCGGACATGGAATGGTAGATAGATGTGAAAACGGGAGGCTTACCGAAGTTTCCTGAGGTCAACCCGCCGAATCAGTAGACTGGGATGATTACAATTCGAGAGTCTGGTGATACCCTTGTCGGTTAAAGGATGAAGGAGGGGGAAAGAATTTCTTTTATTTCTTATATGATGCTGTAGGAAAATGGATGTTTTGGAGATAGCCTTTTACATTTAAATATTGAACTTCGTCCTTTGGTCTTGTAAAGGTTTTTTCCATCAAATATTCCATCTTTGGGTCCATTCTTCCTCTTGTTTTTGAGACTTCTTCCAGAATATTTTTTTTTTATTAAATATACACTAATATTGAAATGTTCACAACCTGTTCCATATATACGAGCAACGCATGTGCGGGAAATGAAGCATTCAAAAATGACCAACAAAAAAGAATCTCACGGACCAAATGTTAAACATATTTTCAACAAGGCTGCTGCGAGATGAAGATGACGATGATGGAAGATGAAACTGCAAAAATGAGGCAAAACAAAAATTAATTTTAAATTTAAGATTTTTTTGTGGCAAGGGTGAGCAGCAGAAGCCACATCGCTTATTGTTGTTGTTGGTGTTGTCTCTTCAGTTTTTAGTTTTCTTCAAACCAATGCACTCCTTGTTCCTTACAAGAACAGCAGCCACATTCGACGAATGCAAATGTAGCCCCTTGTATAATGATCTTAAACCAGGGCCACACTTGTAACCTATTAATTTCAAGGCGATTTTATGCATAGCTTAAAGAAAAAAAATTAAACTGAAATAAGGACAAACATTCGGTGATGGCTGTTCATCTTACTTGCTTACCAAAATTCCATTCAAATGCAAATCGTTAACAGCCCCATAGCATAGTGACTCCAATGTCGTTTGCAAGGAATGCTCATCGGTTCACCCTTGAGCCCAATGTCAGACGTACTGTGAAATATAGGAATTCTTTTTTTAGCCGAACAACACGAATTTGGAATAGTTTTCCCGGCGAGATTTTCCCTTGCCATTTTGATCTGGAAGCATTCAAAACCAATGTTCATTGACATCTATCCTTCACCTCCCTATCTTCCTAATGCCTGCGCAGTGTGCTCTACATTAAAAGGGAAACAAATAGTTCCTTGTGCGCGGTAATTATAAAAAAAAATTGGGTTCAATCACCCCGTAATCTGTAATTCCCGGGTACTGCAGAAAGTGACGAGTATACTCCAACAGCAAACGAGCCTACAGCCGTACAATACCTAACCGACCCAGGAGCTTAAAGTTCATGACCATAAACAACGCCGTTTATTCGCTGACTGGTCTTTGGAGGTAGAGCACCCCCATTTGTGCCGACGAATCTGGTGTAGTAGAGGAAAACCGGTACGAGACATGCAATGGAAGAGGGACTCATCCAATGTTCACGTGCAGAACTAGATCCATCCAGCTATAGACCAATCTGGCTGTATAAGCTTGTTGGTTGAGGCCCATGTCCACCCCGGCTTTTATTGCCACATAAGCTAATGTGGCCCCGAAATGTTACCACCCAATGGGTAAGGAGGCCCTTAAATCAAGGCGCCTTCTCCTTGTTATCAGCATCTAATAACAAGTCCGCTCCCTCGGTAATGCAACTTCTTTTTCGAAAGCCTTAGAAGAACACTTTTTTCTGTAAATTGGACTGCATCCAAGGCAAATACAAGAAGGAACATGTGTGCGTCTCTGACCCCCCGGACTCCCTCACCTTTCCCCAACATCGTTCTTCTCAAAAAAAATATCTTTTTAAAAGAAAACGGATGCCGATGAAAAGCAAATACAAAAATAATAATAACAATGGGGTTGCGGCACATCTCACTCCTCCATCGGGTTGGAGAGGAGTTGCATTATTTGGGTAGTGCCTGGTATTTGGCATCAGCTGCGCCGCGTCCTTTTGTTTGTCTTTGGCTGGCAATGGTGTTGTGTATGGTTGTGCAAATTCGCAGCAGCGGCGGCATCTTTCTTCGGCTGTTGTCTCTTCGTCGTCGTCAGATATGCAATTTCGGCTCATGGATTCCAGAGTGCGACTACATGGTCTCGGCTTCGAGTCCACCTCCTATAAAGGGAAATCCTTTGATGTCGTTTATGTATATTGCACTCGAAGTGATTAAAGTTGTTCGCGTTCTTTGGTGATTGTTTTTTTTTTTTTTTTTTTGCCAACTCTTACCCCCTTGTTCAATATTGCCATTCGTTTATTTTGTTTTTGAAGTCTTTAATCTTTTATTCATAATTTTTAAACTATCCATCATGAAAATGTTGATTTTCCTAAACTCTGGGCATCTATATGTATACCCACTTGAGAACTATTTTAAATATTTTTTTCTCTTTCTTATAATTTTTGTTGGCAACACTGTCCCTTTGTATGTTTAGTATGCACATCGTGTTTCCTTTTTATTCCCGTTCAGCACCATGCAATTGAAGACGCTTTAATACGAACTAGTTTTGGTCTTTGTCGTGTAACGAACCAAAGGGTTTCATTTCCAGGAGGATGCATCCTATTACAGCAGCAGTCGTCCCTGAAGTAGCCGTCCATCGCATCGGCATCGTTGTGGCTTATATAGCAAACCAATAAAAAAGTCAAAAGGGAACTTAACAAATCGATGAGTCTTTTGTTTTATATATCTGCACTGTGCAGTAGATACATGCAACCAAGTGGCACGGTTTAGTGAAACCACTTCATGTCCTCACCTTGGGATTTCTTCAATTGCCGGTTCGATTGCTCTACAGAGAGAATGGTTGTGTTGGGCACGTTTGTAGCATATCTAAGCATAAAGACAACTGGATGCATAAAAGGAACTGTGGTGATTTAATTTGGGCTTTTTGAGATTTTTTGTGAAAATCTCTAGAGAAATAAGGGAAATTTAACGAGTTTGTCATTAAATTTATTTCTGAAGAATGTACGGACATTTGAATTTTCCCAATTTCGACCAAAATCAAATTAAGAAAGCAAATTTCCCAAGACAGCAGTATAATGGGTTATTAGGGTTTCTGAAGTTAATTTGGTAGTTTGTCAGAAAAACCCCAGGGAATTATAGTTTCTGAACTTTGTGTGTTCACAGCGAAGAAATATTTCAAAAAACAATAATTGAAACAAAATCCTATTTCCTATTGCTTCACAAAAGGCTTTTCGAAAACTCGAGACGTTTTCAAAAACAAACTATTCATGGCTTGAGACATCTGTTTCATTTTTATTGCCCTGAAGAAAGGTTTAAGCATTGTCGAACAATTATTTCATTTGATGTAAGTACTGAATGAACAAAAAGAATGAAAACAGCAAAATTAAGAGAGTAAACATCGATGAGTTTTGCTACTTAAATGAGCTTAAGAGCAATCGGACCGGTTAATGCTTCTGAACTGAAGTATTAAAAGAGATTAAAGCTTCAACCAATTCACTTGGCTCTCTTCTGCTCATCTCATGAATTTTGAAAGATACACACAATCAAGTTCCAGCGATGGACTTTCTTTACATGAGGTTTGATCATAAATTATTGTCATGTTTTCAAAAAAAAGTATTTCATCTCTTTTTAATTCTCTTAATCCTCTCTCTGCGTCCAACCGACTATTGGCCAAGTGATTTGGTTCAAGAAGCCATACAACAACTACTCCTAAACAACATAATATAGGGAGTTTGGTCTAAAGTGAGCAAAACTTTAGTAGAGGTAACCACCCTTCAGACGCTGCTGAATTTAACCACAAAACGGAAAGCCTTGGAATCGCAGAAGGAAGTTATTACTCAACTAACACCAGTTGAAATAGTAAATCTGAGCTGATTTTGCAAGTGGGTATTTGATGAAAATTTAGGACACAGTTTCTACAAACAAGCTTTCCATGGCCTTGAAGCAACTGATTTTTCGGTTTTTAGTACTTTATGTTGTTCCGCTTAGACTTTCTTCCAGTTCCAGCGTATTAAAAATAGAGTTAGTGAAATCTATTGCCGTACAAAATAGAGTGGAAAATGAGGTGAAGAATTTCCATTGAATATTGAAGAAAGAGTAGTACAAGTCGGTCATACTCTTCTTTTTTACCATAATTGACAACAAAATTTGTTATAACGGAGACGTCATCAGCACAAAAGCGTTTCATATATATGTGGTGCGTCATCTGGGTGGATGAATAAGTTTTTTTCAAAATTTTACTTTACTTATCGAACACATTAACTCTTAAGAAATAGCAAGCTCGAAGAGATGACAAGACTGTTCTTCCAAAAAAAAAAATATCTTCTTTGTTTGATAATAGACAAACAAAGCCCGGATTCGGGAACTCTCTAAACGGCCAGGCATTTCTTTCAACATTCTGAAATTTTCGCAGAAATTACAAAATTTGATGTTCAACTGGTAAAAAAAATGCAAAACATTATAATTGTTTTGGCTATTTGGTAAGAAATTAATGCAGAGAAGTTAAAAATTTGGTAATTGGTATTGACAGATATTATGTGGAAAAGTGTCCCTGGTATTACATGCCACAAACCCTTCATAAATATTGTATTCATGGACCAGAAATAATAGCCCGTGCTCTGTTATCGATTTTGTCATCTGATTGAGGAAGCTCAAGAATCAACAATAACAAGGACTGCAAAAATTATAGAGAACATCAGTCTTGGAGAGCCAACAGAAAAATACTAAAGGTTACGTGACACTATGAAAGTAAGTACTTTCAGAAAGTTTTTTGAAAGCAAAACTTTCATATTGTACTGAAAATTACTATTCCTGAAAATGTTTTCTGAAAGCGATTTGCTTTACGGAAAACGCTTTCACAAAAATACTTTAAGTGTGTGACTAGTTCATCAAAACGTTTTCAAGAAAACAATTGTGAAAGTTTTTTTTTTCACCCTAAATGGTTCCTCTGTCCCGCAGAAGTCGAACGTAAACGTCGTTCACCGTGGATGTAAAATAAGGGCGACGTGTTTTTCGTTTAACCCCTCCTAAACTTCTAGACCGATTTGGATGAAATTTTGTGTGTATATTCCAATGGGTCCCTGGATGGTTTGCTGTTTTCGGAATATCACTAAATTTGATTTTCCTAAACAATTGACAACATTACATAATTTTGAGCGGTAATTTTTAGAAAAAAAATCGACTATAATAAATAACCGGTATTTTTTTTTTATTAAAAATCCATTTTTCTTACAATAAATACATTTAAATTGTTTATTTAATGAAAACATTTTATGCAGTAAATGATATTCAAACAATATCCATGGAAAGGATTACCTAATAAAAACTATTTAAAGAAAGACAGGACGACTTCTGCCGGGCTGCTTGATGTATATATATATATATATATATTATACCTTGCTTTGGGCTACACAATAATAGTGAAGTAGGCACACGACAGATACGATTTCGTTGATCGTGTCAGGGTTGTGTTCCATTGATTTTTGGGGATTATGCGATACCAAAAGCGTTTTCAATTAACGGCCGAGCAACGTTCTATCTGGTGGCAAATTCAGTGAGTTTGTTTCCAATGTTGTACTCAATTTGCAGCTCGAAAAGATTTTGCCCCAATATTGACTTAAATAAATTTGTAATCGGCATCGACCACAGCCATCAAAACCACGCTTAATGTTCCAAATATCTCGTGAGTGTTGCGTGGTACTGAATTTTCAGAAACAATTTCATTAAAAGTTCGCACCTAAATTGTCAATTTGCTAAGCGATTAGCCGCATTTTGTGCTGTGAAATCCGTAAGATGATTTCTGTAACAGTTGACTGCCTGAAATCCAATAATTCTTCCTCGCAAAAAATGTCCACAGCGAACTCTATTTTGTAGCTACCTACCATATATAAAGCAATAAACAAAACTAAGCCCAGAGTGGAAAATTCATAGTCCAAACCTGCTTACACACAAAACACTTTCAGAGCGCTTTCAAGAAAAATTTTCGATGACCCAAAAAGTACTTTCAGAAATGTTGCTTTATGAAAAGTAAAAAGTCGCTTTCAGAAAGTATTTTTCTTTCATAGTTTGACTGCTCTCTGAAAGTACTTTCAAAAAAAACTTTAAAATAGGATTTTTCGAAAGGCTTTCTGAAAGTAGTTTCTTTTCATTGTGTGACGACACCTTTACTGAGTAATTGTTTCATAAATATTTTTGAAAAGTTTCTTTTGTCCGGACAGACTTAAGATTCCCTTTAAACTCGAAATCATCACCTTTCGACCGAAAAGTGTCTTAATCTACTACTGAAACTATCGCTGTCAACCTAGAAGTTTTAGAATTACTTTAAAACTTCCGTAAATAAATATTTATCTTTAGTTCATAATAAGAAAAAATATTATCACCGTTATGTTATAGCACCTCGGAACAGGAAATCTTGGAACCTAGTCATGACAACGCTTTATAAAGAAAAATGCATCTATTTCACGCACTCCACATTGCAATAATAAGGAAAACAAAGTTCCATGGATGAACGAACAGTGTCAGGCGTTCCCGTCGCGTCCCTTTCCGACATCAAGAAGTGTGCTAGTGTCTTCGGCACATCCTCCCAAGTTCCAACTTTATAAATCACTATTTTCATGGCTGAGCCGTAAATAACTGTGGAGATCTGACCAAAAAAAAAAACCAAGATGAGTAGTGGTTCCTCTTGGAAGAGACATGCGAATCTCTCCATCGTTCATTGCCAATGGAGATATCTATCTTTCATCGCTTGGATATAGACCGCGACGAATTTTCATTCATTCATGCATCATGCGCACACACAACAACTTGTGGCCGCCTGGTCGCATTTTGCATTTTTTTTTTGTGTTTCTTTTCTTTTTTTTTTTAAATATTTCAGCGACGATTCATTCCTAGCCTTTCTTTTACACATTTCCTTTCCTAAAAGAAGTCTTTAAACAAAAAAAAAAACAAAAAAAAGGAATAGCCCCTCAGGATTCCAGCGTTCCTATGGATTTGTGTGCGAGCGCGATTATCATGACCTGACTGTCACATAAACTACAGAAATTGATCTGTAAATCATTGGCAGGCTGTTTGGCGGCAATCTGCTGTTTCTTTTTCGTTCTGCGAAAAATCTTTAGAAGACAAAAAAAAATTAAAACCAACAAAGTCGAAAATCTAAACATCCAGTGCATCATCAGGGAAGTGCTAGAGAGACGTCCATCCACCTGGTTTGGCCGATTGACAGAGATAAAGCGAAATTACCTCAGCTAAATGTGTTGTAATAGCTCTCCACACCAGTGTTTATATGGTTGCCATGTTAGATTTCTAAATTTGTTTATTTAGAATGAAATACAAAAAAAAACTTAATTTTAAATTAAAATCTATTCATTGCAATATCAAAGCGATCTTCATGTTTTTCATGAATTATTTGACAATATTCTTATTTAACACAAATTTGTCAACCAACATTTACTTTTTTTTTATATGTCCACAGTATTTTTTAAGAAATCAAATAAGGAACCCTTGGCAACCCTAAACTCTTAATGACGATGTCGAAGACGTCGTCGAAACTCTCGATGATGGTGCATCGATTGGTTGTGCGTCCTCATCGATAACACATGCATGTGTGCTTATGTGCCTACGTTTTCTCATGTCAAACATGCATGCCCACTAAATCATACCTCCGACTCTATCTGTTTTTAGCTTTTGAAAGTTCAATAGCTCCTTTCTCAGGAAATAAAACAAAACACGAACCCGCCAAGACTGCGACTATTTCCGTGAATGAGATTTATGAAATTGTTTGTCTCCTAAAACATTATTTCCTTTGACAACTCGCCTTTCCTCTGGGACAATTGATAGATCTCCCTGCGTGCCAGCCAAAAGGAATCGACTATTTCGATTTATGTGTGACGTCTTAGTTACTGATTGATGCAGCTTAAACCAAGCAAAATATTCTATGGCAACACCACCAACATAGTTGCGAATTAAATTGAGTTATAATCCAATTGCCAGGTGGGAGCAACGGTGTCAGAGTTAATTCGTCAATTTGATTGAGTTGATATGCCCACACATGCACCGCACGGACAAGCAGGGGCAATCATAAAAACATACAAAAAAAAAAACTTAGACAGGCGGACAGTGGTGCAGGAAAACAAACGTTGAAGGCGTTTTAGCTGTCATGTAAAGTTAGTGGCTTTTTTATAATGGACCTTAATTTGAACGTTTTTTGTGGTTTAGACCAACATTTGGTTTTGTGGTTAAATTGGCTTTAAATTTTCTAAGCGTTTTTCTATTAATAGTCTTGAATCATTTTACTGCTGCAGCATTAGTCGATATAAAATTTGATTTGTCGGATTAAAGGAATGGAGTGAAATACAATTATCCTTAATTGATTTCTTTCTAAGAATTCTAATTATACCGCAGTACATATAAAGGGCAATCAGAGTATCCTTATAAGCAAGAAATATATGTAAATCTTATATTGAGAGACTATGGGAACATTGCTTAATCCATCGATGGTGTTGGCACATTGTGATTTTCGGCTCAGATTTTCCGGTGTGTTAAGACGCTGACAGATCTGACTGGCTTCAGAGCAGCCGTTCTGTTGAGAATATCGGAGCTATGGTTAAAGATATCGCAGGCGACGCGATATGCCACGCGATTCGGCATATTTTTCAGAGAACATACATCTCTGTGGGTAAGAAATTGAGCAGAATAATAGTTTCTAAGGAACCGTTTAAGATATAACCCATGAAGCCCTTTTATTCAGTCAAAATTATTGCATGTTGGTGTGCTATAACGCCACGAACCAAATCACTACACTACTGTAAACCATTGAAAAACTTCATCCTATATGATCAGCTTTCTGCGCCAGCTTTTTTGAAACAAGATGTTATTTTTATGGCGCATATATTGCACTCCTACACATTATGAATGCAAGCATTTTCTTCCCGTAGAACAAGACCATACTCTGTCCAACGAAAACTGTCAGTAAAAAAAGCCAGAAACTGTACAAATGGATACGTGTAGAATACTGTCCGTAGTTAATGATTACAAAAATTTAAATTCCGTATGCAAGAATAGTATCTTGGCTTTGAAACGCCTGAGGCCTTTTTTAATTTTGATTTTATTTTTGTTTTATTTCATGACTCGTTTCGTAAAATTGCTTCAAAACTGCTCTTTGGTCACTTGTGGAACGTAAAGTAGCGGCTTAAACTAGATAAACTATATATGTCGTCTTAAAGGTAATGAACAGATCTTTGAATTGACTGGAGCAAATTTTTTATTTTCCATATATTTTTTTTTAATAATCCGGTCTTGAAAATTTTAAATTTTTACTTGCAATTATAGGGACTATAAGGCAATTTTAGGATTCATGAATATAAAAAAATTGAGATAACAATCAAACATAACATTACGATTATAGAGAAAACTAAAAAAGTTAGTGACAAAAAATGTCTGACTGTCTGTCAGTATGTCTGTCTGCAGCCTAAGCGGCTTAAGCGATTACCTTAAAATTCTGTATATATGATTCTTTGGGCATTCCTAAGAGGAGTTTTTGAAATTTTCTTTTTAGGGCTAAAAATAACGTCACCTGCCATATAATCGTTAAGAAAAAGCTTAATTTTCTCTAAAACAATTTTGATGATGATTTAGGTATTGGCTTTCATTAAGCAGAAACCTGAAAGTCTATTAACCATACCTTTCATGTAACTGTTTCCAGTACCGCCAGAACCAAGTGACGAAGACCAGTGGCAACACTGCCAACAAGCCATCAGAGATGCCGCAACTGATGTGCTAGGTTTCACCAGACCACCACCACGAAACCTCTGGTTCGATGACGAATGCAGACAGGCCCATGCAGCCAAACAAGAGGCATATAAAGCGGCGCTGCAAAGAAAGACGAGAGCTGCTCGCGAGCTCTACGAGCAGAAAAGACCGGAAGAACACCGGCTTCTCCAAAAGAAAAAGAGAGAGCATGAGAAGCGGCAGATCGAAGATATTGAGAGATGCTACTCCAGGAACAACGTGCGGAAGTTTTGCCAACAGGTAAAAAGAACGTGCCAAGGAAAAAAACCCGCACAGAAGCCTGTAAAGATAGGAATGGAAACCTCGTAGTAGGGTCACAGTCGGTGCTGAGTACATGGAAGGACCATTTCTGCAGACTGTTAAACGGCGATGAAGACCATGTAGAGCGAATGGACAACAATGCTCCGGCTCGCAGGATCTTCGATTCCATCCCAGAGGGTAGACGCAGTCAAGGAAGACCTCGCCTTAGGTGGCGCGCTCAAGTGGAGGACGAACTCAACCACCTTGGAGTGCAAAACTGGAGGCAGCTAGCCAAAGACCGAGCTGGCTGGAGAGGCATGTTAGTTGAGGCACAGGTTCGTCCCGAACTGTAGCGCCCCCTAAGTTAGTAAGTGAGTAAGCAATGCTTAATGAGATTTCAGCGCAGTCGAAGCCAGAGGTGATAAGCCTATCTTCCCTGATCCATGATAGGAACTAATCGGACAGGGTTAATGGCATAATATCGCCTTTCGAGCAAGTCGATTTCTTAAACTTGTATATTGTAAATCTGTTTAATCAAAATGTACCTCTTGTGACAAAGATATCCCAATCGTTCATGGTTCACCAGTGAAATTGAACAGCTTCAAGCACAACGCAATCAAGTTTATTTTCGTTTGGAAGAGTTGCAATTCAAGCTATGTGGATGTATTTTAGACAGGCTCTTGGCATAGACCACGTTACTATTCTCGTGCTGATCGACTTTTCTAAAGCGTTCGATACCTACGAATGTAAAATTCCACTCCGCCTCCTTCCAACGTTGCATAAGTTTTCCCTTGCCTCTGCGATCAAATTTCCCAGCTTCCTCCCAACTGTTAAAGGTGTCCCTCAAGGCTCAATACTCGGTCCTTGGTTCTTCTTCTTTTATATAGAGAGCTTCCCCAGCAATTATCAACATCTGCGTTGCATATATTTGCTGATAAAGTCCAATTATTCAAAAGTTGTCCGCTTGGTCTCATAGAAGATTGCGTAAATTCTAACACACCAGTTGGCTACCTCTTTGACAGATTACGTATACCTCATCTAGTAGGTCTGTACACAACATTTTAATCCTAGCGGTAAGATCGCCGGATTTAGGTAATCGACAATCGTCTTGTTGCATTTTTTGAAGCCACGAGTTTATGTAAACTTTCATCAGAATCTTGAAGTTCTCAGTGAATAAATCGAGGACCTATCATCAGAAAATCTAGAATCTAGAATCTCTGTTACACCCTTAGCCACCATTTGTATGATTTGCTTCTCGGTTTTGGATCAACCCATGTCTGAAACCAACAAAATGCACTTGTTTGATCCAGAAGTTTTTGAGTCTGTCCTGCCTTTATTTCGGGAAAGTGTTGGAACGCGGTATGCTATATAGCCTTTTGAATTGCATTCTTCCTGATTTGGCTTTTGATCACCGCTGATAAGTTTGGAGAATCGAGAGCCAATCGCTTTTCATTTTTTAGGGTTTTCCACCAAAGCCCTTACTTCTTCAACTATGATGTCGCAAACTTCTTCGTTATTAGGTGCAGCTATTGGAAAATAAAGTCATCCAACAATACTGTAGTCATCTGTTAAGAATTTTTTGGAAATATACGAGTTTTTGATAATTAAGCCTAAAATTTTTGTGCCATGCACAATTTTTTCGAAATATGACATTTTCACAATATTTTTGAAAACAAAATAACAATCATGGATAAAGTAACGTAATGTTTTTCAAATCGAAATTGAACTGAGGATGTTTTTGGCATCAAAATCATAGATATCTTTAAAAACATAAAAGTTTTTACTTGGCTGGGTTTCTTGCAAATATTTTAAATCTACAAATCAACTTGATATTTCGAAATCTATACACATAAATAAAAATGAAGTGTCTGTTTTTTAATATCAAAATAACAGCTTTTTACAAGATGCATTTGAAAGTACACACAGTACTTATAACATAAACACATATTTTAAATTTTTTGTCTGTCTGTTTGTCTTTCTGTCTGTCTGTCTGTCTTTCTGTTTGTTCCGGGGAATCTTGGAAACGGCTGCACCGATTTTGACGGGACTTTCACTGGCAGATTGCTGATGTTCTAGAGAGTAACTTAGGCTATTTAAATTACCCACTAGGTGGCGCTGGGGTGGTTGTTTTTATAAATTCTTATTTATGGACCGATTTTGACGGAATTTGTACATGCACAAAGGTGATATTGTAAGGATTAAGTATGGCTGTTTTAATTACCCATAGGTGGCGCTGGGGTCGTTCCACAAGCAGATAGCTTATTTTGAAAGGTTATTTTAATTACTAGGTGGCGCTACGCCGAGTTCTTTTTTTCGAAAATGTATGATAAATACCCGAGCAACGCCGGGTGGGTAAGTTAGTATAAAATAAAATTAATTATAAAATATAAAAACAAACTTAAGATAGTCCATTTTCCACTTTCAATGAAAAATATTCGAACCCATTTTTCTTCTTCTGAAACTTCAAAATCAATTCACCAACGAGTGGAAACCTCTTCCAAACTAACCATGCTAAAGTCCTATTCATTTGGGCTCACAAAATTTTCGAGAGGCACCTCGCCTCTCCCACATAATGACTGCAATCTAGATTTTATCATGTCAAACACAAAAAGACTATAATTCATTTCCCTAAAAGGGTCATCATGCTTCCACCAACGATGATGACTTTCTTAACCCATTGACTATAGAGCAGCACTCCAACGCATCGCCTTCTTCCAATCTACACAACCCATCGCACAAGTATCCCGTATCCGAGGATTCTGCTTTTGCTGACCTCCTAAAAGTCGTACCATTAACCCTGATATGTTTTTTTTTCTTTGTATCAACCCTGCTGGTATAGCTCTTCATCATAACAACCATTAGTTCTTGAAGTTAAGTGCTCCGACTCCTATGTTGCCCCAGAAATGGAAACAGCCTCGTGTGTACTTCAATTCGATTAGCATTTCCAACTAATATTTGTGCGTTCCGAGAATCCGACTGTGGAGAGCTTTAATGACTCTGACACACAGGCACAGCAGGCCAAAGATGTTCTAAAGAAGATTCTAGGGCGCAATCAGCTAACGAAGTCCTATTTTCTTAAGTGCACTCTGTACCAGCTTAGCCTTAACTTCAAAAACCCCGTTTGCAACTACACACTTTTATCAGTCGCACAAGATGTTGACTCAACTAAAACGTCAGATTTCTGGCTTCCCAATAAATCCTCCCGAAAAGCTCAAGTCAGAGATGTAAACAATGTTCCAACAGTCAAGTGACTGCAGTGATTCGATTCGAGTTCTATACGCAGAATACTCTCGAAAAAAGTTTTCAATTCGAAAACAACAGTGAAAAGGCGGGCGGGTTAAGTGTGCCGAGCAAGCCCGTGGATAATTAATGCTTTTCCATTGAAACTCTAAACTCCGAATGCCAGACGCTCGCATCCGTATCCGTATTGAGAGAGAGGTTGGAATGGAACGGAAGTTTTAATTTGTTACATCGTGTGGCTTTGGGTTCGAATGCGGCGGGACTGAAGCAGTTCCATTGGGGAAAAAATGGATTTGCCGGAAGTTTCATGGGTAAGAAGAATCTGGTACTTGGGAACTTTTGTTTGGAAAAATTCAATAGAAGAACGGATGAAAGTTAATCGAAAAAGTGAGTGGGCGGGGCCGGAGAAAGGGTTTTCAACTGATGAAATATTATTGTTGATGTAAAAACTTCACAAATCGAGTGTAAACGGGTGAAGTTTTGGATTGTTTTTGCAGTTGATTAAGTGCTTTATTTGCAACTGTGATTGTTTGGCAAAGTTTTGAATGAATATTGAAATTTGAAAATGCTCTTTATGGGTAAATTCGAGTGTAGCAACTCAGATACGGGTAACATTTGCATTTCAAAAGAAATCGGATTTCAGAAAAGTTCATCATTAGTATTTGAAAGGATTGAATTCGAATTTTGGGGGGATTGGGTTTTGTATGTGTAGGTGTGAATAATTTAATTGAAAAAAGGTCAGGGTGTAGCTATTAGACTTGTGGCAGGTTTTTGAAGTTGAAGTTTCGTATGGGTTGTGGTTGATTTTGAATGGATTTATTGTTTTGAAGTGGAAGCTTGTAGCAGGATGTTCTTTGACTTTGTAAAGTCAATGACCTTTCGATAAGTTTTATGTAATTTTTGGTATAGAATTAACAGAGTACTAGCATTAAGGAAAGTTGGATAGAATATAAAAAATATATAAAAATAAACACATTCGTGAAGTGCTGCTAAAAAATGGACGTGGGACAAAACAATCTTGTCAAGAAATGAAGGTTTTGGCTTTTTTCAAACGTCGGTCTGAACTAGGCTGGGGCATTCACAAAGGAAGTGATATGATCCCTCTTCTGCATCAAAGTCTTGACACCCTCTGCATAAGTCTTATGTGCTAATGCCCATTCTACTCATGTGGGCAACCATTGAGTTGTGACTTGTGACCCATATAAGGACACCATCCAAAAGTCACACTTCAGGTCTGCCTATTTCTCGTTTACGTGAATTTTTTTATTTCTTATTTTCCAATGGTTTAAGACAGCAGGGAACTTTTTGGCTTGGTTCCATTGATGAACTGTTTTTGGCCAGTTCATCAGCCCTTTCATTTCTATATAAATGTCGCAGTATCCGGGAACCCATCGGAGGTAATCCATCTAATTATTGGTGGATTTATCGAGAAGATACCAGATCCTACCCCTGTTTCCGTTTTAGAACCGTCTGCATAGACCGAGATATGATTTTTATTTATGACCCGGTTTTCCTTCCAGCATTTTCTTGTAGGAAAGTCTGTTAGTACTACCGTGTTAAAATCTAAGTGCGGAACAGTATACTCGTTGTCGGTTTGGCTATCATTGTCTATATAATTTTATGACCATAAAAACGTGATGACATACGGACTCATCAATGCACCTGCCGTGTTCCAAGCAACCATGAACAAGATTAAAACCAGGTTAGGGTTCCTTGTAGAACAATCGAAGAAGGTTTGCAGAAACTATAGAGAATTTTCAAGTTGTTGAAGCAATCGGGGGCTTAAGGCTTAACGCAGTGAATTTTTTTCAAACTAACATTGAATTCCTCGCCAGGTCAGCATAGAAGGTCTCTGGCCACGTTTGAGAAAGACAGATGCAATCACCAATTTCCCATGACTTCGGAATTTTCACGAGGTTCGTCAGTTTCTAGAGCTCACGTAATTTTGTAGGCAGTTCGTGAATGACTACGCCCACTGGGCTGCACCACTCAGTGACTCACCAAGAGCAGCAGAACCAGCAATATGCTTTCGTAAGACTCCAAGAATTTTGAATAAATCCCCCAGTCTTAGCCCAGAATAAGATCACGAAGTACACACCGATGTGTCGCCAATAAGGCTCGCCTCATGCAGAAAGATAAACAAGAAAAAAACTTCCGACCGATGGTCTTCGTCAGTAGGAAAGGAAGCTAACAGAAAACGAAAATAAATTCGACTCTTATGAGCTAGAAGTGCTTGCCATAGTGGAAAGTCTGAAATACTTCAAAGCTTATTATCTGTTATAGGTAAACATTTCAAATTCTTCACATACTGCTAGACGATTTACAGAATTTCGTTCCGAGAATTGAGCGCAAGAGGTTGAAACTGCAGAAATTATTTGAAACATTTCATCAGCCAGGCATCAAAGTGGCTCTAAGCCGACAACCGTAGGAATACAAATTGGATCCAGGAAAAGCATAATCTTTTGTGTTGAATATCACCCGTGACGACTGGCTGACCACAAAGCAGTGACAAGTTACGTTCCATCATCATCACATTACAAGCCCCCGAGATAGTATCCGAAAAGACAAAACAGAAGAAGGAGTACATAAACCCATAGGAAAGCAGATGACGGGTACTGAAACCAAGTCATGAAAATGTGGGTCATATCGCGGACAAAAAGAGGCTTTTAAGGGTGACGTATTGGTTTCTTGGTTGAGGGGATACACGAGGTCATAAATCAGGTCATTCTCATATGCTAAACGTAAGGGAGTTCTACTGCCTTTCCACCCTGTATTTTTACATTATCTGGGGATGTTTGCGATCGGAAATATTACGTATTTCGACGGATTTTGTTTGAGTCCCCCGTAAATGATGATGTTAGGGTAATGATTTAATAATTTAATATTAATTGAAAATGAAGCAAGTGCCACAGATACATAGCGGAAGCTTGAGCCGGTTTTTCGATAACCTTACGTTTTTTACACTATGGTGTGAGCTCCCGGGAGATCAATTCGGGAACGCTTAGGACCATGGCGGTGATGAAGGTTGAAGGAGATATGTGAGTCTTACACGTATTTCCGGATTTTTTGTCCAGCAGGTGACTATTTTTGAAAACTGATTAATGCAACAGTAATTATTCTTTTCAAAATACTTTCCTAGCCTTAACTCATTCATCATCTTCGAAGTCCATTTCTCTTAACTTTCAACAAATATCTAGATTTTGGCCAAAAAAGTGAAATCCAATAATCACCTGGTAGACGTTGAAGACTTTGAGGCACTCCGAGTTGCATAATCACAAGTCTGCCGCGCAACAAGTTCCTTTGTAATTTTATCAATTCATCTCTCTACGACTATTGACTCTTTTCCGTCTGTCCGAGTGTCTGCCTGTGGTTGCGATGGCATGTCCGAATGTCTACCACTGGCTCAAAGGAATTGCTCACAAAACACAAAAAATACCTCAGAACACGTAAGGAAAACATTGCCCGCAATTACGTAGTCATATACCTACCTGTGATCGAAACGAATCCTCCAACTCCAGCGATGATGTGAACGACTTCAACAAGCTCAATGTATCTAGAAAAAAAACAAGGAAAACGCTGGTTACTATGTATACAAATAGCAGCCTTGCCATGACACAGCAAATTACCAATTTCGTTGGGTTTTTCTATTTGCCGTACAATTTTCCAATAGGCACGATTTTTGTGTTGCACTTACACTCACACAAATGAGTGCTGGTAATAGATCAAGCCACAGAAAATTCAGGCAAAAAAAAAAAAGAGCTGATACATCGAGAGTGCCTTGAGAGATGTAGATACATGTCCATAGAAAGATACACCTTTACGCTCATCCCACCACAATTTTGGTGTGGCTTGTTTCTTTTTTATTCGAGTATCTTTGCAATTTCCAAAGAAGTTTTTGTTTTTTGGCCGAAAGCACTACAAAAGATAGAGTTCAGAAATGGGATACGATATTGAGATACTTGTATGTCTAGGATTACGTTAGCGCTCTTAGTTTGCCGCCACACTGAATCCGAACCAGCATCATGAATGAAGATACAATTCAAGGATAGAGATTGTTTTTTTTTTAACTTTTGATTTTGTTCGATTTTTTTTTTTTTTTTTTTTTTTTGATCCAACAATAATGTTTTCCTAGCTTATTAAGACTTTGATTAGTGAAGGAAAGTGATGCTTAAGGCAAGTTACTTGTTTGCCTGAAAAATGTATCTTTTGTCAGAGATATTGTGTAATCGAAGCCAGATACTATTTTTTGTGTTGATAAACGATGGTTTTTCTATTTTTCTGGAGGCTGTTGTTAGTCGACATGCACAGTGGACAGACAACATGCTAACTTTCTCTTGAATTTAGTGATCGTAGTTTCCAATCCCGCAACATCAACTTAAACTCAGATCTCTATGGACTCCTCATATACCCAGTATGAATATGAAAACAAAATATCCTTAAAAATCTGGAATATAACCTAAATTCAATTGTTTTATCAGAAAGAACGTCTTAAACTTAATAAGATTCAATACCGCTTTTCACTAGCAATTCCAAAAAAAAAGTATAGGACTACCGAAATGTCTCCAAATAAGTGAAACAACAACAGTCTTCTTCCCCGAAATTCGAAACCTTTTTTTCCATATTTCTGGAATTTTTCACAACCTAATACCACTTTTTCACATAACATCCAAGACGAATCCTTATCTTTTCTAGAATGATATATCTACTCCTTTTCCTGGATCGTATCGGTGAGTCAGTGAATACCACGTTGACATTTCGCCTACTTCCGCAATCATCGGGCGGCTTTCAAAAGAGGTGTTCGTCTGATAGTGTGAGTCATGCAGCACGCAGCTTCCACAAACTTTGTCATGCACTTGGCTGCAAATTTACTTACTGCACTTCAATCGCGACTCCATTACCAAAGTACGTGATGCATCTCCAAAACTGACGTAAAAATACGCATCGTTTGTATCACAAAACCCAAAAAAACAACCACCGTGCCTCCGCCAAAGTACACATCTGCCCCAGCCAAGCCAAACATATGCAGAACGCAGATAAACCTATTAAGAGCGCACGTATCCACCAAATTGAATTAGTATATCACAGAATGATCTGAGACGCGCATAAATTTCATATTTACATGCAAATTTAATTAAAATTGATATGGGCGATGGCGATGGGCCTCTGCGCCGCCCGGACCGACCCAGTGTGTCGGTGAATGGTGACGGTGGCATGAGACCGCCTTAATGCAAGGCGCAGAGATAATAAAGTGGGCACCGCAATAGCCACACCGTCGTCGCTTAAAGATATTTATTTTTTTTTTATTAAAATACATATTGTGGTTATGAAAATAATGGCAGAGGTGTTCGTTTACCCTGGGCTGATAAAGTGGGGGGAAAAATTAAAATTCAACACACGCAACAGATTTACGTTGACAAAGGTAATGGTAGAATGTGTCTGATGGCACTCGAAGGAGGCAAAGGCAATCTTCGGGATTGTTTCCACAATTTCACATGACATTAGTTTCAGTCTTCATATATCTTGGAATCCTTTCACTCATGTTTGGGTGGAAACATAACTCCAAATCAAATCATAAATAATGCATGACATTTGATTTTCCTGAAGTCGTCATAAGTAGACATATATACCCTTATGATCATAAATCGAATAAATTGCTGTGCAGCACCTTGACAGGTGAAGTGTTACGGCATTCCAGTGCGTGCAGCTTTAAATCTTCTTCCATACGTACATATATATTCAAATTAAATTTATTACAATCATAAATATGTTTTCGAATGATGTGGTAAACATTTGAGCCCCTATAAACAATGCCCCTGTGATTTGGTGGCAGAGAGTGGACCGCCAGGGTTTTTTTGTCGGTTAAAATCGATTTTATTGGCCTAAATTTATGCAAACGTTGGGTAACTTAAAACAGGAGATGAAAACAGTTTGTTTTCGATGAAATTCATGTGTTTACTGTAAAGAAAAATATTTATTATGAAATATTAATAAAAAAAAATCCAACAATTTTAAGGTTGAATTTAAATAAAATGCAAATCAGGTAACATTTTGAATTTGAATTTTTGTAAACAAAATATTTCATCCATTGCTTTAAATATTCAGAAAAAATTCCTGTTCATTTTGTTCTTGTTATGAACTGGAAAAATATCTAAAATATATAAAATCTATCTTCAAAAAGAACTTGACATCAGAGAAACACTTGTTTTTTTATTGTGAGCTTGAAACATAAAGAATGTAAAAATTGTAAACAACTTTTTAAAATTAAAAAAAAATCAAGAATGCTTAGTTAAGCACATTAAATAGCTTCATTTAAAGACAGCATTAAAAAAAATCTCAGTTCCAATTTCAAAATATTGATTTTTCCAAATAAATAAAAAAATAAAATTATTAAAAAAATAAGATAAATCGATATCAATGTTGATAGTAATCGGTTAACCAGTTTGTACTTAACGCTTATATGGCTGATAATGTTAGTATTTTATACGTCGTGAATATGTCCGTAAAGACAGATCGAGATAAGCTTTACGCCAGCACCTGCCTATTAAGGCTTAATCTGGCGATGGGCCTACCCATCTGGAGTCAAAATCAGCATTGACCAGATCCCTAGAGTGGTTACCAGGCACTCATTGAGTGGTGCCTTCAGTCCACTCTAACTACATATCACCATATAAATATGATGTTATTTCACTAGAGTGGCTCCCCAGACCACTCTAGTAGCAATTTAATAATCATGTTGTGGTCATGGTTATTCCCCTTGCTAAGGAGCGAGGCCTATCATGCACCTCTAGTAAGTCATCTTGTGACAAACCATATGCTCCCGTAATGGGTACAACCACAGCCCCCACCAATCCTTCCTCAACTATCAGGCAGTTGCTACCGAGTATTGCTCTCGTAATCAACTGGTCTCTCCTGATAACCCGTGGTACCCAACATTTATTCAGCCATGGGTATGGCCTAGCTTCAAAGGAAACTTGAGGTCTGACTTACCACAAGCGTCATCCGGGATCCGCCAACCCGAGTTTAGAGTGATGGATTCGAAAACAGTGTTGAGAAATGTCACTGAATCGTCACCATCACCCCCCAGCTAAGCTGCTCTTGAATGTTAGGCAAACCAAACCATGAGTTTATAAACCCAACTCATAGGGGGCATGTCACCCTCGGCAACTTTTCCGTCAATTCCTTTGCCTTCTTTTTCCTGGGTTGGCTTCCTACATCTCAAGACAGAGGTAAGGATATCATGAGTTTCAGAAACCAACCCTCTATAAACCTCGCTCATACTGGGTGTAATTAAACACCAAGCAGAGCTCAGCTATCTAACACAACTTTCCTGGTTGGAACCTACTCGCGCCGACTGGGTGCCCTGAAACACCAGTCAACGGTTCTCAGTTGCAACCATCATACCAACTTTTCCAACTAAAAACACAATCCCTTGGAAGACACCTACTTCGCGCAGACTGGGTGCCCGAAGGCACGAGTCAACGGTTCTCGGTGTCAACCATCAAATGCCTTCTGTTCACAACTTTCTCCTGGTTAAAGCTTACTTTGATAGAGGTACAGTAGCACCTCTTCTTTTCTGCCTTTAACCTCATACAACCGTGTTTCATCAATTTTCGCTGGGGATTCTATATATCAAAAGCTATATCCCGCTTCCTCAATATCGAATCCCCAACCCATTAAAAACCCTTTCTCTATTCTTCGCTCTCTTCGCCAAGAACTTACTCATAGTAATTGAATTATCAGTCACACTTTCAGATCCTTGTTACCAGGAGCACCACGTGGAGGTGGAGAGCACATTGCTCCCACGTCCGTAAAGACAGGCAGAGGAACATATAATTTACGTTTCTCATAATGTCATGTTTGATTGTTATTGGTTTATTGGTTGTTATCGGGATATCTCAAGAGATTTTCACATTGTATTTTGCTTGATTTTGAAAAAGCATTCGATAGACAACCGCGAGTTCTAAATTCCTGAATTCCACTTGCGGATGATCATGAACATCTACAAGAAAGTTAAGATTTCCAGCAGGAGCAGGAGAAAAACACATTACAAAACTTCTAGTTACCTGATTCAACGCTATTTTTTTTTTTGTATCTAAGCTCATTTTTAGGGACCGAAAAGTTTGAAATTATATTGTTAGATTCAAAAGCACAAAAACAAAATCCAGTTAAAAAAATCAACAAAAAGTGAGCAACATACTAGAAAGATGTTATTTCATTCAATGAGAATCAACAAGAACAAACATTGTTTACAATTGAGGTGTCTTTTTTTGATTTTATTATCCTGGGTTTTATTTTCAATACGATAATTAATAAATTTAATTTTGTTTCCTAATTCTTTGCAAATAAAGCAAAATGCAGGTATCCGTTTTCATCGCAAAAAGGTTATACCACGGATTTTGATAATTCCACACAAAGTTCCAACGCCCGAATAAATTATAAAAATTGTGTATCAATTGTGTTCAATAGTTTACTTTCCGATCAATATTTAAGTGTTCACATCAACAGTGGTGTGGTGTTTCGTTATTAGGTTTGTTTTTATTTTGGAGTCCCCCAAGGTTCTATTCTAGGCATTCTTTTATATAATTTGTACGCTTCGGATTTCTCAACAATCTCATACTATTGTTCTACTAAAATGTTCAATAGGAGATGCGGTTTAAGGATTTGTTTTTTGACGCTACACAAACGAAATAACATGACACATGCTGAAAAGAAAAGTAACTCGTTACGCTAACCGCGATATTGTGGTTTTTTCAACCAAAATCGATCGCAAATATATTCTGAGCAACAGGCGAACATAAAAAAGGACAGGCAAATGCAAATTCCTAGAATAATTCCACACAAAATCAAAAAGTACAAGAAGAGAAAAAGAAATACAAAATGGGCGGGGTTTTGCTAAAGTAGAAAGTAGATGTATGTAGATAATGGGGTGTGTGTGTGTGGGTTTAACGAGAGGGTTTGTGGGTAATTTAGTTTAGTGACTCGGTGCACACTTGCGTCATTTTGACGCAGAGGTGACGCTTTTGCGTCTAACATTACTCACAAATGACGTGGCGGCATCTGACAAGTGTGTGAACCAGTCTATTTATTTGTGGTAGTGTAAGACGCAAAAGCGTCACATCTGCCGCGCCGGCGCGTGCCTCGAAAGGACGCAAGTGTGCCCCGGGCCTAAATTGTGACAAAAATCGATCGCAAACGTATTCTGAGCACCAGGCAAACATCATCAGATGTACTTTTACTTTTTACTTTTAATTGATTTTTATTTTTTCTTTTACTTATATCTACTTAAATGCTAGACAAAAATCTTAAAACTAGCTTAAACTATCATCTTAATTAACTTACTGGCCCTATGCGGGCGCTCTAAATTATTCTCTAACTTAATTTTAATTGCCTTTCGGCCTAAAAATAGCTTAAGTTTATCTTATATATAAAAGGTTTTATTTTTCACCCAGCAAATGAAAAAAACTAGGTATCTTATCAATTTCTTAATCTACGACTTAAAAACTAACTTAAAATAAACTAAAAATAAACTTAAAATAACTTAAAATAAACCTAAAATACTTAAATCTAGAACAGCCACAGCAGACTTTTTTGAATTTTTTATATTTTTTTATATTTTTTTTTTTTTTTTTTTTTTTTTTTTTTTTTTTTTTGGTGCCGCCGTAACTGCCCTACCTAACTTAAAGATATTAAAGATATATGTAAGTCGGCCATAGGCGATGTTTCGTCTATGTCGACTGAAAATGGTCGGGTTTTAGCTAAGCCACCAAAATTGGTGGACCTGATCTACTGCTTCCTTCCGATCCCGGTCGGGCACGGCCCTACTGAAACGGAGGCGCTCTGCTTCGCTCCCAGCGACTATGTCTCGGTCGTAGAGGAGCCGCCTATCGACTGTTCTGCGGCCGACGTGGTAGATCAACGGAATCGCCGATCTATCCTGAATCAGCCCTCGACTATCAAGGTATAGGAAAGCCTCGGGCGGGATAAAACCACTCGAACGTGTGCTTTCAAAATATTTATCTTGGGGGTAGTAAGCCCCGAAGATTTGTCCATTAGTTGAGGTCATCGCCCTTGCAATGTGTCCGCGAATGAGCTTAATTAAAAAGTTATCTATCCTGTTTATATTGGCCCCGTTGTATAGGACCTCGTTGGAATAATAATGTTTGTACTCCGACTCTGGTGTTCTATAAAGACCGAGACAAGCGCGAAGGCACTGTCTCTCGAACACCCGAATCTTTTCCATTAGAGATGGTGCAACGTTGAACCACACAGGGCATCCATAGGCAATCATCGGCCTGATTAGGGCCATGTAGCAAATCACTTTCACCCTGCTATCAAGGCGGCTGCTATAAAACAACCGTCTTGTCAGGGCAAAAGCTCCCCTAGCCCTGGTCAGAGCAGCCTCTACATGTCGATTGAAATATAGATACTGATCCAACCAGATGCCAAGGTACTTTACTACACTTTTACTCGCCAGTGGATGTCCATGTGGCCCAGCGATCACTAGCTTGCGCCAGTTCTTTCTCGTATCCCTAGAGGCCCCAGACAAAGGGGTTCTAAACAGGATAGTTTCACATTTCTGGAAGTTAATTTTCAGCTTCCAATCATTACAGTACTTTTGAATTTTATCGAAATCACGTTGCAAGAGAATTCTGATGACTTCAACTTTTGGACCTGTTCTGTATGCAACTAAATCATCGGCATACGCAATTGCATGAGGTAGACTCCCAATGAGATCGCTGGTGTAAATACTAAAAAGAATCGGCGAGTTCACCGCTCCCTGTTGCAGACCGTTTTTAATATCAAACGTTGTGGTAGATGTTACATTGCCATCATCAGATGTATGTATGTGTGTATGTACATATGTCGAGTATTTACTCCTATCCTAAACCGCCCAACGGTTTTTAATTAAATTTACAGGGTAAATATAGTTTTGTCTAGGGATTTCGCATTTCACATTAAAACATGTTTTTTTCTTGGGCGTAGTTACGCACACCGGGTACCGCACACTGGTGCCGATTGGTACTAGGTTGGTACTAGATGTGGTACTATATTTAGTAATTAGTAGTAGATTTAGTACTAATTTTTTTTACATGATAAATGGAATTGTATATGAAGTGAGTTAACGGGTTGTATGTTGGTGTTGGTGCCATCAATGTTTTCTTATGACGTTATCATTATTTTTTGTAGTTGTAAATTTCTTCACTGCTTCAAGGCACTGAACAATATTCAGGTGTTGCCTTTACTTGCTCCAATGCGCCAGCACTGAGTTTACCTAGGGTTCATTATTGGGCCATTGGCCAATTTATCCGACTTTTCTTGGTCCAACCAATTCTAATGTTGATTTAGGGTTTGTAATAACTAAGGAATGCCAACGCTGAACAAATCCTTTTGATTTCCTCATTTTTAGTTTTTTTTTTTTAAATATGTAGCTTTTCACTTACTTTAATAATTTAATAAATAGATATTTAAGTATTTTGTTAAGGTAAACTGTCCATACTAAACTATTTTAAAAAATAAATGTATGGCTTTGATTTTGATATTTTAAATGAAAGGTATTTGTAGAAATTTCTGAATTTAAACTGATTTATTAAATATTTCTTTACATATATCAGAATGTTAAAAGAATATATTAATCATTTTTTAACAGCATTTTTTATCAGAAATAATGTCGTTCAACTTAACTTTATATTAAAAACTACTCGTTTTTCGTATGTGATTCTGATTTCTCATAAAAGATGCACAAAATCTTAGAAATTTATTAGATATTTCATGATTGATGCTTTCTGATTGTGTTTCGCCTAATATATTTTCTTTTAATTTATGCCTGCGGGACATATGTGCCTTAAAACGACGATAACCTATAAGAACTTGGAAAATTCTAAATAAGTGATAAGACGCTTAATGTTACATTTTAATCCAAACAGACATATATCTTTGGTATTAACACCCCAATTAACAGCAACATAACCATTTAGGTTCATTACAAACTTACACACATTAAAAAAGTATATATCTCTATCTATTTCACTTAACATAAATTCATAGAACCCGCATTTAACTTCAGTTCCAAAAATCTTGAGTAATTTTTATTGTCCATAAATTTCATCGTCGCAACACTCAAAAAAAACTCAAAAAAAAAAAATAAGTACGACTAAGTATTTTATGTTCGTTCATTAATCTTCTGAAATGTCTTTTGATCTAAGCAATACATTTGCGGGGAGGCTCGACTAGATGGCATTTTCTTAGCAATATTTCCAGTTCAACTCGCGATCTGACCCTTCGGTTGATAAGCAAAAAAAAAACCACTCATTGTTCTTCATTAGCTTTGTTTTTATTCTAAGAGTTAAAATTCCATCTCAACCCTTTTTTTATTAATTAGCAGTAATTTAAATTCTGTCAACATTCATTTGGGCGCCACATGCGATTTCCGTTGGCAGAAAATGTCGTCCTTAAAATTTGATTTTTTTTGTTGGCTCATTCTCTTGTATTTTGTTGGTTTTCAACAATTCATTGATAATTATCCACGCAGATAATCCTTTATTCAGATGATTACCACCGTCGGATAAAAAAAAACCATCCAGAACCACCATCATCACCATCCAGATGGGATGAGCGAAGGGACGAACTCTGCCACCAAGTACGAGCATTTGTGTTGAATTTTAATGAATTATTGCGGCAAATTCAATTAATGAATGAAATTTGTGAATTCCTCTGCAGTAGCAGCCTCAGCCTGATGCTCCTTGGGTTAAGTTTATTTTTATATATAAATTTGTCTACAAAAAAAAAAATAACAAAAAAAAAAAAAACATTGGTTCCCTCACAAAACGTTCCAGTTCAGAGGAAATGTATCGGGAATCTCCGGTCTGTGTCGAGTGGAGAGGGGGAAACATCTGTTCCGCGGATGTTCCCTTTGATATTTGTTTTTATGCGGCAGCCAATCGACGATGATAATCGTCATTTGCATCTGTGGACCTGGGAGGGGTTTTTTTGTTTATAAAAGATTTTATTTTCAAAATTTTATTCAGATGACTTTTCTCGTTTTGAAGGAGTGCGACGTTAAATTATGGAGAAAATGAGAGTCGTTTAGATGTGGACTTTATGGGCGTTGGGACTTTGTGTGGAAATTTCTTTAACCCGTAGGGTGTTTTTAAATGAGTTTTTTTTTTGTTCATAAACAAACACACTCCAATTATCAAACATTTTTATAAAGCAGAATCACGATGAAAACGGATGTCTGCATTCTGCTTCATTTACAAACAATTAGGAAACAACATAAATTAATTAATTATTTACAATGAATTGGAAAAAAAATCTAGAAAAAAACGTCTCAAAATCCTTACCCCAAACAATAAATTCAAAAAACATCCAAATGACTGAAAATACCAGAAATAAGAATAAGTGTTGTTCTTGTTGATTCTCATTGAATCAAGAGACATAATTCTTACATTTGTTGAGTTTATAACCAAATTTTGTCTCTGTCCTTCTGAGTCTCACAATGCATGAGTTTAGATTAAATGGAAACCTTCAAGCAACTAACTGGTGATTTTTTAAGAGCTTGAGAACTTTTTTTTTAAAAAAAACGCATAAAATTCTTTATTTGAAACGTTAGATTGGTCCATGACATTTACTTTTTGAAGATAATTTCATTTAAATGTTGACCGCGGCTGCGTCTTAGGTGGTCCATTCGGAAAGTCCAATTTTGGGCAACTTTTTCGAGCATTTCGGCCGGAATAGCCCGAATTTCTTCGGAAATGTTGTCTTCCAAAGCTGGAATAGTTGCTGGCTTATTTCTGTAGACTTTAGACTTGACGTAGCCCCACAAAAAATAATCTAAAGGCGTCAAATCGCATGATCTTGGTGGCCAACTTACCGGTCCATTTCTTGAGATGAATTGTTCTCCGAAGTTTTCCCTCAAAATGGCCATAGAATCGCGAGCTGTGTGGCATGTAGCGCCATCTTGTTGAAACCACATGTCAACCAAGTTCAGTTCTTCCATTTTTGGCAACAAAAAGTTTGTTAGCATCGAACGATAGCGATCGCCATTCACCGTAACGTTGCGTCCAACAGCATCTTTGAAAAAATACGGTCCGATGATTCCAACAGCGTACAAACCACACCAAACAGTGCATTTTTCGGGATGCATGGGCAGTTCTTGAACGGCTTCTGGTTGCTCTTCACTCCAAATGCGGCAATTTTGCTTATTTACGTAGCCATTCAACCAGAAATGAGCCTCATCGCTGAACAAAATTTGTCGATAAAAAAGCGGATTTTCTGCCAACTTTTCTAGGGCCCATTCACTGAAAATTCGACGTTGTGGCAGATCGTTCGGCTTCAGTTCTTGCACGAGCTGTATTTTATACGGTTTTACACCAAGATCTTTGCGTAAAATCTTCCATGTGGTCGAATAACACAAACCCAATTGCTGCGAACGGCGACGAATCGACATTTCACGGTCTTCAGCAACACTCTCAGAAACAGACGCAATATT
This sequence comes from Platycheirus rosarum, assembly GCA_963971375.1. Taxonomy (NCBI): domain Eukaryota; kingdom Metazoa; phylum Arthropoda; class Insecta; order Diptera; family Syrphidae; genus Platycheirus; species Platycheirus rosarum. The sequence goes on along the minus strand of OZ020507.1, from coordinate 299,660,499 downwards.
CTCTTCTGTACGCACTGTACGCATTCGTGTGGTTGGTTTAATGTCCAATAAAGTAAACTGAGTGCGAAACTTGGTCACAATCGCATTAATTGTTTGCTCACTTGGTCGATTATGTAGACCATAAATCGGACGTAAAGCGCGAAACACATTTCGAACCGAACACTGATTTTGGTAATAAAATTCAATGATTTGCAAGCGTTGCTCGTTAGTAAGTCTATTCATGATGAAATGTCAAAGCATACTGAGCATCTTTCTCTTTGACACCATGTCTGAAATCCCGCGTGATCTGTCAAATACTAATGCATGAAAATCCTAACCTCAAAAAAATCACCCGTTAGATAGTTCAACATGGCAGTTCCGGCTGAGTTGCGGTATTTGTCCAAGATAGTATTCTTTATGTGAAGGCTTCTTCGAATTGTATACAGTTATTTGCGGCAATTACAATTCATCAAAAGTCTTAATAAAATCTCAATTATCGCCTGTTGCTCAAAGTTTATCATCAGCAAAAATGTCATTTTAAAAAAGTTATGGCCAAATAACCACTCCCAACGGCATGCCATTTAATTAGATACAAATATTTTTATCTGTGCGTTTTTTTTTCTGCATAAAAGTGTCACTTTTATTTCGGGCAATAATAACTCTCAGTTAAACTAAACATTCATGTTGAATTATATTGTTTCCTTGCGGTGTGGGGCATACACATGGGAATAGGCAACTTAAAAGTGCACCGCTTTTTAGTCACACTGACCATTTACTTACAGACTCCATCAAGTGGTCATAAATAATCCAAAGCACGGCCGGTGTTCGGTGAGGTTGATGCAGTATGAAAAAATATCTCGTCGCAGAAAGTATCTTACAAAAAGTGTGCAATGTTCGGTGCATGGCAAGCAGCATGCTGCATGCATGACGACGCATGATCGACTCAATCATACGCGAGTGATTAATTGCAATTGCTTCCAAAAATTATGTCCCAGCTTACGATGCGTTCGCTAATTAATTAAAATGCATTTATTTGAAAAATCCATATATCCATGCATACTTGCAAGTGGCGAGATGGTGGCATAAACGCGAGATTCCTTTTTTTTTTTTGTATTGCAACAAATATTTTTGATCAAACGAACGTTTGGTTTAGTCTTATAGTCGAACGGACAAAAAACAAGAAATTCCTGTGTAAGAAATGTGATTTCGGGTTTATTGGACGGGTTCCACGAGCAGAGTGTTGTGTGTAGGAATTTTATTTTATACAGGGTGCAAGGCCCTTGGATATGAACAGGAAAAACTAAGAAAATATGATGAAGATAGCAAAAAAAACTGGTGGATGTTGCACTCCATAGTCTTTAAAACTTATAGATACTTATTTATTACAATTTAAGATACTAAAATGGGCAATTTGCAGTAGTCTGGTGATAAGATGGTGAATTCATTTAATGGGTTCTATTAAATGTGATTCTCATTCAGGGGAAATACAATTATTTATAGTGGCTCTAGGTGTTAATAAAATTAAGATTTAAAGACAAGTTTAAGAATCACTTGCTTCTATAAGATTTGATTCTCAATCAGGGAAAATAAGTTTAGGAATCTTGAGTTGAGTTTTGATGAAAATTCTGTAAAAAGTTAAGCAAAAGAAATTATAATTGTATGGGAACTGACCATTGGAATTTTTTTTTTATTTTTTATAATTTTGTCCATGTTTTTCAATTCGTATTTAAAAAGAAATGAAATATTCCCTCCATTCCTACTGTCTCGCCCAATACACTCTTGAATTACATAAATAAGTCACTTGGCCTTGAACTCTCTTAGAACTGATTTGACAAAACCATTATTTTTAACAGTTTCATTGATAATCATCTACGGCGCAACAAGCGGGATCCTGTCCGGCCGACATTCAACAATATTTCCATACATCCCGATTGCTGGCCGGCGTCATCCAATTTCGCACCCGACGCCTGCGGCCGTCCTGTTTTAGGCCATTCTTCCAACGTATGTAAAGACTGCCACGTTGCCTTCTGACATAAACCGCAAAAGACTCCATCGGAGTCTACCAAGCTTTAATTGTTCCACAAAGTCTTGGAAAAAGATTTCATACAAGTCAAGATTCTATCTTCTCCGGAATCGTCTTCTCTAAGACTTTCCTCTTGAAAGCAGCTAGAGATTAATGGTAAGGTTTCTACATTTGACGAGCCTAAGACGAGAATATATTAGGTTCTGTTGGATTTTAACAGCCGCCCTGCGCATTGTTTCCTATATAGTGTTATGGACAGCTACTTATGACCCAAAGTAGTTAAGGGATTGCGTTTCTTTAAATTCATCCTCATGCTTGGACCTACAGTTCTCGCAGACACAGCCACCATTTACTTTGTTTTCCATTCATTTAAAATACAACCCTAGGTTTTGTGCAATTCCTTAAGTAGCCAAGACCAAATGACTTAACTGTGACAAAGTTAAAAGTATAATTATGAATAAAATAAAAGCGGACTTAAAAAAGAGCCTTGTGGAACTCTTAGGTTACCAAATAAGTGCTCTCACTATTACACATTATTAAAATAAATTGTAAAAAATATAATATTTCTCAGAAAAATATTATTTTTAAATTGGACATAGTAATTTTGTGGTCAGTATAATCGAATTTCTTTCAAAAGTCCCGTTTCAACACAGGCGTAGGCCTGTTTTCAAGAAAAATAAGCCAGTAAAATGTTTCTTCAAAAGCAAAATAGAAAATCCAAAATTATAAGCCTAGTTTGTTCCACAGACCTTAACTGTTAGTTTAAAAATAAATTACACGACTGGATCGCAAGTACTTGCTCTTATGTGCGGTACAAACGTGCAAAAAAAATTGAAAAAATATTAAGGGAACTTGAAAGTTTTTATTCGATTCGAAAATAGTACGAAAATAAGCGGAATAATTTAAACGCCATTGTACTTCTTTAAAAAAATGATGAAAAAGTGTGATTTTTTAAATAAAACTGTTTTTTATTTAACTTAAGGGAACATCGTAGTGGAATCGCAGTCGATGCTGAGAATATGGAAAAATCATTTCTGCAGACTGTATAACGGCGATGACGAACCGAATTCCGCGGTCAGGCAAAATGGTCCACTTTATCGGGGCGGAGTAGATCAACAATTCCGACCACCACATCTGGATGAAATAAAGCTAGTTATATCTAAACTTAAGAGCAACAAAGCCGCCGGAGCCGATAGCCTAGTTGCCGAGCTCTTCAAAGCTGCAGGCGATGACTTGGCTATAATTATGCACCAACTCATAAGCAAGATATGGTTAGAAGAAAGCATGCCCGATGAATAGAATCTCAGCATAATTTGCCGATCCTTAAAAAAGGAGACCCTCTGAGCTGCACCAACTATAGGGGTATCAGTCTCCTCAACATGGCCTACAAGATCTTTTCTGCTGTATTGTGTTAACGCCTAAAGCCATTCGTCAACAACCTGATAGGTCCATATCAGTGCGGTTTTAGACCAGGAAAGTCCACTATCGATCAAATATTCACATTACGGCAGATCTTGGAAAAAACTCAAGAACTTCAACCCCACCGACACCTTTGAAGTCAAAAAAGGATTTAGACAAGGCGATGCGCTGTCATGCGACTTTTTCAACATCATACTGGAAAGAATAGTGCAGAACTCACACACCAACACCAGAGGCACGATGTTTCAAAAGTCGTCCAATTACAATCCACCCCATAGGGACGGCGCAGTAGAGGAATACCGAGACTCAGGTGGCGCACACAAATGGAAGAGGACCTCAACCGACTCCTGGCTGGCTGGAGAAGGTTGTTGGTTGAGGCCCAGGTCCACCCCGGACTGTAGCGCCACCTAAGAAGAAGAAGAAGTTTTTACTTAACAACTTTTTTTTTTAAATTAAGAAAAAAATTATTAAAGAATGCAAACTTAAGCAAATAACTTACATTTAAAAACAAAATTACAACAAAAAATCAACTAAACGAAAAAAAAGAAAATAAAATATTAAAAATACAAAAATAAACCTCCGTTAACCAGTTCTTGAGAAAGCCGAAAAAAAATAAAAACGGTCCTATGGGGGGTTTCGTTTTTAGCCCTCCAACTTGATATTTTTTTTACTTGCGATTATAGGTACTATAATGCAGGTTATGGATTCGTGCAAAAAGAAAAAAAGTTCTAACAATCAAACAGGACATTACGTTAATAGAGAATTCGAAAAAGTGGGTCCGGAAATTCCGTCCGTCTGTCTGTTTGTTCGCACCTCTACAGCCTCAACAGATGGGCCGATTTGCTTCAAACTTTGTATTTAGTATTTATTTGGTAGTATCTCGGCGGGTGATTTTTATTGTTGCTCTAAGTCGAAAAATAACGGAACCTCCCTTATTTAATAAAAAGTTTGAATGATTTTTTCGAAATTTGTTCTATAACGATATCTCTCATAGAACCGGTTTTTGCAAATGCCGTTTTATCGCAAACCATTATCCCGATATCAATAAAATTTGGCACACATGAAGTCATTTATAATTCAATTTATTCAATATATTGCATTTCAAAAATTTCAAAAACTTTTTTTTTCGATTTTTTAAATTAAAAAAAAAATTGGTTTTCGAAATATTTTGAAAACGGGTTGATTGATTTTTTTTTAATAGTTTTCCTAGATGAAACTACAGATTTTCTTATATTTGAGTCTTAAAAAAAAAAAACGATTTTTAAAAAAACTAGTCGGACGATTTTCAATATTTTTTCTTCTTTGATAGATATTTAGTTTTCCAATTTATTGTATACTTTGTTTTTCCGAGAAAACTCTTAAACTAATTAAAAAAATAAAAGAATTTTCGAAAAAAATACTAGTTTTTTTATTTTAATATATATGTACATACATATATGCAGCAACTTAGCATAAGAACAACTTCGTGCGACCCAGTCGTGCATTTTATTAAATTTCATTCGACGATGTGACCGCACGCGCATATATGATCAAGTAAGTGCGATCCAATCGTGCAATTTATTTTTCACCAAAACATATTCAACATCTACCAATATTATATATATATCTACTAATATTATATATATATATATATTAGACGATTGTCCAAACCGCTTAGTCTTTAGTCCAATATAAATACGTACAGACAGACAGACAGAATTTTTCCAGTAACTCAAATATGTGTCTCTATAATCTTAATGTCACGTTTGATTCTTACTTCACAATTTTTAATCTGCACGAATGCACAACTTGCATTATAGCATTGCAAGTAAAAAACGGTTTATTGGTTAACAACCAACAACGCATTTTAATTTTTAAAAAACAATAAGAAAACTAACTATACTTGAAAACTGCTGAATTTTCATATCAATATTTTCAAAACTTCAATTCTTCGATAATTTGTTTTACTCAAACTTCTATTCAATCAAAATTAAACGGAATTTCATTAGCAAATCGTTCCATGACATAGAAAATATGAATCCATTTGTATCTCATTCCGATTGCTTCTTTATGTTGCAACAACTGGATTTCTAATAGTTGGCCAAGTGAACGTTTAAATAATGAAAACAAATCAGCTTTTAGTTTTGCTTTGATCCAGTGAGTTCTATTAGGTATGAATGCAGAATAATTGGATCAGATTGAAATTTTTAATTGATTTTTGGTTTCAGTATTCTTGAGTGGAATGCTCATTGTTATCTCTTGTTTCTTAAATTAAATCGAATTCAATTGGGTTTTCTAGTCAGACTTCAGTCTTTTTCCTTTTATATTGTGAATGCAAAGGAAATAATTGAATGTAAAAATATCTGTCGATTTCTGCCTCCCAACCATCACCAATGAATCATTCTAATGAAGCCTCCTTTCATCCACCAACAAAGCCATCGAAAACAACATCCCACCTGACATGGTCCAGTAAAAATGTTGGCTTAAGTGATGTTGTAAATCTCTCTGTGTTCTATACAAATCAACCAAATACCTCTTTGTGCCAAACAACCAATAGCGGCTACACCGCGCGCCACCACCACAACAATAACAACAACAACTAAGCCCCGATAATAGAGTTATTATGGCGTCATCGTGGGTTAACCTCCAACTTGAACCCAGTTTGCGGTAGGTGCCATAATCTTGTCTTAAAGATCTTTGTTGCTTGAATTTTTATTTCTTTATTCGCTCATCTTTAATTTTAGTGAACAGTCTTAAGAGTCCAAGTCGGGCAATGGAAAACAACAATCGCACGCTTGGGTGGCAAAGTGGTCCTTTTCTCCATGCGCGAGCGCACCACAGATACCTCGAATTCTCTCTTCCCTGCTCCGATCCTGGTCGCTCTGGCTCTGGCCTCAAGTGATTGTAAATGTTTTGTATCGGGAACATTTATAGAAGACACGACTTTCGATTTTCATTTGCGGTGAAAAAATCCCCTTGTTTTGTCGTGTTGTCCAATGATGATACTATAAAGCTGATGGGTAGCTAGCTACCCATGCAACAGGTATATGATTCCAAAAAAAAAGTAACTTTTGCCCCCTCGAAACCAATAAAACGCGCAAAGATCACGAAAGTGAATCCGAGAGATATAGATGCGCCGACCGGTCGAGCGCGATGTCTTCGGTGCGATTTCGATTCGTGATCAAATTCTTATTTCGATTTCTTGAATTTTTGTTGTAAAAGTAAGAACAAAATTAATATCGGATTCTGTGATCTCTTGGCCTTTGGGTGGAAATTGGCCATGAGAATGAAAGAAGAGACTTCGTTGTTGGTCTCGATCGGAATTCGAATCTCTGAGACTTGCCTGAGACACCAATAATGATAACTACGAGGAATTGCATTCAGCATCATCGTCATTATGGAGCGAAGAACAACAGAAGCCATTGAATCTTGAGTCGATATTGGAGAAGAGATATTTATTGATTGCAGTCAGGTGAAAATTCGTTTAAGGTGTTGTTTGGTAGAATACGGATCACTACTGCTTCGCAATACTTCTTACATAATAGTCGTTATCTATTGAAATATTACTTTCAATAAAAAGGAGAATCACTAATGAACTACTAGCAACAAATGCAAATCAACTGCCACCATCACGATTTGGTTAAAAGACAAACTGAGGGGTGACATTTATCTTCTCTAATGAAGAATTTATCAAATAAATTAAACATGGAAACACGAGTTGTCTTGGTTGTCTACTGTTAAAAAAACACCTACACTACATGGTGTTTGCTGTTTTATTGGTTCTTATCTGGAAGAAGCTACTGAATAGCCCACATGGTTGTCGCTTAATGAATCAATTAAGTTCTGATGCGAATATTTTAAAATTTCACAGTAAAATAAATCACTTTAGGATTAAAACAAAACCTTCGGAGCCTGAATTGTTTATTTTAATTTATTTGAGTTTATTTAATTAATTCAATTTTTTGTATATTTAATTCTGAAAACATTAAATAAACACAATATAGTGGTTCGGGCTCGTTAATATTTATTTTCTCACTAAAATATAGCGAAATCGATCCGCACGTTTTTTTTTATTTCTGACGTAAATGGTGCCATAAATAGACTTATAAATAGTCTAAGGATTATCTAATAAGCCGATAGTTAAATAAATAAAAATAAATAATGGCTTTGTCAAACCAATTCTAAGTTTTAAAACCCCTTTCTCACATAATTAAAGCAAAAAAAAAACACCCAAATGACTATAAATATCAAAACATAATTCAGATTGTTCTTGTTGATTCTCAGTGATTCAAGAGACATTATTCTAATTTGTTGCTCAGCTGTTGTTATTTTGTTTAACCGATTTTTCGTCTGTTTTTCTCAGTCTCACAATATAATTTCAAACATTTCGGTACTCAAGAATGAGCTTTGATGAAAAAAAACATTCAGGCGAAAACAATTCGCATGTATTTTATTCCTGACGTAAATGGTGACATTGCTAGTCTTAAAAAAAAAGCTGCAGATTTAAGTTGGTCCAACAATCAGGGTACTGGAGCAGGAATTTAAAGAAATAAAAACAATATTGTTTTGTATTTATTTACTAGAATAAAATGAGATTTATTCTTTTCTACACCATCAAGAGGTTGGATGATAGGTGCTGCTGGACATCAAAATCCGAATAAAAACAATTAGAACAAAATATTGATGATGCCACTCTAAAGGCAATAAGTCTAGTTTATTAAATATTTATTCTTTCAAAAATTCTCTGTTGATTGATATTAAAAAAATGGGCAAGACTGGGTCGCACGTACTTGCTCTTATGTGCATATTTACATTGGAAAGCAAGATCTTTGACAGAAATAAGTAACATTTACGTTGAAAGCAACACAATTTGAACTTATAAAAAGTATCAAAACCACAATACTTAACGGTTTTTATTCAAAATGAAATACGCCATCACACGTCTTAAATAACAGAGAATTTATGAAAAATGTATTTCGAAAAATAGTAGGACCGGTTTTGATAAAATCCTGTTTTTATTTTTTAGTTTTTTGAATTTAGTTTTTTAGAATTTATTAATATACATGTGATTATAAAATTTAAAATATTTTTTTGTATTGGTTTTTTTTTCTTTTTATTACACGCGCGAAAGGGGTTTGTTTGTACCCTTAAAATATTTAAACACCGCACGAGCATTAGGGAAATGAGGAGGGATAAAAGACGAGATACCGATGCACATTAGTTTTAAAGTTCTGCATATCAAAATGGGAGGGAAAAACAGAGCTTGGCAAAGCATTCCACATTCGTGTGGTGCGACTAAAGAAAGAATTTCTATCTGAAGTTAGGCTCAAAGGTAAACTGATGGGCATTCCTAGCAGTTCGAGTATTACGGTTGAATCGTTTCAGGGGAGGAATGCAGCTGGCTTTTTCGCTAGAGCATTGTTTGTAAAAATAACGATAAAATAACGAAAGGCACGAAACATTACGGCGTTGTTCAAGAGATGAAAATGTTTGTGTTATAGTTCGGTCGCCTATCATTTTCAAAGCTCTCTTTTGAATGCTATCTAGAAAACTCAAGTGGGTTATAGGAGCACCTGCCCAAATATGTAGCCAGATCAGACGCGGTGAAGAACTTCTTGCATCTTCGAAGGACACCTAAACACCTTGCAGCATTCTTTGCGATGTCAAATATGTGGTCATTCTACAGAAGGTGGTCTGCAATGCACATACCGATAATTGAGGGGTGTTCTGTTTCTTCAATGCAAGTGCCGCTCATGGATAGTGGCATTGGAGGTATGTTTGGCTTTAACGACAAAAGACAACATTGAGTTTTAGAAGCATTAAATTCTACGCGGTTTCTTATTCCTCATTGTACAATGCTGTCAAGATTAGAATTTAATGAACTTATCATACGCTGCCTTTGCAGTTCAACATCTGAAGAACATGGATTTGAATCTGGAAACGAATATGAAAACATGAGGGTACTGTCGGCAGCAAAACAATATTGTTTTTTCAAAAATTGATTTTAATTAGAAAAAAAAAGTTATTCAAAATTTTGATATGCAAAATTAAGTTGGCTGCCTAGATCTTCTCAAATATAAAATTTGACCAACATTCAAAGATCCGTTACCGAGAAAGCTTGCTCTAATATGCGACAATGTTCTTGGAGCTTAGGATTTTGGAAAGAAAGGAGGTAAAAAATCATTTTTTAATTTTGTTACTCACTTAAAAAATCACTAGTTAAAACGTTTTTTGAGAAAATTAAAGTAAGCCATTTAACTTCTTTTAAAGTTTTAAATTTTAAGGAAACATTTTTTCAAAAACGTTTGACCAAATTTGTCAAAAAACGTTTTTTTTTTTTTCTTTTCGAAAAAATATTCCAATTTTTTTTTGAGTATGCCAACATCTAGCAGTCTAGTTATTATCAGAAAACATTTTTTTTTAAATTTTTAACAAACCGTTTTTGAAAAAAAACAAAAAAAATTTTTTGAATTAAATGTTTATCGAGAAAAAAAAATATTAAAATCGTTAGACCAGTTTTTTTTAAAAGTTGTTTTTTTTTAAACTTCTAAAAAATATTTAAATTTTTTTTACTATGTCGTTATAAAAAAAATCTGGCAAAATTATTTCAAAAAATTCAACCAACCCGTTTTCAAAATATTTCGAAAACCATTTTTTTAGAAAATTTAAAAAAATTGAAAAAAAAAGTGTGTGCAAAATTTTATTGAAATCGGAATAATGGTTTACGATAAAACTGAATTTGAAAAAAAAAACGGTTCTATGAAAGGAGGTACCGTTATAGAACAAATTTCGAGAAAAATTATTCAAATTTTTTGTTTTAAATATGTATTGTTTAAAAAAATAGCACTCTAAAAATTTATCATAATCGTTAGAGCCGTTATCGAGATAATCAAACTATTTGTTAAAGATTGTATGGCAGATACCGTTATTTTTGACCTAGAGTAAAAATGAAAAACATCCCCCGAGATACTACCTAATAAATACTCAATACCAAGCTTGAAGCAAATCGGCTCATCCGTTTAGGCTGTAGAGGCGCGAACAGACAGACAGACGGACGGAATTTCCGGGCCCACTTTTTTCAACTTCTCTATTACCGTAATGTCATGTTTGATTTTTAGATTTTCTTTTTTTTTTGCACGAATCCATAACTTGCATTACCTATAGTACCTACCTATAATCGCAAGTAAAAATCTCCAAAAAGGTTCATTAAAATCGTTGTAGCCGTTTTCGAGAAAAATAAGCTGTTCCTTAATCGTTATTTTTAGGCCTAAAAATAAAATTTCAATTAGCCCTCTGGGTAATTCTAAAAGAATCACACACACCAAATTTGAAGATAATCGCTTAAGCTGTGTTTAGGCTGCAGCTCGTTATACATACTGACAGACAGACAGACTACTGTCTGGTTGCTACCAGCTTTTTTAGATTTCTATATCTTCGTAATGTCATGTTTGATTGTTATCTCAATTTTTTTTATATTCACGTGCCTTATAGTCCCTATAATCGCAAGTAAAAATCAAAAATAAAGAAAGTTTCAACAAGTCAATCTCCTCCAACACGGTATCTCCTTATCTGGACTTAAGCTCTCGTAGATATAAATTTGTACAAACAAGAACGAAACAAGTGACACAAAGCCCCATCTAAGCCTCCCATTCCTTTCAACAAAAAAAAAAACTTGTAAATCTGTCGTGTAATACACACAATCAAGCGCCCACACTTCTTGCCACCACTGTCATCCGCATGACATATGACAGCAATAAACGTCGCAATAATTAAACGAATTTGAATTCAAATTACCACATTTTTGTCGAAATGCATTTTCGGATACTATTCTCCAGCGCCATATCGAATTTTCACTCGAAAAAGCAGCCTAAAAGGCGTGCTCGGCTTAATTAATCTAAAACCAACATGTAAAGCATCGATAATCGCTTCCAATAAACAATCGAATTATGCCACTAACAGCTTTTTTTGGAAATTTGAAAAAAAAAAAACAGACGCATAACCTGCATTCCCAACAAAATTTATGACAAACCGTATACTAATCTACCGCGTGTAGGTGCCGCAAGAGCTTCAGATTAAGCTCGAACAATGGGGCAATATAATTGACCTTTCGCCGAAATCCAAAATCCGAAATCAGAAATCCAAAACCGAAATCGATGGATGGATGCGCCTACTCGTTCCCATTTTCGTTGGTTCTTCTTTTGTTTTATGATCCGGAGAGTTCTTAATCTTTGTTTGTGTTTTATTCAGGTAGTGTTTCGATTAAGTTATTTGAATGTCTCGAGATGAAAAGTTTGTTGTATATCGAGGAAGTCAGCAATAACTAATTCTATAGACATGTCTGTGGCCAGTTTCAAGAGATGGAAGATGGAGAAACTTGTTTCGGCATAAAATATGAGCTACTTAGGGATGCTGCAGCATGTCTGTTGTTTTAGGTTGTCTTATAGAAAGATGTTTAACATTCTCGTTTTCTAATCGGACATTTTTTCCAGAATTCAATCTCAGAATATTAAGATACATCAACGATAATGTGTGAAGAGAGACACAGGATTTCTTTAAGTTATTGTTTTGTTGACTTTAGATTGAGGTTGAGTTATAAATTTTAAGAAAATCATGCTAAAGTTCAACAGTTCTACGGAATATTTCATGAATTAGTTGAACAGGAATTCTGTAGAAGAAGCTAGGAATTTCAGGGGAAAGTGTTCTCTAATTGGTGACCAACTGACCAAAGATTTACAAATATTTCCGGAGAAGAAAAAGAGTATTAAATTGATTGCAATAAAAAAAGAGATCCAAAGGCTTAAATATTATGATTTTGATTTCATTGAATGTTTTGGATATTTTTGATACAACTTTGCAATGACTTGTACTAAGCAATTTTTTTAGCAATAAAGGGGTTTTGGCTAATCTATAATGTTGATAAAACACAGTGAGCGTTGACACAATAAGGAAGGATTAAAAAGGAAGTAACGATGCTGAAGTTTTGCATTTCAAAATGGGAGGGAAGGCATATCCACATTCGCCTGGTACGGCTAAAGAAAGAATCTCCGTACTTGACTGTATGTCTGCAGTTCGGTTTAAGGGTGATCTGATGGGCATTCCTAGCAGTGCGAGTATTGCGGTTGATTTTTTTAAGGGAACGAATGCAACTGACGAAAGGAAAAAAAACTTACGACGCTTTATAGACTGAAACCAGATGGAAAAGGGTGAAAAAATTGATGTATCTTTGAAGGAAACCTAGACATCTCGTATTCTTGGCAACATCAGGTATGTGTTAATTTTACATATGTTGGTATCGGGCCTGTAATACAGATTTCTAGAACTGAGAGGTTTCTTCGATGCAAGAACCATTCATAGATACTGGCATCGTGGGTACGTTTCGCTTTAAATGACAAAACACAACATGAAGCAATAAATTCGACGCGTTGTTTTCTTCTAAGTCGTATTCCAGCTTACTGTAATAGTTCCTGTATTCCTGCTTCTGTATTTTTCATCCAATTTTAGCAGTAATTGATACAGTTGGTATTTCCAGTTTACTACATTTTGTAGGTACAACTCCAAGTTATAGTCACATACATTTGCTAAATCCATCCATTTTTTTGAACCAAAAGGAGTTCTGGTTTAAAGTGTATTCTGCTATTTTTCTGGGTATTCTATTACTGTTCCATGAGAGAATTTTCAAAACAAAATCAAAATGTAATTTAAGCGTGGTTATATACAGCGGTGGCAGTCCTGTTTCGAGGTAATTAGGCGTAGTCTGTGGAAGTCTAAAGAGTCGCTTTTTTCTACACTTTCTGATTCCAAAAACCCACAAACCTGCTCCATAACATAAGATCGACTTTGCCGTAGATTCAAAAATTTGATACTTTGTGTTGAGTGGTACCATTGAGTTAGCCATGCAGTTTTTCCAGGTTGTGTTTAAGGCGTTTGTAGCACTTTAAAATTTATTCGAGAGATGTTTATCAAAGCTACGATTGCTCGAAACCAGAATCCCCAGGTATTTATACTCCAACCAACTGCTTATACTTATACCAACTGCTGTTGTAAATTCTGTATAACATTGATGAGTTTGTACGACATTCCCATCTTGAACAGCTTATAATATAAAGCTCTACGATGAATACTTGACAAGGTTAGGAAATGGTCTGAAGTCGAGTAACCTTCCCGAAATCCAGCTTGGAATTCGCCAAATACTCTTTTTTCTATGATCCATTTCTTTCAACGTGCTTGAAGTATTAAAGAGAATATTTTTGTTGAAGAGTTCAAAAAAGAAATTCTCTATAATTATTAACATCGTCCACATTTCCTTTTTACTTGCGATTATAGGTACTATAATACAAATTATGCATTCGTGCAGATTAAAAATTTTGAGATAACAATCAAACATGACATTACGATGATAGAGAAACATATTTGAGTTACTGGCAAAATTCTGTCCGTCTGTCTATCTGTCTGTCTGTCTGTCTGTACGGAAGTATATTGGACTGCAGCCTAAACGGTTGGGCCAATCGTCTTCAAATTTTGAACTTAAGGTTATTTTGACATTCTACAGATTTTTTTTTAAGCTCAAAAATTAACGGTACCTGTCATATAACCGTTATGTAAAAGCTTATTTTTCTCGAAAACGGCTCAAAGAATTTTTATAAAAAAAATCTGTGTACTACTGTAGGTATGCATTATATTTTGGTGGAAAAAAATAATATGGTGGGCTAAAAACGGTACCTCCCATAGGACCGGTTTTTACATTACATTACATTACATTTTTTAATCTACCTCCGTAGATAAATCTACGAAGTAGACACATTTACGAGCACTGGCTACTGAGGCCATCGGCTCAGACAATTACAAAGACAACACACAAGACGACATTGATACAGGACAGAACAGAAGATAGAGAGAGGACGGAAAAACAGAAAACATATAACACATGTCAACAGCACGCAGTTGGTTTCGAGACGGTTCCCCATCTTTCCACTAACCACGCGCAACGATGCTTAATTTCGCTGATCTCACGGGAAGCGATGCTTTATCAGAGCCAAGGCCGTTGACAAACAGGACCGGTTTTTTTTTTCTTTGACTTTCTCGAAAACTGGAGATCCGATTAAAATCAAAATTGATATTCAAGAAAATGTAGGTAGCCTGAGTAATTTTGCATTAATTTTTTTTCGAAGACTTTTTTTTTGTATTTTTAATAATTTTAAAATTTTTTTTTTTTTGAAAAATCAATATTTTGAAAATGGTTAAGTGATTTTTTTTTAATTTTGTTTTTAAATGTACATTATTTTTGTACTTAAGTTTGTATTCTTGAATTATTTTTTTTAATTTTTTAAAAAAAAGTTGTATAAAAAACCGTTTTATTTAAAAACGGCTCCTACAATTTTGAAAAAAAAATTCACACTATTTTACATTTCCTAAAGAAATAAAATGGCGTTTATTTTTTTCACCCAATACAATTTAACTTACTTTATTCGAACAATCAATCAAAAGTCACAAAAATCGATTAAATGCTTTGATGTTCACTTTAATTTTCTTTAATGTTATTCTACAATGTGACCGCACATATGAGCAAGTACGTGCGATCCAGTCGTGCAATTTATTTTTTAAGCAGTGGATAAATTATCGATTCTTTAAAGCTTCTTGGAACTTCCCCTCCTTCGAAGATTACGTTACACTCATTTGTTAACGTCTCCAAAAATTCTTCTCTCGTATATTTGTAGATTTCTGTTGGTATTCTGTCCTTTCCTGCTGCTTGGTTGTTTTGGCATTTGGATAGCATAAGTCTCATTTCTTCTTCGCTTATTCTTTTATTCAGAATATCGTCTTCAAAACAAGGCGGAGCGTATAAAAACTGTTGGGCAGTAAGTGGTTGGTTCAGCAAAATTTGGAAATGGTTTTTAAAGTTCTCCACACTAATAGTACAGCTTATTCGTGGCTTTTCTCCGTTTAACCTGTTAACAGCGCTCCAAAATTCCTTTGAGTTTCGACAATGAATTAGTCTCGTTGCCTGATTTTCGTAGAAGTCCTTTTTTTTTGCTTGCATATGCGTTTGTAGACTTTTGTGGATTCTACATACCATTTTCGAAAAAATGTTCCTCCAAACCTTCTAAAAAGTTTTAAACGACTAAACATTTTATTTCGACTGATGCAGCAAGTTTCGTCTTTTTTATCTCTTGGTTTACTTCTGATTTTTGTCAAAACTTGCGTAGATTTTTTTATGATAGTCGTCAATTGTTCTAAATTCATCGCTCCGTTCCCAAGTTCAAGCTTAGTTTCTTTTGAATGTTTATTCAACAATTTGTGAATTCATCCAACAAATTTTTGGTAGGAGCTTCAATGCTGCTGTGGTATTTTTATCTGGGCAGTTAAGTTTGATAACTGCCTCAATCGGCATGTGATCAGAGAAAGGCATAGGTTAAAAGCAATTTCTCCTTAGAATCATGTCTTTTGTTTTGGTTGGATTAAGGTTTAACTCAGTTTTAACTGTCGAGTTTGAGATTTTACATAATTCCTGATTCATTGTACATATGTTTGGTATTACATCTGATTTAAGAAAAATTTAATAAATTTGAACATCGTCCGCTTATATGCTGATATTCGCAATCTGAAAATCATTCACAATTATATCATGAAAACAAAAGCGGCCCCAGCACAGAGCCTGGTGGAACACCCATTAATACATTTAGTTTATTTGAACAACAACAAGAACAAAACGTACTGGAATTGTTTGATGCAAAATTATTGCATAAGGAGTTCTCAAAATATAAATATAGGTGCACCAATTCCTAGCCCTATGTAAATTTTGGCCAGTTATAAGTCGATTTTGATTGACATGTTATAACCGTTGAAGAAAAGCTTACTTTTATCAAAAACATCAAATGATGTTCACATCAAAATATCTCTTCAAAATATAACTCCATTTAAATTCGTTCTACCAATTAAAGTATCAAATCATTTAAAAAAAAAACTACAAGGAATTTCCACTTAGTCTTCCTCCGCTGCCCATAAAAACTCACTCAGAGTGAATCAGAGTTATTCCATGCAACGCCTTCTTGTTGCATGTTTTTTTAAATGTACATATATATTTTATCTAGCTTTTCAGTTTTCCTAACGAAATACTTGTTTAATAAAACTGTTTTAATATTGTTTTAATATTTTTTTTTTTTTTTATAATTAACTAACAAAACCTCTTGACTTTCTCCTTTGTTTTTCCAGGCTTCAACCCTATAACATCTCTTCTCAAGTGAACGCCACGCTGCTGCATCGTCATTGCATAATTTCCACCGTTGTAATCATTTGGCAACAACATAGCCGTCGTCATCGTCGTCGTCGTCGTGCTCGTTGAAATCCTCACGCAATGTTTCCTCGACTGTCCGGGCCGGACATATTCTCAGGTGCAACCACAACAGTGCGTCCAGTCTTTCCCAACAGTCGGCTAGCATCATTAACCCACTCATCAGGCTCATCATCCGCAGCGGACAGTAATAGTGATGATGGCCGAGACTTCATCAACGGCTATGCCACACCGGGATCCACGGCATATGGCTCTGCGCCCGATCCATCCACAATCCAAGACATCACCTCCGATAGCAGTAGTAGTTCAATTAGTAATTTTTTCCCCGACGATGAGGACTGGTGGTCGAACGCCATCGAAGAGGATACCTTCGATTCGCCGTTGGCCTTCGACGCGAGCGAAAACGGTCTGTGGAACGGACGTTTTGTACCGCCGCCTCCACGACCGCCATTCTTGGATGAGAGTGTTTCGGCCGATGGTCTTACCACCTGTGATTTATGCACGTGGGCATGGCAAAGGAATGCCTACTTGGGGGATGGTTCGTTGGGTAAGTAAATTTTGTTTCTTTTAATTTTAATTTCTTTTGTTTTATTTTGTGCCTCTAAGCCTATTTGTCACGCATCCTTAGTTGTACAAGGCACCCCCCCTCTTCCTCCCTCTTTACCCAATATACCCTCAAGTTTGAAGAATTTTTAATTGCCAACGATTTTTTCAAACAAATTAAGCATCTGCCCACTTCTTCATTCTCAGTCGTCACCGCTCCGCGCCGTCATGATTACGTCCTCCGCCGTGATGTTTCCACGAGAGCATCTCAAGAATAATTTATCGAATCGATATTAGATGTCGATTCATCATCCCACTCCTCTGTTTGCCTGAAAATAAATTATTCTGGCGAAAAAGCAAAGCAGTCTTCGTCGTCATCGCCACCATTCCATGTTGTCAATAGAGTACCTAGAAAGTCATGAAACGCTGAAGACTCCGGCTAGCTACTCATGTATGGAACAAAATGTAAAGGGAATGACTTTTAAATGAACGCCTCCGCTGTTGTCTTGCCGGAGGAGAGTAAACACGACCTGCGGTAGAGTGAATTCCAGAGATCTTATCCGCTGTGGAGGGCCTGCTCCAAAAATATAGCCGCCGAGCATGTGTTTCTATAATTAAAATTTAATCGAAAGTGTAAATTTGAATAGGAATCGATGGTGATCGTGATGTGGGCCCGGAGGACTGCAGCCAACATCTCGGATTCCCGGAATGAGGAAATTTATTTTCATGCAACAGTTGGAGAATTTGGTGTTTATTTTTTTCTGGAAGAAGATGCTTTGAGAAAATATTGTGATAATCATTGATTAAAGATTTCTAATCATGAGAAGAAGGCTCTCGATGATCCAAAGGAATCTCCCTTTTTAGCATATTTTTTGAAGAGACTTCTTTATTTTAAGAGGAAAGCAGTTCTCCAGCTTGTTCCTCAAGGTATTTTTTTAGGCCAACATGACAAACTACATCCCTGACAAGGTGTACTCACACCCACTGCCCAGCTGCTACATCATCAAATTTGCGTAACGATGCCATCAGACGAGGACAACTTGTCGTGCCTCATTAACAGCCAACTAGAAGTTGGAAATTCCTGAATTCAACCACGCACCTCCGCATAACATTTCTAGATACCACTTGACGACATCCAGTATTCGCTACGCTGACGCTTGGCATCTGGCCCAGGGAATGGAAATATTCCATTGCCACACCACCTCTGTCGCACTCCAATTGGAGAATTTTAATTTCATCCTTAATGAGGCGAGCGCCGATCTCGAATTCCGACGTCACTCATCTTCACAACGCGTCTAGCTTTAGTCAAAGTTGTTCACAGTTTGGTGCAGCATGCAGTGTTCTGATCTGCTTGCATCTGTGAATCATTTGGCATCTTGTTAGGGCACATAGCTCACGCTCCCAGACATCGCTGCGCACTGATCCACCAACCCACAGTACTGTGGCGGGAAAATGTCATGAATTTTATTCAAAAAGGATCACTGCTATAAAAAAATCTATTTTTTTTTTTTGGTGGCGAATGGTTGGAGGCAAAAATAATGAACAAATAATTTTATCGGCATTAGCTTTTGATCTTGCAACGGAGTCTTTCAATCCTTTGATCTTACAAATGCCTTTTTGATTTTATTTCTGGAGAAAACCCCAATCGAACGGCAAAACCAGAACACCACCCTGAACGGGAAGCTAATGAATTTATTGAAGACAAATTTTCCTCTAAATTGCGGTATGACTTAGACACTTATGCAGGGTGTTCCATATCTAGGATTTAATATTCAAGGATTTGTTGTAGTCTTGGTCCATAAGGAATTGATTGTAAACATTTTGTAGCCATTTACGGTGACCGCCTCACCAACGTCGTTTTCGAAAAAAAAAGTACGGACCAATGATGCCGCCGTCCCAAAACCCAGATCCAGACCTGGTGAACCTCGTGTGGGCTGGTGTTGTTCCGTATACGGCAACTCGGCTTATTAAAACAGCCATTTATCCAAAAATGCGCCTCGTCGCTTAAGATGATTTTTGGGCCAACAATAAAATCCTCTTTCAAACGCTCCGTGCCCCAGAGTCAGCGAACAAACGGCGTTGTCTAAGGTCATGAACTTTGAGCTCATAGGTCAGTTAGATCTGTGTGCAGGCCCAGGTCCCCAAGCAAAATTTGCCAAGTTGAAGACTCCTCATGTTCTGTTGTACAATTTCACGAACCGCTGCGATGTTCTCGGCCAATCTTGCGGAAATTGTCAAACCTCTGTAACTCTAATGCCAAAATATCAATTTGGCTGAGAGTCATTTAATATATTTTTGATTCTCAACTCTTAAACTTGCATTATAACGGGTTTTTCAACAGGGACGCTACAAAAGTAGAGCAACAGGGACAGCAAACGACGCCATATTTCTTGCCGCTCTTTTGACATTTCTCTTCAGAAAGGTTTGCCATTTCATGATGGAAAGATATACGAGCCAACAACGAGGCGAGATTATTAAAATTTACGTTAAGAGCGCTACGTCCAATTTATGGTCGTCATAATCGTCGTAGCAGATCAACAATTGAGCGTCTAGTGGACAAATTTTAATCCACAGGCACAGCACAAAATGTTCCCATGCCAGTGAGACAAAGAAGCGCCCGTAGTGTCGAGAATATTGCTGCCGCTGAGGCTTCAGTTGCAGAAAGCCCAAATATGTCTCACACACGTCGTTCTCAAGCGTTGGGCATCTCTGTGATGTCGTTGTGGCGAATTTTGCGAAAAGATCTTGGCCTACATCCTGACAAGATTAAATTGACGCAAGAACTGAACCTGTTGTTCGTGAATTGAACTGAGCAACAACTTGAAACTGATTCGGATTTTCATCGAAAAATCATCTGCAGCGATGAGGCTCATATCTGGCTGAATGGCTTCGTCAATAAACAAAATATGCGGCATTGGTCACGCAGCAATCCAAACGTACTCCATGAGTTATCATGGCATCCCGAAAAAATTACGGCTTGGTGTGGTTTATGGGCCGGCGGCGTCATTGAGCCGTACTTCTTCCGTGATGATCAAGACCGGCACGTTACTGTGAATGGGGATCGCTACCGTTCAATGATAACCGAATATTTTTGGCCCCAATTGGATGATATGGACTTGGAGAACATGTGGTTCCAACAGGACGGCGCCACAAGCCACACAGCGAATGTCACAATCAATTTATTGGAAGCCAAGTTTGGAGAACGTGTTATCTCACGAAATGGTCCAGTCGCTTGGCCGTAGGGCTACATCAAGTCTATGGTCTATGCCAACAAGCCAGCGACGATTTATGAACTTCGTACGAATATCGAACGTGAAATTGCAGCAGTATTAGCCGATTTATGCTTGAAAAACGTCGAAAATTGGGTTCAGCGTCTGGACTTTTTCAAGCGTGCCCGTGGTGGCCATGCAAAATAAATCGAGTTCCATACATAATGGCATCGAACGTACTTTCACAGGAATAAAGAATTTCATTGATATCCAGAACCGTTTTTGTTTTATTTAAAAAAAACTTTTGTAGCGCTCTTATTGAAAAACCCGATATAAGTGCACCTCTGTTAACCATTTGGATTACTAAAAATTTTGTAGCCTCCCTCCATTCCTAACAACATTGAAATGTGTTGTGTAAATAACCAAATTCGAATTTGGAACTTTCCGACACACCCTATAACTGCGATTTGAATATTTTGAAAGCGATTAGAGGGCTGATTTTTGTTATTATTTGTCCATCCGTCAGATTGCGGATGGCATTGGCAACTGTTCCGCGCTACAAGACCCCACCATGTGGGTGTGCAATCTTTAAAGAACAAACTGAAAAAAAACCTACAATGCATCCTGGAGACTCAGCAGAATACAACGTCTTCCATTGTTTAGAATCGATGAGGATAAAGAACTTCCCCAATGCAACGTTGGTGGTCCTCCCGTTTGTCCCGTCCGCACTCTTTGCTCAGCAAAAGATTACGTTTCAACTTCGATGACTACGCGGGGCTTACGAATAATGCGAGTGCGCTGCAAGATGGATGTTTACGTTTTTAATCTTTTGTTTACTCAGCTAGGAATGGAGGCTGGCCGAACTGAAAACTCTAGACTCGAATGTGCACACACAGATGAGCCAAAGTATGTTTTCTAATTTGGAGGTGTGAAGAAAATCACTTCCGTGTCGACGACGACGACGACGTCTAATGGGATGGCTTTATAGCATCACCTCGTCTGGTTGAGGTGCTCCTTTGGCGGTATTTGGGTAATTTATGAAGGAATAACTAATTTTTTTCTTTAAAAAAAAATCTGAGAGGTGTAACCTGTAACTACAAATTAGTTTAGGGCCGCGCGGTTACTTTTAAAATGCTAATGATGGCGACATTTTCAAGACGCACCAGAGCTTGCAGATATGGTTGTAGGTTTTTTTTTCTTAATCTTTGTGGGTTAAGACAATAATTAAGGTGAAAGGCAGGCTAATGGTGTGCCGACGGAACTATACGAGATTTATTACCAATTTATAAACTTCAGTCTTGAGATGTGGGGAAAACTTAATGAATTTGGAATTGCTAAGGTGCAGCTAGATAGGGTTGGCCGTTTGTGTCAAGATTATGGCACTCCATAATTATTTTATGAATTATTAAAATTAAGATATATTGAAATGTTAAATAGTGTTATGATGGAAAATGTGTCTTTATTCAAAAAAAAAAAAAAAATATTCAAACTAACGGTTGGCCGAGAACAATTTAAACAGTTTTGATGAAATATTAATCCCGAAGAATGTCAAATTAATTTAAAATATTTTTTTAATGTACCTGTTTTTGAACCGTCATAAATTTGTTATTATTTCGGTGGTATTTCGAAGCATGTACAAATTTCCGGCAAATGTGAGAAATTCTTTAGCAATAGTGACCGATAAAAATGAGTCACTTTGCCAGGCTTGGCTGGTAGTAAATAGTTTATTTATTTAACCTGTTCACTTCTATGGTTTATTTTGATCCCATTTAACATATGAACTTGTATAAGGTCCAATTTAACAAGATAAAGCTTGTATAGTGCCGTCATAAGGCTTATTTAAGGTTGTTCATATTTTCTGTTTTTTAAATCATAATGAAAACTAATTTCACGAGTTGTGAAGAGGTACAAAACAGTTTTGTTCATTATTGCCTCTATAAAGCTTGCATAAGTACCTAAGACGAAGTCTAAAAATTAAATGCTACTACATAGCTTGGTATGCGAGGTAATACACAAAGACTTGTTGATCGAATCGATGCCAATGTACAGAGATTTCAATTTCTTGTTTAATATGGCTGCTATAAAAGGCGTGTCGAAGTAACTAAGTTTAAGTCGTAGAAATAAAAGCTCCTATAAGGCATGTTGTTCGGAGTAAGTAACATTATTTTCTATGGGTCAAAACAAAAAAAAAACACAAAATGGCAGTAGAAACGAGAAAGAGCAGGACAGAATCAATATCACCAGATGCGGCAGAAGAAGTTAAACCTCCATTTTGTTTTATTCAGTTCATTCAGCGATAAAAAGTAACTATATTGCTGAATACCTAAAACATTGTTCGATTAACGATGAGAGATTTGGGCAAAATCTTTTTTTTTTGTAATAACAGTATTCCTTCTCTTTAAAGCCTTGTGGAAGTTCTAAAGTTGAATTCCATAACCCCTGCTTAAGAAGGTAAGAAGGAAGGTCTAAAAATAAAAGCTTCTATAAAACTTAGTATTAGAAGTTATTAACGACATTCTTTATAGGACTTGTTAATCGAAGCGGAATCAGAAATAAAAATTTAAATAGAAAACAAAAAAAATTATTTAAATATATCCACATGTAAAAGATGAGTTAAAAAAGAAATAAGCTTAGTGGATGCGTGTGAGACTTTTGAGTGGAGGGTTCAAAGCTCGATAACAATTCGAAGCGAAGATTTAAAACTCACACTTTTAAATTATAAATAAAATTTCAGAAAACCTATGGAGAAAACACTATAGCACGAGCAGTAGTAGTGTGTGTGTAGTGTGCGGAAAATTCGAAATTAAAATTTATTTTTATATATTTTAGTTTTCTCGATTTCGTTAAAGTTAACAGAATAATTTCTGAAAGTTCTAAATGTATAACATCTTAAAAAAACTATTTTTTCGCTGATACAGCAATAGCAGCTTTTGCTTCTTTTGTGAAGCTATTTAGGGTTTAAGCAAGTTATTGCTTCCATAAAGCTTCTGAGAAAAGGTCTTATGGAGATAAAAGAAGTGCAATTTTTAAAGAATCCAAAAGCTTTTCCTAGAAAATTGTTGTTTCCTTTATTAAGTTGCTTAGTGCCCTTTATTGTTTTGCAAGAGCCTGTGAGGTAAAGTCTTAAAGGAAGTCTTTCCTAAAGTGCGCAAATGGGTTTCCATAAGATTTCTTAGAGGTTTTATTGAAATAAAAAAATAGCTCTCTTTGATCCTTATGGAAGTTAAATTATTATTTCCGTAAATTAAATTAATTTAATAGTTTAAATAGGGTCAATTAAGTCTTGAGATATGGAGACAATTATTTGTTTTTTTTTTTCACTATGTTAAACGAAAATTGTTGAATATATCGAAATTCAGCTAAGGTCAAGAAATAGTAACACTCAGTATTTGTCTTTAAATTTCTATGTATAAATTACGTTAGACAATAATGTCAACCCAAGATCTTGAATATTAATTGGAAACAAATGTCCAAGTTACGTCAATCAGAACGGAAAATTCTCCGATTTCCTAAGAATCGGAAGATTTTTGCTTCGAGGTATTCTTCCGAACAGCCAGTGGTTGGTAACATTTTTCCGACATTTTGTAACGTACACCGGGGTTCTGCGTTGCAATCCGATCAAGTACATTTTTGGATTAAATTTTTGACAGCTTCGTGTTTATTTTCTCCGGAATCATCCGACAGAAACTTTATTAAAAATGTATTAATCATTTTATGTTTACCTACATATGAACATGATAAGTGTTTGTGTTATTTTTGTTTATTAAAGTTATTTTAAGCTATTGAAAGTGCTGGTTATGAAGTAAGCTATGTGCAACTTCCTTGTATTCCTGGCCATCTTCCCATTTTTTGTAACTTACAGTTTTTTTTTTTTTTTTTGAAAATTTAAGTGACTTACTTTTAATTTATTTTGATTTTTGACATGTCGGTATAACATCTGCTTATGTATAGAGATGGTGGTTTCTAAGATAAATCGATATTTTACTGTTCGATATAGATCGAATGCGGATAATGGTACGTCGAAAATAAGTTTCTAGCCCAGGCTCTGGCTTTATATATACTTATACACGTTAGAAGGTTTATTAATTCTTACTTAATAAATTAAAAGTACGTTAAACATACAAATATCGAAAAAAAATATATCGATTGTTGGATATATCGATGTATTTATTACATTTTTTATGAAAATCTAAAATTCGTCGCATTTCAAATCATCGAATTTAAATTCCTTTGTTCAGAAAACAGACACAATCGAGGTGTAATTTTCTTTAAATAAAATATTAAAATAAAATAAACAAATTCACTTAATGCAGACTTTTTATTTATTTTTTTTTTTTAATAATTAAGGAATAACAATTTGTATTTTGTTAGAAAACCCATTGTTTTTCATAACTTCATTTATCCTATGGGCGTTGAATCTGCTAATTTTCTACTTTTCTTGTTAAAGTGCAGACCAGATATATACATACATACATAATGGTGATATATGAGTATTTTTTCATAACACCTTTAACCAGGCCATAGCTGTAGCTTCTGATTTCACGGTATGACCGTTCCCATCGTCGTGCTTGAAAATGTCAGTTCCGATGGCGCAAGCTTCAAATAAAATGCGGTAGCTGTTTTTTTCGGGCCATGTAACTGTGCGTAGTTAATATCTGTTACTATTTATAGTTGTCTTTAATATTGTTTCATATACTTCATAGCCTTTTCGAAAAAAATTAATTGCACGACTGGATCGCACGTACTTGCTCATATGTGCGGTCACATCGTCGAATAAATTTAAAAAAATGCACGACTGGGTCGCACGAACTTGTTCTTATGTTAGATAATTGCTTAGTGGCTGCATATGTATGTATATAAGGGTGTTTTTTAGACGTGTGGTTTTCAAGAAAAAATAAAACGCATATAGTTTAATATTATGGCCAAGAATTTAGCTTGATTATAAAGATAAGCGTTTGTATTATGTTTTAAAAATGATTTCGGGGAAGTGGCTCGCAAAAATTCCAGCCGAGGGCAAATTTTGTGAAAATCGGGATCGGTGGCTATCTTGTTTTGGGCCCATTCACCGAACGTGTGACACGCTTGATGGTCGTTCGGCTTCAATTCTTGCACGAGTTGGATTTTGTAAGCCTGGAAACGAAGATCCTTCCGCAAAACCTTCCATAAAGTGGATGGGCACATCTCCAATTGTTGCGCGCGATGGCGGATGGACTCATTCGATGCTCTGCTCCACCGAAACGAACCATTATTTTGGTATTAAATTTGCACAATTTGCAAACTTGTTCGGGAGTAAGTCTATTCATTATGAAATGGCAAACCAAACTGAGCATAAATCAAGTGATAGCTGTCTAAAAGACCAACTCCGAAAGAAGTATTGCCAGATTGAAAACCATGCGTCTATTAAAATAAAAAAAAAATATTTTTTTTTTGAAAATTCTTTCATTTTTTTAATTAGCTTAAAAGTATTCTCGAAAAAACTAAGTATGCAACAAAATTTGAAAACTAAATGTCTATTGAGGAAAAAAAATATTGAAAATCGTTCACCAGTTTTTTTTTTAAGTGGTTTTTTTTAACTTTCCGAAAAAATATTTTAAATTTTTTTCTAGTATGTCATTATTAGGAAATCTGTAGTTTTCATCTGGGTTAATTATTGAAAAAAATTCAATCAACCCATTTTCAAAATTTTTCGGAAACCAATTTTTTTTTAGAAAATTTTAAAAAATCGAAAAAAAAAGTTTTTGATAATTTTGAAATGCAATATTAATTGAATTATAAATGACTTCCTGTGTGCAAAATTTTATTGAAATCGGGATAATAGTTTACGATAAAACCGCATTTGAAAAAAACAGTTATATGAGATGTCCCTTATAGAACAAATTTAAAAAAATTCGTTCTAACTGAAATATGTATTGTTGTAAAAAAAATAACACCCTGAATGTTTTATCGAAATCGTTAAAGCCGTTTTTGAGAAAATCAAACTTTTTGTTAAAAATTATATGGCAGGTACCGTTATTTTTCGACCTAGAGCAAAAATGAAAAAACCCCTCGAGATACTACCTAATAAATACTAAATACCAAGTTTAAAGCAAATCGACCCATCCGCTTAGGCTATAGAGGTGTGAACAGACAGACAGACGGACGGAATTTCCGGACCCACTTTTTCGAATTATCGATTATCGTAATGTCATGTTTGATTGTTAGATTTTTTTTGCACGAATCCATAACTTGCATTTTAGTACCTAAATCGCAAGTAAAAACAATAACAAAATTAATAAAATTTTGCAGACTTAATGTCACTGACCCATGCTAACCAATAAAACCCTGCCCTGCCATTACGAATACTCCATTACACCCCATCCAATTCACACAAATACACCAACATTCAACATGCAACTCAAAGCCCCGGCCACGCAATAAAAAATCCTGGAAATCGAAATCGCTTTTTAAATGGTCCCCCAGTCTTGTTTTGTGTGTGGTGGCGTATGGCATAATAATAATTGTATTCCATTCTTAGATCCTAATGGCCCGAAGAATAAATCCTATTGCCTATACCACAATTTGCTGGCCAGCCGGGTGATTTACAAAAGAATAAAAGAAAAAAACTTACCACAACCATTAATTTCGATTCAAATGTTAGAGCCTTCGTTTGCCACATGCCATGCCCTTGCCGCGCCCGCTCCTGTGCTGTATGTGTGTCTGTACAATTCAAAACAAATTTTCATTTCGATAATTGGCAATGGCAGCAGTGTGGTGGTGGCGCTTTAGTCTCGCTGCCGATCACGATGCACTGATATGATTACCCTATGTGGCGGCCGCCTCAGCGGCCTTAATGTCTTAATTTTGCCGCGCAAGGATAAACTCTCAAAAAAGTAAAAAAAAAAAATACAAAATTGGAATGCAAAACGACATAAAAATGAAATACAAGGCAAAGGAGTACAAATTGCCCTTAAAAAAGGTGTACAGGGGGGAAGGGGCTTTGAACGGGTATATACGACCAGTTTCCTTCTCCTTATTTTTTTTTTTTGTATTTCCTGCGAAGCCTTAAGGCAGCTTTTTCGCATTTCGCCACAGAGCTGTGCATTTTGGAGTGAAACGTTTAATTTAAACGCAATTAGCTTGTGTGTGTCAATTAATCACGAGTTCGCGGCAAGTACAACAACAAGAACAGCAACTGGTGATATGATACCGGTTGGCGGCCTCCGACTGATGTGGGATCAGGTAGAAGCGGCACGAAACGCCAAACATGAAGAAGATTACTCTGGAGTCCTTGCTGCGTCCATGTCCATCGGCAGTGTTGTTGGCGCTTTGGCTGGGATGGATCGCTGCTCATATAGCGTGTATGCAGATGTCAGTCACTTGCGCAACTCAATCGAATCTCAAAACTTATTCTTGTCAATGAGTGCTGTGAGCTGTTATTCGGTAGATTTTACGTCAACTTTGACGAAGTATTCAAGATCAGCGGCAGAGACCAGACCAGCGACGACCGGCTGTCCTCTTGGAACCCGAAAGAAGATGCCGATAATGGCGATGACCATGATTATTATCTTGACGATATGTGCACCTCGTTTTTTTTTATTATTCGTTATTGTTCCTTTTTCCGTTTCGTCTCCTTAAATTGGTATAAATTACCCTTTTTTCCACCTGCCGCTCGCCGCTCCATTCTATGATTGTGGTTCAAGGAAGATGAGGTTGTTGGTTTCGTGTTGTAGTCTTGTTGGCCTCATTCAAAAGGTGCTCATTAGATACAAGAGTTTAATGGGGATTTTTCGCGCTATGGCTGTTGGAGCGAACTCATTATCCTTGCACGCATGCATCCACTTAAGATGGCTTGTTATGAGTTATTAGCTCAAGAGATTGGCGAAAATATCTTTAAAAAATCGAGGTCATGTGCAATTATTGTGAGGGGGGGAGGGGGGATATTGGTTAAAAGCTTTTAACACAAGTTAATTCAAGAAGTTGATTGATTTTTTATTGCTTGCAGGGTTAGGTTGCGGATTTGTTTATCCTCTGTAAATGTCGTTGTTGGTTTTTTCGTAGAACGGAGCTTCGTCATTGTTTATAATATTCTGGATTCTGGAATTGGCTCGATGGTAAGCTCTAGTTGTTGATGATCGAGTAATTGCTAGACTTCCGGATCGGGGTGATGCTCCAAGTTCCTCGAAATTTTCATGAAGAGCTGTAGCTGAACGTCATCATATAGCTTCTTGTTTGGGACATATTTCCTTGTTATTGGATTTCTTAGAAGACCTCTACAGTTCCGAAGCAACTGCCTTTCAATAAGTTGAATCTTCTTCATATACGTCAATGAAATCGTAAACCAAATGTGGCAGGCATACGTCAGACCGTATAGCTTAGCTCTTCTGGTCAGTTCGCTTCTCTTCTTTAGAAGTAGGTTGACCAGATGCAGGGAGAAGCTAGATCTTCTAAACGTTTGGTAAAGGCGGCGATTTCCGGTGAAAGGTGAAAAGTCATCATCATACAGCTTTGTTTTCTTCACTGGAAAGTTTATATGCAGGTCAGCTTTGTATATGTTAGAAAATATGGAGTCTAAATAGGAACTGGTGCCCTGTGGCTTAGTGGTTAGTGTGTCGGACTGCACCTTTTTTTCTGGGGTACTGCATCTTGCGAGGAACTGACAAAACCTCCAAGAGTAAAATTTGTCTCGAAAAAGTGCATCTCATGTAGCCGTTCGGACTCGGCGGTAAACTGTAGGTCCCTTCCATTCTTGCAGAGTAACAACACACACTTAGGAATGGTTGAGAGTATAAGTCACTAGGCCTTGGCTCCTTAAGGAGCTGTCGCGCCAATAAATTTATTTATTTATTTAACTAGGAACTTTGCTGATTCTCTTTCTTGACGAATATTCCTAAATATATAAATCTATGGGTTAAAAAATGTTTGATTATTCTGGCAAACCGTTCCGAAAGCCTCCTCGATGTCCAGTAAACAAGCTACTATCGTCTACTTCTCGTAGAGTCCGTATGTCACGTGGGAGTGCAGTCCAAGAAACGGATATATGGTGAAGTGTCATGCTAGACTTTGAGTCATGGAAGAAATTTTGCCGAATACGGTTTTGGAAAAAGTTCTTGCAGATCAAATCTCGAATTATCTTAGTTTTTTACACTGTTTGTTATTCCCAATATAGTCGGATGTCCGAAAGCATCACAGCTGTTCTACAGCCATGATAAGATTCGTGATCATATAAGAGTTAAAATTCTGCTTGTCTGCTTGATTTCTTCAAAGTCTTTGATAAAGTGGATCATAATGCGTTCTGTTTGAAACAACGATCTCAATTCGGCTTTAGTGCAGGTTCGGTGCATCTGATTCATAATTATTTATGCAGCCACCACAAAACTGTAGCTCAATGTGAAACCTCTTCCCAACTAAAAATAAATTGCAAATGCAGTTAAAATCGGCACCTGGGGATGTCTAAGTTTAATACTTTTCTATCGGTAGCAGCTTTGAGACATAAACATCTATTTAAAAAAAAAATAACAGTCTTTTGCAAGAAGGACCGATATAAATATTGGCATCTCCGTCGTTAAGTAGTTTTCTTAAGTATAAACCACATACGCCTCATTAAATGTGTTAACACACTGCTTTACAAGCTGAACTCCCTACCATCGAAAACCCATTAAAAAGCCAATAAAATCCGCAAACTTTTAATTTATGAACATAAAAATTCATCAGCGTTCTTCGTTCCTGACAACTCATTTAATATCCTTTCTTTATTGGACTTCGACTTCGATAATGCGATTTCTGTGATGAGGATTCTGAAGTAAAAACAAACATTAACTAAGCTAAGAGACAGCTAACACAACCAGTCGATAACTCTTACCGGTGTGTAGGCGTCATTAAAACGCCTTTCGTCTGACTGACAAGAGAGGAAAGCAACTTCCTTGAGACTGTAGACCCGGAAGTGCAGCGCGCCATGACGTTTTTGTTTTTATTCTGTGCCCTTTCACTATAAACAGCAGACTATAATTGCAAGTCATAAATCAGGATCATAATCGAATTTAATCTGTCGCTGTCACCATGTTTAAAAATCCATAACGCGAGTACTCATAACACACAACACAAACACACCAGCGGGCCACAACTTATCAAAGTCAAGACTTTTGAAAAGTTTCAATCTCTTCCCGAACGTCAAACATTCATATATCTGTATATCCCCCGCACTGACACTGACCTATCATCGCAAGTCAAGCCCGCTCACAACTACCACCTTTAACAGCGCCAATCGAACATCTTTTGGCGATCATCGGCTGCTCCAAGCAATCAATCATCATCATCCTCCTGATCTCGAATCGCACAACATCGATTACTCCACTTGCTGATAGCTCAGCCATTTGTCTTGGGCCTGGTCGGCTGTCTGTCTGTTGGATCTCGGATTCAAGCATCCATAGAGCCCATGCGAGCGCCGTTCAAAGATTCTATGTCTTTGCCATCTCGTACGACAACCCTATGATGACGATTCGTGGATTATCCAGCCAAGGTACACCTTCAGAATTGCCTTCAGACAATTATCCGTCTAGGATGCAACACACACAATGTATGAACCAGCAGCGAGGCACTCTCACTCCTCGCTTCGCCCGGAATGGCAAACAAAAAGAATTTATTGCACATAATGGTCCAATAAATAATACGAGTGTGTCTGGGACTGCCATTAAAACAATGAGAAGTGTGCAAGCCCAGGACGGCGAGGAGCACTTCTATTCCACTCCTCGCCTACTATATGCTGCACGATTTTCCAGGCGATGCTGATGCTCCTGCTGCTGCATTAGCCGGGTCCTTCTGCATCCAGCGTTGGTCTTGTGAGATGGGTTTTCCTCTTTTTTTTCATTTTACACCTTCGCTTGGCATTTCGGGAAATTTGTGTGAGTCCAACTCCAGGCTGCTGTTCAACATCACTACTTCGTTTTCGGTCGCGCGTCTATAGTTCTCAGCAAGTGCGCGCTTGACAGCCCTGTAGTGTCAGATGTGAGGTTTTACGATTATTACAAAAAAAAAAAAAAATTGCGAAACAAAAAAAAATATTGAAACGAAACGGAAATCTAGTTTGATATTAGTTTGTGCCCAGCCTTAAAAAAAAAAAAAACATTGATTTACAGAGACAATTATGAGGAGGAGGCGCGGCTTTGGACCTTTTATTTGCCATGTGTGTTGCTGTCTTTAGGTTTTTGTGTGCGGTTTTTGTGGTTTTCGCTTTTGTTCTCTGGGAAAAGATAGGAATTTTTGTTGGCGCACATTACAAAAGTTTTAATTAATTGTGGCCGTGAGTGTGGTATGTAGTGTTTGAATTGGTTTTGAGGTTTTGGAGATATTTGACTGCAGTTTTTCTGGCTTTGAATCGGTAGCTGGAAATTTTAACTATTTTTTCCAAGTAAGGTGATTTTTAAATTGACTATCCTCGCAATACCATGTTGTATAGTTTATTCATGAATTTAAGGCAGTTTTATAGACGATTGGTTTTCAGCTATATAGAAATCAAAAATTAAAAGTGAAGACATTTTTACTTGCATTTATAAAAAAGTTAAATAAAAAATGAGCCGTTGTAGTTGCTTGATTTAAAATCAATGGAGAAGACCTAAACGGTCGGCACCCTCTATGGCTGGACAATACGACGTTTCACCAAGGGAAAGCAAATGTCGACTGGCTACAAGGAAACCCCTATTACCACTCTCTGGATGTCGTGTTCTAAAATACCGACAAATACTAACTTACCCGAGAACTCCATTTCATTTGGATTTCTGTCTGGTAACGTCGAACTTCATCAATATTCTTCTGATAGTGATTCCGACCATCTCGAAGTGTAAGTCAGTGTTAGACTCAACCGAAGGATCAGGGCTACAAATCAGGAATGACAGGGTGAAATGAAGAACATTTCGTGCTGAAATTAAAAGAGATATGCGGGAAGTCTCAACCAACAGTGATATCGACAGCACCATACTTCAGTTCGAGAAAACAGTCAACATCGCCATGGAGATGCTAAAAACTACAACAACCACCAGGAACCATTATGCGAATATTTGCCAAATCATACGCAAGCCATCTACATTCACAGACAACGGATACACCACGGGTTATTCAAAAGAGAGAACAACGACTAAACCCAATGTACACTTCAAACTCCAATGCACCATGTTAATTGTTCAATCAGGCTGTGAAACATCAGTAGGAGAATAAATTCAGGCTTAAAAACATCAAATCGGGATCTGAAGACTTCATAAAAATCAATAAGCTTATTAGGAAAAAGAGCCTAATGACAGACACCCCAACTGAGAAAGCAAAAAGCTTTCGCCGAACACTTTGAACAAAACTTTAAGGCTCGTCCGCCCAATCACTTTCCTGAATTCATTCAAGAAGTGGAAATCAGATATGAAGAAGTTTGTAGTGTCCGACACCATGAGTCAAGGTTCAGGACAATCCTTCAATAGAACCACTAATATATAACTGGAGAAGACTTTACTTCCTTTGGAGAAGTCACCGTCATCATCCATGAAGGAAATTCCAGCAGCAGAAGACGATGGAATTTCTAACTTTGTAAGGTAAACCTTACGCCCGCGCTAACAAACTCAAATTCAATAGCGAACAAGGGTCACGTTAATCTTGAACAACTGTAGTTTAAAAAGCTGCCGAATCTCACCATCTTTCTGCTGACGATCATCTCCAATAACTAACTGTCTGAAGAACAGCTACTTCCCGAAATATGGTAAACGGCAAAAGTAGTGGCCGTGCCGAAGAAGACCATAGGACGAGTGTTGAGGGATATCTCCCAATTTCTCTACTTTGTTGTGTTAGCAAGATTTTGGAAATAACAAAGGTATTTTTTTACATATCAATGAGAAAAATGACATTTTTTGTTGCGGACTATCTGTCAGAAGTTTGGGGTGAAATTGGTGCAAGCTATTCACATTAAATCCTGGAGATGTTCATCAGTAAGACGAGATCGAAATTTATTCTTAATCAAGTTCATCTTCGAAAATGCTGCTTCACAAATATATGTTGACTCTAGCAAAGTAAGAAGTTTCAGAGCTAATTTTTGTAGTTCTGGATATTTATTAACACACACAAATTTTATCCAGAACTTTTCACTGAAAACTTCCGCATGTTTGTGTTTTAACACTATGTTTTCTTGGAAATTCATCATTTCTATCTGCAGACAATCTTTATCACAATTCCAGCTTCGTTGCTCCATTCACCATCAGGATCCAGAGAGTAAATGCTGCTGAGGATTTCTACAACATTCTCAATTTTCTTAAAATCTGCGAACCTGTTTTTAAATTCAATTTAAGATCCGTAATGAAGGCCTTGAATTGGCCGACGTCAATCTCGTTGTCACTGCAGATTAGATTATTTAAATTGGGGAAGTGTAAGCATTCATTGCCAAGATCATTAATAAAGAGATCGAGTTTTCGCGAAAAAACTTTTTACGTCTGATATGAGCTCCCATACAAGCTTTCCCTTGCCTTGAAGTTTAAGGTTGAGGTCATTCATGTGTTTAAAAATATCCGTCAAGAAAGCAATGGCAGCTATATTTTCTTTTCCGTTTAGAAAACTTAAGTAGACATTTGCTGAAGTCTGATCACTGTTGAAAAGATATGTCTTCAAGTGTTCTAAAAGGCTGAAGAATCTTTCTAAAACGCAGCCTCTGCTTAACCATCTCACATTATTATACAACAGTAGATCGTCATATTGTGCATCAACTTCTTCAAGAAATGATTTCAGTTCACGATGTCGCAGTGATGACTTCGCACGAAGAAAATTTACTATTTTCAACACTTCTTGCATAATACGCTCAAAATTATGATTGAGTTTGCAGCAAAGCACAGTTTGGTGAATGATGCAGGGGTAGGAAATCAAATTTTCATTACATCTTGCATTGCTACTCCCAACCATTGCTGGAGCACCGTCAGTAGTTACCGATAAAAGCTTTTTCAAGTGTAACTCATCTTTATCAAAATAATCCATCACTGCTTTGATCATGTCTTCTCCTCGGGTTCTTCCTATTAGCGGCAAAAGAGCCAATATCTCCTCAACAAAAGCTTGTTTCGTTTGATCCAGGTAGCGTATCAGTCGCATCGCATGATTCATCCATATCCAATCCAAGGCGTAATAGTTTGCATTATTTAACTGCCGCTTCACATCACAACAGATACGAATCGAAACACTATCGAAACAGATACGATGGTTTACAAAAACATCTGGACGAATTCAAAAGCACTTTTATTGACACAGACATGGACATTATCTGCGTGTCAGAAACATGGTTGAGTGAACAGGTAGATAATGATATTTTTAACATTGGTAACTATAGGATATTTCGTTCTGATCGTGTAGTCTCCAGGGGAGGAGGTGTAGCTATTTTCGTAAAAAAATGTTTAAAAAGCAAAATTATTAGAAGTGCTGACAGATATAATGAAATGCAATACATATTTATAGAAGTCGCTTGTGCAACTGAAAAGTTGCTGTAATTGGTGTAATATACAAACCCCCTAACATAACGGACTCAAGCACCATTTCAGATGTCCTAGAAGAAGTAACACCTAATTACAACCACATTTTTATTGCAGGAGACCTTAACATTGATCTTCTTGATAAACATAACAGTAGGATTAAAACGTTTAATGATAATTTGTTATCTCTCCATCTCTTTCCTATTAACAGTGATTACCCTACACATTTTACATCTACTAGCTCTACTCTGCTCGATGTGTTTCTGGTCAACCAACCTGATCTTGTTAATTACTATGGGCAGCTTGATGTTCCTGGTTTCTCTAAGCACGACCTGATTATAGCTTTTTGTGATTTACGTTCTAATCCGATTTCATCAATGGAAAGAATTTCATTTAGACATTTCACTTCCATAGACATGCAGTCGCTTATAACCAGTATTTACAGCTCCAATCTAGAAAATGTCTACCAACTCTCAGACATTGATGAACAAGTTCAGTTTTTCACAAATACAATAAATAACCTTTTTGAAACTTACGTACCTATTAAAACCATACGAATTAAAAATCCTGACCTAGGATGGTATACCAGCAATATTGACAAGCTTATAGTGAAACGAAATACAGTTTTTAGACGATGGAAAAGGTTCAGGCTACCACAATTGCTGCTCCAGTATACAAATTTAAGAAACGCCTCGATAACAAACGCGCGTTGCTCAGGCGACCACTGCTCCATGACTACTGACAATGGCGTCGTATAGGCGTTCCAACGAGTCTACCCCCACCACCCTCGGACGTCCTGTCGCTGAATGGCGCGCCGCAGAAAATAGATCGGTTTTTTTGCCGCACCCAGTATATAGATTTTCTAAGTTTAACATTTCTTTTTAAAATTATTCATACTAAATCACCTGAATATCTTTTCGAAAAGCTTAGTTTTCCAGTATCTCAAAGAAGTAATCTTCTAATTGTCCCTACCTTTAAATACAGAAAATCTAAGCAACAATTCTTTGTACATGCTGTTGGTCTTTGGAACTCCTTACCGGCAAACCTGACAGGACAAAATAACTACACTTGTTTTGAAAAATTCTTAAGAAACCTATATAAATGCTGAAACTATTTTGAAACATTGTTGAAAATTCTAAAACTTAATAATTTTAATTCATTTTCTTTCTTTCTACCTTCATGTAATTTAATTTTACTTATACATAACTCACTTATTTTTACTGTATAAGTCTTATAAATAACATTTCTATCAAATAATCTTTAATCTTTAATTAATTTTAATCTTAAATTCGTACATGATAAGTATTATAAGAAAGACTATGTTTTATAATAAATACAAATACAAATACAAATACAATGATTTTCTTCTGCCAAAACATGTGTATTTCTGGTGCTAGTAGAAGCAGATAATCGTCAGAATCCGTCGTATCGTCTCAACAACATCCTTTTTGTCCTCAAATAAAGCATTACCCGCCTCGAAAAAGCATTCTTTAACTACGTCAGCATCAGTAAATGGTTTCATATGCTTAGCAAGAGTCCAAGAAATACGTAAAGAAGCCTCAACACATCTTTCCTGCTCAGTCATTGAGCGACTTATGATCTGGGTCGAAGATGAGTAACTTAAAAGTAAACTTTCAATTTTAGACTTACGCAGATCACTACCAAGTGGAAAGTTTTCGGCAAATGATTTGTGTTTGGTATCATAATGTCGTTTTATATTTGAGCTTTTAATTATTGCCTCTGTTTGGTTACAAATCAAGCACATTGGTACTGCTCCAGCACGATTTGGCAGCGTAAAATAATATAATTTAGTCCATTCTGTTAAAAA
Source organism: Platycheirus rosarum (assembly GCA_963971375.1). Taxonomy (NCBI): domain Eukaryota; kingdom Metazoa; phylum Arthropoda; class Insecta; order Diptera; family Syrphidae; genus Platycheirus; species Platycheirus rosarum. Next base: position 299,623,775 of record OZ020507.1, on the reverse strand, counting down.
CCGTCTATTTTCAACGCAGCGTCCATTTCCCAAAATTAAAACAAAACACTGACAACGCAGCGGCCGGCATGCAGTAAAGCTGTGTCTATCGTTCAAGATTCGGTACGAGCTTCTCGTGTTTGTATGTGTTCATAACCATTTGTACACACCGACAATATTTTATTGTTGGGTGAAGACGAAAAACAAAGAATAAGAGAAACGTGTTGTTTTATAATTGTGTGTGCAGAATGTATTTAGTATCGTTCATTTGAATGAGATCGGTGTCGTTCATTTGAAAAAATTGAAATTGTGAATCACTGATTTGGTTGTGTGTGAAGTGTAATTGAAGTTGCTGTGTCAACAAAATGGGTCAGCGGTCCGGATGCGGACCGCGGTCCGCCATTTGGTGACCCCTGTCTTAGTGAATAGGGCAAAGGAACATCATACCTGAATTTTAATGCTCTAGCAAAGGGCCTGTGGTTCATATTTGTCCGGCCCGCTACAAAAATATAAATTTACAATTTTTTTCATTGTATATACATTGCCTATAGTACTATCATGAGACGAGAAAAAATCTTTTTCCCTAGAGCCGCTTGGAGTGCTAGTGTAGGACATTTTATTTGAGGGAGAGAGAATTAAGAGCATGGTTTTTAGTGTTATGCTTTGTGCTTAGTTTCCTGCGCATGTGCAATGTGACAATGTGAGGCAAGAAAAAACCGAAGGAGAACATGAAATAATTCAGTATCTTGTTTTGTTCATTGTATATATGTGTATAAACTGCTGGCAGTTTTGAAGTTAATATATAATGGTTTCGCTTAGCTGAGGCTTAGTTTTTTGTAAGGATTTATACAAGATCCAACATTTTCATTGTTTACGTTTTTTTATATGGAATATGTACTATGAGAACTGGTTCTTACATAAGTATTTATACATGCGTACATCATTGACCAGACTTTTGATTCGAATTCTTTAGGATTTTCAATTTTTTTACTATTCTATTATGAAGGTTGTCGTCTTCAAATAGTGTACACATTCATTCTTGAAATTTAAACACAAACTTACTTCTTGCTGTATTTATACAAAGATACAAAGGCCCTTGCAATGGATGGATTTTTGTTTTGAATTTTACTTTCCATTTAGATAGGTACCAACATATACATATAGGTACATAGATATGTATGTGTAGGTATCTATCTGAATGAACTATGTGCAGAAATTCAATCAAAAATTGTTTGTAAATTGATTTATATTATTATTGATTGATTATATATTATTGATTTATAGTAACAAAGATCTTTTGTTTGTTTGAGGTTTATATAATAGGAACTAGTTGACCCACTCAGCTTAGCTCGCGGGAAAGAAATTTATAGTTAAACCAAAATATTTCTTTGTACTAATCTTCTATAGAATTGCTAAAAATACCACGGGTTTTTTACATTTGTAACACCTAATTGTTTAATTTTTACTTGCAATTATTATAGGTAGGTACTAAGTACAAGTTATGCATTCATGCAGAAAAAAAAATTTGAGATAACAATCAAATACCTATAACATTACGATGATAGAGACACATATTTGGCAAAATTCTGTCCGTCTACTAAACGGTTTGGCCAGTTGTCTTTAAATTTGGAATATAAGTTTATTTTGACATTCGACATAGGATATTTTTAATTTCTTTTTTAGCTGATACTTGAGATATAATCGTCAAGTAAAAGCTTATTTTTGTCAAAAACAGCTCCAAGAATTTTGTATGTAAAATAATAATAATAAAATAATGTGCTATACCTTTTTTAAAGCAAAAAGTCTGTTCAATCATATTATTTTTTAAATAAAGAATTTCAGAAAAAAATAAATATATAAAAGGCACGACTGGTTTGCACGTACTTGCTCGTGTGTGCTAATTTGTTTATTTAAGGGCAGGTGTAAGCTTTTGTTTTCTCGATTGAATTTTTTTCATTCAGTAGTAATCGAATAGTTTTTTACTTGCGATTTATAGGGACTATAAGGCAAGTTATGCATTCGTAAAAAAAAATCTAACAATCAAACATGACATTACGATGATAGAGAAGTCAAAAAAGTGGGTACGGAAATTCCGTCCGTCTGTCTGTTTGTCTGTCTGTCTGTTCGTATCGATATCTACAGCCTAAACAGTTAGGCCGATTTGATTCAAACTTGGTACATAGTATTTTTAGAGTGCTCTACTCGACAGTTTTTGGAATTGGCATTCTAGCTCCAAAACTAACGGTACCTGACATATAACTTTTAATGAAAAACTTATTTTTCTCGAAAACGGCTCCTACGATTTTGATAAAGCTTTTAGAATGATGTTTTCTATGCAAAATCTATCTTTTAGTTTAAATGGATTTTTGAGAAAAAGTTTTATAACGTTACCTCCCATATGACCGTTTTTTTTCAAATTAGACTTTCTCGTTAACTAATCGACGGATTTTGATAAAATTTTCAAAATATGTAGTTTTTTATGATTTAAATAATATTGCTTATTAAAATTTTCAAAAACATTTTTTTCTTAATTTTTAATTTTCAATTTATTAATTTTTAAATTTCAATCAAGAAAACAACTCAACTCAACGGTCATATGGCACTTCCTTTACTTTTAGGCCTACAATTTAAATTTCAATGTCCCCTCTGGGGAATGCCAAAATAATCACACACACTAAGTTTAAAGATAATCGCTTAAGCCATTTAGGCTGCAGCTCGTTATACATACCTACTGACAGACAGACAGTCATTTTTTGTCGATCACTTTTTTAGACTTCTCTATGATCGTAATGTCATGTTTCATTGTTATCTAAATTTTTTTTTATATTCACAAAATCTAAACTTTACCTTATAGTCCCTATAATCGCAAGTAAAATTTGAAAAAACTGTGTAAAATGTCAAAATAACCTTAAGTTTTAAATTTGAAGTCGATTGGCTCATCGGTTTAGGCTATAGTCCAAAATACATCCGTACAGACAGACCTACAGACAGACGGACAGAATTTTGCCAGCAACTCAAATATGTTTCTCTATCATCGTAATGTAATGTTTGATTATTATCACAATTTTTTTATGTTCACGAATCCTAAACTTGACTCATAGTCCCTATAATCACAAAGCTACTTGTGCATAAATTTCAACATCAACGATAACGAAGCCAATGAAATGAAAATTAAAAAAATAAAATCATTGTCGATCCTCTTCGTTGTTCACCGTCACCGAGAACAGGATATACACAATACACATACACATGTGCTTATTAAGTTTTCCTTTTTAGTATCTCCCTCACCCTCGCTCACACCATCTACCACACCGACAACCGACCGATCGACCTGAATTTAGCTGAACATTTTATCAAAGATAATATAACAAGTATACCTACGTAAATACACACATTATGTAGGGATGTATGTAGGTACATACCTAAATATCTACCTACCCTCGAATGTTTTATATGAAAAAAATCTAAAACTCAAAATAAACTTATCAACCAGCTTAAACATATACCCACCCCCCAGACACCATTCATTTACAAAAGTCGTTTTTCTTCTTTTTTGTCAATCCTTTTAACTAGCCATCTCGTCGCCCTGCTTGTGTGAAGCAATCCAGTTGTGCAAAAAAAAACTATACTCGCATCATTGTATATATGTAAACTGCAAACTGCAAAGAGTAAAGTACATGTTCACAGAGTTTCTCTTAGAATTCTCTTTGTTCGACTCGTTCGCCTCTTTCAATTTACCAAGTTAATTTTCCCTAGAGCCGCTTGGAACGCCACCGTCCACCGGTCGTCATGATAGTACTATAGCAGTCTATATACAATGATTTTTTTAGGAAAATAAACGTTACAAAAATAGAATAAAATATTCTACAATTATAATTATTGAGTGCCTAATAAGGAGTTTGTTTGAGTACAAAATTTCGCATTCTCAATAAGCTTGGTTTAGTGTTGCAACGCATTTTAAATGGACTGTCTAACTCTAACTGATATTTTTTTTGACGAATTCTTGTTTCTGAAAATCAGGACTGTCTTTTCGATATATTTGATATTTTCAAAATATTGTTTTATTCAAAAAACTTTTTTTTCATTTTTTCCAATAATTTTTCTTTCATTTCCAAATGATTTTTTCGTTTTTCACTTGTTATGGAAATGATCTGATGGAAATTTTAAAAGTGTTTAGAACTAAGTAATTTTCTGGGAATAAATTCGTCCAAATAGCCTTTTTTAAATGCCTACTTGTATACTCCAGAGGAAGCCGACGGACATGAGCATCTCACACGCAACGCACAAGTTCATTAAAATTATCTGGGATGGCTTACTAATGTTTTTTTTTTTACATTTAATATATTTTTTCTAATGAAGTTAACTCCTAGTTGAAATATAAAATCTTAAATTGTTCCTCAATCATCTAGCGCCTTTTACCATCCAAGAAGCCGAACACCCAAAAAAAAAAAAGAAAACCAGATGACCAACCACACTCAAGACCGCTCTTATCAATCGATTGAGACAAAGTGGCTCTCAAAAAAGTAATAACCTAATCGGACTGCTACACACATTAAAGTCAATAGGAACGAACATTTCCCCTTGGAATCCAATGCCGTGGGTTATTTATCATTCGGATTTTATTGCTCGGTCCCCTTACGCTCTAATCAGGAGTGACTCTTTGCTTATCTTGTGCATGGATTCCCTGATTCAAGAGAGCTCTTTTTTTTTGGGTAAATATACTTGATTGACTTTACCTCTATATTTATAAACCCAGGTTTACCTGGGTTCGATCTCAGGACGGAAGAGGGATATCTAATGAAATACGTTCCTTTTTTTTTTTTTTTTTGAAGGTTTTCTTCTTCCTCTGTGTGCCATGATAAGGAAAAGAATAGAAACGCACGTACTTTGGATTTTCTTGATAAGTATCTATGGGACACTGGGGGAATCACTTTCCACCATCAGGGATCCATTTTCCCAAAGATATATGGCTGATTGAGTAGCCAGAAATTGAAACCCGATTTTGTGTGGAGTAAATATTTACATATCCCGCAGTTGTTTGCATTTAAAATAGACAGAGTAAGATAGGTGACCGCTGGCTGGTGTGGTGATAGAGGAATTTATGGCAGTTGGAAACGAGAAATCCCAGATGTTACTTACCTGGCATTATCCGGGTCGGGTGTGCAAATTCTCACATCTCAATTTACGCTACACCGACACAGGTGATTATTATTTTCTGATTATATAGGCCCCACGTCGTCGTGTCTTTAGGTGCGTTTGGCCAAGTGTGAATTCCAGGTCCAGTTCCAGTTATAGAAAGATCGAAAGAGTATGTTGCACGTCGAATGGGTCTTTGAACATAATATCTTTGCAGAAATATTAATAACACATCATTCGATACGTAAATTGGATGCATTCGCATCAGAGATACTGGTGTATCTGTGTATCTATCTTTGTGCTCCCATTAATCATTGTGAATGAGCATCGGTTAATGTGGACCGCGGAGGTAATCACACGTTAGATGTTCCTCCCGTTGCGGCATGGGGTGGTGGTAAATTGGATGTTGAATGGTGTGTCTTATGTGCGTCGAAAATTAATGTGGTTGGCAAAAAAAAAAAAAAAAAAACACTTGGAAACTGGATGTGAAATATAATTGTACGGTTTTGAAATGATGGCGAGAACATAACGAGAATAAGTGTCGATGATTTGGGTCAACAAGTTGATAGGTTCTGGTATGTTGTACATACCTATTTTGAGAGGCAGGGCAGTATGATTGTTTTCCGGTACAAATTCTAGGTTCGATTCAGGACTGAATCAACAATAATTATAGTTTTAATCAGGAGGTTATTGAGGCTATTGAGGAAATTCTGCATTCTATACCATCTTTCTGTAAGATAGTAGGAAATGGAAATACGTCTGTAATTTGTTCACTAATTCACTGTGAATGAACTCATAAGTGCCATTTATGCATTCAATTTTATTCTCTATAATCAATTGATAGTAGCCTTGGGGTAGAGGCTCTCCTGGTCTAATTGATTTGTTTATAATATGAATCACGTGAGCGCAGTTTCTATTTTATAATTGAGGTAGATTCTCCAGAACCCAAGGGAACTGCAAATAAGGGTAGGTAAGTGAGCATTAATCGAATTTGGAAAAAAGCAATAAATCAAACTTCAGGCAACTATGTACTTCCGTTCCGTTTGCTATTCCTGAAAGAATATATTTGTACCCAGAAAGAGGTTTACATATCACTATCTCAGCTATCTTATCAGGCCTAGTAGGGCGCCAAAACTTTATCTTAAGAACTTTTTTATTTAAACAACATTATATTCAAGCCAAGCCAAGTCGTCTTCTATGATAAAGATTTTTACTTGTGATTATACATTCGTATATGCAAGTTATTCGTGCAGATTAAAAATTTTGAGATATCAATCAAACATGAGTTAATGGCAAAATTCTGTCCGTCTGTCTGTCTGTCTGTCTGTCTGTCGGTTTGTCTGTACGGATATACATATTTTGACTTACAAGCATAAACGGCAAGGCCAATCGTCTTCAAATAGGGAAAATAAGGTTATTTTGACATTCTACAGCAGAGTTTTTTTCAATTTTTTTTAACTTAAATATTAACGGTACCTGCCATATAACCGTTAAGTAAAAGCTTATTTTTCTCGGAAATGGATCTAAGAATTTTTATGAAAAAATCAGTGTACTCTTGTAGGTATGAGTCATTTTTGTTGAAAAAAAAATTTTAACTTTGGGCTAAAAGCTGTACGTCCCATAGGACCGTTTTTTTTCAACTTTCTCGAAAACGGGTTATCCGATTACAATCAAAATTGATATTTAAGAAGATGTAGGTAGCCTAAGTAATTTCATTTTAAAATATTTTCAAAAACTTTTTTTCGTTTTTTTTTATAATATTTAAAAAAAAATTTTTTGAAAAATCAATATTTTGAAAACGGGTAAGTGAATTTTTTTTTTATTTTGTTTTAAAATGTAGATTTTATTTGTGCTTAAATTTGCAATCTTGGGTTATTTTTTTTAATTTTTTGAAAAAAGTTGTTAAAAAAACCGACCATTTTGAAAAAAAAAATTCACACTTTTTCAAATTTCTTAAAGAAATAAAATGGCGTTTAAATTATTTCGCCCAGTACAATTTTACGTTATTTTTTCGAAGATTTAAAAGTCGCAAAAATCGAATAAATACTTTCAAGTTCTCTTAATATTTTTACTTGCGATTATTATAGGTACTATAATGCAAGTTATGGATTCGTGAAAAAAAAAATTAACAATCAAACATGACATAACGATAATAGAGAAAATGAAAAAAGTGAGTCCAGAAATTCCGTCCATCATTCATTTCAGCTCTAGGTCGAAAAATAACGGTACCTGCCATGCAATTTTTAACAAAAAGTTTGATTTTCTCGAAAACGGCTCTAACGATTTTGATACAACTTTCAGGGTCCTATTTTTTTAAAACAATACATGAAGTATTGCCCCGTGGCTTAGTGGTTAGTGTGTCGGACTGCTAAGCGAATGAGCCTGGGTTCAAATCCAGCTCATAGTCTGTCTCTTGCGAAGGAACTGACAAAACCTCCAAGAGTAAAATTTGTCTCGAAAAAGTGCATCTCCGTTCGGACTGGGCGGTAAAATGTAGGTCCCTTCCATTCTTGCAGATTAACAACTCACACACAGGAATTGTTGAGAGTATAAATCATTAGGCCTAGGCTCCTTAAAGAGCTGTCGCGCCAATAAATGTATTGTACATACATGTTAGAATACATTTTTCGAAATTTGTTTTATAACGGTACCTGTCATAGAACCGGTTTTTTCAAATTCGGTTTTACCGTAAACTATTATTCCGATTTCAATAAAATTTTGCACACAGAAAGTCATTTGTAATTCAATTAATATTGCACTTAAAAATTTTCGAAAACTTTTTTTCATTTTTTTTTTAATTTAAAAAAAAATTGGTTTTCGAAATATTTTGAAAACGGGTTGATTGAAATTTTTTTTAATAATTTTCCCAGACGAAAACTAGAGATTTCCTTATAATGACATACTAAAAAAAAATTAAAATATTTTTTCGAAATGTTTAAAAAAAAAAAACTTTTTTCTTAAAAAAACTGGTCGAACGACTTTCAATAATTTTTTCCCCGAAAGACATTTAGTTTTCAAATTTTATTGCATACTTCGTTCTTCCGAGGAAACTCTTAAACTAATTAAAAATTGAAGTAAATTCTTTTGAGTTATTTTTAATTTTTGTGTTTTTTTTTCAAAAACGGTTTGTTAAAAATTAAAAAAAAAATTGTCAAAAATGTTTTTTTGATAATAACTAACAGCTGCTAGATGTTGGCATATACTCAAAAAAAATTGGAATGTTTTCGAAAAGTTTTTTTTTTAAAAAGCCGTTTTTTTGAAAAAAAAACTGGTCAAACAATTTTGAAAAAATGTTTTCGTAAAATTCCAAACTGTAAAAGAAATTAAATGGTTTACTTCATTTTTTCCAAAAAACGTTTTAACTAGTGATTTTTAAGTGATTAACAAAATTTTAAATGATTTTTTACCTACTTTTTTCAAAAATCTCAAGCCCCAAGATCACTGTCGCACATTAGAGCAAGTTCGTGCGACCCAGTCGTGCAATTTACTTTAAATAGTTCAAACGGGCACAAGGGTTTCATAAGACCCTTACGACTATGAATAGATATAGAACAAGCGATAGAGATATTAGGGAGCGAGAAAGGAAGTGTGGATGAACATTGGAATGTTTGTAAATCGAAATGAGAAGGGAAAACCATACTGGGTAGACTACACAACATTCGTAGTGTGCGGGTCAAAAAATTAAATCTTATGTTTGATAATTCTTCCGAAATTGGGGTCAACTTATAAGCACTGTTATTTAAGAATTTTGAAATGCGTCTGTCCCAAGATGAATTGTGAATTTAAAAATCCAAATTGCTACAAAGAAAAGAAGATTCGTCAAAATTTCAAAATGTCGAATTGTTTAAAGATTTTTGATCTGGATGCTTAAATGTTTATGCCTGATAGCTTCAAACTCTGTGACAGTATGTTTTGAAACTAGTGTCTAACCATTTCAAAAACGCGCTTGTTTTAAAGAATGTTAGCGAAAAATTTCAAAAAATCTTTGATGTAAGGCCTGTGTGTTTTTTTTCTAATGTTTGTTTATTTTGTCTAAATTGTTTAAACAAATAATTTGAATTAAATAATCCAAAAAGTCTGTCATAAGGAAAAGAAATTACAAGCACTTAAAAAATTCAACAATAATCTTTGAAACTCCTGCTTCCTGATGTCTCGACTTCCCATCAAACCACCTCCTCCAACACGCTCCACTGCAACAAAACCAGGCAATAAATTAAAGCACCTCCCAATGAGCTGTCCACAATTTAATTCCATTCTCCATGGAGAAACCCCTACTCATCATATATGTTTCAGTCGTGTGTAGGTGCGTTGCGTTCAAATTATTGACTATCAAAAATGTTCTTCTTAACTGTTTTGGATTTTTTTTTATGAAGTGGCCACATCTCTTCCCAATAATAATTCTGTGGGGTAATTTTCGGCTTTATGAACAAAGTTTATGAGTTAATGGTGTCACGTTGTTAACATGTCTCGTATAGAGCTTGAACCCGCTCTTCGTTCATAAATTTGTCCAACAAATCAAATTTTATGTTTTACGATGATCCAAAGAGTGCCTCCCTGCTGGGCAAGTGTGCCTCAAGTCTTTTAAAGATATATCTTTGTATATATGCGTGAATTGAGCAGCCAGCGCCTAGGGCACAAGCATCGAGGAGGTAAAGCTAAGTTTTAATGATTGTGGATGTTTGAAGAAATGTTCACACAAAGTTTGTTGATGGCCAGAAGAACATTTTACAGACGCCCACGATATAAGCAAGTAGACACTTAGAATGAGTATTCACGGGAATTTATTGAGAGGCAAAGTTGTGGCCATGGATGTTTTTCCCATGATTTTCGTCTTGAATCAACATATTTCCAGAAACGATTATAACTTCCATTCTTGATCACAAGTGTTTTATTTTTTTTGTTAAAAACGAACTCATTTCGTGAAAAATTCGGAAAAGTTTAAATTCCTGATAAACAGTGTATATATAGTCTAATTTACAATTTTAATTAAGCAACATTTAAATTTAAAAGTAAAAAAATTGTATTTTTTTCTGCTTAAATGGTTCTTAATGCTCAAACTAAAAAAATCCAAGAAAAAGATGGTGGCCATCAAAATTACCAAAAGAGGCAAATTATTATTGATAAGAAAAAGATTTGCAGTAGGATACATGGATCAGTGTTAGTTGCAGAACGATCCATCGTTTACTAGATAGATAGATAGATAGCTTGAACTGAAGCTGGCAAAGACGATCAAGGGAACATCGTAGTCCATTTCTGCAGACTGTATAACGGCGATGACGAAACGAATTCCGCTGTCAGGCAGAATGGTCCACTTTATCTGGGCGGAGTAGACCAACAATTCCGACCACCACATCTGGATGAAATAAAGCTGGCTATATCTAAACTTAAGAGCAACAAAGCCGCCGGAGCCGATGGCCTAGCTGCCGAGCTCTTCAAAGCTGTAGGCGATGACTTGGCTATAAGTATGCACTAACTCATAAGCAAGATATGGTTAGAAGAAAGCATGCCCGATGAATAGAATCTCAGCATAATTTGCCGATCCTTAAAAAAGGAGACCCTCTGAGCTGCACCAACTATAGGGGTATCAGTCTCCTCAACATGGCCTACAAGATCTTTTCTGCTGTATTGTGTGAACGCCTAAAGCCATTCGTCAACAACCTGATAGGTCCATATCAGTGCGGTTTTAGGCCAGGAAAGTCCACTATCGATCAAATATTCACATTACGGCAGATCTTGGAAAAAACTCAAGGGCTTCAAATCGATACCCACCACCTTTTCATCGATTTCAAAGCCGCGTACGACAGCATTTATAGAGACGAGTTATATAGAGCAATGTGCAGTTTTAACATCCCTGCCAAGCTCGTCCGCCTGTGTAAAACCTCACCGACACCTTTGAAGTCAAAAAAGGATTTACACAAGGCGATGCGCTGTCATGTCACGATCTTTTAAAAGTCCGTCCAATTACTCGCACACACCGACGATATTGACATAATCGGTTTTGTGAGTATTGAGACGGAAGCGGCAAAGATGGGTTTAGCAGTCAATGAGGGCAAAACCAAGTATATGCTGTCATCAAGAAGAGACAAAACATCACCACAGACAGCTATAACTTGGAGGTACTTAGGGACTTTGTCTACCTGGGCTCCGCTATTAACTCAAACAACAACACCAGCGCTGAAATCAAACGAAGAATAACTCTTGCCAATCGCTGCTTCTTCGGGCTTAGAAGGCAATTGAGTAGCAAAGCCCTCTCTCGGGCAACTAAACTGTCCCTTTATAATACCCTCATCATCCCAATCCTGCTCTATGGTGCAGACGCATGGACGCTGTTAAAAGCGGATGAGGACACTTTAGGCTGTTTCGAGAGAAAGATTTTCCGGTTGATTTTTGGTCCCATATGCATAAACGGAGAATGGAGAAGAAGATACAATGAAGAACTTTACTTGGCTGTACAACGACACAGACCTAGTCAAAAGAGTAAAAATTCAACGTCTCAGATGGCTGGGTCATATAGAGCGGATGGACATTAATGCTTCGGCCCGGAAAATCTTCGATAATTTAAAGCAATTTTATAAAACTGGAAAAGTCGATTGATATCGTTCTCGCAGTTAAGATGTGCCAATACTTTAATGTTGGGAATCGTATGTTGGTTCCAAAAATTTGTCTTCTTTTAAAACTCGGCACCTACCGATGAAATGAATTATATCCTCCCTGTCTGAAAGGTTGCATTTGAATGTAGATCTGTGTACCGACGAAGTACCTAAATGTAAACAATAAATTCTAAGCTGTTCGTCTATTTTTGAAATTAGATTGTTAATAACACCTTTGCAGTAACTTCCATTGCATTCTGTACCGCAGTAAGTTGCAAGTTCGTCTGTTTCTTTAAACCATAAAATTTTTTTGTCAATTATCTTCTTTGCGACTAATTTTGGGAAGTCTATCATCTGGCAACTCTAAAACTTTCATTACATAGTCCGTGTGCAGCTTCAGGGTTTTTATATAAGGTGGTGATAAACTTGTCCCTATATTTCTCATATAGTTGGGTGTTTTTTAATGTAATACCTCAGCAGTTTCTCTACTGTTTCATATTGGCAGTATCCCCAAGATTGTGCAGCGTACAACATTACAGATTCCGAAACGGCTAGAAACACCTTATACTTCACACTGTGGTCGACTAGTTGATTTGAAAAAACATCTTTTCCATGTTGCTGACATAGTATGATTTCACAATTTCAATAGGTTGTCTTAAGATACCATTTTTCGTTTTTACAAGTTCTTCCAGATCCTTTTTTAAAAACCATAACTTTGGACTTGGATAGATCAACCGTTAGATTCCATAATTGGCAGTACGAATGAAAGCGGTTAATCATTAGCTGCAAGGACTCCGGTGAATATGCAAATAAGATCACATCATCCGCAAATAGAAGGGCTTTTATCTGAACCCCATCTATACCTCCTGGTAGAGATTCGAACGATTCGAAAGGTGGCCGATTCAATCGAAAGTTCATTTATTTTTGAAAACTAAGTAGACTTTGACTTTCGAATGATTCGAATTAAATGTCAATTTTGTGTCGTTCAAATATTTCCTGGTGAATAGCTAAAGAAACATGTAAGTTTAATTTTTTTGTATAAGATAATTAAACAAAATAAGTTATATTGACGAGTTTTTTTTAAAAAAAATTATAAAGGGCACAATCATATTCCGATTGGACAAATAGGGAACAGAAAGACGTCCTCATAAAGTTGATGGAGGAGAATCCGGAGGTTGCTAAAGGTTTTTTTCTGCAAACCGAATATGTAGATGCTAACCGGTTTTGGAGAGATGCTGCCGTGAAGCTCAATAGCTATGGGCCTCCATCTACAATTGGATACGGATGATTGCGACAGCTGAATTGTCGCATCTTTTCCAACTCCTCCTTCGGCATTATGATGGGCGGTATGGACAAAGATATTCCCCCTGTATCTCGGTGGAAAGCTCACCCAAGACGTATTTAAATGCCTGTTTGTTAAGGCGAAAGTTTCTTACAAATCTACAAAATGAAATCAATTTGTGTTTTGCAATGGAAATTTTATTTTACATGAATATTATACGTACACTTACTTTAAATCGTCAAACTCAAACGTATTTGATCCATCCATTATCCTTCTTCTATAAACTCGATCTTCGCCATCAGAATTAATAAATAAAACTATTGCCATTTTAAAAATTGTTTAGTATTTCCAAAATATGCAAAATTACACCGATTTGAAATTTTGAATCATTGGTTATTTACATCTTAATTGAAAAGTGTGACCATATGTGAGGAATAAATATAACATATTAAACGGTATAAACACGATATAGGAATGTTAACAAAAATGGTTACCTTAGATAACAAAATGTTAAATTTCACGCCTTAAATGTTTTTCTTTATCACTTTGTTAACTCCACTTAATTTTTTAATTAATCTGTGACAAACTTTGAATTAAGAATAAGATTCTTCGAAAAAAAAGCATGTGGTCACACTAAATCAAATAAAAATGTCAAATTATTTCAAACAGCTGATCTCCAAAATAAGATTCATTTAGGTTCATTTTCTGCAATGAATTTTTTTCATTCGAATGTCAAAATAAACAAAGTTCATTCGAACGAATAGATCTAGTCACTCGAATAAACGTTTCGTTCGAATATCAAAATACGCATGAATCTGTAAGGTCGTTAGTATAGATAGAAAAGAGATAAGGGCTCAGAGTACATCCTTGTCCTACCCCCATTGTCTTATCAAACCAATCTGAGATTTCAGTCCCGCTCCACACAGCAGATTGATTATCTCGGTAAATATTTTCCAGAACGTTTCCGAACTTAAGAATCATTCCCGCATCGTATAACTTATTCATTAAAGCTGTTCGATCTATGTTGTCAAAAGCTGCCTTAAAATCTACGAAAAAGGCGAACAATTTTTTTTTTGTTCTTCATCACTGCGATGTTTTGCAGTACAAAGATATTGTCTATAGTAGAATACCAATTCTGAAATCCAGTTTGACATTCCTTAATCAATTTCTTATTTTCAATCCAATTTGACAATCGATAATTTAATGGTTTTGTGAAAACCTTGTATGACGAGTTTGGGAAGGATATTCTACGATAATTTGTTGGATCATCTAAATTGCCTTTTTTATGGTGGGGGAAGATAATTGCTTTCTTGAATTGTGTTGGTATCGATAATTTATTGATGAAGTTGTCCGTCGCGTACTTAAGGAATTCTATGGGAATCCGGTCAGTTCTTGGTGCCTTCCCGTCTTTTAGTTTTCTTAAAACATCACAGACTTCTTTTTTTGTATCCTTTGGTACAGAATGCAGGTTTATCTTCGAGTTCGGCCAGAAAAGTTTCGTAGCTAAAATAAATGGTTTTTCAATAAGAGCGCTACAAATTTTTTTTTAAATAAAACAAAAATGGTTCTGAATATCAATGAAATTCTTTATTCCTGTGAAAGTACGTTCGATGCCATTATGTATGGAACTCGATTTCTTTTGCATGGCCACCACGGGCACGCTTGCAAAAGTCCAGACGCTGAACCCAATTTTCGACGGTTTTCAAGCATAAATCGGCTGATACTGCTGCAATTTCACGTTCGATATTCGTACTACGAAGTTCATAAATCGTCGCTGGCTTGTTGGCATAGACCATAGACTTGCGTAGCCCCACAGGAAATAGTCTAACGGCGTCAAATCGCACGACCGAGGCGGCCAAGCGACTGGACCATTTCGTGAGATAACACGTTCTCCAAACTTGGTTTCCAATAAATTGATTGTGACATTCGCTGTGTGGCTTGTGGCGCCGTCCTGCTGGAACCACATGTCTTCCAAGTCCATATCATCCAATTGGGGCAAAAAATATTCGGTTATCATTGAACGGTAGCGATCCCCATTTACAGTAACGTGCCGGTCTTGATCATCACGGAAGAAGTACGGCCCAATGACGCCGCCGGCCCATAAACCACACCAAACCGTAATTCTTTCGGGATGCAACGATGACTCATGGAGTACGTGTGAATTGCTGCCTGACCAATACCGAATATGTTGTTTATTGACGAAACCATTCAGCCAGTAATGAGCCTCATCGCTGAAGATGATTTTTGGATGAAAATCCGAATCATTTTCGAGTTGTTGCTCAGCCCAATTCACGAACATACGACGCTTCTGGTGGTCAAGCGGCTTCAGTTCTTGCGTCAATTTAATCTTGTCAGGATGTAGGCCAAGATCTTTTCGCAAAATTCGCCACAACGACGTCACAGAGATGCCCAACGCTTGAGAACGACGTGTGAGAGACAGATTTGGGCTTTCTGCAACTGAAGCCTTAGCGGCAGCAATATTCTCGACACTACGGGCACTTCTTTGTCTCACTGGCACGGGAACATTTTGTACTGTGCCTGTGGATTCAAATTTTTTCACTAGACGCTCAATTGCTGATCTGCTAGGACGATTATGACGACCATAAATTGGACGTAGCGCTCTTAACGTTGAGGCCACTGACTCCGAATTTCGGTAGTAAATTTAAATAATTTTGACTCGTTGTTGGCTCGTATATCTTTCCATCATGAAATGGCAAACCTCACTGAAGAGAAATGTCAAATGAGCGGCAAGAAATATGGCGTCGTTTGCTGTTCCTGTCGCTCTACTTTTGTAGCGTTCCTTTTGAAAAGATATATTTCTTCTGCCAAATTCCTCCAAATTAGAATTGGATCCCCTAAAGCTAGAAAATTTTGAAGAAATGTCGTTTTGGGCGAGACGGGACAGAGACATCTGTTTGGAATTGGCGGAAAACAGATTGTTCGACGTCCACGCTACACAAAGCTGATAGTAAAACAAGATTGTTGTTTCTTTTGGTGGGGGGTGTAAACCCAATTTTCCTGATTGAAGGTATTATGACAGAAGAGTCATTTGTCAGCATTAAAGATGTATTGCTAAAATTGTTGACCGAAGAAAATATGGCTCTAAAAGTGTTTTTCGAACAAGATAACGACCCAAGACATTCATATAAATTAACCAAGCTTTAGTTCGAGGGGAATAAAGTCGATCTTTTGGAGTGACATTCTCAAACCCTGGAATTGAGCTCCACAAAAAATTGATCCAACTTACGAAACCCATAAGCATTTCCAAATGAGCAATTCAAACGATTTTTAAAACCAAGTTTCAATATCCTAAGCTCATACCATAAATAAGTATCAACAATCTTAAATGCTAATAAAGTCTAATCTAATGGTTACTATCGATATTTTCCGCTAGTTAAGTCTGAGGTGACTGACACTCGATGTATCCGAAAGGTTATCACACCGTTCTTGCGGAGTGAGGCAAGCTGCAAGGAGAGTGTTAAAATTGCATTCATTACACGTATGCAAAATTGAACATGGCCTAGCCATAACGCCCATGTTTTTTTACTGTTTTTTTTTTTTTTTTTTTTTTTTGAATCTACTTCATAGCAGATACTTGCAGAAAGATACAAAGATACATAGGTGTGTCGCGCTAAACGGCTGGCCATGCGCGCCGTCTCAACTCCACAACCAAGTGTTATATGCTCTGCTCTAACATCGAGTACCTACGACAATTACAAATTAAGTAATTTCACCTGGGGATGACATTTTGCCTTTCCTTGTTGTCTTTTTAACGACAACATAATCAACTTCCAGCTTGAAGCACGCCCATTTGAGCTGCCGCGCGCCGCGTATGCAGTCGGCGGCAATTCGAATGGGTGTCTCCGTTTTGTACACAAATTCTCAAAATTTGTATCTTTTTGCATCATGAAGCTGTGAATAAATGGCTCTAATTAAATACATTTTTACTATTTATGACAGCTATGCCTGAAGCTGCGATCGCAGATTTATTTCTGCGGCTCAATAAGCAGCATGGAAATAAAATTAATCTAATAACAGAAATCATTGAACAACAATACATTAAGTTAGCTACTGTGGGATCTTGGTAAGATCTATAAAATTGGGAGCAAGTTTTGCTGCAAAAAAAAAAACGCTTTCGGGCATGGAATTGCTGGGACACCAAAATTGTTAGCCAAACTGGATTCCAGCCAAAGGCGACCTAAATGAGTGTGTAACATGACATGCCTGCCACTGTAAGTGGACACATAAAGGCTAGTTCTGCCGAAATGCTCAGGTGTTACTCGCTAATGACGATGTTGAACCATGGCGGGCACACAGTTTTGGTTCAAGTTTTGGTTTATTTGTGAACAATGGGCATTTGAAAGTGATTTTGGGACAAATTTTTTGAATAATGATTCAGTTTTCCTGGAAATTGAAAGAGGGAAAGTTAAAATAGTCTTTGGATAGTATTTTGTATCACATTTGATCATTTTAAGTGCGGTTTTAGATTGAATTGCTGACGAAATTGCGTGTTTTTGAAATGTTAAGTGTTGCCATTTAATCTGAACGGAAAAAATCAGTTGTTTTACGAATGATATTGAGTTTTTTTATGGGAAACAGTTACTGAAAATTTCTAAAAAGACCAGAGCACAGGCGTGGAGGTCACTTATCGAATATTCTATTCCATATACCATACATAACCTTGAATTCTATACTCAGTGAATCAGCGAATGAGGTTCTATCCTTTCAGACTGAATTTTGAACCATGTTTATCTTAAAATCCCTATTAATTCGTACCATATTAAATGAATTATAAGGAACTAGTAAAAAAGAAACAATATATTATTATCTCGAAGGAAAGGTTTATATGGTTTTTGACTTTAATTTTTTGTTTACTTTAAGGCTCCCATTATTCTTAAACTGTGATCGGAATGGTTAACCAAAGTTGTGAAATAACAAGCTATTAGACTTAATTTTTCGTTTCCTCATCTCCAGTCAAGTGACAAATGAATATGTAAACTGCTTTGTATGAGGCTAAGTTTGGGCTAAGCTGGCTTAGGATGGTCTCGACAATTTCTTCAAAACCTTTAATTGGTCATCGCTTCCTAGATAGTGACGTAGCGCAAATATGGTTCAAGTCTAGATTTTTTAGAAATAAAGACTGTTGTTTCGAAAGGCTAAAAAAGTATTTAACCTAAGGAAAATTCATGATTTGATTCGAGCTGTAAAAAGGTTATCAAGTTAAAAGATGAAAGTTTCCGCTGTTATAAAGCAAACTCCACTGAAAATAACCGAAATAAGTTTCAGCAAGCTAGAAAGAGTTGCAATGCTCATAAAGGGTTTTCGAATAAGGACTTGACAACTTTTTTTTTAAATAAAACGCAAACCGTTTGAGATACGGCCACCGTGGGCACGTTTGCAGCGGTCGATTCGTTGGACCCAATTTTCGATGACTCGGTCACACATTTCAGCTATTTCGCGTTCAATGTAGGCTCTGAGCTCTTCCAACATCGTCGGCATGTTGGCCTAATCCAATGACTTAAGGTAGCCCCAAAGAAAATAGTCTAAAAGCGTTAAATCGCACGAACCAGACGGCCAATCGACTGGCCATTGAGATAGCACGCTCATCAAACTTACTCTTCAATAAATCGATTGTAAGGTGTGCTGTGTGGCTTGTGGCACCATCTTGTTAATACCACATGTCGTCCAAGTCCATATCTTCCAATTCGGGCCTGAAATAATCGGTAATCATGGCGCGGTAACGCTGGCCACTCGCATTAACGTGACGATCGTTATCGTCGACGAAAAAATATGGCCCAATAACGCCACCGACCGGCATGCAAACCGCACCAAACAGTTATTTCTTGTGGATGAAGTGGTGATTCATGAAGTCGGATTTTCACCCGACCAATAACGCATATTTTACTCATTGACGAACCCAATGCGCCAAAAATGAGCTTCGACACTTAAGATGATTTTGCGATGAAATTCAACAATTCAACGCTCTTAAAGTTGCGGTCACCGACTACGAATTTCGGTAGAAAATTCGCTGTTGAGTTTACTGAATAAATTGCCAATGACAGTTCGATGTTTAGTGAAAGGGTGCGTTCACAAATCAAATTCAAAGTTGTCAAGTCCCTATTGGAAAACCCGATTTGCCAGATAAAATATGTAAGAAACAATAAATTTGGCAGAAAATACTGCAATGCATCAAATGCAGCAGAAATTTTTGATCAGTTGTAAAAAAAACGTACAAAATTCTCAATCGTCGTCTTTTTCTTCGTTCGTCTTCAACGATAATCCTGCCGTCAACTCTCAATAAAACGCTGATTTGCTTGCAGCTTAATTTGCGGCAAAGTTAACTCTGCCAGCGGGTGTCAAAATTCCAATGCTCTTTCGCATTCGTTCTGTCGCCAAGAGTCTTGAAAGATCATTTCAATATTCACGAATCTCCCTCACACTTAAACTATCGACTAATAGCACCTGTGACCTTTAGTTCCAAAGTCACCGATTTTCAGCTTCAGAAATATCTTCAAGATCGAAAGATTCTTAATGACCGGCAGTACGCCTTTGGGGTCCACTCATGATGTGATGGTATATCTCACCGAAAAATAGAATCAATCTTTGTACCGTTTTGGTGAAAGTAAAACTGTTTCACTTTATATTTTAAAAAACATTTAATGGAATTTGGCATCAAATCCTTTTATGGAAAATACTAGTATTTGGACCGGATGAAACTCCTTCTTCGTTGGAGCAGTAATTACAGCATTTCATATTCGTTTCCAGTGAATAAGCCAGTTGCATTCCTCTCCTTAAAGAATCATACCATAATATTCGAACCACAAGGAATGCACCACTGTTAAGCACATAGATCCATTTTTTAAGTTGCACCACACGAATGTGCAATGATTTTCCTCTTACATCCTTCTCTGTTATTACAATGCTTCCACGGTGTTCAAACATTTTAGGGAGAAAAAACAATCCCTTAAGCGCCTGCTTTCAACTACGGAACAGAAAGAACAACATAAATCCTCTTCTACTAACTGGAGCCACTTGAACAATCCTTGAAATATTAGTGCTCTTAAACGCATCTGATATCAATTGAACCAACCCACCCAAAACATCCAATACTGCAATATCTCTTCAATTCACAGAGAAACATGCTGAAATCCCAGCAAATAAATAACCTCATAGTCAACCCGGCCTACATAATCCGTTAAGATATTTTGTAACTTAATACAAATCTCACAAACAATTTCGAAATCAAAATTGCCAACTCAACTCACCTTTTTCACCTCACAACTCACAGCTAACACCAACAATCTGTCGTCGGTTAACAATCAACAAAAAAAATTTAAATAAATTGACCCCAAAGCGAACATTGCCCGAGTGTTTCACCCGCTTCACCCAAAAATGTGCAATCTCCCTTGGGGGTCCCTCTGGGTTGGTTCCTCTGGTTGTGTTGGCTGCGAATTTAGTGATTTTTACCTGGAAATTGGTTCCGCTGATTTTCGGCAAATTATTTGGCCTTTTCGGAGGACCTCGTCTGGTGTCGTCGCGCGGCGTCACACTTCATTTTTCAAATTTTTTTTTTTTGAATTTATTTTTTCTTTCATTTCTCGTTTTTCGATCATATCGTGTTGCATTTCGGAAAAGAATGTTCCTTTGTCACATGTTGGGAGCAGGGGACATATTTCAATGTGTCATTTTACCAGCCGCATGGGGTCAAGTCGTTATAGCAGTTAACCGGATCCGAAAGACATCAGACATTTTTCATATAAAAAAAAAACCAATTACATTCGAAAAGTGGTAGCAGCCTCATAGTAGTGACCCCAGAAGAACGGGAAGCAGTAGGACATTCTTCAACTGACTGGCTGGCAATGGCAATTGTTGTTTTTGGCCAATTTTTTCCCTCTCCCAAAGGAAAATGTATATTTTTATGACTTAAACCAACTGTAAAGGATATAAAAGAGTTTTAATTGGCATTCGGGTACGCACGGACGAGTTCGCAACCCTTTAATTGGTTCTTCGCTGAATTTATAGACGGGCGGTGGTGGTGATGGTCATAATAAATGAAGACACCCATAGCTGATGGTGCGGCTGTGGGAGTGGAAGAACTAAAGTATGGTGAAACTTCCTGGATCACTCTGCAAATCACCCGAAAGCCATTAATTGTTTTTCTGTTTCTTTTGGCTCTAAGGAATTTTGTTTATTGTTGATTTTATTGCGGGAACCGGATGGGTGGTTAGCGATATTTTATTGAATTGGATTTTAATACTTCGGCGATGTGACCTTAATGCAAAATGCATGTAAGGCGGACTGTTATGGGGACGAAAAACGTTTTATTGCAACCAAATGAGAGTCATTAAATGGCTGGAACGACAACAATGTGGTAATTTGGATAAGAGAGCGGGAGGATATGAAGATTTGTTTTGGATTTCTTTATTGTCTGTTTAAGCCATATTGAAGGATATTTTTTTAAAAGCTTGTTTTTGATTCGTACCAGTGCAACAATATGGCTTGTGAAAAAGTATTTACATAAATAAACAAAAAAAAAAAAAATCTTAATGGAATGACGAGCTGGATACATTTTGACGCGCGGCGTATGCCATTCGTGTAAATAGAAATGATGACACATATTTTAAATGCCTTGAAATCACATATGAATGAGAGAAAAGACCAGAAAAGAAGAATTTGTTTATAAATTAAAGCAATAAAACATTACAAATTAACGCATTTAATTAATAAATAATAATAATATTTTTAACTAAGTGTCTGTAAGGCACATTGCCTTTAGAATGCAACATGATGTTGCACGACACTATAGTTAGAAGAATTAGAAAGATAGGAAAGATTTTTTTTTTGGCCCAGTAGATCGAGAATGAGAATGAGAACGGACGACTCTAGCTTCCAATAGTAGCTTAGAAAAATTTCTTCTCAACCTGAGTATCGAACTGATGATCGCCGGGTCAGAAGCAAACATCTTTATCTACTGCACCAATGCCGCCCGCAATATGGTAGCAAATGGTTAAATCGTTTTATCAAAATGGGTTTTCTGTTCGGGCAATGGGGTAGAGTACGATAACTCCGGCGCCAAGAATTAATAACGGTTTTTTGTAGATGGGTTAAATACAAGTATTTTTTACTATCTGAGGGGGTCTATCTCGCCCATTTAGGAGGTAGGGCCGATTTTCGACAAAAATGTCTTCAATGGAAAAATAAATATTTAAAAACAACGGCAACACTTAAACTACATTTCTATAACTATAAAAGTTAGAAATCTGTTCTTTAATCTTACAATTAAATTTAATTATTTGTGTCAATAGTTTTCTAAATATTCACATTCAAACTCGAAGTTTTGATAAAAAAAAAACCTAAACAAATATCTTTGAAACAATTTTGTTCAAAATTGTGAAATGAAAAATGCAATTTTCTTTTATGTGATCAATGCTCATATAATCAATTTTAAATCGAACGCAACAAACCGAAAGCTTTTATGTCTTCTAGTTCTTGTGAAAATAGAAAAATACCTTATATAGTAATGTATTTTAAGAGTTGCCGTTGTTTTTAAATATTTGTTTTTCTATTTAAGTAATTTTTTTTTTCGAAAATCACCCTTACCTCCTAAACGGGACCAGATAGATCCCCCCATCTAAAGTAAATAAATTGCACGAGTGGATCTTACATACTTGCTCATATGTGCGGTCACATCGTCGAATAAATTTAAAAAAATGGACGACTGGGTCGCACGAACTTGTTCTTATGTTAAATAATTGCTTAGTATGTAAAGGGTTTTTTTTTTAGACGTGTGGTTTTCAAAAAGAAATAAAATGCATATAGTTTAATGTTACGGCCAAGAATTTAGCTTGATTATAAAGGCTGGCTCGAATAAATTCCAGCCGAGGCCCAATTTTGTGAAAGTCGGGATCTGTGGCCATCTCGTTTTGGGCCCATTCACCGACGCGCTTGAAGGTCGTTCCGCTTCAATTCTTGTATAAGTTGGAATTTATAAGCCTGCAAACCAAGATCCTTCCCCAAAATCTTCCATAAAGTGGATGGGCACATCTCCAATTGGCGCGATGGCGGATGGACTCATTCGGGTCTTCTTCGATATTCTGCTCCACCGAAACGAACCATTATTTTGGTAATAAATTTGCACAATTTGCAAACTTGTTCAGGAGTAAGTCTATTCATTATGAAGTGACAGCTGTCAAAAAGACCAACTCCGAAAAAAGTATTGCCAGATTGAAAACCACACGTCTATTAAAATAAAAAAATTGTTTATTTCTTAGAAAATTCTTTCAATTTTTTTAATTAGTTTAAGAGTTTTCTCGGAAAAACTAAGTATGCAATAAAATTTGAAAACTAAATGTCTATCGAGGAAAAAAATATTAAAAATCGTTCGACTAGTTTTTTAAAAAAGTCGTGTTTTTTTGAAAAACTTTTCGAAAAAATATTTAAATTTTTTTTTCTAGTATGTCATTATAAGGAAATGTGTAGTTTTCATCTGGAAAAGTTATTTAAAAAAATTCAATCAACCCATTTTCAAAATATTTCCAAAACCAATTTTTTTTTTGAAATTTTAAAAAAATCGAAAAAAAAGTTTTTGAATTTTTTTTAAATGCAATATTAAACGAATTATAAATGACCGTGTGCAAAATTTTATTGAAATCGGGATAATAGTTAACGATAAAACCGGTTATATGAGGGTACCGTTATAGGACAAATTTTGAAAAATTCATTCTAACTGTGAAAGATGTATTGTTGTAAAAAAATTGCACCCTGAAAGCTTTATCAAAATCGTTAGAGCCGTTTTCGAGAAAATCAAACTTTTTGTTAAAATTTGTATGGCAGGTACCGTTATTTTTCGATCTAGAGCAAAATTGAAATACACCCCCCGAGATACTACCCAATAAATACTAAATAGCAAGTTTGAAGCAAATCGGCTCATCCGTTTAGGCTGTAGAGGCGCGAACAGACAGACGGACGGAACTTTCGGACCCACTTTTTTTCAGCTTCTCTATTATTATTATCGTAATGTCATGTATGATTGTTATTTTTTTTTCACGAATCCATAACTTGCATTATAGTACCTGTAATCGCAAGTTAGAATGCTTGCACTTAACTCCTTTACAAAAATCCGTTATAAATTTTTGGCGCCGGAGTTATCGTACTCGTGCCGGGCAATGTTCCGCAAGCTTCGCCATTTTACGGTCGCCATAACCGTCCTATCGAGAACACTATTCGCAATGTAATTTATACATTTTAATCCAATGCTTAACGATTAACCAGCACTCGTACTTCGACGAAACGCAAGATTTGCCGAAAATATCGCCCCTGTTCTTAAAAGTTCTCAGGAGAATGCGAGGCAGTCGATTTCGTTCATGCAGAATTCATTCGTGGCGCCCGCTGTGTGGCACATAGTGTCGTCCTGCTGGAACCACATGTGGTCTAGGTCCATTTAGTTTAATTTGGGCCATCAAAAATTGGTTATCATCGTTCTGTAACGCTCGCCGTTGGCGGTAACCACCTAACCCACGTCGTTTTTTTTGAAAAAAGTACGGACCAATGATAGCGCCGGCCCAAAGTCCATATCAAACGGTAACTTTTTGAGGATGTATTAGCGCCTGATGAACCATACCGTGTGAGTCAGTGTTGTCCCAGAAACGGCAATTTGGCTTGTTAACACAGCTATATTCATCATCAAAGATTTGTTTAGGCCAAAAATTTACGTCCTCCTGTGAACAAATTGACGTGGTCAGTAACTTCGAACTCCTGGGTCAGTTGGATCTTATACGGGTGAAGACCCAAGTGCCGTCGCAAAATTCGCAACAAAAGTTGAAGTCTCCGAAAGGCCGAAATTGTTTGATTACCCAACTGTTCGTCTCAAATTTGGCCACCTAACGTTTAAGAGTCGATTGCAAGGGCCCACTACGTCTACGGCAAAATATAAAATCACGAATACTCATTTTGATAATAAAGTTTTATCGTTTGGGACGAATTATTCAGTTTTTTTATGTTTCTAAAACAAAAAGTCTTACCTTATTAGCGATGAGGCGTTGACTGGCCATATGCTTATAACCGCTTTTTTAAAGCTTTACTCGGAAGGTAATACCTAACATTTTGAATTTTTTTAAATTCCTTGCCTCAACTGAAAACTCACTAAAACAATCCTTGCTAGCCAAAACGATCATCCGTGTTTTCTCGAATTCATCCTTAAATCAAATTAAGTGGATCAAGGTTAATTAACATTTCAATTTTACACCTTCTTCAGCAAAGCAATTAACTTCTGCCATAAATTCTTCCAATCAGCCTTTCGAATGAAAACCAACTGATGCACTCCTTTCCACGCGTTACTTTGTCCAATTTTTTCTGACCCAATTTGCCAAAAAAAAAAAATTAAATCATCTCGTGAGCAACACATTAAACTGTCCGTCCGAACATTCAAATATTGGAAATAATAATAAAGCAACACTTCCCAAGAATTTATTAGCTAACGCCACAGGCTCCCTGTTGCCCCATGCACCAGTGACGAGGTGGCACTCAAACCAAATATGAACACACACACTTCTGGAAACCTTCTGCACACAGTCATGTGATTCAGCTGCAATTTATTAATCGCCAACAGGATGCGACCCAACTTAAAGATGGCGAAATCCCGTACGAATGCCAAAAAGCAGAGAAATTTGCAATTTACCATAATTTTACGGTCTTGGCCGATTTTTTTTGTTCCCAACTGATCCTTCGTCTGCGCTGCCAGTTCCTGATTCAATCGGACTTGTGTTTTGTTTTTTTTTTTTTTTTAATAATCTTTCATAATTTCCAAGGAAACGCAAACAGAGAACCTTCAGCCGTGTGGCGGCTAAAAAAAAAGGAATTAAATAAAATCAAATTTATGGGAATACCTGGGTCCTGGCCTGGGATGGTAGGAGATCCCGCCAGGAATTATTTCATCGAATTTTATTTCGGACAGAGACAGAAGGCAAACAGCCAGCAAAGGTGTCAGATTACAACGGGGTGATTATGGGTCTTAAATATTAAGCCGCATTTTAATTTCTTTTGCGTTTTTTTTTTATTTTGAAAAATTAATATTTTCGAATTATTCGTGTTTTGTTTGTAACCAAAGATTGGCGTTTCTCACTGTCATCTCTTTTGATTGTGGGATTTGATATTTTTTTTTTTTGGGTAAGGCGTGAGGCCCCGGGTGGAGCTCAGCGTTATCATTAATAATTCTTTTTCGTGTCATATAATTAATTGGACGCATATTTGTCGAAATATTATACGAGACAATTAAATTGGGGATTATTGTTGTTGCTGGTGGTGGATATGGTCGGGAGATGGACATCGGATGAGCATTGAGTCATAAAGCTGTCAGAGGAGCTGTTGCATTTTTATTCTTGTTTATGGTCAGCTGTGTGTCGGGCTTAATGCAAATAAGTTGGTAAAATGTTTCAATTGCCATTGTGATTGAGGGGGGGAGTGGTTGGTTGAGTGTAATAAGCTTACATACATTTTATTTAAACCAACATTTGCGGTGGTTCCCATGGACATTTTCTGTAATTTTGCAACTCTTTGGATAATTGATAATTTTGAATAGTTGATTGCTCCAGAATAATTACTTTATTTAATTTGAACTGATACAATTAAATAATATTTTGTAATATCTGAATTATGTAAAGAATTAAAAATTATTTGTTATTTTAATATTCACCTTAAAATCTGAATGATCGTGATAAGGGTTCTTGTAAAGTATTTTTCGAAATTAATGCAGAAATAAATTTTAATAGAAAGCTCGTTGTGCTTAATTAAAAATCATAATTCTTATATTAATTCATAAAGTAGGCAGTATACATTTTTTTTATATATATAATTAACGCGCGCACAAGGAACTATTTGTTGTAAAGCACACTGCGTGGGCATTAAGAAGATAGGGAGGAGAAGGATAGGAGATGTCGATTAACATTAGTTTTGAATGCCGAGTAAACTATTCTAAATTCGTGTTGTTTGGCTAAAAAAAGAATCCCTATATTTCACGGTATGTCCGAAATTGGGCTAAAGGGTGAACTGATGAGCATTAATTGCGAGACGGGTATTGCGAGAGAAACTTTTAAAGGGAGGAATGCAACTGGCTACATACGCATAAATGAGGGTTTATAAAAGATTTCTCCTGAGAGGATTTGTCACATACACTTCAGAGCGTAAGTACGTGGACATCTGCAGATTAATTCTATGGTGAGCCCACCCTCGATTGGAGTCCATTGAGCATGATCAATGACCAAGGGCAGTAATCCAATTTTTTGTACATATAGATATTATGGCATGCATATAACCTATTAAGCGAGGAGTGAGGCCTACCAGCACATCTTGTAGCAATTTTGGATACGCCGATTATACGAAAGTTTTTCGAAGTTGAGTTATCCCACCAGAAACCAAAGATGCTGTTTGCTATGGCAAATTTAGGTAACTATAGTCATCACAAAGCTATTAAAAGAGAGCCGCAACTTAATGGTAGCCACAAACGACGAACATGCTCGCCGAACTTGCTCGTGCTTGCTGTTAATTCGTCGTGTAGGGGCTGGTTCGCCCCTTTTTCGATTTGGATTTTGTCGTGTTCGTTGGCTTCGATGTTCGCCGTGTATGGCCATGTTCGCTAGCAAACCCCTCATTTTTGCTGTGAACGTCGCCGAGTGTACATCGTGGAAGGAACAATATGGCAACAGTCAGCCAAGATTTTGTAGAAGAGTTTATTGAATGTTTACGCCATGAAAGTGCTATATGGGACTCAAAGTGTGAAAAATATAAAAATAAAATTGAAAAAAACAAATCGTGGAAAAATTAGCTAGACAAATATAAAGAAATTGATAAAAGTGCCACTATTGAAAGTGTAAAAAAAAGTACAATTCATTAAAAAAAGTGAAAAATCGGGTTGCAAGTGCTGAAACACTTCCGCTTTTTTATCACACATGTTTACTCTTTGAAAAATCAACACAAACTGAATGTTCGCCAATTGTTCTCGCCGTGTAGGGAGTAAGGCAAACGAGCAAGTTCGTCGAGCATGTTGGTCGTTTATGGCTACCTTAACAGGCAGCTACTACCGAGTTTACTCACGTATTTAGATGTGCTATTCGGTTAACCCGTGGTACCTAATCTTAGGTCAGAGTCTCGGCTCTGTTCGTTTCTCAAAGACAGAAATAATGTTTTGAATTCACCCTTATAAAGTCAGCCATTTTAAAGAACAACAATTCGGGAATGTTCCGCAGAGCCGTGATACTGGAAAAACCTCATCGCTGCCCCGACTGCAAAGACTGTATGCCGCGCAGGCCATACACTGTATACAATGAAACTTCGTGCACCATTCTGACTGTAATTGATGCATTCATACTTTCTACTTCAGCCACACCCAAACCGTAGGCCAATTCTGCCCTGGACTTATAGCAGTGGTCTATTCGCACCTATAAACAATAGACCTATTATAACCCCAGACCTATGGACTTTCATAGTCTATTCTTCGTAGTTTGGTGGCCAAGTTTTAAACGACAGGTTTCGGTTATCATCAATAAGCCAACATCCGTACGTTCAAGGAACTACAGATCGGCCGAGAACATCGCTGCGGCCCGTGAAAGTGTTCAGCAGAAACCGAAGCAGTCGATTCCTGGCCGTGTAAAAATAATCGGCCTTCTGCAGAATTCAACTTGGCGAATTTCGCGTCTGGATTTTGGCCTACAACCGTGTCAAAGTAAGTTTAAAACAACGCCGTTTGCTCGCTCACTGATCTTCGGTTTCAGAAGAGGACCCAAAACTTGGCCAAAAAATCGACGAGGCGCATATTTAGATGAATGACTGTGTCAACAGACAAAATTGCGTATATAGGACGGCACCAGGTTCACCAGATGATAATGCATCCTCAAAGTTACCGTTAAGTGTTTATTTTGGACCGGCAAGCGGCGTCATTCATCGGTACTTTTTCGAAAACGACGTTGGTGAAGCGGTTACCCGGATTGGCGATCGCTACAGAACAATGAAAACCCGATTTATTATGTCCCGAAGTGAACCATATGGACGACATGTGGTTCAACCAGAGCAGGATGGCGCTAATGCGTTCTCTCGCAGAGGTGAGAACTTGAATTGGCAATACGGGTCATGCGATTTGATTTGAGTCCCACATCTATGGTAATAAACCACAATTGACCGATGAACAAAGGTGAACACAACACAGGTCATTGCTCATATTTAGCCGGATTTATTCGGGAGAGTCATTGAAAATTAGACCACTCAGATCCGTGCCAAGAAGCTGAGGCGGGCATTTCAATGATGTCATATTCCATAAATATTGGCAAACATGGGCCCCTTTCAAAAAAGAAAAAATTGTTAAAAACATTGTTTCAAACATAACAATTCTCTAACCAAGGATTTGTGTCTTCTTCCAATTTGTCCAATAATATTCAAACGGCAATAACATAATCCTTTATGAAAGTTCTCAAAAATAGCTTAAGTATCGCAATACCACATCTCTCTCCCGAAATAGCAATTCTTCCGTATCTAACAGTTTACGACGCCACTTAACATTTAATCGTCTTCACACAAAATTTATCGATTCCGCATGAGTTATGAGTGATGTCCATTTAAGAGGAGCACCCTTAAAGTGGGCGTCATAAGGGGTTCTCAACTAAACTGAATAGCGTGCAGAAAAAAAGGAAAATCCATAAAAATACTCATATTTTGAAAGGAGCCGTACTTTTATGAAATCAAAACACATGCGAGACAAAATAATGTTCTTTGAATTCCAAACAATCGTTTTATGTCTGGGTAAACAGTCGAAGATTTTATCACGCCGGCCGGCCGCCGCGCCGCTCCGCCGACATTAAATCTTAATTAGTCATCCCATTGTAACCAGGAACCAACATTGTTCGGTTATGATTGTGTGTTGCCCGCATCACAAGTCTTGTGCCCCATCAAAATAGGATTTAGTATCTTGACATATTTTGGCTTCTTTGTTGCATCAACACACCTTCAAGAAAATGAAAACGTTTAACGAGGGCGTATAAATGTTCGACAGATATTTCCAGAAGAAAAACTCTCATTTCACGAATAAAATATGTCAGCAGGTGGTGTTTTTTAAGTGAGTTATAAACTTCCATTCACCCCTTTTAATTTCCATTTTAAAAATAAAATCATATTTAAAAAAAAAACAGGCCGGCCGATAGTGTATTTCATGAAAAACAACATCGAAACTTGTATCCATGAATATTCAGAGAAATATTAAGTAATAATTTTTTTTTTTTTGACTAAATGTCATTTCCTAATTGAAAATCCAATTAGAATAAAATTTATTTCAATATCATGTAACAAATTTTTAGAGATCATTATCGTGGGCCTTATCTCCGTTTTGGATCAAATGACTCATGGCCAATAAATATCCAGTTCAATTTGAATAAAATTTTGTTTAGTATTCGCACCTCGTCCAGATAAAATATTGAATGCGACACACTAATGTGCTTCTAAATGGCCTAATCAACTCTTGGCCAAACTAAGATTTTTTTTTTTTATTTCATACTCAATTTTTTTTGGACTTATGTGTGCGGACACCGATAAATTAAATTCAGTAAATTATGCAAATTGCCTTAATAATTGTAAAATGAAAACCAGAATAACGGAATTAGTACGCAACGCAATGTTTTCATAGCGCAAATATGAATTTGCATATAAATACAATGGAGTGCAAGGTAGTATCTAAATTACGTAGATACTTAGTTTGGTTCAACGAATTTATTAAACCAAAAAGCTTGTAAAGCAGTTTTGTGTTGGTTTTTATTTTTTTATTAGGTCAGCGGAAAAGGTGTTAATAATTGAGTGAACTGGTGAAAACTACAAAAGAAAATTGCCAGTTGTGGATTTTCGTTACTTCCTTAATTGACTTGATTAGAATAACTAACGACAGCATAATTTGATATTTTGTAACTAATAGTTGTTTCGTATGTGAGTAAATCTTTTGTTCTGGGTGTTGTGAGAAAGCGAGAGAAACTAATTAGGGAAGTTCCAGGCTGTGTGGAATGCTTTTGACCAAGGTTTATGAACTTTTATAGCTAAAATTACAAATGTGGAACGAATATTCCGTCATACTTAATCAAAATCATAGATAATTAAATTAAAGACCAGATTTTAACCTAGAAACAAATATAAAAAGAAAGTCCATCAAAGAATACTTAGATGTTAACCTTTTCTGGAAATTTAATTTAATTTAATAAATTATGAAGTCATTCAAACCAATTGTTATGATCTCACCTGAAACCACAATGTCCCATTCCAATACTTTGCCTTAGGGCTCAACATGTGGAGTTAGCTGAGTTAGACTAAGATAACGTCGGCAGTTGTTGTTGCATCTGTTTAATCCAGGAGCCTGTTTTTTTCGCGATGGTTTTAAAATGGGGCATGCGGCTGCCTTTTGAACTAGGTTCTTTTAGGGCTTTTTCTTTCAAAATGGCAGTACCAGCAAGAATGGCCATTGTGGAGACTTCTTTAGATTTTTTGCTTCTTATTCCATCAGGCTGTGTCATTTATTGCTGTCACGCAAAGTATCTTCATTTCAGCTGCCTTCTTAATTGTCTAACATTGCGACCCGTATATAAGTGCTGGACGAACAACTGCATTTTTGGTTCACAGAAAATGGCAGAGTTTCCCCGATACCTCAACCATACGCTATGCTTGATATCGCCATTACAAAATCTTTGGCTTTTGATCATAGATCAAAGACACTAAGCACACTGTTACATTCAAATAAATGTCCGGAATAGACCTATATGGATCAGAAAATGGGCAACAAAAGTATTCAGTCTTCTTCGCCCTAATGCGATATTCGTTTCCTTCAAGAACAACAACCTATACATCAAGTGCTCGTTTTAAGGATGTATGATCTACACTTATGATGGCTCCACCGTCGTTTACTTTTGGGTCAATCACCTTGCCCTCTAGCAAAAAGTCAAAGACTGTAATAAAGAGCAAAGAACTCAAGGCTCTTCCCTGTTGCAAATCAATTTTGGTTAAGAGCTCTTCGATGAGAGTGTTTCAGGCAACATTCATTGAACATCGATATTTTCAAAAGTGAAACATGATTTACAGCATTCAAATAAGGTTTAACCCTAAATGCAGATCTTTTTGACATTTCGTCTTCAACTTATAATCCTGAATACCTTGAAGAACTGGAAGAAATTGTTGGGATTCTCTTCATTTATCGACTCCTCTTAGGTTTCGTCGATTGTAAAACTCTTCATAACTCTATCTTCTTCAGCACGAATTTACATAACCTTAGAAATACTTGCCTCTTTTATATGTCTACCTACTGCACCTCTTATGGCACAATAACGAACATTTTACTCGTATGCTGCAGGGGGATGATTCGACTGAAAACTGTTTCGCCTTTATCCTCCAGATTCATCAGTTTTAAGTTAGTTTACGATATATGAAGCTTGCATTAAGCTTGTATTAAGCCCCCATAAAAATTTAGTAATAATATAAAAAATTCCTATTGTCTCCCAGATGGATCACAGTTGTTCGTATCTATCTAGCCAACTTAAAAATTTAGCTGGGATTTAAGCATACGCGGAGATAAAACATAGTTTGTTCCGAACTACATACTCGGGCTCAAAAGAAAATTTATATTTTTTTTTGTTTATCGTCTTTTTAAGAGTTAGGGATATGGTAACCCTACCTAAGGGCAACCCATATCAACCCTTGTGTCTGTCTTTCGAATGCTTTTTCAAAATCAACCATGATATGATAATCGTGAGCCATCTATACCCGATGTCTTGTATCTTTCTCCAAAACTCTGAGGATATCTGGTCTGACCCAATCACTTTTTCTTGACGTGATAACGTCTTATTAATCGGTGACAGGCTACACATACGAAATAACATGACTCATGCTGATAATGCTGATAAGAAAAGTGACGCACGCTGCGATACTGTGGTTCTTTCAACCAAAGTCGATCGCAGGCACCAAACGAACATGAACAGTCGAAAATTCCACAAAATAATTCCACTCAAATTCAAAAAGTACAAGAAGAGAAAAAGAAATACAAAATAGGCGGAGTTTTGTTAAAGTATAAAGTAGATGTAGATATTGGGGTGTGCGTGCCTGAAGATTTAACGAGAGGGTTTCTGGGTGTGAGTTAACGGACTGTATGTTGGTGTTGCTGCCATCAATGTTTTCTTATGACGTTATCACGTAAAATTATCGTCCGTAAACCAACAAATGTTCACGCTACGGCAGATCCTGGAAACTACCCAAGAATTCCAAATCGATATCCACTACCTCTTTATCGATTTTAAGGCCGCGTACGATAGCATTTATAGAGACGAGCTATACAGAGCCATGTCTGGTTTTGGCATCTACACAAAACTCGTCCGACTTTGCAGGATGACGATGGAGAACTCTCGCTGCTCCGTCAAGGTTGGTTACTCACCCCACAGAAGCTTTTGATGTTAAAAAAAGGATTCCGACAAGGTGATGCGCTATTGTGCAATTTCTTCAATTTAAAACTTGAAAAATTTATAAGAAACTCACAAGTTAATTGTAGTTAACGGGCTTTGAAGAAGAAGATTCAACCAAGCACTATACAAGCTGTACAGCGACATTGACCTGGTCAAAAAATACGCATATCACGTTTAAGATGGCTAGGTCATGTAGAGCGAATGAAGAACAATGCTCCGGCTCGCAGGATCTTCGATTCCATCCCAGAGGGTAGACGAAGTTAAGGAAGACCTCGCCTTAGGTGGCGCGCTCAAGTGGAGGGCGACCTCAACCAACTTGGAGTGCGAAACTGGAGGCAGCTAGCCAAAAACCGAGCTGGCTGGAGAGGCATGTTGGTTGAGGCCCGAACTGTAGCGCCCCCTAAGTAAGCAAGTAAACCGATTTTACAGACAACCAACTCTTTTTTTTTAATCTTTCATCGCAAGGCTAACTTCTTCAACTATGATGTCGGAGAACTCTTTGTTTTTAGTGCAGCTTTTGGAAAGTATAGCCCAGAAAACTGTTTCTTTAAAAATTCTTCACAATATTGTCACCATTTTTGAAAAATTTATTCGTCATCCACAAGAAGTTGGCATTAGCCTTTGGTCCTGTTTCCAGTGGTTCGTTCACAGCTTGGATCGTTAATATTTCCAACTTTCCTAACTTGCCACTCTGAGATTATGACCAATTTGCTGCATTACTTTGCCAGCGCCACGAATCCATATAGCTCCGCCCCGATAATTTCTGATCGGTCCAGGATCAGTACCGTGCATAACAGTGTGGAGAAGAATATTTAAGTACTGATTATATTTTGTCGATTAAAAGACAAATGCAAAATTCTTTCGCTTTTCTTCTAAAAATAGTCCTAAGCATCTGAACCGAGGAGTTATTGCTGGCGACTGCGAACAATTTATCTGAGAACTACCAAGATAAATTCAGCCACCTGGATGAGGCATATTTATAACTCATGACAATTAAAAACTGAAAAATTCAATTTCTCTAAAGTTGTCCTTCAAGGAAGGATCAATTGAACATTGTCAAATTGTGGAAGATATTTGCGTGTTCTGCAGAACATTAACAATTCATTTATTATTTTTGTATCGACTTTATCTAATTAACTAAAGTGAAAACTGATTAAAATCATACGATTTCTTGTGACACCATTCCGTTCCACAGCACGGTGTGCACACACTGTTAAACAAACTTTCTTGAAATCATGTTCAAACACCGTTTCTCATGGTTCCGGCTCCGGGACGATTGCCAAATTAATTCCCCAAACCTGTCCCCATCTTATCTTTTGTCAAACATCGCACACCCTTAAGACAACAGCCTACATCCGAGACCCATCTTTAATTTCCCCCCAAGTCACACCCTTATCAAAGAAACCAGCACACACCATACATCGTTCTATTTGCTCACTCCCAAATCCCAATCCGCCAGCACACAATGGTGTCACAAAACCATTAAATCCCAACAACCTGTACCAACAAAAGACAATTATTCCGGCGTCGCAAAGAAACAACCTGCCATTATACTTTGTTTTATTACCTTCCAGCATGGCACGTCACACCGCAGTCAATTGCAGTCACAGCACCACATAAATTGTCCGCCTTTTCTCAAGCCCCTTCCAGACCTAGACGAACGAAGATCCCTTATTTACCTTTATTACCAACCAGTCAGTGTGTAGTAGAATAGTTGTTATGCAGCAAATTAATTGTTCCATTCTGGAATTCACACTTAACGCTGTTATATTCCATATTTTGTGAGTCATGTTCCTTTTTAACTTCTTCTTCTCTCTTTTCAGATCCCGCTGGCGAACTGGGTTGGGCGTTTACCTTAATCATAGTTTCAATCATATCAGCTCTTATAGGTGCTATAGTAATGGTTGTAGTCCTTAGATGTAGAAGGTAAGTAAACTCGCGATTGTATACTAAATTAAGTGCGACGCAATGGTGGGTAAGAATTAGTAATGTCTTCATTATGCATTTAAAGTCTTCACTTCCAATTAAAATTGCAATGAGCATCAGAGTTAGTTGGGAGGACGGTAGCTAGGCTGGTAATGATTTTCTGGAGCTCTTTGTGGTTAGGGCAAGTGCAACAAACCGTAACGTTAAATTAAACAAGGAAGCAATACTGAACGTGGAAAGGAAAGCATTCATCTGCCTTTGGCACATCCATCATAATAACCATGAGTTTTCTATCGACAACGGCAGGTTTTATTGGATTCGTCTATATAGAAACTAACAAAGATACAGATAGATAGGGCAATAACTAATTAGTTTGTGTTCGTTGAAAGGATTCGTTTGCAAAGGAGGCGAATCTTTTGATAGAAAAGTCCAGCAGAGTGGTGTTTTATTTATGAATAATTGCGTGCACAGTACACCTAAGAAGTATTTTTAACGCATAATTGAGTTTTTGCCTGCAATTTACAAGAACCTTTCTTGAATCTCCTATTATTTCATTGACACTGCTTATGTTTGATTCACTAATTAAGATAGAAATCTTCATGAATCATGGTTAACTCTCCGGTTTTCAGTGTTCTACACAAAGAAGCAACATGCATCAAACGGCCAATAATGTATTTGATAATTGCACAATATTTTGTCATTCAAAGCTGTTTACTTTCGATGCATTTTAGTACAAAAAAACTAATAAATATTGCCGATCAAGAAATCGAAGGAAATAGTTGTTATCGAAAGTCTGTTATCAGAAACTCCTATAGAATGGTTTTATTTACACCCGACTTTCACTAACTGAGGGCCGTTTTGTTCACTATTGTTCAACTCGCTGATAAATCCAAAGTTAGCCAACTTGGAAGTTGATCTCAACTCGAGAGTTAAATTTAAACTCCTCAGTTGGCCAACTTGCAGTTTCGAAAAATTCCCTGGGATATTTGTGACATATGACACACAATATGTCAAACTTAGCTTTTGGATTGGTTTTTCGTTGCGCCTTGTTTACATGATTCCTATTTTCAATTGTTTTTTCAATCTTTTTTTTACATAAATGGCAAGGGTTGTAAAAAAGTAGGAGAAATGAAGTAACGAATGAAATAATGAAAAATGCAAGATTTGAGCTTTGAAGTTTTTATTTTGAGAAAGAAAATGCTATACACAATGAAAACACAACTTTTTAAAATTGAAAACAATTCACAAAATCATGTTTTTTAGTGATAATTGTTGAATTCAATTCAACATAAAATTCATTAAATGAATAAAAAAACTTTGTATTCCGAAGATTCGAGTCGCTTCTGCTAGCGCTTAAACGTTACTGTTCAGCAATAATTTATTTAATTTTAATTTCGCATTTTAATAACTTAATATAACTTATTTTTAGTTTAAGAAACAATGGCAATTTAATTGCTTTACATTTTGAGATCTTTTTATGTTCAAAACTTCCGCTTCAAAGTCTACATTTATAATTAGTTCTTAAATTTTAAGGCAAAAGTAGATGAAACAGATATAAATTAATTTTACAATTATTCGGCTCGATTTAGTTGTCAATTTCATTATTTTAGTGAAGCCAAGTTCGCTTAAAGTAATGACGTTGTATATACATTCTCTGTAGTACTTCCATTAATGTCATTTTGCTGCTGGCGTTCTTCACGGTTGTGCACTGGAAAATTTATTGCAGAACTAAAAATTTTAAGTAGTGTCAAGTTAATGTATTAAAAATAGGTTGTCTATAATCTTGCGCTATGATTTTTTGCTTGAAAGTTGACATTTGCAACGCCTAATTCCACAACACATATGATACAGTGAAATGTAATAAGGTATACTGACTTTGGCTGACTGCGTCTTACGTCACTATCATCTGAAAAGGAAAATGTCTGTTTTTTTCTCAGAAAATTGATAATTTAGTATTTTTTAGTCTTTATTTTGCTATTTTCTTTGAAACAAAACACTATTTTTTTATGAAAAACGACCGCTAACAAAAATGTAAGATAAAAACATGTGTTGATCAAAAATCATATTTACATGATGATTCTTTACGGCTCTATCCTCATTCTCCTTTTGGACAGACACGAACGTTGACGTTGTTTTCGCTGATTTGAATTATCCCGAATATTACCAATACTTTCATATAAACTGTGTTTTATTCGAATGAAAATTGCGAAATTCTAAAAAAATTAATTCCACGACTGGATCGCACGTATGTGCGGTCACAGCTTGAAATAAAATTTAAAAATTATAACGGAACTTCAAAGATTATATTCGATTTTTCTGACTTTTGATTGTTTGAAAAAAGTACGTAAAATATTTTTCAGCGGAAAAATTAAAATGCCATTTTATTTCTTTAAACAATGTGAAAAAGTGTGCATTTTTTTTTCAAAATCGTTATAGCCCTTCTTAAATAAAACGGTTTTTTTAACAAATTTTTTTAAAAAATTAAAAATAATAATGCAAGAATACAAACTTAAACACAAAAATAACGTACATTTAAAAACAAAATTAAAAAAAAAATCACTTACCCGTTTTCAAAATATTGATTTTTTCAAAAAAAAAATTTAAAAAAATATTAAAAATACAAAAAAAAAGTTTTCGAAAAAAATTAATGCAAAATTACTCAAGCTACCTACATCTTCTTGAATATCAATTTTGATTGTAATCGGATCATCAGTTTTCGAAAAAGTCGAAGAAAAAAAACCGGTCCTATGGGGGGTACCGTTTTTAGCTCACCATATTAAATTTCTTTTCACCAAAATATTTATAATGCATACCTACAGTATGTACACTGATTTTTTTTATAAAAATTCTTGGAGCCGTTTTCGAGAAAAATAAGTTTTTACATAACGGTTATATGACAGGTTCCGTTATTTTTTGAGCTAAAAAAAATTGAAAAAACTCCTCTGTAGAATGTCAAAATAACCTTAAGTCCAAAATTCGTAATGACATGTTTGATTGTTATCTCAAAATTTTTAATCTGCACGAATGCATAACTTGCATTATAGTACCTTTAGTCGCAAGCAAAAAGTAATTTAATCCTACTTATAATATAAATGTGAATCTTTTTATGTTTGGATGTTTGGATGTTTGTTCCCTAATCATACCTCAAGGGCTTAACGGATTTGGATGAAATTTGGTAGGTAGATGGATAATGTGCTGGATTAAGACTAAGATTAAATGTGAAATACTGCATTTCTAGAAAGTTGTTTAATATGCTTTCACGCCTTCACGACTGCACAAATTTGTAAAGTTTGGTTGACGGAAGAGTTAAAAGATTCACAACCTACTATAAAGAAATAAGGAGATATGAAGACATAGAGATATAGAAACTTAGAGGTATAGCAATTCAAGTAGGTATATATAAAGATACAAAGATATGGAGATACAGAGATATAAAAATAAAGAGATATAGAGATATAATGATATAGATATAAAGATATATAAATATAGATACATACATATAGATATAGAGATACAGACTCATTGAGATATAGAGATACAGAGATATAGAGATAAAGAGATATAGACATAGAGATACAGAGAAATAGAGACAAAGAGATATAGATATAAAGAGATACAGAGATATACAGATATGGACATAGAGATATAGAGATATAAGGACATAGAGCCATTGAAATAAAAAAATTATGGAGATATGTACAATT
Organism: Platycheirus rosarum; assembly: GCA_963971375.1. NCBI lineage: Eukaryota > Metazoa > Arthropoda > Insecta > Diptera > Syrphidae > Platycheirus > Platycheirus rosarum. Next base: position 299,584,693 of record OZ020507.1, on the reverse strand, counting down.
TTATCCAGAAAAAAGCATGGTTCCTACTAGAAGTCTTAAATACACAATATGTACTTCATTTCTGAAGGTTTTTACTTCCATACCTTAACAAGTGCACGAATTTATGACAAAACGCACTGTTTCTGCGGGGAAAATCTGAGTAATTTTCTTTGGCGAGTTTTGATTTAAATAATACAAATAATTTAATATAAACTCCACGCAGATCAAGTCTAGTTTTTCAATAATTCTATAAAAGTCGTTGTATTCCTAAAGCCTAATAGTTATTTAATGAAAGACAAAATTATATTATACATGCATTGCACAAACGCAAAAACTTAAAAAAAATTGTATCCTCTCAGGCTTGTTATACCAAAATGAACTGTTAAATTTTAAACGCAAATATAAATTCAAATTAAAATATTAAACAAACTGTTTCGCAAAATTTTCCACCACATGTTGATAATAATATAATGTACATGACTTTTAGTTGGTTAGTTCGTCCTTAACAGCTTATTTAACACAATTAAAATAAATACCAAATTTGTCTGCCATAACCACACAAATGAGAACAAAAACGTGGACCGAGTAAATTTAAACATAAAATTTAACATAACCTCCATATAGGTTAAATATACATCCATATAGACACAGAGAGTCCTTTAAATTGTGCATGAAAAACGTGGTCTGTTCGGCCGTGCATGTTCCCTAGGGAGTATATATTTTAGTATGCATGCAATGTTTTTTTTAACCCATTTATGTATTTTAAGCATTTTTTTCCATTCTTTGGCATTAAAATACAATTTCAATCAGAATTTATGCGCCTCTGTTGTTTTTGTATGCAGTATACATACGAAAGAATGTATCTTATTGGGTTAAACGGAGCATAGATACATGAGATATGCATAATAAATGGTGATGTGAGTATAGTATAGTAGCAATTTCATGATGCAATGTTTAAACAAAAAAAAAAAAAAGAACGTTCGTCGACCATATCACAAAAGATAAAAAATTTTGCGCAGAAATTAAACAGATAATCAAGCAACATTATTTAAAGAGAGATATCATTATGAGGCAATTAATTTGCAAATAAACGGTTTTTAATCCAATTTTGAGAACGTTAATAATAAATTAATGGGCCATCGGCCATATTGATGGACATTTTAATTTTGCGGTTGAGCGTTAAGCACAATTTGTGGGTTAAGTAAATTTTGAAAATTGTGGTGTTTTTTTACGAAATTGATCATATAAAATGAATGTTTTCAATTATCGTTTTAATTCAAAATTAAAAGCATATCATCAAATGCTCCTTAGGTGTCAATAAAACTTCCGGGCGTCAAGCTTTTTGTGGAGTATTTGAAGTGCATTTCGATGTGCAACTTTTTTTTACAGTTTGAAGTATGCACTGCCGCACATAAAGATATCCTTAAAATAACTAAAAATGACGAACGAAATATTTGTTTGATTTTTCTTTATTTTTTTTTTATTTGTTTTTAGTTTTTTTAATTTAATTTTGTTTTATTTTATTTTATTGCATTTTATTGTATTTTATTATTTTGTTTTATTGTATCGGGTTTTTTCAATAAGAGCGCTACAAAAGTCTTTTTAAATCAAACAAAAACAGTTTCGGATATCAATGAAATTCTTTATTCCTGTGAAAGTACGTTCGTAGCCATTATGTATGGAACTCGATTTCTTTTGCATGGCCACCACGGGCACGCTTGCAGAAGTCCAGATGCTGAACCCAATTTTCGACGGTTTTCAAGCATAAATCGGCCGATACTGCTGCAATTTCACGTTCGATATTCGTACGAAGTTCATCAATCGTCGCTGGCTTGTTGGCATAGACCATAGACTTGACGTAGCTCCACAGGAAATAGTCTAACGGCGTCAAATCGCACGACCGAGGCGGCCAAGCGACTGGACCATTTCGTGAGATAACACGTTCTCCAAACCTGGTTTTAATTAAATTGATTGTGACATTCGCTGTCTGGCTTGTGGCGCCGTCCTGTTGGAACCACATGTCCTCCAAGTCCATATCATCCAATTGGGGCCAAAAATATTCGGTTATCATTGAACGGTAGCGATCCCCAATCACAGTAACGTGCCATTCAGCCAGAAATGAGCCTTATCGCTGAAGATGATTTTTCGATGAAAATCCGAATCATTTTCAAGTTGTTGCTCAGCCCAATTCATGAACAAACGACTCTTCTGGTGGTCAAGCGGCTTCAGTTCTTGCGTCAATTTAATCTTGTAAGGATGTAGGCCAAGATCTTTTCGCAAAATTCGCCACAACGACGTCACAGAGATGCTCAAGGCTTGAGAACGACGTGTGAGAGACACATTTGGGCTTTCTGCAACTGAAGCCTCAGCGGCAGCAATATTCTCGACACTACGGACATTTCTTTGTCTCACTGGCACGGGAACATTTTGTACTGTGCCTGTGGATTCAAATTTTTCCACTAGACGCTCAATTGTTGATCTGCTAGGACGATTATGACGACCATAAATTGGACGTAGCGCTCTTAACGTTGAGGCCACTGACTCCGAATTTCGGTAGTAAATTTTAATAATTTTGACTCGTTGTTGGCTCGTTTATCTTTCCATCATAAAATGGCAAACCTTACTGAAGAGAAATAACAAAAGAACGGCAAAAAATATGGCGTCGTTTGCTGTCCCTGTCGCTCTACTTTTGTAGCGTCCCTGTTGTAAAACCCTCTAGTTTATTTAATTTTATTCTATTTTATTTCGTTGAATATTGTTTTATTTTTTTAATTATATTATATATTTAATTTAATTTTATTGCATTGCGTTTTATTTTTTTTTTTTTTTGACGTGAAAACGTCTTATAGATCGATGACAGGCTACACGTACGAAATAACATGACTCATGCTGATAAGACTCTTTCAACCAAAATCGATCGCAAGAACCAGGTGAACAAAAAAAAGAACAGGCGCAAATTACCAAAATTATTCCACTCAAATTCAAAAAGTACAAGAAGAGAAAAACAAATACAAAATAGGCGGAGTTTTGTTAAAGTAGAAAGTAGATGTAATAATGGAGTATGTGTGTGTGGATTTGACGAGGGGATTTGTGGGTAATTTTTTTCAACCAAAATCGATCGCAAACGTATTCTGACAAAAAGGACAGGCGTAAATTCCCAAAATAATTCCACTTAAATTCAAAAAGAACAAGAAGAGAAAAAGAAATAAAAAATAGGTATAATGATAGTATCCAAGAGTAATGAAGCCTTGTGAGGCAAAAAGCAATTAATTGTGGCAACCAAAAGCTGCTTTTAAACGTTTTATAGGAACAAATAATTTTCAAAACATAAAAAGAAAAGAAAAAAGTTTTAGTCTAATCATATTGGAAAGGCTGGCTATGACATTCCACTCCGGTACGCTATCCCACTACTGCTTACCAAGGGGACTCTTGCCTGCTGGCTTTCGCCCCTGGTCCGGTTAATCCCTCCTTGGCTAACCTGAATACCTTGGACTCCTCCATGGTACCCATATTGATGGAAAGCTTAGTGTGGACGTTCCGTCAACATGAACTGACCCACAGCACAGAACTACCATGGGACCCATCCTTTTTACAAACAACCAACTCTTGTTTGTTTAATTTACTTCATTTTATTATATTTTATTGTGGGTATTTGGCCTGAAACACCACGTATTTCAGTTTAAATAACAGCAAATTTAACTTATTCCACTTATTCACAATCCAAATAAGTTTTTATTCTTCAGCACTTTTTTATTTAATTTCAATTCAATCACTTTTCACTAACGCTTCCGGTTGTTAACAATTCCACTTTTGAAAATCAGCGTACTTTTAATACCATCTACTTATGTATTTATACAAATTTACAAACTTCTGAAAGCTTCCGTCTGGTTCTGGCACAATCAAAGCTTTCGGTTGTTTGTGTTTTTCGTGTTCGAATTCGAACTCAGGTTGAGACATATTGCAATTATGTAGCATACTTTTAGGAAGCATGGTTGTTGTACACAATGCATGTTGGTATTGTGTTAAAAAATGGTTGTTCTACGTAATGTATCCTGCAGATGTCGTTAAACTGGAAACAATATGTATCCTCCGAATATCTTAACATTTTGTTGCCACATAACACTATATTATACGAAAACTTCCTCTTCTACTTCTTCTTAAACTTCGTTTATTTTGTGCCCCACTGGGATCACAACTCTCTTATATCTCCCGAATTAGGGATCCGCCTGTGGGGTTCGCCAAGTTGAATTCAGAAAACTTTAGCAGGCCTCCTGCCAGGAGTTTTTGCCCCGGCCTTTCTTCGTGGGTTCTCAAGGCATCTTCTTTCTGCATGGCAGTACTAGCTTCGTTGGCTATGCTGTATTTTGTCCAAGGTGGTATCATTCTCTTCGTCATCTCTTTAAGTTCACATTTTCAAATGTTTGACGGTGTTTAAGTATCCGTAGACTCACCTTGATGTTTATAGCCTAGATGTGATTTCTCCTTGCAGGAATATTCTACCTCATCCATGCACAGGATCCTTTTTACTTGCGATTATAGGAACTATAAGGCAAGTGTAGGATTCGTGAATATTAAAATAAATTGCACGACTGGATCGCACGTACTTGCTCTTATGTGCGGTCACAGCTTGAAATAAAATTTGAAAAATATTAAGGGAACTTCAAAGATTATATTCGATTTTTCTGACTTTTGATTGTTTGAAAAAAGTACGTAAAATAGTTTTCAGCGGAAAAATTTAAACGCCATTTTATTTCTTTAAAAAAATGTGAAAAGTGTGAATTTGTTTTTCAAAATCGTTAGAGCCGTTTTTAATTAAAACGGTTTTTTGTAACAACTTTTCTTAAAAAAATTAAAAAAAATAATTCAAGAATACAAACTTAAACATAAAAATAATGTACATTTAAAAACAAAATTTAAAAAAAATTCACTTGCCCGTTTTTAAAAAATATTGATTTTTCAAAAAAAAAATTTTTTTAATTATAAAAAATACAAAAAAAAATTTTTCTAAAAAAAATTAATGCAAAATTACTCAAGCCACCTACATCTTCTTGAATATCAATTTTGTTTGTAATCGGATCATCAGTTTTCTAAAAAGTCGAAGAATAAAAACCGGTCCTAAGGGAGGTACCGTTTTTAGCCCACCATATTAAATTTCTTTTCACCAAAATATTTATAATGCATACCTACAGTAGTACACTGATTTTTTTTTATAAAAATTCTAGGAGCCGTTTTCGAGAAACAACGGTTATATGACAGGTACCGTTAATTTTTGAGCTAAAAAAAAATTGAAAAACTCCTCTGTAGAATGTCAAAATAACCTTAAGTCCAAAATTTCAGACGATTGGCGCAACCGTTTAGGCTGCAGTCCAAAACACATCCGAACAGAGAGACAGACAGACGGACGGACAGAATTTTGCCAGTAACTCAAATATGTTTCTCTATCATCGTAATGACATGTTTGATTGTTAGTCAAATTTTTTAATCTGCACGAATGCATAACTTGCATTATAGTACCTATAATCGCAAGTAAAAATTGAGATAACAATCAAACATGACATTACGATCATAGAAAAGTCTAAAAAAGTGATCGAGAAAAAATGTCTGTCTGTCTGTATGTATGTATAACGAGCTGCAGCCTAAACGGCTTAAGCGATTATCTTCAAACCTGGTGTGTGTGATTATTTTGGCATTCCCCAGAGGGGAAATTGAAATTTTATGTTTAGCCCTAAAAATAACGGTACCTGCCATATGACCGTTCAGGAATATCTTATTTTTCTCGAAAACGGCTCCAACGATTTTAATAAAAAAAAAATGATTATTTGTTTGTTGGTATTGGCTATTATTATACCATTATACATATATGGGAAAAGTCTATTAACGAGGCATTTCATATAACGGTTTTTTTTTTATTTTTGGCTTTCTCGGTTACGGCTATTTGGATTTCTGTCAAATTTTATATTCAAAAAGACCTAGGTAGCCAAATTAATTCGCCATATCAAAATGTTGAATAACTTTTTTTGTTCTAATTAAAATTAATTTTTGAAATTTTTTTTTTTTTTTGAAAAATCAATATTTTGAAAACTAATCAAAAAAAATTATTTTAAATTGTATAATCACATGTATTTTAATAAATTCTAAAAAACTGCATACCAAAATTTTAAAAATAATTTTTTTTCAAAAAACTAAAAATAAAAAAACAGGATTTTATCAAAACCGGTCCTACAATTTTCGAAAAAAAATTTTCATAAATCCCTTGTTATTTAAGACGTGTGATGGCATACTTCATTTTTACGAAAAACCGTTAAGTTTTGTGGTTTTTAATACTTTTTATAAGTTCAAACTTTGTTATTTTCAACGCAAATGATATTTTTTCCTGTCAAAGATCTTGCTTTCCAATGTAATTATGCACATAAGAGCAAGTACGTGCGACCCAGTCGTGCCCATTTTTACTTGCGATTATAGGGACTATAAGGCAAGTTATGCATTCGTAAAAAAAGTGGGTCCGGAAATTCCGTCCGTCTGTCTGTCTGTCTGTCTGTCTGTCTGTCTGTCTGTCTGTCTGTCCGTATCGATATCTACAGCCTAAACGGTTGGGCCGATTTGATTCAAACTTGGTATATAGTATTTTTAGAGTGCTCTACCCGACAGTTTTTGGAATTAGCATTCTAGCTGCAAAACTATTGGTACCTGCCTTATAACTTTTATTAAAAAACTTATTTTTCTCGAAAACGGCTCCTACGATTTTGATTAAACTTTCAGAATGATGTTTTCTGTGCAAAATCTATCTTTTAATTTTAATGGATTTTTCAGAAAAAGTTTTATAACGGTACCTCCCATATGACCGGTTTTTTAAAATCAGACTCTCGTTAACTAATTGACGGATTTGATGAAATTTTCAAAATATGTAGTGTTTTATGATTTAAATAATATTGCTTATCAAAATTTTCAAAAACATTTTTTTTTAAATTTTAATAATTTTTTTAAAAAAATATTTTGTTTTCTGAATATTTTGAAAACGGATCTATAGATTTTTTTTTTTAATTTTTCTCCTAGTATAAACTATAGATTTCTTAAAATTGACACACTAAAAAAATTTTAAAATATGTTTTCGAAAAGTTTTTCAAAAAAAAACATTTTTTTGAAAAAACTGGTCGAACGATTTTGAAATGAAAAATTCATAAAATAGAAAACAGCAAAAGAAATAAGATGGCTTACAACATTTTTTCCAAAAAACGTTATGAGTAGTGTTTTTTTGAATTCATAAATTTTTTTCCCCAACATTTTATTTCATATTGCTCGGCTAAGCCCTAGCCAAGCCATTAGTCAAATAAAAGAAAGTGACAACCTACATTACATACATACTTACGTATTTTAAAGTATTTTTCATCATCATAAAAGCACAGAATAAATAAGGAAGCCTTTGATTAACACACAAAAACAACTAACAAATAAAAAAAACTATTCGATTACTACTGAATGCAAAAATTTCAATCGAGAAAACAAAAGTTTACACCTTCCTATAAATAAACAAAACCACTGTGTTAACTTTTAATATTGTCTCTATACCTACTGGCTTAACAGTAGTTGGAACACGTATCTTAATTTTAGTACCTACCTTCCTTCCAACCTTATTATAGGTACCTAAATCCTTTATAAATTCCATTGGTCCCATATTGGGACGTATAAAGGTCCCTTTACCTAGCATTATTGCCATACTGCTGATTCCGACGAATCTTTATGCCAGTTGTTCAAATTTTTCCATACCAAAATGAAAATTTAACTGAAAAAAGTCCTTTGTATCTTTCTATTAGCAAATTATATTATAAACAGTAAGCAGCAAGTGGAAAGATAATACTACACTAAGAAACTGCAAAAGCTAACAATCCTATATATTTATGTGTTTATCCCTTTGTCGTGACGCATGTTCGTTCGAGCTTCACCCCAAAACGATTCTAAGGAAGTTGCACGTCATACAAAAAATATTAAAATAAAATCTTTGTCAAAAAGACGCCTGCACTTAAAAAGGATTAGCACATAAGAGCAAGTACGTGCGACCCAGTCGTGCCCATTTTTTTCTTTTACATTAATAAGCTTCTCACTATAGCTCATGAGATATTGTATCTTCATTAAAATTTTACTTTCACATTTATAAGTGAATGTTTTGATGTTTGAATGTTTGAATGTTTGTTCCACAATCACGCCTCAAAAACTGACCGGATTTGGATGAAATTTTGGTATGTAGATGGATGAGGTACTGGATTGAAAAATAAGCTCGAGACCAGAAAGGTTTTTCAAAAAAGTCAACATAAAACGATACAGCACCACTAAATGAGGATGATGATTGGGCTGGCCTACGTGAAATAGATATAACTGCAGCCTATTTACTTGGTTGCAGTAAACACAAGTTGTAGTTATTTCATTCAAAACTTCCAACTGTATAACAGTATATAAATGACAGCAGCCTAGCTGCATGTATGGAAACGTACAAAAACCGCCTTGATTATCAAATTTAATAAAAAAAAATTATAAATTAAAGTACACCTATGTACGACCTATGTATATATAGTCATATTTCGTCAATAAAAACGTATTGACTGATAAACATCTAGGCTGGTTAAAATCATAAGTCGGAGTTTTCTTAGCTCTCAAGTCCCTTGGTTTACTCATAGTTTGTATGTTCTTCATCCTACTAATATTATAAACGTGAAAGTTTGTGAGTATGTATGTATGTATGTATCTTTGTTGCTCTTTCACGCAAAAACTACTGAATGGATTTTGATGAAACTTCACAATAATATAGCTTCATAATTCATAAAGATATATCGTATTTTATCCAATGTATAACAATAAGGGTCAAGAAATTCGGAAAAAACAATTTCATCAAATTATCAGATAGATATCGATGGCAGGATTTTTAGTCTGTCTTTCTGTTTGTTCCGGCTAATCTCGGGAACGGCTGGACCGATTAGACTCAAAATTACACCATATTATTTATAGTTGTATTCAAATAAAAATAATAAAAAGAAGGCGTTTGGAAAAATGTTGATATGATATGTGGCGCTGAGGAGAAATAATCCAACGTATGTATATTATAAATGTGAATGTTTGTATGTTTGGATGTTTGTTCCCTAATAACGCCTCAACGGCTTTACGGATTTGGATGAAACTTAGTATGTAGATGGATAATGTGCTGGATTGTAACATAGGCCACTTTTTATCCAGGAAAAAAATGCACGACAGCATGAATTTGTGAAGTCTGGTAGACGGAAGAGGTACAGGGTTCACTATATTAATAAGAGATATAGAGATATAGGAAAATAGAGCTGTAAAGATATAGAGATATAGAGATACAGAGATATAAAGACATAGAATATAGAGATACCGAGATATAGAGACAAAGATATAGATACATAGAGATATAGAGACATATAGATATAGAGATATTTAAGGATATAGAGATATAGAGATATAAAAATATACAGTTATAGAGGAATATCACTTCGATTAGAAAAATGAGTAGATATTCACTATTTTAATAAAAATTAATTATAATTTAACGAAAAACCTAATTTAAGCAAAATGCTTAATCTTAAGTCAACGCAGACGACGTCGCGGGTAAAAGCCAGCTATTCATATTTTGTATATACGCAATAAATGTTTCCCTTTTTCGGAAAACATCTTAAAGATATTATTTTTTTTAAACTTTACATTCTTTAAAATACACAGCATTGTTTTGTCGTAATTGAATTGTCTTAAAACTGCTTTCCTTTATTTGGATTCACAAATAAATCTTCAAAATTGTAATTATCAGATGATTTAGCTTTCAGTTTTTTATAGTTGCACAATTCCTTCATAAATTTAATGTAGAACAAAATACTTATGGCTTTGAAAAATGACTTCCTTTGTTGGAATCAACATTTTTGCAAATATCCTCAGTGAAATTAATTACCCGTGAAGATGCCAACACTTAAACAACTATCATTTTGAGTACAAACAATCGCACAAATCTTCAACATTAAAATGTAAGAGAATATTCATAATGTCTTCATAATATGCCATTAAAAGTATCTTATCCGCGGATTTATCTAAATAATTTTCTAAAATACATGTTAAGCGCACAGTAATTGCTCCGTCACGTCGCCGAAGTCAGCAAATTCCAAATGGTTTTTGTGTTTTGGCTTTAATCTCGACGACCGATCGGAATTCTTAATTTTGCCACACAATGAGAAAAAACGCTCAAAGTTTTTATTAAAATTTTAATTAGCAGTTTAGCGTGGAAATATGGGAAAAATGGTATTCAAAAACAATTTGTGAGATTAATGCCATTCCCAAGATCTGATACGCTTTGTAGGTTTTTTTTCGTATCTGTTATTCGATCAACACTTAACTCAACACTAGACTTTTTTCCCCGGTCGTCGGTGGTGCTACTCTATGTGCTTAAAAATTAAGACTTCAAGTCTAATAATTAGACGTGGCCAACATCGTGTCCCCTTTTTTTTTTTGTACAATCGGGTAAAACTTGCATCCTAAAGGAGCACAAAAAACTCGTTAGCATAAATTTCAATAATCGATCTAGTTATCTACACATTTTTTCTCCCTGACTTGGATGTTGGTCTTTAAATTGAAACAATCGGATCAGCCTTCCGCACAAAATGTATTTATTTTTTCAATAAGATTCAGAGCAGAGTTGGGGAACGATAAAGATCAGCTGGGACTACTGGGAACATCATCCCAATCCCAAGCCACAGAAGCTGTGGCATCTATTTGAAGTGCGAGCTTGTATGTGGATCGCATGGAACAGTTTTTTTTTTGCGGCACATCTGAGTTTGAAGATAGCATCTAAAGTATCCATAAAGCTGCAGTTATCGGGTGAAGAAGAATTTATTTATTTGTGTTGAAATTGACGGTTAAATAGCCGAGGCGATCTAAATGGATCAACGTGTGTCTTTAGGACCATATTTATTGCATAGAATTTATGAAGAATTTTTCAGCAGCCTTGATGCGGAAAAGAATTTAAAATAAATAAATAATTTAACACTTATTTTGGAAGTTTGTTGCGGTTCATTTTAGCAACGCTACTCAGACCATAGCGGCCACTTTAAATAAGGATCTATGATGAAATAGGATTCCATTGAAACATTTTTGTATACAGATTGACTGGTTAGTGGTGAGGAGAAATAGGTATGACGTTCCAGAAAATACAGTGAGTGGTATGAATTAATGAATGTGAGTTTTTTTTCTGGACTTTTTGGACATATTTTTGAAAATATTTGAAGAACTTTATCTTTATCGCGAAAGAAAGGCAGAGGCCATTACATCACCGTTTTTAGAGTTTAAACATATTCGATTGAGTTGTTCAACATAATATTTGGAAAATATAAGAAATCTAAAGACTTTTTACTGATTACAGTACATTTTGACTTTCTTGCATTTAAAAACACCGACCAGACTGTCAAAATCAAAGGTCATACGGCTAGCGCAGTCTTCGTTGGAACCTAGAGGAGAATTGGACGTTATCAAAATACATTCGAATTGTGGATTTTGATACTTGTAGAGGAAGTTGATTTTGATAGCCTTGAGGAACACCCCTGAAAGCTTTAAATCATATTTGCCGTTGCAACCGCTTGACTTCTATCGCAGATATAAGATTGCAATATAAAGGGTGTTTTTTTTAGACGTGTGGTTTTCAAGAAGAAATAAAAAGCATATAATTTAATGTTACGGCGAAGAATTTAGCTTTATTATAAAGATAAGTTTTTGCCATTATGTTTTAAAAATGATTTCGATCAAGTGCCTGCCGCGGCTGGCTCGAATAAATTCCAGTCGATAGGCCCAATTTTCCAAATTTTGTGAAAATCAGGATCGGGGGCCATCTCGTTTTGGGCCAATTCACCGAACCTGCGACATGCTTGACGGTGGTTCGGCCTCAATTCTTGCAAGAGTTGGATTTTGTAAGCTCGCAAACCAAGATCCTTCCATAAAGTGGATAAACACAGCTTCAATTATTGCGCGCGATGGTGGATGGACTCATTCGGGTCTTCTTCGATACTCTGCTCCACCTAACCGAACCATGTTGGTAATAAATTTGCACGATTTGCAAACGTTGTTTGGGAGTAAGTTTATTCATTATGAAATGGCAAACCAAATTGAGCATAAATCAAGTGACAGCTGTCAAAAAAGACCAACTCCAAAAATAAAATTGCCAGGTTGAAAACCACACGTCTAAAAAAAAACACACTTTAGTTTAACCGGAGAAGCTGAAAATGTGTGTGATCTCAGAAGCTTATTGCACAATTTTAGATGATTAACAGTGTTAAAAACCTTGGAGAACAGATACTTTGGAAGCCCTAGCTATGCGGCACCTGTGAAGCATATTCCATGCGGAAGACTATGCGATATGCAAGTGCGCTGAAATGAACTTAGATAGAAATTACATTGTAAAAACACATTGAAATTTTTACAGATAGTCAAGCTGTAATCAAAGATTTAGGTTCCTACACAATCACTTAAAAACTTGCTAGCGAATGCTTAGACAAGCTGAACACACTGCAAAGCAGGAACAAAGTAACGATATACTGGGTACCAGGACATGTTGGAATAGAAAGAAATAAACAGGCCGATGAACTGGCAAAAATAGGAGCAAAAACACCCCTCAAAGGACCAGAACCTTTCTGTGACTTAACAGAAAAACATATCAAGAGGGAACTCAAAAAAGAGGAGGAACAAAACCGGGCAAAATACTGGAATGACCTCCACAAATTGCGTCAAGCTAATCTCTGACTTGGTACGTTTATCAAAAAACGGTACGTAGACTTGATAAATTTGAGCAGAAACAATGTCAGAATCGTTGCGGGCTTCCTGACTGGACATTGCAAGCTAAGAAAACATCTCAATATAAAGACCAATGCAGATGCTGTAACGAACAGGAAGAATCTCCTCGGAGACTGAAGCTCTCATACACCAAAGAAAGAAACACCTAGGTTCATACTACATAGAAGAAAAGGAGCTAAATTCCCTTTACGTAGCCCAGATCCTTAGCTTCATGAAGAAAATCAAACTGGACGAAGTATTATAAATTAGGATTAAGGACCGACACTTAACTCTTGTCATTGTATTGAATATGTGTGTGATGAAGGGTAATATAATTGGTAGATTAGCCTTGTCAAACATAGGATAAATTCCATCTACTCCGACAGCATTTGATTTGGTAGATAAAAAGCTTTAACTATATCGATCGGTGCAATTAATTCGTGTGAAGTTGAAAAGTCCTTCAACAAAACCTCCGTATGAGAAGAAAATAAGCTCTCATTTTACGTGTATATAAAGGGTTTTCGAATAAGGACTTGCCAACTTTTTTTTTTTTAATAAAACGCAAACCATTTGAGATATTTCAAAAACTTTATTATCGGCTTGAAGTAAAATCAAAACATTTATGAATAGAACTCGATTTCGTTCATATGGCCACCGCGGGCACGTTTGCAGCGGTCGATTCGTTGGACCCAATTTTCGATGACTCGGTTACACATTTCGGCCGAAACGGCCGCTATTTCGCGTTCAATGTTGGCTCTGAGCTCTTCCAACGTCGTCGGCTTGTTGGCATATACCTATGACTTAACGTAGCCCTAAAGAAAATAATCTAAAAGTGTTAAATCGCACGAACGAGGCGGCCAATCGAATGGACCATTTCTTGAGATAACACGCTCTTCAAACTTACTCTTCAATAAATCGATAGTATGGTGTGCTGTGTGGCTTGTGGCACAATCCTGCTGGAACCACATGTCGTCCAAGTCCATATCTTCCAATTCGGGCCAAAAAATAATCGGTAATCATGGTGCGATAACGCTGGCCATTCACAGTAACGTGACGATCTTTATTGTCGACGAAAAAATATGGCCCAATAACGCCGCCGGCCGGCATGCAAACCACACCAAACAGTTATTTTGTGCGGATGAAGTTGTGATTCATGAAGCAAATGTAGAGCTTCGTCACTGAAGATGATTTTTCGATGAAATTCAACAATTCAACGCTCTTAAAGTTGCGGCCACCGAATCCGAATTTTTTTATAATTTGCAAACGTTTCTCGCTCGTGTACTTTACCATGATGAAAATGTTGAGTTTACTGAACAAATTGACAATGAAAGTTCGATGATTAGCGAAAGGGTGCGTTCAAATTAAATTTAAAGTTGTCCAGTCCCTATTGGAAGACTACAATATTTGAACCAAAAAAATGTAATATACCTTACCTCTTGAGTACCATGGGGTGGCCATCTTGGTCCCATACTCTTAATTGATATTCTGATATTCACTTTCAAATTTAATATGTTTAATGCATTCGGACGTCCAAGGGTAAGTTAAAAGGCTTTTTAATGTAAAGAAAACTTTATACAATGTAAAACTATCCAAGTGATATTCAGATATACTTATGTACTTAGAAATTTCTTACAAAAAACCACTTCCTTCCTTTCTAAGTTTATTTCGTTATTTATAAAAAGTTATGTACTTGAGGTTGAGGTTCTTAATGATTTCCTCTTCGATAAAAATAACTTCTCCTTTAACTTAAACAACATCCAACTATGCCCGAGACGTGAGGCGTGACATTAAAAAAAAACTCCATTGGTCCATCTATTCCCTAATAGAAATGTCATAAATGTCACAACTCGTGTCTGCATAAATCCCAACACACAGCCGCCTCCCAATCCATCATTTTAACATCTGCCCGATAAGACTTCAAAAATCCACCAAACCAATGCCTCCACTTCCATTGTCTGTGACACAAGAAAATCCAAAGGAAAAAGCGTGTCAAACGCGTGGGTCGATCTGCATAATATTCCACCTCTCTATTCCGCCACTAAATTAATCCCGGTATTACCGTGTCGTCGTCGTCATCGATAGTTTGCCCCAACAACATAAGAAATTAGCAAACGCGCCACATTGGCATGTGAATTATTGAATACTTGCGCCCGATTAGCGTGATTAGGCGTCTACACTCTGTGCAATGGATCTTGCAACAGTTGATACTTTGGGGGAGGGGGGCATACTGAGGGGCGTTTGATTTTTATATCAACCTATCTAGCGCCTTCAAAAGGTGCAATTATGGCTTTCCTGTCGCACAGACTGCTTGTCACACTCATTTTGGTTAAGTCGGTTCTCGGAGGGGTGTCCGGAGTATTGTGTTGTAAATAAATTTGTTTTAAAAATAAAGATAAAAGTTAAAATCTGCATTTTCGTAATAAATAGCAACAACGAGTAGAATGCTAATGATATGCCACGAAAATGTTGTAATGGGGTAATGGCTTATTGTTAAGGATTGAAAACATTTTGTGTCAGTGTTTACTTTTTTTTTTGCACTGATCCCTCCAGCTCCAGCCCCCGGTTCCGGGCATGGGCTGCCATTAAAGTGCAAATTAAGCATTGTCCTACAGAGTGTGCTGTTCTGCCTAAGAATTATGTTTACTTGCATTAAGTTTATTGCGTAAATTAAAGCCTGACGAGGTATTGAGATGGGTTGGGAATTTTATTCCGCACGCGAGAGGCTTTATAGTGGAGGACAAGGGATATCAATCACTTGGATGAGCCAGGATGTTTCACTTGGATTGTTATATGGAGCAGGATCAATATAAAGGCAGACAATGGTGTCAGGCGTATAGCGCATTTAATAGCACTTCAACCAACGTAAATGTGTTTTATTGTTCTAAACCAGGAGATGATTATTATTGTTCTTGGAGGAATTCAATGAATTGTCTTTTTTGAACAATAAAATGCACTTAGTTTTATGGTTTTTTATGATAAAAGTAATTTTGCATTTGTATTGAAATAACTTCCTAAACTTTTCTTGGGCATCAACTTGAATTGTTTCTTATGCAACTGGAACGTTTTTCTTGTTTTGGGTTTTCAAGGAAAGGTTTTACTGGATACCATACCGTACATGGTATTTACTTAAAAAATGTCTTTTTCGTGTTCCATTAACTAATTTTTTGTCCTTCATTATTTTGTTACCATTAGTAACCTGCCAAACTAAATCAACATTCTTTCAATAGAAGTTAATGTAGTGTTTTATGTATGATCATATCATCAACTAATCGATTACAAAACCAATTCTTAGTTTTATTTTATTTTTCATTACAAGATAAATGATCAATTCCTAGCTTATTCTACAATAAAAACCGTTACCTTATGACCATTTTTAATATTTTAAACATTTGCATAATCAAAGAACCGCACTCATTAGCTTTCATATCTATATAGCCAGCACTTAGGCATAGCACTTATGCAATCCATAAAAATAAACTAATAATCGTGACATTCCCCACAAGCTAACTGCCATTAATTTACTATAATATCATTAATTTGCCACAATTAATAAAAAATGAAAAGCTCATTCATTCATGCTATTAGTGCTGGCCAAACGATTAGTCAATGTTCATGCGCATGCGCGCAGACCATTCAGCCTGCAGTGCGTTGGAAGGCTTCAACATTTCTGTCCAGGCAAACTTCTTGTTCTTTCATCTGTCCGATCAGAAAAGACGAACGAGCATCATTTCTGACAACGAAAATGTGATTTTTTGGTATTTTTGTTTTTTTTTTTTTTTTCACCGAACTGCATTAGGCCTGGATGATTAACCTGTCTCAATTATTTTTAGTTGATCATCTGAAAGTAACATCCCAAAATGCCTCAACCATTTATGTAGTTGGAATTTACATATAAACTGCACAATCTTAATCCCGCGTTATTTGCTAAATGGTGATCAGATTTAATTGAAAAATTTAACACCTGCCAGGGCCGGCCTAAGGAAATATATGCGCCCTAAATGTATTACGATAGTGCAATCATAATAACACAACGAGCTTTTTAGCAACGCAGGTTTTAAATTGATCTTTAATAGTAGTGTCAACAATAGTATCAAAACATTAACCACCAGATTCTATTCAGTACTTTTTGACTGTGTCTGACACTTTGTATACATTATGTGTCCCAAAAACGTGCATCATCATCAGTTTCGAAGTATTCGAGAGAGTTACGTACTATTCGTAACTCTCGTAATATAGTCTATGGCATAAACACTTAAAATCTAGAAGGGAAAATCACTACGCCCTCTATCTGATTGCATTCAATAAATATGTCGACCTTTCTAGACTGCTAGATGATGAAAATATCTATACCAAAATTCAATTCATATTATTCATAAACCTACAAAAAATCGGATGGTTATCCTATTCTTATTCTTCCAATGATTCTAAAATTATAAAACAATTTCTTTTGGTATGCAGTTTGGTATGCAGTTTCTTGGAGTTTATTAATATACATGTGATAATAAAATTTATAATAATTGTTTCTGATTTTGTATTGTATTTGTATTTGTATTTATTGACTTCATATCATATTATATTAAAACATTATGTCTTTTACTATACTTTTTCATTTTGGTTAAGGTAAATTACATTTATAATAATAAAATAAATAAAAATAATGAAAATGAAAGAAATAAAAGTTATTCATAAAACTAAAAATAGAAAAGGTACATTGAAAGCAAGAAAAACAGAGTAGTAAAAATTTTGATTTAAAGACTAACTAACTTTTAACTTTTAATGATTTTGTCTTCTGAAATAAATCTTTAAGAGATTATGAAAGGAATTTTGGTTGTTTGGTCTCCTCAGGCTGATTGGCAGGGAATTCCAGAGACCAACTATGTGTACGAAGAACTGTCGCTTTGAGATTCGAAAATTAAATAAGGGTGTGATTAAAATGTTACTCCTTTGTGATGATGGAAACAAAAGTTTTTCAAACAGATACTCAGGAGTCTTATGTTTGATCAACTTAAATAGGAAGATGAGAGCTTGAAAATCAAGAAATTTGCTCAGGGGCATTCCGAGAATACTGTTGGCATACCCAGAGACATGATCAAACCGATTTAAGCCGTAAACGAAACGAGCAATGTTATTGAAGGCCACTTCTAGCTTCCGTTTGCTTCTACTATCCGGACAACAGAAAATAAGGCTACCGTATAATAATATAGGAAGAACAAAGGTTTTTGCCAGTATAAGCTTTGTGTTTATGGGCAGACATCTACAAGCAATATTAAGAACCCTCAATGCAGCGTAGGTTTTACCCAGAGCGCAAGAAATATGGTCTTCCCACGACAAAGTTTGATTAAACCAGACACCTAAGTTCTTAACTTTTTCGACGTAATTTACTGCAGAGCCATTTATTTCAATGCTTGGAATATAGGATGTTTCGATAGCCTGACATTTATTGGAGTTCAGTTTCAAAAGATTCCGATCAGACCATTCAACCACACGCAACAGATCTTCATTGATTCGAGCAGTTGCATCTTCAACCATGCCACTCTTATAGCTCAGGTAAATTTGAACATCATCCGCATACATATGGATCCTGCAAAATTTGAGGATCGAGGGAAGATCATTATTAAAGAGTGTAAAGAGAAGTGGGCCCAACATCGATCCTTGTGGTACTCCAGCATGCGTAGGGAGGAAATCATAAAGTTCATTATTTATCAGAACAGCCTGGGTTCTACCAATAAGGTAAACCTTTACGAGGGAAATGGCAGTGTTTTCAAAGTAGAAATTGTATTTTAACTTTTTCAACAATAAACAGTGCGGAACCGTATCAAACGCCTTAGAGAAATCGAGAAGTACCAGGGTTGTAACAAGATTTTTATCCAGTTCTTGCCTTATGTCATCGACTATTTTAAGCAATGCAGTATTGCAACTGTGTTGAGATCTGAATCCAGATTGGTTGGGTGATAGTAGTCCATGGGTATTTAAAAAAGAAGAAATCTGCCCGCTCATTAACTTTTCAAATGCTTTGGAAATAAAAGGTAAGATTGAAATTGGGCGGTACTCTTTCTGTTTAGTAACCGGGACTACTTTGGAGGCTTTCCACAGCTTTTTTTTATCCAGTTCTTGCCTTATGTCATCGACTATTTTAAGCAATGCAGTATTGCAACTGTGTTGAGATCTGAATCCAGATTGGTTGGGTGATAGTAGTCCATGGGTATTTAAAAAAGAAGAAATCTGCCCGCTCATTAACTTTTCAAATGCTTTGGAAATAAAAGGTAAGATTGAAATTGGGCGGTACTCTTTCTGTTTAGTAACCGGGACTACTTTGGAGGCTTTCCACAGCTTAGGATAGCACGAGGATGTTAAGATGGAATTGAAGATATAGGAAATATAGGGTGAGAGAAACGGAAGAAGCAGTTTGATGAATCTGGGGTGAATTGCATCTAATCCGATAGCATTAGACTTAATCTCACTCAGAGCCTTATACACTTCCAATTCACTGACTCTATGGAAGCTAAAAGTTTGGATGGGGTTGTCAGTTTCAGTAGTCAAGTTCATGTCGTTATCAGAGTCATCATAAAGACTTAAGGCAGAAGGAGTATTCACAAAAAGGCTATTCAGCTCATTTTTATCGCAGACAACATCACCGCTTTCAAGTTGTTTTGAGACACCAAGAGCTTTAATATTCCTCCACAACTGTTGAGATGTAAGGTTTCTGAACTTGGAGACATAAAACCTTTTCTTTGAGTTTCTAATCTCAGTGTTAACAGCATTTCGTAACGTCTTATAAAAATCGAATAGAGTTGGAATTCGGAATCTTTTCCAACGCTTGAATGCCGCATTTCTCTTAGCAATGAGTTGTTCGACCTTTGCACTAAACCATCCTAAATCATTGCTTCGTACTTGGATTGTCTTTGTGGAAATAAAGTTTTCAAACAGGTTGTTTATCGTAGAAGTAAAAAATTGCACTTGTTCATCAACGGATACAAGGTGGAAAATATTTTCCAAGTTGGAGTTGCACAAATTATAAACAAGAGCTTGCATGTTAACTGATTTAAAATCTCTGAAACAAATTGTATTCCTTGTTGGGTTGGAAGTAAAGCTGAGGCCATAAAAAGCAAGTATTTTAGTATATTATTCATATCAAAATAATTGTTATCAAAGGTCCGTCACAATTAACATCAATGCTGATGTTGTGGATCACAAAATAACCAAACTAAAAGTTGATTTTTAATCTGGCCTATTTATGTACTGCCAGCATTGGTGCTAATGGAACATGCAGTCAATTTGGCACAGCCTCTTGCTTTTCTCTTTCAAGCATATCTCCCTCAAGAGATTTTTCATCAATGTCAATGCGGAAGAATTCTTTCATTCAAATTCACAAAAAGTGTTGCAGCTTGTAATGCAGATATTGCTAAATATAGACCAATCCCCATCTTTTCGAAAGTATTTTCCTTGACAAATATTTTCCACTAAACAGCTTGTCTTTCTTAAAAGTAAATCTAGAACAACTAATCTAACAGAATCTGTTTCTTACGAGTATACCTTGAACTCAATATGATGATGCAATTGTCACTGATTTTAGAAAGGCCTCTGATAAAATCTCACATAAAATTATTTCTCTCTTCGTTTAGCGTTCTAAGGAGTTTTCAGATCCTTTCTTTATGAAATCTCTGAATAATACCTTTAGACGGCCTTACATAAGTTGAATATGCCAATCAAGAGCTAAGTATAGTCCTATATCACGAAGTTCATATTAATCGAATCAAAGCTTGGGGTGACGACTTTAATTTGCCCCTGTACCTAGATCGGTTATGGCTTAACTTACAATCTGTCTGGCGTAACAGATTCTTTTATCGTGTTTATAGCAGAAATCCACCAATTACAAGAAACAAGAATGTTGAGAGAATTTAATCCCACTTCTGATAGTTTCGATTTGAATCAAAGCAAGGTCACACAGACGTTCTTTGTATAACTAACATAGACATGGTTAACTGATAGGTTGAAAAGAAATATAAGGGGAAGGAAAAACGTTGGGCGTGGTTAGTAGTCGGATGTGGGACCCTCCGAAAACCAGCTGCGTGCTGTTGAAATATGTTTTCTGTCCCCTTTTTCTCTATCTCTTTCTTCTGTCCTGTATGTCTCTCTGTCTCTGTCTGTATCAATGTAGTCTTGTGTGAGCCGATGGCCTCAGTAATGTATTCTCCTTAACTAACAAATGCTTTTAGTATGTTTTTTTTACAATTTTAAACTTGTAACTTTTAACGGTTTTGATCTATTTCTTAAATTAAATTTTAATATATATAATACATTTTTTTATTTGTGGGTTTATTTATTTATAATAAGATGAATCCTATAGTCATTAAATTCTGTTAAAAAAATAATTTAATTAAATATTCTTGAGAATAGCTGAATCGGTGTTGATAAAACCCACATTTTCAAAATATGTATTTTTGATTTTAATTTATAAATTAAATTGCACAAATTGCACTTTCATTGACTTCAGAGACATCTCATTAATTATGCAAGAGTTTAAATGACTCTCAAGGAATGTTTACTTTTCAACGTGGCATCACCTCAATTAGATTTCTAGATTAAAAATGCCTCTCTTTGTATAAATTTGTGAATTAAGAACATTCTAACAATTGTATGTAGATATTATTATTAAATTTTCTATCCAACATTCATTTATAAAAAAAATAAGCCAAACTGCACAAAGAAAGAACTTCCATACTCACAAAATATCACCAAAATGCGTCAAGAGGTTCACGAATTTTTCAGCGATATATTTTGCTTAACACAAAAGAGAAAAAGATAATAAAAAATAGCATATACCTAACTATATTATTAAATTAGGTGCATTTTTTTATTTTGTTTTTAAATCAATACACCAATAATACAATCAATCAATCAGTCTATATTATTTTTTCTTAATTAACTAAAGGGTGATTTGTTTAGAGGTATACAACTTTAAGTTGGCAACACTATTTTAACTGGCAGCCATTTTGCCAGCTGTCAAGCTATTTATTTTTGGTTTGGCATTTCGAAATTGTGCAAATTAATTTTGAAAATCATGGTTCTGTTCGAAATATGTATCGCGCACTACGTCCATTTTACGGTCAACATAATCGTCCATCAGAGCAATGAATTCGATTAACTATGAACCACGTTTACTCTATATCCACAGAGACATTGCGTCGTGCAATGCGTACAGAAGAAGAAGAAGAGCGTAGCGTAGAGGAAGATCCGAATCAGTCTATCCGCCATCGTGCACAGGAAATGGATATGTGTCCATCCACTTTATGGAAGATTTTGCGGAAAGATCTTGGTTTGCTCGTGCAAGAATTGAAGCCAAAGGATCACCTAGCAGGGCGAAGATTCGTTGAATAGGCCCAAAACAAGATTACCGTTGATCCCAATTTTTATAAGCGAATTTTCTTTAGCGATGAAGCTCACTTTTGATTGAATGTATACGTCAATAAACAAAACTGCCGTTTGGTGTGCTTTATGGGTTGGTGGAATAATTGATCCGTACTTCTTTAAAAACGATGCTGGCCAGAACGTTACAGTTAATGGTGACCGCTATAGAGCCATGATTACTGACTTTTTCGTTCATCAATTGAACAACCATAATGTGCAGGAGCTGTGGTTTCAACAAGACAGCGCAAAATGTCACACAGTTCGTGCCACAATTAATATATTGAAGAAAACGTTTGGTCCCCGCATAGTTTCACGTAACGGACCCGTGAATTGGCCTCCAAGATCGTGCAATTTAACGCCGCATGACTATTTTGTGTGGGAATATGTGAAGTCGCTAGACTACGCCGATAAGCCTGAAACGATTGACCATTTGAAGGACAACATTCCCGCGTTATTGCCGATATACGGCCAGAAATGTTGGAAAAAGTCATCGAAAATTGGACCTCCAGATTAGACTACGTTCGGGCCTGCCGTGGCGGTCATATGCCAGAAGTCATATTTAAATTATAATGCCAGGAGATTATCTATCTATCTATATATTAGAATGAAGTAAATTTATGTCAATATAAAATAAATTGCACGACTGGATCGCACGTACTTGCTCTTTTGTGCGGTCACAGCTTGGTATAAAATTTGAAAAATATTAAGGGAACTTCAAAGATTATATTCGATTTTTCTGACTTTTGATTGTTTGAAAAAAGTACGTAAAATAGTTTTCAGCGGAAAAATTTAAACGCCATTTTAAAAAATGTATAAAAGTGTGAATTTTTTTTTCAAAATCGTTAGAGCCGTTTTTAAATAAAACGGTTTTTTTTAACAACTTTTTTAAAAATTAAAAAAAATAATTCTAGAATACAAACTTAAGCACAAAAATAACGTACATTTAAAAACAAAATTTAAAAAAAAAAATCACTTACTCGTTTTCAAAATATTGATTTTTCAAAAAAAAATTTAAAAAAAAATTATTAAAAATACAAAAAAAAAGTTTTCGAAAAAAAATTTATGCAAAATTACTCAAGCTACCTACATCTTCTTGAACATCAATTTTTATTGTAATCGGATCACCAGTTTTCGAAAAAGTCGAAGAAAAAAAAACGGTCCTATGGGAGGTACCGTTTTTAGTCCACCATATTAAATTTTTTGTTCACCAAAATATAATGCATACTTACAGTAGTACACTGATTTTTTTTTATAAAAATTCTTGGAGCCGTTTTCGAGAAAAATAAGCTTTTACATAACGGTTATATGGCAGGTACCGTTAATTTTTGAGCTAAAAAAAAATTTTAAAAAGGCGATTGGCCCAACCGCTTAGGATGCAAAATACATCCGTACAGACAGACAGACAGACAGACGGACAGAATTTTGCCAGTAACTCAAATATGTTTCTCTATCATCGTAATGTCATGTTTGATTGTTATCTCAAAATTTTTAATCTGCACTAATGCATAACTTGCATTATAGTACCTATAATCGCAAGTAAAAATCATCTTTGTCTTATTCCATTTTAAAGTTGTATACCTTTAAAAAAAACACCCTTTATTAGGAAAATAATTGTTTAAAAATAAATTAATTTTCTTAAGAACTTTTGCTTAGGGCCCTTAACTTAGGCAGTCCGTCCCTGATGACTGTTATCACACAAGAAAATCTTTCGACAAGAATCAGACATTTACCTTTTGTAATTTAAGATTTAAGTACCTACCATGAAAATGTATTTCAAGAATATAAATTTGTATCTTTTTTTAATCGACTTGTTGACCCTTCAATTAATTACTTTTTTACTTTCTATTTTCAGAATAAAATCAGCGAATGGCAATGGTAAGTAAAAAGGCTTGAGAGCATGAGTTAAGTATCAGTTTGACAAATAAAAGTCATTATTTTAAAAAGGCCTAATGGTTAAATTAAACCACAAATGTACTTTTAAAAAACTCGTAAAAAAAGATAAAATGTGAGCTTATCACTTTTAACCTTTTTTGGAAATATCAACTCAAATTTATGTATAAAAAGTGTTATGAAACCAAAGATAGTTCAAAAAACTTAATTAATTCAATCAATTCCTGGAAATCCTATCCATCACATTTCTGATGCTCATTTTTTTTTTTTATTTTAATTATCGGCACTTTCCTCCATTTAATCTTTGAAAACTTTAAATTAAATCCTCAACTTCAAATGAACATTTCTCCTTCCAAATCCGAATCACATTCTCGCCCCAAGGTAAGCGCCATGACAAAGACAAGACCAAGACCCAGAAACGCACGGTGAATTCCATTTTGCAATATTTCCATGAAATTACCTTCCGAAACTAATTTCACACCCAATGCTAGCGGGTGGAGGTCGATCACCATTTATATCAAAAGCACAACATATTCCACACTCCTTAACCTAAAAAAAAAAGGAAATCCACATGTACTATCCATTGGGGGAGAAAGACTAGTTAATTTAGGAGGCAGGCGTATAGCAATTGTGTGCAAAACGTAAAAAGAATGTTCACTCCATTTTCGGAATGAAAAACATTGCCAAGTCATAATTTAGTGAAAGTAGCTGGCTTCCTTTTGGAAATGCATGTAGAACGACCGACGATGCGGCGCGCGGCGGATGAAGCTATGACTCTTCGCCATATAAGCCTTCACAAACGTTTGCCATATGCTCTGGATGGTTGGTTGTGCCTGGTGCATCATGACGACAGGCATTCACATCTGCAGTTCTTTTCGAACGAAAAGGAATAAATTTCATCCTCGACTGGTAACCGGGAACCAAGAGATATCCAAATTGCCTCCGAGACGATTCTCATTCGGAGTGTACGAACAATTTAATTAAATGGCCCGTAGAATGGAGAGTATTTGCAGAACATGAGTTGATGCCCTGAACATCGTGGATCTGCTGGAAGATTGAAAGAATTGCGACTTGTTGTTGATTTTTTGTTTGATGTTCAGGAATTAAAAAAGAGGACTTAGTTTGTATAGTTTGCTACTGAGAAATGGGAATTAATTGGTTTTCTTGTTCCATGGTTTTCCATTATTTCCAGTGAAAATAACTGTGTCTTTTGAATAGACAAAGTTTATAAATTTGCAGGCACAATGGAATTGATATTAAATATCGGATCCAACTCTTAGTTATACCACGTAGCGCCGGCCGTCATTCTAGAGCGACATGTCGTCAAGGTAAATATGGTTTAATTTGGGCCAGAAGAAATTGGTTATAACCGTTTTGTAGCGCTCGTCATTGAAGGTCGTTTTCGAACAAGTACGGAGCAATGAAGCCCCCAAAATCCATACCAAACTGTAACTCTTTTAGTTAAAGTCGCTAAAAAAAGATTTATCGGCCAATATTGAGGTTCTCTTCCAAACGCTCCGAAGATCACATCCAAAAAGACGTTAATTAAGCTCAATTGTGTTTTTTTTCTAATATTTTTTCATTGGCTTTCCAGGTTTTTGCATGAATTTTTTTTATTAAATTTAACAGACTTTAACAAGTTTCCTCCATTATAAGAAAATCTAATATTTGTTAAGAAAACATGCAAACAAATTGTGCTAAGTTGATTGTTCAAGGCTAATGTGAAAACATCAACTTTGTTTCCAATCCCACGAAGACTCAAGAGCATAACAAATTTCCAATATAATTTTCAATTAACCTACAAGTCTCGCTTAATATGTCTCATTACACTTAACTAGAAATAATTGTAACACCTCCATTGATCTACTAAAACTTTGCCAAACAAGCTTTTCTAATTAGTCAAATGAAAATCTCCAATAACGTTGTGCAATTTCAATAGCTCACTCAAGAACCATTCAGCCGGTATAGACCCAAATGGAGCAGCGCGTTGGTGTGTCTACCAACAAAAAGGCCCAGAATTCAACATTTCATACCACCTATACTCTCGGGCCATATACACAGTGGTAAATGTTTAATCTCTGCAATAACACCACCTCTAAGTCACATAGATAAAATCTTATCCACACTTTTAGCCTATTTTATGCCTCATACAGCCGGTGGTGCTATCTTTTCGCGTGTAACTTTACCTTGCGCAGAAAATGTATATCAACAGCTGCCACTTTAATCCGAAAAACACCGTCACTCGGTGGATTGCTTGCAACGCTGCAACTAGCCACACTTTGCATTCATTAGTTTACTGTGGTTGAGGAAATGTATCGCATTAATGTATCTCTTTTGGAAAATGGACAAAAAGGTTCCTTCCCACCAATAAACTGTAAGATAAATAAAAAAAATCGAAACAGAAAAGCTTATCTTGTTTTTGACACATTGCTACGAATTGGCCATTTTCAAAGATCGTAAATTTTCGTTACTAACGTTTTCCAGTTGGTTTTCTGTTTTTTTTTTGCTGCAACTTGAGCTGTGATGGCGCAGGTTTTATTGGTGCCCCAAATATGGAAGTGACGTGTTGGCTGCGGGAGTTAGTATAGATAAATGGGTATATAGGATTCCCGAGAGGTGGTAATGGAGGCCAGATTGAAGTGTTGTGGGGCAGATAACAAGGTATAACTCTGCTGCTGCATATTTTATTTATTACTAATAATGGGAATGAGCGCTGACGTTTTCCAACACTGAAAAGGTAGGACATAGACTTTGATGGAAATACAAAAGGCATTTCAGTACAAACTGTACCTTTTATCTCAGGAACCTATTGCCCTTTTTGGGATTTTAAGTTGCGAAAATGAAGCTTGGTGTAGGATTCTAGCGAATACGTAAGTTTTTTTTTTTTTATATTTAGTAGGGAAACGTTTCGCCGGAACTTGAATTGATCGTTAGAAGAGTTTACTTAACATATTGACTGAAAACATCGTAACGTAGCTTATAGGATATCTTACTCACCTGCGACATGAAGAAAACTTGATTTGTATAACAAAAGTTTTTTAGGTTAGTTACAAAAGAATTCTAAGTGCATAACCTTTGCCAAGAAAAAACTGATAATTTCAATTAATTCTGTTTTTATAATTTACTAACTTACCCACCTGTCGTTGCTCGGGTATACCAAACATTTTCGAAAAAGCCTTAGTTATATTTTACAAAATAAAATAAGCTATCTGCTTGTGAAACGACACCAAAACGGCACCAACGTGTGATTAAAATGGCCATAGCTACACCTCACAACATTATAGCTAAGTCCCGTCAAAATCGGGATATACATAAGAATTTTCAAAAAAAAACCCTACAGCGCCACAGCTGTAGTTAAAATAGCCTAACTTACTACTTACAATATCAGTTTTTTCTCTGTGAAAATACCTTCAAAATCGATCTATAGATTCATAGATAAGAATTTTCTGAAAAAAGACAACCTCAGCACCATTTAATTTAAATAGCCTAAGTTACTCCCTAGAACATCAGCAATCTGCCTGTAAAAGTCCCGTCAAAATCGGCGCAGGCGTTCACGAGATTACCCGGAACAAACAGACAGAAAGACAGACAGACAAAAATCTTAAAAGCTGTTATTTTGATATTAAAAACAGATGTTTAATTTTTAGTTATGTGTACCTATAGAGTATAGATTAGATTTCCGTCCACAGCTGATTTTGAAACAAACAAAATTAGGCAAAATAAAAATTATGAAAACAGTTCTAATTCGTTTGGTGCGGCTTAAAAAAAAAAACAATGTATGTACGTGCAGATAACGCCCGAAGTTTGGCTAAAGAAAAAAACGGATAAGCGTTTTTAGAACCGCGAGTATTAAGATTAACGACTGACTAAGAATTAAATAAGGCTATTTTTAATTACCCCTAGGTGGCGCTGGAGGCATTTTTTTGAAAATTCTTAATTATGCTCCGATTTTGACGGGACTTTCACTGGCTGATAGCTGATATGTTAAAGTGTAACTAAAACCATCACCCATTGGTACCGCGAATTTTGTAAGAACTAACTAAGGCTATTTTGATTACTACGTGGCGCCACGCTGGGTTGGTTTTTTTCGAAAATGTATGATATGCCGGGTCGGTAAGCTAGTAGCTACATAAAAAGAAGAAAGTGTACCGTTTTTTTTATTGACTTTAAGGCTGCATTTGAACGCAATGCTCCTTTTAAAGGGTCATTTATTAAGCGTTTCCTAATTTTAAATTTACAAAGTGTGTGTGAGATATCATCGAAATGTTGTATTACTTTGAAAGGACATCGTTTTAAATGTCTGCGGTGGCTTCTCTTGGTAGCGCGCATCCGAAGTGTTCAATTTTCCATGACTCTAGCGCATAAATTAGGATGAATTTGAACGATGGCATTGGTTATGTTAGCTTTGAAGGCCGCTGTGATCTGTTGCCTATTCGCATAGACCTGCGATTTAAGAAAGTCCCACAAGAAAAAGTCTAATAGGATCACACGATCTCGGTGGCCAATTTATATCACCTCAACGTGGTGCCGTCATTATGGGGACCGTACAATGGGCGAGGCACGCGGAACCTTGCCCGAACAGAACACCCATTCTTCCATGGAGATTTGGCAAAACAGGCCGAATAAATGACAGCCAAATTGACAGATGTAGCTTCAAGAAGATGGCCGCTATCAACTGTCAAAGTTCGGAAGTCCCTATTGAAAGACTCATTATAAACTTTAAAAGTCAGGAACATCAGAAAAGCTGTTAAAAGTCATTAAAGACTGCTAATGGAGATACATACTCAGCTGTTTGGAATAGAGAGACAAAACAAATATGCATACTGGTTTAAAGCGTGGCAAAACTTTCATAGCCAATTTGAGTTCACAAACTTAGAAGAACTGGTTGCAAAGCAACGCAAAAAAATTATTGCCGAAGACCATCAGGAGGCACTTCAAAGAGCGAATCTTACAAGATCAAATGGTTTGTACCACCAGCTTAACTATGAAGCTTGGCAGGAGCTATACCTAAGATAATCTTAGAGCCTCAGCAATAAGATGAAGTTTTTAAGACAAGGGGAGGTCGTGTAATTTTTTTTAAATAGCTGTTTAAATATAGTTTAGGAATGGTTTTGAACTTCAAACTCAAAAGTTTGAAATAAAATATAAACAATTTTTTTTTAATTTTACGTAATTAAGCACTGATTTTCTTTTCAAAACTCAATGCTTTTATTGTTTTTTAGTCAAAAACACAAAACAAGATGCTCATGCTCAGGATGCTGTCTTCTTTATGTTGAGAAATTTAAAAATCACGATACCACTTTTTTCTAAGATAAACCTTCTTTCTAAGTCCTTACGTAAACATGAACTTCTACTGCTGCTTATTTTTTTATTTTTAATAACTTGAACTATTTTAATAGTGGTTTTCTTGGTTTTGCTAAAAATTATTGAATGCAAGTCCCGACCCAAGTCCCGATATCTTCATCCACATCCACTAATCGACAACAATGCGGTTCAGAGACTTTCGATTGTTTGACCTCTTCAGTACAAAGCTCAAAACTCTTTCGGTTGTTGCAATGCCCAAGACAATCGGACACACGTGATAGAAAGTCTGGGACAACAAAGTCGATAGAAAAATCTGTTAGAAAAGAAATCCCGGCAAAGCAAGAAGTTCAAAAAACGTTTCAGTTACGACATTTCCTTGATTCCCTGCGTGTTTCCGTGATGTCAAGCCGATACAGTCAAACCCAGCCACCACAAAAACCACATTGTATACTATCTGGCCATTTAAACGCACCACACTCCATCTACACGCCATCATTATAACCAATTGGCCATGCGCGCGCGCATGTCGTCGACGACGTCGTCGTCGTTTGTCGATCCAACGATGGATGAACTATTATCGCCCTCTTGAATGACCGTTGAACCAGTGAACAAGACAGATACTACTTGGCGTCTCCATGCAGCAGCTTTTAATGCTTAATTGCCGGGCCTTAGCTAGCACTACTGCCTCCACTCTTGCTGGGGCCCTATCCAATGGGATTTTGTGTAAATTGGAATTTTCTTTTCGTGTTCGCACCGGGCACTCTCAAGCTCCATCCATTGCAAAAAAAAAAAAAAAAACAAAAAAAAACTACAACAACAACAAACAAACGAAAAACTTTTACCACGAACTTTCGATAGTGGGTTGAAGAGTTTTGTGTTTCTTTCCGTTGGCCATGTCGTCGATTTGTTGTGACTTGAGTAGGAAAAAGCAAGTAGCTGTACCTGGGCCCTGCTGCCGTGCCACCACCTCCACCAAGTGTGTTCCTAGTTTGTCCTCGTTCACATGAGGAATGTCTGAACCTACGTACCAGCCAGGAACGAGAAGGAGAAAATCACAGACTAATAGGATTACCTGGCACAGAAGAGAATTATACTTTCGACATTGTAGCCGATTTTTTGGTGACCTTTGGTGACGCGCTAACTGCCAGCAGTTTGTTCATCTATCTGTCCCCCTGTCTGTGTGTCAATGGCTTCCTTGATGGCTAAGTACAGATTGGATGTTTGCTCACGCCGCGCCGCGGACAGAAACACAAACTACTCCAATTAGACCAAAGCTCGAGAAAGGGATGATGACTGACTCCGAACTGAGCTGAAGAGCGCGCCTAATTAATGACTTGTGAGCTTGACTATACCTTCTTTACCTACTCAAGCTATATCATCAGGAGTGTCGTTGTTCGCTGCAATTAGTGGATGAGTGTTGAGTGTGGGCGTCAGCCAGATTCACGCATGCACGACTTTGCCATATGGTAATTTGTTTTTTTTTTTTTTTTTTTTTTTTTACCCGCAAAATAGTCAGCAACCAAGGGATTATCCACCAATTAGTCTCGGGTAACAATCTTCTTTGCATAAATCAAATTGAGGACAAATTAAAATGTCTTGGATCTGGAGGCGAAATAGCTGAAGCCAGGCCATCAGGCAAAATCAAGCTCCGAACCCGGATACTAGGAAAAGTCAGTGATTAGGTGGAATTCTCTAAGCAGATGCACGAAATGCATGGAACCACAACAACGGATTTGTTTGTTGCTTTCATCTATACTCCATGAACATGAGCACGCCATGTGTTTAGGAGATTCATGTATTCTCCTCCTTTAAACGTGCGGTCTCTTCTACACGACCAGGTTGGTTGGTTGGTTGTGCTGCCAAAATGCATGGCATTGCGGTGGTGTAGGAGGATTTGTGTTGGATGGCTTCTGGTCTCAGGTGCGCGCTCTGCTAGTGAGATGATTTCTAATTGCTGGCCTACAAAGCTATAAAACGATCGTCTAAGCTCTCAATAAGCCAATGAAATAGGACAAACTGACTTGCTGGCTGGCTGAGCCGAGGAGAATGCCTATACACCTAACAATATTAGTTTTCACATCTCAAGTAAAGACCTCTGGGTGGCTTTTCGTTTCACTTGGCACGTCGTCGCGTCGGTCGGTCAGGCGGTCGATTGGTCTATCGATTGGCTGTGTAGCTTCGATGCCAATTGTCCTGATTTTAAGAGGAGATTAGGTTCAAGAGTTACATTACGGCAGCAATTGCAACAGATGTTATTTCTGCATACTTTAAACCAAAAGCCAATGGCAATTTCTTAAGCGATGTTATTAGTGGCAGCAGCGGCAGGTATTGCATAGAAATGTTAAGTTTTATTGGCCTGATTGAAAACATGTGCAACGGATTGAATGAATACTATCATATAGATGCGAAATATGCAGACGATTTAAAAAGGTATCTTAACAGTGCTATTACGACTTAAGAAGATTTTTTCTTAGTTTAGGTTTAAGAGGCCTCCACCCTTTAAAAAAATGAGAAATTGCACAAATAAATACGTGTAGAATGAAGTCTGGAGAAAAATTTAAATTGTGTATCCAAGAATGGTATTTTGGCTTTGAAACGCCTGAGGTTTTTTTTTTAATTTTTGATTTTGTTTTCGTTGTGTTTCAATATTTCGGTGACTCGTTTCGTAAAATTGCTTAAAACCACTCTGGGCATAAGGCTTAAACTAGATAAATTATATATGTCATTTTAAAGGTAATAAACAGATCTTTGGATCGGCTGGAGCAGATTTTTAATTTGTTATATGTACGTTTATTTCTTTAGGAATTTGCAGCATTCTCTCTAATTACCGATTCAAACAAAACCGTCAATGGTGCGGGCTAAAAAAAAAAATTATAACCAATTTCATATGGAACCATATGGACCTATACGACATGTAGTTCCAGCATAACGGCGCTATGTGCCACACAGCGGACGTCACGTCTCATCTGCATGAACGATTTGAGGATTAGTTTAACTCTCGCAGAGATAGTAATAAATCAATAAAACAAATCTCCATATTGAAACTCCGTACTGCCGTACTGCCAAAGTGGCTAAATTACTGCCTTTTTCGTTCGTAAACTTTTCCATGCAAAATCTTCAAATCATTAATTTTCATATCATACAATTTTAAAACTGTCTTTCACAAGATATTTATCTCTTGAGAGCGTTTTTGACATACATAGTTTTAGAGCAGTGGGTGGGGTGCCTGTTAAACACTTTTTTCTTCTAACTGGGTTTGAAGCAGATTCTATTAACTTTGAATTAAATGTTACAAATCAAATATACTTGACGTACTTATCAAATATTTTAAAACTTACCAACCAAGTTAATATAGAGTTCTAAGCAGAAAATCCCAATATCCATACTTAGATGTGTACAGTTAAAAGATTTTTTTTAAATATTTTCAATTTTTTATAAAACGCGATTATTTAGCAGAGCCTTATGACATAAATTTAAATTATGATGATCATCTTTAATTAAGCATTGAAGATATCTATACCGGGCCCAAAGAGGAACTGCTGATAAAAGAAGAAAATATGTCTGTTTCAGAAATAGTTGAATTAAAATCGATCTGTCTTAACTATTACCGGGCTATAAAAAGAGATTTGATTTTAAAGACAAAACTCTAGTGAAAATACAAAATATAAACCCAAGAATTGTGGGTCAAAGTTTACTAGAACTCATCTCCTTGTTTCCCTACGCAGAACATAAACATTGAGGATCTGGAATCTGAGTGGAGGGCTCTTTTGAGCTCTACAGAAATGTCTAGTGAACAATGAACTACCACGTTTCTGGTGTGATGTGTTTTCAGTTAGAAATGGTTTGGGCGAAGATCGTTTCCCTGAAATTAAATTTTTTATTTACTTGTTTTGCCACTCAGCAGCGCTACTTGCGAGCGAGCGTAAGTGGGATCCTTTCAGCTAAGTCGTTGTTGGTTACCAAACACATGAATGGAAACCATATTTAAATTTAATGAAGCAATTTAAAATGATTTAATTTGTTTAAAAAAACGCATAAAATGTACCCATTTATTTACATTTTACTTTATTTTTATTCGCAAGACTGATAGATTTTTTTAACATGTAAAATTAATTTATCTAAAAATTATTTATTTACATTTGTACCTACAAATAATACTAACACTGAAAAGAGCTTTGAAACTCATTATTATAAATAACTAAGTATTTTATTGAACTCGAAAAAAAAATAAAACTAATAGTAAAAATGCACCTAAAAGTAAATTTTACTCAACCATAAATTAAATAATTGAATTAATCTTTTTGAACAAGTTGTCTCTGAGAGTTTGTTATTTTTTAGTAAAAATCTGATTAGCAACAACATGGATTTATGAAACAAATCTTCTAACATTCTCCTACAAATGTTCAAATGCATTAGAAAAAGGTAATGAAGTTGACTGCATTTATACTGACTTCTCAAAAGCATTTGACCAACTAAGTTACGAATTAATCTTGTTCAAGTTAAAAGCTTTTGGTTTCCCTACTTATTTCTTAGCTTGGATCAAATCATACCTAGAGAATAGATTCTACCAAGTAAAATTTAGAAATTGTCTTTCAGATCCCTTCGTGGCCCACTCTGGCACACCTCAAGGAAGCCACCTTGGTCCTTTACTATTCATTTTGGCAATAAATGATGTTACTTCATGCATACAATCAAGTGACATTCTTATATTCGCTGATGACATGAAGATATTTAAAAAGACAATAAGGCAGATATTGATAGCTTTATTATTTGGTGCAGAAAAAGTGGTATATCCCTTAACCCTGTAAAATTCCAAACAATTAACTTTTCTAGAAAACGTATCGTAAGTGCATTTGATTATCATATTTCCCAGCACAAATTCTGTCGCGTCTTTAGTTTTAAGGATTCGGGTGTCCATTTTACCTCCAACTTTGAATTTACTCAACACGTTAATTTTATTGTGAATAAATCTAGCTCTATGCTGGGATTCATAAAACGCTGGGCAAAGGAATTTAGTGATCCATATGTGACTCTTTTCTTGTAAAATTGCTACGTTCGCCCCCACCTTGAGTATGCTTCACAGGTATGGACACCTTATTACGTAGAACCGTATTGAAGCAATCCAACACAATTTCATTCGTTTTGCCCTTAAAGGTCTACCTTGGAATGATCCATTCAATCTGCCACCATATGAACAGCGGAATCCAGCTTCTCCAGATGCAAACCCTTCACCAACGGCGTGTTAATAATGATTTAATATTTTTTCATCAACCTATTAAGGCGAAATTGATGCTCCTTATTTATTAGCCTGTATTGGGTTAAATTACCGTAGAGGATCGGAACTTCTGCATGTTGACTTTCATAGAACAAACTATGGCATACATGAAGCTCTAAACCGTATGAGCAGACTTTTTAATCTAAACACTTCTTCTATAGACTTTAACTTAAGTAAAGTGGGATTAAAATCTTTATTTCGAACCAGTGCTCCACTGTCGTGATTGTTTTGTTTAATGTTTTCATTACATTTTAGTTAGTTTTTGTATTTTGTGCATGTTTTAGTCATTATTTTATTTTATTTAAATTTTACTAACAACTAACACATGCACTTATGATGAGCCTCTGATTGTAGTAAAAGTTTGCTCTAAGCTTACTACATCAAAGAATCTGAAGTGTAAAAAAAGATGTAATTGTTCAGTTTAGGAGACTTACTCCGATCACCTTGAATTTGAAATATGTTGTACAGATTTGAATTTAAAGCCTAGCTTAAAATTTTTAATTTTAATGTTTTTAATATAAATGTTGGTTGATTTCGTTATTTTTTCTTATAAACCGTAATTTTCGTTTTAAATACAAAAATTATTTTACTGTCGTACTGCCATGTACTGCTTTTTTTCTTGAAGTACGGCTTTCTTAAGAAGCCCTGCTTGGCATACTTACGAATTCAATTAGTAAAAAGTTTCTTCCTCAAGAGCAGCCCAATTCCATGCACTCTCAACCATACCGTCAAAGCGTCCTGCTTCAGTAAGACCACCGTTTCAAACGATACTCATTTAAGCCCCATGTTAAAGTCATTAACTAATGACCACCGATTAAACAAATTAATAATCGTCTACAAAAGGCCTTACATGATACATACATTATAGTTATACGGACTGCCAAATCTAAACAAAACCGAAAAAAAATTAATTATATTAAA
Source organism: Platycheirus rosarum (assembly GCA_963971375.1). Lineage (NCBI taxonomy): Eukaryota > Metazoa > Arthropoda > Insecta > Diptera > Syrphidae > Platycheirus > Platycheirus rosarum. The sequence goes on along the minus strand of OZ020507.1, from coordinate 299,549,106 downwards.
ACTGACACAATCAACAGCATAATCGGCGCCTAATGAATGTTCCACTTAAAAACACTGGGCGCAGACACAAAGCCATCCGGAGACGGCTATTTGCAGATAAATACGTTTATATCAACCAAAGCAACTAGCTCGCCTAGGCTAGGCATAGGCATAGTCGTCGATTTAGATTTGCGGCTGCTGTCCATGCAACAACCTATTAATGTATAATGAACCTGCATCTGCGCGCAGTCGCATATACCAAATACACATAACCATAGATTAATGGACAAAAGGTCGTTCCAATTTCACACGAACAAGTATTTTTGCTGGTCTAACGTCAATGTTGCGGGATGCAGCTCCTGACCGGTTGGGCCTACTTGCTTTTGACAGCAAAACTCAGCTATTAGTTTGCGTGATAAGAGGCGTTTGATAAGGCGAAGAGCTTGCAGCTACTTCCATGTCGTGACATGAGAGTGTATAGTTGCCTGTCTGTCTGAGATAAAAACGTGTCGTCTGGGGTTTTCATCCCAATCCTGCTGGCCAATACCTATCCCGACATGCCAGACACTTTTTTCACAAAAAAAAAAAAAAAAAAAAAAATAAAGCCAGTTCGAGCGTCCAGATTAGTCATACATAATTTAGTTTGCGGATATTTTATGGTTGGCCCGGTTGTAGTCTGCTTTATGTTGACAACTTTTTTATGATAGATACTTTGTGGTGAGGCAAGTTATTTGTCGCGGTCCGTTGGTGGAGCATGAGGCCAGCCAAATCGCGCGACATTTTTTCTGCTTTATTTATGTATTTGCATGGAAAATTTATGACCACTTCGGTGGTCTATTATTCACTCTATTCAAAAACTGTATACGACTCTGACTGCCCCAAAAGAGCTGTTCCATATCGCGGAGCGCAGGGTGAAAGGTGATATGTAAAATATTGAAATGGGTGGAATGTGTCCGCCTAAAGGATAACTGAAACCAGTAGAAAATGTGGAGAATGGTTGGCACAATAAATATATGAACATTAAGTCGACTAAGTTCTTGTATTGCAAAATAGTTAGAACCAGAAATTAATGTGTGCTGATGAGATTAGGAGATTATTACCGTTAACTTCACAAATAACTGATAGGTACTGAGAACTGAGAACACATTTAACATTCCTTTAAAAAAATGCATTCACATAAGAACTTAAAATCGAAAAGTTCTCACCTCAGCTCTTTTGTTTTGTATCGCATAAAACTATTTAGGGATTGGCATGTATAACTAAATTGTTTCTTTATTCCAGGTGGCCGACCACTGCCCTGGTGGTGTCGGAACAGTCGAGCTGGCACAAATGGACGGTCATCAATGTCAGCCAAGCACCCCGCAGACAGTATACGTCGGCCGACAAGCAATTCCGGTGTTTGGACTTGGCTAAGCACCCGAAGATCATCGGCTGGCCCCGATCAAATCGGACCACCATCATCATCGCCCGCAGAAAACCATTACACCCACATGGACGATGCGTACAGCCCGGTCGGCGTCGGAGAAGCCTTGTACGCAGAATTAGACCGGGAATCAGTGCGATCAGCTAACCCATCGTATCAGAACACCGCTTACAGTCAGTGCGGTGAGGTAGGTTCATATAAACTTCAGTCTTTCCAAATCCAAACTAACATATTCCTTTCAACTAGAAGTATAACTTCCAAGCACACGATCAAGACATTCCAATGGTTGTGTCATCAGCACCAAGCAGTGCCTACTACTCGGATCTTTCTGTGACAGCGATTCCAGGTGCCAATGATCGGGCCTATGAAGTGGTTGGTCTGACGGTTATGTCTCAACCACTACCAAACTGGGATGCTGCGGGGGATTCCAGTGGTGGCAGTAGTGGAGGTCTGGCCTCTGCGCGACGCATACCCCGTCTAGCGGCCATCAACGAAAGTACGACTACAGTACCCTCAGATTATGTTTAATACACATCTTACAAAATGGGTTAATTACTTTTCGCTCCTTCTGCCACGTGTCCTCCTTTTTAATCATCTAAGTTATTTTTTTTTTTGTAAAATTTTGTTGTAAAAAACTTATATATATAAATATGTAAACGAGCTTAAGAAATACTATTATTAATTTAAAAAAATATATTTGTTTGTATCAGTAATTTTCATTAATTCGTCTAAAAAAAAAAAGTAAAATAAGCGATGAAATCGTTGGTGATATTTATATAAATTATAATTTAACCTTATCAATAATCAACTCTGTACTGAAGTTAAGTATAAACGAATTAAATTAAAAAAAAAAACAAAAGAAAGAGCTTCTTTTAGAAAGAAACAGCGAATCATGAAAAAATAAACATTGAACAAAACTGTAATGGACATTTATATTGTTAGAAAGTATTTTTATATATACACACGCCCCCACAAAATAAATTCTATATATATGTCTACAACAATTTATTATATTTTAAATTAAATAAATAAAAATATATTGTATAAAATTATATTTACAAAAAAAAATAATTAAACAAAAAACACGATAAATATATGACATTTTGCTAATTGCAGTAGTAATTCATTAGGGAAAATATTTAAAATGCAATTTAAGCTGCCAATACAGGAATAAACCGATTTAAAACAAATGTTTGATATTAAGTTTTAAGTTCTTAATTTATATCAATATTATTAAAAATATATGTAAAACACATTTTCTTTTGTTCATTGTGATTGTCTTATTAGTAAAACAGAAGCGTTTTAGCAGTATTTTAAAAATATTGTTGAATTTCTAAATTCATTACAAGTATTTTCTTTTTCTTTTTTTTTTTTACTAAGCTATAGTTTTATATGATTTTGTATATATGTAGTAATTTTAATAAATATGAAAAAAATCTTTTAAAACTAATACTTTACAATTATGTGAGTTTCGTTTTATTTTTGTTACTGGAAGATTAATGAAGATATAGCATGGTAAAATAATTTCTATATAGAATTGATGAAATCTGGTGAGAAACAATATCTCACCATTGTATGGTTGCCTTTTACCTAAAATTAAAATTCTTTTGAATTTTTTCCCTTGCTTATCATCCTGGTAAAATACTTTCAACCAAGAATTGACTGAAATTTTCGTCGTTGCCGATCAGCCTGGTGAACTAATTTCAATCAAGAATTGACTGAATTTGGGTAAATAACAATTTCAATTCCTTGGCCTTGTATTTATGGTTGCCTGGTACTTAAAACTGGAATTCGTCAGAATTTTTTCTTTCCGATTTTTGTCTTGCCGCATTGTATAGACTGCATATAGTACTATCATGAGACGTGAAAAAATCATAAACACACATGCCGCTTGGAGTGCTAGTGTAGGGATATTTTATTTGTGAGAAAGAGAATAAGAGCATGGTGTGTACCTACATTTTTTGAAGACCTTAATAATAAACAAAAATTAAAAATTAAATTAAATTAATTAAAGAATTCGAATCAAAAGTCAATGATGTATGTATGTATATGTACAAATATAACAAATATGTATATACATAGGTAAGTAGTACCAGTGCTCGTACAAAACTTGAAATTCCTAAAGAATTCGAATCAAAAAGTCTGGTCAATGACGTACGTATGTAAGAACCAGTTCCCGCCCATATAAAAAAAATGTAAACTATGAAAATGGTCGATGGTGTGTAAATCCCAACAAAAAAGTATTCGCCGCAGCTAAGCCAAGCCCCTTTTCCAATAATTTCATGTTCGCCTTCTTTTTTTTCCTGCACATGCGCAATAAACTTAGCAAAGAATTACACCAAAAATCATGCTCTTTATTCATCTCTCACAACCTACCGAGTGAGTTAGAAAACACACATGCCGCTTGGAACGCCACCGTCCACCGGTCGTCATGATAGTACTATAGCAGTTTATATAAAATGATAAGCCGAACACTATTCAACCAGGAATCGACTGAAATTGGGTAAATAACAATCAGTTCCCAAGCTTTGGTTTTTATGGTTGTCTGGTACTTTAAAATTGAATTTGTTCGATTTTTCGTCGTTGGCGATCAGCGTCATGATTTTGCATTCTTAAGAGTATTTTCTAAGTTCTTCCTTAAAAATAAGAGTTGGTTGTCTGTAAATAATAATAATTTACATTGACGATAATTTTACATGATAAAGTCATAAGAAAACATTGATGGCAACACCAACATACATATTAACTCACACCCACAAATCCTCTCGTTAAATCCGCGCACACACACCCTAATATCTATGTACATTTACTTTCTGCTTTAAGAAAACTCCGCCTTTTTGAATTTGAGTGGAATTATTTTGGGAATTTGCGCATTCTTTTTCATGTTCGCCTGGTGCTCATGTTCAAAATACGTTTGTGATCGAGTTTGAATATGATGCTGGGATTTCAAAAAAGTTGACGTTTTGTATTTCTCCCATTATATTATTGTATATAGGTAGAGTGCTAGAAGTTTATATACAATGATTTCTCCACCCAACAACAACAACCCTTAAATTAAGAACAAACAGCCAACCACTATCAACAAGTGACGAATAGATAGAAAACATGGACGCAAAATCAGGATAGCAAAAAGAATGGGTGATAAACTAGAGATTTTTTGTAGCCCCGCGTTCCTGCTGTGGAACATTGTATATAACCAGCAAGTAACAGTATATAATATAAACAGTTTACATACAATGCTGTGGAATTTGAATTTGAGTGGGAATTTGCGCCCGTTTTTTTTCATGTTCGCCTGGCGCTTGAGATCGATTTTGGTTGAAAGAACCACAGTATCGCGTTCACATCAGCATGAGTCATGTTATTTCGTATGTGTGTCATCGATCGATTTAAAAGATGTTATCACGTCAAAAGACCCTGTCATATAACTTTTACTTACGATTATAGGCTATAGGGACTATAAGGCAAGTTTAGGATTCGTGAATGTAAAAAAAAAATGAGATAACAATTAAACATGACATTCTATCATAGAGAAGTCGAAACAAGTTAATGGCAAAAAATGTCTGGCTTTCTGTATGTCAGTATGTATAAAAACTGCTGCAGCCTAAACGGCTAAAGCGATTATCTTCAAATTTGGTGTGTGGTTTTTTTGGCTGCAACGATTTTAATGAAAATGTTTGAAAATATTTTTGTTGGTATTGGCTATCAAGTACGTTCGACCCAGTCGTGCCCATTTTTTTAACAAAAAGCCTCGTGCCATATCTTACACTAAATAAATTTATTGGCGCGACAGCTCCTTAAAGAGCCAAGGCCTATATATATATACTCTCAACCATTCCTCTGTGTGTTGTTAATCTGCAAGAATGGAAGGGACCTACAGTTTACCGCCCAGTCCGAACGGAGATGCACTTTTTCGAGAAAAATTTTACTCTTAGAGGTTTTGTCAGTTCCTTCGCAAGAGACAGGCTATGAGCTGGATTTGAACCCAGGCTCATTCGCTTAGCAGTCCGACACACTAAGCCACGGGGGCACACACTTTAATTTGGAAAAAAGACTGGTTTATTTGGGTCGTAACCACGAAGTTCATCCTGTCTCAGTTTTGCTCACGAGATTTGTTGAACATCATTTGCAGGTCTATTTTTTTTCCTTTCGGGAGCTCCGTTTCTAATGAGTGAATCTAGACTTTCGAACAGCAACATGCTTCATATGATTCTGCTATATCAACTTGCGTAGATCCCAATCTATCCAATACATCCAGAGGAACCTTATTTCAGAATTACAATTGTCAAAAGGAGTTTTTCCATAATTCACAATTTGCGACAGTTTTTTTTCTCATCTTCATTTTCAAAATAAAACAAATTTTATTACTGATTGGTATAGATTTTTCTCCTTTTAAATAACTTATTTACATGTTTTTTAAAATAAAGATAAATTAACAAAACAAAATATAATAAACAACACATAAAACCTTACTTCAATTATTTATGTTTTAATTTTAATTTTGTGTTTCGATTTTTTTTTTATTTTTTATTACAATTTTTAAAACAATATTCAATTATAAACGACAAAAATATTGGTAAATCCGTCAAGGAAACGCAGAAGAAATTATTAAGAAATGCGTCAGTTCCATGCGGTTGTAAGATTTAACTGTTGTTTTGTTTAATGTATGCAAGTAATTTAAATTTTTATGTTAAGCAGTATTTAAATCTTCGTTTATTATTTTTTTTTTATTTAAAGTGTATATTGTTCAAAGGCCAAAATGCGTACCTATTCTAACAAAACGAAAAACATAGACGGACATTTTTTTGTTCTTTTTTGAACTTGTTTTTTTTTAAGGAAAAACGAGAATAATATTTTTTTTAATAATAACTTTAACAGTCTCATTATTTAAGCTAAGAGTTGTTTTGTTTTTATAAGAATTACATCAATCACAAACTCTGCTTGGATCGCTCGGTGGCTCTTTTTAACAAACATTGAGCGTTTAGTAACTAATGCCCTAAATTGAGTGGTGCGTTTTGTGTTTATTTCGTGATGATGCTTGCGTGGTGCTGTTTTGTGAAATGATGTAACGTCTAGCGATGTGATGAGGGATAACATTTATTTCGCAGTACTCCAGGCAGCAACAGCAGCTTCTTGCTACTCTTCGTCCGCTAACTTACTCGTGGCGCCTTCTGAGGTTTTTAAGGCGGAACTACTACTACTGCTTGGAGACAGATCCAAATGGATTTTAAGTGCACGTTCTCGACGCGGTGAATACAATTTCGTGGAAGGACATCCAAGGCGATCCAATCTGTTTTTCTCTTTCAAATTGAATTCCCGCCGCTCCTCCATGGTCAGTTCTTTTGGTTGTTCGGTGTTATCTCTGAAGGTGATTAAAAATGAGATTAGTGTCCAAGGTTCGTTATGGCATAAAACTTACTTATAGAAAACGACGTTTCCGCTCAAAGTAGTTGAGTGTGGATCCTTATCCATGGTTGCCAGATTGGTGTACCATTTCATTGTACTATTGATGCTTACCATGGAGATGTTTGTACATGGGAAGGAAGAGTTAACCTAAAGATAGAGGAAAATTATAATCGATTCTAGAAAACAGCAAATTGTGATCATCTCAACTTACTTTACAGTATGCGATATTTTCTTCGGGAATATCACATATTGTTGCCAGTTTTTGTTGCATGTCAGTATTTTCTGTAAAGATGGTAGTTTTTTTTTAGACTTTCTTCAAAACAAACGGTAGTAACTTACTTTCAAGCGTTATTTCTTGAAATTTATCCAACTCCAATGTGTCCGGATGCCAGCGCCTAACAAATATTGTCAAGCTATCAACACTGGTTGCTGTGGGGATACCGTCTTCACATTCTTGAATTAAAAACTGAAATAGAATTATTAGACATTTAGCTTTTGTCACCGAAACCGCTCTTAAAAAATCTCACCTCAGTAGATATTGCAGGTCTTCCTTCACTGCCCAGCAATTCCTCGTCACCCAAGAAATATACAGGATTTCTGCCTCCTTTAATCCACAATCGGCAATTTTCCACACACAAACTCTTATACTTGTCATCTATGCGATGCAGTTGGGCAACCAGTTGTTTTTTTGCATCTCGCACCGTCATCCCTTGTTTGAAAATCCATTCGCATACACAAGGCAACTTGCCAGAGTTGTTATTCAGTTCACTTAACTTCATGAAGTAGACCTTGGCTTTGTACTCGTCGTTTTGCAGAATTTTTCCCAACTCAACCATCAACATCTCACTTTCACTTAGGAAAAGCAATGTATGTGAGGGATAAATCGGATCTGTGGTGTCATACTTGCGGGTGACTTTGAAATAGTTTCCTGGGACACGAATCAATGCCTCCAAATGTCTCTTCAAATACGCCATTTTCATTCTCGAATCCACAAAGACCTTGTACATAACTGGTGGTTTACGATTACATTCTTCGAGATCTTCAGATTGATTTCCGTTAAGGCCAACATTGGACGAAGGCAGAGGGTCTAAATCGATTTTTTGCGCAAAGAAGAAGTAGTTCTGCGCAGATGTGTCATCAGATGCCGATAACCGTGATCCGTCCACAAGTATGGAATTGATTTTGTGGAACATTTCCTGAGATTCGGATTCATCAGGACTGGACAACTGTGGAGAGTGACTTGTACTTGACATGGCACCGTTTGTATCCACCAAAGTACGATCGCCATCACTTAAACTGCTATCTTCGCTATTACTCTCATTGGTTATGGGTGGTAGTGGTGATTCCCGACGATGATATTCAGACGAGGCGTCACCATTCATGAGAACAGCGTCCACAACATCGACACCGTTTTGAGCATCATATTGCGGAATACTCAAGACTTCCAGACTGTCGGGATCTGTGTTAGGCACACTCAAAAAGAAGTAAGTCAGATGTAAGAACGTCTTTCTTACTAAGTTCTTAAAGTTATCTTCAGTTTCTGTGGATGCATTTGGATCTACCGCCACAAAGGCCTTATGACGCGGTGTAGTGGCCAAAAGAATTTCGCTTTCTTTCAGACCCAACCGAATCGCCACTGATTTCTTCATAGCCTCACCATTTTCAAATGTCGGTGAATATACCAAATGCGGACCATCCAATTCCATTGTCTGCAGATTAACTATATACGTATGTAATGTGACGCCACCAGGTTCGTAAACTTCGAACTCGTCGTCCTCACCTCGCCATTCGAGTAAGTAATCAGACGATGGGAACAGCTGATGGTCTTCGGGATCTTTATAGCTGCGTATAATATCTTCATCATAGGCAACCAGTCTACAACGTGAAATTGGGGCAAACTGTTCCACCATTAAGTTTTGATACGCCGATTCGAGGATACTTGATAGTTCCAAAGATCGTGACACATAAACCCGAGTTACTTTCAACTTCTTCAGTTTGGGGTTGTAGAAGTAAACACGTGGTTTTATTCTACTATCCAGAGCCAATTCGGTGTGACGACTATGTCGAGCTTCCTCATCACAGTTTAGCTTTGGCAATAACGCGTTTATGTACTCAGGGAACTCTTCGGTTTTAGTGGCCCGTTCGTTACGCTTTGGATCGATTTGACGGTACATAAGCATATAGGCGTTCGTACTCGAGCTATACACACTTGAATAGTAGGCTTTAGTCACGCTACCACCGAAGGATTTTTGGATATCTTCTTGAGTTATCTGTAAAATAAAACGTTAAGCTATAGCTTTGGATCATTTGTCTAGCACTTACAGGTGTCACAGTTTGGTCGTTGAAACAGAACCACTCATTGTTCTCAAACTCTTTGATGTACGCATAATAATGACCTCCAGATGCACTTCCTGAATGAATCATAATAGCGAATAGTTCATATAAATATGGTCCATTATCATTTTTCGAGGCTAAGGATACTGAAGCGTTGGTTCGATTATCTGTGCTTGTGCTCATGTCGATGCCTTCATCATCCTCCTGCATATCATTTTCGTGTTGACTAGAACTGGCAGTGGTTGCAATTCCACTGCAGTTATCCTCCTCCATTGCTGATCCACTGTCCGTTGTGCTACAATCATCGTAGTTTGACGTTGAAGCAAAGCCATTAATGTGCACGTTATTGAAGTTGCCAAAAGTCTGAGTATCTGTGGCATTTATAAACGTATTTAAGTTAAGCGCCTGAGGGAAGGTAACCCTGAAAAAGAAAACATTTTTAAATACAATTTATTGATGCACAAAACATCTCTACTTGCTTGTCGTTAAGTTTAATGCGATGCATTGTTTGGTAATCAAAATCAAATCGCTTCAAATGCAAGGTCAAGATGTAGGGGAAGTTCTTGAACTTAAGGCCTTTGTGGGCATCGCACTTCTTGGCACACTTTTCACAGAAATATTGATTATTTCCGTTGAGTGTTTCTGGCTGAACAAAAGCTCGCAGGGCTTCCTCGATGCTGCCATATGCTACTGAACTTCCGAACGGTCGAACTGGTAGGGGTATGTCAAGGAAAGTGTCAGCACGTGTTTTTTCTGTGTTGCACTCCAAGCACTTGACATAATCTATCATTTTCCCCTCGTACAGATTACTTATCAGATTCGCTTGCTTTGTGTTTTTGAATTTGTGTTCCAAGGCGTCAAACATTACACGACACAGCTCCTGGATGTCGTGTTGTTGCCAGGCCTCTGTGGAGTCCCAACCGAAGCTGCGCGTTAGATCTGTCGTTTCCACTGCCAATTTCTTTGAGGTCTAAATTAAATTAAAAAAAAAATATTTAGAAGGAACATACTAGTAATTGTTGCGGACTTACCTGTAAGTTAAGAAACAACTTCTGCAGTTGATAAGGAATACTCTTTGCTTCATTGTCATTGTCGAATTCCCAACGATAGAGGGCATTTCGGAATTCGGGAGTCATATATAGAGCTTGCAACAAACTGTTCAAGTAGCAAGTCATAGCTTGATTGACTAGTCCTACATAAGCAGTCGGTGGTGTTTGATTATTCACTATACAAGGATATTCATCTGAGGGACGCGGGCGGACGCGAGATTTTGGGCCACTAGAAATAATCTTATTTTCATTTCGGAAAGTTGTGTTATTGCGTGGAGCAAGTATGGGTGGAAGCATCATAGATGCACCATTTATCGAATCTGATTCTGTGGGACTAGCAGAAGCACCCAATGCCAAATCATCATCGGAAACTGGATCCGGTGTCATTGGACTTAAATTCTGCGAATCGGTCATCGTCACCATTTCCATGGAAAACTTACGTTGCTGTTGATGGACCGGACCTACTGATATCTCAAAACGTTCTTTCGAACTCTTCTCCCACTCACCACGTGGCAAGATAATCAGAAAGTTTTTAGTTTGTGGTATAAAGCCAGGCAATTCTTCGATTGGCAATTTTTTGATGTCATTTAGGTAAATCTGCAGAAAAATACTCCGTGTTAGTATTAATTGAATTGCTTATGTAAAAAAAAAACTTTGCTCACATTAGGAATGGCCTCGTTGACAGGCTGCATGATCAGGTCATATGAATCATATTGAAACTGTGTTGTTACGTCCCGAAAGACCTTTTCGACTGTGTAATGCGGACGAACGACAATGTTTATTTTGCTCTGAGCTGCATCGGGTGTCTTATCGTGAACTGCAAAATGTGCACATTCTTCCAGAGCTGTGACCATATCTGTAAATATAAGTTGGTTGAAAAAATTACAAATGCGAGATGCAATGGTTATAACAAGAAAAAGAGGGTTTCGAACGCTATAGTTCATTCAATTTTAAAAAAATCTGGATTTTTTGTTGTTATTGAAGATGAAAACGTGATCGGCTGCAAACCTTTTGGCATAGTTGTAGGAAACAGTATCCACTACACTAATTAGCTAAATAATCTATATAGACTTTTTGGCTCAGCTAAACGAAAACTCAAGGCAATTCTAGCCATTTGTTTGGTTGCAATTCAAAAGTTTATTACTCATCCCTCCAAATTCAATCAATGAATTTATGTTTAAAGATACATCTTGAGGTTTATGCAATACATTTCGATTTTTATTGCTGATGTACTTGCAACACATTCGTACCCACGTAAAAATACTTCCAAAAACTGAATGCTTTCTCTGATTAGTCAGCATTTTCACATGTGGACGGCTGATGGTTACAAAAAAAAAAAAATATTACACACATGGTGAGCTAGTTACTAACACAAGCTACAAAATGTGTTTATGACTTCTGCACCAGTCTTTATTAATATCTTGAATATTTTAAGAAAAAAAAAATAATAATCGCTGGCTACTTGCCAAACATTTGGGGAATCTATAAAAAAATATATATGTCTTCCTGCGTTGGAACTTTAGAGGAGCCGCATTGAACATTTTCCTGTTACGGTCGTTTTACACAACTTATGCCATTCGAAAAGTAGGTGTGTTTGAGATTTATCTTTTTTTGGTAGTCAACAAGGAAGTTTTTAGTGACACAACTCACAAATTGTAGTCTCTTTCAAGTAGGCACAAGCACGAAGTACTCATACTTATGGCAATGATGGACATGAACTGGAACATGCAATCACAAATATAGACTCGGACATCGCAATTTGCATTCCAACGTTATTTAATAAAACAAAATTAATTTAATTAGAAAGAAAAAAATAAAATACATTTGAAACGTTTGTCTTGGAAGAGATTCTGTTTTTTCATCGCAATTTATTTCCAATTTTATGATTTATTTGGTATTTTACCTTAAGAAACTGAATTGTACGTATTTGTTTTAGTTTTGTCTGGAAAATGTCGCTTCTAAGGGGAAAATTGATCCGAAATTATGTGTGCATAACAGTCTTTAATACAGATTTAAGTCTGCAATAAAAATTCATATAAAGGAGGGTTTTACATAGAGAACTAGACGACTTCATTATCCTTCTCCTTGTATTATTTCAAGGTCAATTGTTTGCTTTTCTAGTCATCTTTTGTTTTTTTTTCTTTTCTCAAAGTAAGTCAATGCCAAACTATTGAACGCAGAGTGCATGGTTATAACCCCCCTCCATTGATTTGCTTTTGTTAAAATTATAAACAATACCAAAGACTGTTTTTGAAAGAAAAGTATATACATACATCTTATGTACCTAACATATACGTCACTGTAGGTTGCAATATATGATTGTGCTTAAATGTCATTTTTGTTGTAAAAGAAAAATGGATTTACACTACAAAGTTCAAGGTACTTTCGTAGAGAGACGGGTTGAAATATACATGCACTTGCCGCAAGAGCACAATAAGTTCAAATCACGTCTAAGTAATTTACACTTTAACACCTACAAACTGTCCGAAGAAAATTTGCATGCACGTCTCTCGTTGAACACAAAAAGCGATTACCACTAGATGGCGCTACAGTATATCAAGTTGATGGATGAAAAAATGAGGCTAAAAGTTAAACTATAATAGACGGAATGGGGCGGACGCTTCCGTCTGAAAGTGAATGAGAAGACATTCGTTTTGTCAAGTCGATAAGTTTTGCTTACGGACGTAAAATGCGTTCACAACCGCCCTTTACTGAAACAAATTTAACACCCGGCTTCTCATGGTATTTGTTACGAAGAAGATTTGAAATACAATTCCGTGCCTTTTCCATTTGACAGATCGGAAGAGAAAATTTCATTGCTTCCGTTTGTTTCCATCCATACATGACACAGATTGTTTCGGCGCTCTTGATCTTTATGTACACAAGTCAGCTGGCCGGATGATATATTCCCATTCTTCTAAGGAGGTGTTCTTCCACACTGGCAAAGCCATTGCGTAAGTTTCTCCATCACTTCTACCCTTAGAATATTTCTTAAAAGATAGATAACAGCATTTGTCCAGCCTGTCCCTAAGAAAGGTGACCCCTTTTCCTAGCGACCCATAGCAATTATGCCCCTTCTTTGTTAAGCCACGGAAATACTGATTACCCGTCAGCTTAAGAAATATCTTGAAGTATTACAGCTTCTTCTTGACCGGCAGTATGGCTTTCGTAGCAATCTGATATGTATGTATCTCACTCGACAGTGGAACAAATTTTTACATCGCTTTGGCGAAAGTAAGATTTTTGTGCTTTTGGGATGAATGATACTTGTCAGTTAGAAGCTTTCTTCTGGACCGTGTAATACAAAAGTACTAGACGGTTTGAAGTCTTATTTCCGGCAAACAAATGCTGGTGTGCCCCAGGGCTCCGTTCTGTCTCCTACTCTATTCTTTTTTTATAAATAATGATCTTCTGTCTGTTACTTCTAATCGACTTTACTGTTTTGCTGACGACTCTCACCTCTGGACATAAGCTTTTCAAGCATCGCTATACCGATAGAATGCAAAACAGTGTTAAAATTAATAGGAAATTAACTATGCTCACTCGAGGTAGCCAGCTGCATTCCTTCCCTTGAAAATTTCACTCGTAATACTCGCCTTGTTTAAAATGTTCATCAGGTCACGTAAGTGCCCAATTTCGGACGTTCCGTGAAATATAGAGATTATTTTTTTTTAACCGAACAACACGAATTTGGAATAGGATGATAGGGAGGGAAAGGACAGAAGGTGTCGATTAACATTGGTTTTGAATGCTTGTAAATCGAAATGGCAAGGGAAAATCTCGTTGGGTAAACTATTCCAAATTCGTGTTGTTCGGCTAAAAAAAGAATCCCTATATTTTTACCGGTACATTTGAAATTGGGCTCAAGGGTAAACTGATGAGCATTCCTTGCGAGAAGAGTATTACGGGAGAAAATTTTAAGGGGAGGAATGCTGCTGGCTCTTTTTTGTATTCTATCAAGCAGGTGCAGTGATGTTTGTCAGGCACCTGCCCAGAGGTAGGAATTATACTCGAGTTTTGGGCGTATAAAGGTTTTATAAATTGTAGCCACATCAGAAGGGGAAAACAACTGCTTGCATCGATACAGAAAACCTAAGCACTTAGCAGCATTTTTAGCGGTCTTAAAACATTTTCTGGAAACGCTTTTCGCTTTCAGAAAATGTTTGTGAAAGTTATTGGATTTCTTGATGGTGAACGTATGTTTTTCGCCCTGAATGGATCTTCTGTCAGCTGTCCCGCAGTATGTCGAATGTAAACCATGCGTGTGGAATAAGGGTTAAAGGGGACTCCAAGCAATATGTAAGAAATGCGGCAATTAAAGATATCGGTTCGGCGGACGACGCTAGAGAAAAACTTGGATATTTAAGGTTTAAGCATAATTATTTGCAAAACTTAAAAAAATAAGAAAGGAAGAAAGCTAAGATTTCGAATCTGTGGAACATTGAACCAACCGAAATGGGAGTTCTTCAACGCGATGCTTTTTATGGCCGGGGTAGTAACCAAAAGCGTTTTCAACGATGCGGCTATGGCACAGCCATTTAACGGCCGGGAACGGTCTATGTGGTTACGTGGTGGCAAATTCAATGAGTTTGTTTCCAATTCTGTACTTAATTTGCAGTTTGAAAAGATTTGGCTTCAATGTTGCCCAGAGTCAGAGTAGCAAATCCAAAGTTCGTACCCGTTTACAAGCAAAACACTTTCAGAAAGCGCTTTCAGAAATTATTTTAGCGTTTATATTCGTCTGACGACGCACGCTGTTCCGTCAAGGTCGGTAAAGACCTCACCGACACCTTTAAAGTCAAAAAAGGATTTAGACAAGGCGATGCCCTGTCATGCGACTTTTTCAACATTATACTTGAAAGAATAGTGCAGAACTCTCACACCAACACCAGAGGCACGATCTTTCAAAAGTCCGTCCAATTACTCGCATACGCCGACGATATTGACAATCGGAATCGGAAGAACGCAGCGTGATGTCAGTAGCGCTTTTGTGATTATTGAGACGGAAGCGGCAAAGATGGGTTTAGCAGTCAATGAGGGCAAAACCAAGTATATGCTGTCATCAAGAAGAGACAAAACATCACCATAGACAGCTATAATTTGGAGGTAATTAGGGACTTTGTCTACCTGGGCTCCGCTATTAACTCAGACAACAACACCAGCGCTGAAATCAAACGAAGAATAACTCTTGCCAATCGCTGCTTCTTCGGGCTAAGAAGGCAATTGAGTAGCAAAGCCCTCTCTCGGGCAACTAAACTGTTCCTTTATAAGACCCTCATCATCCCAATCCTGCTCTATGGTGCAGACGCATGGACGCTGTCAAAAGCGGATGAGGCAACTTTAGGCTGTTCCGAGAGAAAGATTCTCCGGGTGATTTTTGGTCCCATATGCATAAACGAAGAGTGGAGAAGAAAATACAATGAAGAACTTTACCGGCTCTACAGCGACACAGACCTAGCCAAAAGAGTAAAAATTCAACGTCTCAGATGGCTGGGTCATATAGAGCGGATGGACATCAATGCTCCGTCCCGGAAAATCTCCGAATCCACCCCAGAGGGACGGCGCAGTAGAGGAAGACCGAGACTCAGGTCAGTGGAAGAGGACCTCAACCGACTCCACGTGCGAAACTGGAGACAGCTAGCTAGGGACCGAGCTGGCTGGAGAAGGTTGTTGGTTGAGGCCCAGATCCACCCCGGACTGTAGCGCCACCTAAGAGAGAAGAGAGAGACCCGAAAAGTACTTTCAAATATTTCGTTTTCTTGAAAGTAAAAAGTCGCTTTCAGAAAGTATTTTCCTTTCATAGTGTGACTGCTTTCTGAAACTTCTTTCAAGAAAATTTAAAAATAAGAATTTTCGAAACGCTTTCTGAAAGTACTTTCCTTTTATAGTGTGACGACTCCTTAATGGAGTGTGTTTGATAATGACATATTAATGTTCAACAAGACATCCAGAAATTGTCAGATACATTTAAACCTATCTCAATGCATGAGGATGTTTGCATACAAATTTTTTGATCAATGCAACTCTTGCATAAAACAGAACAAATATTCTAAACAAGTCGAAGGGTTACTGTTGATAATTGCTAGTTTTTTGAACTTCTAGCTGAGGTTCAAATTAACTGAGTGTTTTTCGATGTTTTTTGCACAGCCGGCTGTGAAAGCGAAAAGCTCACGCAAGCCGTAGTTGACTTGCTTGCCAAAGCCACAAAACCCACAAAAAAATGTTGTTTTTCTTCTAAAAAATCCTTCAGGGCAATTGTGAGTTCAGGTCTAAAAAAACATAGAATTAGCTAACCAAGGTAACGTCAAGTTTTTCTAAAATCCCTTTAGGGAGACTCCAGGGCTCTTTACTGCAGCGTGTAATACAAAACTAAAACTTATCAAGAAAGAAGTTTAAATTATTTTTAAACATTCAACATCGCTCAACGGTCCGTGTGGTCTTGAAATCTGCTTCAAAGTGTTCAGCCGGCAAACAAATTGTCTACAAATTGGCTCGGATTAGCGGCAGCTATTCATATCCGACACTTTTCGCAGACGTTGTATAATTTGCACAAATAAAAATAACAAAACATAATAGATATTTCCTTTTCCCATTAAAATTGCTCTATAACTAGGCCATGCTGCATTAGAGCGGAGGCGGATATGGCTGTCTTAAGAAATTGCCTTTGAACTCTGCCAATATACGAGTGAAAAGGATGTTTGCAAAACCAATAAAAAGAAATCAAAATCCTTGATCAAGATGTGAATTATAGATAGAAGACAGACTTCCCTACACTTATTTGCCACTACTGCCAAGTATTTTTAGATGCCGTTCGAATAGTTTGCACATTGTGAAACACACGCTACTACTCACTAGAATGAATAGCCGCACCAAAATAAAATTTATATACAATACACTCATGTATTTTGTCTAAAAATATCTACGCGCACTCACTTTCAGCGTTCTCTCTATCTGATCAATGTCGATGAAATATTTTCAATTAGAATAAATGTATTTCTTCTAATCCGTGTTAATTATGTCGAGAAAAAAGTATTCTTTTGAAAAATTCTTTCACTTTTTCCAAATACTATTCACAGTAGCTTCCCGACAATCACGACCTTTAAAACGTACATTTTTGTCAAAGTTAATTATCAAAAATCTTTTTCTCATGCGTAATATTGACGAATTTACATAGTAACGTTAAAATCAAGTAACAAATTCGGTGATTTTTAAGTGGAAATAATGCGGCAACGACGTCAGCTTCGCTGGTGCACGGCGGCGTAATCGATTCGCTGGTATCGCTTATAGCATACTGATCGGACTAACGCTGTGAAAGAGCTTTCGGCATGATCGAGATTCTGGTTCTTTTTTCCGAGCACGTTAGATATTTTCGGATACTCAGACAGAAGGCGACAATTGCTCACTGGCCCGACGAAGAAACCGAAGGCGACATTTGGGATGTTATGAACAGAAGAGCGAGCGCTGGATGGCGCGGCGAACCACCAGACAAAAATACGGGAAAAAGCTTTCGAAAAAGAATTCGATAATTTAGTTTATTTTAAGATTCAACACTTGTTATGCACTTAGAATAAATAAGAACATTCCATTTGGTTTTTTAGAGGCAACCATGCATCCGCCCTGAGGGAAAACGCACCAAGACTACTTCCTCTGTGATCCGTCGAATAAAAGGGAAGAGAATGCAATTGAATTGCATCCTATTTTAGAATTCCTATACTTCACTCGTGTGTGCACGCAGATTTTTGACCCTCTCCGTATCTGGAAAGTCAATTTGTGTTCTTCGGAGTGGTTTTTTTTCCAAAAATATCTCGATAAACAATCAAAACATTGATACACTCGTAGATATAGGAATGAGTAAACAGAGCTTTATAATGATTGTTTTGCCAGCTAAGTGGTAAACTCAGGATCGCTTGTGCATCGCGAAGCTGGAAGTTGTTTTTTTTTTTTGTATTTTTAATGATATCAAGATGAGGAGAACGGGAATGATTATGGCCAAAGATGACAAAACAAATAAATACTTGTTGTTGGCATTCATCTGACAATAAAACGGTGTCGATTGAACTAATTATGAAATCTTAGCTGTGGGGTGGCAGAGAAGTGTTTGGCAAAAACGAATCAATACCACAAAGCCAATTGAACAAGTGGGAGGATGTGTGGGTAAACGTGTGTTGGCGTCTACTAACGCCAGACTATGTCTTTAATTAAATTAGCATTTATTCTTGCTTAGTTTTAGTTGAAAATAAATGTTTTTTTTTTCAAATGACTGTTAGTTGTAATAAATCATTTTATTTGTTTTAAACAAACAAATTGAACAAATTTATATAGTTTTTATGATTGTTCATGATCTACTTCACAAAATATTCATTGATTGAACTTGCCTTTCTGTGTGTGGCTCATATGCATGGTATATTGGAAGATGTCACAGGGAAAACATTAAGGTAGCACGCTAAGTGCAAATTTTGAAAGGTCAAATGTAAGAGAATTTATTTTTTATAAATACTTTGGTGAATTCAGGTTTTCAGTTTTCAGGAATGTCAATACAGAGAGGGGTTTTATAAAAGCTTTGGAACCATTTCACACGTAACCTCGTTATAAATTTAAACAAATCTTCAACACGTGCTTTCTGAAACTGGCATTGGTAAGGAGGTAACCAATTCCATTGCAGTAGTCTTGTGTAATCGGTTGGAAATGTAGGTGGCAGTGGATAATGTTATTCGCACCATGAGATGGACATTGCAGATTGTTTTATACACACTTGTATTCTTCATAAAATTAATTATTTTATTTTCAATCAATACTGTAATTCGTCTTATGAGAGTTTATACTCTGGTTGATGGAATACAGGCATCTTGAAATCGAATGAACCGAGGATAGAAGTCATTTTAAATTGGTAGCCAGTGTTGACTGGGAAGCTTATACTACTTACTTAGGTGGCGCTACAGTTCGGGACGAACCTGGGCCTCAACCAACATGCCTCTCCAGCCAACTCGGTCTTTGGCTAGCTGCCTCCAGTTTTGCACTCCAAGTTGGTTGAGGTCGTCCTCCACTTGAGCGCGCCACCTAAGGCGAGGTCTTCCTTGACTGCGTCTACCCTCTGGGATGGAATCGAAGATCCTGCGAGCCGGAGCATTGTTGTCCATTCGCTCTACATGACCTAGCCATCTTAAACGTGATATGCGTATTTGTTTGACCAGGTCAATGTCGCTGTACAGCTCGTATAGTTCTTGGTTGAACTTTCTCCTCCAAAGCCCGTTAACGCAGATAGGGCCAAAAATCTTCCGAAGAATCTTACGCTCGAAACGACTAAGGATATCTTCATCCGCTTTAGATAGAGTCCATGCTTCGGCGCCATAGAGCAGGACTGGGATGATTAGGGTCTTATACAGAGTCTCCTTTGTCTTTCGAGAGAGGGCTTTGCTACTCAATTGCCTTCCTAGCCCATAAAAACAGCGATTGGCAAGAGTAATTCTTCGCTTTATTACTGACGAGATGTTGTTGTCAGATGTTATAGCGGATCCGAGGTACACAAAGTCCCTAACTACCTCAAATTTGTACCTGTCTATTGTGATGTTTTGTCCAATCCGCCGGTGTAGTGTGTCCCTTTTTGTGGACAGCAGGTACTTCGTTTTGGCCTCATTGACTGCTAGTCCCATCTTAGCCGCTTCAGCTTCAATGCTAGCAAACGTTCCAGTGACAGCTCGCCGAGTTCTGCCAATGATGTCTATGTCGTCAGCGTATGCTAGCAATTGCACAGACTTGAAAAAAATTGTCCCACTACAATTGACTTGCGAGTTTCTTATAATTTTTTCAAGTATTAAGTTGAAGAAATCGCACGATAGCGCATCACCTTGTCGGAATCCTTTTTTGACGTCAAAAGCTTCTGTGAGGTCAGAACCAACCTTGACGGAGCAGCGAGAGTTCTCCATCGTCATCCTGCACAGTCGGACGAGTTTTGTGGGAATGCCAAAACCTGAAATGGCTCTGTATAGCTCGTCTCTATAAATGCTATCGTACGCGGCCTTAAAATCGATAAAGAGGTGGTGGGTATCGATTTGGAATTCTTGGGTGGTTTCCTGGGAAGCTTATATAACGATAAATTAAACGCTTCTTTTAAAATTTCTTTTTTAAGACAAAAAAAAACAAACATTTTCTACAAGTCTTGTCAGGCACATATAAAATGTTTGGTGTTAGCAATTTTTAGCCTCTTTGGACTTTTTCCAAAAAAAAAAAGAAAAAGAAAAGAAAACTGCAAACTTCTAGTAGAGAAGAGCTTGGAATAAAAAACAATGAAAAACACAATGTTATTTGTTAGCTGTGAAATCTTCTTATTTTGGACGTGTTTACAAATTCAATTTTCGCAATTGATTATGTAGTTAGTAGGAGCTATTTTCGGACCTTGGGTACACCATTAGAAATAAAGTGTCAAAAGTCCCCATCGATCCCATTTGTGCTAAAAAAGTTATTCGCAAAGGTCAGAAAAATGTTTTTTTTTTTATGTTTTTTGACAAAAACAGCTGAGGCACAAATGTAGATCATATAATTCTCTATAAAAATTATCCTAACACTTTCATTATTTCGGAGAAAAAGCGATTCTAAAATTTACTTAAGTATGAGGTAGTGCACTAGGCGCGGTAGGCCTACTTCACGACCTTATCCAGTAAATAAACAGGTTTTACCCTACAAAAGGTCGAGAAGTTGTGAACTATTGATATGATGTTTGGTAGATACCAAAATAATATTACATAACCACCCGCCCTCCACCTCCTACGCTCCCATAACAATCAGGTAAACAAGACTGAAAATGCACTACCTCATACTTTAGTAAATTTTAGAATCGCTTTTACTCAGAAATGGTGAAACTCAGGATATAAATTGCACGACTGGATCGCACGTAATTGCTCTTATGTGCGGCCACAGCTTGCAATAAAATTTGAAAAAATATTAAGAGAACCTCAAAGTTTTTATTTGATTGTTTGAAAAAAGTACTTTAAACAGTTTTCAGCGGAAAAATTTAAACGCCATTTTATTTCTCTGAAAAATGTGAAAAATTGTGATTTTTTTTCAAAATCGTAGGAGCGGTTTTTAAAATAAAACGATTTTATTTTAATAACTTTTTTCAAAAATTAAAAAAAAAATAATGTAAAAATGCAAACTTAGGCAAAAAAAATCTACATTTAAAAACAAAATAAAAAGAAAGACCACCCGTTTGCAAAATATTGATTTTTGAAAAAAAATTAAAAATTATTAAAAATACAAAAAAAAAGTTTTTGAAAATATTTAAAAATAAAATTACTTAGGCTACCAACATCTTCCTGAATATCAATTTTAATCGAAATCGGATGACCAGTTTTCAAGAAAAAAGTAGTACCGTTTTTAGCTCACCATCTTGATTTTTTTTCACCAAAACATACAATAGTACACTGATTTTTTTTTCATAAAAATTCTTGGAGCCGTTTTCGAGAAAAATAAGCTTTTACTTAATGGTTATATGACAGGTACCGTTAATTTTTAAGCTAAAAAAAAATGAAAAAACTCCTCTGTAGAATGTCAAAATAACCTTAAGTTCAAAATTTGAAGACGATTGGCCCAACCGTTTAGGCTAAAAAATAAATTTATTGGCGCGACAGCTCCTTAAGGAGCCAAGGCCTAGTGACTTATACTCTCAACCATTCCTGTGTGTGTGTTGTTAATCTGCAAGAATGGAAGGGACCTACAGTTTACCGCCGAGTCCGAACGGCTACATGAGATGGACTTTTTCGAGACAAATTTTACTCTTGGAGGTATTGTCAGTTTTTTGCAAGAGGCAGTACCCCAGAAAAAAAGGTGGCTATGAGCTGGATTTGAACCCAGGTTCTTTCGCTTAGCAGTCCGACACACTAACCACTAAGCCACGGGGCACTAACCGTTTAGTCTGCAGTCCAAAAACATCCGTACAGACAGACAGACAGACAGACGGACAGAATTTTGCCAGTAACTCAAATATGTTTCTCTATCATCATAATGTCATGTTTGATTGTTATTTCAAAATTGTGTTAGTATATTTTTTATAGAGAATAACATGTTCTACATTTTTGCCTCAGCTGTTTTTTTTTTGCTAAAAAATATAATATAATAATAATTATAAATAATTTTTTTTAGCACACATGGGATCGATGGGGACTTTTGACACCTTATTTCTAAGGTCTCCACCAAAATTTAGCTCTGTCGGAATTTTTGTAATTTGACCGCTATTTGTATGTCTAATTTGACCCGGCTATAAGCAATTCAATCACTTTTTGATATGATGTCTGTTCCTAATCTGTGAATTCGTACGAATTTTCACGAATTTCTGCTAATTCCTGTTCCCGTACACCTCTCCCTGTGGGTGCGGGGGTGTGAGAATAGGCCCACGCTCAGGTTAGCGGAAGTAAGAGTCTTCCAATACCTAGCCTAGTTAAGCGATCACCACTTTTTCCGCAAGGATAAGAGGCTGTAACCCATGCTTCTAGGCGGGCATTCAGGGAGTGTCCTAGTCTTCACCTTAGTTGACTGGATTATGAACTGTTTGTCTTACTGGATGGTGGGTTAGCGACTTCTCATGGAGTCGAACCACAAGTGCGTCTCATGAGAGACGGGCGAGCCTCACCTAGGGTCCTAAATTAGGTACCGTGGGTTAACAGGTGCCCCGGCTGATTACGTGAGCTTGTCTCGGTAGCAGTCGTCTGTTAAAATTGAGGTAGGCCCCCTAGTGGGAGCTTCACGGGGGCTGATGGTTACTCCAAATGCGGAAGCGAAAAGGTATCTTTGGTTTCTGGGAGGATGGCACGGCTTCGAAAGAAGCGTGTGTTCATTGTCTTATTTAACCTTGATACTAGGGGTGCATGATAGGCCCTGCTTCTCAGCAAGGAGGATGGATTTTCCATGAGAAATTCATCATTTGCTACTAGAGTGGTTTAGCAGAGCCGCTCTAGATGATAGTGTGGTCTGGTAAACCACTTTAGGGGTCTTGTACGCCCCAAGGGAACTCCATAGGTGGGTAGGCCCACCGTGAGATTAAGCCTTAATAGGCAGGTGCTCACGTTAAGCCTCTCCTCCATCTGTTCCCGTACACCAAAAATTCGTAGAAATTCGCAGAAGAGAGAGCTCGTGAGAGAGAAAATAATTTCCCCACCCTGCGAATTTCTGCTCAAGAAATTTTTGAAGGCAGAAAAAAGTAGCCGCCAAACGTCAGTTTGACAATTGAAAAAAGACAATAAATTAAATCAAATTTACGACACGTTTGATAAAGATTGCAAGTATTTTTAAAAGTTCATAAAAAAACATAAAAAAACCGGTGGTTCTGTTAACTTTTCCATGGATATTGTTGACGAAGTCCAGCAGGGTTCAGGCAATTGTTACAGAGCAGTGTGAATTGAGTCTTCTGAAGCCAGCTGTTTGCAAGAAGGAGTAGAGAAGAATTGTTGCTGGAAGCGTGGAAGCACCTACAAAATTACTAATTGTTTTGTTGGTGGAGCTGATGCAACAAATAGGCAAAACATTTCCCTTGAAATAATAAACAAAACATTTTAAAAATCGTTTCGCAATAATTAGTTTCCACCAATCTTTTGACATTTAAGTAGTGATGCTCGAACTTTCGACAGTTTATCGATAGTACAGATAGTGAAAAATATCGGCTACATCGATAGTTTAAAAAACAATCGAACGACTATCGATACACATTTCGAGCTTGAGCTTATTCAAGAGATTGAAACCTGTTGAAAAGCTCATGCTCTATGCTTAAACGATGAGAGCTTGAGCTATGTGAGCTATGAGAGAGTGTCAAAAAGGTCTTGCTGCACTGACATCCAAAAACATTTTCATGCAATAGATAAAATCTTGCAGGTTCCTGAGTGCTTTGAAATTTTGAACACAACAATATCCAGCCAAAAATACATAACAATTTCCTCTTACACGAGGAATTTGCGCAGTTAATAAGCGAATAAAACCTATTGCAGAAGAACGCCACTCGTGCTGTCTAAAACCTTTTCCATAAGTTTTTACAATTTCATTGAAAGACATTATGGCTAAAACACAATCACGCTTTAGCTTCGGTTTCGCCTGACATTTACAAGGAAATCAATACATCTTATCACAATGTCGGCTTTGACGTTACGTTTGGTTCGTGTACAATATAAGGTAACGTGACTCAAACGTAAAGCTTAAGTTTTAACTTTTGCTCGCTTTGACAGAAAAAAAAACAAAAACAAAATCCGAAATGAAGCGTGATTGTGTTTTAGCCATAAGGGTACTTATAAATGGTGGTAAGCTTCACTTTTGTTTTATGGATAGGCAGTCATAAATCTAAAAATTTGAACAAGCCTATCGAATTTGATGACTTATAATTTGCGCCTATTCAATTGATAAATGTATCGATAGTATCAGCACTATCGATATTTTTTTCAAAACTATCGATAATATCGGAAATAAATACTATCGATACTTAAGCAACACTAGGAAAGAATGCTGCAATTTTGTTGGTTTAAAGCGTTCCCGTACTTTTTTCGTAGAAATCTATCAAAGAGAGAAAATATCCCCTCTACTCAAAAATCTGACTGCTGCGAATTTTCTGCGAATAATTATCGGGAACAAACCTATGGTTAGTAGCCAACAAGATATAATAATGTCACCTTTAATGATGAGAATTATGATATGCTTTTCGTCTAGTATAGTTTAGTAACCACAGTTGGATTCCAGAATAGGTTAGAATTTCAAGCAAATTGCATTGTCAACTCCACGCGTACCCGCTGGATAACTGAAGGGTGAAATAACGAAGAGCGTTGGACCCATCGGATCCATGGGTTTGTAGATACCTGAGTAGTTGGGTGCTGTATGAATAGGGTAGGCACTGAACGGCGTCAAACAGGTGATGCACAGTTGCTGCAACTATCTCGTGCTTATTTTACCTCCCCGTGGTAACCACCGGGTACTAGTTTGTCCATCCGGACATTCCTGCTAAACTTATAAGCGCGAGTGTTGAACACAGAAAAATAGCAACACTGTTCTGATCGATTCGCAGAAGTTTTACACGAGCCCCTCAGAAAGAGGACGTACGGCGGATGAGCCGTACCAACCAACGCAACGGTGGCGTCAACAGTCAACGAAGCAGATGCCCTAATGAGCTACTTCGACGTATTTGGAGATAAGGTCATTGGGACAATTCAATGCAAGTCAGGGCATTGAAATAGAGATGGTGGCGGATGAGCCCTTAATGGGCCAACGGCAGCGCTCATATCCCCCAAGCGGGTTACTGACTCCAGATTCTCTGGTTCCTTTTGTCCAAGGAATCCAACAAAGGACCTGCCATGGAAAAAAGAAAAAAAATTGCGAAGCGACCAATTGCCTCGGAAAAGGACGGATTAACTGTTGACGACCCGGAAAAACGAATTAAGGACAACGACCTTCGGATCTGTACGTGGAATTTTAGAACTCTCAACAGACCACGTGCAGCCGAACAACTAGCGGAGGCCCTAGACTGTTACAGAGCAGGAATTACTGCCATCCAGGAAGTGCGATGGGATGGACCGGGCAAAAGGAGGATGAAAAACTGTGACGTGTACTACGGTGATTGTGGAAGAAGACCACAGCGTTTATTTGGGTGCAGATTCGTCATAAGCGGTAGACTTAGGCAAGAAGTCTTGGGCTTTCGACACGTAAGTGAGCCATTTGTGACAATCCGTATCAACCCAAGCGAATACAAGCAGGCTGGCAGGAGCTGTACAGCGACATTGACCTGGTCAAAAAAAATACGCATATCACATTTAAGATAGCTAAGACATGTAGAGCGAATAGACAACAATGCTCCGACTCGCAGGATCTTCGATTCTATCCCAGAGGGTAGACGCAGTCAAGGAAGATCTCGCCTTAGGTGGCATGCTTAAGTGGAGGACGACCTCAACCAACTTATAGTGCGAAACTTGAGGCAGCTAGCCAAAGACCGAGCTGGCTGGAGAGGCATGTTGGTTGAGGCCCAGGTTCCAGGTCCCGAACTGCGCCCATATCACCATGTCGGAGAAATTAGAAGCGCAAGTAGACCTCATTTTCAAAGGAGCTACCAGGTGGTAAAGAAACAGCTTGGAGTGCGAATTTAGAGGCGGCCGGAAAGAGATCGAACCGGCTGGAAGGACATATTAAACCAGGCGCAGGAGCACTTTTGTAGCGCAAAGCCTGGACTAGTAAATCTTGAGCAAGATTTGAGTGGCTAAGAACCTATTAATCAAAAAAAAAAAAAATATTGAATGCAAGTTTTCCAATTGCCAGTTTCTATTCTAGGATTTATTTAAATAAAACAAGGTTTCCCTATTGGATGCCCTATTGGAAGTGTATGAAAGGCTCTGACGAAAACGGTTCTCTGGCCGTAGCTGATACAAAGCCAAAGAAAGCGACAAGGTTGGAAGAGGTAAAACTGAGAATTCTTGGAACTAAACATGAAATCGTAGTAAATTGGGGAACAGGTATAAGACAACAAAAAACGGGAAAACTTTCTGATGTTTTTCAAAAAAAAAAACAACTTGGCTTACTCCAAGCTGGATTATTTTGTTTACCAATTTAGGTACAACCATATTCGGCTACATTAGTATGATGCCGACCAAGAGTTTCAAGGCACCGATCGAAAGGACAAATCGTTTGATATCGAGGAAACTTAATCAAATGACTTCTTCAATGAGTAAGAAAGAGATAGTGCATATAATTTCCGCGAAAATTACTCAAAGCAATTCCAATGAGGCGAACAAGACATTGCAGAGATATTTACGGACATTAATTACCCACATTAACTATTTGTAGACTTATGCTCCAGTTGAATTGACAACTCCTTTGCGGATATGACTCAGACAAAAATAAAACAAATGCGGAAGGTCCTTCCCCTGCAATAACAAAACAATGCTAACGGTGATGCACACATGGTGCTGACATAATAAACCACGGCACACATTGCAACCATCAGTGTCACGTCGTCCACTCACAACAAACCGGAGCCTACAACAAATTAACAACAGCAGAGCTTTGCAAAGGTGGACAAACAGAAGCACCCATTCATCGCCGATAACCTAAAACGACAAACCACCAAGAATGCAAAGGGATGCAATTGTTGAACTCGCAATTGCGGATCATTTTGCGTGTTTCCACACGCCCTTAGCATAAGTTTTTAAAGCACATTATCAAACCGGCTCCCTTTTGTCCAGAAAAAAGGAAAAGAAAATCCCATAAGCAATTTCGTGGCCTGCATGTGATTAATCGATGTGGAATATAGAAATGTGTGTATGGAAAATTTGTATTATTTAATGCTTTTGCTTACCCACAGGTTCGTTCATAACGTTGAAACTCATCTAGAATGCATTTACTGGACAAATAGACGGCGGAAAATGTTAAATAATCTCAGGCAATTCTTTTTATAGAACTTTTGGTTTTCGAGATGGACACTTTCACACAAAAAAAAAACGGTACCACAAATCCTTTGAAACGTACCTGCAGACGAACCGATAAATGGAAATACGTAATATCGGATCGAATGCAATAAGTTGCAAATTAATTAAACACACAGACCAAGTTTTATTGGATATATTCTTGGAATTTATCAATAAAATTTATTTACAGGACAAGAACTCGAAATCTTGTAGTCTTTCCGCCATAGCTGTACAGAAAAAAAAACACATTGGCCTGCGATTGTGGCGAACGGCGAATTGTGGTGTGTATTTTGTGGTGAGTAATTTTACAAATGTCAAATCCAACTCTGGCACTTAGGGCAGGGGTGTTAAACTGCTTTTAGGGTTATAGAAAAAAGAAACAAGAACGGCAACTGAGAAGATAATTGAACGTACAAAACATCAGCCTTATTTATAAACTCATAGGCGCAAAATTTTAAACAATTAAAACCTACTCTAAATCAATTTTAAAATGGGCGTCGGCTCTAAAAACAAAATATAAAACGAAGGTCGGCTCTATGTTAATTTTAAACGACATAAAGTATACTTTAACCTTAAACAACATGTCTAACCTCAAAACGAGCCAACCACTTGTTTATCTTTTTAAAGTATACTTTAACCAGAAGACATTTTGTAATTTCGTACCAAAAAAAATAATGTCTTATTCTGTCAATAGTAAGCCGTGTTGGGGTCGATTCCCAATCTGTGAAACTGTGAAATGGTAATTTTTTTCGATCCTAGATGTATGAAAAAAGAAAAACAAGCGTCAAAAACTTTTCAAAATGGTGAATTACTTTTCACAACCAAAACATCCCATGAAGAGCCCCGCAGTTTTGAGATCAAGCAACGATGTATGGCGAAGGCAAATATATTTTTTTTTATTATTTTACGATATTTGTTAATGTTTAATTACTAAATATTGATTAAAAGCACTTCCAACGCATTATGATAAGTTTTTATTATTTCATATTTTCACAGATCGGGAATTGACCTCCTGGAAAAAAATTGTTTACATTACGTTACGTAACCACACACCACACTAGTTGTCAGGGTTGTTTATGTTGTTTAAAATTGAGAAAATGTTAAACAAGGGCCCGTTTCTAAAGAACTTCTTTAACCAGAGCAGGTTTTATTGCTAAAATGAATGATGTTTAAAATTTTGCGCCATGTTAATGATTGAGTAAAGTTACGCAATCTTTAACATGCCTCTAATCAAGAAATTCTTATTTATAAAAAAAAATACGTTGAGTAGAGGCTGAGTAAGTTAAAATGAGTGGATAGGTTGATTAGAGCCTGTGTAAGGACATATTAGCACCTAAATGTCAGTTTGACACCAAACAATCGAAAAGTCATTTTCAGTTGTCTAAGAAGTATCTATATAAATGAGAAAATATTTTGTAGAAGTTTACTTAGTTGCAAATAACACGAGTTTATATACCTTTTGCGACGTATCCCAATTTACGGACCGTTTCCTTTTTTTGTGGCCTTCCATTTCTATTTGATGTTTTTATTTTGCTAGAAATATTTATATTTTTTTTTTTTATAATTAACGCGCGCACAAGGGACTACTTGTTTCCCTTTTAATGTAACACACTGCGCGGGCATTCGGAAGATAGGGAGAGGAGAGATAGGATATATTTATTTACGTTTATCGTAATCAGAGTTTTAGAAGGAGGTTTTCTTAGATTTTACGTTACATTGCATTACATGAACTCTAAGTAACTAATATGCGTTAAAAATTCTTTATAAATAAGGATTTACCCAACGTTGAGTAAAGGCTGAGTAAATGATTTGGCGTTGAGTAACTAATCAACCGCTCAACAGCATTTTAGTGAAATCTAATAAATAAGGCTGCATATGTTTTCCAAATCGAAAAGAAGCTATATAGTGCTAAATTTCTGGTATACTTTGGTATCGTGTAGAACAGCTGACCACAAAATCAGCTGGTTGTACAAATGGGTACGTTCATGAATGTAACTTTCGGATAGGTTACCTTGCTTTTGTTGTTAAGTAGCATGGTTAAAAACAGCTGTTGTCTAGCTGATTGAAGAACAAATTTTCTGGATACTTTTCTCAACACGAAAAGAGCTGATGAACAGCTGACTGTGTTTCTCTTTTGCTTCGAGTTTTGAGAGGTAACCAATCTGGTTGGATTTGTTCGTTCACAAAAAAAAACACAAGCAAGATAACATATCCAAAAGATACGTACGTGAACATACGTAATATAGTACGTTTTGACAGAAATTGTTACCTATTGGGTTTTATGGTCAAAACAGATGTGCAGCGTTACCTCATGCTGCCAAAATAAATTTGATAGGTATAGAGAAAACCCCCATTCCAAGGACTGCCTGCAGCCCGCTCTGTACGATGTCTCTATTTCTTAAATAGATGCCTAGTCACATTGGAGTTGTAACAATAAACGAAAAAAAAGTAAATAAAATAAATCTCATGTATACTACAGTTGATAAATCAGCGTTACCACTGTGACACTTTTGCTATCACGTTTCTTTGACCTTGTGTATATAATTCCTTTTTCGGTTGTTTCTTCATTCTTTCATTTTGACAATTGGGTAAGGGGTGTAGAAAAGTAGGGGGAATGAAGTAACGAATGGAAAAATGAATGATTTTTTGTGGTTGAGCTTTGACGTTTCTCGTTTGAGAAAGAAAATGCTATGCACGGACTAAAAATAAGAATTTTTAAAATTGAAAACAATAATTCCAGATAATTTTTTTTTATACTACGTTTTCATTAGAGACGAAATTACCTCATTTCGAAATTTGCCGAAAAAGTGTTTTCATTTAATTTGCTAATTTCGTTTGACACTTTCTTACTTTCAATTATAGATACCTTTAAGGCAAGTTTAGGATTCGTGGATATAAGAAAATGAGATACAATTCAAACATGAAATTACGATCATAGAGAAGCCTAAAGAAGTTTGTGACAAGAAATGACTGTCTGTCCGTCTATTATTTCTACGTAAATGTTAACTATTTTCTTTCAAATATCTAGTGATTAGGCACATAAAGCAAGTAGGTTTTACTTAATAATGCCAACTTTGACGTTTGTTATAGAACCTTGTTCAATTGTGATTCAATTGTTTTCAAATAATTTCATCGAAATTAGGTAGAAATGAGATGATTTCGAAATGTGATTTTGAATGGGAAATGAAATGATTTGGAATCAAATTTTTAAATTTGATACGAAATTAGCTCATTTGGCCTAATGAAAACGAAGTATTAGTGGTAATGGAGGGTTTTATTTGCTTTTTTTAATTTGCAATTTTCTTTAGAATAAAACAGCACAGTTTGTAGGAAAGCTTTGGGTATATTGGGGGTAATCCAAATCAGATTACACACCAACGTACGTGCCTGTCCAAAAGAAGAATGAAAAATCAACCGAAAAAAGGAATAATGTACACAATGTCTTTCTGTGCTACTTTTTTTAAATTCCTTGAAAGAAAACAATTCATCATAGTTTTTATGGTAATGTTATGTTTTTCATTCACTTACATGAATATGATACAAAAAACAATAGATTTTTTTGCCGTTTCGTTCAAGATAACATACACATTCACAATATACAATTTGTTCACAGTTTTTGGCTTAATAAAAATAAAGTAATAAATAATAAATAAATAGTTCTAGCCTATCTACTGAAAACTGAAATCAATAATTAAAATATTAAAAAAAAATAACTTTAAAAGTGTTGTCTTCAATTTAAATAATTTCTGTTAAATTCGTTGGTCGGGACTTACACGGTGCATTAAATTAACGCGCAACTCTTGCTTATTTCCTTTTGAACTTGTATTCGGTAATGCACGCGCACTTACACGGAAGCATGTTCGAGTTGCACGTGTTTTTTTCAGTTGCGCATTATTTTGACAGTTATATTTTATTTTACTTTCTGTTTCAGTGATCAGTATTTAAAAAAAAGTTATTTAAATGAAATAAATTAATAAAAACTTTATGAATTAGTAAATAAATGAGAAATAAATGAAAAGAAACTAATTCCATACACCAATCAAATTCTGCGGCCATCATACATACGTTGTTATCTTCTTGTTATCTGTTGTTTGAGCAACATCCAAAACAAGTATGAAGCAAAATAAGAAGAACGAAGAATAAAGAGAAAGAGAAATGTCAAAAAAGTTGCAGGGACAGTTCTACCCGTGCATGTTCGGGTTACTGTATTTCTATTTCATTATCTTTCCCTTTCGCACTCCAAGCATGCAAGGCAAACACGCGCCGTGTAAGTCTCGACTTATACGTGGTAACGCTGACTTTTGACATTAATACAGCAATAATTAGTCCGGTATTCCAAAGTGCATCGTGAGGCATGTCTCTTTTTCAAAGTATTATTCCACAATGTCTCATGAGTCTATCTAATCTCCTAGTTTGTTTTATTTCTTTGCCTTAGAACCACCATACAGAATTCATATAGTTTCTATAAACAACGAAACAAAATAAAATATTTTGTAAAATAACAAACAAAAGGAAGAAAAACGTCAAGATAGAGACAGTTTTCTGTCTTCTTTCTTCAAATTGTCTTTCTTTTTCGCCTTAAAAAAAAAAAGATAAATCTACGAAGTAGAGACACTTACGAGCACTAGCTACTACTGACTACTGAGGCAATTGGCTCTGTCTAAAAAAAATATTTATGAAATTTTTTCATAAATCGTAATTGAGGGCTGAATTCATTCAATTTTTCCATCACAAATCGTTCACCCTCCAACTTAACGAATGAATTCCATCATCTGTCAAAACCTCGTAACGCACGTTAAATTAATTCCTAGTAGAAACCCCTGGAATGATCTAGAACAGCACAACCATTTATAAATACAAGTGCCCAGCCCAAAACACTAAACAGTTTCATAAGAACAGTGCGAAACGAAACAACTAAAAATAAAAACTTGAAAAGAAATTTTTGTGAAAAAATTAAATACTAAACTAAACAAAGTTCATTTTAAACAACATTTTATTATTGAAAACCGAATATTTTAAAGCAATTGTTACAAAAACAAGTGAAAAACATAAACATTTCAATAATCAACTAAAAGACAATAAACTCAGTGAAACTACGCCTTCCTGCATATCTTTTGGATACAAATATCATTAAAACACCTACTGCATTCTATTTTAAGGTAACTAGTTTAATTTATGCACTATAATCACCTAATTTTCCTTTTAAAGTTCTTGAATTATCGATGAAATCACGTCTGTTTTCCTCCTTTCATTTTTTTCACAACGTAAAAATAAGTGACGTTTGCATTAGTGTGCCATAAGTGAAAGGGAGATAATCGGATGCGAGTTTCTAGAAAATTCGCTTGCAAATAAAAAAAAAATTACATCCAATACGAAATACTTATTTTTGTTTTTTTTTTGTTCTACTTTGCAGCTAATTTAAGATGGGAAAAGACTTCTACAAGATTCTTGGCATCTCGAAGGGTGCCTCCGACGATGAGATCAAGAAGGCATACCGCAAATTGGCCTTGAAGTACCATCCGGACAAAAACAAGACCCCCGAAGCAGAGGAGCGCTTCAAAGAAATAGCTGAGGCTTATGAGGTGCTAGCGGACAAGAAAAAGCGCGACATCTATGACAATGCCGGCGAGGAAGGCCTAAAGGGCGGTATTCCCGGAAACGGCGGCGAGTACTTCCATGGCGACCCCAGAGCCACTTTCGCCCAGTTCTTTGGCTCATCTGATCCTTTCGGAGTCTTCTTTGGTTCAGATCCCAGTAGAATCTTTGAATCTCAAACAATGTTCATGGGAGGAGGAGAAGATGAAATGTACCAACAAATGGGATACGGCGGCAACGGAGGAGCCTTCCGTTCACAGTCATTCAATGCAGCACCAAACAGGAAGCGACAAATGCAAGACCCGCCAATCGAGCACGATCTCTATGTGGCACTTGAAGAGGTCGACCGAGGCTGTGTGAAGAAGATGAAGATCTCCCGCATGTCTATGGCAACAGGAATGCCCAAGAAGGAGGAGAAAGTACTGAACATCACCGTAAAACCCGGCTGGAAGGCTGGAACCAAAATCACATTCCAGAAGGAGGGAGACCAGGCGCCCGGAAAGATTCCCGCCGACATCATCTTCATAATCCGGGACAAGCCACACAGCCAGTTCAGTCGAGAAGGTAGTGACATCAAGTACTCGGCGAAGATCTCCCTAAAACAGGCGCTCTGCGGTACAGTGGTGTCGGTACCAACTTTATCTGGTGAAAAAATTACAGTGAACTACCAAGGCGAGATTATCAAGCCAAACACAGTGAAGCGAATATTTGGCAAGGGCCTACCTTTCCCCAAAGAACCTTCGCGACGAGGCGACCTGCTGGTAGCGTTCGACATCAAATTTCCAGATTCATTGATGAGTGGGACAAAGGATTTGCTTTCTGAAATCTTGCCAAACTAGACCCCAGACCACTAAGGCCAACAAGAGAAAGTTAAAAATGAGTACTTCTGGAAAGTTCTGACTGATTAACAGGTGGATGCCAAAGCCATCTATAAGAAAGTTGTCAAACGTCTACCGACGGTTAAAAATTTTAGTTTTTTTTTAAGGATTAGAGTCGCCTCTTCGACCACAGACTTGCCACCATATGTGGCAAGGAATTGTATACTTTTAATTATTTTAGTTTTCATTAAACAAAATTTATTTGTTTTGTTCAGTTTGAGGCTAAAAAAGAAATTTTTATTTGAAAGTTACGAACTGTAGATGTCGGGCGGCGACTTGAAGAGAAGATGTACGTTTTAGTACGCCCTTGTGTATTTATATAACCGCAACACTTGTGTAATTATCTTAATTAGTGTTTAACTAGATGCAAGATTAATTTTATTCTAGAATCGACCCTTAGTATTGTATAGCTATAATATAAATATTGTAAAATACAAATAAAATACCAATAATTTGGATAAGAAAAAAGAAATGTTTTTTTTTTGAAAAAAGTTTGGAAGTTCGGTGGTTCATATTAGCAACATTGTTGCATATGCCATGCCCAAAATATTTGTTAAAAGAATTTATGAACAGGAAAAAACGCTGGGGCCTTATGAGAAACATCGTTTAAATACGGCGTATGTCAAATTGCGATTACGAGAAACGAGATTGGTGAAAAAAAACCACTCGTTGGTATTATATAAACGAGTGCCTTATATTTTATCTCATTTATGTAGTGCAATCGCAAGAAACCGCCAGAACCTATGCCGATCGAATATCCCGTAACCTCTAGAAATCCAGTACCGCCAGCATGCAAGTGCCGAAGACCAGTGGCAACACTATAGACATGGGTAACGCAACGAAAATTGCTGCGCTGATACTCTAGCGCAAACGCAGTTAAGTGTATCAGCGCATTGCTTCAACGCAACTGCGCATGGTGCGCACTATGGGTATTTGGAGAAAAAATATTTTTGTTGGGCAGTCTGTGCTGCATGTGATTATAGGTACTATAGTGCAAGTTATGGATTCGTGCAAAAATAATTCTAACAATCAAACATGACGTTACAATAATAGAGAAGTTAAAAAAAGTGGTTCCGGAAATTCCGTCCGTCCGTCCAAAAAAATTAAATTGGTTTTTCAAATTTTATTAAAAACTTAGTTTTTTTTCAGAGAAAACTCTTAAGCTAATTAAAAAAATGAAATAATTGTTTTTGAGTTTTTTTTTTCAAAAAGAGTGTTAAATTTTTTTTAATTTTTGTTTTCTGATAAAAACTACCAGCTGCTAGATGTTGGCATACTCAAAAAAAAAAAATTTAAATGTGTTTTCGAAAAGTTTAAAAAAAAAACGTTTTTTTGAAAAAAAAACTGGTCAAACGATTTTGAAAAAATGTTTTCTTAAAATTCAAAACTGTGATTTTTAAGTTTTGTTGCTTATTATAGCATACATTGGCAAATTTTATTTAATTTGCTGAAAGAACACCGCAGATTTCACTACACAAATAATGTTTTCCATTTTTACTCTAGGTCAAAAAATAACGGTACCTGCCATACAATTTTTAGCAAGTTTGAGTTTCTCGAAAACGGCTCTAACGATTTTGATAAAACTACAGATTTCCTTATAATGACAAACTAAAAAAAAATTAATTATTTTTCGAAAAGTTTAAAAAAAAACTTTTTATAAAAACTGGTCGAACGATTTTGAAAAATGTTTCCTTAAAACTCAAAACTGTAAAAGAAATTAAACAGCTTACTTAATTTTTTTCCAAAAAACGTTTTAACTAGTGATTTTTAAGTGATTAACAAAATTTCAAATGATTTTTTACCTCCTTATTTTTAAGAATCTCAAGCCCCAAGACCACTGTCGCACATAAGAGCAAGTTCGTGTGACCCAGTCGTGCACTTTATTTAATAATTCAAACACAAAAACACATCATTTAATTCTTTCTTCCACTAAACTTTTTTCCACACCACCGAAGAGGTAAAGTTTAAGGCACGTTTTTTTTAAAGTGGTTTCCCCTATAGGCCTACTCCACAGGATTATTAAAAAATATAAAAGTTAGTATAATACGAACTAATTTTGTTGATATATAAAATTTATTTCAATTAAAAACTTATAAATAAATAAATAAATAAATATTTAATGTTTAAATAAATAATTTAATAAATAAAAGAAAAAATATATAAGCAAAAACAAGAACAAAATTATAAGTAAGAACTAACTACTCAGTATTGTGGAGATTATAATTCAAAAAAAAGAACTTGCGATATCTTATCCACACTCAACCTTTCTCGTTTTTCATTGGCTATCTGCCTTGCATGTGAAAATATCCTTCCACATGGTACTGATGTAGCCATCATACAAAGCCTACCTTTGATGATTTGGTAGAGCCTTGGATAAATGTGCTTCCGCTGATGCCACCAGTACAGAGGATCTTGTTGCATCCCTTGAGGATCTTTTCTTGGCAGTAGAGGTTCTTCCAGGTATTTATCAACTTCCACTACAGCTGATGCCATAGGATTAACTGGATTTAGGTGTTTTTGCACCTCCAAGTCAAAATCCTTCCACAACAAGTCTAACTCCTTCTCCTTTTGTCCATTGGTACCTGCATTTGGTACTTGCAAATGAGAGCTCGCGATCTGCTCAATCACTTGTCCACCAGGAGAGACCAGTTTTGTACTGGCAACCTTAGTATAGAGCTTCTCCATAGTGCGGGTGCATTTTCTACTGTCGATGAACCCAAACTTTTTGAATCGAGGGTCTAACAAAGTAGCTTGGGATATCAATTCATTATCCTCGATTTCTCCGAATCTGTTTTGGCTTTCTGATACCAGTTTCAGAACGAGGTTTTTGACATCAGGTCTTAAAATGCTGCAGTTCGAATTGAACTCGCTTAATTTCTTAGCTATTTGTTTATAATATAATATTATCGACGATGCACTTACTCTTTTCTCTGCGCATGGCAGTTGTTATAACAGAAAAAATTTCCAGAACTTTTTTTGACTGTTCTACAACCATCCATTCGTCATTTGATAATATTTCTACGAATTCAGTTTCCGAAGAGTTCAAAACGGCGACAGTAGAAACCAATGCTATTTTTACTTCTAACACGCGGGATAGCATATCATATGTTGAATTCCATCGCGTGGGTACATCATTTTTAAGTTTAAGCACTGGGAGTTCCATTCTTTCCTGGTTTTCTCTGTTTTACAAGAGTGTTTTAAATATAAAACACATGTTTGCCGTATGTTTTTATTAATATAATCAAGAAACATCCCAGATTTTATTTTATTGTCAAAATTATAACATAAGTGAAGTTAGATTTTTCGATGCACCCTGCATTCAAATAATTATTTTTGCTTCCATTTTTGACTGAAAAACAAGCATTTGGATTTTCATGGAAATCTATCACCAAACACTGAAAGTATCATTACTTTAATTGAAATTAGAAATGAAAAAATGTCATTTCTTGCACATCCTGTGGCACAAATAACTACTTTTGGTTATTTTATTACCTGAAACTCTTCAAGTTTTGTTTAATTTATCAACAAACATCCCAGGTTTCATTTTATTTTTCAAAATTATAAAAAAAGTGAAATTATAATTTAATTTCAGCTTACATTTTTGACTAAAATACAATAAATATTTGGAATTTTATTAAACTCCCTCACCAAATACCAAAGATACATATCATCATTTAAATCGAAATAAGTAATACAAAGAAGTTGCATTTCTTGCATACCCTGTAGCGCAAACAATAATATTTGGCTATTTAATTCTTATAGTTTTTTTATATTCTGATTAACCAGCATCCCAGATTTTATTTTACTTGTCCAAATTATAACAAAAGTGAAGTAGTTCTTTCGATGCACCCTGCGTTAAAATATTAACTTTTGCTTACATTTGTTCACTAGAAAACAAATAAATG
Source organism: Platycheirus rosarum (assembly GCA_963971375.1). Taxonomy (NCBI): domain Eukaryota; kingdom Metazoa; phylum Arthropoda; class Insecta; order Diptera; family Syrphidae; genus Platycheirus; species Platycheirus rosarum. The sequence continues at coordinate 299,511,123 of OZ020507.1, read as the reverse complement.
TTTGGAGTTTCAAAAAAATCTATCACCAAACACCCTAGATATTATAACTTAAATCCAAATAAAAAATCAAAAGCAGTTGCATTTTCTGCACACCCTGTGTCGCAAATAATTACTTTTAGCTATTTTAGTATATGCTATGAAAGTTTTATTTAATTTGATGAACACACGACCCAGATTTGTCAAAATTATAACAAAAGTGAAATTAGTTTAGTCGATGCACCCTGCATTAAAATATTAATTTTGCTTACATTTTTGACTCAAATATAAATAAGTATTTGGAATTTAATTGAAATCTATCACCAAATTCCAAAGATATCATCTTTGGAATCTAAATCAGCAATTAAAAGAAGTTGCATTTCTTGCACAACCTGTAGCGCAAACAATAATGTCTGGCTATTTTAGTATGTACTCTGCAAGTTTTATATAATCTGATGAACAAACATCCCAGATTTTATTTTTACTGTCCAAGTTATAACAAAAGAAAAGCACTTTTTTCGGTGCACCCTGCGTTAAAAGACTAACTTTTGCTTTCATTTTTCACTAGAAAACAAATATTTGGAGTTTCATAGAAATCTATCACCAAACACCCTAGATATCAACTTTAATCGAAATAAAAAATCAATTGCCTTTTCTATACACCCTGTACCGCAAAGATTTACTTATGGTTATTTTACCATAACCCTGCAAGTTTTGTTAAATTTATGAACAAACATCTAATATGAAAAAATTATAAAAATATGTGAACTTAGTTTTTTCCATAGAAACACACTTTTGTTTTATTCAATTTCATCTATAATACCTATTCCTCTAAACTAAATATCTACCATTTTAACATTTTTGCGATTTTGAGTTCCAATGTCATTTATAATAATCATGTCATAATATAATTAAAATAATGATAATTCGAAACACCCTGTATTCTTTTTCAAAATGTTGAACTAATAAAAATATCACTAATATCAAAAAAAAATACAATCACACTCTACCATTTTCTATATTATTTGTCTTACCCGACACTCACACTTAACGTAAGATTTACATTCAATACATTAATTAATACAAAAAACCCTACCAGATACGAGCAACCACACCACGACTACATTTATATATAGCTCATTTTTTTTTTAATTTCTTACATCCTATACGAAAAAGCGTTGTAGATACATCAAGTGTATTGTGTATCCGCCCAGCTCTTCTTATTCGAGAGAGTGTATCAGCCCATTTAACGCAGCTGTGTGTATCAGCCCATTTAACGCAGCTGCTGCGCTAGCGCTTTGCTTCAACGCAGCGCTGCGTTACACATGTTTACAACACTACCAACAAGCCATCAGAGATGCCGCAACTGATGTGCTAGGTTTCACCAGACCACCACCACGAAATCTCTGGTTCGATGAAGAATGCAGGCAGGCCCATGCATTGCGGATTGGACAAAACATCACAATAGACAGGTACAACTTTGAGGTAGTTAGGGACTTCGTGTACCTCGGATCCGCTAAAACATCTGACAATAACATTTCGTCAGAAATAAAGCGATGAATTACTCTTGCCAATCGCTGTTTCTATGGGCTAGGAAGGCAATTGCGTAGCAAAGGCCTCTCGAAAGACAAAGGAGACTCTGTATAAGACCCTAATCATCCCAGTCCTGCTCTATGGTGCCGAGGCATGGACTCTATCTAAAGCGGATGAAGATATCCTTAGTCGTTTCGAGCGTAAGATTCTTCGGAGGATTTTTGGCCCTATCTGCGTTAACGGGCTTTTGAGGAGAAGGTTCAACCAAGAAATATTCGAGCTTTACAGCGACATTGACCTGGTCAAAAAAATACGCATATCACGTTTAAGATGGCTAGGTCATGTCATGCTCCGGCTCGCAGGATCTTCGATTCCATCCCAGAGGGTAGACGCATTCAAGGAAGACCTCGCCTTAGGTGGCGCGCTCAAGTGGAGGATGACCTCAACCAACTTGGAGTGCAAAACTGGAGGCAGCTAGCCAAAGACCGAGCTGGCTGGAGAGGCATGTTGGTTGAGGCCCAGGTTCGTCCCGACTGTAGCGCCACCTAAATAAGTAAGTAAGTAAGTAAGTAGCATTGTATATACATTCTCTATAGTACTCTCATGGTGGTCATTTGTCGTCTGGCCATCTTCCTGGATGATTCAGAACTAACTCTAAATAGTGGAGACGAGAACATTTACCGATATTTTACCAGTATTTAATACACTTTTGTTGTCTGTACTTATTCTATATTCACACCAATTGGCAATTTTAGCACGCCTCATTGCGACTTGATTCAGAACTAAAAAATGATGCTTCATGATAGTACTATAGGCAGTGTATATACAAAGGTAAGTAGTGTGTTTGAAATTGAATACAAATAGGAAGAAAACAATGTGATACGTCAGTTCAGCTGATACTGAACTGATTTATCAGCATTTGCTCTACATGGGTATAGCTTGGTGCCATTACTCTTTTCCCATCGTGGTCTCGTGGTCTTTGTTAGGAATGATATTGCTTGCCAGAGCCTTTCCCAATACGGGCCATGTTCCAACACGGAGTCCAAATTTACAGGAGTGGGAGTCCAAACCTTGACAGTAGTTCGACTTGTAACGAGTTTGATGCGCTGTCTGATTTCATCTGGACTGGAAAGTTGTTTCCCTTTGTCCTCGCACTGAAATCGTTATTGTGGGCGATTTCAATGTACACAATTCCAATTGGGTCCGCTATTCTGGTGTTGCGAGACAAGAGGAGGGGAATAGGATTGAAGGTAATTTGGATGGTGGTTTGTAGTTAGGAAGTAGGATGGAAGCCAGGGGCCTTATTCCTGAATACGAGTCGAGTAAGTTTTCATGTGAGATCGACAAACTGGTATTCTCGAAAACGACTCACTAATTATCGGTATTCCCCAACTCGAATGTCGAACGTCAAATGACACTATACCTATTCCTGAACTCGAAAGTGACGTTTTTTTCTGTGAGAAGTCATTCATGTTTAAAAAGTGTTCGAGAGCAGCAGTGATGGATGGAAAAATTTAGGTAAAAATAAAAAAAGACAAATTTTCTAATTGTTATGAATAATGAAGTGTTTGAAACAAAATTTAAATATTTTTTGGTGGTAGGTATTTGATTTGGCATAAACGACGATCTGGCGTTTGTTTTAAATTTGTGCTCCATTACTTGCAGCATATATACAAAAATTGTTTTATAAAACACCTCCGTACTTATCATATTATTTTTTGTTTGCACTTTTACGATTTAAACTGATTAATTTACTATCAAATTACATTTAACGATTAGTTCTCAAATCAAAAGATTTTTTTTGTGAAACGTCAAGTCAACATTTAGTGAAGTTAGCTACAATTCAAAGGGTGTGTTCAACATTTTCGGAGTCATTTGTCATGTTTTTGGCTCTCACTAGAGTTGTGGAATAGCGATTCTTACTCGACTCGACTGTGAGCTTTCGAGAGACATCTCACTCGACTCGTTTTCAGGAATAGGCCCCCAGGTTAGGATCGGGACTCACAAGGGTGCCGCCGGAATGTGGGGGATCTTATCTCCAGTCCTGAACCTCATCCGCAAACAAAACACATATCAGGCCTGAAAAGGATACCAGATACCATCTGATATAAAACGACCTCGGACGGACTATTTCTCCTACGCCAGGGTGCTGCTGGTGTTGTCGCAGCGAGGCCTTATTACACACCCTCCTGGAAATTCGCGGCCTTAGTTTGAATTTCCCCAATAGGTTTTACCTGTAAGATACCCGTAGATCAAACCATCTCCACGCACTTAACTTTCAAACCCCTGCAAAAGAATTTACTCCACCATAATTACAACTTCAATCCAGCAAAAAAAAAGTAAGTCATTCATCTAATGATGTGAGTGTACATTTTATTAATCAAAGATTTCAATATGAGGTTGGAAGAACCGTCTTATTCAACACCAAATAAAAAAAAAATAGTGAATTGAGCAAAGGAGAATTAATTACAAAAAAAAAACTGATGTGATTGATTTAAGTTCCCTTATAGTAGTGCCCCGTGGCTTAGTGGTTAGTGTGTCGGACTGCTAAGCGAAAGAGCCTGGGTTCAAATCCCGCTCATAGCCACCTTTTTTTCTGGGGTACTGCCTCTTGCGAGGAATTGACAAAACCTCCAAAAGTAAAATTTGTCTCGAAAAAGTGCATCTCATGTAGCCGTTCGGACTCGGCGGTAAACTGTAGGTCCCTTCCATTCCATGCTTGCAGATTAACAATACACACAGAGGAATGGTTGAGAGTATAAGTCACTAGGCCTCGGCTCCTTAAGGAGCTGTCGCGCCAATAAATTTATTTATTTATTTATTTATTTTTATTATAGTATGAATGGTCAAATATGTTTTCATTCCTTAACCCGAATCCCCAAAACCTTTCCTATGTAGGTGGTGATATAGGGAAGCCACAACTATGTCTTACTAATTATCGAAAAAAAGGAAACTTAAATTATATAACTTACAAACTAAAAGCAACGTCAATTATACATATAATGCTATAGGAACAAGAAACATAAAAAAGGTAAAACATATTAAGTATACGGGAATATTGACATTATGCAACATTTTTCTCCATTTTTCCTTTTTTCTTGTCTTTTTTGTTTTTTTTTCTTTTTTTTTAATTCGAGTATATTAGGTATTTAACAACTATAACATCACGGCTATATCCTTGCAAATATCTGATCGTTTTAACAGATCGTTCCTTACTTCATGAGTTAAGTTCAAAAATATATAAGTTGCGGTATCTTATATGTCCAGAACCAAGTTCCTTTAAGTCACCTTGACTCACATGAATTTAGATTTCTAGTACAGATCACGAGGTTCGAATTTAGAACAACTCTGGTCAACAACTCTGGTCACACTAATTCTTCAAAAATTCCACTTGGTAGGATGTGCCACAAAAACTATTGGCGGTCACGACTATTTGCAACAGTCCATGACCGCCACAAATTTGTCGAGATTAGGAACACCTATTATTTAGGTAATAATTATTAAAAATGCCTATTCCCATAAAAAAACAAGGCTACACTCTCCCTTTATGTTAACACTCGCTTATTACCAGATTTTCCAAATTTCGCTAGTTCGTTCGTCTACGGTCTTCGCCTTTTAACCCTTTGACTGGTCGGTTACACCTTAGTCCTTTTTGCTTTTTTTTTTATTTATTTGTAAAAGGTTTCACTACTATTCATCTCACTTTGGACAGGTAATTTATCTAATCTAATGGTTAGTGGTATCTATTCACTGCCGAACAAGAAAACCTTTCTTTTAATTGTAAAATTAATGGCTTCTAAGTTACTGGGTTGTGCCGGCGAGGTGCACAGTTTAAAATTCCTAGACGAACTGTCCCAAGGCACTCTGACTAACCTTAGTCTCCTGCACGACTACATACCCTTTCGGATTTTTGCCTTCACCTATTCCTGGACATCCGATTTTACCTCTTTATTAGGCCATCTCACATGACTTGAATCAGTACCAAACCACTACCAAGACGCTTTTCACTTTTCTTGAATTTTCATTTATTCGTAATTACGAATCGTTAAGAGTGGCTTAAATATTTGTTGCACTAGCTACTGAATATGACCCCACGAAACTATAGGTGGCTCTGGTTTGAAAATAAACATCGAGAATCGAAGTTTTTTTTTGACATTTCAAACTAAATTCAGAATGTGTTTGTTTATTTTTCATTATTTCGACGCGATCGTAAAAAATGTTTTCTTTTTATGTATCATTTTATTTATTAAGTGAAAATGAACAAAAAGGAAGAAATCCAAAAAAAAAAAGAAACTTCCAGGTGAAGTTAGTCCTACAACCCTCCAGTTCATCAAACAAACAATCGTAAAGAATGTCATTCCAATGGAAACCCTCCCCCAATTTCAATGATGTTCCAACATTTATCCTAATTTAGCTGGATTGTATTCCTGCTGTCACTTGTCTCTCACCCTCACATTTGTCTTCCAAAACTCCCTGCAACTGTGACAAACCACCCAATTTTCAATCAAACCCGCGTTCCTCAGCAGTACTCGAAGAATGCTTCAAAGACTCTCCCCGACTTAAGCAACACATCAGCAAGGAGGAGCCAGAAACCGAGCAGTTGAAGCAGTGTCCCGAAAAGACGTCCAAACTAACTGCGTACAAGGATCGTGGGCTTGGGCAAGGAACCCCTCATTAAATGGTATAGTTGATACGGGTAAGTACCAAAATATATTTTAACCATCCCCCCATGAGGTGGGGAGGAACGGACCTATGTATACACTCGAATATGTCCGACCTGAAAGCTCAGATCTCTTCTGGCATCAATCCCTCATTTCGCTGTAAGTTCGGTCACCCGCCCTTGCAGGTTGTAGCAGTTGGTGAAATTGCTCTGCAGCAGGTAACGAACAGCAGCCTAGAGCAAAAATGTTGGTTGGCTGCTGACATAGAGGAGGCGTCAACGGGTTGGAAGTGGCGGCTGACGGATAGAGTTTTGTTGACTATTGCTGGTGTTGGGTGGTAAAGGGTTGCTGTTGGTGCCTTTGGGGAGCTAAATACTTCCTGGGTTTTGTTGATTTCCTGGGATCCCATAACACTGGGGTGGAATCGGCTAAGGTGATAGTTGATTGTTGATCATCAAAAATAATTTGCTGCACGTAAGGTGATTATCAAAGTGACCATCACGATTTTGCTAGGGTTTGCGGGTGACAGTTATTTAGTTGTCACCTTCATACATTTGTGAATATAAAATTTGTGGGGAAAATAGTGAACAAATTATCAAATTTTAAGCAAAAACTGTAAAATGTAGTAATTTATACTTCAATGCAAACACAACGAGAAAGGAGACAATTCTAACAAAATTTCAATTGCTTCAAACTTACTTGAGAAACAAAACAAATATGTTTACAAATTTTGTTGGCTGCCTATTTACGTTCAAGGATCTCACATACTGCTCCTATTGATACTTTTAAGATACAATGTTCGCCCAGAGCTTGAGAGGGCATTGTAGGATCTGGCCTGCCCGGGATGCATTTCCATATACGCCGAGATCATCGAAATTTGTTGTTTGTAGCCGTCCTTAATGAAAACAAACATTTTTTCTTAAAATATACATAAATATTTCAAGAAATATGTACTTATGTATATTTTTGGAAAAAAACACAAAACACATGGACGTATTATATGTGGACTGGTAGTTCCTTACCTCAAGTTGGTTCCATTTGAGTTTCAGTTATTTTGGGCGACACTAGACCTCCTGAGTACACTAGCGGGAAAAAAATTAAACCTCAATTTTGACATTTCACCCAGTAATCCCATTCTTCGGCAGCAGGTTTTCCCACGTTGGCATGATTAAATTTCCTTTTTTCTCCCCGTGTTATTTAGAATATCCCACAATTAATTAATAGTTAATTAATAGGTTTGTTCGGTGTTCCCCGCCCCAGTGCGCACTGGGGAATGTCAGTGCATTTCGTTTAGCTGTCAAAAAACTGTGTTTAGCTTTGTTCGATGTGTGCCCTAGGGCGCACTGGTGTACACTGGATTCGCACTGAGGTGTTTTATGTGACACTTTTTTCGCCCTAGTGTTTTTGCACTGTGTTCGATGTCAACCCCGAGCACGCACTGAGTGCACACTCTCACGCCCCAGGTTTTTGGTCGGTGTAAGAAATCAGTGCTGTCAAAATTCATATCAGCTGTTGGTGCTTGGTGGTGGAAGTTTAAAAGAAATTTTATTTTACAAATTTGGAGTGCAATATCTGGTAAATATAAGATATTTTGTAGGTTATTTTGCAATTATTAAGTTATTTTTGTGATTTTAGATAAAATGCCGAGATATACTCTATCTGATGGAAATGGAAAAACTGTAGCCTTTGTAAAGAAAATTAATACATACATGAAATGTCAAAAAATTAAAACTGTTGCACTGAGCTGTTCGATGTTAAATCAAACCCCGAGCAGAAACACAGTTTTTTGACAGCTAAACGAAATGCACTGACATTCCCCAGTGCGCACTGGGGCGGGGAACATCGAACAAACCTTTTGATTTAACATCGAACTCGAATTAGTACCGAAAGCTTAGATTGTGCCAGAACCAGACAGAAGCTTCCAGAAGCTTGTAAACTTGTATAAATACAAGAGTAGATTGCATTGAAAGTTCAGTTTATTTTCGAAAGTGGAATTGTTAACAACTGGAAACGTTAGTAAAAAGTGATTGAATTGAGATTAAATAAAAAGTGTTGAATTATTAAAATGTATTTGAATTGTGAATAAGTGGAATAAGTTAAATTTGCTGTTATTTAAACTGAAAGACGTTGTGTTTCATAAAATAAAGATATTTGTTGTATTATTTTGGAATTTCGATTGAGTTTTATTTGTCGAACCCCAAGCCAAAATATCACAATACGATTATTTTGAAATTCTACAGAGGCCTTATTTTATTTTTTTTTTAGCTCAAATATTAACGGTACCTGTCACATAACCAACAATGCTCCGGCTCGCAGGATCTTCGATTTCATCCCAGAGGGCAGACGCAGTCAAGGAAGACCTCGCCTTAGGTGCTGCGCTCAAGTGGAGAACGACCTCAGCCAACTTGGAGTGCGAAACTGGAAGCAGCTAGCCGAAGACCGAGCTGGCTGGAGAGGCATGTTGGTTGAGGCCCAGGTTCGTCCCGAACTGTAGCGCCCTCTAAGTAAGTAAGTTATATAACCGTTAAATTAAAGCTTATTTTCTCGAAAACGGCTCCAAGGTTTTGTATAAAAAAAATCTGTGTGGTTTTTATTTTGGTAAAAAAAAATATAAGTTGGTGGTTATAATCAAAATTGTTATTGAGGAAGATGTAGAAAGCCTAAGTAATTTTACTTCAAAATATTTTCGAATATTGTTGTTAAAAAAGCGTTATATTTAAAAACCGTTCCTACGATTTTGAAAAAAAATCCTGCTCTTTGATTTTTTTAAGGAAATAAAATGGCGTTCAAAATATTCCGCTAAAAACTATTTTACGTACTTTTTCGACCAATCAAAAGTCAAAATAAAAACTTTGAAATTCGCTTAATATTTTTCAAATTTTATTCGAGCAATGAGCGTCGTGCAGTTTATTTAAGGAAGAATTTCTATTTGAGCAAGTTGGTAACCATACCTACATTTATGTAAGTGAGAATTATACCAATTTATAATGCCCAGTATGGCAACCATTTGAGAGCTTTATGCGTGAAACAGATTGAACCAGCACCAACACCAGCAACAGCGGCCGCCATTAATTTAGAAACAATGTATTTCAATGGCTCAAATTAGATTAGACCAGCACCAGCAACTTCACCAGCGTCGTTAGACCAAAGTCCTAAATTTGCTGTTGCTGTTCGTTCCATTGCTACCAACTTTGAGCAAGTGAAATTCAGCGGAAAAAGAAAACGTCGTACACTTTTTTATGACACAAAGTGTACAACAGAAGTAAGAAGACGATGCTGGTGCTGGTAGCAATGTGTTTCAATTCATTTTGCTGGTCAGCGTGCTGTCGCGGGTTCAATCTGTTTCGCGCTTTAAAATTAAAGGCAAATATCCTATTTTCCCTGTACTGACATTTTTTTTTTTTGAAATTTCACTTTGTGTTAGTGATCTCATTGTTAGATTTTTAAGTGAATTATTGCATTTTTTTAAGGAAATAGCTTTGTTCGTTTAACTTTACCCAGGGTCGCCCCAGGTTTTCTTGACAACACCAAGAGTTTTCAAAAAAACATGGTTTTTTCAATCTCAGAAAACACAAAAGGGCTGTCAATCATGGCTAAAACATATTAACGCCTTAGCATTGGTTTCGCCTGACGTTTACAAGTTCAACCATTTTTTCGCTTTTACAATGTCGCTTTGGCTTTGACGTTACGTTTGGTTCGTGTACAAGATAAAGTAACGTGACTCAAACGCAAAGCTCAAACTGGTTGAACTTTTGCTCGTTTTGACAGAAAAAAAGAAAAAACAAAAACTGAAATTTCGAAAATGTCATTCAAATCGGAAAGTGGAATGTAATTTTTTGTGGTTTAAGCTACTTAATTTGGACAAATTATGTCTTTATGATTCCAGGAAAAATGTGTATGTGGTTAAACACAGTCATTACATCGATAGGGTTAAAAGAGCAGATTAATTGCAAACGATTATGGAAAATGAAAATGAAAGAGAACTGTCAAACTTGTTTCATGAAACTAAATTCATCGTGTAATGGCACTTGCGACAGAGATGAAAAAACAAAGAAGAATTCGAACAAGGTGCATGCATCTAGTTTCATCGTCTAATAGCAGACAAAGCGTGTGAATGTAACGTGACGAAGCCAAAGCTAAAGGGTGATTGTGTTTTAGAAATATTAAGGGCCCAACCCATAGAATCCGTTGCGGCAACGAATCCGGTGACATTACCGCATGCGATGGAAAGAGGTGACCAAATGAATCCGTTGCGTTTTTTTGACATACTTCTAGTTTGTTCTTTTTATCTCTATTTTTTATTATTATGCCGTTGAAAATGGCTGTGAAAACATGACAGCAAGTTGTCAAATGGCATTCAAACTGTTACAAAAAAAAAATCAGTCTCCTTTCATGTTCGTTCGCAAGAAAAATCTGAAATCTGAAAAATAAAATAAAATCTAAGAAAATCTCAGCATTTTGGTTCTTTTCTCTGAGGTTTTAATTAAATTTTCTAGCGAAACCAATTACTTTGTACTTCTAGTTTGTTCTTTTTATCTCTATTTTTTATTATTATGCCGTTGAAAATGGCTGTGAAAACATGACAGCAAGTTGTCAAATGGCATTCAAACTGTTACAAAAAAAAAATCAGTCTCCTTTCATGTTCGTTCGCAAGAAAAATCTGAAATCTGAAAAATAAAATAAAATCTAAGAAAATCTCAGCATTTTGGTTCTTTTCTCTATGGAGCAAGTATGATTTTAATTATTTATGATGAGTTACATAATTGCTAAATATGTATTCAAGTGAAATTATTCTTTTTTTTTCAAAACAAAAAATATAAAAGTGATTTGAACTTTAATTCGTATTAACGTAAAGTTTTCTTTTGTCATAATCTCGTAACTCATATAAATTTGACAGATTCGAACACAGAGGTGAACATTGTATAAATATAATACAAAGCAATCGAAAGAGCAGGCAATACATTATAGCCGCTAATCTTTCCATTTATTACTTGACAATCATAAATGTAATTTAAGAATAACTGGCTGAACACAATGAGCTGGAATGGAGCTGGTCAAATATGTTGAATATAAAGAAATTCAATGTTGCGAACACAATGGGACGCAGCTGCAGACGGAGCTGCAATACGGAGACGGAAAGGTTGGTTAACTTTTAATAAAGACGTGCAGTTTTTTGACATTTCACAAAGAAACAAATGGAACACAACAGTGGTGCAATTTTTTGAAAGATCTTTGATAAGGTACGTTTACATCATTCCTATTTTCAGTAGTTTTTTCATTCTTATTTTTACAAAAATTGTAAAAGGTGTATATCAGTAGGGGAAAGAACTAACGAATGGAAGAATGAAAGTTTTAATATTTTAAGGGTTGAGCTTTGATGTTTCTCGTTTGAAAAAGAAAATGTTTGACATAGTTTTAAAATAAGAACTTTTTAAATTGATTGTAGAACATATGGAAACAGGACAGACACGTACGTTGATGTTTACACTGATCTTGATTATCACGATTTCCAATACTTTCATATATCTATATAAACTGCGTTGTTTCAAAAATTATCCATTACCACAAAAGAAAAATATGATTGGGCCTCCGCACACGAGACAGCAGAGTGTGCAGGCGGGACGGCAGAAAATCTTCTACCTGGTTTGGGGTGAAAGAACGAACAAGTAAACTAATACACACACAACTTTTCATTTTGAGGACTGCACAGAAATACAAACACATTGAAATATGGTTCATGTATACAAAATTTTCTTCCAGCATAATTCATCCCGTGTGCAGTCGAACAGTGGAGTGAAACTGGTTTTCATTCCGGCAGAACTAGTCTCGTGTGCGGAGGCCCATTGGGAGTATAAAAACTCTTGTTTTTAGTCCGTGCTAGAATTTTCTTTCGCGAACGAGAAATGCCAAAGCTCAAACCTAACATTTTTTTAAATTTTCATTCAATTCGTTTTTGTGCCAAAAAAGAAGAAACAAAGAAGCGATGTAAGCAAGGTATTATAATAAATGGGCTGATATCTGACATGTCAAAAAACTGCACAGCGCCATTGTGGGCAGTTGCAAGCTGGGACGTACGTCCTCGTTTGACAGCTAATACGCATGCAGCTACGTATTCCAGCTCCGTTTTTGCATTGTATTCGCCCAGTAAGACATCAAATGTAACCTTAAAGACTCAACTAAATATTCATTCATTCATATTCATTCCGATGTCATCGGATCTGCCGGAGAGAAAAGTTAAAAGTAGGTCTACTTGATGCGGTGCGTTCGGCGCATGCGATTCCTATGGGTCACCTCCCATAAGAACACGTGTATTTAATCGAGCAGCCAGTTGTATGCGGCAACGCAACATATCACAAGAAGGGGAATGACTATTCGCACGCTACTGCTCTAACCCGATTGTGCTCTGACAGCCATGTCTGCAGTGCCAGTGATTTGCACAGACTGACTGCTGTCGCACTATCCACAACTTCAAAAGACTCCATTTTCGTCACTTTTTAACTATAATAATTCAAAATTTATTAAATTAAATTTAAAACAATGAATTTAACTCACATATGTGATAATTTTGTATTTGCAAATACGAATTAACAACAAATCAACACAAATCACAAATTGACAGCTAATGTCAGTATACAACAGCTGATCGTTACCTCAACTTGCTCTAGCAAAATACTAGGATCGAATTCAGGGTGACTTCATGGCGACACGAGGTTTAAAAAAACAGAGAATTTTCTCTTGAGGGCGAGTTGAGGTTTTCAAAAAAGAATTGTGGCGACCCCAGGGTGACTTCGAACAAAGCTTTCTAAAACTTTCTTTTTTTAAACTATAAATTTAGGAACCAACCTAGGAACTTTGGATGGACAGAGAAAACTGTTAGGTGAGTGGAACTGGACACAAAATTAAGTTATTATCCTGATGAGTATTTATTTGTGCAAGTCAAACTTCTTTATTAGACAGTACTGTCACAGATTATATGTTTTTGATTTGATTGTTTCTGATTAGCAATTTCATCACCTCAGATAAGTTTGGATATGAAAAGCCATCTATACGATGTTTTCTATTTTTTTTTCCAAAACTCTGAGGATATATCGTCTGGCCCAATCACTTTTTTTTGACGTGTAAACGTCTTATAAATCGATGACAGGCTACACATACAAAATAACATGACTCATGCTGATAGAGAAAAAGAAATACAAAATAGGCGGAGCTTTGTTAAAGTAGAAAGTAGATGTAGATATTGGGGTGTATGTGTGTAGATTTAACGAGAGGGTTTGTGGGTGTGAGTTAACGGGCTGTATGTTGGTGTTGCTGCCATCAATGTTTTCTTGTGACGTTATCACGTAAAATTATCGTCCGTAAACCGACTTTACAGACAACCAAATCTTTTTTAAATGTTACTTCTTATTCAAAGCGAAATTTAGTACACACGAGACACATCTCTTTTAAGTGAACAAATATTTTTCGTTGAATTACATATTTTCTGGCGAAACTCATAATAGGCTAGAAAAACATAAACCGTGTCCATAGAATAAAACAAACAATCTTTCAGTCTATTTGTCTATTTCTTTTATTTTATAATTTCATTTTCTTTTATTTTTCTTTGACAATAAAAAATATTTCAATAAAATTTATCGTAAAGAATTTGCAAAGAAAGTTCCTTAATTTTAACACATATTTAAAATCATAACTCTAAAGTGCTCAAATTTGAATTCATATTTTGCTTTGAAGATTCAACAATTCTAAATTAAAAAAAAATACAAATAAATCAATAAACTGCAGAATTTAAATTTTAAACACTTAAATATTTTTTTTTTGTTATTTAAACATTCTCTTGCGTTTTGTTTTTGTTTGTTATATTTAAAAATTGTTTTGTTTTTTTTTTTTGAAAAAAATGTTTTGCTTTTTTTTACATATAACATTTAACATCATTTGTTTTTATTATATTTTCATCTTTTCGACGTTCAATTGTGGAATCAACCTTTTTTTATTTATAGTATATTTATATATATTTTTAAGTTTATTTGGATTAAAATCGCTGTTTACTGATTTTGGAAATAAAACCAAAAGCTAAATTATTGAATAAAATCATGAAGTACTCTCTAATAAATAAAATGTTTTGTAAATAAATTAATATACAATGTAAATATATAATTTTTTAATAATTATAAAAATTCTCTTAAAGTGTAATAATTCATTCTTAAACTTACTTCATAAATTTAATTTAATTTACTTACTCATTTTATTTAGGTTTTATTTTTCAGTTTTTTTATATTGTTTTTTCTTTCTTTCCTTTTTTTTAATAATAAATAACATTTTCATTTAAAATTTAATTAACTTTGTTTTTGCTTGTTTTTTGATACAAAAGAAACGTTTCTCTTTTGCTCATCTATTTAAATATTCACTTCATTGGGGTTGAATTATTTTTTGTTTTGTTATTTAAATTTTATTTTCTATATAATTTAAAGTTATTTAATTCGTGTGAATTTTTTTTTTTTTAATTATTTATTATTTGCATTTGTGTGTTTGTGTGAGTTAGGTGAAATTATCTTATGTATTGTAAATAATTTGTTAATTTTTTTTCAGTTGTTGTAGCTTTCTTTAAATACTGATCAATTGTTATAATAAATTGTCCTAAATTTTCTCCTAGCGCAGTTTTTTTTTTGTTATGTTAGTGTTGCAATTAATTTTAATAGTTAATAAGTTAAGTTTGACGCGGAGTGAAGTTTTGTTAAGGCTTATTTAAAAAAAAAAAAGGAAATAGTTTTGGTTTTAAAATCAAAAGAATTTTTGCTAATAAATAAATTTGGTAGAATTAGGGGATACTTAATCCGTTATACATATGTATTATGCTATTAAACGCTGATTTATTTTTGAGCCAAAATTAAATAAATAAGCTGTGATGTACTACTCGTATTATTTTGAAATCGCTTTTGAGCCTTGAAATCTTTCCATTTTGTGATATGCTGCTGACAGTTCTTAAAGTTATTAGACAAAGACAGCGAATCAATAAAATGAAATAAAAATTAATAATATGAATGGAACATTAGCTAAGTTGTAATGTTCATCTGTCATTTTGACAAACTATATTGCGTATAATCTCTTTTATGAAGCAAATTTGACAACTTTCTAGATATCCCTTGATGACGTTTAAAGAATACGAAGATCTCGGAAACCTAAAATATCAAGGCCAATGCTGATTTCTATTCGGTATTCGAAAAAAGAACATTTTCAGAAAATATTGCCAATTTTGTTGTCAAAAAAATATATAAATTAATACGGTGTTTTGACTTGGGAGTAATCATATTTGTTTTCTTCGGATATATTCTTGTGTTGTTGTATTTAGCATGATGAAACAAAGCTAATTGAAGAACATATAAGAACAGAGAGACAATGCTTGAAGTCAGGGTTCCAGATCTTGCGTGTGAATGCATAAATTCCGATAGGCAACAATATCTGTCAAAACGTACCAAATTTCGCCAAAGTATACCAGAAATCTTGCGCCAGCTTGGTTGGGGTTTCGTTTTGACAGCATATGTTTTGCTCATCATCTGGCCGTAAGTTATTATTTTCAACATTGGATTACAAGAACAACGAAGCTATAAGGGGTTTTCCTTTTTTTCGTTCAGAACAAAAACTGAGTTGTCAGAAAAGTTAAATTTTATTTTATTTTCCGCTCGAACATCTTCAGATCTCTGCTTGGTTACCTACTCAGTTCGATTTTGCATTCAAACCATTTCAATAAATCTTTTTACGAAAACTAATTTTGACAGCTGAAGTTTAAGCAGCAGTTTACACTACACTCGAAAGAGGTACCTCAAAACTCACGCATGAAAGAATTATACGCTTTCCTTTTCTTCTCATTTGAAATCATCTCATCCGGTCAACATTTACGTTAACAGCGTTGTTATTATAACGTAAGTTTGATTTTTTAATTTTTCGGAAAAATGAGACAGAAATATATTGCCATTTTGATAAGCTGCTCGAATGTTTCATTCCGGTAATATTTCATCTTTCGTTAATAATACTCTACCAATTCATAGTTTAGATCAGATTAATTTGTTACTGAGACAAATTTTGTCCTATTCTACTTCTACCTTTAATATGGCATTGGGTGCGCTCAAAGTGTTGACTAAGTCAGTTAACGGGCCTTTGGTTAGTCAGTTGTCTCTGATTGTGTTGATTTTTGTTGAAATTTGACTAACTTTCAACTGACAGTTTCTCCTTTGCAATGTATTGGTGACAGCTTGTCGTTGAATGGTTTTACTTTGACTAAAAGTTAGCTAACTAAAGTCAGTATACGGAACGCATTGGACATTTACAATTGGATTAGTTATCAGACAACAAGTTTCAACAAATTTTTGCATCAAAATAAATGGTCTACAACGGTCAAAAGATTAACAAGAAATACAAAATTATAAAAATTATAACTCAATTAGAATAAAGTTTTTGGCTCAAAAATGTTATGCCAGCTTCAAAAACTAAAATTGTTAACTTAACTTTAACTTTAGCATTGCTGAAGTAAAGTTTAAAAAAAATGCTCTTTCATTATGAATTATAGTATAGTATTTTATGTAGTTTTAGTTTTGATCATTATAAATAATTAATATTGTTTAACACTATTTTTTTTTTGGAATATATTTTGTTTTGAAAGTTCTTATTTGCATTTATTCTTTAAATTCTAAGTTCTGATGCTGTTCTTTGTTTTCTTTGGTTTTAATAGAGAAACGTTTAATTGTGATAAAATTAAAAATTAATTTGCTATTTTTTTTGTTTTAAAAAATACAATGATTAATTGTTTTTGTGTTTTTTTTTTTTAATATAAATTTTATTTACGTTAAATAATTTATATCCTTTTTTGTTTGAAATGAATTAATTCATTTAATATCATCATCAAGAAATGTTTCTTACTATTTTCGGAGAAACAATGTTTTTTTTGTTTTTTGTTTTATATTCTTTTAATCCAGTTTGTTTTTTTTTTGCGACTATGATAATTTCTTATATATTTTTGTTTTCGATTTATAAATATATATAGAGAATGTTCATTTTTGTTTGGTTTTTGTTTTTAAATATTAAAATTAGTTTTTCGAGTCATCTTTGCGTGATGTTGGCTGTGCATCGCCTAAACTAATCATGTCTCGTGGTTTCCACACCGGGGACCCTACAATTAAAAAAACAGGTAAACCATATAAAATAAATGTATATTTTCCTTTGTGGCCAAATTGTTTTTTTTTTAATATGACAAAAAAAACTTAAAGCTTAAAACAAAACAAAATATATGTAAATGAAATAAGTCGAAACAAAATTGATAGCATTACCTAAATAATGTGTTTTTTGGTGATTTTTTTGTTTGGTTAAAATGTTGACATCGCTTGTGGTTTTTTGCCATAATTTATGCAGTTTTTTTAATGAACGTTTTTTTAAACAATTTTGAAAATTTATGCCAACATTTTCCTTTTGCTTATAAAAAAAAAAACAAATAACTAAACAGTGCCTATTACAGTGACTAACAAAATGTAAAACAAAAATAATAAAAAATAAAATGCATATCCGTAATTTAAAGTAGGTAACTCTATAATTTTAATTAAACAAAGAAAATCGTCTACAAAAATGTTATAAATGAATTTGTTAGCATAAAATTATGTTTTTTAGGATTCAAACAAAAACAGGGTGTGTTAACCATAAGACATAATCAACCGGTAGTGCATAGCGGCCCAGATAATGCTAATTTTGTTGTTTTTATTTTTTTAATTAAACTAGATTTAAATTGTTTTTTTTTTTTTTTAAACACGTGCACGGATCTATTCCTTCGTGCAAAATTACATTAAACTAAAACAAAAAAATATATTTATTTAATATTTTTTTTATATATATAAAACTACATTTTCTACACAACAATTTTTGTAATTGTTTTTTAATTTAATAAGTGCGGGTCACACTATGCACTTTGCTGTTGTTTTTTTTTTTTGATAAAAAAATTGAATATTCAAGCGATGCCAAGCATTTTTTACTATAGTATATTATATTATATATTATTTACTAGTTATACAAATATTTAAAACAAAATAAAAAATATATAGTTAGGTACTGAAATAAATTTTAATTAAAATTAAATATTTTATTTTTTTATTAATAAATATATATGTATATATATTTATATGTATGTATGCTTACGTTCAACTTTAAAATAAATATCACAAAAATGTTATGTAATTACATATATTTACGTAATTTTTTAACAATAAATAATGTTTTGTATTTGTTTTAAAATCATTATTTTTATTTATTCAACAATGATTGCTTTATATGTTATTTTTTTTTCTTTTGTTTAAGGAACTATAATAAATATATATTTTTTTATGCTCTATTGTTAAATTTCTAATTATTTTGTTTGGGACAAAACAAGAACACATTTTTGGGAAGTTACATTTTTTTGTTTCTATAAACGACGCATTTGTGTAAAAAATCGTAAATCATTATTTTGTGTATAATGCGAATTCTTTGTAACTATGCTTTTATTTAGCCATTATAATTCGTCGCCTTTTAGTTCGTAAATTATATAGGAAAATTGTTAAAGAGTTAACACTTACAAGTACGCTAATGCAAACAAACGGATGTTTTGTGCTTTAAGTGTGAAAAAATATTTCTTATGCAGCTGACGAAAAATAAAATAAAATATAGAGTAGTAAAGTATATATTTTTAACTCCATTTAATAGTCGTTTTTTAGGACAAAACGTTCATCACACTTTAAACTTAGTTTTAATTTGAATTTATGATCATTATTTCTGATCACGTCAGATGCATGCAATTCTCGTATACCTACATCCAATCAAAAGTTTTAGCAATACTATAGGCGTTTTTCCTTTCTTTCGTTCAGAACAGAGTCTCGAGTTGTCAAAAAAAAGTTTTATTTCTTTCCTCAGAGCGTTCAGATTTTTAAAGTTGTATTTTTTTGTTCTTTTAAGAGAAGATCAGAGCATGCTCTGAACACAATGTATGTTGCTCAGATAAAATTGAATGAGCATGCTTAACACAATCAACGTCACTTCTGACAAGCATAAAATACGGTAAAGCAGCGTTCACACGCAGACCAGGCAATGGGACAGTACTCAATTGTCTTGTCCGAGCTTCTTGAACAGGGTTGGATGATGTCGATATTGTGCTCAGAGATAGCTCGGCAGGCTAGCTCGGAGGACAATATAATGACAATTGTCTTGTCCTGGAAACAATTGTTCACATGGAACAATGATTGTCTTGTCTCATTGTCTTGGCCTCTGCATTGTACCATGTGAACCCCGCTTAAAAAAAGCTCAGCGTTTTTCTTTTTTCGTTGTCTGAGTTGTCAAAAAAAGAAGTTGTGTTTCTTTTTTCGCTCAGAGCGTACAGGTCTTTAAAATTGTATTTCTTTTTTAGTTCAGAGAATAATTAGAGCGTGCTCTGAGAAGGCTATATGCGCTCAGAATAAATTGACTGAGCATTCTGAGAAAATACTGAACGAAATTAACGTCACTTAAGAGTTGTAGGCTATTTCACTCTATACCATGCACTGCACATTGCCTACACCACTCTTCAAAAAATAGATGCCAGAACAAAAGAGACAATAGTATTATATGCATAATATTGCCGCCTGTGAACAGGCCATACGAGAAGTGTCGATTTGTGACAGCCAAGAACTAGAATAGGGTTTTTTTTTTTTTTTTAGCTCGGAGCGGGGCACTGAGCTGTCAAAAAAAGAACTGTGTTTCTTTTTTAACTCGAAACGCTCTGAGCGCTCACTTGTATTTCTTTTTTAGCTCAGAGCTCGCTCGATGAGCTCGCTTTAAAATACCAGAGCACATCAAGCGAATAACTGAGTGCGGCTGACTTCACTCGTTTTTTGTGAAAAAATGACATGATGACAGTTCAGTGCTCAATTGTGTTTCCTTATTAGCCCCGAGCGCTAATGTCACGCTCGATTTGGAGCGAGCTCTATTCGCTCTAGCCCCGCTCTGTGCCCCGCTCGGGGCTAAAAAAGAAAAACGCCTACTGTATTTCAAAATTATATCTGAGCGCTCAGATCACGATCGGTTCAGAGAATTATCAGAGTGATATATAGAGAAATTTCTGAGTGAATAAAGAAAAACGCCTAATAAGAATTAAAACGGCGAAGGGCGGATGAAGTCAGACGCTCTGATGTAGTTGGCAAGCGTTATTTTTTATATATCTTGCCAAAATCACTCTTCGAAATACGCATGCGAACGCGAAAGAGACAGTTATATATTATGCAAAATATTGCCTTACATTAAAGAGCCATATGACACATGTCAATTTTTGACAGTCTAGCGCTGAAACGTATTTCGAAAATATATCTGAATGCTCAGTCAGAACACATTCGGTTCAGAGAATGCTCTGAATGCTCGATCTCCATTCATATGTCTTTTCTGAGTGAAAAAAGGAAAACACCTCATGGATCAATAGACAGTGATGTTATATAAAAAGAATTGGTTTTCTTTTTTCGCAAAAAGGAGTCTTGCCAATAAGTCAGCTGCATATTTATATTTTATCTGATTGCAGGATCAAAAATAAAGATAAATTTAGTTAGTATACATTCATCCTTTTTATTAAGCTAAATTAAAGCAGACAACGAATTATATTTAAATTTGTTTTAACTAAACACTCGTACATCGAATATTCATTTTACATTCTACACATTCCCTACATATGTACAAAATATAAAAATAAAATTAAAACTAAAACTTACCATTACTTGAGGATATTTCTACGAAAAATTAATTTTCATTTTAAGGATGCAACACTTTCAATATCATCGGTTTGGGTTTGATGATTTTTTTATTCAGTTTTTTTATTGAAAATCCAGAGCGAACGATCGAAAAACGAAGATATGGATAAACATATTTTAGAGCATGAAATACGGAAGTTATTAACTGCGATTTATCTGTTGAATAGTGTTTATTTATTTCTAAAATCCTTTTGAAGATTTATCCGGTTTAAATGTCTTAATTGAAAGACTTTGTTTTTGTTTTTGGTTTTTAATTTCAACATCTATACTCTGAACTATTTTAATTCGTTTGTTTTCATTGATTTGGAATTATTTTTAATTAGTTTTATTTAAGAGATACGTTTTATCATTTAATTATGTTTGTATTTTGTATATATTGTTTCTATATATTTATGTATTTTTAATTGATTTTTGATTTGTTTGTTTAGTTTAAATAATTTTGATTTTTCTGCTATGAAGCCCTTCTAACTGTGTGTTGAGAGGATGAATAACATTTTTTTTTGAATTTTTAATAACTTTTTGAATACACATAGGTTAAATATTTTTTTTTTAGCTAGAATAGGTTAGTTTTGATTTATATTTTGACTATTTGTTTTAATGGTACATTTAACGAGAGAATATTACTTTTGATTTATTTATTTCGTGTTTGTTAATGGTGCATTATGATTTTTTTTATTATTTTATGTTTATTGAGATTAAGTTATTGTTCTTTTTTATTAATAAAGTAGTAAGTTTTTTAAAAAAATGTTTGATTAGGATGCAGTTTTGATCAATAATTTAACATTTTGATTACTTATTACATTTCGTTTGTGTTTTTTAGTAGTATTACATAAAAATAAAATTATTAAATTATTTTATAAGAAAACGAGCAGGTGTAAGAGATGCATATTTATAAGCTTCGATATTTTGTTAAAAGTATGAGTAAATAAAAAAAAAATATTTGATTGTTTTTTCAAATGTCTGCAAATAAAAAATAACACAAAAGTAAATTATTTAAAAAAAATTCAAATCTTGAAATCTTAAATAAAACCAATAGTTTAACACCCCTGTTATGGATGACAACTCAACTTTCAGACAATCAAACAAACTGTTCCTAATTCGTATTATTCAAGACAACTACTTTCAATTGGAGGTCTCGACTTAAGGCGTTGATTTTTTGTCCAAATCAGCGTCAAACCTATCTTTATTAAATTAAGTACGGTTTTATTACACTTAGAAGTTTTTGAAAAGACGCAAATAAGTGCGAAAGAGAAAGTAAACGAAATAGAAATATTTTAAACCCCCTCAATTCGGCGAGTTGTGGGTAGAATTTGCATCGAGTTTTCGTGTTTTTGACATTCCTTTTTCTTTATTCGTCGGCACTGACTGAGTTCACAGTTTTACTTGCTTTGCATTTTGGATACAAAAAATCCAATAACCAAATAAATTACCTTACATTCGAAGCCTGTAGAGATAGGAATGGAAACCTCGTAGTAGAGTCACAGTCGGTGCTGAGTACATGGAGGACCATTTCTGCAGACTGTTAAACGGCGATGAAGACCAAAATCCCGCTGTCAGGCAGAATGAACTATTCAACATGGACGATGACAGACAAAACTTCCGTCCACCTGACCAAAATGAAGTAAGGATAGCAATATCTAAACTCAAAAACAACAAACCTGCTGGACCCGACGGACTACCCGCCGACCTTTTTAAAGCGGCCGGAGATGACCTGGTGGAGTGCAACTCATCTCTTAAGTTTGGTCAGAAGAAAGTATGCCTGATGAATGGAACCTCCGCATTGTTTGCTCAATCCACGAGAAAGGAGACCCTCTAAACTGCGCCAACTATAGAGGATTTTAAGGCCGCGAACGATAGCATTTATAGAGACGAGCTATACAGAGCCATGTCAGGTTTTGGCATTCCCACAAAACTCGTCCGACTGTGCAGGATGGCGATGGAGAACTCTCGCTGCTCCGTCAAGGTTGGTACTCACCTCACAGAAGCTTTTGACGTCAAAAAAGGATTCCGACAAGGTGATGCGCTATCGTGCGATTTCTTCAACTTAATACTTGAAAAAATTATAAGAAGCTCGCAAGTCAATTGTAGTGGGACAATTTTTTTCAAGTCTGTTGCAATTGCTAGCATACGCTGACGACATAGACATCATTGGCAGAACTCGGCGAGCTCTCACTGGAACGTTTGCTAGCATTGCAGCTGAAGCGGCTAAGATGGGACTCGCAGTCAATGAGGCCAAAACGAAGTACCGGCTGACCACAAAAAAGGACACACAACACCGGCGGATTGGACAAAACATCACAATAGACCGGTACAACTTTGAGGTAGTTAGGGACTTTGTGTACCTCGGAGCCGCTATAACATCTGACAACGACATCTCGTCAGAAATAAAGCGAAGAACTACTCTTGCCAATCGCTGTTTCTACGAGCTAGGAAGGCAATTGAGTAGCAAAGCCCTCCCTCGAAGGACAGAGGAGACTCTGTATAAGACCTTAATTATCCCGGTCCTGCTCTATGGCGCCGAGGCATGGACTCTATCTAAAGCGGATGAAGATATCCTTAGTCGTTTCGAGCGTAAGATTCTTCGGAGGATTTTTGGCCCTATCTGCGTTAACGGGATTTGGAGGAGAAGGTTCAACTAAGAACTAAACGAACTGTACAGCGACATTGACCTGGTCAAAAAATACGCATATCACGTTTAAGATGGCTAGGTTATGTAGAGCGAGTGAAGAACAATGCTCCGGCTCGCAGGATCTTCGATTCCATCCCAGAGGTTAGACGCAGTTAAGAAAGACCTCACCTTAGGTGGCGCCCTCAAGTGGAGGACGACCTTAACCAACTTGGAGTGCGAAACTGGAGGCAGCTAACCAAAGACCGAGCTGGCTGGAGAGGCATGTTGGTTGAGGCCCAGGTTCGTCCCGAACTGTAGCGCCCCCTAAGTAAGTAAATTCGAAGCAGAAGCAAAACATAACTAGCCTGTTCATCACATGTTCTTTTAAAAAAGAAAATTATCCAACAAATTTTGAGATACCTTTTGATTTTCCCTCTGTTTTCATTTGTTCTTCAATCAGCTGTGTATTAGTTGTTTTAAATCATGTTTATTACAACAACAATACAAATGACACAATTTGTGAACGCACCAGCCATTGCTTTTATGAACAAAAAGAAACAATGAAAGAAAGTTGTGAAAAACATGTGTACAAAAATGAGAAAAACATCTAAGTGTAATACCGCGCGATGGACGGGACAAGGGTTCAAAAGAAAATAAACGAAACCGCACTACAGAATGTCTAAGTGTAATACCGCACTAAGGGATTTGTTAGAAGTTCTGTAGGAACTTAAAAAAACTTGAAATTAGCTTAAAACCATTTTATAGAATTTGACAACTATGGCAATACAAACAGAAACACAACTCAACTTATTTCCATAACTATAAAGCGCGAAACAGATTGAACCAGCGACAGCACCAACACCAGCATTGTCTTCTTACTTCTGTTTGACACTTTGTGTCATAAAAAAATATACGAAGTTTTCTTTTGCCCCTGAATTTTACTTGCTCAAAGTTGGTAGTAATGGAACAGCAACAGCTGTTTGGTCTAACGACGCTGCGCTGGTGACGTTGCTGGTGCTGGTCTAATCTAATTTGAGCCATTGAAATACATTGGTTCTAAATTAATGGCGGCCGCTGTTGCTGGTTCAATCTGTTTCACGCATAAGTTCAGGGCCGATTTTATGGAGTTCATTGAGCAACTTAGAGCAACATTTTCTAATCTCTACACTTGCTTTTGAGGTAGAGCAAGTGAAAGTTCCCTTTTATACACATAGGCATATACCGCAGCGTGACATAGTATTTAGGTGAAGGAGTTGAGAAGTGTAGTGGGGATCACAATAACGCACGGACCGAGTATTTGTTTCGATTCTTCCATTCTCGTTGGTTATTTTCTTTGCTTGCTTTTATAATCATCTTTCTTAGTTTGTGGTCAGATGTATGTTTTGCTATAAGTAAGAGCGAGAGCATTGAAATAAACAACCGTAAAGACAGTAACGCACTGTCGCGTGACGCTGATTCAACATGTGAAGGCTACAGGCGTGCCCAAATGGGAATTGGTGAAGAGTCAGGGTCATATGATTATGTGTATAAAAGGATACTAGCAAATTGGAGTGGAAGTGTCAAAGTCAGATGTTTTCAATGTACATATTGTTTGAATTAAATATTGAAAAATTTACGTTAAATAGCTTAAATTATCCAAATGAAATGCATTGTATTGAACTTAGGTCTAATGAAGGCTTATCAGTAGTAGTGAATAGCTACAATAAAATGTATGACACATCATGAAAGACATCTGTGCTCTGACGTCTGACATTTAACCGCTGCTTTGCTCTGCTATGTACTGCCTCACACTCACACTACTCTAACTCTACTCTACTGAAGTCTGTATTGAACAAACTGTATGATAAAAAGGCACAACTGAAAAGTCAGCCATTTTGTTAGTTGTTGGAAATTGACAACTACTGGTTCTGCAGTATATAATTGTGATTGTGAATTCTGAATTGTCATGTGTACATAGTACCAATTCGAGTATGACAGCTAAACTATAGTTGTAGTTAGTTGTTTTCCTTAATAGCAGGGGTGTTTGGATTTAAAGAATTCTTTTTTCTAACAGTTTTTTTTAAATAAATAATAATTTATAAATAAAAAATTATTGATTAGTTAATATTTAATTAAAATAAATAAATCATTAAACATAAGAAACATTTAATACCACATTAAACATTGTTAATGTATCATTTGTATTGTTAGCTATCTAACTATTAAGGAATTAACTTCTATATTTCGCTACCTATTTAACTATGGGATATAACTGGTATCATGTCAGTTTACTATGGGATCTTAGGACATCTGAATTTGCAGTAAAAGCTATCTAGTATAGTATACATATCATCTGGTTTTAAATAATGTTCTTAACACTCATTAGATTTAAGTTAAATTTATGATTTATTGGAATTTTATTTTACGCTCGAGGGTTATTATGTTTCATTATTGTTGTTAATTAGCAATTTGTTTAAGGGTCGATTTTTGATACATGTAATTGTGTTTAATTGAGTTTTGTTTGTGTAATTTCGTATATATTACCTACTTTCCTTATACTTCGTTTTGTTTTTTTTTTTTTTTTTGATTTTTTCGTCTAAAAAGTTCTTTAGTGTCTGAAAGTGTCACGTAACTATTTTTTTTTTTATAAATTTTGTGTATTTAAACTTAATTATTTAAAGTTCATTTTAGTTCGATTGCTACAGGTTGTTTTTTTTTATTTTGTGTTTGCATTTAGTATACCTATGTGTTTTCGTAATATTTTTTTTGTTTTATAATTCGTAATATTTGTTACTAGGTTCGTAAGGCCGTTTCATTTGTATCGCAATTTTTACCATCGAATTTATTAATTTTACTTTTTTCACATCCTTATCCTCTCTACTATTTCTATGTGCTGTGTTGTATTTTGCGTCGACATTCAATCCCAGTTTTTCTTGTTTTATCTATAATAGTTTGTAATCGTAGTTTTTTTTTTGGATTTCTATTGTTTAAATGTTGTTAATTTTATATATGAAATTCCTGATTGTAGATTTCTTTTATTTTTGTTGTTGTTGTTTTGTTTAAATTCTTAAAATGTTAATTTCTCTTATAAACGAAGTTTAGTGAATTCTTAAACAGCTACTTATTTGTATCTACATACGTAAAATGTTAAACATTCATAAAAACTCAGTGCAATACATATATGTAATTATATGCATTTTGTTGTTGTTGTTGTTGTTGTTGTTTTCTTATTAGGGTCCTAATGTTACGTTTATATAATATCGAATAAAATTTGTAAGTTTACGTATTTATTTTTTTATATACAAGATTATGAATATAAATTAAAATTTATGTGATGAGTTAGAAAATGTATTCTTTTAAAATTTGTACAAATTTATTATTTAATTAAATAAAATTTGTATACAAATGATAATGTGATATGAGAATTCCTTTTTTGGAAATAAAATAAATAAAATAAAATTCCTTTGGTCTATATCATAGATGGGAAAACGAAAACCGTTTTTATTGTTTGGCCAACAAAACGGAATATTGGGAACATAAATCAGCATCGTACTTCTGGTGGTACAGGTAAAGATCTTGTGTTGTAGAAAACACGAACTAAATTAAAAAATGACTAATACACCTTAATTAGGTTGTTTTAAAAACATAACTAAAAACATTTTCATTGAAAATTTGTTAAAATATTTTTTTTGGAAAAAAAACTCAATTTAAAGATGAATTCCAATGCATACGTTCATACAAATTTGATTTTAAAAATGTTTTTAAAAATCCCTGTTTGATTTACTATTAGTTTATACAATATTAAATTTAATATTCTGCATTTTTATTTATATGGATGGAAATGTGTGTGGAAATCGGAGATAGTTTGAGTTGTCTGTCGTAATTTTTATAAGTTTTAGTTTTAGTTTGTGGCAAGAGGTTCAAATTTGTTTCTGCTGTCTTTTGTTAGTTATTTTTGTTGTTGTTGTTGTTGTAAAATGTTGAATGCGCTTGATATAATAGAAACCTGCACTCAACTGGAGTGGAAAATTATAAATTAAATAACACCGGTATTATTTTAATTTAAATTTTATTAATCCTACTGACTTTCGGTTTATTTAAAGATATATAATATTATACAAAACTCCATTAGGGAAGTCATTGGATTGGATAAAAGATACTTTTCAGGATATCTCATATTTTTGTTTGTAATATACATAAATTTCTATCTACAATTCTATCTCACTCACGGTTTATTTTTTTTTTTTTATTTAAATCGTATCCTTGCAGTAGTTGGTTGGCTTTAAACATGAATTTCGTAATAGTCATGACAGTCGACACAACCACTTGCGTCAGCAGTATGTGCTTCATGAGCCTCAAAACTACCACCTGATGAGCTAGACATGCCGCGTGGCATCTTCTTCCGCGTACGACTTTGTCGCACGCGGGCTTTTTGCTAGGATGGTTTCTTCTGGTACATGCAATCAACGCATGTTGGATGTTCCAAGGCCCGGTTGATAGCCTCACTGGGATACATCTGGGGAGGCATCATTCCGTAGGGACCATGTTGGGATGAGGAAGACGATTGCTCGTAATTACCCATGTCGTTCATGCCGTAGCGTGCAAATGCATTTTCAGCTGATTGAGATCGGACTGGACCTACGGTATTGATGGTATAGATTCTTTCGGGGGAAACACCATATCGGTAGGAGTTGCTTGTACTGCTTTCGCGGGAAGTCGAGCGCTCTAGGGACTTGCTTATGCGTCTGTTGCCCATTGAAGTTGGTCCGCTGTCCCTGCGCATGCTCGAAGCAGTGACATAGTGGTCGCTACATGTCTGATTGTCATAGATAGGATAATAATGATAGTAGGGATCTGGTGTTCTGTGGGATGCTTCGAAGCTTCCATGTGCACTCATGCTACGTTTTCGACCACTGCGATCGGGTGATCTCGACTCAAAGCTTCCACGTGGGCTCTTGAGAACACCTCGTGGTATATCGAGGTTAGGTTCTGAGCAGCGGCTATCGAAACTGCTTCTAGGGGAATGTCTGTGATAACCACTACTACGGTCTGGGGATAAGTGCTCAATGCTACTTCTAGGGGACAAATGTGGTGATATTGACTCAATACTACAGTTTTGGGAGGGTGCCAATTTTTTCAGGCAACTTCTGTCGGGTGATTTTGCCTTACACGGCGACGAAGACGAGGGTTTCAAAATACCTCCACCGTTGCATGGGCTGACTGAGCGTTTGAGAATTCCTCCACCACCTTCGGAGCTGCGACGAGGACTGGGAGTTCTACGTCCTACAGAGAGTCTATCCTGAGAACTGTCGCGACTGAGGCTTACACTCAACCTCTTATTACCCTGATCACTTATACTTGGTCTAGGTGATTTCACTTTGATGATACGCACTGGGCTACTTCCTTGAGACTTAGAGCGATCCGGGGATATATAGATGCTTTGGCGAGGTGATTTGGTGCCCTTGGTTGGTTTGCCGCTTACACTGCTCCCTGTACTACTAGTGCTGCCATTGCTTCCCTTTGATTTCGATTTAAATACCTTGTCCACTTTTTTGTCGATAATAATCACATTTCCTGCATCCTCGGAGTCATCTTCTGCCTCAGACCTTTCGGAGGTTGTAGCAGTTCCTGCACCACTATCGCTTTCACGATCATTTCGAGGAGGCATAGCAATTTCTGCCACGACAATAGTGGTATTGTCAATAACGGTTTGTGGTTCCGGTGACAAACTTGAGTCGGGTCCTTGTTGCTGTTGTTGGACATTTTCAGTCTGGGATTCGAGAGTTTTCTCTTTTAGATTTGCCATGTACGTGGCAATGTCGCATGTGTCAGTCAGATTTTCATGCTCTAAATCACTTAAATGTTTATCCATAAAACGTATGTTCGATTGTTCGTCCTCTTGTTGCTGTGTTTTAGGTGCGGACTTGGCCATTTCATTGGAAAATATTTCAATGACTTGGATGTCTTGCTTGGGGGATTGTTTGGGGGAGGTTCGGTAACTATAACTAGACGTACTTAAACTACTTGTCCCTGGGAAAGCGTTCTTTTCGCTTGTCGGCGAAGACATTTCACTTATGCTCTTAGTCTTACCTAGATCTTTCATGAGGACTGGCTGATAGCTGGATGGGGGATGGGATGATTGTATCAATCGCGCTTGACTACCTGTGCTTCCGACCGATAGGGTTGATGTTGTGCTGTGATTATTTTTGAAAATAAAAATAAAAAAACAAAAATATTAGAATTTTGTAAGAATTGGATTCTAAAAATTATTTACAAATAAAGTGGGATTTTTAAAAGTGGGAGAACTAGTTTGAGGTCTTTTATATATTCTAGTTGGCAGGATCAAACTTTTAGATATTAAAGTGTTTTCCGACAAAATTATCATTTTTTAAGAGCTTACCTTAAAGTAAGATGGTTTGGAGTTCTACCCAGTGTTGCTTTGGGTTTAATTGTTCCCTGTTGGGAGTCCTCTTCGCCCTCGGATTTGGTACCTGGGTCCATGCTTGGATCACCCTGCATCTGTTGCTGTTGATGAGGTGGCTTTGGTGGTGGATCTAGGAATAACAAAATGTACAGTTTCCCTGCCATTGAAATACAAAGTACTACGGAGCTTACCAGCAGCATCACCAACTGTCTTACTGCGACTTCTGAAACCGGTTGGATGCAACTGCTGATGCGAAGGCATTGGGACATCATCAGCCTCTTGGCTACCCGATAGATTATCATAATCAATATTGCCCGCTGAATGACGTTGTGCACCCGTTTTTTTCTTGGGTTTGCCAAGAGTTTGAGATCCTTGAATGATTGTTATCTAAAAAAAAAAAAAACAAAAATAATTTAGGCTCATTTGAAGTCCTTAAATATGAAGACCAACTTACCTGCTGTTTAGGCCTTTCTAATGTCTGTGAATTACCCGAACCACCACCTTGTGATGATACGCCCGAAACCGAGCTAGCACTTCCACCAAATCCCTTCATCGGAATTGACATATTGCGAACGCTTTCGCGTATTATCTGTCTGATAGTCTTCAGGAATGCATTTCGGAAGTCCGCAGTACTATTCGAAAGTACGTAAACTTTCTCTGAACGTCGTTGCAATTGCGAGCGTAAGTGTATCAATTCCCATAGGAAATGTGAGTCCATATCCTTCGCTGAGGAGGCGCGCACTTGCACCTCCGTGACAGGTATGAGAACTTGGTAGCGAATGATTTCGACTTCATTTGGAGCATTTTTATTAGAAACACCCTGTAATTAAAAAAAAATCAATATTTGTTCAGAACTGTTTCATATCTTGGAAGAACTAACCATTAGTTTTTTCTTTTGTCGCAAACGCTCTTTGCAAAGGAACACAACCGCTGATTTAAATACAAAGCACATAGCATGTAGTTCAAGACCTTTCTTTATTTTTCCTAAGAAATCCGAAATGTTAAGCCATTCAACTCCGCCATAGTATAAAAGGTCGCCTAAAAAATCAATTTCATACTTCAATTTCATCGAATTCAGACGAAAGGACATCTTCAACAAACCTGGACTAAGATCTATGGGCTGTTTGCAGGACTTCTGATGCTGTCGAAAGAGATGATCAAATATTGCACCATATTCTTCGTGGATTCGTTGCATTTCGTTAATATGTTCGGCGACCTTTTCCATGCCTTTGAGTGCCTCTGTTTTTGTTTTAAGAAATCACATTTAAATCAAAACTAAAAGTTTCAAAAAAGAAAACTATACATACCAACTAAATGGAGATGCTCATCTGCACGAGAATCGGTCAAGTTCCTCAATTGTTGCAAAAGCAAGGGATACTTCAGGATACGCTGAATTGGCTTAATCAAATACGACTCAAGGGTGCTGCTGTGCTGTTGTTTAGGATTTCTTGCCGCTAGGAATTCCTGTAAAGCGTTATTACCTTCATCTGGAAGGATAGAAAAAGTCAAACATCGTTTAACCAGACAATTCATTTAAATATGCTTCAATGGACTTTAAAGCACCGAAAATAAAATGCATACATAGTCTATCCATCCACCATCAATTTGCACCGGAATATCCTGGAAAGGATACGAGATGGCACAATTTAATGTTTTGCCCGATAATTAGTCCTTTAGACTTTCAAGAACTCTTTTTAATTATCGGTGCTCTTGAGTTTCATTCAAGTCTGAGTAAAATTATATCCTAATTATGCTGGGAAACTTAAATAAAACTTTTCAATTTCGTCGTCGTTATCGCTTTCAAGAGAAACTCGACTCTAATTAAATATTATTTCAAAACAAAATGCGCACAATTCACAACCACATGTATGGGTTTTGGTTTTTGAAAATATATTAAATTCAATGAGTTGAAACACGAATTAATTCAAAATCTATTTATATGCTAACCTATTTAACGCAACTTGAAGTTTGAAAGACGTATTGCTTTCAAAAATGCAATTTTCTATAGGGTGTTACAGAAAAAAAAAATAAATTGCAAAACTGGATCACACCTTCTTGCTCTAAGGTGCGGTCACAGTGTCGAATAAAATTTGAAAAACATTATGGGAACTTCAAAGTTTATTCGAAAATGTTTTTATGTTAAATTGCTTTAGCTACCTACATCTTCTCGAATATAAAATTTGATTGTAATCGGTTAACCCGTTCTCGAGAAAGTCGAAGAAAAAAAACGGGGGTACCGTTTACACAAACTTACACTTTTTTTCACCAAAACATATACCCCACCTACAAAAGTACACTCTTTGTTTCATAAAAATTCCTCGAGCCGTTTTTTCAATTTTTTTTTAGCTCAAAAATTAACGGTACCTGTCATATAACCGTTATGTAAAAGCTTATTTTTCTCGAAAACGGCTCCAAGAATTTTTATAAAAAAAAATTAGTGTACTACTGTAGGTATGCATTATATTTTGGTGAAAAAAAAAATTAATATGGTGGGCTAAGAACGGTACCTCCCATAGGACCGTTTTTTTTCTTCGACTTTTTCGAAAACTGGTGATCCGATTACAATCAAAATTGATATTCAAGAAGATGTAGGTAGCTTGAGTAATTCTGCATTAATTTTTTTTTTGGAAAACTTTTTTTTTGTATTTTTAATAATTAAATTTTTTTTTTTTTGAAAAATCAATATTTTGAAAACGGTTAAGTGGATTTTTTTTTAAATTATGTTTTTAAATGTATGTTATTTTTAAGCTTAAGTTTGTATTTTTGAATTATTTTTTTTTAATTTTTTAAAAAAAGTTGTTAAAAAAAACCGTTTTATTTAAAAAACGGCTCTAACGATTTTGAAAAAAAAAATCACACTTTTTCACATTTTTTAAAGAAATAAAATGGCGTTTAAATTTTTCCGCTGAAAACTATTTTACGTACTTTTTTCAAACAATCAAAAGTCAGAAAAATCGAATATAATCTTTGAAGTTATCTTAATATTTTTCAAATTTTATTCCAAGCTGTGACCGCACATAAGCAAGTACGTGCGATCCAGCCGTGCAATTTATTTATGTTCACGAATTTGCTCTCACAGCTACGATAAAATTTGAAAAATATTAAAGGAAGTTTCTTTTCGATTTTTCAAAAGAAAAAAAATTTAAATTATTAAAAATATAAAAAAGTTATTCCAAAATATTTTTATGTCGAATTGCTTTGACTATCTACACTTTCCGGAATATCAAATTTGATTGTAATCGGGTAAGTAGTTCTCGAGAAAGTCGAAGAAAAAAATGTCCTAAAGGGGGTACCATTTTTGGCCCACCAATTTACATTTTTTTTCATAAAAATTCTTGGAGCGGTATGACAGGTACCGTTATATAATATTTGAGCTAAATAAAAATTAAAAACTGTCCTCTGTAGAATGTCAAAATAACCTTAAGTTCTAAATTTGAAGGCGATTGGTTCAACCGTTTAGCCTGTAGTTCAATAAACATCCGTACAGACAGACAGACAGACAGAATTTCGCCAGTAACTAAAATACAAAACTCTTGATTCAACGATGAGTGTCGTCAGCAAGCACATGTAGCTAAACAGGAAGCATACAATATGGCGATGCACAGAAGGAAGAAGGACCAGAACTGCTCGCTGGCTCTACAAGCAGAAGAGGAAGGAAGGATACCGGCTTCTCAAAAAGAAAAACAGGAATGATAAAAAACGCGTAGATAAGGAAATGAAGAACTGTTACTGCAGGAATTAAATTCGAAAGTTTTACCAAAAAGTAAGAAGAAACGTTTCAAGCTACCGAGCTCGAACTGAAGCTGTTCTGGAGACTGTATAATATGGTGATGACAAAACGAATTTCGTTGTCAGGCAGTATGAACCATTCTATCTGGGCGAAGTAGAACAACAATTTCGCCCTCCCCATCTGGATGAAGTAAATATACCTATATA
Source organism: Platycheirus rosarum (assembly GCA_963971375.1). Classification (NCBI taxonomy): domain Eukaryota; kingdom Metazoa; phylum Arthropoda; class Insecta; order Diptera; family Syrphidae; genus Platycheirus; species Platycheirus rosarum. The sequence goes on along the minus strand of OZ020507.1, from coordinate 299,477,229 downwards.
TAAGCTTAAAATCAATAAAGCTGCCGGTGCCGAACTCTTCAAAATGCAACTTCAATGCTCGGCCGGTAAAATTTTCGATTTAATATCAGAGGGACGCGCAGTAGAGAAAGACCGAGACTCATAAGTGGCGTACCGTGCACGGAAGTTGAATAGGATCTTGAGCAACTTCGCGTTCAAAACTGGAGTCAGCTCCTAGTTTTCAGGGCTCTAAATTCAGTGTAATGGTTTTATCCTATGATACCGAGCTGGCTGGAAAAGCTTGTTGTTCGCGGGCAAGGTCCAATCCACATTATAGCGAAGATAAGGTAAGGTAAGGTATGACTACCTTTTTAGAGGATGCGATAATAAAGAAGTGCACGTGGACACTCCACAGCTCCTATGCCAGAGCCCAGCATTCTATCACCTAAGAAAGAAAAATTCTAGGAAGACACTTTTTAGAGGATCTATATTCTAGAGGAACTCTCAGACATTCCGCGAAACAGCCTGCGGGGCTGAAACAATTAGAAAAGTCGGTAGGTATCGGTCAATTATATTTTATGCAAACAGTGTTTACAACTACTTGCTCTTATGTGTTCCACCACATTGGAAAGCAAGATCTTTGAGGTGAAGGGAAATAAGTCGAACCTGCACTGATCTTTAATAGAAAATAATAACATTTACATACGGAGAAAGAAAAGTCTAAACTTATGAAAAGTGCCAAAACCACAACACTTAACGGTTTTTAGTAAAAATGAAGTACGCCATCACATGTCTTATATAACAACGAATTTATGAAAATATTATTTTGAAAACTGTCGGACCGATTTTGATAAAATCCTGCTTTTTATTTTTTACTTTTTTTGAAGAAAATGTTTTGTTGAGATTTTGGTATGAAAGGTACCGTTAATAGACTTACGATAAAATTGGTTTTGACCAAATGATAGCCAATACCTACAAAAAAATAAATTGCACTGTAAGATCACCAGATCGCACACATACAAATATGTGATTTTTTTGTTGAAAATCGTAGGAGCGGTTTTTAAATAAAACGGATTTTTTAACAACTTTTTTTTAAAAACATTAAAACAAATTATTCAAGAATGAAAATTAAAGTACAAAATAACCTACATTAAAGAACAAAATTAAAAAAAAAAACAATTCACCAACGCGTTTTCAAAATATTGATTTTTAAAAATAAAAAAAAAATATTAAAAACAAAAAAAAAGTTTTCGAAAATATTTTAAAATGAAATTACTTAGGCTACCTACATCTTCTTAAATATCAATTTTGATTGTAATCGGATAGCCAGTTTTCAAGAAAGTCGAAGAAAAAAACCGGTCCTATGGGAGGTATACCGTTTTTAGCTCACCGTTTTATTTTTTTTTTTAATTTTGTTCTTTAATGTAGGTTATTTTGTACTTTAATTTTCATTCTTGAATAATTTGTTTTAATGTTTTTAAAAAAAAGTTGTTAAAAAATCCGTTTTATTTAAAAACAATTATTTCCTCCTTGGCAAAAGAATTGTTGTAAGCCAATACACAATGTGATCAAACATTCCATGACATTGAGGAACACCCTGTAAAGAAAATTCCAAAGCACAAAAAAAAAACATAATATGTACCCAACAAATTCTGTGAAATAAGTAAAACAAGATAATTATTGGAACAAGTGCTCCAAACTATCCAACAAAGCTGTGCATTCGGAAATGCTTCCTTGCTAAAGTAATAGCCGCACACCCCCCGTCCGAGAAGAATATGAATAATTTGCTCCACATACCCATATGTGGATGTGGATACAAAAGAAAAGACGCATAGAAGAAGGATCCGTATGAGTCTTTTTTTTTCTATTGGGAGTACTTCAATGAATCAAAACGCCAACAGAGGGAATGAGTAATATTACCACGACCATTAGATAAAATTTCAATTCTATGTAAATCATTCTTCCCTTTTTATACATCCTGAGAACCATGCCATCATCCCTCCTAGTCACGCAACGTGAACTGTTGGATTGGAAGGACCGCCACAACAGCGTACATCACGGGCGGCACCTAAGATTTGGAAAACATCCAAACGATACGTCTAAACAATAACGATTTGACGTTTGGTGAGTGCTGGCGAGGAAGAGGTTTTAAGGCCTTGCTTTGTATGAATTTGACGCATGAGAGTGCTTTTAAAGTTATTCTCTGCTCAGCGATGGTATAGCTCCGAAAGCTTATATTAAGAAAAAAAAAAAACATTAATGATGTGCGCTCCATATGCATAGCATTAGCTGCAAAGGATTCTGCCGTGTGCTTTGTCGGTGGGCGAAAGGGGTGAGGGGGTGGACAGGGTTGCGTAACATAACTCAATTATATGGCCAAGGTAAAAAGAAAGTCTATTTTTGGATCAAGAGAAAGCACATATACAGTCCTTGGATTGTGATGTTTGATGAAGGGGTTTTAATTGTATTTTGATTTTACCTGGTTAATTGAGTGCCGTTATAATTATAATTAAGCCCCTATACCATCATGCATGAAGTACTGGCTTGTCTTAGCTAATATTTTGAAAAGAAAAATCCTGGCATTTGAAAATCATATACATTGTAATATTACAAAATAATTAAATACAAAGAAAATTATTTTGATTATTAAGTATTAAGAATTAAAAATGAATTATATTTTTGTTTATATTTCATTTATTTTAATTTTAAGCTGCCTGTAATATTAAACAAAAAAAAAATAAGATAAAAAAAAACTGCGAATTAAATTAATATTTTAAAAATATAAAAAAAAACAAAATTAAATAAATCCGTTTATAATGGATAACGAAATAAATTGCACGACTGGATCGCACGTACTTGCTCATATATGCTCTCACATCGTCGAATAAAATTAAAAAAATGCACGACTAGGTCGCATGAACTTGCTCTTATGCTAGATAATTGCTTAATGGCTGATTAAGCATTTTTTTTTTTATAATTAACGCGCTCACAAGGGACTATTTGTTTCTCTTTAAATGTAGACACTGCGCGGGCATTAGGAAGATAGGGAGGGGAGAGATAGGAGGTGTCGATTAACATTGGTTTTGAATGTTTGCAGATCAAAATGGCAAGGGAAAATCTCGCCGGGTAAACTATTCCAAATTCGTGTTGTTCGCCTAAAAAAAGAATCACTATATTTCACAGTACGTCCTAAATTGTGCTCAAGGGTGAACTGATGAGCATTCCTTGCGAGACGAGTATTACGGGAGAAACTTTTAAGGGGAGGAATGCAACTGGCTACTCGAGTGAACATTTTTTGTAAAAGAAACGATAAGATAAGGAAAAACATGAAACATGCATGAATATAAAGGGTGTTTTTTAGAAGTGTGGTTTTCAAGAAGAAATAAACCGCATAAAATTTGATGTTATGGCCAAGAATTTAACTTTATTATAAAGATAAGGATTTGCCATTATGTTTTAAAAATGATTTCGGGGAAGTAGCCGCCGCGGCTAGCTCGAATAAATTCCAGCCGAGAGGCCCAATTTTCCCAATTTTGTGAAAATCGGAATCGGTGGCCATCTCATTTTGGGCCCATTCACCGAACGTGCGACGCACTAGATGGTCGTTCGGTTTCAATTCATTTGGATTTTGTAAGACCGCAAACCAAGGTCCCTTAGCAAAAACTTCCATAAAGTGGATGAGCACTCATTCGGGTCTTCTTCGATACTCTGCTCTACCAAAACGAACCATTATTTTGGTAATAAATTTGCACTATTTGCAAAATTGTCTAGTCTATTCATTATGAAATGGCAAACCAAACTGAGCAAAAATCAAGTGACAGCTGTCAAAGACCAACTCCAAAAAAAGTATTGCCAGATTGAAAACCACACGTCTATTCAAATAAAAAAATATATATTTTTTTTTAGAAAATTCTTTCATTTTTTTAAATTAGTTTAAGAGTTTTCTCGGAAAAACTAAGTATGCAATAAAATTTGAAAACTAAATGTCTATCAAGATAAAAAATATTGAAAATCGTTCGACCTGTTTTTTAAAAAAAGTCGTTTTTTTTGAAAAACTTTTCGTAAAAATATTTTAATTTTTTTCTAGTTTGTCAGTACCAGTAGTTTTCATCTGGGAATATTAATTAAAAAAAATTCAATCAAAATTCAATTTTTTTAGGAAATTTCAAAAAATCGAAAAATAGTTTTTGAAAATTTTGAAATGCAATATTAATTGAATTATGAATGACTTTCTCTTTGCAAAATTTTATTGAAATCATGATAAAAGTTTACGATAAAACCGCATTTAAAAAAAACCGGTTATATGAGAGGTACCGTTGTAGAACAAATTTCGAAAAATTCATTCTAACTAAAAGATGTATTGTTATAAAGAAAATAGCACCCTGAAAGTTTTATCAAAATCGTTTGAGCCGTTTTCGAGGAGATCAAACTTTTAGTTACAAATTGTATGGCAGGTACCGTTATTTTTCGACTTAGAGCAAAAATGAAAAACACCCACCGAGATACTACCAAATAAATACTAAATACCAAGTTTGAAGCAAATTGGCCCATCCGTTTAAGCTGTAGAGGTGCGAACAGACAGACAGACAGACGGACGGAATTTCCCATTTTTTTAACTTCTCTATTATCGTAATGTCATATTTGATTGTTAGAAAATTTTTTTTTTGCACGAATCCATAACTTGCATTATAGTACCTATAATCGCAAGTAAAAGTATCTTTCTCACGCTCTTGCCTAAGACGGCAAGAAAAACAATGAAGAAAGTTCAAAATAGATCGCAAGACGCTTTTTAAATTTATTATACAGTAACGTTTTCCAATACATCGTCTCTCCACCATTCATAGCAACAACTTGTTTTTTTTTCTTCTTCCAAACACATGGAATGAAAACATCTTTCCTTCCGTTAGCCAAATTAGTTACGTGGCATAGCATAGCGTAACCATCCATCCTTCCATCAATTCATAATTACCAATGGCTTCGTCCTTGAGCACCAGGAATTTCTCTTCGCGATTACCCCTTATGATGGCTCTTCGTTATTGCCATTGCTACTTTTATCTGGCACTTCATCCATTAGCCCAGCATAACATTGATGTTCTACAAAAGCACGTAAATCTTATGCATGTCTCTTAGATCGCCTTATTAATCCTGGAGATCTGAAATTTCAATTTGTATAAAAGCATTTCAATTTTATAGATGATTCGCCATTCTATATATCCACCAAGCCAAGCCTCATCATCCTTGCCTTGGATGGATTGCATCAAGACATCATGGTGTACACGTGATGCACATCGATTTGTTCCAGCGGATTCGAATATGAAAGTCCTTGATTACGAGCAATTTCTAGCGAGGACGTTGATGCTTGTTGGCTGACAGGTTCAGGATAGCGGTGTCGGAGGCGGAGGTGGCGGCGTTGGTGGTGGCCGTGATTACGAGGAAAGCTTAATGGCTATACAGTATATATATGGTATGGTTAGTGGTAAGCACACCTCAGCCCAAGTCCTTCGAATAATTGTTGTGCAAGCGCCAATAGTTTTCAATTAAATTAATTGCTCTCTTTTACCTGACTAATACAGGGAACCGGGACAACGACGACCGACGCCATCGTCATTGCAAGGACACAGTTCCATTCCATCGTGTATAGAAATAAATGGTAGATTTGTTTGGTAGGTATATAGAAACATGATGGAGGAGGACGTGAGGATAATGTGTAAGCTCTAGAAAACAGAATCAGAAAGACACATGTCATGTTGGTACAAGTGCAGAACACGTGCAGGAGCAGCGAAATAATTTTAGAATAAATTGAATCCTTTTTGTAAACATGGCAGACTATTTGGCACTTGAACATTTTCGACGGAAGGGATTTATGTGTTTTCCAGGCTCTTATACTTATAAGAACTGAACTGTTTTTGTGTTGGCCGGTCGTATAAATCGATAATTTGTCTGAAGAAAAAGGAAATTGAAATATCTTAAGGTTGATCAAAAAGTTATTTTTGTATAGAATTTGGAATGAAGTTTTCAATGTTTTAATCTAGCTTTTAGATATAGAAGTTGCATAGGGTTAGTGTTTGAAATCGGCAGGGATGCTGGATGTAAAGGGTGTTTTTTTTTTAGACGTGTGGTTTTCAAGAAGAAATAAAATTCATATTATTTAATGTTATTGCCAAGAATTTAGATTTACTATGAAGATAAGGGTTTGCCATTATGTTTTAAAAATGATTTCGGGCAAATGGCCGCCACGGCTGGCCAGAATAAATTCTAGCTGAGAGGCCCAATTTTCCCAATTTTATGAAAATCGGGATCGGTGGCCATCTCGTTTTGGACCCATTCACCGAATGTGTGACGCGCTTGATGGTCGTTCAGCTTCAATTCTTGCACGAGTTGGATTTTGTAAGCCCTCAAACCAAGATCCTTCCGCAAAATCTTTTAGTGGATGGGCACAGCTACAATTGTTGCGCGCGATGGCAGATGGACACATTCGGGTCTTCTTCGATGCTCTGCTCCACCAAACTGAACTATTATTTTGGTAATAAATTTGAACGATTTGCAAACATTTTTCAGAAGTAAGTCTATTCATTATGAAATGGCAAACTGAGCATAAATCAAATGACAGCTGTCAAAAAGACCAACTCCGAAAAAAGTATTGCCAGATTGAAAACCACATGGCTAAAAAAAAACACCCTTTATATATAACAATGGAAATGTTGCTAAAAAAAACTAACTACCTGCCGTAAAAGCATCTTTAATAAGAAACACTCAAAATAATTTCATCAAAGCCCGCTAAGATTCTTTTACACGCATCGTCACGCCGCGTGACGGAATATTTACTATTTACAAAATAATCACAGGGATTATTTGTTTCCCTTTCAAAGTAGAGCTCATTGCGTGGGCATGATAAAGATAGGGTGGCGAAGGACAGGAGGTGTCGATTAACTTTGGTTTTGAATACTTGCAGATCAAAATGGCAGAGAAAAATCTCGCCGGGTAAACTATTCCGAATTCGTGTTGTTCGGCTAAAAAAAGAATCCCTATATATCATGGTACGTCTGAAATTGGGCTCAAGAGTGAACTGATGAGCATTGCTTGCGAGTCGGGTATCGCGGGAGAAACTTTTAAGGGGAGGAATGCAAATGTAAGAAGTAAAGTGTCGGACACAACCACGTCAGTACCGAAAATATGTTGCGATTTCCGTATTCTCTGTTAGCCTCATTTGTCATTTTTATTAATTGCTTTATTATTTGCTTCGTTTGTATGTGGTCAAATGTATGTTTCACCGTATGTAAGAGCCTATTTCACACAAGTCGGGTGACGCTGATTCAACGTTTGAAAGCTACATTTTTGCCCAGAAGGGAATTGATGGTGAATCGGCGTCATATAGCGCTGTGTACAAAAGGGCTCTAAGTTGTACTAGAGTTTATTAGCGACGCATTAGTTCTAAATATCTTAATGGGAAGGGAAAATAGAGTTTGCACATTCGACTTGTGCGGCTGAAGAACGAATATATATATACGTATCAGTTCGACTGAAATTGGGTTCGAGGTTAAATTTGTGGACATTCTTAAAAGGGCGGGTAGGACTGTTTTAAGCAGTTTTTCAGGCACCAGACTAAGAAACTATTTACTTACTATCCAGTAAATGAGAGAAGAGTCAATTGTCTTGAAAAACTTGGTATCATCAGCGTGAGATGTGCGAATGTTTGATGATGATTTAAATATCTTTAATAGTAAGGATAAAAAGAAGAGGACCTAAGTGGCTGCCTTAGGGCAACCCGTAGATAGCTAAAAATGGATTGGTGAGAGTAGATCTGAAACGAACATTGTAGTATCGGGTGTCTAAATAAAAAGAAATCCATTTCATAAGGATAGATTCAAAGGTCAAAGCCGAGGGAAGATAATTTGAGAAGTATGTGTAGGTCTATGCGAACTTTTATCAAATGCCTTGCTAAAGTCAGCAGATAACATCTAGTTCCTTTCGTTTTTTTTTAGCACTGAGAGGGTATGCCATTCAAGGTTAATGGTTAGATCTGCATTGAAGAAAGCCATATTGTCTAGGAGAAATGAAACTTAAAATTTCGTAAATCGTATAGAATGCTTTGGAGTATTTAAGGGGTTTGGGAACATTTTGTGTATTGGGGTTATGAAAAAGGTTTTCCAAACCTGAAGTAATTCGAATCGAGATATCGATAAGCTAAAACTGATGAGCATTTTTTTTTAAATTGCGGGGAGACTTTAGGGTTAGGGGGTTAATCGGTCAACTATTAGAGGAAAGAAAAATTACTTTAAAAATGCGGTAAAAGAATTGGTAATATCTTGTGGATTAATTGAAATATCGGTTATGAAAGGGAAAGAGATAGTGTAACCTTCTATCTTTCTTTTATAATTGATGAACTGGAAAAAAACTTGGGACCATGTTTCTATTATGGTTAAGGGCAAGAAGCGAATTAGTTGAAATAGTCGGTGGGAGACCGAGTGCGAAAAAAAATTTCCTAAAACTTGTTTCTTTTCTTACGCAAAGAACGAAGCATGCGGTTATACCGGGATTTGGAGATAAAGAGAATAAAATATTTCTGGTTAATATATTTCGGTCTTAAGTGACATTTTTCAATGTATGTTCATGAAAATTGAAGGAAACTCTGTCGAGGCAATTATAAGAGTATTTTTGCGAGAGGTGGATTTGGTAAGGTGAGTCACAAAATAATGGAAGAATGAGGGGAGGATGAAAATTAATAAAAGTGGATAGCGATAAAGGAGAGTCTGAAGATTATGAGATCTTAAGCTTATGTTTTCCCGGACGATATTCATTTTAAATAGAAAAAGTTTTTTGTTTTTTTCTCGGAACTTACCGTGTTTTGATAAATGTTTATTTATTTTATTGGGATCGGTTGTGAAAATAAGATCTATAGTTTGTTCAAGAAAAATTGTCAGTACAGGGCTTATGGGTGAACTTTTTTTCAAAACAGTGGGACCTGTGTATTTATTATCACGACACTGAACTGAGAAAACTTCAACTGACTAAACGTATATGAATTGTGTGTATCTCTTTAAAAAAAAACTCGTTAAATCCACCATGAACGATCTCCATCCACGTTGATGGAATAGGAATGAATAATGAATAATAGTAAATAACCCCTGAACGACAGTTCTTCATCAATACGACTCGTTTGTGGAACAATTTACCTATAAGAATAAGAATTAAAATCATAATTGATGCCCGGAGCTTTGAAAATAATTTAGCTGCTCATTTAGCACGCAATCAAAGCCTTTTTTCTACAAAGATCTTTTCTGAAATAACAGAATAAATGCATTCTCAATAAAAAACAGTGTAATAGCCTTAACAGTAAAAGAAAGAACATTAACAACATAAAAAGAATGAAAACAATTTGGTAGTTGATTAGCCTAATATCATTATAAAGTAAGCTTAAAATTATTTTATATTTAAACTTGTATTAGTTTATAAGATATTGTATCTTAAATGCAATAAAACAAACAAACAAACAAACAATGATTGTTTACTCATTTTTGCTTACCCTCACTGTGTGAATTGAAAAAAAAAAACATGTTTTACCAACAGAGTTACCTCTGCTAATTGAAAAAAATGCTCTTTAGCTTTTTCATTGGTTTTTATCATAGTGCTTTCGGTTTTGAAGCTTTTGAGAACAAAATTAGAGTAGTGTGAGGGGCTAGGCCGTGATTTTTGTATATTTGTTAGTATCAACTTGGAAAGTTGCTAAAACGCAGTAAATTTTTTTTGACTTTTGGTATTTTAGTAGAAAGATGTTATTTCCTTGAATATATATACAGTTGCCTGTTCATCTAGTTTGACAGAGGTTTGAATCGATTTATAAATAGATAGAGACATTCCTTGTCAGAAGTGGGATAACTAGCAAATATAACAAGACAGATCTTTTCTTTCAAGTCCATTTTAGATGAGGAAAATTAAAGACACCCACAAGAAGGAAATCATCATTATGGGGTTACCTAATTTAGTAAGATGATTAAATTGTTGGGCAAGAAGAGCGAAACCAGGGAGAATTGTAGCCCGTTGTAACGATTTCAGTAAGAGGAATGGACATTTGGGCTTCTATAAAGGAAACTAGTATGACTGAGGTGCTTATTAACCGTAAAAATAAGCCAGTTGAAATTAAGGAAGTACAAGGACTATATATTTGAAAAGAATAATGGCGCTAAGTTAAACTCTTCTAATCGTGTGTATAGTAAAGTTTTTTTTTTAAGATACAAGTTACTTAGACTCTTTGCGATGAAATGATTAAGAAAGATTTGTATATTTCTAGATTTTTCATTTTTCTTTATTTGCCAGAGAACTTAGTGAAAGGAAATTTTCGCACTGTGTATATGTATTTCCTGTGTCATTACAATATATTTTTTTAACCTTGCAACATTTAATTTATTTCGATTTTCTTCCAAATATATATAATAAAGATTTCTCAGGGAAACAAAAACAAAGAATACAAGAACACAGAAGGAAAAGTGAGTTGAAACTTGTGCCAAAAAGGATTTCCTTGAATCGAAAGAAAACCTCTACAAAATACGTTATCCCTATCCTTTCAAAGAACGAGAGCACTGTAAGAAGACCTTGTATTTCGGAAAAGGAAAATGCATCTTTCTCGCAAATTAGATCGAATCTTTCGTTTCGGGATTTGTCGTAGAGTCACAAAGATATTTGTTTTATATCCTTTTTGTTGTTCTTTTTTTTTTTTGCTTGTCTCATAGATAGATTTGAAAACAACCAAACAGTGAGAGAGTATTCCACTAGTTTTGTCTGAAGAGGAGCCAGGAGCCCTTGTATTTTTATGTTTGATATGTGCACCACCGAAACAGATAGAGAGATTTACTTTTTTAAAAGGATTTCGATTTTATTCCTTTCCTGTTCACATTTTATTTTATCCTTTTAAAATTACACTCATTTTTGTATATATACTATACTTAAGAGAAGATATATGTATCTAGATACTTACTTGGATGTAAAACTTTCTGAGCCTTGCTGTGGCTGGCACAAAACGATGAATATAACTTGAAGTGATTAACATAGTACAGGAAAGCTGAACCGATTGAAAACAGGACATTCTGGAAATAAAAAAAAAAAAAAAAAAAAAAACAACGAAAGAAAACCAAAATTATTCAAAGAAGTCTTAATTTAGTTTTGTGTATTTGGGTGGGGGTGTATGGCTGTTGTTTGTGTCTTTTGTGTTTTTGTAAGTTTCCATCAAAAGATATAGACGGGAGGTCCTTCGCTTAAGGTTCAACTTGTGTGTTTTGCAATTCAAAGTTTTCCTGATTGGGACGCATTGTAATTGCAATTAAAGTAATGAAACTTCAATCTAAAGATGATGGATGGAAACGAAAAAGGGAACACAGCTTCCTTGCGAAGGAACTAATGAAAAGATAAGAGAGGGGACTTTTCATTTTTATTTTGTAAATAAAAGTTGGTCAAAGAGTGAAAAGACTTGTGAAAAGGTATTTTAAAGCGACTGGCACAGCAGTCCGAATTTTATGAAAGGCTTCACTGCACTGTGGCCAGAAGGTTGAGTTAAATACATTTTTGTTCTTCATTAATTTATAGAACTTGCTTTGGTCATTCATCTAAAGGATTTTATCTACTCCTTTGAGATGAATGGATTGGAAGGATTTTACAGAAGTTCAACAGCTTGGCAGACGTAGATAGTTTTTTAAATAGTAGTTGACATAGCAATTTAAGTAAAATAATTCGCTAAATTGCATCGAAAACTTTCTTAAAAAGGATTTTTTCGTTTTTTTTGAAGTCAGTGACCATTTTGAAAAAAATATCAGAAGAAAATCTATTTGACACGCCTCAAGAGTGCAGAGTTCTATCAAATTGTTTCGAGTCTGTACTACTTTAGAACAATTTACTATCACACGTTACTGATTATTTTTGGATAGCAAAGTCTAACCAAGGACTTTGTCCAACACCACAACAATATTCCGAAGGAATCAAATTAATTACCAACTTGCGTGTCCGTTTTCCGGAAATGTATGTTTATTCATTGTGAATTTAATACCAACAATGGGACATGAACTCGGCCATTAAAATACTACTTTTGTCTTAGATACCTGATAACTGGTTCAGTATTACTTTAAAATTGGATTTTTGTCTTACAACGATTATAAAGGACGACAAGTCCTGCGGAATAAAGCTTATAATGGTGTTCTTTCATGACAAAAGCCAATAACGGCTCCTCTATTCGGTTGTATATTCTATATCCTTTGTTGATGCAATTTTATTGCACCCAGGATCCTAAAGTGGTTATAAATTTTAGATTTCAAAGGAGCGATATAAGGCAAAAAAAAAAGTGTTTGGTTTATTTTGCGACAATGATTCAAAAGGATCCTAGATTTATGATGAAAGGAACGATATAAAAAAAAATAATAATAAATTCGATTTATTGTGTGGCTCTTTAATAACTTACCCGAAACTGACTTGGATGCTCGAATTTATGAAAGTCGGGTTCCAACTCTAAAGCTTCCTCGAGGTTTTGCAAGAACTGTCGCTGGAAGGCAACAATTTCGTGAATATTACCAAACAAAGCAGTGATTTCGGCATTGGAGAGGAACGTTTCGCGTTTCATTGGTTCCAGATAGTGCTCTAGGAGATTGTTGAGATGCTACAATAAAAGATAATGAAAAACTTGTTAGCAATAAATATTTTATTTATTTGAAGTAAAATCATTTTTAAATTTTTTGAGAAATAGGAGTGGATTTTTTTTTTTTTTTTTATAATTAAACCGCACTAAAGGGATTTTGAGTACCCTTATAATGTTAATTAAGCACAGCGAGGGCTTTAGGAAATTAGGGAAGAATGTAAAAGGAGGTAAAGATGCACATTTGTGGTAAAGTTCTGCACTTCAAAGTAAGAGGGAAAAACAGAGTCTAGCAAGGCATACTACATTCGCGTGGTACGACTAAAGAAAGAATCCCTGTACGTCCGAAGTTGGGCTCAAGGGTATACTGATGGGCATTCCTTGCAGTGCGAGTATTACCGTTGAATCGTTTCAGGGAAGTAATGCAACTGGCTATTTCGCTAGAGCATTGTTTATGGAAGTAGCGATCAAATAATGAAAGGCAGGAGACATTACGTCTGGGCTCCAGACATGTAAATGTTTCTGTTTTTGTTCGATCGCCAATCATTTTTAAAGCTCTTTTTTGTATTCTATCTAGAAAACTCAAGTGGGTTACAGGAGCACCTGCCCAAATGTGGGAATTATACTCAAGCCAGATCAGACGGGGTGAAGAACTTCTTGCATCTTCGAAGGAAACCTAAACATCACGCAGCATTTTTGGCAACGTCAAATATGTGGTCATTCCACAGAAGGTGGTCTGTAATGCAGATACCGAGAACTGAGAGGTGGTTGGTTTCCCCTATGCAAATTCCACTCATAGTGGCATTAGGGGTATATTTCGCTTTAACGACAAAAGACAACATTGTGTTTTCGATGCATTAAATTCTACGCGGTTTCTTATTCCCCACTGTACAATACTGTAAAGGATCAGATTTTAATGAACTTATCATACGCTGCCGTTGCAGTTTCACATCCGAAGAACGAGGATGTGAATCTGGAAACCAATATGAGAAGCTGAGAGTACTGTCGTCAGCGAAACAATTGATAGGATTAGTTGTTTCAGATAATAAGTCGTTGATAAATATAAGGAAGAGAGTCGGAGACAAAACAGAGCCCTGGGGCACGCCAGCGTTTATTTTGTGAAAATCAGACTTGAATCCGTCCAATACAAATTGTATTGACCGTTTCGAAAGGTAATTACTAATCCAACGAAGAAGAGATTCGTCGAGTCCAAATGAATGTATTTTCGATAAAAGATCTTCATGTCAAACTCTATGAAATGCTTTAGAAATATCAAGTGCAATCATTTTTCTTTCCCCAAAACGATGAAGAGATTGGTTCCACTTTTCGGTGATATATACTATCAAATCACCAGTGGATCTACGAAAGCCAAACTGCCGGTCATTAAGAAGCTTTCGGTCCTCAAGATATTTCTTTATCTGAAAATTAATCAGCGTTTCCAGAAGGGACGTAAGTGCAATTGGTCGATAGTTTGAGGGAGAAGAAGATTCGCCTTTTTTAGGGATTGGCTGGACAAATACTGTTTTCCACCCACTCGGAAAGAGACCAGAGGAATAGGACAGATGGAAAAGCTTACGCAATGGTTTTGCCAGCGTTGAAGAACACCTCTTCAGAACAATAGCGGGGATATTATCCAGGCCAGCGGATTTTGTGTATGTTAGGATCTTTTAATACTCTTGCGACTGTATAAGTGCGAAAGAAGATTGGTCATTTACCCTCTCGAGTACAGGAGGAGTACTAACACCTGCTGGCATCGTTGAGTTAGCAGCGATCTGCTTTTTCTTGAGAACTGACAACAGGAGTATCATTGAAGACAAGCGTAGGAACCGATGATGACGAGGAGTTCTTTACGTCTTTTAACAAATGACCAACAATTTTTACTGCCTTTGGGACATTGCAGTATTTTTTGCCGGATTTTTTATTCATGTAAAAATTTAGTCTTGCGAATGTGAACATTACAGGCCTTTCTAGCTTGCTGAAACTTTTTTCGGTTTTCCTCGGTTTTGCTGGCTTTATAAAATCGGAAACTTACCTCTTTCAACCTGATAACCTCTTTACAGCTCGAATCAAACCATGAGTTATCTTTAGGTTTGATACTTTTTGACCTATTCGGGACAAAATTTCTCATACGTAAGAGGATAACATTTGTTACCATATATTAAGAAGAATCAAAAGTTTGTCAGAGAAAACCATTACAGAGGGCCATTGGTAAATTCAAATTAATTTTTCTTAATAAAACAATATCAAGGACTTCATATAATAGTTCCTTTAATAAAAATAAAAAGACAGATTCCTAATCTTCTTCTTTCCAAAGGTGCTTTTTTTCTGAATTAGCATTTTAATTAACCGACCGACCGATAAAAGGACATCAAGGATATCCAATGACACTTGAAATCAAAAAGTAACTTTTCTTTACTTCAAGTACCTAATATTTGTCTTTTTTTTTTTTGCTGTGGATGTGATTAATGTAACTTAAGTCCCTATTAAGTACTTAGAAGAAGACAAAAAATAGAAGAAATAAAGAATATTGACAATTGAACATAAAAAAAGAGGAAACCAAAGCCTTCTGCAATTAATTACACACCCTTCGCCATAGCTTTGGTTGAGGTTTCTTCTTATGTTCACTGTTCGTTGATGTAATTAATTTTAAGCAGATTATCCTTCCCTTTTGTTGCGCGATGAAACGATGGAACAGACAAAGTTTTGCATTATACGCTTGCCATTACCTGGAACGGTGTGGAATGCAAGACGTATCCTTAACGTCACCACAGCAAGTTGACGTGTCGCTTGGATACCTTTTTTTGGAATGGGAATTTTCTAGAGAGGATTTGATAAAAAAAAATCCGATTTCAGTTTATTCATAGATAAAAAGGACGAAAAGTAAACTTTTTTTTTAGGTAGGGAAGTTTTGTTTAATGAAATTCTTAAATTGCCTTATTTAGGAGTAATTGTTGCTAGACAAATGTTAAGAAAGACAAATAAAAAGTTTGTTTTTTTGTATGGAAAAGTCTCAAATTTTTAGTTTTCCTTTGTGAGAAAGACTTTTTCTTTGAATTTTTTAAATACTTAACCTATGTTTGCAGTTTTATAATATACATATTTGAAAGTTAAATTGTATTTTTTTTTGTGTTCCTTCTAAAAGTTTTGAATATCAATTAAAATTACAATTATGCTTTGCTTATATCTCGAGCCAACTTGAGACTTTGTTTTTGTATTTAAACTAGCAATTTATAAAATACCAAAAAAGGGAAGTTTTTAATGAATTTATTATCCTTGAATTAAAATATGTAAATCAAGAGAAATTCTGCCGATGCTTTCAAAATCAAATGAAAAAAGAAAAAAAAAATTGGCACAGAGGACGACCGATATACATATTATGAATTAATTTGGATGTAGAGCCATAGATCAATTGCCTTTTGGCGGCGTTGACAGTCATTTTTTCAAAATTCCGAGCACAGAATTTCACCGTCGATCAGGCGGCCCACGAGCAGAACAATGCAGTAATAAATGGGGACTGAGGTGCAGTTGGCCTGACTGACGAAAGTTCCAGGACTATATTCAAGGCCGGTCAGAAGACACAAAGCATCATGACCAGTCATCGAGTATGCGGACCGCTTTCCAAAAAAACTTACATAGTTAATGAACAAAGTGACGGAAGACTTTCGGAATCCATATGCAGAGGATAGTCAAGATCTCTTGACACTCGACACCAAGGAGATCATACCACCTGGAGCTGTAGACGAACTTCGTCGTGCATATAAAGTGGGACAGGTGCAGTTTGACAAAATCGCCAGAGAACGCCTGGTGCAGAAAACAGAACTGAGTTCAAAATATTCAGTCTGTTTGCTCAAAAACCTCAGTCAAAGGCCAATCCGCAAATGCAATCCCTCTGGAATGATGTAAACTTCTTTTCCCGTCTGTATACTGGATGCCAGAACCTGGATGGGAATCTAGACGAATTCTTCAAACATGAAAACCAAGTTCCTCCTATACGGCTGGATCTGGTTTGGGACCGTTATTTTTGCAAACTTGTTGAAAGAACAAGAATAAAAAGAGAGCACTGTCGTAATGTTTAATGCGTTGTTGTTTTATTACTTTTTTTAACAAGCAACACAAAAGTCAGCTAATAACTTCCCACAACCGATTTCTCCATTATACAATATACAGCTGTACAGCACTTAGCTGTTCCATACGAATGTTAGCTTTGTTCGTCTACTCCCTAAAACAGACTATTTTGCACAATTTTACACAAAAGTAGTTCGTTTACTTACATTTTCGAGAGTTTTAGTGAGAAGAGAGATGTTGCGAGAGAGAAAACCATTTCCCTTCAATTCCCTATTTTAAACAAAAAAAATTCTTGGGGGAGAAATGTGAGTTCTGTCAAACTCAAAAGTACATTTTAAATTTGACGTTTTGTGAAGTCTGTAATTTGGAAAGTTAAATCCAAAGTAAATAATAAAATGACCTTACAATGGCCTAATAAAATGGTTTCCATCACAATTCTCATTTCATTTGATTTTCCTTTAGTTAAATTTAAATTTTTTTGACGTTTAAAAGTTAAGTTTAAAAGTTTCCCTATTTTGATCCACAAATACTATGTACGTTTACATGGAGGATTAAAGCCGAATTGAATCAGAATGTAGGTACTTGTATACCTACATCGAAGCGAATTCGCATACTCGATTCGATCAAGCAAGGTTAGCTGGATCGAATAGAAAATAAAGAGAATTTGTATATAGAAAGTACAAATCTGGCATCTTTATATACCTGTATGGAAATTTCGCTTTGGATTGAATTCGATTCGTGAATCAGCTCTTGTAAACGTAGTAAAAGCGCTCCTTTACTTTTGAGCGAATTTATTATTTTCTGAGAGTTTTCATCCCCACTCTTCAAAGTTTGACAGTTTTCCTAATACAACCGACAAAGTAGACGAACGGACCTGTTGTCTTTGCCATCAATTTAGCAGTTCAGACTTTACAAGAATTGTACATCGATATATTCTTCATCAATCTATACCTATTGTGTCCAAGCATTTAAGTGTAGAATAATTGTAACACTTTCTAAATAGTAAGAAACTTTTTTTTTTGATCAAATGTTTCAACTCCTTTCGACGCCCGTTTCTCGACAGTGACTTCGAATGACTGAATAGTGAATATCACTACTCGTCCTTCCAATAAATATATCTCTTATTCTTCTTCTTAACATCCCACCTCATTTATTTGTATTTTATCTTATTACGTTAACTTGATAAAACTCTACCCAATAGCAATAAGTAGAAGCGATAGTCAAGGATCCGAAATATCAACCCCTTTTCGTTTAACTTTATTTACTTTGTTTTGACGTAAACTGTAACCAATGGCAGTGGAGTATGAACAATCTTTTTAAGCTATCCCCTATCCAGAACTTATTCTGCCAACCAAAACAGTGTTCCTATGATCATTTCCTCCAACTACATCTATTTGGAGTTACCTTTCTTCCTGATCGCAGTGATCTCTCGTTCACGCCCATGCTTCTTGTGTCATGAATCCTTTATTTTTGCTTAGCTTTCGGTGTATATGATTTGAGGCGCCTACTTGTCGCCTGAAAGTTAATTGAAAGGATTGTTAAGCCGTTTGTGTCAGATATTATACGCAGCTGCATGGTTTTTCTAGGTATACCCAACTACCTACCTTAAAGTGCTACGAAACGACTTGCAGTCACCAGAACTTAACTTCGCAATATTTCTGTATTCTATTGCGTTTGATGTTTGAGATACCGGCAAGTTGGCACCTGACAATATTCTTGGTGAAATAATTTAATAATATTTAGATATTTTAGCCCCACTAAATGCATATCACTGATGATGATTTCACCCCGTCGGAAGGAGAAGAACTCAATGATAAGTTATTTTAATAAATAAATGTATGAAGGTTGCCTGTATAACGACGATCGGGATTTAATTGTCGTTATATAATACACAATTCAAAATAAAAACACCCAGATTTACTTAATTAATTTTATTAAAACTACTTTCATTTAGAAGTTAAAAGCTTTTCTATTAACGAAATTCTTATTTTGTATAGTAGCACCCACTGCAACCTTCTCTCGTGATGACCAGAGAAGAAATAAGAAAGACGACTAAGTGTTTAGTATGGGACTGTGCTTGGCGAATGGTTTGTGAATGCGTTCAGTTGATGGATGCGTTCGATAAGTTGTAATGTTGCGCTTGAATCGAAAAGCGAGCCGTTTAGTTCCTCATGAGAATAATGTGTCTTAGCTGCGAAATTAGTATTTCCGTTGTTATTTGCTTTTTATATTCGTTCATCATTCCTATTTAATTTTTAATTCTTATTTAACGTCTATGAGGCAGTAAAAATAGTTTTAAATGTTCTTCAAATCGATATTAATTGATATTTTTTGAATTAAGAACTTTTATAAAACATAGAAATGTAGTTTTTAATTATAGCCGTGTTTTATTGGTAAGTGTATACCCAGCGCAGTAAAATTTTATACGGCAAACAACAACAAACAATAAGTGTCTATAATTAGGTTAATGAAATTAGTGTTGTTGTAATAAGTTGAGATAAATCTTGGAAAGAAATGTCAACCAACTGGAATGTAGAAAAAATATGTACTTGAAGGTTGGTAAGATTTTATTATTTAAGGATATGTTCGTTGAGTATCATGATACAAGATTACAAGATAGCGCCTTTCTGTATTTTGACGTCATCAGTGACCCAAATTGACTAGATTAAATAATTTTTTTGGAAAGGATCCAAAGTGTTAGTTGACTTAAAATGTATATTGAATCAATCAAATAAGACATTAGTCAAAACCTGCATCAATTAAAACTTAAATTACTGCAGTTATTTTTTCTAAAACCGAATTTAATTCTGTAATCAAGCGTCACTGATGACGTCATGGTTAGATATTCTATCCGGATGTCTCTGTCAAAGAACTGATTTCAATTTGGAACACACCCTTCTAAATTTATTCAACAAGACGTCAGTTGTCACTTCGGGGGTTAAATAAAAATTGAATTATGGAGTAAATATAGCGTTTTATTGGGACTTCCAATACTAAGCTAACGGGTGATTTTTTTGAGGTTAGGATTTTCATGCATTAGTATTTGACAGATCACGCGGGATTTCAGACATGGTGTCAAAGAGAAAGATGCTCAGTATGCTTTGACATTTCATCATGAATAGACTTACTAACGAGCAACGCTTGCAAATCATTGAATTTTATTACCAAAATCAGTGCCCTAGAAAAGTTGGCAGAAAATCCGCTTTTTTATCGACAAATTTTGTTCAGCGATGAGGCTCATTTCTGGTTGAATGGCTACGTAAATAAGCAAAATTGCCGCATTTGGAGTGAAGAGCAACCAGAAGCCGTTCAAGAACTGCCCATGCATCCCGAAAAATGCACTGTTTGGTGTGGTTTGTACGCTGGTGGAATCATTGGACCGTATTTTTTCAAAGATGCTGTTGGACGCAACGTTACGGTGAATGAACCGAACACTGATTTTGGTAATAAAATTCAATGATTTGCAAGCGTTGCTCGTTAGTAAGTCTATTCATGATGAAATGTCAAAGCATACTGAGCATCTTTCTCTTTGACACCATGTCTGAAATCCCGCGTGATCTGTCAAATACTAATGCATGAAAATCCTAACCCGTTATAAGTTACTATGACAGTAATGAACTCACAACGCATTTTTGTGGAATTTCTGACGGAACTGTTGAAAGGCTTCCTCATTTCTTTCTGAATTGTTTCTAAGGTCCTGGAACAGTTTTAAAATCTTTTGCAAATAAAAAGAAAAATAATTTACTGGAAACTTTTCTTTTAGTTTTTTTTTTTATTTTAACAAGAACTTGGAACCCTTCAGGGCATCATTTCTTCCACATCTAACTAAAAACACTTTCAAAAGTAAGAAACCAATATGTACTTATAAGGACACCATCATACAAAAAAAAAAAAAAAAATTCCACCTCAGTCACTTAAGTTGACATTGCATTTATGTGAAATGTCAACAACAAGTAGGTACACTTCAACAAGGAACCCTACCACACCACAGCATGCTTAGGACATTCTACCAAGAAAAGAGAATCCTCCATCTCCATCTTCTCAAGAGATGTCAGATACGTACACACGTATCTCTAGTGCGAGGCTCAAAAGTGCTTCTCCACTCCGAAAATAAATAAAATTATGCTCATCGTATATATGACATTTGAACACACATCCTTGTGATATCCAAACCCAAGGATATTTGCGAAAACAAAAATAAAACAAAAAGTTTTTTAAAACAACACTACTCACCCTGACATAAGCGCGTTCAGTGTCAACCAGCTCGAGAATAGCTTTCCGCAACTTCTCAGCATCTGTCAACTGTCGTGACGGTGTTAGCATTGCATTCGAAACCGATGATGTAACCGAACCGGTCGGACTTGATTTCCGTGTTTCCTGTGGGGATCTACAGAATCCAGTTACCTGTGGTGGTGGTTAAAGAAAATTTACATACATATATATATATTTTCAGACACTTGGGACTATTCACTAAATGCCATTATCTTAAGTATTCACACATGGAACACAGTTGAGTGTAAAAAGGTTGGTTTTGGGTTAACGGTTGGGTTGAGTTGAGTTGGGTTGGGTATATGGGTCTTTTACCTGTTCGGCTGTTTTGAGAAGGTTCTCAATTTCAAAGCTACTGGTCCTCGAAGTTTGTTTTGTGCCTGGCATCACAGCCGTCACCTGTGGTTCTAATGATGATGGTGCTGGAGAGCTCTCTGCTTCAGGTGAATACAAATCCTTGCTGCCTGTACCGTCAGTTATTGTGGGAGCAAAAAGAGAAGTTTAGAGAAACGGTTAAAATGTGAATGTTCTTGTGGATGGGGTGGGTGTGGTGTGTATTTGGTGGAAAAGTCTTGATTTATTGGCTTGCCAGGCTAGGCAGGTGGACGGTATGTAAACATTATGCTTTCCACCTTCTTGCACTTACAGCAAAGTGGCGTGAAAGTAGCTTTGGCATTCTTCATCATTCATAGTCTTTGGTCTCCTTTTTAGGGTCAACCTATTGTTTTCGAAGACGTTAAGTTATAGATGGCGGAGTGGTGTAGGTAAGTCTAAGTAACCATTTGTCTGGGCTAACTACAGGTATTCTATACATCATACACTTTCCCTATCGGAAAAGCTACTTTGCAGTTCAGCGTAAGGTAAATGCATTGTTTTTAGTCTACCATAACGGTAGGTGGTCCTTTTGGAGTGAAACGGTGCAATGGTGGATTGTATTTTAGGTTTTCCAGGTTCTACAGCTACCGAGAGTGGAGTTTTCTATACCAACATAAATTTCGAGCGACTTAAGTGCACTTTAGCGTAATTAGTGTAGTTATGTAAAAAAAGAGAACCTGACAACTCACCTTCTGTTTACGAAGCCAAAGTATAGAAAAGACTTGGATCTTGGACTACACGATGCAGCGGTGGTCGACACACTTAAAACGAGATTGCACTGACGAATGCTGTGTTCGAAACATAGCTTAAGTATGTGGCAGATGAATGGATGGGTATTATAGTAGTGGCATCAAAAATAATGATGACTGCATCAAATGATAAAAAAGGATGTGCAAGGAAGTGGTTGATTTATGTGAGTGAAAAGGAAGAGTGTGAATGCGGCAAATGCGGAAGGAAAGAATGCGTTTTACACTCCTACTCATCTCGAAGGTGGAACTGCATATCATCAGGATTCAAAAGGCATAACCACAACACTGTTTAACCACGAGCTGAATAAAGCATATGGCACTGTGAGTTGGAAGACAGCTATTGTACATCCTCTCCCGTTTTTATCCCCAATTTTTAAATCAGGGTCTAAACACGAAATAACAAATTACAGACCAATCTGCAAGATCTCTGCTATTCCAAAACTATTTGAAAAAATAGTTTATAATAGAATTTCATTAATTACACAAGACAAAATATCAGTAACATGGTTTTGTAGCGGGCAAATCAACATCAACAAATTTAATAATTATGACTAATGCCATTATTTCTAATATTGAAAAAGGATATCAAACTGATATTATCTTTACCGATTTTGCTAAAGCTTTCGACAGAGTGAATCACAAAATTCTACTTCATAAGCTTTTCTGTGTTGGTGTTCATTCATCTCTATTACTGTGGCTTAAATCTTATTTGACTGGAAGGGTTCAAGTTGTGAAAATTAAAAACTATAAATCAGATGATATAAATGTCCCATCAGGTGTCCCCCAAGGTAGTCATTTAGGACCACTGCTTTTTCTTCTTTTTGTCAATGATATTCCCACTATCTTTCATGATTCACTCTGTCTCCTTTTTGCAGCAATTCTGGCTGTAGCCTTCTGTTAGCCAACTTGGATAGATTGGCCACTTGGTGCAAGGTCAACTACCTTGACCTTAACATTGCTAAATGTCAAGTTTTATCCTGTCACAGGAACCATAACCCAATTATATATCATTAAATTAGGAAGTGTGGCGCAAAGAAAAGATTTGGGTGTTATTCTTGACGTTAATTAGTCATTTCATCCTCATTTTGATTATATGATCAACAAAGCTAATCAGATGCTGGGTTTTCTTATAAGAAACACCAGAGAGTTTAATGATTCCTACACCCTTATAACATCGTATAATTCATTGGTAAGATCCGTGCTAGAGTATTGTTATACAGTTTGGAATCCATATTATTCAAATTCGTCAATAAGAATAGAAAATGTTCAAGGAAATTTTACGAGATATGCTTTCTTTAAATTGAGATGGAGAATCCCTAGACCTTCCTATGAAACTAGGTGCTTATTATTTGGTATGAAATCACTGGAAACTCGCCGGAAATATTTCTCAGTAATGTTAGTCCGGGATATAATAACTAGGCACATTACATGCCCTCCGCTTATAGATTTATTCTATGAAAGTAAGGCACCCTCGAGAATTACACGCCATCGATTTGTTATATATATGAACATTTTCATCACAGAAATTATGGGCGCAATGAGCCCATTTCCCGTTGCATCAGAGAAGCTAATGCTGTATGCTCTATAATTGATTTCAATACGAATTGTACGAGAGATGCTTTTAAATCTTATGTTCTTCACCTTATTTAATTTTAGTAAAAATTATTTAAAATATGTAACGCATTTATTTATTTATTTTCTTATTGAACAGTTGCGTATAAATTTAAGTGTATTTATTGTATAATATTCATACCCACCTACAAAAATGTACATATTCCTATTTAATAAGTGTGTAAGAGATTATGACTCTCTAATCGATGAAAATAAAATAAAAATAAAAAAAAATAAGAAAAAAGAAAATGATAATTCCAATCCGGCGAGTCTCCGGTCCATAAATTTTCTTCCGAGTATCAGCAATGTATTCGAAAAATTTCTCAATAGATCTTTGTTCAAGAGGACAGGGGATACAAATCTAAGCTAATATCTGCTGTCCAATGGGACTGTGCTAAGAATAAATGCACGGGTGCTGATTCGAGGTCACATTGCAAAGATGATGACCTTTACTAATGGCCAAATCTTTGGGGCTTACTAATCGTAAGGTAAATTCTTGGAAAGTATACGATTAAGCGGTTTTCTCGAGCTTTCCTTCATTTAGACAGTCGAGGGCTGATACAGGATAGATCGGCGATTTTGTTGATTAACCTCGTCAGCCGTAAAACTGTTGACAGACGGCTACCTTACGACCGAGACACTGTCGCAGGAAACGAAACAGATCGCTTCCATTAAGCTTGCGGTAAAATAAAGAAGTCGATTTAGGAATTTTGTGTGATGAAAGAAAATTGTATTCAACCATATTGCAGCCTCAAACGGATACTAGGATTGAAAGTTCGAATTTTAACATTCTTTTAAGAAGTCTTAAAATTTGGGGAAAGACCGGCTATTTAAAGATGCATGTATAATCAAACTCAAGTTTTCACAAATGTAAAACTCTGATTTGTAGCTTCGCTACCTGTATACTCTGTTAGAACAGCAAAATACCAATACCGTAATATTCTCCGCACTTATCTGCATAATTTTAAAAATAAATTCATTCAGCAACGGAGAGTTTCGTGAATTGATAACCAAATATGCTACATAACCATGGGTAACCCTCCATGCAAAATATATGACCATAATTAGCTAATCAGTAAAATACAACTTGAATGGATACTTATTCAAATGGATTTGGTTGCTCACCAAAACTGCTATCAAATTTACCAAGAAGTGAACTCCTGCCACTCCCATGAGCTATTATTAAAATCTTCAACCAAAAAAATTGAAATTTTCTCCCTAAGCTTCATTCAAACTATAAAACATTGCTTCCTATAAATCTCATCCTGCATTAACTACCCACAAGCTTTGGTGGTGAAATACAGGCATCATTAACTTTTAGCATAAAAAATTACTTCCTAATAGACTAACATTAAGCATGATTACATCCACCTAAGCCTCCGACCAGGCAAAACCTACACACCTCTTTTATGCAAGCCCTCTCGGTATATGCCATATACATCAAGAGTGCTGTAAAATTGGACTATTTACACTTCAAATAGTGCAAATTTTGAAGAGCCATTCTTTACACCGGTAGACCACATATGCAAATGCAGGTGCAGGTATTATATATGTATGTACGTGCAACCAACGGGCGTATCCTGCAAAACCACCAGCAGCGCTATGCAGATTATTTGATTTGGGTTTTCTAGTGCACATTAAATAATACTTACTCCATCCTGGTGCTGGAACAATGAGGCCAGAAATCATTTCCTCACTCATTACCGGCGGATCCGATGGTGGCGGTGGGCAAACCAATGAATCAATCATGTCGTCGGTCACTCGCATTATTCCAACTAGATCTGGTGGTTCCGTGCGGGATGACCTGTTTATTTTGAAAAAAAAATTAAGTAAATTAGAGAAAAATTAATTTAATTCTAAAAAAAAAAATTGAAAATAAAATACATTTTTTTGGTTCTTCATTGGGAATTATTCGTGACCATTTGACATCTTCGATATTCGATACAATGAGAATCGAGAAGAGAGAATCTTCTTTCAGAAGAAATTTGATTGTTAAAGCGTTTGCACAAGTTTGAGTTTCATGTGTTTTTGTCGGCTTTTCTTTCGTTTAATGTTATCAAAGTCCAACTGGAATATTGTTTATGACAAATGTGATTAATTAAAGCAAAAATGCCAGATTCAAGTAGCCTAGGCCCTGTGTTTGATTGAAAATGGCTTTTTGTACCATGAAGTAGCCTCAAGGCTAAATGTGTCAAAAACCGTTATTTTTCGAAATGTGAAAAGGTATAGAGAAACCGGTTCTCTGAAAAGGAATCCCGGACAAGACAAGACAGGAAAAAGGTCACGATGCAAAGAGACGACAAATTTATTTTGACCTATGTCCTCAAAAACAGGTCAGCGACGTCAATTGAGGCCAGGAACAGACTTCTGGAAGTGCGAAATGTAAGAAGACAACTCAAGGATTCTGGATTAAGACCTTGCAGGCCAGTAAGAGCTCCCCTTCTCACCAGGCGCCATAGAGTAGCGCGTGTTGCCTTCGCACGTAACTATATAAACTGGTCTGATTGCTCTTACTTATGAGTCCAGATTTTGCCTCAAGCCAGGCGACAGGCGGGGCAAAGTGTACAGAAGATCAAATGAGCGGTATGCACAATGCAACATCATTCTTCGAGTTGCTTATGGTGGAGGTTCCATCATGGTTTGGGGTGGCATATGTGGGAGCCCGCACGGAGTTTCATGTGGTTGAGAATGGGTCTTTGACAACAGAGCCATATGTGAGGGATATTTTGCAAGAAGTTGTTGTGCCATTTGTACCAACTATCGGCGAAAAATCCGAGTCCATCAAACATAGAAGAGCTAAAAACTGCTTAACTTGAAGTTTGGGAGCAAATACCCCAGCAAAACATTGATAATGTAATCAGAAGTATGCCAAGGAGACTTATTTATGAGCTAGAGGAGGCAATACTAAGTCCTAACACATCCCCACTTTCAATAAACTTCAAAGGTATACTTCAAGTTTTGTAAATCAATGAAAATTATTTTTTAGCAGAATTTCACTTTTTTTAGGTTTTTTGTGTTCTTTTTTAAGGAGAACAAGTAGCAGATTTATTTTTTATTTCAAATAACTCTAAATTAATCAAGTTATAAATCCTCATCAAAAAAATAAAGCTGAAATGAAAATAAACCAAGATTTTTCACTTTTTTCATGCGTTCCTCTAATTTTGTCCGGCAGTGTACTTAAAATACGTTTTCTCTTTATTTTTTTTAGTAATCTAAGACTTTGCTTCTGAATGTTGCTTAATTGTTCCTTTTAAAACAAATTGAATTGAAAAATATTCTTGCAGCGTCAATGATGGAGACCTTTTTTTGCTGATGGACACCGACACAATAACACATTGTCGCAATGAAAGGAGCTTAAGGGTTCCCATCGTGATGCATTAAACAAAAGCGACAGGACCGCAATCTACTATATCTGACCAAAAACACTTTTGCCAAAAACAGAAACTTAGGGCTTGACCTAAAACTTTACCAAATGTGTTGCCATTAAGGGTTGCCAACTTAACAAAAATAAGTGAAAAAGTTCCTCCTCCCTTAAAACATTGAAATGTCAACCGAGTGCTTGATTACAATTAACTAAATTCGAAATTATAAAAAAGGGAAGTAAGTTGTTACTAATTGTAAAACAAATAAAAAAAACTGTGAGTCTAAATGGTTTAATTTAAATCCAAGTTTAACTGATTTATATTTTATTTTTGTTTCAATTTAATTTACACCATTTGCTTCATTCGGATGTCAACATATGAACTGCAATTTTCATTAAGATGACAAAACTCGGATAAACTTATTTAAAAATTAATTATTTAATTCAGCCTATATGGCAACCATATCTCCTCAACCACACATCTGCAATGGTGGACAAAATAAGCCATTGATTTTTGATTTATCCAGAGATACGACCTTTAGGCCACCAATGGAGCTGTTGCCTGGTTAAGATGATGACGATGTCCATCATATGCTTTTTGGCCGTGTGTCCTTTCCAGTCACCAACTATCCACATATACAAAAGTATATCTCGAGGAGAGATCCACTTTGTACACAACACAATGTTCACAATCCGTTGGGATAGTATGCCGAGGATACTATCTGCATGAAGCATATGTGTTACTTCTGCGACACAACGTTCTCTAGTGGATGGCGATATGTGTACCAAATACCAACCCTAACAACCAACCGACCAGAAGGATGAGGATTCGATATCCTCTTGTATCGATAAGACCCTTTGTGTCGGTCCCAGGGTATCTGACGTAAGGATTCGTTTGAACGTGGAGTTGATGCTGATTCGGCTTTTAATCAACTTCTCTCTCATATATGTATTTATGCACGTTTGTTCCCTGAAGTGTTTGGCAATTCAATATTTTCCATGAATATATACGGGCACGGTGCGGTGGTGTGATGAATATAACGAAAACTTGTCACCGCAGGAGACAATCGAACCCGAAATGCCGAAACTTTAGGGTGTTGCGCTCCAGGAGCCAACACGAAGTGCGTTAAAATAACATTTTTGGACATTGTGTTTGGGTAAGGAAAGCCGTTGTGTACTACAGGATGGGCTGCCTACCTTCATTTTTATTTTTTCCACGCCAATTGTGTCATGGAGGAGTAGGGTTCGATGGAATAATCAGGTTCGTTTTGTATGTACAATGGCGAGGCTAACTTTTAGGTCTTTTAAGTTGATCTAGGCTGCGATGACGCAACGTTGCAGTAGTTATTTTTTTTCCAGAGATTTATGAGCAACGAGAAGATAAAAAACTGAACAAAAGCCCTGTGGAAGAATCTTGATTGAATTTATTTAAAGGATTTGTTATTCAAGTTTACTTCAAAAGTTTTCGTTTTTTTACTTTTCAAAGATTTTCTATGTTTTGCATCGTTTCAACAAACAGATTTTACTAAAAAAGGTTCAAAGAGGGACTTAGAATCTATTTTAAGATAAATGATGTCGGAAGCGAACAATTTTATTTTATTATAGTTCAGTTAAGTTAATATTAATTTTTTTACGTTCAAGTTACTTCCAACATCACTGTTTTATATTTTTTTTTTACGCAAACCCTTCTATCATGCTTTACAAATGATTGTTGTTAGTTTTCTATTTACCGTCATTCTACTAACCAGATCCACTCTTAAACCGATCATTAGTTATTGCTCTTTCTCTTTATCTTTGTTGGAACAAAGCAGTCAGTTGAATATCAGACGCCGAACGAATTGGTTGTGTTTTTATTTCGCTGTCACCAACAAAATGTTTTGCCTTGAAAATACCAATACAACAATATCTATGTAACTGCAATCTTAGAAGCAATCTAAAGATTTACGAGCTAAACGAAAGGATCAGCTATAAACATCAATTTGCACTGCCAAATCGAATGCTCGTTTATTTTTACTTTAACAGCTCCTTTGCAAACTATTTAACGTACTAAGCTCTTGACTATAAATATACAATATATATAGAAGTTTGTGTCAATATCTCAATGCAAGAGCCCTGCCGAGACCATTATCGCAACCACTACACAACGTCATCACCCCTTTTCCACTCCATAAAGCACCCATCAAGGATATGGGGTTTGGTCGTCGTAATTTTTCCTTAGTTTTCCTTCAAGGATCTTAGTTTTCCTCATGAAAGGGATACGGACAAATAATGTCTACCCACACCTTTCTTCTTCTAGGGCAAACTCGGTACATGTCATGTGTTGAGGCGTCAACAAGGAATGTGCCACTTTACTGTTGAACAATAATAATTACCCTGGACTTAGTGTAAGAGGGCATTGCCTGAATGTTTAAGGGTGTATGCGACAGGATATGGGGTTAAGAATATTTGGGTTTCCTTCTCCACCACCTACACGCATATATACTTATGTATGTTTAAAGGTTTGTGTATACACTTCTAATGTAAATCACTGATAAATCTTTGTTTCTGAGGGGAAAATTAATTCGATACAAAAGGGATGTTTTCCTCATTTATGTGTGAGCGTAGAAATAATTATGGTTTTCTTTAGAACAAGCAGCAATTGACGTAAAAGGAGCTCGACGACCCGGGCCTCAAGGGCCCTGGGTTATTTGACATGTAACACATTTTGCGTCTAATATAACATAATAGGTATGTTTTTATATTTATGTATAAGGGCGAAAGATGATCTCTGCCTAATTGCAAGTTTTTGAAGGTTTTAATATGGCATAAAGAAACCCTTAATAGGGGGGTTAGCGTGGCGATTCGATTGTTTAACTTGTTGAATATGCAGCGGAGGGTTGTGTTCCCCCAATGAAGGCCTTTTAATATGTCTTTTATTTTATGAATACTTATTTTTCAATCTCGAGTAGGTATGGTTTTCAACTAGGGTTATCAATTTGATTTCAAATAAATAAATCCTGAGCTGGTGAATAAGACCAATTACACAGAACAGAGGATTAGGATAGAGTTGTGAGGAACGAAAGGTGATGGCAGATTGCCCTTTAAAATTTATTTGAATTAACTATGAATTAAATATTGATAGGAAGCGAGTTCCAGAGTTTAACAGTATTAAAAAAAATAAACCCGGAGAATAAACTTTCTTTTTGAAATTGGGAGGACTTGAGATTTATTAGATTTGATGAGTAGCATATTGGCTGATGAAATGGCCTGGACGGATGAAGCTGAATATAGTCTGCATATAAATGAACTGTTTCATTCCAACAATGGAGATAATTGATTAACATGCAAAAAAGTAGTGGATCGAGAATCGACCCCTGAGGAACTCCTTGTACAAGAAGTCTTACTTTCGTTGGAAGGATGGCGTCGACCAGGACGCCCGATACGTTAGAGTGCGAAACTGGATGGTGTCGGCCAGCTAATGGGGTGGATTAAAGAACACTTTTAGCGAGGCAATAGGTGGTGAGAGTCCTAAGCCCACCGTAAATTGTGAGACGAAAGTTCGAATAAGAAACAACGGAAAGAAGATTTTCGTATCTGCTGAACTTTTCCATTTTATATTACGAATATTGCGTCAAGATTTGTTACAGTAAGTCGTTTGGTTTTTTAGTATTCTACTGACGAACTCAGCATTTACTTTAAAATTCTATCTAAGAATGCCGTCATCCGGAGCCAACTTAAATTAAGTTGTTTCTATCGTGTGTGTGACTTGAAAACAAAAAAAAAGATTCCTTGTCTACCTAATTGGGGACAAAATTTCTAGGTATTCGAATAACCCAGTTCTTGGATCTCTGCATTACGCTACATCATTTCATCATAATTAAAACCCACATCGTTACGTAAGATTACGTTGTCGTCTTAAATAATTACTCATTTCGTTATAAGTTTTCCACCTCACAAATTACTTCAGCTTCATTTCATATATAGAACACTATACTAATTTAGTTCACCATTTATAGACACCCTTGCAAGTTCCGACCGGGAAATGCATTCAGATACAAAATTTGATGTTCTATCTTTTCACAACACAATGTTTAAGGTTGCTCTAGTTTTATTCTCCGAAATAATAAAGCTGCGAACAAAAGCGACAACGACGAGGACACATGAACGTAGAAGTAGACACATGAATAACTTGAGTTCTTTTGAGCTAGAATGCGCACTTACCTCATCATCATGCACAGCGACTGTTCCTCTTGGAGCACGCTCTCGAGATACATCATATCCAGGTCGGATACAATTGCTCCATTGATAACAATTATTTCGTCCCCCTTGATGATACCTAAAAAAAAATGAGTAAAAGAACAAAAATATTTTAAAGAATGTCTTTGTAGAGTTTATAACTATATTGCTTTCCTACTATGTGACAGGACGAAATGAACACAAGAGACACTGCGTCTTGTAGATTAAAAGGAAAAAAAAAGAGAATATTGTGAAGAGCTCCCAGATGAATGGATAGATGTGTCACTGTAAGTGGTCAACCTGAAGAGGCTGCAATCTGAAAGCAAGGATTTTCTCAAGGAGACTATATTGGCAGCATACATGATTCAGAGATTCAGACAGAGTAAAATTGATTTTATATCCGCCCAACGAGGACAATGGTGTGGTCGGATGCACATATCCACCCGTGCGGATATTCTATTCAATGCGATTGTAACCTTCAGATGTAAGGTATATCCCTTTTCGTCCTGACATCCACATGAGTGACAAAATAATAGATCACCCTTACATCGTCAAGAGTATTGTTTGGCATCCCTAAGCTGGTGTCGTCTTTCTTATTCATAATTCTTCACAAAGAGGACACACAGGTCCTTACCATCCATCCATGGTGCGCAAAAAGGATATTCATATTTAAGAGTTTGTCTAAAGTGCCAGATGCTCTAATGCGCTTAAAGTGCAATTGATAAGGCTTCCCAGTGACGACAGATCGCAAGGTGAATAAAATCGTTCTCAAACAAAACTCTACGTCAGGTCGAGACTGTCCTCTCCTCCATCCCACCCATTGTGAACCAACCTCGTTGAGTCAGAAAAAAAATGTGTCTATTGAAAATCAGGCTTTTCGATGAATCTCCTTCAAACATATACAACAGAATAAGTAGGACTCCAGGTAAACATACCATTTTTTTTGCGTATGTGATTTTTCCAGGACGACCTTTCTTACTGAGGAGTTACTTACTCACTCTTAAGTTTGCATGCAAATGTAGCCTTAAGTTTGTTCTTTCTTTCCCCATGAAAGGAGGCTCCTTGGAGCGAATGTGTGGATATCCTTCGGAAAGGAAAATGCAAATTATTTTCCAACATCTTTTGGAGATAAGATGATGGATGGGAGATTCGTGAAACCCGTGTGGAAGTGGATACATTCCACGACGACACGTCGAGCAACGAATCACTCGTCTTGTCTTAAAATGTTTGTACATCATCGAGTGAAACAAAAGTATCTAAGGCTCTTTGGGTGGTTGGATATTCATAGCTACATCCAGCGCCAACTGGTGACAGAGCATGAGTTAAACAAATGTTTCTTATATCTCTCAGGTAGCAACAAAGGGAAAAAAGAAATAAAGAACATTTATTTATAAAGAAGCATAAGGAGAATCTTTATTTAGTTTGGTGTTATGATAATGACATCCAGGTAAGTCCTCCAAGGATGTCTGCATGTGTCAAGACAGAAATGGTGGAGTGGAGTACCATAGACTTTTTTTTTGTGAAAGATGCGGTTTCTCTGAAGTTATTTTTTTGTTTGGTTAAGTCGAGATATTTGTAGATGAGGGAGGAAGGTTGGGTGTTCTTTTTTTTTAATAGCTTCGTAAGTATTTGAGGTACTTTTAAGTGCCGTAAAAATGTCTTTTAATGGAATGGATTAAAAAGTTCGTTATAGGAAACCGTCTTTTTTTTAAACTCAAAGACTTACACGTGCTTTGATATTGATGGTAAGTATTTAGGAAAAGCAGTTTTTTTGAGGAGTTAGGATTATACTAACTCTCCAGAAGAACAAATATAAATGTATTCATTAAAAAAAGAGTTTTACATTCACCATCAGGAGGAAACCTTGGCATTGATCTTGACGTAGAGATTTGTAACGTCTGTTAGTGACATTTATATGGATTACAGTTTTTTTTTTAAGTATGTTACTGTTTATTTTATGCTCCCAACGAGATTTTACCTTTGTTTTTTGATGATTTCGGGTAAACTTTTTGAATACACCAGCAGTTGGAGCAATTCTATCTAATGTGAGGTTTTTTATTTTGACTGATAAGGAAAAACATGATGACACCAAAGATATGTTTTTTGAGCCTCTTAGAGGAAACATGTGGGCAGGGTCCTAGGCGACGTTAACGCCAAGCTAGTGAGATGGGTATCTTTGGTGCTACAGTCGGAAAATACAGCCTGGACGGCTCCGATAACGGATTCAGACAAATTGACTTTACTGTGGGGCGAAATATTGCAATATTTAGTTCGTAGTTCCTACACCTAAAGTTTCATAAAGGAACACGGAGATCTCCTGCCAAACAGATTGCCAACATAGCTATCGAAGCAAGGCACCGCTCTAGAATCATAAATATCAAGAACTTTCCGAGGAGCAAACATTGATTCGGACCACTACCTCAATCTAGCCAAGATATGACTGCGGATATCCCAACGGACGCAAGGAAGAGGTAATACTGTGAGGATGTTTGCAGTGGCAAGACACTGACAGGTTCTTTTCTGACCGAGTCTCTAAAACCACCCAAAGCATCAAGTATTGGGAACCAGTGACAACATTGCCAGAATACAATCAGGAGGCTGCCGGTGAAGTGCTGGAAAGCATGCAGCAAGCACACTAGATGCCACTGCACAGAAGAACATGAACTGCTCGCGGGCTTAGCTTTTTGTTCCTTTTTATAATAAGAATGAAAGACTGCAAAACGATTAAATTGGTTCATATCTACTTGCACACATGCCTATTTGACATCACATACACAAGAAAATTGGATTTAGACCACGTCCATTAGGACACAAATCTATCTTTAACAAAGCGGCAAAAACTTCTTTAGTTTCATTCAACCAATTTCAATTGCATGTTCATAAAACAATAATTGTTGAAACGATTTCTCTTTATGTATTAAGCAAATAAACATTGAAATTAACAGTTGAATATCAGACGCCGAACGAAGTGGTTGTGTTCTTATTTCGCTGTCACCAAAAACTATCAAGAGAAATACTTTCTGTTTTATTAGATTATTTTGATGAGAACAGCTAATTGGTGACTTTGTTTAAAATAGATTTGGAGATAATGTTCTCGAATATTCATCGAACTTTCTAAAATGCCCGCTGGACAACACACGCTAGAAGATACGATGTATTAATGATGATGACGCTGTGGTAATTTTTATAGAAGAACCAAACATCAACTCTTAAGGAAGATATGGATAGAAAAAAGCATGTCCGATGAAACGATGATGAACAAATCTCAGAAGAATTTAGGGGATCCTTTAGAAGAGCTAACGCGATTAGACATATATAAGCCATATATGTCTGACTGGGCTGCGGCATCAACTTAGAAAGTAACACCAGCACTGAGATCAAACGAAGAATAACTCATATCAAACGCTATTTCTGCGGGCTAAGAAGGTAATTGACTAGCAAAGCCTAGGGCAATCAAATTGCACAACCAGGTACCGTACGGGCAGTACAGCAACAAAGACCTAGCTAAATGAGTAAAAGTCTAACATCTCAGTTGACTTGGGTTATTTAGAGCGAATGTTTTAACCCGGAAAATCTTTGATTCCAATCCGAAGAATCGGCGTAAAGGAAAATCGAGATTTAGGTGGCACACGTAAGTAGAGGAGGACAGCGCCTAACTTAACTAAGTTCGAATCTCAGTTTGGGAAGCAATTTTTCTAACTCCTAGTGCAAGCCAGAGCCGTCCGTGGCTTTTCAGTGAGAAAATAGTCACCTAATTCTCGATCTAAATTAAATAAAATAAATTTATTGGCGCGACAGCTCCTTAAGGAGCCAAGGCCTAGTGACTTATACTCTCAACCATTCCTGTGTGTGTATTGTTACTCTGCAATAATGGAAGGGACCTACAGTTTACCGCCGAGTCCGAACGGCTACATGAGATGCACTTTTTCGAGACAAATTTTACTCTTGGAGGTTTTGTCAGTTCCTCGCAAGAGGCAGTACCCCAGAAAAAAAGGTGGCTATGAGCTGGATTTGAACCCAGGTTCTTTCGCTTAGCAGTCCGACACACTAACCACTAAGCCACAGGGCATTCTCGATCTACTGCGCCGACAAAATTCTTTCCCCTTCCTCTAATTCTTCTAACTAGTATCGTGCAACATCCAGTGGCATTCTAAAAAGACCATTGTGCCTTACAGACACATAGTTAAAATATGTTTTTATTTAAACTTGTTGGTTAAGGCTCAGGGCCATACTGGACACTTAAGGTTTGCTGATTAATTGTTTTTTTTTTCTTTTCTGGAGGAACAACATTTTGAAAAATCTTTTATAAAACTTTGTTATGTTGAGGGAATAACCTGGCGATAATACTGGTAAAGTAAGCAAGACAACAATTTTTTTTTTAATTATGGTAAATTAAATTAAATCATTCTTTAATTTCATAAAAAAAATCGTTTATTTTCAAGGGATTAAAAATTGAAATGCATCCATCAGGAAATGATCTGTTCTTCTCAAGCCAGATTGTGTTTCAAAAACCACAGTAGAGCTTTATTCAGCTCATTTGTAAGTATAATTTTTCACATACCAGTTTTAACAAAATGAATAAAAAAACACTTAATTGAAATAAAAACGTGTGTTTTGGTACTTATGTAATTTTCAATTTCACGCATTTTAATTGCTTCATTCCGATTCCGTCGCCACATTAAAAGAAAAACATTTAATTAATATTTAAAATGAAAAACTACATCAACAACAACCCCGCACTCCTTCCTCAACTTTTAATTTAAAGCATGAAATACAGATTATAAATCCAGAATCAAATGAAAACGTTATTAATAGCAATTTATTGGAATTAACAAAAATCGTTGCAAAATAAAAAAAAACATTTATACATGCAACCAAATCTATTTAAAAACTCAAACATATTTATACATTTACGTACATATGTATGTGTAGCCTTCTCTCGTAACAAATTAGTAGAAAAAAAATTGACAAAAAAAAAATGGTGTATCAATAAATATAACGGTGAGGAAAACAATCCCAATGCACATATTATCGCCATGAACCACTGTTCTCCTTCTCCTGGCTGTTTTTCATGTCAATTTTCCGAAAGTCAATACTAATTTGATTTTGCAACTGAAAATTAATAAAAAAAAAAAAAAAATTGAAAAGCGCTTAAAAATCGCCATGCCTCCTGCATAAAATGTCATCTCTCCGAAAATCACATTATGATTCGGCCCATCCACCGCTAGCCCTAGGCTCCACAACGCTGCGGTGCGGCCATTCGTTCAAACTGAAATTTTAACAAAATTACCTTGCACTCCAAACTGCTCCCCTAACTAGATAGAAAACATTATGGGTCAACATTGCGTCACATCGTTTCACCCCCACCATCGATCGCAACCTTCTGACGAGAGGACGACAACGAGGATGATAACCTCATAAAAGTCGAGCATTTCGCGGATAAGGATGCTCGTCTCTAGAGTGATACTGTTGACGTATATAATGTTCGCGATACACCCACTCCCGCAATCGTCATCGTCCTTCATCCTCCTACCTACACCAAAAGATCTAGCGCACATAATTAAAATCTCTTTGAGGGTACCTACTGCCGAAAAAAATAGCAACAAATTAACGTCGAATGTCCTGGAAATCCAATTAAATCTAGTAGTCAACGGGAATTAATGCAAGCAGACGCCTCACTTTGGCACAAGAAGAGCAGAAGATACATCCAAGTTCCAAGCTGCCAAGGTGTTTTAATACTTAGAAAAGGAATTGCGTTTCACCTAACCGCTTGCTCCTTGGGCTCGCAATGGCATCCTTGGTCGGACGGAGGGGGGGGGGGAGGGGGGTTGAGATGTTGTATAAGGATAATTGGAAAATATTACAGTTATAGAGAGCGCAATGGACAAAATGCGCACACCGCGAGAGTGCAATAAGCCATATCCGGGCTGCGATGCAGTGAAGCAAGATGAGTAATGAAAATTTCTGATTCCTTGGCGGCAGGAGAGCGTTTTTCTTGTTTTCTTCTTTCCACTAGCGAAACATGACAGAATAATTAGAAAGTTTAACCCAGTTGGTTGATGGTTTTTTGAGTTTAATGTTTTCAAAAAACTTTGTATCGAAGATTGCTCCTGCAGCAGCAGCAGGATGTTATTTTTGTGTGTCTTGAAGTAAAAGTGGATGCAGGAGGAGTATTCAAGGTGCTGTCGATGCAGCTTATTCGGCGGTAGTTGCGGTCAATATTTTTTTTTGTATGTGCAGCACACTTTCAAGAATTTAAAATGTGATTCATTACGCTGAGAAGACACAAGCTGAGTTAAATGACGTTCTATTTTTTTTTTTTTTTGAAAGTTGTTCAAAGAATGTGAATGAAGTGCTTGGGGCTAAGATGTGCTTATGACAGACTCGAAGATACAGTGCTGGGAGATAAAAAAAATTTAATTAATGAAAAGTGCTGGAGTTTCTGAGGTTGCATTGAGGAAAATTCACTTTTCATGGCAATAGAATGTCATGTGTGGCATATGAGATTTTCAGAAAATATATTTGCTTTCTATTTTTAAACATTGCGCTATTAAAATTGACCAATTCATCACTGGGGACCTGCGGCTTGCTTTACCTCGACGTGTTGGTCCCCGGGCAATGACTTGTGTATATTTTTGTACACAAATTAGCAAAAATTGCAAGCACTTCCTAAGGGTTGGCGAGGGGCTAGTAACCTCTCCCGTAAAAAAATATTACTCAGAACCCGACAACAAGCCTCGGAAATATACTGATTTCTCAACGACGAACCAAGCAACGACAACGGCTAAACGTTTTAAGAATTTTCTCGTGGAACGTCAGAACGCTCTATAGAGCTCGAGCTGCACAACAGCTAGCTGATGTCCTGGCCATGTATAAAGCTGACATAACAGCAGGAAGTGAGATGGCCAGGGAATGGTGTTTTGCAGAAAAAAGAATACGACATATATTTTAGCACATTTAACACCATGTGCTCGAGGTAGGCTTCCTAGTCAGCCAAAAAATGAAGCCTACCGTCATCGGCTTTAACGCAATAAATGAAAGGCTATGCACCCTTCGCGTGCGAGGCAAATTCAATAACAGCAGCCTCATAAACGTTCACGCACCTACTGAGGAGTCCGAAGAAGAAGAAAAAGATTCCTACTACGAACTTGTAGAGAGGACCCTCAATGCCTGCCCAACGTATGACGTTAAAATCATCCTTGGTGATTTCAACGCAAAATTAGGTAGGGGGCCAGTATTCAGGCAGTACATAGGATCCCATAGTTTGCATGAGAACACTAATGATAACGGACTATCAACAAAATTGGTCGTTGCGAGTACCAGCCTCCCGCGTAAGGATATCCACAAAGTCACTTGGGTATCGGCTGATGGAGTCACTCGTAACCAAATTGACCACGTGTTGATAGATCGCCGTTACTACTCGAGCCTGAGGACGATAGGAACGTATCGAAGTGCCAACATCGACTCGGACCATTATCTCGTTGGTATGGTGTTCCGAGGGCGGATTGCTATGCGAAGAAGTATTGCATCCGCTGGTCAGGCTCGCATCAACACGGCTGCCCTACGCGATGAATGCAAAAGCAACCAATACAGTCGCGCACTAAGGCTCGCCCACGGAGAGCTCGATGAGGGAAGAGTAATTCCTGGGGACAGAATGCCGGGCGTAGAGGAAAAATGGTCACGCCTTAAAAACAAAGTCATTAGTACTGCTGATACCATCTTAGGCAGTAGTCGCAGAGATCGGAGCGACTGGTTTGATGATGAATGCAAACTAGCGTCTGAACGTAAGAATGCTGCATACCGAGCAATGCAACAGTCTCATAGAACGCGGGCACGCGAAGATGAATATAAAGAGCTCAGAAGAATAGAAAAAAGACTTCACAGACGAAAAATGGCAGCCTGGGAAAAAACATTGTCTGTGAAATGGAAAGAAATAGAGAGCGAGGTCCGCACCAGGCGCGGAAGTTCTACCAATCCGTCAGAAACATGTCGCAATACACACCACGCTGTGCATATTGTAAAGACGGAGAGGGTAATCTGATAACCGATCCTGAAGGCATTCTGGAGCGATGGGAAGTGTACTTTAATGACCTGCTGAACGGTCAGCTCACGGAAGAAATGGAGACTCCAACATTTCAAGAAGAAGATCCCATGCTGCAGCCACCAAGCATTAAGGAGATAAATCGGCTCAAAAATAATAAGGCCTCAGGAGCCGATGGTATACCTGCCGAGCTGATCAAACATGGAGGGCCAACACTACATCAAGCAATTCATGAAATCATAGTACACGTATGGGAACACGAAAAGATGCCAGAAGACTGGCGAAAAGGCATCATATTTCCCATACATAAGAAGGGAGATATCACAAAATGCAGCAACTATAGGGGTATAACATTGTTGAGTACATCCTATAAGATATTCTCCTCTATCCTGCAAGAACGGATAGCCCCATACGCTAATACCATAATCGGCAAATATCAATGCGGTTTTATACCAGGCAAATCAACAATTGATCAGATCTTTACCCTTAGGCAGGTGATGGATAAAAAACCTGGAATTTAATATCCCAAAATACCATCTTTTTATAGACTTTAAAGCCGCCTACGATAGCATAGCCAGGGTAGAACTTTATAAGGCCAAGAGAGAATTCGGCATCCCAAATAAATTGACACGACTATGTAGGCTGACCATGACCAACATCACAAGCCAAGTAAAAGTAGCCGGTTTGCTATCCAGACCAATCAACATCTTTAATGGACTCCGACAAGGGGATGGTCTGGCTTGCATCCTCTTCAACCTGGCGTTGGAGAAAGCAATCCGTGACTCTGGCACGTCAACAAGAGGGACAATCGTCACCAAGTCCAGCCAGATACTAACTTACGCAGACGACATCGACATCATCGGCAGAAGCCAACAAGCTGTACAAGACTCCTTTACCCAGGTCGAGCAAGCGGCAAAATACCTGGGGCTGCACATAAATGAAGGGAAGACTAAGTACATGGCGGCAACGTCTGCGAGAAATGTTGGAACAACCATCAGGGTAGCGGAGCACGAACTTGAAGTAGTGCAGTTCTTTAACTATCTTGGGTCAAAAATAGCAGCCGATAACAATATGAAGGAAGAAATACGCGGGCGGCTGCTGAAATCCAACAAAACCTACTACAGTCTGTCAAGGCTCTTTAAATCCAGAAACCTTACCATAAAAACCAAACTGCTGCTGTACAAGACTATGGTCTTACCAGTACTCACATACGGATCCGAGACTTGGGTGCTTACAAAAAGGCACTCTGATCTCTTATCCGCGTTCGAGAGAAAAGTCTTACGGAGAATTGTTGGCCCCGTGTGTGAGGAAGGACGATTCCGGAGAAGATACAATCATGAATTGTATGAAATCTATCTCGAAGCAGATGTTGTTTAAAAAATAAAGCTCGGTAGACTCCGGTGGGCTGGACACCTAGCTCGCATGAGCGAAGAGGAACCAACTCAGAAAGTCTTTTGCGGTACTTTTTATGGTAGAAGACAACGTGGCAGTCCTTGCTTACGTTGGAAGGATGGCGTAGACCAGGATGCCCGAAGCCTTGGGGTGCGCAATTGGATGGCGTCGACCAGCAATCGGGATGTATGCAAGAATTTGTTGAAGGAGGCCCGGACCGGATCCCGGTTGTTGCGCCGATGATGATGATGATGATGAATTCATTACTGTCACATCACTTTCATAGCTTCCACTCTGATGTATATCGTGTTTCGTCCTTCCCATTTAAACTAAAACAATTTACAATTTATTCTTCCTCATTAAAACAAAAAAAAAGCTCAATTCATTGTTAAACTGCCAACAATATTACGTTGCTTATCTTAAATAAATTGTCAAGCAGATGGAAGTTCAGACAAAAAAAAAGATACAACACAAAAGGACAAATAAATTAAACACTATTTTCGGTTCGATTTTTTTTTTTTATTTTTTACTCACCATTCTGCATTGCAACGCTCTTATCCTCAACCCGGCTAACATAGCAGCACAGCTCGTCCTGGCGTTCGGCATTTTCAATGAGTTCAGCCTCCACCGAGAAACCCCACATCTGATCCAGATTTGTCCGCTGCAGT
This sequence comes from Platycheirus rosarum, assembly GCA_963971375.1. Classification (NCBI taxonomy): domain Eukaryota; kingdom Metazoa; phylum Arthropoda; class Insecta; order Diptera; family Syrphidae; genus Platycheirus; species Platycheirus rosarum. The sequence continues at coordinate 299,435,912 of OZ020507.1, read as the reverse complement.
TCGACTTGATAAAGGATCTTCATGCAGACTTCAATGAATTCATGATTATGCAACTGAAATGGTTTAACAAAGTGTTAGCAGTTCAACTAAGTCAATAAGTTTAAGGATAAGGATATATATATATATATGTATTTTTTTTATTTTCCTATTTCCAAGCAATTTAAATCGTTTTTCTCTTCCTTGTTTTCTGGTTCCCCTTCCCCAAGGAGTTGGATAATTTAATATGGCATTTTAAATAAACTAAGTTTAAAGTTGGAAAGTTTTTTTTTTGTCAAAGGTATTTTCCATTTTCCATTTCTATTCTTTTAGTTTGGAGTTAGTTTGCAAAAAAAAATTATCCTCATATTTAAAATGAAATGTCTACATGTATGGTGATTGTTGGGGGAACATTTTTCAGCTTAAAAGTTGGGCCATGCATCCTGAGGAGACGGAGGCTTTTATTTTTGTATTAATAACAAGGAATGTTGAAAGTTTTTCAACAATAATTAAGGGAGAAGTTTGTAAAAAATTAATTCAGGAAGTTACAAGTTTAAATAATAAAGTTAACTTTAATTATTTTTTCATAAATTTTTACATTGCAACCTTTCTGCTGGGGAAGCAAATGTATTCATCATTTTTTCATTCAACTAGACTAAGTAATTTTTTTTATTACTAGCCCGTACAAAAAGGGTTTTGCCTACTCTTATAATATTTATTTAAACACAGTGGGGGCTTAAGGAAAATAAGAACAGATTTAATAACATTCTGCATTTCAAAATATGAGGGAAAACAGAGTCGGGCAAGGCATTCCACATTAGCGTAATACAGCTTAAGAAATAATCCCTGTATTTGACTATGTACCTAGTTTTGCCATAAGTTCTGTTACACAATTTCCAGCATTGTATATAGACTGCATATAGTACTATCATGAAGCATCATTTTTAGTTCTGAATCAAGTCGCAATGAGGCGCGCTGAAAACGCCAATTGGTGTGAATATAGAATAAGTACAGACGACAAAAGTGTATTGAATACTGGTAAAATATCGGTAAAGGTTCTCTTCTCCACTATTTAAAGTTAGTTTCGAAATAACCAGGAAGATGGCCAGACGAAAAATGACCACCATGAGAGTACTATAGAGAAAGTATATACAATGTTTCCAGCGCTTATTCTTTAAAACTCCTTACGGGAATAGAACCGTTAACTTTTTTTCAGAGCACATGCACTGATCAAAGAAGAATACTACCCAGTTTGGTTTCAGTTTGCAAACTAGTAACATGGAGTGGGGCGTTAACGAGAGTCACGTTGCGGTAATAGCGTTGCATAGGTGCAGAAAGAGTGCTGGTCAAATTTCTGAGTTTGCAAAAACCACTCGATATATCAAGAATATTCGTTTATCGGGCTATTGGTCGCTTCGGCGAGTTGCCTGGAGTAGAGAACAAGCCAAGAAGTGATCGCCCGAGCGTCGTCCTTACGATTGCGGTAGTAAAGGCAGTGCGTGAACGAATTCGGAAGAAGGAATTGAATGATAGCCTATCGTCGGTCCACGGGTCATCTTCTAACTCCTCAACTAAAAAAAGGTTAGGCTGAAAAGATGCAAGCGACTTTTGAATTGGCACGCGGAAAATGGCCATGAAAACATTTGGTTTACGAATGAGAAAATTTTTAGAGTGGAAGAAGTTTTCACCAGACCAAATGACTAAATGTATGCCACTTCATCTAAGGAAGCGAAAATAGGTGTTCCAAGGGTTCAACGTCACCATCATTCCGCTTCCGTAATAGTTTGGTGGAGAATCTCTCACCATGGTGTCAACTCCCCCATTTCTGTAAAAAAGGCCTAAAACTGGTGTAAATGTTTACCAAAAAGATGTGCTAGAGGTTGTTGTAAAGGGTTTGAACAATTCCCTTTTCAATGAACACAAATGAATCTTCCAACTGGACTCTGCTCTGGCGCAAAAAGCCAAAACCACGCAGGAGTAGCTCATGGTCAATATTTCTGGCTTTATAACAGCAGCAGATTGGCCTTCGGTGAGTACAGATCTGAAGCCATTGGATTGTGGTTTGTGGTTAGAATTGAAGAACATGACCTGCAAGACTTCTCACAGAAATTTGGAAAGCCTTATAACAGCATTAAACAGATCAGATCCATGATCTCGATTGAAACCGTACGTGCCACAATAGCTCAATAGCCACACCTTTCAAACGGCTTGAGTTTCAATAATTTAATTTTTTCAATAATTAATGTTGTGTTCTAGTAAATGAAATAATTTTTAATACAATATGTTTGTTTGTTTTATTTTTATATTGTTTTATATTTGTAACAGAACCTATGGCAACACTAGGTAAGTCCGAAGTTGGGCTCAAGGGTTAATTAGTGGGAATTCCTAGCATTGTGAGTATCATGGTTATTGTTAAAACAAAATAAATTGAATTAGTTGTTTCAGTTAAAAAGTCGTTGATAAATACAAGAAAAACTGTCGGAGACAAAAGGGAGCCCTGTGGTACACCAGCGTTATCAGAGTTGGATCCATCCAACACAATTTGTATTGCGCGGTTCGAAAGGTAATTGTAATTACTAATACCTGTGCATTAGTCTATACCACTATCGAGGAAGCGACGTGACCGGTTTAAGGTCCTTGGGAAATTATTGAGGCCGTCACAGTTGGTTTTCTCGTATTGCCAAATGGTGCTTCTAGGGGTTTTTCCTTCAACTGGATTTTACAAACACGATAAATTTGCAGAAATGCCACAATAATCAGATGCACCTAGAACCGTTAAATAAGTCTAGAGTGTTGGCGGTTTTACATGTAATGTCAGGAATTCGGGTTTGATCAAAAACGATCTGAGTTTGCTGGTTCAACCAACAAAAATCTTTACAAACAGAAGGTATTGTTTGGCCTTGAAGTGTGTACTCTGAAATCACCCCCAACAACGGTTCAGTTTGAGGATAATGTGCAACAATTTTAATAAAATCCATCAGAGCATCAAATACGCTAGAAGTTGCGACTCTGTGCAAACATGGGATCCCATATATAAAACATGTATGAATGATGAATTTAAAATTCGAGTTTGAACACGTACCGTATTATAGTTGTAGTTGGTATGCAACATCATTTCTAATGTGAAGGGCGAAACCATCGAAGGCAAAAAATTATGGTATTGCAGGTTTGCCATGTTTTTAACCAGCTCGATAACTCAATTTCAAAATTTGTTCGCCCAAAATCGAACCCAGAGAGGAGCTGAAATAGCAGCCCAATATCAACAAATTTCTTATTTAAATTTCGATTTATTTTTATTAAAAAAAAAATAAATAACAAAAAATACATTATTGAATGAAAAATGAACAAAATTTTTCTGATAAAAACTCTATTAATATTATAAATGTGAATGTTTTTTTATGATTAAATATTTGTTCCACAATCACGCCACAACGACTCAACGGATTTGTATAAAATTTGGTGGGTAGATGGATGAGGTGCTAGATTGAAAAATAAGCTACTTTTTATCCCGGAAACGATTCTGTCGTTCTGAAATAGTTGTCGGAGATAAAGAAAAAAGATAGCCTTATTGCCGACAAATCGCCCAATCTGGTAAGGCTGGCATTAAGTCATATCCATGGGGGTGGCGGGTGGGCGGTATTTTCAACTTTATTATTATTTTAGGTATCTGGAGTCTGTAGGAAACACTTGCAAAATTAACTTAAAGATTGTATGTCTATAAACAAAAATGTATATTTGTGACTTGAAAGTCTTAGACCAAGGTTCAGGGCTTGTTGTACTAAATTCTCACTTGTAGTAGAATTAAGTAGAACCACTGGTTTTTCTTCCCTATCAATACTATAACTTGCTTGGAGAGTTATTTAAACGAACTTTATAAGATACTAAACAAACTAAATTTAGCTTGAATTCAGTAAAATTCCTTGTTCCTACATTATGCCATTCTTCCGTCAACCAGATGTGTCCTCTTTACACTTTTACTTGGATAAGAATTTTCCACTTTTTTTGTGTAAAATATTATGATTTACAGGACATTTCTAAACTTTTTTTTTTAAGGAACTAACAATTTTCGATTCTACATTACATAAAGAAATGCGAAAAGTTTGCACAAAGTTTAGGTAAAGTTTCACAAGACCAGATGCAGGAAGGAAGGATTGCATAAATATTTATGGTTTAAGGACGATTAAAAGGGCTTAACTGAAGGAAGTAAACAAAAAAGTAAATTTAATAAAAAAACTATACTTTGTGTGCTTATAGTATAGCAGGATATAAAAATAATATTCAAAAGTATACAAAGAAATTGCATTGTCTTACGTCACTAGGATACATATTTAAGGATTAAATTTATTTCTTAAAATTTCGCGCTGTTTGTTGTTCTTTAAATTATTGTACAATTTAAAAAAGTTAATATTTTCAAAGTTTTTCTTGCGGACTTTGAGTAATTTCCACATTTTAATCTAATAAGAGGACGACAAGCCCAAGGGGTAAACAAAATTAATTTCACCGGAACATAGTTTCTCATTTCCTGTCACCAATACCTAATTAATTGACAAGCATTAAACCTGTGTCAAACAATATACATATCCATATACATGCGCCTGAGGCAATTATATATGAAAAATAAGAAACAGTTTAATTGGGAAAGGATATGTAAACATATTACTAGTGACAGGTGAATCTATTGGCAAATTACATTCTACAACATCGATTGAAGGATTTAACAACACAACACAAGAATGTGTACATACACATGTACATATGGAGTTAATTCACAAACTTTATTTACAGATATTGCTTTCTTCATTAAATGAATCGTTTAATTTTATTTGCCCTGTCAGGACTAAGAGAAAAGTCAATAAAAGTTTCCATGTCCTTTAATGGTATTGAATAATGGAGATTTTTTTTAGTTTTATCAAGGAAAGAAAATGGGTGAAACAAGCAGAGTATGTTTGTTACTCTTTTTCCTCTTGCTATTGAAGGACACTATAATTAGGTAAAAATATCATAGAATTAAAAGAAAAAAAAAGAATTTAGAGATTACTCCTTCTGCTAAATCCCTATGTCTGAGTTGGATCAAGAGATCTTTTCTCTTCATTTTAACTCAATATAAAGTAAACACAACATGAATGCTTAATTTTTTTTTTTAAAGCGAAACGATACAACATACGAGTTGTTGAAGTTGGTTTGACCGTTGAAGATGTGTGAAACGAACTGAAAGTTTTATGAGCTTTATGTTCGATGTTGTTGATCCGTTCTCTTTCTGTTTTCTAGATCGAAGGAAACTCTTATGAATTCAGTGCAGTTTGTGATTTGCGGAAAGAAAGACCTTGGTATAGAAAGGAAAGGCAAAACTAGTTTTACTGGTTTTTGCGATTCCACTTACGTCAGTTGTTTTATTTGGGAGTTATTTTTTAAACTGTTTCACTATGTCTAAGCTACGAAGCAGTAAATTTAGGAAAAAAAATTATTAATTGCAAAACTTGGCCATGTAGTCTATCTGTATCACAAGAAATGAAAAAAAAGAATAAAAGAAAAACACATTTAAAATGCAGAGTATTTTGCACATGAAACATGATAGTCATCAAAGTCTTTTCTCTATGTGTCACACAACTACCCACATCAACATTACATACAAAAACACTTAAATCCTCGCATGTGGGTGGTTGATGATTGGAGAGCTCACAAATGACTCAGCATAGCTTTTGAAACCCGAGGATTGTTTTGCAATTGAAGGACATTTACAGAGTAGGTATAGCTTTTGTGCGGAATCATTTTCCTTTTATTATTGTTGCCTCAAGGATGAGAAGACAACAAGACGAGGCCCTTTGTTTGATTTGTTGAGGTGAAAAAAAGGAGAAACTTTATTTTCACAGAATCAAACAAGAAATCAAAAACCAGAAACCCCAAAACGTGCTTTTTACCAATAATTATCTTGTTGAGGCAAATATACAGACAGTCAAAATACATAGATTATAATTGTTAGAACCGGGGCGGCACGAAGCGGAAGCTTACAATGAAGAATAAGGATGTAACAGATGAATTTCGAGAGTGCAGAGCAAAAGTTTAATTCGATTTCACTGTGAATTCATGTGAAAACAAATGAAACAAAGAGAAATGGATTTTAATGTTGCTCCTTCCACTTTCTACTGGCCGTCTCCCTGTGAATGTCATCATCGTCCTTTTTCCTCATAAAGATGTTGTTTCTGTCAATGACGCGGGTGTATTTGGTATCTGACAGATATTTCAGATCCATGGTTACATTAAGTAGTTTAAGACTTTCGGAAACAACTAATTGGTATTTTATTGCTTTCCCATCTTGTGCATTTGCAAAAGGACCTGATCCCCTTTTACGTTTCCTCCCCTATTTGTCGTCTACGTTTTTCGATAGTTTGTGCACAAAATAATTGATACAACTTGATATTGGAAGGAGAACTTATTTGTTGTTTGTTTGATGTAATAAAGCCAGTTGAAACTTTTATTCGAAAGGGCAGAGTTTATTAGAAAATTGGAGTCTGGAGAGAACTTCATAATATTTTATCCTAGACACTTTGTTAACGATTAATTTGTGTTCACTGAATTATTTTGATTCAGGAAAGATAAAAGGAATGTTCTTTGTAACTTCGATATCTTTAAGTTTAACCTGAAAATTCTAATCCACATTTCCGAACAGGAAGTCCGTTCTTAAATAACCTTTTTAAAACGCGTCCTGCCGGGAGGATTCACCCATTCCAAAATTAACTCTAAGTTTAAAGATAAGAAATAGTTTCCATAGCATTTGCATGTCAACCAAATAAATAATCTTGGATTTGAAGGATAAAACGATAAGAAAACATAGTGTTGGTTCCTCGTTCCCTCGTTTTGTTTCAATTTGACGTGGAATTAAGTTTTATTCTTAATTTTCGTGTTTGCTGAGTTTTTTTTTTCGTCTACTTCCGGTCTCCTTTATTTGTTTGCGGGAGGGATTTAATAAGAAACAAAAAAAAAAACATAACTGAAGTGGACAAAATGTGCTATGTCCCCAAAGCAATTTCCCGGAATGGAGAGTAAAAACTATTTTGGAATTTTTCAACTAAGTGCTAGTCTTGAGTTTTTAATTAAATTTGTCCAAATTAAAATCAGTCGGGGGAAGGACGTGCAATTAATTACAAAGACCAACTTCAAAGGCAGATTGTTGACTTCTTGAGAAAATAAACTTACGTTATATCTGTTTTTTCTATATAATGTAGGTGATGCATCCATTGCTGGAAATGCTATGATTGCATTGTTTTGTACGTACCACAGCCGGAGTGCAAGTTGCAGCTTCGAGGTATTAAATATTTTTTTTTGGGTATATGTGTGTCTGTAAGTGTTATGAAGTCCTGGACTTTGGGGAGTTTGGCGACCATTATCCTGTCTGCAAGTTATTTATAGGCCTTGAGATCTGTTTTTACACATTAAAATGATTCCAGTTGCTTTAAAAATACTTTTTAGCTGAGAAAAAAGTGAACAAAATATGGACTTTAAGAATATGAATCCAAATATCTTAGTTATTCATTTGATTCTAAGTGAACAGCATGCACATGTTTAATGTTGCATGAGGAATCAATGAGCTGGATATTGCAAGCAGATGGCCAAATTATGGTTGACCCTCATCGCTTCATTACTTTTTGTTCTTTTTCTTAATACGAAGTTACAAACACTGCAAAACAATTAAATCGGTTTAAAATTTATTCCAGATGCCTATCAGACGTGATACACATTAATAGAGGAAACAAAATTGCACACACACCACGTCCTTTAGGACATAAATCTATACGTATATAAAGCAAATGAATTTTACTTCTGTTATTCACCCGAAAAATCAATTTAATGTTTTATGTACAATTCTAAAACCGATCGTTCTTTATTACTCTTTTCTCTTTCTCTCTATGTATCACACTCACACGTATGAAAATGAACAAACATTGGAATAAACAGTTGAATATCAGACGCCGAACGAAGTGGTTGTGTTCTTATTTTGCTTTCACCGAAAACAGTTTATACCTCTAACTATAAATTATTTTGATGAAAACAGTGAATTGGTGACTATGCTTAAAATGGCACTGGACAGAATGCCGTCGGATAATCATAAAAACTGACAAAACTCTCAATGTACAGCATATCAGAAGATACAATTTGAGAGAGTAGAAATGGTCATCGTAGGAAAAGAATTAAGTGCACGGAATATCGTCCTTCATACACGAAAAGTTCAACCTTCTTCAGCTGTCTTCATATACTGGTAGCCGCATCTTATGTATGAACATCCTCTGAAGCGATCGCATATGTTCTTTTTATAGTCTACCAGACCAGTTGACCACTTTTATCATTAATTTGAGAATACTTATTTGCTAGGCAATTTAGCGAAATGCAAATTTCCAATGGCGTGAAAAAGGACTACCTTCAGCACCGCATATTGATGCGGTCGGTTGACAAATTGGGAACGGATTAAATTGATGGCATCATATCTGTTTCCAGAACCACAGATCTAGAAGTAATTGGAAATGATCGCACTGAACATGATCCATGGTTGTGGGGACCATTTAAAATGAGCTCACCAAGCATGATTGATGGTAAACTTTCAAAACGTTATCCCAGTTATCACAGTTCTCAGACACAGTTACAGGCTCGAAAAATCAACTACAAAAACACTTGTACCTAGGCCCTTTTCCAACACAAAAGTCCGACAATCAAGAAAGGAAAAAAGGATATATTTTATTTATTTTTTTTAAAATGCCAAAGTATGTATTGTGAAAATCAATTTTCAAACATCTGCAGTCAAAGCACTAGGAATCTAAAAATATACCTCAAAACCTTTATTTAGAATTGTTATTTAATACACTTTGAAAGCTTTTTTCAATTATATACATTGAAAACTCCAACCAAAGTATATTTTTGTATTTGCAAGGATTTCAATTCAAATCCTTCAATTTTTCGCGCCAATATGGTTTCCAATAATAATAAAAAAATAAATAAATAAATAACAACTAAAGTCGATGTAATGGAAACGAAACCCGCTAAGCTACAGGCGTGTTTTTACTTCGAATTTTCATGCAAGCAATAGATAAAAACATTAGAGGCAGGAATTGTGTGGAAAGCGCCAGGGAATCAGTTATTGAAAGCAGGAGACTTATTTTTTTTTATTTGACAGTCCCTCGTGCCATATCCACCTACAAGTGTTTGTGTCTGTTCTTTCAATCTCGAAATTACATTTTCATTTTTTTTCACATTTTTTTTTTTGTTATATCCTAACAGGACGGGAGAGCCTGGGAACGGAATAGGGTATGTCACAAGGAGTAACATAAAACTGGAGAGAGTTCATAAAGAACGTCATAAACTGTGCTCCTGTTGTCTTCTTTCATTAGTTGTTCCCCATTTTTCTTGCTGAATCTGGATACTCATTTTCGGTCACTTTACAAGTCTAGAACACGCCAAATGCAGCTGTTATGCGAATTATGAGGGTTTTGGGTTGGGTTGGGACTCTGCCCCTAACACTCTCATAAAGTTTACGCTCCAATTCACTGTGATGCATCACTCATTTAGAATCCCCCACTGACAACTGATGGGGTTGCTATACACCCCACAAGAGGGGTTGAAGTGGAAAAGTTTTTTTTTTTGGAAAGAACACGCTGACTGCTATCATTTGCAAAATGAAAAACTTTTAACTTGGCCGCAAAATTAAGCTGGAAAAATTCTCTCGGATGTAAGTTGATAGCTAAGGATACCATCATTTTCAGTTATGTTTTTTTTTTGCTCATTTACTTTGTTGGCAAGAAGAAGGGTGGTTTTTGGGGAAAGTGTTTTATATCAACTAAGGAGCATGTATTTTCACACCATATTGCGGAAATGGAAATGGCGGGTTTTGAAGGTGCTGGTGTACTGAAGGATCGCTCTCGGGTTGACTCGGCAAAACAATTTTAATTTTCTTAAGTTAGATGGGGAGGGGGAGAAGTGCGGTGCATACCGGAAAAGTTTTGTGGACAGTCGGAAAAAGTTTCACGGCATTTTTTTGCGAGTGTTTTATTTTTTTTTGTGCTTTTACTTCGGCAGAAGTGCCTTCATGTAAAGGGCTTTAAGAAGCTTGTTGAGAAGCTACATTTATCCGTAGCTTGAGTTTATAAAGAAATCTTATGGAATGTTGTCTTACTTTAGAAGCTCATTTAATTTTAAAGTGCAGGGCAAAGATATAAATCTGCTCGGGAGGTTAATCTTAAATGAAGATGGTATTTTCGCTAGAAAGCAGAAGAATAAGAGAGTTTATAACCCTAACTGATATTTTTTTATTTGTTTTCCAAATATTTTCGAAGTTGTTCGGCTATTAAAAATAAAAATAAACAGGTATTTTAGAAAAGGGTTCTGTTGGTGTGTCCATGTTTAAGGAACTTTCTGACTTTGGGAAACTTTTTTGTTTTATGTCAGTAACGGTAACCTTATATTTTGCAAAGTTAAAATAATGCGTCATACCAGAAGATACGTCCATTAAATTTAATAGCTTTGTTAATAATTTTCGTAAGAAAATAATATGATATAAAAAAATATTTGGTACCTACACACACACTTTATGTTATTAAATTATGAAAAAGTAAAATTTTAGAATGGATTTTATAATTAAATTTATCATTATTCATAAGAGGATTGATGGTTTTGCTTATTTTCTTACAGAATCGAAAAAAAACGGCAACAACCGCAAAACAAAATTTAGGAAGAAAGAGAGACCGCACAAAACCAACACACCAAAGTCACGTATGCATGATTACCAGTGTAAAAGAACAACAATAACAACCACCAAGCCCCAGAAGAAATCATCATCGACTAAAACTCAAAAATTAACCTTCAATCATCGCCAGCAATGAGCAGGATGGAATTTGCAGTGCAATCAACAACAATACACAAGAGCAACAAAAATCACTGTGGACATCGGATTGATGAAACCAACAATTACACTGCAGTGTAAATTTTAATGAAAATAAGTGATTGCAAGCGACCGAAAAGTAAAGCAGAAAACATTGTCCAGAGTGCAGGTGTTTAAGCTCCTCCTACTTTCATATTGGGTAGTATAGCGGTAATCGTGGCCGACAATCAGCAGCATGAAGAATTCAGCATGCGATTTATGTATGAAAATTGCTTTATATTCATTCAGTTTATTAACGTCGACGAGAGTAATCTAGACAGTCTGCTGAAGGTGAAGGTTATTATACATTAAGATTATCTAGAGCTAGGAGAAACTGTAGATTGTGGCAATTGGCTTTTACTCTTGTAATTACGTTTTCTTACTCCAATGTTTTAAACGAAAAAAATGCATCCGACGGAATAGTACAATGTTTTAATTTAAAATATCGAAAATATTTTCTTAGAAGATAGAAGATTGGACTTTCGAAATAAGGATTGCGTACTGAAAAGTACTAAATTATAGATAATAATGAGCTAAAATTAGTATTATAACGATTCCAGAACGGTCCACCAACAATGCTTGTTTTTTAAATAATTTATCTCAAACGCTGGAAGCCAGATGCGCCGGCCTTTTTAGAATGCAACTGGATGTTGCACGACACTGGTTAGAAGGATTAGAAAGATAGGAAGAACTTTTTCGGTGTAGTAGATAAAGAAATAGGTGACTATTTTCTCACTTAAAACCCACGGACGGCGTCTAGCTTGCACTTGAAGTTTTGAAAAGTTGCAACCCAACTGAGATTCGAAATCACGATATTTGGCTTCACAAGCAAACATCTTACCTACTGCACCACTTTCGCCCGCTGTGTTTCATATGAAACTGATTGCTATCCAGGCAGATAAGACACATCATAAACAAACACCAACATTCTTATTTATATCCTGAAGCAAAGAAATAATGGAATTTCGACTACAGAAACAGAAAACCACTTCATCCAAAATTATGACTTTTGAATAACTGCTCATGACATTTCATAACAAAATAGCGTTTATCTGATTTATCATTCAACCACCTTGCAATAAAAATCAGATTTTATTAGCTATTCCATCCATAAAAAACAATACTCCACCCACTCTTAAGAAGCTTGCCCATGACAACTCTCAGAAGCACCTGGAAATAACATAAAACCCAAAATACAACTAGCAAACAACTTTTTCAATAAACATCCGGTGGTGTGTGACATATTCCACGTTGCAAGATATATGGCCTCAAGGGTACACTTTACTGCCACATTTTAGGTCCTTATTTTGTACTTTATTTGCAATCTTCGTTTTTTTTCTGTGTGAACTTTATGTTATTTCTTGGAAATACACATTTTTTTTAGATAAACACTACAAACACGCACACTTAAAACGAACTTCCGTGCCGGAAATGGGAGAACGACAGCTCATGTCGATGTTTAAGACAACCACATAATCAATGCACGCGATTGTCTGAACCGAGTGAAATAAACAGAAAAACACACAAAAAAAGGATTGGGTATAAAACAAAATTAAAACCAAGTGGAAGGAATCCTGAGTCCTGAGTATTGCACAGATTTATTGCAAGCGATTACCTACTGAATGGGTCCGCAAGAAGAAGGAGATGTACAGGAAGATGAATCAGTAGCACGAACGTTGGAGATTTCTAAAGTTGCATAGAAAAAGTTGTGATTTCATGAAAAGCAATCTCGAACTGTTGTACAAAGGCACGATTGAAAATCAGTGGCACCCATAATAACACGACAACAACATAGCCACCGACGCCGGATACCGGGTGTGGAGACAGGAATTTATTGAAAATATTTTTGTTTTTGAAAAACATGTGAAAATAATACAAGAAAGTTTGCAGAGCTTGAACTTTGAAAAGGTTTTTTTTTTTATATCAAGGTTATAGAAATTAAGTAATTTTTAGGTGGAATTTTCTCAAAAATAGTTTTCATTTTTTCGAAAAACACGTTTATGTTATAAAACTGCAAATTAAACGTTCGAAAACTTTATATGTATCTTGTCCAAATAATTTTCTGTAGTGGGATACTGTGGCGTATACGTACTTTTTTCTTGGCGAAGCACTAAGAACTCTCTGGTAAAAATTGCGCTTGGATTAGTAATGTTATATAGTCAATGTACTTTAATGAGATGTTAAATGGTGAGCTCACAGAATAAGACACTCGAACATTTCAAGAGGAGCAACTCATGCTGCAGCAACCAAGCATTGATGAGATACAAAAGGCGATTAATCGGTCCAAAAATAACAAGGCCTCGGGAGCCGTGGCATACATGTCGATCTGATGAAACATGGAGAGCCAACATTATATAAAGCAATGAATTCAAACGCGTAAGAAATGTCTCAATATCCTTTTTGTTTCTCATTTTGAACCAATCGACAACTTCAGTCTTTTAAAGAATTTAATTTCAATTACTATTTACGTAAATTGGAGCTCTGTGGCGTATGTGTGCTATTTTCATATGTCTTTTGTTTGTATTAATTTTAATTATTTTTATTTAAGGAAAGACCTAAAAACAACAATCGTGCATTATTATGATAATGAAGGAAGAATCTATAAAATTTTAACCTTCCCTAAAATTAAAACTACAGAGGTTTAAAGTGTGTTTAATTTTTTTAAGACAACTAATAATAATCTCACAATTTTATAATACTATGACGCACGAGACAAAATTAACTCTACCGACTAATACAAACGCAAACGAACAACGAATATCGTGGGAAGGGAAAAAGTGTGACTTCCATCAACATGACAACATCAACCAATTTCGCACTAAAGAGAATCACATTTTTCATTTTAGAGAAAGATCAGTCTTCAAACTCATCTGTTAAAGATCGGTCGCTCGCTATAGATTAAAAGTAAATAAAGTATCTTATAATTTTTATCAAAATAAACTCCAAGACTTTTATTTACAAAACTTATTTTAAGACTAATTAAGAATAATTTTTAAAGCATTCTTTAATGTTATATAAATTTCTAACTATGAACACTGTAACATCATTTAAAACACTATTATACAGAAATGTCATTTAATTTTTCCTTGACCTCTGCAAATTGTATCAACGAAAATGATGCAAACCATCATAATTCATAAAGGTCCACCTGATTGCAATGTATTTACCCATTTCTCAAAGAGCAAAACATCCGATGTCATTACTACCACAAGCCATGTAACCAAAACGTCAACATTAAATCATTTTGAGATCAGCCACAGAAGAGATTAGCCTGAATTACCTTTTCCCCTATTCACTTCACTCCAACCCATTTCCTCATCTATAAGATTAAAGCCCTTACCGCCGTAACAATCGGAAATTACCTGATGCAAATGACAGTCTACTTAATAGCCTTATCCATTATGGCAGAGGTGAGCTTGTATAATAGACAATGCTGTGCAAAAACATCGCACAGTTGAATCCCACGAATTTAATAAAAATCTTTAATTAAATTAATGCCAGCCACGCAAAGTAAGCCCTCCTCGGTAGCAAATCAAAAAAACTTTCTTCATGCAACACGAACTTTGTCTTTTTGTTCTCTGCGCCATTCACTTCCAGAGGAGCTTACTTGGAGGTTTCCAACTCGGTTCGGCAAGTCTAATAATAATGCAATTGCCTGCAACATCACCCACTGAGCTCTCTAATAGCAGCGCTAAGCCAAAGAAAGAGCTGAGAAGAATAGAGGTGGGCATTAACCCTTCTGCACGTCGCCAGTATCAGACTCTCATGGATGTGTCATGTGGCGAGAACAAGGTAAAATAAATGTGCAGAGTTCATCCGACCGAGATAAGGACGGGTCCCTGCAACCAAACGAAAAACTGTCGACATAGCTCCCACAGGACGATTTAATGTACCCACAAAAAAAAAACACATCCACCCGGAGAATTATTAACTCCCTCATACGGATACACAAAGCCACTGGAAAACTCCAAAAGTTTACCTTTGCTTCATCCACGCCCAACTAGCTATACCCTCTGCACTATGCTATATGGCAGTATTTTGTGGCGCAACTTATGTGACCAAAGATATTGTTCAAACTAACTGCGGTGGGCAACTCTACCACGCCTCCCGCCCCCTTCAGCAACCCACTTTTAAATACAATCGTACTTACATAATTTTCAATCAAATCATTACGATGTGGCACAAAATAATTGTGGTCTTCCATGTCACGTCGCTTTTTCACTCGAACGAAATGTTCCATCGGATTAAGATTCCGTCGGGCACATGCATTGGCTAGGAATTCTTCGAAGGACATCGCCTCACGTAGATAAACTGTCGAGTATGCATTGTCGGGCATTGGTACTTTGAAGGTCTTCTCTGGTTCGTCTCGTGAGTTCATCTGTAAAAAAATGAAATATAAGTAAAAAATTCTTCTTCTTATTGTTTAAATAAAAATGACACGAAAGATTATCTTTCTGTGTGTGGGTAATTGTGGTGCTAATTTTACGTTATCGATAGATATTATTAGCTTTCTGTGTCATTAGAGCGCCATTGTTGAATTGAATTTCAATTTCAATTTCAATTTCAATTTTGTTTTCTTTCAAATCGTCCTTTTGCGGTTTGTTTGATGCTAACTTAATGAATTATGTAAGAGCCTTAAGACGGAAACAGAAATATCATAATGCAAATTGAAGATAATGGACTGTAAAAGATAGATAGATGGAGGATAGCCATTCAGATATATATAGATTGAGGATGGCATTTATATTTTGTTGGGAAATTAATTTGAAATCCTTGTAAGGATTTTACTAAGAGAAAATTATTTGTGTCTTTGTGAAGTTGATGATTGGGTATGGGTTTGTGGGTGTTGGGGATTAATATTATTGAAATTTAATGCTCATTTATGCGGGGAGTTTTTTATTTTGTAGAACACTTAGTTTTTAAATGGTTGATCGTGGATCATCGTAAAAAGGAAGATAAATTGGTTTGGAAAATTGCTTTAAATGTTAGTCTATTAAATATCATTAAATAACATAGAAATCAGATATTTAAATTATTTTAAATAAAAACATTAAAAATATAAAATTAAAGTTTAAATTTTAAGACATTTTAGTTTCATTTATTCGAGTTTAGTACAAGTTTTGACTTTGTTATTATTGTTTTAGTTAGAGCCCTTTACTCAAGTTCGTTTATAGAAAAATAACTTAAAAACTGAAACTTACTTACTTGCTTAGGAGGCGCTACAGTTCTGGACGAACCTGGGCCTCAACCAATATGCTTCTCCAGCCAGATCGGTCTTTGGCTAGCTGCCTCCAGTTTCGCACTTCAAGTTGGTTGAGGTCGTCCTCCACTTGAGCGCGCCACCTAAGGCGAGGTCTTCCTTGACTGCGTCTACCCTCTGGGATGGAATTGAAGATCCTGCGAGCTGATCCTAGCCATCTTAAACGTGATATGCGTATTTTTTTGACCAGGTCAATGTCGCTGTACAGCTCGAATAGTTCTTGGTTGAACCTTCTCCTCCAAAGCCCGTTAACGCAGATACTGAAACTAATAAATTTAATTCTATAGAAAGAAGATTCACACTTTGAGGCGTCAATGGCTCTTTTCAAGGAACATTTTTCAGAGCTGTGACTCTTTCTAAAGAATGATTTGGTATGTTCAGCCTGTTCTTCAGTTTTTTTTTTTTTTTATTTCTGCGCTAATAATAATTTTCAAAGGAACCTTCATGAAATAAATTGGAGGCAAAACACCTGCTGCTAATTCGCTTAATCAAGGCGTTTCCTATCTAATCAAATTCCAAATTTGCTTTAAGCAAACCACACATTTGTTTTGAATTGCCAAAATAATTACAAATACAACAATTCGTATTCATAAAATGGGTATTATTCCATTTTGAGTAAAGAAAATTATGTTTTTTAAGCAAACAGGATGAACAATATTCTAACGAATAGAACTATTTCCGGTTGCATCTATGCAAACAGCGAATTTTAATGTTTTTAATAAATATTAGAATAAATCTTTTTACTGCCATTTAAGTCAATTAAATTCTCCAAAACTAATTTAATTAAAATCTAAATTTATTGCGCCCAACAATGAAATGCATTTAATTTGCCGCACCATCATGTGGAATGTATAACTCGACTCTCTCCCAGATTAAAATCTATGTATAAACACAAAATTCCAATGCAATGCAACGGTACACGTTGTAAAATTACATTTTATCATTCACTCGATCAACATCCTTTTTTTTTTGAAACAAATTGTTTTGTTTATTAACAACAGAAATACAACACTGTTGTTCAATCGAATATGTAATTTATGCAGAAAAATATATACATATATACATAATGCATGTAATTTTTATATATATTTTCAGTATTAATAAAAAATAAAAAAAAGAAATGCAACATTTATTTAAATAAAAAAAAAAGCCATATTAATTCGATGGGGAAAAAGTTTCGCCAACATTGCAAGGATATCGATTCAATTTTCCAAGGAATTTTCTCTTTAATATTTTATGAAAACTGGGTTTCAATGTTTGATGGTGTGTGATGCAAAATCATGTCAATAAATTTAATTGACACTCAAAAGGCATGAAGAGACGGTATTTTGATTAAAATATATACGTATGATGGGTCATTTGTGATTTCGAAATGTTTGCTTTAATTAGGGAATCATTACTACATAAGTGATGCTTTGTTCTCAATAGGCGCATCCAGTTAATAATTCTGTATGAATAAATACCGTATTCATTAAGATGCTAACGTTTCAATTGCGAATTAAAATGCATGCCACTTAGGGGTTTTCAATACAGGGTGGTCCAAAATGCAATTTTGAATAATCCTTTTCAGAATTATTAGAGAATCGTATTGTGGAATGCACATTCTATAATGAAACAAATTAATCTACATTGGAATTGAAAATTCTGGGTGCCGTTACTTTGCTTTCCATTCATTTTCCACATAAAGGTTGGCTCGGGTAGATTTTGGCGCTCGTGGTGTTATGGATACGCGGTCGTGAAAATAGGCAGGAGAATCTGTAGTCGATTCCTAGCCTAAGACTCGTTTTTTTGCAGTCTTTTCCTTGGCAAATTTTTCGTCGGGACTTGGGCTCTCACCCGTTCAAGGTTGAACAACGCCGTTTGTTCGCTGACTGGATTTGGTCGAAAAATCATCTTTAGCGACGAGGCGCATTTTTTGATGAATGGCTGTGTTAACAAGCAAAATTGCAGTATATGAGACAACCCACTCATCAGATGACAATGCATCCTCAAGAACTTACCGTTTGGAGCGAATTTTGGGACAGCGGCCGGCGGCAGCATCAATTGTCCGTACTTTTTCTTTGATCTTGCTAGACTTTTTTGTTCGCTTTTCTGTTTGTCTGTGCAATTGCTAGCATACGCTGACGACAGAGGCATCATTGGCAGAACTCGGCGAGCTTTCACTGGAGCGTTTGGTAACATTGAAGCTGAAGCGGCTAAGATGGGACTAGCAGTCAATGAGGCCAAAACGAAGTACCAGCTGACCACAAAAAGGGACACACAACACCGGCGGATTGGACAAAACATCACAATAGACCGGTACAACTTTGAGGTAGTTAGGGACTTTGTGTACCTCGGATCCGCTATAACATCTGACAACAACATCTCGTCAGAAATATAGCTAAGAATAACCCTTGCCAATCGCTGTTTCTATGGGCTAGGAAGGCAATTGAGTAGCAAAGCCCTCTCTCGAAAGACAAAGGAGACTCTGTATAAGACCCTAATCATCCCAGTCCTGCTCTATGGCGCCGAGACATGGACTCTATCTTAAGCGGATGAAGATATCCCTAGGCGTTTCGAGCGTAAGATTCTTCGGAGGATTTTTGGCCCTATCTGCGTTAACGGGCTTTGGAGGAGGAGGTTCAACCAAGAACTATTCGAGCTGTACAGCGACATTGACCTGGTCAAAAAAATACGCATATCACGTTTAAGATGGCTAGGATCGGCTCGCAGGATCTTCAATTCCATCCCGGAGGGTAGACGCAGTCAAGGAAGATCTCGCATTGGGTGACGCGCTAATGTGGAGTACAACCTCAATCAATTTGGAGTGCGAAACTGGAGGCAGCTAGCCAAAGACCGATCTGGCTGGAGAGGCATGGTGGTTGAGGCCCAGGTTCGTCCCGAACAGTAGCACGACCCTAAGTAAGTAAGTAAGTAATTCTTGTTTAGTTAAAAAAGTTATCTTGTTAGGTACAATAGAGTGTTATCTCCAAACTATCTCAAAGTTATACATGTCAATAGCAATGTTTTAAACAGTTCCTTCTTGTTCGACGAAAACTGTTTTTTGGTTTTCGTCTTGGGAAAACTAGAACCAATTAAAGTATTTCAGCTTCAATGTCAGCAAACCTTTCCTACGTATACCAGGTATGTTTTGCCACTTTGTCTCGAAAAAGTGCATCTCATGTAGCCGTTCGGACTCGGCGGTAAACTGTAGGTCCCTTCCATTCTTGCAAATTAACAACACACACAGGAATGGTTTAGTGTATAAGTCACTAGGCCTTGGCTCTTAAGGAGCTGTCACGCCAATAAATTTTTAACTCTGATGAAGCAGTTCGATTGGGGTTCGATTATTGGTCTGGAACCGCATAGAAGTGGTTTAATCAGATTTTTAGCAAAAGGCTGCAGGCATTCAAGTTATACAGCAGAGGCCTTACGCATCTTGTAGACGATGTTAAGAAGACTTTATCTCCACAGTTCGTGCAGTCAAGAGGATCTGTGTGAAAAATCAGCGGATATAATAAGAGCTTCCACGAACTCTAGTTGCTGGAGTTAAGTTCAATTTAAGCGTCCTTTGCCAAACTTTTCCACTTCCATTAACCACCCAGATCTGCTGTAAATCCTTTGAAGAGCCAGCTTTTCTTGGAAGACGATAATTGGGCATATTCATAATTTTAAAGATGTAGTCAACTTTAAGCTTGAGAGTCATGATGAACAATGGAAATATGGTGCTAGAAAGAATTTGAAATATTCGTTTTACGAAAAAACAAAAGAGTTTCTCAGTGGTTTTATATTTCTTGCCTATTCTTAAACTTAAGCTGCATACAACAGCTTCATATGAGGTTTCCTCTAAAAGACCCGTCCACATTTACATTTGTAATAAAGTGAGTTTCGTTCAATTGTACGAACTGCTGCCTTTAAGTCGACAAAACAATATATTTTTTTTTTTATTTCGAGACAAGAAGGAATTCGCAATACTTCTTATGAGAAAATTGTGTTTTATAGTTTAGTGTCTTCATCTGAAGCTAAGTTGCTCCGGTCGCCTTATCTTGCTTTTCGTCTTTTGGATTTCCCAAAAAAACGCATAGGCAGCCGCTTTCTGTCTTATGTCAAAATTGACATCTCGGCTACTTAATGCAACGGGGTTTGTTCGTAGAATCAGGTATTTGCCATAAAAGTTTATGCACGATGAAATGACAATTGCGCTTGGTGGTTTGGATTTGTTACAAAAATCCATTTTAATAACGCAACTATGTACATTCAAAGCTGCAAAATTGCAACAGTAAATAGTAAATAATATTTAAAATATTTTTAAGACGTACTCCTCATTTTATTTAAAGAATTTCAACATTGACATTCTCAGCAGAATTTTTGATTTGCAAATTACAAATAAATAATTCACAATGCTTCAATTTTTAAATTTAAGAACATAAAAGTGCAGACACTTTTTTGCAAATATAGTGTAATTTAGTTTTTATAAAAACTTTTTATTTTTATTAGACTCTTAACATTTTCAGTTCTATTTTGTCTTAAATATTCAACTTTTACATTCTTAAATAGCTTTTGATTGATCTGCATGCCATCATCTGAAAAAAAGGATACAAAATACAAAAATCATACTTGTTCGATAGAGAGGGAATGATCTTCAAGATTATAGGAAATACAAGTCATGAATATTGCAGATTATAGTAAAGACAACCATGTTCATCTGCTTTATAACATTTTACCTGCACAATTGTTTGATTCAGTCTTGACTCGATTTCAGTTTTTTTTCAATCAATATTGAATATATTTTGTATAAATATTAAAATTCGTTTGTTTGTTTGTTTGTTCATATGTGATGCACTGTCATACTGTTCACCCAATTGTAATGAAACTTTGTAAGCTTATGAAAATCGCAAGGTTATAGGCATAGTAAAATAAACGTCCAGTAGATGGCGCGCATTGTGTATTTGAAAGAGCAAAACGAAATTAAAAATTATTGAATTACTAAAAGAGAGGGGAAAATATGGATCTATCTCACGCAATAAAGTGTACTCATAGCATTGTACAAATAATTCTTTACAAGTTGCGTTACAAAGGATTCAAAATATCGAAAGAAATGTATTTCCTTACGAAATCATTTTTTAGAAGGATTCAACCACTTATGTTGCCGTTTACGCACATGAAATATTTTGTTTAAAGAGGTTAATATACTATGAGGTAGCACTGGATGATGATGTATCATATCAAATTAATGGACTTAAATGCTTTAAATGCGATAATAGTTTC
The DNA here is from genome assembly GCA_963971375.1 of Platycheirus rosarum. Classification (NCBI taxonomy): domain Eukaryota; kingdom Metazoa; phylum Arthropoda; class Insecta; order Diptera; family Syrphidae; genus Platycheirus; species Platycheirus rosarum. Next base: position 299,414,526 of record OZ020507.1, on the reverse strand, counting down.
TTATAATCATTTAATGATTTTAGCCTTTTAGATATATGTAAAATGACCAGAATTAAATAAACTCAGAAAACGAGTCACCCAAATAAATCAAACTATCGGGCAGACAAAATGCTATTTCATCAAAATGAACATAATCATGATTTCTCCTACTTCCCATAATTTTGTTTGATTGAGTACCAATAATCACATAATCGACTTTATGAACGAAGCCTTTCAGATACATAGAAATGCATGATAGAAGTCTTATATCATGACAGAAATGATCTATTGTGAATGAAATCTTTTTATGTCAAATATTCTATCCCCAGCCAAATTCAACATCTACTTTTATGGGCAGCTAAATGTTTATATCGGCAGGTGGTTTTTGTTTTTGTAATGCGTGTAAAATTCAGCTGCGCAGCGGATAACTTTGCTATAAAACACGGCTATTGACAGGTTTAATAGATCTGCACAAAAGCCAGGTGTTTGCATATTGAAACATATGTGAGCTCAAACAATTGTGATTAAGTAGTTTAAAATTACAGTTAATGACACCCGCTTTGGCATTAAGTTTTTTTTTTGTATTTTAACTATTTGTCTTCTTCTTGCTCCTTCTACTCTTTCTTCTATTATGGTCCTTTTCTTTTTAATTTTCATATCTTACTAAAGTAACTATGCAGGCTTATTTAATTTTAAAAATATTTTTTTTTATGAGCCACCTTGTAGTTTATAAACACAAATATCTTAAAAAGGTAATCAGTGCAATTTTATAATAAATAGATACTTATTTGTTTTTTTTTTTTTTGCTTTTTTCGAGGAAAGATTTTAATGTGAATGTAAAAAGGTTAAGGGTTTATAAAAAAAAAAACAAATGAAAAGTAATAACTCAAAAGTTTAATTAAGCAAGGCAGCTAGAGAATAAAAAGAATACAAAGTAAAAAAAATTGATTAGGGATACTCAAATAAATTATTCAAAAACTGATTAAATCGTGTTTATTAATTCAATTAACAAAACTTCAAATATTTCAGTATAAATACTTATAGAAGTCCATTCCGTTTACAAAATCGGCCAAAACCACCAACTCTCTCAACTCTATTCAACCGAAAATATGAAAAAAAAGGTTGCAAATTTCCAACACAATAAAATGTCCGTTCCAACCAAATTTGTGCATTCGCTTTATTTTTGCGGAAAAAGAAATAAATTTATGAATTACATTCGAATCGTTTGACAAAACCAAAAATAAATGAAATCGCACACCAGAAAGTTAGAAATTTTGCTTTATAGCTTTTTAGTTGGTGCTGTGGTGATGGTTAATAGAGCGGATAGTTTTGTATCTGCTAATTAAAATTGAATTAAGAAAAAAAAAATAATTTTGAATATTTCAAGCTCGTTTGCAATAAAATACTGGCAAACAAGTAGTTTTAGACAATTAACGGTTCCATTAATTAATAATAATTTATCGCTATAAATCAAGATTATTGTCACAATTCAAATAATTTATGAATTTTATAATTGATGTTAAAATGATTTAAAAGAACAATTTATTTCTTAACCATTTAAAATGCTTATTTTATTGAAATTTATTGTGTTTTATAAGAAACTAGCTGACCCGGCAAACGTTTTTCTGCCATATAAATAACTTTTAGTGAATATTTTGGTTGTTCTCGAATTTCTTTTAGGCCTGATTTCGGATACTACTATATCGGATCAGTAACCTCAAGTTAGACTACACTGAGGAAAAGAATCATATAGCCAGTAAATAGAATCTTATGTAAAGTCTTTTCACTGCATTTTGTATGAAAATGTAACGATAGCTATGCTGACTGAATAAAGACAGCATGTACTGAGTAAATATAATTGTATTTAATTATTGAAATGCATAGTTTTAAATAGAAATATGTATTCATTATAGAGTCGTGTTTACTGAGTACATACTAGACTTTAATAAGTAAACGTAACGTGTAATGAGTAATGAGTACAGATATTCTTTTATATATTTTATAATTATCCTTCTTAGTGATTTTCGAAATAAATATTGATTGAACACATAGAATATGTACTGAGTACACATCGTGTTTACAAGCCTTTATGAAAAGCCTGAATGGAATATGTATTCAATAAATAAAGTATGTACTGAGTACACGTCTCCCCAATGCACAGCGGGATACACATAATTTTAAATATTGCGTGTATATAAATAATACATAAATTATAAATAAATTATAATCACATATTTGCGACATATTTGGTAAATTATATCTTTTAAATTATATTCATTATTTTAAACAAAAATTAAATTAAACAATTGTACTTAGAATACCTAAAATACTGTGCTACCTATGTATGGAAAACGGTATGCTGATAATTTAATTTTCGTTTTAGTATTTTGCTGACATTTCACAGTCACCAAACACGTAAGCTTTTCTTGTAAATTAAAGTAAATCGTGTCAAATCGACGCGACAACATTTATCAATAAAAAAATGATCGGTTTTGATGAAATCCTGTTTTTTTTATTTTTGGTTTAAAAAAAAAATATTTTTTTAATTTTGGTATGCACTTTTTTAGAATTCATTAAAATACATGTGATTATAAAATTTTAAATAATTGTTTCTAATTAGTTTAAAATATTGATTTTTCAAAAAAAAAAAAAAAAAAAAATTAATTTTAATTTGAAAAAAAGGTATTCAAAATTTTGAGACGCAGAATTGATTTGGCTATTTAGGTCTTTTTAAATATAAAATTTGACAGAAATCCATAGAGCCGTTACCGAGCAATCCAAAAATAAAAAAACCTTATATGAAAGCTCCCGTTAATAGACTTTTCCCGTATGTGTGGCTCTAATCAAATGATAGTCAATACCAACAAAAAATTCCCAAAAAATTTCATCAAAATCGTTGGAACCGTTTTCGAGAAAAATAATCTTTTCCCAGACGGTCGTATGGCAAGTACCGTTATTTTTTTCCCTAAAAATAAAATTTCAATTTCTTCTCTGGGGAATGCCAAAAGAATAACACACACCAAATTTTTAGATAATCGCTTAAGCCGTTTAGGCTGCAGCTGGTTATACATACTGACAGACAGACAGACAGTTATATTCACGAATCCTAAACTTTCTTTATAGTACCTATAATCGCAAGTAAAAATGCAAAAATCCCGTAGAAGGGTACAAATTAGGGGTTATTCTTATTTTTACTTGCGATTATAGGTACTATAAAGCAAGTTTAGGATTCGTGAATACAAAAAAATATTGAGATAACAATCAAACATGAGTACATGACACTCCCAACTAACAATTTAGCTTGTATAAGGTTACTTTTTTTATTTAATTTGACAAATAATTGCTTGCATAGAGCTTGTATAAGGCAAACTTTCGAAAGCCACACATTTCAAACTTTGACAATTAAAAAAATAGCTGTTATAAGGCCTTAAAAGGTGAATTTGGTGAGCTCTGTACAAGGCTTGTAGATGAAGCTTCAGAATGGCTTCAAATGACAATTTAGCTTGATTTTTAAAACCCAATTGTTTCGTTTTTTAAGTATTAGATTGTATAATGAGCTAATATGCTTCAAACTTTAAAAGCCACACAATTCAAACTTTGACAATTAAAACAATATCGGCTATAAGGCCTTTAAAAGTTAGTTTGGGAAGCTCTATACAAGGCTTGTAGATAAAGATGTTTACTCAAAATTAAAAAGCAAACAACTTGTGTAAGGCTTGCCTAAAAAGGCCTTATATAAACTAAAATAATATTTGTTTTGTCGAAGTTTGATGTGTTTTGTTGATGGTAGAGTACTGGAGTGTTACGGGAAGGACTCCGGTTCAAAACTCAAGTAAATAAAAAAACTTTTCACTTTTATAATTAAACTAAAATTTCAATCGTTACAGTATGCAGTAGAAAAGTCAGTTTGGCAACTGCTGGAAGAGAAATATAGCTAAAAGACGCAATACAAATAATGAAATAAAAACTCGACACTTTAAAACAAAACAAAAATTATGCAATTTTTGTTTAAACAAATCCCTAATCAGTTTTTTTGTGCTAAAAAATAACTTTTTTCTCTTAAAAATTAAATATTGTAGGCTAGCAAGTACTTTTTGTTCGTGGCAATAAAAAATAGCCTTTATATTAACATAAGGCATGATTAGCAAAAACTGTCATTAAATGGCTTGGGTAAGGCCTTTTTATAACATCGAGAGCAGGCTTTTAGCATTTAGCTGTCACAAAATGGATTGCTCAGACAAACATTTCATGAAAAGCTATTTGCTGCTATAAAACCATTCAACAAAAGTCTTATAGCAGTTAAATAGCTTGTGTAATGTGCGCCAAAATAACTTGTATACGGCATTTAAATGTTACTATAGCAGTAAGAAAAAAGCTTGTTTAAAACCTTATACAAGGATAATATCATGGAGAAGCCTAAAAAAGTTAATTACAAAAAATGTATGTCTGCCAGTCTGTCTGTATGTGTATATTGATCTGCAGCCTAAACGGCTATCTTCAAGGAAAAAACGGCTGTTAAGGAAAAGGTTTTTTTCTCGAAAACGGTTTTGATGATGATGATGAAAATTTTCGAGATTTTATCATTTCATAAAAAAAATTATTTACGGGAAAAGTCTATTAACGGTACTTTTTAACGTATTTTTTTTTAATTTTCAACGTTCTCGGTATTTTCAATAAAATTTTATATTTAAAAGTTATAGCTATCACTCGAGTATAACTCCCACCTCTGGGCAGGTGCTTCACAAACATCGCTTTACTTGCTTGATAAAATACAAAATAGAGCGTTAAGATTGATAGGAAATAGAACTGCCGCTGAAACAATTGCCCCTCTCGAACACCGACACAATGTTTCATGTCTTTCCTTATTTTATCGTTATTTTATAAAAAAAATTTCACTCGAGGTAGCCAGCTGCATTCCTCCACTTAAAAGTTTCGCCCATTATACTCGTCTTGCTAGGAATGCCCATCAGTTCACCCTTGAGCCCAATTTCGGACGTACCGTGAAATATAGAGATTCTTTTTTTAGCCGTACAACACGACTTTGGAATGGTTTACCCGGCGAGATTTTCCCTTGCCATTTCAATATGCAAACATTCAAAACCAATGTTAATCGACACCTCCTATCTCTCCCCTCCCTATCTTCCTAATGCCCGCGCAGTGTGTTACATTAAAAGGGAAACAAATAGTCCCTTGTGCGCGCGTTAATTATAACGGGTGATTTTTTTGAGGTTAGGATTTTCATGCATTAGTATTTGACAGATCACGCGGGATTTCAGACATGGTGTCAAAGAGAAAGATGCTCAGTATGCTTTGACATTTCATCATGAATAGACTTACTAACGAGCAACGCTTGCAAATCATTGAATTTTATTACCAAAATCAGTGTTCGGTTCGAAATGTGTTTCGCGCTTTACGTCCGATTTATGGTCTACATAATCGACCAAGTGAGCAAACAATTAATGCGATTGTGACCAAGTTTCGCACTCAGTTTACTTTATTGGACATTAAACCAACCACACGAATGCGTACAGTGCGTACAGAAGAGAATATGCGTCTGTTTCTGAGAGTGTTGCTGAAGACCGTGAAATGTCGATTCGTCGCCGTTCGCAGCAATTGGGTTTGTGTTATTCGACCACATGGAAGATTTTACGCAAAGATCTTGGTGTAAAACCGTACAAAATACAGCTCGTGCAAGAACTGAAGCCGAACGATCTGCCACAACGTCGAATTTTCAGTAAATGGGCCCTAGAAAAGTTGGCAGAAAATCCGCTTTTTTATCGACAAATTTTGTTCAGCGATGAGGCTCATTTCTGGTTGAATGGCTACGTAAATAAGCAAAATTGCCGCATTTGGAGTGAAGAGCAACCAGAAGCCGTTCAAGAACTGCCCATGCATCCCGAAAAATGCACTGTTTGTTGTGGTTTGTACGCTGGTGGAATCATTGGACCGCATTTTTTCAAAGATGCTGTTGGACGCAACGTTACGGTGAATGGCGATCGCTATCGTTCGATGCTAACAAACTTTTTGTTGCCAAAAATGGAAGAACTGAACTTGGTTGACATGTGGTTTCAACAAGATGGCGCTACATGCCACACAGCTCGCGATTCTATGGCCATTTTGAGGGAAAACTTCGGAGAACAATTCATCTCAAGAAATGGACCGGTAAGTTGGCCACCAAGATCATTCGATTTGACGCCTTTAGACTATTTTTTGTGGGGCTACGTCAAGTCTAAAGTCTACAGAAATAAGCCAGCAACTATTCGAGCTTTGGAAGACAACATTTCCGAAGAAATTCGGGCTATTCCGGCCGAAATGCTCGAAAAAGTTGCCCAAAATTGGACTTTCCGAATGGACCACCTAAGACGCAGCCGCGGTCAACATTTAAATGAAATTATCTTCAAAAAGTAAATGTCATGGACCAATCTAACGTTTCAAATAAAGAACCGATGAGATTTTGCAAATTTTATGCGTTCTCAAGCTCTTAAAAAATCACCCGTTATAATAAAAAAAAAAAAAAAAAATCATTGAAATGCATCATTGAAACAAATCTAAAATTCTAAGAAACTGCACACCAAATTGTTAACATTTTTTTTTCCAAAAAAACTAAAAATAAAAAACAGGATTTTATCAAAATCCGTCCTACAATTTTCGCAATACTTTTTTTTTATAAATTTAATAATATTTAAGACGTGTGATGGCGAACTCCATTTTTACTAAAAAAAAACCGTTAATTGTTGTGGTTTTGACACTTTTTATAAGTTAATGTGTGATTTTTCTATGTAAATGTTACTTTCTTCTGTTAAAGATCTTGCCAATGTGATTTGGCACATAAGAGCAGGTACGTGCGACCCAGACGTGCCCATTTTGTTTATATCAAATCTTAGTAAAGCATAGAAAAATAGAAACAAATTGTCTGCATATGGATATCATAATCACCTAGCAGAATGAAATATACTTTACAGCCTATTCTCATACCTGCCAAATATACACACAAAATTTCATAAAAATTGGTCGAGCCGTTTCGGACGAGTACGACCACAAACACCGTGACACGAGATTTTTATATGTTACAAATAATTTAATGTATTTCTTACCAAAAACTTTAAAAATTACTCAGTTATTTAAAGATGGCTTTAAGAACAAGTTTACGATCAATACTAACAAAAAAGGGCGTAAATAGAATACCAACAAGGATTAAACCATTTAACGCAATTTACCCTCTCGCCATGATAGCGATAGAAGGACATTCACATAGTATAAACAGCATTATATTATACATATGAACAAGTTATGTAGCAATTCAATCCTTATATAGAATTATTACTAGTTTCTTACACAAACGCATGCAAACACTGAACTTGAACTGAGATTTATAGAACTGCTTGGAACAACTGAGAAGCCTCAACTATAGGCCCAGCCCAGTGCTATACTTAAACGCCAGGATTCCAAAAGCACTCTGCATTTATGGCAAATACGGATTCATAGTATGGTGGTTATAATGGCTTTGCCCTGCTGCTGCTCTCTGCAAATGAGCAAATCAGTAAATTAGTTTGGGAAATTTATTGACTGCCTTTATGGGATGATATAGGTGGAAGTTACAATAGAAACAACTTATTTCCATGGGCAATGAGATTAGCTGGCACTCCGGTCATTATTATTAAGTAGAATTGCAGAAACGTTTTATGCCAGTTAAGGACTCTCAACGAAAGCACAGATGATTTTGTGAGAAGCGAAGGATTTCGAACTGGAGTGCTCCACTTCTCCACACTTAATTGGATAAAATATTCAAGGCTATGTTTGGAATGACCGAACTACTATTCATAAGTCTTTGTTAAAGGTATGTTTGGGATAATTAAAAACATACTATTTTAAATATCCTTTTGTCTTTGTAAGTTCCATGTGGAATGTCACATCCTGGGAATACAAAATACAACCCAAAACCACTATTCCCGCCCTAGCTACTCACTTAATCAATGACCTTAATTTTTGTCAGGATTGTTTTCCTTTTTGTTCCTTTTAGACATAAAAAACCTGCAGAAACATTGGGTTAGGACACTTGGGAGAGACAGGAAAAAAAACACAGCCCCTGTTAATGTCCTTATGCGACTATGTTGTATGATTTTGCAGAAAACAAGGATGCAGAAAACACGAAAACAAGGATATAGATTAAGAAGTGCAAGTCAGGAAAGGAAAAACACAGAAGAAGGAGCTACACGAATATACTCGGAAAATGGCTTGTTAACTGGTGCGTATTTTATACTACGACTTTAATAAGTCCTTTATTTTTGGTCCTTCGAGTTGTTTCTGTAAAAAATGTACCTTTATAGGTATATTTTGGAACACATTTTAAGAGAAAAAAAAACAAGATTTATTGGGGTAAAAAAGAAATAGAATCATTACGAAGTTTTGCTTCTTCATTTGGTGTTCGGGATATCTGAATCCTAGTTTACAAGGACAACGTGGCCGACGACAACCAACGACACGACGGAAATGGGATAAATAAAACATAAAAACCTGTAAGAATGTAAACCACCGGGACATTTGTCCTGTCCACTGGCCTGAAAAAGGATAATTTGATTAGAAAGGAGGATGGATTCCAAAATGAAAATGACAGCCAGGACGAATCTAGACACAACAAAAAAAAAATATACCAACATAAGATAAAATGTTGGAGCATGTATAAAAACGTTCCATATTATGGGGAATTTTTATGTCCTTCCCTGCCTCCTGGCCTCCCTTATCTACCTCTTACACCTTTGCGAAGAAGCAATTGAATTCCGTAAGGATTCTTTAAGGTGTAAAGGGGCGCTTGAGAGTTTTCAGCTCCAGATAGATATTGGGTTAGGAACTGGCGGTGGCGGTGGCGGAGCAAAAGGAGCAGATTTCGTTCCATAATGGATATGGAATGAATTTCTATTTTTGTGCCCAGCAGCAGGGATACGAAATAAGAACTGTGTTTTGTTCAATGTGCCTTCCGGCAATAAAGGATATTTTTTGTGTTACGTAAATTGGTTTTAAATTGGTAACATGTTTTTTTTTCTGCAATGCCACCGCCGCCCGTGCCGCCCAGCCTCCTGCCTCCTGTTTGATTTCAACCCCCCTCTGAAGATGAAAAGACTCGGATGGAATTCGATTTTGAATCTTATTATCAATGTAAACGGTTGCATGGTAGGGGTAAAGTAGTTGGTATATGATAGGGCTTGAGGCTGGAAGCTTATTTAAAGTGAAAGGTTATCAGTTCACCTTTTTTTCTTTTTTGATGGTGCTTAATTTGTTTTGAATTAAGTTCTTCTCCAAAACTCAAGAAATAGATACTCCTGTGTTGTGTATTTAAAAGAGGAAATTAAAACGATATTTAAAGGGTCCAAATGCTATTATGTGTATAAGAGGAACTCATATTATATTCAGATATATGTATGTACTTTGCAACAAAGAAAGTCTTTCGATAACGAAGGTTTAGTAGTGTAGTGTAAAAGTTTTGTAATTCATACAAGATTGGAAATATCCAATTTCGAGGTTTTATTAAAAACTTCCAAAAATTGAAGAAGATATAAAATGGAAAACTTTTAATTTGCTGGTTGTTGGTCAAGTTTGTGGGCTTCACCGAGGGTGGGCAAAATTTTATTAAGGGGTTCTTTCCTTCAATAGGTATATTATTTCTATACAAATTACTCATAATAGGGTGTCCGGCTGAGATTAATTCAAATAAAATTTTTTTCCCCATAGAAATAAGCTTGATAATCGCCTGACAGTCTGTACAAAACAGCTTTTTTATACTTAAAACGTACCCGAGGGGGTTTGACACCTTTATTTATTGAGAGATACAGTGCGAGCACTACAAAAGGCGGAGGGGATTTAAAAAAGAAGTGTCGGCTTATATTGGTCTTGAATTTTTGAATATCATAATCAGAAGGAAAGAAAAAGCTGGGTGGAGCATTCTACATTCGTGAAGTACGGCTAAAGAACGAATCCCTGTAATTGACCGAACGCCTGAAATCGATAAACTGATGAGAATTCCTAGAAGCGTATCAAAATGTGTGTTCTGTTCGGGCAACGTTCCGTACGCTTGGCCCATTTTACGGTCGCCATAATCGCCCTACCTAGACGACTATTCGGAGTGTGGTGGATAAATTTGAGTCCACTGGTTTGGTAAACGACCAACGCAATATTTGCTGAAAACTCGCCGCTGTCCCTGAAAGTGCCCAGAAGAATCCAAATCCCTCGATTTCACGTCGCCCACAAGAACTCAGCCTTTCGCAGATCACAATTTGGCAAATTTTACGCCATTGCTTTAACCTGCACCCGTACAACATTTAACTGACCCAGCAGAAACTGACGGTAAAGGAACATAGAAAACAAACGTGTTTTAGCTGAATGGACTTTGGAAAAAGTTGGAAACTAACCTTAATCGAAAAATCATCTTCATCGATGAGGAACGAATGGGTAGGTCAACAAACAAAATTTTTGCGGTATGATGAGATCTAACAAATAGCGCAGGACGTTGAGAGGGAAAATAGCGTCGCTTCCATAAACCACAAACCAGTTCTGCAGACTGTAGTTCATATTTCTGCATTATATAAGCTAAGCACTAAGCAGTCGCAGTCTTCAAACTGAACTCAAGTAGACCGGTCGTTCGCAACATAATATTGAAAAATAAATTAATTTGCATTGAAATAAATCGTTAAAAAATATTTATCTGAAATCTTATACTTTAAAAAAAAATATTTCCCAAAAAAGTCACGGTTCGATATGGATTTTGGGCTAGTGGTATCATCGGTCTATATTTATTTGAGAACAACAACTATTGGTTGATGATTAACAGTTTCTTTTGGTTTGAATTGAATGATATGGGTAAAAAACCAACGGCATGTAGTTTCAACAGGACGGCGCTATCTCCAACACAGCTTACGCCATATTGAAAATTTTGCACGAGCGATTTGTGAGCATGGTGATCTCACGTGGAGCTTAATTGGCCACATAGATTGTGCAATTTGACTCCGTTAGACTTTTTCTTTGTGGACTTAGAAGTGGCACATCTGTGCAAATAAGCCACGAACCACAGTTGCCCTTAAAGCCAACATAAATTAAATTCAGCCTGATTTATGCGCCAAAGTCTTGGAAAATTGGACATTTCGGATGCAGATCACCCAGAGAAGCGACTTTTGAACGATGTTATATTCAATGCATAATGGCAACAAAAGGTCTTTCAATCGAATAAAAAAATGTCGATGATATCTCACACCCATTTTGTTTTATTTGACTTTAAAGATAGGAAGCGTTTAATGAAAGGCCTTATAAAACTTTTTTGTTTACTTCATTATTGCGTGAAAAAGATAACGTTGTTACTATTTTGATTTTGTTGGAATTATCCTCATTAATTGTTGCAATATTGTTCCTTTTAGCGTTTTCATTTACAGGAATGTACATTTTAATTATATGCGGGATTGGGAAGTGACGGCCGACAGCACTGGTGACAAATACAGACAAAACAAACAACACATAGCGTAGGACGTTGAGAGGGAAAATAGCGTCGCTTCCATAAACCACAAACCAGTTCTGCAGACTGCAGTTTATATTTCTGCATTATATAAGCTCAGCAGTCGCAGTCTTCAAACTGAATTCAAGTAGATCGGTCGTTCGCAACATAATATTGTAAATAAATTAATTTGCAATGAAATAAATCGTTAAAAATTATTTATCTGAAATCCTATACTTTCATTTTAAAATTCGGAATTGGAAAATGAAATCCTCCATGTCTTTAAAAAGCAACCTAATTTTAAATCCTTAATAAGAAACCTTTGCGTGACTTAGAAGAATAGCAGTTTTTATGTTATTTCTAATCTATTTTTTTTTATTTTCGTTAATTTTTCTGGACTCATGTCCATACTACTATTACAACATTGACCCCTTCACCAACGCAATAACAATAAGCAACACGTGCTTATTGCAAAAAATTCGATTAACATTTATAATGAAAACCCTATCCTTGTTCCGTTTTAGCCCTTCATATCCGCCTGAAAGGACCCGCATACATGCCCAGGTTCTATTCCTCCTTCAGTTTATTTTTATTGGAAAACACTTTCAGTTGGTCTGATATTGTTCTCATTTGATCCAGTTTTTTTTGCTCGTCTGCCGTTCTTTAAATATAATTCCATTTTCGTGTCCTACCAATATTGAGGACAAACATTAACATTACACAACACACATGCCACATTGTTTTTTTTTTTTTTTTTTTGTATTTATTTCAAACTTTTTGACTCACATGCCCATAACAACATGTTTAACAATGGAACCTAAGGCAGAGCTCATCCTGATCCTGTCCACTGTGTTATGTGTTCTGTCGACAAGGCAAACACAATCATACACCCATACTCGCGGTATGTGTGTGTGTGTATATCTAAAGTAATCGAAGTGAATTTTCATTGGAACTTTCGAGAGCATATGTGTCCGGGGCGTACCGCTTGTATTGTACTCATGAGTGTCCTATAGAGTGCTTGAGTGGGATATTTTCATTCGTCATTTAATTTTTTTTGACAAAGCTTGTTGCACGGAATTAAGATAATATTGCCGATTAACTGATACACATGCAACCGCGATCATGTAGGTGAATAAAATGCATCCTACACTTAATACACACACGCAAACAAGCCGCATTCGCGACCGGATCCGGATATGATTTTCATTTGATTCTTTTTACTTTGCGTTGTGTTTTTGTTTGTTTGCCGGATTCTCGAACACAATCAACATCCTTTCTGCATTATAATTTTTTTTTTTTATTTATTTATTTGATCGGGCTTTTGACATTATCTACACTTCGGTGCATTATTGGTTGGGCTCGCAATGCGAATTTGTGCGATGCCTGGATGTCGGTTTGAAATAAGTGGAAAATTATTGTGCGGGCGCTGGATATGAGTAGAAAGAGGATGCTTAAAATTTTTCACTACGAAGAACAATAAGCACTTTGGTAATGACAGGTGAAAAGTATTTTATTTGGGTCAATCGATTTGTGGAAATTTGATAGGAATTTTCGACATATAAAATAATTTTGACTTATTTTATTTATTCCATCATGGCTTGTGAGTATTGCCACCGCATGCCGCGTGTCAATGTGTGTTTTATTCCACGGGGATAGCTGACATGAAAATAGCTGGCAATTAATCAATTTCGCGATATAATGAGTTTGTGATTGTGGGATGGAAATGCCTATTGAATTTAAAGGAATATTTTGAATATTGTGAATGGATCAGCTAAGGGAACTCAATGAAAGAGTGGTCACATGCCAAAGCTAGTAGAATACGCAATGTCAGAAATGGCATTCCTTTATGAATTTCTACACAAAGAACGGACTGGACGGTTGAAAGTTTGGTATTTATTCTTGGCCCAGGGCATGAGATAAAACTTTTGTTAAAATAAATTTGCAAACTTTAAAGATATTTTTTAAATGTGATTTCAGCCTGAGGAATTGATACTAGATTTAGCATTAAGTGGAATTAAGACTTAAATGAATGTCATCTTCATCATGATAAACTTAACGGTTCGTGCGGGAGAAGTCTGAATAATTTTCTTTAACGGGTTTTGATTTAAATAACCAAAAACTCATTTAATCTGAAGTTTACACAGACGAAGTCGCGGGAAGAAGCTTTGCATCAATTGTGCTAGTCCTTCAGGCCTTAAACTAACATTTTTAATTTAAAGACAATTGCTAAAAAATAAGCTATCATAAACGCCAACTAAAATATAAAAAAAAGTACCAATTATATTCCTCAAACTAAAAACAACAACCACGTAATGCTTTCCCAAACAAATAATTAAATTCTTTTCAATTAAATTCTATTTTGCCCCTTATTCAGCCTTTAATTGAGTTTCATCCACCATTGTTTTACCAATAAAAGTTGAACTCTAGGCCAATTGTTTAATGTGGCCGTCGGCTCTTACTTCCGGTCTTTGGTTCATTTTTCTAAAGTATAGCCGCCTCTTGGAAAAAATAAATAATAAAAAGAGAGAAACAATAAAAAATTATATATAAAGGTACTTCCTTTTTATTTAATTTGAACTGAATGGCTAGAAATATCATTGTATAGGTTGACTTTTGTTTCAACCCTTTCGTTTCCATCATCCCCATATAATTCTAGTTCTGGACATTTATAGAATTTTTATTTTTTATTTCACCTATATGGCCATAATAAAAAAAACAATGCCCTGTTATTTTATTTAATATTTGCTTTGTGTTTTTTTTTTGTTTTTTTTGCCTTGAATTTGTTTTATGTTTCAATGAACATATTAATTTTCAAACATGCGTATTAATAATTTTTTTTTAGTGATCCAGGTTTTCAGTGAGGAGGAATTCGAATGGAATTCATTTTTTTATTGAAAACAGAGATATTAATTAAAGAGAGAAAAATTTGCACGATTGGGTAGCATAATTTTTGTAATGCACTCAAATGTTTTTTTAAAATTGAAAATACATCTTTGCAATCAAATTTTGATTAAAATTTATTTAATATATTTAACAGAATTTTATTTTTTTATTTTATTTTTATAAATTTGTTAGATTAATTTTGCATTACAGGTTTTTCAATTTTTATCCAAGCAAACTTTCGCATAAGTATGCATTCACTTTTGCATATAAAAGGTGTTTTTTTTTAGAATTTTCGATAAGGATTACTGTCAAACTAGCTGTCATACTAATATTTTGTGTTTCATCACTATGCAAAGGCTTAAGGCTGAACTATAATGGTTGGAATGGCGCGGACGGGTCCGTCTGTAAATGAGCGAGAACAAGTAATTCGTACCTTGTGCCCTAAATTGCGGATTGCTCTGTTTCGTCAAGTTTCGATGAGTTTTACTTACGGACGTTAACTGCGGTAGCGAGCACATTTTACGGACGAAAACTTGACAGCTGGCTTCTGATGGTGTTTGTAATGAAGAAAATTTGACATATACTTCCGCGGCATTCCGTCCATTATGGGTAGACGTGCTCATTTGACAAACGGATTCGAACGTTTCGGTCGGTTTTGAAACTAGCTTCCGCTTGCTCCGAACATTAAAGTAAGCTCTTTATGCCAGAACAACGTTTACAAATCGTGAAAATTCATATCCGAAATTCGCGCTCTGTTTGTTAAACTTATAGAGCACTTCGTCAAGTTTACGGTGGGCATAATTGGTCCATTTGAGCAGGTAGTACGCAATACTATGGATCGATTCATTCATTCACCTAAATCGAGCCCGTACCGTGCGTACAGAAGAAAGACGTGGGGGTGACAGAGGATCTGAATTTATCGATCCGACACCGCGCCGTTGTCTGCAACTCGGTCTCTGCTCGTCCACTACTTGGAAAAAATTGAGAAAAGAACTTGACCTACTCCACATAAAATACAACTGGTGTAAGAATTAAAGCCAGCAAACTATCAATTGCGTGAAGTGTTCGGTGAATGGGCTGAGAAGTCGAACCAGATTTTTATCGTCAAATCATCTTCAGCGATGAGACTCATTTCTGGGTTAACAGGTATGTAAACAAGCAGAATTGTCGTTTTTGGGCAACCACAATCCTCATGAGATTTTGGAGACTCCACTGCATCCCAAAAAGATCGCCGAAGGCGTCACACAGTGGAGCCAAGGCGGAAAAAGAAGTCGATTTTCCGAAAGTGCTGATTTCGATTAACTGATTTATGTTTCTTACAGTAAATAAGCCAATGAATCTGGGGTGCTCTATGGATTCGGGTCAAAACTTAAGACCTAACACCTAAACCTAAATAGACTCCCAAAGTCAGAATATTTGAGATTATTTGGGAAGGGTTGGGGTCGAAATTCGGTATGGGTCATAATTCTGTTTTCAAAATTCTGGCAGTACAAAATTTTGAATGACCAAAATTCTGTATTTCAAAATTCTGTAAATATGTTGGAAAAGAGAAATCGTTTTGATAATGTTAAAAAAGTGCACACTTTTCTACAGGAAATGGTTATTTTTCTTGGACAGAATTTCAGTGTTCAGAAGCAGAATTTTGTACATGCAGAATTGTGAAATACAGAATTTTGAAAAACTGAATTTTGCATTTACAAAATTTTGTAATACAGAATTTCGGACGAACAGAATTTTGACCATACAAAATTTGTATAAAAAAAAAAGAATTTTGACCAAACAGAATTTTGAAAACCAGAATTTCGACTCATTTGGGAGGTTGCCTCAGTTCGTCAAATTCAGTTAAAAACGTTTGAGTGAATTACGGTATTACAATAGCCGTGTTTTATTGGTAAGTATATACCCAGCGCAGTAAAATTTTATACGGCAAACAACAAAAAGCAATAAGTGTCGATAATAAGGTTAGTGAAATTAGTGAATATAATAAGTTGAGATAAATCTTGGAAAGAAATGTCAACCAACTGGAATGTAGAAAAAATATCCTACTTGAAGGTTGGTAAGATTTTATTATTTAAGGTTATGTTCGTTCAGTATTATGATACAAGATTACAAGACAGTGCCTTCCTGTATTTTGACGTCATCAGTGACCGAATTTGACTTAATTAAATAAAATTTTTGGAAAGGATCCAAAGTGTTAGTTGACTTAAAATGTGTATTGAATCAATCAAATAAGACATTAGACAAAACCTGCATCAATTGAATCTTTAATTAATGCAGTTTTTTTTCTAGAACCGAATTTAATTCTGCAATCAAGGGTCACTGATGACGTTATGGTTGGATATTCTATCCGTATGTCTCTGTCCAAGAACTGAGTTGAATTTGGAACACACCCTTCTAAATTTATTCAACAAGACGTCAGTTGTCACTTCGGGGGTTAAATTTAAAGTGAACTGCGCTAGCTATAGATTACCAATAAAACACGGCTAATATAAGACTCAGCCCGCAGTAATGGAAAGTTGTAGTCATTAAAAAAAATTTACACTTTTATGCGGTCTGGGAACTGACTGACAGGTAAATGATTCGTGATTTTTGTATTCCTCATGTCATTGGAAAACATTTGAAAAAAAAAATGGTTTCAACAAGATGACGCAACATGCCATACAGCGCGTGCAACAATCTCTTTTTTAAGCCAGACGTTTGGTGACCGAATCATCTGAAGAAGTGGACTTGTGAATTGGCAACTCGTCCGTGTGATTTGACACCTTTGGACTACTTTTTATGGAGGTACGTCAAATCTCTGTTCTATGATGTTAAATCAGCAACGGTTAATTATTATTAAGAATTCAACATTCGATGCACCATTGACGAAATAAGACCGGTATGTTCGAAAAAATGTTGCAAAATTGGACAAACAGGATGGGGTTCATAAGGCGTAGTCACGGAGGCTATATGCCAGAAATTAGTTTTAAACGTCAAATGCCAATAAATGAGCTAATAAAGCCAACATTTTGATCATTTCATTGAATATTTTGTGATTTATTTAAAAAAAAACTTGTATGCCTTAATCAGATATTTAAAACTAGAGGTTCGCTCTAGCAAATTTTAACAAAGATTGGACATTGGTTACTCAGTTAGATTGCAGTGTATTGCATAAGTCCATCGCATAAAAAAGCTCTAGCTGCGATGGAGTAGTTGGCATAATACAATTTTTTAAATTTAATTTATTATGATTTACGATTTCGGAAGAAAAGAAGAGGCCCTAAGATGGAACCCAGTGGGACTCTTCTACTGGTGGGAAGGGAATTTTAAATTCTATTGCCTATTGAATTAGTTTGTTTTCTATCTCGAAGATAGTTTTACCAGAAAGAACAGTAGATGATGAAAAACTATAAAATGATGATGGCTTGCAGTACAGATAAGCGTTGACTAACTGTATCGAACGATTTGAAAAAGTCGAGCGGAATGGGAAAAGCGGGATTGTCAACATCCTAGGCGAGTTTTAAGATGGGCGTTGAGTTGTTTTTGTACTACCGTCTCGAACAAAAATTGATAAAAAAGGGAGCACAGAATAAGGGGTATCGGTGTATACAAGGTGGGCAAAAAGAAATCACATTATTGGAAGATGCTCTCATTTTTGCAAATGGCCGCCAATTTCAAATCTGTTTTGACATTTGTGGACTAGACAGATGCAGAATACAAGTGAACAAGCCATAGAGCAATACATGAACCGGCATGAACCGATATTCTGAAGGCGGCACTACCAGGTCGCCTCATCTCTCGTTTTGGCGATTTGCACTGGCCCGCAAGATCGCCCGATTTAACCGTTTCAGATTTTTTTTTGTGGGTTTTTTTAAAGTCTCGTGATTACGTGACCAAGCCCGAGACTCTGGAAGCCCTCAAGGACTACATTCGATACGAGTTCTGTCGCCCGAAGTTCTCGCTGATGTGATGAAAAATGCCACAAAACGAGCCCGTATGGCAATCAATTGTGACGGCGCCCATTTGGCCGATATTTCTATCAAGCCTCCACTTTTTTTTTTGTTGCTGAAACGAGAAGCAGTTGAAATTTCTGTAAAAGTTACTTTTCTTTTTATTCACGGACAAAGCCTTAATTATAAAACAAAAAAATGTTTTATGTCCTAATTCATTTAAATTCTTAACTCTGCATTATGTTTTCTTATTTTTTCTATCGAATGCCAAAATCAATTGAATTTTTAAAAGCAAAATAGAAAATTTTCGTTCATTTTTGTAAATAAAGTTTTGTTTATCTTTAATGTTAACTTCATTTAATATTTGTTCTAAACCTGAGTTGTGTTTCATTTTAGATTTTTTTTTTAAATATAGTTCTTGCATTTAAAGCAGTAATTAAAAAAAAAAAAAAGAACAAAGCAAACACGTAATGTCCACTCCGTCATGTACACGTGTAAGTACTTTTTAAAAGTGGACCCTCCTCACACACCCTTCCATGAAAAAAAAAAAAAAAAATAAGTTGCTTCCTGGTAAGCATAAGTGGTGCTTTTGTATTCTCTTTTTTAAGCTGTCCCTGGAGTACTTCCGGTGCAAATGACATCAAAACCTCATTATCGCGTGTTTTAAGCAAATTTAAAAACTTTTTAATTTTTGTTTGGCGTTTTTTTTTTTGTGAACGAAAACAATTACATTTGTTTAAAAATTACTTCCTATCTACCTTTTCATTGGACGAGAACAGGACACAGAGGATTACCGATTCAGGATCATGCAGAACAAAAGGATAACCTCATAGATAGAGGTGTAGAGTTAAAGCTAAATGGCTTTGAAAGGTGGAAATTCATGTCATTACATCGAATTGGAGGCGAAAAAAGTCTCTTTTGTTTAAACACCGATATAAGTTACTTTGCTTGAGCAGGTATCCCCCCCCCCCCCAAAAAAAAAAGTCCCTTTTCTGTGTTCGTCACAAAACGAATTAAAAGTTTTCCAATTATTTGAAAGTCGTGTTCATGAGGATTACTAGACTAGATATGGGTTGGTGTATGTACTTTGGTGTGCTTAAAATGTTCAAAGGTACGAATTAAGGTTTAATGCTGTTTTTTTTTTTTGTCTTCAAAGCTCTCTCTGACAGATGCTAATAGAACTGCCAGGTCGTTTGATTTTCCCATTTTGGGATCGTTATTCAATGGAGAAGTGCCCGTATTGGAATTTAATGAAAAGTACAAATGGTGGTCAGGGAGACTTTTATTTTTAAATATATTTAAGGTTAAGTGTTAAGAAAATTTTCTAACAGCGAAGTGGAAGCCTTGTGTTCCAAGTCGAGATCATAAGAATCGTCGCTTAATGATGAAGAGAGGAAGAATATTTCTTTCCACATTTTATAGCAATTAGGATGTAAGGAAGAACCGGAACCGATCCCCAATTATTTTATAATTTTTTGTTCAAGATTTTCGAAACAATAGAGTGAAATACTGTTTCGAAGATTTGACTTCTGCAACCTCTAACTTATCCCCAGTTGATAGAATCATTTGAATTCAAAGTTCAGCACTTTGAATGTTGCTACTCAATAATACATGTTTCCGTACTAATCAGCGTTAAATTGTTCTACATAATGAGTTCATTATTGACCAAAGGACGTCTATTGTGTATATCCGTTCGACCATTATCGCAGAGCTCTGTTAGTCCTCATTCAATGAATTCACGTATTCACGTTTTTGCCCAGGGCAGGTGGAGGAATACAAGTAGTATATATATATGAATCCTCCAACTACTTTGTGTTCCACTGTTCAATTGTGAAAAGACCACGGCTGGCCGCTAATTAACAGTAGAATGTTAATTAATTTTCTCTAGACCAAACGCTGAAGTGCTTCCACCATCATCGCGCGCAGGATGTTCAAATTCAAATAAGGACATTTTGTTTGGTTGGTTGGCTGATGGTCGTTGTTGCTTCTGCCGGGCCTTAATCATATATTGAACAATGAATAAGCAATGAACGTGACTACCATATTTGATTCAAATAGACTGTTTTTTTTGTATGTATTTTCAGAAAAACCTAATAAAATTGGATTTTTCTTTTATCGGATGTGAAAAGATTTTGCGTTGTTTTCTATATTTCTATAATGATACAAAGTATCTACACTGGTTCTCTATTATGAATTCAGGACGAAATAATAATAGGACTTAATTGCAGGACCTTTACCTACAGAAATCATACACAAAATACTCTCAGGAATGCCATATAAGCTGATTTTATTATTTGGTAATTTGTAGAAACTTATTTCCAAGCAGCTCTATACCGAATGTTTATTTTATTCAAAAGATCTAAATGAAAGCTTACAATACAAAGTAATAGGACTATTTAAAGCTGTATATGAGAATACATGCCGAGAATAACAATAAATCCTAGATTGAAATCTTTTTCTTTTCAAAAAAAAAAAAAAATTATCGTTCTTTCGAAAAAACTAATACAAAACTATTAGACACAAATAAAAGCAATTCGAACAGGAAATTTCCACTAAAATTCGTAATAAAGCCATCGACGCTTGAAAAAATAAACATTCTCCCCAAATAACCCTTAACTCAGAACCACAGACATAATTTTCCAAACAGTTTTGAAACTATTCCAATTGAATTTCCTTTGTTGAACTCATTGAATAAAATTTAACATCTCCATTTAGAAAAACCATAAAATAAAATAAAATAAAATACATTTCACAAATCAAAAGGAAAAAAAAAAAAAAACAGTAAACCTTTTGATTTTTAACCAAAAAGTTTTGTGGTCAGCATTTTGAAGGAAACAAAAAAGAACATTTTTGTTATGGAATGCCAACAAATATTAGTTTTTAGTTCGTTTAAAAAACAATTGCAATTATAATTATGAGCACTCATGTGTTATGTATTGGCCCCTTAAATAGAAAGGTTATTCGCTTTCTTTTTTTCTTAACAACAAATAAACATTCAATATTTATAATAAGCTGCTTAAAAGTTTTTTTTTTTTTTTGAAATTGTTTTGTAACCTTTTTTAAGCTTTTAATAGTTTTCAATACAAAAAAAAGCAATCATGTGAATATTTTTAACTGACTTTAATTTCAACTTTTGAAAAAAAAAATTATTTGAATACAATTTAAAAATAAAAAGAACGAATGAAATAAATTTGTCAAACGAAAATATTAACTAATGGCTGATTTCAAAATTATTAATTTTAATCTAGAGGTTTATTATACGAAATGATTCGATGTAACACAATTTAATTTGATTTAATATGATTCTATTTAAATATAATTTTGATTGATAAAATAAATACTTTTAATAAGCGAGTAATATACTTTGGCGGACGCACAACCGATCTCGTCGAAGTTAATGCTATGACTCATTTACGTTAAGCATATGTTTTTAAATATGGGTCTCTTCTCTTTGTCATTTTTTCGTATCTGTCTGTCTCTGTGTCAGTGTCAGTATCGTTCTCGTTCGTCATAAGGTGTGCTTACAGAATTGGATTTCTACATGGATATCATCACTCAGAAAGAGCAACAGGCGTGTCTTCTCTTCCCTACTTATAATAAAAATAAAAATATTGACCATTATCTACAAGCCAGTGCTCAAACATGTATGAGCGTATAATATACAACTTTGGGGTGCAACCAAACTAAGCCATAGACAAACACTGCAATCTTATCAAACCAAAACAGCGATTTACACAGAGATGGAAACTGTCAATAAAGAAATACAAAAAAAAATTGCCATCGAGTATCGAGTTATTAGGCCATTGTAATAGAACCATTCAATAGGCACAAAACAAACCTTGAAACGCGACTCCGGAGAACGAGACTGTTCGATTTAGCTTTACAAAACACATAGCTGTGTGATAAAGCGGTATAGAAAGGTTCACTCGATGGAGAGCTCCGTACCAAACGGAATTCCGGAATTAATGTACGAACTTTGTATATACACTGCATATAGTACTATCATGGAGCATCGTTTTTTAGTTCTGAATCAGGTCGCAATGAGGCGTGCTGAAATTGCCAATTGGTGTGAATATAGAATTAGTACAGACAACAAAAGTTTATTAAATACTGGTAAAATATCGGTGAAGGTTTTAGTCTCCACTAGTTAGAGTTAGTTCTGAATCAACCAGGAAGATGGCCAGACGAAAAATGACCACCATGAGAGTACTATAGAAAATGTATATACAATGGTACGAAGCATAAACTAATTGATAAGTTGTGATCCTGGGTATTGCAGAAGATTCTCACGCCTCAATAGGGGCGTACAGGCCCATGTCTTTGAAAATGTTTTACCTTCCACCACAAACAAAAAAACTAAAAAAAATCATTTGAAATTTAAATTAACGAACCTTGGGTTAGTTGTCTATTTTTACCTCTGTTTTAAAAAAATATTACTCGGTTCTGCGTAAAAAGTAAAAAAAAAACGTATAAAGATACATTTCGAACTCATGGGCAAATAAAATTGCTAATTGAGAAACACGGCTTTGTTCTGCGATGCTCACATCAATGCATCTATTTGATTATGTGCTTTGAGTCTGTAACTGAAAAATCACATTGAAAACCCGAGTTAACTAAGAAAATCTGAACTTTGGAAATTTGTTTTAGGGATGCAAAAGTTTTGGAGATTTATATTCATCTTTTTCGTTTTGACAACCAAAATTTCTGTGTAATTTACTCAAATTTACGAGGTTAATCCGCTAAATTACGAAAGTCCAATCTACATACATATATGTTGGATTTTTAAAGGTTAACCCTTACCGAGACTATAATTAAATGCATATTTTATGCCTTAAAGCGGTAAAAAAGAAAATAAGCAATATTCAAATACAAAAATAAAAATAAAATGAAATAAAATTTAAGTTTAAATTACAATACAATTTTATATTACGCGCTCTTAATTCACATAATCTTGTGTCAGAAAACGTCATAAGAAATGGCGCAGAAAATACGAATACGAATACGATGAATTCAGGAAAAGACTTGTGAACAGCAAACCGGGACCCGATGCCTTCAAGAAAATAAACCAGCTCGTTGGGGAAAAGAGCTCGATGCCAGGTTCAATAATACAGGGGCAACATTCTGCAACAACACGAACCGAAAAAGCAGAAGCCCTCGCTAGGTATTTTGAAGAGACCTTCAAGGAGCGCCCGCCCAATCACCTTCCTGAATTCATCGAAGAAGTTGAAAATAAGTTTGAAGAAGTTGCAGCCTCTAATACTTCAGTCACCAACTTTAATGAGGACAATCCTGCAATTGAACCAACTGGAGATGCTTGTACTTCCATCGATGAAGTAACTGACATAATCCACGGAAGAAATTCTAAGAAGTCAGCAGAAAATGATGGGATTTCTAACTTTGTGCTTAAAAAGCTACTAAATCTCGCCATCCTACTGCTGAGGCTGACGATCATCTTCAATAACTGCCTGAATAACAGCTGCTTCCCCGAAGAAAACCAACAATTTCACTTCTATGCTGTGTCAGCAAAATCCTGGAGGGACTTATCCTGAGAAAGCTTCATCATTTCTTCAGGGAAAGGGAAATCATACCTGAATTTCAGTATGGTTTCCGAGCACGACACTCCACTATGCATCCGCTTCTTGGACTGCACTCCGACGTGATACACGGACTCAACAAGAAAGAAGAGACGACAGTCGCCTGTTTACTGGACATCGAAAAGGCCTTCGACACAGTTTGGATACAAAACTGTCAAGTCCAGGACTACCTGAACACTTGGTGGGATTTATCAAAAAAATTCTAACCCATAGATCCTTTTATGTACAGGTAAACAAAGAATATTCACAAAGAAAGACGACCAGCGCTGGAGTTCCACAAGGTTCCAAGTTGGGCCCCATACTTTTCAATTTTTATACAGTTGACCAGCCTACCAACATCCCAGGGACGAAAACGAAGCTATATGCCGATGACTCCTTAACATATGCATCATCCATTTCACCAGAAATCGCAGCCAGGAGAGTTGAAGGTCATATAAGAAACTTGTGGGACTACTACCTTAAATGGGGACTTAAGATAAATAGTGGTAAGAGTGAGCTTATCTGTTTCAGAAACCCCAACAGCAACAAGAGGTCGAAGAGGTTTCGCATCACGCTGTGATAATATCAGTATCAAGCTACCAGACAACACAGTGATAAGGATAAAGACAACAGCAAAATACCTTGGAGTGAGTTTCACCAACCGCTTCCAATTCAACAAGAACCTTCCCTTATGTTTAAGTGTACAAACAGAGTGGAGCTGAGAGTGAGCAAAAGCAGTGAGCAAAGAGCAAAACAGAGAAATCAAACACGTGTAGTGAAAGGATAGCACAAAGAGTCATTAAGGGAGCAAAGCTGCGATTTTAATTATGTTTGATTTCTCCACTCTTTGCGATTTTTAAATAGACGTGCACGTTTTTATTCGCAAAAGAAAATAATGAGCTCTTGCTTGTTAACTTCTGATTTGCTCCTCCTCACTCTGGCTAGGTTTTACCATTGCTCCTTGCTCAAGCTCTTTGCTCTTTGCTCTTAGGAATTTCGCAGCTTTGCTCTCCGCTCCACTCTGTTTCTACACAAAGAGAACTCTCTACATGTTACATATGCTCCATCCGATTCTTAGGAAAAGAAACGGAGTGAGTAGAAGGATTAAGCTCTTGGGTGTTGATATATAAGCAGCTGATCCCGTTCAGAGTCCGATGTACGCCTGCCCTATTTGATTTACGATTTCACCGACGTACATAAAGAAGATCCAACTTTTTGAAAGGACGATACTTCGGAGCTTTGCAGGTCTTTACATAAATCCAGTAACGAGGAAATATGTCCCAAAAACGAGGTTGTATAATGACGCAAAACTATTTCCAATTCATCAATTCATGCTACAGCTCTCGACAAAAAATTAGAAGAACTTGAAAAGCCATCCCAACTTGGAAGTCCAGCAACAAGTAGATTCATGGAGAAGCTCCGAAAAAAACAACAATGGGCATTACCGCAGCCTTACTCTAAATCTTAATGCAAACCGGAAATTAATTATAAATTAAAATGTATACAAGAATTTAATGTAATAGATTATGTACACAACATTATGTGAATATTTGTATGTTTTGATGTTTGATCGGCAATCACGCCTCAACGGCTTGACGGATTTGGATGAAATTTGGTAGGCAGATGAATGAGGTGGTGGATTGAAAAATAGGCTACATTTTAACCCGGAAAAATGGGAGAGGTTTAAATGTGAAATGGTGTACGGCTGGATTTTTGTTTGTAACGCTTCAATGCAACAACAACTTTATTTTGAAGTCTATGCAGACAACGTCGCGAATAGAATTTAGCCCACACGATTTATTTTAGTTATTAGTTAGTTTTAAGCCAATTACACAAACATTTTAATGAAAATAAAATAAACAGTATAAAAAAAACGAAATTGTCTTTTACCAAAGAATTGAGCAAGGATTAATCATCGGGCTGTTACAGTATTTTGGTTTCAATGAATTTCAGTTGTGGTTAATCATAGATAGATACTTGTCTCCTAAGGGTAAAAAAGGAGCATGGAATATTTTATTTCTCGGGAAACCCAGGACATCGACACCGTTATAATCTAACCACGTCGAAAAAACACCACATTTTCCTATGTTACATGTTTTTCTGTCATTCATTTATCAAAGGACAATTTATTCTTCCACATTTGAGGTCATTAAAAGAAAATATACATACATGCATACAGATTGTACTCACCTGCATTGATCGTCTACTAGAACCGCTATTCGAGCGTGACAGTAAAGGTGGTCGCCGCTTGGTAGCACCACGTCCGGCTAGCAAATTATTCAGCAAGGATGGCGATCGGGCGCAAATGAATGCATGGAACGAGGAAACCGTAAAAACGCCCAGCTTGTTCAAAGTGTTCTTTGTGGGGCGTGACACATGTGTCAGAAGGGACTGTAATTAAAAAAGTTTACATTTAATTTTTTTTTTTTATAAACAAAAACAACAAAATACAATACAAACACACAACAATCACATGAAAGAGGGCACTTTTCCTTCTTTATAAAGAAAAATGTCCTTTAAAAGCCTGAGAGAGAAGTCAACCTAAACGCTTCCTCGTGTGTCTACTATGCATTATAAAGGACAGCTCACTATGATGATAGAGCATTAAACACAAATACAACACACATTCTCTTTATATGAAAATGATGAGTAATTTTATGTTTTTTTTTTCTGGTGTATCCTTCTTGTGCTTGGTTGGTCCTTGAAAAGCACTTAAACAGATTGTGGTACTATGAACACATGCACCATGCTTTGGCTATCGTTGAAACTCTGTCGAAGTGCTCCTTTGCGGCCGACAGGAGCAATTGAGGAATTACCTATTTCTATGTTGTTTTTTTTTGTGGCTGTTGCTTTGATTGAGCTGGTGCACACTCTGTTTCCCAGAGTTCGCATCCATAGGTTTGCATCACGTACAACATATCCCGCTTGGGGCATGAATTAGGAATGAAAAGGAGAAAAAAAAATCAAAAGACTTAGGGTTTGCTTTATATCTGTGCGACGACGACATCCTTGAACTTTGTTTTGTGTCAGTCATGTCAACATAGACGCTTCTTCGTCCTGGTCGTGTATAAATATATGAGGCTTTGAGTTATCGCAACTGCTTAAAGGACATCAACTTAAGCCAATGCTGCGAAAAGGAGCATCAGCAGAGCATAATGACATTTAAATTACCATTTTGCGAAGTTGAGAGATGCCTGCAAGTCATCTTACTATATCCAACATTACTCCACCTCTATGTCTACACACACACACTCACTCTTACAGGATATTCTTCATCACTCTGATGTACTAGGATTTTTTTTTGAGCAAACAGAGTGGTGCAATTTATTATTAACGATTTATGACTTCGGGGTTGTGTAAGCGATACTTACACAAAGGATGATCTTCTTGACTCTTAAAATCTTCACATCATCTTCAAAAATGTGGGGCAATGTCGAGAAATGGGGCAGCAGGACATGTACGAGGAAAAAAAACTGTTGCATTACATAGAAGAAGCCATGTAACAGGTCCTTGTGGGTGGAAGGAGTTTTGCAATCAATCACAACATTAATCACATGAGGGAGGGGAGGTGTTTTGAGGAATAGCTTTTCACGCACAGATATGGCTTAATTTTTTTTATTTTGAATAATTTCTGTTGCAACTAATCGTTGCCGATTTGTCAAAATTAAAAGAACATTTTTTCGGGGAAATAGCTCTGGGCTAATTTATGTTCTTCTAGAGAAATGAGTCATAATTCAGGAGGATAGATCAGTGTCAAGCATTTTTCAAGAAATGGTGTTTGTTTTGTTAAATGGTGTGAATCTTTTTGAAATCTCTACAAAATTTTCATACATCACAAGAGATAATGTGTTGTTTTTGTAATGTTAAATCACACTGAGCGAGCATTAGGAAATGAAGGTAGTTGGGACAGAATGTGTTGAAAAACAATGGTTTTGAGAATGCTTTTCAGTTGAAATGGCAAGGGAAAAGCTCGCTGGTTAAACTATCCCAAATTCGTGTTGTTCGGCTGAAAAACAATTTCTTTATTTCACAGTACGTTCAAAATTGGGCTCAAGCGTAAGCTGATGAACATTTCTGGCGAGACAAATATTACGGGTGAAATTTTTAAGGGGAGGTTGCAGCCTGGCTGGCCACGAGAGAGCATTTTTCATAAAAGAAAATATAAAGTAAGAAAAGAAAGGTGTCCGAAAGGGTAAACATTTTCAGAGATAGTTCTATTTCCTTTGAATTTTAATAATATTTCAACTATGTGTCTGTAAGGCACAATGCCTTTAAGAATGCAACCGAATGTTGCTAGTAACTAGTGTCTGTTAGAAGAATTAGAGAGATATGAAAGAATTTTTTTCGGCGCAGTAGATCGAGAATTAGGTGCCTATTTTCTCACTGAAAATCCACGGACGGCTCTAGCTTGCACTAGGAGTTAGAAAAATTGTTTCCCAAACTGAGAGTCGAACTAAGGATCTCTCGCTTAACAAGAAAACATCTTATCTACTGCACCACTGCCGCCCATATTCTATAAAACAGGTTTAGCGATATTGGAGAAGCACCTGCCTAGAAGTGGGTGTTGTACTCGAATTTTTGGCGTATAAATGCTTTATAAATTGTAACCATTTGGCAATGGTGTGTAAATCGGAGTTCAATGAGCTTAACATACGTATATGCAA
This sequence comes from Platycheirus rosarum, assembly GCA_963971375.1. Lineage (NCBI taxonomy): Eukaryota > Metazoa > Arthropoda > Insecta > Diptera > Syrphidae > Platycheirus > Platycheirus rosarum. The sequence continues at coordinate 299,386,022 of OZ020507.1, read as the reverse complement.
GTTAAGGGCACAGGCGTCAGCGAAACAGTTTAATTGATAAGAAGTAACAGACAGATATTTGTTTATAAAAAAATAAGGAAAAGATTCGGAGACAGAACGGAGCCCTGAGGCACACCAACATTTAATGGAAATCAGACTTGAAACCGTTAAATACAACTTGTATTGAAGATAGCTTCTATTCCAACGATCCCAAAAGTACGCATTTTCCCAAGCTGCAACTGTTATTTAGGCGAGGGTGGGGGTCACCTTTCTTATGGACATGCTTGAAAAATGCTGTTTTCAATCTTCTAGGAAAGATTCGAAAAGAGTAAGAGCGATGAAAAAGCTTACACAGTAGTTTTGCCAATGTGGAAGAATACCTCTTCAAAGTAATGAAGGGTATAACTACCGGGCCAGCGATTTGTGTATATCAAGATCTTTGAAAACTCTTGCTACTGTATGAGTGCGGCAAAAACTGGCCCATGGAAATATGTATGTTCTCAAATATAGGAGGGGCCATGTTGCTTCGAGCTAGCAGTGAAATAGGCCGCCAGCAAGTTTGCCTTCTCTGAAGAGTGATAGTATATAGTTTTTCTTTGACGATGGGCATTGGAACCGAAGCTGATGAAAATTTTTTTAATAGTTTTAACAAATGACAACTAAATTTCAAAAATTTGGTGCCGTAATTTTTGGTCATGCGAAAATTGAATTGCATCAAAATCGGAGTTACATGAATTCCGGATGTAGTTTTTTCTATTTCCGATTTTTCTCTTCTGGGTTGTCTTTGAAGGGTCATAAACTTAGTGTTTTGAGCCTAAAAACTCATAAGAAAGATACATTCAATTGCTGTTAAATTAGTCGGCAAATAAATGCACATTAGTTGTTTGATCCTTTTTGGACTTTGAAGATGCAAATAATTGCTTCTTTTTAGGGTAGTAAGAACAAGAATATCAAAATTCAAAATAAAATAATTTTTTTTCCAAAACTTACCTTTGGATTGGGCAATTCACCGCTCTGCAACGATGCCATATAACAACGCAATCGAAACTGTTCGCAATGCAGACGCTCCAGGTTCTCCTCCCATTGCAGGATTTGCGTCTGAATCTGATGACGTGTTTCCTGATCTGTGACAACCGTTTGTTGCAACTCTGCCATATGCTTAAGTTTATGATCCTTAAAAAAAAAAATAAAATAAAACCAAATATCTTTAAAAAACCATCTTGAATCATATTTCATAAAGGTGTAGATCATAATATTTCCGTGCTTGCAACAATAGGTGACACACTTAAGTCGGCTGTAACACATATATCCGAGAAAAGGATTCAAACATTTCAATCTCCTTGCCCACATTTTTTTTTGTATCACCAAGGAAAAAACGCAACGAACTAGAAATGCATTTTTCACTTTACTGTTGTTTCAGGCTTCAAGGGGGGGGGGGGGGGCTCTTATTGTCTCACACTATCCCTTTCAAAATTACAAATGTATGTGCATGTGTGGGTACATTTTACTTCCCCCATTCTTGCAACTAAACGTAAAATTTTTAGGTTGGTATCATCCCTTTCATGGAGATTTGTAATCCTAACGGAAAAAAAGTTTGGGCTTACAAAAAATCCTAACCAAGTGGTGGCGGTTCACACACGGCAACGTTAAGTTAGGTTACAACTCCCAATTTCAGTTCTGACTGTTCAAAAGTGCAGCAGAAAATAAAACAAACGTGTGTGCCACTGTTTATTGCGCATCTACCTTCTTTGTAATTGTCAGGTATGTGCAATTACAGTTTGTTTTTTTTCCTTTCAGGATGAAAATGAGCAATGAGCACAGGTGGTGGGGATACCTACTTATTTGCATTGAAAGTCCGTGGCATGGTATGTGATAGCTCAAGTGCTTAATGAGGGAAATACCTTTGAAATCCATTTTGTTTTTTTTGTTTTTGCTTTTTTTTTTTTGAAAACTCTTTGCTTTGACTTGGTCTCGCAAGTGAGACGCTCCTTGTTCAATCTTTGATGACTTTAACTTTTTCTGTTTTCACTTGAGAAGTAAGTTTACTTTCAGGGTGTGTCCATCAACATGGTGTATGAGAGTGTGTGTTTATTTATAGTTTCTCGGCACTTGTATAGGGTGAAGTCTTGTATACATATTCACAATTAAGATTTTATATCCTTTTTTTAATTTCTTTGATGTCAGAGAACTACCAAGCCTACGTTTGGCCTAGTTTGTGGGCTTTTTTAAGAGTTAAGTTACATAATTCTGCTGCTTCATTAAAGTGGGAGGAGTATGTGTAAACCGGAAGTGTTGGAGTTTATTATAGTCAAGGTTTTGCAGCTTGATTGACGAGAGGAGTGTACGAGGTGGCAGCAGCTCAAAAGGTGATTTCTTCGAACATTTCTTTTGAATGAGATAGAGACAAACATATCATTCCAAAATGATAATACTAAATTTTGTACTTTTTTTATAAAGGATTTTATAAATAACATTTTTTGATGAACATCAGCTCAATCTTCAGCTTTAAGATAAAATCCCCTCAAACTTTTCTCATTTCTATCTTTCAGGCATTACCCAACCCCAGCATTCATTTCGTTGCTATGCGTCCATTTGGCTAAGGACTTAATAACCCAAGGGAGTTCCTCGATTGATCACAATCTGCAATGGCAGAAAGTGGGAGATGGGGAGTTGGCTGACGGATATAATGAGCACACCTACAACTGCAGCATCGCAATTAGGTTTTGAATCACTTTTGATTCACCCAAAGTATCTATAATATCTTTCAATGGAGAAGAACAAAAAAAAAAAAAAAAAAATTATACAAGCTTCTGGCAGGAAGAGATTTTCAAATGAAAGGCGAAGACATTCCCAAAGTTTCCACAAACTTACGAAGTATTTTGATGCTTCTATGTTTCCTGTGCGGAAACTTCTAGCTCCAGGACTCCTCATACCGCAGATGCCATTTTCGTTTGGAAAGAAAATTGCGTGGTGCCACAACGAAGCAACTTGAAGTGGTTCTTTAAATGCAAATGTGGTTTGCATAAATGCATAACAGATAGCTAAAGGTAGATTCCTGCTCAAAGGGCTTCTTCGGTGCAAGTGCGCTATAAGAAGTTTGTTTTAGGTGCGATACTTGTAGAAGAATTATGTTCTACAAACGGGAGAGCAGTAGTGGTTCGTCTATTTTCAATAGAATTTCAATGCTTTAAATTGTAAGGGAATTTTGTTCCTTTGAAGTTTAGATAATTTAGTCACGTTGGTAAATTGTATTGATAGAAATAATAATTTTGGTTGTGCTTCTTGATGAATATTTTTTTTTTTTGGTATGAAAAATATCCCAGACGGAGAAGCCAATTATATTGCATCATCCGAACTCTATTGGGAATTGCCAAAGACTAGAAACCTTGAAAATGTATACTAAAATCCAGCCAACGCTGTTGATGACAGTTCTTTTTCTTAATCCTAAGCTTCGTTGTTTTTGAAAAGCTCCATATCAATCAAGAGTTCTTAGTTTACAGAACAGATCTTTATGCTGATAGAAATAAAGAAGTGATGTTTTGATCGAAGCTTGAAATCAAATTATGTCTACAGCGGTTCCATTACTTTTTAGTCTATCGATTGAATTATTTTGCGTATTCATACTGTATAAGGTAATCCATTTTCTTACTACGCGCATTCCTCCTAAAAGTTCTGCGTCGGTCTATACCGAACTGTCTATGTTCTTTGATTATGTTATTGACCTATCTTCATGTTCTACTTCCAAGAAACTGTAATCTACCTCACATTGAAAAGGTTTTCCTTCTGAGTATGGATCTGGTCAAAAGGCTTTTCTGATTTTCTAAAAGCAAGAATTTATTTCCCTTAAAATCGTAAGTTCAACTGACTTAGAGCAAGAAAACTGTGTTAGCTGAACTATAAAAATGAAATCTCGATCTAGTTTTTCATCAGACGCAGTTAGTTTTGTAGTTTTTGAGTTTAGTTCTGGCATTACTAATATACCCAATTAATTTTAATCCACCCTTGGATATCTTTTTGACATGAGCAGTCATCTTTTTGAAAAGTGGACTGTGATATTTTGATATTCCGAAAACGCCATTTGTGGTTGTTACATTCATGCACAAATGTCTAAACGCTTTGGAAAATGGAAATAAGGTGCATTGCATATACACTGACTTTTCAAAAGGATTTGACCAAGTTAGCTATAGCAATAACATGATGCAAGACAATTTAATTTGATTAAATATGATTTTATTTTACTATAATTTTGATTGATACAATAAATACTTTTAATAAGCGAATAATATACTTTAGCGGATGAACGACCTATCTCATCGAAGTTAATGGTAAGACTGATTTGCGTTACGCATTTGAATATGCTTGCTTGGGGCGCCTGTTCTCTTTGTCACGTTTTTCGCATCTGTCTGTCTGTGTTAGTCTCAATTTCGTTCTCTTTCGTTCGTCATAGGGTGTGTGCACACAGAATTGGCTATTTTACATTAATATGATCGTATACTGTCCCTGCAACCATAATTTATGTTTGTTAATTTAAATTTAATGTATTTAAACAATTTTTATGTTATTTTATTGCATACGTTCGTTCTTAATTGTGATTTAATTTACTAACTGCTAACACTTGGACTAATGCTAAGCCTCAAATCATAGATTGTATGAAAAAAAAATTATATCATCTTTTTTAAGACTTTTTCATTCAGTTTACCAACATTTAAGCTACAAATACCATCACGGCACCCACAAATAGTTTCTGGAGTTCAATGAGAATTTAAATGTTTTCAACAATTCCTAAGGACTCTCTCTTCAACAAAGTAAAAGTAATAAATAAAATGCTCAAGTGAGAGGTTCATAGGAACAAATTAAGGGTTACACGGGTTGACGCCCGCCGGAAATAAAGTAATTACAGAAAACTACGTCAACGTTTACAAAAAAAAAGAAAAAAAACCCAAAGTGTCTCCTTACTTTAACCATCAGACCGGAAAAACCAACCCATTTCTGTCACACAATCGTCAAAACGACGAACCCTGTTCAACATGAAAATCACCAAGTAAATAACTTCTGCCTAAAGTACAGACTTGTTGAACGTTACAAACACCGCCACTCTGCAACACTGTTCCCACTTAATGACGTCACATTCAATGAAACCAGGCCTTTCTGGTATTCTTTATATAGCCGCATGTCACACAGTACAGAGAACTTTGAATATCTAATTGCATTGAATTAATTATATCTAAATCGAATCCTTGCAGCATTTTACGGTTGTATATACTTCACGTCATACGAAAACCCCAAAAAAAAAACTTTTAGTTTCAAAAACAGACAAACACAAAGCAAATCGGATCCTCACTACTGTCACATGAAATATTCATAGTAAAATAATTTGTTTTACCACAAAACACCATAGTCATCGTCAGATGACAAAATATTACCATTTTAAGTACAAGGAAATGTGTCCTGAGTCCTGACAGGATGCACCATATACCAAGGAAGAAAAAAAAAATGGAAACAGAAAACTTTTCAACCTAACTGGAGAAACAGGAAATTAAAGCAATCTTGTCTAGTGTTGGTAATAAATTTATTCTCGACACATATATACATTATTGCATTTTGCCCCCAACAAAGATTGTAAGACTGTAAGAAGTCGTCCTTTATCGGTTCACAAGATTTTCCCTGGAAGCATCTGCTGAGGCCCTTTGAACTGGGTAGCAGAGTTTTCAGTTCAGTTCTGATTGTTTTCGTTTCAAAGTAAATCCAAACTTTATTTCACAAACACGAACAGGATTCTAGCCAGGAGCACATCCTATACATGCTACACAGGACACATGTTAAGGACAAATTAAATTTGTAACACTTTATTATCGTTTTGATAGCGGTAAGCGCCCAGACCAGGACACCACATCCACCTAAGCAAAAGCCCTTTCCTGGATCAAGGATATGAGTGTGTTCGGAAGGAAGTATCATTATTCTCTTTGAAAAAAGAAAACCAAACAAAAAAAAAAAAATGACTCAAGGAAGGATGTGTGATTGGATCATAAGTTAAGTGGGTAATTTTTGGAAGGGAATGGTGGTGTTAATTTTCTGGCACTGACTAAGTTTCCTAAAGGACCAAGTGTTGAATATTTAAATTTTTGGAATTAAGTTTGGATCATGTTATCTTGATGGTAATTAAATTTTGCAAGACATTGTAATCATGCAGAAATGGGATTATATTGAAGGATACACGATGTATATGCAAATCCTTTCCCACACACACACACACACACACACTCTTATTTGTGTTGCATTTGGAATAAATTTAAAGCCATCTGCCATGGAAGATGTTGGCCTTTCAATATCATTAACAAGGACATTTGAATATATTTTCTGTTCCTCATATGTCAAAGATACATACTTTAAGGACCTTTTTATCTCTTCTCGTGTTTCGGCCGGATGATGGATGCTACTTTAGGGCTTTAGCTGTCAGTGGGTTTGAATGACAAGCTTTTGCGCGCGGTTTAATGCGGAAAGGACAAAACAAAAATCCATATCCTTCTGTATGTCAACCATTTCATAGAATTCGGTTTTTTTCTGTACTCTTCCGGACTATATCTGACAAGGATGAAATGATTTTTTTTCTGACTTTGAACGTCATACAATCAATATTGATATATCCTGTCTGGGAAGAAAATCATTAAGAATAGTCTGTCTTTTTTGAAAATTCACCTGACAGTTTCGAATCTATTTCCAGGAATAAAATTAATTTTCTTAGAAGTTTTGGTAGAAAAGTTTGCTTGACAGTGAATTTTGCAAACTTTTTTCAAACTTCATTTTATAAGTGAAGAATAACGAACCCTATATAAAAATGGCACACACATGTCCTGGAAAAGGATGTTAATTAAATTTTCTTTATAATTTCTTGTTTAACCACAACACTGAGCTATGAATTTTAATTAAAAAAAAATAATAAAAAAAAAACTTCTAGAAACCGAGAATGTGGTAAAGCACGTCAAAAGCGACAGACGCTGATGAGTGAATAGAAAATTGCTAAAGCAGACTCCTTCAGAGAGTAGAATGAACCAACATAGTTGGGCTTTTGAACAAAATGGAGGAAAACCTAGTCTTTTCTTTTCGTATTATCATTTTAATTAAAATATTAGATTAGAAATAAAAATCACAAGGAAAAGTGAATTTTTGTTCCGGCGAAGGAGAGATATATTTGGACTTTGGAGTTACCTGGCATCCAATAGGCTATGTATAGGCTTGAGAAAGGATACCAAATGTAATTTGGTTTTTGGTCTTCTTTGAGCATTAGAAATGTAGGATTTGCTAGTTACAATTCAGGGCAAAGGAGAAGTTAGTGGGATTTTTATTAGGATAAATATGAAAGCAGAAAGACCTTCTATAGAAATGTTTTCCGGATTTAAATTTTTGGTGAAAATGCGGTTTATTTTTGTATAGGTATTCAGGTAGTTAGGGATTTTGTGTACCTCGGATCCGCTAAAACATCTGACAACAACATTTCGTCAGAAATAAAGCGAATAATTACTCTTGCCAATCGCTGTTTCTATGGGCTAGGAAGGCAATTGAGTAGCAAAGCCTTCTCTCCAAAGACAGAGGAGACTCTGTATAAGACCCTAATCATCCCAGTCCTGCTCTATGGCGCCAAAGCATGGACTCTACCTAAAGCGGATGAAGATATCCTTAGTCGTTTCGAGCGTACGATTTTTGGCCCTATTTGCGTTAACGGGCTTTGGAGGAGAAGGTTCAACCAAGAACTATACGAGCTGTACAGCAACATTGACCTGGTTAACAAACTACGCGTATCACGTTTAAGATGGCTAGGATCGGCTCGCAGGAACTTCAATTCCATCCCAGAGGGTAGACGCAGTCAAGGAAGACCTCGCCTTAGGTGGCGCGCTCAAGTGAAGGACGACCTCAACCAACTTGGAGTGCGAAACTGGAGGCAGCTAGCCAAAGACCGAGCTGGCTGGAAAGGCATGTCGGTTGAGGCCCAGGTTCGTCCCGAACTGTAGCGCCCCCTAAGTAAGTAAGTAAGGTATTCAGAAAATAAAAAAATTCAAAAAGCTTCAACTTGTAATTCTGATTAAATTTATAAAAAAAAAAGATTTTTACAAGATTCTAGTACATCAAGATAAAGTATAGATTTCTTAGGAGAGTTCCTTGCGAACAGCTTGCATAGTGACTGCAAGCCCATGGGGTGCATTTGAAAATGTAGCCATTTGTGATGGCCAGAAAAATAAAAATAAGACTAAATAATTTTAAATGCCAGTTCCATATACGGGGGTTTATTTCATCAAACACGGGTCTAACGAGGTCTTTTGCAGCAGCAATGGTCTAAGAATTTCTTTAAAACTTTTTCGCTAATGACTAGCAACTGCTAAATTAGCTTGCATAAAGTCCAACTTTTAGAATTTGGCAAGTTACACCTTGTATAGAGCCTTTATAAGGCACACTTTCGCAAGCTACCCATATTAATATTTGACAATTAAAAAATGACTGCTATAAGGCCTTTCAAAGTAATTTTGGCAAGTTCTAAGCAAGGCTTGTATACATAGGTTCAAAATGGCCTGCATAAGGCTTTTCGAAGTTGTTTACTGAAAATTTAAAAGAAATAACAGCTGCTATATAAAGCTCTACATGACTTGCCCGAGGATTCGAGGCCAATACACAGTTATATATAAAATTTTTGTTTTTACAATTGAAATAAAATTTTTATCTTTACAGAATGAAGTGGAAAAAAGTTTTCGAGAGCTAAACGAGGAGAAATAAAGCTAAAAACGCAACACAAATAAACCAAACAAAAAAAAAATGATTTTTACAAACCTATGGCTGGCGAGCAACTATTTGGTGGCAATGCAAAATCGCCTCTATTAGGCCTTCATATAAACATTTACGGCAGGCTATTAGCAAATTATGTTATAAAAAGTTTCGGGCAAGGCCGTCTTATGACATTTAAATTCACAAAATGAATGGCAAAATGAATGGCTTGCTGAGAGCTAAGCCAAGCTAATTACATTTGCCTAAAAGCTATTTGCTTCTATAGCACCTGTCAATACAAGTTTTAAAGCAGTTTAACAGCTTGCGTTATGTGCGCCAAAAATTACTTGTATAAGGCCATTCACTGTTGCTATGCCAGGCCGTAAAAAGTTGTTTAAAAGTTTATATAAGTAAAACTCATAGCTTGCCTTATTAATCTTATCTTATCTTATCCTATATTTCATATTTTTCATATATTGTCGCTAATGGACTCCGAAACAACTACACCGATTTTGATGAAATATTCAATACTGATTTTTAATTTGGTCCAATAGGATTGTTTTTATCTCGATTAACATATTTTATTTTACTATAAATATTTTTTTATTGCTAATTAAATGTTTATTATAAGGCAAGGGGTTATGATTATTTGAAAGTTTTATATCTATGTTACTCGGGAACGGCTACACCAATTTTGGCGAACTTTCACTGGAAGATAGCTGATAGTTGCAAGGAGTAACTTAGAGACTTAAGACTATTTTAAATACTCCTACAACGCCAGGTTGGGTTGTTTTTTTTTTCAAAAATTCAAATAAAAATAATAAAAAATCCTTAAACAAAATTTTGACCCGATAGGTGGCACTGGGCAGGAGATATTGGAAATGATATATATGGCTAATATTAATTTTAAACGAATCGACGGATTTTAAAAATTTCTTTGTGTATTAACATGGTTAGCTGGTAGTTTCTAGGTTTACTTCGGCGCGATAAGTAGCGCTGATGTTGGGATCCAGAAAATGTATGTTATACCCGTGCAACAGTATATAAAAAAATTGAACATGGTTTCGTGTTGTGTGCACATCACGCGAGAAAAACAAAACGATTTCTCAAGAAATATTTTTTTTTATTTAGAATATTTGCTTAAAAAACACATAGGACCCAATTTTTTACAATAACCTAATTAAAATTTGGTAAATTGGTCAGAGAAAAAAATGTTTACCACACCATGCAGAATTACAGAAAATATGTTCATTTTTTTTTTACATCCACGCCATACTTTGTGTAGTAGTTGCGCACTTCAACTTTAAAATAGATTATCTTATCTTATCCTAATATGTACATAATATTATAGTAAATGTATATGTTTGTATGCTTGGATGTTTAAATGCTTGTTTCGCAATTTCGCCTGAACGGCTTAACGGATTTGGATAAAACTTGCTGGGTAAATGGACGAAGTATTGGGTTGAATAATAGTCTAATTTTCTCCCAAAAAAATCAATGGTTCCTATGGGAGAAATCTAAATTATTTTCTATAACGGGTTTTGATAGATAGGGTAAAGTCGGGTCATAAGGCACCCTTTCAATATCTCCCACTTAATGACTTCTTTTTAAGACAAAGTGAATTATATATCATTTAATATTACGTACACTCTTGACGTGTCCAGTTGAAGTCGCCATAGCCCGTGAGATACAATATATACAACCGGAGAAAAAAAATTTGGGTATGTATGTATTTGACTATAAATTTTAAAAATGTTCCTATTATATGTTTATCAACTAGTTTTATAACAAAGTTATTTTGGTTTTAAATAAAATTTTTTTTATTATTTTGGAAATTATAAAAAAAAATGGGGTGCCATATTACCCGACTTTACCCTATATATATTTTATTTTGTAATAATTTATACAGATCCTATGACCGCACGTTTTATAATACCCTGTATTTACGGGTTTTGATTTAAAATCATTAGAAAATGTCTATCTGACATATGAAGCACATTAGCCACAGAAAAGTAAGAAAAGAGAATAGTCACAAATCAATGCCCATCAACAAAATCTGAAGTCCACGCAGACGAAGTCGCGGGTAGAAACTAGTTCTTAATATACAAATTTAGGCGTTGATTAACCATCTAATCTAATTTCAAATATTTTTTTAAAACTGTTTTTATTTTTAGATCGTTTCTTTTCTTTTCAAAGTAATTTTATAAACCATAAAATCCTGTGGATCCCAAGAGGAACAAGAGAGTCTATGCATGGAAGCGCTAGCGGAGCATGCCTCTATGGTATCAACAAAAAATTTAAAAAAAACTGATTGTTGTTTTGTGAAATGCTTTGAAAGAGATGTGATTGAACTTAAAATAGAACATTTTAGTTTATATAAACTGCAACAAGTGGACACAGGAGTTCTCGTATTTATATAATTTCCTTTTGGAATTTGGAGAAGATGACATAATGATTATTGGAGACTTTAACGGGAGAGTTGGATCAACACAAATCCTGAATGACGAACCAGAGCTAAGAAAATCAACTGACAAAGCAATCTACGGAAACGGAAAGAAACTAATTGAAATGAACGAATCATTATGGTTTATACTACTAAACGGACGGACAAGAGGTGACGAAAATGGTCATTATACTTTCGCAAGAGGTTCAGGTTGTTCAACAATCGATTATTGTTTCATAAAAGGGAAGTGGATGCAGTTCATAACAGACTTCAGTGTAGACGAGATGATACATTCAGATCATTTTCCAATATCTGTCGAGGTCAATGCAGAAGTACAACCAGAACCACCATTGTCTGTTACCAAAATTACGGTGGAGACAGAACGACCTTAATAAGTATTCGACGAACCTCAATCACATTACACGTCTTATAAACGAAAATGATCTTCAATCTAACAGAGGGTCGGATATCCTAACCGCAGCTATAACGGAAGCAGCCAGACCTCTTCAGTGAAGAATAATATGCAAGGGCAAACAACCTTAGTATGATTGGGAGTGCGAAGCGGCGAGAAAAAAATCCTTCGCTTTTCTTCGCCTGATAAGAAGAAACAACTCAAACGAAGCAAAAGCAAGGAAGGAAAACAACGAATATATATACAAAACCAATCATCAATGCTTGCAAACATAAAAGACAGTCGGCCGTTTCGGAAACCTGCGAAAATGCTTAATGGAGTACAATTCATGAAAGGAATAAAAGTGGAATCATCAGTCCTAGCTGATCACTTTGTGTAACTACTGAACCCGCCTCCTAATCAAAACTCAATACAATATGTGTGAAACTTTTAGGAAACCGAGCAAACAAGAAATAAAAGACGATATTTCTAATATGAAAGGAATGTTAAGGCTGACTTGCTTTATAAATTCATGTATGCAAATTAGGTAGATATATAATAAGAAAAGGTACGGATCTATATGTTGACACACAGCACATTTCAATTTTCAATACTTCCACTTGTGTCATACATTATTAATTCATTTACAATTAAAAAAATAACATAAATTACAAGTGTTCACAAATCGATTGCATTTTTTTAAACAATAATTACATTTTTTGAAAACTACTTGTGAAAACTGGATAAAGAATGCAAATTCAAACATAATTTTAAATTATTAAATTTTTCTCTAGGCAAAGATTTAGTAAATAAATCAGCAATTTGTTGTTCACTTGGAACATATTCTATTTTAAACAAATTATTGTCATAGTGTTGTCTTATAAAATGGTATCGCACATCTATGTGCTTTGTGCGTTTGTGAAATTCAGGATTTTTAATTAATTTAATTGCGCTCTGATTATCTAAATATAACGTTGAACAGGTTTTTGTTGCTTTAGTCAGCTCACAAAAAAGTTTCTGCAACCATATCAAGTCTTTTACAGCCTCTGACGCAGCTATATATTCAGATTCGGTAGTCGACAGTGATACACATTTCTGTCTCTGGGACTGCCAAGAAACCGCTCCCCCACAAAGCATTATAACAGCACCGCTCGTCGACCTTCTTGTCTCAACGTCACCCGCATAATCAGCATCGCTGAAACATTGTAAGTTAATTTTATTGGTAAAATTAAAAACTATACCGTGATCAATGGTTCCTTTGACGTATTTAAATATACGCTTCACTGCGCATATATTTGTCTCATCTGGATTTTCCAAGTGCCTGCTGACTGAACTTATGGCAAAAGAGATGTCAGGTCTAGTTCCAACAGCCAAATACATAAGTGACCCCACTGCCTCACGAAACGGAAAATGTCCAGCATAACGACTTCTACAAACTGCATTCGGTGTTTTCTCAGATGGCGTTGAGACTGGTTTTGAATCGTTCATGTAGAATTTATTCAAAAGCCTCCTCGCATACGCAGCTTGATGTATGATATTACCGCACCGTCTTGCCTTCGTGAAATTTCCAGCCCAAGAAAATAGTTCGCGTCACTGTGAGTTACTTCAAATTCCTGCTGCAGACATTTTAGTAAATCATCCACATCTTCTTTGCTTGACGCTGCAACCAAACCATCATCGATGTAGATCGCAAGCAAAACTTTTTTAGTTTTGGAACTGCTAATAAATACACAAGGATCATAACGACTAACTTTAAAATTGAATCGTTGTAGAAAAACAGAGAACTTCTTGTTCCAGCACCTTGATGATTGCTTTAGTCCATAGAGACTTTTTTGCAACTTACAGACCCTTTCACTTCCGTCATCATACCCTTCCGGTTGACACATACAAATGTCCTCAGTTAGGTCTCCATTCAAAAAGGCGGTTTTTATATCAAATTGAAACAATTTCAAATTTTCAGCTGCAGCAATAGCTAAAATAGTACGAATTGATGCAAATTTGACGACAGGGCTAAATGTTTCAGAATAATCCAGACCATATTCTTGATTGTAGCCTTTGATAACTAGACGGGCCTTATAACGACTAACATGTCCATCTGTTGATAGCTTCACCTTATAAACCCATCTATTACCGATCACTTTTCTTCCTTTGGGTAAGTTGACAAGCTGCCAGGTGTTATTTTTGTGTAAACTTGTGATTTCCTCGTCCATAGCACATTTCCATCTTTCTGCCAGTGGAGAATCCATAGCTTTTCGATAATTTGGAGGTTCAATAAGTTCGGCAACAAAAGCAAAGCCTTCAGACATAACAAAGTTTGACTGTTTTCTCTTGCGAAGCTTTGATCTGTAATCTTCTTGAAACGAATTAGATTTTCCTTTATCATTCTCCTGGAATTTATCGAGACTCTTAGATCTTCCGCGATTGAGGTTTTTTCTTTGCAAAACAACGTTTCTACACACATCATTTTCTTCTATGTCTTCCTTGTCTAAGCCACCAACTCGCGCATCTTCTGCAACAACCCCATCTGCATAAATTCTTTGTTCACCAGTTTCAGCATGAATATCACATTCGTCGACATCACCTTCGTTCGCTTCGTTTTCATCTGTACTAGCACTTCGTTCACCAGCTCCATCGCCATCAGCTAGGTTCATCCTAATAGAAATAGCTTGTATCTCATCATCAAACGTTTCGTCTTCAAACATCTTTATGAAAACGAAATCGGTTTCTGCCTCTTTAAGGTTAGACTGACTACCGACGCATTCATTGAATAGAACATCTCGGGAAATTTCTATTTTTTTTGTGTCGTGCAAAAGAATTCGGTAGCCTTTCGTATTACTAGCATAGCCAACCCAAACCCCTTTTCTAGCTTTCTTATGCCATTTTTTTGGTTTCTGACTAGGGACATGCATAAATACCTCACAACCAAATTGCTTATAGTCAAAAAAGTAGCTTTTCTTGTTGAACCAAACCTCAAAAGGAGATTTTTCTGCTACTGGACTTGGACAGCTTTTATTCAAAACATAGACTGCAGTATTTACTGCCTCAGCCCAAAGTTTGGCATTGAGATTTTTGCTGCACAACATCGATCTAGCTGCTTCGACGATCGTTCGCATATCTCTTTCGGCTCGTCCATTTTGTTGCGGAGTATATGGGACAGTTTTTTGATGACATATGCCCTGAGCCCTAAGTAATGACGGAGTAACCTGTATCGATCTTCACTTGTTCTAAATATAACTTTAGTAAAGCAGTTACCTCAGTTTTGTGTTTGAGGAAATAAACATGACGAAAACTAGAGCAATCATCCTTCATTAAAAGAAAATATCTAGACCCACCGTATGACGTCTCATGCATGGGACCGCAAAGATCGCAATGTACCAGCTCACCGGTAAAGATGCTCTATTCAGATTTCTGGAAAACGGTAGTCTATGGCTTTTACCCATTGCGCAAGCAGAACAAAAGAATGAATCTCCTGAATAAGAAATATTGTTTAATTTGAGAAACTTTTTAACGTAGTTTATGTTTTGGTGACAGAGTCGCTCATGCCACGATTGCAAATCATTACGACTTGAAACTTGAACAGCACTATTTACCTGAGATTCACCCACCATCACTACTTTAAATAATAACTTAAACATCTTATTTTTTCGCAGACCCACAGCAACAACATCTTCATTTTTAAGCAACTCGCATTCATTTTTATTTGATTTCATTTGTAGTCCTTTATCAAGCGCACAACTCGCAGAAAACAAATTTAATTTGATATCGGGGACGTATAAAACATTGGATATGTGCTTCTCTATCCAATCCTCCTTGTTATACGCCAGAATATTGATGTCACCGGTACCGTACGCATGAATAATTTCACCGTTTCCAACGCGAATATTAACTGGTTTGTCGAATTTCTTAAAAGAAACGAACCACTCTTTTCTGAACGTCATGTGGTCACTTGCTCCAGAGTCGAGAAACCAACTATCCTTCTCTGTCATTTTGACAAATGCAGTTTGAGATATAAAAGCTTCCCCTCTTTTGCCTTCACTTGCATTGTTATTTTTATCTCTCTGCTTAACAGGACAATCCGCTTTCCAATGACCCGTTTTTTTTACAGATAAAACACTTTCCTAATTTCTTGGTTTTACCGCTGTCTCGACGAGAAACTATTTTTGATGACGTTTTACCTTTTCTTGCCATGAGAGCCTCACATTCAACTTCGTTCTGCATATTCATTCTCGACTCCTCCATCAACAGGCGTGCAGTTAGGTTCTTCAATGTCTGCTCACTTGCTGCTGTTGACTCCCATGCACTGTAGAAGTGATTGTATGCCGCCGGTAGAGTCATTAAAATTTTTGTGATGACCATAGTCTCTGAAACATCCTCACCAAGGTCTTTAAGTTGTTGAACAATTTTTTGAAGCTTTGAGATGTGAACTGAGAGATTTTCGTCCTCACTTTTAGTGAAACTATAAAATCTTTGTTGCAGCAAATGCACTGACGTCTTAGATACACATTCTCGAGCTTAGTCCACATGTCGAATGCACTTTCACAACTCATTATATGAAGCATTGGCTCCTGCCCCATTGACGTGACGATTACCTTCTGTGCCTTACTGTCGCATCTAACCCACTTCCGAAGCAACTCTGAATCCGTGGCCGCTGTTTCAGTCTTAATGACAGGTTTCTTTGAAGAACCATCAACTATATCCCACAATTCATGTGCTCTTAACAAAACCTTGATTTGGAATTTCCAAACCAACCATTGCTCGCTACTTTGCAATTTTTCAACCCTTTGCAGATCAGTTTCCATTTTTGTGCCCAAATATGACAAGTTAGACAAAGAATTATAATCCGCGTTTTAATCAAATAACATTAAATTAAATACTTCAGAGTATATCTATAATTTTCTTAAACGATTAAGCGCTATTAAACTTATTAACTTTTTACCGCGTGCTGGGCTCATAACCTGTGAAACTTTTAGGAAACCGAACAAACAAGAAATAAAAGACAATATTTCTAATATGAAAGGAATGTTAAGACTGACTTGCTTTATTAATTCATGTATGCAAATTAGGTAGATATATAATAAGAAAAGGTACGGATCTATATGTTGACACACAGCACATTTCAATTTTCAATAATATGCTTTACCATACAGGCAAAATCGATCTTTAGACCGATCTATAAATTTTCAAGATCTGAAAAGAGTCCTTAGCCGATGTGGCTCAAATAAAGCTCCAGGCGAAGACATATGGGATACAGGAGAAGTGCCTGCAAGTTTCAAAAGAAGTGTAATTCTGCCAATCTTTAAAAAAGGAAACCCAACTGAACCCAGTAACTACAGGGGGATATCTTTCCTCAATGCGATCACAAAAATATTTACAGGAATTCTACTGGAACGCCTTACAGATTGGGTAAACGAAACTAACATCTTAGGCGAATTCCAAGCTGGTTGATAAAAAAATTTCACTGACCAGTATCGCTTTGACATACAAGGGACAAGGGGAAAAAACTGTATGCGTTGTTCGTAGATTTTAAGACAGCTTTTGATTGTATCTACAGAAGAGCGCTATTTTACAAACTAAGCAACCTGAGAGTCTTAACAAAAATGATAGTCATACTGCATAAACTTTATCAAAGCAGTACAGCTGCGATCTGGGATGGTAACATTTTATCTAATTGGTTTCAAGCTACAACTGGTGTTAAGCAAGGATGTCTCTTGAACCCACTGTTTTTTTCAATCTACTTAGATGACCTGACTACATTTCTGCCTGGAGGAATCAATATTAATGGACTACCAATAAAACTATTACTCTATGCTGATGATATTGCCATTCTGGCCGAGACACCAAACATGCTCCAAATCATGATTAATAAACTGCATCGCTACTGCTCGCTCTGGAACTTACAATTAAATACTTCTGAATCCAAAATTATGATATTTCGAAATGGATCAGGTCGCTATGCAAGGGATGAACGATGGTCATGGCAAAATAAAGAATTAGAAACGGTTAGAGAATACAAGTACCTGGGAGTTCTGTTCACGCCAACAATGTCTTTTAACAAGAACCTTCAAGAGAAACTAGGGGAGGTGAAACGTCATGGGGAAACAAAATATTGCGCATTGTACAAAGTATAAAATCTTCCGAGCTGTCGTGGAATCAATTATGTTCTACGCAGCACAAGTTTGGGGTTATTTTGAGTTTGATGAAGTAGAAAAACTTCTTAGATATTTTATCAAAAGAATCTTCAGATTACCGGAAAATACACCAACGTACATGCTGCACCTAGACACTGGACTACATCCACCCTATAAACACTTTGCATAAATCTTAAGAATCTTGAGCCAACCATGTTATCGTTTTACCAATAAAATAGTTTTGTATCTCAAAAACAGAAATATCCAATTCTTCAATGAATGGCAGAGATTGGGCGATCACCATGATGTTGAACTTTTCCAACGCAGCGAAAAATTGAAATGTCGACTAGAAGTACGTTTGAAGGACAAAGCCAGTAAAGCCAAACAAGAATTTTTTATAAATTCCTGAATCATGAGATGGGTGAAAATAATTGTTTTTATGACAAAAACAGTCTTCATTTCATATCAACAATTTTTAAAGCAGGGGGTGAACACACTAATCTGAACTACCATCCGAATAGACACGATTTTTTTTTTTTAAATGATTTTTTATTAAACTTTAACTTATATCTACTAAAACTAAAAACTAAAACTACTATTTTATATTTTTTTGTTGGATTTTTATTTTTATATTTTTTTTGTATTTTAAAATTTTTTTTGGTGCCGCCGCAACGTCCCTACCTAGCTTAAAGGTTTAGAAACGATATAAGTACTGAATGAACATTATGCCATCTACGAGCTAAAGAAGACATTTGTCCCATTCTGAACCAAATACGAATAACTTTCTGGGAGAAAAATACACTTTCAGCAAATGAACTGGAATGTCCTATACAATTAAATAACGTGACATCTGCGCTTAAATATCGTCAACAAATTCTAAACGAATCTTTTTGGTATAGATTTTTTTTTTAGATTTTAGATTTACACTAGATTTATTTTTTTTTTTTGTGTAATAATCAAAAAAGAACACAACTCATTATTGTTTTAAACTTATAAAATATCTACTTTCTTCGGCTGACGGCAAAGGCCAAAGTCCTTATGTGAAAATTGTAAACAAAATTATGTTGCTATGTAATTATTTTAAATGTCAATAAAATCACATTACTACTACTACTACTTTTCAAAATTTTCCGAGCAGGGCTTATCAAGTTGGTTTAACTTTTATTTATTTAATTTTTCAAAAAGTCGAAATAAAAATGTTTTTTTTTGCGAAAACATTGTTTTTGAAAGTTTTCATAAATTCAAAATATTTTTTTTCGTACGTAATGCACTTTTACATACATTCTTAAGATATCACTTATATGAATTAATTTCATTCGATACAAAAAAAATAAGGATTAAAGACAAATTGTTGATTTTTTTTTTTTTTTTTTTTTTTTTATAATTAACGCGCGCACAAGGGACTATTTGTTTCCCTTTTAATGTAACACACTGCGCGGGCATTAGGAAGATAGGGAGGGGAGAGATAGGAGGTGTCGATTAACATTGGTTTTGAATGTTCGCAGATCAAAATGGCAAGGGAAAATCTCGCCGGGTAAACTATTCCAAATTCGTGTTGTTCGGCTAGAAAAAGAATCCCTATATTTCACGGTACCTCTGAAATTGGGTTCAAGGGTAAACTGATGAGCATTCCTTGCGAGACGAGTATTACGGGCGAAACTTTTAGGGGAGGAATGCAGCTGGCTACCTCGAGTGAACATTTTTTATAAAAGAAACGATAAAATAAGGAAAGACATGAAACATTGCGTCGGTGTTCGAGAGGGGCAATTGTTTCAGCGGCAGTTCTATTTCCTATCAATCTTAACGCTCGATTTTGTATTCTATCAAGCAGGTGAAGCGATGTTTGTGAAGCACCTGCCCACAGGTGGGAGTTATACTCGAGTTTAGGGCGTATAAACGCTTTATAAATTGTAGCCAGATCAGATGGGGAAAAATACTTCTAACACCGATACAGAAAACCTAAGCAGCATTCTTAGCGATCTCAAATATATGGTCGTTCCAATGGAGGTCGTCGTTGACACACATACCGAGTACTGAGAGCTTTTCGGTTTCTTCGATATAAGTGGCATTCATGGACAATGGCATTGGGGGTATGTTAAGCCTTAACGACAAAAGACAGCATTGAGTTTTCGAAGCATTAAACTCCACACGATTCCTATTACCCCATTTGACAATGCTGTATAAATCGGAGTTTAATGAGCTTGACATACGGCACCGTTGCAATTGTACGTCCGAAGGCGAAAGACGTGAATTATCGAACGAATATGAAAAGCTGAGGGTAGAGTGGTCAGCAAAACAGTTAAGTGGATTAGAAGTAACAGACAGAAGATCATTTATAAAAATGAGGAAAATAGTCGGAGATAGAACAGAGCCCTGGGGCACACCAGCATTTATTTTATGGGAATCAGACTTGAATCCGTCCAATACAACTTGTATTGAACGGTCCAGAAGATAGCTTCTAATCCAACGAACAAGAGTATTATCGATCCCAAAAGCACGCATTTTCGATAAGAGAGCTTCATGCCAAACTCTATCAAATGCCTTGGAGATATCAAGAGCAATATTCTTACTTTCACCAAAGCGATATAAAGATTTGTTCCACTGTTCGGTGAGATGTGCCATCAGATCACCAGTGGAACGGTTGCTGCGGAAGCCATACTGACGGTCATGGAGAAGCTTACGATCTTCGAGATATTCCTTAAGCTGACGGTTAATCAGTGTTTCCATGACCTTAGAAAGAAGGGATGTCAGTGCTATGGGACGGTAGGAGGAGGGGGAGGATGGGTCACCTTTCTTAGGGACAGGCTGGACAAATGCTGTTTTCCATCTTCTAGGAAAGATTCCAGAAGAGTAGGAGCGATGGAAAAGCTTACGCAGTGGCTTTGCCAGTGTGGAAGAACACCTCTTCAGAATAATCGGGGGTATACCATCCGGGCCAGCGGATTTGTGTATATCGAGATCTTTGAGAACTCTTGCTACTGTACGAGTGCGGAAAAAAATCTGTCTCATGGAAAAATTTTATTCTCAAGTACAGGAGGGGCAACGTTGCTATGCGGCAGCGTGGAGCTGGCAGCGAAATGGGCGGCGAGCAAGTTTGCCTTCTCTGAAGAGTAAACAATAGGTTTGTTGCTGTCGATTAGCGTTGGAACCTAAGATGTTGAGGAGTTTTTAATATTTTTTACAAATGACCAAAAATTTTTACTGCCTTTGGGACACTGCAGAATTTTTTGCCGTAATTTTTGGTCATGCAAAAATTTGGTTCTTCCTATAACGTAGTTGCATGAGTTCCTTGCTTGTTTGTGCTTTTTCCGATTTTCCTCTGTAGGGTTGGCTTTGTAAGAACGGAAACTTACTTCTTTGAGCCTGATAGCTTCTTTACACTCAGAATTAAACCAAGACTTTTCTTTAAGTTTGATGCTTTTTACTCTGTTAGGAATAAAAGCACGCATCCCTAGAAGAATCACATTTGTGATCATTTCAGCACTGGCATCAATGTCACTATCGAGGAAGCATAATGACCAGTTAAAGTTTCGGAAAAAAATATTCAGGCCGTCCCAGTTGGCTTTCTCGTATTGCCAAACGGTCCTGGTGGGAAGTTTTTTTTTAACTGGATGGGTGGAGGATGAGAAATTAGCTGAAATGACACAATGGTCTGAAGTGCCAAATGGAGAAGTTACACTAATGGTATATTTATCAGGGTGAGAAGTAAGAAACAAGTCAAGAGTATGGGCGGCTTGCCCAGCAACATCCGGTATACGCGTTGGCACATCGATCAGTTGGGTAAGGTGATGTATCCCGGCAAACAGCTCGACATACCTTCCTTCGGGTGTTGTCTGACCAGAATAGCGGAGCCAATTGGAATTGTGTACATTGAAATCGCCCGTAATAACGATTTCAGTGCGAGGACAAAGAGAAACAATTTTCGAGATGGAATCAGACAGCGCATCAAACTCGTTACAAGTGGAATTGCTGTCGAGATTGTCTATAAACGGTCACCAATTCGTTATAGCCAATATATTTTTTAATGGCATAAAATAAAAAAATCTGCTAATCTCTTAAGAGATCTTTACGACCAAAAGAAAAACCTTCCCTTTACACCACTAAATCGTGTGTCTTTCTTAATTCGTATTTCTGTAAACATTGCTATTACTTAAAATTAATTGCAACTCGACTTGTATCTCCTGACACTATGGCTAACCGCATTACAATCCTTGTCCTCCGTTCCTCCTTCCATTTTTTTTCCCCAAAAATAAGCTCACACAGAAGACACAACGACGACAGTGACTTCTGTGTGGATAGGATGGCTTACAAAAGCGTTAAAATTTTCGGATGGAAACTGAATTTTAATTGCACTTCGCAGGATATATACAAAAGTTTAGTACACCCAAGAAGATGCTACATTGTTCTTCAAATAATAAAACGAGGACGAAATAAAACTTAAAAAAAAAAGGATAAAAAATTCGACGCGAATGGGATGTCAAACAGCAGTAGCGACCGTGCCACTTAAAATGCGTGTACAATTGTCCTTTTAAATATTCTTGAATATTTTATGCAACAATGTTCTGGGAGAGTGCTGAATGGCTGGACACTTCCATCCAACAGCTCCCTCTACATTTCATTTTTTCTTTTTTATTCAGTCTCGTTGGTCTATTGATTCTTCTTGAAAAGTTTTTTGGTGTGAGTTCGACTTTAATTCTTTTTTTTTTTTTTTGTATGTAATTGTTTGCCCAACTCCTTCTTTGGTCCTTTTTTGTATTTTTCTTTTCATGGTTTGAGAAATTATTTATATCAAGTCTCACTGCGGGTGCGAAAAAGCTTTTGCTTATGTAAAATTCAGTTTTTTGTTCATTTATTTTCATGAGGATAACATTTTGGCTTAATTAGGACAGCAAACTGCCCGAAGGAAGCCAAGTCGATTGTTGGTGTTCAGAAATTTAAGGGACATGGTCCGAAACAAAAGCTAATTAGCAAAACAAGGGACAAAGGATATAATATTGAGTGGGTATTTAATTTAAATTGATTGCATTAAAAGGGTTTAACTAATGCTTTTGCAAATAGTCGAGAGAAATAGGATCATGCTCTGATTGCATCTGTTACAAGGACCCTTGTGGCTCGACCTTCTGTTTGTTTGGACTAACAGTGACATCCTTTTTCTTGATAAATTGGTTGGTTAGGGCTTCATAATTTAGGTTCGGCAGAAATAAAATGTCTTCAATCTTAAATTTTGGGGAGAAAAGTGATATTTTAAAATAAAAATACTAAAATAATTCCCAACTATAAAACTTATTTTATTTAGCTGCCTCCAGCTTTGAACTCCAAGTTGGTTGAGGTCGTCCTCCACTTGAGCGCGCCACCTAAGGCGAGGTCTTCCTTGACTGCGTCTACCCTCTGGGATGGAATCGAAGATCCTGCGAGCCGGAGCATTGTTGTCCATTCGCTCTACATGACCTAGCCATCCTAAACGTGATATGCGTATTTTCTTGACCAGGTCAATGTCGCTGTACAGCTCGTATAGTTCTTGGTTGAACCTTCTCCTCCAAAGCCCGTTAACGCAGATAGGGCCAAAAATTCTTTGAAGAATCTTACGCTCGAAAAGACTAAGGATATCTTCATCCGCTTTAGATAGAGTCCATGCCTCGGCGCCATAGAGCAGGACTGGGATGATTAGGGTCTTATACAGAGTCTCCTTTGTCTTTCGAGAGAGGGCTTGGATGTTTTAGCGGCTCCGAGGTACACAAAGTCCCTAACTACCTCAAAGTTGTACCGGTCTATTGTGATGTTTTGTCCAATCCGCCAGTGTTGTGGTCCCTTTTTGTGGTCAGCCGGTACTTCGTTTTGGCCTCATTGACTGCTAGTCCCATCTTAGCCGCTTCAGCTTCAATGTTACCAAACGCTCCAGTGAAAGCTCGCCGAGTTCTGCCAATGATGTCTCTGTCGTCAGCGTATGCTAGCAATTGCACAGACTTCAAAAAAATTGTCCCACTACAATTGACTTGCGAGCTTCTTATAATTTTTTCAAGTATTAAGTTGAAGAAATCGCACGATAGCGCATCACCTTGTCGGAATCCTTTTTTGGCGTCAAAAGCTTCTGTGAGGTCAGAACCTGACATGGCTCTGTATAGCTCGTCTCTATAAATGCTATCGTTTGCGGCCTTAAAATCAATAAATAGGTGGTGGGTATCGATTTGGAATTCTTGGGTAGTTTCCAGGATTGTGGACTTTCCTGGTCTGAAACCACACTGATAGGGGCCAATCAGGTTGCTGACGAAAGGTTTCAGGCGTTCACATAGTACGGCAAAGAGGATCTTGTACGCGATATTCAGGAAACTTATTCCTCTATAGTTGGCGCAGTTTAGAGGGTCTCCTTTCTCGTGGATCGGGCAAACGATGCTGAGGTTTCATTCATCAGGCATACTTTCTTCTGACCAAACTTTAGAGATGAGTTGGTGTATGCACTCCACCAGGTCATCTCCGGCCGCTTTAAAAAGTTCGGCGGGTAGTCCGTCAGGTCCAGCAGCTTTGTTCTTTTCTTAGTTTAGATATATTGCTATCCTTACTTCATTTTGGTCAGGTGGACGGAAGTTTGGTCTGTCATCGTCCATGTTGAATGGTTCATTCTTATGCTTACACTTATAGACTCCTTTTTAACATCTCGTTCGACGCATGTGAAAAGCAATTTGTTCAAAAATTTATTGTCGACAATTCCTGCATCGTTTAAGAATGTTTATCTCACATGGACAGGAGGACAGTTCAAGAACAAGGATCAACCGGGAAGCGTCGAAATTTTAATATTTATTTATGACCTCTTCCCAAGAAGTGTTTCTATGCATAACTTTAATCGCAATAGTTGTGACGGTTTCTGTGAAAAACACAGATAACCTCTGCAAACAAGGAAAATCATTTTTTCTTGTCCTAAAAGCTACAAAAAAATCATATTTTTTTATTTATTGTATTCGATATTATTTTTACTATGAAATAGAGATACAGAAGCAGAGTAGCGGAGGAGGACAACTTATAACTAAGGATGGAATCAACACAGCTTCCTGGTTTAATATCGCAATATAATAACTTCCTGGAGTTTACTTTTTGTTTCCTTTTAATCATTCTCATTCGTTTTGTTGTTTTTGTTTTGAACTTTTTTTTTTTATTTTTTTTTGAGCCCGCTAACCAAGTTGTTTGGGAGAAAACCAAGAGTTTTCTTTGAAATGCATTTTTTTTCTTTCATTTTTGTAAGCCTTAATTACATCCTTTTGAAATGATTTGAAGACGGTAAAATTGTTGCTGGATTTTGCCTTGGTCTCTCTACCATCCACGGTTTTGTCTAGGATTCCGCGAGGACGAGGATTTGTTGCCCGCAGAGACATTAAAGTAATTGTCTATCCGTTGGTTTTGTAGCAATTTGAACGCTGGAGTTGGATGATCTCCTTTATGAGTCTTTTATTTGTGAAGAACACACATATACATATATATAGTTGTGGGAAGTTATCCTGTAATACAAGGTTATGAAAGATAGTTTAGTATCTTCAATGTTCCCACAAAGAAATGACAAAAATGATAATTGAAACCAATTACTTGAAACTATGGAATACATGTCGGAGCAACTCTATGTGTCCTGTTTTTATCAGATTATGTCCTTTAACTGTTGTTGGGTGCTGTATGAATAGGGTAGGCACTGAAAGGCATCAAACAGGTGATGCATAGTTGCTGCAACTATCTCGTATACATCAATCTGTCCATCCGGACATTCCTGCTAAACTTATAAGCGCGAGTGTTGAACACAGAAAAAATAGCAACACTATAATGCTCTGCTTTAATGACTGTTCTGATCGATTCGCAGAAGTCTTGAACGAGCCCCTCAGAAAGAGGACGTACGGCGGATGAGCCTAACCAATTGGACCAACGGTGGCGGCGTCAACAGTCAACGAAACAGACGCCCCTAATGAGCTACTTCAACGTATTTGGAGATAAGATCATTGGGACAATTCAATGCATCAATAGAGATGGTGGCGGATGAACGGCAGCGCTCATATCCCCGAAGTGGGTTACTGACTCGGGATTCTCCGGTTCCTTCTGTCCAAGAAATCCAACAAAGGACCTGGCCCTCCAGGTTGGGGGTTGTGCGTGGGGTTAACAACCCTGCCATGGAAAAAATAAAAAGTTGCGAAGCGACCAATAGCCTCGGAAAAGGACGGATTAACTGTTGACAACCAGGAAAAACGAATTAAGGACAACGACCTTCGAATCTGCACGTGGAATGTTAGAACTCTTAACAGACCACGTGCAGCCAAACAACTAGCGGAGGCCCTAGACTGTTACAGAGCAGGAATTACTGCCATCCAGGAAGTGCGATGGGGCAAAAGGAGGATGAAAAACTGTGACGTGTACTACGGTGATTGTGCAAAAAGACCACAGCGTTTATTTGGGTGCGGATTCGTCATAAGCGGTAGACTTAGGCAAGAAGTCTTGGGTTTTCGACACGTAAGTGAGCCACTTGTGACAATCCGTATCAAGGCTAATCTCGCCAACATTAGCCTAATATGGGCTCATGCCCCCACAGAGGACAAAGATGACGCCACCAAGGATGACTTCTACGAGCTCCTCGACAAAACCTATGAGCAATGCCCTAAATACGACGTTAAGATCGTACTAGGCGATTTTAATGCCAAAATAGGTAAAGAGGAAATCTTCGGTAGGACTGTCGGAAAACATAGCCTACACGACACAACGTCTGAAAATGGACTTAGGCTAATTGACTTCGCAGCGGCACATAACGTCACCATTGCAAGCACACGGTTTCCTCATCTCGATATACACAAAAGGACTTAGCGACAACCAGATCAAAGAACCGTCAATTACGTTGCGATCGATGCAAGACACGCCTACAATATCTTGAATGTTCGCACCTTCCGAGCAGCTAACATCGACTCGGATCACTACCTTCTTGCGGCAAAGGTAAGAATGCGAATAACCCAAACTCCACAACAATGGAGTTATACTGTTAGGAAGTGTGACGTCGAAAAGGTGCAATCTCAAGAAACCGCCAGAATCTATGCCGATTGAATATCCCGTAACCCCTCAAGAAATCCAGTACCGCCAACATCAAGTGCCAAATACCAGTGGCAACACTACCAACAAGCCATCAGAGAAGCCGCAACTGATGGGCTAGGTTTCACCACACCACCACCACGAAACCTCTGGTTCGATGACAAATGCAGGCAGGGCCATGCAGCCAAACAAGAGGCATATAAAGCGAGCAGAAAAGACGGGAAGAACACCGGCTTCTCCAAAAGAAAAAGATAGAGCATGAGAAGCGCGCGATCGAAGATATTGGAAGATGCTACTCCAGGAACAACGTGCCAAGCCGCACAAAAGCCTGTAGAGATAGGAATGGACACCTCGTAGTAGAGTCACAGTCGGTGCTGAGTACATGGAAGGACCATTTCGGCAGACTTTTAAACGGCGATGAAGACCAAAATCCCGCTGTCAGGCAGAATGAACCATTCAACATGGACAGGCAAAACTTCCGTCCACCTGACCAAAATGAAGTGAGGATAGCAATATCTAAACTAAAAAAACAACAAAGCTGCTGGACCCGTAAGACTAACCGCCGAACTTTTTAAAGCGGCCGGAGATGACCTGGTGGAGTGCATACACCAACTCATCTCTTAGGTTTGGTCAGAAGAAAGTATGCCTGATGAATGGAACCTCATCCCTCTCTCGAAAGACAAAGGAGACTCTGTATAAGACCCTAATCATCTCAGTCCTGCTCGATGGTTCAACCAAGAACTATACGAGCTGTACAGCGATATTGACCTGGTCAAAAAAATACGCATATCACGATGGCTAGGTCATGTAGAACGAATGGACAACAATCATCCGGCTCGCAGGATCTTCGATTCCATCCCAGAGGGTAGACGCAGTCAAGGAAGACCTCGCCTCAGGTGGCGCGCTCAAGTGAAGGACGACCTCAACCAACTTGGAGTGCGAAACTGGAGGCAGCTAGCCAAAGACCGAGCTGGCTGGAGAGGCATGTTGGTTGAGGCCCAGGTTCGTCCCGAACTGTAGCGCCCCCTAAGTAAGTAAGTATGTCCTTTAACTCGTTGATTGTCTTTAGCCATTTTCTTAACAATAACCAACAAAAATGATGAATTATGCCTTAAGTGACTGTTCATATAGAAATAGCAATAAACATATTTTGAATCTGTTTCTTCATACTGGACCACTACCGCATTTCTTTCCGAATTCAGGCTAGTTTGTCTGGTTATATTTGATCTTTTATACAATTTCAAGACTCTGTAATATTTATTTTGATAAACCTACTAAAAGAGTGTCAAAATGCATTAATAACTACATTTTTTATTAAGATTTTCAATACAAATGAGAAAAATATTTTGTCTGTTCTTGGTGATTCTCACGAAATCGAATGTCGAATAAGAAATAAAAGTAAAAACAAGTGTTGGCTCTGGAAACATAACTTTTTGTCTACAAAACAAACATATTTTCAAAAAAGATTTATTTTTTTTAATTTCATTTCAAAACACAAGAAATATCTCACAAAACCCGGCAATACCATTGAAATTCTTCTAAATGATTTCAATGCCAATTAATTTTATTTTCCAAAGCTAACTGACCCATAAACTCAAATTGCAAGGTCATCATTCTTCGGCTCCTTGGTTGGAATCGAAGCACGAACAATACTACAAATCCAATGTCCTTCACATATTCCCTATCCAATACATTTCCCTATGGACTTTTCTTTTCCGCTTAAATAACTTCACAGACATTAAATTCCGGGCATCGGTTTCATTATGTTTATCCCTTTTTCAATAACAGTCAATCAAACTGTCATTATGGCTTAGTACGCGCATGCATATATGTACACACTAACTCACACACTCTTGCAAAGGGTGAGGTTGAGTTATTTTTATTGGCAACCTTTCGTTCTCTGTCGAAGTCATCATTCACCCAACAAAAAACACCCACAATATTCTGTTTTGTTTTATATATTTCCTTCAAGAATGAAAATAAAAATAAAATTGCTATTGTAACCGCGCCCTATCATTATTCAAAAGGAAAAGTAGATCCTCCAGAGCTTCCAGCTCAAGGATAGAAGAAGGACCATTGTCCTTCTGGAAGTAATTGTTTACACAATTCTGTTGAAGATCTTAACTGAAGTTTCAAACGGTGCAGGTTAATGCTAACAACAGTTAGTTATTGTTAAGCCTAGAGAAGGTCATTATATCCTTCAAGCTAGATGAAGGCTTTAAGGAGGCTTGTTTGTGACGAAAGTCAAGTAAATTTCAAAAGCGGACCAACCATTTTAAAAAACCTTTTCACATTGAAACCATGGCAAAGTCTGCAATGACATACACACACAAACAAGAGAAGGACAAACAAAATGAGACGCATCCGCAAAAAGGATGAATAAAAAATCATCCGGAAGTCTGTTGATACACATAATGTACTTGTAGTTGTGTAGTTTGTTTCCATAGTGCTTATCTGAGTTGGACGTTGGAACAAAATCATAGAACTCAGGAGTTAGTCATTTTTTATTCGACAGGACTCCTTATGTGTGCGATGACACATGCGACATGCCCGAAAGACCCCCTTTTCATTTGGCCAAGATATAACAAAAGCTCGGGTCAAATACGATATATTCCACACATGAATGCAGGACATGAAATTCAATTTCATGTTTGAAAACTGGACAATGCTGTTGAGTTTTTGGTCCTTTTTTTCCTGTAATTCTCCTTTTATCCTCAAAAAACCCTAGGACACCAGACTGTGGGTGGGTTTGAATGACGACATTCATCAAAAAAAAAAAAAAAGTATACAAAATTCCATCTGGGTCAGAGTTGGAAAGTTAAACTACGCCAATCCTCTTCATGGCGGAAACGTATTGTCCCTGTCTCCCCTGACAATTAGTGGCTAAAAAAAAAAAAAAAAAAAAAATAAACTTTATCATCAACAATTTCCGAGGCCCCACATCAAAGGACACAATAAAAGCTTCATTATGCATAAAGTAATAAACAATACAGCAAAGCTTTTAATTAAGCTGGTATATAATTCCAAAGACAAAAGATATGAAAAATGGGAGTTCAAAAATCTTCTATTTTTGACGTTGCGCGATGGCGGCAATGAACTACGACGACGTATTATGTGGTGAGCCATATCGTTCTGTCTTTTAACTTTTGTATGCGAAAAGCACTCCCTGCCACAAGAATCATGTGATTCTTTTAGAATTTGTTTTTTTTTTTTTTTTTGGATTTTTATAATGTTACCATAGTAGTATGGCAGTATGGCGCAATGACATTTTGTGTCTGCCACCCCTTTTGGCGGACTGGTGCTGTCACGTCCGTCACTCACTATCGTGATGTACATGTTGCCATAAACGAGCTTATAATATATTTTTTCCTCATCAATGTCAGAGAAATGTTAATTAATTTTTGCTAAACGACCAAACCGGGGAGAACGCTGTGTTTACTTACTCCCTGTTTTAGTATGGAAATTAAAGCAGTTTTGTTGCTAAGCACATATAAAGAACTCAGCGTTCTTTAATTAAAAAAAAAAAAAAAAAAAACTGAATGAGTCAGTAACCCTTAAAGCTGGAAGTGCTCGGAGGGGCTATCGAAAAATTGATATTCAACTGGTTGGAAAACATTAAATTTTATTTCGGCATTTGGGAAGCAAATTGAATTTAAAAAAATGGGTTTTCTATGGTGATTTTGTTGCAGTTGATTTAAGCAATTTATTTAGATTATGAATCACATGAGCCAATACCAGGGATAACAATAAAAAAAATATTCTAAAGGGTGTTTTTATTAGATGTGTGATTTTCAAGAAGAAATAAAACGCATATAATTCAACGTTATGGCCAAGAATTTAGCTTTATTATAAAGGTAAGAGTTTGCCATTATGTCTTAAAAAATTAATTTGGGGAAGTGGCCGCCGTGGCTGGCTCGAATAAATTCCAGCCGAGAGGCCCAATTTTTCCAATTTTGTGAAAATCGGGATAGGTGGCCATCTCGTTTTGGGCCCATTCACCGAACGTGCGACACGCTTGATGGTCGTTCGGCTTCAATTCTTGCACGAATTGGATTTTGTAAGCTTGCAAACCAAGATCTCCAATTCTTGCGTGCGTTGGCGGATGGACTCATTCGGGTCTTCTTCGATACTCTGCTCCACCGGACCGAATTCTTTGTGGAGATGCATACATTATGTCAATTCAAGGGAATTAAATTTCGTATTTAGAGAACTAAATACTAAAAACTATTCGTTTTTTTTTCGTTGAAATTTCCTTTCACATATAGAAATGATCCGATTAACAGTATTTTAGGTGTAAGCATTAAATTCATCAAGGAAAAAGATCCGGAAACAACATTTTTGTAGTATGAAATACACTAAATACAATTGCGGTAATTGCCTTGGATTTTAGAGGGTTTTGGAGAAATACCACTTTATCTGTACCAAACACTGAAGTTATCAATATCCGCTGGCAGAAGAATGCAGTCATCGCT
This sequence comes from Platycheirus rosarum, assembly GCA_963971375.1. Taxonomy (NCBI): domain Eukaryota; kingdom Metazoa; phylum Arthropoda; class Insecta; order Diptera; family Syrphidae; genus Platycheirus; species Platycheirus rosarum. The sequence continues at coordinate 299,354,813 of OZ020507.1, read as the reverse complement.
AGACTTTATTGGCTTAAAAAACTTCATGATGAAACCCTTCTTCGTTGGATTTTGAACCGCTCAATACAAATTATATTGGACGGATTCAAGTCTGATATTCACAAAATAAATGCTGGAGTACCCCAGGGCTCTGTTTGGTCTCCGACTCTCTTTTTTATATTTATTTACGAACAAGAGTAAGATCGATCCCAAAAGCACGCATTTTCGACAGTAGAGCTTCATGCCAAACTCTATCAAATGCCTTGGAGATATCAAGAGCAATAATCTTACTTTCACCAAAGCGATGTAAAGATTTGTTCCACTGTTCGGTGAGATATGCCATCAGATCACTAGTGGAACGGTCGCTGCGGAAGCCATACTGACGGTCATGGAGCTTTCCATCTCCGAGATATTCCTTAAGCTGACGGTTAATCAGCGTTTCCATGACCTTAGAGAGAAGGGATGTTAGTGCTATGGGTCGGTACGAGGAGGGGGAGGATGGGTCACCTTTATTAGGGACAGGTTGGACAAATGCTGTTTTCCATCTTTTAGGAAAGATTCCAAAGAGTAGGAGCGATGGAAAAGCTTACGCAGTGGCTTTGCCAGTGTGGAAGAACACCTCTTCAGAAGAATCGGGGATATACCATCCGGGCCAGTGGATTTGTGTATATCGAGATCTTTGAGAACTCTTGCTACTGTACGATTGCGGAAAAATATCTGTCCCATTGAAAAATTTAAAATTTACATTCTCAAGTACAGGAGGGGCAACGTTGCTGTAAGGCAGCGTAGAGCTGGCAGCGAAATTAGCTGCAACCAAGTTTGCCTTCTCCGAAAAGTAGACAATAAGTTTGTCATTAGCGATGAGCGTTGGAACCGAAGATGTTGAAGAGTTTTTAATATTTTTTACAAATGACCAAAAATTTTTACTGCCTTTGGGACACTGCAGAATTTTTTGCTGTAATTTTTCCTCATGTAAAAATTTGGTTCTTTCAATAATGGAGTTGCATGAGTTTCTTGCTTTTTTGTGCTTTATTCGATTTTCTTTTGTATAGTTGGCCTTATAAGATCGGAAACTTACTTCTTTTATTTGAATTGTTTCGCTTACGACAGCACTCTCAGCTTTTCATATTCGTTTCCAGACTCTCACCCATGTGCTTCGGATGTGGAACTACAACGGCAGCGTTAGTTCATTAAATTCTGATTTTAACAGCATTGTACAATGGGGAATAAAAAAAAGCGTAGAATTTAATGCTTCAAAAACTCAATGCTCTCTTTTGTCTTTGAAGTGAAACATACCCCCAAATGCCAATATCAAAAAAAAAAAAAAAAAATATTCGACGTTGCTAAGAATTCTTCGAGATGTTTAGGTTTCCTTCAAAGATGCAAGAATTTTTCACCCCGTCTGATCTGGCTACTGTCTATAAAGCCTATATTCGTCCAAAACTTGATTTTAATTCCCATATTTGGGCAGGCCTATTGAATTTTTTAGACAGAATTTAAAAAAGAGCTTTAAAAATTTTAGACGACCCTTGAATAACAGAAACATTTACATCTTTTAAGCACCGCCGTAATGTTTTGTGCCTTTCGTTATTTTATCGCTATTTCTATAAACAATGCTCTAGCGAAATAGCCAGCTGCATACTGCATTGCTAGGAATGCCCATAAATTTACTCTTGCCAACCTCTACCAACTTTGGAGGTGCAGTCAAATACAGGGATTCTTTTTTTAGCCGTACCACGCGAATGTGGAATACCTTGTCAGACACGGTTTTTCTCTACCATTATGACTTGCAGAACTTTAAAATAAATCTGCATCGATATCTCCTTTAACCCCCTTTCCTATTTTGCGTACGCCCCCGCTGTGTTTAAACAGCTTTATAAGGGTAGCCAAAATCTCTTTTGCACGGAGCAATTATAAAAAAAAAAATTAATCAGCAAATCAAAGAATGCCACTTGATTGTATGTAGGATGTAACATCCAAGAATACTTCCGTAAGGTAAATCAGAGTGAGCCACGAAAGGGTTTGAAAGACAATTCAAATTCAAATATGATTTGATCCAAGCTACATAATTAAAAGGAAGGACAAACAAAAGCTTTTAAATTGAACAATATTAATTCGTGACCAAGTTGATCAAATAGTTTTAAAAGGTCAACTTCAAAACATTTTTCTAATTCAAATCACAAACATTTTAATACAGGCCTTATGCGAGAGTTTTATTTTTGCAAATGGTGTCAGTTCGTAATGACATTAAAAAGTCAATCACTGACTTACCCACTTACACACAAATTGTTGTTGCAAACAACCCTCTTCGTGTGTATTGCAAAACGAGCACATCATTTAAGAGCTACCACCTTCTACGTTAATGCAAATTAGTGTGCATTTTTCTTTTAATTTTGTTAAAGAGCTTTCACAATTGACGCTTTTTTAGAGCTTTTTAAGACCAATGATATATAATGTGCACTATAGAAGTTGAATGAAATTCCAATGCAGTCAGGGTGAGAGATGAATGTTCTTTCTTCTTCTTACTGATAATTTTAAGTGGACAGACTATACAAATATCTGTGACTAATAGCTTTTAAACGACATTTTTAGTTTTACCTTTTCTATGCTAAAAGCAAAAAATTTATTGTTTTGTATACAGCTTGTTTTGATAGCAAAAGTCAAAAGAAACACAATTAGTAAGGAAAATTATAGGAATTTTCAAAGACTCATTTATTTTAATATTTTTTTTTTTTAAATATCAAAGTAAAGGTTGGCTGACATTCAATTCAATTCAATTTCAATTTCAATTCATTTATCTGTTATGGCGAGTAAGACGAAGTCTTTTAAAGTACTTAAAAATAATACAATTAAGATCAGAAGAAACTATTTCTCATTCTAATTAGTTGATAAATATAAAATTAGGTAAGGCAAAAAAAAAAAAAAAAAAAAAAAAAAAAAATTAAGCATTTAACAATATGAACTGTTATTTAAATAATATTAAAATTAACCAAAAGATATGTTTAATTAAAAGGTAAAACTAATAGTATATCTACAAATATATTTTTTTTTCTATTTTTTTTCTTTCTCCTTTTTTTTTTTTTTTTTTTTTTTTTTTTTTTTTTTTTTTTTTTACCTACATATATATATATTTCCTCTTTCAAATATCTGTTTCAATTTTAAATTCTAATTAAAATTCTGAAATAATGTTTTTTTAATTGAGTTATTTCTATTATCTCTCTTACCGTTAAAGGCAGGGAGTTCCAGAGTCTAATGGCATATACAAAAAAAAGTCTCGACGAATTTAAATATTTAGATGCGTGTGAAGTGATATTCATGGTCCGGGTTGACTGCGCGAAGCGGAGCTTATCAAAGAAATATGAAGGTGCTCTTCTTTGAATTATCTTATGCAGAAATATGCAACATCTTGAATCAAGAAATTGCATAAACGAGCATCCAAGGACACATTGATGGTATTGGGAAACATGGTCAAACCTTCGTAGACCATAAATATACCTAACCATGTCATTAAAAGCAATAGATAGTTTATGCTGTGAGTGCGAATCTGGTTTACAGTAAACAACAGCAGCATAATCAATGATAGGCAGTAACAGGGATTTAACAAGCCTCAGAGCCTAGTATCTATATGAGTAAGGTGAGAAAAAAGGTTTAATTTACGGAGACCACCATAGATACGGCCAACTGAGAGGTTAATATGATCATTAGCAGAAAGAGTCCGATTTATTTTGAACCCTAAATGCATGACACTATCTACAAAATTTAGTTCGAAACGCGATATAAGAACAGCAAATTGCAATTATTTGTGATTTGGCAGAATTTAAAGTAAGTCCATTGTAAAGGATCCAGTTGTAGATCCCGCAAAGATCTTTATTGAATCTACAAATAAGGTCTTCTAATAAATTAAATGGGCGAGGTAAATACACTTGAACATCGTCAGCATAAAGATGTAACATGACATTTGACATTCAGCTATAAAAATAAAAAAATATTGTTTTCAGTTTACAATTTGCCTTTCGACAAACATTGGCAACCATATTCGTTAATAAATTTGCCTTTAAAATAATTTTGATTCAAAATTTGGAACATAAATTACCCTTATTGTTGACGTGAAGAATAATAAATGGGAACGTTCTAGTATATTTCTTTATTTATTTCAGCAAAACTGATTTTCAATAAATTTATTTTAAGACACAAATTGATTGTCTAAGAGAATTATTTTCAAAAATAATTCAAATATTTTATTGTCATATACCAAGCAATACAAATCTATAAAGCAATAATTCAGCCAAATATTGTAATTCGTATAATTTGTCAACAACAATAAGAACGAACCTTGATTCAGAGATTAAATGAAAAATGTTTTTGGAGCTGTATATCCTTAAAACAAGAAACATAAATATAAATTTGGGAAACTTGCAGAAAAAAGTGAAGTTAACTAATACTTTTTTTAAATTATTTTGGAAAACAACATTCTCTAATTTATATCCTTTTATCATGAAACAAATACAACAATTATCGTACTTGACTGCATCGATTGATTTCCTCCTTTTTTAAATTGAGAAACAAATATTTGAACAAAATCCTGTATGGGGGTCGAAGATATGCGACTACTTACATAGATATAAATGTTGTCTAAAAAAAAAAAAATAAAACGATAGGAGAAAAAGGACTCCTCAAAAAAAGACAAATAATATTGCTACAAAAGGAGTAAAATTGTCTTTCAAAACCAAGGACTTTCTATAAAGAAAATCATTCCATAAACAAAAACTAAAATCTATATAATGTAGAATATTTTTTCTTTACTTTATACAGTAGAATCTCGAAAACATGAATGGTTCTATAACATGAACAGTTCGGAAAGATGAACGCTTTATTTCTTATAAGATTTTTTCTACTTCTCCCCTTTTTTTTCGTCGTTACATTGTTTAGTAAATGTAATAAATTTTGGTAACGGTTCTTTTGGACGTGGTTTACTCACAGTTTGCGTAAATTCTTCAGTTAAAAGTGAATTTTGAAGAGGGAAGATGCCTCCTGTGAGAGAGTTAAGTTTTTAAACCTTAAACAAAAGTGTGCTGTGTGCCTTTTAATGTAGAACACACTGCGCGGGCATTACGAAGATAGGGAGGGGAGAGATAGGAGGTGCCGATTAGCATTGGTTTTGAATGTTCGCAGATCAAAATGGCAAGGGAAAATCTCGCCGGGTAAACTATTCCAAATTCGTGTTGTTCGGCTAGAAAAAGAATCCCTATATTTCACGGTACCTCCGAAATTGGGTTCAAGAGTGAACTGATGAGCATTCCTTGCGAGACGAGTATTACGGGAGAAACTTTTAAGGGGAGGAATGCAACTGGCTACCTCGATTAAACATTTTTTTATAAAAGAAACGATAAAATAAGGAAAGACATGAAACATTGCGTCGGTGTTCGAGAGGGGCAATTGTTTCAGCGGCAGTTCAATCTTAACGCTCGATTTTGTATTCTATCAAGCAGGAGACGCGATGTTTGCGAAGCACCTGCCGAGAGGTGGAAGTTATACTCGAGTTTAGGGCGTATAAACGATTTATAAATTGTAGCCAGATCAGATGGGGAAAAATACTTCTTACACCGATACAGAAAACCTAAGCACTTAAGCACTTAGCAGCATTTTTCGTCGTCGTTGACACACATACCGAGTACTGAGAGCTTTTCGGTTTCTTCGATGTAAGTGCCATTCATGGACAATGACATTGGGGGTATGTTTAGCTTTAACGACAGAAGACAGCATTGAGTTTTCGAAGCATTAAACTCCACACGATTCCTAATATTCCATTTGACTATGCTGTATAAATCGGAGTTTAATGAGCTTATCATACGGCACCGTTGCAATTGTACGTCCGAAGGCGAAGGACGTGAATTATCGAACGAATATGAAAAGCTGAGGGTAGAGTCGTCAGCAAAACAGTTAAGTGGATTAGAAGTAACAGACAGAAGATCATTTATAAAAATGAGGAAAAGAGTCGGAGACAGAACAGAGCCCTGGAGCACGCCAGCATTTATTTTGTGGGAATCCGACTTGAATCCGTCCAATACAACTTGTATTGAACGGTCCAGAAGATAGCTTCTAATCCAACGAACAAGACTATCATCGATCCCAAAATTACGCATTTTTGATAAGAGAGCTTCATGCCAAACTCTATCAAATGCCTTGGAGATATAAAGACCAAGAATCTTATTTTCACCAAAGCGATGTAAAGATTTGTTCCACTGTTCGGTGAGATATGCCATCAGATCACCAGTGGAACGGTTGCTGCGGAAGCCATACTGACGGTCATGGAGAAGCTTACGATCTTCGAGATATTCCTTAAGCTGACGGTTAATCAGTGTTTCCATGACCTTAGAAAGAAGGGATGTCAGTGCTATGGGTCGGTAGGAGGAGGGGGAGGATGGGTCACCTTTCTTAGGGACAGGCTGGACAAATGCTGTTTTCCATCTTCTAGGAAAGATTCCAGAAGAGTAGGAGCGATGGAAAAGCTTACGCAGTGGCTTTGCCAGTGTGGAAGAACACCTCTTCAGAATAATCGGGGGTATACCATCCGGGCCAGCGGATTTGTGTATATCGAGATCTTTGAGAACTCTTACTACTGTACGAGTGCGGAAAAAAATGTGTCCCATGGAAAAATTTACATTCTCAAGTACAGGAGGGGCAACGTTGCTATGCGGCAGCGTGGAGCTGGCAGCGAAATGGGCGGCGAGCAAGTTTGCCTTCTCTGAAGAGTAAACAATTGGTTTGTTACTGTCGATGAGCGTTGGAACCGAAGATGTTGAGGAGTTTTTAATATTTTTTACAAATCACCAAAAATTTTTACTGGCTTTGGGACACTGCAGAATTTTTTGCCGTAATTTTTGGTCATGCAAAAATTTGGTTCTTTCAATAACGGAGTTGCATGAGTTTCTTGCTTGTTTGTGCTTTTTCCGATTTTCCTCTGTAGGGTTGGCTTTGTAAGACCGGAAACTTACTTCTTTGAGCCTGATAGCTTCTTTAAACTCAGAACTAAACCAAGACTTTTCTTTAGGTTTGATGCGTTTTACTCTGTTAGGAATAAAAGCACGTATCCCTAGAAGAATCACATTTGTGATCATTTCAGCACTGGCATCAATGTCACTATCGAGGAAGCATAGTGACCAGTTAAAGTTTCGGAAAAAAATATTCAGGCCGTCTCAGTTGGCTTTCTGGTATTGCCAAACGGTCCTGGTGGGAAGTTTTTCTTTAACTGGATGGGTGGAGGATGAGAAATTAGCTGAAATAACACAATGGTCTGAAGTGCCAAATGGAGAAGTTACACTAATGATATATTTATCAGGGTGAGAAGTAAGAAACAAGTCAAGAGTATGGGCGGCTTGCCCAGCAACATCCGGTATACGCGTTGGCACATCGATCAGTTGGGTAAGGTGATGTATCCCGGCAAACAGCTCGACATACCTTCCTTCGGGTGTTGTCTGACCAGAATAGCGGAGCCAATTGGAATTGTGTACATTGAAATCGCCCGTAATAACGATTTCAGTGCGAGGACAAAGGGAAACAATTTTCGAGATGAAATCAGACAGTGCATCGAACTCGTTACAAGTCGAATTACTGTCAAGATTTGGACTCCTGTAAATAAAACAATAATGAATGACATGCTTGCGGACAGTGAATTTGAGCCATAAGAAGTTAATGTCCGTGTTGGAACATTGCCCATATTGGGGAAGGCTCTGGCAAGCAATATCATTCCTAACATAGAACACGAGACCATGATGGGAAAAGAGTAATGGCACCAAGCTATACCCATGTAGAGCAAATTCTGATAAATCAGTATTTACTCCAACCTGAGTTTCACTTAATGCCAAAACAGCTGGCCTGTGTTGAACAGTGTAGACGTAAACGTGAATGAAATATCTTATCGAAGCATTGCAACAAAATATGGAATCGCTATATCCACGATTGTTGGAATAAAAAAAAAGGTAAGGGTTCTTAAAACATCAATTTCCGGAGCGGAAAAACGGAAAACATTGCAAAAATCAGAAATGCCGTAAATGGAAGCAGCATTCTATAGATGGTTCCTGTCTTCCTGAAGCTACGAGACCGACATGTTCCCGTGTGAGGGATAATGCTGAAAACCAAGGCCAAAAAATTGCACGCTAATTTCAAGGAGACAAATTTATTTAACGCGAGTGATGGATGGGTTAATAATTACAAAACTAGATTTGGAGTTCAGCTTCTAGCAATCAGTGGAGAAAAATTGAGCTCTAATAAAGATGCTGTCCTGCCCTTTAAACAGAAATTAAAGAAGACTATGGCCGACTTCGGTATCAGCCGACAACAATTGTATAATGCAGATGAAAGTGTCCTATTTTGTCTTGGTGAAAGATCAGCTCCCGGAAGAAAAATTGCAAAAGATTGTTTTACATTCTTTGTATGCACAAACAGCACTGGTGAGCACAAGTTAAAACTTCTGACCATTGGTAAGGAAAAACTCCCAGGTGCTTCAAGAATTTTAGGCCTCCAATGACATACACCAACTCAAAGACTGCATGGATGACAAAAGAAATTTTCAAAAATTGGTTTCATTCAGAATTTGTTCCACAGGTAGTTATGATTTAAAAAACTAAGTGTGCATTATATGTATAGAACTCTTTTAAAGGTACGGCAGTTTATGAAGAATAATAATCTTTCAGAAAAGGCATTGCTTATTCTTGATAATGCCCCAAGTCATCCACCTAAAAATGAGCTTCAAAGCGATGATGTTCATGCCTCCAAATGCAATACAACTTATACAACCAATGGATCAGAACGTAATAAGGCTCACAAAGTTGCACTACCCAACAAGCCTTTTGTCAGATGTTATCTCTAAAGGGCGAGATGTTGCGTGACGCTCCGACATGTCTTCAAGGAGCTTGGGAAAAAGTTACACCGAAAGTTGTTGAAAAGTGTTGGCATGAACTGTTTGCATATGAAGCTGTTTCTAGTGACGAGGAAGAAGATATCCCTCTTGCTGTACTACTACAAAGAATGCAAGTGGAGGAAATAAACCAGGTTTCAACCACAGCACTGAATATGGTACAAGAAGTTTTTCCTCACGTAAGCCAATAATTTTGTATTTATTGAAACAATTGTCAACATTTAAATTTACTTAAAGGTTCCATGTTCCTCTTACGATATAAGAGAATGGAATGAAGATGTAGTTCAGCTGCCTTCTGCTGGAGAAGAAATTTCCTTTAGATGATAAAGTAGTCGAGGTTATAGAAGCAATTAAATCAGCAGAGGCCATTGCAGCTATCAACACCAGCCTGAAGTTTGCAGAGCAGTATCGACAATTTTAAGCTTAAGAAATTTAAGAGAGAAAGCAATAACGAGACTTCTCTCTTCCGGGCGACAGACAACTATAGAGCAGTTTTATAAGAAAAAGGTTTAAATAAGTCCGTTTTGTTTAACTCCTATGAACAAGTTTTTTATTTTTATTGTGTTTTATGTTTTTTTTTTAAATAAAATTAATTGTTATTTGCAATGCTTTTATATACTTTTCTTAAAATGCTTGGAAAGATGAACAATTCGAAAAGATGAACGGGGCCTGTTTCACACCTGTTCATCTTTTCGAGATTCTACTGTATTATATTACTAAAGCGAAACATATGTTTTTTATATAGTTATACACACTAATCATGCTTCCTACACAATACATATACATCAAAGTATATTCGTATCTAAGAACACCCTGATGCTAAGATATTTCCCATTTTCTTATGACAAAAAAAAAAAAAGTTAAGAGGATTAGAACAAAGGATTTAATTTTAATTTTCATTTTCCCTTGCTGCTAGAAAGAAGACAAAAAAAAATTACGCATACGCCCGAGTGATCGCGTGTCCTACATGTTGCGCACAACCAGTTTTTTTTTTTTTTAATTAAAATTAAATTTTAATAAGGACTTACCGATTCAATAGCTTTATCCAGGCGGTAAATTTCCTCTTGTAGTAGATGAAGTGTACCAGTTTTTCCACGATGCCGAGCAAATGCTGCAGCACAGGCACTGTGAATGCTATTTACCCAATTCTCCAATTCAACCTAGATACAAAAAGAAAGATAATAAAAATTAGAGTGAATTAAAAAGAGAAAAAAAAAATGAGTTCCGGAAATAAATTTCATTTCCGTGTTTACAATAAGAAAAAAAAAACAGCCATTTTGTTGATGCGCACTGTTCAACGCTTTGAATTTTTTTTTTTTTTTGTGATTGAGTTGTAAGACGAGTTTCCTTTTAATAACATTTACTTTGAGCTTGTAAGTTTTACTTATTCCCAATGAAACAAAAGCATACAAATAAGAGAAGGAAGGTTATTGACTTTTTCTTCTTAGCTAACACACTGAAAGTAAACCGTTAAAGCATAACATTTCTGTGCCGCTTTCTAAGCACTTATTTACTATGGCTTGCGTGAAAAGTCCTTCCTGTAGTCGCCTTGACGTTAGAAGGTAAACAATTATTAAAGGCAGCTTCCGTTGTTCAAAGAAAAAAAGCCACTCACACTCGATTCCCTATGTAAGTCAGGGTTATTTGATGCGTTTGAAATAGCACAGTCCTTGAATATATATATTTTTTTTTTATTTTAACAAACGCAAAAGCTCTATATGGGCCTTTCTGTTCCTATAATTTTTTTGTGGTTTTGAAATGGAAACCACACACAGGACGTTCCGCAGACGAAGTTCTTTTGTCTATAAACATATCTTGTGGCACCAACAAATTCACACAGATACGCATATGGCTATCCTTTCAATATTAGAACGAACACTAAAATTTTCACAAAAAAAGGACGAAGTAAAAATATCCTTACTGGCAAAAAAATCTAGAACACACCCTGCGGTTATTTAATTGTGTTTTTTTTTCTCTCCTTCTTGCAACAAATCAAGGAAGCATCCCATCTAACTCAATGGGAGGTGGATCCTGACACAAAAGATTGTTTGATCCCCTGAAGCGAAGATGACCGCGTTTGGTTGCAAATGAAACTACAAAAAAAAAAAAAAAAAAAAATAACGAAGAAGTGAATCGGCACAAAATCAAGGATATCTTGTTCTCATGGATAGATCCACACACGTTGCCTTCATCAAGGTCCTTAATGTCCTTTCAGTGGCTGCAATTCATTGCACATAAGAGACTACACTCTGTTGTACAAGTTAACGCCTTCAGTCAGAGAGCATAATGGCGAAAGATATAAATAATAGATATAGACATTCAGTGCACACTTTATTGTCTTCTGGTTGAGGAGGACAGTATTTTTTTAATTTTCCTGGTTTTAAAGGAACGGGTGTATGCGGGGGGCACTATGCGAGCAGAAGGAGCCCTTGAAACCCTTGAGCAATGCACTTTATTGTGTGAATGAAGTTTTGTTTGAAAGAAGTTTTCTGGGTCAGGAGTGTGTTGTGCAGTATAATATGTGATCCTTTCATTGGGAACACATAGTTTGACTGTGTAAATGAGATTTGAAATTTGATTAAATGCAATTTGTTTAGAAAAACTTTTGTTTGTTTAACTATTTTTCCATTTTTTTTTCTGATAAGTTGGGATTGAAATTTGAAAAGTTGAAAGGAAGTTCAGTGATTCAAATGCAAAAAAAAAAAAAATAGAATGTCCTTTAGCGCAATATGCAAGCAGCACACATTTTGAGCGCAAATAAAATAACATAGGGTGCTGCTGTGTAGTGCAATTTTTTTCTGTCAATTTATCAAGTTTGCAAAAGTCCTTTTTTTTCAAACATTACCATTGGCAATAGCAATTTTCAAAGGCTATTTATCATGCAAAAGTTATTTTCAAAATCCGTGGAACCTACTGTGTTTTCCATTATATGTGTATTTGTAATGAATAGTGCTCTTGTTATGTTGGGTATTGAATGGGTTTTGTCGATCAATACAATATTTTCTTTTTGTTGTAAAAGTTAAACAATTTGTTTGGGATATTGTTTGACAGCGGTTGACAGCACTGGGTAAAAGATTTTATTAAAAGGAATTGCTTTTTGTGTTGTTTTTCCAGCTGTCAATTTTATTTTTGCACATACATAGTTTTTGGGGAAGTGATTTGAAATCTCGTAAATAAATTAAATAAATATTCGACAGTTAGAGAATTGAATGCTTTGACCATCAATATGTATTTTGAATCAAGATTCTCTGTGAAACTTTTGATGAAATAGTCTTTAAATGATTTTTTTTGGCAAAACAAATCAAAAGCGTAAAAGGATTTCTTTGTCAGCAAAAATAGTGAATGTAAAAAGTTGAGTTTGGGGATACAAGTGTTTGAAAATCAATGTCAACCAACTGGAGTGGATGGAACGGATTTGATTGTTGTAATGTTTCGTCATATATAGTGTAAGAAAAAAGACAGAAGATTTAAAATCCTTTCTGCAACGAGCATTATAAATAAATTGCACGACTGTATTACACGTACTTGCTCTTATGTGCGGTCACAACTTCGTATAAAATTCAACAAAAATATTAAAGGAACTTCAAAGTTCTTATTTGATTTTTCTGACCTCTGATTGTTTGAAAAAAATACGTACAATAGTTTTCAGTTGAAAAAATTTAAAAGCCATTTTATTTCCTTAGAAAATGTGAAAAAGTGTGATTTCATTTAACAACTTTTTTAAAAATTAAAAACAAAATTATTCAAGAATGCAAGCTTAAACACAAAAATTACTTACATTTAAAAACGAAATTTAAAATTCCATTTGACTGTTTTCAAAATATTGATTTTTGAAAAAAAAATAAGAAAATTATTAAAAATACAAAAAAAAAAAAAGATTTCGAAAATATTTTAAAATAAAAATTACTAAGGCTACCAACATCCTCCTAAATATCAATTTCGATTGAAATCGGATAATCAGTTTTCGAGAAAGTCGAAGAAAAAAAAACGGTTCTATGGCAGGAACCGTTTTTGGCAAACCATCTTGATTTTTTTACTTGCGATTTAGGTACTAAAATGCAAGTTATGGATTCGTGCAAAAAAAAAAATCTTACAATCAAACATGACATTACGATAATAGAGAAGTTGAAAAAATTGGGTCCGGAAATTCCGTCCGTCTATCTGTCTGCCTGTTCGCGCCACCACAGCAGAAACAGATGGGCCGATTTACTTCAAACTTGGTATTTAGTATTTATTTGGTAGTATTTCGGGGGATGGTTTTCATTTTTGCTCCAGGTCGAAAAATAACGGTACCTACCATGCAGTTTTTAGCAAAAAGTTTGATTTTGATAAAACTTACAGGGTGCTATTTTTTTACAACAATACATATTTCAGTTAGATCAAATTTTTTGAAATTAATTTTATAACGGTACCTCTCATATAACCAGTTTTTTTTTAAATACGGTTTTATCGTAAAATAATATTCCGATTTCAACAAAATTTTGCACACAGGAAGTCATTTATAATTCAATTAATATTGCATTTCAAAATTAAAAAAAATAATAATTATTATTTTAAAAAAAAATTGGTTTTCGAAATATTTTGAAAATGGGTGGATTGAATTTTTTTAAATAATTTTCCTAGATGAAAACTACAGACTTTCTTATAATGACAAACTAGAAAAAAATTTAAAATATTTTTTCGAAAAGTTTAAAAAAAAAACGACTTTTTAAAAAAACTGGTCGAACGATTTTCAATATTTTTCTTTGCTCGACACACATTTAGTTTTCAAATTTTATTGCATACTTAGTTTTTCCGAGAAAACTCTTAAACTAATTAAAAAAATAAAGAATTTCCTAAAATAAAATAATTATTTTATTTTAATAGACGTGTGGTTTTCATCTGGCAATTCTTTTTTCGGAATTAGTCTTTTTGACAGTTTTCACTTGATTTATGCTGAGTTTGGTTTGCCATTTCATCAGCAAAGTATCGAAGAAGACTCGAATGAGTCCATCCGCCATGGTGCGCAACAATTGGAGATGTGCCCATACATTTTATGGAAGATTTTGCGGAAGGATCTTGGTTTGCAGGATTACAAAATCCATTTCGAATTCAAGCCGAACGACGCTTTTCGGTTTATTCGATGCAAGTGCCATTCATGGACAATGGCTTTGGGGGTACGTTTAGCTCTAGCGACAGAAGACATCATTGAGTTTTCGAAGCTTTAAACTCCACACGATTTCTATTACCCAATTTGACAATGCTGAATAAATCGGAGTTTAATAAGCTTATCATACGGTACCGTTGCAATTGTACGTCCGAAGGCGAAGGACGTGAATTATCGAACGAATATGAAAAGCTGAGGGTGGAGTCGTCAGTAAAACAGTTAAGTGGATTAGAAGTAACAGACAGAAGATTATTTATAAAAATGAGGAAGAGAGTCGGAGACAGAACGGAGCCCTGGGGCACACCAGCATTTATTTTATGGGAATCAGACTTGAATCCGTCCAATACAACTTGTATTGAACGGTCCAGAAGATAGCTTCTAATCCAACGAACAAGAGTATCATCGATCCCAACAGCACGCATTTTCGATAAAAGAGCTTCATGCCAAACTCTGTCAAATGCCTTGGAGATATCAAGAGCAATAATCTTACTTTCACCAAAGCGATGTAAAGATTTGTTCCACTGTTCGGTGAGATATGCCATCAGATCACCAGTGGAACGGTTGCTGCGGAAGCCATACTGACGGTCATGGAGCAGCTTTCGATCTTCGAGATATTCCTTCAGCTGACGCTTAATCAGTGTTTGCATGACCTTAGAAAAAAGGGATGTTAGTGCTATGGGTCAGTAGGAGGAGGGGGAGGATGGGTCACCTCTTTTAGGGGCAGGCTGGACAAATGCTGTTTTCCATCTTCTAGGAAAGATTCCAGAAGAGTAGGAGCGATGGAAAAGCTTACGCAGTGTGGAAGAACACCTCTTCAGAAGAACCGGGGGTATACCATTCGGGCCAGCAGATTTGTGTATATCAAGATCTTTGAGAACTCTTGCTACTGTACGAGTGCGGAAAAAAATCTTTCTCATGGAAAAATTTACATTCTCAAGTACAGGAGGGGCAACGTTGCTATGCGGCAGCGTGGAGCTGGCAGCTAAATGGGCGGCGAGCAAGTTTGCCTTCTCTGAAGAGTAAACAATTGGTTTGTTATTGCCGATGAGCGTTGGAACCGAAGATGTCGAGGAGTTTTTATTATTTTTTACAAATGACCAACAATTTTTACTGCCTTTGCACTGCAGAATTTTTCGCCGTAATTTTTGGTCATGCAAAAATTTGGTTCTTTAAATAACGGAGTTGCATGAGTTCCTTGCTTGTTTGTGCTTTTTCCGATTTTCCTCTGTAGGGTTGGCTTTATAGGATCGGAAACTTACATCTTTGAGCCTGATAGCATCTTTAAGTACTCTTGCAACTGAACGAGCGCGAAAAAAGATTTGTCCCATAAAACCATTTACGTTATCAAGTAAAAGAGGAGCCATATCACACTGAGGCAACGTTAAATTAGCTGCAAACAATGTTGCAAATAAATCGGCTTTCGTTTGGGAGTTGACCACAGAATTGCCATTATGGACAAGCGTCGGAACCCAAAGACGAAGTGGAGTTAGGTATGTTTTTTACGAAGGACCAACAAATTTTACTTCCATTAGGACATGTTAATATTCTTTGCCTTAAATTGTGTTCGTGAAAAAAATTAGTTCTTTGAATAAGAGCATTGCAGGTCTCTCTGGCTTGCTTAAACTTCTTCCGATTTTCCTCAGAAGGGTTGGCTTTAAAATATCGGAAACTTACTTCTCTCACACTGATAGCCTCTTTACAATTTGAGTCAAACTAAGAATTTACTTTTGGTTTGATACTTTTAATAAAATTTTCTCTTTACCGAGTATTTTCTGGTTTTACAAATAATTTCACAATTTTCTCTTATAACACAGAACCAAGAATCAACATAGAATATGAGCAAAAATTAAATAAAATATTTTAATTAAATCTACAAATATATATAAACTTATATTAATAAAAATATTCTTACAAAAACAAATAATCTCAAAAATATGTATATCATTTCTTGTAAGCAAAAATCCCTTTTTACCATTCGAAAAAAAAACATCACATTGCAAACCACAAACAGAAGATAATATTCTGTTATTTAGTGTGAGAAAAATATACAACGCAACGGTACAAAAACACCTTTTCATGCCCTGAGCAGATAATCTTTTGCGGATCTTGAAATCTTAATCTGTTTAGCATTCCATTTTCCCTGCCAAAAGGTGCGTTGCTTGGGATTCCATTCCCCGATGTTTGCATTCACATGACAGCACAAAAAAAAAAAGGACATTAACTCTGATCCTTGAACAAGGAGCAAAGTGTGTTTGACTATGCTGCTGTGCCTGTGTTTTTGGGATATATTTTTGTTTTATTTTCCCGGAAACATTTATTCTTTATCTTTATCTTGGCATCCCCACTCAACTCTTAGTTTATGGGAGGATAGTACGAGTATTGTTGTCTGTCAACTTACCTGACACGGTGCCTGGAATAAGTAAGCATCCCCGAATGCCGTACTCAAGCAGAATATGTAATCACGTTTCGGATGCTCGGGTATGGGCTGCATAATCGCTCCGTCGACGATAATTAAATGCTTTGGTGCCGCCTCGACGGAACGTCCTTCGCGTGAATCGCACGGATAGAAGAGCAACGTGGTGCCCTTTAAGCACACCCAGTATCCTTTCCAACCGCGCTTGCGGGCCAATTCGATTTGATGTTTCTTGCGTAACAGCCATTTCTTCACCGATAGGAATCTGTTTAATAAAAAGAAAAGTATTTACTATAAAAAACACACACATGTGCATTCTTATTCATATATATAGACAACAGTTTAAGTTAAACGCGAATAAGATATGTATCAGGATTTTGTGGGATATGGTTTACTCAGTGTTTTCTAAGAAAAGCTGCTTTCAAAGGAAAATATGGAAATTTCTGCAAAGAAACTATCAGAATAAATAATAAATGAATGTAAAAGTTGTATCAGCAATTTTCGTGATTTTAAGGTCAGTAAAAGGACTGCTCTGCGTGATTTGGGTTAAATGGGGGGAATTTGACATTAGAAAACTGTGATTTTGTAATTCACGCAGTGTTTATGAAAATATATTCAGTACAATATGCCAAATGTTTGCCATTATAGTCCTGCTTAGTAGTTCTTGAATGAACGGCAGACATAATGCTTTTTGGAATAATATTGCTGAAACATATAGAAATCTTAAGTTAATGCTATTTTAAAAAAACATACAAATTCTGAAGAGTAAATTTATATTATGTGCAGCTAAAATAAAAATTTAGTAACAATTTTCCAAGTGTATTTTCTATAAGTATAACATATTTTGCATCATGTTAAATACATATGTGCGAAGAGTAGAGATCGACAACGATAACGATAACGTACGTCCGAAGAGAGACCTTAAGAGAATAAGTGACAAGACAAAGAGAGGGACAATGGATATAGACTTTGAGACCAGGGCTGCCAATTTACTTTATATGTAGTAGATCTACTTCATTTATTTTTTCGTATGCATCTGCTACGTAGCAACTTATTTCTACTCCGCTTAACTTGTTTTAATTAAATTGATTTATTTTTGCAAATCGAAGTCACTTTTTGTCTCTGGTCATAGCCGACGTTGTAAGGAGTAACTAAGTCTAACGTAATTATCCTTTAGGTGGCGCTGGGGTCTTTTATGAATCTTCTTATTTTTAGAACGATTTGGCAAAATTTTGACTCGTAAGGTGGCGCATGGTGCAGATGTATCTACGGAAATGTAGTTTTCCTTGTATACCTTTCAAATTCCATTAACACAATATTATATTTAAATGGCTTGGCCGATAAAAAAAAATTCTGTGTTGTAATAATATGTTTAGCTTGGTAGATTTAAGATATAATTGGATGTGATAGGAAGCACTATTATTGGGATCCTGAAAACGATGGTACTCCTGAGCAACGCCGGTTAGGTGAGGTAGTATTAAATAAAATGAAAATATGTTACTTTTTTGTTATAATTTTTGTTTTCAATATCTGCTACATATTTTTCAAATCTACTTCGTTTTTTGGCTTCATTTTCTGGATTCGGCATTCCCATCCCTGTTTGAGACTCTCGGCAAGAGCTGAGAAGTGTCTTTGTTCTTCGACATATTATTACATAATTTTTCTGCAAACTGGACGGCCGTGTTTCGTTTTATTTTTTCCCACATGTAATAAAATAAATAAAATATTCAAAAATAAAAAGTGCATTTTTTGTGGAACAAAGACGATCACTCTGTAAAAATGCATGAGCAGTGCCCAAACATGACATTAAATTTATACTGGGCGATTTTAACGCAAACATTGGGAGAGAGAACATCTTTGGTTAGACAATCGGAAAGCACAGCCTACACAAAAAACACTTCTGGAAATCTACTCAGATTCATCGATTTTGCAGCGGAAAACAAACATGGTGTTAAGGAGCACGGGAATTCCTCGTCTTGGCATCCACAAAAGCAGATGGCGGTCGAACCTGCAACCAAATGCTTCATGTTGCGGTTCGCGGAAGACACCTCTCTAGTATTCTGAACGTCGTTCCTACGTTTTGAGGAGCAATCACCGAATCGGATAACTATCTAGTTGGTGCCAAACTTCGAGTGTGGATATCAATTTAAACTATCAAGCGATCAGCAACCACGCAGAGTAAACTGAATATTGGAAATCTTTAATCAGAAGCGACCACCAAAGTATCTTTTGAGCTTTTTTGCTAGCTCTCAACACCAATATAAACCCCGAAGATCAATGTCAACTGTGTCTATACTATAGAGAAACCCCTGGTTTGACTTCGGATGTGCTAATACAAACAAAGTAAAAACGGAGATATTTTCGGGCTTCAAAATAGAACCGGATCACCCTAAAATCTCTATGTGTGTTGAACGAAGAAGGATGACTTTTACTCTGGAGAATGAAATAAGATCACTATCTACGTGAAGTCGATGAGATAGAGGAGTGTTGTTTTTAACAGAAAAGAGGTACGAAAATTCTACAGAAAAGTGAAAAATTGAACATCACATCCGTCTCGTGCCCGGCAAAGATGGTAATGAAAACACTGTAGTCGAATTTACTATCTTAAGACACTACTTCAAACAGCTTTTGAAGAGCTATAATGCCTGGACCAGTCAATCTGGATGAAAACCAAGAATAATTATATTTTCCTAAGAATAAGGAATCAAAGTAGCCATATTGCCAGATTTAAACGAATAAACGAGTTGGTGTCGATGGACAATAAGAAGACACGCTGGAACGACCTGGTCAGATTCATACTCAAACTCATCTGCAAATAGGAAACTATACCCGATGGTTGGAATCTCAGTACCATTTTCCCAAACTAAAAAAGGAGATCAACTAAAAAGGAATTATCTTTTTAATCATCTTGCCTTTAAAATCCTGATCAGCGTTTCATTTGATAGTCAAAAGGCGTTTTCCGATGGAAAAATAGGTCTTTACCAAGATGTTTTTGATCTGGAAAATCTACGATGGACTAACTCTTCACATTACACCAGATGCTGGACAAATACCAAAAATTTAACATCGAGATCTACCACCGGTTCATCAAATTTAAAACACCCTTCGACAATGCGTATAGGAATGAACTGTATCGGGCCATGTCCAGCTTTGAAGTTCACGACGTTGGATATTGCTCGGTCAAAATTAGTAGGATTCTACTCAGACCTTCGAAAAAGACTTAGATGGCTCGACTATGCAGAGCAGATGAACATCATGGCCCCACCAAGCAGTATTCGACGCCATACCAGTCAGAAGCCAAGCAGATGGCGGGCTAGAAATCAAACTGGCTACAGAGCATACTAAGGACTTTCCTTTAATGTAACACGACCATATATCACATCGTAAAAAAACCTGCATGCACATTCTGATCCTTAAGCACTCCTTACCAAAAAGAAAACCAAATAAAAACAAAATGCCTTTTATCCTAAATCAAATTCTCCGCTCTAAACTCTCATCTAGTACTTTCGGCATACGCATCAGCTCTTCAGCTCTTCAGCTCAGCATCTACATCAATTTATTTTAATTTAAAATCTCAGCAATTTACAGGCAAAGAGCAATTCCTTGGATCGGGGCATCTGTGTACATAATCTTTCTTCCACATAAAAGTCCATACCCACCATTTGACTTTTGATCCTTCGATTGAACAAAATGAAATTCCATTATCCCCCCCCCCCTCCCCCAAGTATACGCAAAAACCACACACATCCAATCTAACTTAAGTTGATTCTGATTTAAGATTGGAATCTAGGATAAGGATAAGTGTTTTGTGGGTGTGTGTGAATGTGGGAGCGTTTATAGATCCATATACGCATCGAAGAAAGAACAAGAAAAGTATTTGCCGCTATCGTCCTTCGATTTCATTACTTTTCTTATTTATCAAATTGCTAGCGTAATGAAACTACACACTCAGGAAATATTTTTAAGCCCAATATATAGCTTTTTGTTGATTAAGCATAAGGATACAAGATACAGATGCCTGGAGTGCGATAAGTGAAAATGTGGTTTGATTTGGGTGGGGAGTGGGGAGTACTTACCCAGCCTTTCGTACAGCTCCAGTGCAATTAAATGAAGATGCTGCTGTTCCTGTTGATTTTGCTTTATATGGTGACGCCATGACACTTTCGCCATCATCTTCATCAGATACGGCCGTGGTTAAGCTCATTCGATCATCATCGGATATCTGCAATAAATGATAAAAAAAAAATGGTTTCGTTTAATAAAAATGAATTTTCCACAAGAAGGAATATTTTTTTATTTTCCTTGAATAATTAAAGAAAAATCATAAAAATCTTGAACATCGTCATAGAGGATATGATTTGGCAAGACTCGCAGATGGGTTTATGGTTTTTTTTTTTGCAGTTGTCAGGATTTTTTTTTTTAATTTTCTGAACTTGCTGTTGGAATACAAATTTCAAATCAAGATTTTATGGCCGATGATTAGTGTTGCCAAAGCAAGTTTTAGGTATCCTTAAGATTGGCATATAATTTACGGTACCCGTTGTAATACGTATAACATTGGTTTTGATATTTTTAAATTTCTAAAATAAAAGTAGAAAATTTAAGAAAAAAGAAAACGACTTTAGCCCCCTAAAAACGTCCCCATCTCAGACTCTCTGGCAACCCTATTACACGGGTACATATTTTTTTATGAACATCCCTTCCGAATTATGATTTTATTAGAATTAGGGTGATAAGAAATGAAATCCAACGCGTTTCCAAAAAAAAAACAGGAAAAGTGAATTGAGATTTACTTCCTATGGCAGTTGATATCTACAAGGATACCTCCGGTTGTTTAGAAATTTTTTTGTTATTGTTTTAGGGAAATAAATTATGTTTTTGGCATTGCCAAAACGATTATTTATACGGATTTTGAAATTAAGGACATGAATAAAATATTTGCGTCTTACATTACTTTGAAGTTCGGGTAATAATTTTTGTTTGCAAGTGTGTGGTGTATGGCGATTTATTTAAGGCAAAGGATTTCAAACTGACAGTTTAATGTTTTATTGCCTGACTTTCAAATTTATTATTTTATCTAAAGGTCACATCACAGCTTCTGGTTCTATTTTTTTTTTTAAATATGCTAAAATTTAGCTTTGTTTTGTTTTAGAAAATGAAAAGAAGTAAATTAAAAAAAAAACAACATTAAATAAGATTGTCTGAAAAATGATTAATTGGTCTGAACAAATTTTACGGAAATATCTCTGAACAATCCATATTACGACCCAAACGAAAAATAGCTGGAATACTTATATTTTAATGCATTTAACTGTTTTTTATACTTTAGTTTTCGGACTTTAATTTTTTTTTCTATCTAATAATGCATCTTTAATAAATAAATTTCACAAAAGAGAACACAATCCATCTGAGAAAACTTATGATGGCTACAATTTGCCTTTCTCTTAAACAAAAATGAGAGGTTGGTCTTACTCTCTTTTGGATGCAAAACAGTTGGCCTATGATCTTTTAGCTATGACTAAGAATAATGAGTGTAACAAAATCAAAAGAGTTTTCTTGTTTTTTTACTTTTAATCTCTTGTTTAAGGCAAGAAGGGATTATCGATATTTAAAATCGCCAAAAACTTAATTTTAACTTGGTCATTAGCTCTGAATTTTTTTAAAAGTTCAAAATACTGCAAATTGGTAAAAGAATGGGTACGACTGAGTCGCACGTACTTGCTCTTATATGTTCAATAACATTGGAAGGCAAGACCTTTGACAGAATCTAGTAACATTAAGACTGTCTGAACTTATAAAAAATGTCAAAATCAAAACGCTTGACGGTTTTTAGTAAAAATAAAGTATGCCATCATAATAATTATAATTGTATAGTAAATAAATTGCCCGACTGAATTGCACGTACTTGCTCATAAAATTTTTAAATTATTAAAAATACAAAAAAAGTTTTAGTAAAAATTAATGCAAAATTACTAAGGCTACCTGCATCTTCTTGAATATCAATTTTGATTGAAATCGGATTACGAGTTTTCGAGAAAGTCGAAGAAAAAAAACCGGTCCTATGGGAGGTACCGTTTTTAGCCCACCATATTAATGTTTTTTTTTACCAAAATATAAAATATAATGCATACCTACAGCAGTACACTGATTTTTTTTTATAGAAGTTCTTAGAGCCGTTTTTGAGAAAAATAAGCTTTTACACAACGGTTATATGACAGGTACCGTTAATTTTTGAGCTGAAAAAAAATTGAAAAAAACTCCTCAAACAAAATAACCTTAAGTTCAAAATTTGAAGACGATTGGCCCAACCGCTTAGGCTGCAGTCCAAAATACATCCGACAGACAGACAGACAGACAGAATTATACCAGTAACTCAAATATGTTTCTCTATCATCGCAATGTCATGTTTGATTGTTATCTCAATAATCTGCACGTAGTAGTACCTATAATCGCAAGTATAAATTTATGAAAAAAGTATTCCGAAAATTGTAGGACCGATTTTGATAAAATCTTGTTTTTTTTATTTTTAGTTTTTTTTTTTGAATTTATCAATATATAAAATTTAAAATAAAAATTATTAATTATGTAGTTTTAAAAATATTGAATTTTTAAAAATTTATTATAAATATAAAAATAAAGTTATTTAAATTTTTTGTACGCAGGATTTGTGTGGCTGGCTAGATCTTTTGAACATTTTATAGAAATATAATCGGCCGTTACCGAGAGAGTCGAATAAAAATAAATTAATTTATTGGCGCGACAGCTCCTTAAGGAGCCCAGGCCTAGTGACTTCTCAATCATTCCTGTTGTTAATCTTGTTGTTTACCGCCGAGTCCGAACGGCTACATGAGATGCACTTTTTCGAGACAAATTTTACTCTTGGAGGTTTTGTTAGTTCCTCGCAAAAGGCAGTACCCCAGAAAAAAGGTGGCTTTGAGCTGGATTTGAACCCAGGTTCTTTCGCTTAGCAGTCCGACACACTAACCACTAAGCCCGGGGGCACGGTATTCGAGTTGAATACCCACCAAAATATTCTCAAAAAATTTCATCAAAATCGTTGAAGCCGTTTTCGAGAAAAATAAGCTTTTAACTAGCGGTTATATGGCAGATAGGTACCGTTATTTTAGGCCCTACAAATAAAATTGACGTTGTTATCTGCTCAAACAATTCATTTATTGGGACGTGATTCCTTCTTTCACTAATTGAAACCGTCTGGCATAAAATAATGGAAAAATAGCGATTGTGTATAGAAGGCAGTTTTCAAGGCTAAAGGCAAAAATGCTGTGTAAATCAGAGTTTAATGAGTTCATGAACTCGACACACGGAAACGATGCAATTGCTCATCTAAAGGTGAAGGAAATGAATCAAAGAACCTTTATGAAAAGCTGGATTCGTCAGTAAAGTTAGTTAAACAGTTTAGTAGATTAGAAGTAACAGAGAAATCATTTATAAAAAAACGAGGAATAGAGTCGTAGACAAAACGGCCCCCTGAGGCACACCATTATTTTTTGTGGATATCAGACTTGTCATATCACTACAGATATAAAAAAAATGCTTTAGAAATATCAAGCGCAATAATCAAATTTTTCGACAAAGCGATGTGAAGATATGTTCTACTGGTAGTTGAGATATGTCATTAGATCACCAGTAGAAGTAGAAGAAGTAGAATTTGGCTGCGAAAGACATACTGCCGGCCATGAAGAAGCTTTTGGTCTTCTAGACATTTCTTAAGCTGACAGTTAATCAGCATTTCCATGATCTATGAATAAAGGGACGTAAGTGCTATGGATCGGTTGGTGAGGAGAGGGACAAGCTGGACAAATGCTGTTTTCCATCTTCTAGAAAAGATTCCAAAAGATTAAAAGCGATAGTTAGCTTACGCCAGTTTCCATTGTGGAAGAACACTTCTTCAGAAGAATGTGGGTTATACCAGTCGGGCCAGAGGGTCACATGTGACAATGTTAAAGTTACGGAAAAATGTATTCAGTTCAGGCCGTCTCAATTGGCTTTCTAGTATTGCCAAACGGCCTTGGTAATGGGAAGTTTTTCTTTAACTGGATGAGTGAAAAACGAGAAATTTTCTAAAATGCCAATGGAGAAGTTACACCAATGTTATAATGGGTGAGCACCAAGCAGTAAGAAATAAGTAAAGAGTATGGGCGGCTTAAACAGGAACACTTGGTATTCGAGTTAGCTCACCAACCCAGCAAATACATCGATATACCTTCTTTCGAGTGTTGTCAACAATATTGGAGCGAGCGGAAATTATGTGCATTGAAATTGACTGCTAGAATTATGGGAAACAATTCTCGAAATGGTGTCCTACAGCCCATCAAACTGGTCAAAGGTCGATTTACTGTCCAGATTTCGGCTCCTGTAAATAAAACAATAGGGAATTCGAGCCACAGGATATTATGGTCCGTGCTGGAACATTGCCCGTATTGGGGAAGGCTTTGACTGAAGTCATTTTGGTTTAGTTACTTTTTATATTCAAAACTAATAAATCTTTACAAAAATAACAAAATATTGAGTTTTTAGTCGAATTAGTTTAAGAATCAACAAATGCTCCTTTTTATTCTACGTATTCTAACAATGTTGCTTTTGGACTCGTAAAATTAGTCTGCCTATATAAGTACTATGGAGAGAAGGACCCAAAATTGGATTTGGCTACCAAAAAGTTTCTATTTCTTTTCCAAAACAATCAAAAGGAACTAAGAAAGCAATCTTATTCTTAAACAAAATTACATTTTATTTGAAATTATTTTTCCACTTTTAAGGTCAAAGACCATCAAATGTAATTTTGTAATCGTTTTTTTTTTTGCGTTCGTTGTTGATTTTATTCCTTTTTTTCTGTAAATTTCAAGATAAATTCAAAAAGTTCCCATGGTAAGCATTATATTGCCGGCATATCCTTTTTCTTCCTTTTTATCTCCACTCTGACCTTTTTTTAATACCTCGAGATAATTAAGGGTATTATGTGCAAAACATTTAATATTTTAACAAGCTTAACAGCTTGAATAGTCTAAGTACTTTCAGTGTCCAAATTTGATCCTTAAACTCTGAGTACCTATACCGACATCTATACTCTGCTCCCTGATTTTCTCAGGCTGCCTAAGACAATAAGTCTCAGATGCTTCGATTTCAAGGTAAACAAATCAGAACGCCGCCGCCGCGCCCCCCCTCCCCCCACCGGTACCAACTGACACCCGCAAAAACACAGCCAAAGAGAGATTTCTAAAATTAAAAGCAATCTTACGCTTAAGGCTTCGACAGGACGTGCTATATACACAACTAACCATAACCTACATACACACACCCACACACTCCCACACAAACACAAAAGAAATACGTGTCCAATTAAGGAATCCAATTAAAGCAAAGATGGGGTTTTATAAATTCAAGTTGGAGATGTTCGCATCTCAAAAGATTCGAATACATTTTTTTTATTAAATTTTTAATTAATGCGATAAATGAAGAAAATGCGAGTTAAAACTTTTAGTTAATTATAATGCCTGAAGATAGGCAGGGGGAAGGGGAGTGAAAAAATAATAAAGATATTCTTTTTTTACGGTACCTGCAGAATTTTTTTTTTTTTTTTTATTTTTTTTTTTAAGAAGTGAAGGTCAAAATAAATTAATATGCAGAGATCCTCTTTTGGTTTCCGGTCCTTTATCAAAAGTTCCTCGAAGTGATAAAGTAGCTTTCGGCAGGAAAACGAAGGAACATCATTTAAATATTGCCTTCCCTTCGTTTTGCATTCCCGGCCTTGGTTTATTGTGGGACTAAATAAAAATTTCACAATCATACACCTTTGAAGACTCAAGGGAAATCCTTGTAGAAAAAAGGGATTTTTTTTTTGTTTCAAAAGAGTTAAAAATTAACATAAAATATGACGATTTATTTATTCTGTTCCCACGCCACTTTCGACATCCAAACAATGGGAAATCCTTCTTTCTATAGTTACCGTTATGCCGCTATAAAAAACAGCTAAATTTATGAACAGAACAAAAAAGAAACTTAGCGCGCGAAGATCCTTGGAACGTCAAGCAAGAACAAACTGAAAGTGGGGAAAGGATAAAAATGGAGGTGTCTGCTGCCAGCGGCAACAAAAATTATTTCAGTTCAAAAAAAAAAAAAAAAAGGATTCTGCCAGCAAAGAGATATCCTGAAATGTTACGTAATGTGACTGGCATGTATTTTGTCCTAGTCGATTTGGAGGAATCCTTTTATTTTGCCTGACAATTTGCAGTTTCGCACTCCTAGAAGTGACAATTTAACTTCAAATAATTTTCGCTGTGACGCAAGGACTTTTTTCCATTTTCACTTTCTCGAAGGAAGTTTTGATGATTCTTTTATCATCGCTGTCGTTAGGATGTTGTCTTCATTTTTCACATTCAAATCGAAAAAAACGTGCACATTAGGAGTTTTCGTTTATTGTTGGCCATCGGTGGTGGTTGTGATATCCCATATTCCATCATCCCTCTCCCGGACCGATATCGCGCAGAAAACTTTTAGCAAAAACTAAAAAATGTCAAAGTTGTCTTGAAAAGTTTTCGATTTTTCCAAAATCATTATCCTGACGATATATGACACTAATATAGATCAAAGTTGAATGAAAAAAAAGGATAATAAAAATAAAAAAGTTCGAGTTTAAAAAGTCAGTTACCATCATACCACTATAGGTACTTAAAAGTTTTCCAACGATGGGGTTTAGGGAATGAAAGAGTCTTTTTTAAATTGAATGCCATGCCAATTGAACTTTTAAGTCAGGAGAAGTTGTCAGTATCAGGACTACGACGTTCAACTTGACGAGTGACATACATTCTGGCGACTTACACCCCTTTGTTTTGGCATTTAAACTGTTTAAAAAGCCGCTTTGCAAGAGAACACTGAACTTTTTTTAAGCACCTTTCGGAAGAAATAAATCGCAAAAGTCTTTAGGTACACTGACAGGAATTTGTAATGTTTTTTTTTAAGATTTGATGGAATTACGACTTTGTTGGCGGAAAGGAATTTTTTTTTTTTTTTTATAGTTAAACACACAATCCAATACTTGGGGCAGACGGAATTGAAAATAAACCAAGACTTTGTAAAAATAAGCATTTTTTGAGATATTTTCTATTCTCGGCTCAGTTTAAGTCATGAACTAAGCTTATTAGAACACTGTCATCAAATTCTTGCTAATTTTGACAACATTTAACACCTCCTTATTGGCTCCTAATAACAAGTCCTGGTTAGATAAGGATTCCAAAAACCTGCAATTTCGTTCGGGAAATACTTAAGTTCAGCTAATTGTTTTAGAATGATAAGTAAGGTTGAGACTACTGACTACTGTGAAAGCCGGCTAATGGCACTTGAGTATAGAATTGATTGGTCCTTCGATATCTTAATGATTATAGTTAGTTTTGGGTTTACACACAAAACGGCAAATTAACTTCTTTCTATCAGTTCTAGGGATTGTTTCGCTTTTCCAAAATGCTTTTAGCAAATATTGAAAGAAGAATTTAATTTATTTTCAAGAACTCAGCTGGCATGTTATCAAGTCCAAGTCCAATTGATTTGTTGTTTTTTGAGAAGATTTGCCAAGGCTCATTATCAACGTATCTGGGGCCCTATAGTCCTGGCAAAATAATTTATATAGAAAAAAAAATCCATGTAGTTCCAATTTTTGCAGGAATGTGTAGGAGTGGGTTCCCTCTACCCGCAATAAAAAATACCCGTTAATCCGGCGGTGATTTAAAGGGACCTTCCCACGGTTGCCCCCGCATATCTCGAAAACGGTTCGTCGTAGAAAAATAAAATCCGAAAGAAATATGAAGCTGATAAAATTTCCTACAATTTACTATGGCACTTTATTTGAAAATGAAAAATTGTTTTTGAGATGTAGTCTTTGAAAAATGGAACATTTTTCAAAAAAAAAAAAAAAAATTACTTTGCCAAACTTGTTGTTCTAACTCCTTACCAATTTTTTTAATCACAAAGTTGTAAAGCGAGAAGTTGTAGAGAATCTAATTATCTCTAAGAGTTCAAAAGATACAGCGAATTGAAATGTTACGATAAATGTCAAAACTTAGTCATAATAAATATAACAAATCTTATATTTCGCAATAATTCCAATCAATATTCTCAAAAATGGTCTAAATAAGTTGTACAACATTCAATTCCGCGTCAAATGAGACCATAATAATATGTTTTGGGCCACCCACCACCAAACTACATTATGTAAGATTTGGACCAATTTTCGACATCTTTAATTTTTTCTCAAATAGCTTTGTAAATAAACTCTTTATCATAAGAATAGTGCAGATAAAAGTTGTAGAATTTAAGACTACGTCCTTGAAAATGAAAGCTAAGCAGAAAGCGCGCCATTAGTGGTGATTCAGGTGCCGATAGCACCAACGGCTGAGGACCTATTAGCAATTAAAAGGGAGAGATTCGGGGCGAACGAAGTACCTTCCACGTCCAATCATTTCACCTGGAGGTGCTATAATTATTATTTTTTCTCACCTTATTTCTAGTATATAAAAGACCAGCAGTGCCCCGTGGCTTAGTGGTTAGTGTGTCGGACTGCTAAGCGAAAGAACCTGGGTTCAAATCCAGCTCATAGCCCCCTTTTTTTCTGGGGTACTGCCTCTTGGGAGGAACTGACAAAACCTCCAAGAGTAAAATTTGTCTCGAAAAAGTGCATCTCATGTAGCCGTTCGGACTCGGCGGTAAACTGTAGGTCCCTTCCATTCTTGCAGAGTAACAACACACACACAGGAATGGTTGAGAGTATAAGTCACTAGGCCTTGGCTCCTTAAGGAGCTGTCGCGCCAAGAAATGTATTTATTTATTTATTTATATAAAAGACCAGCGTAGGTAGCTAGTTTCAATTCCTTTCTGACAGTGCAAGAATCACTCACGTAGGATGTCAAAATAACAAGATAATGGCGCGAAAGGCTTGAGTGAAAAATTTATTTACTGGCACCTGACCCTTCAATCCACTCCTGGAGGCGCAACTATTTTATCAATAGAATTTTGATGTATGGATCATGCTCAAAACCTATAGGATAATGCAAAACATACTCAGCTAGAATATCTACAAAACGAGGTATAACCATCTGAAGGCTTGAGTAAAAAAAATAGTTTTCCAAAACACGACCCTTCAATCCGCTCTTGAAGGCGCAGTAATTTTTTCAATTTTTTTTATCCGAAGTATCCGAATTAATTCCACATAAAAAAATTTTGAATAATTATTTTTTTTTCTGTTTATAATTAATTTTTGATTTTTTTTTGGAAATTCAATGTTTTTAAAACTTATCAAAAAAAATATTTAAAAATTTAAAAATCAAATGTAAATTAATAAATTCTAAGAAACTGCATAACAAAATTACAAACAAACAAAAATTTTCAAAAAACTAAAAATAAAAAACAGGATTTTATCAAAACCGGTCATACAATTTTCGATATACTTTTTTTCTAAAATTCTTTGTTGTTTAAGATGTGTGATGGCATACTTCATTTTTACTAAAAACCGTTAAGTATTGTGGTTTTGATACTTTCAAACTGTGTAAATGTTAATTGTCTCCGTCAAAGATGTAATTGGGCACATAAGAGCAAGTACGTGCGACCAAGTCCATTTTCTTACAAGAATAATCTTAAACGACTTTGGACTTATCACATACTATTTAGTTTTGTGTGACAACGTTCAGTTAAAGAACAGAACAGCTGTTTTTTTCTTCACAACGCTTGTCCGTCAAAATTTAGCTGGAATTTTAGCTAACTTTTGTAGAGACACATGTACGCTAAATTTTAGCTCGAGCTGCGTACCAGGCTTTACTCAAAAATTGCAAAGGTTGTTCGATCCGAAATCCACTCAGAGTGCCATTTTAAATTCGTATCGGAAATAACTATCGGAGAGATTTAACTTTCGAATCGGATTTCACATTTGGGCCTCTGTAGTTTCCACGCCCTTTTGCTAAAGGGAATATTTAAGCATTGTATTCAAAATTGGCCTACTTATATTTAGTAAAGAACTAGCTTTCTAAAACTTGTTAACGATCAAGTTTCTCGCTTAGATACTCTACTATACTCGATACTTTTCTCATGATTCAATTTCATATATTTTCTTCTTCTATGATTTGTTGGTGCCATCGTTACTGCCCTTACCTAGCTTTTAAAATACGCCTCGATAAAAAACGCGCGTTGCTCAGGCGACCACTGCTCCATGACTACTGACAATGGCGTCGTGTAGGCGTTCCAACGAGTCTACCCCCACCACCCTCGGACGTCCTGTCGCTGAATGGCGCGCCGCAGAAAATAGATCAGTTTTTTTGCCGCACCCTGTATTTTCTAATTTATTTTATGTAAAAATTGTCAAATAATGTAATTTGTTAGCTATTTTTAATAATTATTAGTTAAGTCAAAATATATATATATTTATTATACCCAATGTTAGGTACAAAATGAAATAACACCAAGTCAAAATAATAGATGAAAAAAAATTGTTTTCCTATTCTATTTCCTTTTTCATAAATATTCCATGAAAATAATGATTTTCCGATCAAGAAAAAGTGTATTCTAGAATTGGATATTAACAAGTGACTGAAGATACCTAAGTTACGGATACATTTCTAACTTTTATATATATCAAACCCTTAGTTTCATCTATACAATTCTTTTCAATCCAATTTACCCCGAAGGACGAATCCAAAACTCAGGAAATAATAGTAATCAATTATTCTGCTCAAAACTTTCTGACCAATCCAGACAGGTTGTGACAGTTTCGCATCTAAATATGTTGTCACCTTCAGCTAGCAAAGATATAATGGAAAACTTTTATTATTATTTGTCTTTTCTTTTTGAAATTGTGAGAAAAAAACTTTCTCTTCTCAAAAACAAGAGAACGAGAAAATAATTTTCAAAGCTTATATTCATTTCTATTGCAGAGGTTAGGCGGTAGTTTGTAGTTCCGTAGAACGGAAGATGCATCCGTCACACCAACCATTATTTTCAAAAAAAAAAAAAAAAAAAAAACTAAATTGGGGTTGGGGTTGTTGGTTGGAAAAAGATTGTTACCTAACTACCCATCCAACGCCCACCCAATCCGAATGAAATTGGGTCAGACGGAAGTCGACGCCAATCAGTGTAAGTGCTTTGTGCACACTTCCTTCTTTGCCCTAACTGACTCTCTAACTACTCGCCGCCCCACCGTTGCCCCATAAAGAGAAGATGGGGGGACGTTAAGTATTCTGGCACTGCTACTCAAATTTGTCTCTTTGTTTTGACGAAGCGACGATGAAGACGACTAAGACGAACGATATGATGGAGACGACACAAAACAACTATAAACTCTATTGTGTGAAGGTAGCCAGAGATACAACAGCATCTAGCAGATAGTTTGGTGTCGAAAGCAGGCTAAACAGTTATTTATTCATGTAGGGGGCACAAAGATAGTTTATACGTCTTCTCGCCAAGAACTAGAATTGAATCCTCTTGGGTTTACTTTCTGAACAAAACTATTCCACCAATATAACCTTCCATGGGGTGCTCCATGGCCGAACACACAAAACCACCAATAACTAGAAGTGGTATGTCCTTTTTCAAAGACTTTTAAAAGGGAGCCATCATCGGGCAAATACAATAAGAGCAAGGGATGTGTTCCATTAGTAGTTTGTTCGTGGGTGGTTTTTTTTTTTTTTTTTTTTTTTTTTTTTTTTAGAAAACACACTTCCTAGGGTGAAATTGAATTTTCTGTGTGTGAACTTTTGAAGTTAAGACAGCTTATGCAGGGCAGTTTTCGGAAAACGATAAACAATTTGTGAGTGGCAGGGTTAAGCTCAAAGCTCTTTCATTTGATTTAATAATAAAACGAAAGTGTTTGCTAAATAAATCTCGTTTTTATTTTTTTGACATGAAAAAGATAGGAGTTTTGGAAAACCACATTTAGTCAGAAAAACACATGAAGAAATTAAAAAAAAATGATTTTTTGCGAGTAAAAGTTTTAAATAAAAAATAAAGCAAAAAGTATTTTATATTTCTTAAATTTAGGAAATTTGTTTTTTGTGTTATTTTCCAAAGGAATATTTCAGATCTTTTTAATGGACCATTGGAATGGAGTTTATTCCTATGAAAATTAAGATAAATATAAATAATATCTTTAGTTTTCGAAAGTTTGGTTAATATTTTTCTGCTGAAGCATGAAAACATTGAGGAAATATTTTGATATCAAGGAAATATTAGACACAAAGAAGAAAATCTCTCCAAACTCAAAAATGCTTCTTGAATGTTATTGAAAAAAAAAAAATAAACTTTTGACATATAATACATAAATAAACAGGACATGGATATTAAACCGGAAGTATTAATTTTAAATCTACAATTAAAGTACTTTAACAGAAGAAAGTAAAAACAAAAACTGTTTCAAACAAAAGAGTTTTCAACTACAGTAGACGCCAGATATAGTGAATCTCGTAAGAGTGACGTGATATAATCATACATAGCTAACAGGTGATTTTTTTGAGGTTAGAACTTTAAAAAAAAAAAACGCATAAAATTTGCAAAATCTCATCGGTTCTTTATTTGAAACGTTAGATTGGTCCATGACATTTACTTTTTGAAGATAATTTCATTTAAATGTTGACCGCGGCTGCGTCTTAGGTGGTCCATTCGGAAAGTCCAATTTTGGGCAACTTTTTCGAGCATTTCAGCCGGAATAGCCCGAATTTCTTCGGAAATGTTGTCTTCCAAAGCTGGAATAGTTGCTGGTTTATTTCTGTAGACTTTAGACTTGACGTAGCCCCACAAAAAATAGTCTAAAGGCGTCAAATCGCATGATCTTGGTGGCCAACTTACCGGTGCATTTCTTGAGATGAATTGTTCTGCGAAGTTTTCCCTCAAAATGGCCATAGAATCGCGAGCTGTGTGGCATGTAGCGCCATCTTGTTGAAACCACATGTCAACCAAGTTCAGTTCTTCCATTTTTGGCAACAAAAAGTTTGTTAGCATCGAACGATAGCGATCGCCATTCACCGTAACGTTGCATCCAACAGCATCTTTGAAAAAATACGGTCCAATGATTCCACCAGCGTACAAACCACACCAAACAGTGCATTTTTCGGAATGCATGGGCAGTTCTTGAACGGCTTCTGGTTGCTCTTCACTCCAAATGCGGCAATTTTGCTTATTTACGTAGCCATTCAACCAGAAATGAGCCTCATCGCTGAACAAAATTTGTCGATAAAAAAGCGGATTTTCTGCCAACTTTTCTAGGGCCCATTCACTGAAAATTCGACGTTGTAAGTCTACTCATGATGAAATGTCAAAGCATACTGAGCATCTTTCTCTTTGACACCATGTCTGAAATCCCACGTGATCTGTCAAATACTAATGCATGAAAATCCTAACCTCAAAAAAATCACCCGTTATATGCATATAGCTGCAAATGTTAATTCTTTTTTACTTGCGATTATAGGTACTATAATGCAAGTTATGCATTCGCGCAGATTAAAAATTTTGAGATAACAATCAAACATGACATTACGATGAAAAAGACACATATTTGAGTTACTGGCAAAATTCTGTCCGTCTGTCTGTCTGTCTGTCTGTACGGATGTATTTTGGACTGCAGCCTAAGCGGTTGGGCCAATTGTCTTAAAATTTTGAACTTAAGGTTATTTTGACATTCTAAAGAGGAGTTTTTTCAATTTTTTTTTAGCTCAAAAATTAACAGTACCTGTCATATAACCGTTATGTAAAAGCTTATTTTTGTCGAAAACGGCTCCAAGAATTTTTATAAAAAAAAATCAATGTACTACTGTAGGTATGCATTATATATTGGTAAGAAAAAAAATTTAATATGGTGGGCTAAAAACGGTACCTCCCATAGGTAGGACTTTCTCGAAAACTGGTGATCCGATTACAATCAAAATTGATATTCAAGAAGATGTAGGTAGCCTAAGTAATTTTGCATTAATTTTTTTCGAAAACTTTTTTTTTGTATTTTTAATAATTCAAATTTTTTTTATTTTTTGAAAAATCTATATTTTAGAAAACGGGTAAGTGAATTTTTTTTAAATTTTGTTTTTAGATGTACGTTAATTGAATAAATGACCGCACATATGAACAAGTACGTGCGATCCAGTCGTGCAATTTATTTGAAACAATTATTGTTTCCATTTATTTGAGCAATAATTCATCACATGTATTGTGTGAATTTATTCGCTTATTTTCCGCCCGCACGGTACTAAATGGACAAATACTGCGGCGTTTAGCCACTGGCCATGAAGAGACTGCAACAACAAGAGGTATTTCCAGGGGCGTGGCCGGCCTTAGAGTAGCCGTTCTGCTGAAAATATCGCTGCTATTGCTAAAGATGTAGAAAAGATCGAGGTATATCAGCATGCTCCCTACAACAAAGAGCCATCAAATATACCGCATGGTCCACAGGCCTTTTTTCGAGAACGTTGCAAGCCCATATGATCATCAATTCTGACGGCGCGGCATCCACTTGATCGATATTATTTTCTCGACTTGATGACAAAAAAATCAATTTTATTAAATAATCTTCATTTAGAACACGTTTTATTTTATTTCCAAAAAAAATCAGCATTTGATGATCATTTTTACTCCACTTTATACTTTTTCTATGAAATTATTAATTAAACAAATGTTTCCTAAATTTTCGTTAATTTATTGACTGAAAGATTAACTAATACATTTCATTCAGACATTAGTAGTTCCAGACATTCATGTTGAAAATAGTGAGCAATGTTTTTTTGGGGAAAGCTATGGGCAGGATTTCTCAAAAAAAACCATAGGCAGCCGCTTATGCAGCTAACATCGACTCGGATCACTAACTTGTTGCAGCAAAGGTAAGAATGCGAGTAACCCGAACACCACAACAACGGAGTAATACTGTGAAGAAGTATGACGTCGGAAAGCTGCAATCGCAAGAAACCGCCAGAACCTATGCCGATCGAATTTCCCGTAACCTCTCAAGAAATCCAGTACCGCCAACATCAAGTGCCGGAAGGTTCATTTCTGCAGACTGTTAAACGGCAATGAAGACCAAAATCCCGCTGTCAGGCAGAATGAACCATTCAACATGGACGATGACAGACAAAACTTCCGTCCACCTGACCAAAATGAAGTGAGGGTAGCAATATCTAAACTAAAATACAACAAAGCTGCTGGACCCGACGGACTACCCGCCGAACTTTTTAAAGCGGCCGGAGATGACCTGGTGGAGTGTATACACCAACTCATCTTTAAAGTTTGGTCAGAAGAAAGTATGCCTGATGAATGGAACCTCAGCATCGTTTGCCCGATCCACAAAAAAGGAGACCCTCTAAACTGCGCCAACTAGGCAGAAGCGGCGAAGATGGGACTAACAGTCAATGAGGCCAAAACGAAGTACCTGCTGTCCACAAAAAAGGACACACAACATCGGCGAATTGGACAAAATATCACAATAGACCGGTACAACTTTGAGGTAGTTAGGGACTTTGTTTACCTCAGATCCGCTATAACATCTGACAACAACATCTCGTCAGAAATACAGCGAAGAATTACTCTTGCCAATCGCTGTTTCTTTGGGCTACGAAGGCAATTGAGTAGCAAAGCCCTCTCTCGAAGGACAGAGGAGACTCTGTATAAGACCTTAATCATCCCAGTCCTGCTCTATGGCGCCGAGGCATGGACTACTCTATCTTCTGAGGATTTTTGGCCCTATCTGCGTTAACGGGCTTTGGAAGAGAAGGTTCAACCAAGAACTATTCAAGCTCCACAGCGACATTGACCTGGTAAAAAAAATACGCATATCACGTTTAAGATGGCTAGGTCATGTAGAGCGAATGGACAACAATGCTCCGGCTCGCAGGATCTTCGATTCCATCCCAGAGGGTATACGCAGTCAAGGAAAACCTCGCCTTAGGTGGCGCGCTCAAGTGGAGGACGACCTTGACCAACTTGAGTGCGAAACTGGAGGCAGCTAGCCAAAGACCGAACTGGCTGGAGATGCATGGTGGTTGAGGCCCAAGTTCGTCGCGAACTGTAGCGTCCCCTAAGTATGTAAGTAAGGCAGCCGCCTGCTGTCAAAATTGACATATCGACTACTTAAGACAACGGGGTTTGTTCGTAGTATCAGGTATTTGCCATAAAAGTTTATGCATGGTGAAATGACAATTGCGCTTGGTGGTGGGGATTTGATACAAAAATTCATTCTAATAACGCAACTATGTATGTTCAAAGCTGCAAAATTACAACAGTAAATAGTAAATAGTGTATAAAATATTTTTTGAAACTTACTCCTTATTTTAATTAAATAATTTCAAGATTGGCGTGGTCAGCAGAATTTTTGATTTGGAAATTCACAATACTTCAATTTTTAAATTTAAGAACTTAAAAGTGCAGACACTTTTTTGCAAAAATAGTGTACCTATTAATGTAATTTAGTTAAAATTTTTTTTTTATTCTTATTAGACTCTTATAAACATTTTCAGTTCTATTTTGTTCTGTTGTTTTGGTTGTGAATTTTTCGTGGTTCTATGTCTTAAATATTCCACTTTTACATTCTTAAAAAGCTTTTGCTTGATCTGCATGTCAACATCTGAAAAA
The DNA here is from genome assembly GCA_963971375.1 of Platycheirus rosarum. Classification (NCBI taxonomy): domain Eukaryota; kingdom Metazoa; phylum Arthropoda; class Insecta; order Diptera; family Syrphidae; genus Platycheirus; species Platycheirus rosarum. The sequence goes on along the minus strand of OZ020507.1, from coordinate 299,317,760 downwards.
CAAAGGATACAAAATACAAAAATCATACTTGTTCGATAGAGAGGGAATGATCTTCAAGATTATAGGAAATACAAGACATGAATATTGCAGATTATAGTAAAGACAACCATGTTCATCTGCCTTATAACATTTCATCTGGACAATTGTTTGATTTAGTTTTCAATCGGTTTTCAGTTTTTTTTCAATTTACATTGAACATCTAATATATAAACAATAAAATTTGTTTGTTTCCTTGTTGTTTTGTTTGTTAGTTTGTTCGTATGTGATGCGCTGCCATACTGCTGTTCACCCAATTATAATGAAACTTTGTTTGAACGTCCAGTAGATGGCGCGCATTTTGGATTTGAAAGAGAAATACTGTTGAATGCTGCCCATGTTTTTACATCTGAACGTGCCCATTTCATGTCCCAAATAGTAAATGTCAAATGTCATGTATTCGTAAACACATTTAAAGAATTATGTATATTAAAGAATTCATAAAGGTCAAGTGAAAGTTAAACGGAATTGTAAATTATGTAAAATAAAACCTATTTCAAGTACTGTTTAGCAGCCATCTTCTAGAACAAGTTGTTTTATTTTTTGCTCGCGATTTTGCCCACCCATTTTTGAACCCAGTTTAATTTTTGACTCAGTTTTTTCTATGCTTTGTGTACCTTTTGATCAAACATTTTGGTCCTTCGAGCCCTTTTAAAAGAACCACAAAAGAAACGAAAGCCATAAAAACATTAAACAATTATCGAATGGTTTTACCAAACCCAGTGAAACCTTAAAAGTCACATAATAGTGTACCAACCCCACATTTTTTTTAAATTCAAGACTATTTAGACACTTTGCCGGAATTTTCGTTTTATTTAATACAATTTGATTTGTTTCAAAATCTAACAATAATTAAATTACATTGCATTAAAACAAAACAAATAAATAAAATCAAATAAGCCGCCAACGCCAACACCATCTCCATCGTCATCAACTCATCGCCATCCGTTAACATCCATCGCCTTCAATTTCTGCAAGAACGAAGAAAAACTCAAAGTGAGTACAATTTCCTTTTTCTTTTTCAATATAAAATATATTTATTAATTAAAAAAAAAAAAAAAAAAAAAAAAAACAAAATGAATGCTGCAAAATTAATAGAAAAAATAAGCTCCCAAATCTCGAAAGATTTCGAGAATTTTAAAAAGACTGTGAATCCTAGTCGGAGAACGAAAAATTACGTCTCCACACGTCTCGATAATCTTGAGCAAAACTGGACGAATATCAGTCAACAATATGAAACCCTTATTTGTACTAGTGATAAATTAGAGGAAGACATGTTAAACACCGCAGAAGATAATCATGGCGAAGCAAAAGAAATCTATTACCAGTACAGATCGAGTCTTCTAGATGAGTTAGATAAATTTGCTGAAGCCGCAGCTCAAGCAGCAGCAACTGCAACAGCAAACGCATCATCACTTATCGGTGAACAACAAACGCCACTCGATCAAAGGCAACACGATGTACGTTTACCCAAAATTCATCCACCGATATTCACAGGTGAATACCAAAATTGGCGTTCTTTTCACGACCAATTTGTGTCATTAGTTCACAATAATGCATCTTTAACACAAATTGAAAAATTGCATTATTTAAAGTCTTGTTGCAAGGAGGGTGCCGGAGTCTTGCTAGAACATATTAACGTAGACGATGCAAGCTACGATAAGGCTTGGCAATTATTGACATCACGTTATGATTTTAAACGCATACTCGTCAATAATGAACTTAAGTTATTATACGAGTTGCCTAACGTTGCTGATGAAAATCCAAAAGGGATTCGGGAGTTATTAGACAATTCAACAAAAATCTTGCATGCACTGAAAAATCTGGAAATACCAGTACAACATTGGGATGCAATTATTATTTTTTTGTTATTGAAAAAATTGCCTGTTTCACTCCAATCAAAATGGGAAATAACCCTTGGAACACAGAAAGAGATTCCAACGTTTATCAAATTTTCTAATTTCTTAGAAACGATGTTCCGAACACTGGAAATGGTCGACCAACAACAAAACGTGAAACCAGTCTCATACAAAAGACAACAAAAAAATGTTTTCCATATGAATTCTGAATTCACAGAGTCATTTGTTTGCAAAGTTTGCAACAATGGCGCACATTCGCTACGTACATGCACGAAATTTTTGCAAATGAACATCAATGCAAGACAACGAATTGTCAAACAACATGGTAATTGTTTCAATTGCTTAGCATACAGCCACAGAACAAGAAATTGTCCAAGCAATTATAAATGCCATTATTGCCAAAAACCACACAACTCGCTATTACACTACGATACTACACAAAACCCAAATAACATCTCAAATTTTAACAACAATAATCATCATTCATTCCCACACAATCAACAAAACCCATTTAGACAACAAGTCATACAACCAAACCAACGCAACTCAAACACTATAAATTCAAACACGCGATCTCAACAGCCACCAAACTCATTCACTCATACACAGCAAAATAAGAATCGACACTCATACAATCAGTCCAATGCAAATCGATCACAAACACACCACATATCAACAGAACTGAACCCAAATGCAACATCTTTTGAACAATACGATGAACCAACCTCAACATCAAACTGTTTTCATTTAAATGAATTCAGAAATACACACATCTTACTCGCAACCGCAATCGTTAAAGTAAAATCTGTCAGAGGAGACTTCATAAAATTAAGAGCTCTCGTAGATCCGGGATCACAAGCAACATTTATCACAGAATCTGCAGTGCAACTATTGGGCTTGAAAAAACATCGTACTTCGTTCAACGTTTCAGTTTTGGGCCAGAACAAGAGTGATTCTTGTCAAAACTTTGTCGAGTTAAATTTAAAATCAATCCATTCAGACTTTTCGACGTCTACAAGAGGTTATGTTTACAAAACCTTGACAGGATGGCTACCAAGTCATCAATTAGATGTAACCAAGTTGAAACACATTCAGGGCCTGAATTTGGCCGATCCCACTTTTAATAGACCCTCAAATATAGATATTTTATTGGGTAGTGACATCTATTGTGAAATTGTGCAGAATGAAGTTATTCGAAGTAAAGAACTGATCGCCCCTATAGCTCAAAAAACTGAACTAGGATGGTTAATTTTGGGTAAGGTGCCACAAGAAACAAATCGTTCTATCCAGGTCTATTCTCAGGTTGTTGATATAGACACTCAAATAAGAAAATTCTGGGAAATAGAAGAAACACCCCACGAGAAGGCAGAAAATCAAGAAAACGTTGATTGCGAATCACATTTTCTACACACTACCAAGAGGGCGCCGGGAGGGCGTTTTGAAGTGTCTTTACCTTTCAAAGAATTGGTTCGCCCGAAACTCCAATCAACAAAACAAACAACATTAAACATGTTCTTGAGACAAGAGAAAAAACTTCTAAGTAACCCAACTCAATACATGGAATACAATAAAAGTTTAGAAGAATATGTTCAACTCGATCAAATGGAAAAGGTAAACATCGATGAAGACAATATATTGAACTCACCCTTTCACTATGTCGTACCACATCATGCTGTAGTAAAGGAGTCAAGTACAACAACTAAATTAAGAGTTGTTTTCAATGCGTCATTTCGAACTTCGGACGGAAGTTCATTGAATGACCATCTTATGACTGGACCTAAGACCCAAACAGATATCACTGCAATTGTTCTGAGGTGGAGAACACACAAAATAACATTTACATCTGATATCGAAAAAATGTATCGGCAGATACAGATACATCCAGAAGATGCTTATTATCAACTAATTTACTGGCGTGACGATCCAACACAATCGATAAAAATTTATAAAATCAAAGTTCTGATGTTTGGCACTGCTCCAGCTCCGTATTTAGCAAATCGGACACTTAAGAAACTTGCTTCAGACGAAGAACTTGCTTATCCATTAGCAGCTCAAATGATCCGTGAGGATATGTACATTGACGATTTGGTCTCAGGTGCAGATTCTTTAGAATTAGCGAAACAAAAATACCAACAAATTTCTCAACTGCTGTCTTCTGCTGGATTTCATCTCCGAAAATGGATGAGTAACGACAAAGAATTTCTCGAATCTGTTCCAGAAGAAGATCGAGAAACAAGCATATCACTAGCGTTTGGATCTCCGGATCATACAAAAACTCTCGGAATTCGTTGGTTTCCGTCGACTGATACTTTCTCGTTTCAGAAAATCATAATTGATAACATAACTACAAAACGAACAATACTATCTACAGTAGCTCGTCTGTTTGATCCGTTAGGATGGATCTCACCCTTTGTTATCAAAGCGAAGATAATCATGCAACAATTATGGTTACAAGGTCTGTCATGGGATGAAGATGTCCCAGTTGAAATACAAAAGGAGTGGCTTTCATTCCAAGAAGAACTAGAGTTCTTAGATGATATTTACCTTCCAAGATGGATTAACACCCAAGAGGATGTCCAAGAGCTACAGTTGCATGGATTCAGTGATGCATCTATGAAAGCTTATGGAGCAGTCGTTTATCTAAGAGTCCGCGACTACAACAACTGTATCAGTACACACTTGCTTATCTCAAAAACCAAGGTGGCTCCAGTTAACACAGTGTCTTTGCCCAGGCTAGAACTATGTGGAGCTGTCATTCTGGCAAAACTCTTACACTACACTCAAACCATTCTACCATTCACAAACGTCAAAATATTTGCATGGACTGATTCTTCAATAACTCTTTCGTGGATTATTGGATTGCCTTCAAGATGGAAGACATTTGTCGCCAACCGTGTCACCGAAATCCAACGGTTGACGAATGTGAGCATGTGGAGACATATTCCAACGAAACTCAACCCAGCAGATTTATCATCCCGTGGTATATCGTTATCGAAGTTGAAGAACAACAGTTTGTGGTGGAATGGACCGCAGTTTCTTCAAGATAATTGGGAATTCTCAGTTCCAATACAACCCACTCAAATCGAAACGGATGAAGAACGGAGAGAAATCAAAACTCATGTCGCCGTAGAACAAACTAACAGCATTATTGACGTAATTTGCAAACAGTCCAAACTCATTAAAGCATTGAGAATAATAGCAACAGTTCGTAGATTTGTGCATAATTTGAAAAGGGATACACGTGTTAGAATGACATCAGTTTTATCACCATTTGAAATTGAGTCTGCGTTACATTGTGCTGTTAAAAACGTTCAGCAAGTCATGTTTGAGGAAGTCATAAAAGAACTTAACAAAACTAAAACGACCAAACTGAACCAATCACTCAACCTTTTTATCGACCCATTTGGCATAGTTAGAATCGGAGGCCGACTTCAAAATGCCAATCTTACCTATGATCAGAAACATCCGATTGTTTTAAAACCTAACCATAACATGTCAAGACTCATAATCGAGCATGCCCATGAGAAGACCTTACACGGTGGAATTCAGCAGGTAATGTCGTACGTTCGGAACAAATTTTGGATCTTCAACATGAAGAGAACCGTGAAGAAATACATTAAAAAATGTGTCATTTGTTTTAAAAGCCAACCCTCATCAATGCAACAATTAATGGGATGTCTACCAGCCCCAAGAGTGAATGTTTCTCGACCCTTCGCTCACACCGGAGTCGACTACGCAGGACCGATAGAAGTTAAAGCCTGGAAAGGACGTGGATCCAAGGTATTTAAAGGCTATTTCGCCATCTTTATCTGTCTTTCGACAAAGGCTATACATTTGGAAGCTGTAACGGATCTGACAACCCAAGCTTTTATTGCCGCATTCCGTAGATTCACATCGCGACGAGGGATCTGTTCCAATGTTTACAGCGACTGTGGGACTAATTTTAAAGGCGCAAACGCGGAACTACAAAAGATGTTGAGTGCTGCTAAGTACGATTACTCCGAAGTTGCTGAAGAACTAAGTCTATTGGGGACTAAATGGAATTTCATCCCTCCAGCTTCTCCACACTTTGGTGGTCTGTGGGAAGCAGGGGTCAAATCGGTTAAATACCATTTGAAGCGAGTCGCCCGGAACCAAGCTCTGACATTTGAGGAATTGAGTACGCTGCTAGCGCAAATAGAAGTTTGTCTCAACTCGAGACCCCTCTGCCCAGTTACCGATAGCTTGGATGATTTGAACGCCCTAACACCAGCTCATTTTTTAATTGGCACATCATTGCATATAGTTCCCGAAGCAAGTTTAATGAATACTAAGATTGGCTATCTCGATCGATGGAAAATTCTTCAAGCGTCTCTACAAACATTCTGGAAAGAATGGAGTGGCGAGTATTTGACAAGACTACAAAATCGACCGAAATGGTTGAAGATCGAAGAAAAACCGAAAGTTGGAGATTTGGTCTTATTAAAAGACGAACGACTTCCACCATCAAGATGGGCAATGGCGAGAATAAGTGAAACATACACTGGAAAAGATGACCTTATCCGTGTGGTAAAAGTTAGAACCCAATACAACGAGATGAAAAGACCCATTACGAAAATATGTCCGCTACCGTCTAACGACACTAATGAGGAAAACACACTAATTTAAATTCAAAACTATCAACATAAATTCGAAAAGTAAAATCAACACATTCATACTTCAGAACTTCATTTTTTTAAACTCAATACATTCACACTAAAACAAACTCAATACATTCACACTAAAACAAACAAAATTAATATAATCATATTAAACACAAAATAATAATAACATAATTCGCTCAAAACATTTGACCACATTCAACAACTCATAAATCATACAGTCCGCTAATAATTCGTAAAATTCACTCAAAATTTCTTCTAAAGAAACTAAACAATAAAACAACTTGCAAGAAAAGGAAAAGAAAATAATATAAATATGAAACAAAATCGCGAGAATCAATAAATAAAATAAATGAAGTTATAAAACATAATAAAGATTAAAATTATATTAAAACTAACTTAAAATTATATTAAAATATATATTATATATACTAAAATTATAACACACACACACACTTACACATATACACACATACACATACACCCATACACCGAAGTGCGTGCACACATACATATTCATGCGTCCCCAACAATAAACTCACACTAATATTAAAATATTATTATTCTATTTACCAAAATCTGAATTATCTTCAGATGATTTAAACAAATTAAAATAATTATCATGATGTAAAATCTGAAAAACAAAAAAAAAACAACTGGATTATGTGTTCAATGGAAATAATATGCAACTCACCCAAAGGTAAAACTAAATTGTAGGCATCAACACACCAATTAAATTGGAAATGCAACAACAAAATTCGCTCTGCAATGAAATGAAATTACAACAATTAGGTACAATACGCGTTTACGAAATGAAATTTGATACAGCAATATAAACAACATTTAAGAAATAATCATATTAAAGAAACACAAATAATACTCACCACATTAAATTCAAACGATTAAACATTTTAAATCACATTATAAATTATTTATAACACGACACAACATAAAATAAAATGAAAAGCTATCAATAAACACGATCAAAACCACGATGGATATAAGATTATGAAGAAGAAGAATGACGTTTATTCATGAATGTAGCTGCGAGTCTCGATCGACTTAAAGCTAAGGTCGTCTGCTAATCCGAGTTGTTAGTTGCTGCTAGTTGGCGCATAGATGGTGCTAATAATATTATTTTGAAATGTTCACATAATTTTGAAACTCTTGTATATATTTAATACATATTTATTAACAATTTCTTTCTTTTTATGTGAGACAAACATACATGAAGGACATAACAACAATCCGAATGCCAAACATCATAGTATGCGAAACATCGTTCACTGTGCTCACTGGGTGGGGAGAATGTTGAATGCTGCCCATGTTTTTACATCTGAACGTGCCCATTTCATGTCCCAAATAGTAAATGTCAAATGTCATGTATTCGTAAACACATTTAAAGAATTATGTATATTAAAGAATTCATAAAGGTCAAGTGAAAGTTAAACGGAATTGTAAATTATGTAAAATAAAACCTATTTCAAGTACTGTTTAGCAGCCATCTTCTAGAACAAGTTGTTTTATTTTTTGCTCGCGATTTTGCCCACCCATTTTTGAACCCAGTTTAATTTTTGACTCAGTTTTTTCTATGCTTTGTGTACCTTTTGATCAAACAAATACAAAATTGCAAATTATTGAATTACTAAAAGAGAGGGGGAAGCCTGAATCTATCTCACGCCATTAAGAGTATTCATAGCATTGTTCAAATTATTCTCTACAGTTTGCGTTACAAAAGAAATTTCAAAATATCGAAAGACATTTATTTCCTTACGAAATTATTTTTGTAGAAGGATCAACCACTTATGTTGCCGTTTACACACATGGACCATTTCATTTAAAGAGGTTAAAATACTATGGGGTTTGTTAAAACTCAGCACTGGATGACGATGCATTATATCAACTTAATGGACTTAAGTGCTCTAAATGTGATAATATTTTCTTGTAATCAATTAATGACTTTAGTCTTTTATATGTAAAATGACCAGAATTGACTTAACTCAGAAAACGAGTCACCCAAACGAATCAAACTATTGTGCAGACGAAATGCTATTTAATCAAAATGAACATAATCATGATTTCTCCTACTTCCCATAATCTTGTGTGATTGAGTACCCATAAACACATAATCGACTTTATGAACGAAGCCTTTCAGATATACAAAAATGCATGATACAAGTCTAAATATTATGACAGAAATAATCTATTGTGAATGAAATCTGTTTATGTCAAATATTCTATCCCCAGCCAAATACAACATCTACTTTTATGGGCAGCTAAATGTTTTTATCGGCAGGTGGTTGTTGTTTTTGTAATGCGTGTAAAATACAGCTGCGCTGCAGATAAATTTGCCAAAAAAACACGGCTAATATAAAAGTTTTCAATTTTTGAATCATTCTTAAATCACCTGTCAGATGTTTTAATATTTTTTTTAAACCAAAATTGCATTTTTATTAAATTACCAGCAAACGCAGGAAATGTTTTTAATGAATTACATAATTACATATATAAAAAAAAAACAAATTAATATAAATTATCTTATTGCAATAATATTATTTTTTTTTATTTACTGATATTTTTTCGACAAAACTTGATATTAATTGCGAAATCAGTAATATTATATAAAATATTTTTTTTACTACAATCAACATTTCTCTTAAAAAGAAAACAAATCTCTTAAGTAAGAAACAAATTATTTTTTATCAAGCAATGGCGTTGTTACAGGTGACAATCAAATGTCTTGGTCAATCAATCAGAAGTCAACTTTTCATGTTCCATTTTTGTTCCAGATATGCTTAGGATTTTTTTACGATGAACATCTCAAAAAACTAAATCCACAGAATCAAATTTCATTCTGCTCTTTCTGCTCATTTAAATAAGGAATATTTGGGGGCCAACGTCATAAATATATATTCTAAGTACACAAAGGACTTTTAGAATAATTCATTTCACAAGAATCATTTTTCTTTCTTGAGTAGACCTAAGTTCTTTTGATATAAAAAAAAACGTCATATGCCAATCCAAGATGGACAACCTTTCACGTCAAACTTCCTTATAGCAGTTCAAAAAAAAAGAAGAAAAGACAGCTTAATAAACTTGTATTCTTGTGACAAGTTTTTCATTGAAAATCTTTCCCAACCTCATGAAGGACACTCAATTAACCTTACCTTTAATCTATTTGATCTTATTCCAACAACCACTTAAGTCCCTTTCATTTATCCTGAGGGACACATTATATTCAACAAAAAGAAAAAAAAACATGTCATAAGGATTAAACATTAATTTCCCCAGCGTACACAAGGATAACCATCAATATGCAATCTCTGTTGGCCTTCCTTCCAGAGCCACCATAAAACAGATTAGAAATTTATGCAGGCCATCATCCTCATCATCATCATCTGCATTGATCCGTCTTATGGAAAAGTCCTCCACAAGTTCCATGGGTCACCAACACTAACCCAACCATGACAACTAAATAAAATGTTAATACTTCAATAAAATCCTCGTTAACTAAATTTTTGTTCCTCCGTCCATTATGATGGTGCAGTGGAATTCATTTTAGGATTGCAGTGTCTTCGTCGTCCTGGAATGAGGTTGGGATGTTGTTTGTGAAAGTTGTTGCCTACCCCCACCATCACCACCACCATTGCGACTATCACAACATCGGACGTCATCAGGCATTCTTGGTCGCCATCGCCGCTAGAGGGATTCCAGGGGCATAAAGCATAACCAATGCATTGCTGATGCCACCAATCCGAATCCGATCTCGCGAGGACACCAAATGGAAATTTGTTCAAAATTCATTTAGCAAGGGATGAAATAAGGTCAGCACCGCACTCTGTGTGGCCACCATCACAGTAATGAGAAATGCAAAGTTAGTTGGCAGTTTTGCATTTATTGAGAGGGTGCCAACACATCACGTTTGCGGAGGCAGGAGGAGGTCAGCATAGGATTTTGCTGCCTAGGATTCTCTGGTCATGCAGTGATATCTAATGAGGGGCTTTTGTGTCAAGTGTGGTTGTGTTGTCTAACATTTGCTCGAATAAAATTTGTGTAGTCCTTGGGAGGATTTGATCGAATCTCATTTATTGGTAGTTGGCCTCAGCATGCAATGCCACTGACGACAACGCCTCTTCCACCATTTAACCTCGTGTGACCGATTTGTTGATGGGAAAAAAGCATTTTCGGTTTCATTATAATAGTGTGTGTGCCCTAAAACCGGAAGGATAAATGATGCGGCCCGGAACGCGGCATTTTTGTGTGCACGTTAGAGTTTTCAGCGGATTGTTTGCTTTATTTAAATTTAAAGCCGCATTTATTTTGCCCACATAGGCGTATGTTGTGTTTTTTTCTTCTATATTTTTGTTAGTGAAATATTAGAAGCGTAATATAATGGGAAAAAATTTTTAATGTTCGGTAGGGCGGATGTGAAAAATTGATACGTAAAATTTATTTTTCTGCCTCGAAATTTATTCGCAATGAACCAGCATGAATGATGTATGGGCTTGGTAGGGCTTGCGTAAGTTGGCATTTGTGAATTTGAAATTAAGTCTACTTAGGAGGGATTTAGTTGGTAATTAACATATCGTTGGAATTTTGATAGAACTTAAATTTTTTTCCCAAAGGGTTTTAAATTAGTTGAATAGCATTAAATGGCTTTTAAATTATTAAATAGAATCATTTACTTAACTGCTTAGCTTTTGGCTAAAAATAGCTGAATTTTAAAAAACATATTGATAAATTCAATGGTAAAGAATGCCAGGTTAAAACAGATTTCTAACGAAAATTCCGAAAATTTAAAGAAAAAAAAAAACATTCCCTTCCTGAAGTTCATTTATTTTTATCTCATCTTTTGATTCCGCAAAATTCTTTGAAAAAGTGCATTAACTCTTGACATTTGTAATTTATATGAACTGGACATAAATGTAAGATTTCCAATTAATTTTAAAATGAAACTCTAGTGGGTTTATTTTGATAAAAATTATAAGCCATTTTTTTACTTTTAATCTCTAGCGAACGACCGATCTTTACCAGATGACTTCTAAGACTGAACTCTTCTCTTCATTGTAAAACTGGTTCATGGAAGTGCCGCTTTTTTTCTTCCTACGGTTTTCGTTGTGTGTTTGCGTTGTTAGTAAGCCAGTGCTGTCGGCAGAGTTTGTTTTTTTCGTTTCGTCGTCGCTTCCGAATTCCATTTCAATGAGACCGTCAATTTCAGATTCGCATAAGAAATTGGCAAATGTAGTGCAACTTTCAGAAAACCCAAGATAGATATACGAATTTTTGAAAATGGCTTACTGGGCAAAATCACATCTTCACAAGGTGCCCGCCGGATAAAGAATAACAACAAATTGAACTAACGATGAGTGTTGGATCCATAGGATCCCTGGGTTGTAGATACATGAGTTACTTGGGTTTGCTGACAACATTGATGATAGGAAGAGCTAAATCAGCGCGGTGCTTAAACTTCCATGGATTCAGCAGCAAGCAGAATGGGACAAGACGAAGTACATTCTTTTATCAACAAAAGTGCAATCCCACCACTTCGTTAAAACTTTACAATTGGCACTGAACAATGGAAATTGAATAAAAGACAGGCTAAAAATCGAGTCGGCTAGAGGAGCATATTAAGCCAGACTAAGGAGTTCTACGTTATGTAGCGCTTCTTAAAGAAAATAAGTTATCAAATTATAATTTCAGAAGTGGGATTTCCAGATTTGTAGAAGAATTAAATTTAATTTTTTTTCCGCTGAACGAATTAGAACTTTGAATTCCAACATTAGCATACCATAGTCATGTTGTCAATCCTTTTATGATGCCAAGTTTCCTTTCTTCAAGGTCATCAGACTCCAAGAAGAACCCTTCTTAAGCACTTTTGTAAATTAAATTCAACATAATCAAATGAAAATGTTTTTTCTTTTCCACTCATTGAATTCAGCCGTTAATAAAACAAGAAGAGTTGAAGGTATTCATTCCTTTTTTCCCAAATAACAACAAACCAAACAAAGGTATACCGGTTGGTCCTTTTTTCCCGCTGACTAACTGTTTATTATCCACCCTTCAATCAAGTAATTGCAGTAAAGGTTAGTAAAATTTGGTCAATTTTAATAAAGGTAGGTAACCTCTTTGTCATTGTTGTTGTTATTGCCATGTTTAAGATTAATATCTTTTTCGTCGTCCTAATTCCCCTTAGTGTATCTATTCCGCCCCCTCCCTGCAAAACAAAGTGAAGACGTTTGCAAAAAAGGACGAAGGATTTATGTTTTAATGTAATTAATTGTACTTTCTGTCAGTTATCATGGTTGACTTGACTTTGGTGTTTTCAATCAGAAAAACAAAAAACAACAACAACAACAAAAAATGCCTGCGGGGTTTTTTCTCCCAACTTGGAGCTCCTTGACATTAGGTATCATTATCAAAGTCGTTTATACTTAATCATCCATTACGATGTTTTTCACCACACATTACAATAGAACTCAATTTTAAATGCCTCTACCAAAACAGAGGGGAGGCAGTTCTAAGCCGTGGAACGACAACAATTTGCCACGCGAACAAAAATCATTAAATCCGAGGTCAGCAACCTGCAAATGACTCCGGCACTGATCCAGAAGGAAGTAATGTATCTAAACAAAAAAGCCATATTAAACCTTCTCCATAGTTATCCGCCGCTTGTATCGCCAATAAAATGTTAAGGTAGAGAGACAAAGCGAAACAGCAACGGCTCCACTTTCGCCGAAAAAGAAGGTTTCCCGAAAAAGACACGAAGAAAAGTGAGCAGAATCTGCTTTAGGTCCATTAAGTCTAAATATAGGCTCCACGCAAACCTCATAAAAATTTATGATCACTCAATTTAAAAAAAAAAAAAAACGAATCCTTGGTGTACACGTATCGTCTGCCCTGTTTCGAATGTGTGCCATGAAAAGGCCTGAAGCATAGGATATGGGTGGATGCGGATCAACCCAAAGTCGCACTAGAAATTCAGGGCCGTGGCACACAATGAAATTCCACACCATTTGTTTGGTGTATAAGGATATGGATGGCTTGGTGTACAGTTTGTTCAAAGTATTATAAATTAATTTATTGTCGAGAGAAATAAATTTAATCGAGAGCTTTTAAGATACGGATGGCACCGTTAGAGGGGACATTTTTTGGTTGTTTGTTCTTTCTAAGGGGGTTGCTCAATATTCTTCGGAACTTCAAGGACATGTGTGTATTTCGGGGGGTAGGAAGGTATCTATTGTATAGAAATAAAATCTGACTTAAGAGCTTAACCAGATGAGTGATTGAAACAAATTTGTTGCTCCTTTTGGGGAAAGGACGGTGTGGATAGGCCTTTATTAGAAGTCGTTTATATTGTATGTTGGATCGAGTGGTGATTAATTTATAAAATCATTACGTATGGGGTGTTCAAAGGAAAGAAGCCTAAATTGGATTTAATATGTTCCTTGATGTTATTTCTGGGCGTCTTTTTATGTCACCATAACCACTTGTTAATGTCTTGCTAATGTGGTAAAAGGAAATCTAGTTTTTTGTGGCGACTCTAAAAATAAGTGTTCTAAGTATGTTTCACCTACTTCAATTTTGGTGGCGCTACATGGTGTGGTGTTGCTAGGTCTGGCTTAATATGCCAATCGAGTCGGCTCGATCTTTGCCGTTTCCAATATCGCACTCCAAAACCATGTAGAGGAGGTCTCCCTCTACATGGTCGCTCCATCGAAATCAGTCAAGGTATTTCTCTGTTGCTCAAGTGATAAGCGATTTGGTTAGGGCTGATCGCTTCCGATTTGAGTCATCCAACATTGAATTTGCTCATCTTAGTTGTTCATCGCCTATAGATTCAAAGGACATCTGTACACGAAGTTGGCCACCAACTAGATAGATGTTTGTTCCTCGGAACGTACGGACGTTAACAATATTAGAGGAGTGACATCTGATTTCGTTTTCAGTCGTCTTTTCGTGCATGCTGTACCTTTATCCATCCCAATTTTTGCATAAGGATCCCCCAATAGGATTTAATGTCATGATTGAAGCTCTGATCTTACATTTTTGGCCAGAATCCTAGTAGAAACATTTTTTTTGGTAGCGTCGTCTTTCTCTTGCTTAGGAAAACGGGCGCTATTTATGTTTTTTTTTTTTTAATCAAATATGGTGGATTCTGTATCATTTTACCGTTTTCAGAAATAATTGCTCGGTTCTTGTAAAGCTAAACAGAAAAAAGCTTCTCATAAAAATCATGGTGTTTGGCAAAGAAGAAAAACATAATTTTTTTTCAAGAAATGGATTCATATGCTTCTCGAATGCTTAACCACTTCAGATAATAAACATATGTCTACTTCACCATGTTCCTAAAATCTCCTTCCACTATCCAAAACCATCTGTGCACGAAATGTCAACCTAATTCACAGTCAAACCACACCAGCTCTTAATTATTGCTTCTGTTTTTGTGCGTGGCATATACAGAAAAGCAGATTAATTCTTCATTAAAATTTACTTTTGCCAACTGTCGTCGTTGTCAGGACGCCCATAGAAGCCCATAAATATGTCTGCACATATAAAAAACCGCACTCCTTCAGATCGGGCTTTATATGGGCCCATTGAAGAGCAAAGCAAGTATTCACAGTTCCTTTCATAAATCTTTGCACATTGTTCGGTAAACAATGCAGAAAAAAAGGAACATAATAATTCAAGCTTCAACGCCTTTCAACTGGGTCTATACCCGAACGACGACAACCGACGCCATATATCCTCCAGGATAACAATTCGCTTGGCTTCGTTTTAGGTGTACCTTATATGTGCACAGTGAGCCAAACTGTCCTTGGTTAGGAATGTGTACATTTTCCATCGTCCTGAGTATTTGATCATACAAAAAAAAAAAAAAAGAAAAAAAAGGAAAACACTATTTATCTCTCTACCAATGGACGAGGACGATAGCAACATCCTCTAGGCGCGTCAGCAACAGAAACTAAAAATTGGAACGCATAAAGTCTAGGAAAAAATCCATTTTCCAATTTCCCTTAATAATGTTGCCTTGCTTTCTTTATTCTTCAAAACTTTATTCAATAAATTCTGCGCCTCCCGGTGGAAATGCAATGCAAATGCAAACCATAGTTCTTCCAAGTCGTGCACTTCCGGTGCCCCGGAGGAGGTTGGTTGAGGACACAGTCTACTGCTATGTCCTGCCAATCGAAAAATATTGCGAACGAGAATTGAATGCGGACATAACTCGCATCGTGTCGTCGTCTCTACTTTACATTCAATTCAAATGCAATCGAGTAGGATGTAGGATAATGTACAAATCGAAGGATCTATTGAACCTGTTTTGAGAATGGAACGTACTTTAAGGCTTTCCGGAGTACCTCGACCCCACAAGATTTTTGTTTATTCTATATAATGTAAAGGTTTGATTAATCAAGTTCCTATTTTTAATTTTTCACTGAAAGTCTTTCAGTTCAAAAACTAATAAAGTTAGTAAGTATTCAGGTTTTGGAATATAAGGACTGTTTTAAGAATTTAACGATCGGTTGCATTTTAAAAAATAAAGCTTTATCTCAAAATTAAAAAAAAAATCAAACTTTTCTGCACAGGTTAATGATTTTTTACGGAATTTGAAAGGCTTGGATGGATTTTAAAAATGTCAAAGAAAAAAATATTTAAGTAATTTTAACGACAGTGAAGTAGTAGATAAAGTAAGGCAGGAGGATAATTATTCCTGATTCTGATTATAACTTTCGAAGTTAAATATAAAAGAAGAAGATACAAGTTTTGATGTTAATTATTGTATCATTTCAGCTAATTTCTCATATCCCACCCATCCAGTTAAAGAAAAACTTCCCACCCGGACCGTTTGGCAATACGAGAAAGCCAACTGGGACGGCCTGACCCTGAATATCTTTTTCCGAAGCTTTAACTGGTCACTATGCTTCCTCGATAGGGACATTGATGCCAGTGCTGAAATGATCACAAATGTGATTCTTCTAGGGATGCGTGCTTTGTTCCTAACAAAGTAAAAAACATCAAACCTAAAGAAAAGTCTTGGTTTAATTCTGAGTGTAAAGAAACTATCAGGCTCAAAGAAGTAAGTTTCCGTTCTTAGAAAGCCAACCCTACAGAGGAAAATCGGAAAAAGCACAAAAAAGCAAGAAACTTATGCAACTCCGTTATTGAAAGAACCAAATATTTGCGTGACCAAAAATTACGGCAAAAAATTCTGCAGTGTCCCAAAGGCAGTAAAAATTGTTGGTCATTTGTAAAAAAATATAAAAAACTCCTCGACATCTTCGGTTCCAACGCTCATTGACAATAACAAACCAATTGTTTACTCTTCAGAGAAGGCAAACTTGCTCGCCGCCTATTTCGCTGCCGGCTCCACGCTGCCTAACAGCAACGTTGCTCCTCCTGTACTTGAGAATGTAAATTTTTCCATGGGACAGATTTTTTTGCGCACTCATACAGTAGCAAGAGTTCTCAAAGATCTCGATATACACAAATCCGCTGGCCCAGATGGTCTACCCCCGATTTTTCTGAAGAGGTTTCCTTCCACACTGGCAAAGCCACTGCGTCAGCTTTTCCATCGCTCCTACTCTTCTGGAATCTTTCCTAGAAGATGGAAAACAGCATTTGTCCAGCCTGTCCCTAAGAAAGGTGACCCATCCTCTCCCTCCTCCTGACCCATAGCACTAACATCCCTTCAGATTCCTTGCAAATGATTATTGAAAACGAAAATTAAAGAGAACTGTCAAGTTCGTTTCATGAAACTAAATTCATCGTGTAATGGCGCTTGCGACAGAGAATGAAACAACAAAGAAGAATTCGAACAATGTGCAAGAATCCAGTTTCATTGTCTATGTCTAATAGCAGACTTCCAAAAAAAAAACGCACAGGTAGGCGCCTATTGTTTTATGTCCCAGGGCAACCTTGCAACCTTCTCAAACAATGCTGCATAAAACGATCATTCACAAAAGACCGTCGACCAGTGAGTCTAAAAAATATTTCCACACAAGATATAACCAAAAAGAGGATCGAACACCAACATTGGTTGCATTGGCATTCGAATCCCAACAAATATATGTGAATCTATAGATTCCAACACGCCCATGTGCAACCTTGCAACCTTCTCAAACCATGTAGCATACAACGATCATTCCCAGGCGTTTGAAAATTGGTGATTTTATTTTGCTCTGCGTGCAATATCTATGGAAATATAGTATCTGCAGCATGCATGATACAAGTCTTATATCATGTCTATTGTGAATGAAATCTTGTTGTGTCGAACATGCAATCCGCAGCCAAATTGAACATATACTTTTATCGGCAGCTGGTTGTTGTATTTGCAGTGTGTGCAAAATCTTGTTTCGCTACGGATAGATTTCCCAATAAAACATCGGCTATTATTTCTCTCCTGTGGATAAGATGCAGTATTTTTGTACGAAGGCCAATCGAAGGGCAGTTGTTTGGTTGTTGAGTGTTCAATGAATTGTGGATTCACTTGCACTCAGGCTTTTGCATTCTGGTGTTGTTACGTTAAAGTGGATATTATTTTCCATTTGGAAAAATGAATGTGTTTGGAGGATGGAACGTACGAAAGATTTTCCCCTCTATCATATAACGGGTCCGCCAAATAACTTTTTTTTTTTTTTTTAAATGCTTCATCAACATCGAGTGTAGCTTCGGCTGTGTGGCACGTAGCACTGTCCTGTTGAAACCAAATGTTGCCAATATCCTCCTCTTCAATTTTTGTGAACAAAAATTCGTTCAACATGGCCCGATAACGATCGCCATTGACTGTAACGGCCACTCCTTGCTTATTTTCGAAAAATGGCCCAATTATGCCTCAGGAACGAAATCCGCACCAAACAGTGACTCGTGTATCGGCTTTTCAATGTATGCGTGCGGGTTTTCTGTGCCCCAAATGCGACAATTTTGCTTGTTTACATACCCGCCAAGATCAAAATGCTTCATTCATCTGAAAAGATAATTTTTTTTGGCAAAATCGGCATCTTCTCTTAGTCGATCGCACGCAGTAATGTCGCAATATTTCCCAGCGTATACACAACCATATTCGTTCAGCGGAAGGATAAAACTAATTATCTGTCAAATCAGACATGAGCTAAGTGTTACCATTCACAAAATAAGCACTAATTGAAAAAAAAACGTTAGATGGCGGACCCTTTATTTACTCTATGGTCTACTTTGAATGTTTGAATGATCAAACGATCGTGGAAACGCTTTCTCTCTCTTAAACGTTATTCATGGAGAATATTTAGTGTTATCTTCTTTATTGTAACAGGTGTAATTATAGTATATCAACTTTGAAATTCTGATTTCTACGTTCATAGGCAAAACATATTTTTTATGGAAAATTCGTTTGAAAACAAGAATCCAGCCACTCCCATTTGATAGGAAACATTGTATCTCAATACAGGAAAAATGCGAAAACCGGCAACATTTTGAAGTTCTTGTGGAGAGTAAGAGAAACAAAACTATGGAAAGGCGAGTTAGCATGGTTTTATTAAAAACGGACAATCTGGTGCCTTTATTCAGAAGCAAGAACATCGCAGGAACTCCTTAAAAATTGCAAATTTCTTGTTCCATATATTGATGTCTTTGAAATAAGGAAAAACCAGAAATATTCATTCACATTTCTTCTGAGAGTAAAATTAAATTTCATTGTTAATTAAGAGAGTTTTTCAGTTTTATTTTTTGAATTTTTCCGCATACTTGAAAAAGTGGAGCACAAAAATTAAAGTTAATTAAAAAAAAAAATAAAGTCCTTTTTTTACTACATGTAAGTAATTATTTAAATATTTTTGTAAATGTACGTCTTTTTTACTACTATATTCTTCTGTTATTTTTTTTTTATTTTTCGCTCTTCAACTGTGCTATTGAAAGGAAACAAGAACTTACGCTCAATCATGATGCAAACCCACTTAAAATTACAAGTGGAATAAAGGAGACAGAGACATATGTACATATCCATTCTGGAACCATTTTCATTGTCCCAGATGAGTGTTTTATCTTTTTTTTTTTTTTTTAAATGAGATTTATTGCAAGGAATAAAGAAGAACAAAATGAGGATAATAAATCGACTTAAGTAGAGTTAATTGGTTGAATATGTGTGCACACAATTTTTCTTTTGGAAAATACAGACAAGATGTGGTTTCATGTTTAAAATAAGATATTTTGGTGGCTATGGATTTTTTTGTTTTTAATTCTTTCATCAAAATATTTAAATTTTGGTTTATATTTGGCTTTGTTTTTGTAAATTTTTTTTTTACAAAAATACAATTTTATGAATTGTCTTTGAAATGCAGATGGTTTTCGCTAAAAGGATTGAGCTTAAGATAATTCTTGAATATTGTGGTAAACTATAATGAATTAAATCAAATAATTGAAAAACAGGATCAGCAGCATTTTTCCTTTTTCGGTTTCCTTATGCATCTTTTTTTCTAAACTGAGAACGCAAAGATTCCTTAAAACGTTGCAGATTACTTCCTGTATCCATAACCTGGCTAAAAATCCCATCAGCTTTTTTTAAACTTACACATTTATAATTTTTTTTAACAAATTTAGCTACTAAATAGAAAAATCCAGAATTTTCAAAAAAGTTATGTTCTATTATTATATTATGTTAGAAATACTTTTTACTTGCGATTATAGGGACTATAAGGCAAGTTTAGGATTCGTGAATATTAAAAAAATTGAGATAACAATTAAACATGACATTACAATCATAGAGAAGTCTGTCTGTCTGTCTGTCAGTTTGTATAACGAGCTGCAGCCTAAACGGTTTAAGCGATTATCTTTAAACTTGGCATTCCCCAGAGGGGAAATAGAAATTTTATTTTTAGCCCTAAAAATAACGGTACCTGCCATATGACCGTTTAGGAAAATCTTATTTTTCTCGAAAACGGCTCCAACGATTTTAATCAAAATGTTCGAGAATTTTTTTGTTGGTATTGGCTATCATTTGATTAGTACCACATACACGGGAAAAGTCTATTGACGGGACCTTTCATATAACGGTTTTTTTTAATTTATGGCTTTTTCGGTTACAGCTCTTTGGATTTCTGTCAAATTTTATATTTAACAAGATCTAGGTAGCCGAATTAATTCTGCATATCAAAATTTTTTAATAACTTTTTTTTTCTAATTAAAATTAATTTTTCAATTTTTTTTTTCAAAAATCAATATTTTGAAAACTTATAAAAAAATTATTTTAAATTTTATAATCACATGTATTTTAATAAATTCTAAAAAACTGCATTCCAAAATTAAAAAAAATATTTTTTTTTCCAAAAAACTAAAAATAAAAAACAGGATTTTATCAAAACCGGTCCTACAAAATTCCTTGTTATTTGAGACGTGTGATGGCATACTTCATTTTTACTAAAAACCGTTAAGTATTGTGGTTTTTAATACTTTTAATAAGTTCAAACTGTGTTATTTTAAACGCAAATGTTACTTGTTTCTGTCAAAGATCTTGCTTTCCAATGTAATTAGGCACATAAGAGCAAGTACGTGCGACCCAGTCGTGCCCATTTTTTATTTTTATTTTACTCCGAAATCACCCAAACCATTATTTTTTTATGCGAGATATTTATGTTGAAGTTATTTCATATCAAATGCAATAAAAGCTCGTAGGTCAAAGATAATTCTTGACCTTTAAAAATTTACGGACCTTATGGCCAAGAGAATTATTTGTAAGAAGGTTGAGTGCTCTTCAAAAAATATAGGTTTTCAAAATTAGTATAGTAAAAATACCCAAAGATCTATAAAATGGAAGATATTGCGGGGAAAGGTGAATCATAAAAACTTAACTAAGTACTCTTCTGCAGCACTTAAACGAGGTGCTAAAATTGTTAGTATCTAGCATTAAAAAAAAAAAAAAAAACCTTTTGATGTTCAAGAAAATTTCAAGTTTTTTTTTAATGGCTTTTTAGTACTAAGTCTGGTTTAATTTATGCATGAATCACCAAACCATTCCCGACTTATCGTGAGAAATCAATTATTACAACCTTTTTTTACCGCAGCATATTGTCAAAAAGTTAAGTTACTTCACCCACTGATAGATGTTGTACAAAATTGCTGCAGCATGAAGAACAAGCAGCCAGCCAACGCCCAAGCTCCTGTTTGTACCACACCATACCATCCTCGTCGTTGTTATAGTCATGCTGCTATAGCTTCCAGGAATAAATTATTTCGTAGAAAATAAAACGACGAACAAAAAAAAATGAAAAATAATAAATACATCCAGCTTGCGATGCAAAATCTGAGTCAAGGATACAAATTTACATCAATTTAAAGGAAGCGCAAGGATGTATGTAAGTTCGTTTGCTTTATGCTCGCTCGTTCACAGACGATGGCAATGATGACAGCGTCACGGTGGCAAAGTCGACGACAACATCAGCGACAACGGCAACGACAAAAACAGTGTCGCTATCTACGCATCTATATAAGGCGTGTGTACACACAGCAATTTACCACGCCTTCCAAATACTTAAAGTCTTTACATTACAGTTTTGTGTATGTGTCTTGCTTCGTCTTCATATTGATTTAACTTTCTGCAAGAATCTATAGGGATTTGCGAGAACACGAGTCTTTCGGATGAGATGTATTGCTAAGCCAACTTGGCTTGATGGAAACCACCTTCCTGTACCTTCTGTTAAACCCTATATACCCCGCCTTGTGGCCATGAATAAGATTAAGTAATCCATCTCAACTGAACTGTAACACTTCTGACACAAGTACACGTACGAGAGAAGACGGCAGAGAAGAATACACTTAACACACATATTCAGGACGACGACGTGTCCTTTTTGAGAAAAAAAATTGTTATATTTAAGGCATACATATTCAACGTTTTATTCCGACCGACCGAACCAACCGAACCGTCCACCCATCGGCCCACTAACAACCGAACTCACCTTGACTGAGAATAAAGACTGCAATATTTGTGAGTAAAAGTGTGACCAGATCCCCAAAAATAATGATTGAAATCGGTGGCATAATCTACATATAGTATACACATAAATAAAATTGAAGGGTAATTTTTTTTTTAATATCAAAATAACAGTTTTTTACAAGATACAAAACAAATAAAACCATTTTAACAATTTTTTGTCTGCCTGTTTGTTTGTTCCGAATAATCTCGGAAACGGCTGCACCGATTTTGACGGGACTCTCACTGGCAGTTAGCAGGTGTTCTAAGGAGTGACATAGGCTATTTAAATTACACAGCAGGTGGCGCTGGGGGCGTTTTTTAATTCTTATTTATGGGCTATACAAGCATATAGATGATTTTCAAGGAGAAACTTAGGCTATTTTAATTACACAACAGGTGGCGCTGGGTTCCTTTTTTTTGAAAATTCTTATTTATGGACCAAATTTTGAAATTTTGACGTTAATTTTATAGGCAGATAGCTGATATTTTAAGGCGTAACTTAGGCTATTTTAATTACACAACATGTGGCGCTGGGGGCGTTTTTTAATTCTTATTTATGGGCTGCTTTTAGCGGAACTTTCACAGGCATATAGATGATATTTCAAGGAGAAACTTAGGCTTTTTTTAGTTACACAATAGGTGGCAATGGGTTGGTTTTTTTTTTGGAAAACTCTTATTTATGGACCAAATTTTGACGTTACTTTTACAGGCAGATAGCTGATGTTGTAAGGCGTAACTTAGGCTATTTTCCCTAGGCGGTGCTGTAGTCATTTTGTTTCGAAGCTTCGTAGCAATGGACGGATTTATATTATATATTATATTACTTAATACCAAGTAAGCCTTAGGCACATTTTTTACCACAGAACTGGAAAGAACAACAGAAAAAAGTTTAGTTTGTTTTTTGGCGATTTTTGACTTAATTTTTTTAATATTTGACATTTTCTTAATTGTCTA
Organism: Platycheirus rosarum; assembly: GCA_963971375.1. Classification (NCBI taxonomy): domain Eukaryota; kingdom Metazoa; phylum Arthropoda; class Insecta; order Diptera; family Syrphidae; genus Platycheirus; species Platycheirus rosarum. The sequence goes on along the minus strand of OZ020507.1, from coordinate 299,294,331 downwards.
TCATTTAAGTAATAAAAGTTCCTAGCTTCATGTTTTCATCAAGAATTGTATCCAAGTTTTGTCAGTTAAAAAAAAATAAATAAAATAAACAAAGCTGTCCTGGCAACATGTAACAACGGTAGGACAAGGGCAAGCAGAACATTTGTGGCGGAGGGGTTCGTTCTTCCATGTATGTCAACTGTCTGTGAAGTATCCGTTCTAATGAAAACATCATTTTCTTTTCATAAACAACCCACATAAGTGCAGTCCTCTTCTATGCTTAGCATCCGCATCCTTCTGCCTTTGTCCTGTCGAATTGAATTTATATTCGTGTGGCACACATGTGTGTTGTTTTACATTTCATCCTTGTCCCCATCTCTTCCTCTTCCAGAAACCATGACAATATTGTAACGCAGATAGTAACTAACATCCATATCCTCTTCTCCAACCACCCTATACACAAACCTAAACTATAGATAGAGGTAGATACCACACCAGGTGCAGCAGCATTCACTTCTGTTGTTAAACGAGATAAGCTCTAATGTCAAATGTTGAGCACATACCGTTATTTTAATCATGACAGATGATATTTTATCGCATTCGTTGCACATATTGTGTGATCTTCGAGTGTAGTGGGTTAGGAAGCAGCAAAAACGCATGAAAGTATGCAACACAATAAAAAAAAATAACTATTTGAGAAAATATTAAAAGATTAAAGATTCAGCGGGTTGGGGGGAGTGGGGGGAAGGAGCCGGTGGTGGGATGGAAAACCACTTTGACAAACAAGAAAATGGAATAAAATTTGAATTTTCTGGTTTAGAGCGTGAAGAATGTTGTATTGAAATTTAGAAAAATAAAAAAATTCAATTTCATTTTGAGCATTCTTGTGGGAGGGGGGGAGGAATAAGCTTATGCACTTGAGTTCAAATAAAGTTCCCATCTATTCATTCATCACATTGAGTGAGGTTTTTTCTGCTGCTCGTGAATAATACGAAACCAATGAAAGAGTTATGAGCTTCGTGCTCCATACCCTTTATCTTTTCGGGTGTAGAGGTTGAGGGTTGTATGCGGTTAGTCGTGTGGAAAAAAGGTTGCCATACGTGCAGTCAAAGGACTTTTGATTATAGATCGCTTTTGATAGGGGTTTTGAGGAAATGCTGACTTATTGAAGTTATATAGATGCTGTAGCTATATTTCCGGAAGATTCGTCTTTTTCTTTTTAACTTAAAACAGAATGTTTTTGGAATTTCAGTTACAGAAATTGTTTTTTTTTAAGAATTCCTTGTTAAAAGTTATTTGAATGGAAATCTGACAAACATTGTCGAAGTAGCTTTTTCATTTTTCGGCAATTTTGTTGAATTTTATGTTTTAAACTAACTGTACCGTGCCAAGCTTCACGGTGGATCTTCTGTGTTTATGGATAAGAAATAAGGAACAATTCAAACCATACATTTTATGTATAGGATTTTCCAATAAGGACTGGAAAACTTTTTTTATGAATGGATTTTGATTTCGTTCATATTGCCACTGTGGGCGCGTTTGCAGCGGTCGATTCGTTGGACACAATTTTTTATGACTCGGCCATACATTTCGGCCGAAACGGACGCTATTTTGCTCTGTTGGCTCTGAGCTCTTTCAATATTGTCGGCATAAGCCAATGATTTAACGTTGCTCCAAGAAAAATAGTCAGTCGCACGAACGAGGCGACCAATCGGCCCATTTCTTGAGATAACACGCTCATCAAACCTGCTCTTCAATAAATCGATTCTAAGATGTGCTGTGTGGCTTGTGGCACCATCCTGTGGAAACCAGTCCATATCTTCCAATTCGGGCCAAAAATAATCGGTCATAATGGCGCGATAATGCTGGCCATTGACAGTAACGTGACGTCGTTATCGTCAACTAAAAAAAAATGGCCCAATAACGCCGCCGGCATGCAAACCGCACCAAACAGTTATTTTTTTGTGGATGAAGTGGTGATCCACGAAGCAAATGTGGATTTTCCCCGACCAATAAGCCATATCTTGCTTATTGCTGAACCCATTGAACCAAAAATGAGTTTCGTCACTGAAGATGATTTTGCGATGAAATTCAACAATTCAACGCTCTTAAGTTCGACTCCGAATTTCGGAAGACTTTTTTTTTATAATTTGCAAACGTTGCTCGTGTACTTAACCATGATATAAGTGTTGAGTTTACTAAATAAATTGACAATGATGGTTCCATGTTTATTTCACAAATTAAATTCAAAATTGTCAAGGCCCTATTGGAAAACGCGATATTTTGGCAATTTGGCCACTGGTTCGCAATATGGATGCTGGCAGTAAAGGATTCCTTTGGAGGTTATTAGAGACTCGATCGGAAAAGGACCTTGAGATTTCTTGCGATTGCAGCCGTTCAACGTTAAGCTTCCTCACAGTATTACCTCTTCTTGGCGTTGGTCGGGATATCCTCAGTCGTACCTTGGCTTCAACGAGGTAGTGGTCCGAATCAATGTTTGCCCCTCGGAAAGTTCGGACAGCATCCATGATACTGGAGTAGTGCCTTGCATTGATCGCAATGAGGTTAATCTGGTTGACACGGAATTGATCAGGAAGTCTCTAAGTCCCTTTGTGAATGTTAAGGTGTGAAACTTGGTACTAGCTATTAAAATATTTCGATCCGCAGCAAAGTCAATTAGCCTGAAGTCATCTTCTCTCCCTGGCTTGGCGTTAAGGTCACCTAAGACGATTTCAATGTCATAGATAGGGCACTGCTCATATATTTTGTCCAGGAGCTCCAAGAATACTTCTTTGGAGTCATCATCTTTTTTTTCAGTCGGGGCATGCGCGCATTTAAGTCATATTGGAAAATTTAGCCTTGATGCGGATTGTCATGAGGCGCTCGTTCACACATTTGTAACTCAAAACCTCTTGTCGGAGCTAGCATCCAACGACGAATCCGCATTTGCCATAGTAAATATCGTAGTTTTTTAGTTTTGTTTTGCCTGGATCGTCCCATCGCATTTCTTGCATGGCAGTTATATCTGCCTTACAGCAGTCATGGGCCTCCGCTAGTTGTTCGGCTGTTAAGGGACCTAACATTCCACATACATATCCGAAATTCGTTGTCCTTCTTTCGTTTGCAGGGGACGTCATCAGTGAATCCGTCCGTATCCGAGGCTTGTGATAATATAATTTTTTTTCATGACCAGGAAATTACCCCGACGGAAAAACCCTTAACCTAAAGGACCAGTTCCTTAGTCCTTACTATGACTCCAAGTATGAAGAGTCGGATAAAACGCTCCTTATAGGCCTGATCTTCGAAGACTTCGTAGTAACCCATTTAAGCTGTTCACTAAGTAGTTCAGTCTGTTAGGAACTATAGACGCCACCGATAATGGTGGATTGTGAGTAATTAAAGACATATGTCTACCCTTTCCACAGGGTTCACGAGGTCCAAAACTTGAGCAAAATATTAATTAACCATCCCTGAACAACATCTCCATATTTCATTAAATTCCGACCTAAACCTACCTGGACTATATGGGCTATGTATATTTTCAGGCAATTTTTGCTTTAGCTCAACGGGTAAACTTGTAAGATTTGCATCCGAGAGGTGGCGCTGAGTTGGAGATATTTTCTATAATGTTGCTTTCACTGTATATGTCAGCAAGTTCCTTACAAGTTACGGAAAATGAATCATTTTTCAGTCTTTAATTGTCATTTAAAGTACAGCAAACAAGTCACTCAAGAACTAACAAGGCGTTGTCCCATTTAAAAATAAAACAATTATTTTAAAGGTCAAATCAATTACAAGAGAATTGAAAAGAAATATAATTAAATGTCAAACATATCCAGCGTCAAAACTCAACCAAGCAAAAAATCTCGACACGGCATTCATTTAACATACATTTTTTTTCGTTTGATTACACTTCAAAGTTGAAAATTGTAGCAATTTTTTTTTTTTAATTTTGCGATATAAATTTTCACATTTTCCACAAATAAAGCATGAATACTGGTTCATAAGAAAATGGGGCAAAACCAACGAAAATCAGTCATCATTTTATTAACAAATTTGATACTTTTCGGAAATGTTTGAAGACTTTTTGGTTTCATGAAAGGGAAAAGGCCAAACTATTCAAAACATTTCAATTGGCTCATCAATATGTTTCAAAAAATGTTAATAAAAGCTTTTCATTTCTTATGATCAAGTTATCTCCTAGATATTTCGAAAGTCCCCTGACTGACTTCAAAATCAGTATCTTTTCAGATAATCACATAACCCCCTCTGTAACTCCAATTCAGAATCATTTTTAAGGTTCACATTACTAGAAAACTATTCCAGCTTTGAAAAACGCTCGCATTTCATTAAAATCCTTAAGTCCATCTTCATTTGCTCTATGGTGCTCATATCAAAGGCAATTCGTTTGAAAAAAAAACAATTTTTTTGTGCCAATTACCTTCAGCTACAACAACTCTCCTCAAATTGGCTTCCACTCGATGAATCTCTGTGAATCACCTTTTACCTGTTTCTAATAAAATAGGTAGAATTCTCTAGAATATTGATTGACAATATTTTTTTTTTTCATTCACTTTTTGACATCCTCACACCATATACTATATAGCTGGAGATATAGACCGATGGTGTTCATCAGGACGTTGCTTTTACCTGGACTGGGTGTATTAGGTGATATGACATCTACCCCGTTTGGACTGCCATCATCAATCAATCGATTTGCTATTTATTTTTTTTTTTTGCTTCTTCTTATTTTCTTCTGCCTCATTCGACGTTATCGTCCTTGCGATCCTTTTGCATCGACTTTATAGATTTCCTTTCTCTCCTTTAGAGGGCTTATGTAGCTCAGCTATAGCCATGCCAGCCAGCGTCCTTCAGTCAAATGGAATCGAAATAGAAACTTTACTGATTGGTGCAGCACATTCAATCTGTGCGATGTCCTCCTATTGCAATGCTTAACAACCCTCTGTATAGGTAGCATCCTTCTCAATAAAATATACGTTCAATGCCTCCTGCCGCCAACAGTGCCGTCCTTATCCATTCGAACGGAAATGATAGTTCAATGGAAAATATTACTCTATATTGACAATGACCAGGGACAACAAACAGCCCAGGGAGAAAGAAAAAAACGAATCAGGAAAAATAGTAGCAGATTGTCAGGATGGTGTCAGAAGTCGGGACTGATGTTGTGCTGTGCTCTTCTGTGTTGGCAATTCCTCCTTATTTTTTTGTTGAAGCGCCAACCCGGTTCCAGGTGATTGAATTGGTTGGCTTTATTTATTTGTTCGGGTATTTCATTCAGTAATTTCAGAGGGCAAAATTGTATTTCTTCTGGCGTAATTTTTGGATATTTTCAATATTTTTCTTTAGATTTTATCAAAAGGTTTAGATAAAGAGGAAAATGATAGAAATCGCTTTTTACCCCGTAAATTTGTTAATGGCATTTGATAATGATGTTCTACATTCAACCATAACTCTAATAATTAAGGAAGAAGCACCGATTATAGAGTAAGAAAAAAAAAGTAAATCATAGAGCGATATTGTATTAAAAAAGATGGTATGAAGCTTTCTGTTTTTGGAATTTTGGTAATTATTTTAGTAATAGAAGAGGAAATTTTTCACCATAATTTCCCTCTTTATTTCTTCGCTTTAAGGCTCCACGTGAGGAGTTCGGCGGATTGAGTTCAGGAAAAGTCAGCAAGTCTTCCGGTCTTAGATTGTCTTATTTGTCTGAAGTCCATGAATTGTTAAAAAGATAGAAATTTCTCCCCAAGTTCTGCCAGGTACCAAAAAAATCCCTAAAGTATTGAAGGTTTTAATTCAAATTCTAGTTACAACGAATTAAGAAAAATAAATTTTTTTAAACCACTTAGTAGTGGTTCTTCGGATGTGAAACTGCAACGGCAGCGTATGATAAGTTCATTAAATTCTGATCTTGACAGCATTGTACAATGGGGAATAAGAAACCGCGTAGAATTTAATGCTTCGAAAACACAATGTTGTCTTTTGTCGTTAAAGCGACACTATCCATGAGTGGCACTTGCATAGAGGAAACCAACCACCTCTCAGTTCTCGGTATGTGCATTACAGACCACCTTCTGTGGAATGACCACATATTTGACGTTGCCAAAAATGCTGCGAGATGTTTAGGTTTCCTTCGAAGATGCAAGAAGTTCTTCACCCCGTCTGATCTGGCTACAGTATAAAAAGCATATATTCGCCCTAAACTTGAGTATAACTCCCACATTTGGGCAGAGGAGCACCTGCCTGTAACCCACTTGAGTTATCTAGATAGAATACAAAAAAGAGCTTTAAAAATGATAGGCGACCCAACAAAAACAGAAACATTTACATGTCTGGAGCCCAGACGTAATGTCCCCTGCCTTTCATTATTTTATCGCTACTTCCATAAAAAATTCTCTAGCGAAATAGCCAGTTGCATTCCTCCCCTGAAACGCTTTAACCGTAATACTCGCACTGCAAGGAATGCCCATCATTATACCCTTGAGCCCAACTTCGGACGTACTGTCAAGAACAGGGATTCTTTCTTTAGTCGTACCACGCGAATGTGGAATGCTTTGCCAGACTCTGTTTTTCCCTCCCACTTTAAAGTGCAGAACTTTAAAACATATGTGCATCGTTACCTCCTTTCACATCCTTCCCCATTTTCCTAAAGCCCTCGCTGTGTTTAATTAACATTAAAAGGGTAGTCAAAATCCCTTTAGTGCGGGCTAGTTATAAAAAAAGGGGGTAATATATTAATTACAATAAGAAGTTGGGTGCTGTATGAATAGGGTAGGCACTCAAAGGCATCAAACTGGTGATGCACAGTCGCTGCAACTATATCGTACACATCAATTATGCTTATTTTACCTCCCCGCGGTAACCACCGGGTACTGGTCTGTCCATCCGGGCATTCCTGCTAAACTTATAAGCGCGAGTGTTGAACACAGAAAAAATAGCAACACTATAATGCTCTGCTTTAATGACTGTTCTGATCGATTCGCAGAAGTCTTGCACGAGCCCCTCAGAAAGAGGACGTACGGCGGATGAGCCCAACCAATTGGACCAACGGTGGCGTCAACAGTCAACGAAGCAGACGCCCTAATAAGCTACTTCGACGTATTTGGAGATAAGGTCATTAGGACAACGGCAGCGCTCATATCCCCGAAGTGGGTTACTGACTCCGGATTCTCCGGTTCCTTGTCCAAGGAATCCAAAAAAGGACCTGGCCCTCCAGGTTGGGGGTTGTGCGTGGGGTTAACGACCATGCCACGGAAAAAAGAAAAAGTTGCGAAGCGACCAATAGCCTCGGAAAAGGACGGATTTACTGTTGACGACCCGGAAAAACGAATCAAGGACAACGACCTTCGGATCTGCACGTGGAATGTTAGAACTCTTAACAGACCACGTGCATCCAAACAACTAGCGGAGGCCCTAGACTGCTACAGAGCAGGAATTACTGCCATCCAGGAAGTGCGATGGAATGGGCCGGGCAAAAGGAGGATGAAAAACTGTGACGTGTACTACGGTGATTGCGCAAGAAGACCACAGCGTTTATTTGGGTGCGGATTCGTCATAAGCGGTAGACTTAGGCAAGAAGTCTTGGGCTTTCGACACGTAAGTGAGCGACTTGTGACAATCCGTATCAAGGCTAAATTCGCCAACATTAGCCTAATATGCGCTCATGCCCCCACAGAGGACAAAGATGACGCCACCAAGGATGACTTCTATGAGCTCCTCGAAAAAACCTATGAGCAATGCCCTAAATACGACGTTAAGATCGTACTAGGCGATTTTAATGCCAAAATAGGTTAAGAGGAAATCTTTGGTAGGACTGTCGGAAAACATAGCCTACACTACAAAACGTCTGAAAACGGACTTAGGCTAATTGACTTCGCAGCGGCACATAACGTCACCATTGCATGCACACGGTTTCCTCATCTCGATATACACAAAGGGACTTGGCGACACCCAGATCAAGGAACCGTCAATCAGATTGATCACGTTGCGATCGATGCGAGACACGCCTCCAGTATCTTGGATGTTCGCACCTTCCGAGCAGCTAACATCGACTCGGATCACTACCTTGTTGCAGCAAAGGTAAGAATGCGAATAACCCGAACTCCACAACAACGGAGTAATACTGTGAGGAAGTTTGACGTCAGAAAGCTGCAATCGCAAGAAACCGCCAGAACCTATGCCGATCGAATATCCCGTAACCTCTCAAGAAATCCAGTACCGCCAGCATCAAGTGCCGAAGATCAGTGGCAACACTGCCAACAAGCCATCAGAGATGCCGCAACTGATGTGCTAGGTTTCACCAGACCACCACCTCGAAACCTCTGGTTTGATGACGAATGCAGGCAGGCCCATGCAGCCAAACAAGAGGCATATAAAGCGACGCTGCAAAGAAAGACGAGAGCTGCTCGCGAGCTTTACGAGCAGAAAAGACGGGAAGAACACCGGCTTCTCCAAAAGAAAAAAAATTAGCATGAGAAGCGCGCGATCGAAGATATTGAGAGATGCTACTCCAGGAACAACGTGCGGAAGTTTTACCAACAGGTAAAAAGAACATGCCAAGGAAAAAAATCCCGCACAGAAGCCTGTAGAGATAGGAATGGAAAACTCGTAGTAGAGTCACAGTCGGTGCTGAGTACATGGAAGGACCATTTCTGCAGACTGTTAAACGGCGATGAAGGCCAAAATCCCGCTGTCAGGCAGAATGAACCATTCAACATGGATGATGAAAGACAAAACTTCCGTCCACCTGACCAAAATGAAGTAAGGATAGCAATATCTAAACTCAAAAACAACAAAGCTGCTGGACCCGACGGACTACCCGCCGACCTTTTTAAAGCGGCCGGAGATGACCTGGTGGAGTGCATACACCAACTCATCTCTAAAGTTTGGTAAGAAGAAAGTATGCCTGATGAATGGAACCTCAGCATCGTTTGCCCGATCCACAAGAAAGGAGACCCTCTAAACTGCGCCAACTATAGAGGAATAAGTCTCCTGAATATCGCCTACAAGATCCTCTCTGCCGTACTATGTGAACGCCTGAAACCTTTCGTCAGCAACCTGATTGGCCCCTATCAGTGTGGTTTCAGACCAGGAAAGTCCACAATCGATCAAATGTTCACGCTACTGCAGATCCTGGAAACCACCCAAGAATTCCAAATCGATACCCACCACCTCTTTATCGATTTTAAGGCCGCGTACGATAGCATTTATAGAGACGAGCTATACAGAGCCATGTCAGGTTTTGGCATTCCCACAAAACTCGTCCGACTGTGCAGGATGACGATGGAGAACTCTCGCTGCTCCATCAAGGTTGGTTCTGACCTCACAGAAGCTTTTGACGTCAAAAAAGGATTCCGACAAGGTGATGCGCTATCGTGCGATTTCTTCAACTTAATACTCGAAAAAATTATAAGAAACTCGCAAGTCAATTGTAGTGGGACAATTTTTTTCAAGTCTGTGCAATTGCTAGCATACGCTGACGACATAGACATTATTGGCAGAACTCGGCGAGCTGTCACTGGAACGTTTGCGCATTGAAGCTGAAGCGGCTAAGATGGGACTAGCAGTCAATGAGGCCAAAACGAAGTACCTGCTGTCCACAAAAAGGTCTCCCTGTGGGTGCGGGGGTGTGAGAATAGGCCCACGCTCAGGTTAGCGGAAGTAAGAGTCTTCCAATACCTAGCCTAGTTAAGCGATCACCACTTTTTCCGCAAGGATAAGAGGCTGTAACCCATGCTTCTAGGCGGGCATTCAGGGAGTGTCCTAGTCTTCACCTTAGTTGACTGGATTATGAACTGTTTGTCTTACTGGATGGTGGGCTAGCGACTTCATGGAGTCGAACCACAAGTGCGTCTCATGAGAGACGGGCGAGCTTCACCTAGGGTCCTAAATTAGGTACCGTGGGTTAACAGGTGCCCCGGCTGATTACGTGAGCTTGTCTCGGTAGCAGTCGCCTGTTAAAATTGAGGTAGGCCCCCTAGTGGGAGCTTCACGGGGGCTGATGGTTACTCCAAATGCGGAAGCGAAAAGGTATCTTTGGTTTCTGGGAGGATGGCACGGCTTCGAAAGAAGCGTGTGTTCATTGTCTTATATAACCTTGATACTAGGGGTGCATGATAGGCCCTGCTTCTCAGCAAGGAGGATGGATTTTCCATGAGAAATTCATCATTTGCTACTAGAGTGGTTTAGCAGAGCCACTCTAGATGATAGTGTGGTCTGGTAAACCACTTTAGGGGTCTTGTACGCCCCAAGGGAACTCCATAGGTGGGTAGGCCCACCGTGAGATTAAGCCTTAATAGGCAGGTGCTCACGTTAAGCCTTTCCTCCATCTGTCCACAAAAAGGGACACACAACACCGGCGGATTGGACAAAACATCACAATAGACAGGTACAACTTTGAGGTAGTTAGGGACTTTGTGTACCTCGGATCCGCTATAACATCTGGCAACAACATCTCGTCAGAAATAAAGCGAAGAATTACTCTTGCCAATCGCTGTTTCTATGGGCTAGGAAGGCAATTGAGTAGCAAAGCCCTCTCTCGAAAGACAAAGGAGACTCTGTATAAGACCCTAATCATCCCAGTCCTGCTCTATGGCGCCGAGGCATGGACTCTATCTAAAGCGGATGAAGATATCCTTAGTCGTTTCGAGCGTAAGATTCTTCGGAAGACGCAGTCAAGGAAGACCTCGCCTTAGGTGGCGCGCTCAAGTGGAGGACGACCTCAACCAACTTGGAGTGCAAAACTGGAGGCAGCTAGCCAATGACCGAGTTGGCTGGAGAGGCATGTTGGTTGAGGCCCAGGTTCGTCCCGAACTGTAGCGCCACCTAAGTAAGTAAGTAATAACCAGAGTATCCTCCATTGTTAGCTTGAACTTTTTGGAGTCGGCGTGGCATTGATTCCACCAATTTTTGGCATGTCTGGTTGGGTATAGAATACCATTCTCTTTGAACGGCTTCCCACAATTGGTTTCCATTTGTGAAATATTGTCCGCCTAACTTTCGCTTGAGTGCATTCCACAAGTTCTCAATGAGATTGAGGTCAGGGGATTGACTTGGCCACGGGATAAGAGATACTTCCTTCCTTCCTTCCTTCTTGAAACCAATCTTTTACGAGACCCGCCGTGTGTTTTGGATCGTTATCCTGTTGAAAATGCCATCGGAGGGGCATGTTTTCTTCAGAAAATGGAAGCATGACATTTTCCAAGATATCCCTATACCCATATTTTGTTAATATGGTTTTAATGAGAAATATAGGACCGACATCGTACCAGGAAAAACATCCCCACACCATAATATTGCCACCTTCGTGTTTGATTGTTTTTTGTGTATAGCGGGGATTGTATTCTTTTCCTTTTGGGCGTCTTACATTATGCCCGGAGTCCGAAGAAAACAAATTTATTTTAGTCTCGTCGCTCCACAGGATATAACGCCATTTTTTAAGTCCTTCAGGTCCATTCCAGTTCGCGTATCTAAGAGCAAATTCTTTCTTCACACCTATTTTGTCGACCAGCTGTGTATATATGATCCACTTTTTTGAGACAAATTTTACTCTTTCGAGCATTATTTATCAACCAATTTCTTGAATTATATTCTCAACTCACTTAAATTCATAAAAATATCAACAAAAAAAACATCGAGTTAACAAAACAACGTTAAAAATTCAGAACTTTATCAAAACTCCAGATGTTACATGATAAATTCAAAATCCTCTTCACCACCTTCCCCAAAACAAACCACCATCATAATCACTCCCGAAAATTTCCCATCAGGTAAATATTTCTTGACGTTTCTGGATTAATAAATCATTGTATTGTCGCTTGTCACGCGGCCTGGCTTACAACCTGCAAAAAGCAACAGCCGTTGTTACGCGTCAATTAAAAAAAAAAAACACTAATTAGATTAAATTGCCCGAAGTCATTTATTATTAACGCAAAAGAAGTAACCTTCCCTAAATCAACTATAAAACAAAAAGCAACAGGAGTAGAAAGCACAATTGATTGATTAATTTATGCCACAATCCACAACTTCCCTCAAAAATATTGGCCTAATAAATTTGACGTCACGGGAATAGAGTGAAAGTGACAGAAGTGAGTAGAAACACTCCGGAGGGCGAGGGGCGACTCAATTATATGAGAAATGAATGCGGGTGGCATATCCTACTTAAGGATTCTATATAATTCCCATTCTCACCATCACTCACTCCTCCTCGGTGATGTTAAACATTTTTGAGTATTTCAATTCCAGAGCGAAATGATGGGGATGATGATGATGACTCTCAGGGAACAGTTAGGGCATTGTATGAGCTCTTAGCTGCGTTCAAGCAAGTGTTTCCTCAAAGGACCCTTCAATACTAATAGTCATCTAGATCCTAATCCCTCTCAGGCTCTCAACCGGCACACTCAGTCATAGATACGATACGCACATCCAATGTGGATCGCAATTAAAAACCATCTCTCGTCATATTATTCTGATATTTTTGTTCATCTTTGTGTGTAATGAATGATTTCCAAGGAGTTCTCTAGGCAGGGATCCACATTATGATTTTCAAAAGGATATCTTGAAGGTTCTGTATGGGATGGCCCTATATGTGAAGCTGGAGGAAGGCAAATAAAATTATTAGACTGACAGCAGTTTTTTTGTTTCCTAGTAATTCTCGGAATTCGCTTGAATACTTCGGAAAATTAAGACTAATGTTTGGTTTTGGCAATGTGGGTGTGGGTGTTGCGCAATATTTTATTAGGCTTGTGTTCCGAAGGACTTTTTTGTCCTTGATATTGTCGCCATTATTATAATTGTTTCTGTGTGGCGTCATCAAACGATTTCGTTTTTCATTTGTGTTTGGTTTTGGATCAAAGAAATATTTCAGATAGATTTCTTCGTTTTTTTCGAGTCCTTAGAAAGAATTGGATGTGGGGGCGGGAGTGGTGCTATACCTCGGTATTTTCTGTGTTTTATTGATGGTAATTGAAATTTTATTCCGAAAGAAAAACACAACGTGCCGGAGGAAGGAAGTGCGTGAAGATTAAGTGTTTTACAAAAAGTCGATATTCTAATAATGAAATACAAATATTAGACCAAAAAGTTGTAACTTCTTTTAATTTGGTTTGGAGTTTTGTGGGAGATGTAAGTAAATATTATGGGAATAAGTGAGCTCAAAGATCTTGCAGGTGGAAATCGAAAAGAAAGGTTTTCCTGAATTCAATTCACTATTTTTTCAATCTCTGCAAAATATTATCTGATGGCTTCTGATATGAAGGAAGTTAAAATGTCATAACTGAAGTTATGTCCACAATCTAAATCTTAATAGTCAACATTTAAAAACACAGTCAATAATTTGAATTTGAAAATTTGAAAAAATTGAGCATGCTGCAACCTATGTATGGCTCAAACAATACGTAATTAATTATGAAAATAAACCAGTTGTTTAAAATTTTTACATTTAATGCCAACGGCCTATCTCCTAAAATGGACGAATTAGAACTATCGGGTTTTTCAACAGGACGCTACAAAAGTAGGGCGACAGGGACAGCAAACGACGCCATAATTTTGACATTTCTCTTCAGTTCAGGTTTGCCATTTCATGATGGAAAGATATACGAGCCAACAACGAGTCGAAATTATTAAAATTTACTACCGAAATTCGAAATCAGTGGCCTCAACGTTAAGAGCGCTCCGTTCAATTTATGGTCGTCATAATCGTCCTAGCAGATCAACAATTGAGCGCCTAGTGGAAAAATTTGAATCCACAGGTACAGTACAAAATGTTCCCGTACCAGTGAGACAATGAAGTGCCCGTAGTGTCGAGAATATTGCTGCCGCTGAGGCTTCAGTTGCAGAAAGCCCAAATGTGTCTCTCACACGTCGTTCTCGAGCGTTGGGCATCTCTGTGACGTCGTTGTAGCGAGTTTTGCGAAAATATCTTGGCCTTCATCGTTACAAGATTAAATTGACGCAAGAACTGAAGCCGCTTGACCACCAGAGGCGTCGTATTTTGGTGAATTGGGCTGAGAAACAACTTGAAAATGATTTGGATTTTCATCGAAAAATCATCTTCAGCGATGAGGCTCATTTCTGGCTGAATGGCTTCGTCAATAAACAAAATATGCGGTATTGGTCAGGCAGCAATCCACACGTACTCCATGAGTCATCATTGCATCCCGAAAAAAATTAATTACGGTTTGGTGTGGTTTATGGGCCGGCGGCGTCATTGGGCCGTACTTCTTCCGTGATGATCAAGACCGGCACGTTACTCTGTATGGGGATCGCTACTATTCAATGATAACCGAATATTTTTGGCCCCAATTGGATGATATGGACTTGGAGGACATGTGGCGCCACAAGCCACACAGCGAATGTCACAATCAATTTATTGGAAACCAAGTTTGGAGAACTTGTTATCTCACGAAATGGTCCAGTCGCTTGGCCGCCTCGGTCGTGCGATTTGACGCCGTTAGACTATTTCCTGTGGGGCTACGTCAAGTCTATGGTCTATGCCAACAAGCCAGCGACGATTAATGGGTCTGGACTTCTGCAAGCGTGCCCGTGGTGGCCATGCAAAAGAAATTGAGTTCCATACATAATGGCATAATGTCAAACGAAAAAAAAATTGACATATCCCTGATTCTAAAACACACTTAAAAAGGGAAACCGTAATCAACATAAAAGGTTTTTCTGCCTATCATGCGTACCACCTATCTGATAGAGCAAGATGTGGATCCTCTCTATTTATAAGAGAAAACATTGACCATTCCTTAAAGTTAACAATCGAACTTGAGAAAATGCAAGTTTGTGCAGTCAATATAAAATACAGACGTTCGACATATAGTATTGCATCAATATATTGTCCTTCCAGGTGCAAGATAAAGAAAACAGATTTCATAAATCTTTTTGAAGCTCTCGAATCTAAGTTTATTATAAGCGGCGACTTTAATTCAAAATATACGTTTTGGGGATCAAGATGCATATCAACCAGAGGGAGACAACTTTTTAAAGCTTGCATGGAAACTAGTGCTGACTTTTTATCAACCGGAAAACCAACTTACTGGCCTACGGACGTAGTCAAAACTCCAGATCTTCTTGACTTTTTTATCGCAAAGGATTTAAATAAAAACTATACCAAGATCGAGGATAGCTATGATCTTCCTACTGATCACTCACCAGTCATGTTGACAGTAAGCGGATGCCTAATAATGAAGGAAATTGCGTCATTTTTGACTAACAAACAGAACGAATTGGGAAGGGTTCCGTGCAGATTGCGCAGAAGCTATTACACTGGAAGTATCATTGCAAACTCCGTTTGAATTAGAAGATGAAGTCCACAGATTTATTAAAATCATCCAAGATGCTGCCTGGAAAAACACTCCGCAAAATAGCACAGATTCAATTCCTAACGAGCAAAATGTTTCAATTGAAATTAAAGAACTTATACTCGAAAAAAGAAAAGCACGTAAGAAATGGCAGCAATCCCGAGCTCCTCAACACAAAACTATTTTGAATCACCTCTCCAGTAAACTGAAAAATGCAATTCGAGATTCAAGAAACCGTGAGATTTCTACTTATCTCGAAGGTATTTCCGCAGAAAAAAGGACGAATTACTCTCTGTGGAAGGCTATTAAATAAATGAATTGGCGCAACAGCTCCTTAAGGAGCCAAGGCCTAGTGACTTATACTCTCAACCATTCCTGTGTGTGTGTGTTGTTAATCTGCAAGAATGGAAGGGACCTAGAGTTTACCGCTGAGTCCGAACGGCTAGATGAGATGCACTTTTTCGAGACAAATTTTACTTTTGGAGGTTTTGTCAGTTCCTCGCAAGAGGCAGTATCATTCATTTAGCAGTCCGACACACTAACCACTAAGCCACGGGGCACTAGGAAGGCTATTAAAGGTGTTAAAAAACCCAAGTTACAATCAGCACCAATTCGAAAAAACAATGGAGATTGGGCTAAAACAGACAAAGAAAAGGCAGATCTGTTTGCCGATCACCTCGAGGAAACTTTCAAACCCTTTCACGGTGAGGAGTTGTATAATGAACCCGGTGATACTCATTGGACCTCTGAAAACTTCCGAATTCGAGATGTAACATTTAGACGCTATAAGAAAGCAACAAAAACAAAAAAGCATGATAAATGCACCCATTCTTAAAGAGTTGCCGAGAAAAGCAATCACTAAAATCCAACATCTGATTAATGCCACGTTTAGGCTTGCATACGTTCCACGGCAATGGAAAGTGGCCGAAGTCATTGTGGTCCCAAAACCAGGCAAAACTCTTAATGAAAAGAAGTCTTACAGACCAATATCGTTATTACCAATAATTTCTAAGTTATTCGAGCAATTATTACTTAAGTGCCTACTTCCAATTCCAATATTCCCGAACACCAATTCGGTTTTAGAAATACTCAACAGTTGAACAGAATAACAAATGAAATTGAAAAATCCCTAGAGGGGAAAAAGATATGTTCAAGCGCGTTTCTTGATCTTTCCCACGCTTTCGATAAGATCTGGCACGACGGCTTAAGATATAAATTGAGACAGGTTTTCCCGAAACAAATATATTATATTCTTGAATCCTAACTGGAAAATAGACTTTTCCAAATGAGACAAGCACTGAATATTCAGGATTTAAAAAAAATAAATGCTGGTGTTCCACAAGGAAGCGTTCTTGGACCAATGTTTTTCTTTCTTTATACTCAAAATATATACCTCAAAAAGAAGACGTCACGATAGCAACATTTGCTGATGATACGGCCATACTTGCATCATCCAGCTCAATTGAAAGAGCAACCAAAAAGCTACAGAAATCTCTTGACAAAATAACAAACTGGACGAAGAAATGGCCCATTGTTCTAAACGAGTCCAAATCAACTCATTTTAACTTTACTTACAAGAATGTTAACCATCTACCCATCTTTATTAACTCGGTTCAAATACCGTTTGCTAACGAAGCTAAGCTTAAATGGAAGTTACGAGAACTAAACTGGCTAATTGGAAAATATTTCAATCTAAATACTTAAAACAAACTGCTTATCTACAAGCAAGTGCTAAGACCTGTGTGGACTTGCGGAATACAACTTTGGAGTTTTGCCAAACCAAGCCATATACAAACACTGCAAACATTTCAAAACAAAGTCCTCAGAGCACTTGTTGGTGCTCCATGGTACATACGAAACAGCGATTTACACAGAAACCTGTGTATGGAAATTGTCAACGACGAAATTAAAAAAATCTGCCACCAAGTTTAAAATACGTTTACAAGGCCATTGTAATAGAAGCATACAGCGGGCCTTTGGAGAGACAAATCTTGTACGCCGACTTCGGAGAACGAGACCGTTCGACCTAGCGTAGCAAGACATAACCGTGTGATTACGCGGTATTGCAGATCCGCTCGATGGAGAGCTCCCTGCCAAACGTGATTAATGAAAATGAAGATTAAACTACTTGATAAGGCAACTTAGTTGTAGGCGAATGAACAAATGAAGTTGTTTTTTTAGGGATTCAGAATCTCACACTACCAAAGGTACGGGCCTATGGTGTCTATGAAGATTTTTTCATCTTTCGCAGTAGAAAAAAAAAGTCAATAATCTGTTAATTAAGCAAAAGTATAGCTGAAATAAAATTTTAATTGGAATTAAAGAAACTTTGCATATACCCCACTTCAAAATTATTGAAAATCCAATTGTGACACCACAAGCAAGGGGTTTCAGGAACAGTACACCGCAATATCTAGCCTTAGGTGTTACTATAGTCCGGAGGACTTGGGCCTCAAACAACAAGCTTCTCCAGACAGCTCGGTTCCTAGCTATCTGCCACCAGTTTTGCATCTGATACTTGTCAACCAGCTCTTTCACTTGCCTGCGCCACCTAAGTTTCGGTCTTTTTCTACTGTTCCGTCCCCACCGGGTGGAATACAAGTTTTTCCGCTTCGGAGAATTGGTATTCATTCCCTCCATATGTTCCAGCCATCTGAGACGTTTGATATTTACTCTTTTAGCTAGGTTTGTATAGCTTTACAGCCTTACAGTTCCTCGTTGTAGCTCCTAACTGATTTAGTCGTTGATAAATATAAGGAAAAGAGAAAGAAACAAAACAGAACCCTGCGGCACACCAGCATTTATTTTGTCAAAGTTAGACTTGAAAGTGTCTAACATAAGTTATATTGAGCGGTTCGAAAGCTTATTACTAATCCAACGAAGAAGAATTTCCAAATCCACGCCAAAATCAAGATCAATAATCTTCGCTAAGATGATGGGTAGATTTGTTTAACTTTTCGGCAAGATTTACCATTTGATCAGCAGTAGACCTATTTCTGCGAAAGCCGCAGTTTTGGTTATTAAACATTTTTCGATCTTCGGGGGATCTTTTTAAAGTGAAATTCATTCAGCGTTTCCATGACCTTGGAATGGACCGAAATTGATTGAAAGCTTGAGGGTAAAGAAAAAATGCCGTTTATGAGGACGGTCTGCACAAATGCTGTTTTCCATGTACTAGAGAAGAGATTAGAAGAACAGGACATATGAAAAAGTTTACGCAGTGGTTTCTCCAGCGTTCAAGATCATCTCTTCCTTACATGGTATCATCCGGGCCTGCAGATTTGTGTATATAAAGATTTTTAAAAACTCCTCGCGACTGAACGAGAGCAATAGAAGGCTCGAGACTGGTCCCATAAAAACATTTACGCTCCCGAGTGCCGGCAACATTGAGTTTGCCGCAAATTGGGATGCAAGCAGATTTGCCTTTTCTTGGGAATTAACATCATGAACATCATTGAGGACCAGCGTAGAAACCGATGACGATGACGAATTCTGAATGTTTTTTTTCTTAGAAATGAACACAGTTTTTACTGCCTTTGGGACATTGCTGTTATAGACTTTCTGCTAAGGACGTAATCCCGCTATGAGCCAAACACAAAATATTCTTCAACTTGTAGTATTTCTGTTCCATTGAGTAACTCACAAGGGTTTTCAATGCATGGGTTGTCATCAGAAATTCGAATGTCGACATTGCCGACCAATAATTTCACTCCTGTCCACTCATCATGTAGTCCAATGGATTTTGGTCGTTTATTATTTCTTCTGCCGATTTTAGTTTCTTTATCGAAATACTTTCAAACACATTTTTTTCTTGATGGCAAATTTTTTTAAGCGAATCTTTTGCTATTTCCTCTGATTCCGGTCCATGATCCTGACTCGGAATCTTCATCGGTTCCTCACACAGAATGTCCTCGCATCTGATGTTCCCACTTCAGATCTCTGGCCTCCAAAACTCCATTTTCGGTTTCCATATGGTGTTGTTGTCGTACGAACTAGTTCGTAGTCTTTTGCAAGTTTTTAGATTTTGCTTATGTTGGACGCCCGAAACCTTGGGGTGCGGAACTGGGTGGAGTCGGCCAGCAATCGGTATGTGTGGAAGAAATTGCTTGGATGAGACCGAACCGGATCCCGGTTGGTCTCTCGTTGGTGATGATGATGACAAAACACAGATCAAAAAACTAAAACAGACAAATACCTCCAATAAATGGTCTTCTATGTCCCAATCCCAATCCCCAACTATAAATTATTGCCAGTCTTTGTAACGAAATATTGTTGATCCCCCTTTGGATTACTTAGAGAGCGTTGATTAATATATCCGATATAACGATCTGGTATAGTTATAAGAGTTTACCGCAATGATATTATTGTCTGCGAGGACGAGACAGGGAAAACAAATTAAGGAATCGGCCGCCGCGTATGCACTCTTGCTTTTACAATTTTTTCTCCAGAAAAAATCTATGTTGGCCCGATTTACTTGCGCAAAATACAATTTAATTTTTTTTTTCGAATCGACTTTTACTGAGCTTGATTAAAAATAATTGATAGTTTACAATCAAAGCAACAAAAATGAGGCTACCATGTGATTATGCAGCTATATGCTTCCTGAATTTATTGAAGACCGCGTGCTCTTCGCAAGAATTTCCTTTTCTGCTATTCTAAAAGAAAACCAATCCAATTATTCGCCCTATTTCTTCTATTTTCTTAACAAAAAATCCAAAACGAAGGACAATTCAAAGACAAACTTAATAAAACCAATGATTTTATTTGAGTTCCACAATCCATTATTAGAAATACAAAAGACCCACTTTAGAAGTGAACAAAAAAAATTATTATGCAGAACATTTCCAGCAGAAATCCTTCACCGAGTTTCAATTTCCCTACATCACGTACTTTGAAACGATTATTCTTTGAACCAAAAAAAAAACTATTACAACAGTTTTGGCCATCTGTTCTTCTCCACAACGTTTTTTCATCCTCACATAAGGCTGTGTTTCCATCAACACAAACAGCAAGTTCCTTACCAAAAAAAGAAGAAAAAAAAGAAGAAAACTTAGCTTAACTTCCATCAATTTCCCACAAAAGAATTCAATAAAAAAGTTCAAGGAAAGCAGCAAAAACATAAATTGAAAAAAAGACGACTATAGATGGCGCTATAAGAAGCATTAATAAATTCGCTGCCATTTTTCATCGCCACCTTTTCGCCGATTACTGATTATTGTATGTCCTGTGGGAGAAGTGAATTGGAAGATGAAAAACAACTATCCAGCTTCCAGCCACTCACCACTTGTTTTTTTTTTTTTTTTTGATCAAGGATATTTGGCTTATAAGTGTATGTGGCTCGTGGAAGTTATAGGCTTTAGTTGGTTTCACTTTACTTGACGTACATGCACCGACGACAACGTGATGAAGAAATAGTTTCGATGTCACGTCTGACTGATGGGCAGGAAGCCAAGCATTTTCGGCCATTGCCAGAACTTACGACAAGCTCTCGTTGGTAACTTTTTCAGGAGAAGGCTGTTGTACATTATCGCCGGGACAACTTTTTCCATCATCACATGCCGAGGAGATGGATGGCTGGAAAACTTCGCACTCTGGTGATTAAATTTCTTTGCACTTTTTAACCAGAAAATAACCTTCCCATTTGTTTTTTTTTTATATAATATTCTGCCAGAGGGCAGCACTGCAGACAAATCAAAATGGACATTCAGCGCATTTAATGGAAGCTCTCCTCTTTCTTTTCCATTGCTGGGTATCTATGCATACATTGTTTCCAAGTTCTGACTATATGTATAACGAACCTCCAACCATGGGAAATGTAAAAGAATCCAAGTTTTTAGTGTTTTACACACGAAAAGCCGAAACCAAATGTAACAACACAAGGAAAAACTAAATATCACTCGTTAAGTCACACATGGGAGCGAAAACGAATTTTCCCTATTTTTGTTCCTTTGTAAAGTTAAAAAAATAAAATGACAGAATGGAAACAACTGAAATCGTTAACTGATTCCCAGGACAACGGCAACACTAAAAAAGAAAAAAAAATTAAAAAAATCAAAAAATAAACCAAAGAATGCAATTTATATAAAAAAAGGATAACAGAACTTGGCAGAGATAGAGTTTTCCAATTATATGCCTTTTATGGTCTGCACTTTTCGCGCATATGAATGTTTTTGGTGCGGGATGCAGCGGGGGGGGGGAGGGGATCCCTTGATGCGGTGACTTTTTCAATTTTATTTGTAGATTAGGAGAAGTCCTCCACACTCTTCCATGCGGATGTTAGTTTTTCGTAATACTATATCCCCGAATACCGTAACGAGCAAAGATGCCTGTGGCTTGGTGGTAAAGTTGGTTTTAATAAAACAGGAATTTGGAACAACGTGTTGGTAACGAACTATGGCCAATGGACAAACTGAAGTTGATATCTATTTTCGTAGATGTTCGTATGTACAATGTTCGTATATATGAAAAGATAAAAGGACTATAACGCTTAAGGGAAAAACAAAAAAGAATATTTTTTTTGTATGTGAAGAAACCTATATTAGGAATGTTTTTTATTCAAAAAATAAAAAGACAAATTTTAGATTGTTCAGGAGGTTTCTGGTTTAGAAACATACATGATACATTCCACGTGTCAGGTTTTTTTTTTTTTAATTATATTTGAAAAAAAGGTGACATTTGAATGCAAACATGCCAAAAGGTATGAAAACGAAAGGACTGGAAATTCCTACATCAAGAAAACCATTTTACTATTTTTTGACGCAGGTACTTTTGTTCTTTTAACCCTTGATTTAGAATTTTAAATTATTTATTTAATTTAAAAAATAACACATTTTGTGTGTTTGAACTTTCGTGAAATTTTTCAGACACCTAAATGACTTAAGGTTGGAATTGAAATTCTCATGTCTTTTCTGAGATTTTCCAACAAATGTTTTACAGCCCAAAATTCAAAGTTTTTTTTTAATCAAATGAATTTGAATATTAGAAAAATTCAAAGGTATTTTTAATATTTAAAATGTGAAAAAGATAAAAACAATTGTGAGATAGAGCGGAGCAGGAAAGTAGATTTTATCTTTTTTCTTAGAAAAAGTGAAGTCGGTGTACTGAAATTGAAGAAAAGTGGCAACGCAGGTTATTAGTAATGGGAATAAGTCTACTTTTTGAAAAAGTCACTGATCACTGACCGTTTATATTTCAATGAATCAAGGCAATCACTGGACAAGGTACTCCAGGTATTCCAGAGAGGTGTTTTCAGTGTTAAAATTATTATTATCACTGAAGTTTATTAAAAATATGGGTGAACAAATTTTATGCCTTTAATTTGTACAGTAATAATTTTTTTCTTTTAAGTCTATAGGACGTGTTTTTGGTTAATTTGGATTAATGACTATGAGAAAAAAGTAATTACCGAGCTACCCGGTTATAAATTTTATGTAAATTCAAATGACAACTACGCAGATACTGGTGTTTGATATTTTGTTAAAGCTGTTTTTATGTATTTAATTTTTTATTTTTTTTTTTAATAATTAACGCGCGCACAAGGGACTATTTGTTTCCCTTTTAATGTAGAACACACTGCGCGGGCATTACGAAGATAGGGAGGGGAGAGATAGGAGGTGTCGATTAACATTGGTTTTGAATGTTAGCAGATCAAAATGGGAAGGGAAAATCTCGCCGGGTAAACTATTCCAAATTCGTGTTGTTTGGCTAAAAAAAGAATCACGGTACGTCCGAAATTGAGCTCAAGGGTGAACTGATGAGCATTCCTTGCGAGACGAGTATTACGGGAGAAACTTTTAAGGGGAGGAATGCAGCTGGCTACTTCGAGTGAACATTTTTTGTAAAAGAAACGATAAAATAAGGAAAGACATGAAACATTGCGTCGGTGTTCGAGAGGGGCAATTGTTTCGGCGGCAGTTCTATTTCCTATCAATCTTTGAATTTGAGTTTTCAGAGCGTTGATACTTTAATAAATTGTTTCAAAACTAATAAAAAAATGATGTAGGACTTAATAATTCTAACTTAGATTTGAAAATAAATTTTGGTAGGCTATAAAATTATTTTTTATGCGTTTTTTTTTCTAATATATTATGTAGACATATGTATATTTGAAAATGTTTGCTCAATTTTCTTCAAAACCCCTGAAAAGCGTCTTAAACTACGGGCAGCAAATTCTCTTCTAAAAAAACCAAAAATAAAAAGATCTAAATAAAAATGCTCAAAATATACTTAAAAAAATATAAAATATATGTAAGTATTGAATTAAAGAAAGAAATCCCTATTTGTCGTGAGAACTATTTCAAAAATAGTAAATTTTAGCATTTAGTGCTTTATCTATGGACACGAAACATTAACATTAACATTATTTTTAAATGAAAATTCGATAACATTGAACGAAATCGATATTTTTTTACTTGCGATTATAGGGACTGTAAGGAAAGTTAAGGATTCCATATGACCGTTAAGAAAAAGCTTGTTTTTCTCGAAGACGGCTCCAATGATTTTGATAAACATTTTTGAGAATTTTTTGTACGCATTAGCTACTATCTTCTGAAAATAAATTTACCGCAAAAGTCATATAACGATTTTTTTATTTTTCGACTTTCACAGTAACGGCTAAAAGGATTTCAATCAAATTTTAAATTTTAAAAGACCTTGATAACCAAATAAATTCTGCATACCATAATTTAATTTATAATAAATTTTTATTTTTTTTAAATTCAATATTTTTAAAACTTATCAAAAAAAATTGTTTAAAATTTTAAAATTAGGTGTATATTAATAAATTCTATATTTCTAATTCTTAAAAAACTGCATACCAAAATCTCAAACAACATTTAAAAAATAAAAAAAACTGGTCCTTTTTTATTTTCTTCATAAATTCTTTGTTATTTAAGAGGTGGGAAGTGGCGTACTTCATTTTTACTAAAAACCGTTAAGTATTTTAATTTTGACAGTTTTTATAGTTCAAACTGTGTTACTTTCAACAATCTGAATTATTTTGTAGCATTTTTAATAACAACAAAAGAAGGAATTAAAAGAAAAGGGTGGTTTGAAATTCGATCCATCAAAGAAGATGTTAGGAGCAAAGATATGGCAAAGAACAACGATTATTAATAAAAATAAAATTAAATTAAAATAAATAAACGAATAAAACTTATCGAATTTCTATTAAAATCTATTTTTTTTACGTGATAACGTATTATAAATCGATGACAGGCTAAACGTATGAAATAACATGACTCATGCTGATAAGACTCATGACTCATGCTAACCCCGATACTGTGGTTCTTTCAACCAAAATCGATAGCAAGCACCAAGCGAACATGAAAAACAACAGACGCAAATTCCCAAAATAATTCCACTCAAATTCAAAAGGAACAAGAAGAGAAAAGGAAATACAAAATAGGCGGGGTTTTGTTATTCCTGAATGAAAAGACAGTTTAAGATAGTAGATGTAGGCATCTTCAAAAGAAGGCGAAAGATTTCTCTCTTTATAATATTGATACCCTATGCTTGTGACGCATCTATCTCTATCCACTCCATCGGCCGATGCGTCCGAGTAGAAGAAAGACATCGGCAGCAGCAGCACGACAACTACACGTGAACCGGCTTTTTAAACTTGCGATTTTCTGATATAAGGTGAGAAACGTATGTGGTGGCGGGGGTACAAAAGAACCGCTAGTTTATAACCCATTCTCTTTTTTGCTACACTGATTTTGTGTCAATCTGCTTTATACTTATCTATTCGTCATTTGTAGGTCGTGGTCGCCTGTTTGTTCTGATTTTAAGCGTTGTTGTTGTTCCGAAATAAAGGAGAAATCATTGTATATAAACTCCTAACAGTCTACCAATGTATATACAATAATACAATGGGAGAAATACAAAACGTATTTTTTTATAGAAGCGCAGCATTATTTGTGATTCGAGGTCGATCGCAAACGTTTTCTAAACACCAAGCAAACATGAAAAAGAACAGGCGCAAATTCAAAAAGAATAAAAAGAGAAAAAGAAATACAAAATAGGCGGAGTTTTGTTAAAGTCGAAAGTAGATATAGATATTGGGGTGTTTGTGTATTTAACGAGAGAATTTGTGGGTGTGAGTTAATGGGCTGTATATTGGTGTTGCTGCCACCAATGTTTTCTTTTGACTGACAGAGTAACTAAGAGCATTGCCCACCTTTTTTTAATTCAAATAAAAATAAAAAAAGATTAGCAAAATATTTATATTGATATTGAAGAAAGAGATTTTCCCTGTACCTTTAAAATTCGTATAAGTATATCAAAAATATTAATTTTAAATGAATTGACCGATTTAAAAAAAAAATTCTTTGTGTGTATTAATATGGTTAGCTCGTAGCCTGGTAGTTACTAATTGTCTGCGATTATTAGCGCTGTTTTTGGGATCCAGAAAATTTATTTTAAACCCAAAGTAACCCGCTATCTTCATATATATAGATGATGATGTTTATCACCAATATCAAACTATCCAACCGATTTTTATGAAATATTATCTCGACTAATGCACTCAATATTGTTTTATTGCAAATTAAATGACCCACAGCAACGCGTGGCCGGGTCTGCTAGTTTTATATAAAAATTTATAAATGAATGATAAATTTTCTCAGTACCTTAAAATTTATATATTATGATATTTTTGTGATATTCTTATATTAGTTTACAACTGTTTTTGAATGTTTAAATAACAATAATTATTTTAGTCGAGTTTTGGATTTATATTTTTTTATATGGAAATGAAACTGGACAAAATCTCTTAATACCTATCAATGATAAATTTGCTTTCTTTGACGGGTAATTAGGCCATTTGTAAGCTTTAGCTAGGATTCACAAAGAAGTAATATATTTTAAGAACTCTTCATCGTAAATCAGTTAATCTTTCGGCAATAACGCTTTGAATATAGGCTTTCAGTTGCTCAACTGTTTCTGGTTCATCGGTCTGAACATGAGACCATAAATATCCTACTTGGCGTCAAATCGCACTAACGAGGTAGCCAGTTTACAAGTCCATTTCGTGAAATGAGCTTTCATAAAATGTTTCTTTCGCACGCTTTGCGGTATTTGGTGTTATTTTGCTAAAGCCAACGTTAATGCATTTCAATTTTAACTCGATAAATTTAGTAATTTTGGCTTAGGTTTGACTACAAGGTTCTGACCGAAAATGGTAAATTAAGAGCACCAAATGGTCACTTTTTCTTGATGTTTTGATGTTTTGACAAAGGTTCGCCGGCACTTTTGCTTCGAAAAGTTGTCCACCTCTAAAAGAGCATCCTTTACAACTCCTGCAAAACGTTCCAACATAAAGAGGTTTAGAGGGTAGGTAGAAGAACAGAGAAGCATTCTAAGGGCTATTTAGAAAAAAAATTCTAAAACTCTTTAAAATGATTTCAATTTCAGTTTTAAATCTTTTTCAATCGATATAAAAAGAATAAAAAAAAACACTGAACAATTTGGCCCAAAACTGTTACATAATTTCCCAAATCATTTTGATCATAATCATTAATTTTTGTACATAAACTTCCCTTAAAAGTAGTCTCCTGGGAGTTTTATAAAACTGCCAACTCACCCACACCCTCAAAACCCCTAAATAGCATTTTAATTTCCATAATAATTGAATTCCTCAAAATTATGAAGACGACTCCCTGTCCTCCACTTAGAATACCAGCAGAATATAATTTTATTTAAATTCATTTATTGATTTCGAATAATGTGTTTTACCCTGGTTGTTACTTTTTTCCAGCATTTTCATCTACTCTGCCAAAAATCCCTACCCCGAATATTTAAAATCAAATTCTTAGCTTCCATCCACCCCCTCCCGAGAGAGCCTTTTCATTAAATGTATATGCAAATTGTTTTCAGATAGTCTTCGCGAAGGACCATTTTCCTGTGTAATATTAAGAAAAAAAAAAAAAAAAAACCAACAAAATATGAAAACCAATTCAAGGATTTATCTTTTTTCATCTGGGATCTGCCTGCCTCGGTTGTCCCCTATTTTAAATGGACCAATTGGTAAACTGCCACGACTGTAATCGGGTGAAGTGTCCAAACCAAAATCTATTGTGTGTGTGTTTCTACAATTTCATTAGTGAAAATTGCCCTGTGGTTTTATTGGGGTGCATTGTTCTTATACCGAACTCACTGTCATCACCTTGCAATTAGATGGAAGCGTCCATCCCAGAGCCACTCCTTTTATCAGTTCTTCGACCACAGCCAACTAACAAACCCTATCATCGGCTGTGCTATTCAAAGACGGAAATTATGAACCTTAATTAATCCCAAAAGTTACTGAAATTAGAAACGTGCAGTTCGCTCAACCTTGTACCCACCGCACGCCACCCTTTTGAAAATGCTCATCAAAATATCTATCTGCCTGCCCAGAGGTCCTAATATGATTTCGCTCTATGGAATTATTGTGAACAACAACCTCAGCAGTGTTGCAGAAAACGCAATCTGCACCCAACATCGCCAGGGATGGGGTTTTCGGTGGAAATGGGATCTACGAACTTCTATATGTATGTGTCAAATGGTTATGTTATGTATGTGGCACGCAGTTACTTTGTGGTTAGCTGCCTCCGGCAAATGGCAAAACCACAGAAAATCGTTTTGTATTGCTGTCTTTTGAGGTTGTCCCAAACACAGCCCCCTGCCGGCCGAAAATGCCCACCATGAGCTATTGCCATAGCCTGCTTTGGAAACTTCTGACAAGAATAATTTGTTAGTTTCGCGTAATGTGCATAGAGTTCGCGGCCTTAATGGTAAGAATGTTGGACATGGCGGTGCTGAGGTTCACAATCATAAATTTGGGCAAAATTCAAATTAAATTTTTTACCACTGCAACCGGGTAAAAAAATATGGCGGCTGGGTGAGACTCCACAAGGACAAGGACATTAGTCATGCAAAAAGTCCTAATTTGTTATGGAAAATAATGTCTTGAATAATTTTGTCCTTGATGATGAATGTTACAATATTTTTGTGTTTGACTCAATGAAAAAATGGGATTTCTTGTGGACAGGGGCGGGGGTGGGCCATTAAAATTGTGTTGGAATTTGTTTTTGAATTTGTTGAAAATTAATCCTGGGCATATAAAAATGATTGCAACTTCTGGTTATTCCTTGGAAAATGTCTTTTTTTTTAGTCATGAGTAATGAATTTAAATTGTTTTTGGAAACTCTGTACCAGGGTGCGGCTTTATGTTTATGTTTTCATGTGTATTTCTTTAAGGAATTATGTATATTTTCTTAAAAACTCGATATATTTAATTCTTCTTAATTTTATTTCGACAAATCTTAAACCATAATCTTTGATTTTTTTTTTTATAATTGGCCCGCGCAAAAGGGATTTTGGCTACCCTTATAATGTTAAACACATCGGGGGCGTTAGAAAAATAGGGAGGGGTATAAAAGGAGATACGATGCACATTTGTTTTAAAGTTCGGCAAGTCATAATGGGAGGGAAAAACAGAGTCAGGCAAGGCATTCCACATTCGCGTGGTACGGCTAAAGAAAGAATCTCTGTATTCGACTGTACGTCCGAAGTTGGGCTCAAGGGTAAATTTATGGGCATTCCTAGCGGCGCGAATATTACGGTTGAATTGTTTCAGCGGAAGAATGCAGCTGGCTATTTCACTAGAGCATTGATTGTATAAATAACGGTAAAACATGACGACGCGACGGTGCTCAAGAGATGACAATGTTTCTGTTATTGTTCGGTCGCCTATCATTTTCAAAGCTCTTTTTTGTTTTCTGTCTACGAAACTCAAGTGTGTAATTGGAGCACCTGCCCAAATATGGGAATTATACTCAAGTTTTGGATGAATATACGCTTTATAGACCGTAGCCAGATCAGAAGGGGTGAACAATTTCTGGCATCTTCGAAGGAAACCTAGACACCTGGCAGCATTTTAAGCGACTTCGAATATGTGGTCGTTCCACAGAAGGTGGTCTGTAATGCACATACCGAGAACTGATAGGTGTTCTGTTTCTTGGATACGAAGAAGAGATTAGTCGAGTCCAAATATACGCATTTACGATAAAAGGGCTTGATGCCAAACTCTATCAAATGCCTTAGAAATATCAGGTGCAATAATTTTGCTTTCACCAAAACGGTGAAGAGATTGATTCCACTTTATGGTGAGATAAACCATCAAATAAATATGATAAATATATAAGTTTATTTTTAAGAAATCACTGCTAATAATTGCTAAAGGACACAACCAACGCGACAAAGAATCATGGTGGTGGAATGACGAAGCCAAGGCATTCATAACAAGAAAAATCGGATACCCCTCCCACAATATAGATGAAAAAGCACGACTTGGGTTAAAAAACTGCGAAAGCTATCGTCGGGTAAATCAAACAGATCCATGATCCAGATTATAACAATAAAAATGGAAAGTATCGGGATTCCTCGAGTGATTCCACATTCAGTTATTCGATTTTAAAAAGCATTCGATAGATAACCACGGGATGAGATCTGATATGAGTTGCGGAGTTCCAAATATGCGAATGATCATGGAGGTACGAGCAAATCAAAACAAAAAAAAGATGCACGGCAGGAGTCACCGACGAGTTCCCAATCAATGTTTGTGTGCATCAGGGAAGCGTCTTGTGTCCTTTGCTCTTTATTGCAAATTCTGACATTCTGCTAGAGGTTAAAGTGACAACCTCAAAACTCAAAAGTAAATCATCTACTCTTTGTTGGCGATGGATTCATCATATAAATTTATAAGTGAAGATCTTACATCCTGACCACATTCACTTGATGTATGGGTAGATCTTCTGGAAGAATATGAAACCCGCATTTGCGCAAAAAAACTGAACATTCTAAGCATGTGGGAGGATTATTTTATCTTTTATTATATTTTTAAAGGAAACACACTGATATTCTTATTTTCTTCTTATTACGTTACAACTTTATTACCACGTCTACTTCAGTCGGCTTTACAACTACAACTGAATTCATTTTCGTTCATCGCATTTAATGATGAACATAAGACAAATGTGTAGGTATATGTATACAACGCGAAATGAATGAAACAATGAATATTTAGTAGGGAAGTGGTAATTTAATTCAATATTTACAATTGCAATACTTAGTGGTCTCTGTCGATATAGTAACAATCGTATGTTAAAGAAGAAGAAGACTAATCGACTTGCTTTTGAACTATTTAAAATAAATACTTTCCAGACATGTTTATGTTTATGTTTTTGTCTATGCAGATGCAGTCGATCCATTTCCGTTCACAAGAATTCGGACTTTCGAACAGAATTCAACTTGGGAAGTTTTGCGTCGGGATTTTGACCTTCAACCCGTAGAGGATCCAACTGATCCAGAATCTTAAAGTTCATGACCATTAATAACTTCGTTTGTTCGCTGACTATGGGCTTCGGAGAGTTTGTTTTTTAATAATTAACGCGCGCACAAGGAACTATTTGTTTCCCTTTTAATGTAACACTGCGCGGGCATTAGGAAGATAGGGAGGGGAGAGATAGGAGGTGTCGATTAACATTTGTTTTGAATGTTTGCAGATCAAAATGGCAAGGGAAAATCTCGCCGGGTAAACTATTCCAAATTCGTGTTGTTCGGCTAAAAAAAGAATCCCTATACTTTACGGTACGTCCGAAATTGGGCTCAAGGGTGAACTGATGAGCATTCCTTGCGAGACGAGTATTACGGGAGAAACTTTTAAATGGAGGAATGCAACTGGCTACTTCGAGTGAACATTTTTTTGTAAAAGATAAAATAAGGAAAGACATGAAACATTGCGTTGGTGTTCAAGAGGGGCAAATAATTCAGTGTCAGTTCTATTTGCTATTAATCTTAACGCTCTGTTTTGTATTCTATTAAGCAGGTGAAGCGATGTTTGTGAAACGCTTTTTAAATTGTAGCCAGATCAGATGGGGAAAAAAACTTCTTACACCGATACAGAAAACCTAAACACTTAGCAGCATTCTTAGCGATCTAAAATATATGGTCGTTCCAACGGAGGTCGTCGTTGACATACATACCGAGTACTGAAAGTTTTTCGGTTTCTTCAATGTAAGTGACATTCATGGACAATGGCATTGGGGGCATGTTTGGCTTTAACGACAGAAGAGAGCATTGACTTTTTGAAGCATTAAACTCCACACGATTCCTATGACCCCATTTAACAATGCTGTATAAATCGGAGTTTAATGAGCTTGACATACAGTACCGTTGCAATTTTACGTCCGAAGGCGAAGGACGTGAATTATCGAACGAATATGAAAAGCTGAGGGTAGAGTCGTCAGCAAAACAGTTAAGTGGATTAGAAGTAACAGACAGAAGATCATTTATAAAAATGAGGAAAAGAGTCGGAGACAGAACGGAGCCCTGGGGCACACCAGCATTTATTTTGTGGGAATCCGATTTGAATCCGTCTAATACGGATCCCAACTTTGGCCGAAAAATCATCTTTAGCGACGAAGCCGATGAATGGCTGTGTTAACATCCAAAATTTCCATACATAAAACGTCATCAACCCACACGAGGTTCACCAGGTGACAATTCATTCTCATACGGCGGGCTTGAATTCTCCGTTCTTTTTCAAAAAACGACGTTGGTGGGTCGCAATATTCTATTTTATTCTATTCCGCTCTTTTTAGAAAAACCCACTTTTACGAAGTTCATTCTCTCCTTCATTTGTAATAAATCATGATTTTTTTTTTAATTGATAATGCAAATGCAAAGCCAGGCCAGGGCCAACAACTAGACACAATGGTGTTGCTTTGCGGTCTATTGAATGTGAATATTATTCATAACTTGGCTTACAAAGCATTTATGCTAATGAAACCATTTTTCCTTAGCATTATATTGAAGGGATGATGATTGGATGGATTATGATGCCATCAGCAAGAAGATATTGTTGTGATGACTAATTATTAGACATTTGTTTCTGCTTCAAATAAGACATTAAATTCGTAGTACATTGAACTTACCTAAAGAATTCCTTAGAATAAGATAATCATTGTTGTGGAATCACTTACCTAAAAATAGAAAAAAAAACCTTGATTAAATTTAATATATGACTATCATCGAAAGTTATTTTCTTTTGAAAGAATAAATAAATAAAATACTAAATGAAGCAGAATGCACATATAACTCAAAGGAGTCCCCATTTCACTAAGAAATTTCAATTTAGTTTAAAGGACATTTAAAACAAACAATGCCAAATTAGACATAACCTCAATTCAATTACTTTGGTTTACGAAAGGACAGAGTCTTTGAATTTCTTGCTTTAAAAATCCAATCTGTCTGTAGAAAATCCCTCCGTTGCACAGATAGAAATAAACACCGTTGAGATGACATAAATTTTAATTGAGCCATAAAGCCAAATCCATAAACCTCCATCAGCACCAGGCGGATTGTCCTTTAGCCGTATTGCCCGAGTCTGTTGATCATGATAATGAGAATTAATCTAAACATTCCTCTGCACTGTCCCAAAGATCTGCACATCCTTCCCCCTTTATTAGTGGCTCTCGACTGCCCAGACAAACATCGAGTGGAAATGGATGACGATGAAACGTAATCATCCATCCAAAGCCGATATCCCCAGCAAGAATACTCCCCCGAAAGTCGTCTGAAGAATGTTAGGGGGTCACATCCATAAGATACATCTCCTTTCCTCTCATTGAAATGAGGCAATATAATATAAGGAAAAAAAAAAAACTCCCAGAATATAGAAACAGAGCATGTGTACTGTACAGTGTACACAAATTCCTCACTGCCGCATTCAATCGCAACAAAATGAATATTTCATGGAATGTCTGCTTAATTATATCCTTAGGCGAGGACATCCGGCTAAGGATTAGTCCAACAACCCCACCACACATATATCTAGACCAGACCTGCCCCAAACACCCATTCTATGTTTTGCGAAAAGTTCAAAGTAGACTTAAATTGTCCAATCGTTGTCATGTTTGGTCAGAAACTCCTTACGTTTTTAATTAAGTACGGCAACGTGCAGGCGACTCATATAAAATTTGACAGCAATCCATTCCAATTTAAGGACCACATTTAAGTCCACCAAATCGATTCTCAAAAGTTTAACTTTATGTTTGTTTGTGTTGTTGAGAACTCAAAACTTTTTCTAAGACCTCAAACACAAAATGCACCACGCGTGTCTTATGTTCACATATCTATGTACTGTACGACATATGTATATGTGTTTGGCTTTAATTCGACTTGGAAAGTCCTAAACAAACACACGATCCTCCAAAGAATCTTCAAATCAAAAGTTAAAACATTTATAACTTGGCCAAGGGGATTTCAGGATGGCGGTTATGTTAAGGATTCTGGGAAGCATCGGGGGGGGGCGGGGCAAGAACTTTATTCGCAGCAGATCCATAATAAAAATTAATAACTCCTGTTTACACCATTTGTGGTAATTCGCCCGAGGGATGAGGCTCAAAGCAACACACACAAAACACAAGGACCAACAAATCTTCGTTCTCTTGAGTGGGTTTTATATTCAAACAACAAGCAAGGAGTATGTTTTGTATGGCGGATTTTAATCTTTAACTTGGCATTGTGGGAATTGTGCACTTAGGGAGGAGAGATGGATGTCCTAGTCTCCTGCGTTCTAGGTTTTATCTTTATGAGTTTTTGGTGAAAAGTTTTTTTTCTTTCAGCAAACACGAATGCTGTTTGCTAAAAATTTATCATTTAATCTTGGAATAACAAATTTAAAAGTTGGAATTATCCCTCACGGCGCGATGTGATGGTTTATTGCAAAAAAAAAATTAAGTAAAAGTTATATTCATTTTTGTTAAGCAAGCTTTCTAAAAAAATATATATATGCTGTTCAGAATACAAGAAAAAAAGTAAACATTTGAGCAATGAAAATGGATCACAGAAATAATTTAATGCAAGTTAAGATATTTGTTTGATAAAACTTCTTTAAGCACAGATTTATTCATTTTAATGCAACGCGGCAAACATCCTCATTTAAAATTTCCATCACACGCAATAACTCCCATTGAAATGGGTGCGGGAATTGCGGCAAGCAATCCCTCAATTTTCTACTTTTGTCAATGTAAATCTTGTTAAATTAACTGCGCTTCATTGGATTTTGTTTCACAGAGCAAAGTATCCCTTCAAAATGAAGGAAAATCAAAAGATTCCATCTCAAGCTTCGTTCTGATGGAATTTCTTAGAATGGAAGGAGCCTTGTCTACCTCCTCCGGTTCGGGTCTGGCTTTCGCGCGGAGCAAAACATCTTTTTGGCAACTAAACTCATTTTGTTGGTCGTGTGTCATATTGTTTTTAGCGATATCTTCAGTCCATTGAGTCTTCTAATGGCATTCCAAGTTGTTAAGCATCATCTTTTTCTATTTAAATTTTTCGTTGTGCAAGTATTTTTAAGATGTGATAAGTACACTTTAAAGGCAAGATATTGGTTCATTAAAAAAATTCAATTTGCAAATCGTAATTTGTGGAAATTTAATAAAATAATGATTTTTAATTACAATTTATGTTTTAAACCTTTTAAATACTAAATGAATTTTTAATTTTAGAACAAAACTATATGGCTAGAAAAGTTTCTTGTTTTAATCTTAAAATTCTATCAATTTTTTTCATCGAAATATCAAAAGCTTTTAAGCATTCTTCAATATTGATATGACGTTTCATCATTATCGCAGATGAAAGATTTAAAATATGGCGGACTGTTGACGTTTTCAAAGTGGAAGAATTGTAGTTCTAGTCATAGATCATAACAATCGTCGTTTATCGAAGAGAGGATGTCCAATTGCTATTTAAAATGAAATTCAAAAGCAAAATCATACAACTTGTTCGCGCACCTTAACATTGTATTCTGTTCCATCAATAAAGATGCCATTAATTTTGCTTCTAAAGGACTTCCTTAAAATACAAACATTTAAGCACGCCCACTAAACGTTTAGAATATACAGACAACAAACAAAAAAATGAAAATAAAAACATTATCAAAGAAACAACAAGAGAAATAACAAGACTTTTTTAAAGAAAATCGAAACAAAGGAATCCTTGTTATACCTTCAGATCCTTTCTTCGTTATTAAGGCACTTTTATACAATTTCCATAAATCTTTTCATTCATCACGAAATGGGCTTTGTTGTGGGTTTTCTTCTCAACGTATATCTCATATTTCATTTGGGTGTCTTGAGGTGTCTGTCTGAGGTGTTTTGTGGACTCACTCACCGTGGAATTCTTTACTCCGCCAAGTGACAAATCACATTGCGAAACAAAAAAAAAAATACAAAAAGGACATCAGGCGAAGCGCAGTAAAAACACCCGCACATCATACCGCAGTAATTTGAAAGTAATGGTTTCACTTTTTTTTCAAGGAACCAAGATAATGGATGAAGGTCAAAGGGTTTCGCTATAATAAACGACATATTCTAGATCAAAATGAAAGTTTAAATACGAATATAAAAAAAGATAAACAAAAAGGACACATTTTTAACTGCTTTATGAGAGCTAAGAAAATGTTCATTTCGGCAATAAAGGCACTCTTTATGACTCCCACCAAGTCTTACAAGATTTAGTGATGGCTCTCCCAATTTCGAAATATTAAAACAAATTTAATTTGTGCATATTCACGATATTTAATTTAAAGATTTGAAAGTGATTTAATTTCGAAACCAACTATTTAAGATTGCAACAATTCGACTGCTACTTTCCATTACTTTGTCACATAATTAAATGGAGCAGATCATGAATTATGAGTTTTCTTTTTTATTCTTTTGATTTGAATTTAATTTGATTAAAATAAATCAACCTATTTATTTTATTTAGAATTATTTTTATACTAATGGGTATTTTTTTCTTGTCTATAATTTTATTTTTGTATATATGTGGGATTGAGCCGATCTTGCAACAACATACCCTACAAATAGCAGCCATAATGAACGAACGAAATAAAAATAACGGGAAAAGTATATAGAAGAAGAAGCGTAGCTTACCTACATGACAAGCCAAACGAACGACACAACGGATACAACCAACGAGGTTCACAGAAAACGATCAGACTACATACACAAACACGAACGCACAAAAGAAGAAAAGAGGAAAACCAGAATTAACCCCAGTGGCGGTGGCCAGTGTGTGCTTGTGCGCTGTGCCTGCTTGACCAGCTGGCATAATTGTTGTCAGTTAGTTGTAAAGTAGTCGTCAAACCACCAACTCAAATTGTAATTCAATGGCAGAAGTTATTTTTAAGGAACGATTTAATTTAAAAAGAAAAGCACTTATAAAAGAAAGCATATTAAATTGGTGAGTTTTATTTGTTTCACATTCGTAAATTGTTTAATTCAATTTTCTATCATTTCATTGGTGTGTTTGTAATATTACTTTAGCTGTTTCTGTAGAAAGTAGTTCAAATTATAGTTTCTTACTAAATTTGTTTTACCATGTATATCTGTATCATATCACAATTATATCATTAACTGTGTGATTAAAATTCTTTCCAATATTAGTTAATGGATTTTAGTTTTTGGCAAATCAAGGAGCGTAGTTTAAATTTATACAATTTTTGTAGCGGAGAAGTGGATGCACATCTAGTATTGGCTACGGGTTGTCCAACTACAATTATGGAATAACATATACTTTTAGAGGACGGATAGCAGTGAACTGTAATAACAGAAAAATCATGGCTAAATCTGACGATTTTGGAGCTGAGTTTTTTATCTTCTGACTAACTGATGGCAATATTAAAAACTTGTAAGATGTTGCTATAACAGGAGCTTTTCGTTTGAACTGAAGTTCTCTTTTCATAATGAAAATATAATTCTTTGTGGTGATTTTAACGCTGGTACTCCTGTTACTCGATTCTTTTCCAAATCCTCACCTCTTTTTGATTTCATGATCGTATCTATTTCAATAATGTTCTTGTAGTAGTACTATGTTTTGAAGGTATATATCATCACGATTTTTGCGAGTTTCTTTTTCTTTTTGTTTCAAATAAAAAAATTTAAGCAATGTAAACGACAAAGCCGTTTTTTTGAAATACTTACTTCTTGAAGTGTTTGATAAACATATTCCATTGAAATTGAACAATTTTAATTCGCATCAAGAATTGCCCGTGATTTACATAAAAGGTATACATTGTTCTATTAAAAATTGGTGCAAAACGTATTCTTAATATAAGCATTATCCTACCTCTTTTAACTAGGAGCTTTTCTGTCGTACTCGTAACCCTTGGTGAGAATTTACTTCACCAAAAAAAAAGTGAAATAAATTCCAGCCAGTGATGAAGACAATTCCCATGTGAAGTTAGTCCTGCAAAGTTAATTGCATGCAACAGTTTTATCTAATACAGGGTGTCCACCGAGAAGGTATAACTTTGTTTGTTTATAATTTTTGATTAAATGAAAGAGAATGGATCGTATATTGGGAAATGTTTTATTTAATGTCGGCAATTATGTATGGCATACAATATCAGGTAAATGCCCGCCTCTGTTAGTCTCACAAATGCGAGCCCTTTTGGGCACACTTTTCATTACATTCTCACACATTTCACGCGGTATTTCATTAATTTCATCACGAATATTTTATTTGAGTTGCTCATGCGTTTCTGGTTTGTTTTCATAAACCTTGCTTTTCAGATATCCCCACAAAAAGAAGTCCGAAACAGTAAAATCCCAATTAACATCACCATTTCTTGAAATAACTTGTTGTGGAAAGAGGTCTCGCAATAATTCCATAGTAATCCTGGCTGTATGCGATGTGGCACCGTCTTGTTGTTAATCAAGCCCAAAGCATGCAGTTGTGACGTTAAAAAGTTTTCAAAAATATCACGATATCGCTCCCCATTCACAGTTATGATGATTCCTTCTGACCAAATTGCACACCGACACCAGACTGTAACTTTTAATGGATGCAAAGGTGACTGATGAATAATTTGAGGGTTTTCAATTGCCCAAAACCGACTATTCTGTTTATTCACATATCCATTCAAATGAAAATGTCCCTCGTCACTCATTATGATTTTTTCATGAAAATCGGGGTTGTCATGGGCTAGCTGTAACATCATATTTTCATATGTACGGCGGCGTAAATGGTCTTGTGGAAGAAGCTCTTGTGTCAACTGAATCTTAAATGGAAACAAATGCAAATCCTTGTGCAAAATTGTGGCCAAAGTAGTTCTTTGAAGACCAAGCTCCTAAGCACGGCGTCGAATTGAGGTTGATGGATTGTTTTGAACACTTCCTTCAGCAGCAATAATGTTTTCAGCCGATCTTGCAGTACGTTGTGGTTCATGCTTGGGCCTATCACCTACAGACTCTCTTTCTTCGAAATCATTCACTACATGATAAATAGTGCGTTTTGTTGGCACGTTGTTTCTCCCAAAAATTTCACGTAACTTTCTCATCGTCACAGTAATCGATGATTGATTTTGATAAAATGTTTTATCAAATATTTTTCCATAATAAATTTGCCACGACTTCAAAATATGAACTGTCAAGACTAATGTTTACCAAAATGGCGGCAAAACAAGGTAGTATACCTTCCCGGCGGACACCCTGTATTTCAGCAATTTTATACTATAACAAAATTCGTTTGAATCAGCTCACCTATAACACTATCTAGCCAAATAATTTTTCAAAATTTCTGATCTGTAAGTATCGTATAGATACTGAAACACTCTGGAAATATGAAATAAGGGCATTCTTTTTATAGACAGGGGCTTCGAAAACTTGCGTTTTCAAAATACAAATACTTATCCTCCTATACGGCCGATAATTTCTGAACTACTCTATAGAAACCTTACTCTTTCAACGATTTAATTGCTTAAGGCTGGCCCCCTGTGTACTTCAATATTTGTTCTTTCTTTTTCATTATAAGCCAACAATTTTTTCAAAAGAGTATCAGGGAAACAATAAAGAGATTTAAATTTATGTAGCTACTATCTACGAATTAATTTCGGTATTTCGGCAATCATTTCAATACAAAGCCGTTTAAGATAACAAAAGACGCAACCTTTTTCCCATCAAAAGAGGACCATCCGTACCAAAAGGTCCTCTTTAAAACATGGTCATGGTCGATTCGCAAGATATAGTATAGGAATAAAGGTTTCATTGGCCTCTGTAATGCGGCTGTTGAAAATTCAAAAAAAAAGTTAAAAATTGTTTACCCTTCGTTAATTATGCCTTACTGTTCCTTTCCATTTTCTATTTTTCTGAAATGCCCTTGAACCATTTTTTTCAAGAATCAACAAAAAAAAATGAAAAGAACGACCTTTCTGCTAGACTGATCCTAAGCAAATCAAATACATAACAACGACATGCACACGCAGCTACACATCTTTGTTAGTTAACCGAGAACCTAACTTTCTTGAGCTCAAAATTAATTTGTCGCAAGACCCCTATTCCATTATCCTCCATCATCCTTCAAAATCAAACTGCTACTTGAACTCGTTCATCCTCATAAACTTAATTGTCCCTTAAATGCCTCCTTCCACTGCAAGCAAACCACCAAAATCAAGATGAAAGTAAAAAAATAAAAAAAATAAAAATCGAATCCTGAAGGACGACGGGGACAACACAAATGCAAAGAAATCTATTTTTGACTGATATGTAGAACATTTCGTATTCAATTTGGAAAATTTTCGAAAATTGTTTACACAACAGGAAAAGCAAATATTTTATTGAATAGCAAATATTACGTAAGAAGATCGATATAAAGGAAGAAGGTTAAACGATGGGTGGGAGGGTGAGTTAAAAAACATGTACTAGTTTATCTTTAAGGGGCACAAGACGTCGGCACATGTTTCGAAATCGAATTCGAATTGGAACTTGAGCACAGGTACATGGAACACAGGGTACACCACCCAGTTCTCTGATAAAAGGAAATTGAAATATAAAACGAAACAGAAAAGGAAAAGAAGCCAAACAAGAATGATTTAATAAATTATTCCAGAATTCCGATGATGACGAGATGTTGCGGTGGTGTGGAAGCATCAGGACATAGGCAGAGAAGAGATACCATGTCGTTCGAATTGCGGATGGCAATTCGATTTTGGATATGAAATTCGCGACATATTATGCAAAAGTGTTATTAATTTGGGGCCAGATTGTGTTTGCTGTTCATATTTATGGGCCCGAAAGAGGTGACAATGGGTAACAGAATCGGGTTGATGTGATGTCGCACTTGAAGTCAAATTGTTATGTTGGCGACGTCGTTGTCGTAAAATGGGGTTAGGAAATGTTTCCATTTATTTGGAATGCTTTGTATTGCAGAAGAACATAGTTAATGGAATGAATTGATTTGGAGCAAGAAATTTATTTGAACTAATAATCATTATTTTTTATAGTTTGTGATGGATCACAGCTGAAGGAAGAAGAAACAGGACCTCTTAGTAACTTTTTTAATCAATGCTATTTTACATTACATAATTCCCTTTTTTTTGTTATAATTTGCACACGCTAAAGGGATTTGGGCTACCCTTTTGGTGTCGGTGGACACAGCGCGAGGCTAGGAAAGAAGGAGAGAGTTTAATAGGAGTTGCCGATGCACATTGGTTTTAAACTTCTGAACATCATAATGGGAGGGGAAAACAGAGTTAGGCAAGAGATTCCACATTCGAGTTGTACGGCTGAAGAACAAATCTCTGTACTTGACTGTACGACCGAAATTGGGCTCAAGGGTAAATTGGTGGGCATTCCTGGAAGCGCGAGTATTACGGTGAAACTGTTTAAGGGGAGAAATGCAACTGGCTATTTCTCTAGAACATTGACCGTAGAAATAACGGAAGAAAAGAGAGAGACATGAAACATTCCGTCGATGTTCAAGTGACGTGAATGTTCTAATGATGATATCATCTCCAATCAACTTGAAAGCTTTTCTTTGAATACCATCCAAAAGACTCAAGTGAGTCCAGATAGGGAGTTATATTCTAGTCTTGGACGAATTTATGATTTGTAGATTGTAACCAGATCAGAAGGGGAAAAGAATTTCTAACATCTTCGGAGGAGGCCCAAACATCTTGCGGCATTTTTGGCAACATCATAAATATATGATCATTCCACAAGAGGTGATTGGTGATGCTCATACCGAGAATTTAAGTACCACTCATGGATAATGGCAAGGGAGGTGTATTACGCTATAGAGACAGAAGACAGCATTGTGTTTTGGACACTTTAAACTCTACACGATTTCTTATTCATCACTTAAATTGAAATCGAACATCCTAAGTAAAAAGGCTTTTGTGTTATTTGTGAGTAACTTTTTTATCCACAAGAAAGGAGACTCTCTAAACTGCGCCAACTATAGAGGAATAAGTCTCCTGAATATCGCGTACAAGATCCCCTCTGCCGTACTATGTGAACGCATGAAACCTTTCGTCAGTAACCTGATTGGCCCATATCAGTATAGCTTCAGACCAGGAAAGTCCACAATCGATCAAATGTTCACGCTACGGCAGATCCTGGAAACTACCCAAGAATTCCAAATGGATACCCACCACCTCTTTATTGATTTTAAGGCCGCGAACGATAGCATTTATAGAGACGAGCGATACAGAGCCATGTCAGGTTTTGGCATCCCCACAAAACTCGTCCGACTGTGCAGGATGACGATGGAGAACTCTCGCTGCTCCGTTAAAGTTGGTACTCACCTCACAGAAGCTTTTGACGTCAAAAACGGATTCCGACAAGGTGATGCGCTATCGTGAGATTTCTTCAACTTAATACTTGAACAAATTATAAGAAACGCGCAAGTCAATTGTAGTGGGACAATTTTTTTCAAGTCTGTGCAATTGCTAGCATACGCTGACGACATAGACATCATTGGCAGAACTCGGCGAGCTGTCACTGGAACGTTTGCTAGCATTGAAGCTGAAGCGGCTAAGATGGGACTAGCAGTCAATGAGGGATACACAACACGGGCGGATTGGACAAAACATCACAATAGACAGGTACAACTTAACAGCTGACAACAACATCTCGTCAGAAATAAATCGAAGAATTACTCTTGCCAATCGCTATTTCAATGCGCTACGAAAGCAATTGAGTAGCAAAGCCCTCTCTCGAAGGACAAAAGAGACTCTGTATAAGACCTTAATCATCCCAGTCCTGCTCTATGGCGCCGAGGCATGGACTACTCTATCTTCTGAGGATTTTTGGCCCTATCTGCGTTAACGGGCTTTGGAAAAGAAGGTTCAACCAAGAACTATTCGAGCTCTACAGCGACACGGACCTAGTCAAAAAATACGCATATCACGTTTAAGATGGCTAGGTCATATAGAGCGAATGGACAACAATGCTCCGGCTCGCAGGATCTTCGATTCTATCCCAGACGGTAGACGCAGTCAAGCAAGACCTCTTCTTAGGTGGCGCGCTCAAGTGAAGGACGACCTCAACAAACTTGGAGTGCGAAACTGGAGGCAGCTAGCCAAAGACCGAGCTGGCTAGAGAGGCATGTTGGTATACCGAAGTTTTAAAAGTTTTGAATTCCAGACCCGAAATTTCCAAAGCTCCGAAAGAGACATGGAAGAGTGTTTTCAATTAAATTCCGAAAATTAAACTGAAAA
Source organism: Platycheirus rosarum (assembly GCA_963971375.1). Taxonomy (NCBI): domain Eukaryota; kingdom Metazoa; phylum Arthropoda; class Insecta; order Diptera; family Syrphidae; genus Platycheirus; species Platycheirus rosarum. Next base: position 299,251,482 of record OZ020507.1, on the reverse strand, counting down.
TAGTAGCGAAGAACTTTTAGAACTTATTTGAAAGATGTGTGGACACTGCTGTAAGCACACAAAACAATATCAGGGCGAAATCAAACGTCGCATGAAAGCTCCCTTGTTGTGGTCAAGAAAAGAGTACCGAAAATTTGTTCGGGATCCAGAAAACAACGAGTTGTACATGCTGTACAGCGTATATATGTAAGCCCAGCAGGAAAAATCTATTTAATGCAGCTAAGATGGCTCGGTGATGTAGAGCGGACGACCATCGGCACATTCGAGTGAGTCAGAAGCCAAGGTAAACTTCTTCTTCGATGGCGCGACCAGATAGAGGTAGACTTTCGACTGCTTGGAGTAGGCATATTAAACCAAGCTGCAGATCACCACTGTGTTAAAAATCCTACAGCTTGACAAATCTTTTCAATTCTACTATTAAAATGGGACAGTCCGATTTTTCATCTCTCCAAACTTGATTAGTAAACATATTTTTTCCGTAACTTTAACTGATCACTATGCTTCCTCGATAGTGAGATTGGCGCCAGTGCTGAAATGATCACTGGGAATATGTGCTCTTATTCCTAACAGAATAAAACGTATTAAACCCAAAGAAAAATCTTGGTTTAACTCGGAGTGTAAAGAAGCTATCAGGCTCAAAGAAGTAAGTTTCCGGAAAAAGCACAAACAAGCAAAGGAACTCATGCAACTCCGTTATTGAAAGAACCAAATTTTTGCATGACCAAAAATTACGGCAAAAAGTTTTGCAATGTCGTCCCAAAGGCAGTAAAAATTGTTGGTCATTTGTAAAAAAATATTAAAAACTCCTCAACATCTTCGGTTGCAACGCTCATCGCTAATGACAAACCTATTTTCTACTCTTCGGAAGGCAAACCTGCTCGCAGCTCATTTCGCTGCCTGCTTTACGCTGCCTCACAGCAACGTTGTCTCTTGTGTACTTGAGAATGTAAATAAATTTTTTCATGGGACAGATTTTTTTCCGAACTCCTACAATAGCAAGAGTTCTCAAATCTGCTGGCCCGGATGGTATACCCTCATTCTTCTGAAGAAGTGTTCTTCCACACTGACAAAGCCACTGCCTAAGGTTTTCCCTCGCTCCTATTCTTCTAGAATATTTCTAAGAAGATGGAAAACAGCCTGTCCCTAAGAAAGTGACCAATCCTTCCCTTCCTCCTACAGACCCATAGCACTTACTTCCCCCCCCTTTCTAGGGTCATGTAAATACATGACATAAACGTCAGCTATCTTCTGGACTGCTCAATACAAGTGGTATTGGACGGTTTCAAGTCTGAGTTTCACAAATTGAATGCTGGTGTGCCCCAAGGCTCCATTTGGTCTCCGACTCTTTTTCTCTTGATACTTGATATCCCTAAAATGCTGCTAAATACCTAGGTTTTCAGTATCGATGCAATAAGTTTTTTCCCCCTTCTGATCTGGCTACAATTTATAAAGCGTTTATACGCCCAAAACCTGAGTACAACTTACACCCCTGGGGAGGTGCTTTAAAGCATCGCTTCACCTGCTCGATAGAATACAAAACAGAGCGTTAAGATTTATAGGAAATAGAACTGTTTCTGAAACAATTGCCTCTCTCGAACACCGACGCAATGTTTCATGTCTTTTCTTATTTTATCGTTTCTTTCCAGCCAGTTCCGGTTCCCAGCTGCATTGCTTCCCTTAAACTTTTCACCCGTAATACCCGCCTCGTAGTGCCCGTGGCTTAGTGGTTAGTGTGTCGGACTGCTAAGCAAAGAGCCTGGTTTCGAGTCATCAAAAAATCCGCCTAAATCCTCATTAATTCACAGAACTGACCAACAGTACACCCAAAAAGGACCTCAAACCAAAAAAAGGTACAATACTGAAAAAAGGACAAAAACACAAGTATCTTTAACATAAAAATTAAGATGCTTCTTCGGATTACACTTAATTTTTACAAATTAATCCTGTATGAGTATCTGCTCTACATAAAAGGTTATGGACTCATTGCTGGTGTCAAGGGTTGGCTGGATACATTTTTGTTTTTGGTTGGACTGTACTGTAAGTGCCTATTTGGCTTCCAGTGGTTTATAACTCGTGATTATTTTTTTGTCGCCACTCTAATCCCTTAAACGACGTGGGATTTGCCTTGGTATTGTTTGGCCAAGCACTAATAGGATTAACTCAAACAATCTTACCAAAAATTGGACTCAAATAAAGAAGGTTGAGAATAGAAGGCACTTCTTCGTAATTATTGTGAGCTAATCATTAAGTGTTGGCTCAAGTTTTGTCCTTGATGTGGGGGTAGACGATGATATTAGTAAATTGATAATTTTGGAAATGTGTGGGCCGGAATGGGTCTTCTAATCAAATCAAAATGAGAAGGCAGTATGGAAGTATTTCTCCAACCTTCACCCCCTAGTGCAGTGGAATATTCCTAGAATAATGAAGAATGGAGTGTTTTTTTCGAAAGAAAGTCCTTTTGAGTGACAAAGTAGTCTGGTAATTAATTTGGAATTGAAAAAAATGCTTTCAAGGGAAACAATTTTTTTACCAATTTTAATATAAAAACGGACATTCATAAGAAAACACAAAAACAACATTATAAACACTCACCTTTCTCAAAAACCCCTCATTGCACTCCTTAGCAGTGCTCCTCCAGTGTCTGTGTCGGTAGCGTGAGTTCCCTAACTTGAGTGTGCCCCGCAGTTGTGCAGCTTCGGAGACCACCCGCCGAATTGTCTGATACCGCAACCGATTGCATCGATGAATCGGTTTCATAAGCATCTGAACGCCGTGTTCAGGTTCCGATTCCGCACCAGATCGCACTTGGTCATCGTCGTCATCTACCCACGCACTCAGCACACCCTCGACAAAATTGTACAACATTTGGATATTCGATTGCATCGGAGCCGAACCGGACGGAGTATCAGCGGATGGTGGCTTAATTAGCTTTCGATTCTGGCACACCTCCCGCAAAAGGTTTTCACCGAAATGCACAGTCTTGTGGCGTCTTCGCCGCGAATTCAGCGATGCTGCCGATGCTGACTTCATAAGCTTGGCACCATGATGGCCGCCAGTGCCGTTACCGCCACCATTGATTGCACCACTGGAGCCGTTCTGTTTCTTTGACTTGCTGGTCGTTCGGGGTAGCGAGGCACGTGAGTCACCGCGAGTCAGTGTGTTGGGTTGCGAGTTTGAGCGGTATTGGTGGACAGTTGCTACTGTTGTAGTAATCGTTGCATCGTGCGACGAGTGTCGTAGGCGATGGAAGTCCGCAGCAGATCGTGGCAGTGAGTTGCATTTGGCGGCATTGATACACTTTTGATTTTGACACACCCTCTGGGGCCGGCATTCCCGGCAGGAGCGTGGACATACAGGCTGTTGTTGGCGCACTGGTGCCATATGGTGGCCATACCATTCGTTGTAGCAGCAGTTGGGATCGGTGCAAATGGGCAGCAGTGGGCAGGAAGGATCTGTACAAGGTGGCGAAGGACTACGTGGAGCTCGTTCAGCTGACGAGGATTTCCGTTTAGCAGTAGCACCGGTACTGCGTGAGCCTGTCATGTCAGACACCGTTGCTGAACGTTGTGTTTGGTGGCGTCGGGAACGTTCTCGTTTTGCTTCTCGATCCTTCGATGGTGGAGGTTTGGGTGCCGATATTGTATCTTTGGCCGGTTGTTGCTGGTCTTTTGGCACATACTGGTATCGATCCTTATGAGGCTTGGCATAAAGTCGTTCGATATTGGGCGCAACCACCTCACTGGCAGAATGGCGAAGTTTTCGCTCTCTTGAGCGGTCCGCGTGTTTTGGTGGTGATGGCTTACGTTCCAGTTGTGGTTTTCCCATCGACTGCAATTTATTCAAAGGATATGGCGTCCAGTCAGCTGCCGATATTATTTCATCTTCTAACTCACGATCTGAGTGACCAAGTGAATGCCGCTTCTTGGGCGTTGTAGATGTATCTTCCTGTGAGTGGCTACGTGGAGCATCACCTCCGCTACCATTACGTCTGTGGTGGCGGATGCTACTCTTAGGAATAGCACCAGTTTCTTCTTTTGATTTCGATGTCTGAAGCTTGGTTAGCCACTCGACAATGTCACTTTTTAGAAGTGAGAACTCACCCGGCCCGGAGTGTTGTCGCTGCAGAGGTTTCTTAAGCAATTCTGTAAGTTCTTCTTTGAGAGACTTTGCGTACGATGCGGTATTACTTGATTTTGGATCGGACGCTTGGCGTTCGACAGTGCTTCGCTTGCGTGGCAAGTGCTCCAACAGCCATTCTGGTACTTCGTCTTTCATCACAGTCGTTGCGAGTTCACTGGGACCAGATGAGGTTCGGGTCGGTGGCTGTTGACGATCCAACCACTCGATAGTCTCTTCCCGAACAGGCCCACTCTCAGCCGAACGTGCTGAATGCCTCTGTTGAGCCTTCCGATCGAACCACTCCGATTCGTGAGGTGCCACAGCTGAATTCTTACGAGAAACGCCCGTATCCTCCTCGGCACTCTTTTGACGACGAGGCGGTAGCTGTGGCGGTGGCAGTTGCGGCGATTTATCTTCGATATGCTTATGATGAGGCACTGGTGGAGGAGGCAGTGGCTGCTGCTGCTGCGCTGAAGGAGGGTGGGCGTGTGTGTGATGAGTATGGGGAGGATGAGCATGTTGATGTGGTGGCGGCAATCGCACAGAACCCTTCCGCTTAATGCATTTCTGCTCTATTGTTTCCTCATCACGTGCTCGGACTCTACGCGTTATCTCAAAAATATCCCCGTTAATCTGATGGTAGAACTTTTCAACTTCTACCCCTCGATCAAACTCTTGCTTAGCATTACTCACAGTTCGAACCAAAGCTGGTTTTGCAGGAACGACTGGTAACTCTTCCTTCTCATCATCTCCATCATCAGAATCACCTCCAACTTTTTTCGCACCCAACGAACTTGTTGGTTTTGCAGGCGGCGGAGCAGCAACAGCTGGAGCTTCGCTTGGTTGTTGCTGCAACAGCCGATCCAACGAGCCATGATGGGTTTTTATCGTTGGCCCTAAGGGTCCCTCTCCCAGCGACTGCAATCGACACTGGGCATTACATATACAAACTCCACGCTGTTTGCTGCCAAAACGAAACAAACTGCTCGCCAGCCCACTAACACCCCCACTGCCGCCGGTGGTGCCACCACCCCCACCCCCGGCTACATCCCTTCCCGAGGCCGTTGTTGCCGATGTCAGATAATTCCTCCCCTGAGAGACTGGCGTTATATCGACTATCACGCAACAGCAATGCAACGAGAAGGTCTTCTTATCACCAGTGCCACTAACCGAATTATTGTTTTCACTACTGCCCTCACTGCTCTTTTGTGAGGCGGCCAGAATGAGTTACCGCCAATTTCGGCCAGTGATTTGGACGACAAACTCCTTGATTGCCAAAGGAGCCCACACAAGTTGATTGTTTTAATCGAAGCTACTCCTGGCACAGGATGCGATATCCACACATACATTCCACAATGATTTGCATTGATTAAATTTTATTTATTTTTTTTTTTGGTTTATCACAATTTATTTAATTTTTTTTTGAATTCTTAATTAATTTAATTTTACTAATAATGTTTAAGACTAAAAATTAGAAGTGCCGATTTCGATTCGATGTTTACACGAAAAGACTTCGTTCAGCTTCTAGCGACTAAATTTACGTTTTGTTAACCTAAACTGTGTTTCATTTGAATTTTCCAACTCGATGGTTGATGAAAATCAATTTTTGATTTTAATTAAATTAGAAAAAAAAATTTATCTAAATATTAAATTATATATTTTTTTTTTATTTGTATTTACAATCAAATCACACGTGTGCTCTCAATTCTTTTCAAACGGATGTTTTTTTTTTTTGAGTCGCCTTAATAAATATAGTATTTTGAATTTACACGAATAATTTTTTTTTTAATTTTCACTAGGTTTATCTATGTATGTGTATATATATTTTTTAATTAAAAATAAAGCTCTTTTTTACAATTTTTTTTACATGCACTCAACAGGACGAAATATAACGAAAACCAAAGATTAATTTGCAACGCAACAGAAAACAGGTAACAAGGATCTCCACTTCACGTTGTCGTCGTCGTCGTCGACGTAGTCATTGTCATAGGCGTCCTTTATTTTCACCCACTCCCCCACTGAGTACGGCGAAGGATTATTTTCCAATAAAGGTACGGTACACGTGCCAATATTATTTTTACTTAACTTTACACCATATTTGCTTTTTCACCTATCGCATGTGTTGGTACACAAAAAAAGCACAAAAACACTAAACACGGATAAAACAAAAACAAAACAGCATCACTCATTATACATATATGTTTATGTTTTGTATCCTTAGTGTGTCAGGTTGCGGCGGGTGGTGCGGCGGCGGGTGGTCGGGTCGTGGGCTCGAGGGAGTTGAAGAATGGCGGGCTAAGGAGGGGTGTTCGTAGTATATGCCTGTTTGCGTTGAATATATAACTGCGAAAGAATGTTGATTTAAGTGCGCTTTTAACACATATTTATTCTTTTTTGCATTGATGCTGCTACTGCTGTTGGCTGAAGCTGAAGCTGGAGCTGGAGCTGTTATGGCTAAGAGCGAAAAGGATTTTGCTACTTGTTTTCGGATTATTTTCTTTTTTTTTATTATTATTTCACTGTGCTATCCTTTGTAAACGCACACAAACACATTTCTAAAGAGGAACACAATAAACGAAACAAACATATATATATGTATGTATGTGTATAGGGAATAAAAAAAAATAAAAACAAAACCAGCGCACAATAAATTTCGAAGGAAATAAAACGAACGTTATCCTGTAGGAAATTTATCTAGATCTGTAAGATACACTAGGGCCTTAATGCATCTATCTATGGTGCATATTATGTTCAATAAAGCGAGCAAGAGAAGCAACGGAAACACAGCGGCACCCCGGAATACAGAGCACGGAAGGCACCGATAAATATAATAACAACGTTTTGCGGGCGGAAGACGTCATATAAAGAAGGTTCGAGCGGTGAAGGACATTCAAAAGATCAAAATCAAGACTAAAGGACGAAATCAAATCAACAATTTCTATTTCTATTTCCTTTTTTTTTTTTTTGCCTTGTCGGAGACACAAATTCTTTTGAAGTGCAAAAATTACACGGAAATCTGTATCCCGATTCTTGACTCTTGATGAATTTTGTCCGGAATTTGAATTCTATTTTAAAGGATTGAAAAACAGGGAAAAGAAAAGTGGAAAACTCAATATACACAATTGATGATATTTGTTGTTGTTTTTTTTTTTTGCTTTGCTTTTCTTTTTTTTTTTGTGTGGCGCGATTCACGGGAAATTTCCAATTGACGCACACATCGCCCGACGACGTTCTCGATATGACTGAGGCACTCTGGCAATGATATTATTAAAATCTTCCATTTTGGAGAGGACATCTTTTGCAGAAAGCTCTTTACGATTTTTGTCAGAGAAGAGGAGATGTATAGTGTTGCTTTGCTCTAATGATCCCACCCATATTGGATGTGTATAACAGTTTTTTTTTTTTCATCTAGTAATTCTAGGACAACACAACACACACAGAGTAGGAAAAAGTAGGAAATTCCGAGAGAGAGATTGAATTGAAAGTGTTTTACATAATTGGAGCTTTATTTGGATTACCTTACCGACTACACTATGCGGATGCGCACTACCATCGAAACTTACATAAGCTTCTTAGCAATAACGGTTATAATGAAAGCTTCTCAAGTTGAGTTTTCCATATGGTTAAACGGGAAAAAGTAGGTAAGTTTATTGGATCTCTTGCCTTAGGTGTGTGTAGTGTAACAAAATGGCGAAAAATGAAAGTGAATTCCTGAGCTTTCTCCTCGCAGAGAGCATAGAATAATATATAAACAAACTTTCGCTCTTTTATAAATCATTGGTGATGGGTTTTTTTTCAGAGGCAATCTCTTAATGCAGCTTTCGAGTGAAAATTATGACCAAGGCGAATGTAAAAATTGTTGGTCTATGTGCGCAGAAAACAACTTCATTGTTTGGAGCCTTACAGTAGAGTTTAGAAATAAAGGACACAAGAGACATAAGGTAAGCTTAACGAATAAGAAACTGGAATTAATGAAATAATCTAATTAGGAACTCGCGATATGAAACTATCGGTTTCTTTCGGTTGCGAGTGCAATGGAAATCAAAAAAATTCATGGCTAATCCGGCTCGAAGGACCAATGTGTTTTCTCGTTCACGTTGTAGGGGCTTGCAGATATTTTATTTCGAGGATTTTCAGGCTGAAAATATTTAAAATTCCCACCGAAACAACAAAAAAGGGACTCTTCTTCGACTTCATAACAAAGTACAAAATAAGAGAGAAAGAAGAAACGGACAATGATACAATAATTGTAGTTTGAGGTTTGTTCATCTGTTTGTTGCAAATTCTGAACACTTAAGGTGAATATGTAATGTTTACGAAGGTGCATCTGCAAACTTGCACTCAGAATTTAATTTGACATTCAAGAAGAGCATAGAAAAAATTTCTTTGGCCCCCAAAGGTAAATATTTTGCTTAAATTGCGTTTGATTGTTTATTTTAATTATGATTAAAATTTAAATAAAAAAAGTGTGTGTGAGAAATCATTAAATTTTTTTATTCGCCGTTGACGGTAATGACCTGGCTAACTTCTTTCTCATAAATCAATTACTTTTTTGGGAAGCATTTGGGACGCACTGGGATCTCATGTGGATTGGTATTGGTTTCGTCTTAAATTCGACAATTTGGTTTGTCAATTGTCAAATGTCGGAAATCCCTTTTGGAAGATCCATTATTTTAAATCTGAAAGTTTGGATGTTTGTTCCGCAATCGCACCTGAACGACATAACGGATTTTGATGAAATTTGGTAGGTAGATGGGTAAGATGCTAGATTGAAAAATAAGCCCTTTTTATCCCGGGAAAATGCACAGTTCCTCTGGGAAAGGCTCAAATGTGAAATGATGTATGGCCGGAGGTTTGTTTGATATGCTTCCACGCCTCAACTACTGCACGAATTTCTAAAATTTGGTAGATAAACTGGCTACTTCTTTTCCAAAATATTAACGGTTCCTGTGGGAGAAATCTGAGTAATTTTCTTTAACATGCTTTGATTTAAATAATAAAAATCATTTTATCTGAATTCTATGGAGTAGAAGTCGCGCCTAGAAGCTAGTTTCACATAAATTCAAACAAATTGTAAAATTTCCATAATTCGAAATCGAGTAACTTTCAAAATTCCGTTAGTTTATATACAGATTTATGAAAACAAATACAAATACACCATAGAAGGAACATCCATAGTAAGTTAGGTGAAATAATAACACGAATTAATGAAATTCAAAAGTTCCCCGGGTCATCCGCCAAATTTCATGATAAATTTCAATATCGCATTTCGTGTCATATGTATACAAATATGTGTATGTATATGTGTGACGACCTCCACTAAAGTTAAAACAAATACAAAAAAAAAAACTTTACAATAAAATCTCTTCGGAAATTTTATAAAATATCAACACAACAAGGACGATTTCACTTCCTGCTGATGCCAACAGTCAACAAATTTTCCACAGTTCCATCCTTCCTTATGATACTCTGCTGCCCTAAGGACACTCTCGTATATATTACACGCACCCTCTCTTACAAACATATGGGTGTGTATGTACCACCCATCAGTCGCCCTGCATGGATGCATGTGTAATACATCCCCAAAAATGTGTGCTGGTTGGTGTAGGTACTCACAGTATCCTGCATATTGAATCAAAAACTTTGTAATTGGGTTATCCTTTTCGACATCGAAAAACGTTTTGGAAATTAAAACAAAAAAAATATGAGTTTGGTGTTTTTTTTTTTTTTTGATGATGTAGAGCTGTTGGAGCGGATGTTTTTGCCAGTAGAACAACGAAAAATGTGTGCTCGTGCCCGGCACTGGAGTCTGAAGGACCGGACGAAAAGAGAATGTTAATGATAGTTTGTGCTCTGGAGATGCAAAGTATTAATTCGTAGCTCAGAGGATGGATGTTTGAGGAGAAGAATTGAAGAATTTTTCTTGTAAAATTGAGATTTTAAAGAATTTTTTAATGATTTTGTGTTGTTGTGCGGGGCAGGATCCTGAAAACAGATATGTTTCGCTAAAGTTCTATTAAGATGGCACCTGTATGGTGCGAAGTTATTTCCGGGTACCTATCTCTGTACGAAACCTTAGTCTTTATGCAATGAACACATTTTGGAGCAAATGTTTTAAAACTTACTGCCGCAAATATGGAAACATAAAGCATGATGCAATTATAGATGCAACATCATCATTATATTTCAAGTAGATTTGAAAGTTTTCATCTGTTGGAAAAAGTATTTCGCATTAGTACCTATTGAGCTTGAGTGCATTCTAAAACATCACTAAAACATCACTAAAACATCACTAAAACATCACTTAAACAAACAAAAAGCGGTGATGAAGCTTATGAAGGATAAAAGTTATAATCTACTTGTTAATTGATTAAATATTTACACATGCTTAGGATCAAATTAAAAGGATATACAAGAGAGAAAACTATGGTGAGGAGGAAATTTTGTAAAACTTAGTAGCCTTTTAGTAGCATTTTTAAATCCAATAGTTTGTGGTTTTTTTTTTTGATTTATGTTTCTACGTAGTTTTATAAGAATCCCCATTTATGTACGTACTTTGCTCTTTATTATAGTCGTTTATGATTTATATAATAAATTTGTTGGCAAAAATAAAGGGTCTTTCATTAAGCGCTTCTTAACTTTAAATTTAAATAAAACAAAGTGTGTGTGAGATATTATCAAAAACTTTATTCGTTTGAAAGGCGTATTGATGCCATTATGTGTGGAATATAACATTGTTTAAGTGCTTTGGTGGCAAGCATCCGAAGTGTCTGGTTTTCCAAGACTCTAGCGTATTAATAAGGATGCATTTTACCGATGACATTGGTTATGTTAGCTTTGAGGGCCGCTGTGTATTTGTGGCCTATTTGCGTAGACCTGTGACTTAAGAAAAAATTCTAATGTTCACATCATCTCCACGTGAGATGACCATGCCCTCAGATCGCTCGTTCAGAATGTCCAATGTGGCATGAGCTGTGTGACACATGGCGTCGTCTTGTTGAAACCAGATGTCGTTGGTGTCCATAACATCAAATTCAGACCAAGAGAAGTTGGTAATCATTGACGTATAGCGCTCGCCAACTTCGTTCTCAAAGATATATGGACTGATGACGCCTCCAGACCAAAATCCACACCAAACAGTCTCTTGTGGATTGGTATCGTCCCAATTTTTTTTTGTTCACGTACCTATTCATCCAGAAATGGGCCTCATCGCTGAATATGATTTTTCAATGAAAATATTATTATTACTATTATATACGAGAAAACATGTCGTTGTCTGTGTTCGTTCATGTTCACCTTCTGGGTCAGTTGAATTTTGAACGGTTGCAAGCACAAGTCAAGACGCAAAATTCGCCGATTTGTTGTCTGCGAAAGGCCGAATTCTTGTTAGCGACGCCAAATCGACTGTCTCGGATTCGGATTTGCACGTGTTGTTGAACACTATATCCGTCCATGTAGCTTTAACAAAATGGCTGCTATCAACTGTCAAAGTACGAAAATCCATATTGCAAGACCCTTTATTAATTTTGCCGTGTTTTTGTTGTTTTAGTTTCAAAGAAGGTGATTTTCAAAATGAGAAATATTGGTTTATTAATATATTATCAATATATCTTAATAAGAAGAGATTCAGCCATGTATCATTGGTACAAGCAAGTGCTTAGCTTTGAGCATTTCGTGGCTATTGGAAATTGGAGACTCCAAAACCGTGCATCCAATAGGATAACCAAATTATAAGATATTAAGAGTTTGTTAAAGAATCTAATCACATTCTAATAGAAAGAAAAATATATAGTTAGATATAGTTGCGATAATTTCCTGTCAACCATCAAACACTGAGACATTTTACCAGCACAAAGTCAACACTAATGGATTTATTTATAACTACTGATATAAATTGTTTGATATTTCATGTTCCTGGCTTTTCAAAGCATAATATATAATAACTAATAAGATTTTAAGGCAATCGACATAAATTCCCTGTTTCGAGAAATTTTAGACTGATAAGAACTCCATATAATGGCATCGATTGATGAACAGCTTATCCATTTTATCCACAAAAACCATTAATCTCTTTGAAGTTTTTTAGAAACTTATGAGCAAGCAGGTCCTCATTCTTACTACAATAAAATTAACCTTTTATCACCAAGACAGTACAGTAGAGCCAAGCATATTGTTGTATGAAGATTATAGTCGAACGGAATTGAATGGGGATTATGTAACTTGATATATCAAAAGCCTTTGATACATTAACTCACGGAATTCGTTTTCTTAAACTGAAAAACTACTTCGCTTTTCACTATTAAAACTAATGAAAAATTACTCACAATCTGTTTACCGCAACCACAAAGTATCTAATTTCCTTAAAAGCAAAGTTGGTGTCCCACAGGGAGAAATTTTAGGTCCGCTATTGTTTTATTAATTCAATAATAACGTTCTCTCAGTCTTAAAATGCTGTTAAATCCAAATGTATGCCGATGATGCACCGATGCACTTTAGCTATCCGATAGGTTTAGTTAAAGATGCCACTGAGCCTCTTTGTCGAGGATGAATAAGGATATTTTGAGTTCCAAAAAAGTCAAGTCATTTTAATTAGTTACTCGACAATTGTTACTTAAAGCTTACCACAGCTTAAGTTAGAAGTTTTAGTGCTACCCTACGTCACTAGTGTACAAAATCTCGACTGGGACAATCATATTGATAAAACAGTTTCCAGGATCTACGGATCCTTTCGGGTTTTGTATCAAATTGGAAACTTTGTTCCTTTTAAGACTAATCTGATGCTGTTTAAGCCACTTTTGCTGCCAATAGTACTTTAAGGTTTGCTGATAACCTTGGTCGAATTGCTGTTTTGAGGCTTTCCTTGGATTGGAATTAGAAAAATAACAAAAAAAAGAAAACAAAAATATCTTTTCTGAAGAATTCAATTTCCATCTTCTTCCGGAAGAAGTATAAATGTTTCGTTTCACACGACCCTGTTACTCAAAAACTGGGAGAAATATCAACTTTCAAAAAATTACGAATAACTAATTAGGTTTCTTTATGATCTCAATCTTGAACCAAAAAAAAAAAAAATATTTGCCTTTTCACTTTAGCTGAATTTCTTCTTATTTCAACTATCATTTCAAAAAGCATTCAAGAGCATCAACTCTCAGAAATAAAATCCACTTAAATTCGCTTTAAAAAAAAAAAAGTTGTAAATACGTCATAACTGCTCTACATTTTCAAGTTAAGCATATAATCCAACATTAACCGAAAAAAATATAAAAAAAAAAAATCTCACCACTTTCATTGAACTTAAGCTTTCATCGAAGGTGGTCCTTCCTCCTGGTGCTGGTGCAGTGTTGCCTTATATATTTCTCCACCACCACCAACATCAACCACTATTGCACACCAAATGGCTGTTAATTTTGAATTATGTGTACATAAATGAAAATTAATGTACACAGTTTGTATTTATTTTTGAAATAATTGAGTATGACATTCGCAGGATTTTTTTAAATTTTTTTTTGTTAATTTTTAATACAATAAGTAACATTATGTTGGACACACTTCAAAATTACATATTTCACGCTTAATGTGTTTAAGGACGATGTTGAACCGATTAATTCACTTAGTTCATCAATTAAGAGAATTCAGAAGTTGGATATGCCTGACATGTGAAAATATATTTAAATAAAGTTAAATGGTCCGGATATGGGTTGGTCGAGCTCCCTGGGTGGTGAGCGTCGGCCACTTAGAGTAAACGCTTTATGGTTTCATAAATTAAAGAAGGATATTGCGACTTTTTTTGCCTTTTCATTCTTTTTTTTTTTTTTTACATTTTAATTGAGTTTTTTTTTTTGGGGAATTTTTTTTTATATATTTTTGATTGGCCATGCTTTATATAATTTAATCAAAATTGACTCAGCTTTTAATTCTGAGGCAAACTACTTATGTAGTATACAGAATTTCATAAAGTCGTTCTCAATAACATCGATTAAATTCCCGCTTTCAATTCCACCATTCATTCTAACACTCCTTGAGCATCTCGAAACAGCGAAATTCACATCAATAGCGCATTGGTATCTCGATTTCTGTTAACTTCTTAAGAAGAAGCTGATTAAAGAGTTCCCTCGGATCCTTGTCGAGCACTGCTTTACTGAACCTGAACCAATGCTTCACACCCTTCGACAATGTCTCGACTGTAAAGGAGCCGTCTACCGACTGTGCATTGATTCTGAGCTTTGTAGCATTGGACAGCAGGTACAAGCTTAGAAGGTGTATGAATGGTGTCATGTCCTGTCTGGAATTACATTACAATTACAGCGCACTGGGGCTGAGCTCTCTTGAGAACTTTGCTGATACTCGAAAGAAGACTTATCGACCTATTCACCGGATTGGATTTATATTTTTCCTTTTTCGGGAGAGGATGTACAATAGCTGTCTTCCAACTCACTGGATAGTATCCATTATTCACCGCGTAGTTAAACAGTGTTATGTATAATGTCTATTGCATCCTCGTTAGGGAGAGGTCTTAGTACAATATTACTATCGGCTCTTCGTTTTCTTTGGTGATTTGAAAATCATTTGGAGTTCAATCTGCGCGATGAGCAGAGAACTTGGCCCATATTTTCTCGGTGACGATTTCGTTTGCCTATTTTTTGACATTGAATCCTGTAAAACCAAGATTGGCGTTCCCTAGACCTATTCCTGCAGTTAGAAGTAAGTTTTCGTTCTGTCGTTCTCAGAAGCTTAAGACGCAGAAGATCATGATATTGACTAAAGTTCTAAAGACTAAAAGCAAAAAGGCTCGTTTGGATGCTGTATACAGGTGGCAAGTACACAGTCCATGTCCATTTGATAATTTTCCTTGTTTTTCAGATATTTTTTACTGATTTAGTTTTTATGGATACCAAGCAAACAAATTCGTTTGAAAAATGTTTTTTTAAAAAATGATAAGTGGCATTATAAATGCACGATTTGTTTTTACCACTCACAAAAATGCTTCTCAATCTCAATTTACCACAAAAAAGAGCCAAGATTTACTGATATAACACCTCAAAATATCCACCATCCTGGTATGGAATTCATTCAAAGGTCTCCATCACATTCATTATTTTGTGCAAAATTGATTAAATTCTAGACATGTAACTCCATATTTCATTTCAATGTGCTTGAATAAATGAGAACACATTCTCATTAAATTTCAATGAATTGGACACAAAGGAAACATATCTTCAGCATCAATATTTAACTCTACCTTGTTTATGCCTATTTTGTTTGCCTAAACTATATCATCGAAACCAAATCGAACACATAGGTTTCCATTTCAAAATTCAGATGCTTCCACAAAGGAGCATCATCTATCTCAAAATGAAAAGAGATGCAAAATCTGCAGGATTGTTTTAAAATTACGGTCAATGAATACAGTTTCAACAAAATTTAATTGAGTTGATCAATTTTAAAGCCAACACCCAAATAATTGAGCAAAAAAAAAATTCGAGATACCTGCATCCTAGTCCTTTGGATGATAACAATACCAAACAACGTGAACCCCGAAATACCGCAAAACAAAACACTTCAAATAACAATCATCATCAACTTTTCTTACCGAAGCTCAATCAATCGAAAAATCTTCCTGCTTCCCCCGCCAAATTGATTTGATATCCTGCTGCCTGCTGCCTGCTCTTGGCTTCTGTCTACTACCATGTCCTGGTCTTGTTATACGCCGCGGTTCGCCTCCCCACACATATATTTCTCTGCTTCATAACATTCCACAAAACAACTCAATATACATTTCTGCTCCAGTTATGGTTAAGAAGGACGACGATATAATTTATATACACATACTTATATACCAACACCATAATATATGGATTGACTGGTTGGTTTGGCTTTGGCGAATGACTGACGGATGAGCGCCGGAAACCATCTATCGAAAAAACAGGCAAAAAATGAGTTTCATTTCTCCATTTTTTTTTCTTCCTTGAAAAGGGTGCGGCAACGTCAGTCACTTACTACATCACAACTACTCAATCATTGCTCTTGTCCATTTGATTATAATTAGTTCGAGACAAATCCGGGAGAAAAAATTGAATCAAAAAAATAAATACAATTTCCCAATTTTTGGGGTGCCCACCGCCCTATATGCCACCTCCTCTTCTCTTTAATTAAAACCTAAAAAAAAAACATACAAACATGGCATTCTGTGTATGGATTGACCTTGGGTAGGCTCAACCACCCATCCACCCACCACCAAGCCACCCCTTAAGTAGAGAAAAAATAAAGTTATATAATCAATCAAAATGTTAATGCCATATTGTGGAGAGTATAGCATTTTTGGTCCTGTCGTCTCGTTGAAGGAGCAGGGAGAGGAGCAGGCAGGTGCCATGCTGTGCCGTTGCTCTTAGCGAAATTAGGATGCTGCCGTAGAGTGGCCTCTTCAATATTTAGTTTATTTTTATATTTTATTTTTGTTTTGTGCCGCCGCCCCTTATCAAACTATTTGAGCAACAAATTGGGGCCAACAAGAATAAAGGGAGAAACAATAAATAAAAAAAAATGGAAGAAATCCTTTTTGATAGTCCAAGTTGACTTGATGGAAATGGAATACCACAGTCATAACAATGGCAGGAGCCGAACCAACAACAGACGTGTTTATGAAGGCTCTATGGGCACTCGTTGTGCTCCTATATATAAGTAGGTATTTGTATTGTTTTTCTAGCCCAAGGATAATCATTTTTACTCCATCTTAATATTTCATCTTGCACACCGCATCATGGCAAAGTATTTGCACAGCAATTTCCAGCATCCAGCTATAGAAATTGAAGGCGAAATGTCGACGATAATGATTACTATGACGTCAACAGAGAAAAGCTTCAATAGCTTGCCAATTATTTTATGCCAATTCTCACACTCACTCACGCTCTCCCATCTTCGTTCTCCCTCTCTCACACACATTGTTTCTATGCTTTTGCCGCTCTTCAATGGAGTTTTTGAGATGTTGATGACGGCCGGAAGCCATGTCCTTTTTGCAGATATGCAGAATAACTGTGTGTTGTGAAAACGCAATGCATATAGGGCAAGCAACAAAAAAACATAGAAAACTTAGAAAACACAAAAACACGTAAAAAATACAAAAAATAAAACAACTCTCGAGCGGAAGTCACAGGATATTCAGCATGGCTTCAATACAGAGAAAGCTCATTTTCTATTGTATGATTGTGTCGTGGGGGTGTATGGGTGTGTGTTTTTTTCTTCAGTCAATATTTCATTCAAACCAACACACCTAGTTTTGGAATTGGATTTTATGATTTTTTTTTCGACTGTTCTATCTTTTGTTAGGTAGATACGTGTTTGCGTAGAAATATGACATATAACCAGGATAAGTGTGTAGTAATGTGGGCGAAGCGTTTTGGTTGAATTTAATGAAAAGCTTTCTTGGTGCTTATGCCTCCTTGTAGGTCAAAGCTTTGTCTATTTTTTTTTTTGCATTTTTTACAAGTGTTCGAGAATGTGGTGCATATCCATTTTTTTTTTTGTCATTTTAGTTTCATCTGCAAGGAGCGGTTTTGTATGAATTCTCCAGAGTAAGGACAACGACGACGGCGACGTCAATATTAATTAAAAGGATGTTTATTGGATTACGTATCCAAGCAACACACAGTGGCACGTTTGATGCATTGCGTGTACTTGATGCTACTGCTTAAGTGTGCAATTTAATGAAAAAAGAAAAATTATAAAAAAAAGTTCTTAATTAAATTGGTAAAAGAGCGAACAGTTAAAAGGACAGACGACACGTTGGTTGGTTGGAAAATAGAATGTCCACATTGGGGATGCTATATTGAGTCAGGTCTCTGTGTAACTGTTACTGCTGCTTGTACTTGCAGGTTGCTTTCCACTCACATGGATGTTGGACAACACAAAATGGGTCCACTTGAAAGCTTGACAAACTGTTATAAAAATGACAAAAGAGGGGAAATAATATTGAAGAGCTTGAAGAAATGGATTTTCCGAAAAAGGGACATTGGGGAGTTTGTTTAATTCCCGGGAGATTAGATTTGATGTGGACATTTAGAGAGTTTAATGTGGAGAGGAAGTGGAAATTAATATACCTACTCTCTTAAGGCACGTGTTGGGATGGGAATGTCGAGAATGATCGAAGGGAAAGTTAACATTAATTAGTTACTGCTTAAACGTATGTATTAAAACAAGAGTTGTAAAGAAATTTTAATATTATTAAAAATTACTTTATTTTTCTACGCATTTTTGGTTTTTCAAGAAAACAATCTCAATATTTAATTTGCTTTAAAATGCATATATCTGACAGATAGGCAAATACTGTTTGGAGTCAAGGCAACGATGTATAGTGGAATATTACTTTTACTTGTTGCCCACTGAGTGGGTACTGGCTTCTTCTTCTCAGACTCAGAATTATAGCTGAACTGTAGCTGTAATGCTTTAACTGATTGACGGTTCTCATCCCATCAGAAAGAACACTAACAGCGGATGTGTTATATTATATTGCACATTGCACCAACAACGATCGGATCAGAGCTTCAGAATAGCTACTTCGAAATAAGCAGTTTTAATTTATGTTCTGAATCAAAATAAAATAAATTGCACAACGTATTTGCTCTTATGTGCGGCCACAGCTTCGAATAAAATTTTAAAATTATTAAAGGCATTTCAAAGTTTTGATTTTTTGAAAAAAAAAATACGTAAAATATTCTTCAGAGGAAAAATTTAAACGCCATTTTATTTCTTTTGAAAATGTGAAAAAGTTTATTTTTTTTTTAATCGTAGGAAAGGTTTTTAAATAAAACGGTTTTTATTTAACAACTTTTTTTAAATAAAAAAAATAATTCAAGAATGAAAACTTAAACACAAAAATTACTTACATTTAAAAACAAAACTAAGAAAAAAAATTAAATACCCGTTTTCAAAATATCGATTTTTCCAAAAAAAAAAAAGAAAATATTTGTATGCCGACTTGGTTTGGGTGTTCACATCTTTTTGAATATCAAATTTTATTGTAATCGGTTAAGCAGTTCTCGAGAAAGTCGAAGAAAAAAAAGGACCGTTTCGCAATTCGAGAAAGCCATTTGGGACGGCCTAAATAAATTCTTATTTCTTACGTAACTTGAACTGATCACTATGCTTCTTTGATATTACGACATCGATGTTAGTGCTGAAATGATCACAAATGTGGGTTTTTTACGGATGCGTACATTTATTCACAATAGAATAAAAAGTATCAAACCCAATGAAAATTCTTGGTTAAAATCGGAGCTCAAAGAAGCTATAAGGTTCAAAGAAATAAGTTTTTGATCCAATAAAAAATCTGCAAAAAAATCTCCATTGTCCCACAGGCAATACAATATTTTGGTCATTTGTAAATAGTATTAGAAATTATACAGCTCTTCAAAGCTGCAGGCATTAACTTGGCTATAAGTATGCACCAACTCATAAGCAAGATATGGTTAGAAGAAAGCAGGCCCGATGAATGGAATCTCAGCATAATCCGATTAAAAAAGGAGACCCTCTTCACCAACTATAGGGGTATCAGTCTCCTCAACATCGCCTACAAGATCTTTTCTGCTGTATTATGTGGACGCCTAAAGCCATTCGCCAACACAAGAACTTCAAATCGATACCCACCACCTTTTCATCGATTTCAAAGCCGCGTACGATAGCATTTATAGAGACGAGTTATATAGAGCAATGTGAAGTTTTAACATCCCTGCCAAACTTGTCCGCCTGTGTAAAATGACAATGGAAAACGCACGCTGTTCCGTCAAGGTCGGTAAAGACCTCACCGACACCTTTGAAGTCAAAAAAGGATTTAGACAAGGCGATGCGCAGTCATGCGACTTTTTCAACATCATAATTGAAAGAATAGTGCAGAACTCTAACACCAACATAAGAGGCACGATCTTTCAAAAGTCCGTCCACTTACTCGCATACGCCGACGATATTGACATAATCGGAAGAACGCAGCGTGATGTCAGTAGCGCTTTTGGAAGTATTGAGACGGAAGCGGCAAAGATGGGCTTAACAGTCAATGAGGGCAACACCAAGTATTATGCTGTTATCAAGAAGAGACACCCAACATCGACGTCTTCGACAAAACATCAACATAGACAGCTATAAATTGGAGGTAGTTAGGGACTTTGTCTACTCCGCTCCGCTATTAACCCAGACAACAACACCAGCGCTGAAATCAAACGAAGAATAACTCTTGCCAATCGCTGCTTCTTCGGGCTTAGAAGGAAATTGAGTAGCAAAGCCCTCTCTCGGGCAACTAAACTGTCCCATTATAAGACCCTCATCATCTCAGTCCTGCTCTATGGTGCAGACGCATGGACGCTGTCAAAAGCGGATGAGGACACTTTAGGCTGTTTCGAGAGAAAGATTTTCCGGGTGATTTTTGTTCCCATATGCATTAACGGAGAGTGGAGAAGAAGATAAAATGAAGAACTTTACCGGCTGTACAGCGACACAGACCTAGCCAAATGAGTAAAAATTTAACGTCTCAGATGGCTGGGTCATATAGAGCGGATGGACATCAATGCTCCGTCCCGGAAAATCTCCAAATCCACCCCAGAGGGACGGCGCAGTAGAGGAAGACCGAGACTCAGGTGGCGCACACAAGTGGAAGAGGACCTGAACCGACTCCGCGTGCGAAACTGGAGACAGCTAGCTAGGGACCGAGCTGGCTGGAGAAGCTTGTTGGTTGAGGCCCAGGTCCACCCCGGACTGTAGCGCCACCTAATGTAAGGTAAGGTAAGGTATTAGAAATTCTGCATCATCTTCGGTTCCAAGGCAAACTTGTCTCGCATCCCGTTCAACTGATGAGGTTTTCTTCTACACTGCCAAGCTTTTCAATCGATTCTACTCTCCTGGAATCGTTTGGGTCAAATCGGTTTCCCACGGGCCGACATTTGTGAAAACTGATGTTTTGGATCGAAGAGGTCTAAAAATCGGACTCCTATTAATTAACACAAGTTCTTATTTGAAACTTTCAAGAGTTGTGTAACGTTTACCAAATTAAATTGTTATTACAATGACTAATATTTAAGTAGGAATTGGTGCATTGCGGTGGAAAGTGGCACAGTAGATATGGTATTCGCTTGCTAATATTTTAACTAGAGATTGGATTTTCAAAGTAATTTGGGTCTGGGGATTTGAGGTATCAGTCCATTTTGGAAAATGGGACTCTCTAGCCTGTCTCTAGGTGACCCATGCTGTCCTCTAAGGTAGTAGAAACGCTGATTAATCAATAGCTTAAGAAATATCTCGGAAAGCAAAAGATTCTTTAACGCAGTGGAACGGTGATCAGATGGTATAATTATTGCGCTTGGAATTTCTAAGCCATTTGATAGGGTTTGGCATCAACGAAAATGCGTGCTTTTGGGATCGATGATACTCTAGTGCGTTGAATTAGAAGCTTTCTTCTGAAGTTTCAAGTTTGATTTCCACAAAATAAATTCGTGTGTTCTGCAGGCCTCCGACTCTCTTCTTCATTTTTAGAAATTTGGTCTTCTAACCCACTTAACTGTTTCGTTTTCGACTAGCTTCAGCTTTTAAAACTCCGATTTACTTAGCATTGTCAATCGCGGTAATAGGAATCGTGTGGAGTTTAATGCTTCAAAAACTCAATGCTGTCTTCTAAACATACGTGACTCCCAAGTCAATATCCACGGAAAGTTTTCAGTACTTGGTATGTATGTTGGTAGCCCTTAACTTTATCTAAAGGCTGATGATGGAACATAAATTCCCCACCAAAATCAAGAAATATGCACCATTTTTTAGGGAATTATATTAAACTAAACAACAAATCCAATCCAACCCATTTAGCAACACGAAAAATCGACATCCTCGACCTCATTTTCCCTAAACTCTTCCGCATCTTTCAATAATTCCCGTCGTGTCGTTCTCATCCTTGCCTGTCGCTTATGTAAAGAAGACATCCCATATCTCCCCAGTCAATGGTATTCCAGAAAACCTATTGCCTGAGTGCAAAGAAAGAAATTCGAAATCACAATGCTAAGCTTGCAGACGTTGTCTTTTAAGCTATCTGATTTCCATTGTACAATATGGATAGAAAACGAGGAGATTCTTCCTGTTTCCTTATTTTTAAGATCTCCCACCCAAAATCAACATTTGCATGTGTAAATTTACAATTTTTTTTTTTTTTTTTTTTTTTTTTATAAATCATGCAAACCATCTAAAAGAAAGAATACTTTCGGGCGCAAAACTCACGGCTCTTAGAATCGACATGACATCTTGGAAGAGAGTGCAAATCCGAAAATGGGTGCGAGAAAAGTAAATCCTGTGACGATAACGGTACACAGTTGAAGAAGAAATGCCCCCTATCTGATCACACAATGGGGGAAACCAAAATGCAAAAAGGATGTTTTATTTTCCTTACAATGAAACGAAAGTCCCATTTTGGTATGCAGTGCACACTGCACATGTACGACAGTACATATTGTTCATTTTTTTTTGGGCTGCCATATCTGGCTCTCCGTTTCGTGTTTCTAATACGTTTTTGGAATATGAATATGTGTGTCATGTGCGCTTACATGCACCAATGAATGCAATGAGCAATTAGGCTACACAGGATGACGTAGACGACGACTACGACGACGTTGGTTGTTATAGTCGTCGTCGTCGTCTTTTTCCTTTTCTCATAGTAAAAGTCTTGTGATGATGCATCCAAGGAAAACGGGTGTTTTTGCAAATCAGAAAAGGATTGTTATTCTATATCTGCCTTGCAACTGCACCACCATCAGCACCACTAGTCGTTGCATTGTCGTTTTCTATCTGCTTGGCTTGGTTGCCAAACCTAAAAACCACCATGCCACACCATACTTACCCCATCCACATTCTTCATCACCATACAGCGCCCATCTAGATGTAGTTTTGCATCCCTTACTATACCTTTATGCCAGAGGCTCCATCATTGTGATTGTTTTAAGGAGGTTTGTGCCGTTTGCCCAGGCCAAATTCTCATAGAAACCAACAACAACAAAAAAGGTGTCCTTGGGTTAAAAAAAAGCGTTTATATTTGTGAGGTCGCTTGGATTCTTGCGCAAAAAGGCTAAATATAGGAGGTTTTGTTTCTATTTCGATTGTATGCTTTTTGTTGTTGTTGGAATGCTTCTCGTAATATGAAATGCATTTTGGTTATTTAATGAAAAGGTGGGTGCATATTGCAGGTTGCCAGTCTACAGGGTGAGGTTAAATGTGGATTAAAGGATAGGACCAGAAAAAAGATGAAGCATTTAGGGGATTATTGTTAACGGGAAGGGGTTTTCTTCTTTTGGAAGACTATGGGTGTAGTTATTTTCAAAATGAAATACCGATTTGGGTGTGATTCTGGAAAGGAGCGAGAATTTATATCACTTCGTGGGGCTTTGCATGGTGGATGGCTTTACTTTGTTGAGGGATTAGCAAGTAAAATGGGTCTCCTTTGTTTTAAACACTCAGTCATCAATTTGATGCAAGAAATGTGGAGTATTTAGGGTCTTGGCATAAGGAATTGTTTCCTGTTCTTTTGGTTAAAGAAATCGTTTTGAGAAAAAGCCAAGATCATAAAATGGGCATAAGGTAATTACTGCTCCGAATCAAAGGAGTAGACAAACGTCTTTTGGGAAGCTTCATGGAGTTAATATTTGTTCATTTATTTTTTGTTTTTCTTTTCATATGTGAGGTTCAGTGTTTGAATTTGAACTCAATTTTATGAATATTGAACATAAACATTGGGTAATTTTGGGAAAGTATGTGAAGTGCCCCGTGGCTTAGTGGTTATTGTGTCGGACTGCTAAGCGAAAGAGCCTGGGTTTAAATCCAGCTCATAGCCACCTTTTTTTCTGGGGTAATGCCTCTTGCGAGGAACTGACAAAACCTCCAAGAGTAAAATTTGTCTCGAAAAAGTGCATCTAATCTAGCCGTTCGGACTCAGCGGTAAACTCTAGGTCCCTTCCATTCTTGCAGATTAACAACACACACACAGGAATGGTTGAGAGTATAAGTCACTAGGCCTTGGCTCCTTAAGGAGCTGTCGCGGCAATACATTTATTTATGTGAAGAGCTACATCAACTTAGAGATAATCAGCTGGTAGAAAATATACCTTTTTGGAAACTATTGTTCCAACAGAAGAAACTTGTTTAATACTCAAATACGCCAGAGAGGTTTTTGGGTTTCCCTTTTAATATCGATAAATACAGTGCGTGCTCAAGATGGTGAAGGGGGTTTAAATGAGATGCCTATACACACATTGTCTTACCAGTACTCACATACGGATCCGAGACTTGGGTGCTTACAAAAACGCACTCTGATCTCTTATCCGCGTTCGAGAGAAAAGTCTTACGGAGAATTGTTGGCCCCGTGTGTGACGAAGGACGATTTCGGAGAAGATACAATCATGAATTGTATGAAATCTATCTCGAAGCAGATGTTGTTGAAAAAATAAAGCTCGGTAGACTCCGGTGGGCTGGACACTTAGCTCTCATGAGCGAAGAGGAACCAACTCGGAAAGTCTTTTGCGGTACTTTTTATGGTAGAAGACAACGTGGCAAACCTTGCTTACATTGGAAGGATGGCGTAGACCAGGACGCCCGAAGCCTTGGGGTGCGCAATTAGATGGCGTCGGCCAGCAATCGGGATCTATGGAAGAATTTGTTGAAGGAGGCCCGGACAGGATCCCGGTTGTTGCGCCGATGATGATGATGATGATGATACACACATTGGCTTTAATTTTCTTAACAAGGAAAGGAAAATAAAGTTTCACATTCCACATTCGAATTGTACGGCTGAAGAACGAACATCTGTAGTTACTGAGCGCTACACGACCAAAATTGAGTTTGAGGGCGAATTGGTAAATTGGAGAAATGCAACTGGATATTTCTCTAGAACATTGATCGTAGAAATAACGGTAGAAATGAGAAAAAAAGAAACTGTACGTCGATATTTTAGTTTTAGGTTTATTTTATCAATTGAATGTAAATTGGATTACACTAAAATTAATACGCAAAATTAACACTTGATGTGTAAGCAAATAAATGTCTCCGATGCAACGGGTCATGGGCTCACTTCTGCCGTAATTACTGCGATGAAACTGTTCATAGATATCGATAACGTGTAGTTCGGGTTGAAGGAATTGCCCCAGTTCAGTAACTAATGACAGCAACGGAAGACAATTAATAAGAAAATTCAAAATGTCTCTTATAAACATCACCGAAGAGTATGTTCTGCGGTTTTTAAGAGAATTTAAAGCAAACATTAAGCACCTATTATTATATGAATATGGCCTTGAATTACTCCAATTTAGCTTATTTATATTCATATAGTAAAATTCCTCTGAACTTTTTCAATTCTATCCAAAGAATTATTGAAACACGGATTCCAAATTATGCAGCAATATTCTAAAAATGATCTAATGAGTGAATTATATGTATAAGGTTTAAGAGTTAAAGAGCCAGAGAACTGCCTGGTATTCCTTTTAATAAAACCAAGCATTTAATTAGCTTTATTAATCATATAGTCGTAGTGAGCTGTGAAAGATAAATTAGTATCTAAGATTACTCCAAGATCCTTCTTTGTTGACAGTCATTCAAGAATAATATCTTGGAATTTATAATCAAAGATTGGATTGTGAATTCTTTAGCACGAGAATCTTGACATTTCGAAACGTTGAGAAAAAGAGAGTTAAGTTTGCACCACTCATCTAGTCTGGTTGGAGCATTTAACAGAAAATGGCAATCTAATTCAGAGCTTATACTACGATAGAGTTTAGGATTATACGCGAAAAACAGAAAAGCCGAATCAATAAATAAGTTTGGTATATCATTAACAAATAGTAAAAATAGTAGGGGTCCTAAATGACTACCTTGAGGGACACCCGAAGGAACGGAAATATTATCAGAAAATGAATTAAAGATTTTTACTTGAGTGAGATGAACCCTCTAATGATGACATTAAAACAACATCACATAATCTCCAATCAGTTTAAATGGTCTCCTTTGAATACAATCCTAGAGACTCAAGTTCGTTTAATCGTGGAGAGCTGGACACTTAGCTCGTATAACTAAAGAGGAAACAGCTAGGAAAGTCTATCGCAGTTATACTTATAGTAGAAGGCAACGTACAGACATTGCTTACTAGGACGCCTTGAGGTACCAAGCTGGATGGCCAGCAATCGGGATGTATGGAACAAGTTGTTAAAAGAGGCGTGAACTGGATCCCGGCACAGTCGTTCCGTCGATAGTGATGATGATGAAAAGACTCTAGTGAATTGAAGGGGCACCTATCCAAATATGGGTATTGTACTATAGTCCTGGAAAGATAAAAGTTTTGTAGATAGTAACCCGATCAGAATGGGTCAAAAATTTCTAACATTGTCGGAAGAAGCCCAAATATCTTGATTTCATGGTGCAAGTACCAATCATGGATAGAGCCAAAGAAGGTATATTCCGCTTTAGTGACAGAAGTCAGCATTTTGTGTTCAACGCATTCAATTCTACGCGATTTCTTGTTCGCCATTAGAAAATTCTGCCAAGGTCAGAATTTAATGCGCTAAGCATACGTTGTCGTTGAATCACATCCAAAAAGCAGGGTTGTGAGTAGAAAAATGAGTATGAAAAGCTAAGTGTACTGTCGTCAACGGCTGGAGATCATTTATACAGATGAGAAAGACAGCCAGAGATAGAACGAAGCCCTGGGGCACACCAGTTTTTATTTTGAGGGTATCAGGCTTTAACCCATCCAATGCAACTTATATTGAACAGTCTTAGAGATAATTTTTAATATAGCGAAGGAAGGAGACATCGATTGCGAAAGCACGCATTTTCTATAAGAGAGCGTGTGGTCAAGATATATAAGAAGCTTCCGTTTCTAGAGATATTTCTTGAACTTATAATAAATAACCGTTTTCGTGACTTTTGAAAGAAGAGGAGTCACTGAAATGGGTTGGTAGTTTGCGGGGGAGAAGAATTCGCCTTGTTTGGATATATGCTAGACAAAAGCTGCTTCTATCTGATGGCAACGAACCCTGAGGAGTGTGAAAGGAAGAACAGTTAACGGAGTTTCTGTATCAGCGAAGAAGAACACCTTCAGAACAGCGGAAATAACTATGTCGATATCTTTGGAAATTCTGACCTCTGTGGTACGAGTCCGAAAGAAGATTGGTCATATAGAGCTATTATCACTCACTAGTCGGGCCGGGTGAGACCCTAACACTATCTGACAACGTAGAATTGCCGAACTTCCTAGCAAAAGAGTTAGCTTATTCTTGAGAACTGAATAGTGTCATTGAGGACTAGCCTTGGCATCGAAGACCAGGAGGAACTTCTTATATTTTATTTAGAACTGACCAACATTTTTAGTATGTTCGGGATATTGTAGTATTTTATGTCTTAATTTTTGGTCATGTAAGAAAGTATTCCGTCGAATATGGGTTCTGCAGGCTCCGAACTACTCCCGTACTACCGTAGGACAAGCCTTCGGATTGTTCGAAAATGTTTTAAGTAAGCATACAAAATCAGAAGAAAAATATTTGGTTTTCGTAAAATAGCAAACCAAACAAAAAACGTCCAAATGGCCATCAGTGTGTGTTAAGACCTTCTTAGGCGTAGCATCCCTAAGATTCAAAAGAGACCAAAATCAAGTCATAATGTTTGCCCCAATTATTCCATTAATTTAATCAAATCATAAACGAGGCTAAGACATATGAATTATGACAAATTAAACTTTTGATCCTGAGGGACACATAGAAGTATCAGCAATTCCAATCAAATGTTTGATGTCATTTTATCAACGAATATTGTGTGCTTAAAAAATTCCACGACTCTTCGCCATTGCAGTGTTTTGATTTCGTGAATAAATTGAATTTCGAAAACTAATAAATATTTAAGAAGATTTAAAGAAAGTATCAAAAACCCTTTATTCTCAACTCTGTCATTAAACTATTTAATTATCTTCAATGCTCTTATTGAAAAACACTTCAATTGAAGTGGAACCTTCAAGAGGAATGAATTCCTGCTTTCACAGTCCAACACGCCTTAAAGCAACTTCTTGCTTTATAAACAATTAACTTGGCGCCATTACCATAAAAGAGATTTTATTCGAAACATCCATTTTCATTTTAAATACGAAATGGAGAAATAATTTGAATTATTCCAGATAAAAAGTAACAATCCTCCAGAGTTTCCTCCATGAGACTTGCAAAGCCATCCTTTTTCATACCCCGTACATCTAATATAAAGCCTTTGTTTTTATGAAGAAAAATGGAGGGCAACTACTCCTATTCCAAATTGGTTTTGTATTCTGATAACAAACCATCTTATTTCTATTAACTCGCATGTTCTCCAAAGTTCCCTAATAGGACACTCTTAAATCTATTTCAGTCACATGTGACAAATCTTCCTGACATCTGGGGGGAACAGAATAAAAAAACAAACGAAAACTGATTGTATGCAACGAACTTATATCGGCAAATATGTATGCGAACATCCTTTTTTTTGCCACAATTCATCTCACACAATAATGCTCCTAGGATATCAGCAACAGCAGCAAAAAAAAAATCCTTCACAAATCAATGCCAGTTTGTATTGCTGCTCATTTATTTGGAATTTTCTCTGTGAATGAATCTGAAAAGCCCTTATTCCAAGGACTCAATCTATCACACACTCACCAAGCCAAAAGCAAGTAGTAGCAGCAGCAGAAGCAGGAGCGTACTAAAACTTCAAGAACTACTCTCTTTTCATGCATTATTTTGTTCCTCATAGTATACCATGATGCGTACCACGAAAATCCCAAAGCGCATACAACCCTCACCGGATATCCTACATCACTTCAGATGAAACCCTACAAAAAAAAAAAAAAAAAAAAAAAACAGAATAGATCCTAGAAAAACAATGAAAATTACGTAAAATGAAAACATTGAGGCCGGAAGAAGCAGGTTGGGGCAAGGGTTTCTCGCAATACATTGTCATTACATCGTCTTAACGTTCTGACAACTACTAGCTCAAGCCCCAAAGAAACACATACCAACTACACTCTCTGCGAATCCTTCCTCGCAGTTCCGAGTTCCAACCTCTTTGCAATAAATTCAGCTCCCAAACATACAAAGTTTCATATTGCCGAGCAGCAGCAGGCAGAGGTGGAGCATGGAGCTCTTCCAAGGGAAATATCCTTATAATGCACTACTTCTAGGATTTTTTTTTCCCTGATTCTGATGGAATACACTCGTGTGTGTTTTCGGTTTATGAGAAGATTGTATCTTTGCAAGATTTTATGGTTATGGGTCACAAAAAGGAAGATCTGTGAAAACCTTTTGCACTTTCAAAGGAATAAACAAAAAAAAAAACTGTTCTATAAGATTTTTGTGGGCACTTTGTGGGAAATGTGTGTAGCTGGATTACTACGAGTGAGACACGTCTCGCAAGCAAGAAGAATGCAGAGCAGTATGCTCTTCCAGCCACTTTGACTGACATTGACATATCCCAGGGTAAAGCGAGTTGTTCGCAAGGATTTATTAAGATGGTTTAGTTTGGCATGGCTTTTTTATTTCTGTACAAACTTCCAAGTTATAGGAGAGACGAAGGAGATAATCCTGAAGGCGTGAAAATTGTCTCCGATAGATATTTTTTTTTTGGGAAATTTATCGCACGAAATATTTTTATATGAAACAAAATTAAGTTTAGAGATTGTGAATCATTCGGAGTGTAAACGAAATGGCATTATTGGCAGTCTAGACGAGGAATTAAATTTAAGAAAAAAAAAATCAAAAATTAATTTTTACCGGGAAAAGATTCCTAGCTCTTCAAAGTAGATTTAGGTTCATTCATATTAATTTTTAATTTGTTAAAGATCCTTACAACGAAAAATCAACTGTTTGGAGCTTACTTCATTCAGAATGAGCAATTTTGTAATTCAATGAATTTTTTTTTATTTCGAAAAAAGCATGAAAAATTAAAATAAATTTTACATGGGTACTTAAAGAGTCTGGCTTTGCATCCAGTATTAACAAAGACGCAGAGTAAGACGACGGAAAGAGTAAACTTTAAATCCAGGACAGTCTACTTCTTATAAGGACTTATGCCTTGTTTTCGGACGATTTTGGGGACTAACATGGGAGTGTCCTTAATGCGAATAGAGCATTTTACAACATCATGTTAAACATGTAGATTTAAGACATTGCACGTTTTTTTAAATGAAAACTGAACCATATAAGCCTTTAAAAATTGAAGGACTGCAGACACAAGCAGACTCCTTAAAACGTTATTCAGACACATTAAAAAAAAAATGTAAACTTTGCGCTAACAATTTAGTCAAAATTAAAAGAGCGTTTTCAAAGTAGTCAATTGGTATTTTTTACGTTTAAGGCTGGGTGTACCTCAAACCAGAACTCAAAACTCAAGTAAACGTGCTTGTATGTATTGGTGCACAAATAAAATTCTCTTTTTCCGTGCTCTTAACTCAAAAGTTCATTCAGACTTCAGATGAGGAGCATGGACGTTTTAAAACGTAAATATTCCTTTTCTTCGTATCGCACAGAATATGAATGTGCACTTTTTCCTTGCGTTTATTTGTTTCCGATCCTCAGGAGCGACGACATCGCGACGAGAACGAAAAAATGAAATGCATGGGCATGAGCACTAACAACAAACCTACCTGCCTGCCTCTGGCCTGGCTCTAGAAATTATTAGAAATGAAATGACCTTTTTTTGTTTTTTTTTTTTTGTGATGTTCGTCCTTTCTGTGGCTCTCCTAGTCCATAATGGTGTGCCTAGGAATTTGTTGTATTATATTAGCTAAAAAACTGGACCTGGAGAGCAAAATTAGTTCAAGTTGATATGATAATTGCATCGTAGGCCGGCCTATATATTTTTTTTTAATTCTGTCTGTCAAGAA
The DNA here is from genome assembly GCA_963971375.1 of Platycheirus rosarum. Lineage (NCBI taxonomy): Eukaryota > Metazoa > Arthropoda > Insecta > Diptera > Syrphidae > Platycheirus > Platycheirus rosarum. Next base: position 299,220,464 of record OZ020507.1, on the reverse strand, counting down.
GACCGGCCAAGATCAATTTTAACGTTTGCCAACGTGTTGTAGACGTTGAACGAAGATCTTTTGTAAATTTTCATAAAATATCTAAACAATCTTTTTTATTTATTTGGGACCAAATTGTATAGTGGAAAATGAATTCATATTATTAGACTCACAAGAAATCACCCAAAAACAATGTCCAATTTTTCATTATGAAAAATTACCCAATGTGAAAATAGAAATATAACCTAAACTACATTGCTGAATAAGACACTATCAATACAAAAAAAAAATATGGGACCGACTGGGTCGCACGTTCTTGCTCCTATGCGCTTCACTATATTGGAAGGCAAGATCTTTTATTGAAGCATTTACATACAAAAATAACACTTATAGTGTCAAAACCACAACCTTTAACGGTTTTTAGTAAATATGGAGTATGCCATCACACGTTTTGTATAATAATGAATTTATGAAAAAAGTATTTCGAAAATTTAAGGACGGATTTTTATAAATTCTTGTTTTTATTTTTAGTTTTTTGAACAATTTTTTTTTTAATTTTGGTATGCAATTTTTTAGACTTTATTAATATACATGTGATTATAAAATTTAAAATGTTTTTTTCTATAAGTTTTAAAAATATTGATTAAAAAAAATTAATTACTTGCTGTGGTCTTTTCCAAGTATTATAAAATATGTGTGTTTTTTGCATAACTGTCATTGATTTATATTTTAATTATATAATTAAAAAAAATGTTATAACGTTATGTTTATTACGTATTTTCTGGAGAAAATTGAACCCAAGGTCAAAAAGTTTGCATAGGCAGAAAAATTGCAGCAGACTTAAAACTATATATCTTAAAATTTGAAGCTATTTTTCAATTTAAAAAAATTGGACTGTTTTTATGGGTAATTTTTCATTGGAGCCAAATTTCACGTACCCATTCAGATCATGATATTCTTCTACGCATATGTTGTATACTACTTGTATCTGTCAAAGATCTTTCATCTAGTATACATATACATATGTAAAAGTATAGCTACATATGTATATCGCTCATACTAAACACCAGCAAAATTATCTTATTTCCAAACTGCAAACAAAAATAATTTGTTTGCATAGAAAACGAAATGAACTTTTCCACTTTTCCTTCTTTTCGATAGAAATACAACACCTCGCAAGAGTTTGGCACCAAACGCCTTCCTTTTCTGTATAATTGTCCATAAACAAAAAAAAAAAAACTGTCACACAAAAAATATTTCCCACCGCAATCACCCTACCAATAATATGTATCCCTTCACCCATGGAAATGACAAATAAGGCAACTAAAATAAGAGACTGAAAAACAAAAAAAATATCAGAACCAGCCATGGGAGAGACTAGAGAGTAGAAAGCAGAACACATGTAATAACAACAACAAAAAATAGAAGAGAAAAAAGTAAAAGAGCAGAACAGCACCAAATTCTGCTGCGGAAATCGTTCGAACTACAAATTTATTTGTGTGCGTTAGCAATGAACTTTCTATGGGAAAAACGCAAATTAGAACATTTTTTAAAAATTAATATAAAAAAAAACTATTATTGTTACATACATTTTCTAAGTCGATGTAAAAAGATAAAATGTTGAAAAAAAATAAAAAAATAAAATTAAATTTATTAGAACGTAACTTTCTTTATAAAGTCAATCGGTATTTTAGCTTTTTTAATCAGTGATTAGTGTGTTAAAAAACAATATTTTAAAAAAAAACTATAGTTTTACTACCGAGCTTGAAAACTCAGCTTTCAGATAAAATTAAGAAAAAGAAAATTCAAAAAATTGAACTTCGAAAACTAAAGAAAACATTCACAAAGATTTAAAAAATAACAACAAAAATCAATTTTTTAAGTTTTTTTTTGTTTAAAACCGAAAAAATAAAAATTATTTTTTTTATAATATTTTTTACTGTAAATATTTAAGTTGGTCTTTTTATTTCTGATTCGATGAATTTTTTTCATAAAAAAATAAGTTAAATTAAAAAAAAATAGTTTTACTCCCGGTATTGACTCAATTTAGTTCTAAAACAAAAATAAAAAAAATAAAAAAATTAAAATTACTAAGAAAAAAACCCCAAGATTTAAGTTTAGAGAAAAAGAACGATAAATTTATGTATTTTTATCATCTCTAACTTACAATTTTGGAAAATAAGAAATTATTATAATGAACATTTTAAGTCTTGTATGTTAGCTAAATATTAAAATGTATTTCGTTAAAATATCTTTTAAAATAAAAAAGTTATCCGCCAATTTGTTAACAAGCATTAATTTTTTCCGAGGTACACCCGGCATAAAGCAGCTAAAATTAAGCTTAAATGTGTCTCTACACACGTTAGCTAAAATTCCAGCTAAATTTTGACAGACGAGCGTTGTGGAGAAAAAACCAGCTGTTCTCTTATTTGACTGAACGTAGTCACATAAGATTAAAGAGTGTGATAAGGCCAAAGTCGTTTAGGATTATTCTCTTAAAAAAATAACGATTTAAAATATTTCTGTTATATGATTAATATTATATATTATATTTCATATATTTGTGTCTAATCAAAATAACATATAATTCCTTTAAACAATTTTTTGGCGTGGATTAAACCCCGACCACTCCCCCTTTTAGCTACGGTCTGTCAAAATTTAGTTCGAATAAATGTGCCGATCAATTTATCTGTCCGCTTTGAAACAAAAATATTAAAGCTGCGTACAACTCGGCTAAAATTTGGAGAGAATTTTGTATGGGAGCTAAATTTTAGCCCGAGCTACGTAATAGACCTTATGTTGAATTTTTTGATTATGTAAAGCAGACATCTGAAATTGGTTATGTAATAAACTATGATAAATTTAATTTTTCTAACGTTTCTAGTTTTTTGAATAGGGTGAATTGGTTTTCATTGTTTGATAATATTGATATTGAAGAAACTTTTACCATATTAATTAAATTTATTAAATGAAGCAATTGATTTTAATACTCCTAAAATTCTTAAGAAATCTCAATCTAAGCCTCTTTGGTTCAACAAAAAGCTTATAAATTTAAATAATCGGAAAAACAAAGCCTTTAAAATGTACCGTGATTCCAGGGTAACTACCTTCGATGTAATCGTGAATTTAATTTTCTCAACAAATTTCTTTATAATCAATACATATTGAGTATCGAATCTCAGCTAACAAAAATAGTAGATGTTTTTGGAAGTTTATTAACAATAAGAAACGTTCTACTCGAATTCCTAGTTCATTCCAATATATGGGTCAAACTTCAAGTAACCCGTTAACTATCTGTAATTTCTTTGCTGACTCTTTTCGGTCTGTTTTTAAACCTACATGTAATCAAACTAGTCCACCGGTAATGTCTTCATCCAAATTAATCAATATTAATCAATTACATGTGGAGAAGAGCGATATACTTGATGATTTATTAAAATTAAAAGATGTAAAGCAATCTGCTCCTACTGTCTTAAAACATTCTGCTTTTTCTTTAGTAACCCCTCTTGAAATCATCTTTATAGTTCTCTTCGAAATGGTTACTTCTTAAAACAATGGAAATATTCTTATGTCTACCCTATTTTTAAATCAGGATCTAAGAATAATGTAATAAAATATCGTCCCATTTGCAAATTATCAGTAATTCCTAAATTATTTGAAAAAATTGTTTATAATAAGCTTATTTTCTCAGTGAAAGAAATAATTTCACCTTTGCAGCATGAGTTTATCGGTGGCAAATCAACATCGACTAAACTTACGATTTTTAGTAATTATGTATTAGGTTCCCTTAAACAAGGATATCAATGCGATGTTATATACACTGATTTGACAGGGTTGATCACTCTACTTTGGAAGTCTAACTTTACAATTTAGAATTTCATTCTAACTTATTAAAATGGTTTGAATCCTATCTTACCGGTAGAATTCAATTTGTCAGAATCAACAACTTTATTTCAAACCCGGTTGTTGTAACTTCCGGGGTTCCACAAGGGAGTCATTTAGGACCCCTTCTCTTCCTCTTATTTATTAACGACATTCCGAGTGTTTTGAATAACACTCGATGTTAAATGTATGCTGACGACCTTAAATTATTCCTACGCATAAAATCTATTTCAGATTGCATAAACCTGCAAAACGATCTTAATAACTTAATTGTTTGGTGTACTAATAACGATCTGCATTTGAATGTTTCTAAATGTCAAAGTAAGTTTTTTTATCGTGGTACGTCACCAATATTATTTTCGTATGATATACATGTAGGATATGGTCTTGATACACACGAGTACATTGACGAACGAAGACGAGACCATACTATACTTACACACCGACAATAAAACCAATATACGAAAAGGGGACTAAAACGAACGACGACGACGATGACAGACAAGAACGTATGAACACGAGAGTTAGTTGAAGTTGAATAGCCGACGCGAGAAGTAAAAATCGGAAGACGCAAAAAGTTAACTAGCATCTATTTCTTATATTCCCAATCTATAAAACCGATCTTGTAGTAGAAAAAATCAAATGTCCATTAAGACAGTATAAAAGTGTTCACATTAATCAATTAAATAAACTATTGTTCATTAAAGTTTTTGTGCGTATTTTTATTTTCTTTCTTTGATTGACTGCAACCGCTCAAAAGAAGTAGAAGAAATTTGTAGCGTTTTTTTGTACGGGGGAAGAAAAGGAAAAACCTACATACATGGATCTGCTCTATCCAAAGTAACCGAAAAAAAAAATATTTGGGTGTGATCTTTGACCTACATCACCGCTTAAGCTATTTCAATGCTTGGATTTATTTCTAGGAATGCAAAAGAATTCTCAGATCCCTTTACTCTAAGATCTTTATATTTTTCTTATGTACGGTCTTGTTCTACCATCTGGAATCCTATGTATGCTGTCCATTCAATGAAAATAGAAAGAATTCAGAAACGCTTCACTAGAACTGCAATTCGGATCCTTCAATGGAATGTTGATATGCCATCATATAATACGAGATGTTAGTTGTTAGGCATTCAATCTTTGGAAACACGTCGTAAATATTTTGATATCATAAGTTTATAAGTGATTTAATTAATTATAAAATCAATTGCCCTCATTTACTTTCGTTGGTAGGTTTTCATGTTCCGAGTCGTGGTTTACGAAGTAGTCGTTTATTTTGTTTACCTTTTCATAGGGTTAATTATGGAACCAATGAACCCTAAACTCGTTGTTTAAGACAAGCTAATTCTTTATGTAATATGTTATTGATTTTAATTTATACTTTAGTAGAGACTATTTAAAAAAAAAAGTTGTTATTTAGTCTTAATTACGGTGTGGGGGGTAATCCTTATTATTTTTCTTATTATTATTAAGAGTTATTTTGTTAATTATATTTAAGTAGTCTATAAGAGCTGCGTCTCTGCTTGATGAATAATAATAAATGAAATAAAAAATAAAACTGAGAAATCTGAAAAAATTGAAATTTTCATTAAATATTCGACGTGAAAAGTGGAATGCACTTTAAGTTAAAAACAAATAAAACTAAAGAAAAACATGTCAGGAGAGTACTTACCTTAAAATTCATGTTTTTATTTTGTTTATTTTTCTTTGACTTACCTGTAAAGAAAAGAAAATATAATTTTAGTAAGCAATTTAGTTTTAAATTTAATTCATATTAATTTAATTTTTTTATTTTTTATTTAAAATATAATTTCATTTAATAATAATTAAAATAAAAAAATCGGTAGGTTTAATAACAAAAATCTATAAAAAGAATATATAAATATATACACTGAGTTAGAAAAACAGTGGCGCAGTCATAGTTTTTGATGTGTTGGTATCATTTTGATAATATGCAGAGCTTTATTTTTTCAGTTTAACGGAATATTTTCTGTGCTTTTTTGCATAATCTCTTTTTATTTTCCTTGTGATAAATGAACAATATAGAGGAAAACCACATGTTAATCGTTTTTCATACTAGACGCGGGTTTTACTAATTCTATCTTTTCCGTGATCCCGTAAATGTTTTAATGAGTTTATTTTAATTTGTTTTAGTTTTTTTAAGTAATTTTTGTGAAAAAATATGCAAATAAATGCAGAAGAAGTCGCCAGGGCGCTGGCTTTTGTTGAGGATGGACGAAGTGTTCGGTATGCCGCTATTATGATTAGAAAACCGGAGGCAACGCTAAGAAGAGCTATTAAAAGTACAGGGACGCCAATTCTTACACCCGACGTCAAGGCTCAGGTCGACCGTGATCAACATCTTCGAGATCGTCACCAAACCGCGGTTGAGCTGTCTTACAGAGTTTGATCAGTGAGGGGGACAGCTGTTAATGCACAAACAGTGAGGCGGCGATCCTAAAAGCAAGAAGACCCGCTCGCGTGAGACTCACGGAGTAGCACAAGCAACGTCGGGTGGAATTTGCTCGCCTTCACCAAGATTGGACCGAGGCCGACTGGAGTAGAGTTCTTTTTAAGTCAAGGTTTTGTCTGCGCTCACCAGATGGACGTAGCAGAGTGTGGAGACGAACAGGTGAAAGATTCTCTTCGGCAACAGTTGCTCAGCGGGAAAATTTCTGGGGCAGGAATTTCCATGCACGGGAAAACCGAGCTATGCATCGTGGAAGGATCCATGAACTCAAGTTATTACTTGAACAACATTCTGAAGGAATATGTGGTTCCATTTGCACCATTAATTGGCAATAACTTTTTGCTGATGCATGACAATGCCAGACCACACCTTGCAAGGTGCGTTACCGACTACGTGCAAGAAGCGGAAATAGAGGTGATGGCTTGGCCTGCGATGAGCCCAGATATGAATCCCATCGAAAACTTCTGGGACACGCTGGGAAAAAGGATAAGGAGGCGACCTGCCCTCCAGAGACACTCAGTGGGCTGAGACCTGCTCTGATCGAGGCACAATTTGGACGACACCATCGTAGCAAACTTTATCCAAGGTATGCTCAAGCTTTGCTAGATGTTCGGGGAGGTAATACTCAATATTGAAAGAACGAGAACTCATTGAAAAAAGGAGCGTTTAATTTAATTTATGAATTTTGCTAATTTTTTTTTAATTTGTTTTATTTCTAAATTCCTGCATTTTTTTTAGATGAATTACTTTTATTTTATGTTAATACGCATAACTGTGTTAAAAAAAACGTTTTTTTAATCACTTTAAAAATATTGAAAAATTTTAAGGTGCACCACTTTTTTTGTAACTCAGTTTATAAATATTTCAGAATTTGTTGGCACTTAAAAAGGAATACTTATTTAAACTTAAGTATTAAGATATGACGCACATATTTTTTACTTGCGATTATAGGCAAGTTAAGGATTCTTGAACACAAAAAAATTCATATAACAATGAAACATGACATTACGATCATAATGAAGTCTTAAAAAGTGATCAACAAAAAAATGTCTGCCTGTCTGTCTGTCAGTATGTATAACGAGCTGCAGCCTAAACGGCTTCAAATTTGGTGTATGTGATTCTGTTGGCATTCCCCAGAGGGGGAAATCAAATTTTATTTTAAGGCCTAAAAATAACGGTACCTGCCATATGACCGTTTAGGTAGAGCTTATTTTTTTCGAAAACGACTCCAACGATTTTGATGAAATTTTTTGAGAATTTTTTTGTTGGTATTGGCTATCATTTGATTAGAACCAAATTTAAGGGAAAAGTCTATTAATGACACCTATTATAAAACGGTAACGGCTCTTTGGATTTCAAAATTTTGAATTACTTTTTTTTATAATTAAAATTAATTTTTGAAATAAAAAAAATATTTTAAATTTTATAATCGCAGGATTTTATCAAAACCGGTCCTACAATTTTCGAAATACATTTTCCATAAATTCTTTGTTATTTAAGACGTGTGATGGCGTACTTCATTTTTGTCAAAAACCGTTAAGTATTGTGGTTTTTAATACATTTTATAAGTTCAAACTGTGTTATTTTCAACGTAAATGTTACTTGTTTCTGTCAAAGATGTAATTGGGCACATAAGAGCAAGTACGTGCGACCCAGTCGTGCCCATTTTTTCTATTTAATTTGTAATTAATTTACTATCTGTTATTTTATTTATAATGAGTGCGAGGCCTTTAAGAACTATCAATAGAAAAAATCAAGAAGCAAGAAAATTTCCAAATGTTGATAACAGGCCCTTAAGGTTTTCTTTAACTCTACCAAAGCCAGATGAATCACCTTAAATAATATCCAACTGATTTAAATTACTATTAAAAAATGGTAATATTATTGGATACTTATATAAAGATTTCATCTTAATTGCTAAGAACTGGGCTGGCAATTCGAATTTTTAAATCTGGCAACATTATTTGTTTTGAGGTAGGATTATGACAGCCCGGGTTTAAGGTGCAAGTTCAAGCGAATCCACCAAAACGAACAGATTTCTGTAGCAATTGACTACTAGGACGCTTCATTTTGAAAAAAAACAGTAAACTTGAGTACTCTAAGCAATAATCAGACGTAATTTTTGTATAATAAACACATTTTGACCATATTTTTAACCCAGCGCAAGTTTAGGAAAAAAAGTAGGGGATTTCAAGGGAAATGCCGATGGACATTAGTTTTAAACTTCTAAAAATCATAAGGCAAAGATTAATTCCACAGTCGAGATGTACGTCTGAAGAATGTAACAGTACGGCCAAAGTTTGGCTCGATGGTAAATTTGTGGGCATTTCTGGAACTCCGAATATAACGTTGAATTTTTTAGGGAGAGGAACGCAACTAGCTATTTCACTAGAGTTTAGAACATTAAATGTAGAAATAATGGTAAAAAAGAGAGAGACATGAAACATCTGATAATGTGGTCATCTCCAATCATACAACTCCTGCGACTGTCAATACCATCCAGAAGACTCAAGTGACTTGAAGGAACTCCAGCACAGATACGGGAGTTGTATTCTAGCCTTGGACGTATGCATTTTCTATATAACAGCCACATCAGAAAAGAAAACGAAGGGCACGGGGAGTATATTCCGCTTTAGTGACAGAAGACAGTTTTATGTTTTCGATGCATAAAATTCCACACGATGTCTTCTTACCGATTTGATGATGCTGCCAAGATCAGAATTTAATGGTTTTAACATAAGTTGCCGTTGATGATCCATAGCCAAAGAGCAGGGCTGTGAGTCCAAAAACGAATAAACAAAAAATGGTAGAGTCGGTGAAAAAACAGTGCCCTGGGGCACACCAGCATTTATTTGTAGGGCTACCCAAGCCATGCTGCTGGCGGATTCGCCTTTTTTAGGTATAGGCTGGACAAAAGTTGTTTTCCATCTGCCCGGAAAGAGCCCTGAGTAGGATAGTTAAAAAAGCTATGGCTTGTGTTGGCTTTCCCAGCGTAGCAGAACACTTCTCCAGTCCAGAACAAAAGCGGGGATACTAGCTTGACCAGAGGATTTAAATTTGTATGTTTGAGATCTTTAAAAAAATTTGCCACTGTGTGCAAACAAAAATTGGTCCCAAAGAAACATTTACGCTCTATAGAACGTGCGGGGCTTGACCCTTTATCTTAACTCTTTCTCAAAAACAAACAAATGTATTGTCATTCACGACAAATGTTGGAATCGAGGACGAAGTAGAATTCCCCATTTTTCTTTACAAATGACCAAAAATTCTGACTACCTTTAGGAATTTGTTGTTGATTTTTTTTTTTTTTTTTTTTTAATTTTCCGGTTTTCCTCAGTAGGGTTGGCTTTATAGAAACGGAAACATTACTTTCTTGACCCTGAGAACCTCTTTTCAGCTTGAGTTAAAACATGAGTTTTCGTTGGGTCTTAAGCTTTAACTCTAATCGAAATAAAAGTTTTCATTTCCGAAGGAAAAAGAGGTTTGTTCCATATCGTAGAAAAATAAAATAAATACATTCATTAGCGCCTCAGCTTCTTAAGGAGCCAATGCCTAGTGACTTATACTCTCAACCATTCTCAGCGATGGCTCTGACGGGGAGTCGAACCCCGACCCTTCGCTTAGCAGTCCGACACACAATGGTCCAAAGTGCATAAGGCAATAACACACTAATACATAATGCACTTATTAGGATCAGAGATAAGAAACAAGTCAAGACTGTTTTCGCCCAGGATATTTGTGTCTGATATGTGAATAGAGCTTTTTAACTTATTGAGTAAAATTATTAAATTCAGAAAATATCTCAGAACATCCCTCTCAAACGTTGGAATAATTAATTCATCATTAGGATATAAAATTCAAAACCAAAACAGATGATTAACTAAGAACTGCTTCCAGTGTCTTACCTTTAGGGTTATTTCCAGTTTTGCGTGCTTGAAAACGCATCGAAAATAATTCTAGAACAACCATAGCTAAATACGATCTGGCTGTGATCAATAAGTTAACAAGAGAAAAAAAACTCTCAAAAGTTTTTCTAAATAAAAAATATTATGTTTTCTGTATTCGAAAAATACACAATTTTATCTTTCTAAAACTATTGCATAATCCCTTGTTGGGCGCCATTTTATTATTTATTATAATATCAGTAAATAATGGGATAAATGTTATTGAATCTTTCCTCATAAAGAAAGGATGTAGAAATGAATTTCCGTTTGATATAATAATTGTTTAAGATTTAAGATAAGATTATGTCGTTTTTGTACATACTGTTCAGAACCTTTTGCTTTATAAAGTGTCTCAATCAAATTTATTTATATTCTTCATGTTTTCACTAGTTTTATCTGGTTCAATTAAAATTGCTTACTCAACCAAGTTAAATAAATCCCTGTCTAGACGTTTATCCAGACAAATTACGAATATGCCAAATAAATAGAATCAGTTATTTCAAAAACTATTGCATCTACTCCCACAACATACAATTTGTTTCATTTCCATCCCACTTCTGTACACTTTTCTAAAAAAAAAAAAAAAAATGTTTTCCCCAAAAAATCTAATGTAACTCCATCACAGCCATGTCGTCGGTCCTTTTAAAAAGTTAAACTTTTTGTACTAGAATTCCCTTGCTGCTGCTATATGAGATTTCTGCCAAATAAAATGGAAACCAGTTAACTCACTCGAAATCTTTAATATTTATTTGAAGTAAACTCGAAAAAGGACTCCCCATGGTGAATTCAAGGATGCAATAACTCTTGTCGAACAAAACGGATGCCTTGCATTCATAAGTCATCGCAAAAACTTTTAAAACAAAACATCTAAACATTACTCCAACAACTTCTCCTTGTTCTTCCCTAAAAACGGATGCCTATAGCCCCGGTCGTACATCGTCTGGCAGGGGTCCCATATAATTATTATAAGGACATTGCCAAGAAACCACACTTTCATCAAGAAACAAACTTGTAACCATAGGGAGCAAGCGAGATACAACTAGGCTATTTGTTGGCTTGAAGATAACAATAAAACGCCTCTAAATGGACCTCAACTTTCTCCATCAAAATTTGTCTACAGAACTGTCAAAAAAGAAAAAAAAAAAACAAGAAAATGGAAGAAAGTTTTCTTTTCATTTCATCCAGGAAACACCTAAACAACACACAACAAATGAAAACTACTATGGAGTCGGGAAGGACCACCAGGATAATATAACCTCTTGGCCTCTTTTATTTAGATTGCTTTGGTATTTGTTTTTTGGCCTTTTGCGTTGTGACTTCTATTTGAACAAGTGTGAAGACTGAAGACTTAGAGTGGACGACATGTTTGCCTTTATGTGCGATAAAAGCGTTTTTAATGCCAAAAACTAACATTGAACAATGGAAAGTGTAAACATAAATTATGCCAAAGTTAACCCCAGTTGACCGCATTAAAAGTTTTCCTAAATCGCAAAGATACAATCGAAGGAAGATCTCTTGGTTTTGTGTTGTGATTTAAGTGTTTTGTGTGTGTTTGGTCGTATCTAAATGTTTTGTTTGTAGGATTTCAAAAATTTGTCGTCGAGACTCGAGGGTGTGAGAAGTTTTAATGAAGCATATTTATTTTGTTTGCAGTTTTTTTTTTGTTAGAAAATAAATGAAGATTGTTGCCTTTTTTGATTGAGGATTGGAAGCGTAAGTTAGGTGTGTTTTTATGAGGTTGTATCTTTGAACGAACGTACTGAAAACCTTAATATTTATTAATTTAATGTACGAGTTTTCAGATTCAACAGATGCAAAGATATAACCTTACAATATATTCTTAATTTTTCAAAAATAAATAATATTTAATTTATTTCTAGGAAGTCAATAAAATCGTTAATTTCATTGAACTCCCTAATTCACCTTAAAATTGGTTCATTCATACCATAATTTGTCCTATGTTTAGGCTGAAAAAGAAAATCTCTCTCATACAAACTAACAGGCCGACTCCACATGAGTGGTTTTAATTTTTAAGCTCTGAGCTGAGCACGGAGTAGAGCAGAGTATGATCAGAGCTCTCCGATCTAAAAAAGAAACACACTTGAGCACTGAATTGTCATATTTTGATGAATGTCAAATGAAATTAATTTGCTTACTTGTTGTTGATAAATCAATTATTCTACGAGAAGCTTACAATTTATTTTTTGTATCCGATTCGAGGAAGATGATGATTTTCAAGTAAATCATTCAAGACACCATTTTAATGTTTGTTGTTTGTTCTTTCTTTCCAACAAAACAAGTCTTTTGTCAAAACACAAAAAACGACTGAAGTTGGCCGCGCTCAGCCTTTTACTCCATGTGCTCGGTCATTTTATTCTGAGCTCATAGAGCGCGCTCCGATCGAGCTCTGATTGAAAAAATAAACACAAGATGAGCGCTGCGAATGCTCCGATTTAAAAAAGAAAACACAGCTCAGTGCCCTGCTCTGAGCTTAAAAATAAAAACCCCTAACCAGATCTCTGACATAAATATTAGACCATTTTCTTTTTTCTTCGCTGGGCAGTTCATGTCTTGATATTTCATTAAAGCAAGAAAGGCTAATGTGTTTGTATCTCTGACAAAAGTCAATAGATAGAAATTCTTCTTCTTATATTTGTTAATTTTATCATTTTAAAACATTTATTCTATTAAAAAAATATAGATGTTGTCTCATTTAATCTTGTTAATACTCATAAACTAATAAAAATACTGTATTCAGGCCTTTTCACTGCAAACTAAATTTTTAAAGCGCACAAAAAAGAGCAACTACCCGCATGAGAGACAAAAAATAATGAGATGAACCCTAAAAAAAGAAAGAAAAAACACAAACGTCAAATTGTTATCAAGACATCGATGTCAAGATAGAACCGCGGAAAGAGATGTCTAACATCCCAACAGACTCCGAAACAACGCGACTCCATTGGATATTTCATCTCATGTTGAAGATCCTGAGAGAAATTATATCGTGTGGCCTGTAAGTCTGCTATTAGACGAAGAAACTAGATGCATGCACCTTGTTCGAATTCTTCGAACATAGTAAGTGCATAAGGGAGAAAAAAAATCGAAAAGATGAGACAGGAAAAAAGCTGTCGTATGTCGCACGGGTAGCATGTTCGAAGAATCTGTTTGACGTTTTTCTTTTCTCTTGTTCGCTTTCTTCAATTCTTTATCACTTGGTTTCGTTGTGCCCAGAGTAAACTTCTGATAAGATTCAAAATAAAGGAACAAAAATGAGTGAAAAGAAAGTGGAATGTAATTTTTTGTGGTTTAAGGTACTTAATTTGGACATATTATTTGGGTTAAAAGAGCAGATTCATTGCAAATGATTATGAAAAATGAAAATGAAAGAGAACTGTCAAACTTGTTTCATGAAACTAAATTCATCGTGTAATGGCACTTGCGACAGAGACGAAAAAACAAAGAAGATGAAGAACAAGGTGCATGCATCTAGTTTCATCGTCTAATAGCAGACTAAGGAAATAGAAGGTTGGGGCACTTTATATGGCAACATAATAGTCGTGTTTTTTTGGAAAAGCTATGGGCAGCTTTCCAAAAAAACGCATAGGCAGTCGCCTGTTGTGCAACCTTTCATGCTTCTCAAACAATGCAACATTAAACGATCAGTCACAAAAGACCGTCGGCCAGTGAGTCTAAAAAATATTTACACACAAGATCCAACCAAAGAGAGGACCGAGCACGAACAATGGTTGCATTGGCATTCGAATCCCAACAAATAAATGTGTATCATCTATAGATTCCAACACGCCCAAGCCCAAGTGCAAACTTGCAACCTTCTCAAACAATGTAGCATAAATGAAAATTGGTAATTTTATTTTTCTCTGCGTGAATATCTATGGAAATATAGTATCTGTAGCATGATACAAGTCTTATATCATGTCTATTGTGAATGGAATCTTGTTCTGTCGAACATGCATGAGTGTCGATCCTAAGCTCGTTGAAGACGGATGTCGAGGTGCGCGCACAATTAGTTAAACGAAGTCCAAACAAATAATTGTTGCGCGTTGTTATCGCGAGTGCTTTAAGGAAAAAAAAATAATACACGCTCGTTGAGAAATTAGAAAAAAACCCCTCGCGTGTGCTGTAAAAAAAAAATAATAGTGTTCACTCGCGTCGTAGGATGAATGAAAAAGATGCCCACTCGCGCTGAAGAAGAAAAAAAAATAAATAAAACGCATTCGCATAACAATTTATCCTCTATTCTGTCCCAAGACCTTTGTGCTTAACTGCCTCTTTCTTATCTACTGTAGGCATCGTATGACCATACAATGCTTGCGGTAAATAGATAAGGGCATCTGAATTTGTCTTATTGTGCTGAATGTTTGGATTGATTTTTTGTAAACAAGCTGTCTTATGGGCATAACACCTAAGACAGTTTGATTATTACAGAAGTTAATTTTGATTTTCACTGCGCAGTTCGACTTAATCAGAGTTGTGTTTTGTATGTAAGTATTTTTAAATGGTAAGTGATTTTTGTGTCGTGTATTCAAATGTTCGCGGTTTAAGAAAGAATTTCTTTCACGTGTACGTCTACACTGTTCAACACAGGCCAGCTGTTTTGGCATTAAGTGAAACTCAGGTTGGAGCAAATACTGATTTATCAGAATTTGCTCTACATGGGTATAGCTTGGTGCCATTACTCTTTTCTCATCATGGTCTCGTGGTCTATGTTAGGAATGATATTGCTTGCCAGAGCCTTCCCCAATATGGGCAATGTTCCAACACGGACTTTAACTTCTTATGGCTCAAATTCACTGTCCGCAAGCATGTCATTCATTATTGTTTTATTTACAGGAGTCCAAATCTTGACAGTAATTCGACTTGTAACGAGTTTGATGCACTGTCTGATTCCATCTCGAAAATTGTTTCCCTTTGTCCTCGCACTGAAATCGTTATTGCGGGCGATTTCAATGTACACAATTCCAACTGGCTCCGCTATTCTGGTCAGACAACACCCGAAGGAAGGTATGTCGAGCTCTTTGCCGGGTTACATCACCTTACCCAACTGATCGATGTGCCAACGCGTATACCGGATGTTGCTGGGCAAGCAGCCCATACTCTTGACTTGTTTCTTACTTCTCACCCTGATAAATATACCATTAGTGTAACTTCTCCATTTGGCACTTCAGACCATTGTATCATTTCAGCTAATTTCTCATCCCTTACCCATCCAGTTAAAGAAAAACTTCCCACCAGGACCGTTTGGCAATACGAGAAAGCCAACTGGGACGGCCTGAATTTCTTTTTCCGAAACTTTAACTGGTCACTATGCTTCCTCGATAGTGACATTGATGCCAGTGCTGAAATGATCACAAGTGTGATTCTTCTAGGGATGCGTGATTTTATTCCTAACAGAGTAAAAAGCATCAAACCTAAAGAAAAGTCTTGGTTTAATTCTGAGTGTAAAGAAGCTATCAGGCTCAAAGAAGTAAGTTTCCGTTCTTAGAAAGCCAACCCTACAGAGGAAAATCGGAAAAAGCACAAACAAGCAAGAAACTCATGCAACTCCGTTATTGAAAGAACCAAATTTTTGCATGACCAAAAATTACGGCAAAAAATTCTGCAGTGTCCCAAAGGCAGTAAAAATTTTTGGTCATTTGTAAAAAATATAAAAAACTCCTCGACATCTTCGGTTCCAACGCTCATCGACAATAACAAACCAATTGTTTACTCTTCAGAGAAGGCAAACTTGCTCGCCGCCCATTTCGCTGCCAGCTCCACGCTGCCTCAAAGCAACGTTGCCCCTCCTGTACTTGAGAATGTAAATTTTTCCATGGGACACATTTTTTTCCGCACTCGTACAGTAGCAAGAGTTCTCAAAGATCTCGATATACACAAATCCGCTGGCCCGGATGGTATACCCCCGATTCTTCTGAAGAGGTGTTCTTCCACACTGGCAAAGCCACTGCGTAAGCTTTTCCATCGCTCCTACTCTTCTGGAATCTTTCCTAGAAGATGGAAAACAGCATTTGTCCAGCCTGTCCCTAAGAAAGGTGACCCATCCTCCCCCTCCTCCTACCGACCCATAGCACTGACATCCCTTCTTTCTAAGGTCATGGAAACACTGATTAACCGTCAGCTTAAGGAATATCTCGAAGATCGTAAGCTTCTCCATGACCGTCAGTATGGCTTCCGCAGCAACCGTTCCACTGGTGATCTGATGGCATATCTCACCGAACAGTGGAACAAATCTTTACATCGCTTTGGTGAAAGTAAGATTATTGCTCTTGATATCTCCAAGGCATTTGATAGAGTTTGGCATGAAGCTCTCTTATCGAAAATACGTGCTTTTGGGATCGATAATACTCTTGTTCGTTGGATTAGAAGCTATCTTCTGGACCGTTCAATATAAGTTGTATTGGACGGATTCAAGTCTGATTCCCATAAAATAAATGCTGGTGTGCCCCAGGGCTCTGTTCTGTCTCCGACTCTTTTCCTCATTTTTATAAATGATCTTCTGTCTGTTACTTCTAATCCACTTAACTGTTTTGCTGACGACTCTACCCTCAGCTTTTCATATTCGTTCGATAATTCACGTCCTTCGCCTTCGGACGTACAATTGCAACGGTACCGTATGTCAAGCTCATTAAACTCCGATTTTTACAGCATTGTCAAATGGGGTAATAGAAATCGTGTGGAGTTTAATGCTTCGAAAACTCAATGCTGTCTTCTGTCGTTAAAGCTAAACATTCCCCCAATGCCATTGTCCATGAATGGCACTTACATCGAAGAAACCGAAAAGCTCTCAGTACTCGGTATGTGTGTCAACGACGACCTCCGTTGGAACGACCATATATTTGAGATCGCTAAGAATGCTGCAAAGTGCTTAGGTTTTCTGTATCGGTGTAAGAAGTACTTTTCCCCATCTGATCTGGCTACAATTTATAAAGCATTTATACGCCCTAAACTCGAGTATAACTCCCACCCCTGGGCAGGTGCTTCGCAAACATCGCTTCACCTGCTTGATAGAATACAAAATCGAGCGTTAAGATTGATAGGTAATAGAACTGCCGCTGAAACAATTGCCCCACTCGAACACCGACGCAATGTTTCATGTCTTTCCTTATTTTATCGTTTCTTTTACAAAAAATGTTCACTCGAAGTAGCCAGTTGCATTCCTCCCCTTAAAAGTTTCTCCCGTAATACTCGTCTCGCAAGGAATGCTCATCAGTTCACCCTTGAGCCTAATTTCGGACGTACCGTGAAATATAGGGATTCTTTTTTTAGCCGAACGACACGAATCTGGAATAGTTTACCCGGCGGGATTTTCCCTTGCCATTTTGATCTGCAAACATTCAAAACCAATGTTAATCGGCACCTCCTATCTCTCCCCTCCCTATCTTCGTAATGCGCGCGCAGTGTGTTCTACATTAAAAGGGAAACACATAATCCCTTGTGCGCGCGTTAATTATAAAAAAAAAAAAAAAAAAAAAATGCAATCCGCAGCCAAATTCCACATTTACTTTTTAAGGCAGCTGGTTGTTGTATTTGTAGTGTGTGTAAAATCTTGCTTCGCTACGCATAAATTTCCCAATGAAACACGACTAATATATCTCACACAAATACTATATCGTGAATAGTTCTTCGAGATTTGAAATCCAGGAGAATATGTCGAGCTTGAGAATCTGGGAAAAAATTCCATCGCATTGTAAATAAAAGGCACGACTGGGTCGCACGTACTTGCTTCTATGTGCTAATCCTTTTTAATTGCAGGCGTCTTTTTGACAAAGATTTAGTTTTAATGCTTTTTTTGACGTGCAACTTCTTTAGAATTGTTGTGGTTTGAAGCTCGAACGAACATGCGTCACGACAAAGGGATAAACACATAAATATGTAGGATTGTTAGCTTTAGCAGTTTTTAGTGTATTATCTTTCCACTTGTTGTTTACTGTTTATAATATAATGTGCTAATAGAAAGACTTTTTTCAGTTTAATTTTCACCTTGGTATGTACAAATTTGAACAACTGGCATAAAGATGCGTGGGAATCAGCAGTAGGGCAATAATGCTAGGTAAAGGGACCTATATAGGTCCCAATAAGAATAATTTACTTTTTGAAATCAAATTAATTAAAATAGCTTAATTATGTTTGATGGATCGATAAACGTATGGTGTGGGTAGGTATTAATGGAATTTACTAAGGATATTAGGTACCTCTACATATAATAAGGTTGGAAGGATAGTGGATACTAAAATTAAGATACACATGCCAACTTCTGTTAAGCGAGTGGGTAAAGAGATAATATTAAAAGTTAGCACACTGGTTTTGTTTATTTATAGGCAGGTGTAAGCTTTTGTTTTCTCGATTGAAATGTTTGCATTTAGTAGTAATCGAATAGTTTTTTTATTTGTTAGTTGTTTTTGTGTGTTTATCATAGGCTCATTATTTATTCTGTGTGCTTTTATGATGATGAGATGCTTTAAAATACGTAGGTATGTATGTAGGTTGTCACCTTCTTTTGTTTGACTAATGGCTAAGGCTTAGTCGAGCAATATGAAATAAAATTTTGGGGAAAAAATTTGATGAAATCAAAAAAACACTATTCATAAAGTTTTTTGGAAAAAATGTTGTAAGCCATCTTATTTCTATTGCTGTTTTCTATTTTATGAATTTTTCATTTCAAAATCGTTCGAACAGTTTTTTCAAAAAAAAAGTTTTTTTTGAAAAACTTTTCGAAAACATATTTCAAATTTTTTTTGGGTATGTAAATCTTAAGAAATCTATAATTTATACTAAGAGAAAAATTAAAAAAAAAAAATCTATAGATCCGTTTTCAAAAATTCAAGAAACAAAATATTTTTTGAAAAAAATTATTAAAAATTAAAAAATTTTTTTTTTGAAAATTTTAATTAGCAATATTATTTAAATCATAAAACACTTCATGTTTTGAAAATTTCATCAAAATCCGTCAATTAGTTAATGAGAAAGTCTGATTTAAAAAAAAACCGTCATATGGGAAGTACCGTTATAAAACTTTTTCTGAAAAATCCATTAAGACTAAAGGATAGATTTTGCATAGAAAACATCATTCTGAAAGTTTTATCAAAATCGTACGAGCCGTTTTCGAGAAAAATAAGTTTTTCATTAAAAGTTATATGGCAGGTACCGTTAGTTTTGGAGCTAGAATGCCAATTCCAAAAACCGTCGGGTAGAGCACTCTAAAAATACTATATACTAAGTTTGAATCAAATCGGCCCAACCGTTTAGGCTGTAGATATCGATACGGACAGACAGACAGACAGACAGACATACGGACGGAATTTCCGACTTCTCTATCATCGTAATGTCATGTTTGATTGTTAGAATTTTTTTTTTACGAATGCATAACTTGCCTTATAACCCCTATAAATCGCAAGTAAAAACACAAACCTTGGGAAACGATTTAGAACTTTCTCTATTCTATTCGAAAACGTTTGTTGAATTTCTTTTAATGAAACCAATCATTGTGTGGGCTTTTGCAACAATTGCATCAATATGCGGAGTAAATGAAAACTTGGAGTCAAGTCCTTTACCTTAGAAGTTCTCTGTAGGAGGTTACTTTCCAGAGAATACATATAATCGTAAGTTCAGATTTTTCTAGATACAGAGATAACGTAGCATTTTTTAACAATAAGTTTTTTACACCAGGAAGATAAACTGTCAATGTCCGATTAAAGGTTAAAGCAATCATAAATGGAAGTCTTTTTAAAAAATAATTCAAGATCAGCGTTATATATCGTAATATAAAAATAATAATATCATCTATAAAAATTATAAATAAAAGCGGACCAAGATGACTACCCTGCGGAACTTCTGAGGTACATCTAATAGATGTCGAGGTTTGATTGTCAATTATGACATTTTGGACCCTGTCAGTCAGAAAGGTGGATATCCAGTGAAGATTTGAGTGAATCCCAAAATTTTCAAGTTTGTTTATCAGTATGTTCTGACAAACTGAGTCAAATGCCTTACTAAAATTCATGTAGATAGCATCTACTTGACTTTGGCTTTCAATACAATTAATTACGAAAAAGGAAAAGTATGCCAGACAAGTGATAGTTGATCTACCCGAAATAAACCCATTTTGTACGTCATTCGAATGTTCTTTTACGAGGAAATCCGGTTTATTCTTCACTAAACTTTCGAGCAATTTAGGAATTGCTGACAACTTACAAATTCCTCTGTAATTTTTAACATTGTTTTTTGGGCCGGATTTGTATATTGGGATCAGGAAAGATGATTTCTATTCATCCAAAAATAATCCAGAAGATAAAGATAAGCAAAAAATAATAAGCAATGGAAAACAGATAGAATTAGAGCATTTTTTTAAGACAAGGGCAGAAATACCATCGAAACCAAGAATGTGATTTGGTTTAAGATCCTGTAATAGCTATTAAAACTTCAGAGAAATCCAAGTGCATTGATCCAATATCTTCTTTAGGGACATTATGAGAAAGAAAAACAGGGTTTCCTTGAGAGTTTAAATAAATCGATTTAAAGAATTTAGCAGAGAACTCTTGAGTTTTTTTTTATATCCCTAATTGAAGTTGGAATCCCAAGCGATTTCCGTTTAGAATTAATAAAATGTCAGAAATGTTTAGAGTCGTTCTTCAAATTTAGCTCAAAATTCGAAATATAGTTTCTGTGTAAGAATTTGCTGAGAAAAATGAATTCTTTACGAAGATTGTAAAATACTCGTTTGTCATCTAATGTGTTTGACATTTTTTACTTATTATTTAAACAGTCATCGGTTAAAGAACAAGAATAACGCTCGTACGAACATGCGTCACGAAAAAGGGATAAACACATAAATATGTAGGATTGTTAGCTTTTGCAGTTTTTTAGTGTATCATCTTTCCACTTGTTTTTTACTGTTTACAATATAATGTGCTAATAGAAAGACTTTTTTCAGTTTAATTTTCACCTTGGTATGGACAAATTTGAACAACTGGCATAAAGATGCGTGGGAATCAGCAGTAGGGCAATAATGCTAGGTATAGATACCTATATAGGTCCCAATAAGAATAATTTACTTTTTGAAATCAAATTAATTAAAATAGCTTAATTATGTTTGATGGATCGATAAACGTATGGTGGAATGGAATTTACTAAGGATATTAGGTACCTCTACATATAATAAGGTTGGAAGGAAGGTGGGTACTAAAATTAAGATACACATTCCAACTACTGCTAAGCGAGTGGGTATAGAGGCAATATTAAAAGTTAACACAGTGGTTTTGTTTATTTATAGGAAGATGTAAACTTTTGTTTTCTTGATTGAAATTTTTGCATTCAGTAGTAATCGAATAGTTTTTTTATTTGTTAGTTGTTTTTGTGTGTTAAAATAGGCTTCCTTATTTATTCTGTGTGCTTTTATGATGATGAGATGCTTTAAAATACGTAGGTTTGTATGTAGGTTGTCACCTTCTTTTGTTTGACTAATGGCTATGACTTAGTCGAGCAATATGAAATAAAATGTTGGGGAAAAAATTTTATGAAATCAAAAAACACTATTCATAATGTTTTTTGGAAAAAATTTTGTAAGCCATCTTATTTCTTTTGCTGTTTTCTATTTGATGATTTTTTCATTTCAAAATCGTTAGACCAGGTTTTTCAAAAAAAAGTTTTTTTTGAAAAACTTTTCGAAAACATATTTCAAAATTTTTTGGGTATGTAAATTTTAAGAAATCTATAGTTTATACAAAGAGAAAAATTAAAAAAAAAATCTATAGATCCGTTTTCAAAATATTCAAAAAACAAAATACTTTTTAAAAAAATTATTAAAATTAAAAAAAAAAATGTTTTTTGAAAATTTTAATAAGCAATATTATTTAAATCATAAAACACTACATATTTTGAAAATTTCATCAAAATCCGTCAATTAGTTAATGAGAAAGTCTGATTTTAAAAAAAACCGTCATATGGGAGGTACCGTTTTAAAACTTTTTCTGAAAAATCCATTAAGGATAGATTTTGCATATAAAACATCATTCTGAAAGCTTTATCAAAATCGTACGAGCCGTTTTCGAGAAAAATAAGTTTTTCATTAAAAGTTATATGGCAGGTACCGTTAGTTTTGGAGCTAGAATGCCAATTCCAAAAACCGTCGGGTAGAGCACTCTAAAAATACTATATACCAAGTTTGAATCAAATCGGCCCAACCGTTTGGGCTGTAGATATCGATACGGACAGACAGACAGACAGACAGACAGACGGACGGAATTTCCGACTTCTCTATCATCGTAATGTCATGTTTGATTGTTAGAATTTTTTTTTTTACGAATGCATAACTTGCCTTATAGTCCCTATAAATCGCAAGTAAAAACACAAACCTTGTGAAACGATTTTGAACTTTCTCTATTCTATTCGAAAATGTTTGTTGAATTTCTTTTAATGAAACCAATCATTGTGTTGGCTTTTGCAACAATTGCATCAATATACGGAGTAAATGAAAACTTGGAGTCAAGTCCTTTACTTTAGCAGTTCTCTGTAGGAGGTTACTTTCCAGAGAATACATATAATAGTAAGTTCAGATTTTTCTAGATACAGAGATAACGTAGCATTTTTTAACAATCAGTTTTAAACTGTTTACCTTACACCAGGAAGATAAACTGTCAAGGTCCGATTAAAGGTTAAAGCAATCATAAATGGAAGTCACTTTAAAAAATAATTCAAGATCAGCGTTATATATCGTAATATAATAATAATAATATCATCTATAAAAATTATAAATAAAAGCGGACCAAGATGACTACCCTGCGGAACTTCTGAGGTACATCTAATAGATCTCGAGGTTTGATTGTCAATTATGACATTTTAGACCCTATCAGTCAGAAAGGTGGATATCCAGTGAAGAAGATTTGAGTGAATCCCAAAATTTTCAAGTTTGTTTATCAGTATGTTCTGACAAACTGAGTCAAATGCCTTACTAAAATTCATGTAGATAGCATCTACTTGACTTTGGCTTTCAATACAATTAATTACGAAAAAGGAAAAGTATGCCAGACAAGTGATAGTTGATCTACCCGAAATAAACCCATTTTATACGTCATTCAAATGTTCTTTTACGAGGAAATCCGGTTTATTCTTCACTAAACTTTCGAGCAATTTAGGAATTGCTGACAACTTACAAATTCCTCTGTAATTTTTAACATTGTTTTTTGGGCCGGATTTGTATATTGGGATCAGGAAAGATGATTTCTATTCATCCAAAAATAATCCAGAAGATAAAGATAAGCAAAAAATAATAAGCAATGGAAAACAGATAGAATTAGAGCATTTTTTTAAGACAAGGGCAGAAATACCATCGAAACCAAGAATGTGATTTGGTTTAAGATCCTGTAATAGCTATTAAAACTTCAGAGAAATCCAAGTGCATTGATCCAATATCTTCTTTAGGGACATTATGAGAAAGAAAAACAGGGTTTCCTTGAGAGTTTAAATAAATCGATTTAAAGAATTTAGCAGAGAACTCTTGAGTTTTTTTTTATATCCCTAATTGAAGTTGGAATCCCAAGCGATTTCCGTTTAGAATTAATAAAATGTCAGAAATGTTTAGAGTCGTTCTTCAAATTTAGCTCAAAATTCGAAATATAGTTTCTGTGTAAGAATTTGCTGAGAAAAATGAATTCTTTACGAAGATTGTAAAATACTCGTTTGTCATCTAATGTGTTTGACATTTTTTACTTATTATTTAAACAGTCATCGGTTAAAGAACAAGAATAACGAAAAATGTGTTAATCATTCAATCGTTCAATAGGAAATAAGAGCTGGGAAACTCATATCAATTAGGCCGTTGTTGGAAAAACATATGGAATACTTTGCCAACTTCATTTGTCACATTTCACACCCCTAAAAAAACGCCTAATGCTAGCGAAGACCCAAGTTATACCCATTCTTACCTATGGCTGTGAGTTATATTACAAACTAGCTGTAACCCGCGAAATTTATCAAAATTCAAATAGCTTTAGTTATTCCTTTCAAAATGAGCTCCCTGCCTGTGAAAGTAACATCAAAATCTGCCAATAAATAAGAATTTTCAAAAAAAAAACACCAGCGCCACCTAGTGAGTAATTAACATAGCCTAAGTTACTTCTTACGATATCAGCTACCTGTCAGTGAAAGTCCCGTCAAAATCGGTGCAGCCATTCCCGAGATTACCCGGAACAAAAATACAGAAAGACAGACAGACAGGCAGACAGACAATTTTTTTTTTTTTTAATTGTGTTTTTGTTATAAGTACTGTATATCCTTCCTGGTTAGAACCCCTGTGTCTAGGGCTTCTAGGGATACGAGAAAGAACTGGCGCAAGCTAGTGATCGCTGGGCCACATGGACATCCACTGGCGAGTAAAAGTGTAGTAAAGTACCTTGGCATCTGGCTGGATCAGTTTCTATATTTCAACCGACATGTAGAGGCTGCTCTAGCCAGGGCTAGGGGAGCTTTTGCTCTGACAAGACGGTTGTTTTATAGCAGCCGCCTTGATAGCAGGATGAAAGTGATTTGCTACATGGCCCTCATCAGGTCGATGATTGCCTATGGATGCCATGTATGGTTCAACGTTGTGCCATCTCTAATGGAAAAGATTCGGGTGTTCGAGAGACAGTGTCTTGGCACTTGTCTCGGACTTTATAGAACACCAGAGTCGGAGTACAAACACGAGGTTCTATACAACGGGCCCAATACAAACAGGATAGATAACTTTTTAATTAAGCTCATTCGGGGACACATTGCAAGGGCGATGAGCTCAACTAATGGACAAATCTTCGGGGCTTACTACCCTCAAGATGGATATTTTGAAAGCACACGTTCGAGTGGTTTTATCCCGCCCGAGGCTTTCTTATACCTTGATAGTCCGGAGCTGATTCAGGATAGATCGGCGATTCCGTTGATCTACCACGTCGGCCGCAGAACAGCCTATAGACGCCTCCTCTACGACCGAGACATAGTCGCTGGGAGAAAAGCAGAGCGCCTCCATTTCAGCAGGGCCGTTCCCGACCAGGTTCGGAAGGAAGCCCCTGATCAGGTTCATCTGGTGGCTCAGGTAAAATCCGATATTTTCAGTCGACATAGACAAAATATCACCTATGGCCGACCTACATTTATCTTAGGTATTTTTAAGTTAGGTAGGGCAGTTGCGGTGGCACCAAAAAAAAAAAGAAAAAAAATTATAAAATCACAAAATATACAAAAAAAAATAAAATTTAAAAAAGGCTTGCTGTGGCTTTTTCTAGATTTAAGTATTTTAGGTTTATTTTAAATAATTTTAAGTTTATTTTTAGTTTATTTTAAGTAAGTTTTTAAGTAACGGGTGATTTTTTTAAGGTTAGGATTTTCATGCATTAGTATTTGACAGATCACGCGGGATTTCAGACATGGTGTCAAAGAGAAAGATGCTCAGTATGCTTTGACATTTCATCATGAATAGACTTACTAACGAGCAACGCTTGCAAATCATTGAATTTTATTACCAAAATCAGTGTTCGGTTCGAAATGTGTTTCGCGCTTTACGTCCGATTTATGGTCTACATAATCGACCAAGTGAGCAAACAATTAATGCGATTGTGACCAAGTTTCGCACTCAGTTTACTTTATTGGACATTAAACCAACCACACGAATGCGTACAGTGCGTACAGAAGAGAATATTGCGTCTGTTTCTTCTGAGAGTGTTGCTGAAGACCGTGAAATGTCGATTCGTCGCCGTTCGCAGCAATTGGGTTTGTGTTATTCGACCACATGGAAGATTTTACGCAAAGATCTTGGTGTAAAACCGTATAAAATACAGCTCGTGCAAGAACTGAAGCCGAACGATCTGCCACAACGTCGAATTTTCAGTGAATGGGCCCTAGAAAAGTTGGCAGAAAATCCGCTTTTTTATCGACAAATTTTGTTCAGCGATGAGGCTCATTTCTGGTTGAATGGCTACGTAAATAAGCAAAATTGCCGCATTTGGAGTGAAGAGCAACCAGAAGCCGTTCAAGAACTGCCCATGCATTCCGAAAAATGCACTGTTTGGTGTGGTTTGTACGCTGGTGGAATCATTGGACCGTATTTTTTCAAAGATGCTGTTGGACGCAACGTTACGGTGAATGGCGATCGCTATCGTTCGATGCTAACAAACTTTTTGTTGCCAAAAATGGAAGAACTGAACTTGGTTGACATGTGGTTTCAACAAGATGGCGCTACATGCCACACAGCTCGCGATTCTATGGCCATTTTGAGGGAAAACTTCGGAGAACAATTCATCTCAAGAAATGGACCGGTAAGTTGGCCACCAAGATCATGACGCCTTTAGACTACTTTTTGTGGTTTTGACTACGTCAAGTCTAAAGTCTACAGAAATAAGCCAGCAACTATTCCAGCTTTGGAAGACAACATTTCCGAAGAAATTCGGGCTATTCCGGCCGAAATGCTCGAAAAAGTTGCCCAAAATTGGACTTTCCGAATGGACCACCTAAGACGCAGCCATGGTCAACATTTAAATGAAATTATCTTCAAAAAGTAAATGTCATGGACCAATCTAACGTTTCAAATAAAGAACCGATGAGATTTTGCAAATTTTATGCGTTTTTTTTTAAAAAAAAAAGTTCTCAAGCTTTTAAAAAAACACCCATTAGTTTAAGATAGCTTAGGAAACCGATAAGATACCCCAGGTTATTCATTTTCTGGGTGAAAAACAAAACCCGTTATACATAAGATAAATAAAAGTTATTTTAGCCCGAAAGGCAGTTAAAATTAAGTTGGAGATTAATTTAGAGCGCCGGCATAGGGCCAGTTAGTTCTTCGCTAGGACACGAAATTTTCGACGGGCCCGAATATTTTCTCGGCGGCCCTGCGTAAGATCAAGATTAAAGAGATACGATCGTGTTTCTCATTTTTTCAAGAAGGATCTACAATTTTTTCTTTGAGCACTTGCTACTTTAAAGAATGCTTATCTTGCGTTTTAATTTAATCCAAACACACGAGCCTAGCTACCTCTTTCACAGATTACGTATGTCCTCATATAGTACGTCTGTACAGCTTATTCATCCTGGTTTTTTTGTTACTAACATCCAAGCGTCAGTTTTTCATCAACGCATTTCGCTGAGGAACTCATTATCGCGGCACATAAGGAGTGTGCATGCTTTCAACTTCATCCGGCTAAAATATTTTATAACATGTGTTTCAAACACACAGAATTCGTGAATATAAAAAAAATTGAGATAACAGTCAAACATGACATTACGATCATAGAGAAGCCTAAAAAGTTGGTTCCAAAAAATGTCTGTCAGTCTGTTCGTCTGTCAGTTTGTCTGTCTGTCAGTGTCGGTGTGATTTTTCTTTTTAAATGTTACTTGTTTCTGTAAGAGAGCAAGTACGTGCGACCCAATCGCGCCCATTTTTTTTAATACTTTTGTTGAAACTTATTTATACCTGATATAAATTCATTTATTTCTGTTTTTCTGTATTTTGTATTTATGTAATTTTCAAAATATTATGGCCTTGTAAAGCTTTTCAATAAATTAAAAGATTTTATTATCTCAATGTGTAAGCAATCTTTAATAAATAAATATCTACAATAAATATCATTAAGAGATTTTCAGACCAGGAACTTTCCAATCCGCATCTGTTAAAAAGCTATTAACACGTACTGAGTAAGTATCTACGTGCGTCTTACGCTGTATCTCCTCAGGCAATATTTGAGGCAATTTATTGCCTGGAATACTGCTAACAGAGACTCTGGGTTACGTTAAATATATTTAATTCAGTGCCGATTCTACACGCGTTTTCCTTCTTTTATTCGAGTTCTGAATACCATATTGTTTTATATGGCACATGTCTGATGTGATGCGTAATTACCTTTTGTCTTTTTTCACGCATCAAAACTTCCAAAAGCAATCCTTTTGAATTTGCGTTGATAACGGTGGGAATGTAACACATTTAGCGTGACTACTCATAACCTCACAATTCATAACTTAATATATATTTCACGCAATTTTGATTGTCTTGATTTTTTTAAAAATTTCTTTTGTTGCGACTGCTTTATTAATTCCAAAAATAGAACACAAAGGTGTAATAAAACTCATGTCATAATGCTATCCGTTTGTTTCTGTGATGTGACAAAAATCAGTATTTTTTTTTTTTTTTTTTTATTTTCTATTTCGGGTTAGAGGCACTCTACCGTTGCCATTGTGCAAATACATTTACTTCTCTACGTCACGTAACTTAATCATTTTGCCCCAACGGGAATTTAATAAATTATCCACTCTCCTTTGATATCGCATTCACCTAAGCTCCTCCGGCATCATTGGTGTCATTTGCCCCCTGCGATATAAAAATTGACATGCAACCGAAACCCGCACTGGTAACTCCCAGAACCAATAAAGGTGTACCTATACACGTGTGCGGAGTGTGTTAAGGTAGTTCGTCCCAAACAAAAATTGACAAATGTGTATGTTGCCGTTTTTGTCCGCTGTACACGTAACCGAAACACAATGGCAAGGACGAA
Organism: Platycheirus rosarum; assembly: GCA_963971375.1. Taxonomy (NCBI): domain Eukaryota; kingdom Metazoa; phylum Arthropoda; class Insecta; order Diptera; family Syrphidae; genus Platycheirus; species Platycheirus rosarum. The sequence goes on along the minus strand of OZ020507.1, from coordinate 299,191,665 downwards.
CAAAAAAAAAAAAAATTAATCAAGCCATAAGTTCCAGGAAGATACTCGTACATAAATGAGGCAAAAAATACTCCAAATGAAACATTTATTTCTACACTTCCTCCAAGGACTTGTGCGGCGTCGTCGTACCATATGCGAATTCCTTCTTTTTTTTTTTGGAAGGTTACCACAAGCATAATAAAATAGAAAATTGGAAGAAATAAAAAGTAATGGGCCTTCAAGGCTTGCCTAGGATTGATTAAGCGGCAAACTTCCACAACAAGCACCTCGGCTCACAATGAGAGAGTGTTAACCCTTTTTACATCCCCATTAGGCCCGTTTCATTATCTCTGCGTGTTGTCGTTGTCGTCGTCATTATTGGCCCTGACTCCTGATTGTGTCTTCCTTCCTATAGCAAATCCTTCATGGTGTGGCAATGGCATTGTGTCATGCAGAATGGAAAAAAATTTTGTGTGCCTCAGCTCTCCGGAATAATTGAGAAGGAAACAAAAAAAAAATGATGAATTAAATCTGAAGAAATATAACACACATTTCAATGCCATTCAATATTTAATTGAGTTGTATTCCACGTCATCGTCCTGCTTGCCCGGCAAAAATCCTTTTCTTGGGCGTAATTCGACAAATTGCATGTCAAGCCAGAAGCTATTCTCTCGCCTGTCAGAGCCGTACACTCGGGAGATACTTTTTTTTTCTTTTTTTCTGTCCTGGCATTTCTTTTGAATTTGTTGACATGATTGATATTTAAGTTTTAGTCCTTGACATCTATGCGATGGGATACAAATCACAGCACTCTTCCTGTTGTCATTTTGCAAATAGTCGGAGGAAGACACAGCTTTATGGGTACACGAGAATATCGGGAACAAACGAAAAAGTGTTGTGTTTTGGTGTGTGTGGAGGCGCCTGTGTTGATTGTATTCTTGGGTGAACAATAGGAACAGCGGGTTCGGTTGATGGGGAACTGCTTTTGAATGGGAATGGGTTGGAAGGGGATGAAGAGGATAAAAAAATTGGAAGTTATTGTGTTTGTGGCAAAGAAATGAAACAATCTAAATCTAAAGGGAATATCAAATTGGAAATGAAGAGGATGCATCAACGCATATTTTAGGATGCACAATACGTTGGATGTGGAGGGCAGCCAGTTATTAAAACGGAATAAATTGTAGTTTTTTTTTTTTGACTTTTTGTTGACGAAGCTATGACAGCCCTTTGAGGTTTCCTGAGTTGGCATGGTTAGGTTTAAGAGTCGCAGCGCGCAAATTAACTTGATACATGATATTTTTAAATTGGAGTTTTTCTGGGTATTCTCTACGTTTTTTGCGTAAAAAAATTTGGCCTAGATACTCAAAATGTCAACTGTAATATTCTTTTCGATGTAGCAGGTTTAGGTAATAGCTCAGAAAAAAATTAGTTATTTTTAAAAATTCACATTCATTGGTTTCCCATTACTGAAACTGAATTGAGAGTAAGAACAGGTCTCGACCATTTCTGCCGAGTGGAAAAGAATATTTTTCGGGCCACAGCATTAGAAATAGAAACCATTGTACATCCTCTCCCGAAAAAGGGAAAGGACAATTCCAATCCGGCAAATATCCGGTCGATAAGTCTTCTTCCGAATATCAGCAAAGTATTCGAAAAAGTTATCAATAGAGTTTTGTCCAAGTGGTCCGAGGACAAAAATATAATTCCAGACATCCAGTTCGGCTTTAAGGCGGGACATGACACAATTCATGCCGCGTCAAAGTTATTATCTGCTGTCCAATGGAACAATGCTAAGAATCAATGCACGGGTGCCTGTCTGGTTGATTTGGAGAAGGCTTTCGACACCGTATCTTTATCTGAAGCTAACCAGATGGGGCATAAGTAAACCACTGCTATATATGCTTTACGAAATGCTTAATGGTAGAAAGTTTGTTGTCAAGAGTGGCAATGTAACATCTACCACAACGTTTGATATTAAAAACGGTCTGCAACAGGGAGCGGTGAACTCGCCGATTCTCTTTAGAATTTACACCAGCGATCTCATTGGGAGTCTACCTCATGCAATTGCGTATGCCGATGATTTAGTTGCGTACAGAACAGGTCCAAAAGTTGAGGTTATCAGAATTCTCTTGCAACGTGATTTCGATAAAATTCAGCAATATTGTAATGATTGGAAGCTGAAAATTAACTTCCAGAAATGCGAAACTATCCTGTTTAGAACCCCTTTGGCTGAGGCCTCTAGGGATACGAGAAAGAACTGGCGCAAGCTAGTGATCGCTGGGCCACATGGACATCCACTGGCGAGTAAAAGTGTAGTAAAGTACCTTGGCATCTGGCTGGATCAGTTCTTATATTTCAACCAACATGAAGAGGCTGCTCTAGCCAGGGCTAGGGGAGCTTTTGCTCTGACAAGACGGTTGTTTTATAGCAGCCGCCTTGACAGCAGAGTGAAAGTGATTTGCTACATGGCCCTCATTAGGCCGATGATTGCCTATGGATGCCCTGTGTGGTTCAACGTTGCACCATCTCTAATGGAAAAGATTCGGGTGTTCGAGAGACAGTGTCTACGCACTTGTCTAGGACTTTACAGAACACCAGAGTCGGAGTACAAACACTATTATTCCAACGAGGTCCTATACAACCAACGGGGACATAGTCGCTAGAAGCAAAACAGAGCGCCTCCGATTCAGTAGGGCAGTGCCCGATTTGGATCGGAAGGAAGTCATTAATCAGGTCCACCAGTTTTGGTGGCTGAATTAAACCAGATAATTTTAGTCGACTATCGCCTATGGCTGGCTTGCATATGTTTCAGGTATCTATAAGATAGAATAGGGCAGTTGTGGCGGCACCAAAAAAAAAAAAAAAAACAAAGGCTGCTGTGGCTGTTCTAGATTTAAGTATCTTAGGTTTATTTTAAGTTATTTTAAGTTATTCTAAGTTAATTTTAAGTACTTTAAGATAGGTTAAGAAAAAAACCGATACAGTTTACCCAGTTTTTTTATTTTTCTGGGTGAAAAATAAAACCCGCTAGTTATAATTTATATATAAGTTAGTTTAAAGCCGAAAGGCAATTAAAATTAAGATATTGATTAATTTAGAGCGCCCGCATTGGGCCAGTAAGTTAATTAAGTTGATAGTGTTAACAAGTTTTTAAGATTTTTGTCTAGACTTAATTAGTTATAAGATTTAACGCAATAAAAAATCATTGAAAAAAAAAAAAAAAACCATCCGGTCTATATGATCCAGCCATCTGGTTTTATCGCGGTTTATACATGCAGGTCTCATAATCATTCGGATAATTATTCTTTCGAAGCAACCGAAAGCGTCCTCATCCACTCTTGACAATGCTCATGCCTCCACCAAACAGCAGAACTGGGATAATGAGGGTTTTCAAAAGGGGCGCTCTAGATAACCCAGAGAGAGCTTTGCTACTCAATTGCCTTTCTAGCCCGAAAAAGCAGCAATTGGCAAGAGTTGTTCTTCTTCTTCTGATCTCAGCGCTGATGTTTTTCTATGAGTTGATAGCTGAACCCAAAGCCCCCAAAATCCCTCAGAGTTTTAGCTGTCTTTCGTGATGTTTATCCAAGACGTACGTCGATATTGGGTGTCTCTTCTTTATGACCACATATATTTACTTGGATTTGCTCTCATTGTCTGTTCAACCCATCCGTCTTATCTTAATACCCACAAAAGCGCTACTGACATCTCGCTGTGTTCTTCCGATTATGTCAGTATGCGAGTAATTGGGTGGACTTTTGAAAGACGGTGCCTCTTTTGTTGGCGTGAGAGATCTGCACTTTTTTTTTCAATTATGGTGTTGAAGAAGGCGCATGACAGCCTCTTTCACTTCAAAGGTGTCGGTCAGATCTTTGAATGATGATGAACTTTCCTGGCCTTAAACACTGATATGAATCAGGTTGTTCACGAATGGTTTTAGGGGCTTAGAAACTACAGCAGGAAAGATCTTATGGGCGATGCTGCCTAAACTGACGCCTCAATCAGAGGCAAACAATGCAGGGATTCCATTCATCGGGCATGCTTTCTTCTAACCATATCTTGTTTATGAGCTAGTGCATGCTGCTAACCAAGTCATTGGCTGCAGCTTTAAAGAGTTTGGTATCTAGACTAGCGTATCTGGCAGCTTTATTGGTCTAAAGTTTCGGTTAGGTTGAACGGGGTGATGATTTGATAGTCAAATTATCTCACTCGGATCTCAAGGATCCATTGCGGTGTGGAGGAATAGATGAGAAATTTGGACGAGATTTAGTTATGGGGTGCCTCCTTAAACCATCTTGAGATTTTGATGAATCTCAGAATGTTTTAAGTGGCTTTTTAGAAACGTCGAAAAAAATATTCTCCGAGGGCTGTTTTCCTGGTCAGAGCTAAGCTGGAGCATTCACTAAGGAAGTGATATGAGCCCTCTTCTGCATTAACGTCTTGACACCCTCTGCATAAGTCCGATGTGCTAAGGCCCATTCTCCTCATGTGGGCCCCAATTGAGTTGTGACCCGTAAGGACACCAACCAGAAGGGACAATTGAGGTCTACCTAGCTTTTGAATGTATTCTGTATTTTCCTTTGAGATGTTTAGCCAAAGCCTTCTCGAGACCCGAAATTTATCAAGTTTTGACCATCTCTCATTTGCGGCTTTCGTAAATTCGTTTTTTTTTCTTATTTTCCAGTGGCTCAAGTACCCAGGGAACAGGTTGCCAGGGTTCCATTGATGAACCGTTTCTGGCCAGTTCGTCAGCCTTTTCGTTTTCATGAATGAGGCAGTGTCCGAGAACCCGTCGGATGGTAACCAGGATTGTTCCGCTAATTTGCCGCAGATCATGGCGTCTTCTGTCGATCAGTTTAGACTTGGGGATGATTGCCAATATGGCCTTGATTGCCACTTGGCTGTCTATGAAAATATCAATGTTTTTGTTTTCCAGGTTAAAAGATAAAATTTGTTTTTCGGCTTCACCTACTTGGTAGCACTTCTGCCTGAAATACACTACTGAAGTTTGGCAACTTTGTAGATCTATTTATTGATGGGTTTATCGAGAAGATATCAGACCCTACCCCTGCTTCCGTTGTAGAAGGTCTTAAGTTGAGATGTACTTTACTTTGCTTGGTCCAGATTGGGTGGGAGGAAATGTTGTTCTATTTAGCCCAGAAAGTCACTAGTTTGGGATATTCTTCTCCTACTTTTGAAAAAAAGTTTTTAATACTACCTTACTTTCGACATGGTGCAAACTGTTTCCTTATGGCATCAAAATGTGAATTGTAAATGTTGTTTAATAATGTTAGCATAAATACAATTACCTACCTAGGAAAGGAAAAATTAAGGACTTTCCTCTTCTTACTCCTATTCACTACCAAAAAAAAAAAAAAAAAACACAAAATCACACAATATGGCGCTCAACGCGACATCGGCCATAGAAGATGTAGAGCAAGCAGTTGCTCTTTTTTCCACAAAATTTGTCAGTGTAATTAAAAGACAGCAATGTATCTCATGGATGTCTTCTATTTGGAGTAGGTACATAAACACATTCCATTCACTATCGCCGCAATGAAGTTTTTGTGTGGCGTGTATTGCTCCTTATTATTCAAACTACATAAACACGTACGTATGTTACAGTTGACAGGATCTGCGACAGCAAGGAAGGATATTTGTATAGAAAGGAAGCACAAGTCCCAGTCCCTGGCATTATAGCATGGCTATGGGTGTTAACTATGATTTTTGAATTTTAATGCGGAATAGTGAATGAACTTTAATCAACCGTGGCGCTGTTGTCTCCATGTGGGGGTAAAGAGGGTTTTCCTAAGAAACTTTGCACACTTTCACCTTTCATCGTCGAAAGACAAAGAAATTCCGTCGTCACCATTGAGTCGGCAGGCAGGTGGCACCGGTTTCAGGTTGCTTTAATTTAGTCAGAGTTCCAACGTTATCGTTAGTTTTTGGTGGTATTCAAGGCAGGATACTCTTTAAATACAATTTGTGGATGGCGGGGGGGGGGGGGGAATGTTTACTCTGAGGACAACCATTTTGTTGGGTTTAGTCTCTGGAAAAGTGTTAATGTTGAATATCTTCCACTTCTACCTACCGAGTTGTTCGTTAATTACGGTTAGTATCTTTCTATGGTTTTGGGGTTGTTATTGTTGGTTAGTTAGAAGAGCCCGTTAAGCAACACCACAACATTTATCGAGATGAAATTGCAGGAGCAAGTTTGGCCCATTTGCACTGTTTATCGAGTGAAGTAGGTAATTATTTGATGACACAACCAAGGACAACTTGTTTGCCGCCGATGTGGCACTGTTTGAGTTAGGGAATGCTTCAACAAAAAACCTAGCAGACAAATCATAGCTTCCAACATAGTTGTTCTAATGGACAAATAAAAAAAAGAAAAAAACATTTCACTGGTTTTGAAATATCTGTCCCTTCGCAATGCTAATAAAAACGTCAATCGTTTTCTAATGCATATGCACCCAAGGACGAGGGACTGCAGCAGCAAATCGAAAAACCTTGAATTCAATCCTCGTCAACAGATTGTGGCACCGAAACTAATGACATTTTCCATTAGCATAAATATGGTATTTTCTTTCAACAACACAAATATTTGTTCGATTTTCTATGAGAGGAAAACAGGAAAAAAATTGAATCAAATCAAAGGACATTGCATATAGCTTCGCCTTTTTCCTTTTATCTGTTGCTGGGCAAATCTATTTTATCAAATCAGAATCTATAATCCCTTGTCATTGTGTATTGACACTCGGGGCTGGTCTGCAGGTTTTGCTATCACCTACAGCTAGAACTTGGGGTAAAAAGACGGGTCTATCAATGGCTGAAGTTGATTTGATATTGATTGGAGATGAGCAGAGTCCTCGAGGGTGAAAATGCATAAGATTCTCTTATGGAATCAGATTGTACATCATGGAAAATTGATGTTTTCTTTTTTTGTGAGAATTTTTGTTAATGTTGGGGTTTATGTTTTTCTCTTAAAAGGCAAGGAAAAGATAGAAAATGTTAAGATACATGACATAAGATAAGAGGTACATGTAGGATAAATTTCTATCTTTCTTTAAAACTAAAAAACAAAAACAGAACTTTCTCTGAACAATTGCTATAATATGTTTTTATTTTAAAGGGTTTTCTAATAAAAGGTTTAATTTTGGATAGCCCGATATTTGGGCAGCTGTCATCTTTTGACATTTGACAAATGAAAACTACGCAATTACTTAAAACGGAACGATACACGCTTCAACAACGCATTGAAATTGTTTAAATTAACTTAAAAAATGATGAACATTTTGCAGTTACAGTTCGCAAAACTAGAGCACTTTTGGGTAGTGCTTTGGGAGTGCGTAGCTCAAGAACTACTCAGAATATTGCTGCTGTAGCCCATAGTGTCAAGGAAAACCCAGGTTTGTCGATTCCTCGTCGATCCCCACTAAATGAACAAAAGAGGTCTGCTTGAAATATCCCCCGAACAACAACGAGAAGAAAAGCGCGTAAACTTTAAACCAACAGCATCTTCCAAACCTACAATGACCGTCCCCGCCGCAATTAGTGCAGAGAATCTTGTACAGATTCTGCGTGACAACAACAAGGAGCTTTGCCAACAGCTGCCTTCGAAAGCCGACTTTCAAGAGCTCCACGCCGAAATTTTAGGGTTGAAGCAGGAGAACGAGCGCATCTCAGCTAGAGTTCTTGAGTTGGAGAGAAAAAACAATTTGCTCGAAGATCAATTTGAAAAACTATTGCAAAAAGGCACTGAGTCTAATGTCGTGGTACATATGACTGAGAAAGCTATATCAATTTGTGCTGGCTTGCTTTCATCTGAAGATGTTTCCGATATTGATTACGCGCGTCCTATATCAGCTAAAGATTCCCGATCGGCAATAATAGTTGTTAAAATGAAAAACTGCAATACAGCATGGACAGTTCTTAAGAATGCGAAGGATTTAAAGGGATCTCAAATATACATTCATACAAAATGCGATGCAAACGAAGCCATTTGGTCCCAATCCACAGGTTCTTGCGTGCTAATTTTCCACATGTTAAGACTATGCTCAAAGACGATAAGCTTGCCATATCCGACAAGCTCTTCACCTGGGATTTAGAGCAGGGACTAAAGTGTGGTACTCTTGATCCTATGGAGGCATTGAAGACTATATTCGGCAGTAATTGTATGATTTTTAATAATTTAGAAACTTTTATGAATGAAGTGCACAAAGTAAACAAAGGTGTAAGAAATGTCTACGTTTATCTCAGTCCTAAAACGTCAAATGGGAATGTACACGAAGTTAGCAACGTTTCATCACAGCAAAATGGGAAAGCAGCCGCTGTAAAGCTTTTGGGTCAGAGCACAAGCATGAGTACGAGAGAATGATGCGATCAAGTCTACCAGAATCAAATTAATAGTTTAGATTTAAGAATTAGGATTTATTACTTGTCGGTGACTTTAACGCCAGGATTGGCTGCTCACAGAATAGCTTTTTAAGCGGATCAGCTGTAGTTATTTTTAATTCCATTCGTCAGTCAAAAGATGAAGTATACGATGGTAAAGGAGCTAAAATATTGGATTTAGCTGAGTCTTTAGATGCTAGAGTTTTGAATGGAAGTTGTGCAGGAGATGTTAAGAATGAATACACATTTATCCGAGGAACGGCTTGTTCAGTCATCGATTATGGGATAGTTTCTGGAAGGTGGAACGACCTTTTGCGAAGCTTTAGCGTGGGGCAGCAAACTTTTTCGGAGCATATGCCTTTAGAAATCACATGCAAATCAAGACCGGCAGATGAATTATCTTGTTCAAAGTCACTTGAGCTCCTTCCAAAGCTACATTGGAGTAATAGTTCAAATTTTTTACGGGCTTACCAAAATAATTTAAATGAAGAACTGAGAAAACATAGCGCCTTTTTCTGAGCGTGGGACAATCGCTCGAAGGCCTTATTGTCTAATTCTTTCAGTTCGGACAGCCGAAACAATTGCTTGTGTAGCTGCTTCCTTACAGGACACAAGAAATTTGTCTGCCCAATTGGGTATCAGCAGACAAACATTGCCGACAATTATGTATGAGGATTTGAATTTGTTTCTCTATAAAATTCAGATAAGAAGCAAATTGAACCCCGCAAACCTTGCAATCTGCTGGGAATTTTGCCAGAAGCTGCCGCAAATGGTAAGCGAGGACGAAACCATCCTTAGCAGTATTTTTATGTCGGATGAAGCCCACTTAAATGTTAATTTGAATAAACAAAACTGTCGAATATGAAGTGGCAAGTGAGTCCAACCCACAAATTCTTCATGAGACTCAACTTTATCCACTTCGAGTCACAGTGTAATGTGCAGTTTCGGCACGCTGTATTGTCGGGCCATATTTTTTTTCAGAAAACGAACAGACTGGTGACCGTTATTTAATAATGTTTTGAGGGAATTTTTTTCCCCCAGAACTACGCAGGAAGAGAATTCCTTTCAATTCTGTATGGTTCCAACAGGATGTACCTAGTTGCCATGACATGAGGCTTGTAATGACAGAGTTACATCAAAAATTCAACAACAAAATTATTTCCTCCACCTGATTATTTCTTGTGGGGCTATTGTAAACAAGAAGTTTACAAGACGAAACTAAAAAAATTCACAACTTTAAAACAATGCATTAAGTCGACAATTGAAACAGTTCCAAGGTCAACTCTAAAGAAGGCCATGGAAAATTTCCAGAAAAGATGCCGTACCTGCGTCAATGAGCGTGGAGGTCACCTGACAAATGTTATTTTTAACAATAATTAAATAAACAAAATAAAATTTAATTATCTTTTAAACTGTATCAAAAAAAAAAATATATATATATTTACGCAAAACAAAATTATTTGAGTTTCTTTGTGGGGAAATATTCATCAGCCACCCTGTATAAAAATAATATTAGAAAATATGATTAGCGGGGATTTAAATCGTATATGAGTATAATTTTTTTAAATCTACGAAAGAATTATAATGATTGAATTGTTTAGATAAGAGAGAATCAAAATTGTTTCATTTATTCGCAAAATTTTATAATTTCGACTTGCACGAAATGGCACCATTATTTTGATTAAGGAAAGCAAATAAGGAGAACTTATATCACCGTTCAAAAGTTTAAATACGAATGCAGCTATAAGTGATTACCTCAGTAAAAGTCGCGAATGAAAGAAAATGAAAAGATGACGAAGAACGAATTATGGAAACCATTTTTGAATGGACTCAATGCGGGCAATGTGACAGGAGTAATATGGGCACCAAACTTGGCAACCATATTCCAAGATCGAACGAACCAGTCCAACAAATAGGCTCTTTGTCACATAATGATCTTTGAATTCATTTTGACCATCGTTTAATCATTCCTATAGATGAGCAGAAGCTTTTGAAGTAACAGAATCGATGTCGAATTTTGAATCAAACATTACTCCCACAAGTCCACAAAATAATTAACTCTTTCAAATTTTAATTTATTTATAAATTATTAATTAATGAAAACATTCTTAACTCTAGCGAAGGTCATTACTTTCCATTTCTTAGTGTCCAGTGTGAAATCATTATTATTACACCATTCCTGCAAATGATCAATATCAGATTGCAGTTTAAAGTAATCAGCATTATTTTTATATGAAAATGAAATTTTCGCATCGTCAGCATAGAGATTTATATCACGAATAACAGTGGTCCCAGGTGGCTTCCTTGAGGCACCCCAGACTTGGCATCTATGGCGTTGGATAAATGAGACTTAAATTTAACATATTGAGTACGAGATGATATTTATCATGCAATCCATTGAAGTACTTTTGCGGACCAACCGAAAAGTGATTAAGTTGATCGAAAGCTTTGGAGAAGTCAGTGTATACCATTCATATTATGTATGACCATTCATGAATCCCTTTGTTATTCAAGATGTAATTTCCAAAAAGATTTGTAATGGTAGATTTGCCCTTGAGGAATCTATTTTGCCTGTCCAATATTACTCCATGAATCAACTCATCGAATATTATGGATTCCATCATCTGGGGAATAACGCTGATTTTTGCATCAGCATCACGCATATTGCATCAGCTGCCTGATTTAAAAAGTGGAAATCTAAATGAAGACTTCCAAGCTTGCGGAAAAACGGAAGCGACAAAGACAGGTTAAACAAATAACATAAAGCAGTGGCCAAGGAATGACAGCAGCTTATTAATATACAGGACGGGACATTAACAGGTCCAGTAGAAACAGAAAGTAAGTAAGTTAGCTTTTTTATTGCACTTGTCACATCGTTTTCTTGGATAAATGGCAAGTCATTTCTAATGCTCATGTCAGAAGTAATTTGATACAGTCCAGTCAACCAGTCATTATTAAATTTGTAGATGCCTTTAAAGTAGTAGTGCCCCGTGGCTTAGTGGTTAGTGTATTGGACTGCTAAGCGAATAAGCCTCGGTTCGAATCCAGCTCATAGCCATCTTCTTTTCCGGGGTACTGCCTCTTGCGAGGAACTGACAAAACCTTCAAGAGTAAAATTTGTCTCGAAAAAGTGCATCTCATGTAGCCGTTCGGACTCGGCGGTAAACTGTAGGTCCCTTCCATTCTTGCAGATTAACAACACACACACAGGAATGGTTGAGAGTATAAGTCATTAGGCCTTGGCTCCAGTAAATTTATTTATTTTAGTTGCCTTATTTGTCATTTCCAATTCTACTGAGACTGACGGATGGGTGAAGAGATACATATTATTGGTAGGGTGATTGCGGTGGGAAATATTTTTTGTGTGACATTTTTTTTTTTGTTTATGGACAATTATACAGAAAAGGAAGGCGTTTGGTGCCAAACTCTTGCGAGGTGTTGTATTTCTATCGAAAAGAAGGAAAAGTGGAAAAGTTCATTTCGTTTTCTATGCAAACAAATTATTTTTGTTTGCAGTTTGGAAATAAGATAATTTTGCTGGTGTTTAGTATGAGCGATATACATATGTAGGTATATTTTTACATATGTATATGTATACTAGATCAAAGATCTTTGACAGATACAAGTAGTATACAACATATACGTAGAAGAATATCATGATCTGAATGGGTACGTGAAATTTGGCTCCAATGAAAAATTACCCATAAAACAGTCCAATTTTTTAAATTGAAAAATAGCTTCAAATTTTAAGATATATAGTTTTAAGTCTGCTGCATTTTTTCTGCCTATGCAAACTTTTTGACCTTGGGTTCAATTTTCTCCAGAAAATACGTAATAAATATAACGTTATAACATTTTTTTTAATTATATAATTAAAATATAAATCAATGACAGTTATGCAAAAAACACACATATTTTATAATACTTGGAAAAGACCACAGCAAGTAATTGATTTTTTTTAATCAATATTTTTAAAACTAATAGAAAAAAACATTTTAAATTTTATAATCACATGTATATTAATAAAGTCTAAAAAATTGCATACCAAAATTAAAAAAAAAAAAATTTGCTCAAAAACCTAAAAATAAAAACAAGGATTTATAAAAATCCGTCCTTAAATTTTCGAAATACTTTTTTCATAAATTCATTATTATACAAGACGTGTGATGGCATACTCCATATTTACTAAAAACCGTTAAAGGTTGTGGTTTTGACACTATAAGTGTTATTTTTGTATGTAAATGCTTCAATAAAAGATCTTGCCTTCCAATATAGTGAAGCACATAAGAGCAAGTACGTGCGACCCAGTCGTGCCCATTTTTTTTTATTGAGAGTGTCTTATTCAGCAATGTAGTTTAGGTTATATTTCTATTTTCACATTGGGTAATTTTTCATAATGAAAAATTGGACATTGTTTTTGGGTGATTTTTTGTAAGTCTAATAATATGGATTCATTTTCCATTATACAATTTGGTCCCAAATAAATAAAAAAGATTGTTTAGATATTTTATGAAAATTTACAAAAGATCTTCGTTCAACGTCTACAACACGTTGGCAAACGTTAAAATTGATCTAGGCCGGTCTTCTAGACAGACAAAATAAAAAAAAATATATAGGCCGGCCAACGATGCAATTATCATATCAACTTGAACTAATTTTGCTCTCCAGGTCCAGTTTTTTAGCTAATTGAAAATAAAAAAATACAACAAATTCCTAGGCACACCATTATGGACTAGGAGAGCCACAGAAAGGACGAACATCACAAAAAAAAAAAACAAAAAAAGGTCATTTCATTTCTAATTATTTCTAGAGCCAGGCCAGAGGCAGGCAGGTAGGTTTGTTGTTAGTGCCCATGCCCATGCATTTCATTTTTTCGTGGTCGTTGCGTCGTCATCGCTCCTGAGGATCGAATAGAAATAAACGCAAGGAAAAAAGTGCACATTCATATTCTGTGCGATACGAAGAGAAGGAATATTTACGTTTTGAAACGTTCATGCTCCTCATCTAAAGTCTGAATGAACCTTTGAGCTTAGAGCACGGAAAAAAGAGAATTTTGTTTGTGCACCAATACATTCAAGTACGTTTACTTGAGTTTTGAGTTCTGGTCTGAGGTACACCCAGCCTTAATATCAAATTGAAATCTCTTATTGGAAGACCCTATTGTTAGAAATCAACTATTTTATTTATTTACTATCCCTTCTTAAATTTCTGGCATATATGATGAAATCTTCTTTACAACTAAAAACCGTATTTCTACCGTAAAAGAGGGAACAAGCATGGTTTGTTGCATATTTCTCTACTAGTCTTTCATTTCATTCCAGTCTAGCTCCTTGCAAAAAAATGTGACTTTCTGACCAAAGCCTTACATAAAATCTTGTTTTTCTCGAACCGACTGACTGTGTAAATTCTAACCGCAACATAGTTCAACCAGTGTTCCACTTCCGCATCCACAAGACACGAAAATGCATTTCCTCATCTCCGATTACATTAAATCTGCACCACTGCACTGCAGTATGGTCCACTAGGTGCTAGCATACATCAGCCTGCAACACCCATCAGAGGTACTGTTTACCTTTTGTTTTACAAACCTTCTTGCTTCTTCTTCAAAACATGGCCAAAGTATAAATGGCCGGATGTCGGCCGCAATCAACAGGATGATTATTTGTTCATGTCCTGTTCATCTAAGCTCCTAAATTTGTGTGCGTTACGTTCGTGTTTGCTTACAAATGCATCATATTGCAACGCTCGCCTCCTTTGGCCAGTCTTCCATTCGCTGTACGTGTACTTTAAATCCAATCGTCCTTCATCCAATCCCCCAAGAGTTTAACATCTCCAATACGCATTTAGGACACTCCGAAGAGAGAGAGGAGAGCTGTTGCTGTTGGCAGATTTTTGGTCCGTTTTCGCCACACTTAAGTCCTAGATGAAGCGTGTTAAATTTATGTGTTTTAGCTGCCCCAGTTTAAAATGCATTTTCTGTGTTCAACAACGCTCTTCTTGTGCTTCTGGTATTTATGTTTACGTTGAATATTTAAACTTAGTATGTTTGTGTTTTGTGATGCAACTACTTCTTCTACTGGTTCCTGTTGTTGGGTACGGTAGTGCATCACTCTCATATGTTGTTGGAGCAAAATTCAAGGATATCAAATATTTACCTATTTATTTTGATATTCCAACTGCGATGCAATAAATTCGATTTGATTTGTTTCTGATACGAGATGGTTATGCCATTTGCGTTTCAATTCAAATTAGCCATCCCACAAAATATATGTGGGTTTGTGTGTGTGTGTGTTTTTTTTTTATTGTATTTGTGTAAATAGGGAAAAATCTGCATTGTGACTGAAAACGACACATCAAATTAAAATCAGGAATGCCATGCGATTGGCTCGAGCTGAACGTGATGGAATTATTAAAATGTATCGCAATAGAGTTCCAGGATATTTGTAAGGATAAACGAGAATGAAATCCTTGAATTGTTGGAGCGGAATTCCTCTATCAGAGAGAGTATATGGTTTGGAAATGTAAAGTTAAAGCGTTGTTTTTGAGGAATAGGAAGAAGGAGTTTGAATAAATCTTATGAAAGAATGAAACTGGCAATTGATATGTGATTTGACGTTTTGAAAGGAATTTCAGTTATTGCTTGGACCAACATAATAAGCTTTGCCCAGATGCTTTCATGCAATCCGTTCATGTGGATCATTTTTGGAATATGAAATGTTGGGAACCATATTCTTGCAAAAGCAAAAACTCAAATAAAATGCAAAATTTATAGAATTTATTTCGAAGATGATTTAAGTAGTCAATGAATACAAAACCAAATATATGCTATCATCAAGAACCTTGGATAAAACATCACGAGAGACAGCTTTAACTTGGATGTAGTTAGTTACTTTGTCTACGTAGATCTCAAGGAACAGCACCACCGCTGAGATCAAACCAAGAATTACTCTTACCAATCAGGCAAACTTCTTCTGAACTTTGCATAAGAAGTGTTCAATTATAAATTAATTAGATGAACTAATTAATTAATGAAAAATACATGAGTGATTAAGTCCATAGTGTTAAACAACATGTTAACGATTAAATCGAATCACCAACAATATCATCGGACAACTGAACATACCCGTAACCTTAATGTAATTCCAAAATGAACTGGATTATCATAATTGACAGATACTTTACCATCTTCCTCTCGCTTTTATTTGCTTGTCAATCAAACTGGCTTAAACCCTAATTATCATACACACCAGTCAATGGCCAGTTCATGAAGTTTCCGTGTTAAAGCACCATTGCACGAAAAAGCATCCAAGGACCACGACCAACCAAAGACTTGCATTTTATCACTGTCACAAAATTAGATCAGGCTTTAAAGATACTTAAACCTTTTAATGTAAACCGTTTTGCTTCCCTATGGGCAGTAAGGAACATTGTGCTTTAATTAATGCATAGTAAATAAGGACGAGATAGGTACTTATATACTTATATCTGGATTTGGCAACCTTGGTGGCAAGGAGAAATGCGTCATTCAAGTACTTGAGTTGCTGCATCTCAAATGAGTTAGAAGTATAGGAGAAACAAACTGAAGGTCTTCCCCCATTCTGCATCCAGATTGAATGATGAAACGATAGATGAGAGTTGAGTTCAGAGGAGACAAAAGGCAATTAAGCACATTTCAGCATTAGATGGAGAGATTTGTTGAAAACTAATTACATAAACTGTCTTTTATAAGATTCCTTTAGAAATTCCTAATCAATTGGCTTTGATGCAGATGCAAACATTTGTTGGCTGGAAAACAGTGGCATTGATTAAATAAATTAATTTACTAAAATTTGGTTTCAACATGCTTTAAATAAATAAATTGCACGACTGGATCGCACGTATTTGCTCTTCTGTGCGGTTAAAGCGTGGAGTAAAATTTGAAAAATATTAAGGGAAAGTACGTAAAATAATTTTCAAGGGAATAATTTGAACGCCATTTTATTTCTTTAAATAATGAGAAAAAAATAGTTTTTTATTTAACAAAAATTTAAAAAGATAATTCAAGACTGCAAACTTAAGCATAAAAAAAACCTTCATTTAAAAACAAAATAAGAATAGAAATTCAACAAAACCCGTTTCCTAAATACTGATTAAAAAAAAAAATGAAAAAAAATATTAAAAATACAAACAAAAAGTTCTATGGGAGGTCCCGTTTTTAGCCCACCATCTTACTTTTTTTCACCAAAATATGATCCACACCTACAATAGTAAACTTATTTTTTTTCATAAAAATTCTTGAAGCCGTTTCCGAGATAAATAAGATTTTACTTAATGGTTATATGGCAGGTACCGTTAATATTTGCGTAAAAAGTATGAAAACAGAGGATCAAAAGTTTCTCCTTAAAATTGTAAATGGATAGAATTTTGAACATTTCAAAATGATTCTAAAACTGAAGATGGCCGCGATTTTGATTCCGATAGTTCGACAGTCGATATGTATATTTGGTAGGGATGAAGTCTTCGTCTTGAAATAATTTCTTCCGTGAGCTGAACGTTAAAAAAATCATTAAAGTCCACTTCATATCGTTCTAGAATGTCTTCAGGATTGGTGATCACATTTCCATTTCCGTCCTTAGAGTATCTTTTTTTATATATGTAAAGGGTTCTTCAATAACAGCGCTACAAAAGTTTTTTTTAAATTAAATAAAAACGGTATTAATGAAATTCTTTATTGCTATGAACGTACGTTCGATGCCATTATTTATGGAATTCGATTTCTTTTGCATGGCCGTCACGGGCACGCTTGCAGAAGTCCAGACGCTGAACCCAATTTTCGACGGTTTTCAAGCATAATACGGCCAATACTGCTGCAATTTCACATTCGATATTCGTACGAAGTTCATCAATCTTCGCTGGCTTGTTGGCATAGACCATAGACTTGACGTAGCGCCACAGGAAATAGTCTAACGGCGTCAAATCGCACGACCGAGGCGGCCAAAAGACTGGACCATTTCGTGAGATAACACGTTCTCCAAACTTGGTTTCCAATAAATTGATTGTGACATTAGCTGTGTGGCTTGTGGCGCGGTACTGTTGGAACCACATGTCCTCCAAGTCCATCCATCATCCAATTGGGGCCAAAAATATTCGGTTATCATTGAACGGTAGCGATCCCGATTCACAGTAACGTGACGGTCTTGATCATCACGGAAGAAGTACGGCCCAATGACGCCGCCGGCCCATAAACCACACCAAACCGTAATTTTTTTGGGATGCAATGATGACTCATGGAGTACGTGTGGATTGCTGCCTCATCGCTGAAGATGATTTTTCGATGAAAATCCGAATAATTTTCAAGTTGTTGCTCAGCCCAATTCAGGAACATACGACGCTTCTGGTGGTCAAGCGGCTTCAGTTCTTGCGTCAATTTAATCCTGTAAGGATGAAGGCCAAGATCTTTTCGAAAAATTCACTACAACGACGTCACAGAGATGACCAACGCTCGAGAACGACGTGTGAGAGACACATTTGGGCTTTCTGCAACTGAAGCCTCAGCGGCAGCAATATTCTCGACACTACGGGCACTTCATTGTCTCACTGGCATCGGAACATTTTGTACTGTGCCTGTGGATTCAAATTTTTCCACTAGACGCTCAATTGTTGATTTGCTAGGACGATTATGACGACCATAAATTGAACGTAGCGCTCTCAACGTTGAGGCCACTGACTCCGAATTTCTGTAGTAAATTTTACTAATTTCGACTCGTTGTTGGCTCGTATATCTTTCCATATAATGGCAAACCTTACTGAAGAGAAATATCAAAAGAGCGGCAAGAAATATGGCGTCGTTTGCTGTCCCTGTCGCTCTACTTTTGTAGCGTCCCTGTTGAAAAACCCGATATATCTATATTGTAGGTGTAGATGAATTCATATAATTTTTTTCGTATTACTAGATTGCACAATTTACAGAGAAATGGTATTTTCTACCTAACTACTGAAAATCTTATAACATTTATACAATAATATTATCACAGTTTCAAATTGTTAAAAAAAAACATATTTTCTGAGGAGAGATAAGTGGGTTCAAGTGGTCACAAATTAAGATATTGTTTACATTACGATTTAATCAAATTTTAAGGCAAAATAGGTAAATAAATAAATAAATTAAAATAAATGAACAATTAACGAATAAATAAACAATTATCGGAAAATATCACAGTAATGTATATAAGTTAAAATAAATAAAGTAATTTATATTAAAAAAAATAAATAAATAAGTAAATAGTATATAAATAAAATTGGTATATAATATATACAAACATATATATAAGTAAATTAATAAATAAATAGAAAGACAAATAAATATAATATACAATAATTAAATTAAGAAACAATTAAATAAATAAGTGTTTTTTTTATTAACAACACCTTAAGTTGTTAAATTAAGAATTAAGTTATTATCAGAGCAACTGCACAAAACTTTGTATCTATCATATAATTTTGAGATACGAATTTCAACTTTTAAAATGTTTGCTTTGTCGTGGAGATCTTGTTGAATTTACAGTCTCCGAATATGACTCATAGCACTTGTTCCCCAAACCGGAGAGCCATATAGCACTATGCTTTGGAATATAACGTTAAATAGTAATAATTGGTTTTCAACACTTAATTTGGACGATTTATAAATTGATATAAGGTTTTTTATCGCCATATGAACTTTATTGAGTTTTTTTTTTTTAATATGTAAACTAAAAGTCAAAGTTTTATCCAGGTGTACCCAAAGATACTTGGCACTCGATTTCCATTCAGTTTGAACCCCATTGAATTGAAGCCTATTCTTTCGGAAAATCATGTGTGCATTATAATATACAATAATGGTCCAAGAACTGATCCTTGGGGTACACCTGCAACAATTTTAATAACATCGGAGTACCAATTATTAACAGAAACTTTGAAAGTCCGTTTTGTAAGGAAGGGCAAAATCGTTTTTACAACGTCAAGTGGGAAATTTGAAACAAGAAGTTTGTGAATGAGTCCTTCGTGCCACACAGTGTCAAACGATTTTTCAACGTCAAGAAAACCAGTTGCGTAATTTTTCCTACAGTATTTATATTTTTTTATATCTTTTGTCATCCTCTCACGCTGGTGAGTAGTACTAGTGACTTATACTCGCAACAATTCCTGTGTGTGTTGTTAATCTGCAAGAATGGAAGGGACCTACAATTTACCGCCGAGTCCGAACGACTACATGAGATGCACTTTTTCGTTTTTTTACTCTTGTCAGTTCCTCGCAAGAGGCAGTATCCTGAAAAAGAGGGTGTGGCTATGAGCGGGACTCGAACGCAGGCTCTTCCACTAAGCCACGGGACACTTAGTTCATCAATTAGAGCAAAATTTATATAATTGGAACTATTGACCGGTATACCTGTGAGTTTTTGTCGCATATTACTTTCAGATATTTTTATCGATTAAATGATTTGATATTAGTGATTTGAATTTAGAAAAAAGAGCAAAGAGATAATTACTGTCCTTGTAGCAAGAAATATGACTTAAATTGCTTGTTATAGGAAGGGCCAAACATCCATGATGTTTTCAGGGAATACAATCTCTGGATGTAGATTATGAGTTGAACAAGAAAGCATGGATGACAAGTGAAATTTTTACAAAATGGCTTTTAATGTTGGACAAAAAGTTTGCTTCTCAAAAAAGGAAGATTCTTTTTTTTGTTGATAACTTCACTGCGCATCCTAAGAATGTACAAGAAAAATTAAAAAAAACATTGAGCTTGCCTATTTTCCTCCAAACATGACTTCGTTACTTCAGCCAATGGACCAAGGCATTATGTACAACTTAAAACAACATTACAGAAAGGGAATTTTGACGAGCATATTGACACACATGGAGGAGAGCAAACCTATTTTGGCCATAGACTTGCTTCAAGCCATTCGAAATTTAAACAAAGTATGGAATGTAAACGTCAAACCAGAAACAATTGCAAATTGTTTTAGAAAAGCAGGGTTTTCGAAAGATGGCATGCAGACTCATTGGGATCATATCATATTGCCAAATAAATGTGTGACTTACCTAAATTATCTCTTTTCACAGATTCCGATAAAGGTGAAGAAGAATTGTTGGCCGGTGCAGAAGAATTGGATACTGAAAAGATGATACCTACATTGGAACGAATTTCTTCATCAATTGATATGTTTCGAACCTTTCTGGAGATGAAGAGTAACGTACCGACAAATTTATTTGAATTTCTCAATTTATTGGACGATTTGGTTGAGAAAGAAAAATGGAAGAATATAGTCCAAACTAAAATCACTGACTTCTTTAAATAAAAAAATTTAATAAAAATTCTGTACATCGAATTTTCTATATAGCGAAGAAAATTTACTATACGGTGGCCAATATCGCATCGTCACCTCCCCGCGGGGCCCACTGGATAGCCGAAAGGTGAACTAACGACGAGTCCATCGGATCCATTGGTCACGATCTACACGTCATGCACAGGCCTCACAAGCCGGTCATGAAAGGGAAATGAAGTTGTGATGAAAATCAATATATATGCCTCGGATGACCAAACCAAAAATGTTGACACATGGCGATCCCCAGATGATCGAACCTGCAACCATATCGACCATGTTGCGATTGACGGAAGACACTCCTCTAGCATCCTGAATGTCCGTACTTTCCGAGGAGCAAACATCGACTCGGATCACTACTTAGTCGGTGCAAAGTTTCGAGTACGGATCTCCATGGAAGCTCTTAGGCGAACGCAAACAACGCCGAGGAAATTCAATGTTGGACGACTTCAATCGATAGAGACCGCCGCTGACCGCGTATCCCTTGAGATTGCGAGAAATCCTGCGACTGATGATATGAACCCGGAAAACCAATGGCAGCTATGTCAACAAGCCATAAGAAGTGCTGCGTCAGAGGTATTAGGTTTCTCACAGCCACCCCCTAGAAACCACTGGTTCGACTCCGAATGTGCTCAGGCTTAAAGTTAAACGGAGGCATACAAGTCATGACTCCAGAGAGATACTAGAGCGTCCAGAAATCTCTACGTTGAGCGAAGGAAGGATGAAAAACGCTTGCTCAGGAGGAAGAAAAAAGAACATCAACAACGCGAAGTCGAGGAGATGCAGAGATGTTATAGCAGAAAAGAGGTGCGAAACTTCTATAGAAGAGTGAAACATCGGGTTTCACAAGCCGCCCTTGGCCCTGCAAGATCAGTTGCTAAATGGCGATGACAGCCAAGATCCCGCCCAAGATCAACTTGTACCAGTTAATCTAGATGACGACCACGAACTTCTCCCGCCCGACCAAAATGAGATCAAAGTAGCCATCACCAGACTAAAGATCAACAAAGCAGCTGGATGTGATGGTCTACAAGCGGAGCTTTTTAAACACGCTGGAGATGACCTGGTCAGGAGCATACACCAACCATGAATGGAACCTCAGTACCATCTGCCCGATCCACAAAAAAGAAGACCGCCTACTCTGCGCCAACTATAGAGGCATTAGTCTTTTAAACATCGCCTATAAGATCCTGTCGAGCGTTTTATGTGAACGTCTCAAGCCTTTTGCTGATGATCTAATAGGTCCTTACCAATGCGGCTTCAGACCTGGAAAATCTATCACCGACCAAATATTAACATTACGTCAGATCCTGGAGAAAACCCAAGAATATAACATCGACACCCACCACCTGTTCGTCGATTTTAAAGCAGCGTACGATAGTGTTAATAGAGTTGAAATATATCGTGCTATGTCTAACTTTAGAATCCCTGCCTTACGCCTTATCAGGATGACTTTGGAGAATGCTCGCTGTTCCGTCAAAGTTGGTAGAGACTCTACTGAAACCTTCGAAACCACCAGAGGGCCTAGACAAGGCAATGCACTGTCATGCAGCTGTTTTAACATCGTGCTTGAAAATGTAATACGAAACACCCATGCCAGTACATCGGGCACCATTTTCAATAAATCGACACAATTACTTGGGTTTGCAGACGACATAGACGTGATAAGAACAAAGCGAGCAGTAACCGGTGCTTTCACTACTATGGAGCCAGCAGCAAGCAGAATGGGGCTGAAAGTAAACGCGGACAAGACGAAGTATATGCTTTCATCAACAAAAGCCCAATCCCACCACCAGCTTGGTCAAAATGTGACCATTGCTATGCATAACTTCGAGGTAGTCAGTCAATTTGTCTACCTGGGTACTGCTGTAAACTCAGCCAACAACATCAGCGCTGAAATCAAACGCAGACTAACTCTTGCTAATCGCTGTTTTTTTGGGCTAAATAAGCAATTGAGGAATAAAGCCCTATCGAGAAGAACCAAGGAGACACTATATAAAACACTCATCATCCCGGTCCTGCTATATGGTGCAGAAGCATGGACCCTCCCCCAATCGGATGAAAAGTCACTTGGAGTCTTCGAGAGAAAAGTTCTGCGTACGATTTATGGTCCTGTTTGCGTAAACCGAGAAGAGAACGTTTGGCGAAGAAGATATAACGACGAACTATACGAGCTGTACAGCGACATAAGCCTAGCCAGAAAAATTCGCATACAACGACTAAGATGGCTTGGCCATGTAGAGCGAATAGACATCAACGCTCCAGCGCGTAAAGTCTTCGACGCCAAACCAGAGGGAGTCAGAAGCCAAGGTAGACCTCATCTTCGATGGAGCGACCAGGTAGAAGGAGACATCCGACAACTTGGTGTACGAAATTGGAGACGGCAGGCTGGAGGGGCATATTGAAGAAGGCCTAGGAGCACCACGCTCTAGTTGAGCCAACATAAGTAAGTAAGAAGGAATTTTACGGTCCCGTGCGAATTCGCTGTAGGGAAGTTGGACTGTAATAGGCAACAATTTGTGTTTTATAGTTCTCTTTACAACCACTACAACAACGCCCCAACTTCTCTCTTCGATAAAAAATGTAATCTTTATTGGAAATATTAACATTGCTATTTAACCAAGTTTCGCTAAGTAGACTAACGTCAATGTTAAGTTTGCTTAGAAAAGCAAAATATTCGCGGTGTACATTGCAGCATGTTTCTGAAGGATTATTAGAACTTCCACACCTGATTCGGAGCTCGCTTCCTTTTTCTTTCCATTTCACAGACAATATTCTTCTGAGATTCGGGTATACATCTTCGTGTGCCCGCGTTCTTTTAGAGTGCTAAAGGCTTGACCATTTTTCATCTACCCCGGCACAGGACCAACTCATCATCGAGCTCTCCAAGGGCGATTCCTAGCGCACAACTGTAAATTTTGGTTTTGTTATCATCTCGTAGGTCAGATATGTTAATGCCTCACAACGTTATACCAAGAAGATAGTCGTCCGAGTCAATGTTGACGTCTCGATACGTTCATATCGTCATTAGGCTCAAATAGTGGCCACGATCTTTCAACACCTGGTCAATTTAATTGCGAGTAAATCCTTTACGCCGGAGCTTGATGCTCGCAAAGATCGGTTTTGTGGATGCTGCCCTTGTCATAAGTCTTCTCATGCAAACTTTAGGAGCTTGGGTACTGTCTGAATACCGGCTCCGTTCCAAATCGCCAATGATGATAGGAAATTCATTTCTATTTATATTTCCATTGAAAATGAGCAAAATAATACAATATCAAGTTTTTTTTTTACAAAAGGATCAAAGAAATCTTTAAGGACTGTTTTCATTCAAGTTTCATTTTAATAGAAATCAGATCATTGGTCTTGAAACAACTAAGCATTAATTATTTTAACTAAAAATAGAACAGACTTTTGCTTAAAGGTTGGTCAAAGAAATGGATGAAATGATTATTAAAAAAAAAGGTATTCATTTGTAGAATCTTCAGTCCCTTTCCAGAAACTCAGACAAGCATATATATTTTGCATACAATAACCATACAAGATAAATCTAACTGATCCACCCAGACACAAAATATCAAACGACTGGTTAACAAAGATATTGAATGTCGAAGAAAGTACTCTAGATACCGAAAAAGGATTCAATCAATAACCCTTTATGTGATTTGTTATCCTAAGTAATTTGCGAGGAAAATTCTCAAACATAGCTTAATCCACGCCAAAACCAATGTGTCTGCTCCAAATATCCCACAATCCAGTCCTCCTTTATGGATGAGTCTTTATAATTTATGCCCAAACCATAGTTATGATGATATTCCTGTATCCTATCTGGTTGGCAACACACATCCTTGTCGAATGTCTTGTATAATAACACAAGACATGCCCGAGCAATGAGATGAGATATCTTTTCTTACACCTGTTCAGAAGTGCAAGACGGTTCACCTCCATTTGCCACATATATTTTGTGACTCGCAGATAAATGTAGCACAACCTCAGCATTTCAATTTTTGGAATAAAATGTAATCCGTAATCCTTTTTCGATATTTTCTCTGGAAGTCCTGAAGCTGGATGTTGCGGGTGCTGCTGATAAATTTATATAACAAGGGCGGTTGCACACCTTAGTAAGCGCAGGTTGAAAACCAAAGTCAGAGTTTCCTTTTTTTTTATAAACTGTTATCCTTTTCTGGTATGGGAGCTTCCATGCAAATCATAATAATAGAAAACATATTTTCTCGAACTACATATATGTAGATACAACTCTTCCCCCCCCCCCCCTTTGTCAGTGGATGGCGTGTGACTTCAGACACAAACTTGGAGACTTGGAGCGCTATGCAAATTTCCCAACCACACACAAATTTATTCAGAACCTTGATAACGGAATCTGTTTTCTTGTTCCTTCATCGATGTTGTTCGAGCTGGAGAATGGAGTGCTACTTGGCAAGAGTTTTCTATTCAATTCAGACGAAGCGAACAAATTTGTTTCTTGAACAATAAAAAATAAATAATAAAAGTATGTTGTCACTTAAAGAGGACATCATGTTCCTTATCAAAAAGGAAGAAGGAGTTGAAAAAAATGTGCCCGAAAATGACATTCGTTTCGAACAATTGGTTTGAATTTAGAGGTGAAAAGAATTTCTGAATAGAATGAATACATAAGTGGGAGATAAACAGGATATAGAGGGAGGAAAATCTGGTGATCCGAAATCTTGAAACAATTTTTAGTTTGGTACGTCACACTTTCCACAGACCCATAAATCGTGTGCACTTTGGAAAAAGCCCACTGTCAGAATTGATTTTAGAGAACTGCTTGGAAGGTCCTTTACTATTTTTTTTTATAATGAACGCGCGCACAAGGGACTTTTTATGTAGAACACACTGTACGGGCACTAGGAAGATAGGGAGGGGAGAGATAGGAGGTGTCGATTAACATTGGTTTTGAATGTTTGCAGATCAAAATGGCAAGGGAAAATCTCGCCAGGTAAACTATTCCAAATTCGTGTTGTTCGGCTAAAAAAAGAATCCCTATATTTCACGGTACGTCCAAAATTGGGCTCAAGGGTGAACTGATGAGTATTCCTAGCAAGACGAGTATTACGGGAGAAACTTTAAAGGGGAGGAATGCAACTGGCTGCCTAGAGTGAACATTTTTTATAAAAGAAGAGGAAAAGTAGAGGAAAGACATGAACATTGCATCGGTGTTCGTGAGCAGGTGAGGCGATGTTTGCGAAGCACCTTCCCAGAGGTGGGAGTTATACTCGAGTTTAGGGCGTATAAACGCTTTATAAATTGTAGCCAGATCAGATGGGGAAAAATACTTCTTACACCGATACAGAAAACCTAAGCACCTAGCAGCATTCTTAGCGATCTCAAATATATGGTAGTTCCAACGGAGGTCGTCGTTGACACACATACCGAGTACTGAGAGCTTTTCGGTTTCTTCGATGTAAGTGCCATTCATGGACAATGGCATTGGAGGTATGTTTAGCCTTAACGACAGAAGACAGCATTGAGTTTTCGAAGCATTAAACTCCACACGATTCCTATTACCCCATTTGACATCGGAGTTTAATGAGCTTGATATAAGGCACCGTTGCAATTGTACGTCCGAAAGCGAAGGACGTGAATTATCGAACGAATATGAAAAGCTGAGTGTAGAGTCGTCAGCAAAACAGTTAAGAAGATTAGAAGTAACAGACAGAAGATCATTTATAAAAATGAGGAAGAGAGTCGGAGACAGAACAGAGCCCTGGGGCACACCAGCATTTATTTGGTGGGAATCAGACTTGAATTTGTCCAATACAACTTGTATTGAACGATCCAGAAGATAGCTTCTAATCCAACGAACAAGAGTATCATCGATCCCAAAAGCACGCATTTTCCTCATGCCAAACTCTATCAAATGCTTGGAGATATCAAGAGCAAAAATCTTACTTTCACCAAAGCGATGTAAAGATTTGTTCCATTGTTCGGTGAGATATGCCATCAGATCACCAGTGGAACGGTTGCTGCGGAAGCCATACTGACGGTCATGGAGAAGCTTTCGATCTTCGAGATATTCCATAAGCTGACGCTTAATCAGTGGGCTATTAGTGCTATGGGTCAGTAGGAGGAGGGGGAGGATGGGCCACCTTTCTTACGGACAGGCTGGACAAATGCTGTTTTCCATCTTCTAGGAAAGATTCCAGAAGAGTAGGAGCAATGGAAAAGCTTACGCAGTGGCTTTACCAGTGTGGAAGAACACCTCTTCAGAAGATTCGGGGGTATACCATCCAGCAAGTTTGCCTTCTCGGAAGGGTAAGCAATTGGTTTTTTTTATTGTCGATGAGCGTTGGAACCGAAGATGTTGTGGAGTTTTTAATATTTTTTTACAAATGACCAAAAATTTGTACTGCCTTTGAGACACTGCAGAATTTTTTTCCGTAAAAATTTGGTCATGCAAAAATTTTGTTCTTTCAATAACGGAGTTGCACGATTTCCTTGCTTGTTTGTGCTTTTTCCGATTTTCCGGTCGGTTACTTCTTTGAGCCTGATAACTTCTTTACACTCTGAATTAAACCAGAACTTTTCTTTAGGCTTGATGCTTTATACTCTGTTAATAATAAAAGCACACATCCCTAGAAGAATCACATTTGTGATCATTTCAGCACTGGCATCAATGTCACTATCGAGGAAGCATAGTGACCAGTTAAAGTTTCGAAAAAAAATATTCAGGCCGTCCCAGTTGGCCTTCTCGTATTGCCAAACGGTCCTGGTGGGAAGTTTTTCTTTAACTGGATGGGTGGAGGATGAGAAATTAGCTGAAATGACACAATGGTCTGAAGTGCCAAATGGAGAAGTTACACTAATGGTATATTTATTAGGGTGTGAAGTAAGAAACAAGTCAAGAGTATGGACGGCTTGCCCAGCAAGATCCGGTATACCCGTTGGCACATCGATCAGTTGGGTGAGGGTAACCCGGCAAAGAGCTCGACATACCTTCCTTCGGGTGTTGTCTGACCAGAATTATAGTTTCTTCCCAAGAATTTATGTTTAATATATCGGCGTTTTCGAACTGATTTTATGTCCCGATCTTGTACTGGGTTTCTCCAATTTCCAATCGGAAATATGCCGATGAAACGATCAACAGTGATTTTCTCAGGAATCTTTTTATGTTTGCACTCTGCGTTATCCAGCTTATTGCTGAAACAAGCGCATCTGCCAGCGTTTGCTCCTCGGTCGTATCTTACACCAATTATTCTGCTAATTAAATCTACACCATCCATATATGCCGATTAACACTAGGTCTGTGGATATCGATATACCTTGACTTTTTCTTGCCGTATTTCCGAACTTGAGATATTCGATTTTGGGCAGTTAATGTAGAAGCTAATTTAAACAATTTATTGTGCTTCCACACAAAGATCAGGGATACGCCATTGACATTAGGGATGGGTTTATAATTTCAATAATCACACACGTTGTTGCTGCTGTTATACAAAAATAAATTTATTTTAAATTATAGTTTTTCTACGATTTATTAGAGTAGTTATTAAATATACAAAGAAACTATGACACACAAATCTTATCTGAACAGAGTGCACGAGAATACTAAATGAATAAATCAAAATGTCTGTCAAAGACGATTGCAGTTTGCTCTTTTCGCAGGCAGGCAACCTTCAGATAAAAAAAACATTGCTGCAATTGTTATAGGGTGTGTTCATGCACAGACAATCTGCTCGATTTTTTTAACTAATTTAAGTGTGGTGAAAAAATGTGAAAATAAATAATAACAATTATTATTATCGTTTATTCTCCTCATAATTTGCAACTGTCGGAAAGTCTTTTGCATTTCTTTTTATAGTATAAGGCAGGATGTCAGACCTTGCTTACGTTAGACCAGGACGCCCAAAACCTCGGGCTGCGAAACTCGATGGCATTGGCCAGCAATACCGATTGATGTACGTTAAAACTTTCCTGGACCAGATCCCAGTTATTGCGCTGTTGATGATGATGATTTATTTGAAAAAGGAAAATCCTTGAAACAAATTTCTTGTTAAATATATTACCAAACCACGACTTCCTTACTTGTTCATTAAGTTTGTATTTATTTAATAAAAAATAATACTGAACCTCCGAAACTTGATATTCGATACAAAATTATGCAGAAAGTTTAAGCAAAACTCAAACTCACCCTCCTATTGCACCAGTCTGCTATCCCCACCTGACCAACACTTTTCTGTTTTCAAACAAACAAAAGGATTCATTCCACCAAAGTTTGAATGACGTCAACAAGTAACATCAAAACTCAATATTTTTGGGCTTTTCGTGAAGAAAGTTCTACAAACCTTCAACAGAAACATAAAATTCAACAATTCAGAAAAAAGCAAAAAAAAAAGAAACACTACCCCACATTTTTGTCCTTCACAGTTTTTGTTTAACCATCGTAAAATTGTGACATTAATATTATTCAGCACCTAGTTTTTTTGTTCGGCAACCAACTTCTGGTGTCTTTTTTTTTTTTTTGAAACACAGCATTTTCTTGTTGGGGTAAAATTTTCCGGGAATTTTATAATTGTCTTTTTCTTGAGGACGAAAAAGGATATGCAAGCAGCGATGTTTTCAGGGTTGCCGCTTTTGTCCTGGCTTTTTGTCTTTGTTGTGTTGTTTATCAAAAGTGTAGTGTTGGTAGGTATATAGCACTAGTTCTAGTGTACACAGTATATATACAAATATAGGTATAACTGTAGTTTGTTTGGGTTGACATAAAGACTTTTAAAAGTGTGTGCACTTGACACTTTCATTAATTTGAATTTGAAAGTGACGTTTTATGAAAACTTGAAATAATAATAAAAAAAAAGTATTCAGTTTTTTTTTTGAATGTCTGTGCAGTTTTGTCGCATTATTTTTTCTTTTGAATTTATATTCTATTTTTAAACCTCCAGGATATAGTTGGAGAGTATTATGAACATCCATATAAGCCTTATGCATGAATATGAATCAAGTTCTGCCTCTATAGAAACTATACTAAAGTATTATAATGATAATGGAAATTTTCGTCCTGTTATTGATATCTTTTGCATATTTTGTTCGCCCTCTTTAGGAGTTTTTTTTTTTTTTTTTTACTAATATAATACCTGGTCCAGATATCTGTTCTTTGTCCTTTAAAAATGGGATAAAAAATCCGACATTTTGCTCTATTATAATAAAACTTTTAAAGAAGGTAGGTTACATGGTTCGCTTAAACAGGGAATAACCCTGTTGAAAAGATAGTTATTTTAAGATTTAAGGAGATTTTGCCAAAAGATTTAAAAAAATCCATTTTTCCAAAATTCCAAAATTAACGCGCGCACAAGGGACTATTTGTTTCCCTTTTAATGTAGAGCACACTGCGCGGGCATTAGGAAGATAGGGAGGGGAAAGATAGGAGGTGTCCATTAACATTGGTCTGAAATGCTTGCAGATCATAATGGCAAGGGAAAATCTCGCCGGGTAAACCATTTCAAGTTCGTGTTGTTTGGCTAAAAAAAAGAATCCCTATATTTCACGGTACGTCCGAAATTGGGCTCAAGGGTGAACTGATGGGCATTCCTTGCAAGACGAATATTACGGGAGAAACTTTTAAGGGGAGGAATGCAGCTGGCTACTTCGAGTGAACATTTTTTATAAAAGAAACGATAAAATAAAGAAGTTAAAATTTAATTGAAATAAAGCAGTTCTTCCGTAAAAAGAATTAAATATTTTAAAATTTAGTCTATTTTTTATATTTTTTAAAAAGGATAATATGTTTTAGTTTAAAATCTTGGGAGTAAAAAGTAAAAATAACTTATCGCTAACAAAGATCCTTTCCTTTTAGCTGCTTAATATATGTTTTTTTTTTTTTATCTTGTATGTCTTTATATATTTTTTAGTAGGAAAACATACGGGAGTTTTTAAAATTTAATTAGGAAATTTTATGATTATTTACATTTTTTATGTCAACTATAAAAATCAGGTTAGATGTTGTCATTTGTAAAGCAGAAATTTTACTCCGCTAAAGCTATACATTAAAGTTAGTTATGGATAGTGGATATGCATTAAATATACAAATAAAATTATACACTAATCAGACGTGATATTATGTTAATATGTGGAAATCAGATGCGAAAATTCTATCTGACTGTCACGTCGGTTTGCGAATTTGTCTGTGTTTACCGAAATAAGGGTAAACAGTATACCAATATTGACGAATGTAACATCGAAACTGTTAATTGTTAGGCGCGGGTAGACTTTGCCTGTGGTAGCCATCTCGTTTTGTTGACATGGGTCAAATCTGTTGTTTAATATTCAAGTAATACGATTGAAAAACGCTTCCAAAGGATTAAACTTTATTGTTGTTACGTTGCGGCCATTTCACGGTAAATGTGGTGGCCCTTTACAGTCAACCCTTCAACGATTGGCGGCCAAATTTGAAACGACCGGTTTTTTTTTAACTGTCTGTAAGGCACAATGCCTTTTATAATGCACCCACTAGTTAGAAGAATTAGAGAGATAGGCAAGAATTTTTTTCGGCGCAGTAAATCGAGAATTAGGTGACTATTTTCTCACTTAAAACCCACGGACGGCCCTAGCTTGCACTAGGAGTTAGAAAATTGCTCCCCAAACTGAGAGTCGAACCCAGGACCTCTCGCTTAATAATCAAACATCTTATTTACTGCACCACTGCCGCCTGCTATCAATTAGCCGAAATTCCTACGCCAAAGGAACGTTATATCGGCCAAGAATATCACCACGATTAGTAGCTGGAAGTGTACAGCAGAAGTCGAGGCAGTTGATTCGTCGCCATGCACAAGAATTTGATCTTTGCTTTATCCGTACAAGATCCAACTGACTCAACAGCTCGAAGATTATAAAAAAATGACATTTGTTTGCCCATTGTGCTCCGGATTGTTTGGAAGAGGACCTGAATTTCGTCCGAAAAGTCTTATTTAGTAACCAGACGCATTTTTGGATGAATGGCTGTGTTAACAAGCAAATTCGCCGTATATAAGATGACACCAACACACACACGGCTCATCCTTTTCAATTGGTGTTGATATTGGGCCGGGGGCGAAGTGATTTATCCATACTTTTTCAACAAAAAGTGTTAGTG
Organism: Platycheirus rosarum; assembly: GCA_963971375.1. Lineage (NCBI taxonomy): Eukaryota > Metazoa > Arthropoda > Insecta > Diptera > Syrphidae > Platycheirus > Platycheirus rosarum. Next base: position 299,159,847 of record OZ020507.1, on the reverse strand, counting down.
GAACGGTCACCGTCAATAAAGCCCGGTACAGAACGATTGTAACCATTTCTTTTGGGCCAGATTGGACCATATGGATCTAGACGACATGCAATTACGGCAGGACAGCGTTACATATAACATAACTAATGCCGCTATTGACATTCACGCAGATGTTATGCAATGTCATGCAATTTGACCCCCACTTGACTTTTCTTGTGGGGTTTCCTCAAGTCCAAGTCTATGCGAATAAACCACAATTGACCGATGCCATCGCTGAAAATTCAATCGGATCTTATTAAGAAGTCCATTATTTATTCGAATTGACATTCTGGTAAAATGGAATAAAAAACTGGATGAAATGGAAAAGAAAATTTCACTATTGGAACTACGAATAACAGTAAGACGACACTAATATGTATTTTTGGTGACAGCAAAAGAAGATCACAACCACTTCGTTCGGCGTCTGATATTCAACTACTTTATTTCAATATTTGCTTGCATAACATATACAGTACCGGTAAGAAAAAATAATACCACTGATACAAATATCACTTTAACATCTTTAACTGAGCGAATAGAAAAATATAAGCAGCCTCTGCTGTCTCATGTTATTGCTTGAACTGTCTCATCTCTCTCTTGTGTACCTTTGGCATTTAAATGGTAACGGTTCTTTTGTTATGAGGCCATTTTTTGTGCTTTAAGCCTGCAACTGAGCTCAAAAAAGAGCTGACTATCAGAACTTACGAGGAAACATAATTTAAACGCTTGTAGTCCAGGAAAAGTCTCTGCTTTAACTGCAAAACATGCTAAAAAGCGTCTAATATTTGCAAGACAGCATTTGAATTGGTCAGCAAAAAAATGGCGCAACGTTCTATGGACAGATGAAAGTATAAAACGTATTGTTTTGGCGGTAAAGGATCTCGTTCCATTAGAAGACCTCCGAAAGCAGAATAGCCAAGCACACCAGTAAGGAGGCTAAAAAATTGTTTGCAGATCATTCAGTTAATATAATGTAGTGCCCCGTGGCTTAGTGCTTAGTGTGTCGGACTGCTAAGCGAATGAGCCTGGGTTCAAATCCAGCTCATAGCCATCTTCTTTTCCGGGGTACTGCCTCTTGCGAGGAATTGACAAAACCTTCAAGAGTAAATTTTTTCTCGAAAAAGTGCATCTCTTGTAGCCGTTCGGACTCGGCGGTAAATTGTAGGTCCCTTCCATTCTTGCAGATTAACAACACACACACACAGGAATGGTTGAGAGTATAAGTAACTAGGCATTGGCTCCTTAAAGAGCTGTCGCGCCAAGAAATTTTAATTTTTATTTTTAGTGGCCAGCGCAATCGTCTAACCTAAATCCAATTGAAAATCTGTGCGCTGACTTGAAGAAACCGACCACTAACGAACCACTCTGGACTGCAGTAAAGGTCTCCTGGGAGAATATTCCGGTTGAATGGTGCCTAAATATAATAAATTGAAGTACCACTAAAAAATCAAATCATAAAAAATATTTCAGATTTTTACTATGCTTTAGTTTTAAATTGTATGATGAAGCAATTGTACTATTTTTTTCGCTTATTTATTCGAGTTTTTGGAGAAAATTTAAGTTTTTTGTTAAAAGTTGATGAATAAAAGTTGGATTTCTTTGTTAAATGTAATGTTTTGACTTAATGTAAGCTTTTTGCATATTCAAAATTTCCCTCAAAATATTGGCACTAACTCTATTTTTAAACGAAATCTGGTGCAATTTTTTTTGTCGCACCTGTATGTGAATGTGACACATAAAAAAGAAAGAAAAAAGAATAAGAACTAACGATCGGTTTTGAGATTGTATTTTAAGATACAATTCTAATCTAACTTAATTTAAGGTGGATACTGAATTAGTGTTCCTTAAACATCGATAGTCTATCGATAGTAAATTACTATCGAAAACATCGATTTTAATAATAACACTATCGGTTAATCCCATACTATATTTAAGTTCATGATTTGCCCTTAAATGTATTACTAAACACTTCCATTCGCTCACTGAAAAAACGGTAAGCACTGAATGTAACATTCATGAATTAATGGTACAATAATGGGGAACCCCCATATAATAAATGTGAATAAGCTTGTGTGCATCATCTCAGCAGCCACAGACAAACGGGTTATTCATTATTCTCATTCTCTCGTTCAGTGTTGTATGTTGTGTGTTTCGTGTAAAGAATTAATTTTAGGTTTAAACATTTTGGAGTAAATGTCACAGGAAGCTACATAAAGGCCATAAATTAAAATTAAATTTTTAGATGTTAAAAATTACAGGAACGTATTTTAAAACAGGAAGAGTATCAACGCAAACACAAACAAAAAAATAGCCGAATATCTCGGGTTTGGAAATACTTTTCCAAATCTGGAGATAAGCTTGCGAAATGCTTATTTTGTAAAAATGATTATAAGTTTTGTGGAAACACAACAAACTTGATTGATCATATGAAAAGAATGCACCAGTTCATATGGTTTGGGGAGTCAACCCCCGAAACTGCAAATGAGGAAGAAAACGAAGCCAGTGTGTCTGTGGATCCAGCTCCAAAAACGAGAAGAACCATCAAAGACTATATAGATAGGAGCAGTTTATATCCATATAGACCAAAAAACAAAGAACGTTTGGACGCAATGTATTTACGTATGCTGGCCATCGATATGGAACCTTTACGTATGGGGGAGCACAGAGGATTCCGCGATTTTATCAAAGCGATAGATAGCAGGTATCAAATCTCCGACAAAACAACCGTTAAAAATGTTTTGTTGCCAAGCAATTATATCGTATCGAAGGAAAAGCTTCAAAGCGCCTTACAAGCCTCAAAGAATGTGGCTATTACCACCGATCTGTGGACGTCAAACTCGAATGAGGGAATCATGGCAGTTATATGGTCATTGCTCCACTCTTGGAAGCCGTCAATGTAGAAGGAAGCCATAATGCAATTTCTGAGGTACGAATAGCATCAGCAGAACAGGAAGATTTGTTTTAAAATAAAAGTAATTTTTTTGTCCATTTAAAGGTATTAAACAATCTTCTTTTGATGTGGGATATCCGGTCAAAGTGTGTAGCTGTTACAACAGATAACGCCAAATGATTATGATTAATTCCGTAGAAAAGCTGGAAATTAACCACATTCCATGTTTTGCACACATTTTGAATTTAGTGATTACTAATACATTCGTTTTGATCCGCTTCGAAGAAATTTTAAAAAAGTGTAAGGCTTTAGTTACGAACTTCAGAATAAGTACCTTGGCAAGTGACAAGATGCGATGCATACAGGGGCAGCTTAATAAACCTGAGTTCCCGTACAGGGGGAATAGCATCTTTCACATGTTACAAAGAATTTTGAAACCAAAAAGTGAATTGTCACTTGCCTTGAATGAATGTGAAAAAGCACCAAGTGGACTCAATGCTGATGAATACCTAATTATCTCAGAAATTGTTCAAGTGTTGGAGCATTTTGATACAGCAACAACAAAAATATCCGGAAAAAATTATGTAATATTATCTTTTGTCATTGCTTTGAAACGGGGTATCAGAATAAAATTAGCTTCGATGCAAGACAACATACGGACTGAGGAAGCAAAGGAAGTACTTGTTCGGCTTTACGAGTCCGTTCAGTCAAGACTTAAGCCGTATGAAGGTTTAAGACTAGCAGTACTAGCTACATTACTTGACCCTTGAATCAAAAGGGAGGGTTTTAGGACGTTAGAAGAGTCAAAAAAAACTTCACAGTTGCTGGAAAAAACATACACTTCACATTTAAGAACAAATCTAATTGAAGTATCACATACAAAACTTGAACTATCAACATCAGGAGAAAATGCGAAAATATCCAAAGACTTACTATCGTTTTTGGATGAACCCGATAGAAATCTAGGAACACCCGGGAGTGACGCAATTGTGGATATAAGGCGATATTTGGAAAAACCAGCAATCAGCAAAAATGATTGCTCAAAACAGTTTTGGGATAAATCAGCAACAAGGCTAAAAGAAATGGCAGACAAGTTTCTTTGCATACCAGCAACGTCAGTTCCCTCGGAGAGGATTTTTTCTAAAGCTGGTCAAATATTGACTGAACGCCGCAACAGACTTAAGCCGAAAGTGCCGACTATCGATGTTTAAGGAACACTTTACTGAATAGGATAGTAGAATGAACGTAAATATATAACAGCAATTTATTTATAGAACATAATGGAATAGTTTTATGTATAGAAAATAATAATATAGTGGTGTCGTTAGTAATTTGAAAATCTACTACATAAGATACCTTCAAGGAGGCCAGATGTTGCGCTTAACATCTTTAGGATTTCCAGGAGAAAAATGTGACCAAGGCTTATTTGGCAATCTGTATAAAAGCCTTGAATCTTGTTGCCTAAGGAGCTATTTGAGCTTACAAGTCCTTAGCTAACAATTTGTTATGTGCAGTCAAATCTTGTTTTCAGGACACTACTTGAAAAGTAATGTTTTTTTCTTTTTAATGTAATTTTTTTTATTATTTTCTCAATTTTTACTAAATTTTGACCAAAAAAAATATTTATTTCTACAAACTTACCAACACAACTCATTGCAAGACATGATTTTCATTTAAAGCTTACCTGAAACAAAAAGGAAACAGAAATAAATAAATTGAATTTATTTTGTTTAAATAGAATTGTAGATACAATCTCCTAAAGACACTCAATCATATATATTCATAGACTTCCGACGGCAAGTTCAATATTTTAATTGCAATAATATTTGTCATTTTGATTCGAAAACCAAATAGCCGCACTTAATCTGCCATACATCATCAGCATCACAGTTGATCTGCATTGGACCCCTCTAACGCTATTGCTCATCTGACATTTAATACTATAAATGCCACCATTATCGCCAGCCTAAATCTCTAATCATCAATTATCATTATGAATACCCCCCCACCATTCCCCCCCAACGGCACGACAATATGTCATAATTAGCAATCCAATCTAACACAATCTAATAAATAAATAAATGTGAAATTTATTTCTCACCTATGGGCTATATAATTGCCACAATGCCGTCGCATGTCAGTAAGGACTTGCCACAGAAAAAAAAGACATAACCCACTCATGGATTGTTCGCTCTGTGATATGTCCTTCAGAAAAATAATTGGAAAATGTATTACGTTCCCCTAAGGAAAGTTAGGGGGTGTCAGGATTTCATTCTTGCGAGTGCTGGCCAATATTAACAACTCTCACACTCCTGCTGTCATGAACTCCACATAATTATGCGAATATGTCATTTCCATCAAGTGCTGGTTGGTTGGTCGCATCGCAACTTAATGGAGCATCAACTATTATCAACATCATCATCAAGAGAACCAGCAGGAGCTGCTTTCGTGAAGGAGCTTTAGAAGATGAAAAAAATAAATAAAAGAACACAACGATTCTTACCCCTTTCTCCCCTATAGAAGCTGGATAATGATGTCAACTTTGAATTTTTGATGAAGAACTTTTGCGATGGAAACTTGTTACACACTGCCAGACAGACATACCTACACTACATATGTATTATAGTACATTACCCTGTGTTACATTACTTGTAGCACATCGCTCCTCCCCACCACCCACTGTCACCACTGACTATCAGAGGACCAAAAAGAAATAAAACAACAAAACAACATTTTGGGGATGTCAACCCAGACGTCTGGGTGGGTCTCCATATATATCCACTCAAAGAGGGAGGACGCGAGCAGGAATGTTCAAAAGTGTGTAAATGAAATTGTCCTTGTGGAATCACAATAATACTTATCAAAGGATGACAATCAGGACGACGACATAACGATTCCCTTAATGGGGTATATTTTGCGCTAAGAAGGACGACCATACTGCCCAAGTCCATCCCGCGATGCTAACTTATTTCCATCACCCTCCTCGCTATTCTCCTCTCGAGTGTGAGATCGTTGAACGAGGATAGCTTAAGGGGTTTGTTCACTTAAAAAGGCGACTTCCGAAGAAAAAAAAAACAAACTTACAAGGACTGGTATGGCGCGGCGCCCCCCAAAAATGCAAATGACATTTTCTGCTTTCCTTTCGTTCTTCTATGGGAATTTATAGCAATTTATTTGGGATCGGTCAATAGCCTTGAATAATAAGGGGGGAATACCACAAATAGGTACAAGATGTCTGCCCTTGAATAGAGGTGAGTCTTGGGGGATATGGTGGTATCCTTTGTTGAATCGATAAGGATGAGTGCGTGTGGCATGGCAGGTTATACACCTGGCTGTGTTCCTTTACGTGAAAGAAGCATCATAGAAAAAAAAATCTAATTTCATGCTAATAGTTAAGTGAACCTGAAAGTGAACAAGGATTTTATGATCCTTTTATAACAGGGGATAATTTTGTTTGTTATTTCGTTTTAAAGGAGGTAGTCAAATTAGATAAACAAAATTTATATGGAGATTTGTTGTGGTATTTTTTTTGGGGGGGGGGGGGGTTGAAGATAATTCTATATTTTTCTAAGTTAGTTTATTTTTGTATTTACACGGGAGTTATAAAAAACTTGGTACCCCAGAGAGCTATTTCACCTGAAATGAGGGCAATTGTTTTCACAGGTAAAGCGTTTCAGTTAAATTTAGAATGAATTTTTTAAGTGAGTAAGCAAAATTTATATTTATACAGGATAATCAAACGTATTATTTATTGTTCGACATTTATTTTGTTTGCAACTAAAATTGTGTTTTAAGTATATGTAAATATTACACGAATTCTTATGTTTTACGATTATCATAGAAAAGTTTTCTTGAAAACATTAGACGTAAAGTAGAATTCAGGGTCATCTTATGGCTTAAGAGGTTATCCTAAAGTTTATACATAATTTTTCGACGGTTTTCTAAACACCATGTATTTGAAATTAAAAAAAAAAGCAGATAAAATAAATAATGTAAGCTCAAAGAAATTTCTATCTATCGTAACTTACTGCAGTGATTTTGCAAAGGTAAAAGGTTTATCAACTCACATTATATGGAATAAGAAATTTAAGAAATCGAAAATATTTAAGCTAATCGATAATATTTTTTTAAAAACAAAATAAAAATACGTCAAAAACCAATTTCATCAAAATCGATAGATAATAGATACTATTTATGAAGAAATTTAGTTTGTTATATTTAATATTTTGCATTTAATTGATAGTGGACAACTCCACAAGTCATATTAAGTCTTCCAGATTTTTGAATATCAATGTAAGTTGAAATCAGATAACAAGTTACTGAGCCAATTGAAGAAAAAAAAATGGGCACGACTGGGTCGCACGTACTCGCTCTTATATGCCTAAATATATTGGAAGGCAAGATCTTTGACAAAAACAAATAACATTTACATTGACAGTAACACAGTTTGAACTTATAAAAACTATCAAAACTACAATGCTTTACGGTGATTAGAAAAAATGAAGTAAGCCATTGCACGTCTTAAATAACAAAGAATTTATGAAAAATATATTTCGAAAATTGTAGAACCGGTTTTGATAAAATCGTGTTTTTTATTATTGTTTTTTTGAAAAAAAAATTTCGTTTGAGATTTTAGTCTGCAGTTTTTTAGAGTTTATTAATATACACCTAATTTTAAAATTTTAAATAATTTTTTTTTGATAAATTTTAAAAATATTCAATTTCAAAAAAAAATTCAAATATTAATTTTAATTAGAAAAAAAAAGTTATCTAAAATTTTGATATGCAGAATTAATTCGGGTACCTAGATCTTCCCATCTTATCTTATATCTTATATGAAAGGTCCCGTTAATAGACTTTTCCCGTAAATTCGGTTCTAATCAAATGATAGATAATACCAACAAAAAAATTCTCAAAATTTTTTATCAAAATCGTTGGAGCCGTTTTCGAGAAAAACAAGATTTTCCCAAACGGTCATATGGCAGGTACCGTTGTTTTTAGGCCTAAAAATAAAATTTCAATTTCCCTCTGGGGAATGCCAAAAGAATTATACACACCAAATTTGAAGATGATCGCTCAAGCCGTCTAGGCTGCAGCTCGTTATACATACTGAATGACAGACAGACAGACAGACAGACATTTTTTCTCGATCACTTTTTCAGACTTCTTTATGATCGTAATGTCATGTTTGATAGTCATTTCAATTTTTTTATATTCACGAATCCTAAACTTGTCTTTTGTCGCAAGTAAAAACAAACGCCCAGCATTTTAAAAAAAATTGCCACGACTATGTCGCACGTACTTGCTCTTATGTGCCTAATCACATTGAAAGGCAGGAACTTTGATAAAAATAAGTAATATTTACGAAGAAAAATCACACGATATAAATCTATAAAAAGTACCAAAATCACAACATTTAACGGTTTTAAGTAAATATGGAGTACGTCATCGACGTCTTAAATAATAACGAATTTATGAAAAAAGTATTTCGGAAATTGTAGGACTGATTTTGATAAAATCCCGTTTTTTATTTTTCGTTACTTAATTTTTTTTTTGATTTTTTGAAATGTTCTTAGAGTTTAAAATTATAAATAAAAAAATGTTTGTATGCATAAATAATTCGGCGGCTTAGATCTTTGGATTTCAGTAAATTTAAAATTTTACTGAAATCCATTTAGCCGTTACCGAGAAAGTCGAAATTAAAAAAAAAAAACGTTATATTAAAGGTACCATTAATAGAATTTTCCTGGAAATTTGGATTTAATAAAATGATGGCCAATACGTAAAAAAAAATCTCAAAAAATTTCATCAAAATCTTTCGAGAAGTTTTCGAAGAAATAAGCTTTTCCTTGACGTTTATAAAGCAGGTACCATTCTTTTAAGCACTAAAATAAAATTTTAATCTCCCCTCTGAGGAATGTCAAAATAAAATTTGAAGGCAATCGCTTAACCCGTTTAGGCTGCAGACCGTTATACACCCAGACAGACAGGCAGACAGACATTTTTTATCAATAACTTTTTAAGACTTTTATATGATCATAATGTCATGTTTGATTGTTATCTCAATTGTTTTTATATTAACGAATACTAAACTTGTCTTTAATAGTACCCATAATCGCAAGTAAAATTGTTTACCAAAACAAGAAATTTGCTTGAAAAGTTATACAAGGTTTCGTTATTATTTGAGCTGAAAAAAAAATAAATAAAATTCATCCTCTGTAGCAATGCAAACTATCTAAAATGTTCTAAATATGAAAACGATTCGTTCAGGCTGTATTTCAAATCACAGAATGAATTTCGCCTAAAAAACTTAACATTTTTTCATTATCATTCTAAACCTAAAATTGATTTTTTTCAAAGTTTTACGTTTTTTTTAAAGAATTCAATGCTCCTATCAATTCTTGGTCAGCAAATATAAAAATGTTGCTTTACTTTTTGAGACTATTGAAGGATGATTTCTGTACAGAATCTAAGCCTAGGACCACCTAAAGTTTGTACTCAAATCGGTATCAACTCAAGCCATAGCCCTGTCAATTTGGTACCAATTATTAGTAAGGACTTAGTCCTAACTAGTTCCTTAGCTCTTGGAGTCCAAATTAAAATCCGCATATTTTTTATTAAAAAAAATTAAATACAAAATATATTCAAACTTAATTTTTTTATATTTCTTAACATCATTTAAAAAAAAATGTTTGATTTGTTTAACATAATGTTAATCAAGAAGAGAAAGTGACATAAAAGTTTTAGCGAAGACAATTGCCAAAAAGCTTAACCACATTTCAATTGTAAAAGCTTAAAGGAGCAACTTTTCAAAATATTGTGCTTTTATTGAAATTTCTTTGAATTCACATTCCACAATTCATTCTATACGAGCTTTTCGTAAAAGCTCATACAGAAAGCTATAGACAATCCGAATTTTGTTCGAAAGCTATTTGTAAAGTTATTTCCAGAAAACTTTAAAACTAAATTGTGGTTTATAACATTACACAATAATATTCATGGAATGTACAATAGTTTAAAGCTTTTACAATATTTTCTTTAACACAAATATGAAAATAAAACAACTGTTATAATTGCCTAACAAGAAAATTAGTTGAGCTTAGAACTTAAAATTATTTCTATATAAAACGAAATAAGCGAAAGCTTTTTCCACTAAATAAACGCCACACTGGAGCTTTTATTTTAAAAATCCACAATTCATTTCTATTCTGATAAGCCCTCTTCGTGCTTTTGAAAGAATTAAAGCTCGATATTCAGAACTCGAATTGGACAATGGACACTGCCATTCTCTGTCTGCATTTTCTCTATGGCTTAGTTAATTATTGACTATGAATGCAGTGCAGAGGGCATTAGTGCAACTTTGGTTCAATTCATGCAAGAATTAGAGCTGATGGTTTTATACATTAAGCGGGTGAGAGTTGTTAGCTATATTTTTATTAATAACTCTTCTTTTTTAAAGGGTAACCGTTAGTTAAATATGTTTTGTTTTTTTGGAGCTTTTTAACCTTATGACCTCTATTTTCTTGCCCATATGGTAATTTTATAACCATGCATGTGAGGCCAGTAGGTAGTTTTCATTTCGTACTTGGGGTGACTTGTAAATCTTGTTTTGGCATTTTTTTTTATAGAAAAAATGAGTCTTTTTTCACAACTTAAGATTTGTTTACAAAATGGTGGCCAAAACCTCACCTCAATGCAATCAGAGACTCAAAAATCGTGTGATTTCTACTTCTTTTGAAGTTCTATCAGCAGGAATAAGTATGAATAATTACTTCCTTTGGAAATCTATATTAGAGATGTTAAAAAACCCAAGTTTAAATGAGGACCTATTCGAACAAACGATTAAAAATGGGCTAAAACAGATAAAGACAAGAATCTGCCTTGTTCGCTAAGAAACTTCGAGGAAATTTTCAAAACCCTTGAAGGTCAAGAGTTGTCGAATGAACCCCATGATATTAATTGTACCTCTGAAAACTTTGAACTTCGCAATGTCAGATTTTCAGAACTTTCCGTCCCGAGGGCCACATATTACTTGCGAGTTATGCATGCGTGCAGATTTAAATTTTTGTGATAACAATCAAACATGGAAATGGCAAAATTCTGTCTGTCTGTCTGTTCGTATGTGTTTGGGACTACAGCCTAAACGGTTGGGCCAATCGTCTTCAAATTTAGAACCTAAGGTTATTTTGACATTCTACACAGGACTTTTTTTTTATTTATTTTTGAGCTCAAGTATTAATGATACCTGTCATATACCCGTTAAGTAAAAGCTTATTTTTCTCGAAAACGGCTCGAAGAATTTGTATGAAAAGGCATGAGTGTACTTTTGTAGGCGTGGTATATATTTTCGTAGAAAATAAATCAAAGTTGGTGGGCTAAAAACGGTACCCTCCATATGACCGTTTCAATTTTCTTTGGCTTTCTCGTGAACTGGTTAACCGATTAAAACCAAAATTAATATTGGGTTATCCAAAAGGACTTGACAACTTTGAATTTAATTTGTGAACACACCTTTTCACAAATCATCGAACTGTCATTGTCAATTTATTCAGTCAACTCCACATTTTTATTTAAGTACAGGAGCGAGCAACGTCTGCAAATAATAAAAAAAAAAATTCTATCGAAATTCGGAGTCGGTGAGCGCAACTTTAAGAGCGTTGAATTGTTGAATTTCATTGCATAATCATCTTCAGTGACGAAGCTCATTTTTGGCTCAATGTGTTCGTCAATAAGCAAAATATGCGTTATTGGTCGAGTGAAAATCCACATTTGCTTCATGAATCACCACTTCATCCACAAAAAATAACTGTTTGGTGCGGTTTGCATGCCGGCGGCGTTATTAGGCCATATTTTTCGTCGACAATAACGATCGTTACGTTACTGTGAATGGCCAGCGTTATCGCGCCATGGTGACCGATTATTTTTTAGCCCAAATTAGATGATATGGACTTGAACCATATGTGGTTTCAACAGGATGGTGCCACAAGCCACACACCACACCTTACAATCGATTTATTGAAGAGTCAGTTTGATGAGCGTGTTATCTCAAAAAATGGGCCAGCCGATTGGCCGCCTCGTTCCTGCGATTTAACGCGTCTAGACTATTTTTTTTTTGGGGCTAGCTTAAGTCATTGGTTTATGCCAACAAGCCGATGATGTTGGAAGAGCTCAGAGCCAACATTGAACGCAAAAAAACGGCCGAAATATGTGGCCGAGTCATCGAAAATTGGGTCCAACGAATCGACTGCTGCAAACGTGCCTGCGGTGGCCATATAAACGCAATCAAGTTCCATTCATAAATGTTTTGATTGTACTTCAAGCCGATAATAAAGTTTTTAAAATAGCTCAAATGGTTTGTGTTTTTTAAAAAAAAAAGTTGTCAAGTCCTTATTGGAAAACCATCCAGCGATCCAGTCGTGTAATTTATTTTTAGGTTGCTGATAAAGTCTTATAAACTTAAACTGCTGACGCCTCGATCCTTACACATCAGGGGTCAATTTTTGTATATAACATCAATAGACCGGGCCTTGAGTGACTTCTACATTGGAAAACTCGAAATAATTTGTTTAATCAATTAAATTGATATTTTCTTATTGAAAAAAGAAGAAAAAAAGAAATGACATTATTTTTTCGTTTAAAACATTTAAAAAGCAATTCTGAAATTCCATAAGGAAAATGACTTGACAAAATCTTGGTATGTGTATTCGGCCAACTATAGTTAGCCATATTCCAAGAAATCAGTAACTTTGGTTGTCTTTCATCATTAATTCAGAACGCTTTCGAAATTTTCTACACATGTAACCTTAGTTTTCTTACATCTGTAAACTGTAAGAGAAAACCAATATAACCTTGAGATTTGAAGAGCCAATAAAAGTAATGAATCAGCAAATAATGTTAACATTGGCCATAATCGATTTCGTCAATGTTATCACTTATCACCAACAAACACTGCTTATCCATCAGGATGGTGAGGATTTTCTTCAGCCACAAAGGATTTCGCATAACCGTTACTTTCAAAGCCTTGAACCCTGCAAAAGGATGGTGGAGAAGTCAGAAAAAAAGATTCAAGTCGACTCTAATTAACCAGGGAAAAGTACACATGCACCCACATTTTTTCCACTTTTGCTTGCCATTGTGAACGAATTTTTTTTCTTTAAAAAAAATTGTAACAACGATATGGTTTAGGATTGCAACAAAATAAAAAAAATTGAAAAAAAAATAGTACTTAGCGTGACTTAAGGACACCACATATCCTAGAAGTAGTTCGTGTGTAATTTTTTTGTACTACAACAACCCGTATGCGACATTTGAAGGGAGGCTCTTTCCATGGAAGTTCTTCGGGAAAAATGACATCTTAAGAGGCCTCCGAGTTGGTGACGACGACAACAACGACGACGCCACCCACATGCAAAGTCCCACCATCCTCCTCGACACACAAGTTAAGCTATTTCGCGTATGGAATAAGTTTACTTTAGCACGTAATGGAAATCGTGAGATAAGAGGATAATAATTCAAAACTGGAAAATTATTAAGGAAAATGTTGTTGGTTGGAGTGTGTGGACGCCAGGGCATGTTGTGACTGAGAGTAATTAATTAAGGCCAAGGAATGGGCTTACGTTGACTTACTGGAAATTCTTTTGATTTTCCAATGATTTACAGGAACTTTTATTATTTATGAATAAATATTGTAATTCTTTCCAAATCACATTGTTATTTAAGGCAATATCCGACAATTTGTTTACGGTATTATACTACCAAGATGACAATGGGCTTAAGGTAGTCAGTTGTTTCCTGACAGCCTTTATAATTTATATTCTACTGACAAATCGGGTATAACCATTCCGTCTGAACCATTTTCACTTGTGTCTCGACTATGGCCACAACTTAAACCGCGAACTTGCTTTGCGAAGCCCCCTCAATATGTTGCAAAGGAAGAATTTTACTGAAGTAATTATTGAAGCTGCTCCAGCATGCGCTAAAAGAAGTCTAAAAAAAGACAATTTTAAGCAGCGCTGGTTTGATTTTGAATTTTAAAAAGCTAGAAAAAAGTCGTCCGTATTCTTAAAGTTGTTGAGAAAATATCGGGTTTTTTCAACAGGGACGCTACAAAAGTAGAGCGACAGGGACAACAAACACCGCCATAATTTTGACATTTCTCTTCGTTCTCAAGCGTTGGGCATCTCTGTGACGTCGTTGTGGCGAATTTTGCGAAAAGATCTTGGCCTACATCCTTACAAGATTAAATTGACGCAAGAACTGAAGCAGCTTGACCACCAGAAGCGTCGTATTTTGGTGAATTGGGCTGAGAAACAATTTGAAAATGATTTGGATTTTCATCGAAAAATCATCTTCAGCGATGAGGCTCATTTCTGGCTGAATGGCTTCGTCAATAAACAAAATATGCCGTATTGGTCAGGCAGCAATCCACACGTACTCCATGAGTCATCATTGCATCCCGAAAAAATTACGGTTTGGTGTGGTTTATGGGCCGGCGGCGTCATTGGGCCGTACTTCTTCCGTGATGATCAAGACCGGCACGTTACTGTGTATGGGGATCGCTACCGTTCAATGATAACCGAATATTTTTGGCCCCAATTGGATGATATGGACTTGGAGGACATGTAGTTCCAACAGAACGGCGCCACAAGCCACACAGCGATTGGAAACCAAATTTGGAGAACGTGTTATCTCACGAAATGGTCCAGTCGCTTGGCCGCCTCGGTCGTGCGATTTGACGCAGTTAGACTATTTCCTGTGGGGCTACGTCAAGTCTATAGTCTATGCCAACAAGCCAGCGACGATTGATGAACTTCGTACGATTATCGAATGTGAAATTGCAGCAGTATCGGCCGATTTATGCTTGAAAACCGTCGAAAATTGGGTTCAGCGTCTGGACATCTGCAAGCATGCCCGTGGTGGCCATGCAAAAAAATCGAGTTCCATATATATGTAATGGCATCGAACGTACTTTCACAGGAATAAAGAATTTCATTGATATCCAAAACCGGTTTTGTTTATATAACAAAACTTTTGTAGCGCTCTTATTGAAAAACCCGTTACAACACACCTTTTTCAAAATGATGTATACAGGAGCCAATAAATACTTTAAGCAACTCCGTTTTGAAAAAAAAGAAACTATAAGCGTACTTAATTTAGCTAGATCTTCGGCAGAGTTTTGGAAACCCGCTAAAGCAATTAATGGGAGAACAATTTGCATTGCTGCATCACTGAGAGCGCCCGAACTGCGTACCTTTTTCAGGAAATTGCTCAACGCACCGCAATTTTCACCGTTCCACATTACATCATGCAACTCCGTTATTGAAAGAACCAAATTTTTGCATGACCAAAAATTACGGCAAAAAATTTTGCAGTGTCCCAAAGGCAGTAAAAAATTTTGGTCATTGCTCATCGACAATAACAAACCGATTGTTTACTCTTCAGAGAAGGCAAACTTGCTCGCCGCCCATTTCGCTGCTAGCTCCACGCTACCTCACAGCAACAATGCCCCTCCTGTACTAGAGAATGTAATTTTTTCCATGGGACAGATTTTTTTCCGCTCTCGTACAGTACCAAGACTTCTCAAAGATCTTGGTATACACAAATCCGCTGGCCCGGATGGTATACCCCCGATTATTCTGAAGAGGTGTTCCTCCACATTGGCAAAGCCAATGCGTCAGCTTTTCCATCGCTCCTACTTTTTGGAATCTTTCTTAGAAGATGGAAAATAGCATTTGTCCAGCCTGTCCCTAAGAAAAGTGACCCATCATCCCCCTCCTCCTACCGACCCATAGCACTGACATCCCTTCTTTCTAAGGTCATGGAAACACTGATTAACCGTCAGCTTAAGGAATATCTCGAAGATCGAAAGCTTCCGTATGGCTTCCGCAGCAACCGTTCTACTGGTGATCTGATGGCATATCTCACATAACAGTGGAACAAAGCTTTACATCGCTTTGGTGAAAGAAAGATTATTGCGTTCGATATTTCCAAGGCATTTGATAGAGTTGGGCATGAAGCTCTTTTATCGAAAATGCGTTCGTTGGATTAGAAGCTATCTTCTGGACCGTTCAATACAAGTTGTATTGGACGGATTCAAGTCTGATTCCCATAAAATAAATGCTGGTGTGCCCCAGGGCTCTGTTCTGTCTCCGACTCTTTTCCTCATTTTTATAAATGATCTTCTGTCTGTTACTTCTAATCCACTTCACTGGTTTGCTGACGACTCTACCCTCAGCTTTTCATATTCGTTCGATAATTCACGTCCTTCACCTTCGGACGTACAATTGCAACGGTACTGTATGTCAAGCTCATTAAATTCCGATTTATACAGCATTGTCAAATGGGGTAATAGGAATCGTGTGGAGTTTAATGCTTCGAAACCTAAATGCTGTCTTCTGTCGTTAGAGCTAAACACACCCCCAATGTCATTGTCCATGAATGGCACTTGCATCGAGGAAACCGAAAAGCTCTCAGTACTCGGTATGTGTGTCAACGACGACCTCCGTTGGAACGAACATATATTTGAAATCGCTAAGAATGCTGCTAGGTGCTTAGGTTTTCTGTATCGGTGTAAGAAGTATTTTTCTCCTTCTGATCTGGCTACAATTTATAAAGCGTTTATACGAACTAAACTCGAGTATAACTCCCATGACTCTGGGCAAGTGCTTCGCAAACATCGCTTCACCTGCTTGATAGAATACAAAATCGAGCGTTAAGATTGAACTGCCGCTGAAACAATTGCCCCTCTCGAACACCGACGCAATGCTTCATGTCTTTCCTTATTTTATCGTTTCTTTTATAAAAAAAAATCACCCGAAGTAGCCAGTTGCATTCCTACCCTTAAAAGTTTCGCCCGTAATACTCGTCTCGCAAGGAATGCTCATCAGTTCACCCTTGAGCCCAATTTCGGAAGTACCGTGAAATATAGGGATTCTTTTTTTAGCCGAACAACACGAATTTGGTACAGTTTACCCGGCGAGATTTTCCCTTGCCATTTTGATCTGCAAACTTTCAAAAACCAATGTTAATCGACACCTCCTATCTCTCCCCTCCCTATCTTCCTAATGCCCGCGCAGTGTGTTCTACATTAAAAGGGAAACAAATAGTCCCTTGTGGGCGCGTTAATTATAAAAAAAAAAAACTTAATACAGATCTTCGGGAAAGTACTTATTTACTCAACCGATACCACATAAATATGATAAATGTTATATTTAAAGTTAGAGCCGAATTAATATATTTAAACTATATTCCACATCGTCCTGACCTGCCAATTCTATGCGACCTTTGTAACCTCAAGGAGAGGGAAGATGTATACCATTTCATCGCCAGATGTTCCATTTTAAAAGAGTTTCGTGTGAAGTACTTTGGAGTAGCTTCGATGGAAATAAGCGATACGTTGGATGTCCTCAATGGAGAAATAGGCTGGGAAGTTTTATATAAATCTCAAATATAATTACAATATTTCTTAGCTTAACCAAATTGTCAATCTGGTAGACGGCCGTGTGCCAAACCATATTAAACTTAAGGTTATCAAATTGTTAATTTTTAATCTATATTTTTTTGTCAAATAAAGTTTTTCAACTAACTAACTAACTATGGCCACAATAGTGCCATTTTGTAACTTTTTTCAACTAACTTTGTAAATTAGGTTATCCTCGTATTTTTTACCAAATTTAATAAGAGGAATACCAATACATAGTTCCAATCATCCTGCTATTCATTTCACATATTTCTATTGGAATCTTAAGTCTTTTCAACCTCTTCAGTAATCAGAAAAGTCATTTTCACTCTAATTAACCGAATAAGAAGAAACAGGGAAACAACACCGAGTGATCAAAGAAACATCGAACCACACACAAGAACTTGAACAATTAAGGACCTCTTTTCTGCTCAACACTTCCCAGAGTTATCAACTGCACGTTGCCTCGAGAAAATTCCACGTTTGTATGCAGCAATAGAAAGAAAAATTTCTTTAAAACTTAATCATCATCTTCATCACCATCCACGTTCGATGGAATTCCTATTGGAATTATGTTTCTGTGCATGTCCCTAAAAAAATAAAAATAAAAAAATTTACTACTTTTTTCCCACTTTTACGGACACCAGACACCGCACCTCAATGAATCATTGAGATTCTTTTTTGTACGGTTTTACTCTTAATAATATTTGGTTTATCCCGAAAAATGCAATCATTGAACCCGACTATAGCACAGGTGTGCGGTAGACCGAGGTGATATGAATTCCCAGAAACCTATAGAAAGGATGCACCAGCATCCAGCATCAACAGATACATATATCATAATTTAACTGCAACTCATGCGGAAAATGGAGATCTAACCTGACAACTGCTGCTATCCAGATCCAGAGTACTCATGAATAGTATGCCACTGCCAGGGACAGGACATAGCAAACAGGGACAGAGGACACCAAATAGTAGTATAGTCGTTGCAATGTGGACCAGCAAATATAAATTAAGCTACTTCAATTTTTTTTTCTCTCGTTTTCATTGCACGTGTGCCTACTTCGGGAAATGAAAGGACCAAATAAAACGACTCCTAGAGATAGTGTCCACAACTTTTTCGGCCACGTTTCTGTATATCAACCCATTTTTTTTTTTTTTTTTGTTGCATCTAGATAGTAATTTTTTTCCTGCCTTTTTTGAGCCAAAATATTTATCAATTCGAAAATGCCTTTTTGTGTTTGCTTTTGAGACTTTTTTAATGCCAAACAGACAGCGGAGGTAATGCAACATATTTTTCCAATTTATTCGTTCTGTTGTTTTTTTTTTGATGCACTTCATATTTTCATTTGGAATTGTGGAAAGGAAATGGCTTTCATATAAATTCATTTAAATTTTGTTGCTGTTTATATGGCGAAGTATAATATTTAAAGCGGACAAGAACTTCTCACCTGTGGTAATGAAAGGGGTGAGGAAAATATTTTTATTGGGATATAAGGAACACTTTTTGTTTATAATACACAACCACAGGCTGTTTGTTAATTAAGCAAATAAAATAATAATAGTAACTATATGTAATAAATATGTAAATTTTAAATATACTTGTTTTTAACAAATTTATATGTACATTAGTGTGAATATTGCACAAGTACAAGTTTTGAGAACAAGCAACGATGTATGGCGAAGGCAATTTTTTTTTTATAACAAGCGCGCGCAAAAGGGATTTGGGTGTTGCCCTTATAGTGTTAAAACGCACTGCCCGATAATAGGAAGATTAGGGAGGGAGGGAAAGAAGGTATCGATTAACATTGGTTTCGAATGCTTGCAAATCGAAATGGCAAGGGAAAATCTCGCAGGGTAAACTATTCCAAATTCGTGTTGTTCGGCTAAAAAAAGAATCCCTATATTTCACGGTACGTCCGAAATTGGGCTCAAGGGTGAACTGATGAGCATTCCTTGCGAGACGAGTTTCAGCGGCAGTTCTATTTCCTATCAATCTTAACGCTCGATTTTGTATTCTATCAAGCAGGTGAATCGATGTTTGTGAAGCACCTGCCCAAAGGTGGGAGTTATACTCGAGTTTAGGGCGTATAAACGCTTTATAAATTGTAGCCAGATCAGATGGGGAAAAATACTTCTTACACCGATACAGAAAACCTAAGCACCTTAGCGATCTCAAATATATGGTCGTTCCAACGGAGGTCGTCGTTGACACACATACCGAGTACTGAGAGCTTTTCGGTTTGGTCGATGTAATTGCCATAAATAGACAATGGCATTGGGATATGTTTAGCTTTAACGACATAAGACAGCATTGAGTTTTCGAAGCATTAAACTCCACACGATTCCTATTACCCCATTTGACAATGCTGTATAAATCGGAGTTTAATGAGCTTGACATACGGCACCGTTGCAATTGTACGTCCGAAGGTGAAGGACGTGAATTATTGAACGAATATGAAAAGCTGAGGGTAGAGTCATCAGCAAAACAGTTAAGTGGATTAGAAGTAACAGACAGAAGATCATTTATAAAAATGAGGAAAAGAGTCGGAGACAGAACAGAGCCCTGGGGCACACCAGCATTTATTTTGTAGAAATAAGACTTGAATTCGTCCAATACAACCTCATACAACTTGTATTGAACGGTCCAGAAGATAGAACCTAATTCAACGAACAAGACTATCATCGATCCCAAAAGCACGCATTTTCGATGAGAGAGCTTCATGCCAAACTCTACCAAATGCCTTGGAGATATCAAGAGCAATAATCTTACTTTCACCAAAGCGATGTAAAGATTTGTTCCACTGTTCGGTGAGATATGCCATCAGATCACCAGTAGAACGGTTGCTGCGGAAGCCATACTGACGGTCATGGAGAAGCTTTCGATCTTCGAGATATTCTTTAAGCTGAGGGGGAAGATGGGTCACCTTTCTTACGGACAGGCTGGACAAATGCTGTTTTCCATCTTCTAGGAAAGATTCCATAAGAGTAGGAGCGATGGAAAAGCTTACGCAGTGGCTTTGCCAGTGTTGAAGAACACCTCTTCAGAAGAATCGGGGGTATACCATCCGGGCCAGCGGATTTCTGTATATCGAGATCTTTGCAAACTCTTGCTACTGTACGAGTGCGGAAAAAATCTGTCCCATGGAAAAATTTACATTCTCAAGTACAGGAGGGGCATTGTTGTTGTGAGGTAGCGTGGAGCTGGCAGCGAAATGAGCTGCAAGTAAGTTTGCCTTCACTGCAGAGTAGACAAGAGGTTTGTCATTAGCGATGAGCGTTGAAACCGAAGATGTTGAGGAGTTTTTAATATTTTTTACAAATGACCTTTGGGACAATGCAGAATTTTTTGCCGTAATTTTTGGTCATTCAAAAACTTGGTTCGTTCAATGACGGAGTTGCAGAAGTTAATTGCTTGTTTGTGCTTTATCCGATTTTCCTTTGTAGGTGGCAGCTTGTGATTCAATGGATTCATTTTGACTAAAAATCAGTGGACGCATTAAACGCCCCTATGCTTCGCACATTAACTCCGTTGGTATCGAGTGGACCTTTAGATACCTCACATAGTCGAACGGTTTTGTTTTCCGGAGTCGGAGAATTGTGCGTAAATCACTGTTTCTTATTGCAGTTTTGAAAAGTTCTTACTACACTTTCTATATGGAAAACATATTATATAATGTGAAAACCTTATTACTTATCAGCTTTAACAAGAAAATCTTATTAATTTTATTTCTGTAAAGGCTTATAAGGAAATCTTCTTAAATCAAAAAGTTTTTTCTTATAAAATATGTCGGCATGAAATCACGTTGTTTTTACTTGCGATTATAGGGACTATAAGGCAAGTTTAGGATTCGTGAATATTAAAAAAATTGAGATAACAATCAAACATGACATTACGATCATAGAGAAGTTTAAAAAAGTGATCAAGAAAAAATGTTTGTCTGTCTGTCTGTCAGTATGTATAACGAGCTGCAGTCTAAACCGGTTGAGCGATTATCTTCAAACTTGATATGTGTGATGCTTTTGGCATTCCACAGAGGGGAAATTTAAATTTAACTTTAAGGCCTTAAAATACCGGTACCTGCCATATGACCGTTTAGGAAAATCTTATTTTTCTTGAAAACGGCTCCAACGATTTTGATGAATTTTTTGGGTTTCTCAGTAACGGCTCTTTGGATTTCTGTCAAATTTTATATTTGAGAAGATCTAGGTAACCAAATTAATTCTGCATGTCAAAATTTTAAATAGCTTTTTTTTCTTATTAAAATTAATTTTTGAATTTTTTTTTTTGAAATTCAATAAAAAAAATTATTTAAAGTTTAAAAATTAGGTGTATATTAATAAATTCTAAAAACTGAATACCAAAATCTCAAACAAATTTTTTTTTCAAAAAAACAAAAATAAAAACACTTTTTTTATCAAAACCGGTCCTACAAATTTCGAAATATTTTTTTCATAAATTCTTTGTTATTTAAGACGTGTGATGGCTTATTTCTTTTTTTTACTAAAAACCGTAAAGTATTGTAGTTTTGATAGTTCTTAAAAGTTCAAACTGTGTTAATTTTAATGTAAATGTTATTTGTTTTTGTCAGAGATCTTGCCTTCCAATGTAATTAGGCAGATAAGAGCAAGCACGTGCGACCCATTCGTGCCCATTTTTTCATAAAGTTTCTACCATTTTGATGAACAATAAGAAAACCTTATCACTTTTCGGCTATCAAAAGATAGAAATGTTTGTCAGAATTTACGCTAATAAGGAATAGTCTAAGATCCGACTATACAAAGACCTGCACCCAGCTGTTAAATGAATGACAATTATTTTATATCAAGTTAATATGCTGGCTCTGAAGTACGTCGGGCCCCTGTTGTTAAGCCGACATGATTTATTTTAGTTATAAGTTAGTTTAAGGCCAATTGTACATAAATTTTAAACGATGTAATAAAAACAATCCAATCATACCTTCACCTTGGTTTTGATATTTTCATATATGCGATAGTCGGTTACAGTTACAGTACAGTTCAATCTGTTTTTTTGAAAACACTACTAAGCTTTCGTTTGCTCGTTTTCATCCAAGGCGACGGTCGGGTTCTCCACCGTTCTTTATAAGGTACACACACTTAAGCCGCAAACACGGTTGCCAACTCTTCATTTTTTTCTTTGCTTAACTTTTCTCAACTTTGCCTTAAAATATTAAATCCCATTCTAACTTTAAATTTAATAATAATTTTTTGTAAACTTTAAATTCTAATAAATTGTTCATATTACACTTAAAACTAAATTCTTTTTTTATTATTCGTTATCCGCTTATAATAAATTGGTTGGCTTTTCCTACTTTTCCATTAGACATTTGCTCTGTTGTCAACGTTCAACGTTCGCTGTAGTTTTCGCTTTTCGGACAGGACGAACGCGGTTGAGAATAAAGCAAAGCAGCGAAGTTCCAGTTGTTGATTGTTGTGGTTTGACTTTTGTCCCACATACAACCCTGAGGACCCTCTACATTGGCCCTGGGGACTCTAACCTCTAAACCAGGATATTCGTCAAACAAAAAAAAAGAATATATTCGAATTTTTCGTTGATTGCAATGCAGCCTTTGACAACATAGACCGAAAAGCTTTAATGTATAAGTTATAAGATGTAGGCACAAAGATAACCAATCTACTCTGTGGAAGAAGACTGAAACTCAAATTGCTTTAAGACGACAACAGAGGTAAGACAGGTCAATAGTAATGGTTTTTGAAAAACGATCTGAAAGAGCTTGTATGAACGAAAAAGGTATCTCAGTATTGAAACGGTGAAAAGCTACAAGTATCTTCGAGAAACGATAACTAACAACCTTAGTATGGAACCTCATCTGAAGCAAAGGCTAGGTAAAAGCTACATATGTTAAATTGTAACTACTTTTCGTTATTTAAGATACTTTTTTGTAATCTTTGTAAATGTATGTTAAAATCGATGAATAAGTATCAAATATCAACAGCTAAAAGTGCTATGTCAATAAACCTAGAAAATATGAAATGTTTCTTTGTTTACCATCTAAGAAACATTTATTTTACATTTCAGAAATGTTTCACAAAGCTTCCAGACCCAAATAAACATTTCAGAAATATTTCTTTGTTTCTGAAATGTTTCTATGGTGTGGACACACTTGAGTTTTTCCTAGCTGAAAGAAGATTAAAGAAAGAAAAATCCTATGTGGACATTGAACTTGCAACTTACAAATGAATAGAATGGAATGGAAGTTACTGCAAAAATATTAGCAACAATCTTATTTCAAAAGTAGAAGTTAACTGCTTAAATTTAGCTACTTCGTCGGTACACAAATCTACATTACACACTGCATGTTAAATGACTACTTGTGTCAAAGAAACTATTTCAACACGGAGCGTCACATTTTTGAACGAGACTTAAACGATATCGACTTTTTTAAATTTAAAGAATTGCTTTAATTTTTCGAAATCAAATAATTAATGAATATTTTTAGTTATTTGAAAACCGTAAAAGCTGAGGGCTTTAAGGTTGATATGATTCTGAATGCAGCATTTGGTATAACTTGGTTTTGAACCCCAAAGTTGTACAGGTTGAAGCACTTACTTGCAGAAAAGCATGTTCAAGAATTAAGATATTTTTGACGTGATTACGTTTTATAAATCGATGACACACATGCTGATATCATGCTGATGTCATGCTGATGTCACGCTGATATTAAATGCGATACTGTGGTTCTTTCAACCAAAATCAATCCAGGCGAACATGAAATAAACAGGCGCAAATTCCCAAAATAATTTCACTCAAATTCAAAAAGACGGAGTTTTGTTAAAATAAAAAGAAGATGTAGATATTGGTGTAAGTTAATGAGCTGTACGTTGGTGTTGCTGCCATCAATGCTTTCTTATGCCGTTATCACGTAAAATTATCGTTCGTAAACCGACTTTACAGACAACCAACTCTTTTTGTTTACAATTTATGATCCCAAAACATATTTGGATCTCTCAGTAATATAATAAATAACATTCTAATATAAATAAACCGAAACGCCCCTTAATTCTTCTTCAAATCGTTTAAATTTAGATAAAAACGATTTGATGATTTAAAATTTCATAACAGTTTTTTTAGGGCGAACCCCCTTATTAATAATTAGAATTTCTGAGTATTTATCGGTACTGTGGCTAACTTATTTTGGTTGATATATTTCAGCTTAATTTAATTGGGTTGCAACTTAATAAACAATATTTAAGAAGGTCCACTTAACACTTAAGAGCAAATATTAAAATTGAAAATCTACTCATTTGTTCCCTATCCACCTGGTAGCTATCTGGCCAAAGCTATTTCATTCAATTGGATGATATCCTCTATCATAGGCTTGCCGCAACCACTACCAGTATTTCCGAAGTTAAATAGTCTCCAGAGCGGAGACCATCCAAATAATTTCACCTTCCCCCCCCCCCCCCCATTCGTGTCGTTCGCCAGCATACATTTACCCAATTAAAGCCTCATTGGGTCACATTATGTCTGTCTACTCCTGGATGCCCCATGCCATCACCCCCACAATCGTCCACCCCAGTGCGGAGTGTAATTCTCCACTCTAATGGCAAATCCTTATTTTCATTTAAAGTAAGTTGCGACGAAATTGAGAGCATTAATCCTCATGCCCGTACTCACAGTTTCTGGCCCGATAATGGGTGGTGGCCCATTCCCGAGCAATTAACAAAACAACAACTTTAGCACATTTATACAGCAATTTGCCTATTCATCCGATTTTCTCTCCTTCGTTATTTTGTCGCAGCAACAGCAGTACAAGCACAGCCTTCAGTCGTTTTGTGTGCCTTTTAGCCTTTCATTGGATTCCAATGCAACACAAAACTGCACTGGCACATGTACGGGTACCCAACCTCCCCTAAATTCACCCGTCGGTCGGTCGACGTAGTAACCCTTATGGTTTCGAGGGCGTCTATTCCAGTGGCTTTGTATTTCGTTTCATTTTTTTTCAACTTTTTTTTCTCTGCGATTTTGTGTCTTTTACTCATTTTCTCATAAAAAAATTTACATAACCCAGTTCGATAGTTTTTTTTTTTGTATTTCTAACAAACATAGATTATGTTGAACATACATGTATGTATGTTTGTATATGTAGGTTCATTTATAAGGACATAGAGTAAGTCACATTGTGAATTTTAGCCTTCCGTCGATTTTTTTGATTTTCAGTTCAACAAGTTTTTTTTTATTTTTTTACTTAAGAGTCACATATGTTATGGAACCCTTAAGGGAGGATTGAGCTGTACATTTGGCCGACCATGACTCAACTATATAGATGTTTTGAATTCCGCGAGGACAGGACGTCAAATTATGATAAAGGACGAATATGTTAGTGGAACGTTATAAGTTTTATTTATAAACTCTGCGTGGCTTGTATGAGCTATGAGGAGGACAACTTGAATACGAGCAAGGCTATTGCTGCAACGAGCAATACAAAATCAATAATCTAGTACGATAGGAAGGGCATTGGAAAATATTGAGTATGCAATGCACTGCAGTTGTTGTTGAGCAAATAAACGAATAAACGTGCCTAGTGTCCTTGCTGGGTGTTTCTTTTTTTTTTTCGACACGTAACAGCCGTCAAGTTCACTTAATGCAGCTGTTTTCTAATTGTCTTCCAATGTTTTAGAAGTGGTAACTACTTGGGGGCACTTAAGGGCGCTTCTGTGGTTGGAATAAGAAATAGAAGACTTTTATTTGGAAGCAAAACCTTCCTGTGGCTTACAGTTGTATTTGTTAGAGTTCTCTATTAATGTACACCGTGTTTTATTTTATTTTTTTTTTAAATCTAGGCAGGTTAGGCGAACCTCATACGGGGGTTAAAATATAATGAAGTAGAGGGTGAACATTATTGTTCCTGTTCCTTGTTCTGATGATGCCCAGGTCGTAAAATAAAGAAGTTATAAATTGTTTTAAAAAAAAGTTGGTTTACTGTAAAGTCGGTTTACGGACGATAATTTTACGTGATAACGTCATAAGAAAACATTTATGAGCCCAACACCAACTAACTCACATCATATACAATTCCACTTATCAAGTCAAAAAAATCTAGTACTAAATCAAATACTAAGTACTAAATCTAGTACTCAATCTAGTACCAAATCTGGTAACAAAAATACAATAGTACTAAATTCTAGTACTATGACTAAAAATCTAGTACCAAAATACTATTGTACCAACAACCTAGTACCAATCGGCACCAGTTTTATATTTAACAAGCGGTACCCGGCGCGCGTTACTACGCCATTAAAAAAATATGTTTTAATGTGAAATGCGAAAATACGAACGATCCCTGGGCAAAACCATATTTACTCTGTAAATTTCATTAAAATCCATTTGGCGGTTTAGGGGTACATATTCGACATACATACATACATACATCTGATGTTCGCCTGGTGCTCAGAATACGTTTGCGATCGATTTTGGTTGAAAGAACCATAGTATCGCGGTTAGCATGAGAGATGACTCTTATCAGCATGAGTCTTATCAGCATGACTCTTATAGTATGAGTCTTATCAGCATGAGTCATGTTATTTCGTTCGCCTGTCATTGATTTATAAGACGTTATCACGTCAAAATTCTCATTTTAAGGTGTCTGAACTTTTTTTATAAAAAGTTAAATGATCGGGAAGGGTATAGTTGGGGATCATCTGCATACAGATCAATAATATGATTATAGCACGCTTGAGGGAGGTCATTAATGAACATGTAAAACAGCAAAGGGTAGTGCCCCGGTGGCTTAGTGGGTAGTGTGTCGGACTGCTAAGCGAAAGAGCCTGGGTTAAAATCCCGCTCATAGCCACCTTTTTTCTGGGGTACTGCCTCTTGCGAGGAACTGACAAAACCTTCAAGAGTGCATCTCATGTAGCCGTTCGGACTCGGGGGTAAACTGTAAGTCCCTTCCATTCTTGCAGATTAACAACACACACACAGGAATGGTTGAGAGTATAAGTCACTAGGCCTTGGCTCCTTAAGGAGCTGTCGCGCCAATATATGTATTTATTTAAAACAGCACAGGGCCCACAACTGAACCCTGTGGAACACAGCGGTGAGTTAGGAAAATAAGGAAGAATTTAAGCGGTGGTACCAACGCACATTTGTTTTGAAGGGAAAAACAGAGATAAGCAAGGCATGTCACATTCACATGGTCTGATTGAGGAAAGAATCTCTGTATTTGACTGTTCGTCTAAAGCAGTGCTCCAAAAACTGCTTGGAGCTTAGTATTTCAAAAATGCCAATCGATAACCTTCTCACGAAAACGCCTCAAATCTCCTGCCCGTCTCTTTCTTTTCTACAGTCAAGCCAATCCCCCTGTTTAGGTGATCCGTGACCTGGGCATTATTTGTGACTATCAGCTGATTTTTTTTAAACATATCGATGATATCATTCTGAAAGCAAATTCAGCATTTGGCTTTCTCAACACTAACCTTCGTAACATACGTAATCCTCGCCTCTTTTATCTTCCCACCCATCAAACCTATTATGGTTCAACAATTTTTTTTTTTTTATAATTAATGAACCCATCTCCCGAATGCTGAGGAGTGTCAATTCAAACACAACTTGTTTTTGAATCCAAAATCAGTACAAACTGCCTAAAGCTTCGTCTCCTAAACTTCCCAATCAGTCAGCTCATAAGTTTCTTAGTTCTTAAGTTAGATTAAGAAATAGCTTGTATTAAGCCGAGTAAATGCGGGTTTTGCCCCCACCAAATTAAAAGTAATCTGATGGGCATTCCTAGCAGTGCGAGTATTACGGTTGAATTGTTTCAGGGGAGAAATAAAAGTAATAGTTTGTATAGAGCTTGTATAAGGTAAAATTTCGCCAGCCACAGGTTTCAAATTTCGACGATTAAAAAATAGCTGGTTTAGAACTTTAAAAAGTGAGTTTGGCAAGTTGTACATACAAGGCTTGAAGATAAAGGTCTAGAATGATCTCTTCTATAAGGTATTCTTTCACGAGTCAATGCAAACAACTTGTGTAAGGCTTGCGCATAAAGCCCTTATACAAGTTCAACTGTGAGTTGAGCTTAAACCTTTTTGTTTTTGTACTTAGAAGGGTACCAGGATGGTTCTTAGCCATAGTTCAAAACACTTCGGGCAAGAGCCAATAAATATTATACCTTAACAACGTCGAGTCGCGTCGGGTGGGTCAGCCAGTTTAAAATAAAATCTAAAAGATATTACTTTTATTTTATAAAAAAAAAACTCATCTTACACTCATTCATTTAATAAGTAATTCATTAGTGTATTGTTAAGCTTATCTCCCTAGAGAGCCTTCCCTAAAGGTAAATGCTTTCACCTAAATTTGAAACATCCCAAGACTTCAAAGATTGTCAAAAGTATTTTTAATACCAATAAAAAGATTTGTCATAAGCAAAAGCAAAAACAAAGTTTAAGATACCAACATGTTTGCCTTCAATTCCATATCCAAGTTTTGTACAATGTATACATAATCCCCCCCCCCCCCCCCCCCAACATACCTACCCCATGACAGAACGTGTCAACTTAAACTTCCTATTTTAGTTGAGCAGAGAAAAAAAAATTTAATTGAAAAGATATTTTCGTTCATGTCTGCTTGCATTATACTAACACACAAAACTTTTACGTGCAATACAGTAGATACTATGTTTGTGAAGGTATATTGAAACTTAGTAAGTTTCATTCCGGGATAAAATGGAAAAGGAATAAAATAAAAGTAAAAATAAATACAAGGAAAAACGGGAATACCCTTAGGCTGCAAGTATTGTGTTGACTGAACTCTGTGCAGAAGTTGCGGAACTGTCCTGGACGAGCAGCAGCAGCATACATATATAGATTTGTCGTTGCTGTGTATGTAAATTGAATTCCTTTTGAATGTTGCTTTGAGGGAAATGTAATGGCCTAGTGCAAATAGGTATCCGAATAGCTAAAAACGTTTTATTGCTTCGACAAAAAAAAAAAGAAAACTGTTTCAAACATATTTCACTTGATTGATTGCTATGTTTTTGGCAGAAGTAAAAAGAATTTCGCCTAATATCGTCCCATGTAGATGTTGCGAACAGAAGGACATACCATGCCAGCAGGAATCACAAAAATCTCTCCGAGAATTTGTCAGATTTTATTGTTTTCTATCCTGATGGGATGTAATGAATGATTGAGTCGCAAGAAGGTTAATGGTAACTTGAATGTAATGAGATGATAGATCAATTAAAATGATATGAACATTCCTGGCTGTCCTGAAATTAAGTCAAACAGAATTTTTGTAGAACTCGTGGAAAAAATGCTTGCTTTTGGTATTTCAATAAGACAAATTAGATTGGATGTATAATATATCTTTATACTGTTTCTGTTTCTGTTTCTGTTTATGCACATTGTAAATCTTACAATCAACTACTGAATCCCAAAGCTGAGGTATTCGTTAAACTCTTTGAAGGAGACTTCACAATAATCCTACTAGTTGACGTAAGTTTGTCGTTTGAAGCTAAGGCATCAAGCAAAGTTCAACGATACCAATCTCGTATGTGATCCAGGCAATAGCCTACTGATATACACCCCAGAGGAGATTGAAAGATTATTCACAACGCGAAGACTAAAAACTCTGGCATTATGATCATGGCTTAGGTCATAAATAACTACATACGCAACGACTTCTTCCCGTATAACTGGAATCTGCAAAAATCGTGGAAATTCTTAAGAGACGCTCCAGTACTTTGAAAGACAGATCAGGCTCATTTCCCTTCTCAGTAAATTTAGCAAGATCCTTACTCTGAGGAATCTTAAGAATTTTTACAGGAAAAACCAATTAATAACAAAACCAATTCTTTACTCTTCAGAGAAGCCAAACTTACTCGCCGCCTATTTCGCTGCTAGCTCCACGCTGCCTAACAGCAACGTTGCCCCTCCTGTACTTCAGAATGTAAAGTTTTCCATGGGACAGATTTTTTTCCGCTCTCGTAAAGTAGCAAGAGTTCTCAAAGATCTTGGTATACACAAATCCGCTGGCCCGGATGGTATACCCTCGATTCTTCTGAAGAGGTGTTCTTGCACACTCGCAAAGCCACTGCGTAAGCTTTTCCATCGCTCCTACTCTTCTGGAATCTTTCCTAGTAAATAGAAAACAGCATTTTTCTAGCCTGTCCCTAAGAAAGGTGACCCATCCTCCCCTTCCTCCTACCGACCCATAGCACTAACATCCCTTCTTTCAAAGGTCATGGAAACACTGATTAACCGTCAGCTTAAGGAGTATCTCGAAGATCGAAAGCTTCCGTATGGCTTCCGTAGCAACCGTTCCACTGGTGATCTGATGGCATATCTCAACGAACAGTGGAACAAATCTTTACGACGCTTTGGTGAAAGTAAGATTATTGCTCTTGATATCTCCAAGGCATTTGGTAGACTTTGGTATGAAGCTCTCTTATCGAAAATGCTTGCTTTTGGGATCGATGATACACTTTTTCGTTGGATTAGAAGCTATCTTCTGGACCGTTCAATACAAGTTGTATTGGACGGATTCAAGTCGGATTCCCACAAAATAAATGCTGGCGTGCCCCTGGGCTCTGTTCTGTCTCCGACTCTTTTCCTCATTTTTTAAATAATCTTCTGTCTGTTACTTCTAATCCACTTCACTGGTTTGCTGACGACTCTACCTCTAGCTTTTCATATTCGTTCGATAATTCACGTTCTTCGCCTTCGAACGTACAATTGCAACGGTACCGTATGTCAAGCTCATTAAACTCCGATGTCAAATGGGGTAATAGGAGTCGTGTGGAGTTTAATGCTTCGAAAACTCAATGCTGTCTTCTGTCGTTAAAGCTAAACACACCCCCAATGTCACTGTCCATGAATGGCACTTACATCGAAGAAACCGAAAAGCTCTCAGTACTCGGTATGTGTGTCAACGACGACCTCCGTTTGAACGATATATATATATATATATATATATTTGAGATCGCTAAGAATGCTGCTAGGTGCTTAGGTTTTCTGTATCCGTCTTAGAAGTATTTTTCCCCATCTGATCTGGCTACAATTAATAAAGCGTTTATACGCCCTAAACTCGAGTATAACTCGCACCTCTGGGCAGGTGCTTCACAAACATCGCTTCACCTGCTTGAAAAAATATAAATCGAGCGTTAAGATTGATAGGAAATAGAACTGCCGCTGAAACAATTGCCCCTCTCGAACAACGACGCAATGTTTCATGTCTTTCTTATTTTATCGTTTCTTTTACAAAAATTCCTCCCCGTAAAAGTTTCTCCCGTAATACTCGTCTCGCAAGGAATGCTCATCAGTTCACTCTTGAACCCAATTTCGGAGGTACTGTGAAATATAGGGATTCTTTTTTAGCCGAACAACACGAATTTGGAATAGTTTACCCGTCGGGATTTTCCCTTGCCATTTTGATCTGCAAACATTCAAAACCAATGTTAATCGACACTTCCTATCTCTCCCCTCCCTATCTACCTAATGCCCGCGCAGTGTGTTTTACATTAAAAGGTAAAAATAGTCCCTTGTGCGCGCGTTAATTATAAAAAAAAGAACAAAAAAAAACCCAACATGCAGTTTGGGTTCCGATAGAATCAATCAACACTGCATTTCATAAGTTTCAGCACGGCGACATCACCATTGCTCTGAATAGCCATCATTGTACCGTCGGGTAGGTTGCTTCATGGTTGTCGAGAAAGCATTCGACAGTGTTTGGACTAGAACTCTTATACATAAGCTTAACCTTCTTAACTTTCCACAGATATTGATAATTTTTTTAATTTTCTTATTCCAGAAAACCTTTCGTTTAAATAGATAATTCCAAGTCATCAATGAAGAACAACAGAGCTGGAGTTACCCAAGGATCTAAACGTTAGCCGATCTTTAACAAAATCTTGACATCTGATCAACTCATCTGAACTGAATGCGGAAACTTCCTCTAGGCGAACGAATTTATGACACACGCTTCATACATGTCCCCACTACACACTCATAGCATACAGGAGGCTTGTGGATGATATTTGAGTTCTATAGAAAATGAGGCATCAAGATAAATACGAACAAGTCAGAACAATTCTTCTTCAGGAGACCCAGATCCAGAAGAACCAATTCTGGGTATGCTATAAGACGAAGCTACAAACATCTGATAATTTATATAATCACTAGCTGTTACCCGCGACTTCGTCCGCCTGAAAATTACCAAAAACTGTTTACTCAATTTGCAAAGTTTATATTTTGTATGGCGTGGCTTTGAGGCAAATCTTTCTAAAATTAATTTTCGAAAATAAGCAAACCCAGTGCCACCTACGGGTATTTCAAATAGCTTTGTTTATTTCTTTTTAAAATGAGCTCCCTGCTTGTGAAAGTTCCATCAAAATCGGTCCATTGATAAGAATTTTTGGGAAAAAATGACACCAGCGCCACCTGGTGAGTAATTAACATAGCCAAAGTTATTCCTTAGGATATAAGCTACCTGCTAGTGAAAGTCCCGTCAAAATCGGTGCAGCCGTTCCCGAGATTACCCGGAACAAACAGACAGAAAGGACCTACAATTTACCACTGAGGAGATTGGAGGTTTTGTCAGTTCCTCTCACGAGGCCAAACCCTGGCCCTTGCCTTAGCAGTCAAACACACTAACTACTAAGCCACGAAAACTAATAATAAATAGAAAAAAAAATAATTATTCAACATTTTGGCTACCCACATATTTTCAAATGTAAAATTTTATAGAAATCCAATAAGCCGTTACCGAGATAGTGGAACATAGAAAAAGACCGTAAGGCTTATGAAAGGTACTGTTAATAGACTTGTCCGTTGAATTCGCTTTCGATAAAATGATAGCCAATTTTTGTTCATCAAAATCGTTGGAGCCGTTTACGAGAAAATTAAGTTTATTCTTAACGGTTATATGGCAGGTACCGTTATTTGTAGCAGTAAAAACAAATCAAAAACTCCTCTGAGGAATGCCAAAATAACCATGCATACCAAATTTGAAGGAAATTGCTTTAGCCGTTTAGGCAGCAGATCGCTATAAATACAGACAGACCGACAAAGAGACTGACAGACTGGCAGACAAACACACAGACGGACATTTTTTTTCATCTTTTTTAGACTCCTCTATCAAAGTGATATCATGTTTGATTGCTATCTTAATTTTTTGTATATTCACAAAGCCTAAACTTGCCTTATAGTACCTGTAATCGCAAGGAAAAATAGAAGCTTATAGAGCCTTTAAAAGTGAGTTTGGCTAGTTCTATACAACTAGATAAAGAAGATAAAGGTTCAAAATGGCCGTATTAGGTTTTCCCAAGTTGTTTACTGAAAAGTAAAAAAATTCTGGCTTCTATAAGGCTTTCCACAACAGCTCAGTTGCAAAAAAATTCTATAAGACTTGCCTATAAAGGTCTTATACAAACAAATTGATATTTGTTTTGTCGACGTTTGATGTTATTTTTTGCAGCCGCAAATTGGTGTATATACATATACATATGCATGTAAATATATATTAACAAAAGGTGTCATTAAAAGGCTTTTTTATAACATCCAAAAGCAAGCTATTAGCAGTTAGTTGTCATAAAATGGATCTCTGAGACAAACTAATTACATTTAATGAAAGATAGCTACGATAACACCTGTCAACAAAAGTTTTAAAGCAGTTAAACCAGCTTTGGCCAAAATTACTTTTATAATCCTTGAATTCTTTCTATAGTAGTCTGCAATTAGCTTGCTAAGAACCTTATACAAGTTAAATTGTTAATTCGGAGGTGTTCGAAATTCCTGGTTATACAAAGGAGGAGAGGAAGAACAGTTCTTATGTGACAGGTATGGGACTGTCTGGATGAGACAGTTAAAGATTGCTGTATAGAAATAACGATGTTAACGGAGTATTATTTTTGAAGAAGGAGGAAAAGTTAAGGTTCTTATTATTTTATTTTGTTGGGCGCAATATTCCCATTTATTTAGCTTAAAACAAACTATCTCAAAACTGTTAAACTTAACTTACGGCTAACATAAATCTAATAGATTGGGAGGAAAAAACTCACCAATATCATATGAATATTTAAGAGAAAAAGGGGGATGAAAATGATCCAGTGTGGGAAAAGATAATTTTTTTTTTTTTTATAATTAACGCGCGCACAAGGGACTATTTGTTTCCCTTTTAATGTAACACACTGCGCGGGCATTGGGAAGATAGGGAGGGGAGAGATAGGAGGTGTCGATTAACATTGGTTTTGAATGTTTGCAGATCAAAATGGCAAGGGAAAATCCCGCCGGGTAAACTATTCCAAATTCGTGTTGTTCGGCTTAAAAAAGAATCCCTATATTTCACGGTACGTCCGAAATTGGACTCAAGGGTGAACAGATGGGCATTCCTTGCAAGACGAGTATTACGGGAGAAACTTTTAAGGGGAGGAACTTCGAGTGAACATTTTTTGTAAAAGAAACGATAAAATAAGGAAAGACATGAAACATTGCGTCGTTGTTCGAGAGGGGCAATTGTTTCATACGCAGTTCTATTTCTTAGCAATCTTAACGCTCGATTTTGTATTCTTTCAAGCAGGTGAAGCGATGTTTGTGAAGCACCTGCCCACAGGTGGGAGTTATACTCGAGCTTAGGCCGTATAAACGCTTTATAAATTGTAGCCAGATCAGATGGGGAAAAATACTTCTTACACCGATACAGAAAACCTAAGCACTTAGCAGCATTCTTAGCGATTTCAAATATATGGTCGTTCCAACGGAGGTCGTCGTTGACACACATACCGAGTACTGAGAGCTTTTCGGTTTCTTCGATGTAAGTGCCATTCATGGACAATGGCATTGGGGGAATGTTAAGCTTTAACGACAGAAGACAGCATTGAGTTTTCGAAGCATTAAACTCCACACGATTTCTATTACCCCATTTGACAATGATGTATAAATCGGAGTTTAATGAGCTTGACATACGGCACCGTTGCAATTGTACGTCCGAAGGCGAAGGACGTGAATTATCGAACGAATATGAAAAGCTGAGGGTAGAGTCGTCAGCAAACAGTTAAGTGGATTAGAAGTAACAGACAGAAGATCATTTATAAAAATGAGGAAAAGAGTCGGAGACAGAACAGAGCCCTGGGGCACACCAGCATTTATTTTGTAGAAATTAGACTTGAATTTGTCCAATACAACCTCATACAACTTGTATTGAACGGTCCAGAAGATAGAACCTAATTCAACGAACAAGACTATTATCGATCCCAAAAGCACGCATTTTCGATGAGAGAGCTTCATGCCAAACTCTACCAAATGCCTTGGAGATATCAAGAGCAATAATCTTACTTTCACCAAAGCGATGTAAAGATTTGTTCCACTGTTCGGTGAGATATGCCATCAGATCACCAGTGGAACGGTTGCTGCGGAAGCCATACGGAAGCTTAAGATCTTCGAGATATTCCTTAAGCTGACGGTTAATCAGTGTTTCCATAACCTTAGAAAGAAGGGATGTCAGTGCTATGGGTCGGTAGGAGGAGGGGGAGGATGGGTCACCTTTCTTAGGGACAGGCTGGACAAATGCTGTTTTCCATCTTCTAGGAAAGATTCCAGAAGAGTAGGAGCGATGGAAAAGCTTACGCAGTGGCTTTGCCAGTGTGGAAGAACACCTCTTCAGAAGAATCGGGGGTATACCATCCGGGCCAGCGGATTTGTGTATATCGAGATCTTTGAGAACTCTTGCTACTGTACGAGTGCGGAAAAAAATCTGTCCCATGGAAAAAATTACATTCTCAAGTACAGGAGGGGCAACGTTGCTATGCGGCAGCGTGGAGCTAGCAGCGAAATGGGCGGCGAGCAAGTTTGCCTTCTCTGAAGAGTAAACAATTGGTTTGTTACTGTCGATGAGCGTTGGAACCGAAGATGTTGAGGAGTTTTTAATATTTTTTACAAATGACCAAAAATTTTTACTGCCTTTGGGACACTGCAGAATTTTTTGCCGTAATTTTTGGTCATGCAAAAATTTGGTTCTTTCAATAACGGAGTTGCATGAGTTTCTTGCTTGTTTGTGCTTTTTCCGATTTTCCTCTGTAGGGTTGGCTTTCTAAGAACGGAAACTTACTTCTTTGAGCCTGATAGCTTCTTTACACTCAGAATTAAACCAAGACTTTTCTTTAGGTTTAATGCTTTTTACTCTGTTAGGAATAAAAGCACGCATCCCTAGAAGAATCACATTTGTGATCATTTCAGCACTGGCATCAATGTCACTATCGAGGAAGCATAGTGACCAGTTAAAGTTTCGGAAAAAATATTCAGGCCGTCCCAGTTGGCTTTCTCGTATTGCCAAACGGTCCTGGTGGGAAGTTTTTCTTTAACTGGATGGGTGGAGGATGAGAAATTAGCTGAAATGACACAATGGTCTGAAGTGCCAAATGGAGAATTTACACTAATGGTATATTTATCAGGGTGAGAATTTAGAAACAAGTCAAGAGTATGGGCGGCTTGCCCAGCAACATCCGGTATACGCGTTGGCACATCGATCAGTTGGGTAAGGTGATGTAACCCGGCAAAGAGCTCGACATACCTTCCTTCGGGTGTTGTCTGACCAGAATAACCAAACTGTCTTAGGTATTATGCCCATAAGACAGCTTGCATACAAAAAATTTAAACATTCAGCACAATAAGACAAACTCAGATGCCCTTATGCATTTACCGCAAGGATTAGATGGTCATACGATGCCTACAGTAGATAAGAAAGAGGCATTAAAGCACAAAGGTCTTGGGACAGATAAGAGGATAATTTGCTATGCTTGCGGAGACAAGAGAAGTAGAAGCGTCTGCGGAAAAGATCAGGTCTAATTGGAAGATGCAAGAGTCAAAGAGACGCCCACTAAAAAGAAACTCCTTTTTTGAAGAGGAATTTGTGTAAATAAATGATGTCTGAAGTTTGAAGTCATCAACAACAATAATATCGTCTTCTGGGTCTGCTATTTCAAACAAGGCAGTCGAGTGCTTCGACACTTAGTTGGTGAGCTTTGGTGGGTTGCGAAAGGCAGTCCGCTTAGATATAATTATTTTTGGGCATACAAATTTAAAGGAAAAAGCATTTGAGCGTCAAGGCTTTTGGTTTCTGCGGTAATGTGAATATTTTGAATATTATGTTCAATAACATTGAATTGGCCTTAAATTGCATACACAATGTTCCATAATTTTCCAGTGGTGAACCAATTAAGACCACAGAACAAGCTGTGAACGAATTAGTGTAGTTGAGTCTGAGTTCTTCCTTTGAAATAAAAATTCTGTGTGCAGACCAATAAAATTATTGAGGTAGTTATCTGCCCAAAGGGCTTTTCATTTAACAATACCTGATGTACAAAATGAGTGTTGCTGCACTCAAATTGGTGTTTTACTCAAAAAAAAAAAAAAAAAATATCTCGTAAATTTTTCCAAGGAACTTCAGATTTTCCCCGAAACATTAGTTTATTTTGAAAACTTTCCATTCACCCATGAAGCCCAAAATGTGTTCCGGAATAACCATAGTTGCAGACATCCTCCGGAGGTGGTTTCACAAATATTTTTGTTTGTGTTATAGGTTGTCACAAAAAAAAACTCATTTTTATTCCCAACAGATTTCCAAGGAAAAAATATAAAAATTACCTTCTCTTGGCTGCAAAAAAAAATGATTTATCAAAGCATAACTATTCATATACAATTTGTATAGTGAGCAAGGATCTACAACTCTGGTAATGCACTTTCCTTCTTAGCATAACTCATGTTGGGCAAAATGAGAATAAAAAACCAAGGGAGACGGAGATATAATGGAGAATGAGCAAAAATCAAGTCGGAAATCTAACTTCTCTTCGCTGTTGTTGTGGATGGTAAGGTAGTGTTTTCTTTTATTCATTTGTTTGTATGTTTTTTTTTCTCTATTCGTTCAGTTGTTTATCAGAGCATCCTTTAAGCTAACAAAACTTTTATATAATGTTTGTGTATTGTGTTGAACCCAGAATCTAGAGAAAAAGGGTTGTTTGACAATGAAGGCGCGCGGCGGCTGAAGAAGCTATATGAGAACAATATACACACACAGTGGACGTGGACATAGTTGGTAATGTCTTTCGGATTTTGTTAGGAAGGATGAACCACCACACAATATTCAGGAATAAGCAAAACATCAGATTTAAAGGTGCCTTTTCACCCCCCCCCCCCCCCCCCCCACCCTTCTGCCTATCATTATTGTGATTGTGTGTTGTCATCACGACTGTTATCACTCCAGAGTCATTATGCAGCTCTGCAAGTCTGCTTGATTTGCCAGCACTTGACTTCACTCTGATGTATACAAACTAAGTCCTACACAGGAACAGGAAACAGCATACAGCAGGTATATCCTTCTTCCGCAAATCCCTCTTACTTGTATGTCAATTTTTGCTCTCGGTATGTGTATGTGGGAGGCAATTTGTTTTCCTTTAAATAAAAATAGATTTTTTTTTGGTTGTTTAAATTGGAGCGGAATACAGTTTTGTATTGGGCTCAGTCAATAGGAATACACAAGGACTAAAAAAAAAAAAAATTAAAACATTTTGATAAGCAGGATAAGCCTTTTAGCCGAGTGCATGGTTCACAATTTATAATATTTATTTTTTTCTATATTTTGTGAGGATTTTTTTTAGAATGGATGCATTGATTGTCACTTTTGAATCATTTATTTAGAGGTGCCATCGAAGCTGATTAAATATTTAATTTATTTAGGATTATCTTGATGTGTGAAAGAATCTGGCTTAGTTTCTAACATTTTGCTATAAACTGTGTTTTATTGGTTAGTGTATATCCAGCGCATTACAATTTTATAAGGCAAACAACAACAAACAATAAGTGTCGATAATTAGGTTAGTGAAATTAGAGAATATAATAAGTTGAGATAAAAACCAACTGGAATGTAGAAAAAAATGTACTTAAGGTTGGCAAGGTTGGTTGGTTGAGTATCAAGATACAAGATTACAAGACAACGCCTTCCCGTGTTTTGACGTCATCAGTGACCCAAATTGACTAAAATTGATACCATTTTTGGAAATGATGCAGTGTTAGTTGACTTAAAATGTATATTTAATCAATCAGATAAGACATTAGACAAAACCTGCATCAATTGAAACTTAAATT
Organism: Platycheirus rosarum; assembly: GCA_963971375.1. Taxonomy (NCBI): domain Eukaryota; kingdom Metazoa; phylum Arthropoda; class Insecta; order Diptera; family Syrphidae; genus Platycheirus; species Platycheirus rosarum. The sequence continues at coordinate 299,120,368 of OZ020507.1, read as the reverse complement.
ACGGCAGTTTTTTTTTTCTTAACACCGAATTTAATTGTCATCAAGGGTCACTGATGATGTCATGGTTGAGTATTCTATCCGGATGTCTCTGTCTCTCTAAACATTCTAGACCTGAACTCCCATGTATATTCAAACTCCAAGTCGACTCAACCTTAAAACTTAATTACACATCTTTGGAACACACCCTTATACATTTATTCAACAAGACGTCAGTAGTCGGGGCTTAAATTAAATTTGAATTATGGAGTGAATAAAGTGTTTTATTGGGACTTCCAAAATTGCGCTAGCTATAGACTACTAATAAACACGGCTATAAATAAATTGAAATGTTCATATTTTTTTCATCGCACAAATTCGTTTCTTTTAAAACAAAACACTTTTTCTTATAAATTACTACGTTTACGTGGATTTCGAATTAAATGAATCTTCTCATTTAAATTAAAACCCGTTAAAAATAAATTACTCAGATTTCTCCGATGTGCATTTTACAAACTTGGTAGATGGTAAATCCATCTGCCAATCTTCACAAATTACTACAAATATAGCATAATCAATAAACTTTGAGCTATACACCATTTCACATTCAAGCCTCTTCCCAAGAAATCGTGCATTTTTTGGCATAAAATTAAGTTTTTTTTTCCAATTCTGAACCTTATCGATCTACTTACCTAATTTAATCGAAATCCGTTAAGCCGTTGAAGCTTGATTGTGGAACCAACATGCAAACATTCACATTTATTGTGCTATTTGCTTTTATAATGTGTTATGTTTGTAATATGAATTTATTTTAATTTTTACAAATTTTTACCTCGAGCCTGAAATCATAGCCAGAACAACGCCGATACAGAATAATCTTTAGGCATTCTTTCTTCAATCCCGTTGAAGTCACTTCAGGTATTCTTCAAGGCAGTCACTTGGGCCCTCTGATTTTTGTCTTAACAATAAATGATTTTTGCAACATAATAAAGAACTGAGATCTATCCATTTATGCAGACGATGTGAAAATAATCGAGGTAATCTCCACCCCGTTGACTATCTAACTCAAGTTATTCCAAATATGTTTCTTAATATCAATCCATAACCTTTGCCTGTAAACAGTCTCCAACTTCTGGATCTTTAATAACGAAGCTTTTCCTCTAGTTTATTTCATTCTTAACATTGGAACTATCTGTGAAAGGGTATAAAACGTTCATGCCCATTTTTTTTCATTTGTCCCATCCTAGCGTTACAAAAGCGATTTACATAATGTTTGTGAAACCCCTCCTAGAATAAGGCATCCAAATTTATTAGTTCTGCCCTTCGTGGTATACCTTGGTCCAATAACCGTCCCTACCCTGTTAAAAAATCGACTAAAATTGATCAATCTTCAAACTCTTAAAAAATGTCGTGAATGTCCCAATATAGTTTTTCCGTACCGAATACTAGTATAAACTTAAGATTCTCCAGTACTTCAAGAAATGATCCCCCTTTACATCAATCCACGTAATTTAGGATCCACCCTACACTGCCGTCCACCTCTGCACCGCACAAACTATGGCTTTTCGAACCCATTTCTAGAATGTTGCACTTATCAAACAACTCTCAAAAACACTATTGATTTTCACATCAACTCTCTTGATTTACCTCTTTTTTCTATTATTAAGTAATTATTCATTATTTTGATGAATTACTTGTGTTGAGCTTAATAAATAAATTAAAATTCTACATCGAAAATTATATTTTCACTGCGATTTATTTTTCGATCTACTGCGAAGAGCGATTTTTCAAGTTCAAACCGTGGTCTCTCTTATTCGTTCGAAGAGAAAGGCGGATGATTGTGATGTGAGAGCAGAACATCAGAGAGCAAGACTCAGGTTCTTGACTGGAGGTTCTCGAATGACATATTCAATACTTGAATATTCTATACAACGGGCCCAATACAAACAGGATAGATAACTTTTTAATTAAGCTCATTCGCGGACACATTGCAAGGGCGATGACCTCAACTAATGGACAAATCTTCGGGGCTTACTACCCCCAAGATGAATATTAAGAAAGTACACGTTCGAGTGGTTTTATCCCGCCCGAGGCTTTCCTATACCTTGATGGTCGAGGGCTGATTCAGGATAGATCGGTGATTCCGTTGATCTACCACGTCGCCGTCGACCGCAGAACAGTCGATAGGCGGCTCCTCTACGACCGATACATAGTCACTAGGAGCGAATCAGAGCGCCTCCGTTTCTGTAGGGCCGTGCCCTACCGGGATCGGAAGGAAGCTCTTGATCAGGTCCACCAATTCTGGTGGCTTAGGTAAAACCCGATATTTTCAGTCGACATAGACAAAATATCGCCTATGGCTGACCTACATTTTTCTTAGGTATATTTAAGTTAGGGTGGCACCAAAAAAAAAATTATAAAATCACAAAATAAACAAAAAAAAAATAAAAAATTAAAAATAAAGCCACAGCTGTTATAAATTTAAGTATTTTAGGTTAAGTTTAAGTAATTTAAAGTTTATTTTGAGTTTATTTAAAGTAAGTTTTTTAGTAGTTTAAAATAGATTAAGAAATCGATAAAATAAACCCAGTTTTTTTTAAATTTTCTGGGTGAAAAATAAAAACAGATATTTAAAATAAGATAAATTTAAGTTATTTTTTAGGCCGAAAAACAATTAAAATTAAGTTAGAGATTAATTTAGACCGCCCCCATAGGGCCAGTAAGTTAATTAAGATGATAGTTTTAGCTAGTTTTAAGATTTTTGTTTAGCATTGAAGTAGATATAAGTTAAAGTAAAATAAAAAAATCATAAAAAAGCTGACCAACAGTTGCACGTCATCGGCGTAAGATTTGTTAAAAGTTTATGTACAAGGAAAACAGCAATGGACTCAAAATGTACCCAAAATTCATTCATTTTATTGACATTTCTATAGCTTGTTATATGTTTATACCTTAGATATGAAAATAGAAATTTTATTGTTGCTGTCAAAAAATTAAACTCTTTAATAAATTTTTCCGAAAAAGCTGTGCGAACAACTGAATCAAACGCTTTTGAAAGTCTAAAGGCGTGTCCACACCGAAGAAACATTTGTTTAAAAAACATTTCAGAAATGTTAAATGTTCTTTCAGGAACATTTCTGAAATTTTTATTTGTTTCCCATTTAATGTATTCAGTTTTGTACGTCACGATGGATTGTAAAAAAGTAGCAATCACAGCGTCACGTTTTGTCATCATGAACAAAATACAAACAAATAAAAGCAAAAAACGGGTCAACTAATTATATTAATTATATTAATTTATATTTTCAGTACAGGGAAGATAGAATATTTTCCTTTCCCTCTTACTGTTATGGATTTCAATAAGCTATCTCCATTTTAAAGCTCTCAAATGGTTGCCATATTGGGCATTATAAATTTGTATAATTCTCACACAAATGGAGTTATGGTTTATTAAAATTTTATGAAAACAGAAACATGTAGACCGTAAATTTAATTATATTAAATCTATCTTATTCCACATCAAAAAATTGAAGGAGCAGGTTTTTTTTTTTAAATCGTAAGAACGATTTTAAAATATAACGGTTTTTTAACAACAATATTCGAAAATATTTTGAAGTTATATTACTTAGGCTACCTACACCTTTCTGAATAAAAAATTTGATTGTAATCGGATAGGCAGGGTACCGTTTTTAGCCACCAACTTATATTTTTTTCACCAAAATATAAACCACACCTCCAAGAGTACACAGATTTTTTTCCATACAAACCCTTGGAGCTGTTTTAGAGAAAAATAAGCTTAAACTTAACGGTTATATGAATGGAACCGTTAATATTTGAGCTAAAAAAAATTAAAGTAAGGCCTCTATAGAATGTCAAAATAATCTTATGTTATAAATTTGAAGACGATCGACTAAGCCGTTAAGGCTGTAGTCCAAAATACATCCGTACAGACAGACAAACATAATTTTCCAGTAACTCAAATACGTTTTTCAATCGTAATGTCATGTTTGATTATGATCTCAATTTATTTTTGTCTACGAATGCATAACTTGCATTAAAGTACCTATAATCGCAAGTTAAAAAAAAATGCCAACAAATATTGCATTATGTATCTTTATTTTAACCGTTTTTTCTATAAGAAAAATTAAAACGAAAAGATTTAAGCAAAAAAAAACAGAGCGACAAAACCTTTAAACTTAAAATATGCTCTAATTCGGTCTAAGCTTGTAAAATGTATTATAATTTCCATTAATGGCGAATGGTAACTCTGCACTCTGCAGTAGTGCTTTTTTTAAATAAACACAATAAGCAAGAGGCAAATTGATATTCAGTCTCCTCGCAGCCGGGGAGCAGACAGGTCCTGGTGGATTGTACGTAAGTTAAATGAAATATTACAACAACAGTTTCAATGTATTGCAGGGTTCTCTTTTATATTTAAGTGGCAATTTCTTAAGTTGAGTGCGATGCAAACACTTGCAGGCTCTCTTCCAAAAGGTCTGTACCATAGAGTAAATATATTATAGTATAGTATAGTTACTCTATGGTCTGTACTGAAAATATAAATTGAACAGAGTATAGATTAAAATTCTTGAAAGGTAAAGAAAGTTTTCCGTTCGGAAGGGGAAACAAAGAAACATTTCAGAAACTCTTTTGTGTGGACACACCAAAGAAACATTAACGAACGGATATTTATGGTAAATGTACTTTGTGATCTTGACTTTAGCACCTGAACAAAATAATCATAAGCAGCAACTTTATTATCGGCTTGAAGTACAATTAAAACATTTATAAATCGAATTCCACTTCGTTCATATGGCCACCACGGGCACGTTTACAGCGGTCGATTCTTTGCACCAAATTTTCGATTATTCGGTCACACATTTGGGCTGAAATAGCGCGCTATTTCGTGTTAAATGTTGGCTCTGAGCTCTTCCAACGTCGTCGGCTTTTTGGCATAAGCCAACGACTTAACGTAGCCTCAAAAAAAAAGTAGTCAAGATGCGTTAAATCGCACGAACGAGGCTGCCAATCGACTGGCCCATTTCTTGTGTTAACACGCTCATCAAACTTATTCCTCAATAAATTTTGTAAGGTGTGCTGTGTGGCTTGTGGCATCATCCTGTTGAAACCACATGTCGTCCAAGTCCATGTCTTTCAATTCTAAAATAATCGGTAGTTATGGCGCGATAACGCTGGCCATTCACAGTAACGTGACGATTGTTATCGTCGACGAAAAAATATGGCCCAATAACGCCGCCGGTATGCAAATTGCACCAAACAGTTATTTTTTGTAGATGAAGTGGTGATTCATGAAGCAACTGTGGATTTTCATCCGACCGATAAGGCATATTTTGCTTACTGACGAACCCATTGAGCCAAAAATGAGCTTGGTCACTGAAGATGATTTTGCGATGAAATTCATCATCTTGACGCATCTTCCTCAGAGCTCAATCGCAGACGTACTCGCTTCAAATGTTCCATCGGCTTCAATTCTTGACTCAGCTTGATATTGTGTGGGTGTTAATTAAGATCCTTACGCAAAATACGCCACAATGTGGTCTGAGCGATGCCCAATTCTTGAGAACGCCGTGGAATTAACTGATTTGGATCGTTTGCTACTGACGCCTGAACGGCAGCGATATTTTCGACATTTCGACCAACCCGTTATCTCACTGACACGACAACATCACAACGAATATGTAGACTCAAATTTTTGCATTAAACTTGTTATTGCCTGTCTACTAGGGCGAGAATGACGACCGAAAATTGGAGTTAACGCTCTTAAAGTTGCGAATTTCGGTAGAATTTTTTTATAATTTGCAGACTTTGCTCGCTCGTGTACTTCACAATGAAAATATTGAGTTTACTGAATAAATTGACAATGACAGGTCTATGATTAGTGAAAGGGTGCGTTCACAAATTAAATTCAAAGTTGTCAAGTATCTTTTGGATACCTTGATAGATGTCAAAACAATAATAATTGTATTGCACATGCTTTAGTGATAAATAAAAAAATGTATAAGAAAATATGTCAAATTGAAAATTTTGCACCTCACTATTTTCTATTTTTTTTTTAGAAATATGTATTTAAAAAAAAAATTAAGGACTAAAAATACATACGCGCTCTTATTAAATAAAGTTAAAATAATTGTCACTGAAATTTGGAAAAAAAGAATCTAAATTATTTCATGAACATATTGGAATTTGATTAAAAAGAAAACGGATCATATTAAAAAAAAAAAAAAAAAATCAAACAAATTTGTTCTTCGTAAATATAGTTATTAAGTCTTGGTTTTTCAGTGTAATTTTTTGTATGGAATGGTTTGATCAGCATTGCTTCCCTTTTAAAATACGCATCTCCCAAGTCCCATCGGAAAGGGAGACTTTTTATTATGCTTTTTGATTAAAAAGTGTTAAATTTAGTTCTTAAATTTAAACATATATTTCAGAACTCTTAAATTCAAAATTACTTGAGCCCAGTAAAAATGAAAATAAAATATATTTTATTAAGTATACAATTTAAATGTCCCTATTAGAAACCTGATTCAAAATCAAAGCAAATCGATTGTTTTTTTTTTCGATTTAAACCCTTAAAATCAAAATTGATTGCACCATATTAAGGACTAACAACAATCCCATTCAACATTCTCTTTAATTTAAAGAAAAACCCAAAAAAAAATACTACCATCTCATAAATAATCAGACAAAAACCACACTTTGGCTAAGTACAACCCATTTGATTTAATTTATTCTACCATTTTCAATTCACATTAATGTCTCTTTACCAAAGAAATGCCATAAAAATCGTTTGAAATGTGCTTTGTGTACAAGACCTACATCCGTTTCAAATGTACACCACCATATCCTGGCAAAAGTAAACTAAATCACTTTGTAGGGGGCGGCAGCAGCGGACTGAATCGATTTATTTCATTGAATTGGAAAAATGTTAATTAAATTAAGCAAAACACAATAGAAACCCACAAGGCACATCCAATCCACGATATGTTCCAACGTTGTTGATGACGATGATGGTAGTTAGCAGAAAATATTTTCTTAAACGGCCTGCCATGCAAATCAAGGCAGCTTTCACTCACATTGCTGCGAAAGACATACAAACATACATTCGTACATTTCAAAAATAATTTTGAACAACAAGCAAAATCTTCCCTCTTCTTCCCCTAACCATTTCCTGTTACGTCCCTCAGAGAGCCATGAACCAGTTTCCTGTTTAAATATTTTCTATGTTTTTTTTTGTATCAGTTAAGGAGGAAGCTGCTTAGCTGGAAACTGGTAACACAGAATACCATCATTTGGGTGATGGCCACATGGTAAACAGTGACTTAAATTCACAAAGGTTTTTTGTATTTATTTTAAGGGCCAACGAAATATCCTTCGATATCACGTCGTCGTCGTCGTATGAAGCACTTTATCAGTGAGCGGCACGGTGACAGGTAATTAGGAGATTCTGTTGGATTGACCTCAGGGATCCTTAGATAACGATCTGGTGCGATGGGGTATTTAAATTATATTGTGTGCATAGAGCTTTCAGTGTGACCAATAGATGAAGAATTTTAGGATCAGAAAAAAAGGAAGATATTGATTTAAATTAAATTGGAAGAAGCTACCTTGAGTATAAACTTTAATTTATGTGAAGAAATTCTAGAGGAGAAAGTGTAATTCATTGTAAATTGATTTAATTTAGTTCAAATCAGATTTCATTGTTTTGAAAACAGGAATTTCAATTTACTTTGTTGTTTATTATTATGTGGATGGCGAATGCTACAAGTAAATTATTTGTGATTTTTGTAATCATTGCAAATAATTCCGAAGAGAAATGGGTTCGAACAAGACAGCGCAACATGCCATACAGAGCAGCCGTGCAACTACATTTTAATCTAATCTGTAGATAAATCTACGAAGTAAAGACATTTACGACTGCCACTGCGTAAGCTTTTCCATCGCTCTTACTCTTCTGGCATCTTTCCTAGAAGATGGAAAACAGCATTTGTCCAGCCTGTCCCTAAGAAAGGTGACCCATCCTCCCTCTCCTCCTACCGACCCATAGCAATAATATCCCTTCTTTTTAAGGCCATGGAAACGCTAATTAACCGTCAGCTTAAGGAATATCTCGAAGATCGAAAGCTTCTCCATGACCGTCAGTATGGCTTCCGCAGCAACCGTTCCACTGGTGATCTGATGGCATATCTAACCGAACAGTGGAACAAATCTTTACATCGCTTTGGTGAAAGTAAGATTATTGCTCTTGATATCTCCAAGGCATTTGATAGAGTTTGGCATGAAGCTCTCTTATCAAAAATGCGTACTTTTGGGATCGATGATAGTCTTGTTCGTTGGATTAGAAGCTATCTTTTGGATCGTTCAATACAAGTTGTATGGACGGATTCAAGTCTGATTCCCACAAAATAAATGCTGGCGTGCCCCAGGGCTCTGTTCTGTCTCCGACTCTTTTCCTCATTTTTTTTAAATAATCTTCTGTCTGTTACTTCTAATCCACTTCACTGGTTTGCTGACGACTCTACCTCTAGCTTTTCATATTCGTTCGATAATTCACGTTCTTCGCCTTCGGACGTACAATTGCAACGGTACCGTATGTCAAGCTCATTAAACTCCGATGTCAAATGGGGTAATAGGAGGCGTGTGGAGTTTAATGCTTCGAAAACTCAATGCTGTCTTCTGTCGTTAAAGCTAAACACACCCCCAATGTCATTGTCCATGAATGGCACTTACATCGAGGAAACCGAAAAGCTCTCAGTACTCGGTATGTGTGTCAACGACGACCTCCGTTGGAACGACTATATATTTAAGAATCCTGCTAAGTGCTTAGGTTTTCTGTATCGGTGTAAGAAGTATTTTTCCCCATCTGATCTGGCTACAATTTATAACGCGTTTATATGCCCTAAACTCTAGTATAACTCCCACCTCTTCAATGTTCATGTCTTTCCCCTTAAAAGTTTCTCCCGTAATATTCGTCTCGCAAGGAATGCTCATCAGTTCGCCCTTGAGCCCAATTTCGGACGTACCGTGAAATAAAGGGATTCTTTTTCTTAGCCGAACAACACGAATTTGGAATAGTTTACCCGGCGAGATTTTCCCTTGCCATTTTGATCTGGAAACATTCAAAACCAATGTTAATCGATACCTCCTATCTCTCCCCTCCCTTTCTTCCTAATGCCCGCGCAGTGTGTTCTACATTAAAAGGGAAACAAATAGTCCCTTGTGGGCGCGTTAATTATAAAAAAAAAAAAAAAAAAAAAAAAAAAAAAAATAGACAACAGAAAACACATGTCAACCATCCGACCACTAACCACGCGGGAGATTCGAAGTTTACAATCGATTCCAAGTTTATTAATAGTTCGCATTAAATTCTGTGTTAATTTTTTAACGGCTGGAAAATCAACGTTTTACCATAATGTCCTGGCCAATAATTAACTTTTTTTTATGGCGAAAATAGTCGTAAGAACAAATGAAGATGTCTTTTAGTGAGTTAGAATAAAGTAAAGATTTTTCATCTTGATCTCTGCGGCAGTCATTCAAAATTGGATCTCTCGCATCTGTGTCAAAGTGCGGTATCATATCTATATATGTTTATAAAGAACAATCCAAACTATGTTTGTGAGCGAACTGCTTTTTTCGGCTCAATCGATTTGAATGAAATTTGTAGGAGGAGACAAAATCGATAGTGTACCCGAGCAACGCCGGAAGGATCAGCTAGTTTCTTATATAATAGCAAAGACAGCTTTCTTTATTCATTTTATCATAAACTTGACGTTATGAGAAAATCTTTAGAATATAACAGACAGTATAAAACTAAATTAACTTTAAAAAAAAACTGTTGACTAAAGCCAAACTCAGTTTAAAATATTAAAAAAAAGAGTTGGTTGTCTGTAAAGTCGGTTTAAGGACGATGAGAAAATATTGATGGCAGCAACACCAACATACAGCCCGTTAACTCACACTCACACACTCTCTCGTTAAATCCCCACACACACACCAATATCTACATCTACTTTCTACTTTAACAAAACTCCGCCTATTTTGTATTTATTTTTCTCTTCTTGTTCTTTATGAATTTGAGTGGAATTATTTTGGGAATTTACGCCTGTTCTTTTTCATGTTCGCCTGGTGCTTGCGATCGATTTTGGTTGAAAGAGACACAGTATCGCAGCGTGCGTCACTTTTCTCTTCAGCATTATCAGCATGAGTCTTATCAGCATGAGTCATGTTATTTCGTGTGTGTAGCCTGTCATCAATTTAAAAGACGTTATCACGTCAAAAAAATATTTCACTATATAAAATATAAATTAAACTTTCCTCCTGCAGCTAAAGGATTATTAAAGTAGAAAAATTCCTTAAAAACGTTAAACCCATTAAAACATAACCGCTTTTCTTCAATTCGAGCTGTGAGAAAAGGGAAATTAATTTAAATTCTGTCTGCAGTGCAAATGAGTTATTCCACCCATAAAGTAAACCTGGTGAAACAAATTTTGTAACAATACTCATTTTTTTCTATTTATGTAGTTGAAAAGGGGAGGTTGGCTTACAAAGGTAAAACATCCAAAGAAATACCTTCCCTTCGTTTAATTTTTTTGCAAGGGTAGGTTATGTGCCTGATGCGATGCCTATGCGGCGTAGTAGTCGTCGGAACCGTCATCCTTGTCGACTGTCGGTAAGTCCTTTCTGCTTTCCTGTGCAAAAATGCGATAAATAATTAGCAACGAAATAAGTAACAAAGCTTACTTGATGCGAATATAATTCACAATTATCGTTTAAGTAAATGTGAAGATATCAATCACATTTAATGGTGTCTTAACGTTGATTGAGGGAAACAGAATATTGTATTGCGAGGGGAAGGAAACCTTAGACGAAGACAGTGCTCTGCACGTATACTGTATACAGTATACTATTTACGTTGTTAATGGGTACCTTCATTCAATTTTTTTTCTTACTCGGCAAGCGATGATAATGGATTTTGAAATGTGACATAAAATGTTTTTTTTTTTTTTCATTTTTTATGTGACATCAAACGGAAATATTAAATTATTCGAAAATTATTTATTTAGATAGCATCCTGCTGCAGGAATGTTTAGAAAATAAAAAAACAAGGTGTGGAAATATATCATTTAATTTATACAAAGAGATGGATTTTATGAAATTTAAAATTCTAACAGAAATATTGGAAAGAAAAACGATTTTTCATAAAACATCATAAGGACGATAGAAATCTTCAATTCAAACAGAGTGATTAATTAGAATATAAAGTTGGAGAAGAAATAAGTTTCTTGGTTTAAACTTAAACAAAATTAAAGCCAACATTTTTTTATAAATATTGGAGAAGGCACTTTAATTAAAAAAAAAAAATCGTCGCATTTGATTTATATAAGTATAGCACTAAATAAAATCTTATTTATAAAGGAATACAAAAAATATTTACAATTAATTTATATATGTACATATATTCGAAGAAGATGAAGTCATGAAAGCCAGATTTGCTGATAATACGCCATTATCCTACTTAATACAAACACCAAACGAAAAGCTACAGAAAAAGCTTGATAAAATAAAGAAGACACCATTCTGCCCTTTCAGATTCAAATAGTGTTGGCATTCAAAGGAAGAAAAATATCTCACTCATGACATAAAAAACGAGACAAACTCCATTACAATCGACTTGCTAATATATACAAAAATCTAAAAATCTATTCACAAATTGATTGCTTATTTTCAAGCAAGTTCTCAAATCGGTATGGACGTTAGACGTGATGGGAAATGGCATGTGCCCGGGCGGCAGCACCGAGGGGCACTAAATTAATACATGTACCATATTTTTTTACTTGCAATATAGGTACTAAAATGCAAGTTATGGATTCGTGCAAAAAAAAAATCTAACAATCAAACATGATATAACGATAATAGAGAAGTTGAAAAAAGTGGGTCCGGAAATTCCGTCCGTCTGTCTGTCTGTCATTTCGCGCCTCTACAGCCTAAAGGGATGGGCCGATTTGCTTCAAACTTGGTATTTAGTATTTATTTGGTAGTATCTTGGTTTTTCATTTTTGCTCTAAGTCGAAAAATAACGGTACCTGCCATACAATTTTTAACAAAAAAGTTTGATTTTCTCGACTCTCGACGGCTCCAACGATTTTGATAAAACTTTCATGGTGCTATTTTTTTACAACAATACATATTTCAGTCAGAACGATTTTTTTTGAAATTTGTTCTATAACGGTACCCCTTATATAACGGTTTTTTTCAAATGCGGTTTTATCGTAAACTATTTTCGCGATTTCAATAAAATTTTGCACACAGGAAGTCATTTATAATTCAATTAATATTGCATTTCAAAATTATCAAAAAACTTTTTTTTTTCAATTTTTTAAAATTTTCTAAAAAAATATTTGGTTTTCGAAATTGAATTTTTTTAAATATAATTTTCCCAGATGAAAATTATAGATTTCCTTATAATGACATACTAGAAAAAAATTTAAAATATTTTTTCGAAAAGTTTTTCAAAAGAACGAATTTAAAAAAAAAACTGGTAGAACGATTTTCAATATTTTTTTTCCTCGATAGACATTTAGTTTTTAAATTTTATTGCATACTTAGATTCTGAGAAAACTTTTAAGCTAATTAAAAAAATGAAAGAATTTTCTAAAAAAAAAATTATTTTTTTTTATTTTAATAGACGTGTGGTTTTCAATCTGGCAATACTTCTTTCGGAGTTGGTCTTTTGACAGCTGTCACTTGATTTATGCTCAGTTTGGTTTGCCATTTCATAATGAATAGACTAACTCCCGAACAAGAACAGAGCATCGAAGAAGACCCCAATGAGTCCACCCGCCATCGCGCGCAACAATTGGAGATGTTCCCATCCACTTTATGGAAGATTTTGAGGAAGGATTTTGGTAATTCAGACTTACAAAATCCAACTCGTGCAAGAATTGAAGCCGAACGACCATCAAGCGCGTCACACGTTCGAACGAACGAGATGGCCACCGATCCCGATTTTCACAAAATTGGGCCTCGGCTGGAATTTATTCGAGCCAGCCGCGGCGGTCACTTCCCCGAAATCATTTTGAAAACATAATGCAAACCCTTATCTTTATAATCAAGCTAAATTCTTGGGCATAACATTAAACTATATGCGTTTTATTTCTTCTTGAAAACCACACGTCTAAAAAACACCCTTTATATATACAAACATATGCAGCCACTAAGCAATTATCTAACATAAGAACAAACTTGTGCGACCCAGTCGTGCATTTTTTTAAATTTATTCGACGATGTGACCGCACATATGAGCAAGTATGTGCGATCCAGTCGTGCAATTTATTTTAGATTGCAAACATTCTTCTATACACCAATATAGACATTTAAATCTATTTTGGGCCACACAGCTGTTGCTGTATATAAGAACGAAAAGCAGAGCAACAACTCCAGAATAAGCTTCAGTTGTTGCGACCGTAAAATAGAGCTACACATCAGGGGCCTTATTATGTAAAACGATCATCGTTTTTAATACAACTTTTAATACTCGTATTTTATAAACCAAAAAAAAAGACCTGCTACATTACCAGTCTCAGAAGAAATCATCAACTATAAAACTTAAAAACTGCTACTTCAACCATCACCAGCAATAAGGGGGGGTAGAATTCCCAGTGGAATCAAAAACAACACCCAAAAGCCACGAAAACTACTAGGGCCTAACATTTTTAGGGAAAAGTTACGGTTGTTGCGACCGAAAAGTAGAGTCCTAATCAATGACCATAGTACAGATGATTAAGCTCCTCCCATTTCCATATTGGGTAGAATACTGGCAATCATGAGTCATGACCGATAACCAGCAGCATGAAGGATTGAAAGTGCTATTTAAATAAGAAAAATGCTGTCTTCCAATAAATTATGAAAACACCAGTCAAGTAATGGATCCGAGAAGCTGTATTATTTTCAGAACACCCGTACAAGATCTAACTAATCTAGGAGCTTAAAGAACGCCATTTGTGCGTGCTGGCTTGGCTTTGGAGCGTCTGGAACAGGGCTCCTATTTTGGGACGAGGCGCATTTTATCAATGAATGGCTGTGTTCGTATATGAAAGACACCAACCCCCATGTGGTTCACCAGATGGCTAAGCATGCTCAAAAAGTTACCATTTGGTGCGGATTTTTGGGCAGGCAGATGCAGCATCATTGGTCCGTTCTTTTTGGAAAACGACATTAGTGAGGCGGTCACCGATAATAGCGAGCGCTTTAGAAAGATGATAACCACTTTTTATAACCCAAATTGAACCATATGGGCCTAGATGACATATGGTTCCAGCAGACGTCAGGGTTATTTCTCGCAGAGGTGAAGTGAGTTGGTTTCAAATCAAAAAGTGTCGGCAGGCCTCCTGGATTTTTACTGTTTCGTATTTGGGGCTAAATAAGTGCAGGTATCATTGCATCCAAAAAGACTCATTTTTGGTAACACATTTCTCGAAATGAACCACCAGCTTCAACTCCCCGCTAAACTAAAATTCTAAATAACTTTGATGATAATGTATTTTTTTTTTTAATTTTGTATTTATTTGACCTAAAATAAAAGGGGTTGTTTTTTCCGTCAATCTTTTCTTATTTCCTAAAGTAAAATGATAAAACATTATTAAAAATCAGCTAAATTATGTAAATGGGGAAAAGGTTAAAATATTTCACAAAAATATAGAAGCCTAAGGAAATTGCCATTTAAATCGATTCGGTTTATACATTTAAAAAATCCATAAAGAAAACAAACACACCAATAAAACTTATTAGCATCATATCCCCCAACAAATGTAAGCCCAAAAACAAATACGATTTCATCATTTCTTTGACAAAACTCATCGACTGTTATTTCTGGCAATAACATAAATAATCTCCCAAAAAAAAAAAAACAATAAACTCCAATCTGGGTTACAACACGAATGCCAATAATATTTCTTTAATCCCTCTTCCATTCGGTCTGAAATTTGGCACAAAGCTCCACAAAAACCATCGCACACGAAATGCCGACTGTGCCGACGATGTCGACTGTGGCGTATACGTACTTTTTTTTAAAATAGCTGATCCGAAATTAAGTCCACAAAAAAATGCAATAAAAGCATCATCATTGTGGTCGCGCAGAGTCTGTTTCCATCAGACATTGACGACGTCTGAGTTGAATTTATTGCCCCTAATAACAAGCTGTCATAAGAGGATAATAACATCAGGTAAAATGAACCGTAAATAAGAGCAGAACAGGGACTTTATCTATCATCATTTTACATATGTATTTCCACGCCGAGTTGGCAGGAAGAGCAGAAAAAATGCCCTCAGGTTGTAAAAATCATCATAAAGGACTAGAATTTCTGGAAAAATACCAACCTAATAAAAGGCTTATCCATTTCATCGCATGTTGTTTGCTATCTCGTAATGATGTATCCTTTATCCAAGTGCAGAGCAACACCGGAAGGTATAAAAACTTCCCGATAAGGACCTCAGTCGATATCCCTGAGATTCACAAAGGACAAGCAATTAACAAAATTCATTTGGGGTAAGTAGTGTGACCAGGTATGGTATTTTACTATTCAATTACATAAGTGCATTGCCGGCTTGGATTAAATGCACACACATGCCCCAGCATATGATCGGTATCCGTTCAGTACACAAAACAATCAGTTCAATTGTTAAAGGACACTGCACACATCCTTTGTTGATGATTTTCTTTTCTTCTTCTCGTACTGGATTTTTATAATATCCTTTCGAGGAGCGAGTGTGCCGCCACTGCATTCACTTATCCTGCGGTTTTATTTTAATGAATTCACTGTAATACACACTCGCATATACACAACATACTGTGTATCCTTTTTTTCACTCTTCACGCGCGCAAATTTTTTTCTTTTTTTTTTCGTTTCGTTCGTTTTATTCTCGTCGCTCTTCACCGAAGGATTCTTTATTTGCCCCGTTCTGTGTTGTTTTTCTATGTTTATTCGCCTCGAAAACTTTATATTTTTTTTTGCTTTTTTTAAAGCTCACGCGACATTTTTGTTACAATTTACTTGTGCTGCAGGCGAAATATGGTGCGAGGACGGTTATTGTGGTGCCAAGAATTATGTTTCAAATTTTATGGGAGCACCCGGTTCATTTGAATAAATTAAACAAGGACATGAAATTTTAGCACACATTAGTGATGGACAAAAAAATTGGTGAAAAGGATGCGTTTCCAGGAAACTTTGATGACAAATGGGATGCATTGAACTCTTAGAAATGAATTTACACTCCCAAAGGACATGGACATGGACATCCGTATTTTGAAGTTATAACTAGTTTATTCTTTTTTTTTTTTTAATTAAGGATAAAACACAAGATGAAATCTCGGAATAGAAGCTTTCTATGGATGTTTTGGTTATTGTTACACATCCGAATGGACCATTTGTTTAAGTCAGGACTTAGACACGAGTACTCATGCCACGAAAAAGAGGGTTTTCCACACCGTTCCCGAATAATTAACGAAACAACGAACTCGAGATTTTTTCCTCGCCTCGCAGTCAAAAAACCAGCAGAGAGAGAAATTTACGAATAAAGAACTCTGGGATTAGGATAGTTTTCCAATTTTTTGCCTTGCTTTTACAGGCGATTCACCTCGCTCTACAGGAAAACACAGAGACGGAAAGAATGAGAGGAGAGGAGTTCCAATCCAACACACGCTACTGGAGAAGCTTTGGAGTTTGCCAACCGAATGAACACCGCAATGCATGTGGTTGCAAGACAATTGTGTAAGAGCTTTTCATCCCTTGTTAAGGAAAATACATTTGATTTGCTCTCACTTAGTGTAGTCAAAATCTCTCTCTCTTTCGAGAGAGAGAGAGAAATGAAAAGAGAGACACAAATTGAGAAAATCTCTCATCTCTCATGTTAAAATCTTCTTTTTTTTTTTTTTTGTTAGGCTAGGGTTGTGTTGATTTCTTAAGAAAAACTTTTCCTAGAAAGATTTTTTTTTCATGATAGTAGCATCTAAAAATTGGGTTAAAAAAAAGCAAGAAAAATCTATGCTGGGAGTGGGAGTTCCAGGAGGTTACGAGCACACATGCGCTGGAAAATTCTTTCTAAATTCTACTCGCCTAGAGTGTATGTCAGTGTAACACTGGAATGTGAATGTGAAACCTATCCCCAACCCCAAAAGCAACCCATGTGGTAAGAGATTGAAGGGGTTCTTGCATCTGTTGTCATTTTTGCATTGATAGGAGTTGCCTTTGTGAGGATGAAAAATATCGAAAATTAAGGTGTGGATACTTTTATTTTTGTCCTCGTAACTCGTAAGGACAAAAAAGGCGAATCTTTTGATGGACAAGCCAATAAAATGGAAAGATTTATATGGAATGATAATGGCAATGATGTGAAGCGATTGGAATTTTGTAAGAAATAAAAAAAAAAAAAACAGGGAACATTCTTTGCATTTTGCTTTTTGGTGACAGGATAACTAAATGTAAGGTGTGTGTGCTTTTGAAGTTTACACAGAGAACTTTTAATGAAATCTGCAAGAGTTCAATGAACTTTTGGACGGAGATTCTGCTGTTTAGAAGGTGTTTGCTGAATATCGTTAAGGTTTTGTGTTATTTTTATTAAGGCAGGAAATGAGATACAACGTCGATTTGAATTGTCTTAAGTAAGTTTTTTTATATTGAAAAGCAGATCTTAAATGTCTTCAATATATGAGCCAAGAGATGTGCTTCCAAACTTAAAAAACCACAGCGATATATCCGAGTGGATTTAAAACAGAATTTATCTAATAGGTACCTTAAAATAAGTTCATAAGTTCTATAAGTTCATACCCTTGCAATCAAACTATCAGATCAGATGAGAAAGAGAAGCTTCTAATGACCAGCAAAACAGTTTACGAAGCAATAGGTGCTCTGGTGATGTGATGGTATATCTCACCGAACCATGGAATCAATCTTTACATAGCGTCGTTTTGAATAAATTAAGATAAGATAGAGTTCGTCTTCAAGCTCTTGTTTTTTATCGAAAATGGTATCGGCGAACCCTTTGCTCAATGGATTAGAATTTACCTTTCAAACCATTTTTTAATGCTGTTGCAAACCATCCAATGGTTTGCAGTCAACACTCACAAGATGAATGCTGGTGTGCCGCAAGGATCAGTTTTATGTCCGATACTCTTTTTCATTTTTTATCTCATCCTTTGCTGATCATAGTATACAGAGGAAACAAGGCAGCTTGGTAATAATACATTGTCTGTGAAATGTAGAGATATAGAAAGGCGCGGAAGTTCTACAAATCCATCAGAAGCACACACTTTAATAGTCTCCAAATTCACAACCCTGTTCTTTGGTTGTGAAATTGCATCATTGTTCAATTTGAGGACTAATTAACTGTGTGTAATTTAATGCTTCAAAAACTCAATGATATATTCTGTCGTTAAACCGTAACCTTGCACCATGTCATTATACACGCCTGTCTGACACTTTAATCAAAGAACCCAAACAGCGTGGCGTTCTATTTATGTTTACCACAAACTTCTTTCAGTGGAACGAACATATATCTAACCTCGTCAAAAATGCAGCGACATGTTAAGTTTTTCTAAGACAATGCAAGAATTGTTTCTTTCTTTGAGATCTAGCTATAACTTAATGCTTAGGCTTACATCAGCCAAAAACTCGAATCGAATTTTTATATTTCTGCTATGTGCTCCTGTAACTCACATTTTCTCAATAGAACCTGAGAAACATTGCCTCGACTGGAATATCGTCAAAATGTTTCATGTCTCTTCTTCGGTATTTCGTGCTCCAGCAAAATAGCTAGATACATTCCTCGCCTTAAAAGTTTGCCATTTAATACTCGCATCGTTTAGAAAATGCCCATCAATTTGGCCTTCATCCAAATTTCGGAAGCAATGTCAACTCTTGAGACTCATTCTTTAGCCGCACTACATGAATGTGAAGGGCTATACCTTGATTTTTACCTACTATTACGATTTACTTTTACTTTTACTCAAAACCAATATGCATCGGTACTTCCCTTAATCTTCTATCAAACTTCCCTTAACGCTAGCACTATGTTCATTCTAGGTAAGGGTTTTAATAACCCCTTAAGTGCCAGGCTTAACAACATTTTAAAGTCGATGTAAGCCCCATGTTTAGCAAAACAAGAATGGAAACCAAAGAAAAACTTCCAATTTAAAAAGAAAAAGCAAAACGCACAATTGACACAATATATACCAAAGTCTTTATTTAGAAATCAAATGCACTTTGCACTGTATCGCTCAGCTGCTCTTTGTGGACTGTGCACCGCTCTACAGATGTTAGTGGACTGTCGTCTAGTCAATAATTGTCCCGCCATATATAGATCGTTGCTGCTGCACTAGCCTGCTGTCGCCTTACCGAATTTGAGCACCGCTACCTTCACATATTTGGCATTATGAATCTGCACTTGGGTTTTTTCCATTGCAACCCTTCGGTCGCAACCACCGTTGCCTTGTATGTCTGCCACGTACGATCGCGATGAATATTTCCTATTTTTCGGTCGCAAACACCGTTATCTTGCACATTGAATCGTTGTCGTGTAAGATGTTGTCTTATGGAAGCAATCCTTTTTCTTGCTCTGATTGCTTGCCAGTAGTGTTATGTGTGCCGTTTGGGTTTTTTCCATAGTGACCCTTTTTTATTTTCATAGTAATTAGCGACCGAGAGGTCACTATGGAAAGGGGTGTGGCCTATGCACGTGCCACATGATGTTTTCGCTTTTCTAACACCCCACTTTACTAATTTTTTCTTCACAAATTTCAGTGATTTCTTAAGAAAATAGTCCTCTCTACCGCCTTACAAGTAAGCTTTAATTTTACAAATCTTAATAAAATTATGAAACGACCATCATGCATTTTTACCCCCAACCCCCCCTGCCAAGTCAATATTTTAATAACGACAAAAATCTACCCTGCATTCGTAGTGCCACATAATCACTTGTCAGCAGGGAGAGTCCTTTTAAATTTATAATCACTTTAGCCTCTACCAAACGAAAACCACATCAATAAAGTTTTATAACATTACCAACCAAACCAACCAACCATTTGGATACATAATTTGACCGCGCGCTCTTCAGCAATCGACCGCACCTGCACACAATTGCTCCAAAAATTGATTTAAAATTCAAGGAAGACGATCCGATGCGATGATGTGAAATGGGGGTTCTTCTACTATATGCCTTGGTCACAATAATTTTGTGTCTCTGTCCAAGTAGGATGAAGATGATGGTTTGGCCCACATATCATCGTTGTCGTGCCTCGTGCACCACATTCCACCGTCGCGTCGCTCAAACTCAAATAAAATGTGCCTGCTTTATCATATATCATCGTCTTTAACATGACAGAGTGTATCCTTAACTATAACAGTAAATGTGCTTAGTAGAGATACCCAACTCGGAGTAATATTGTACCGCAGTCCTTTATTTTGGTTTTGGGTTCTTTTGTATCCCCTTAGGAGTGGAAAAGATAAAGAGCGACGAAGACATAGAGAGAGAAAGAGAGATCATATCGAACATGGCAGTGCTTTAACTAGAGTGTTGTGTTTTATTTCATATAGGGTGTGTTGAGGTTGTTAGGCAAGGGTAGTATTAGGGTATCTTATATCATAAAAAAACTGTTGGTTATACAAAATTAAAGAATGAATAGCAATGCCTGAAGCGATTTTAGTTAACACATGATTTTCTTAGAGGAGTATTTCGGAAAGCAGGAAGTTAAAGGGTAAATCTTCTAACTAGAGAAAAATAAGGCATACACTTACAACTAAAATTAAAAGTGGTAGTAGGCTGAAATGAAAAACACACTCAAAGGACTACTAATACCCTAATCATGACTTAACACAGCGCCAGCGTTTATGGAAGTTGAATAGAAGAAAAAAAGATGTATGTATTGGTCTTGAATGTCTGTAAATCGTAATGAAAAGAAAAAATCGAATCGGGTAAATCGTTCCACATTCGTGTAGTGCGGCTAAAGAATAACTATATTTACTTAACAGTGCGTCGAAATTTGACTCAAGGGTAAATTGATGGGCATTCATAGCTATGCGAATATTACGGGGCAAACTTTTAAGAGGAGGAATGCATTTGGGTATTTTGCTGGAACATTTTTTTTTATTTTTTATAATTAACGCGCCCCCAAGGGACTTTTTGTTCCCCTTTTAATGTAGAACAATGTAGAACACACGGGCGCGGGCATTAGGAAGATAGGGAGAGGAGAGATAGGAGGTGTCGATTAACATTGGTTTTGAATGGTTGCAGATCAAAATGGAAAGGGAAAATCTCGCCGGGTAAACCATTCCAAAGTCTTGTTGTACGGCTAAAAAAAGAATCTCTATATTTCACGGTACGTCCGAAATTGGGCTCAAGGGTGAACTGATGGGCATTCCTAGCAAGACGAGTATTACGGGCGAAACTTTTAAGGGGAGGAATGCAGCTGGCTACCTCGAGTGAACATTTTTTATAAAAGAAACAATAAAATAAGGAAAGACATAAAACATTGCGTCGTTGTTCCAGAGGGACAATTGTTTCAGTGGCAGTTCTATTTCCTATCAATCTTAACGCTCGATTTTGTATTCCATCAAGCCAGATCAGAAGGAGAAAAATACTTCTTACACCGATACAGAAAACCTAAGCACTTAGCAGCATTCTTAGCGATTTCAAATATATGGTCGTTCCAACGGAGGTCATCGTTGACACACATACCGAGTACTGAGAGCTTTTCGGTTTCCTCGATGTAAGTGCCATTCATGGACAATGGCATTGGGGGTATGTTTAGCTTTAACGACAGAAGACAGCATTGAGTTTTCGAAGCATTAAACTCCACACGATTCCTATTACCCCATTTAACAATGCTGTATAAATCGGAGTTTAATGAGCTTGACATACGGCACCGTTGCAATTGTACGCCCGAAGGCGAAGGACGTGAATTATCGAACGAATATGAAAAGCTGAGGGTAGAGTCGTCAGCAAAACAGTTAAGTGGATTAGAAGTAACAGACAGAAGATCATTTATAAAAATGAGGAAAAGAGTAGGAGACAGAACAGAGCCCTGGGGCACACCAGCATTTATTTTATGGGAATCAGATCCAATACAACTTGTATTGAACGGTCCAGAAGATAGCTTCTAATCCAACGAACAAGAGTATCATCGATCCCAAAAGCACGCATTTTCGATAAGAGAGCTTCATGCCAAACTCTACCAAATGCCTTGGAGATATCAAGAGCAATAATCTTACTTTCACCAAAGCGGTGTAAAGATTTGTTCCACTGTTCGGTGAGATATGCCATCAGATCACCAATGGAACGGTTGCTGCGGAAGCCATACGGAAACTTTCGATCTTCGACATATTCCTTAAGCTGACGGTTAATCAGCGTTTCCATGACCTTAGAAAGAAGGGATGTCAATTCTATGGATCGGTAGGAGGAGGGGGAGGATGGGCCACCTTTCTTAGGAACGGGCTGGACAAATGCTGTTTTCCATCTTCTAGGAAAGATTCCAGAAGAGTAGGAGCGATGGAAAAGCTTACCCAGTGGCTTTGCCAGTGTGGAAGGACGCCTCTTCAGAAGAATCAGGGGTATACCATTCGGGCCAGCGGATTTGTGTATATCGAGATCTTTGAGAACTCTTGCTACTGTACGAGTGCGGGAAAAATTCTGTCCCATGGAAAAATTTACATTCTCAAGTACAAAAAGGGCAACGTTGCTGTTAGGCAGCGTGGAGCTGGCAGCGAAATGGGCGGCGAGCAAGTTTGCCTTCTCTGAAGAGTAAACAATTGTTTTGTTATTGTCGATGAGCGTTCGAATAGAATATACCGAGAGAATAAGAAAAGACATTTTGACGATGTTTCTATTATGCTCCTTTACTCCATCACTTTTGCTGCACTCTTCCGGATTCTATGGAGGAAACACAAGTGAGTAACAAGAGCATTTGCCCAGATATGAGAATTGTATTCAAGTTATGGGCGAATGTTAGCCTTGCAAATCGAAGACAGATCTTAAGGAGAGAGATATTCCTTACATCGGCTTAGTGCCATTTACATATTGATAGTGGAGTAGGAGTAGGTTATGCTTTAACGAAAAGACAGTATTACGTTTTTGAAGCATTATTAAACAATGTTGAAAAGATAGGAAATTAATAAGCTTTATATACACTGCAGTTGCAGTTCCACACCCGAAGAAGAGGTTTGTGAATTTTGAAAAGAATATGAGAAGCTGAGGGTACTATTGTCAGCAAAGTAATATAGTGGATTAAAAGTCTTAGACAGAGATCAGTCATAAGTACAAGGAAGAGTGACGGAGACAGAATGGAGCCTTGTGGCACACCAGCATTTACTCTGTGATAATCAGACTGGAAACCATCTAAAACAACAAGAATGTAACGGCCCGAAAAGTAATTTTTTAATCCATCGAAAAAAGGCTTTCACTCGGATAGAAACCTGAAGAATAGGACAGATGGAAAGGATACGCAGTAGTTTTGCTAGAAGTTAGAACCACACCTCTTCAGAACTGTGGGGGATTTACAATCCAGGCCTTCGGATTTATGTATGTATATCCCGAGCAGTAAATACTCTTGCCAGGCTTTGATCTCAGAAGTTTTTATCTGTGTAAAAGCTTTTATGACGTAAACTGTCTTGAAACCAAAGAATGTTTAAATGATTTTTTGTCGATTAAGCAAAAAAAAATGTAAATTGCAAAGTGATTATTTCACAATAAAAAAATATTTTCGAAAGTTTAAAAATTTAACGAGAATTCAAACCAACAAAGGTTGTGGCACCCTATATCCGTTTGAAAACTTTTTTGTTATAATTGAACAAAACAAACTGTAGAAGGAACAAAATCTAAGGACCTCCACATAATTTGGCTTAATCTTTGATTTAAATCTACCACGCGTGAGGACCATATATCAGCGAATAGTCGGGATCATTTCAGTGAATAGTCAGTACCTCACCCGCAAATGGTCAGCGACGAAAATATGTTTAGTCAAGTTGTCATTTTGAAAATTCCAATTTCTTTGTTTCTAAGATTAAAAATGAGCGCTGATGATGAGTCTACTTAAATAAACAATGATTGGCATGACAGCTCCAGGAGAGCCACGGACTATTGACCGATACTTTCAAATATTCCTGTGTATGTTGAAACCACCGAATTTAATATGGCTACTTAAGATGCCTTTTCAAAACAAAGTTTACTCTGGGGGGAGAATCTGTCATTTAATTAGTAATAGTAGGGAAGGCGGCCGTAGGAAGACCTACCTAATCGAGCCAATGGCCATAAATAAATGGCAAATTACATAAAATGTACAAAACCGCTGGTCGGGCACACTTTTACCTGTCCCTTTGGCGATAAAATGGCCACTTCCGGTTGCGTTTTTAGTGCTGGTTTACCTCATTGGGAACGAACTACATTGGGACCATCTACATTAAGAATATGCTGGTCGGGCAAACTTAACATGGGCCAAACATGCGTCCGACCACTTTTTTCCGGTTTTAACAGCATACAAACAAGAATTTTGTCTTCTTCTTATTTACCCGACGACAATTAATAGTTATGAGACTAAAACTCTCTCATTGCTCTGCCTTGACCTTAAGAATCCACCTGTAGCATTTTCCGGGGCTGAGCTCAAGAAACGTCGACAGACCTCCTGGTTGACCCAGGAGTCTTGCGTCTGCTTTTCTTCAGCGATAGAATTTTGTCGACGCTAGGATCACCTTAGTGTTCATTGCCTAGATGTAACTTCCCCTCTAGACACCTTTTATAAGAAGCGGAGGGGCGCTGTAAAAAAAGTTCTACAACGTTCCTGGATAGGGAAACCATATTTCCTATTCTAGGAAAAAGTAAGTACAAGAATAAGCTTTGAATTGCCACTAACGGTTATAGAGAATAATAACTTGAAGCTATAGAAATACTTTATTTTTTTCCAGACAGAATGGTTTCCATTCTTGCAACGCTTATAAATTTAAGTTAAAATGCAACTCCAATCCTTGGAATAGTTTACTGAATAGTACTGAACCTAGTAGGAGGATGTCCATTGTGCATTTTACATGCTGATTAACAAATAAAGAGTCCTACCCCAAAATCTGTCCTCAAAAAGTTTTTTTTTTTTTGTTTGGTAATACAAACTTGCAACGCTTTATCATCTGCTCACCAGGCACTTACACGAAATACCTTTCAAAAAACTTACCCGAAACACAGGTAGGGTAGCATTATGACCCTGATTAATCAGGCTCATCGGCCTGTCTAGGGTATTATTACGTTTTATTTATGTGGAATGTGCCCCTAAGCTTTACCCTATGCCAACTTCAAAGTACGAAAATACTCTCTTTTCTATTTGTATGAGTGTAAATGTGGGCTATGTGGTTGCTGACCTAGTTGCATGCACAGCCTGGTTATTAATACTGTGTCGTGGTGGCAGATAGAAACGGATAGAATGGGAGCATTCCCTGGGATCGTTTGATTACCCCATTTACCATTGGCGACTGCTAACTCTCCTTGTCCCTTTATCCATCCTAGAGAGTAGGTGCATTTGTTGGGAAACGACCATACAGGTTTGTTTGAGTAACACGGCATAGGTAAGCCAGGTGTATATGTAACGGTCCACCATTCTTGTTAATCCACAAACAAAAAGATGCAAAAAAAATATAAATAAAAAACTTTTAAGTAAAAATATAAAGCACTCATGAATTCATTAAAACTATTTGACCCAATTCGGTGCTAACGGGCACGGGCAGTGATGCTATCGGATACAGACATCCTGGATCTTACATTCCCAAAAAGAAATTCAAAATGAAGCCGGCTTGTCCCTCTAATAGCCAAGTCAGCTGTCATCATTAGTCGTGTCGGAATTAATTTCAAAATTTTTATATCTCGCTACGTGGAATGATGTTTTTTTTCTATTTTCTATTTTTAATTAATTCCCAATGCTTAAGGATGCAATATACTAAAAATAATTTCCTTGGGGGAGTTGTGCATCTGGAGGGAGCGAAGCTGGGAATTAAAAGCTTTTTTTTTTACTTCCAGTCCAGGATGGGGAAATAAAAGCGCTTAATTGTGGTACAATGCTCTCCGTGTAATGTCACACATAATGGAGATGGAGACGAGCTGGTGTCACTTCCAATTCACAAGACACAAATGAATATGGTTACAGGACAATGAATTGGACCCGAACTCGCACAGCTCGCAGGCACTTCTCTTTCTGGCTTGTCCGTCCAGCAGAAGGTATACCTTGGAACACAATGGTTTTTAATGAATGCATGAGATTTTAAATACAGGTCGAGGTCGTTCATTCGCTTTTATGCTCCGTTGGACGAAAGTGATTTGAGCGTTTATAGTGTGGAGGAGCAGAATCACAGTGTCCTTAGGAACGTGTTTAAGGATATAGGTAAATGGTTTTCTATAAAAGGGAACTTCGGTAGGTACTTGTGTCTATTCCCAATTGTCGTTTTACGGCATGCCTCTTAAATTAATAGTAGCTGCTGCTTTTTTTTTTAAGGTGAATCGGAGAGGAAGGAGAATCATTAAAAACGTATATACATTTTTGTGTTGATATAAAATGTATATAAGTACATGTTGCACATAAAATGTTTGGAGGATGGGTAACGAATAGGTTAGGGTCGATCTTATTTTAATGTGCAGGTGTGGCTAATGTGGATTTCCTGTAGAAGATGGGAAGAAAAATGCAATCATAATTTTCTGGTTTTGTTTTTAAAGATTTATTTTATAATGCCCATTTCATCGTTTAGAAAAATGATTACTTTTTCAGGGAATGGAAATAGTCGCGGTCAATACTTAAATAAGTGGAGTACTATGCATCATTTTGTTTAATTTTTATATTTGTTTTCCTCGGGAACAATGATAAGTATCGAATTTTTTTTTTTTTTTTTTGAGTTTATGCCAACTCCGTTAACAATATCGACGCGGTTGTCAAATAGCTTTTATTGTAAAGGGCGAAACAGATTGAACCAGCGACAGCACCAGCACCGTCAACAGCAAACAGCATGCTGACCAGCAAAATAAATTGAAACACATTGTTACCAGCACCAGCATCGTCTTCTTACTTCTGTTTGACACTGTGTCATAAAAAAGTATACGAAGTTTTCTTTTGCCCCTGAATTTCACTTGCTCAAAGTTGGTAGCAATGAAACAGCAACAGCAAATTTAGGACTTTGGTCTAACGACGCTGGTGACGTTGCTGGTGCTAGTCTAATCTAATTTGAGCGATTGAAATACATTGGTTCTAAATTAATGGCGCCGCTGTTGCTGGTGCTGTTGCTGGTGCAATCTGTTTCACGCATAGGTTTTTATAGAAAATCTGATCAAGAATTTGGCCATCATTTCTTGTCCTTGCAAAAAAAAACAATCATGGGATGCCATAACAAATAGCACCGAAATCATCAAAAGGCCAAGTCAATATGGGACGTCAAAGTGGAATCAAATTCATCGCATGTAGGAGTTGGTTCTTCCAGCCAAATGTATTCCCATAAACTACTTTAAGCCACAAAACAGCAATAATTTTCTACTTAACTACTGATAACACTTATTCAAATACAATCGACATTTTCTCATGAAGATTGTTAGTAAATGCATGTTTTACACAAACATGTGCAAAAAAATAATCAAAAAGTGCTAGGGTTGCCATCACATACATATGTTTTTCTGCGCTAACTTTTAATATTTTATATTTTTTGAAATTTAAACCAAGATTAGATAAGATAGGTGGTGCCGGTGGCTCAGTGGTTAGTGTGTCGGACTGTTAAACGAATGAGCCTGGATTCGAATCCAGCTCATAGCCATCTTCTTTTCCAGGGTACTGCTTCTTGTTAGAAACTGACAAAACCTCCAAGAGTAAAATTTGTCTCGAAAAAGTGCATCTCATGGAGCCGTTCGGACTCGGCGGTAAACTGTAGGTCCCTTCCATTCTTGCAGATTAACAACACACACACAGGAATGGTTGAGAGTATAAGTGACTAGGCCTTGGCTCCTTAAGGAGCTGTAATTAATTTCAAACAATAACTTCTTAAATAGATTTCTTACCGATGTAAATCCTCTATCATCTTTCAAACTTTCCAAATTCAAGTAGTCCATGAGGCTTGGAAGATGGAAGCATAACACACAAACATCCTTACTTACTTACTTAGGTGGCGCTACAGTTCGGGACCGAACCTGGGCCTCAACCAACATGCCTCTCCAGCCAACTCGGTCTTTGGCTAGCTGCCTCCAGTTTTGCACTCCAAGTTGGTTGAGGTCGTCCGACTAAACGAAACGACTAAGGATATCTTCATCCGCTTTAGATAGAGTCCATGCTTCGGCGCCATAGAGCAGGACTGGGATGATTAGGGTCTTATACAGGGTCTCCTTTGTCTTTCGAGAGAGGGCTTTGCTACTCAATTGCCTTCCTAGCCCATAGAAACAGCGATTGGCAAGAGTAATTCTTCGCTTTATTTCTGACGAGATGTTGTTGTCAGATGTTATAGCGGATCCGAGGTACACAAAGTCCCTAACTACCTCAAAGTTGTACCGGTCTATGGTGATGTTTTGTCCAATCCGCCGGTGTTGTGTGTCCCTTTTTGTGGACAGCAGGTACTTCGTTTTGGCCTCATTGACTGCTAGTCCCATCTTAGCCGCTTCAGCTTCAATGCTAGCAAACGTTCCAGTGACAGCTCGCCGAGTTCTGCCACAGACTTGAAAAAAAATGTCCCACTACAATTGACTTGCGAGTTTCTTATAATTTTTTCAAGTATTAAGTTGAAGAAATTGCACGATAGCGCATCACCTTGTCGGAATCCTTTTTTGACGTCAAAAGCTTCTGTGAGGTCAGAACCAACCTTGACGGAGCAGCGACAGTTCTCCATCGTCATCCTGCACAGTCGGACGAGTTTTGTGGGAATGCCAAAACCTGACATGGCTCTGTATAGCTCGTCTCTATAAATGCTATCGTACGCGGCCTTAAAATCGATAAAGAGGTGGTGGGTATCCATTTGGTATTCTTGGGTGTTTTCCAGGATCTGCCGTAGCGTGAACATTTGATCGATTGTGGACTTTCCTGGTCTGAAACCACACTGATAGGGGCCAATCAGGTTGCTGACGAAAGGTTTCAGGCGTTCACATAGTACGGCAGAGAGGATCTTGTAGGCGATATTCAGGAGACTTATTCCTCTATAGTTGGCGCAGTTTAGAGGGTCTCCTTTCTTGTGGATCGGGCAAACGATGCTGAGGTTCCATTCATCAGGCATACTTTATTTTGACCAAACTGTAGAGATGAGTTGGTGTATGCACTCCACCAGGTCATCTCCTTTGTTGTTGTTTTTTAGTTTAGATATTGTTATCCTCACTTCATTTTGGTCAGGTGGACGGAAGTTTTGTCTGTCATCATCCATGTTGAATGGTTCATCCAGTAATGAATATATCTTCACATATAAACCTCTCTGACAGGTAGCCTTTACTTACGGTGACCATCCGTTCATTATTATAATGAACAGTTCACTTTTTGAAGTAAATGTTCATTATGAATTATTTTGTAGTGAAAAACTTAAAAAATGTTCATTATTTCCAAAGCTGTTCATTATTTGTTCAGTATTTTATTTTATTCAAAAATATTTTGTTCAAAAAAATCCTCTGTAGAATGTCAAAAAACAGCCTTATATTCCAAATTTGAAGACGATTGGCTTAACCGTTTAGGCTGTAGTCCAAAATACATACGCACAGACAGACAGACAGACAGTTCTTTTATTAACTATCGTTGTTGTGTCAAACATTTTGGATAGAGTGTCATTGTTAGACTTTGTTCGGATTGTTACGATTTTGAAACGATTGTTAGACATTGTTAATCTGTCAAACAAATATTTATAAAAAAAATGTTTCGTACTTCTCCAAATGAATACCTAATAATATAAAGATAATTTAATCTGCAATATCATTGCATAAAATCATGTTTTTAGTCATTGTAAATCCATTTTAATTTTTTAAACACCACCAAAACGCCAAAAAATTAATTTAGAATTTTATATTTGAATTCTAAATGAAACTTGACTTTGACAGATCAACAATCTCAATTCATGCCATGGACCTTGTTTACATGATTCTTCTTTTCGGTTATTTCTTCATTGTTCTTTTGGTGTTTACACTGATTTGGATTACCCCGAATATTTTCAATTCCAATACTTTCATATAAACTGTGCTGTTTTGTTCGAATGAAATTTGCGAAATTCTAAAAAAAAAAACATCGACCTGACGCCGTGCCTCGCAATTAGCCATCAGCCGGTCGTCCCTAAGGCGAATTTTGGTCAAAGACTTGCGCATGTTCCCTGTTGTATCCAAATCGACTGTAGCTGGGCTAGCTTCTGGATAAATTTCAATATCTAAATCATCGGTGATGGCTTCTTCGTGTGCCTGTTGTCTTGATGTTCCTTCGGCATTCGCTAAAACGTTGCTTGGCTTATTCTGCGGTGAAATCATCAGATGATCAGAGCTAACATCACTTTTTCAAAACGGGGCTTTATTTGGTTCTGATGTCGCCGCCACATACCAGTGTCAGTTTCAACCAGATACATGCGTCTACCAAAAAACCAGACCGGTTTGCTCCAAATTAAGTGTGGGGGAACTAATGTAAACGAACCCCAAATATCATATTCTAGTACTAGAATATATTTAGGACTTGAGTAGTAGATCTGAAATATGATTACATATTGATCTGTCACTAGAAGTTTCTGAAGCAACAAAATGGTGGACGTTCTCTTCAACTTGCGATCTACGGCACTTTAGTTTTTGTCAGTCTCATTAATTAATCAATAATTAAATAAATAGAATTGAAATTATTCTAAAAGCTCTTGAGTTTCACATATTAATTATCAACATTCCCGTACAAAATCCAGTCCGTGCATCAGTTGCTGCCTGTCGACCGCCAAACGCGTGTAACCGACGTATAAGCCATCCTCAATCTCGAGGACGAAATGGGCGATTTTTCGACCAAAATCATAATGAGCGATGAGGCTCATTTCCACCTCAGGGGGTACGTGAACAAGCAAAACTATCACTTCTGGGGCACCGAAAATCCACGAGTAATGCACGAGGAACCATTACACCTGCTCAAAGTTACTGCATGGTGCGCTGTTCACGCTGGAGGAATCATCGGGCCATTTTTTTTCGAGAACGGCGCTGGTCAAACGACAACAGTGGACGGAACACGCCATATGGCCATGTTAACGGAGTTTTTTTCTGCCGCAATTAGACGAATTAGTACTGGAGGACATATGGTTCCAACAGGCAGAAGCTACGGCACACACTGTGCGAGCCACAACCGATATTCTGAAGGCGGCGTTCCCGAGTCGCCTCATCTCTCGTTTTGGCGATTTGCACTGGCCCGCAAGATCCCCCGATTTAAACGTCCCGTGTTTACGTGAACAAGCCCGAGACCCTAGAAGCCCTCAAGCACAACATTCGATACGAGTGCGAGAATCTGTCGCCCGAAGTTCTCGCCGAAGTGATGAAAAATGCCATAAAACGAGCCCGTATGGCTCTCAATTGTGACGGCGCCCATTTGGCCGATATCATCTTCTCGATTTGACCTATAAAATTCTTAAGGTTCAAATACACATAATCAAAAAATAGAATCGAAGTTTTTCAATTAGAAAAAAAAATGAGAGCCAAACAACATCGGATGACTTCTTTTGGCCCACCTTGTATTAACAGTTCCTTCTCTAATATTCTGTAATCCTTGTGCCATATTTTTTTATTGAGTTATTTCTTATAACAAAAACTGAGTTTAATTTTTTCCTTTTTTATGTTCATTATTTTGAATTTAAAAATATGGTCACCGTACCTATACTTTACTCTAGCACCTCATCCCCCATCGAAAGATCGATGGATGTAAAAAAAAAAAAAAAATATATACACACATATGTATGTTCTGTCATTCCGTTTAATGTTGTAAGCAAATTTTGTCTTTGCGCAATTTACAGTTTTAGTTAATTTATTTAAAAAGAGTTGGTCTGTAAAGTCGGTTAACGGACGATAATTTTACGTGATAACGTCATAAGAAAACATTGATGGCAACAACACCAACATACAGCCCGTTAACTCACACCCATAAACCCTCTCGTTAAATTCACACACACACACAACTCAATATCTACATCTACTTTCTACTTTAACAAAACTCCGCCTATTTTGTATTTCTTTTTCTGTTGTTCTTTTTGAATTTGAGTTGAATTATTTTGGGAATTTGCGCCAATTTTTTTTCATGTTCGCCTGGTGCTTGTGATCGATTTTGGTTGAAAGAACCACATTATCGCGGTTAGCATCAGTCATGAGTCTTATCAGCATGAGTCATGTTATTTCGTACGTGTAGCCTGTCATCGATTTATAAGGCGTTTTTATCGATTTATCGATCGGGCTGAAACAATTTCAATATTATGATACATATAGCTAGTGAAGTGAATACTGATGCTGATGATAAATATTGAACTTCAATATGAAGAAATGAACTTCAAATTCAAAATGAGTGATTGGTACTTTCAACGTTTTAATGGAAAAGAATAGAGTGAGCAAGTTCGGTTTTTATTTGTAATTTCCAAGCCCCGCTGTTAGTGAATTCCTTATATTGTTGGTGCTGATTCAAAAGACAGACAGACAGAATTTCCGGACCTACGTAATATTTGTTTTTTGTTTTATAATTTTTTTTAATGCGTGGCACACGCCACCATCAAATCGCATAGGACATATATTTCGGTATTCAGGCTTTTTTTCGGTTATGTTAATTATTTCAAAATCTGATTTTAAACGTTTTTCAAACCTTCTGGCTACCCAAAGCTGCGCTCAAATCGCTCAATGTCTCAAAAAAACGTTTAGTATTACTAACAAAATCCACGCCTGCATGTTGCCAGTCTTTGGTTTCTCTTATTAGATTTATCCCATTTTCCAAAATCAACACACCCACCTTTAAATCGTTTATCACTCACACTCAAAATCATATCTAATTTTTTGAAATGAGAAAATAACAAAACTAAATCAAAAATGCTTAATTCTTTCAGGCTTAGCTTTCATTTTAATAAAAGAACAAAATTACACTTGAAAGCCATAGTAATAGCTGTAAAAACCTTTCTTTTACTGTGTTTCAGATAGTTGATCTAGTGGAATGTTTCATTTACTACATATATAGCTTTTTTTAGTACCAACGGCTAAATTGGTGAGTGGCAGCCCTTTCTAATACCGAACTCCCAGGCCACCTTGTTTTTTAGTTGGGTCGACCGTAGCCAATTGTGAGGAAGGCGTTGACTGAAGAATCCATGAAAAAGCATCTAACCGCTCATCATTGTAACTGGAGCCTTTAGAGATTGCCGTATTTTTCGATTATTAAAAATTAAAATTATTTAATTTGTTTAACCTAGAATACCCAATATATTCCAATCTGGTGTAGACCTTTATCCAATTTTTTTTTTATTCCTCAACAACGAATTTCGAAAAACATAAACTAAAGTAAATTCGCTTATCACAAAATTAAATTAAACTAAATAACATTGGAAAGCAAGATCTTTGACAGAAACAAGTGACATTTACGTTAAAAATAACACAGTTTTAACTTTTGAAAAGTATCGAAACCACAAAACTTAACGGTTTATAGTACAATGAAGTCCGCCATCACACGTCTTAAACAACAAAGAATTTATGGAAAATTTATTTCGAAATTGTAGGACCGGTTTTGATAAAATCCTTTTTTATTTTAAATTTAAAAAAAAAATTAATTTTGGTATACAGTTTCTTAGAGTTTATTGATAAAAATGTTATTTGAAAATTTAAAATAATTCTTTTTGATTAGTTTTAAAAGTATTGATTTTTTTTTCAAAAAAAAAAAATTCAAAAATAATTTTTATTAGAAAAAAGTTATTCAAAATTTTGATATGCAGAATTAATTTGGCCACCAAGATCTTCTCAAATATAAGATTTGATAAATATCCAAAGAGCCGTTACCGAGAAAGTCCAAAATTATAAAAACCGTTACATGAAAAGTACCGTTAATAGTCTTTTCCCGTAAATTTGGTTCCAACCAAATAGTAGCTTATGCCAACAAACAAATTCTGAAAAATTTTCTTCTAAATCGTTGGAGCCGTTTTCGATAAAAATAAGCTTTTCCTTAACGGTCATATGGCAGGTACCGTTATTTTAAGGCCTAAAAATAAAATTTCAATTTACCCCCTGGGGAATGCTAAAGAATCACACATAACAAATTTGAAGATAATCGCGTAAGCCATGTAGGCTGCAGATCGTTATACATACTGACAGACAGACAGACAGACATTT
The DNA here is from genome assembly GCA_963971375.1 of Platycheirus rosarum. Lineage (NCBI taxonomy): Eukaryota > Metazoa > Arthropoda > Insecta > Diptera > Syrphidae > Platycheirus > Platycheirus rosarum. The sequence continues at coordinate 299,086,060 of OZ020507.1, read as the reverse complement.
TTTTGTAGATCACTTTTTTAGACTTCTCTATGATTGTAATGTCATGTTTAATTTTTATGTCAATTTTTTTATATTCACGAATCCTAAACTTGGTTTTTAGTCCCTATAATCGCAAGTAATTAAAAATTATTCTTAGACTAAAATCAAATTTTTAGATATAGTTTAGTAAAAAAGGAAAAGATTTTTTTGTTAGTATTTTTTTATGTTTTGGCAGGGTGGAATGGAATGGAATGGAATGGAATGGAATGGAATGGAATGAAATGAAAACATTTATTTTAAAAACACTGTGTTATATTGAAGAATGAATGCATTTATTTAAAATGAAGAAAGAGCTATGAACAATTTTTTTTTCACTTCGAAGAAAATTTAATGTGAAAATGAAGAAAAATTTAAAAATATCGTCAAATGGAAGCATATTTTTTCAAAGTGGAAACTGAAGAATCATTTTTAATTAAATTTTAGATTATATGATAAATCATATTCAATTGGACAAATGTATGTGGATTTAATAACAACTAAAAATTTCAAGAATTAACGATATAATCCTCAATTCCACTTACCTACATTTTTATCAATATCAGTATACCAAATTGGGTTCAGTGCCGTTGTACTTTTGTAGTCGTCAGGCTGACGCAGCGATGCCAACTGAGGCATAATTATGACTTTTATGAATAATTTTATTGGCTAAGGCCTTAAGGCTTATTTTTTCCAAAAAACGCATATTTTTTTCATTTAATTGTGTTCTTAATGCAACAAATTTAAACTTCAATTTTTTTTAAATCACAGTACTTTTGCCTAAAAGAATTTGTGTCCACCTTGAAAATGTACGCTTTCTGAACACTTTTTATTTGTCATACTCATAATAATAAGTAATTTTTTTCATGAAAGATTGTTTTTGTTAATAATTTTTATAAGATTTGTATGTATGTAGGATAGAAGCGACAGAACATGGACAAACTACGCCGACAGCACTGTTTACTTTACTATACACACCAACACTAACGAACAAATAAAGAATGACGTGGGAAGAAGAAAAGCGTCCCTTGCATAACCATAATCAGATGCCTGTAAAGTATATAGTCAGTCAGTCAGTCTTCAAACTCAACTCAATACAAAAGATCGGTCGCAATCCAGTCTAGCTTTCTTAAATAAACTTGTATTAAATAAACTTGTATTAAACAAATTGTTGTCAATATAATAAAAATTGTGTATAAATTCCACATGTATTTGTTTTTTTTTTTTCAAAAGCAATAGAGAATTTAAAAAAAAGGCATAATTTCTTTGAAAAAGAAAACACTTTATATCAAAAGAGGCATAGTTTTGCCTAAAGTGGTTGGCAACACTGGGCTGATGTAACATGAAACTCATTTTTCTGCCCAAAGAATTTTCTGAAGCAAAACGCAGAAACTTGCAGATTTGAGAAATATTTTACTCTCTCGTGAGCACTCTCTTCTGTTAAAAACTAAAAATGTTGTATTTTGTGTTGTGCAATGACATTTGGCTGAATTCCGTAAAAAATTACTGAAATTTGTAGTTTCGGGGAGAATGTGGAACAACAAATAATGAAGCAACAGAATTTATTATATTCATTACGACATTGTATATACATTGCCTATAGTACTATCATGAGACGAGAAAAAATCTTTTTCCCTAGAGCCGCTTGGAGTGCTAGTGTAGGACATTTTATTTGAGTGAGAGAGAATTAAGAGCATGGTTTTTAGTGTTATGCTTTGTGCTTAGTTTCCTGCGCATGTGCAATGTGACAATGTGAGGCAAGAAAAAACCGAAGGAGAACATGAAATAATTCAGTATCTTGTTTTGTTCATTGTGTATATGTGTATAAACTGCTGGCAGTTTTGAAGTTAATATATAATGGTTTCGCTTAGCTGAGGCTTAGTTTTTTGTAAGGATTTATACAAGATCCAACATTTTCATTGTTTACGTTTTTTTATATGGAATATGTAATATGAGAACTGGTTCTTACATAAGTATTTATACATGCGTACGTCATTGACGAGACTTGATTTGAGTTTTTTAGGATTTTCAAGTTTTGCATGAGCACTACCTACATACATATTTGTCATATTTGTACATATATACATCATTGACCAGACTTTTGATTCGAATTCTTTAGGATTTTCAATTTTTTTATTATTCTATTATGAAGGTTGTCGTCTTCAAATAGTGTACACATTCATTCTTGAAATTTAAACACAAACTTACTTCTTGCTGTATTTATACAAAGATACAAAGGCCCTTGCAATGGATGGATTTTTGTTTTGAATTTTACTTTCCATTCAGATAGGTACCAACATATACATATAGGTACATAGATATGTATGTGTAGGTATCTATCTGAATGAACTATGTGCAGAAATTCAATCAAAAATTGTTTGTAAATTGATTTATATTATTATTGATTGATTATATATTATTGATTTATAGTAACAAAGATCTTTTGTTTGTTTGAGGTTTATATAATAGGAACTAGTTGACCCACTCAGCTTAGCTCGCGGGAAAGAAATTTATAGTTAAACCAAAATATTTCTTTGTACTAATCTTCTATAGAATTGCTAAAAATACCACGGGTTTTTTACATTTGTAACACCTAATTGTTTAATTTTTACTTGCAATTATTATAGGTAGGTACTAAGTACAAGTTATGCATTCATGCAGAAAAAAAAATTTGAGATAACAATCAAATACCTATAACATTACGATGATAGAGACACATATTTGGCAAAATTCTGTCCGTCTACTAAACGGTTTGGCCAGTTGTCTTTAAATTTGGAATATAAGTTTATTTTGACATTCGACATAGGATTTTTTTAATTTCTTTTTTAGCTGATACTTGCGATATAACCGTCAAGTAAAAGCTTATTTTTGTCAAAAACAGCTCCAAGAATTTTGTATGTAAAAAATCAATGTGCATTCAATTATGGTTAAAAAAAAATATGACGGTGGGCTAAAACTGGCACCACCCATAGGAGTTTTTTTTTGGCATCGACTTTTCTGAGAACTGGTTAGGTAACCGATTACAACCAAAATATATATTAAGGCAAATGTAAGTAGCCTAAGTAATCTTACACTAAAATATATTTATATAGGTATATTAAAAAATAACGGCAACATTTAAAATAATGTGTTATACCTTTTTTAAAGCAAAAAGTCTGTTCAATCATATTATTTTTTAAATAAAGAATTTCAGAAAAAAATAAATATATAAAAGGCACGACTGGTTTGCACGTACTTGCTCGTGTGTGCTAATTTGTTTATTTAAGGGCAGGTGTAAGCTTTTGTTTTCTCGATTGAAATTTTTTCATTCAGTAGTAATCGAATAGTTTTTTACTTGCGATTTATAGGGACTATAAAGCAAGTCATGCATTCGTAAAAAAAAATCTAACAATCAAACATGACATTACGATGATAGAGAAGTCAAAAAGTGGGTACGGAAATTCCGTCCGTCTGTCTGTTTGTCTGTCTGTCTGTTCGTATCGATATCTACAGCCTAAAAAGTTAGGCCGATTTGATTCAAACTTGGTACATAGTATTTTTAGAGTGCTCTAATCAACGGTTTTTGGAATTGGCATTCTAGCTCCAAAACTAACGGTACCTGCCATATAACTTTTAATGAAAAACTTATTTTTCTCGAAAACGGCTCCTACGATTTTGATAAAACTTTTAGAATGCAAAATCTATCTTTTAGTTTAAATAGATTTTTGAGAAAAAGTTTTATAACGGTACCTCCCATATGACCGGTTTTTTTCAAATTAGACTTTCTCGTTAACTAATCGACGGATTTTGATAAAATTTTCAAAATATGTAGTTTTTTATGATTTAAATAATATTGCTTATTAAAATTTTCAAAAACATTTTTTTCTTAATTTTAAATTTTTTTTTTAAACTTATTTTGTTTTTTGAATATTTTGACAAAGATTTTTTTAATTTTTTCTCCTAGTATAAACTATAGATTTTTTTAAATTGACATACTCAAAAAAAATGTATATATATGTTTTCGAAAGTTTTTTCAAAAAACTGGTCGAACGATTTTGAAATGAAAAATTTATAAAATAGAAAACAGCAAGAGAAATAAGATGGCTTACAACATTTTTTCCAAAAAACGTTATGAATAGTTTTTTTTTTATTTCATTAAACAAATAATATTTTCCCCCAAATTTTGTTTTATATTGCTCGGTTGAGCCCTAGCCACTAGTCTAATGAAAGCAAATTTCGTTATTTATATTATTATTTATTTATCGTTATTTATTTTAAAGCATTTTATGATCGTAACAGCATACAGCATACAGAATAAATAATAAGGACGCCTATGATAAACACATAAACATGCAAAAACAACAAATAAAAAAAATACTCGATTACCTACTGAATGCAAAAATTTCAATCAAGAAAACAACTCAACTCAACGGTCATATGGCACTTCCTTAACTTTTAGGCTTACAATTTAAATTTCAATGTCCCCAATACCAAAATAATCACACACACCAAGTTTAAAGATAATCGCTTAAGCCATTTAGGCTGCAGCTCGTTATACATACCTACTGACAGACAGACAGTCATTTTTTGTCGATCACTTTATATTCCCTATAATCGCAAGTAAAAATTGAAAAAAGTCCTGTGTAAAATGTCAAAATAACTTTAAGTTCTAAATTTGAAGACGATTGGTTCATCGGTTTAGGCTATAGTCCAAAATACATCCGTACAGACAGACGGGCAGAATTTTGCCAGTAACTCAAATATGTTTCTCTATCATCGTAATGTAATGTTTGATTATTATCACAATTTTTTTATGTTCACGAATCCTAAACTTGACTCATAGTCCCTATAATCACAAAGCTACTTGTGCATAAAATTCAACATCAACGACAACGAAGCCAATGAAATGAAAATTCAAAAAATAAAATCATTGTCGATCCTCTTCGTTGTTCACCGTCACCGAGAACAGGATATACACAATACACATACACATGTGCTTATTAAGTTTTCCTTTTTAGTATCTCCCTCACCCTCGCTCACACCATCTACCACACCGACAACCGACCGATCGACCTGAATTTAGCTGAACATTTTATCAAAGATAATATAACAAGTATACCTACGTAAATACACACATTATGTAGGGATGTATGTAGGTACATACCTAAATATCTACCTACCCTCGAATGTTTTATATGAAAAAAATATAAAACTCAAAATAAACTTATCAACCAGCTTAAACATATACCCACCCCCCAGACACCATTCATTTACAAAAGTCGTTTTTCTTCTTTTTTTGTCAATCCTTTTAACTAGCCATCTCGTCGCCCTGCTTGTGTGAAGCAATCCAGTTGTGCAAAAAAAACTATACTCGCATCATTGTATATATGTAAACTGCAAACTGCAAAGAGTAAAGTACATGTTCACAGAGTTTCTCTTAGAATTCTCTTTGTTCGACTCGTTCGCCTCTTTCAATTTACCAAGTTAATTTTCCCTAGAGCCGCTTGGAACGCCACCGTCCACCGGTCGTCATGATAGTACTATAGCAGTCTATATACAATGCATTACGATTGATCGATGACGATTTTCGTAGACCTTGTTTCAAATTCACAAGTGGATTTTGAAGAGATTAGTTTAATACATAAAATGGAAGACGAATGTGTTATTTTTATGTGAACAAATTTGAAGAACGTCAAAAAATGGAATGAAAATATCTGACAGATTACAGGCACCAGGGGTGATAAAAGAATCGTGTAATCTTAGTTCACTGGCTAACTAAAATATGCCAATTGTCAAAGGCCCTGTTCAGAATTCAGCCCTTTTCTTTTCAAATAGTGTCCAACTCCAAAGACCAATACCTGAAACATTTAATTTTCTGTTCTTTTCTTAAAACTTTTTCACTTACGCTATTTTCGTTGACTTTTTTATAATAACTGCCATAAAATATTATCAAAATTAAAGGACTTGTGTATCTTACTAAAAAAATATAATATACATTGTTTAGTATAAAGAAGTACTGTCAGCTTTTGATTCATTTTATTTTTTTTTTATATAATTAACGCGCGCACAAGGGATTGTATTTCCCTTTTAATGTAGAACACACTGCGCGGGCATTACGAAGATAGGGAGGGGAGAGATAGGAGGTGCCGATTAACATTGGTTTTGAATGTTAGCAGATCAAAATGGCAAGGGAAAATCTCGCCGGGTAAACCATTCCAAATTCGTGTTGTTCGGCTAAAAAAAGAATCCCTATATTTCACGGTACGTTTAAATTTATTTTATTAATATAATAGTTTCAAGCTGAAAATTTTACTTTGATATTAGAAATTGTAAAAATAAATTAGCAATTAAGAACGGAAATACAAAAAATTAATAGTATTTGACTTGAAAAATGTACATACATATATATACATATGTATGTTTATTTATAACTAGCCTGCCCACCCGGCGTTGCTGGGATATATCATACATTTTCGAAATAGACTTAGTTACTTGTAACAAAAAAAAGCTATCTGCTTTTTACACGAACCCAGTGGCACCAACGGGTGGTTGAAATAGCCTTAGTTATACCTAACAACATCAGCTATCTGAATGCGAAATCTGTCCATAAATAAGAATTTTCTCATAAAAACGACCTCAGCGCCACCTAGTTTGTAATTTAAATAGCCTAAGTTACTCCCTAGTACATTTGTAATCTGCCAGTGAAAGTCACGTCAAAATCGGCGAAGCCGTTCCCGAGATTACCCGGAACAAACAGACAGAAAGACAGACAAACAGACAAAAAATTTGAAAACTGGGTTTTTCTTATAATATGAATCTTATAAAATGCTGTTATTTTGATATTAAAAAACAGACACTTCATATTTATTAATATGTATAGATTTGAAGAAAAACTAATCTTAAACTAGACCGTTTTCAAATGATCTTATTAATATTAATTAATGTAAATATTAATTCAAAAACAAAATGTATTAATTTAAATTATTACCAGGCAAATGCTATGTTCTTTTTAAATTAAAAACTTGGTTTTATTAGTATGATACGAGGTGATACCCTTGTTATCCCTTTTACAATATTTCCTACACTTTTTTATATATTTTTTTTTTTGTGTGAGTACCTTTAGGTAATTATTAATAAAACAAAACAATTATCACTTACCTCAGAAGATGTTAAATAGCACAGTCTGGAATCAGTGCTGTCAATAGATGCCTGTTGAACGATACCATAACGTGCCTCACGATCACTTAAATAATCAGAACGTAAGCTATCTTGACGTATAAATTCACCCCTGAAAAGGAAAAACAAAAAAAGAAAAAGATATTCTTTACTATCTGCACTAAAATTGTTTGCATTTATGAACAAAACCTTTGCTCTAAGGAATCAGCACGTGCACTCTTATAGCCTGAATCATTCAAGCTGCTATCCTGACGGAGTGACGGTAGAGAATCCCACGGCGAGCGCTTATGACCAGATCCAATGGAAAGTGGTGGCATCATACCAGTACCAGAGCCAGAGCCCATTGTGGAACTTCCCGAACGCCAGCCATCAGAATGGCGAAACCATTGAGCGCGAGCCGATTCCCCAATGCAAGAGGCGCAGCGGGAATTCGAAACACTTAACAAGCAAATACACAAGACAAAGAATGTTAATGAGTCCAGATGATTTTTGTTTCTTTGTTTTAATGGAAAAACATGAGTAGGCAACTCTAAACATTCACAACTTACCTTGCATTGTGGTCACTCAAATAGCCGCGATCGCGTTCGCGTTCACGTTCTCGTTCTCGAATCAACTCATTGCGATCACTGTAGTAGCCATCGCGTTCACGATCGCGTTCTTTGTCACGAGTTGTTAGTGGCCTATGTGGAGGTAGTGGCAATGTGGATGACTTGGCATTTGCTACAGATCCTTAATGAAAACGGAAATTCGAATTAGTATCGTTTTTTATGATGGATAATGTGTTTTTTTTTTTAACCAAATCAAAAATGATTATTATTTTCAATACCAATTTCGAATAAAAAAAAAATAAGTTATTGAATAAAACTGCAGTCAGATTATTTTTGGAACTTGCACAATGATTTAGAATAATTTTGATGATAACGGTTTTAAAGTTTACGGAAAAGCAATCTACTTACGACGTCTTAATGGGTATGGGCTACGTTGGGTTGATCCTGGTAAACTCTCAGCAAACTCTGATGGGGTTTGTGATACATAGGGTTTGGTTGTATTTTTTTGTATAGTATTTAAATGGTTAAGTTTGATAGCGTTTTTTTTTTTTAATATGGTGCAAAGCATTACATGAAATATAAGACAAAATATCCTTGATCAAGGCAACTTAAAATGATGTCATACATTTAAAAGAAAAACGTGCACATGAAGCAAACAGAAATTAATAATAGCTAATGGGATTTAAATTCTTCAATAGAAGCAGAATCAATATTCAATCGATCTTGGGATAAAAGAATGCCCTGCAAAAAAGAGCTCGGACATGCAACTCTTTTAAGCAAGATTTGACTCATAGCTTGATAGCCATGAAAACCATAACCTATTATACGGTACTGCATTCAATAGTCTTGCTGTCAAAAAATATAGTCAGAAATCGTAGTTAGATGCATTTTTACATAGAGTCTCCACAAGCAAGATTTTCTAGTAAACTAGATAGTATGCTATGAAAATTGCGGTGGAGACCGCAAATAGCATTCAATAAAAATTTTCATTCTTCAGCTCATAGATTACTATGGATAGTATACTATTTGGAAAAAAATTATAGAGCGTTCTCTTTTCTTTAAACGCTATTAGAGCAAGAACACAACAATGTGTTTTTCTCCACTTTTCTGCAAAGGAAATAGTATCAGATCTTTAAAGTTGTATATTTCTTTTATCGTTCAGAAAATGATCAGAGCGTGCTTTGAGCATACTGTATGCGCTTAGAATAAATTGACTGAACAGTCTTTGTAAAATGTTGAACGCAATCAACGCCAGTACCGGACAAGCGTAAAATACAAACAAAGAGTTGGTTGTCTATAAAGTCGGCTAACATACGATAATTTTACGTGATAATGTCATAAAAAAAAATTGATGACAGCAACACCAACATACAGCCCGTTAACTCACACCCACAAAACCTCTCTTTAAATTCACACACACACCCCCCAATATCTACATCTACTTTCTACTTTAACAAAACTCCGCCTATTTTGTATTTCTTTTTCTCTTCTTGTTCTTTTTGAATTTGAGTGGAATAATTTCGGGAATTTGCGCCTGTTCTTTCTCATGTTCGGCAGTTTTTAGAATACGTTTGCGATCGATTTTGGTTGAAAGAACCTCAGTATCGCGGTTAGTATGAGTCATGAGTCTTATCAGCATGAGTCATGTTATTTCGTACGTGTAGTCATAGACTTATAAGACGTTATCACGTCAAAAATTGTCTAAACAATTAAAATGGCGGATTATGTAAGTCACTCTGGTATCTGATGAAAAACTTATATTTTATTTTACAAATATATAAAAAAATATACATATATGTATATATATTTTATTATTATCAATTCAAACATTCTAATTTGTGGATCTTTTGTTTCGTGGAGAGATAGATAGAGAATTTTTCGAATCTTTTAAACTAAAGAGTTGTGAAGGCTGTTTCATTTTATCATATACAACACATTGCCTACACCAATCTTCGAAAAATGCATGCCAACGTGAAAGAGACAGTTATATTCTGTGCTAAATATTACCGCCTGTTGAAGTCATATGTCAATGTCAAATGTCAATTTGTGACAGCCAAGGGTTGTGAATAATGTGAACAAGAATAGAGAGAATGCCGGTTTAAATAATAAACCATTTGATGTGTAAACCTTCAAACGAAGCAAACGTCTTTCATTTCTTTGGAATGTTTTTTTTAGGTGGCTATAAACAATTTTATTTTAACATGGAATGACAACAAAAGTTTTGCATCTAAATGCTCAGAACTCAGGGACCCTACCCTGAAATCCGATTCGAAAGTTAAACTGTTCGAAAACGGATAATTGGTACTCAGGAGTCAGGAATACGAGATTCGGAATAGGAATATCCGAATTTTATTTTCTTAGATACATTTGTCCGATAATCGGAAATTTCGCATTTTGAAACTCTATTTTCGTTGCTTATTGCTTTTGAAACCCGGATATTTCACTCGATAGCTAATTACATTGCGAATAAGTAATATTGAACGGTTAAATGAAAGTATTTATTAGATAATAACATAAAATATATTATTTTCATTCTATCTCACTCTATCTCTATTCAATCTATTCGTTTATCGTGTATTAAAAAGTTCTTAAAGAATTACATAGTTGGGCATCAATTTGAAATTATTTGGACTCCATGTGCTTGCATTCACAATTTTACCGGATTTGTGATTTCGGATACACAAAATCGATTTTTTAGCTAAAAAACTCAACCACAGAGGTTACGTTTCAAAATTCACATTCACACATTTTCCTGGCAGATTGTCTCTATAATTCCTAATGTTCTACAATTTGTAGGGTTTTAAGCATGCTTATTACAATAGCGATGAGCCCAATCCAAAGGATACAAATGTGAACGCGGCTGTTTTGTGTCATTTTTGACAGAACAAAATACGATACTCGAAACATTTACTCGAAAGTTGCAAAAGTTGCTCTGCAACATTTTCGGACAGACTTAACTTTCGAATCGGATTTCAAAGTAGGGCCCCAGATCAAGTTCGGTTTGAACAGAAAATGCTTTGAATGCTCGCACTCTGTCCAGAGCAGAGCTCTTTTCCGACCATGCCCTACGCTGAAAATGTATTTTGTGTATATGAATACGTGTGATATTCGTCTGAGAAGCAGCCAATCATTCGTAAGTTTCGTACCCCCAAAAATGCAAATGTATTAGTAGTCCCATAAGAAAAGAAACAGGGACCGCTACACATTATGTCGGTGACGTGGCTTTTTTCAGTTTGTAGCCGAAGAGAGAATTATCCTCTCAGTTGTCGTTCTTGTTTCTTTTTTCTATGGTTTCGCCTGGCGTTAGAAGTTCAACCATAGAAAATCTCTTAAAAAAAACTCTTAGTCAACTAACTTTAAGTCAAAGTGAATTAATTCAACGACAAAATGACATACTTTGTAAACATGAAACTGTCAACTGAAAGTTAATCAAAAAATCTTGACTAACTTTTTGACTAAATGTCATCTACAAGTCAACTAACTTTAAAAATAGAAACCCAATCACGCTTTACAGCCGACTTTGACAATTTGAAAAAGTTTAATGGCTAAAACACAATCACGCTTTAGCTTTGGTTTCACCTGACGTTTACAAGTTCAACCATAGGAAATCAATACATCTTATCACAATGTCACTTTGGCTTTGACATTACGTTTGGTTCGTGTACAATATAAGGTAACGTGACTCAAACGTAAAGCTTAATAGAAACTGGTTGAACTTTTGCTCGCTTTGACAGAAAAAAAGCAAAAACAAAAACCGAAATTTGGAAAATGCCATTCAAAGCGGACACAAAGCGTTTGAAATGTAACATGACGAAGCCATAGCTGAAGCGAGATTGTGTTTTAGCCATAAATATACGGAAATGTGTTTATCACAATACTGCCTTTTTACAAACGCTTTGTTTGACGTACGTAAGGATAACGTAACAAAGCGAGTGATATAAAAAAAAGTTCAAATTGACTGAACTTTTGCTCGCTTTTTGACATTTTACTCAATGAATAGGTCCACATTGGAATTTTTTTTATTTTTACAGTAGGTCCTCAATATTTTCACATTCACGCGAAGACATAACAGCGCTCTTAAGCCTTATATACGTAACGGGGCGAAGTCGGTTCTAAAGCGTGTATGTGTTTTAGCCATAAGGGCGAATTGACAACCAGAGGCGCGTTGACTGCGCATTTAGTCGACGCATTAAATGCAACTACAAGTTTGTCAAACTATGACAATTCTCACGGACATTCTTTCGAAATATGAAACTTTCCTCCCATTACAATCTTAAATCACATTCACAATATTATATGTATCTTACACTTCACTTTTTTCTGTAGTTTTTAAGAAATATTTCAAAGGCATTTCAAAACTAAAATTTAAAAAGCATTCTACGAAAATCAAACAAAATAATATCGCAAATACAATTCAAAGCAATATTTTCATGACCACAAAGCAAAAATCTTCTAGCATCTAGAAAACAGCTCAAATAAAGTTCGAATGCCACGTAAGTATGTCTAAGTAAATGGCCACTCACCCAAGTTTTCCATACTCTGTGATAGCAAAGCTTCAAATGTGTGAAGACTGTAGGACTCAGCATCCATCCCCTTGGCCAGTGTGTTGCGCAAGTGCATCTCATACTCCAATAACAATCTTGAAGTAGGACTGCCTGGAGTTGGTGTCACATTTGGTTGACCTGGATGATGATGGGGATGGCCTCGACCACCGCCACCCACACTCCTTTGACCATACGACTGGTCTTGATCTGAGTTTCCATTGCTTGAGCTTGGTGTAGTTGCATAACACTGATTGTCGAACATGACGTTGTCTGATGGTGGCGATCCCTCCAAACAGCCACGTTCCCTTTCCAGCTCCAAATAGAGATTCCTCTGTTGATACCCACCACGTCCAATTTCGTGAGATGATCTGCAAAGAATCAAAACAATTTAGACAACGAAGCTTGCTACAAATATTCAAGAACTCACCTGGATCCGGAGAAGCGTGATGCCTGACTAGATGGCCTTCCCATCGAGTTATTGTTGTTCATGATGTGATGCATTCCATGCTGGTGCATGGCATGTTGTGGGCCCAGAGTATTGGCCATGTTTGCAGCATTGTAGTAGTTGTACCGGCGACGTCCCATCTCTGGAGAAGTGACTGGGCTCTCGGTGCTGGGCATTGGTTTCAGCATGCGTTTCAATGTGCTAGTGTCGGTTGCCATGTTCATGTCTTCGGTGCTCTTTGTCTTACGCCTGGTGTTGTTGTTAATTATGTTGTGGTGCATGTCGTGCGATTCGCGTGTCTGCGTAGGGAAAGCGAAAAAATAATGAAATTAACCAAAGGCTTTTACTTCGTTAAGGCAGGTAAGGGTTTTTTTTTGGAGACAAAAAGTCGAAAGGACGTAGGTTGAGAATGGGGACTGTTGGGGTAAATAATCCGCCGACGATTAAATCCCAGATCGATTTTGCTTTCTTTGTTGTTTTTTATTTTGTCGCATTTAGCAAGGAAATTAGCAGAGAAAAGCCGTTTACAAGTGTAAATCTAAATGTGCAAAAAGAAAGGACTTTGTAATGGCCTATGAGGTACAATATACACTGCGGGTCACTCGCTTAGGGCTAGGACTTTTTTTTTTCAATTGCCAACACCAGTCACAACGTCTCGCAATTCCAAGCAAGAAAAATGTTGAAAGCATTTACAGTAGCTTCATCATGAGCTAAACAGCTCTATGGGTATCTGTGGTTTAGCTTTTAAAACCAATTGTGGTTTGGAGCATCCAAGACCTATGGGAAAACTTTCCATTTTGTAGTTTTTCAATTGAACACCCTACAATTGAATGGAGTCGATGGTACCAAGAACTACTAATTAGACTTGCCAAACATCGATTTGTTCCCAGAATATGGATACAAGATAGGTCGCTCTGTGCTTGAAGGATACAACAAGGACTGCATCCGGTACTTGAAAGTTTTTTTATAGTAATTGTTGAATAAAAATATTTAAACTCTTATTTTGAGATTCCCAAAGTAGTAAGTATTAGAATCAATTTTTTTTAATAATTCCAACAATAAAAGCAAAAATAATATTTCCTCAATCAAGTGGTTCGGAGTGTGTGCATGCAGCTGTTGTGTTGAAGGTAATAGAAGCTTTGGATTAGGGAAATCTTTCATTGACATTTCATGAATGGAAAAGTTACTTTTTTTTCATTCGCCATTTTCAGTCTTGGGTAATAGATATTAAACTGCAGAAATAAAAAAAAAAAAAAGTTCCACAAAACAAACCATAAAGCTCCCAATACCCAATGCCAGATTTTTGTGTTGTTAAGCTTACCATTTCATCGTTGTAGTCCTTGTTGTAGTCCTTGTTGCGTGTACCGGTGCCAGTTGATTTTGTGGAAGATAATGTATTCTGCTGCAGGGTACCACCCGCTTGTGTGCCTTCTGACTTGCAAGTCTCCATTTCCATCCGTTGACCGCCACCCATATTGTCGTCCTGACCAATCTGTGATCCAACATGATTCTGTGAATTTGAGTCACCTCCAACCCCGCCGCTTGAGGCATTTACCCCACTCCCTATGTTTGTGTTGCCAGATAGATTCTGTCCACTATTCATGGTGTTGGTTTCTTGTGATTTTGTTTGACGTGAAAGTGTGTCTCCTGTAAAACATTAACACCAATAATTAGTTTATTCACCACACTTAGCAAAGACACAAACCAAAAGCACAACTTTATAAGAAAAAGTGTTACCTTGTCCTGTTTGCATTGACTGTGTTCCAGATGCAACATTATCATACAGTGATGTACTGGATGTTGCATTGGCAACTTTTTGTTGCTGCCCTTCTGTGTCTGTAGCCCTAGAAGCTGTTCGAGGAAGAGTTGATGAACCTGCGTTTTGGGGGAGGATTGTATCAAAATGTAACAACGTCATTGGGTTAATTTAAAATTCAAAATCAAACCTCGATATCGTGGATCCTGTGCACGTATGCGTGCATATTGTTCAGCTGTCATGCATGTGCATTGGGGCTCACGGACCCTCGATGGACTCGCCGGGGTGCTTACTGGCTTGCGCTTCGCCTTAACCTTGTTCTTGCCCGGTGGATCCAATTTCAGCGAATAGCTCGAGGAGGCCTTTCGTGAAAATTTGAAAGAAGGCGACTGTAAAACGTCGCACTATGTTAGGTTAGTCGGTTGGGAATCACAAGGTTCTGTTTGTGCGGCTTTTTTTGTAATTTTTGTTGTTTTTTTTTCAAATTTGTACTTTCAAAATTGTTTTTTTTTTTTACAGAGAGAATTCAGAGAGAGAAACATTTTGATTGTAACGTGTTTTTTTCAAAAGAAATACGACACACACATACATACTTAGGCAGAAAAAAAAACAAAGTATTTTAGAAAACTCTAGAGTGTTTTTTTTTAATAGACAATTATTTTCGAATAAATGTGTCGTCTATTTTTAAGTAAAGCTTTTTGTTTAAATTTGTTCTTGTGGAACTAATTTGGTTTTAACTACAAAAAATAATTATTTAAATCCAATTTTATGGACTAAATGTCTAATTTTTAACCGCTTTTGGGTGTTGGTGGCAGGGTAGGTTGTGGACATTTAAGGAGTTACTAGGTTTTTAAGGAATTTAAGGGAGCTAAATGGATAGTTTCGAGCATGAATTTAGAAGCACATCAAGCGTTTAATCGAATCATAATTTTAATTATTTCAATAAAAATAAAGAATATTTCATTTGCAACTTTATTTTTAAGTTTTTTTTCGGTATAGTATTTTGAAACATCTTTCAACTTTATGAAACAAACCATGCAACGAATGACATCCCTGCTTGTTTCTGTTTTGATGGGGGCAACATCGCCATTTATTCGTCTTAAATCAAGCTAGAATAAACTCAATGTTAACAACCGCAGCGGTTGTTGTGACTGCAAAACAGAGCCATTTAGACATAGTTATCGGTCAACAACAACCACATTACAAGACACAGACAAAATTATCATCAGCCACACTGAAAAACTTCCCTTCGATCATCACCAGCAACAAGAAGCATCTAATTTATGCCAAATAAGAGAAAAGTAGCAGTTGTTGCGAACGAAATGTATAGCATAAATCAATGTCTAGAGTGCAGATGTTTAAGCTCCTCCTACTTCCATATTGGGTAAGATAGCGGTAATCGACCGACAACAATCAACATGTAGCATACGATTTAAAGAGAAAACTGCATTCATTCATTCAGTTTATTAACGTCGATGAGAGTAATCTATACAGTCCCTCAAATAGTGTATCGTTCTAGTTTTTTTACACAAACTGAAGATCTGCTGAACTGAGTATTACAAGGGAGCCGGAAAAAAGTCAGTGAATAAAAATGAAATCTCTTCGTTCTTCTAGACAGAGTTTACAGATTAATGAGTTAGAGACGATAAAAAGTAGGATAAAAGGATCTTGCCTTGGAAGGCCAGGAAAAGTGAAGCGAAGGAATCGTTCTTGGATGCTTTTCTGTCCTGGAAATAAAAATGAACGTGGTGGTATGGGCACCAAAATTGAGGAGCATATTCAAGGAGAGATCTAATGAAGACTGCACATAGGGAACGAGTTGCAAAAGAGTTGGACACTTCTTTAGATCATCGTTTTACAAGGCCGAGTGCTGAATAGGGCTTCTCAATTATTAATTTTTGTAGAAAAAATAGTGACGCGGAGGCAACGTTCAACTCCAAAAAAAATTTACGACACCAAATTGAAAAGCTATCAAGTTGGAGATATGGTTTTGAAAAATTTGGTATCATCAGCATACAATGAGATGTTGGAATGCTTGCTTTATTACCAATTCAATGTCAATAATGATAAGAATAAAGAGTATAGGACTTAAGTGACTTCTTTGAGAGACCCCGGAAGTAGCTAGAAATGGGCTAGAAAGTGCAGTTTTAAAACCCATTTTATGAAAGAACGATATCTGAGTAAGGAAGACATCCATTTCAAAGAGAACGGGTTCGAATCTAAGTGCATTAAGTTTGAAGAGTATAAGACTATGTAACATTTTGTCAAACGTCTAACTTAAATCAAAGGAGATAACATCGACTTTTATCACTGCTTCTAGTGCTGAGAGGGCAAAGGAAACAAATTCAATTAGGTTAGTGCTAGTGGATGTTGTTGAAAAATAAAGCTCTGTAGAATCCGGTGGGCTGGGTACCTAGCTAGTGTGAGCTCAGCGAAACCAGTTAGGAAATTCGTTTGCCTTTCTTTGTATGGTGAAAGGCAACGTATGAGCCCTTGCTTATGCTATAAGGATGGCGTATACCAGGAGGACGCCCCAAAACTGGGTGGTGACAGCACGCAATCGAAATTTATGAAAGAACTTGTTGAATGAAGCCCGGACCGGATCGAAGGTTGTTGCGCTAATGATGATGATCCTCTATAGTTCTTACTTAGGAAAAAGATGTATAGCATACAACCTTTAAGTAAACTGATCGTGATAATTCAAGTGGCAATAGAACTGAACACATTTTGTCTTTTTTAAGTTTGTCAGTGGGTTTTTAAGTAACGTCTCAAAATGTTAAATATTATTGGCATTTACCAGGAACTAAGAGAAGGGTTGCCACATTGCCAGCACCTACCCTTAAGTTGTTAATGAAAGATTTACAAAAAAGAATTCGTTATCTTTTTTACACTTTTTGTTGCTTGTTTGCTGCTTTCGAAATTCATGCTCGTTCTAAATTAAGGCAAAATTTATTTAAAAATGTATATTTTATTTTATTTATTTAAAACAGTACACAACACAATTTAATAAAATGTGTTTTATTTTATTTTATTTTTTTGTAAATGTACGTGAAAAGCGAAAGGAGTGAACATAGAGACTTACAAAAAAAATCATACTATAGATAAGAACAAAACATAAACGAACAATTTTTTTCAATATTTCGCAAATTTTGACAAAAAATAAAAACAAAACATTGACAGCCATGTTTTGTGTGAAGAAACATACACATATAAAGTTCTTGTCAAAATTAAAATATTTAGCAATTTTATTAAAAAAAAAATAGATTAAAAAAATGGATTCTATATTGCTCGTGGAAATTGTACACAAGAGGATTTTAAGGACGAAACACAATTTAAATTCCAAACCAAGGGAATGAATACAGATGAATGGGGTGAATCGGGTGAATTGGGTCATTACACACACATATTCGTTCATGCTTCTTGGCCTTAAAATGAACCAAAGAAAAAATTAAAAAAATATATGTATATCTATTTTTATTTAAAAAAAAAATATGAAAAAGGTGTAATTTTAGTTTGAATGAATTTTTGAAATATACAGTGTATGAGAAGACAAAAAACATGACACCGATATTTTTTTTGCTAATTCATTGAAGGAAATACCTTGAAGCTCTTTTTCCAACGAAAAATCTAGATCCCAAAGTATATATATAAAGTTAAATGAATGTTTGTCCTTTTTTTAAAAATGAAGTATCAAAAAACAAATTAAACTAGAAATGCCCAGTGAAATTGCCAATTATTTCAATAAAAACATAAAATTAAATTGAAAGTATTTTTGTGTAAATAAATTATAAAACGAGTGTTTTTGAAAAGTAACCTAACTGATGGAGCAAGGGTGTTCTAGGAATGTAAAATGGTCATAAGTCAATTGTGAGGCAATGGTTTTCTTGCAAAGTAATTTTTGTCTTTTTTTATGAAAAAACAAGAAAAAATTGGCTACCACGGAAAATACTAAAGGCTTGTTTTTGTTCCCAAAATTTTAATGTGAAAGGCATTGAAAGTTTGCAAATACACTGCGGTTCACTTGAATAGGCAAGCTTCTTTTTTTTTTGGAACAGTGTGTGAAGTACGGTTGATTTTTATTGTTTTTATAAGGGCGCGCAAAAGGGTTTTGTGTTTGCTCATATAATGTTAAAACACAATGCGAAAGCATAACGAAATTAGCGAAGGTGGGATGGACGGTGTACGTTGATTTTGAATGCTTTTAAATTGAAATGGCAAGGAAAAAGAATCTCGCCGGGTAAACTATTACAAATTCGTGTTGTTCGGCTAAAAAAAATCTGAATAATTTTCTGTAACGAGTTTTGATTAAAGTAATAAAAATTATTTAATGTGAATTTTATGCAGCCGAAATTGGATAGAAACTAGTTTACTCTAAAAACATATTCAAGTAGAAGATAAAAATGTTCAATTTGGATGCTTCGAGACACTTTCCATAGGAAAAAAAACGGAACTATTTTTGTTCGTTACGTGTTTGTCGTAAGAAAATATTATATTAAAGCCCTTTAAACTACTTTTATCGGGATTTTAGTTGCAACGAATTGAAAATCATTTTGCTCAGCAAAATTCAAAAAGATTTTCCTTACGTTGGGCGCCATTTGAATAAAATAAATAATGGAATGGCTTTTTAGTCTCCTCTTTACTGCACAGAGTGCAGGATCAGGACTAACAATTACTAGTAGTGCGAGTATTCCAACTCTGAGGTTCAACAAAATGACATTATAGAACATAGGGTAACCATCCGACAATTTTGAAAAAAAAATAAATAGGAATGAATATAAAGTTACACACTAAGGAAACTATTTAAACATGTTATTCAAGTAGGTAATACAAATGTTTGTGTGCGTGTTTGTTGTTCAAAATCTGACAAAAAAAAAGTAACAGTGACTTTTAAAAACTGATGAATGTGTGCGTGGTGACATTATGGAATTTCTGTTCTTTCTCGAATTTTTTTTTAATGAATTTTTAACTTAATGATTTATGTTTCGCATGATCTTTTCAAACATTTTTTTTTTCTGTGCACTGAACCTTGCTGTCGCAGATTAATAAGAACAAAACGAGGTTTTTTGCTCTCACAGATCCGAATTGTATACTTACACAACATTCCCGAAATTGTTTCGCATCAATGGGGGATGTGAAATTCAAACCCCATGTATCATTTGTCATTGGGTCCTTCCAGTAGACGAAACATTCTGATGCTTGTCCAATTCTTGTGCCTAAATTGATGAGTAGATATATTAATTAATGAAATAGGAACCAACCAAACTCCCAAACAGTATAATTATCCTTCGGTTGGTGTTTATGTGTGGGTACCAAAATTTTCGGTGAAAAATTATAAATTAACTCACCTGGTTGGACAAGTCGTACGTCAAGGATTTTATCAACCTGACTGTTGTAGGCTGTTATGTGGAATACGCATTCAGGTGAATCTTGTATACAGGTAATGTTGACAGGAACCAAATCTTCGGATACTTGTTGCCATTTTACGGTACCAGCACCGCTTGAAGATACATGGAACACCTCAGCCCACAACCTGAACGAACTTATTCGTGTTACCATTTACCAAAAGTATTTTAAAAAGTTTTTTTTTTTTTATTTTAATTAGTGTTGTATGGTGTTTTTTTTTCAATACCATGGTGGGATCAAATTTTTATGTCGCGTAGAGTTTTGTTGTGGTGGGGATTGTTTCATCAAAAAAGAAAAAAAATATTTTTTTTTATTTCCAAATTGCTTGCATTTAAAATATATAAATATTTTCTTTGTTAAAAGAAAATATTTTATTTATTAATTTATTTTTCGAATCTACCAATTTTAAATAAAAAAGATATAAATAACTTTACTTGTGTTTTAGTGTACAACTTTCTTGCGATTAAATTATTTTTTTATAGAACTGTGGTTATTGTTATTAATAAAAAAAAACAGTATTATTTATATAATTCTGTGAAAAAATTAATTTTTAAATCACAAAAATATATAAAAACTTGAATTGTTTTTTCAAATATTTTTTAACTTGCTGTAAGTATTAATTTAATATTAAGTTCACCTCAGGAGATGGCCGTCCCGCCGACGAGAAGTCTGCCATGGAGAGTCCTCGTATCGGTACGCTTTGCGCATAAGCGGCGCACAGGAACAGCTCAGTTTATTGCCCATGGCGCAGCTAGCACAACCAGCCTGACCTCCTTTATAGTTTGCTTTCATTAAGCATTAAAACAAATGTGGTAACTCATAATTTTATTTACCTGAGGCACCCCGGTGTCACCACATTCCGCTCACGTCTGCTTGCGAGAGTGCTTGACCCCTGTTTAAGGACTGCGAACGTTGATTATGTCGATGACCGTGATATCTGCTTCCCCTCTGCAAAAAAATTAAAGAAAAAAAAAAACAATCAAAAATCAACATTCTGATGATATTATCAATAAAATAAAATAAAAAAATAAATTCATTTTTTTCTTCAACTCCAACAACAGACAGTGTCATCAGGGCTTAATTTAATATGCAAATGAGTGTGCATCTTTCATTTTGGCATCATCTTAATCACATCATCATCTATGAACCGTAGGTAGCAGCAAACTATGTAAATAATCTTCCTCATCCTTGACTATAAGCTAATTAAGATGCTTCTCTCACATCATGTTCATTCGCTGCTTTCATAATTCTTAACCTGGTGGCAGGAACTTAGGTGGGTGCAGGGCAGAGAGGAAAGCTTAGATGCAAAACCATTATGCTCGACGAAACTGAAGTCATGCACATGCACAAGGATGTGCGACTTCAAAATGTCGCCGATATTTACACATTGCTTTTTGTTTTGCATCCTTAACCCTTCTCGCGTACTTATGTGTGTATATATGTAAATATTTTAGGAGTATATTGTATGAATGTATGCCTATGTAGGGATGGAGAGGAACTTTAGAGGACAACCAACCAACCACCTGCAAATTGCAACGGTTTGCTGCCACTACCTGTACTATAGCCATAACCACCTCCACCGACTTTCAACATGGGAATGAGCAATGAGAATGCTTGGGGATAGTGTGACCAGAGTAGTTTATTAATGTAAATTAATTTTTCAATTTGATGTCGATTTGTTATTTACTGATTTTAAAACAAAACGCTATATCGTTGTGAATTTAGTGTCCAACGCTATCTCGTTCTGAATTAAGTGTCCGACGCTATCTCTTTTTGAATTTATTGTGCAGCACTATTTTGTTGTACATTTATTGTCCAACGCTATCTCGTTCTGAATTAAGTGACTAACGCCATATTTTAATTGTCGCTACGCTATTTCGTTGTGAATTTAGTGTTCAACGCTATCTCGTTATGAATTTAGTGTCCGACGCTATCTCCTTACCTAAGAATGTAGTTTAGAAAACTATCTCATTGTGAATTTAACGTCCAAGACTATCTCATTGTGAATTTAGTGTCCGACGCTATCTCTTTATGAATTTAGTGTACAACACTATCTGGTTGGGAATTTAACGTCCAAGACTATCTCGTTGTGAATTAAGCGTACAACACTATCTCGTTGTGAATTTAAGGTCCAAGGCTATTTCGTTGTGAATTAAGTGTACAACGCTTTCTCGTTATGAATTTAGGGTCCAACGCTATTTCGTTGTGAATTTAGTCTACAACACTATCTGGTTGTGAATTAAGCGTACAACACTATTTCGTTGTGAATTTAAGGTCCAAGGCTATCTCGTTGTGAATTAAGTGTCCGACGCTATCTCTTTATGAATTTAGTCTACAACGCTATCTCGTCATGAATTTAGTGTACAACACTATCTTGTTGTGAATTTAGCGTTTAACACTATCTCGTTGTGAATTTAAGGTCCAAGGCTATCTTGTTGTGAATTAAGTGACTAACGCTATATTTTAATTGTCCAACGCTATTTCGTTGTGAATTTAGTGTTCAACGCTATTTTGTTGTTAATTTAGTGTCCAAAGCTATCTCGTTCTGAATTAAGTTACTTACTCTATATTTTAATTGTCCAACGCTATTTCGTTGTGAATTTAGTGTTTAACGCTATTTTGTTCTAAATTTAGTTTTGAATTTAGTGTTCAACGCTATTTTGTTCTTAATTTAGTGTCCGAGGGTATCTCATTGTGAATTTAGTGCCCGACGCTATCTCGTTCTGAATTAAGTGACTAACGCTATATTTTAATTGTCCAACGCTATTTCGTTGTGAATTTAGTTGTAAATTTAGTGTTCAGCGCTATTTTGTTGTGAATTTAGTGTCCAACGCTATCTCATTGTGAATTAAGTGTCCGACGCTATCTCGTTATGAATTTAGTCTACAACACTATTTCGTTGTGAATTTAAGGTCCAAGGCTATCTCGTTGTGAATTAAGTGTCCGACGCTATCTCTTTATGAATTTAGTCTACAACGCTATCTCGTCATGAATTTAGTGTACAACACTATCTTGTTGTGAATTTAGCGTTCAACACTGTTTTTCTGCGAATTAGTTTTGAGTTCCCAACCGACTGATTGGCAATTGTTCCATAAACAGAATTCTTATAGGCCAAGGACTGCAATTTATATTTGTATCACAAAAATATCTTATAACCTGGTCACACTATCGTTCGCAAAATACACCTGACATTTCGTTCCTAATCGACTCACAAGTCACAACAGTGCGCGCTATCCCGTATAAAGACGCCATCATGACGTATGTAGTTTGTGTTTGTTCTGAAGGGTGTAATAATTATAATTCCTTGACATAGGATGCTGTGCGGTATCCGACAACGTCTTCAAGATAAAAACAAAAAAAATCTTTCGAGTTTTGGTTTCCGTTTTTGAGGGAATGCTGCGGCAGTTAAAAAAATATCCCCAAACAAAAGCTCCTACGTACAGCGAGGCATATTGAGAGCCTCTGAATGTACCGAGTAAGGACATTTTGAAAAGGTTGGTTGTTTGTCGGAAGGGCTAGAGGCGGTCATAATTGCAACGGTGACTTTCTTCCTTTTTTGCCATTCACTCATTCAACCTCGTCATCATCACGTCTGACATCCCGACAATCCATTACATATAACGCAAACATTTAAACATATATATATATATGTGTGTGTGTGTACTTAAACGCACATATACACTTCGTGGGTATAGTGGGAGTTTTAAGTGGGTGGAGGGAATGGATTATATAGAAGACAGAACTTTGCACACATCCACTTAGGCAAATTAAAGAATATAATGAGCTCAGAACATTGTGCATCCCTTCAATGTCAATGTAGAAAAGCAGGAAGGCTCTTATATGAGTGAGCGAAAAAAAGCTGGGGGGGGGGGTAAGTGGTGGGTATTGCGTGCGCTGTTGTACTACAGCACTGAGGCTGTCATAAGGGTGTACCGTGTACCCTATACCTACACACAATTCTCAGCATCACATTATCATCATGAACATCAGCATCATCGTCATCTCTTGAGCGTTCGGTGTAGGTGTATGTCCCGTTCCCGTCCCTTGAACGAATTGAAATCGAAATGATGTGTAATGCTGTATACAACTTGGCGCACAGCTCTAGATGTTTAGATACTGCAACATAAACTCACGTTTATACGACTCTCGCTGGCGAAATACTTTAAATGCCAATTTATTGCGTTGCCTTTCAGCACAATCCACTTTGGCTTGCTGGAATACATCTCTGATATCTTATCTCCTCTATGCTATGCTCCTCGGTGTGGGGTTGGTTTAAGGGACTTACTGTCGTCCGATTTTAATGTGCGTTAGAGTTTTATTACTAACACTTGAACATCTTTCCATTAAAGTTATAAAAGTAATCAGAGGATGTGTAGCAGAAATAAAAACAGCAACCGCATCATATGGGTAAACGGGTAAACCTATACCCGCACACAAACCAACACAAGGATTCCAAAGGAAGATGATCGTACCTACTATTTGCTTAGCAGAGTTGTGCAATCTTTGTTAACGATGCCAATATTTACTCGACTTTACCATTTTTCTAAAGCTTATTTATAACTAAACAAGAATCTAGAAATGAGTTGCCTATTTTTCGAAATGCAAGTGATTGAAACACAAAGAACAGCACAAATCATAGCTTTCAATCAGCTTTACTTGCCAAAAGTTATATTATGGTCTTCTTAATAATTATTTATACATAAAACATACAATCACTGGCTATTACATAAAATATTTATTTTTATTTTATATCACCCCTCAGGTCGAAAGAAAACATTGGTATTCCAAGCACGCATCTCTTTTGCCAACAAATAAAACTGAGGGAATATTAGAAATTACTAATTGACTGATTGCGAGTAAAAATAACATCAATCAGAATTGTTTAACAATGCTTTGAATACTAACAGGGTTCGCAAGAAATCGATGAATTCGAATTCCGCATATAAGATTTGCTCAAAAATTGCACACTGCCTTGCCGAAATCCAATACATTTTCTGATAGCTCTGAGTTCTTAGGATTTATGGCCGGAGAAGCCATTGGTTTCTTATTTCTTTTCTGGGTTTTCTCTCAATGATTATGCTCAATAGAAAATGCAACAATAATTAATATTATTCGAGGTTTACTTATAGTCTTTCGAGTCTAGCGTTGCTATGGCTACGCTTCGACAGTTTTTTTTTTGGAGAAAAAAGGTTCCCTACTGCATTTTCTATATTTCTGACAATATGTGTACAAAATTTCATAAAGATCGGTTGAGTAGTTATGGCGTGAAAGCGTAACAATCAAACATTTAAAAAAAAAACAATATGACGTCTTGAGGTTAAAGCAGAACATAAACAAGTTTTACAACCGACTTTGACAACTAGGTCAAGCTTCGTTTGACGTACGTAAATGTAACGCAACAAAGCGAGTGATAAATACAATGGTTACGGGTCTAACAGTTAATTGAATTGCGTATACATAACCCTTTTTTCTTTTTTTCACTTTCTTGACAAAAGAACATAAGTCTGTACTGCCTTTTGTACATTGCAGTATAGTTTGCCTTAATTTTCGATCATACAAGGTAATTAGTAAATATTTGGTTTTCAATAAAACGGAATTTCATTTACTTCGAACTTGTTAATTTGTCTTTCTCGGAGTGGCCTTATAGGAGTCAATCTGATGAACCGCACACACAGATCAGTAAAATGAAGCGATTTACATACTTAGTTACCACTGATTCTGATGATAACCCCAGATATTGAGAATTGTTATAATCCTCTAATATTTAGAGTTGTTAAATTGTTCAATTGACGTAGAATTGTTGGTTCTTAAGAAGTTAGTTAGGGAACTCATACTTATTTTAAGGTAGTACGGTTTATGTAAGGACTAGAATCAAGCCTTGCCTTTTCAAGAGTGGGCTCAAAAAATATTCAGCATCTTCTTCCGGAAAATAATAGAACTGCCGAAGCCGACATTGTCTATCTTGAGGCTTTAAAATAAAAAAAACAATAAAGTGCCATTGAGCAATGTTTTCATATATATTGGTAATAAAATTTATAGTAAACGCAAATTTGCTTTTCTACTTTGCGAAACAACGCGAGCACGGGTCTGCTTGTTAGTAATATGTACGAAATAAAATAACTGTTAGTGTAAAACCAACTATGAAAAATATTTCTCTTGTAATACCTTCCCTGTCTACGCAAACTTTGTGCCACAAAGGTTTTTCGATCCGCAAAACACAAACTGTACTGAAGAGGAAGACTGAAGACTAAACTCATAAGATAAGAGTTTCTTTCGATCAAATAAGAAGAAAAAGAAAATAACAATATCATCATAAAGCTTTCAGTGAGATACAGCTTTCTATAGACTGTCCACTAAAACTTGTCAGTACAGGTCTTATAAGAAAGCTTTTTTTAAAATCAGAAGCGTGCCATATTTTAGGACAATACTGATTTAAAAAAAAGTCTCCTGTAAGAAGTTTTTACCCGTCAATGAATTTCCGATTGCATCCCACATAAAACTCACAATGGCCTTCACATCGCACAATTGAGTACGCGCAGATGGTATTGGATTTTCAACAGTCATTAAATATTAACATGCATTCAGATTTACCTATTGATAACTCTTCCCGTGTCTTACTTGCGATTATAAGTGCTACTAAGCTGTTACCCGCGACTTCGTCCGCCTGAAATACTTTTCGAAAAATAAAACCCAGCGTCACCTATGGGTATTTCAAATAGCTTTAGTTATTCCTTTCTAAATGAACTACCTACCTGTAAAAGTCCCGTCAAAACCGGTCTATAAACAAGTATTTTTGAAAAAAAAAACGACACCAGCGCCACCTAGTAAGTAATTAACATAGCCTATGTTACTCCTTAGGGTATCAGCTACCTGCCAGTGAAAGTCCTGTCAAAATCGGTGCAGCCGTTCCCGAGATTACCCGGAACAAACAGACAGACAAAAAAAATTTAAATGGTGTTATTGTTATAAGTATTGTATATCCTTTTGTGTACCTCAAGTAAAAAGCTTTTATTTTGGTTTTAAAAACAGACACTTGATTTTTTATTTATGTGGCTTAAGGCAAGTTTAGGATTCGTAAATATAAAAGAGAATTGAGATAACAATCAAATGTGACATTACGATCATAGAGAAGCCTAAAAAAAAGTTGGCAACAAATATCTGTCTGTCTGTTTATCTGTTGGCTCTCTGTCTGGGTAAACGGGCTGCAACCTAAACAGGTAAATCGATTGCCTTCAAATTTGGTATGTATGTATGTCTATCTTTTGACATTTCTCAGAGGGGAAATCAAAATTTTATTTTTAGGAGTAACTGCCTATTTTTCTCGAGAATAGCTCCAACGGTTTTGAAGAAAATTTTTCAGAGTATTTTTTCCGTTGTGTATTGTATTCAAACCGTTGTATTTTTAACGTACATGTTACTTATTTCTTTCAAAGATCTTGTCTTCCAATGTGATTAGGCATATAAGACCAAGTGCGTTCGACTCAGTCGTGCCCATTTTTACTTGCGATTATAGGGACTATAAGGCAAGTTTAGGGTTTGTGAACATTAAAAAAATTGAGATAACAATCAAACATAACATTACGATCATAGAGAAGTCTAAAAAAGTGATCGAGACAAAATGTCTGTCTGTCTGTTTGTCAGTATGTATAACGAGCTGCAGCCTAAACGGCTTAAGCGATTATCTTCAAACTTGGTGTGTGTGATTATTTTGGCATTCCCCAGAGGGAATATTAAATTTTATTGTTAGCCCTAAAAATAACGGTACCTGCCATATGACCGTTTAGGAATATCTTATTTTTCTCGAAAACGGCTCCAACGATTTTAATGATTTTTTTTTTATGTTTTGGCTATTATTTGATTAGAACCACATATACAGGAAAAGTCTATTAACGGGACCTTTCATATAACGGTTTTTTAAATTTTTGGCTTTCTCGGTTACGACTCTATGGATTTCTGTCAAATTTTATATTTGAGAAGATCTTGGTAGCCAAATTAATTCTGTATATCAAAATTTTGCATAACTTTTTTTTCTAATAACAATTATTTTTTTTTTAATCAATTTAAAGTTTAAAACT
Source organism: Platycheirus rosarum (assembly GCA_963971375.1). Taxonomy (NCBI): domain Eukaryota; kingdom Metazoa; phylum Arthropoda; class Insecta; order Diptera; family Syrphidae; genus Platycheirus; species Platycheirus rosarum. The sequence goes on along the minus strand of OZ020507.1, from coordinate 299,058,119 downwards.
AATCGAAAAAAAATAATTTTCAATTTGTAGTCACATGTATATAAAAAATGTTTTTTCAAAAAACTAAAAATAAAAAACAGGATTTTATCAAAATCCGTCCTACAATTTTACGAAATACTTTTTTCATAAATTCTTTGTTATTTAAGACGTGTGATGGCGTACTTCATTTTTACTAAAAACGGTTAAGTTTTGTAGTTTTGATAGTTTTTATAAGTTCAAACTGTGTTATTTTTAACGTAAATATTATTTATTTTTGTCAAAGATCTTGCTGTCCAATGTAATTAGGCACATAAGAGCAAGTACGTGCGACCCAGTCGTGCCCATTTTTTTACTTAATTTTTCAGGTGGTGGAATAGGATAGTGGATTTGGGAAATTAAGTCTCGAAAAGGATCAGAATATAGGATATAATAACCTGAGATGGGATTAGGAAATATAAGTGGAGCGAATATGTAAGAGAAGAGCAGGATATACTGTAGAAGTAGGTAGGAGCTGGAAAGTAGATATGCAGGACTGTGACTAGTGAATGGAGAAGAGGCTTCCTATCAAATGAGGGAACCGGATACTGTAGCAGGAGGTACAAATTGATACAGGAAAGATGTAGGAGGGGACTGGAAGGGATATAATGTCCGATGTGGGAGCAGTTGCATCCGTAACTTGCCTTCACATACGTACCTCAACTCTTTCAAAATACAAAAAACATGACTTATATAAACCAATAAAAAAATTTCCCATGATGGCAGTACCTCGGGTGCTAGCACTGCACCTGAAAAACAAATGAGACCCTGCTGGTGACGATGCAAGGCAATGTGTTAATCGCAAATATTCTGATGCGTATATTGCTTTCCAAAAAAAAAGAACAATTTCAAATGAATTCAAAAGTGAATACAAAAAGTGATTTAAAGTGATTTACCATGAAGCCACATTGAGGGGAGCGAAAGCTTTTAAGATGTTTGAAAATGTAGCTCATCTTTAATTTAATTATAGCTTCTTGAACTCACAGGAACTCTGGTTAGACTCAGGTACTTGGTAGAAGACACGATTCGAAAAGAACTTAAGTCATACAACCTCTCTGAATGATGAACAACAGAAAGCAGTTTAAGATAGATCTTTCAAGACTGTTCTTAATGAGCAGTGGGAGCCTACAATTCTAGTAACCATCTTTCCGAGGTCTTTTTTTAATATATTTACTAATAAGTTTACTGAAAATGAAAATCAAACTCAGTGCATAAACAAAGTGCTATAATAAAAAAAAGATTCAAAGTAAAATGAATTTATGTTATATGCATTTTCTTTTATTTCCCTTTTTTTCTTCATTATTTTCAAATATCAATAAATAAACACAGAAAATTTAATTTCTACTGCCACTACGAAATATTTGTTCACTTCCCAAAGTCTCTGCATACGTCATAGTTCTCAAAAAAAAATTACACTATGGCGAAATTCCGGATGGCGTAATATTCTATTCTTTCATTCTTGGTTTTTTTCTCTCTTGTCGTCATGTTGCATACTGCATTTTCTTTGTCCCTATCAATGCATGTACAAAATTTCATTATGTTCTGCTAAGCCATAAAATAAGCAAAGTCATATTCGCAATTGGAATATTATTAAGGATAATTGTGTTGTATAACATCTTTTTAAATCAACATTATTCATTTAAAAAAAAAGAGTTGGTTGTCTGTAATGTCGGACGATAATTTTACTTGATAACGTCATATAAAAACATTGATGGCAGCAACACCACCATACAGTCCGTTAACTCACATCAACAAACCCTCTCGTTAAATCCACACACACACGCCAATATCTACATCTACTTTCTACTTTAACAAAACTCCGCCTATTTTGTATTTCTTTTTCTCTTCTTGTTCTTTTTGAATTTGAGTGTAATTATTTTGGAAATTTGTTCCTCTTCTTTTTCATGTTCGCCTGGTGCTTGCGATCAATTTTGGTTGAAACAACCACATTATCGCAACGTGCGTCACTTTTCTCTTCAGCATTATAAGCATGAGTTATGTTATTTCGTGTGTATAGCATGTCATCGAACTTTGAATTTAATTTGTGAACACACCCTTTCACTAATCATCGAACTGTCATTGTCAATTTATTCAGTAAACTGAACATTTTCATCATGGTAAAGTACACGAGCGAGCACCATCTGCAAATTATAAAAATGTTCAACCGAAATTCAGAGTCAGTGACCGCAACATTAAGAGCGTTAACTCATATTTTCGGTGGTAATTCTCGCCCTAGAGAATTGAGTCTTCATATTTTTTGTGTGATGTTTGCCGTGTCAGTGAGACAGCGGGTTGGTTGTAGCAAACGATCCAAATCAGTCAATTCCACGGCGGTCTCAAGAATTGGGCATCGCTCAGACCACATTATGGTGTATTTTGCGTAAGGATCTTGGTTTACACACATACAAGATCAAGCTGACTCAAGAATTGAAGCCAATGGACCATTTGTCTCTGAAGAAGATGCGCCAAGATGATGAATTTCAAATCATCTTCAGTGACGAAGCTCATTTTTGGTTCAATGGCTTCGTTAATAAGCAAAATATGCGTTATTGGTCGGGTGAAAATCCACATTTGCTTCATGAATCACCACTTCATCCACCAAAAATAACAGTTTGATGCGGTTTGCATGCCGGCGGCGTTATTGGACCATATTTTTTCGTCGACGATAACGATCGTCACGTTACTGTGAATGGTCAGCGTTATCGCGCCATGATGACCGATTATTTTTGGCCCGAATTAGAAGATATGGACTTGGACGACATGTGGTTTAAACACAAGCCACACATCACACCTTACAATCGATCTCAAGAAATGGGCCAGTCGATTGGCCGCTTCGTTCGTGCGATTTAACGCCTCTTAACTATTTTATTGGTTTATGCCAACAAGCCGACGACGTTGGAAGAAGTCAGGGCCAACATTGAACGAATACCATTTCACAACACTTTTATATTTTAAGGTAAAAGAAGCTACACCCTGTGTTATTGAATTTTACCGAAAATAAGACTACTAATGAAATAATATTTCTAAGGGAAGTTCAAAGTTTTAATTTCTTCAGAAACAAATTAATTTTAAATTAATTTTCTTGTCCCCCTGTATTATTTTCAAACAAAGGGTTAAAAATCAATTTTTCCATGTGTTTCGCCAGTTATCTACTCTCAATTCCAATTAACGTATAAAATGTATATGCTCGTCAACCCATTACCAGCACTCTTTTATAATTCAATTGTTTAAGCTAATTGTGAACCAGGAAATTGCATCCTTTTATGAGACCAACAAAAAAAAAACATATTTGTAATATGTCAATGATGATTTAAGCCCATGCAGGATCTCCCCCATAGTAAGTGTATCATTCAAGTATTCTTTCCACCCTCTATATGTACGTTCGCAAGGCACTTCACATCCCCTAAGTTATTTTGTAATCGATTATTATTTTTTTTCCTGCTTACCGCCCATATTGAGTCTTTGTATTCTTTCATGCGACAAAAAAAAATCTCAATATTGCTACACATTGAATGTCATGACTCATGAGGAGGCAGGAAATAAGAGGCCTTAACGGAAATATTTATAAGAATATTTACAAGAATCTGTCAAAAAAAATGTACAGTAATTGAAGGGGACAAATTGTGAAAACTTTAATGAGTGAATTTCTAAAGGTTGCATTGGTTTGTGATATTAAAAATGAAAAAAACATCAGAATCAGTAAAAGAAAAGTGTTTTTTAAAGTTTTCAAGTTGTGCATTTCAAAAAGAGGAAGAAAAAACAGAGTTCGGCAAGGCATTCCACATTCGTATGGTGCGGCTTAAGAAAGAATACCTTTATTTGACTGGGTACATTTATGGGCACTTCTAGCAGTGCGAGTATTAAGGTTGAATTTCAGGTGAAGAATGCAGCATCATTCGAATATAAACTTGCACCATCCAAACACATAGACACATGTTGAAGGTTTTTTTAAATAAATTTTAATGAAAATGCTTTTTTCGCAAAATATTCCCATAGGAATAACCAACCCCTCAACAAGTCAACGCCTTTGCCTTTTTCACAATTCAACTCTTCTAACCTATATTTTGCTGGTATTGTGCTTCCATTTTTCCTACCGATTTTTGTATCCAGGAAGAATAAAGGAAACAACAAACACAAACGAATTTCAAGGATGCATAACTTAACTCAGTGTTTTTCTTTCCATTCTTACTTTTTGTTTTTTTTTTTTTTTTATGTGACACGATTCCCAAATGACTTCTCGATATTTCCTTAAAACAAAGTGCTAGTGCAGGATAACTAGGAGCAGGAGCAGAAGCGAAGCATAAGCTCGCTGCTTAAAGTGAGTCTTGTACGATGTACCGTGCGTCGTCGTCGTTGCACACAATATCCACTCCATTTTCTGCTTCTGTTGAAGTATACAAATTCACAGCGCAGCACATACCTAAACACCCATTTCAATGTGTTGGTGGTTGTCCTCGTCATCCGTCAGAAACATGCGATGGAGTCCTGCATTCTCATCCTGCTCCTCGTTGTTCGCTTTTCATTTTCAAAAGAAACTCAAATAAATATTTAACCATCATTATTGTGTATTGGAACGGTGTAGAGAGTATAGTTTTGTGTATATGCGGTTCAGGACCAGACTCTTAATGCGGATGCAGGATGTTGGCTCTGAGGAGCGCGAGATATGAAAATGAATAATTTTTCACCATCGCATCGCTGCTGCGACCAATGGAGCTGGAAACACGATACACAATTTCGTAGTACTCGTACGGAGCCCAAAAAATGTTATTCTCAGTCGTTCACAAGGTGATTCAACAAGGTGAATTTCATCAGGTGTCTTTAGTGTTTAACAAATGTTTTGTTTGTTCTGTTTTTTTTTTGACGTGATAAAGTCTTATAAATCGATGAGACGCTACACATACAAAATAACATGACTCATGCTGATAATAACGATAAGAATAATTGAAAAAGAACAAGAAGATAAAAAGAAATACAAAATAGGCGGAGTTTTGTTAAAGTAGAAAGTAGATGGAGATATTGGGGTGTATGTGTGTGGAATTAACGAGAGGGTTTATGGGTGATTTTGTTTGGTGACTCTGAGGCTCTTTGCACACTTGCGTCATTTTGACGCAGCGGTGACGCTTTTGCATCTTCGATTACTCACAAATGACGCAGCGGCATCTGACGAGTGTGTGCATCACTATAGTTATTTGTGAGTACTGTTAGGTGCACCACTGATAGAAATACAAAATAGGCGGAGTTTTGTTAAAGTAGAAAGAAGATGCAGATATTGGTGTGTGTGTGTGTGGATTTAACGAGAGCGTTTATGGGTAATTTTGTTTGGTGACTTTTAGGCTCTTTGCACACTTGCGTCATTTTGACGCAGCGGTGACGCTTTTGCATCTTCGATTACTCACAAATGACGCAGCGGCATCTGACGAGTGTGTGCATCACTATAGTTCTTTGTGAGTACTGTAAGATGCACCACTGTGGTGCAGCTGCGTCAAAATGACGCAAGTGTGCATCGGGCCTAAATTGTGACAAAAATCGATCGCAAACGTATTCTGAGCACCAGGCGAACATCAGATGGATGTATGTGTGTATGTATGTCGAGAATGTACCGCCCAACGGATTTTATTGATATTTAGAGGGTAAATATATACGTACATACATAGTTTTGTTCAGGGATCGTTCCTGTGAATGTTTGGTCTCGCAAGCATTATTTTCGCATATCACATTAAAACATGGTTTTTGTAGGGCGTAGTAACGCGCGCCTAGTACCGCTACTTAAATATAAAACTAGTGCCGATTGGTACTAGGTTGTTGGTACAATAGTATTTTTGGTACTAATTTTTTAGTACTTAGTACTAGAATTTAGTTCTATATTTGTTGGTACTGGATTTGGTACTTAGATTTAGTACTTAGTCGTACATTTAGTACTAGATTTTTTTAAGTGATAAGTGGAATTGCATATGGTCTGAGTTAACCGGCTGTATGTTGGTGTTGCTGCCATCAATGTTTTCTTATGACTTTATCACGTAAATTTATCGTTCGTGAACCGACTTTACAGACAACCAACTCTTTTTTTTTCTTTGTTTTGCTTGTTTTGTTTGTTTTTTTTTTTTTTTTTTTTGCTTTGTTTTCTTTTTTCGGTTTGTTTGTTTTATTTTTTTTGTTTTAGTTGTTTAGTTTGTTTTTTTTTGTTGGTTTTATTTGTTTTATTTGTTTTATTCGTCCGTTAATGGATAAAGCTTTTTGTCCTGGATGAATGAATGAATGATTTTTGGCTGGGGGCATTATCAATCTATTTTTCTTTGGGAAGCCCGTTGGCCATGCTATCACCGTTAACGGCGAGCACTATAGGTCAATGATTACCAACTTTTTTTTGGCTTGAATTGAATGATGTAGACACCAACACATTGGAAAGACTGCACGAGCGATCAAAGGGGCATGGGCATCAGGTCATCTGAAGTGGAGGTGATGTGAACTGAACTTTGACAGCTGTAGACTGGTTTTTATGCGTCAGTTAAATGAAAAATTGGATATTTCTGAAGCGCACCGACCAAAGAATCCGTGGGGACATTTGAACGATTTTATATTCCATATATTTTATTCCAGCAATAGGCCTTTCAAACGAAAATAAAAAATCTCACACACACTTTATTTTTTATTCAAATTTAAACGTATGAAGCCCTTAATGAAAGGCTCCATTGAAAGTAAACCGAATTCTATGCAATAACTATGTTGGTGAAATTCTCCTTTGTGTACATAACTTCTACCCACTTTCAAGCGCCCACTTACGATTATTTGATGTTTTTGGCGTTTCTAATTTTTCCATTTTTTTTTTCCAACCTGCCCCATGAAGCTGTAGAAGACTGAGTTCTCATTAGACTGTGGCAGAATTCCATGTTGATAGTGGATCAGTGTGTCAAACAGGCGCTTGTACTAGTGGCCAGGTCAGAATTCAGTGGCGCACGACACACATCATGCCTTCGCTGCTCTTCTAGGGTTCATTTAATCTGCAATTTGCATGCAGTGCTGTTAACCTCGTAATCAGGAATCCCAGTCGTCATCAGAACTTAGGAAAATCCTTTTTTTTTCATTTGGACAAGATATCTCCGGAACTAGGGGAGATATAAACTTAAATGTGTGTTGCATTGCACTGGCACACGTGGGTTGTACATACAAAAATGATGAGAAGTTCGCAAATGATGATGCTGGAAATGGTGTCTGAATTATTTGCAACTTTATTAAATTTTGTTGCTCTTCTAGGTCAGGTGGGTGAGTGAGTTCAGCACTCACGATGCTGATTGATTTATGTCAGACAGATGAAGGTTTTAAATATTTTTGAGAAAAATCCAAATAAGTAGGACATTCTTCAGCAGCTTCTTTAGTTTTTAAATCTCTCTTTTAGGTCTAAAAGTGCTCCTTAAAAGGATGTGGATATTGAACCCCAACAATTTCGATAAGGACATTGAAGCATTATATCATGACATAAGGGGCGTCTTCGACAACCTTGAGTCGACGAATGTAACTTGCAATTTCAATGGTTGCATTGAATTTTTTTTTCTATCGACCAGGCAAATTGCTGCAGAAGCATGATGGAACCACAAAACAGTGAAGAGTGTCACTGTTCACTCATAGTCCTCAAACAGGATAAAAAGTGGTCTATGGCAAAGAGTAATTGACTCACCTACTCGAAACGTGCACTAGTTTGGTATATATAAGGGAGAGGCCTTGGGAACACATAATGTGAAGACAATGGTTTGTCTGAAATAATCATTTGAAGTTGAATCTCAAGTAGACTTTTGGTAGTTGGCTTGAAGGTTAACTTATAAGTGTATAGACAGGAGACATGAATCTGGTTTATGGACAAAAAAAAAATGGCTTTGGCTCTGACTATTGGTTTCAACTTGATGTAGAAAGGCTATGTGATACAAACGGAATTTTCAAAAAAAAAAAAATCAAATTCAATGTTTGTAGGTTAGTAATATACCAATAAAGTTTATATTCAAGGAGTACTCGAGTTTTTTTTTAGTTTTATCTATGTTGGATGACTGGGTTTTATAAAAAGGATGGAAATCATAATCCTCTCCAAAAAATTGTAATTCAACCCTAAAGAACGGCGGCGCAGTAGAGGAAGACCTAACATGGAACAGGAACTGGAGGCAATTTTCTAGAAAACAAACTAACTCCATAGGTTTTTTGTTAAGAATCAGGTTAAAGCTCTGACATGTAGCGACACTTAGAAAACTATGCAAGGAAAGACAAAGTCAAGGCGCGGGCGTCCTGATCTCTCTTTCCAACCTAAGCAAAGTCTGTCACGTTGCCTTCTTCCATAAAAGAACTGCGAAAGAATTTTCCATTTGGCTCGGCTTTGCTTCTATCAACTAGCTCTCCATTGCACTGAAATCCAGCGAGCTTTTTTCATTCAATTCATGATTGCATAATGAATAAATAAAATAAATACATTTAAGGAGCCAAGGCCTAGTGACTTATACTCTCAACCATTTCTGTGTGTGTGTTTTTAATCTGCAAGAATGGAAGGGACCTACAATTTACCACCGAGTCCGAACGCAACGGAGATTTTGACAGTTCCTCGCAAGGGGCAGTACCCCGGAAAAGAAGACAGCTATGAGCGGGACTCGAATCCAGACTCTTCGCTTACCAGTCCTAAACACTAACCACTAAGCCACGGGGTACTACATGATTCATGATTGTTTATTCTCCGGAATCATCCTCCTTCGCACACGGGGCCAACGATTCTCCGAAAGACTTTTCTCTCGAACGCAGTTAAGAGATCAGAGTGTCTTTTAGTAAGCAACCCGTAAACTCGTCTCGCAAAGTATGCCCATCAATTCACCCTTGAGCCCAATTTCAGACGTACCGTGAAATATAGGGATTCTTTTTTTAGCCGAACAACACGAATTTGGAATAGTTTACCCGGCGAGATTTTCCCTTACCATTTTGATCAGCAAACATACAAAACCAATGTTAATCGACACCTCCTATCTCTCCCCTCCCTATCTTCCTAATGCCCGTGCAGTGTGTTCTACATTAAAAGGGAAACAAATAGTCCCTTGTGCGCGCGTAAATTATAAAAAAGAACAAGTCTCAGATCCATGTGTGAGTATTGGTTAGACCATATACACCGGCTGCTACTTTTAAAAGATCGCACAAGTTCGAACTCCTCCTCCACTTCCCTGATTGTTTGACAAACAATTCTCGCACACAACTACGTAGCTACCGTGTATTTTCAATCAATTAACATGCAGGCACAGATTTCCTGCCGCCACCTAGTCTGCTCGATCTGAATGAAGGAGTTTTGTACAGCTTCTTGACTTCTGCCGATGATGATATCGATATCGACTTGGTGACGATAGTACCTCTTATTGACGTGCCAAACTCACGGATTACTTTTTCCAACGACACTTTGTAGAGGATAAAAGCCAAACCTTAAAGGACAGATCAGCTGTTCACGAAAAGTGATCCCAAAAAACATGCGGATTGGTAACTCCGGTAACAGTAGAAATACAACACTGAAAACAAATTTACTCGATTTGCCATTTCGATTTCATTTCACTCGAGTTCTGGAACCTAGCTGTAATGTAGCCCACTTGAGTTTCGCGGCCAGAATTCAAAATCGAGCTTTAAAGGTGATACATCTCCTCCTTTATAATGTTTCTTGCTTTTCGGTATTCTGTTGCTATTATTATTAACAATAGCCGTTTTTATTGGTAATCTATAGCTAGCGCAGTAGTCCCAATAAAACGCTATATTCACTCCATAACTTACGTTTAATTTAACCCCGAAGTGACAACTGACGTTGAATAAATTTAGAAGGGCGTGTTCCAAATTCAACTCAGTTCTTGGACAGAGACATCCGGATAGAATATCCAACCATGACGTCATCAGTGACCCTTGATAACAGAATTAAATTCAGTTTTATAAAAAAAACTGCAGTAATTTAATTTTCAATTGATGCAGGTTTTGTCTAATGTCTTATTTGATTGATTCAATATACATTTTAAGTCAACTAACACTTTGGATCCTTTCCAAAAAATTTATTTAACTTAGTCAATTTGGGTCACTGATGACGTTAAAATACAGGAAGGCGCTGTCTTGTAATCTTGTATCATGATACTCAACGAACATATCCTTAAATAATAAAATCTAACAACCTTCAAGTACATATTTTGTCTACATTCCAGTTGGTTGACATTTCTTTCCAAGATTTATCTCAACTTATTCACTAATTTCACTAATCTAATTATCGACACTTATTGTTTGTTGTTGTTTGCGGTATAAAATTTTACTGCGCTGGGTATACACTTGCCAATAAAACACGGCTAATGTTGTAATGAAAGAGCCAGCTGCATTCCTCTCCTGAATCAATTAATTCACTGTTAATAATGCCAATAAAATTACCCTTGATTCCAACTTCGGACGTTCAGTCAAACACAGGGATTCTTTTTTTCAGCCGTACCTCACGAATGTGAGGCTCGGATGCCTTGCCGAGCTCTGTTTTGTTGGTGAATTTAAACATTTATTTCCATTGGTAACTTCTTTTACATCTCTCCTACTTTCCTAACAGTTTCGCTCTGTTTAATGAACATTATAGGGGTAGCTAAAACCCCATTAATGCGGAATAGTTATAAAAAAAACTAAACCTGTTATGGATCTGAGTATTTTTAAAAATATTTTATTTCAAAAGTCGATAATACGCGTTTTAATTTAAATTTAATGTACCTACGTTTCCACAAACGGGCAATATTTTATTTAAAATCATTTTATATTTTATTTTATTTTATTTAAAATCAATTTATTACTCACTTTGTTAATTAAATTATAGCACTTTGCACATGCCACTGTTAAGATATCCAGACTTATTAATTGTATGAGCAAAACGGTTAAAAATTGAAGCTTATTTAATGAATGACGCTGACAAAATTTTGAATTTTAAGTCAAAACAAACATTTCCTCACGCAGCCGCCGACAAATTCTTTTTCACTTATTTGTTGAGCCTTTTAGCTTTAGACACCAAAATCTCATAAAAACACTTGAAAACATAAAAAAAAAATATCACAATCTCATAAACCATGAACTTCTTAACAAACGGCTAGGATCGAAACTATGTGTACATAACACCCACACGTGAACCACTTCATCTCAACTAAACCAAAACTCGCCATCCAATGCACTCCGCGACCGACAAAAAGATACTAGACAGCAAAACATTTACTTTCTCCCGCCCCCGATATACGAACAACTAACCAACACCAAGTGGAACTCTTCAAAACGCCAAAAGGTGTAATTTCTAGTGTAAACATGCTAAATTGATCACCTGTAAACACTGAATTGACAAAGCTATGAAGCTTGAAGCTTCTTCCACATGGTCTTCTTAAACGTAGAACAACAAAAACAAAATATTCCCGAAAAATTAAATGAGATTCAAAATGGCGTCATCATCGAACAGACCCGAAATGGAAATGGACCTCATAAATGGCGGAAGTTGTAATTCACTATAGTAACGGTTTGTTTACAATTGAAAATGTAAAATGGCACGCGACCGCGACCATTATAGAAACCGAAAACTGTTATTTTTATGTCGTTTTTTTTGGCAAGAGAGCATCTGTCGGCTATTTTTAGCTGATGAGACGAGTCTTGGCGGCGCAACTTGTTTGAAATGCCACTGACAGCGATCACCTTTAGATAGACACTGATCGGAATGGATCATAGCAACGAAGACACAATACCAAACTATGTCGCTGTCGCGTCGCTGCCGTTAGTGTAGTGCTGTGATCTAGTACAACGCCGAATAGACTTTTAGGTGCGAGTTCAACGTTCAACCGCCCACAGCGGCAAGACAACTATACGCGCCGATCTGATAGGCGACTGTTAATGACGAAATGTAAGGTTTTCTTGGGACTAGAGTGCTTCGTCTTGCTTCGGTCCGGATATTGTGGGACACAAAAATCAAAGGGGGCGCGTGCCACATTTATGGTGTTTAACTCGAAAATAAATCTGTTAGCTAGCATGACTTTATGGTATATGGCATGTTCGTAGATACATCGGATTGTGTTTGTCTGAAAATTAATCATGTTATTGGGGCGATAAGTTGAATCCAACAGTAGTGATTTATTTAAAGACCTATAAAAGTAAATCTTTTATTTTCCATTTTAAGATAGTTTAATCAATCAGCTAGCTGAAAATAGAATATCGATGTTTTTTACATTGAACTTCTCATTTAATTTAAACCTTTTGTTGGCCGAATTATTATTTTTTTTTATTTTAAGAAAACAAATGTTATAACCAGGTTTGCTGACATTTGCTTAATTTATATTAACTTTAAAATAAAATAATTGACCAAATTATTCTACTGTTATTAATTATTTGTTGGTGGTTTCTCAGAGTGACCACCAGTACACTTTTTTCTTGAACAAATGCAGAAAAGAAAATTGAAATGAAACAAATTTGTGAAGGAATACATGTGCATGTGCAAAACAATTTTTTCTCATTTGACAAACATAAAGCTACTTGGCAAACCAAGCTGCACCATTTTGAACGATGAGGTTCACTTTTTGTGCTGCGTCTTGAAGAGCCGTATATTGGCAAATGTGTGCGCACTGGTCATATCTCATCTCCAAAGAAACATTTGGTTTGAAGCGGTTTACATTTGAAGATTCTGATGAGGTTAAGGGACGGCCTCTGCGAGTATCATGTACGATCGCTCTAAACAAGCTCTTTTGCTACTGCAATTCTGAATTCCTTCAAAGACAAAGACTTATCGTTCTCAATTGATCTTTCTTTGAAAATGATAAAAGAATTTACAATGGAAACATCAAGGAAATGCCAAAAACTGCGAAGCCACCATTTCTTAGAATTCCGATCAACTTCATAACAGGACTTCAAAATTATCAGCTTTATCAACAAAGCCCATGATTTTATAATACTCAACTACCATTGCCGGGTAAGTGATAGTTACTGAAGTTTCATCTTTTTGCTTACGCAAAGTTGTTTTGTTTTTAGAAGGATCAAGAAAGTTGCCGAGCATATGAACAGCTTTGGTATCTTTCCACTTAACAAACGCCAGTCCGTCCTTGCTGACCCGCCTGTCCGACTTGACTTTTTCCAATTTCTTGTCTTCAAGCAGGTCAGTTGGCAAATTTTTTCTACTGACGCGTACTGTTCCACAAGAGTAAATCAATTGCTTTTTCAAATCTTTTTGCAACTGAACAGAATTGAAACTATTGTCAAAGTACACATGATGCCCTTTTCCTACTAAGCTTTGGGTAAGATCTTTGATTACACGTGCTCCTACATTCTGTTCCGCCACATTAGACACTCGGCCAGTGTATATTTGAAATTCTGAAATGTATCCAGACTAATTGGCACGGATACACACTATATATCAGCCCTTGATGGGCTTCATTGGCATGTACTGGCGAAAACTACTACGTCCCTTGAACTTTAGCATAGATTAATCCACCGATTGTTTCTTTGATGGCATATAAGATGATTTATAATTTCTGGAAAGTATTTCTAGCATCGAATTTTGAACAACTTATCGAAGTGTGTATTACTTCTACTAGTTCTGCTAGGTTGTTTGGTGTTGTTCAGGTGAATATTTTCCAGAAGTCATATAAACCTGTTCCTGCTCATCAATGAGCTCAGATACTGATCACGTAATTCTGGCTGAGCTGACCAATAGTTTCGGTAACTAGGCAGTTTTTTACAAGGGACAAAATCCCTCATATAAACTTCACAAAAGGTATTATTTCTGGCCCACACAGTTTCATTATCTTGTTGCCCAGCTCTTATTAGGCTCAGAGGAACTTAATCATCAGAATCCCAATCAGATTGAGAGACGTACGCAGCATCAGACGGACCTGCTACGGATCCGAGTTCATTTTGTACCAATATAACCTCATCTTGATCTTCATCCTCAACAATATCACCAATATGGGAATCTGTATCAGATGAAATATTCTCCGGAAAAATATCATCAATAGTCAAATTTCTAGTTGCAGTTAACAAAAAATTCATAAAAAAACATAAATAAATAACTGTTGGGCCCGGTGGTCAGCTACAGAAACCACACACACAAACCATAAAAAACTAATTTCAGCAACGAAACTATAAAACACATATAACAAATATGCACACAAATCAGTAAATTCCTAAACTTACCCAACATTTTATTTCAATATAATAAACTATTAAAATTTCTTATTGGATAGTTTATACACTTTGCGTTGCGCTATCAACAAAGAACTAAATATGAATCCCACATATCAGTTTAGAACATACAAACTGTCACCCATTAAAAAAAAATCCGTTGTTCTATGACCGTATCTATACAATGCAGTTCATATGGTGGTTTTGCCATAAGACCACTGGGATACAAGATACAATGTTTTGTATACGTGGTTTCACAATGTAACCACCAGTCATCAAAGATCAATAAGATGTCAAATGCAGCATTATTTTGACATTAGATGTAATTTTTAAGATAGTTTGAAGAGATCTACTACAAATTAAAAAAATTGAGGACATTAAGGGAACTGTCAAAAATTAATTTGAGGGTTCGCAAACATTTAAGGACACATCTTTAAAAGGGGTCAGACTTCGAACTTTGATAGTTTCAGGAATTATATTGAAAAATTGTATCAATTAAAACACATCAACAATGAAATTTGAACTTATAACACTAAGTTTGGAGAAGTTAAACACAGAAAATTATCGGATTTCGGCAGCGACTTCATAGTTCAAAATATTGTTCACCCCAACCGCAAGATTTCACATGTCAAAATTTGCAATGAGTATGAAAATAAATTGCACGACTGGATCGCACGTACTTGCTCTTATGTGCGGTCACAGCTTGGAATAAAATTTGAAAACTATTAAGGGAACTTCAAAGATTATATTCGATTTTTCTGACTTTTGATTGTTTGAAAAAAGTACGTAAAATAGTTTTCAGCGGAAAAATTTAAACGCCATTTTATTTCTTGAAATAAAGTGAAAAAGTGAGATTTTTTTCTCAAAATCGTTAGAGTTTTTAAATAAAACGGTTATTTTTAACAACTTTTTTTAAAAAATAAAAAAAAATAATTCAAGAATACAAACTTAAGCACAAAAATAACGTACATTTAAAAAAAAATTAAAAAAAATTCACTTACCCGTTTTCAAAATATTGATTTTTCAAAAAAAAATAAAAAAAATTATTAAAAGTACAAAAAAAAAGTTTTCGAAAAAAAAAATAATGCAAAATTACTCAGGCTACCTACATCTTCTTGAATATCAATTTTGATTATAATCGGATTACCAGTTCTCGAAAAATTGGAAGAAAAAAAAAACCGGTCCTATGGGTGGTACCGTTTTTACCCCACCGTATTAAATTTTTTTTTCACCAAAATATAATGCATATCTACATTAGCACACTGATTTTTTTTAATAAAAATTCTTGAGGCCGTTTTCGAGAAAAATAAGCTTTAACATAACGGTTATATGACAGGTACCGTTAATTTTTGAGCTAAAAAAAAAATTGAAAAAAGTCCACTGCAAAATGTCAAAATAACCTTAAGTTCAAAATTTGAAGACGATTAGGGCAACCGTTTAGGCTGGAGTTCAAAATACATCCGAACAGACAGACAGACAGACAGACGGACAGAATTTTGCCAGTAACTCAAATATGTTTCTCTATCATCGTAATGCCATGTTTGATTGTTATCTCAAAATTTTTAATCTGCACGAATGCATAACTTGTTTTATAGTACCTATAATCGCAAGTAAAAAGAATAATCTGAGATGATATTGGATGATTTAAGTGGCCGTGCCACATCTCCATTTTTTTGTCTTCACCGACAAAAAAAATGGTTGCAAAATAATAGAAAGATTTGCTCGATAAACTGTAGGATTTAGAATAAGATTTCGACGACATCTCGCTCTTGATATCCCGAAAACATTTGCGGAATGGTAAATATATTGTTTGAAGTCTTAGATTTCGGCTAAAGTCCGAGTATTTTGTTTACTATAACTGAAATCAAAGTGAAAACATTAAATTGCAGGCTATTTGTAATATATTTTTACTTGCGATTTAGGTACTAAAATGCAAGCTATAGATTCGTGCAAGAAATCGAACAATCAAACTTGATATTACGATACTAGAGAAGTTGAAAAAAGTGGGTCTCACTGTCTGTCTGTCTGTTCGCGCCTCTACAGCCTAAACGGATGCGCCGATTTGCTTAAAACTTGGTATTTAGTATTTATTAGGTAGTATCTTGGGGGGCGTTTTTCAGTTTTACTCTAGGTCGAAAAATACCGGTACCTGCCATACAATTTTTTAACAAAAAGTTTGATTTTCTCAAAATCGGCTTTAACGATTTTGATAAAACTTTCAGGGTTCTATTTTTTTACAACAATACATATTTCACTTGGAACGATTTTTTTTTTAATTTTCTCTATAACGGTACCTACCTCTCATATAACCGGTTTTTTCAAATGCGGTTTTATCGTAAACTATTATCCCGATTTCAATAAAATTTTGCACACAGGAAGTCATTTATAATTCAATTATTATTGCATTTCAAAATTTTGTAAAAAAAAAATTTTCGATTTTTTAAAATTTTCTAAAAGAAAAATTTGGTTTTCGAAATATTTTGAAATTGAGTTGATTGAATTTTTTTAAATAATTTTCCCAGATGAATACTACAGATTTCCTTATAATGACATACTAGAAAAAAATTTAAAATATTTTTTCGAAAAGTTTTCAAAAGAACGACTTTTTAAAAAAACTGGTAGAATGATTTACAATATTTTTTTTTCCTCGATAGACATTTAGTTTTCAAATTTTATTGCATACTTAGTTTTTCCGAGAAAACTTTTAAGCTATAAAAAATGAAAGAATTTTCTAAAAAAATTTTCTTTTTTTTTTGAAAGACGTGTGGTTTTCAATCTGGCAATACTTCTTTCGGAGTTGGTCTTTTAGACAACTGCCACTTGATTTATGCTCAGTTTGGTTTGCCATTTCATAATGAATAGACTTACTCCCGAACAACGTCAACGTATTTCTAGTGCCCTTTTATTTTTCTCTTTCAAATTGACTTTTTTTTGTCTTTATGTTTCATAGTTGTAAAGGCAGGTTCCAATAGGAGCTTCTGAATTTTGACAGTTAATAGCGGCCATCTGGTTGAAGCTACATCTGTCAAATTGGCCATGTATGGATATAGCGTTTAATAACACGTGCAAATGATAAAAAATGTTTTATCAAAATTGGTGTTCTGTTCGGGCAACGTTCCGCGCGCTTCGCCTTTTCGCAATAATCGTGCTACCGAGAGGACTATTTGAAGTGCAACTATCACCCGTTTGTCGAAGAAACAAAAGATCTGCCAAAAACATCGCCGCCATCCATAAGAGTGTACAAAAGAATCCCTCAAAGCCAATATAATCAATGCCATCTGTCAAATTCATCCTGATTTATGCGCTAGTCATGAAAAATTTGACACTTCGGATGCGCGCCAACAAGAGAAGCCACGATGTTATCTATATTCAACACATAACGTTAATTGCATCCATAGGCCTTTCAAACGAATAAAAAATTCCGATGATATCTCACATAAACTTTGTTTTATTTAAATTTAATGTTAGGAAGCGCTTATTGAAAGACCCTTTATTTGCAGCAATCTGAATTCAGATATCTGTCTCAAATAAAAACCTGTTCTAGATACATAAGTACATATTTCCAATACGATCTATTCTATAGCTTTCTGACCGCAATAATAAACAAGAGCACAAATGGATGGTATTAAAGAGAGAACAATCTTTTGTACATCGTTTAATATCTATCTATCCCTTCAAAATCCTACTGTTAAACTTAATTTTCCGTATTCGTTTTCTGATGTATAGATTTTCTAAAGTGCTGACATCTTGGTCTTAAATTTGAATGAGTTAGTTAAGTAAGCACATCTGCTATTTATAGATAATTCTCTTTTTGTTTTCAGTTAAACTGAAGGTTTATAGAATACATCTACTACAATTATACTTCAAACGATGAAATTTGACAGCACAAATATCAAAAACATATTTCCAACTTATTTAGGCAAAACAATAGAAAAAAGAAACAAACAAAGGACCGATACCTCCCCTTGCCAGAAACACCCTTGAATTCTAACTTTTTGTACGTGAATACCTCTCTATCTTTTACTTTTTTTCTTCAATATCGATTGACAGATTTATTGATAAAATTTTTGCAAAGTCTTAATTCATCAAAGGTAAATATTAAAATATTTTTTTAATATAAAAGTTAAATTCATTTTATAGTTGGTTCCGTTTATAGCAGCTTTAGCACAGAATCAGACATTATTAAAGTAAGACTCTACGATAATTCTTATTCATAAATTTAAATTTGTTTAGGTTTAGATTAAACTTTAGGTTTTTTTAGTTAAAAACTTAGCTTAAAATGTGCCTTAGAAATGGCATGATGTTATTTTTTGTTCGTGTTCGTGAACATAGAAAACAACAAATACTTAACAGAATTAGAATTATAGCGTTTAATACTTTGATTGGTCAGTTGGTCTTAAAAGTTAATAGACTATTCTATTAAATAAAAGAGTTCAATTTCTTTGAAAGGAATTTACATTTTCGGGATAACAAAGATGAGTGTAAACATCAACGTACTTGCCTGTCCAAAAGAAGAAAGAGAAACAACCAAATCGTGTATTGTAAATCATGCGGTTTTGACAGATAATACTTTGTTCATCATCTATCTGGCCGGTTTTTTGGTATTTGTATTTGTATTTATTAAATAATTAACATAAGTTTATTAAAAACATTTCGTAAAAATTCCCCAGACAACAAAACTATTGCACAAAACACAAGATTTCACTATTTTCCGAAAAGCGCTAGTATGTGAAAAGAATATGGATTACTTTGTGTGGAAATAAATTAAAATTTTCAGTTAAAAGCAGTTGTATTTGCTCAGATGTGCTAGGTTTCACCAGACCACCACCACGAAACCTCTGGTTTGATGACGAATGCAGGCAGACCCATGCAGCCAAAAAAGAGGCATATAAAGCGACGCTGCAAAGAAAGACGAGAGCTGCTCGCGAGCTTTACGAGCAGAAAAGACGGGAAGAACACCGGCTTCTCCAAAAGAAAAAGAGAGAGCATGAGAATCGCGCGATCGAAGATATTGAAAGATGCTACTCCAGGAACAACGTGCGGAAGTTTTACCAACAGGTAAAAAGAACGTGCCAAGGAAAAAAAACCCGCACAAAAGCCTGTAGAGATAGGAATGGAAACCTCGTAGTAGAGTCACAGTCGGTGCTGAGTACATGGAAGGACCATTTCTGCAGACTGTTAAACGGCGATGAAGGCCAAAATCCCGCTGTCAGGCAGAATGAACCATTCAACATGGATGATGACAGACAAAACTTCCGTCCACCCGACCAAAATGAAGTAAGGATAGCAATATCTAAACTCAAAAACAACAAAGCTGCTGGACCCGACGGATTACCCGCCGAACTTATTAAAGCGGCCGGAGATGACCTGGTGGAGTGCATACACCAACTCATCTCTAAAGTTTGGTCAAAAGAAAGTATGCCTGATGAATGAAACCTCAGCATCGTTTGCCCGATCCACAAGAAAGGAGACCCTCTAAACTGCGCCAACTATAGAGGAATAAGTCTCCTGAATATACTATGTGAACGCCTGAAACCTTTCGTCAGCAACCTGATTGGCCCCTATCAGTGTGGTTTCAGACCAGGAAAGTCCACAATCAATCAAATGTTCACGCTACGGCAGATCCTGAAAACTACCCAAGAATTCCAAATCGATACCCACCACCTCTTTATCGATTTTAAGGCCGCGTACGATAGCATTTATAGAGACGAGCTATACGGAGCCATGTCAGGTTTTGGCATTCCCACAAAACTCGTCCGACTGTGCAGGATGACGATGGAGAACTCTCGCTGCTCCGTCAAGGTTGGTTCTGACCTCACAGAAGCCTTTGACGTCAAAAAAGGATTCCGACAAGGTGATGCGTGGGACAATTTTTTTCAAGTCTGTGCAATTGCTAGCATACGCTGACGACATAGACATCATTGGCAGAACTCGGCGAGCTGTCACTGGAACGTTTGCTAGCATTGAAGCTGAAGCGGCTAAGATGGGACTAGCAGTCAATGAGGCCAAAAGGAAGTACCTGCTGTCTACAAAAACGGATGCACAACACCGGCGGATTGGACAAAACATCACAATAGACAGGTACAACTTTTAGGTAGTTAGGGACTTTGTGTACCTCGGATCCGCTATAACATCTGACAACAACATCTCGTCAGAAATAAAGCGAAGAATTACTCTTGCCAATCGCTGTTTCTATGGGCTAGGAAGGCAATTGAGTAGCAAAACCCTCTCTCGAAAGACAAAGGAGACTCTGTATAAGACCCTAATCATCCCAGTCCTGTTCTATGGCGCCGAGGCATGGACTCTATCTAAAGCGGATGAAGATATCCTTAGTCGTTTCGAGCGTAAGATTTTTCGGAGGATTTTTGGCCCTATCTGCGTTAACGGGCTTTGGAGGAGAAGGTTCAACCAAGAACTATACGAGCTGTACAGCGACATTGACCTGGTCAAAAAAATACGCATATCACGTTTAAGATGGCTAGGTCATGTAGAGCGAATGGACAACAATGCTCCGGCTCGCAGGATCTTCGATTCCACCCCAGAGGGTAGACGCAGTCAAGGAAGACCTCGCCTTAAGTGGCGCGCTCAAGTGGAGGACGACCTCAACCAACTTGGAGTGCAAAACTGGAGGCAGCTAGCCAAAGACCGAGTTGGCTGGAGAGGCATGTTGGTTGAGGCCCAGGTTCGTCCCGAACTGTAGCGCCACCTAAGTAAGTAAGTATTTGCTCAGAATATTTTGTAGACAGCGATTACAGACTTCGGGATATTCTCTTAAATGTTCCTAAAAATAAACGCTTGTTAAAGATAGGATCAGTGCTATCAATTAATTTGCCCATTAACATCAATCTATTTTTAAGAACCAAGAGACTGGAAAAAAGAAGAAATAAAGAGATCGTGAAAGAAAGAGAGGACTGTTGCCTGGAAAATTCTCAAGAAGAGATTTTGTTTTATACGAATGCCACCACCCAGACAGAGTAAGTTTCTTTTGAATAATTTGAAAAAAATAAAACATTACCTATTAGTTTCTCACATAGAGTTGATCCCGGATGCAGTAAAGAACTGAACATTTTACACCTAGAAAGGGAAGTTCGCAGGTTGAAAAAGTCAATTAAGAAAAAAAATCAGCAGGCTCAGAAGGACGATGCTATGAGGCGGTCTGTAAAGAGAATTTTGTCGTTCACTAAATTAAAAAAAAGAAACTACGATAGAAGGCTGGGGATATTTCCTTGGCAATGTCGTTGTATTCAGCTGGTCCTAGAGCCTACAGACTTCTTCGAAAAAGAACTTTCCCATTACCTGCTCCATCAACTTTGCGGAGATGGACTTATAAAATCGAGATAAAACCAGGTATTTTAAACAGCGTTATTCAGTCAAATGACATTGCGATGGACCCTAGTCAAAAATTGGAAACAAGTTGTTTATTACGATCTTGATGCACCCATGACTGCCACTATTTTGAAATTCATCATATCAAAGCTGGAAGAAATTGCTTTTACTGTTGTTGCTGTAGTTTCTGACATGGGACCAACAAATGTCTCTGTGTGGAGAGAACTTTCGATTTCGGAACAACAACTATTCATTTTTCATCCAAGCAACCCTATAAAAAAGATTTTCTTCTTTGCAGATATTCCGCATATGATCAGGCTTTTAAGAAACCATTTCATTGACACGGAATTTATCCAGAACGGAAAAAATATAAACGCAGCACCAGTCAGAAATATTCTCGAGCTCGAAAAGTTTGATTTGAAAATATGTTTTAAAATAACGAACAAACATATTGAGGTTAAGCAAAGTGATCGTCAAAAAGTTAAATATCCTTAGTTAGTAAAATAAAAATTAGTATTCAATACCTAAATATTGCTTATTTTACTTTACTCTACAACATTTCAGGACGGTCCGATGCAACACAACAATTGAGTGATTACAGCAACCAATTAGTTGCTCAAATGGTTTCAAAAGTCCTTGTTTCACAGATGAATCCAGAAACTATTGAAGCGACCAATATCGAACTGGAAACAGAAGACGAGGAAATTGCTTCACTCGAATTCGACGAGTTGAAGGAAGACGCTACAGAATATCTTTGCCGGGTTTATAATCAAGAAGTGCAAAGTAACCAATGCCCTTAGTACTTCAGCCAGTTTTACGTGGGTGTATCAATTATCAGAAGGTGGGCTTATAAAGCCAAGCGAAGAGTTCCTTAAAAATATCAAATCTTTAGAAAATATTTTTTTAACATAAAATAAAGAACTTTTGTATACCGAAGGAAAGTTTTTAGAAACACATTTAAAAATAGCAGAAGCTGTGCCTGTTGATATTATATTTTTTTAAGTGTCGATTATATTTTAGAATGAAGCACCTAAACAAAATATTCTTAAGCAAAAATAACTGTAAAAATAGAAAATTAATAAAAACCATCAAATGAAATCAAATTGTTTTACTATTTCTAAACAGAACCAGAAGATTGTGACGTCACACCACATCTGTCAAATCGAAGTGCGCATACCTTGTATTCTGTGTATCATGATAACAGCAGAAATTTCTGCCGCGTCATCGTTGAGATTGGGACATAGCCTTCGCAATGCCTGACCTATTAAACGGTCATCTAAAATGGTCATTATCGCAATGAAATTGGTGTCATCGTGCTTGTCATTGTAGCCGTTATAATTACACGATGACCCATATACCGTGTAATACTAGCTTAAGGTTGGTAGCAATGGATTAACAACAGCAAATCAAAAACTCTGATGACGTTACGGTTGCTTGTCTAATCTAATAGAAAAATGGCGTCCGCCATTGTTGTAACTGATTCAATCCGTCATTTATTAAAAAAAAATACAAGAAAATTATTTCGAGTTTCTTTTTAGAAACTAATATTCAATAAAATGGCTGAAACACATTTTTCGTAGCGCTGAATCTGGAAATATCGCATGAAAACATCATAAAATAAATTATAGCTTGAGGCACAGTTGGAAAAAGGCTTACTATTGTACTGAATTCAGTACAATTTGATATCGTCAGTACAAAAGTACATCTTTGTCATTTTCAGTACATTTTTGAATTGTTTTTACAAAATTGATTTATTTATTTCATTTTATGTTATCTTTCAAAATATTCATCGAATTATTCAAGGTGCTTTCTGTATTCAGCAAACGTTGAAAGATAGAAACCAAAAATCACATCAAAAAAAATGTTGGCATAGTCTTATAAATAATACAAAACTTGTCAATAAAAATGTTTTTTTTTCTACGGCGAAAGATGACAAAATCTTTAAAGACACCATAGGCCCGTACCTATGGTAGTGTGAGATTCTTACTCACTAAAAAAACACCTTTAGAACAAATGATCTAAGTTGCCTTATCAAGTAGTTTAATCTTCATTTTTATTAATCACGTTTGGTAGGGAGCTCTACACCGAGGGGACCTGCAATACTGCATAATCACACGGTTATCGTTATGTCTTGCTAAACTAGGTCGAACGGTCTCGTTCTCCGAAGTCGGCGTACAAGATTGTATGTTCCATGGAGCACCAATAATTGCTCTGAGGACTTTGTTTTAAAATGTTTGCAGTGTTTGTATATGGCTTGGTTTGGCACAACCCCAAAGTTGTATTCCGTAAGTCCACACAGGTTTTAGCACTTGCTTGTAGATAAGCAGTTTGTTATAAGTACTTAGATTGGAATATTTTCCAATTAGCCAGTTTAGTTCTCATGCCTAGATACTTTGCTTCGTTAGCAAACGGTATTTGAACCGTGTTAATAAAGATGGGTAGATGGTTAACATTCTTGTAAGTAAAGTTAACATGAGTTGATTTGGACTCGTTTAGAACAATGGGCCATTTTTTCGTCCAGTTTGTTATTTTGTCAAGAGTTTTCTGTAGCTTTTCGGTTGCTCTTTCAAATGAGTTGGATGATGCAAGTATGGACGTATCATCAGCAAATGTTGCTATCGTGACGTCTTCTTCTTGAGGTATATATTTTGAGTATAAAGAACGAATAGCACTGGTCCAAGAACGCTTCCTTGTGGAACACCAGCATTTATTTTTTAAATCCTGAATATTCAGTGCTTGTTTCACTCGGAAAAGTCTATTTTCAGGATTCCAGAATATAATATATTTGTTTCGGAAAAACCTGTCTTAATTTAAATCTTAAGCCGTCGTGCCAGACCTTATCGAAAGCGTGGGAAACATCAAGAAACGCGCTTGAACATATCTTTTTCCCCTCTAGGGATTTTTCAATTTCATTTGTTATTCTGTTTACTTGATCAACTATTGAGTGGTTATTTCTAAAACCGAATTGGTGTTCGGAAATAAGCCGTTTCTCTTCTACAATTGGAAGTAGGCACTTAAGTAATAATTTCTCGAATAACTTAGAAATTATTGGTTATAACGATATTGGTCTGTAAGACTTCTTTTCATTAAGAGTTTTGCCTGGTTTTGGGACCACAATGACTTCGGCCACTTTCCATTGCCGTGGAAAGTATGCAAGCCTAAACGTGGCATTTATCAGATGTTGGATTTAAGTGATTGCTTTTCTCGGTAATTCTTTAAGAATGGGTGCATTTATCAAGTCAAATCCGGAAGCTTTTTTCTTTGTTTGCTTTCTTATAGCGTCTAAAAGTTCTGAAAATGTGACATCTCGAATTCGGAAGTTTTCAGAAGTCCAATGAGTATCACCGGGTTCATTCAACAACTCACCGTCAAAAGGTTTGAAAGTTTCCTCGAGGTGATCGGCAAACAGATCTGCCTTTTCTTTGTCTGTTTTAGCCCAATCTCCATTGTTTGTTCGAATTGGTGCTAATTGTAACTTGGGTTTTTTAACACCTTTAATAGCCTTCCACAGGAAGTAATTCGTACTTTTTTCTGCGGAAAGACCTTCGAGATAAGTAGAAATCTCACGGTTTCTTGAATCTCGAATTGCATTTTTCAGTTTACTGGAGAGGTGATTCAAAATAGTTTTGTGTTGAGGAGCGCGGGATTGTTGCTATTTCTTACGTGCTTTTCTTTTTTCGAGTATAAGTTCTTTAATTTCAATTGAAACATTTTGCTCGTTAGGAATTGAATTTCTGCTATTTTGCGGAGTGTTTTTCCAGGCAGTATCTTGGACGATTTTAATAAATCTCTCAACTTTATCTTCTAATTCAAACGGAGTTTGCAATGATAATTCAATTGTAATAGCCTCTTCGCAATCTGCACGAAACCCTTCCCAATTCGTTCTGTTGTTTGTCAAAAATGACGTAATAAAAATGTGACAAACAATCCTCTCCAAAAAGAAGAATTTTTTAGAGTAAAACTCATTTAGGTAATGTTAAATAACTAACTATTATATAAATATCTAAGGCACCAGTTGTAATAATCTTTGAAACTGACTGTTAAATGTTTCCATTTAATATAATATAATTTGGAGGTGTTGAAGAAGTAAAACCAGTGATTAGTTTGATGGCACAATAAACCTGATATTTTAAATTTATTTATTTTACTTGATCATAATACACATAAAGGGGTTTTAAATAAATTTGTGTTATTTATTTCTGCATAAAAAAAATCAATGATTTAGAAATCCTTTAAAAGCTTTAATGAACGCCACAACTGGATCGTCTGATATGGGGATCCGTCCGTTCTTTATTTAGCTATAATAACGAAGGTCCATTAATTGTATTTATTTTACCTTAATTTGTACAAACTAACAAGTTAACTAACACAGCTGGCGTTGCTGTGGCATACCATACATTTTCTTGATACCCGAAAACAGCGTCACAAATCGGTTCCAACAGTAACTAAACACTATCAACATAATCGTGTCAGTACACAAACAAAATGTAATAGTGTTGATATGAAAATATGTACATTAAATAGCTTTAGTTACTCCTTACAACATCAGCTATATGTCTGTAAAGGCCCTGTCAAAATTGGTCCATGAATAAAAATATATGGCACCACCTACTTAGTTATTAAAAAAAATAGCCTTAACTATTTCTTACAATATTAGCTATCTGCTTGTGAAAATCCCGTCAAAATCGGTCCATGAATAAGAATTTTCGAAAAAAAGGACCCAATCTTGACCCCTATGTTACTTCCTAGAACATCAGCTATCTGTCAGTAAAAGTCTCGTCAAAATCGGTACAGCCGTTCCCGAAAGCAGCCCGAACAAACAGACAGACAAAAAAATTAAAAATTGTGTTTTTGTTTGAACTATACTTTCATATGCCTCTTTGTATAAAAGCTGTTATTTTGATTTAAAAACATAATCAATTTTTTTTATGTTAATAAATTAATTGTTTTGTTTATAAAAAATGTTATTTTTGAATTTGTTGTTGCTTACATATCAATTTAAAAGAGCCCAGTACAATTTGGTCAATTTTAGTACTATTTTATGTCATCGTTCAGTACAATCGAAAATACTCGATTTCCATCACTGGCTTGAGGGTAAATGACAGCGCCAATTCTTCAATTTAAGAACACTAATGATTTGCTCTGCTCAAAAATGTTTACCCAATTATCTACAAAAGCAAACTTATTTAATAAAAATCATTTTCAGAGCTTTATCCAGATATTTTTACTCTCCGATGAAAGGTTACCTTTCATTTCAAAAATCTCTTTTTTAATTTTTATTTTTTTCAAAATTTTCAACCAAATCCAGCTTTATATAAGTGTATAGAGGTATCCGACTCATTCAGAAAAAAGGAGTAATAATGTCAGCTTTCTATCGTTGCACATAAGTCGAAGACTGCATTTTGAATGACAATCGAAAAGAGTCTTTGACAGACTGAGTTCCATCCACTTGAAACCTTAAACTTGCAAACAGAAAACGTTCCAAAGACGGACATAGGTTGGATCTTACCTAACTGCCCTCTGAATAATTAATACTCCTGCCTCCCAGTCGGATATCCACTCGCACTCCTTTAGTTTATTCTTCTTTTTATCGGGTGGTTTATAGCTAGTCAAAGTCACCCCAGCATCGCAACCCATTTCCTTGCCGCTTCAGTGTGTGCTCTATCGTAACGAATTATTAATGACATGTTTTCATTATCCATAATGCAAAAGACATCTAGCTGAAATGGTTACTACACACATTCAACATTGTCACCATCGCACCGACATACCCTTCCCCCCGTCCTCTGTTATGCCGGTGGTGGTCGTCGGAAGAGGATGTCAGAGCTCATTGGGAGTACGGAGTTGGGAGTTCTTTCAACATGGCAGCCCCAACCCAACTACCCGAACTTCAATGAAATCGGGAACGAGGGTATGGAAAATGTGAAAATTGCTGTGAAATGGATCGTGTCACACCGGGTTAGTGCAGTAAAGGTCGAATCTGCATCTTCCCTAGTACCAACCTATAGATACATTCATGTTTTGTATGTTGGTATACATGGGGCTACTTTTCTTAAAATAGCAAAACACAAGATGGCGTTGTTGTTTTGCAATCAACCTTTTTTTCCGTCATCTCCTTTCGAAAGGATAAAAAGTTTTTCCTTTTGTGTTTTTCGCCTTGTTTCGGTGAAAGCCCGATTTGATTTTGCAACAACTAACGTCAGATGAGATTTTGGAATTTATTCTGAAAGTTTTGTTGTAATTGCATGACTTTTTCTTGTATCGCAGAAGCGAGGAAATTTATTTCTTGTCCTTGTCACTACTAACACTTTCGCAAGCTTACATAGCAAAGTTAAAGTGTTTGTACATAAAATATTAACTACTAATGGGGTTAACTGGTGTTATAGACATTTTCTGCAGTATCCACCGGTGTGTGTGGCAGGTGGTGAATGGGGGAGAGAAATAGAGCTGCTGGTTCTATTCTTCTTTGAAATTCACTTTAAATTGCTTAATGGTGGACGGAAGTGGCTTTAGCTTAAAGGCGAATTCGGATGTTCTGCATTTCGGGGAATGCCGGTCCTTTGTAAGGTTATGTGTATGTTTGTTTGTGTGTGTTTTGTATTGTGATTTTAAATGGAACAGGTACGAATAACGAAAACCTAACTGTGCCTTGTGGTGGTTAAATTTTAAATTAGGTTAATGAGAAAAAAAACTCATCCTTAGGGGAATTCGCTCGATTTTTCTTCAGGAAATTGCTAGGAAAATAGGAAAAAAACGTAAGTAAATGAAATTTTATTAATTACTTTACGCATTTTCTGGATAAAGTGCATACTTGAAGTAATGAGATTGGCAGAAACTTAAATTAAAATTTGAAGTTTAAACTAAGATAGATCATCGAGTTCATTGGGATACCAACAATGAATAAGAAATTCGAGAAAAGTAGTGCTCCATTAGGCAAGGAGTAGGGCGTAGTTACTTAAGTTTTGTTTTGTGTCAGGAAGGGAGGAAATGTAAATTTTTTTAACAAAATTTTAATTGTAAACTTAACACTTTTTTCGTAAAATGCTAAGTACCTAGGTGGAGTTAGTTCCCGGGGACTTATTTCCCTGCACCTACAATGTCCATGAACATTATGACCAACTATACTCTGTTCAATTTATATTTTCGGTACAGGCCCTATGGAAGAGAGCTTTCAAACACACTGATACCTGCTGGTGTTTGTATCGCACTCAACTTAAGAAATTGCCACTGAAATACAAAACAGAACCCCTGAACATTGAAATTGTTTTTGTAATATTCCAAAAACCCACGTACCCAGCTGTGAGGAGAAGGAAACTGATCGCCTCTCGCTTATTGTGTTTATTAAAAACACTGATTCAGAGTTACCATTTATTCGTTGATGGAAATTATAATACCTTTTTCTTTTGTTTTTGCTATGGAGCTTTCAGAATTAAAGCTTCTTTAGAGCTTTTGGGAGCACATATTTTAAGTTTAAGGAAAAAAGTGTTAGTGCATGTTTTTCTGCTTACATCTTTTCATTTTTACTTTTTTTTTCTTCAAAAACTGTATTCAACTAAACAATATTTGTTACCTTTTTTTTAAGAAAGAATTACTATTTGATCAAGTTTTTGATGGACTTCGGTTCATTAATTATTGCAATTTCGATTTTGAAATGCCTAAATTCATGAAAATAAAAGTAAAAAGAAGAGGGTTTCGCGTATAACATTTTAAAATAGTGCAGTGGCATACACATTATTTTCACGTCGAAAGAGATTAGGCCTTCTGGAGAACTCTTAAGAAACGCTCCTATTATCTTATCTCGTTGTGGTGGCGAAAAAGATAGATTTAATTTAATTTAATTTAATTTTTTTAGATCACGTTGACGGTCTACATATTCCACTTGGTAACCCTACTGAAATTTGTGTGAGAGTTATACCAGTTTATAATGCTCTCTACGGCAACCTTATGAGAGCTTTAAAATGGAGATAGCCATAATAGTATGGGTGAAAGGCAAATATCCTATATTCCTGAAACATAGAGAAACAAGAAAGAGACCGACTTCTTTGACAGATGCCGGTAAGGCAGGATCATAGTGATGCCAAATCTTCTAAATGTTTTTGTGACAACTTTACTAAGACGAATAATTTTATTTAATCACTTATCATAATTACAAATATGACAATCAAACGCCAAGTTACGCGATTCCACCCCAGATTTTTTTATGAGACCACAAAAACTTTAACTGGCTAAATAAATATGAGAAAATAAATAAATTGCATTGGCTAGGGCTTTATGGCTTATTTTTTTCCAAAACGGCATAATTGTTTTCATTTAAAATTTACTGGACTATGCTCTTATTTCTTAATGCAACAAACTTAAACTTATTTTTTTTTATTTTAATCTAACATATCACAGTACT
Source organism: Platycheirus rosarum (assembly GCA_963971375.1). Lineage (NCBI taxonomy): Eukaryota > Metazoa > Arthropoda > Insecta > Diptera > Syrphidae > Platycheirus > Platycheirus rosarum. Next base: position 299,028,223 of record OZ020507.1, on the reverse strand, counting down.
TTTGTCTAAAAGAATTTGTTTCCACCTTCAAACTGTATGCTTTTTGAACACTTTATATACATTTTTGCATACTCATAATAATGAGTTTTTTTTAATAAAAAATTGTTTTTTGTTAATATTTTTTATAGGACTTCTATGTATTTTTTTTCCAGAAACAATATAGAATTTAAAAAAAGCATATTATCTTTGAAAAAGGCGTAATTTTTTTTTCAAGTGAGGCATAATTTTGAGTAAAATGGTTGACAACACTGCCCATGATGATGTTGCTTGATGCAATGATGCTTGAAGCTTGATTTCGGTGATCTATCGGGAAGCGATGCTTTATCAGAGCCAAAGCCGTAGACAGTTCTAGAAACTTTAAATGCACTTTGAGACGTTTGTTGCTTTTGTAAAGTCGGAGGTGCGAACTAGGAAAAATGTCAGATTTGGGACGATATTATTCCACACAAGAGAAATTAGGTCCGAATGCATCTTAAAAAGGAACAAAACACGGATTTAGGTCTGGCGGAAACATGAATTCGTAGATTCGTACTACTCTTCCACAAGAAAAAGAGATGTAAACACAGTTGCGTCGTAATGTTTCTTACCTTTCATTATTTTATCAATATTTTTACAAAACAAAGCTCTAAGCATTCCTCCCTTAAAACAATGAAAAAATGTTGCGCATTTCTTAATCTACTGTACAAAACCAATACCAATAACGCTTGCATTCTTGACATCACCCGGAAATATGCAATTAGTAGAAACGAATACCATTTTGAAATTTTGTTACCCCTGCCGAACTCATTTTTCTGGGAGCAAATCAAGAATGAGGTGTTTATTTTCGTACTTATATAAAAATTGGGTACACGGCGTGTAGATTGCAAGCTGGGTATTGAACCCACTATGTCAGGCTTAAAAAGCAAAAACCTTATCAGCTGCACCACTGCCGCCCGCGGAAAAAAACTTCTCAGAGCTCTAACATCTCACTAAATGCAGAAGTAATAGGTAGTAAGAAATTTGCGAGGAAATCAGGCACAAATCTATTATATAAGGTCTTCCAAAAGGGATTTCCGAACTTTGACAGTTGGATAGCGGCCATCTTGTTGAACCTACATCTGTCAAATTGGCTGTCATTTATTCAGTCTGTTTTTCCAATTCGCCATGGAGGGTTATAGCGTTCAACAAAACGTGCAAATGATAAAATAGTTTCATCAAAATGGGTGTTCTCTTCGGGTAACGTTCCGCGCGTTTCGCCCGTTGTACGGTCGAAAAATCATTTTGCGATGAGGCCCATTTCTGGATCAATGCGTACGTGAACAAAAAAATGTCAAATTTGGGATACCATTCCACATGAGATCCAAAAGCGCTCAATGTATCCCGAGTGTGGATTTTAAGCTGGCGGCGTCATCCGTCCATATTTCTTTAAGAACAATTTTGGCCAGTTCATCACCGTTAACGGCAAGCGCTATAGATCGATGATTACTAACTTCTTTTGGCCGGCATTGGATGATATAGACACCAACGACATCTGGTTTCAACAGGACGGAGCCACGTGCCACACAGGTCTTGTCACATTGGACATTCTGCACGAGCGATTTGAGGGCATGATCATCTCACGTGGAGGTGATGTGAACTGGCCACCGAAATCGTGTGGTTTGACCCGCATTAGACTTTTTATTGTGGGGTTTTCTTAAGTCGCAGGTGTATGCGAAATTAAAATTTCTTTGTTTGTTCGTATTTAATGCGCTGCCATACCGTTCACCAAATTGCAATGAAACTTTGTTAGCTTATTGCTTGCACTTACGGGATACGGGAAGGTTATTATACATAGTAAAATAATCTTTCAGCAGGTGGCGCGCATGTCTTACTGCAAAATGTATTTGAAAGAGCAATATAAAATTATAAATTATTGAATTGCTGTAAGAAAGGGGAAATAATGAATCATTTTTTTTTTATTAAAAAAAGTATCCAAAAATCAAAACTTGCTGAATTAAAATTGCGTCAAATCTATTGTTAATATTAGAGAACAATATATCTGCACCCTGTTAATAATAAGGGCAAGTCATGAATAAATAGTTAAGAAAGGAATGGTCCAAGATGACTCCCTTGAGGTACCCCAGATGTTACAAAAAATATTATCCACAGTAACAAACCATTTAAGCCTTTTTTAATACAAGTAGGTTCGATATGGTCAACTTTGTCAATGTCTTTGTTAAAATCAGTATAGATTGCGTTTATTTTGTTAACTTTATCCTATTCAAGAAGAATGTAAGACAGAGGTGTAATCGGCAAGATTTGTAGTAGTATATCTATTTTTATAGAACCTATGTATGTTGATGTTAATTTATGACAGACTTAAGTGAGCTTAACTTCTCAGTTATTTTTTTTTTTTTCAAAAAGCTTGGGTATAGCTGGGCATGATTGCAATATCACGGTAATTGTTAGATAATATTGAATCGATCGCCGTTCTTAAAAATGGTTTTCTAAAAACATATCAATCGTAACATATTCTGTCACTGTAGCTCAAATAAATTTTATAATCGTTATAACTATCGAGTGGTATCCATTTGCGATGAGATAGAGATTTTTACGGATTTTTAAGTTAGTTAATTTTTTATCTTACCAAGGAAGGCAACCGTTTGATGTAATAGGTAATTTTTTTGGGAATGAAGTTTTCAAAAACGGAATCAAGAACTGTTGATAAATCTGAGAACCAGTAAGCATCAGACAAACATAAATTAATTTGCTCATAATCAGCATTTTTTAAAATCAAAAACTAATATTTGTTTATATTTTTATCTGTATAAACAAGATAGCTCAAAAGGTTTATGAAACATACTAGTTTTGTTAACAACAATTGATGAAGTCTCTTCTAAGACAAAATTTTCAGAAACATTGGAAAAAACAAGATCAAGAACATTGTTTAAATTATTCTTTGAATTGCAAATTCATTCATTATGATATGGCAAACTAAGCTAAGCATAAATCAAGTGACAGCTGTCAAAAAGACCAACTCCGATTAAAGTATTGCCAGATTGAAAACCACAAGTCTAAAAAAAAAACACCCTTTACCAATGATGGACAAATTTAAAAGTTGTTTTTGACAACCGAAAACTTCGAATGAAATCAATATTGTCGAAGAAGATTGTGGTAAATTCAGTGATCAAATCGACGAACAATCTGTTTTAGGCGTTTTCGAAATCAAGAAACAAATTGATCGTATCAGCCACCACAAAAAAATCACAGTAAAAATGATACACGAATAAACAATAGAAAAACTTTAAAAAATGCTCTAATTATCACTCTTTCTTTAAAAAAAAAAGCTAAAAATGCAAAATTACGAAGAATTTGAAAGAATTTTGCTTTGATTTGGGTGTAGCTATAGAGGTCTTGGCTTATACCGATTCCTAACTAATACTCGGTCCTAATTTGACAAGGCTTCTATTAATCACTTGGTACCGATTTGTGATAACCGGGTACCAGCTGATTTTGCGATTTGTAGGTCTCCTCGATTACCGAAAGTTCAAAGATTTTGTTTACATTTTTCATTGCATATTCCAACCAAGTTCTGGAAGTTTCACTTAAAATATCGGTCGCGTTCATAACTTTAAAAATGCAACATTTTTGCAAGATTTGCTTTCAGAAATGTAAATAAACTACATAATCTTTAATCGTATTCATAAAAGCATAGACTTTAAAGCCGCCTGCGATAGCATACCCAGGGTAGAATTTAAAAGGCCATGAGAGAATTCGGCATCCCAAATAAATTGACCATGACCAACATTACAAGACAAGTAAAAGTATTCGGTTTGCTGTCCAGACCAATCAACATCTTTAATGGACTCCGACAAGGGGATGGTCTTTCTTGCATCCTCTTCAATCTGGCGTTGGAGAAAGCAATCCATGACTCTAGTACGTCAACAAGAGGGCTTACGCAGACGATATCGACATCATCTATAGAAGCCAACAAGCTGGAAAAGACTCCTTTACCCAGATCGAGCAGGCGGCACAAAAACTGGAGCTGCACATTAATGAAGGGAAGACTAAGTGCATAGTGGCTTCGTTTGCGAGAAGTGTTGGTCCAACTATCAGGGTAGCGGAGCATGAATTTGAAGTAGTGCAATCCTTTAACTACCTTGGGTCACAAGTAGCAAGCGGCAATAATATGGAAGAAGAAATACGCAGGTGGCTGTTAGAATCCAACAGAACCTACTATAGTCTGTCAAGTCTCTTTAAATCCAGAAACCTTACCATAAAAGCCAAACTGCTGCTGCACAAGACTATAGTCTCACATACGCATCCGAGACTTGGGTGCTTACGAAATGGCACTCTGATCTCTTATCCGCGTTCGAGAGGAAAGTCTTACGGAGAATTTTTGGACCCATGTGCGAGGGAGGACGATTCCGGAGAATATACGCAATCATGATTTGTATGAAATTTACCTCGAAGCATATGTTGCGGAAAAATAAAGTTCGGTAGACTCCGGTGGGCTGGGCACCTGGCTCGAATGAGCGAAGGCGAACCAGCTTGGAGAGTCTTTTGCAGTTCCTTTTATGGTAGAAGAAAATATGACAGACCTTGCTTGCGTTAAAAAGATGCCGTAGACCAGGACGAATCCTTGGGGTGTGCAATTGAATGGCGTCGGCCAGTAATCAAGATGTATGGAAGAACTGAAGGAGGCCCGGACCGGATCCCGGCTGTTGCGCCAATGATGATGATGATAATGATAAAAGCATACTGAAAGCCGAAATGCGATCAAACTTGCCGTGGTTTTTGTTTTGTTGCCGAGTTGCAGGAATATGGTTGCACAAAATTTGTAAGTAAATAAAATTAATGAAAATCTCATAAATTTTGCGAAATATTGATGTGCTTTTCTAATTAAAAGTTAAAATATATTATTTATGTTTCAAAGAAATGAAAGCTCTGGTCAGGTGCAAACAAAAAGCTCTTAATTTCAATGGGTTGACTAAATGAGCAAGTTTTACAAAATTTCGAAACAAAATCACTGCATAATTTTCTGTTTTTTTTAATGAATTAAGTTATACTAATTGATGAGAATCAACGAGAACACAAATTCCTACTTTTTCCATATCAAGAAAACAGACTGAGTACAGCTTAAATGTTGGTATACCAAATCATTAGAAAATCAACAAGATTCTAGGAACAATTTTTTTGAAGGATTTCTTTGTACAGGATTAAGTTGCGTCCCAATATCAATTCAACGCGTCACTCGAAGAATAATAATAATTTCCGTATATTTTTTCTGTGATTACCGATAACTTTGGTAATGCAGAACTGCCGCGAAATTGCAACAATTTTTTGGTTCACATGTTCTGTTTCTGGTCGTTTGTTCCGCGATCACGCTTCAACGACTTAACAGATTTTGATAAAATTTGGTAGGTCTATATGGATGAGATGCTGCTCTAAAATAGGGTACTTTTTAAACTGAAAAAATTAACAGTTCCTTTGGGAGAGGCTTTAATGTGAAAAATTGTATTACTGGGTTTATTTGTTCTGCTTGCACGACTTTTACAGATTTGTAGGTTGATGAGTTCTTGATTTAGGTACGAAGGCTGCTTTGTATTCGGGAAAAAATGCACTTTTCCAGTGTGAGAAACCTGAATAATTTTCCTGAACGGATTTTTAAACAACATGCCGTAGTTACGCACTGGTACGGTTTGGTTATCTTACTGATCCCTATTCCCTAGTCTTTACGCAAACGAAGTCGCAGAGAGAAACTAGTAATATACATACATATGTATAACTCTTATATTCGATGTTTTGAAACATTCAAATTGAAAAAAAAAACAAAAAGCAGAACGGTGGGCGTAGGTTTTTCATACAAAAATATAACGCTTCTTTTTCGAGGATCAAGTTTTCCTTAGAATTTAGTTGTTGGTTATCCCAAATTTTACACAACAATTTAAAAATATTGAAAAACAATGTAAATAATAAACATTAACATCACGCACCTCAACATGCCCCCATCCGTCCACGTTCATTTTAGCCGCAGCTTCAACGCTTTCCTTTGCTCCCATCTTGCTTGTAAGTCCTTTTTCTTATATCAACGATATGTTCCAGATGCAATATTTTTTTGTTTTCCGAAATTTACTTAAATCCTCCCGAAGACTTGATTGTTTTGAAATGATTTAGTTTTTTTTTTCAAATTAATTTATTTGTGACGTTCAATCCCGCTCACAGTCGGCACAATATTTTGGAAAACAAGTGTCCTTGTCTTAAAGTATATTCAAACTCTCGTTAGATTGTCCTTTGTTTTGGAAATTGCAGTCTTTTTTGTTTAAACTTAAAAAATATAATTTCACTTTATTGTATATCTTCTTAAAGACGTCATGTTTTGGGATATTTTCCCTCAAAAACTGTGTGTCTCGCGTGTTTTGGAAGTATAATTTTGTTTTCAAAACTTCTCTGACTGATGTATTTTGAATATTATCCTTCGAGGACACTCATTTGTTTTTGATCACTTTCCAATGCGAGAATTCCTCCTTCAACATTGGCTCCTGTCCTGATAATGGACTCTCACGTTTCGTTAAGTTTTTATGCCCTCTCCACAGCACAGCTGCCTGGAAGTGCGATGATGTCCTTTTTGAATATAGCAACTTTTGCCCCCGCCTTCGACCCGAACCCGAACCCGAACCCGAACCACCCTCTGCTATGATGCTGAGGAGACTGCTACTCCGCTACTACCTTCCTTCTCGACTGTGGTGCTATGCGTCAAACACACCCACCTATATTTTGAAAATTTATCTAGAACCCCAAAAAACCGCAGATGTATCCTTTTTATCCTTTCAAAGTTTTCTTGCACTTTTAACACATTCACTGTCCTTTTTTCATGTGCTGATTATTATTTAGTTGCAATTTAATATTATTTATTTAATTTTGGTACACAAACACAGACACACCAGGGGGGAGGGGGGACGTCAACACCCGAAATTTCACAACGGTTCGATAATTTTCTACAACACCCTTCTCGTCGAGAAGGACTTTTTATTTGAATTTCCCTGCAAATTAAACACTTATTTTCAACACTTGACTTAAGTTAACGGTATAATGTATCCTGTTTTAAGGATTTAGCACTTTTTTGTCGTTGGAATACCTTTGGAGATAATTTTATAGCGCACAGGACACCGAGAAGAAGTAAAGTCCTGCTGACGACGATGACGAGGATGGTGATGATGATGGTGGTGATGTGTACGGATCGATACACCGACGAAAGTAGTAGAGAAAGGACTCTATTCGCGTACAGCAGATGCTGCTGGATGATGGTAGTGGTGGTGCGCGAATGTGCTCTTGGTCTTGCTCCTTTTCCGTTTCTTCGGTTGCTGCTGCTGCTGCTGCTCCTGTTGTTCGTTGTTGTTGTTGTTGTTTATTTTCTTTTTTTTTTGTGTTTCGAGTCACTCTCTTTGGCTTTGTTTGTGAAATGTTTGGACTTTATTGATGATGAGGAGCTATGAAATTAGTGGGTTGCGGCTAGTTCAAAGGACGTGGGTGGAGGATATAGATTTCTCTTAATTCTAGCAGCTTCTCTTGGTTAAATTCATTCAGCAGGAACACAAACAACCATCACAAACAAATTTGGAAAATGTAAACAATATGAGAGTTTAAGGACGAAATTACAGCACACACAGGCGGGACAGCTACGCTCACAGATGAACTCAACGAATCGTTCGAAACCTGGAAAATTCCTAACTAAACTTGACGAGGGCAGGGGATTCTCAATCAGAAGGACTTGAGAATTTTTTTTTTGTTTTTTTTTTCTTCGTTTGTAGCAAAAATGTCCTTTTTATACTTAATTGATGTAGCCTCCACCACACCTAGTTTTTTTTTATCTTTGAAAAACTGCTTTTTCTTTTATCAATCACAACCCGTAACTTCAATAAGCAGTTCGTAAGTTGAAACCCCCCAATAGTCCTTTGAACTTTTCACAATAAATTATCCTGGCAAAGCATCCCACTCGAGTAGATATATAGTTTCCTTCGAAGCAAATAAAATTTAAAGACTTTCGTTTTTTTTTCGGGAGAAAATAAAGTTGTATCCTTGGAAATCCTTGATTTGTTAGATTTACAAAAAACTGTTGAAGAATTGAAAAGCTTTTTTTTTTTTTTAAAGAGGATAATAAAGAATTAGTGTATATTATTAAATTTTGTTTCTAAAAAGCTACGACCACACAACCGACAACGATGAAATTCGTGAGATTTTTGCTTGAAAGGATACTTTGGTTGGAAAAGCCAGCCACCCTTAGGAGGAACACCCATGCGCTGGAAGGAAGAACATCTCTGATGTGGATGCGAACAGGGAGAGGATGAACACTCTTCATCTCCCACTGTTGTTTTTGATTTTTGAAAGACAAAAAAATGGTCCACTGTGTTGTTTAACTTGTGTGTGGAGGAAATTGGTGAGCGTGTGACTTTAAGTTTACTATAAATATTTTGTTCGTTAAGTTGTGTGAATGTGTTGGGATTATGGAAGATTTACTATCTCTCTCAGCCGAGATACCGTTGGAATGGACCTAATTTTTGTATAAGAGGTAAGGTAAGGAGGTGGTTGGAGGTGTTGGTTGCATTGGTGTGGAAGGGAATAATAATGATGATGATGTGCTGCTCCTGGTGTTTTATATGTCGTTGGAATTTGTTTACATTTAGCTTAAAGAGGAACAACAAAATTTAAATCAACAAATCATATTTTCTGGACAAGTTGCTTGAGTTATGATGCTTTACAGATATTTGAAGTTGATTTTGGTCTTTTCCAGAGGCTATAGACGGCTTGGAGCAAGAGAGAGGTGGGTTCTTTGGAGCAAACGAGTGCAATTTAAATTGTAAACAAAGAAACTTATTTGATGCGGTTTTGAGTTTCATTCAAAGGCTATAGACAGGCACATGTGTTTTGGGGTTTTTGACATTTTTAGCTTTAGCTTTGGTCAGACCAAAGAATAATAAACCTGGATGAATACACGACGAGGAGGTGTCTTCAATAGATCTCTACCTCAAAAATGTATTTCAAAGATTAACCTTAAAATTTAGTACTCTAATTCAACGAAACCTTAACTCAAGTATTTTAATAAATCCAATTTGATATCACATCTTCATTTCTTCATTTAAAACAAAATTAGTAACAATATGGCGGACAGATTTCCCCATGAGGAGAAATGCTTCAAGCCTGAACGCAGCTTACCCACATACATACAACTTGAAACGTGTTTAATTCTTGTTTGTCAAAGAAATGGCCGCACAGTTCGGCACGCGTTGATACTCTAATGTAGAAAGCAAATTAAGAATGCTCTTTCGTTTGATGCTTTGAAGAACGGTCTGCCTGCCATTCAGTTTTTATCTGCGCGATTGATAACAAGTTCGTTAAAGTTTTCTTTTCAAAAGTAAAATATATTTGCATTGTAAAATAAAATTTCATGTCTCGATTAGAAGTGCAGTAAAGGTATTGTTGCCAAAGAAATTACAAAAATATAAAATTAAATGTGCCTGTGCCGCTAAATGCGATGAACGCAAATGAACTCAGTTATAATTGTAAGGCCGACTGAAGTAGACGTGTTAATAAGGTTGTAGCGTAATAAAAAGATAAGAAGAAAACAAGTGTGTTTCCGAAATAATTATAACAAAAGATAAGAAAACCCTCCCTTACCCTCACCTACAGTATTCAGTCTTGTTCCTGCTAATGCAATATCCATCTCGTTCCAGAACATCAACCCATACATCACGTGCTCGTTGAAAGGATGTATTATCTTCGCTTATGATGGCACCATCGTCAGTAAGGACTAAATGATTTACTTTCGGGTCCGTCACCTTACTTACCCTCTAGCAGAAAGTCAAGGACTTTGATAAAGAGCAAAGGACTTAAGACGCTTCTCTGGTACACACCAACTTTGATTGGTAGCTCTTCTATGAATCCTTTGGGTCATCTTTTCTTTGTTTTGACTTTCTCGTATATGTCTATCATGATCATCCGCATTTTACAATTAGAATTAGATGACTCTACAAGGTTTGTTGGTCAAATTAGAGACAACTGGCTCGGTAATCAACATACGTATTTTGTACGAACGCAAAATTGGCCGAGAAAATTGCAACGGGGTGTACAGCAGAACCCGAGGCAGTTATTTAATTTCTCGCCTTGGACAAGAACCCGGACTTTCGCAGACTTGGTGAATATTGCGTCGGGACTTTACCCTAAGCTTGTAAAAGATCTAATTGACTCAAGAGCTGAAAGACTTTAGGCAATGCCGTTTATTTGCTAAATTTAGCTTCAGAGTGTTTGGAAGAGGACCCAATGTTGTCCAAAAATCATCTTAAGCGAAAAGCCGCATTTTTTGATGAAAGGCTTTGTTAACAAGCAAAATTGCCGTTTATGGACGACGCCATCTTAAACGAGGTTCACCTGGTGACAATACGTTATCAAAAAGTTAACTGTCTGATGTGGATTTTGGGACGGTGCCAATGCGTCATTGCTCCAGACTTTCGAAAATGACGTTCGTTAGGGGGTCACCGTCAATGATAAACCCGATGATAACCAATTTCGTGTGGGCCAAATTGAACCATATTTACCCTAACGACATAAAATTCTACCAGGATGGTGCTACGTGCTATCTGGATCTGCATGAACGATTTGCGGGTAAGATTATCTCTCGCTGAGGTGACGTTAATTGGCCACCAAAGATCATTTGAATTGACACTGCTCTTAACTTTTTGTATGGTTTCTGATGACAGATGAGACAGAGAGAAATTCAATTTTAAAATGGAGAAAATGCAGCACACCACCATACCATGGAGCCAAAAGAAGAGAGTCAAAAAATGAATTTTAAAAACAAAACCGGAAATAAAATGGCTAATTGGTTATCTCAGTGTAGCGCTTTTTCAGTTGTTTGTTCTTGTACTTTTTGTTCGACAGGGATGTATTATAGTTGACACTTGTTGTGAGACGCTGCATAAAGACACGCAGCAATAAAATATGTAATTTTCATATACATGCTGCAAGTGCCATCTTGCAGCATTATGTTTTTAAAACAAAAAACCCAACGTTAATTTTCGTGGACTGCATTATCGACTTGTCAGCGAAATAAAGGGTGTTTTTTTTAGACGTGTGGTCTTCAATATGGCAATACTTTTTTCGGGCAGTTGGTCTTTTTGACAGCTGTCACTTGATTTATGCTCAGTTTGGTTTGCCAATTCATAATGAATAGACTTACTCCTGAAAAACGTTTGCAAATCGTGTAAATTTTTTACCAAAATAACGGTTCCGTTCGGTGGAGCAGAGTATCGAAGAAGACCAGAATGAGTCCATCCGCCATCGCGTGCAACAATTGGAGCTGTGCCCATCCACTTTATAGAAGATTTTGTGGAAGGATCTTGGTTTGCGGGCTTACAAAATCCAACTCGTGCAAAAATTGAAGCCGAACGACCATCAACCGCCACCGACCCCGATTTTCACAAAATTGAGAAAGTTCTACAAACGCTTTGATTGACGTACGTAAGGATAACGTAACAAAGCGAGTGATATACAAAAAAGTTCGAATTGACGCTTTATGCGATCAGAATAAATTGACTGAGCATTCTGAGAAAATGCTGAACGCAATTAACGTCACTTTAGAGTTGTAGGCTTTTTCACTCTATCCCATGCACATTGCCTACACGCTACACCACTCTTCGATAAATAGATGCCAAAGCGAAAGAGAGAATAGTTTTATATGCATAATATTTCCGCCTGTGAAAGACATACAAGAAGTGTCAATTTGTCAATTTGTGACAGCCAAGTGAAGTGCTAGAACGTATTTCAAAATTATGTCTGCTCGCTCAGACCACGCTCGGCTTAGAGAATTTTCAGAATATGCTCACAATGCTCAGATTCTCTTCAGATCCCTTTTCTAAGTAAATAATGGCTAAAACACAGTCACGCTTTGAATGACATTTTCTAAATTTCTGTTTTTGTTTTTGCTTTTTTCTGTCAAAGCGAGCCAACCAGTTTCTACTTAAGCTTTACGTTTGAGTCACGTTACCTTATATTGTACACAAACCAAACGTAATGTCAAAGCCAAAGCGACATTGTGATAGGATGTATTGATTTCCTATGCTAAAGCGTGATTGTGTTTTGTGTTTTAGCCATAAAGAAAAACGCCTATTGAATGCTAAAAGAACAGAAAATTCCTCATTAAACACCAAAGACCAAACATACCTGTCTATATGTATGTATTTTTGTCTGGAACAGTTCGGAACAAGGCCATTGAACAACGCTTTTTAATTCCACATTGTTTTTTTTTATTAATACCGCTTAGAGAATACTTACATAGTAATTAAATTAACTAGAACCTTAAAATCATGTCAAGAAATGATCATAATCAACAAGTGTGTTTTCTATAACAATCTATCAAGGTAGGTTGATTTTCACATTTGTTCCCCAGCTGGGGAATTTTGGGAAAAGGTTAGCTGCCATTCACTACCTTATCCTTAACTTAATACATACGTTTTTGTTTTTTTTTAAATTTATGCTTCGAAACATTTAATTTATTTAAAATATGTTCCAGTTTGGTGGCAATGTCAACATTTTGCAACAAAATCCTTAAATAATAGGTACTTCAAGAATTCACCCCAATTCAAGCAAAACAAATTCAAATTCCTATGACGTTGCTGCTCACGTCACGAATCGGGTTCAAAGTGCAAAAAAAAGTGCCCCAAACAATGTTAACTACATAATGTGGTCCTGCAATGGCACAACATCGCGCCGCGTCGATGACAGCCAGCCCTGCTTACAGGATGCAGGATGCAATGGAATGTACGTCAAACTTTGAAATAGTGTGTGTGAGGGAGCAACTCTTGAACTTGACTAAACCAACTACCAACGCCCAAAAATTAAAACCATTTTCGAAATAATATGTAATCCCGAGTTGCATTCCAACCGAAAGTTTTTCCAGCATGCAACACCATCAGCATCATCACTTTCATGTAGCCGTGTCGTTGTCGTCCTCAGAGTCATCATTCCCATCATCCTATTACACAGCCAACATGAGAGGAGCCCGAGCCACCTCTCCGCCACCCATCAGCAGGACAACACGGTAGGAGACGGTTGACGCTGAACCACATGCTGCAATTTGGAAAACTTCCAGCAGCACCAGCACGAGCACCAGCAGCGCAACTGAAATAAATAAAACCTGGAGTTAGAGGCGCCCAATTTAGCGCCGCATCCTGCTGCATCAAACGGAGCAATTTAGTGCGAAGCGATGACAACAGGGATAAGAGGGATGGTAGTTGTTAGTTGGTAGATTGTCGGTCGGTTATCAAGGAATAAAATGTTCAGTTTTGTGACATAAAAGCTTGAGAATCATCACCAAGCTTTTTTCCAATAAACGTATTTTTGGGTTACAGAGAGGGTGTGGTTATATTCACATTTGCATGACACACTTTTGACTTTCATTCACCCGGTTGCCGGTATCCTTATATATTTCTTTCATGGAGCTCGCCTTCATAAATGAAAATAAGTTGTCTTTGTGTTGGTGAAAGACGTCACGTGTGGGGAATGACTTCGAAAGCTATGGTTGTTGTTTAGGATATGCATAGCGAAGACACAAACTATTAAGTGTGGTGAATAATGTGGAGAAAAGTTGGTGTAGTATCATAGGGTATGTCTTCGAAATGTGTTCGAAATAAATGACAATTAATTAAAAAAAATTGTTGAACTTAAATATTTTTTATTGCCTTATTCTTTGAAAATAAGAAAACCAATGGAAGTTCTGGAACGACATGAAATAGGTAAACATATTTATTCTTGCAATTTATCATGTTTTTTGATGAATTTTATTTGTTATTATATTTTTTTTTAATAAAATCTGATCAAAAGCATTTTGAAGCAATGGAAAGTGTACTTAAATGAATTGCTAAATGGTCAGCTTACCGAACAAATGGAGAGCCTTCAAGAGGAAGACATTATTCTGAAGCTACACGAAAACCATAAACTGCATTCAGCAACTATGAATGGTGTTTCATACCAGGTAAATTAACATTTTTTTAGAATTCGAATTTCGCATTCCAACATAAAATCTATTCATAGACTATAAACCTATGTTGGCATGGCTTGTATCTTCTTCAACCTGGTATTGGAGAAAGCAATAAGAAGGACTTTAGTCACCAAGTCTGGCTAGATATAGGGTTACGCAGGTGACATCGACATTATCGCGCTCTTATAGTTGCAAGAGTTCTTAAGGATCTCGATATTCACAAATTCGCTGGCGCAGATAATATTTCCCCTATTGTTCTGAAGAGGTGTGCTTCCATGCTGGCAAAACCACTGTGTAAGCTTTTCCATTTGTCTTATTCTACAGGACTCTATGAAAGAGGATGGAAAAGCATTTGTCCAGCCCGTATCTAAAAAAAGGCGTATCTTCATTCTGCTCAAACTACCGACCAATTCCACTTACATCCCTTCTTTCCAGGGTCATGGAAACGCTGATAAACTATCAGATTAAGAAATCTCTTGCGGAAACTTCTTAATGACCCGAAGGTTTTCGTAACAATAGGTCCACTGGTGATATGATTGTAGCTTTCTCCGAACAGTGGAATCAATCTTTATGCCGTTTTAGAGAAATAAAGATTATTGCATTTGATATTTTAAAAGCATTTAACAGAGTTTGGTATCAAGCTCTTTTACCAAAAATGCATGCATTTGGAATCGACGAACCGCTTATTCGATGGATTAGAACGACACTCTTTCTCATTTTTATTAATGATATCTTGTCTAAGTATTCTAATCCATTAAATATTTTTGCTTATGACAGTACCCTCAGCTTCTCATATTCGTTTCCAAAGTTCACTCTCCTCTGCTTCAGATGTGGAACTGCAACGGCAGCATATTGTAAGTTCATTAAATCCCGATCTTGCCAGCATTGTTCAATGGCGAATTATTAATCGTGTTTGAATTTAATGCTTCAAAAACTCAATGCTGCCTTCTGTCGTTATAGCATAACCTTTGCGGCTATCCCTGAGTGGCACTTGCATCAAGGAAACCGAACAGCTTTGCGTTTTAAGTATGTGTATCACAAATAACCTTCTGTGGAATGAACACATAAATCATAAATGACATCGCCAAAAAGCTGCGAAATGTTTAGGTTTTCTAAGACGATGCAAGAAATATTTCTCCCCGTGAGATCTGGCTATAATTCATAAGGCGTACATTCGCCCGAAGCTTGAGCACAATTTTCATATCTGGGCAGGTGCCCATTTTACGATCTTGCGTTTCCTGGATAAAATCCACAATGTGCATTAAAAATTATAGGTGTTAAGAACATAACACAGCTATTTGATTCGCTAACGCTAGAGCATCGTCGAAGCATTTCCTCCTTCTCAGCGTTCTATCGCTTTTTCTATCTATAAACAATGCTCCAGCGAAATAGACAGTTGCATTCCGCCCTTTTAAAGTTTTCTCCGTAATACTCGTCCCGCTGGGAATGCTCATAGATTAACCCTTGAGCCTAACTTCAGACGCACTGTTAAATATAGAGACTCATTCTTTAGCCGCACTACACGAATGTGGAACGCTTTACCCGGCTTGATTTTCCGTTCCATTACGATTTACAAACATCCAAAACCAATGCGCATCGGTACCTCCTTTCATCTTCTATCCAATTTTTCTAAACGTTCGCATTTTGTTAATTCATGATAAGGGTATAGTAATAACCCCTTGAGTGCAGGACGATTATAAAAAAAAGAAGTAAACCATCTCGACCGAGCAGGCGGCATGAAATGAAATGAAACCCACGTTCATGGTGGCTACTTCCGTGAAAAGTAAAGCAACAATCAGGGTAGTAGAGCTGAATTTGAAATCCAGAAAGCTTCCATAAAAACCAAGTTCTGCTACTGTGTAAGATTATGGTCAACCAGTACCCTCATTGGAATCCGAGGCCTGAATACTTACTTAAAGGCTCAAAAGGCACTCTTATCTCTTAACCCAGTTCTAAAGGAAAGTCTTACGGAGAATAGTTGGACTCCTTTGGAGGAAGGACGATTTCGGAGAAGATATACAATCATGGAAAAAATAAAGCTCAACAGACTCCGGTAGGCTAGGCACCTATAGCTATGATTGAAGAGGAACCAGCTTGGAAAATCTTTTGCAGTTTTTTTTTATTTTAAACGGGAACGAGGCAGACCCCAGAATCCTTTAGGTTCACAACTGCATGGCGTCAGCGAGCAATCAGGAAGTTTGAAAAAACTTATTGGATGATGCGTGGGCCAAATCCAGATCCGTGTTAATGGTGACCATGATGTTTCCCAGATAATTATAACAAAATCAGAATCTACGAAAATCATATTTGTCTCAACACAGATTTAAGGAAATGAAAAATTAGTCCTCATTTTGTGTGAAAATCTTCTCGCATTAAAGTGTTCCTTCAAACCGTTTAAGTCTTGATTGATTAATAAATCAATAGATACAAAGATCAGATAAAAGCCACTTTACACCCTCGACCTATAGGGCCGGGCGATATCCCTGAGAGTCAGGACTCGTTTATCTTGGCTTTTGTAAATATATACGTGTCGCCTACAACTCTGCCATTAAGGTTACTGATGCTTCGTTAAAATCACTTTCATCCTTACCAGAACTCTCTCTCGCCACTACCTGCTTGATTTCGAATTTTTAAACCATCTCCCCTACACTCCTTGACCAAGAAAATCAGATTATTGAGACTGCAAAATCCAATCCCACCAAGTTCCGGAGAAAGGTAACGAATGGGCTTAGTGTTGGGTTATCAATGGGAGTTGATGAAGCAGTTAATTACCCTGATTTGTGTAAAATCAACCAATTTTAGTCTATTTATACGATGAGGTAGGTCGTAGCTTTCAGTGAAGTTTAAAGGCTTTTTGTCCTTCAAAAACTCAAGGGAAGTATTCGGAACTTTAATTTTTCTGTCAGACATTTTAAGTCAGCTAATTTTTCGATACGTAAGCAATTACAATGCAAATTTCTTCCCGCTATGTGGTCTTTTGACAAAAACTTGTCTCCATTTAAGAACTGCTGGCTGAAGCATCAACCGCATGGTTGTGGGGGCTCTTTCCGTTGTCTAACGCTTGTGTTGATATACATAAGTCCTTCAGTGAAATTAGATTTTTGAAAATGACACTAGAGATACGCGCGCAGCCACCAAGAATGGGAGGAAAATTTAAATTTAAAATTTGGAAATTGTGTTGTCTGTGGTGGTAATAACGAACAAAAAAAAAGTAGAACCATCTTCTTCTGCCACCGATAAGCGCATTACATTATCCTTGGAATATTTTTTCTGTTCTTGGGCTTTCTCTTTCGGGGATGCTCCTTGTTCAGTGTATCCTTTTTTGATATTTGCATACGGCTGCAAATTGTATGCAATTCCATATCCCCCCAACCCCCCCACCACCCTACCCTTTGAGGTGCTTACAATTTAGAAATAAAATGTTCATCCTTGTTTCAACATACAATTCCGTTTCCTGCTAGCACATCCTCAGTGGTGTGGTTATGTGGTTAGGAAGAAGAATGTAAGCGTTTGTCTGCAGTGTAATCAAATTTTATTCCAATATATAAATTTTGGAAGGGGATGAGAAAAAATACAATGATTTACTTTATTGCTCCAAATTGCTAGGATTTATAGAATATAGGGACGTTGATCCTAGGAATAGTTGTGTGTGGTTTATAAATCGTTTGGAAGAACTGAGATAGAACATCGGGAAAGAAAAACTTGCGAGAGTGCGGAGTTAAATGTTTGGTAGCTTAACCAAAGTGGGACACTATCACATGCCCACATGTATTATGCTGGAATAATGTACCTTCTTTCAAAAGCTATACTCGTTACGAAAGTAATATGAGGGGATTACGGAGTTTTTGGGACTTCTTTTATGATTCTTGACGTTTCTTAATGAGACTGTTGAGGCAAAACTTGAGTATAGCTTCGTTGCTTCTTCAAATTAAATAATAATTGTTATTAACTTTAGATAGACTCCTTAAATTTTATTCAAAAGACTTAATTCCTAGCAAACATCAGAAATGGGATTGGTCTTAACCAGCATCAGGAATATATTTTCTTAAGAGAACGCTTTGATATTATGTACACAGTATTCTATTCTTATAGCTGTGGGATATGGATAAACACAGACAGACGACATGTATTAACAAGCCATGAACAACACACACGAGCGATACACACAAAGTACATAAACACATACAGACACAAATAAGGGAAGAAGTGACGCGCGCTCAAGCATCCAAAAAGTTTAAAGTTCAGTTCTAGTCCAACCGCGAATGTAATCGAACGGGCCATCAAGCAAAAGATTAAAATAAAAGCCATTAAGCAAAAGATTAAAATAAAAGCCATTAACCTTAAAATAGAATTCAGTGTTTCATTAAAGAAGGTACAGAAACTACATAGCTATAAAAATACTCAAGATTTAAGAAACGTAATGAACTTCCTCAATAATACAAAAACATGGAAGGAAGCAAAAGCTTTTAAATTCTTAATGTATTCATATTTAAGCACCAAGTTTGTCAACGAGAAAAATGTAAATTTGTACAAAAAACGTGACATCACCGACACAAAGGGCTTTGGTCAGTGACCCAACGCAAGCAAAGGACACTGTTCATACTGATCATCGTTTATTTTTTATTATTATGTTGGCTGAATTTACTTAGTAAATCATTCTGATGCAGAGAAATACTTTATCCCAAAACCATAATTCTGGTGCAAGTGAGTTACAATATATAATTTTTTTTTTCTTTTGCGCGAAACAGATTGAACCAGCAACAGCAACAGCACCAGCAACAGCGGCCGCCATTATTTTAGAAGGAATGTATTTTAATTGCTCAAGTTAGATTAGACCAGCACCATCAAAGTCAACAGCGTCGTTAGACCAAAGTCCTAAAATTGCTGTTGCTGTTCCATTGCTACCAACTTTGCGCAAGTGTAATTCAAAAAAAAAAAATATTGACAATTTTATTTTGCGCCCGTCGCCATTGTTGTGATTTGAGTGGCTATTTATTAATTTATATTTTTTTTAATAATGGAAGAAAAACTTATTGAAATAAATAAATAAATAAATTTATTGGCGCGACGCTCCTTAAGGAGCCAAGGCCGGGTGACTTATATTCTCAATCATTCCTGTGTGTGTGTTGTTAATCTGCAAGAATGGAAGGGATCTACAGTTTACCACCGAGTCCGAACGGCTACATGAGATGCACTTTTTCGAGACAAATTTTACTCTTGGAGGTTTTGTCAGTTCCTCGCAAGAGGCAGTACCCCGGAAAGAAGATGGCTATGCGCGGGATTCGAAAATGGTAAGAGAAAATACATTTGTTTTTGATAAGAGAGGGAAATCTTATAAAAACATCGACTCAAAAGAAAAACAATATAAAGAGATTGGAGATTCGCTATGTGTACTGTACTGACACTTTATGACACAAAGTGTAAAATTTCACACGCTTTTGTTATTTGTTTTTATTCTATATCCACACCAATTGGCGATTACATTGCGCCTCATTGCGACTTAATTCAGAACTAAAAAATGATGCTCCATGATAGTACTATATGCAGTGAATATACAAGAGTTTGTTTAAAAAATATTTTAACGTTTCTTAACCCATCACTCTAATACATGGCAAATCATTATTTTGACCACAAACGAGGCAAATAATAAAGAAAGCAATAAGTCGAAACAAATTTGAGGTCCCAACTCGTTTGTATTCCTCACTGCAGTTCTCACCGCACCGTTAAATAAAATACTCCGTTACATGCCATGATGGTGCGTATATCATCCTACTTTGTCAAATTGGACAAACTTGTTTTGTAATACACAATCAATTTTGTTTTCTCTGGATAAGTGCAACAAAAGGATTAAAGGACTTTTCACATGAAAGCGACCAACAACCACTAAATAAACTAACATTCGCCCATTTTGATATTTCTGTCACAAACTTTTTTTATATTTGTCGCTATCAAATACCTAGGAAACAAAAGCAAGGATGGTTTTGAGGTTATTCACGTGTGAACAATTTGTTCGTCGAAGTGTGGATCGTATGTGAAACGTGAATAGAGCTTGGCAGTTCGTAGCAATCAGATTTTAACAATTAGTTTTCACTTCATCTTATTTTAGAAATAAAAATAAAAATAAACATATAAATTATATTTCCATCATTGGCGTTGATTTTGTGAAGAATTCAGGTTTATATGTTGCTTTAAATTATTTTTATTCATTTATTCGTCGTGCGTTAGTTGCTCCCATGTGAATAGTATTTAAGATCGTCTCATATTCTCAGACTGTTTTTTTTCCTTCATACTCACTCCAAATTTTGTCGTGGTAAATCTTCAGGTTCATTGTTTTAAAAACGTTGGCGCAAAATTATAGACGCTTTAAAACCAAACTAAAACAAAGCAAATTTGGCATTAACATTAAAAGCGTAGTTCTTTAATTATAGACGGCTCAAAAATTGATTTGCGTTGAGTGTGAAACTTGATTTTTAACAACAGGAAACCCCTGCATTATCTTTTTAGTGTAAAACTAAAAATTCTCTGAGAGAATGACAGTTCACTCTCAAAAAAACCCACTTTGAATATAAAACTACACACAAACACTCTGCCATAAAATGTCGCCAGCGATCGGGCGAAAAGCCATCGCGTCGCGCGATGTGAATACGCTTCGACATAAACGTAGCCTAAAGTTCTCAAACTAGGAAATCTGAATTTAACTAATGCATGTCTTTTAATGTTCATAATTGAGGAAAACTTAGAACAGCACCAAAAGTTTAAAGTAGTGTAAACAGAATGGATTAAAAAATAGTCTATAATCTTGCGCGTTTGATTTTAAACATTCCATTTTGTTAAGAATTTATATTATTACTTATTTGGATCGATTGGATAGATAAAATTTTAGTTAATAACTTGTACATCAAAACATAAACGTCATGTACCGCCATAAACATTTACAGAATTCAGTAACACGTTCCTGGTATTTTCATTCCTTTAAAAAAAAATTACATAAATTATTTTCGTTTCCTATTCGGAGTTTTTATCATTGTGTTTACCACTTAAGAGCTGAATTGCACACAACCATTGTGGAACACTGCCATCCAATGAAATCATTCAACAAACATTTCGGACGCCGATCTTGTCTTGTTTTCAAATTCAATTTAAAATAGGAAAAACAAAAATAAACAACTCGACAGATAAAATCACTTTATTAACCAAAATAATGTCTGAAAATGACTTGTTGTCATATAAAAATTGTGCAGGATCAGATTTAAGAGGTATTCCATGAAAAAAATGTATATTTCTTTCTTAAATAGTGAATTAAATCTCAAAGAATTGCTACTCAAACGTGCAAAGGATGCCTACTCTAATGGGGACAATGAGAATTCAATATTTTATCAAATCGAATCACTCTGTTTAGGATTCGAATCGCGTTACAGTGATAGAAGTAAATAAAAAACTAATAATTGTAAATGTTAATTAAATAAATCTTCACCCAGCCCACCGATTGGATGTTCTAGAGACGAAGGAAAATCGGAAGCAAAATGGTATTTTTCACGAGTAAGCATTGGCATTTTCTTTTCTGGAAATTATCTTAAATTGGCATTTTTTCAGTTCCCCTCTTCTTAAATACGCCGAAGAATACTTGACAAGTCAAAAGACATGTAAAAGTAAATGTTTACGTAAGCAAAATAGTAAATTTAAGACCTCATTTGATGGAATTCAAAGTGTTCAAGACATTTGTTCATCTCTACCTGAAGGTATGATAGAAGCTATTATAGGTACTTATTATACCAAATTAATGCTTTTCAGAATGGACAGTCATTCAATTGTGCAAAGAACAGCGCGAAGACACCACATACTCTATGTTTCAAGAGATCTATGCCGCCGATGCCCCGATTTATCTCTCCGTTTTGAAACATCCTCGAAGCAAAGAGTTCCCCAAACCGATTTGTCTTCGATTGACTTCAGATAACCAAGGTTGAAGCCATTATATTACTTTAAATTCTTTTAGCTATTTGTGTTCTTCACCTCCCAGACCAGCTCTATAAGAAGTTCTCCGTTTTGACCAGCTCCTTCACGGAGTTCTCCACAGTGCCGGCTGGGCCACAGAACTCTCAAGAACTACAAAACTACTGGCATGGAATGGGCATCCTCGAGGGCCGTGTGGCGGTAAGTTTACAGTCCAACAAACTGTGCGATTCCTATATTGAATGAGGTGTTTAGGAGTCTCCCACTCCAGCTTAAATTAATATTTTATCCTCTTTCCAGAGTGCAATTGCTGAGCTCAAATCCTTCATGGGCCCATGGGCCAGTCTGCTGTGTGGCAACGTAAAAAGCCGCTTCAAAGACAAACAACAGAATATTTTCAAAGCTGTCGATAAATTCTGTGATTCCAATGAGTACGAAGTCCTGTAATTCCATTTAAATTCCCTAACGTATTTCTCTATGCAGCATCGAATGCCAACAGCGAGTCCTCCTAAGTCTATTAGCCCAACAGAGACACCTTCTCACCGACGAACACATAAAACAAGCATGTTTAGCCCTGTCAATTGAAGAAGACGGCGACGACGGTGAAGGGGACGATGGGAATCCAACCACATCCCGAGTAATTTATGATTTTCTCATGAAATTTCCATCGGAAGAGGAAATTGCATTTGGCCCTTGCATTCTCATCCTTGACGAAGTAAATCTCGCCCCCCCCCCTGCTCCCTTTCCCTTTTCACTTTCACCTTCAATTTGTTTTTGAATTTCTAGCGCATTGATCACTTTTACTGGGAAGTTTTAAATCCCTGGCAGGAGCTGTGTCGTATGAGCTCATTTCACATTCTCGTCCGCCTGTTTGAGCTCTACAAATCCAGAATAAAGAACGGTTATTTGATGGTGGATGTTGAGAAGGGACGTTGTGTCGTTAATCCAGGTTATGAACTGAATTGAATTCGTTTGTTTTTTTTTTTTTGTTAAAATTTTAACTTTTTTTTTGGATTTTAGATTCCAATTTGCCAAACACGGAGGAGCGAATGAAGAGTTTCTTTAATTACTGGCTGCCCAATTGGAAGTGTACGTATAACGTTGTTCCCAGAGCAGAGGATTACCAGAAATTGTTTGAGGAAGCTGATTGTTATGTGTAAGTGGGGGTAGATTATTGATTAGCGGGAAATTCAATTTGTGGCAGATTTGGAGGGAATCAGTTGTTTTTTTCTTGCAATCTTATCATTGATTGATTGATTTATGCATAAATTGATTTAAAAAAAAAAATCTCAGTTCAAGAGAATGGTTCCAACATTTTTAGGATGATGTATGGAATCCGTGGTGTAATGTCACTACAAATGTCCTGATTTTACCAGAAAAAGAAAAAGAGAGACGCTTATAGTAAAATGCATTAGCAAACGGGCGATTTGTTGATTTAGGGGGGACCCGTTGGGTGATTGCTAAGGGCAGAACTAAAGGGTCTTCCATTAAGCCATTATGCATGGAATATAACATTGTTCAAATGTCCGCCAAAATGTCCATTTTCCATGAGCCTGAATGAGTTATGTTGGTTTTGAGGGCCGCTGTAGTTTGTGGCTTATTCGCATAGACCTGCCACTTCAGAAAACACCATAAGGAAAAGTCTAACTGGCTTAAATCGCACTATCTCCGTTCACATCACTTGCACGTGAGATGACCATGCCCTCGAATTACACGTGCAGAATTTCAATGTGGCGTGAGCTTGTGACGCGTATCCCCGGCCTGTTGAAACACATGCCGTTGGTGATATCGTTCAATTCAGGCCAAAAGGAGTTGGTAATGACTGGCCTGCCCAACATCGTTATCACAGAAATATGGACCGATGACGCCGCCAGTCCAAAATCCAGACCAAACAGTGAAATTCTCGGAATGCATTGAAAGCTCTTGGATCTCGTTTGGATTTTTATTTGATGGCCTAGCCATTCATTCAGAAATAGGCCACATAGCTGAAGATGATGAAAATTAGGGTCAATTTTCCAGAGCCCATTCAGCGAACACACGGTGTTGTCTGTGGTTGTTTAACTTCAGCTACTGGGTAGTTGAATGTTGTACGGGTACGAGCAAAATTCGCGAAGTTGTGGTCTGCGAATGAACGAGTTCTTGTGAGTGAATCGAGATCGACGACCTCGGATTCTTCTACACACTTACGAACAGCGGCGATGTTTTCGACAGATCTTTTGTTTTCCCGATCGTTTTTGATCGTTAACTGATGCAGTGAACTCAAATTTAACCACCACACTTGAAATAGTCCTCCTGCTAGAAAGACTAAGGCGACCGTAAAATGGGCGCGAAACTTTGTCCGATCAGAAAACCTATTTTGATAAAACAATTTAAGGATTTTCACGTGCTGGTGAACTTAATATGCGTTCATGGTGACTTGGACAAAGAGATTGACAGACAATTTGACAAATGAAGCTTAAACAATATGGCCGCCATCAACTGTCAAAATTCGGAAGTCCCCATTGAAAGATTCTCTATAACACCCGGAACAAAGCGACGAAGCCTTCAGTAACTGAACGAGAAAACAGAAATTCTTATGAAATCCTTAAAGAAGCGGATTGCTCTGTTTCGTCAAATTACTATAAGTTTTGCTTCGATCGAAAACTACGCTCTTGTCCGTCTTTCATATCGGCGCAACAACCGGGATCCGATCCGGTCCGGGCCTCCTTCAACAAATTCATCCATACATCCCGATTGCTAACCGACGTCATCCAATTGCCCACCCCAAGGCTTCGGGCGTCCTGGTCTACGCCATTCTTTCAACGCAAGCAAAGTCTGCCACGTTGTCTTCTACTTTTTCGCTCATGCGACCTATGTGCCTCTCCCACAGGAGTTAATTTTTTGACAACATCTGCTTACCTTACCTTACCTTAGGTGGCGCTACAGTCCGGGCTGGACCTGGCTAGGTCTGTCTCAATACTCACGCTGCGTTCTTCCGATTATGTCAATATCGGCGGCGTATGCGAGTAATTGGACGAACTTTTGAAAGATCGTGCCTCTGGTGTTGGCGTGAGAGTTCTGCACTATTCTTTCAAGTATGATGTTGAAAAAGTCGCATGACAGCGCATCGCCTTGTCCAAATCCTTTTTTGACTTCAAAGGTGTCGGTGAGGTCTTTACTGACCTTGACGGAACAGCGTGCGTTTTCCATCGTCATTTTACACAGGCGATTTAGATGTCATATAATTCATGATTGTAACTTCTCCAGAATCGTCCTCCATTGCAGACGGCGCCAACAATTCTCCGTAAGACATTCTTCTCTAACCCGAATAAGAGAACAGAGTTCCTTTTAGCAAGCACCCAAGTCTCGGATCCGTGTGCCTTGTACAGATGGTGGAAAGGCTTTACGTGAGCACCTGCCTATTAAGGCTTAATCTCACGGTGGGCCTACCCACCTATGGAGTTCCCTTGGGGCGGACAAAACCCCTAAAGTGGTTTATCAGACCACACTATCATCTAGAGTGGCTCTGCCAAACCACTCTAGTAGCAAATGATGAATTTCTCATGGAAAATCCATCCTCCTTGCTAAGAAGCAGGGCCTATCCTACCTACCTATGCACCCCTAGTATCAAGGTTAAATAAGACAATGAACACACGCTTCTTTCGAAGCCGTGCCATCCTCCCAGAAACCAAAGATACCTTTTCGCTTCCGCATTTGGAGTAACCATCAGCCCCCGTGAAGCTCCCACAGGGGGGCCTACCTCAATTTTAACAGGCGACTGCTACCGAGACAAGCTCACGTAATCAGCCGGGGCTCCTGTTAACCCACGGTACCTAATTTAGGACCCTAGGTGAGGCTCGCCCGTCTCTCATGAGACGCACTTGTGGTTCGACTCCATGAGAAGTCGCTAGCCCACCATCCAGTAAGACAAACAGTTCATAATCCAGTCAACCAAGGTGAAGACTAGGACACTCCCTGAATGCCCGCCTAGAAGCATGGTTACAGCCTCTTATCCTTACGGAAAAAGTGGTGATCGCTTAACTAGGCTAGGTATTGGAAGACTCTTACTTCCGCTAACCTGAGCGTGGGCCTATTTTCACACCCCCGCACCCACAGGGAGAGTGTGCCTTGTACAGGAGTAGCTTGGTTTTTACGATAAGGGTTTCTGGGTTTAAAGAGCCTCCACAGTCTATAGTAGGTTCTGTTGGATTTTAGCAGCCGCCCCCTTCTTTTCTTCCTCCATTTTATTATCGGCTGCTATTTTTTACCCACATGCTCCACTACCCTCATAGTTGGATCGCCCGCCTTTGAGAGACGAAAATATAACAGCTGACTTCCTTTGGAGGGACTTCCGTGAGGATAGTTACGGCACGTTCGTACTCTATTAATATTTTTCCTTTCTCAGGAAATCCGCTATTCTCGAAATTTCGCCCTAGACCTCTCTAATTGTTGTACCCTCCCCTCAAACTCTATACACACACACCCAATACACCTATCATATTCTAACCCTATTTCCTAATCAACTTCAAATTTATAACTTCCCCCATCGTTAGCAAATGCATATAAAATTAATTAAAGCCAAAACAGCCAAACTGACCGACTACATTTTATTCCCAACAAATAAAGGTTAACCATCAAATAATTGGCAAGCGACACGTTTCCCAGGCCCAGTGTGTGTATCTAATATGAAATTTTGTAATCATAACGGCAATAACAATGTCCTATGGAACTAGGGAATGATTATATAATAGTTTGATGATGCGGCAGATGGTATATCCAGCCACAATTCACTTTTAATCCAGCAGAATCCCATACAAAAAATCACCAATCGGCATAGATACAACTGGCCAAATAATATATTTGTCTGTCCTAAAAAGAGTTTATAGTTGTTGTGTACATATGGATTGAGTATTTTTTGAAATTGGAATTCAAAAGTTTTTCGATAAATGATTTAACTTTCTTTGTCGATGACCAATGAATGAAAATGTTTTGAAATTGCAAATATCACGGTTCGTCTGTTTTGTTAAAAATATTCCTTACCCCCTCTGTTCAGGTCCGTTCTTTGGTTATTGTTTGTTTTATTTTTGGTGGTTTCGAGGGTTGTTTAAATGAAGAACTGGTCACTATGCTTCCTCGATAGTGACATTGATGCCAGTGCTGAAATGACCACAAATGTGATTCTTCTAGGGATGCGTGCTTTTATTTCTAACAGAGTTAAAAGCATCAAACCTAAAGAAAAGTCTTGGTTTAATTCTGAGTGTAAAGAAGCTATCAGGTTCAAAGAAGTAAGTTTCCGATCTTCGAAAGCCAACCCTACAGAGGAAAATCGAAAAAAGCACAAATAAGCAAGGAACTCATGCAACTCCGTTATTGAAAGAACCAAATTTTTGCATGACCAAAAATTACGGCAAAAAATTCTGCAGTGTCCCAAGGGCAGTAAAAATTTTTGGTCATTTGTAAAAAATATTAAAAACTCCTCAACATCTTCGGTTCCAACGCTCATCGACAATAAAAAAACAATTGTTTACTCTTCAGAGAAGGCAAACTTGCTCGCCGCCTATTTCGCTGCCAGCTCCACGCTGCCTAACAGCAACTTTGCCCCTCCTGTACTTGAGAATGTAAATTTTTCCATGGGACAGATTTTTTTCCGCACTCGTACAGTAGCAAGAGTTCTCAAAGATCTCGATATACACAAATCCGCTGGCCCGGATGGTATACCCCCGATTCTTCTGAGGAGGTGTTCTTCCACACTGGCAAAGCCACTGCGTAAGCTTTTCCATCGCTCCTACTCTTCCTACTCTTCTGGAATCTTTCCTAGAAGATGGAAAACAGCATTTGTCCAGCCTGTCCCCATCCTCCCCCTCCTCCTACCGACCCATAGCACTGATATCCCTTCTTTGTAAGGTCATGGCAACACTGATTAACCGTCAGCTTAAGGAATATCTCGAAGATCGAAAGCTTCTCCATGACCTTCAGTACGGCTTCCGCAGCAACCGTTCCACTGGTGATCTGATGGCATATCTCACCGAACAATGGAACAAATCTTTACATCGCTTTGGTCAAAGTAAGATTACTGCTCTTGATATCTCCAAGGCATTTGACAGAGTTTGGCATGAAGCTCTTTTATCGAAAATGCGTGCTTTTGGGATCGATGATACACTTGTTCGTTGGATTAGAAGCTATCTCTTCTGGACCGTTCAATACAAGTTGTATTGGGCGGATTCAAATCTGATTCGCACAAAATAAATGCTGGTGTGCCCCAGGGCTCTGTTCTGTCTCCGACTCTTTTCTTGATTTTTATAAACGATCTTCTGTCAAATGGGGTAATAGGAATCGTGTGGAGTTTAATGCTTCGAAAACTCTATGCTGTCTTCTGTCGTTAAAGCTAAACATACCCCCAACGCCATTGTCCATGAATGGCACTTACATCGAGGAAACCGAAAAGCTCTCAGTACTCGGTATGTGTGTCAACGACGACCTCCGTTGGAACGACCATATATTTGAGATCGCTAAGAATGCTGCTAAGTGCTTAGGTTTTCTGTATCGGTGTAAGAAGTATTTTTCCCCATCTGATCTGGCTACAATGTGCTTCGCAAACATCGCTTCACCTGCTTGATAGAATACAAAATCGAGCGTTAAGATTGAACTGCCGCTGAAACAATTGCCCCTCTCGAACACCGACGCAATGCTTCATGTCTTTCCTTATTTTATCGTTTCTTTTATAAAAAAAAATCACCCGAAGTAGCCAGTTGCATTCCTACCCTTAAAAGTTTCGCCCGTAATACTCGTCTCGCAAGGAATGCTCATCAGTTCACCCTTGAGCCCAATTTCGGAAGTACCGTGAAATATAGGGATTCTTTTTTTAGCCGAACAACACGAATTTGGTACAGTTTACCCGGCGAGATTTTCCCTTGCCATTTTGATCTGCAACCATTCAAAACCAATGTTAATCGACACCTCCTATCTTTCCCCTTCCTATCTTCCTAATGCCCGCGCAGTGTGCTCTACATTAAAAGGGAAACAAATAGTCCCTTGTGCGCACGTTAATTATAAAAAAAAAAAAAGTCGTTCGTTGGTCGTGAATAATCCTTTAATGTCGATCTAGTCACCATCATACAACAATCATTATAATCTCCACTAGGACTTTTCCAGTTCAATGCTTTGCCTTAAGGTCCACTTGTCGATTCACCAGGGGTTGACTTCAGAAAACTGCAGCAGCCGCCTTATACTATGTTCAATTTATATTTTCAGTATTGGCCTTACGGAAGAGAGCTTTCAAACATGCTGGTACCTGCTGGAGCTGGTGTTTCCATCGCACTCAACTTAACAAATTGCCACTGAAATAAAAAACAGAACCCCCGAGTTACATTGAGATTGTTTTTGTAATATTCTCCTCGGCTATGAGGAGAGAGGAGACTGACCGCCAATTTGCCTCTTGTTTATTGTGTTTAGTTAATAAATAAAAAAAAAACACTGATTCAGAGCTACCATTCGTCCGTTGATGGAAATTATAATAGCTTTTTCGTTGGTTTTTGCTATGGAGCTTTCACAATTGAAGCTTTCTTAGAGCTTGTGGGAGCATATATTTAATATTAAACACTACGGCAACCGTATAAGAGCTTTGAAATGGAGATAGCTTATCAGAATCCATAATAGCAAGGGTGAAAGGCAAATATCGCATCTTCCCTGTACTGAAAATATAAATTGAACAGAGTATAGCTAAGGATTATTCCATGTGGCAATACCTGTTAAGTTGGTTGTTTTGTTCTAGATGGTATACAATGTGGAGGCGGCTTCCCTGGATTTTTTTTATTTATTGCTATACAAAGATCATCAGAAAATGTAATGTCAGTCAGTGATGTTATCCTCCACAGTTAATTATATGGAAATCAATGATTAAAAAGTGGATTGAGTACATCTAGATTTTTCGCAGTTTTGGTTGGAAAAATGGTCTTAAACCTAGAATGATGTAGATATAGCTTTATTGCCTCATTTCAGCTGTCAGCTCGCAAGGAAAAGTCGATTTGCTTGAAGCCCAATTTGCGGCAAACTCAACACTGCCAGCAGGTGTTATAACTCCTTCTAAACTCAACAGCGTGAACGATTTCATTGTGCCAATCTGATTAACTTACAGCTTAAGAAATATCTTGAAGATCGAAAGCTTCTTAATGTCCGGCAGTACGCCTTTCGCAGCAATAAGTCCATTGGTGATATATATCTCCCGAAAAGTGAAACCAATCTCTCCACCGTTTTGGTGAAAGGAAGGTTATTCAACTCGATGAAACTCTTCTTTTTTGGATTAATAATTACCTTTCGAACCGCTGAATACAAGTTGTTTTGGACCGATTCACAAGTCGGTCATTCATAAAATAAATGCTGGCGTGGGCTCTGTTTTGTCTCGGACTTACTATCTGAAACAACTAATCCAATAAATTGTATTGCTGACGACAGCACATTCCGTTTTTAATATTCGTTTCCAAACTCCCATCTCTATTCTTCGGATGTGGAACTGCAACGGCACCGTCGTTGTAATGTTTCTTGCATTTCTTTATTTTATCGCTGTTTCCATAAACAATGCTCTAGCGAAATATCCAGCTGAATTCCTGCCCTGAAATGATTCAATATGGTAATACTGGCACTGCTAGGAATGCTCCTAAATTTCCCTTCAGCCTAATTTCGGACGTAATTTTTAAATTCAGAAATTCTTTCTTTTGTCGTACCATACGAATTTTGGACTCTATTTTTCCCTCCCATTTTGAAATGCAGCACTTTAAAACAAAAATATGCATCGGTATCTCCTTTTACATGATTCCTTATTAATCAACATTATAAGGGTAGACAAAACCCTTTTAGTGTGGGCTAATTGTAAATAAAATGCCCTCAAGAGAAGGGAAGGCCACATCCTTCCATCCAAGATCTGGTCTGTTATATTTATAGCTCAAAAATAGACTAGTTCTGGGTTTTTTGGTGAATTGCCGTGCTCAAACTATTCAGTCAGTCTTGGGATTCACCTGTCCATTTTCAAGGGGGTTTGCTGTCAATCATTTCTCTTGGATAAATATTTCTCTGGATCGCAAAAGAAAAATCGCATAAACATGCTAAAGAGACTTATGGGGAATACTTTGTAATCCCTCATTCAATAGCAACCGAGAACCAATTATGTGAGGACTGCACGCAAACTAAAAAAAATGTCGCAATTTTCTTCTGGAAAAATCGAATCTAAACCAATTATGTTAGAATATTCTCCAACATTTACCAAATTCTTTCCAAGCCTAGTATAGTTTTAAGAACATTGACTAAAGTGATGTACGGTAATTGCCCGTATTTATATGGTGAGAGGATAAGACTAGCAAAAGATATCTACTTGTCTGCAAAATTTGTCTCGATGCGTCCGCCATTATTTTAACTCAGAAAGCGGTAAATTCATGACTAAGCCATCCAACTAAAGAATAGACCCACAAAAGTTCAATAACCCTAGTCTCAATATGGAGTAAAGGAACTGCTCTGAAGTCTATTTGACTTCGCCAAGCCCACTTAGAAACCTGTCTCTCTCTAACCTTACTACAGCTCGTTTCGTTTTATGCCTGCATGTTTCCTCAAAAATCTGCCGACAAAATTTTGGAAGAATATTTTGTTTGGCAAATGTCTAAATCAATGGCCACGTTTTTCTCCTCTTCATCGATGTTGTGACTTAATCGCTAAAAAAGCCATCGAAACCTTAACTTTTCCCCATCAAATTGATTGATTTAACTTTTTTTCCAGCTACTGTGGCCATGGATCTGGACTTCAGTACCTAAATGGCCGTAAAATAAGTAAATTCCAAATGAAATGTATTGTCTTCCTATTTGGTTGCGATTCAGTTCGTTTGAGATCACAAGGGTTGCATAGCGAGATGGTTGGTTCGCATTTATTTTATCATGCTGCTTTATGGTATGTTTGACATACAAACATACGTCATAAATAGCCGTTTTTATTTTTTTTTTTTTTTTTTTTTCAATAACTCAGTCCAGCTATTGTGGGATCTTTGCAATTAGGATTTGATTTCCAAATGGATAAAATCGCTACAACTCTACTCAGTGAATGGATTCCATCTAGTGGTGGGGATGTGATTCACTGGCATCACATTGATAAGCCCACTTGGAAAAAAGGAACTATTCAACGTAAGCTTAAAAAATTCTTTCCATTTTTTTCTTCTGTTTTTTTTTTTGTGTTTGAATTTGTGATGAACGAAATAAAAAAAAAATCACTTAGCTCTTCCGTCAAAAAACACTAGGATTTCATTGGATCATTATGAGGGGAGTCTGGCGCAGGCTGTGTGTGCTATTCATCAGAGGACCGAGGAGAAACTTTATAATACTGTTGGTTTTGTCTATCGAGGTTTGCCAGCGTGGAATTCAAGTAATTCGCACATTTAAATTAAAAACTGATTAGAAAAGTAATAATATTTTTTTTTTGATACATATAAGACTTTTATATTTTTAGTGTTTACCGTAATTTTATTATATGCATTTTTCACATTGAAAATAAAAAAAAGAAATTATTTTAATACAAAAAGCTTATTTTTGTTAACTTTTTATTGATGTAACCACGCGTTTGAAGAAGAACATTGTCACTTCTCCGGAATCACTGGCATCGTTGGGTGACTACTTTGCTTGTGGAGACAACATCCTGTGGGACACTTTATTCAACATTGGAACGCTAATATAAAGTTAAACGTTTGAAAGTTTTCGTTTCTGTCTAACAAATGTAATGAGATTTTCGATTTTCCGGACTTCAAAATTGACAAGATCAACAATCATCATCAAATAAATATGTCCTGCAATGCCGTGCTCATTAGTCAATGCTATCTTCAAAAGGAAGAAAAAGATCAAAGATTCTTGCCTACTGACGTCTTTAACAATTCGTCATATAATAGATAGGGGTGGGCAAAATCGCATCGTCACCTCCCCGCGGGGCCCACTGGATAGCCGAAAGGTGAACTAACGACGAGCGTTGGATCCATCGGATCCATTGGTTGTAGATACCTGAGTTCTCTTCTCAGGAACTAGGAGCAGGAGGAAAGATAAGCTCTGAAGATCCAACCACCAACACGATCTACACGTCATGCACAGGCCTCACAAGCCGGTCATGAAAGGGAAATGATGTTGTGATGATAATTAATAGATATGCCTCGGATGACCAAACCAATAATGTGGACGACCCCCCCCCCGCAAACGAAAAACGGACAAAGATTTACGTGTTTGCACTTGGAACGTGCGAACACTTAACAGGCCGCGTAAAGCCGAACAACTGGCCGAAACCCTCGCCAGTCTGAATGCTGACATAACAGCTCTCCAGGAGGAAGACTTAGGCAAAACGTCTTGAGCTTTCGCGAAGTCAGCGAAAGAGTGACAACGATCCGCATAAAGACCAAATTCCACCACCTGAGCCTCATAAGCGCCCATGCCCCTACAGAAGAGAAAGACGACGCTACCAAAAAAAGTTTCTACGAGCTCCTCGCCAAAACTTATGAGCAGTGCCCCAAACATGACATTAAAATCCTTTTGGAAGACTTTAATGCCAAAATTGGGAGGGAGACATCTTTGGTATGACGATCGGAAAATACAGCCTGCACGACACCACTTCCGATAACGGACTCAGGCTCATCGATTTTGCAGCGGGAAAAAAACATGGTGCTTTGGTTTCTCACAGCCACCCCCTAGAAACCTCTGGTTCGACTCCGAATGTGCTCAGGCAAACAAAGCTAAAACGGAGGCATACAAGTCATGGCTCCAGAGAGATACTAGAGCGTCCAGAAATCTCTACGTTGAGCGAAGGAAGGATGAAAAACCTTGCTCAGGAGGAAGAAAAAAGAACATCAACAACGCGAAGTCGAGGAGATGCAGAGATGTTATAGCAGAAAAGAGGTGCGAAACTTCTATAGAAGAGTGAAATAATCTACATCGGGTTTCACAAGCCGCGCTGGGCCCTGCAAGATCAATTGCTAAATGGCGATGACAGCCAAGATCCCGCCCAAGATCAACTTGTACCAGTTAATCTAGATGACGACCACGAACTTCACCCGCCCGACCAAAATGAGATCAAAGTAGCCATCACCAGACTAAAGATGAACAAAGCAGCTGGATGTGATGGTCTACAAGCGGAGCTTTTTAAACACGCTGGAGATGACCTGGTCAGGAGCATACACCAACCATGAGTGGAACCTCAGTACCATCTGCCCGATCCACAAAAAAGGAGACCGCCTACTCTGCGCCAACTATAGAGGCATTAGTCTTTTAAACATCGCCTATAAGATCCTGTCGAGCGTTTTATGTGAACGTCTCAAGCCGTTTGCTGATGATCTAATAGGTCCTTACCAATGCGGCTTCAGACCTGGAAAATCTATCACCGACCAAATATTCACATTACGCCAGATCCTGGAGAAAACCCAAGAATATAACATCGACACCCACGGACGACTTTGGAGAATGCTCGCTGTTCCGTCAAAGTTGGTAGAGACTCTACTGAAACCTTCGAAACCACCAGAGGGCCTAGACAAGGCGATGCACTGTCATGCAGCTGTTTTAACATCGTGCTTGAAAATGTAATACGAAACACCCATGCCAGTACATCGGGCACCATTTTCAATAAATCGACACAATTACTTGGGTTTGCAGACGACATAGACGTGATAAGAACAAAGCGAGCAGTAACCGGTGCTTTCACTACTATGGAGTCAGCAGCAAGCAGAATGGGGCTGAAAGTAAACGCGGACAAGACGAAGTATATGCTTTCATCAACAAAAGCCCAATCCCACCACCGGCTTGGTCAAAATGTGACCATTGATATGTATAACTTCGAGGTATTCAGTCAATTTGTCTACCTGGGCACTGCTGTAAACTCAGCCAACAACATCAGCGCTGAAATCAAACGCAGACTAACTCTTGCTAATCACTGTTTTTTTGGGCTAAATAAGCAATTGAGGAATAAAGCCCTATCGAGAAGAACCAAGGAGACACTATATAGAACACTCATCATCCCGGTCCTGCTATATGGTGCAGAAGCGTAAACCGAGAAGACAACGTTTGGCGACGAAGATACAACGACGAACTATACGAGCTGTACAGCGACATAAGCCAGAAAAAATCGCATACAACGACTAAGATGGCTTGGCCATGTAGAGCGAATAGACATCAACGCTCCAGCGCGTAAAGTCTTCGACGCCAAACCAGAGGGAGTCAGAAGCCAAGGTAGACCTCATCTTCGATGGAGCGACCAGGTAGAAGGAGACATCCGACAACTTGGTGTACGAAATTGGAGATGGCAGGCTAGGGATCGAGCCGGCTGGAGGGGCATATTGAAGAAGGCCTAGGAGCACCACGCTCTAGTTGAGCCAACATAAGTAAAAAGTAAGTATATAATAGATAGAAGATACAGGCCTTAACCATGGTGTGAGTGCATGAGTTTTGAATCCTGCGAATACAAGGTGCAAGTTCCAAAGGGACTTGGTATCAGGTGGAGTGCAGGTTGATTAGCCCACTTTTACATAATAACATCTTGAAGGGCGGAATCGGAGTTGACGAAAATGTTGTACTCTGTGGAAGAGAAGGCAGATGGGATTCATATGCTAAATGAATGGTGTCAGTCGGTGTACAATGATACGCTTTAACGATTGATGGATCAATAGACGGAAAGACTTAATTTTTACACTCAACTAAATTCAGTGAACAGCAGTGTTCCAGTGAGCGATATCATTATCATCATGGGGGACTTGAATGCCAAAATTGGTCCGTTCCGTACAACGTAGGTCTCGCGTGAGAATGGTTAACAATAAATTAAGGCAGGTGCCATTAAAAACTAAAACTTGTCATCCAAAAAATAAACCATGGTTTACCAATGAAATTCAATGTTTAATGCGAAAACATGACTGCGCTGGAAAAAATTTCGACTTGATAGTTTCCACCAACTGTTTCGCTCTCTACGAAATAAAACTTTAGTAGCAATTCGTAATGCAAAGGTCGTCGTATACGCCAACCGTTTTAACAATTCCTTGAGCTGCAAACAGATTTGGCAAAATCTGAAGATGATCGGTGTTGGTAAATCTAAAGGTGGTTTGAATGAAGATATAGATATAAACATTTTGAACTAAAATTTCGTATCATCCAGCAACTCTTTTACCGCGTCCAAACTTTTTTCGTATTCACGATAGTGATTCCGTACCTGAAAGTTTTTTTTAAGCTTTTCCACTATATCCGCTAAAGATGTCGTAGAAGGAATCCTATGCATTAAATCAAACGCTATTGGATTGGACGAAATGCACCCATCGTTCTTAAAAATGCTATTGCCTGCACTGTTACCGTACATAACGCATATTTTCAATTCAATCATAGCTACTAACGAAATATTTTGGCTTCAAAACAATCCGGATTTCGTTAGAAAAATAGTTGCATTACCGCTTTGGTAAGTGTCAGAGGACATAAGAAAATCTATGGACTGGTTGTTGTATTTGTAGTGTGTGTAAAATCTTGCCTTGCTGCGGATAAATGTGATGATTTTCAGTAACCAGATTAAAGATTCGAACAACAATTAAACAGTTTTTATTATTTAACTAATTTTTTAAAGAGAACCTTCCAGAAGGGAATACTACTGTAGAATGAGAAGTGAACAAATAAAATATTAGAAAAAAAAATATAGATGACAGAAAACTCATATGTTCTTAAATAAATTAAATTGTTAATGAGTAAGCGCTTAATTCAGTGCGTAAACTCAACAAAATGTCCCAATGAAACACGGCTAATATCGTAAACAAAGCCCGTGGTGCATTTGTAATTCTTTCTCCTGTTCTGAACCTCAAGCAAAATATCGCTAAGCACCAAGTTGAAACTCTTCGAATCTAACGTCAAATCTATGCTGTTATATGCTTCTGAAACATGGAAATGCTCTGCCAACATCTCGACTCGAGCAGACTGCAGGCCTTTGGTAAACATTACATTCTGAAGATCCAGTGGCCACAGACCATAGCAGACAAACTTTGGATGCTGACATCATGTACGGAAGTGGTATCAAACGCCACTACTGACGGCCATACACTGAGGAAACCTAACGATAACATAGCGAAACAATCGTTCGAATGGAATTCTCAGGATAATAGATGACAACTTGAAGGTCATCCGTAGTAAAAGAAGCTCAGTCTCTAGGGTCACTTCGAGTTCAATAAATAAGCAAGGGTCGTGAAAAGAATAGCAAACAAAACAAAACTCCGAGCTGGTAATACTATTACACTTAACACCTAGCTAATGTAATATTTTTGAGTTGTTTCATCTGCGGAGGTCTTGGAAGTCCAAATCTAATCGGTAGTATAGATATAGAAGCACTAAATATACAGACGTATTGTCCAGATTCAAAGGAGAATTCTTATTAAAGAAATATTGTTTCTACGTGAACTTGCTCCTTGTGATACGTCAAAAACTAAGCAGTTTTTTGGATCTCGATATTCACGGTGCTGGCCTTATTTACGTCATCTCGTTAAATTCATGTAGGTTGTCGTCATCCTCTTCCAATTGCTAAAAGGCCCATTAGCGAACAAGCGGCGTCCTTGAGGATTATCAGCTTTTGCTGCAACCTTTACGAGCAGCGTCGATGATATCAGTCGATACAGAGTTACTTTGAAGTACGGCTTGTTCCATGACGAACGGGGTCTGGCTTCGGCCGTAATGCAACGTCAGTCGTATCAACAACGCCCAACAGGGATTGAAATTATTCGATGCAAAATGCTACAATTCGGGAAGAAAAATAAAATCTTAATTCTTTAAGAATAAACAATTATTTTCTATTTTCCTTCCGCCTTACCCCTGTGGGTTCGGGGATTAAAGAATAGGCCCACGGTATGGATATGCCTGCAGTAAGAGTCTGCTAAAATGTCCTCCCCTATAGGTTCGGGGCAGAATTAGCCTATGGTTATGCGTGTCTGAGGTAAGAGCCCTCTAATCTCACCGTCCTATAGAATGGGTGTAAGAATTATTCTATGGCCGGGTTGTCGGAAGTAAAAGTCTTCCAATAAAAAGTCTAGTTAAGCAACTACTTCTCGATTCCGCAAGGAACGGTTGTAGTAACCTTGCTTCTAGGCGGGCAGCAGGGAGTGTCCAAGATTTCACCTTGGTAAATAGGATTTCTGAACTGTTGTCTTACTGGATGGTGGGCTAGCGACCTTATGGGGTCGAACCACAAGTGCGTCTCGTGAGAGACGGGCGAGGCCTCACCTAGGGTCTAAAAGTAGGTACCATGGGGTTAACAGGAGCCCCGGCTGATTACACGAGCCTAGCTCGGTAGCAGCTGCCTGTTTAAATTGAGGTAGGCCCCCTTGTGGGAGCTTCATGGGGGCTGTGGTTACTCCATATGCGGAAGCGAAAAGGTATGTTTGGTTTCTGGAGGATGGCACGGCTTCGAAAGAAGCGTGTGTTCGTTGTCTTATTTAACCTTGATACTAGGGGTGCTTGCTAGGCCCTGCTTCTCAGCAAGGAGAATGAATTTACAATAATAAATTCATTATTTTCTACTAGAGTGTGGGGAACTCCATAACCGTGAGATTAAGCCTTAATAGGCAGGTGCTCACGTAAAAGCCTTTTCACGATCTGTCCTTCCGCCTGGTGTTTTTAATAAATGCCTGCCACCAGGACACCAAATCAATTATTAATGCAAAAGAATTTACTTAATTCATTTTGGACAACCAGCAATCTTTCTTTGACATCAGAACATCTACATACATCATCCGTCCTTTCGATTTATTTTCTTCAAACCTATGCGTATCACGAGAATATAAATCTCAATTCAAATAAAAAATCCAAAGCTCGTTCGCTGACACAAAAAAAATTGCTTTTCATCTCCACATAAACTACTCAAAATAATATAAAACCACTGGA
Source organism: Platycheirus rosarum (assembly GCA_963971375.1). NCBI lineage: Eukaryota > Metazoa > Arthropoda > Insecta > Diptera > Syrphidae > Platycheirus > Platycheirus rosarum. The sequence goes on along the minus strand of OZ020507.1, from coordinate 298,989,406 downwards.
ATCGCCTCTTCGACAAGAAAAATTACACCAGGCAAAGGAGCATCCTCTGGAAATGTATGCAAGCCGAGGGGAAATTCTATTCTTTCGCGGTTATATATGAAGGCCAACCGGGAAGAGGACGATGGCTCCATATTCTGGCATCTTTCTTTGTTTTTAATCAATTTAAATGAAGCCAACTTTAATATTGTTTCTCTCTTTTCTTGGTTCTGCAAAGGGAATACCTAAATAACATCAAACAAACTCAAATATTCACCACATAAAATACAGCACGTTGTTCCATTAGAAGAGGAATAGGTTCCTCCACATCGTGAATACCGCGTCGCCCTCCCATCGGGACGAAAGTCCCACCCCTCCACTCCAAGTGTAAATAATTATATAATCCTATTTGAATATAATTCAGCCGTTAAAAAAAAAAAAAAAAACAAAGACAAACAAAACAAGTCCTGGGAAAGTTCACTTTTCACTCGTTACCATACAGAAACCTATTATCCTGCAAAAGTTTTATTACAGGTCACGTATAAACAAGTGAAAAATATTTTTCAAAAAAAAAAAAACACGCCCATAAATTACATGTTCTAGAAATTTTATATTTTCGCTGGAGTGGTTTTCCCGATGCGGGTGTTTGCGGGTTAAGGGCTTAATAATATAATTTTAAAAAAAGGACATTTATTCGCTTGGCGCTGCTTTTGCATGTGTGTATTGCTGGTTCTCTATGTGATGACAGGGAATGACAGCAATTAGTTTACAGGAAACGAAACAACGGAACAGAAAATAACCAACATTTCGACGAAAGCGACTTCCGAATGATTTTTTTTAAATGGTTTTTTTGAATAGAGGAAATTTCAGTGACAACTTTAAGTAGATGTTGTATTTGTATATAGTTTTTGAATTTAACTGCGGCCATAGTTTTGCACACAAAGAATTGTATAAATGGGCGGGAAGTAGCGGAAAAGCTTAAACGAAAAACTTTGGGCTATGCTTAGCATGATTTATAATTGTTATAATTGTCGCCGGTGCGGATGGTGGTTGGGGGAGGTAATTGTTCAAGGGAAGTTGTGAAATTATGCGTTGAGGCAAATTACCAACTTCAATTGGGACTTAGAATAATGTAAGTAGAATGCAAGTGTAAGTTTTGCTATTCCGCTTTTTTCAAGGCAAAGACAAAAATTTATATTAAAGAATGTGCTGAATCTTTAGATTGATTATTTGTAAACAGGCTGTCTTATGGGCATAACACCTAAGACAGTTTGATTATTACAGAAGTTAATTTGGATTTTCACTGCGCAGTTCGACTTAATCAGTGTCGTGTATTCAAATGTTCGTGGTTTAAGAAAGAATTTCTTTCACGTGTATGTCTACACTGTTCAACACAGGCCAGCTGTTTTGGCATTAAGTGAAACTCAGGTTGGAGTAAATACTGATTTATCAGAATTTGCTCTGCATGGGTATAGCTTAGTGCCATTACTCTTTTTCCATCATGGTCTCGTAGTCTATGTTAGGAATGATATTGCTTGCCAGAGCCTCCCCCAATATGGGCAATGTTCCAACACGGACTTTAACTTCTTATGGCTCTAATTCACTGTCCGCAAGCATGTCATTCATTATTGTTTTATTTACAGGAGTCCAAATCTTGACAGTAATTCGACTTGTAACGAGTTTGATGCACTGTCTGATTCCATCTCGAAAATTGTTTCCCTTTGTCCTCGCACTGAAATCGTTATTGCGGGCGATTTCAATGTACACAATTCCAACTGGCTCCGCTATTCTGGTCATACAACACCCGAAGGAAGGTATGTCGAGCTCTTTGCCGGATTACATCACCTTACCCAACTGATCGATGTGCCAACGTGTATAACGGATGTTGCTGGGCAAGCCGCCCATACTCTTGACTTGTTTCTTACTTCTCACCCTGATAAATATACCATTAGTGTAACTTCCCCATTTGGCACTTCAGACCATTGTATCATTTCAGCTAATTTCTCATCCCCCACCCATCCAGTTAAAGAAAAACTTCCCACCAGGACCGTTTGGCAATACGAGAAAGCCAACTGGGACGGCCTGAATATCTTTTTCCGAAACTTTAACTGGTCACTATGCTTCCTCGATAGTGACATTGATGCCAGTGCTGAAATGATCACAAATGTGATTCTTCTAGGGATGCGTGCTTTTATTCCTAACAGAGTAAAAAGCATCAAACCTAAAGAAAAGTCTTGGTTTGAGTGTAAAGAAGCTATCAGGCTCAAAGAAGTAAGTTTCCGATCTTACAAAGCCAACCCTACAGAGGTAAATCGGAAAAAGCACAAGCAAGCAAGGAACTCATGCAACTCCGTTATTGAAAGAACCAAATTTTTGCATGACCAAAAATTACGGCAAAAAATTCTGCAGTATCCCAAAGGCAGTAAAAATTGTTAGTCATTTGTAAAAAATAATAAAAACTCCTCGACATCTTCGGTTCCAACGCTCATCGACAATAACAAACCAATTGTTTACTCTTCAGAGAAGGCAAACTTGCTCGCCGCCCATTTCGCTGCCAGCTCCACGCTGCCTAACAGCAACTTTGCCCCTCCTGTACTTGTGAATGTAAATTTTTCCATGGGACAGATTTTTTTCCGCACTCGTACAGTAGCAAGAGTTCTCAAAGATCTCGATATACACAAATCCGCTGGCCCGGATGGTATACCTCCGATTCTTCTGAAGAGGTGTTCTTCCACACTGGCAAAGCCACTGCGTAAGCTTTTCCATCGCTCCTACTCTTCCTACTCTTCTGGAATCTTTCCTAGAAGAAAGAAAACAGCATTTGTCCCGCCTGTCCCCATCCTCCCCCTCCTCCTACCGACCCATAGCACTGATATACCTTCTTTGTAAGGTCATGGCAACACTGATTAACCGTCAGCTTAAGGAATATCTCGAAGATCGAAAGCTTCTCCATGACCTTCAGTACGGCTTCCGCAGCAACCGTTCCACTGGTGATCTGATGGCATATCTCACCGAACAATGGAACAAATCTTTACATCGCTTTAGTCAAAGTAAGATTACTGCTCTTGATATCTCCAAGGCATTTGACAGAGTTTGGCATGAAGCTCTTTTATCGAAAATGCGTGCTTTTGGGATCGATGATACACTTGTTCGTTGGATTAGAAGCTATCTTCTGGACCGTTCAATACAAGTTGTATTGGGCGGATTCAAGTCTGATTCGCACAAAATAAATGCTGGTGTGCCCCAGGGCTCTGTTCTGTCTCCGACTCTTTTCTTGATTTTTATAAACGATCTTCTGTCTGTTACTTCTAATCCACTTAACTGATTTGCTGACGACTCTACCCTCAGCTTTTCATATTCGTTCGATAATTCACGTCCTTCGCCTTCGGAGCTCATTAAACTCCGATTTATACAGCATTGTCAAATGGGGTAACAGGAATTGTGGAGTTTAATGCTTTGAAAAATCAATGCTGTCTTCTATCGTTAAAGCTAAACATGCCCCCAATGCCATTGTCTATGAAAGGTACTTCCATCGGTATGTGTGTTAACGACGACCTCCGTTGGAACGACCATATATTTGAGATCGCTAAGAATGCTGCTAAGTGCTTAGGTTTTCTGTATCGGTGTAAGAAGTATTTTTCCCCATCTGATCTGGCTACAATGTGCTTCGCAAACATCGCTTCACCTGCTTGATAGAATACAAAATCGAGCGTTAAAATTGCACTGCCGCTGAAACAATTGCCCCATTCGAACACCGCCGCAATGTTTCATGTCTTTCCTTATTTTATCGTTTCTTTTACAAAAAAATTGAATAAATGTTGTTTTTGGAAGATTAAATAAGCAAGAAGGGATGGTAAAGCTTATAAATAATAGGGGAACCTTATAAGGGGTCCGCCAAATAACTTTTTTTTTTTGAAAATGCTTCATCAACATCGAGTGTAGCTTCGGCTGTGTGGCAGGTAGCGCCGTCCTGTTGAAAACAAATGTTGATAATATCCTCCTCTTCAATTTTTGTGAACAAAAATTCGTTCAACATGACCCGATAACGATCGCCATTGACTGAACGGTCACTCCTTGCTCATTTTCGAAAAATGGCCTAATTATGCCTCTGGACCAAAATCCGCACCAAACAGTGACTCGTTTTGGGTGTATCGGCTTTTCAATGTATGCGTGCGGGTTTTCTGTGCCCCAAATGCGACAATTTTGCTTGTTTACATACCCGCCAAGAGCAAAATGAGCTTCATCTGAAAAGATGATTTTTTTGGCAAAATCGGTATCTTCTCTAAGTCCATTCATACACAACCATATTCGTTCAGCGGAAGGATAAAACTAATTATCTGTCAAATCAGACATGAGCTAAGTGTTACCATTCACGAAATAAGCACTAGTTGAAAAAAAAACGCTAGATGGCGGACCCTTTACATATTTGAGTTTTACAATTTTAGTTAATTTTAAATGTGTTTGAATAGTTTCTTCTCCAATTGCTTTGCATTGGCCGCCATTTTTTTTAACAAACTGAAGTTAGCAACATTTGTGATATATAGGCTGAACACAATGGTGAAGCTGAAGCTAAAGTATGAAGGGCTGTCAAAGTTTAATATACGCGAACTTTATAAGGCGAACACAATGAGAAGCTGAAGCTGAAATTCGAAATTTAGCCGAAGCGCAAGTTCACTCAACTTCAACTTGCGCTTTACGCTTCAACTTCATCTTTGACATTTAACGGAACAAAATAGGCTAGTTCGATGTTTCGGAACTATCCGAGATCTCTTTTTTCTCAGATCCATTGAATATGACTGAGAAAATTAATTGATCACTCCGAAATCTCAAGAAACTTGAACTAGGTTAATCAATTGAAAACAAAATGTGTGAGGGAAACCCGGAATTATTTATAGAACTGGTTAAAAATGAGATATTTTATGGAATTTAACCAACCCGAACTATAAAAATATTGAAAAGAAGGCGCAAGTGTGGAGTAATATTTCGATAGCATTTAAGATATAAGTGCCCCGTGGCTTAGTGGTTAGTGTGTCGGACTGCTAAGCGAAAGAACCTGGGTTCAAATCCAGCTCATAGCCACCTTTTTTTCTGGGGTACTGCCTCTTGCGAGGAACTGACAAAACCTCTAAGAGTAAAATTTGTCTCGAAAAAGTGCATCTCATGTACCCGTTCGGACTCGGCGGTAAACTGTAGGTCCCTTCCATTCTTGCAGAGTAACAAGACACACACATGAATGGTTGAGAGTATAAGTCACTAGGCCTTGGCTCCTTAAGGAGCTGTCGCGCCAATAAATTTAATTTTTTTATTTAAGATATATAGATTTATAGATATATATTTTATATTCTTGTTTATTCTGTTCATCAATGACATCGTGGAGGAGATAGGAGGAGGAATCCATTTTGGAAATAATCGGATATTCGCAGATGATATTGTTTTCCTATCTGAATCGGTAGAAGGAATGCAGGGAATGATGAACCGACTGGAGAATTACTGCGAAAACTGGAACCTGTCCGTTAATCTGCAGAAGTCTAAAATCATGATATTTAGAGATGGAGGTGGCAGATATGCAAACAATGAAATGTGGATGTATAAGGGAGAATATGTTGCAATTGTTCGAGAGTACAAATACTTAGGCGTAATAGTTACATCAAATCTCAATATGAGAAAACATTTTGAATCCAAGCTATCGGAAGCGAAAAGAGCTGTTTCTTCAGTGTGGACACGTTGTATTGACAACAAACACATCGAACATAGCTCAAAGATTAAAATTTTTCACGCGACTGCAGGCTCTATAATGCTTTATGGGGCAAAAGTTTGGGGATTTTGCAAATACGATGAGGTAGAAAGGTTCCTCCGATATTTTTTAAAACTCATTTTTCGGCTGCCACTCTGCACGCCAAATTATGTGTTGCATTTGGAGACAACTGAGCCTCCATTATTTTTAAGGAGCCTATAGCTGCATTTTGATTACATTATGAAGGTGATGGAAATGGATGAAGTAAGACTTCCAAAGCAAGTTCTTAAGAAAATGTTGTCAACAAGGAGTAACTTAGTCGAGTGGTGGGAGGAGCTAGCTCTGGGTTTAGGTGAAAGCGTACAGTTTCCACCTGACATAAGCATTTCAGACCTGAGAGGGAAATTCAATTCAATTTTAGAAAAATTAAGCCACTTCGAGTATGCAAATTTTGAAATATGAAGCACAATCTTCTCAACATAGAATGATATACAGTCAACTCAATTTGGATCTTCGAGAACAAACATACTTGCTCAACCGCTGCCCCATAAGTATGATAAATTTAATTTTTAAAGTAAGAGGCGAATTATTAAATTTAAACTACATTCCACATCGACCCGATCTGCCGATCCTATGTGACCTATGCTATCTCAAGGAAAGGGAGGATGTATATCACTTTATTGCAATAATCCAATTTTGAGAGAGTTTCGTGTGAGGTACTTTGGACTTACTTCGATGGTATGGAACGAAACCTTGGAAGTCCTGAACGGAAAATTAGGCTGGGAAATATTATAAAATATACGTCAACCGCACTTTTATATAGACAACGTATTCGCGAAGGAGACTTTTGAATTAACAATTAAGTTCATTTTATAATTTAGTTTAAGCAAATTGTCAATCTGGTAGACGGCCATTGGCCAAACCATATTAAACTTAAGAATAACAAATTACTGTTAAAAATTCAAAATTATCTTCAAATAAAATTTCTCTAACTAACTAACTATTCTTGGCAGCACTTCAACCATTGCGTTCGAATCAGCTTCATCCCTTAAGGGCCCGACCCTTATAGCGAGTTTCATTCAAATTTTAAAGATTTGATCTCAAAATTCAGATTTGGTCTTTTCAATGAAACTTGATTCACGATTTAATCGTAGTATTGGTGATTATCTGACGAGCACACACAGTATTTTGACGGAACGCAAGAATGTCTATGCACAGTTGTTGATTCACTCAAAATCCCATTTTGGTTTTTTCTGACTTCACAAACATTTTGTATTACTGTTTTGTTTCTTTTACGAATATTTGTTAATTTTATTGCTAAATATAGGCTGGCAGAAGTTTACAACAAACAACAAATAACAAAACATTTTCCATTTGACGTTTGACCGAAGACTATTTACATGTATATGTGCATTCAGATCAAATCTGCCACCCCATCAGAGATCAAATCTTTTGTGTTGAGATTTGATCTAGATTTGCTCTTTTTCTTGCAATGAAACTCTCAAAACTGAAAAAGATCAAATCTTTTGACAGAAAGAGCAAATCTTTTCTTCAATGAAACTCGCTATTAGAATCCGTTGCGTCAATTGCGGCAACGAATCCGGTGACATTGCCGCATGCGATGAAAAGAGATGAACAAATGAATCCGTTGCGTTTTTTTTTGACACAAAATGTAAAACGAGCTAGCGATGGGTCGATGGGTGAGTTAAGAGTGATAGTGTGATTTGGTAACTGGTAAAGAGGATACAAAATATTTAAATCGTACTTGTTCGATAGCGATATTAATGCATGAAGATTATAGGGAATACATGAATGTGGATTTACATATTCGTTATCTAACAAATTGCAGAGAATATTTTTTTTGGTATTTTGGTAATATTAAGTAGTAGTAACCTAAAAAACATTTTTTTTTGTCTAGATCACTTTAGAATTCTTGGTTTTTAGCAAGATTTAGAACGGATTGCACTACATTTCCCAAATATGACCGAAGTTTACATTTCATTTGGATTTTGTTGTGGTTTTTGAAAAGTTTTGCCATAATAAAAGTAAAAAAAATGGATGAATAGTTAAAAATGTGGAACGAGTTCTTAGAATCCGCATTAGACACAAGGGCGCAAAATTATATACGCTTCATATTGAAAAACAAATAAAGTATATTTATTTGGTCGAAGTAAAATCAGCTTTTGTCCTTTTTCCAATATTAAACTTCACTTTTTAGATTCATGGAGTTACATATCCATAATATTAATAATTATGATAACATCCGTTCTCAGAATATTTATTATTAAATTTTCTAGCGAAACCAAATATAAAACTTTTGGCTTGCTCTTCTTATTTCATTATTTGCGATGCCGTTGAAAATGGCAAATTACAAACAAAAAAATCAATCTCTTTTCATGGTCGTTTTAGCAAGAAAAAATTGAAATCTGAAAATTAAAAACAAATCTATGAAAATCTCAGCATTTATTATTTTATATCCCCTTCTTTTTCCTGTACTTGTTGTTACTTAGCACAATTTTCGCTGCTACTTATTGTTATTTAAGTAACAACATGCGCAATTTTTGCTGCTACTTAAATAACAATAAGTAGCAGCAAAAATTGCGCTAAATAACAACCCATGACTAGAATACAATTGAAACTTCAGATTGCTTTTGACATTCAATGTCATCGGCTTTGCCGGAGAGAAAAGTTAAAAGTTGGCCTACTTGATGCGGTGCGTCCGGCATATGCGATTCCTATGGGTCACTTTCCATAAGAGCACGTGTATTTAATCGAGCTGTCAGTTGTATGCGGCAACGCAACGGACGAACGGATTCTATGGGTCGGCCCCTTTAGCTTCAATTTTGACGTGCTTCATTTTTGCGCTTCATACTTTAGGTTCACCATTAGGCGTTTTTCTTTTTTCGTTCAGAGCAGAGTCTGAGTTGTCAAAAAAGAAATTGTGTTTTTTTTTTCGCTCAGTCCGTTCAGATCTTCAAAATTGTATTTTTTTTTTCGTTCAGAGAATGATCAGAGCGTGCTCTGAGAAGGCTATATGCGCTCAGAATAAATTGACTGAGCATTCTGAGAAAATACTGAACGAAATTAACGTCACTTTAGAGTTTTAGGTTATTTCACTCTATAACACTATACAACATGCCTTCACCACTCTTCGAAAAATAGATGCCAAAACGAAAGAGACAATAGTATTATATGCATAATATTGCCGCCTGTGAACAAGCCATATGAGAAGTGTCGATTTGTGACAGCCAAGAACTAGAACGTATTTCAAAATTATATCTGAGCGCTCAGATCACGCTCGGTTCACAAAATTATCAGAGTATGCTCAGAATGTTCAGACTCTGTTCAGATCGCTTTTCTGAGTGAATAAAGAAAAACGCCTATTGTGTTCAGGCAGATAGTTTATACAAACGTCAAATTTTTGTACAGCGATAGGGTATCGTTGCTTTATTAGAGGGGTTTTTCTTTTTATGCGCGAAACCGATTGAACCAGCAACAGCAACAGCGGCCGCCATTATTTTAGAACCAATGTATTTCAATTGCTCAAGTTAGATTAGACCAGCACCAGCAACGTCAACAGCGTCGTTAGACCAAAGTCCTAAATTTGCTATTGCTGTTCCAATGCTACCAACTTTGCGCAAGTGAGATTCAGAGGCAGCATACTGCAAAAGAAAACTTCGTATACTTTTTTTATTACACAAAGAATCAAACAGAAGTAAGAAGACGATGCTGATGCTGGAGGCAATGTGTTTCAATTTCTTTTGCTGGTCAGCGTTCTGTTTGCTGTTGCTGGTTCAATCTGTTCCGCGCTTTAAGCTCAGAGCAGGGCACAGAGCTGTCAAAAAAGATCTGTGTTTCTTTTTTAACTTGGAGCATACTGTGCGCTCATCTTGTGTTTCTTTTTTTCAATCGGAGCGCGGCTCTGAGCTCAGAATAAAATGACCGAGCACATGGAGTAAAAGGCTGAGCGCGGCCAACTTCACTCGTTTTTTGTGTTTTGATAAAAGAACAAACAACAAAAATCAAAATGGCTTCGATCAAAATAGCTGGTTCTTCTGAAGGTAAATAATTAAAATACATTTTTATAAGAAGATAATATTTATTTTATTTTATTTTTGTATTTAAGGTGTAAAGTGGATCAGGGATATGACGCTGTGTCTCATCAGTTTGCTGAAAGAGAACAAAATGAGGCTGGAGGTGGAGACAGGAGTTAAAAAAAGTGCTTTCCAGGAAATTGCCCGGCAGATAAATAAATCACTTTGGCGCAACCTTACGAATGGACAAGCAAGTGGATACAAAATATAAGGGCCTCAAAAGGACTTGTAAAAAGATAAAAGAAGACGACAACCATACAACTGGCATGTTCCGGAAGAACTGGGACTTTTTTGAGGCGATGGATGACCTATTCTGCAGGCCGCCTGAAGTGTCACCTCCAGCCATCATGTCCAGCGAGGACGCTGAAGTGAGGGTGATCTTTGAAATTGAAGAACCAGCTGTAGAACTGCTGGAACACGAAGCGGAAACCGAGGCCGATGCTAGATGTCAGAAAGGAGAATCAAGGAGAGTGATATCATCTGATGGTTTTATGTACATTATATGACTTTCCTTTGAGATTTCAGATTTTGATCTGGAAAATTAATTTTTTGTTCCGAATGGAAGGCGATTTAAATCGCCGCCAAAAAAAATTGGTGCATTTTTTCCAGAGGAGGGTGTCATTATTGCCCCATAGTAAAAAATGGGGCAAGCACTTGCTCTTATGTGCCTAATTATATTGGAAGGCAAGATTTTGGAACAAACAAATAACATTTACTTTGAAAGTAACACAGTTTGTACTTATAAAACCTATCAAAACCACAATACTTAACGGTTTTTAGTAAAAATGAAGTACGCCACCATACGTCTTAAATAACAAAAAATTCTGAAAAAAAGTATTTCCAAAATTGAAGGACGGATTTTGATAAAATCCTGTTTTCTATTTTTAGTTTTTTGAAAAAAAAAAATTCTTTTAAAATTTTGGTACGCAGTTTTTTAGAGTTTATTAATATACATGTGAATATAAAATTAAAAATAATTTTGTTTAATTAGTTTTAAAATTATTGATTTTTCAAAAAAAAATTCAAAAATTATTTTTAATTAGAAAAAAAAATATTAAAAATTTTGATAAGCAGAATTAATTTGGCTATCTAGATCTTTTCAAATATAAAATTTGACAGAAATCCATAGAGCCGTTACTGAGAAAGCCAAAAATTAAAAAAAACCGTTATATGAAAGGTCCCGTTAATAGACTTTTCCCGTATATGTGGCTCTGACCATATGATAGCCAATACCAACAGAAAAATTCTCAAAATTTTCATCAAAATCGTTGGAGACGTTTTCGAGAAAAATAAGCTTTTCCTTAACGGTCGTATGGCAAGTACCGTTATTTTTAGCCCCAAAAATTAAATTTTAATTTCGCCTCTGAGGAATGCCAAGAGATACACCCGGACGGACAGACAGACAGGACATTTTTTTTCAATGACTTTTTTAGACTTCTCTATGATCGTAATGTCATGTTTGATTGTTATCTCAATTTTTTTTAATATTCACGAATTCTAAACTTGCCTTATAGTCCCTATAATCGCAAGTAAAAGGAGTTGGTTAGTCTGTTAAGTCGGTTTACGGACGATAATTTTACGTGATAAATTCGTTATTATACAAGACGTGTGATGGCGTCTGCAGACTGTATAACGGCGATGACGAAACGAATTCCGCTGTCAGGCAGAATGATCCATTTTATCTGGGCCAAGTAGACCAACTATTCGGCTCACCACATCTAGATGAAGTAAAGCTAGCTATGTCTAAGCTAAAGAGCAACAAAATCGCTAGAGCCGATGACCTAGCTGCAGGGCAGTGGATGGGGACGCTTTAGGGTGCTTCGAGGGAAAGATTCTCCGAGTGATTTTTGGTTCCGTATGTATTAACGGAGAGTGGAGAAGAATATACAATGAAGAACTCCATCGGCTGTACAGCGACCAGACCTAGTAAAAAATTCAACGTCTCAGATGGCTGGGTCATATAGAGCGTATGGACATCAATGTTCCGGCCCGGAAAATCTTAGATTCCACCCCAGAGCCACGGCGCAGTGGAGGAAGACCGAAACTCAGGTGGCGCACACAAGTGTAAGAGGACCTCAATCGCCTTAACGTGTGAAATTGGAGGCAGCTAGCTAGTTACCAAACTGGCTGGAAAAGCTTGTTGGTTGACTCCCAGGCCCACCCCGGACTGTGACGCCACCTAAGGTAAGGAATAATAATAGTTCAAAAGGTTGGAATTTCTGCAGCATAGTTTTATTGAAAGGTTTTTGACGTGATAACGTCTTATAAATCGATGATAGGCTTCACATACGAAATAGCATGACTCATGCTGATAATGTTGATAAGAAAAGTGACGCACGCTGCGATACTGTGGTCCTTTCAACCAGAATCGATCGCAAGCACCAAGCGACCATGAAAAAGAAAAGGCTCAAATTACCAAAATAATTCAAAAAGAACATGAAGAGAAAAAGAAATACAAAATAGGCGGAGTTTTGTTAAAGTAGATGTAGATATGTATGTGTGGATTTAAAGAGAGGGTTTGTAGATATGAGTTAACGGGCTGTATGTTGGTGTTGCTGCCATCAATGTTTTCTTATGACGTTATCACGTAAAATTATCGTCCGTAAACCGACTTTACAGATAACCAACTCTTTTTTAAGCAGCAAATTGTAGTTATTGTTTGTTGTTAGTTTTTGGGTTGAAGATTCTAACATTTATTCAATAAAATAAGAACAACATTAAAAACTCTTGAACACCGAAGTCACAATGGATTGGCGAGGAAGGGTGGAACTGTGTTCAAAAAAGGCGTTTATTTATAAGCAACATTTTGAAACATCAATGTCTATATTTTCCACATGAAAAGTTCCTTACTTGTAACATCCCTGAATTCAAAATAACCACTTAAATGAAATAAGCAAATCCGTTTACATTTACCAATTTCGAAAGTGGCTTAGCAGAGTTTCAACAATAAACTCAATTGGAAACAACTGCCTCACCGAATCAAGTGGAAAATGCTAAACGAGAAGCCAACACACACTTCACTACACGAATAATGCACCTTAACCGATCTATTTATGTACGTAATTCAATACACTTACGGCACTTAAAGTCCTTTACGGCACTGAACGAGCAAAATTTTGTATAACCTGATACTAGTTTATACAAACGCAATTTCCTGCCGCACAATCATATTGCACGATGACCGTATCAGCGGTTCCGAAATAATATTGTAATTCTGTTTTCGAAAGTATGGGATAAAGGATATGGACAAAATAACTGTAACAAGTAATGCAAATGCAAATTAATCATCACTACAATCACACAATCATCGTTCAATGATTTTTTTTTAATTGTATCCGTTCTGGGAGAGTATTTGTTTAATTGGCCCATTATGATGGCTGACATCCTTTTTGTGGTATTTCCGCTTAAACATCATTTCCGTCATGCATAATCGCAACGGATGAAAGGATACAAATGTCAACAAAAAATCAATATTTTTTAAAACCTCGTTACACTATCGTTAAAATGTTCAATTCTAAATTATTGTTGTGGATATTTGAGTGTAAAAGTCAAGAAGAATCAGTTTTGGGGTGAAACCTGGGTAATTTATTCACCCGTTTACGGGGGCGGTTGGGTATATCTTAGGCTTCGGCATATCATTCCTTCACCCGATTATCGGCAATAAATAACCAATTTGATGTATCGACGGAGAGAAAGGAGATGTTAGGGTGAAGGCGTAGAGCTTGATGAATTACACTATAAGGATGATGGCATACATAGTGTTATCCTGACGGGTACTTGGGGGGGGGGGGGGGGGGGTGGCAGGCGGATGTAAAATGATATTAAATCGATTTTTATAGCTTCGACAGTTAGGCTGGATCAACCATTAAGCCACTTTTAAGACATATCCTAGAGAATGAATTTGTTTTGTATCGAGTTGAGATATTTGTTTGGAGGGGAAGGACAAAACAAACACAGGATCAACAAGTTGCTTAGTCAGACGGAATATTGTTTATAGTTTGTCATTGGGAATGTAATTCTATGAAGATGGTTTGGAAAACTGTCATATATAAATGGTAAACAAAAATGAGGATTTGATGGAAAGTTTACTTAAAAAGTTCTGGGTGTGAATAAGATTTTTGAAATCACGTCGTAAATAGAGATAAGTTTAGTCATAAAGATGAAGTTCGTTTCAACGGGACGAGAGGTCAATGAAACAGAAGGTTGTTCTATTTCTTGGTAACTATTTAAATTAAATAGATATAAAAATTAATGAAAATATTTTGTATGAATACGCGCACCCAAAAAAGAATTTAGATATCTTTTTGAAATGAAAACGAACTCAATTTGAGAAATTCGGAAGAAAGTGATACGACACGAGATACCGAAATTAATTAGTTTGCAAGTTCTGAATATCAAAAGGCATTCCACATTCGTGAGGTGAGACAAAAGAAAGAATATCTGTGCTTACCAGAACGAGAGTAATGCAAATGGTTACTGGTGATCAAATGTGCTATCTTTCCTTTCTTCTTCTAAACTTTAACTGACGATTGTTATGATTTCGAATAGGACCATAACCCCACTTCTTTGAAAACTTTGGTAGGCTTCCCGGTTTTTTGATTTTTCGACGTCTGAGGCCAACTAAATGAGGAATGGGCCGAAATCGTATAATTTGTATGTTCAATTTTGATAAGGTATCAACTTTTCTATGTGATCGCTAAAACACTGTCAATGCTAGGCAGCATCACAAATCTAAATATCATTTCGATCAGCTGTTGTGTTTCAATTGTTTTGCGCTTCACTTTTTTTCTCCAAAAAATGTAAGTATAGGTACCTCTTTTGTTTTCATTAAGGACGGCCACAAAACAAAAAAATTCGAAGATTTCAGCGTATATGGCAAAGCATTCCAAATAACAAAATGCTTCTCAAGCTCTGGGCGAACATCTCAAAAAGCATTATTGGGAGCAGTTTGTGAAAGCCTTGAATGCGATTATTCCAAAATATCTAATCAGGACCTCGAGCGGATCTTAAATTGGGCTGCTGATAACCGTTTTGGATCTTAACCCAAACAAACCGTGTTAAATGTCTGTCTGTCTGTCTGCTGTCTGTCAGTATGTATAACGAGTTGCAGTCTAAACGGCTTAAGCGATTATCTTCAAATTCGGTGTGTGTTATTTCTTTTGGCAATCCCCAGAAGCGAAATTGAAATTTTATTTTTAGGCCTAAAAATAACGGTATCTGTCATATGACCGTTTAGGAAAAGCTTATTTTTCTTGAAAATGGCTCCAACGATTCTCATGAAAATTTTTGAGATTTTTTTTGTGGGCATTAGCCACCATCCTATGGAAACCAAGTTTACCGAAAAATTCTATTAACGGTACCTCTTTCATATAACGGTGTTTTTAATTTTCGACTTTTTCGCTAACAGCTCAATGGATTTGAATAAAATTCATATTTGAAAAAACCTAGATAGCAAAATAAATTCTGCATCCTAATATTTTGAAAAAATTATTTGTTTTCTATTTATAATTATTTTATTTTTTGAAGTTCAATATTTTTAAAATCAAAATCAAAAAAAAAATAATTTAAAATTAAAAAAAAATAAAAAAACACGATTTTACCAATACCGGTCCTACAATTTTCGAAATACTTTTTTCATAAATTCTTTGTTATTTAAGACTTGGCACGGCGAAGTTCATTTTTACTAAAAACCGTTAAGTATTGTGGTTCTTATAGTTTTTATAAGTTCAAACTCTGTTACTTTCAACGTAAATGTTATTTGTTTTTTGTCAAAGATCTTGCCTTCCAATGTAATTAGGCATATAAGAGCAAGTACGTGCGATTCAGTCGTGCCCATTTTTTATTTCCAATTTTGAACCAAAATTAAAGATTAGTAACTGAAAATTATAATTTGACTAACTTATTTTCTCTGCCTATTTCTTACTTGCGATTTAGATACTAAAATAAAAGTTATGGATTCGTGCAAAAAAAAATAAAAATCTAACAATCAAACATGACATTACAATTATATAGAATTTGAAAAAAGTGGGTCCGGAAATTCCGTCCGTATGTCTGTCTGTTCGCGCCTCTACAGCCTAAACGGATGGGCCGATTTGCTTCCAACTTGGTATTTAGTATTTATTAGGTAGTATCTCGGGGGGCGTTTTTCATTTTTGCTCTAGGTCGAAAAATAACGGTACCTGCCATACAATTTTTACCAAAAAGTTTGATTTTCTCAAAAACGGCTCTAACGATTTTGATAAAACTTTCAGGGTGCTATTTTTTACAACAATACATATTTCAGTTAGAACGATTTTTTTGAAATTTGCTCTATAACGGTACCTCTCATATAACCGATTTTTTCAAATGCGGTCTTATCGTAAACTATTATCCCGATTTCAATAAAATTTTGCACACAAATTTTTTTGTCATTTATAATTCAATCAATCATTTGAAAATTTCCAAAAACTTTTTTTTCGATTTTTTAAAATTTTCTAAAAAAAATTTGGTTTTCGAAATATTTTGTAAATGGGTTGATTGAATTTTTTTAAATAATTTTCCCAGATGGATACTACAGATTTGCTTATAATGACATACTAGAAAAAAAAATTAAAATATTTTTTTCGAAAAGTTTTTCAAAAAAAACGCCTTTCTAAAAAAATTGGTCAAACGATTTTCAATATATTTTTTTCCTCGATAGACATTTAGTTTTCAAATTTTATTGCATATTTAGTTTTTCCGAGAAAACTCTTAAACTAATTATAAAAAAAATTAAAGAATTTTCTAAAAAAAAAATTTGGCCTCGGCTGGAATTTATTCGTACCAGCCGCGGCGGCCACTTCCCCGAAATCATTTTTAAAACAATGCAAACCCTTATTTTAACTTCTTAAATTCACTTGCATATATGTATATACAAACGTTATCATTTAATTTGCAAGCATCTATTATTTATTCATAAGCTTTTACTACCTTATAGGATTTATCCTAATGTGTTAGTTACAATTTCAAATAAATAAACTAAACTCACTTCTTCATCCTATCTTATGGCTCCAAAATGAACTTTAATTTTGAAACTTATTCTTTACTTTAGCTTATTTCGATGAATTAAAACAACAAAAGCTTTTTCAACACAATTTATTGCATCAAGTCCTTAAACTTAAAAGGTAAGTATCTTTCCCTAGGTATCTTTGAGATTAGCTTTGATCAAGTAGGAAAGTATTTCCTTAACAATCTACTCGATATAACAATACATTACACTACATATATAAGTATATCAATATATTGATTCGATTTGGACCTCAGGCTTTGCTTAAATTGCTGGAAAATTCTTTCCCCCTCCGCCCCCCCCACACAAACACAATTGAATTAGCCCCAACTAAACTAAATATAAAACCCTTCGCCGGAAAACCACCATAAGCTCCCCATCTTGTCTTCTAAATCCAACCTCTTCTTCCACGTCATTGATTAAAGTGAATCTGTGTGTGTGTGTGTGTCTCTCTATCGCATTTTCTTTCTTCCCCATCAATCTGTCGTCCTCTTCCTAATCCAATTGTGAAATGAAACGTCAAACTAAAAATTGCTTTATCTTCTAGATAGTTTCTTTTTGCTTGGAAATTTATTGGCACTTTATCCTTTAGTCGATTATTCAGCAACAAGAAGTCAAAAAAGGATGACTTGGGCTTAAATTAAATTTTAAAACAAAAAAAAAAATTATAAATTGCGTTAGGTCGAGAAGGAAAAAAATAGAAATATTGAAAAGTGAAGTCCTTGCTGTTTTGAAACGAATTGCCAATCAAATTAATGCAATTTTGGGTATTTTTTTTTATCCCGAAAGTCCTTTAAACAGCGGTTTATGGTTTCACGTATCAACTACTTTTTATTTATTACGGTTGATATACTTTTTTTTTTTTCTAAATATAAACCCCATCTCCATCGACTGAAGGATATCCTTTTCAGTGAGGTAGCTTTTTATCATATCGATTATCTTTGGTCAAGGTTGAAGGGTTTTATTTCTAGAATCAACGCCTGGAAAACTACCCTCACACATCCATATTAACGCACATAATTAGCTTTGATAAGCTTCGATGATAGGTGAACTCGTATCCTTCGAAAGTACGTTAAAATTTTGAAGGCAACGAAAGAATACAATTTAGGTGATTGATGCTCATAAAACAGATTTAGGGATACATTTTGATATAAAAAGGTTCTCATGTGTGAGATGAAATACAAATTTAATTTAATCAGATATGAAGTTGTCGAAAGGTTTAAAGAGAAATTTTGAGTGTCCTTAATGGGTTTGTTACTTTCTTTTCACTTTTCCCTGCTGTGATGACTTCATTTCAACTCATCATCAACTTATATAATGAATTAAGCTTGCCCTAAGTAGAAATAGAAAGTAAAGCACACGGATATCACAATCCCACTACACAGAGATGAGGCAAAAAAATCTGATCCAGATTCCAAGGATTCTCTAGAAGTATTGCTTCTCTTCAGTACTTGTTTTTTTTTTTGTATATTTAATCCTTTTTTGTTGCCATCAGCTGCTGGCATGCGATTTGGTATGTCTGATGTGCGCTATATCCTGAGAGCACTCTTGAAAACATCCAATTTTAATCGATTTTGTTGATGGAGGGTAAACTTCATCTACATTCCCATATCACTCAACATTCACATCCCCACATCACATCACCGCGCCAAACCAAGGACGTCAGACACAGAAAACACACCAGAGAAATCTAGAAACTGCACACAATTTGAATCCAACCGGGCATTCCAGATAATGAGTGACTTTGAGTCCAGTCCAGTCCAGTTGCATGTATTAAAAAAGGACTGTGAGGCAGGTTGACCAAATAGCTGCGGAGATATGAGTTTGATGCATTGTAACCGCATCGTTGGGCATGCATTTCCGGAAAAGAGAAAATTCAATTAAGTGCGATGCTCTACACTCTCACAGTTTTATGGTGCACATTCATTCGGATCGTTTTGTTTGTCCCGTGGAGAACACTTTACGAATTTGTTGTTTTTTTTTTATTTCTAGGAGGAAATATATATTTGAATTATAGAAGTTAGAAGAAATCAAATTTAGAAATGAGTATTATAGCCGAAAAAAGAAAAAAAATATTAAATATTCAATTAAATTTACAGGGAGCTGTTGGTGTAAGTAAGTAGCTCCACTCAACTTCATTCATAGTTATATTTGCATTTGTGTTGTATATATATTTGTTTTATGTATCTCGCAATGAGATGCGATGACAGCAAATGAGCTCAGTTGTAATTGTAAAGCCGACTGAAGTAGACGTGGTAATAAAGTTGTAACGCAATAAAGAGGAAAGAAGAAAACGAGTGTTTCCCTAAAAATTAAAACAAAAGACAAGATATTTCCCTGATCATCAGCATATAGATTTTTGGGACTCCTTAGCCTAAGGGCAACCTATATCAGATCTCGTGGTTGTCTATGTGTTAATATGTGCCCTGGTTACAATCAATGGTGATTTTAGAGCTTAACATGCAAAGTTGCCCTTCGGAAGGCCCAATGTTCCGGTTAAAGTAACTCCACCGGAAATTGATAATAAAATTATCAAAATGGCGAGGATGCGTGTTGATGGGGGAATAAAATAGAAGAACGCATCAGCTAGTTGCCCAATTTAAGCACTGTCGCCGTCAGTGCTGGAATATCACCAAAAGTGACGATAATGTGGAGTCTGCCGATCCATTCAATCAGTTCATATACTTGAAGGACTTCAACAATCAATGTTAATACTTCAGATAATAACACACATTCCAGGCCATGAGAGGAATAATGCCTGTAACTCCCCGAGATGTCGTAGCCACCAAATCTTAAGTAACCCGCCTGAAGGTGTCATCAGAAGATTTTATTTCATAAATAATGTTTTTGCCTAGTTTCTGAAACAATTTTGCTTCAAAAATGTTTCATAAATGATTAAGATTTGTTTCTTTTTCTTATGCTTAATGAAAAGACAACTTGCGGCCACGTTTTGCGTTTATTATTATTTTTGTCATTTAGTATCTGACAAATGGTCCATGTTACTTAACATACAAACTTTTCGACCACTTAACCACAAAATCCAAAAGCAAATCGTAAAAACTTTTAAGATTTGAGTGCATTTAAGCGCATCCTTACATAATTCCTATATTCGTATTACCCCCCTCATCCCCCCTAAAAAACTTACAACGGCTATCAAACATCTAGTTGGTCCTTATTCATAAATGTTCCTTGTTGACATACATTTTGCATGTCCCAAAATCTGGATTCATGTTTCCCCGCAAATCGGTAACCATAATCCCATGGAACAGTTTAAAACAGATGCACACGATGATAATGATGGCAAAGTTCTCAGATTGCACAGTGATTTACGAGGGCCATTCGCGCTTTAGTTGCCCGAACACTGCAAATCTTTATCCCTCTTGAATCCTACCACACCGCCCTCCACACTGCATCCTACTTTTGGTATTCATTGAAATTATTCGACATAAATGTTTGCCCCAAAGTTTGTGAGGCGGCAAAAGACAAACTTGCACACATTCATTGGAGTGTTACTTAAGAAAGTTTAGCACGAGACTATGCTGACGTGATTCAATAAAAATGGAATAAAAAAAAGTCAAAATGGCACATTATGCCGAGGGGTGTGGCGCTAAGGAGAGGCTAAATTCCGGGCCAAAATGATACTTGGAAACAGTTCTTGTATATTCTACTAGATATATATACTTTGGAAAAGGGAGAGGGGGAGACAAGAACCGGATAGCGATGAGCATTATACATGAATGAAGGTTCTTTATCACTTAGGTTCCTACATCATTAACTAGCTTATTCAGATGATGCTTGCCACGGCAGTCAAAAGTCTTTTATGCCACGTGTAACTTTTAAATGAAAAGGCAACGATTTATGATGAATGTAACGAATAGCCGTTTATTGCATTTTAAACGAAGACAGATGGGAATGCTTGCTGCATACTTGGACAATTTTTACATTGAAGTTTTACAGAAATTAATTTAATTGGAGTTACACTTTGACATCCGTGTCAAATTACTTTAAATTGCATAAAAATGTTTTAAATGTAATTTAAATAAAAAAAAGATTTCAATAAAGACGGGAAGACTTTTAAATAAAATGGAACTAGTTGTGTCAAATATATGTGTGATGGGGCAAATCCCTTGACACCACTAGATACTAACGATGACAAACATCACAAACAAATTCACTAAGGCAGATGCACGACGAACAGAGAACAGACATACCAGAAAGGGTGGCTTAGTAAAGCACGATGGTTGAGATCGGGTCAAGTCACCCAACACGTAACACTGTGCTGCACAGCCCGAGTAAAGCTCCAGGAAGTTGCTTATGGAAGCTGCTTGGAGAAAGGATCCCCAAGGCCGGATTTCGGACTAGAGTACGCCCGGTCAACATTATACAATGCATACAAGTAAGCTGGATTTCGACGGAGAGATAAGCATTTCCTAACCAAATTGATTGATTTGGGGTCATCCGACGTTTTAAAAGCAGTCTCCTAGATGTCAGAAGATGCTCCGACATGAGGCTTGCCCGAGACCACCAGCTAAATATACCTACCGTAAAACTTTGAACAGCTGAAGTTCGAAGATCCACTGAAATCATCCGAGTGCCCAATCTTAACGACAATAAAGGGATTCCGCAAACACGACAAAATTCAGGGATCAGCAGTACAGATGCCGAACTCCATTGAAAATGTCAAAAAATGTTTTCATATCAGATGCTGAAAGGATCGTCGATAGAGCGCAGGAAAGCAACAACATCTGACTTTTCAAGAGAACTTTGCAACGGATCAATGAACATAAAGATCTGAAGAAATGGTACGAACTGGAATCTTGATCTTCGTACCACATTACAAAGAGAGAGAGGTGTAGCGTAGTGTGCGACAAGCATATCCGCATTAAAACTTTGGCTAAAAAAGCAGAAGAAGCAGAACCGTCTTTAAGATAACAAAGGAGATGACTGGTGCTCGCAGCTCAAACCATCACCTGGTTAAAAATAAAGAGGGCTCTCTGCTCGCCTCGTATATTGACCAGCTCAGGATGCGGAAGGCGCACTTTGCTTTAGTTTTCAGCCGATTGATAACAATATGCAACCGAAACCTGCTGTACCGCCCAAAACAAATAACTCTCGAATTCGCACCGCACCCACCAGAAGTGATGAGATTTGTATCGAACTCGAACCTGGCAATACTGAGTTCGATGTTTTAGGGAATTTCTCTGGGAATTTCCCTCTAACAAAGGGAAATTCTCATTGAAATTGTGCAGTTGAAATGTAACCATCGCAGCGTTCAGTAATAAAAATAAAGAGCAGTGATAGTGGTTTTTTGGCCGAAGGCTTTTTCTACTTTAAATTATTGTGTTTTATTTGTTAACAAGATTTGTACCGCAATCAAAGCACTGAAGAGTGAAGACCAACATAGCGGTAGGATTTACTGGCTGAACATAATGACAATTGAACTGCAATAAGTATGCGGAACTGCAAATATTGAATACACACGAACTCAATTTTGCGAATACAAAATTTGGTTCAAGCTATACCTGAACCAAATCACTTGGCCAATGGTCGGTTGCGCAGAGAGAGGATTTAAGAGAACAAAAATGATGCTCAACAGATTTAATGAGAACAATGCCAGAGATAAAATACTTTTTTAAAAAACTCAATAATAAGCCATGGCCATATCTCATGTAAAGAAAGTCCATCACTGGAACGTGATTGTGTATCTATTAAAATTTATGAGACGAGCAGAAAAATTTGAAGGGAGCTTCACAGTAGAATGGCCAAGTGAATTGGTTCAAGCTGTACGGTATTGTAGAGAGAAAATCCAAAGGTATCCTTAAATTTACTTTTCTTTTTGTTCATTCACAAAAAAATCCGGTTTTGAGTACGCAATCCGATCCAAAAGGTACAAATGTGAACGTGGCCATTTACGTACCTTAACTTTGACATTTCATCTGATGCAGAGAGAAATTATGAAAGAGAGAACAATCTTTCTTTCGCTTGTCTCTTCTAACCTTTTTTTTTAGTATAATTGAAATAACACCGGATGATTCTGTTCTTCTGGTCATATTTCAATTCGTTGCACAAAAGTTTCTTCTCCTTCCATCATTTCTTTTTGGCGTCCCATCCATTTTGAAACTTTAATGTCAAAGTTAACGTGCATTGTATTCCTATTGAAATTTTTACGAACGACAAATCTGACAGCTGCTACGTACTCCGCCTGCGTTCCATTTTTGCGAGGTGTTCAGGCAGTTAAAGGAATTTCCGTATGAGGGACGACAAAACAGCTAGGAAAATCGTTTGCAGTTCTTTCAATGGTAGAAAGCAACGTGGCAGGCCTTAGAAGGATGACGAAGCCATGGGTTGTGAAAATGGACTGTGAACTTATTAAAAAAATAGGTAGAACAAATTTACCTGTACAATTCTTTTCACAGTCTAAAGCTTTTGTTATTGTTAATTTTCTTTTAAATGAAATTGTTACATTGAACGCAGCAAATTATCTCAAATCAACAAAGATATATCATAGAAATGTATTTATTTATTTTATATTATATTTATTTATTTATTTATTTATCATCAATGGATTTATATTATCTTTTGATTACAAATGTTTGCTTAACTTAATTATATATTCTTACTCAAACTTGGTGAAGGTGAAATAGATTTTGGACAATTTTTTTAAAACTATCCCTACTCATAGAGAGATCGACTTCACATGAAATAGAATTGTACAATGTAAGAGAACGAGTTACTGGGTTATTAAGACCATAATTTGTTCGGTGATTGGGAATATAGAGTATGTTATTTCTGTTTCTTAGCGATCTTTCCGGAACGTAAAAAGAAACTAAAACCAGAAGTTCTTCAGATTTAATATTAAAAGTCAAAATATCTTTGATAAAAAGAACGCATTGAGCTTGTCTGCGGCTTTCCAAAGTTTTCAAATCTACTAACGCGCATCTTGAAAAATAATCAGGTAGTTCAGCGGACCATCTCATACTTCTTAAGGCAAAACGCGTGAATCTTCTTTGAATTTTTTCTATTCTATTAATAGCATTTTCATAATACGGTGACCAGACGACACAACAATACTCTAAGATAGGTAGCACCAATGACATGAAAATTGCCTTTAATGTATAAGCATCTTTAAATACAGTCGAAGTTCGTTTAAAAAAATCCAACATAGAATTTGCCTTTGATACAATAAAATCAATGTGAGCTGAAAAAGAAAATTTTGAGTCGAATATAACTCCAAGATCTTTAACTTCGCTTGCTCTTGTGAGTGATTCATTTTCAAATTTATAAATAAATGCTATCGGGGATAAAGTTCTATAGGCACTAAAAATCTTACATTTTGCAAAATTTAGCTCCAGGTGGTTGTATTTGCACCAAAATATAAACATATCAATGTCGTTTTGGAAGTTTAAACAGTCACAATCCGAAGATATTTCACGGTATAATTTAACATCATCCGCAAACATCAAACAGTCCGAAAAATTAAGAACTTGCGGAATATCATTTATAAATAAATTGAACAAAATTGGTCCAAGGTGACTACCTTGGGGAAGACCTGAATAAACTTGAATATAGTCTGATGAAAAACCTTCAATCTGGACGACCTGTTTCCGATTCGACAAGTAGGAACACTACCAAATCAGAAAATGTTCATTCAAACCCAATTTTCGAAGTTTTTGAATTAATAGTTCGTGATGAACTCTGTCAAAAGCCTTGACGAAGTCTGTGTACAGGACATCCACTTGCTTCCTATTCTCCATAGATCTTAAACAGAATTGAGAAAATAGGCACAAATTTGTCGAAGTTGAACGACCACTTACAAACCCATGTTGTTTTGGCGGTATAACTTCCTTGATTGAAAAAATTAGCCTTTGGGTAACGAACTTTTCAAATAACTTTGGCACGGCAGAGAGTTTTGATATTGGTCGGTAATTTTTTACCAGGTGTTTAAGGCCACTTTTAAAAATTGGATTTATGTAAGATATTATCCAATCTTCTATAAAAACACCAGTTAATAAGGATTTATTAAAAAAATATTTTTAACGCGCTACAAATTAATGGAGCGCAATTATGTAATAAAGATGGCGGAATATTATCAACTCCAGCTTTTTTATTTGAATCGAGCTCAATCAAACCATCAAGAACATCTTGATCTGAAAAACACTTTAAATCAAAATCTATAATAGGGGAAATAGTTGGATATAAATCGATAATATTTAAAATAATGTCTTTCTTATAGTTAGATTGAAAGTATTTTGCAAATAGATTGCAAGATGATTTTAAATCGCATGACCTTTCGTTATCAAGTTCCATCTGTAACGGCAAAAAAGAACTTCTTCGTTTGGAATTTAAAAAGACCCAAAATGATTTGCTGTTCTTTTTAATATTTATCTCAACAACACTTATATGTTGATGATACAAAAATGTACTCAAAAAAGCAAATGCTCTCCTTAGCTGAAGAAAACGAGCATGATCCTCAGGTTTACCTGATTTTTTCGAACGCTTAAAAGCCTTGTTTTTAACATTTTCTAATTTTTTTAATCTTTTATTAAACCAAGGGAGCTTAAAACACGACTTTTTCCTTAAAACCGGAACGAACTGTTTAATTCCATAAAAAATTGTTTCTTTAAAAACTACATACATATCATTAACAGATCTGTTGCAAAGTCTAAATTCCCAATCAATTGAACTAAAAAAATTGTTTAGTCCTGTGAAATCGGCCTTATTAAAATTATAATTAACGCAGTTATCAGTTACACACTTCTGGTTAAATTCATAAAATTCAAAAATTACATTAACTGCTTTATGATGAAGTTGATTATTTAATTTATCTATAGATACAAAACATTAAAAAATAAAAATATTTCTAAACATGAAATTGATTCTATTACAGGACGTGATACATAACTCGCGACGGATTTTACATAAAAAAATTGTAATAGTTTTGGCATTTATTGTATTCACACAGGACCTAACATTTTTTTGAATACTTAAAACAATTGTATGAGTCGTTTTTTACTAAACAATATTCTAAAAAAAAATAAATTCATTGACTTTTTTTTAAACAGTTTGAAAACACTCAATTGTCGTAAAAAATGTCCACACAAAAATCGATTTTTTATCAAATTACGATGTCCTTTTTCGTTTACTTTTATTTCGTTGCAGAATCTAATAAAATGTCATAACATATATATATATGTAAAAAGAAAGTAAAATACAAATTCACTTACCGCTTTTTAATGATGTTCCTATGCTCGTCGAAAGTTACAACAAATTGAGTTTGAAATTGTTCCCTTTTTTGCGTGCGAGTGTGTGTGTGTGTGTTTGTATAAATGTATAGCTCCTCAATCAAAGGACATCAATGTTAAGTGCATACGGGTTGATTTTGATTTAAAATTCCATTTCCTTCCGTTGCGCTCTGTCAAGGATGTAAAGTTGTTAGAAAAGAGTTATATTTCCTTTTTTTTTCTTCTTCTTCTTTCAGTTAACGTTACTTGAGTATTTATTGAATATTGAACACAAGACAGTTGTGTTTGATTTTTTCTTCACTATTTATTTCTTTCATTTTTTTTTTTGTTTTCCTTCAATACATTTTATATCTTTTTTTATTTATTTTTGTTGCAAAATACACGTCTGACACAATTTACAAATTCTTCAAGTCACACACAGTTTATGGTTGCCAACATTAAATCTCCTTGAATAAATATAAAGAGGGATTAAGTGAAGATAATCGTCCATCTTGAACAAGAATTACATAAAATCAAAAACGAAAGCACATAAGACTTTAGCCAAAACATATTACACAGATATTTACGTTTTGGGCTAAAACATTGCCGACTTGTCATTTAGCCATTTCGGCAAGGATTATATGGATGTGTTTGTGAGTGCTAATTTCATTAATATAAAAGCCCCGCACCTACACAACCCGCACTGATAGTGTTTAGTGTATAATTTAATCATTAGGTTGAATGTGGCCACCGGAAACGGAAGGAAGGAAGAGAAAACCATGGAAGAGACGAAAACTATTAATTGAAATTGAAATATCCTTAAATTTGCATGTGGCTTTAAATGAAATAAAAAAAATCAAAAAAAAAAAAAAAAAAACTTTGCAAACATAAATTAGGTTTATGGAGAAAGGCTTGGCTTCTTTATGGTTAGAAGGATTCATATATTTGTATTTATATATTCCAATAAGGATACTCTTAAGGATGTCATTAATCATTTTGAAATCGAGAGGGTTGGGCAACGGTGTGGTCAGACGACGACGACGACGACTGATATGTCCTCGTTTTATGAACAGATTATTTGGTTTCGATAATGTATGCATGAAAAATGATCAATACTATGTATGTTGTGGCAATAGTGTCCCTTTTGACGGTGCGGAAAGCGGCATAGGGGTTAAATATTGCAGAGTTTGGTTGTGTCCTAACTCTATACGGTAGAGTGGTGATGCCAAGTCAAATAAAGTTTGTAACCGCATTCTTTTTGATGTGTTTTTTTTTCTCTGAGTGGTTTTGAGATATTTTTCATCAAATGTGAAGTTGTTTTGGATGAGATTGTTTTTCTATCTTTTCTAGGTAAATAAAGTTGCCTTTGTCCTTGCATAATTTTTGTTCTATTCTCTGGTCTGAATTGGGGTTAGTAACCAATGTGGTGCCTAAATATTTGTCGCCCAGGATTGGAAAAGTTTAGGTGTCAAAACAAAAGATGTTGTAAGCGTAAAAAAAATCAAAATAAAATGATTTTTTTAATATTTACATACATACATAACATATACATATAAATATATTTTTATTAAAAAAATAGAAAAAAAATTCAAAAATTTTGTTTTTTAATCAAATCGAAAAAAAACCATCAAGTTTTCTCGCTTAATTTAACAAACATGTCACTAATTTGTTTATCAGTTCCGTCTGTCTGTCGGGATGTGTTTAATTGGCTAAGCCGATTGTCTTCAATCTGCATTAGGGCCAACTAAAACTAACCTAAATGTGAACAGAAAACATACAAGACGGAGTTGCATAAAAAAAAGCAGAACTGCTAGCAAGCTCTATAACCAGAAGAGGAAAGCGCTTCTCAGAAAGAAAGACAAGAAATGAGGATGAGAAGCTCGTAATTTAACAAATGGAAAGCTAATAAGAAATAGTTTTGGGATTATTCCGCGTAATAAATAAATTCCGAAACTATTTTCTTATATTTTTTTTTTTACTAAGAGTCTGTAAGGCACATTGCGTTTTAAGAATGCAACACATGACGTTGCACGACACTAGTTAGAAGAATTATAAAGATAGGAAAGAATTTTTTTTTTCAGGGCAGTAGATCGAGAATTAGGTGACTATTTTCTCATTTAAAACTCACGGGCGGCTCTAGCTTGCACTAGGAGTTAGAAAATTTTTTTCTTAACCTGAGTATCGAACTGACGACCTCCGGGTCAAGAGCAAACATCTTATCTTATCTACTGCACCAATGCCGCCCGCATTATGACGAACAACCGCGAAAGCCTAAAAAGTTAAATGGAAACCTGTTATTGTATGAAAGATAAAAATAAATTATCAAAGCTACAAAGCCCGAACTGAAGCTTCCAAAGAAGATAAAGGGAACATCGTAGTGAAATCGCAGTCTATCGTAAGAGTTTGAAAAAAAAAAACACTTTTGCAGAATGTATAACGGCCATAACAAAACAAATTCAGCTGTCAGGTAGAATGAATCATTCTATCTAGGCGAAAGAAAACAACTTTTCCGCTCTGAATGAAGTAAAGCTAGCTATATCTGAGCTTAAGAACGCCGGAGCTGATGGCCTAGCTGCTGAACCCTTCAATTCAAAGCCGCAGATGATAACTTGGCTAGAAGTTTGCACCAACTCATAAGTAAGATATGGTTAGAAGAAAGCATGACGGATGAATAGAATCTCAGCATAATTTCCCCGATCCTTAAGAGAGGAGACCATATTAAGTGCGTCAATTACAGAGGTAGCAATCTCCTCAACATCGCCCATAAAATCTTTTCTGCTAACTTGTTTGAGCGCCTTAAGCCATTCTGAACCCTATGATTGTATTGATTAATCAATAAAAAAAGATTATTGGCGCGACAGCTCCAATCCAATGTGTTGTTAATCTGCAAGAATGAAAGGAACCTACAGTTTACCGCCGATTTCGAACGGCTAGATGCACTTTTTCGAAACAAATTTTACTCTTTTTGGGTTTTGTCAGTTCCTCACAAGAGGCAGTACCCCGGAAAAGAAGGTGGCTATGAGCGGGATTCGAACCCAGGCTCATTCGCTTAGCAGTCCGACACACTAACCTTCTGCAAAAACTCAAAATAAAATTTCAATACTCACAATCATGCTCTTCAACTAATCTTTAACTATTTAAGAAACCGTTTACTAACTGTAGAAACCGATAACGAAATCTCTAGTCCCTATCCTGTCTATAAAGGTGTCCCTCAAGTATCCCTTTTAGGACCAATCTTGTTTAGTGTATACATTTTACGTCAGATGCAATAAATAAAGATCTACAGTTAAGTACGTGCATTAAGAACATCATCGAGCTTACTGTTGGCGAAAATAGTAGTCATTGCTGCTGTCATTTTTTCCTACAATTTTTTGGTATACCTTTGTTTAGACAACGAATGTGGGATGAGTAATCAGAACATTCAGCGACAGCAGACAACCGTCACAAGACCATAGGCTTATACTTATAGAGTTTTTTTTTGGTAATCCGGATCCAGAATGCCAAACGAACAAATTTTAATTCTGAAGTTTGGGTTTCACTGTATTTGTAAAACATCAAATGCGATTCAAGTACTTTTTGTATTTTTTAATTTTATTTATTTTGCAGGAACACAATTTCATACGTTAAATAAAAAAAGTGTCGTTTTGAATTTTAAATTGTGTCTATGTGTGTGGGATTCTGGTTTTGATTCGGACTATGAAAACAGAATCAATTTTCTCTTCTTTGCAGAACAAGAACTGTCATTCAGTGCCAATCGAATAATTTCAGAAGCATTCGCAATGCTACCGGACTGTTTTGATCGACCAAAAAACAAACGATATTACTAACACTAACCCACGATCGAAGTAACAAGAATACATAAGAAAGACGAGAGACAAAGACAAGAAAATCGCTCCCTCCATAAATCAGGTTATTTAAAAATTCAATTCATTGTAAGACTGATCGCTGTGCTGGCCGGTCGTCGCTATATTATCATTACAATTGTTCTATGGTATTAGTTATTTAATAAAAGCATTAAAGCTAGTGTTTTAAATGAATTGAACTTTAAGTGTTTGATTAATAGAGTAGATTTCGATCCTACATGAATGCAGGCGTATGATAAATGTTGCTTTAAATGATTATTATGTGCAATACATTCAAAATGCATAAGTTTTTTTTTCTAATTTCGTTCTCTGTCTTGTTTTTCCCATCAAACTCGCGCTTCAAAATATGAAAAATCCATCTAGATACAATTTAAATTGTACATTTTGCCTGAATCCTGTCTTTCTCCTTCAAATTTCATAGCCTTCTGGTGCATTCTCCTCCTAGGTCAAGGAGAAATTGCATGCGCCCCATGCTGTGTTGTTGCATAGCATTATAGTAACAGAAAAAAAACCACCACAGAGATTGCTCTTCAACCCCCTGTCACCTGTTTGCATATCATAAAATAAATATACAAAAAAAAAAGAAAGAATATACAGTCATCAAGGATGTCTCTAACATTCTCTCGGTTGCTTTTGTAAGCTAGTTAAATTTGCATGCGATAATCACCGACTACTTTAAGTAGGTTATCCCCCCAAAGCGCATAAGAACACTAAACATTTTTTTAGTAACAGAAAAACCGTTTTTTTGCTCATCTCATCTCCGAGACTTAAATCCGTGTTTGAAGAGAGAGATATTTCAAGGCAGACCCACCTTGGACCGGATGTCCGCGTCCACCTTTACCCAGCGGTCCTCGCCCTGGTCCCGGCAAAATGCTTCATTTGTGAATACCTGATGCCGTACATATTTAATGAGAAAGATTACCTCATACACTCTCCTGTGGATCTGGTCCTGTGTCTGAGCTCTGAGGTCAAGTTGTGTGTTACTGCGGCTGTAAGGATGTTTGTCTTATTGTACATTGTTATTCAGAATGTGCCAAAAAAAAAAACGGCTGAAACAATAGAAGACGGGAATCCTTGCTAACAGTCGTGCAGCAGCAGAACAATAGTGTACAACACAACTTTTCAGACAGGGGGTTGACAGATGGATACTAGTTGGTGGTTAGGACTCAGCAAGGACACAATAAAGCTACGGAATAGCGTTTTTCATTTATGTGTGTGCGTTGCTTTTGTGTATCCAATGCGCATAGATACATGTGCAACATGTAAATATGTGGCATGCGGGTTGAAAGGAATGTTGTCTTTAGATTTCGCAAAGTGAAACAATAAATGTCATCTGCAGATTGTTGTGTACATACATCCATCCTTTTCACATTTTACATTATTATAACTGTTTTTTTTTTTTATTTAAAATAAAGGAAAGTAATTATAATAAAGGTATAGGAATGGTGTATATTTATATGGATTGTTGACATCTTAGGAATGCCCTTAAAACAAGGACACAATTTTGTCAAGGTAAGGAGAGTGACTTTTGAAAAGAATTCGCTTGCTGGTAATCTCTCTGTGGGACTTGTTGAGATGAAAGGATAATAGAATGAGGTGGGTGCCTATATATTTAAATGGACGAAAATCTTGGGCATAATGTACGACAAATAGTCTTGGCATTGTTATTTGGAATGTTTTGTGATTTGCTTGAAAAGAATCAGAAAGGAAGCTTTAGTTTAGATGTTGTAAATCGTGTTTTTTTAAGTGATTTATGTTTCGAATTTACAAGAAGTGTCCGTTGGAGTAAAAATAGATACTTAACTGTTGTTTTTTATCACCAATAATTACCAAATTCATATGGTTGATTTATTTAAACCAAAAACTTCAACATTCGTGTGGTGCTGCTCACATGGCGTTTAAGGGCTAGACGATGGGAATCCTCAACTTTCTGGGCGATAGTAAAAGTTGTAAAACAAAGTTTTTAGTTATTTTACATTCACACATTTTTTTAAAGAACTCTTTTCAAAAACTCTGCATACGGATAGATTTTTTTTCAATTTTGAAAAAAAGGAAAAGCTATTTCAACTAACAATTTAACTTGTGTAAGGTTCTAAACAAGTTATTTTCAGACTGATATTTTCAACAGTAAAAAGCCTTATATATACAAATATATTTGGCGAACATTATTCAAACTATTTAACTGATATAAGACTTTTGTTGACAGATGTTATAGCAGCAAAAAGCTTCTTATGAAATGTCTGAGCAAACCATTTTATGACAGATAAATGAGCTCGCTCTGGATCTTATGAGAAAGCATTACCAAAGCCATTTGATGACAGCTATTCTTAATAGCTTGCCTTAGATGTTGTAAAAAATTCTTTAAAAAAAGCCATTTGATAACATCTATAGCCAATAGCCTGGTTTGGATGTTATAAAAGGGCATTAGGCAACACTTTAAATTACAACTTTTGCAAATAGCTTGTCGTAAGTCCCACTAATATTATAAATGTGAATATTTGTATCTTTGTATGTTTGTTGCGTAATCACGCCTCAACGACATAACGGATTTCGATAAAATTCGACAAGTAGATGAATAAGGGCACTGGATTGAAATATAAGATACTTTTTATTCCAAAAAAATTACAGGTTGTGAATATCTGACCCTGTTTTCTGTCAAACAATTAACATTCATGTAACATAAAGCAATGCATCACATTATTCAGAATTAAATAACCATTCTTTCATATTCCTATCCTTCCCGCTTGTATGCAACTATCGAATATCCTTATCTTTCACCTACGCAAACATCCTTATACTGAACGCCACAACACAATTGAATATAGCTAAGTAAAATGCAGCATAAAATTCAAAATATCCGTTTGTGTGGAACGCACAGGTATTCATAGACGCCCTTCCCACTCAACATTCTTCCTTGTCATCAAAGAAGATAGCTACACCCTTTTGC
Source organism: Platycheirus rosarum (assembly GCA_963971375.1). Lineage (NCBI taxonomy): Eukaryota > Metazoa > Arthropoda > Insecta > Diptera > Syrphidae > Platycheirus > Platycheirus rosarum. The sequence goes on along the minus strand of OZ020507.1, from coordinate 298,956,547 downwards.
ATAACCCTGCCTCACCAAAATCTTCGTTTACCTTTGTGAAGCGGCAAGCAACTCACACTAAATTTAACGAGTGCCTTGGCAGCCCTATGGCAAAATATACTGCATCCTATGAAATTGTGAGACTAGGTCTCACTCTCAGCCATATAGGATCAAAGGACTCCACCACACTCCTTTAATGTGAACGAAAACGACCCCAAATGGGGGTAACTAAGGCATTTTTCACCCAATTCGAATTTATTTTACTTATATGCCAGTCGAGTGAATAAAAGTGAAGTACACAACATTTTATTCGCTAAATTGTTGTTGTTGTGCGGAGTTTTGTGAAGAGATTTTCAAGCTAAATAACAAGGATTTAGGCCTTATGGTGATGTCTTTTCTTATTTGCTTATCTTTGCCTTGTTTTTGCTAGTGGGTCTGAAGTTGAAAAAAAATTATTTTTTTCCAGGCGATTGGAAGGAGGGGTGCAGTAATTTCATAACGTCATAATAATGTTATGCCTTTTTCGAACCAACCGATTGTATCTCTGGCTATTTGACAGTTTCAGCTCCCGCGAGTGCAATCTGGATGAATTAAACGAGGGAACGGTGCGCGATGGGAGCAACCAAATGGCAAAATGAATGGAAAAGGGAAACGGAGCAATGATAATTGAATTCCATCCGGTAAAGTGAACGAAGTTTCCTTTTTCTGCTTGCTCCTGTAATTTATTACTTCTTGCACTATAATTTTTCAGGTTAAACCTTCCTTTTTTCCATTTTGTCTGTTCGCCTTACCCTTCTACCCTTGCATCTACGGTGCCATGTTCGTAAATTAAAAAAACAGGAGTAGGAATTGTAAAATTGTAATTAGATAGGAAAAGTGTAAAGTAATGCACTTTGGGGATGGCGAAAGTACAAATGATAAAATAGATATAAAGAGAGAGAGAAGAATTGGATTGAAACTCTAAAAAGAGGTTTTTTTTGTGTTTCTGTCCTTTTTGAAATGGTGACTTCTTATTATAAAATAAAATTTCTAGAGAAGAGGGAATTGTTGAGCACCATGGCATTTTGCTAGCTACACCCATTTCTTCAAGAATTGGGAATTCGAAGGAATGAAGTCACTAAAAAAACTATTTTTTTAAATTGAAACAGGCTGGAATAGAATCCAGTGGGTCCGCCACCCAGGATTTGGTCATATGGAGGGGGGGTTGAACGATTTAAAAGTTCAGCCGATTTTCATACATTCAGCAATTTTTTATTGTTTGAAAAAATAGTAGAAAAACGAAGTAGGAAATTAGATTCTCTACAACTTATCACTTCACAACTTTTTGATTTAAAAAATTGGTAAGGAGTTAGAAACAAGTTTGTCAAATAATTTTTTTCTTGAAAAATTTTCCATTTTTTAAAAGAATATATCTTAAAAACGGTTCTTTAGTTTTAAGTATAGTGCCATAGTAAATTGTAGAAAATTTTTATCAGCTTCATTTTTCCTTCTGAGTTTTTCTTTTGACGAACCGTTTTCGAGATATTTAGGGGCAACCGTGGGAAGGTCTCTTTAAATCACCCCCCACCCCGCGCGGTACCCGGATTAACGGGGATTTTTTATTGCGGGTAGAGAAGAACCCTCCCTACACATTCCTGCAAAACTTGGAACTAACGGGTGATTTTTTTGAGGTTAGGATTTTCATGCATTAGTATTTGACAGATCACGCGGGATTTCAGACATGGTGTCAAAGAAAAAGATGCTCAGTATGCTTTGACATTTCATCATGAATAGACTTACTAACGAGCAACGCTTGCAAATCATTGAATTTTATTACCAAAATCAGTATTCGGTTCGAAATGTGACAAATTGACGAAAATGACAAATTTTGTTCAGCGATGAGGCTTATTTCTGGTTGAATGGCTACGTAAATAAGCAAAATTGCCTCATTTGGAGTGAAGAGCAACCAGAAGCCGTTCAAGAACTGCCCATGCATCCCGAAAAATGCACTGTTTGGTGTGGTTTGTACGCTGGTGGAATCATTGGACCGTATTTTTTCAAAGATGCTGTTGGACGCAACGTTACGGTGAATGGCGATCGCTATCGTTCGATGCTAGCAAACTTTTTGTTGCCAAAAATGGAAGGACTGAACTTGGTTGACATGTGGTTTGAACAAGATGGCGCTACATGCCACACAGCTCGCGATTCTATGGCCATTTTGAGGGAAAACTTCGGAGAACAATTCCTCTCAAGAAATGGACCGGTAAGTTGGCCACCAAGATCATGCGATTTGACGCCTTTAGATTATTTTTTGTGGGGCTACGTCAAGTCTTAAGTCTACAGAAATAAGCCAGCAACTATTCCAGCTTTGGAAGACAACATTTCCGAAGAAATTCGGGCTATTCCGGCCGAAATGCTCGAAAAAGTTGCCCAAAATTGGACTTTCCGAATGGACCACCTAAGACGCAACCGCGGTCAACATTTAAATGAAATTATCTTCAAAAAGTAAATGTCATGGACCAATCTAACGTTTCAAATAAAGAACCGACGAGATTTTGCAAATTTTATGCGTTTTTTTTTAAAAAAAAGTTCTCAAGCTCTTAAAAAATCACCGATTACATGGATTTTTTTTGTATTTAAATTATTTTGCCTGGATTAGAATAGTTAATAAACGTTTTTTTGAAACTTTTTTTAGAAAATAAAAAAAAGAATCTAAGAATGGAAACATAATATAAACATAAACGACCTATGTAAATTTGAAAAAAAAAAATTGAAAAAAAGAAAGAAATGTTTTTATTTAATTATTAGAAAATACAAAAAAAAAATTTGAATACCAATTTCGATTGTAATCGGTTGACCAGTTATAGAGAAAATCAAAGAAAATGAATGGTCTTATGGTAATTGTTAACTACATTTTTTTCCGAGAAAAAAAATAAACTTTTTACTTAACGGTTATATGTCAGGTACCGTTAATAGTTGAGCTTAAAAAAATTGAAAAAAAAGTCATCTGTAAATGTCAAAATAACTGTTTGTAATATGTTTGATTGTTATCTCAATTTTTTCCACACGTATGAATAACTTGCATTATAAGCCGTGTTTTATTGGTAATCTTTAGCTAGCGCAGTAATCGAAGTCCCAATATAACGCTATACTCACTCTATAATTAACTTTTAATTCAACTCCCAAAAATGGTTCTACATTCCAGGTGGTTGACTTTTCTTTTCAAGTATTCCAGACTTTATCTCAACTTTTTATATTCACTCATTTCACTTTTGGTTTGTTTGTGTTTACCACATAAAATTTTACTGCGCTGGCTTACTTACCAATAAAACACGCCTATAGTTCCTATAATCGGAAGTAAATATTTTAGGATGGTGTGCTTAAAACGGTATTGCCCATAGGACAATCAAAATTGTTTTTAAAAAGATGTAGGTACCCAAACTAATTTCGCATTGAAATATTTCTGACTAACCGTTTAATTTTATTTTTCAAAATTAATATTTTGAAAATGGCAAATTTTTTTTTTTTAATTTCGTTCGAATCATTAATGTGATTGAGCTTGCATCCTTGAATTTTTATTTGCGATTATAGGTACTATAAGGCAAGCTATGAATTCGTGCATACATGACATTACGATGAAGTCGAAAAAAGTGGGTCCAGAAATTCCGTCCGTCTGTCTGTCTGTCTGACTGTTCGCAGCACGACAGACTAAACGAATGAGCCGATTTGCTTCAAACTTGGTATTTAGTATTTTTTGCTCTAGATCGAAAAATAACGGTACTTGCCATACAATCTTTAACAAAAAGTTTGATTTTCTCGAAAACGGCTCTTACGATTTTGATTAAACTTTCAGGGTGCTATTTTTTTACAACTATACATCTTTCAGTTAGAATGAATTTTTCGGAATTTGTTCTATAATGTTAACCCCCATAGGACGGCTTTCTCAAGAACTGCTTAACCGATTTCAATCAATTTTGATATTCAGGAAGATGTAGATAGCCAAACTAATTCGACATAAAAATATTTTCGAATGACTTTTTTATTGTATTTTTAATAATTTTTTTAAATATTTTTTTTTTTTTTTGAAGAATCGATATTTTGGGTATTTGATTTTTTTTCTTAGTTTTGTTTTTAAATGGAAGTTATTTTTGTGTATAAGTTTGCATTCTTGAATAATTTTTTTAAAATAAAAAAAAACATTTGTTAAATAAAAATCGGTTCCTACGATTTAAAAAAAATACACTTTTTCACATATTTTAAAGAAATAAAAGGACCCGAGCCCATCCTTGAATCCACCACTAGCCCAGTGTAAAGGTTGAATATTAAAGAAAACAAATAAACCTTGGGATTGCAAACTTCCTTTAAAGTATTTCGAGAATATAAGTGACTACTTTCGTATTTTCTCACTTCAAACCCAAAGACGACTTTAGCTTGCACTATAGAAAAATTGCTTCCTAACCTGAGTATCGAACTCATGATCTCTGGGTTAGCAAGCAAACACTTTATATACTGCATTACTGCCACTTGCAGTGGCAGATAAACGCTCTTGCGCTAGACTTTCAAGGGCTCCGAAAAAGAGTTGAACCCCTGAAAATGTCAAAATCTTTCGATAAGCTTTTCTGCTGGATTGTGCAAGGTTGATCTGTTCGACAGTATCCTGCTGAATTTGGCCTCAGTAACCGTTTGGCGTGTATTTTCTTGGGTTTAGATGAAATCAGCAAATTCGGATGATACGGTTCAATTTGACTGTACGTCCGAGGTTGTGGTCGAGGATAAACTGATAAGTATTCCTTGCAGTGTGAGTTGATTTTTTTAAGGGCAGGAATGCATTTGGCTATTTCGATGAAGCATTGTTTATGGAAATGCGATAAAAAAGTGAAAGCAAGATGCTCCAGAGATGTAAACCTTTCTCGTTTTGTCTAGTCTATTAAAGCAGTTTTTTGAATTTTGTCCAGAAAACTTAAGAGGGTTATGAGAGCGCCTCTCCAAATATGGGAATTGTGCTCAAGTGTTGGATGAATATAGGCTCTGCTTTAAAGACTGTAGCCAGACGATGTGACAAATGCATTGCATCTTCAAGGAAACCTAAACACTTTGTAGCATTTTTGACGACGTCGAATGTGAGGTCATTCCACAGAAGGTGGTCTGTTATGAATATTCCAAGAACTGAAAGGTATTCGGTTTCTTAGATGAACCGTCGTCAAGAAAAAGAATTATTTGTTTTAGTTATTTCAGACTAGAGATCGGTAATAAATATAAGAAAAAAGAGTTGGAGACAAAACGGCGCCCTGAGGCATACCAGCTTTTATTTTGTAAATACCAGACTTGATTCTGTTCAAAACAACCCTCAATTAGTGGTTTAAAATGTAATTACTAATCCAACAAAGATGAGTTTTATCGGGTTCGAAAGAGCGTTTTTTTTTTTTTTGTTAAGAAACTTTGATGCCAAACTCTATAAAATGCATTTGAAGAGCAACAAACTTACTCTCACAAAAACTATGTAAATATTGGTTCCATTTTTCTGTGAGATATACCATCAGATTACCATCAGATTACCAGCTGCAAAAGCCCTACTGCCGGTTTTTAAGAAGCTTTCCATCCTTGCGAGCGATATGTTTTAAGTTTAAAGTCTTGGTGAGAAGAGACAAAGGTGCAAAAAGGTCGATCGTTTGCGGGGACGATTTGCCATTTTTAGGATAGGCTGGACAAATGCTTTTTTCAATCCATTCGAAAAGAGACCAGAGGAATGGGACTGGTGGAAAAGCTTACGCCTTTTCTGGCGTTTAATAACAAGTTTTCAGAACAGTAGCTGGAATGTTATATGGGCCACCGGATTTATGTATTTTAAGATCTTTCAATACTTGTGTGACTGAACGAATGCGAAAGAATATTGGTTCCCTAAAATCATTTACGCTCTCAAGTGCAATATGAGTGTTTGCCGCAAATCTGTCTGCAAGCAAATTAACAAATTTTTCTTGAAAACTGGCAGCAGACAAGCGTAGGAACCGATGATTTTTTTTTTTTTTTTTTTTAGAAATGAAATTACCAATACCATAACCGCACTGGAGTCTACGTCACTATCGAGGAAGCATAGTGACCAGTAAAAATCTATAAGAATTTGTTGAAACCATCCCATTTGGCTTTCTAGTATTGAGAGATGGTTCTCCTAAGTCTTTTTCTTAAAATGGGTTTTGTTAGCACAAGAAATTTTCAGAAATGACAGAAAATTATCAGGATTGGAGGTAAGAACACCTCTAAAGTATTGGGAGTTTGACCTGCAATGGAAGAAATTCGGGTTGGCTCACCCACAAGCTGAGTAAGTTGGTTTAGTTACTTAGTTCAGCAGAAATCTAAACACTGACAAAGCAACAAATTCAATGGAAGTTGACAAACTGTCCAATTTTGTGCTCTTATAAATAAAACATGTATGAATGATGCATCATGATTAATATGAACAACGAGAAAGGTGTAGGGAACAATTAATGGCACTAAGTTATAGCCATGTAGGTTAAATTCCGATTAGTTAGTATTTTCACTTACTTAAAAATCGATACTATTCGATGCAGTATAGACCTACGCGGTATAGAAGTTCATCGCAATGATGCTACAGTAAGCCCCGACCACTATTTCGATATGATCAGCAACTTTTTTTTTAGCTAAATAACTACGAATACTAAACATGGATCCAACAAAAGTGGGTTATAACAGGGTGGGAGAATAAATATAAATAAAAAAAAAAAATAAAATAAAAAATATGATTTTTTTGCAAACTGTCAGTTATTCCAGGCTTTGAAAATCGGCATTCGAGTTCAGGATTTCCTTATTGGGCCTTTAATTGAAGGTTCTCTCCATTCCTAAGGAAATCTTGTATAAATACATTTCGAGTAGCTTTATTGCATAAATTATGCGTATGGCTGACGTTAAAAAATCATATTCAAAACAACATGTACCAAATTAAAATACAGATCAACATTGTAATAGCTTTCACCATCCTCTTCAACGATAAACCTTATTTCAATTACCACAGAAGGTTTTCCTAAGAAAAAAAAAAACAAAAAAAAAACATGTAATAGAAATATTTAAATCAATTCAGACTCTCATATAAAATTCCCACAAACCACCTAATTTGCAATTTAAGCTCATTTTTCTATTTATTTTTTCTCTACGAAACACAATTTAACAAAATATTACTTTCTTTTCCGACATCTTTTTCGGAGAGTTACTGAAGTGAACCAACAGTTAATTAGTATCTCCCCTTCAACACACACACACACTTGCACACACTTCAAGTGATTTTATAAATACCCTTAGATATGTGCATTTCATACAATCCTGTTCATATTTCTCACAAGAATTTGCGGTAAGCAAGCACTGCAAGTTTTCCATTAAATTATTGTACTAGATACATGAGGAGATTTTGCTTTTTTCAGGAAGGATGCCAGGGAATATAATTTCTCTATCTCTTGCATTTCTTGAATCTCGAATTCAATTTTAGTATCTACTATGTGTTGTGTATGTTGGCCACGTTTTTAAAATATTCGTTTTGCATTTATTTGCAGCGATTTATGTGTGTGTGTGTGTAGGTAATTAAGGAAACGACTTTCAGAAAATGTTGATTTAAATGGAACCACAGAAACGAAAAGCAATTTAAAATTAAATAAATGTTGTCAGTTTTGAGGCAGTAATAAGCAAGAATTTACGGTTTAAAGATATTAGTTTTTTCTCCCATCCTGGCGGCTAAACATTTGTATACATCATCCTTGGCTTTCACATAAATCTCTCGTACTCATTTTATTTTTATTTGCAGTTTTTAAAAGACAATTAAGGGAAGCGGAATTGTTCTTTATGCGCCTTAGCATACAAAGTTGGAAACATATTGTGGCATCTATTTGTGCATATTTCTTGAGCCTTACGTCAACGAATATTTTGAAAAAAAGTTTTTAAAATTAGACCATTAAATAGCATATTCCCCTAAATTTCCAAAAAAAAAAAAAAAAAATACAAATATCTACATTAATATCTTAATATTTTGTATATTATTTAATAGTGTAAGCTATTCAGTATAATTTTCAATAATTCATCCTTCATGGGTTGACAATCAAAAGGAAAATAAAAAGTAAATCAATTCAATAAAAAATTCATTCCCTTAATCATCATCATCCCAAATCATCAATTGTTGACAACTCCTAGACCCCTCCCACCCCCCCCCCCCGCCAATCATTGTTTACTCTGACTTCCAATGATAAACTGAAATCAAGTACATTGAAATCCCAAAATAAATAAATAAAATCCAGAGTTATTTTAACTTTTTGGTTTCTGGACACTACGGCGTATGTGAGCTTTTTTTTATTAAAAAAAAAAAGTGAAAGTGAAAAAAGGCGAGGCTGTGCGGCCGTATTGATGCTACCGGCGTTAATTTTCGTTTTTTTGCATGGAAATTTGTTTAATCTCAAGAGAATATATTTTCAAGGACTTGAAAGGAGATGTATTTCTTGAAGATTTTCTTAAAACCTTGAGGGACTTTCACTCAAAAAACATTTATCAATTTATTTTAATATTTATTCACAAAAATAAATGTCATTTTGCTTAAGAATATAAAAAAAAGGCAACAACGGGAATCGTTTTTCGTATCTGTCTATTACTTGTCATTCGTAAACGAGCTGAATTATCCCGAAGGGGGTTCAAACAGCTTTGGCTGTCAACTTAGAAATATGAACATGCTCAAAATCGGTCCAGATCAAATCTTACAACTCGACTTTCATGAATTAATAAGAAGCCAAAAACTAAACTCAAAAATAAAATTAAATGTCTTCTCATGATTTAACGCTTTTTTTCTTCGTTTCTTTGTAATAATTCACATCCTTTGTCACCGTTACAAATTCTATTTTTAATCTAGCAGCAAAAAAAAACAATCAAAAAAGGCATTATACGCATATAAACCCAATCTCCTCTTAAATCGTTAAAAAAAAGAGTACAAACTAAAAAAAAAAACTAAAACGGCACGATAATTAATCCTCATCCGGTAAAAAAGGAAGTCCTCGACGATTGTAGAATGTTTTCCCATAACAGATATATTCCAAGCGTAAAAGAGCGCTGCTCAGATAGTATACGCCGTAACCTGATGAGTACAATGACGACGATGCTCCAACCCAACCCAACCCAACACCGAATGTGCAGTAAGGATACTCATATTTTTTTTTTAATACAATTCTACGTATGTATCCTTGCTCGCTGTTGGGATTACGTAACGCGTAACACAGACTAAACACATATACTAATATTTGTCACATTTGAATTTGCCGTTTGGCATGTAATTACATTCTTTTTTTTTTCTTCTTCTTCTTTTACTTCTTTCATTTCACTCTGAACAAGCAAAAGGATGTGCTTTTTTGTTAGACATAGAAACCGTTATTTTTATCGAATTAATTTAAATCACATTCCGGAAGACAGATGATATTTCCTTTCAACGAAAAAAAAGCTTAAATCATTTTTGAACATCGCCAACGATTGGGATGTACGTGGTGGGGGAAAAGAGAAGCAGGGAAGAAAAACTGATGTTTACCGTTTTTTGTCTCGAATGTCCTTGAACTTAATTTCAATGCCTACACGTTACTGCAGTGGTTATGCAGCTAGATACTGACTTTGTTGGTTATTTAATATTGAACTGTCAATTTGAAAAATTCACAATAAGAAGTTTTATTTTTGGAAAATGTTTTTTTTTTTTCAAAATCACGACTTGCACTTGGAATTTTGAATTTTTTTTTCAAGTCACCGTGTATCCTTTATTTTATTTTGTCATCAAAATTATGTTATTTGTATAAAAATCGCAATAAATTTTATGTAACACAGAGAACGACACTATTTGGCATCAGCACGCGATCTGAGAAGCTGAGAATTCATCAGTAGTCTTCCGACTGGTTTGTAACTTTCACAGGATAACAAACATTCATCTAGAGATGTTCCCGTTTGGCGTGTGATTGTTGTTGTTTTTTTTTTTGTGTGGAGATTACGAATCGTTTGGGTAAGTTTATTCTTATCAATTGCAAGTGTATGAGTGAAATTATAACAGCTTTTTGTGAGAAGCTCTAGGGAGTACGCAAACGCGGTTTTTCGTAGGGTGAATAGGACGAATAAATTTGGAAGAGTCCATGGAAATTGAATAACTGTTTGGGGCGGATTGAGGAATTTGTTTGTATCCTGAACGTGACTTAAAACTTTATTTTTGCCGAATTGAAAAAAAAAATTACAAAATTTCTTTAAATTAAGTGAAGGAAGGTTCTAGCACCAAAAGAATAATTTTTTATTGTACTACTTCTTAAATTAATTTAATTTTTTGCACTTCACTTAATCCAATTCACACTCTCTTTCGTTAGAAAAAACTCATAAAGAATTATATGAAAATACAATGACTTTAACTTTAGTTTTATTCTGTTCAATAAAAACATTACAGTAACGGACGATTACTATCTTTAATCCTTAAGTCGTGTCTTTCCTTATTTTATCATTTCTTTTATAAAAAATGTTCACTCGAAGTAGCCGTCTGTATTCCTCCCCTTAAAAGTTTCGCCCGTAATACTCGTCTCGCAAGGAATGCTCATCAGTTCACCCTTGAGCCCATTTTCGGACGTACCTTGAAATATAGGGAATCTTTTTTTAGCCGAACAATACGAATTTTGAATAGTTTACCCGTCGAGCCCTTGCCATTTTGATCTGTAAGCATTCAAACCCAATGTTAATCGACACCTCCTATCTTTCCCCTCCCTATCTACCTAATGCCCGCGCAGTGTGCTCTACATTAAAAGGGAAACTAATAATCCCTGGGCAGTGGTCAAAGATCGGCATCTGATAGTTTATTTGATTGAGCGAAAGCAAAGCGATTTTGAGTGCTGTTGTGGTACTTATAAGTTAGTAAGGGCTGGCCGATTTTCAAGATGGAGTAACGTACCCAAGTAGTGGGTGCGCCTGCGCCTGAATTTGAAGGCTGCAAAGACATCAAGTAGAGTCCATGGAGCTTGGTACTCTACGGACAATGATGATGAATTCAGTACTAAAACAATGCTGTTTTTTCCAAAACTGTTGTCTTTTAGAGTTATGGGGAGGGAGGTTCTTCCGCCCGGTAACGAAGAAAATGAACGGATAACGCTATAGCATGGGAGATAATGACAGGGACATGTTTCGGTGCTCATGTCTAGTAAATGTCTTCCTATAGAGTGATCCGTTGGATTGTGAAATAATTGTAAAGTTAAACAGATTTCTTCAGTTGAGATGATGTGAAAGCGTTGCACAAATGGTTGGATTTGGAAGGTCCTTGGGGCTGTTTACTGGCTGTCAGAGACCTTCTTATGAAGACACCTGCTGAAAACCATCCGAATTAGTGAGTAAAACGGTATTAGAACATTGGTCAGATTTAGAGGGTCCTTGGCGCGGTAACACTGCTTTCAAGGGTTTGTCTGTTGTCTGATGAAGAACCTGATAAAAGCGATTCCCGGAGTGCTGATGCCTAGCAAACTGGTGTCGGCATATCCGAAATTAATGTCAGAAAAATGGTCGCAAAATAATTGCAAATTGTTGCCGATCTTTAATTGCGGATTTAAGTCTGTAGTCTTCTTGTTTTTCTTACTTTAAGTTTTACACGTGAAGTCGATCGAGGTCCTCTTATGACCCAGCCATCTGAGAGGTTCGATTTTTGTAAGTCTGTAGTCGAGGCCCAAAATGAATTTATGTTTCTAGCGGCAACAAATTTTAAAATGGTTACTGTGCCATCGACTTTATGCGGTTCGATCCACAAGTTCCCTTCTTCGGAAATGAGCCAAGCCGACACTGGCTTATAATCCGCTAATAACTTTACTTGGTAGTAGCTGCCTTTTAGGCTGCGGTAGTCCCCCTTGTTGGAGCTTGTGTTAGCTGTGATTACCCGGAATCACGGGAGCATATGATATCTTCAACTTTGTCACTAGTTTTATATATTTTATATTTAACATTGATTCTAGAGGTGCAAATGGGCTGTGCTCCCTAGCAAGGCATAATATATTTGAAGAGCTAAACCCAGGCTGTATTGGAACCCCAAGTTAGCAAAAGCTGTCTAAGTTGTGGGTAGCCCCCTTGAGAGAGCATTATGGTGGCTGTGGTGCTACAATCTAGAAAACCATTGTGATTTGGCCATCTACAAAAACTATGGTCTTCTAACAGTGTAGACTATGAAAAAAAAACAAAACGCGTATCAATTTATGGTTCTATAGCCAAGTTTCCTAGAAGGTAATGTAATTAGATTAAGAGTCCATACCATTCAGTTAAACGTGGTCAATGTCTCTGACTCTTCTACGGATCCGACGTAAATAGGCTGGACGCAGAGTTAAAATCATTTAAATAAATTAATTGCCGCGACAGACAGGAGTGACTTTTTCTCTCAACCATTCCTCTGTGTGTTGTTAATCTGCAAGAATTGAAGGGAACTACAATTTACCGCCGAGTCCGAACAACTACATGAGATCCAAATTTTCGAGACAAATTTTTTACTCTTGAAGATTTTGTCAGTTCCTCGTAAGAGGCAGTACCCCGGAAAAGAAGGTGGCTATATGAGCGCGACTCGAACCCGACACACTAACCACTAAGCCACGGAGCACCACCAGAATTAGAACCATTTAGGTTACACAAATTATCTGTAGTAATGAGGACGACCTTACCTCAGCCGCCAAGAAAAAACATCATAATATTTGTCCCTGAGTGCTTCTTTAAAGGACTTTATACCAAACTTTTTCGACTTCTTAAAGATTTTTTAAATTGTATTTTTATTAAAAAAAGGATAAAAATACGATACCTACATCTTAAAGAGTCCGAGTGTAATAAGAATGTTTTACTTACATACTTACTTAGGGGGCGCTACAATTTGGGACGAACCTGGGCCTCCACCGAAAGCGAGGTCTTCCTTGACTGCGTCTACCATCTGGGATGGAATCGAAGATCCTGCGAGCCGGAGTATTTTTTTTTTTGATCCGGTCAATGTCGCTGTACAGCTCGTATTGTTCTTGGTTGAACCTTCTCCTCCAAAGCCCGATAACGCAGATAGGGTCAAAAATCTTTCGAAGAATCTTACGCTCGAAACGACTATGGATATCTTCATCCACTTTAGATAGAGTCCATGCCTCGGCGCCATAGAGCAGGACTGGGTTGATTAGGGTCTTATACAGAGTCTCCTTTATCTTTCGAGAGAGGGCTTTGCTACTCAATTGCCTTTCTCGCCCATAGAAACAGCGATTGGCAAGAGTAATTCTTCGCTTTATTTCTGACGAGAGGTTGTTGTCAGATGTTATATCGGATCCGAAAGTTCCTAACTACCTCAAAGTTGTACCGGTCTATTGTGTGTCCGGTGTTGTGTGTCAAATAAGAACGTTTTACTTCCGATAAAACTTGTAGATAATAATAATTGCATAAAAAAAAACTAAATTGACAGAAAAATTACTCATTTAAAATAAAAAAAAGCCAATAAAATATATTTGGTGTTTGATCCATTGAGTAAAAAAAAATTTAATCGTTCACTATTCCAAATCCACATTTCTTCAGAGCAGCAGCAAGCTAAGGACAAAAGAACAAAGAAGTCTTAGCTTGACAGCAACGCTGACATCCTTAACACGGTTCTATCGCCGCTTCCATACACAATGTACCAATGTTTCTACAAATTCAAAAGCCATCACTTAAACCCACATAACCCAAAAGTATCTATTACTCCAGAGGTAATAACCCAACAACAATCATGTTATTCTACTTTGTTTACTATTTTCCCCCAAAAGCATAGCTACATTGTTGTTATAAATGTTTCCTCACAAAGCTTTCGTGTAAAGCTCTTCGTTTTATTGGTGAGCCGCCAAATTTTAAATTTTTTTGCCAAAAAATAAAATAAAAACGGTTTTATGTTGCCCAAGCCCAACCAAGTGTTCATTGCAAGGACATCCTCTGCAAAGCTACAAACAGGACGATGGATGATGAAAATGAAGATGAAGCAAAAAAAAAAAACAGAACCAAAAAACGGATTGCAACTGTAAAGTGTCATACACACCAGAACCAGTGCACTTATCATCAAAAGATTGACTGGTGCTTGTTCCTTTTGCGTTGTGCACCTTTGTGAGTTGTTGTATCTTCTTGGATGCGTATCTGCGGCGTCGTCATTCAGAGAAATGGAAATGGCCAAAGGGTGCGGTTGATTAGTGTGAACTGGGTATAGTGTATCCTCGGCTCCTATACTGGCCTAATCCGACTTTGTGTGCTCATTTTCAAAGAACAAACTTTGGTGAGATTTTTTCCTTCCTTTTAATGCTGCTGCTGAGTGGTTCGGTATTGGTGGAGGGTTATCCCCGTTTTCTTTTTAAGGTTATTTAAGGGTGCGGCTGGCCCAAATCGACATAGAATCTGGCACAGAAGCACAGTTTTTCTCGTCATTTCACCTACATTCTTTTTTTTTTTACAAACACCAACAATAGCAAAACATCCCGACACATAGACCGAAGAGTAAATCCTAGCTTTGCTACGATTTCAGTCCTTTAACTATAGATTATGGCATTCTTTGTCCAACCCAACCCCCGATTCTTTGTGTTCGATGTTAGTCGCGTTGCCTTTTGCAGGGACAATTTGGATTTTGGCCAACAAATACTTGTTTCCTTTTTGCTGTTTGCCTTTTTTTTTGCGCGCGCGGTAACGCAAACATAACATTTATTTCGGTGCGCCTTCCCTTTGCAGTGCCAGAGATATTGGAGCAGGAATATAGTCAGTGTCCTGTGTGTCCAGTAATAAAAACAACTGGGATGATGGTCATAGTGCGAATTGGTTGTGCATTTTATTGAGTTTTCTTTTTAGTTTTTTTTTTTGTGTTGTATTCAGTGTGATCAGAGCTTTATTGTAGTTTATGTTATTGTTTTTGTTTAGCTTGGTTTAAATTGGCTTTTTGTGTGCTTTGGCGAATTGTATGGGAGGCATGGGATGTACCTAAGGGATGTTTTCACATTGCATACGAATGTAGTGAAATTATGAATTTATGGTGTGGAATTACTTTTTGAATAAATCTGTTTGATTTCTTTTTTTTTTTAGATTGTTGGGTAAGGATTTAAGTTTTAAAATGATTCGAATATAAAAGTTTAAAAATGATTAGTTTTCCCGATTTTTTTTTTTTTTTTTTTTTTTTTTTTGGGATAGACACTTAAAAATTGCAATTTTCAATCTCGTTTTTGTTTGTATGCCAATTAACCGTCAAACAAAGGTGTTCCCAGTAACGAGTTGATTGACGATTTGCTAAGTCGGGGGAAAAAATAAACGCGAAAACTTTTACGTAAGGTTGGCTTTAACTACTATCTACTATAAACAGCGAAAAGGCATCATATGTTCCATAATAAGAAGGAAGATATGTTAGGTACATCCTATAAGATATTCTCCTATATCCTTCAAGAACGGATAGCCTCATACGCAAAAACCATAATCGCCAACTATTAATATGGTTTGATACAAGGCAAATCAACAATTGATCAGATTTTTACCCTTAAAAGTAATCGGTTTGCTGTCCAGACCAATTAACATTTTTAATGGGCTCCAACAAGTGGATGGTCTGGCTTATATCCTTTTGAATTTGGCGTTGGATAAAGCAATTCGAGACTCTGGCACGTCGACAAGAGAGACTATCATCACCATGTCCAGCGAGATATTTGCTTACACACACGGCATCGACATTGTCGGCAGAAGTCAACAAGCTGTACAAGACTCCTTCATCCAAATTGAGCAAGCGGCAAAAAATCTGGGGCTAAATTCTGGGTATTATGGATTAAGAAATACGTGAGCGGCTGCTAAAATCCAACAGAACCTGCTATAGTCTGTCGAGGATCTTTAAATTCGGAAATCTTACCATAAACACTAAGCTGCTGTCGTACAAGACTAAAGTCTTACCGGTACTCACATATGGATCCGTCAACTAGTTGCTAAATAAAAGACACTATGATCTTAAAACCGTGCTTGAGAGGAAAGTCTTAGGCTGAACTGTTGGCTTGTGTGCGTAAGGGAACGATTCCAGAGAAGATATAATATCGATTTATATGAAATCTAGCTCGAAGTATGTTGGGCGAGGTCCTCTAAATATATACGAACTCATTTCATGAGGATCCTGATTATTCCGCCATTGATGATGATAAAGACTCGTTCGTCGAAGAAACCCAAGATTGACCGAGAACATCACGATGATCCGTTAAAGTGTATAGCAAAACCCACCCACGCAGTCGATTCCTCGCTTTGTATAAGAACTCCGCCTTTTGAAGCCTTCAACTTGGTGAATTTCTTGTTGGGACTTGGGCCTAAGCTCGAACAAGTTCTAGAACACCTATGAGCTCAAAATTCATGACCATAAACAATGGATCATCAGCCAGAAGAGTCGTTGAACCTTGCTACCGTAAGAAGCGGAGGCTGGTATTTGAAAAATAGACGTGCTTATTTTTGGAAAGCTATGGGCAGCTTTCCAAAAAAACGAATAGGCAGCCTCCTGTTGGCTTATGTCCCAGTGCAACCTTGCAACCTTCTCAAACAATGCAGAAAAAACGATCATTCACAAAATACAGTGAGTCTAAAAAATATTTACACACAAGTTACAACGAAAAAGAGGATCGAGCACGAACATTGGTTGCATTGGCATTCGAATCCCAACAAATAAATGTGTATCTATAGATTCCAACACGCCCAAATGCTACCTTGCAACCTTTTTAAACAATGTAGCATGCAATATCTATGGAAATATAGTATCTGTAGCATGATACAAGTCTTATCTCATGTCTATTGTGAATAAAATCTTCTTGTGTCGAACATGCAATCCGCAGCCAAATTCAACATCTACTTTTTTCGGCAGCTGGTTGTTGTTTTTGTAGTGTGCGTAAAATCTTGCTTCGCTGCGGATAAATTTCCCAAAAAAAACACGGCTAACATCTACTTTTGTTCGGCAGCTGGTTTATGTATTTGTAGTGTATGTAAAATTACTTCTTAACCACATCATTTTTATAATGTTCGAGTAATTAAAAATTGTATTTACAACTAGCTTAACCACCTGGTGTTGCTCGGGTAAACAATACATTTTCGAAAAAAAACGACCACAGCATGCCGCCACCTAGAAATAAATAGCCTTAGTTACTTTTTACGGCATCAGTTATCTGCCTGTGAAAGTCCCGTCAAAACCGGGGCATAAATAAGAATTTTCCAAAAAAAAAAAAAAAACGAATCTAAGGCCTACTAGGGGTATTCAAAGTAGGCTTACGTACTCTTTACAATATAAGCTATCTGCCTGTGAATGCTCCTTCAAAATCGGTCCACAAATAAGAATTTTCGAAAAAAAACACCCAGCGCCACCCAGTGGGTAATTTATGTAGCCTAAGTTACTCCCTACAATATCAGCAATCTGCCTGTGGAAGTCCCGTCAAAATCGGTGCAGCTGTTGCCGAGATTAGCCCGAACAAACAAAAAATTTATAAACTGTTTTTTTTTTTATTTTAAGTACACTTCATTTCTATTTATGTTTAATGTATAGATATAGGTTTAATAACCAAAACACAATCATCTGTTTCCAATGAAATTAAACGACAAAAGTCAAGTGCCAATTTCGCCAAGCTTCAGTGAGTTTGAAATTGAAAAGAAAAAAGTTTATTGCCACATTGTTCTTATCGTTTATCTAATAAAGCAGTTAATTTTATCATAGCACAGCTTTAATCCTGCGACCTCATAAAGTTCAACCAAGGTGCAAACTTATTCATGCGAGGAAAACTTTTTTCCCCTTAAACTCTGCCAGATAAATGTGAGGATAAATACGGAAAAGTCGAAAAGCCAAGCCACCCGAAACTCAAACCCATCGCGGAAACCACACCTTCTTTTTAACTTGATTACAGTTATTTTGCCACATAAGGTTGAATAGAAGAAAAAAATTCCTTTTTTTTATTTTCAAGCGGAATTGTTCTGTAAAAATAGAAAATATAGTTTCTAGAGGTTTTCAAAAGTTCCCATTTCCATTCTCTTAGTTTGGTTGTTGCTGTAAGACAATTTAACGCATTCAAAGCACGTATTTACCAACTCTTTTATGTGATTAAAAAAAAAATAATTACCTAAACAGGGTGTTTCGTTTTAAACAGAATTATGATTAAGTTCAATTTCCACTGGGTGACAATAGCCAGCTATTTTTTTTTTATAATTAACGCGCGCACAAGGGACTATTTGTTTCCCTTTTAATGTAACACACTGCGCGGGCATTAGGAAGATAGGGAGGGGAGAGATAGGAGGTGTCGATTAACATTGGTTTTGAATGTTTGCAGATCAAAATGGCAAGGGAAAATCTCGCCGGGTAAACAATTCCAAATTCGTGTTGTTCGGCTAAAAAAAGAATCCCTATATTTCACGGTACTTCCGAAATTGGGCTCAATGGTGAACTGATGGGCATTCCTTGTCAGACGAGTATTACTGGAGAAACTTTTAAGGGGAGGAATGCAGCGGGTTACTTCGGGTGAATTTTTTTATAAAATAAACGATAAAATAAGGAAAGACATGAAGCATTGCGTTGGTGTTCGAGAGGGCCAATTGTTTCAGCGGCAGTTCAATCTTAACGCTCGATTTTGTATTCTATCAAGCAGGTGAAGCGATGTTTGCGAAGCAACTGCCCAGAGTGGGAGTTATACTCGAGTTTAGGGCGTATAACCGCTTTATAAATTGTAGCCAGATCAGATGGAGAAAAATACTTCTAACACCGATAAGGAAAACCTAAGCACACTTAGCAGCATTTTTAGCGATATTAAGTATATGGTCGTTCGAACGGAGGTCGTCGTTGACACACATACCGAGTACTGAAAGTTTTTCGGTTTCTTCAATGTAAGTGGCATTCATGGACAATGGCATTGGGGTCATGTTTAGCTTTACCGACAGAAGAGAATATTGAGTTTTCGAAGCATTAAACTCCACACCAGCATTTGACAATGCTGTATAAATCGGAGTTTAATGAGCTTGACATACGGCACCGTTGCAATTGTACGTCCGAAGGCGAAGGACGTGAATTATCGAACGAATATGAAAAGCTGAGGGTAGAGTCGTCAGCAAAACAGTTAAGTGGATTAGAAGTAACAGACAGAAGATCATTTATAAAAATGAGGAAAAGAGTCGGAGACAGAACGGAGCCCTGGGGCACACCAGTATTTATTTTATGGGCGATGAGATTTGTTCCGCTGTTCGGTGAGATATGCCATCAGATCACCAGTGGAACGGTTGTTGCGGAAGCCATACTGGCGGTCATGGAGGAGCTTTCGATCTTCGAGATATTCCTTAAGCTGACGGTTAAGCAGTGTTTCCATGACCTCAGAAAGAAGGGATGTCAGTGCTATGGGTCGGTAGGACGAGAAGGAGGATGGGTCACCTTTCTTAGGGACTGGCTGGACAAATGCTGTTATCCATCTTCTAGGAAAGATTCCAGAAGAGTAGGAGCGATGAAAAAGCTTACGCAGTGGCTTTGCCAGTGTGGAAGAACACCTCCTCTTCAGAAGAATCGGGGGTATACATACCATATCCAGGCCAGCGGATTTGTGTATATCGAGATTTTTGAGATCTCTTGCTACTGTACGAGTGAAGAAAAAATCTGTCCCATGGAAAAATTTACATTCTCAAGTACAGGAGGGGCAACGTTGCTATGCGGCAGCGTGGAACTGGCAGCGAAATGGGCGGCGAGCAAGTTTGCCTTCTCTGTATGTATCGTTATCGTTAAAAAAAAACAAACCTTTGCACCTTGTCAATCTTCTTTGCAGGGAAACTTTTCTTCATCTCAACCAAAAAATGTCGACTTAAATAAAAACCAAAACCAATGCTGCATTAACCAATTAAAAAATCTGTTAGTTAAAAGCCACGATTATTTCTTTATCCGCAGTTTAAGTGCAACCAGCTTTTGGGCATGTTTTGTCAAATATTTGTAATTTAAATTATCCCCCCCCTCCCCGTTACCCGCGCACATCATTACCCCATTATCCCTCCCATCAAAAGGATGCTCGAAGTATTTTGAAAGCAATTCTAAAATTTTTAATTGCTTTTTCTTTACCCAAAAGCAAAACGGGCCAACACCGAGTGGTTTGGGGTCCAGGAAGAAAGGAAGTAGAAACAAACAAGAAAGACCCAGACCCAGATTAATTTACATAGCTAACTCATTGCAGCAGTTAGTGGTGTTGATTATCACGTCGCCGTTGACGTTGCCGTTGTCATGGGTGATGTAACCAGAACAAACTTAAATAAAAGGAAATTAGATTAGTAGCAAAAAAAAAAAAAAAAAAAAAACGGAAGCACCAGAGTGAACAATCTCCATTACTCCCGAGGGACATGTAGATGGTTACCTATATTTTGAATTTCTTTCTTCGTGCATTTTTCTCCATACTTCTTGCAACAAAAGAAGAAAAAATCTCGAGTCAAGATAAAAAGAGTTATTTACCTCTCCCATTTGTGTGCTGTCGTGTGATTGTTTAAGCAATTTCTTCTTATTCCAGGATGTCTTTCTCTCCCGCATGTGCTACATTCGCAGATGCATGAAGGGGACTTCTGTGTATATCTCATGTGATGGATTTTGCTCAAGAGCGGGATCATCCTAATGGGACAGAAAAGTGACGTGGTTTTGGTATTGACTTCGTCGTTGTTTGGAAAAGCAGCAACGTTTGCGAAGCGTGCATTCCCATTTCACTAGATATAATACATGTGTGTGTATGTTTGTGACTCGGAGGAGTCCTATGTCCTACATCTGCACATCATACACATACATTTGCGCTGTTATCTGCCCACACCTTCCCATATCCTTGTTATATGAGGAGGGCAGAAAAGAAAATAATCCTTTGGAGGAAATATGTTTGCGTTGACAAGAATTTTTCCCCGGAAAATGAGCATTCAAAGAGTGGTGGAACTATTCCATTTGATATTCATGGAACATTTTGGTCGGCTATTTGCTCTTATGAGTGAAATAACTTACTTTTGAATTTTTTGTGTGTTTAGCTGTTTAGCAAACTATATACATATACATGTATAAGTGCATACGTATACGTATTTTTTTTTGTATTATTTGATAACTGCAAAACGCCGTGGGACGGTAAATTGTTGACTGTTTCGCTTTTTAGTCTGAGCACTGGGAAAGGGTTATCTATAAGGATAAAGATGCATTTTACTACAAATATTTGTGTTTATTTTATTTTATAGTAAAACTTTAAATAATGAGGTTTAGATGTCACAAAAAAATTACATTAAAAACAATCTTAATAAGCTTATAACAAAAAAAGAAATCTCAAAAATATTTGCATTTTGTTTTTAAATTCTTAAAACTTGTTAGCATAATAGACCAGTAGCGTTAAACATTAAATCGGAAATAATTCCAACAAAGGAATTTCTTGTTGCGATGGCTTTGTTAACGAATATCCTAAGTTTTCGCCCTCAGCAGAGCTTGGGTAAGGAGAGGGGGGGGGGGGCTAAGAGGTACCCCAAAAGGGGTAATTTTGAGGTTTTTCGCTTGTATGTTCTAAACTTATCAATATTTTTTAAAAATAGTCTGAGTACAAGTTTTAGCGTATTCAATTCCGCGTCAAATGAAACTCAATATCTCAAATATCTTTGCAATTAGACTTTTTTCATAGAAAAAATGCATATAACAGTTGTAGAATTGAATTCCGCAATGTTGAGAATGGAAGCCAGACAGGAGGCGCGCCGTTAGATGTAACTCCGGTGCCGGTAACACCAACGGCTGAGTAGCTATTAACAATTTAAAGGGAAAGAGTCGGGGCGAATGAAGAACCATCCACTCATTTCATTTTTACTGGCGGTGCAATAATTATTTTTCCTTGCCTTAATTTTCTGGTGTATGGAAAACTGATGTACGGGCTAGAATCAATACCAATCTAACAGTGCAAGAACCACTTACCTGGGACCTCAAAATAACGAGATACAAGGGCGGAAAACTTGAGTGAAAAATAGTTTTTCTGGCACGCGACCCTTCAATTGGCTTCTGGAGGCGCAGTTATCTCAAGAAAATTCTGGTACATGTATCAGGTAGCTGAAATCAATACCTATCTGCCAATGCAAAATATACTAAGCTGAGGTTTCTACACATCGAGATATATTCATCTGAAGGTTTGAGTGAAAAAAAAAAATAGTTTCTGATACGCCACCCTTCAATCCGCTCCTAGAGGAGCAAATATTTGTTTTAGAGATTTTAGATATATGGATCATGTAGCTGAATTTAATAACTATCTGACAGTGTAATATTCATATTACAACATATTCACCTAGGATTTCTTCATAACGAGATAAAGGGGTCTGAAGGTTTGAGTGAAAAAAAAATTAGTTTCTGATACGCCACCCTTCAATCCGCTCCTGGAAACGCAGTAATTTCTTTCAAGAAATTTTAGGTATATTAAACCTATTCACCTAGGACCTTCACATAACGAGATATAGGTGTCTGAAAGTTTGAGTGAAAAAATGCCAGGTATGCCGGAGCCAACATCTACGAAAGAACTTAACCAACGAAAACGACCTTCTAAGCCGAAGATGATCTATTCAGCCTCCAGATCACATATCTTTGCTAGAATACCAAATAGAATTAAATGCATCAGACCCAAAGAAAATTCATGGTTCTACCCAAGCTGCAAAGAGGTTATCAGCTAACAAAACTGAGCAAAACTGGAAAAAAGTTTAAAGAAGCCAGGAAAGCCTTTAAAGTTCATATTCGAAAGACCAAATTTTTACATGACCAACAATTGAGGCAACAAATACAATAATGTCGCAAAGGTAGCAACAATTTTTTGTCATTAGTAAAAAATATGAAGAATTCCTCGTCTTCCTCCATCCCAACTCTTGTTTTCAACGGTACTCCATTTGTTAGTTAAAGCTAATCTTCTTGCTAGGCAGTTCACCGCTAACTCTGCGCTGCCAAAGTGTGTCATGGTACCACCAGTACTTGAGAGAACGTAAATGATTCTATGGCATCAATCGTCTTTCGTATTCGTACAGTGGCCAAAATTTTAAAAGACCTCGACATACATAAATCCTCCGTTCCAGATAGTATCTCCGCTTTGTTTTGAAGAAATGTGTTCTTCCACGCTTACAAAACCACTGCGTAAGTTTTTTTACCCATCCTACTCCTCAGGGCTCGTTTCGAGCAGTTGGAAAACAGTCTTTGTCCAGTCCACACCCAAAAAAGGTGAATCATCTTCCCCCGCAAAATACCCACCGATTGCACTTACCTCTCTTCTTTCCAAGGTCATGGAAACGCTTCTTTATGACCGGTAGTATGGCTTTCGGAGCACCGAACAGTGGAACAAATCTTTAAACCGTTTCGGTGAAAGTATAAGATTATTGCACTCGTTATTCCTAAAGCATTTGATAGAGTCTTGCACCAGGCTCTTTTATCGAAAATGCGTGCTTTCGGTTTCGATGTTTCTCTTCTTTGCTGGATTAGAAATTACCTTTCGGACCGTTCAATACAAGTTGTATTGGATGGGTTCAAATCTGGTATCTTCAAACTAAATTCTTGTGTGCCCCAGGGCTCCGTTCTGTGTTCTATCTACGACTCTCTTTCTCATGTTTATAAATGACCTCCTGTCTGAAACTTCTAATCCACTAAATTACTTCGCTGATGACAGTACCAGTGATTTTTGGTCCCATATGCATAAACGGAGAGTGAAGAAGAAGATACAATGAAGAACTTAACCGGCTGTACAGTTGGTTGAGTCCCAGGTCCACCCCGGACTTTAGCGCCACCTAAGAAGAAGAAGAAGAAGATGATAGTACAGTTTGCTTTTCATGTTTGTCTTTGGACTTACAACCCTGCTCTTGGTATGTTGATCTTCAAAGAAAACGTATTTTGATGTGGCAACAAAATGTTAAGACATTCGGAGGGTACATTCCAATTTATCAACATCTGAAGGATACATTGTGTACAACAACCATTTTTAACACAACACCAACATTCAGACAATAACATTCGTGTACAACAATCATGCTTCCTAAAAGTATGCTACATATTTGCAATATGTGTCGACTGAGTTTGAATTCGAACACGAAAAGCACAAACAACCGAAAGCTTAGATTGTGCCAGAACCAGACGGAAGCTTTCAGAAGTTTGTAAAATTGTATAAGTACACGAGTGAATGGCATGAAGAGTTAGTTGATTTTCAAAAGCGGAATTGTTAACAACCAAAAGCTTTAGTAAAAAGTGATTGAATTGAGATTAAATAAAAAGTATTGAAGTATTAAAAACTTTCTTGGATTGTGAATAAAGTGGAATAAGTTAAATTTGCTGTTATTTAAACTGAAAGACGTTGTGTTTCATAAAATAAAGAGATTTGTTGTATTATTTTCGAATTTTGATTGAGTATTATTTGTTGAACCCTAGGCCAAAACTCAACAATATGTTAAGATTGTTCTGATCTTGACAGCATTATCAAATGGAGAATAACGAATCGTGTATAATTTAATGCGTCAAAAACACAATGCTGTCTTCTGTCACTAAAGCGAATTATACCCTCCTTGCCATTGTCCATGATCGCCACTTACATTATGGAAACCGATCATTTATTCTCGATATGTGCATCGCCAACAAACTCTTGTGGAACGATCATATATATGATGTCACCAAAAATGCCGGAAGATGTTTGGGCTTCCTCCGTCGCGTCAGTCGATGCAAACAAATTATTGTCCCCTTCCGATCTGGCTAATATCTACAAATCGTATATCCGATTAAGACTAGAATACAACTTCCATACTTGGGCGGGTGCTCCTAAAACACACTTGAGTCTTCTGGATGGTATCAAAAGGAAAGCGTACAAAATGATTAGAGATGAACACATCATCAGAATATTTACGTTATTCGAACATCGGCGGAATGTTTCATGTCTCTCTCTCTTCTACCGTTTTTTCTGCGGTCAATGTTGTAGAGAAATAGCCAGTTGCATTCCTCCCCTTAAACAGTTTCACCGTTATACTCTTGCTTCCGGGAATGCCCCCAATTTACACTCGAGCCTAATTTCGGTCGTACAGTTAAATACAGAGATTCGTTCTTCAGCCGTACAACTCGAATGTGGAATATTTTCTCAAACTCTATTTTTCCTTCCCACTATGATGCCCAAAAGTTTAAACCAATGTGCATATCTCCTTCTAAACCCCCTCCTTTCACCTAAGCACGCAATATGTCCAATGACATTAAAATTGTGGCCCAAATCCCATTAGTGTGTGCAAATTATATAAAAAAGAATACAGTTTCGCACCCCAATGCTTCGGGCATCTACTCCATCCTTCCAACGTAAGCAAGGTCTCCAACGTTGCCTTCTACCATAAAAAGAACTGCAAACGACGGATGATACGTTTGACCCAACGTAGTTGACGGATTACACTACTTCAAACCCATGTTTCACTACCCGTATTGTTGGACCAATACTTTCTTCTCGCACATTAAAGCACCATGGCACCATGCATTAACCAGCAGCCCCAGGTCTTTTGCCGCTTGGTTCGATCTTGATTAAGTGAACCTGTACAGCTTAATGACTTCTGCCGATGTTGTCCATTTCGTCTACTTATGCCATAATCTTGCCATAGTTCCTCTTGTTGATGTACCAAATTCCTTTCCCCAGGTTGAAGAGTATGCAAACCAGGCCATTCACTTGTCGGAGTTCATTAAAGAAGTTGATAAGTCTCGACGCTAAACTGGCTACTTTTACTTGGCTTTTAATATTGGAAATGGTCAATGTATTTGTGATGCCGAATTCTTGCATGGTCTTAAAAAGTTCTGTCTTTGTTATCGTAGGCAGCTTTAAAGTCTACAAAAAGATGGTTAAGTTGGAATGTTAAATTGCAGCTTTTTTTCCGTAACATGCCTAAGGGTAAAGCTCAGACCTATGGTTGATTCACCTTGTATGAAACCACATTGATAGTTGCCCATTATGATTTTCGCATATGATTTCGCATATGAAACTTTCCATTCTTGGAGGATAGAGGAGAATATCTTCTGATATCTCCCTTCTTATATAATGGTCAGATGATGCCTTTTCGCCAGTTTT
Organism: Platycheirus rosarum; assembly: GCA_963971375.1. Lineage (NCBI taxonomy): Eukaryota > Metazoa > Arthropoda > Insecta > Diptera > Syrphidae > Platycheirus > Platycheirus rosarum. The sequence continues at coordinate 298,930,529 of OZ020507.1, read as the reverse complement.
CTGGCATTTCTTCATCTCCTCATACGTGTGATGATTTGCTTTGATGTTGGCTCCCCATGTTTAATCGGACAATCATCCCAGAACGCAGGGTGTGGAACATAAGTTCAAAATCTTTTTTTTAAATAAAAAAACGCGTAGAAAAAAACACGCCAAGCATTTCAGGCTTACATATGCAGGTTAACTAATCCTTAATCGAAGCCCTACAACAAACTCTCCAAAATCTCGCCTTCATCTTCTTACCTAAATTAGCCTAAAACCAAAATAGAAGACCAGATTACCTGGATCTCCGGTCCACCAGTTTGCTCTACAGTGTAACATGGAAAGCCTTAAATTACAATATATATACAGAACACGGTCGATGCAAATCACTGATAAACATCCTTGTTCCAACGTATTATTTGCTCCAAGTTAAGCTGGCGCATCCTTGTGCTCCTCTGGAATTAATTTACATACCTTTCGGGATGAATCCTACATTTTGATTTGCATAAGAGTCAACAAGATGGATGATGTTTAAAGTTATCGAAGGTGCGGAACTTATTCAACAAATCTACTTTGAAATTATCGGTTTAAGAAGGATACACTCGTGCAACGAGAGAGATAGAAAGTGAAATCTTGAAAATTGTGTTTATTTTGTGGACTTTCTGAGGTGGATTACTTAATAGCTTTCAGAAAGTGTTTATTGGGGGTGGGGAAGGAAGAGATTTTTGGAATTAGCAAACAATTTCCCTAAGTGACTATATTTCCACTTCGACAGCTTCAAGCTTGTCAATTAATTCGTTTATGAATCTTCAAAACAACAATTTTCCATTACTCCTTGTGGTCGTTTATTCTTTGAGTAAAATTGATTGGATCTTAAGACCCAACTTCAACTGGAAATCTACTCAAAAATTATGAGTATTAACTTTGTCCTAGTAGAATTGAGGATCAATGACTTAAAGCTATTTTAGGGATTTATATTTTAATTTTATTCAGAATGTCCTTTTTGAAATTTTGCATGAAATTTAAATTTAGTTATGACTCTCAAATATAATGTCCATCTTTAACTCAAAGTAACGACAAATTCAACCATACCCCCCATTCAACTTTTCTCACAGTTCCAAAATATCAATAACTTTCAAATTACAGTTCGATGAATTTGACTTTTTAAGGACATTCACTTTTCCAGATCGACATATCTTTTCTTTTTTCCAGAAAACTGCTTCGGAACTCCACTCGAATTCTTACAATTCAAGATATACGTACGAAATAAATGTATTCCATTGGCGCCATTCACTCGTATCAGAAGGAACTACACATGGAAAAATGACTTCCCAAGTACAGCCGAAATCATCTTAGTGTAACCTCAATTTCCACCATCAATTGTAGAGATTTATCTGTTTCCAAATGGACAAAAAGAAAACATCTAAATCGGAAAAAAGGGATTTGAGTGACTCTATGCCATGTTTGTCTGCCGTTTCTCTATGCCTCTCTTAACCCTACCCATTCCACAGAGATATTGCATTTCACAGGATCGTATACAATTTAGGAATCTCATTCAGGACTCATTGAAATTCATTGCATGTTGTTACCTAGTTTTCAATTGTGCAAGAAAAAAAAAGGACAACATCGCTGGCCAAAATGTTTCGCTTGCAAGTCTTGGCCAAGCCGGTCCAGAGGGGTGCAGCGGGTGATTTGGAGTCGTATACACACACAAATCTATAATGCAATGACCATATGTTGTGAAATGCAGGAGGACAAATCAAAGTTGGTCCTCTTTCAATTGAGTCCTGAGTTGTGAACACCAGAAATGGAAAGATTGAGTTATTCGATGTGGTTGCGGTGGCAATTTGGGTGAGGATTTTGATATATTTTGTATTCCTTTCGTGTGTGTCCTTCATCCTGAATGGATATTAGAACAGGTTGATTTTGTATTGAAGTTGTAGATTTTGGGCTTAAAGAAGAAGTTAAGGGAAGCATTTTTTTTATTTCTCTTTGAAATGTACATACATATATGCTTAACTTTCGGCTTCCAGGAAATAAAGATGATTTTTGAGGACAACATAGGCCCTGTGCAGTGGCAGGATATAATAATCCTGTAGCGCCTGCCCGTTTGTCGTAAAAATCCACTTATGGAGAAATAACATTTCGACAATGAACATCAAAATGAGCCCACCTATGGAAGTCCTTGTAAATACAAGACGCACAATCTCGCCACCACTGCTTTGCATGGTTCTGATCCTGGACCGATTAAAACGAGACAACTGAAGCTCATATCGGCTACCATCTAGTAGCCATTTTCATGAAGCAACAAGTTAAGGATTGCAAAGTGATTTTGAAGAAACGATCGCCTAGCAACATCGTCTTCTGCATCTAATAGCGAAAAACTCCCCGACACCGCTGAAAAAAAAAGAAAAACTATTTGGCCATACGAGATACCCTTAGCCCAGAGTTCTTGAAAAAGATGGGAGAGTTCGAGTCTAGATGACTCATGATTCTCATCTCCAAAATTATTAGCAGTGACCAAATGCCTAATCAGTGGAGGGAAGTTACCTTCTTCCAATCTAGACAAATACATCAAATTGCGTGTCACACATTCCCGCAAGTCACCGACGAGTTCCCAATCAAAGATGGTGTGCACCATGGAAGCGTCTTGAGTCCTTTGCTCTTTGTTACAATCCTTGACTTTCTGCTATAGAGTAAAGTGACGGACACGAAAGCAAATCAATTACTCTTTGCTGACGATGATGGAGCCATCATACCGCATTTTCCCGAAAAGACAATAAATACTATTAGGCTGAGTTAGGGTTACCTTATCTTTTGTTATAATTTTTAGAGAAACACACTCGTTTTCTTCTTTTCTTTTTATTACGCTACAACTTTATTACCACGTCTGCTTCAGTCGGCTTTACAATTACAACTGAATTTATTTGCGTTCATCGCGTCTAGCGATGAACATAAAAAAAATATGTATACCAAGTGAAAGTGAACGGAAATGAAACGATTAACATTTAGTAGGGTATAGGGGATTGTGTTGTAATACATGTAATTGCATATTTTATAATTTGAAGAAAAAGAAGAAGAAGAGTAAAAAATAACTGAGTAACTGAGAACGATCCTGTTGTTTCTCTCTAGGGAGGAGTGCTTCCGCTGCTCTTTCGTTTGATGATTATAAATAGCCTTCTTGCCGCTGAGTCTACGCTTATCACTTTGAGAGGACAAATAATAATTTCTTGATGGTGGTACCCATTAATAACCTCAGTTCGATTTTAATCCTTAAAGACTGTCTCCTAGTCTTCAATCTAACCAGCAGTTCCTATCAATTGTTTTTAACTTAAAATAGCTTGGCAACATTATCTAAGAGTCTCCATACTCATTTATTTCTTTTCCTATTTCTCCAGGAAGTTCTTATTATTTTATTTTATACATTAAAGAAATAGGGTAATGTCAATCTTCCAATAATAGCTTTTCTATAAGGCAAATGAACATATTTATCCCGTACTCGTGCAAAAGATATCTTTCCAAATGCTCCATTCCTTATGCAACAGAAAACAAAAAACACGTCTAACTGAATATCCATCCGCAATATGATTGATGAAACGAGTAAAACAAGCAGATAACTTTATTCCAAGTAGCTACAGCTGTAAATACATCCTCCCACATAACCATTAGCATAGTGCAACTCCTCCCCCACTGCAACCCTTAGAAATCCTTCTCGAAATTGAGTTTGTTCATTGTGTAGCATTTATATAAGTATTGTCTTGCTTTGGCCTGGTTTTTCAGTTAGCATTTTGTGTTGATCCACTTTGCATCATCTTATTTTGCAAAAGATTCTATTTGTGTTGTTTTTGAAAGTAAAACAAAAAAAATTGCGCTAAATTAATAAATAGTCCTCGATGTTCGAGAAGTCATTTCTGTTAACTTTCCTGCAGCCAAAGCCAACTGCTCTTTGTTGTAAGAAGTTGCCTTTGGGCCAACTTGCTCTTCATTGTTCATGACGTGTCTCTTCTCAATCCCTGTCTGCCGCCAAGGGAGGATAATGATTTACAAAAGGCTATTATTCGACAACTTTCTTTCGGGAAAGTTTGCATGTGTTTTGCGCAAAAATGAAATTATGAAATGAAAGAACGACTTGGAAATGAAAACCCCTACCCAGCTTCCTCCTAGAAGAAGAAGACTTATCACCCAATTCAACCCTTTGATGGCGCGGATGAGGTGTGGGATGCAAAAGTTTTGATTAATCACATCGTTTTGCCTTTGCATTCATCACACCTAAGGTGCAAGCAACCTCGAATCAATGCTTTTATATGCCAAACCAAAGGATCTGGTTGCAGAGATAAAAGGCCTCTAACAAACGATAAATGTGGTTGGGGCGGCAGGAGCCAAAGCTAGTAATGTCTCACAATTGTCCTAGAACTCCAGCCATGTTGAATGCAATTGTAAAACAGAAGGCAAGCTCAACAGAAAAAAATCAGACTCCAACCCAAATGACAGCATCTGTATGTGTCAGAGGGAAGGATTTCCCTATGCGACGATGTCTTTGCTCCTGGCCTCCTGCACCGATCTCAATTTGTGTCCTCTGCCCTCGCAAGAGTTCAAGAAAATTGTATTCTCGGAGGACAGAGGGTACACACATGCTCCTCCTCGCATATGCGAATGCAAGAAGTTCATGGAAGAAGTTCGAAAAGGAACAGTTGTCGTTTTTTTTTTCAATTTTTTTTTGTCCCACTAAGTTCAGTTCCGAAATGGAGAAGAGCTCAGGAAAAGTATCTTTTCCTTGTTTTTTTTTGTTGGTTTGTTAAAAAATTTTCATTTGATATTTTTTTGCTCCTATCTTCGAGGAAGTTATGGTAGAAAAAAAAATACTCGGTTGAGTGAATGATGGTGGGAGCAATGCTGAGGCAAATTTTCTGGGAATTCAAGTGTTTTTGGACTGAGATGTTATTCAATGTCCATTGGGTTGTAAATGGGTTTAACTGGAACATTCCGTGCTATGGTTGGTTGGGTAGTTGCCAAGTGGAAGCTTTTGATTTTATTCAGTTTTATCACCTTTCTTATGGGTGTTTGTGTTTTGGCAATAGTTTGGCAAGGTGAATGAAGATATTTTGCGTATAGAAAAGTTGATGCAAAACTGTTTTTTTACGGTGATTTGGGCTTAACGTTGGTTTTCGTATTTATTTTATGATGACGATAAAAAAAATGTACTCCATATTGTTACTCAAAATGGTACTTGCCATAACACCCATAAAAAAATGTGTCATTGCACATTGCTTGGCACATTCTTAGCTGTTATTTTGATATTAAACACAGACACTTAATTTTTATTTACATATGTGTATAGATGTATAGATTATTACTTGACTTGCACGAACAGAAGCTAGCTACATCTTAGCTTAATACCAATAAATCAAGGTGAAAGCTTCATATCGGCATGGCTTTACGCCAGAAAATCCACCATCGACAAAATACTTTAACATAAAATGAGGAACATAGGAACTCACCATCCTTTGGATTGAAAACTGCATATAAGAGCATCTTTAAGGTTGGAGCTGTATCTATCTAGCCAAACTCATCCCTCTACGGATTATGAAGACGAAAAAACCGAAACACAAGATTTTTCAAAAGTCCATACGTCCAAAGCTTGAGTAAAACTCCCATCCCTGGGCTGGTGGCCCAGTAACTTACTAATGTCTCAGTTTAGACACAATTAACACCAATTTCAGTTCACCATACTATATATACATATTTATTATGTGGTACTCTTATTAAAACACAATACTATCACATCAAAACACTCTTCCAAATAAATACAATCACGTAATGCACTTACAAACTTCTAGAAAATAACTTCTTTCTACTAAAATACCAAAAACCAACAAAATTCAACTGCATTTTTTATTTTCCAACTATTAGTATAAACAAAAACACACATACAAAAACACCTACCATCTCACTACTACTAAATTTGTTCTCAAAAGCTTTAAGCCCGAAAGCACTTTAATGAATACCAATGAAAAAGCTATATAGCACTGTTTTCAATTGGCAAGGTAACTCTGATGGTGGAATATGTTTTTCCATTTCACACAGCGAGGATCTACCTACTACCCAAGTAAATGATAATTTTTCTTTGTTCGTTCAATCAACGTTGTTGGAGATCGGCCATTTTTTTTATAATTAGCCCGCACTAAAGGGATTATGACTACCCTTATAATGTTGATTAATCACAGGGGTAGGGTTAGGTAAATAGGGAAGGATGTAAGAAGAGGTACCAATACACATTCGTTTTAAACTTCTGCATTTCAAATGGAGGCGGGTAATGCATTCCACATTCGTGTGGTACGACTAAAAAATCTCTGTATTTGACTGTACGTCCGAAGTTGGGCTCAAGGCTAAATTGAGCATGGTGGAGTGTACGAGTTTTTTTTAAGGAGATACACACAATTCATGTACGTTAGTCAGCCACTGATATGAAAAAAGCTCGCCTATAAGCCCTGTACTGACATTTTTTTATTGAACAGACTATAGGCTCTCTCTTTTTACCGTTACTACTACGATTTTGTTTTTTTTTTTATAATTTACACGCGCGAAAGGGGTTTGTGTGTACCCTTAAAATGTTTAAACACCGCACGAGCATTAGGGAAATGAGGAGGGATAAAAGAGGAGATACCGATGCACATTAGTTTTAAAGTTCTGCATATCAAAATGGGAGGGAAAAACAGAGCCTGGCAAAGCATTCCACATTCGTGTGGTACGACTAAAGAAAGAATCTCTATACTTAACAGTACGTCCGAGGTTAGGCTCAAGGGTAAACTGATGGGCATTCCTAGCAGTTCGAGTATTACGGTTGAATCGTTTCAGGGGAGGAATGAAGCTGGCTATTTCGCTAGAGCATTGTTTGTAAAAATAACGATAGAATAACGCTCTAGTGAAATAGTATCTGCATTGCATTCCTTCCCTAAAAGAATTCAACCGTAATACTGGTGCGTCTAGAAATCTTCATCAGTTTAACCCTGAGCCCAATTTCGGTCGTACTTTTAAGTACGGAAATTCTTTCTTTAACCGTACGACACTCTACTCAATTCTGCTTTTCCCTCTGATGGTGATATTCAAAAATTTAAGACCCGATGTACACCGATACTTCTTTTTGAATACTCTCCAGCTTTCCTAATCCACGCACTGTGTCCCTGGCATATTAAGGGTATAAACACCCCTTTGAGTGGGCGTTTATAAAACAAAATGCAAGCAAGCACATTCTGGCCATATTGAGAAAAACCGAGACTAAAGTGACGACGCAAATGGAATAGTTCTTCGACTTAATTCATGTGAGAAAATAGATGCAGCTAGCTAGGAATCGAACATGTTAATTAAGGCCCAGATTCACCAGTACTCTATTGTGAAATGTTTTTTGAAATAAAAAAAAGAAAAAAAAATGTGAGAATATATTTATCGGTAACAAAGTTTAACAGTTTTCCTTGAATAAACCCTGACGAACTTCATCTGCCTTGAACCCAAAAAGTACATTAAACGACATAGTACAGTTGCGGTCAAAATAATAGTAGTGCTCCTACTAAATATGTTTACGGCTCTTATTGTCGTGATTTGATACTTTTTTTTCTCTTTCTTTACCAGTTCAACGATTTCTAAAAGAGCAATTAAAATTGGAACGTTTTGCTTTATCAATAATTTTTTGGACACAAATTTCACTAAAAGCAAACTTAATTGGTTGCTCTGCCTTCATGATACGAAATGCCAAATGCCTCTGCATCTATGACGAAAAAAGGAATAAAGTGGCTGGCCAGATATTCGCTTGGCACAAAACCGATTTTTGTCAGCGATTTATATTAGAGCTGAGCATTGATACGGTTCATAGACAATGCGAGAATATCACCTTCCTGGCAGTCCAAAAAAAGTACCGTTTTCCTCAAAAAAAAAAAATATAGCCAGATGTCATATGAGTCTTAAAGGTGGCAAAGGCTGAAGATAATATATTCTGTGACCACCAAATCCGGGTTTTAAATCTCAATAGTCGAGACAGATAATTATACCTAGAGGCTCCAGAATTATGATCTGCTGTTGTTTTGATTTTACTCAATACCGTCGATTTATCGAGTAGCAAAAATTCGTGATTAGACTCTTTTACGTGAATATAACACCGGAAATTGTGCTTCCATTTGTCAATGAAGAAACCTCACTGTTTTGGATCTTCCAACAATATAATTAAAATTAACTCAAACACACCAGCAAGGTTGCAAAATGGTGATTTGAGAATAACAGCTTCAACGTGTTAGAATGGTCTCTGTATTTACCTGATCTTAAAAAATTGGTTGACCGAGTCAAACCAACAAATAACTTGCACTTTTGGGTAATAGTTTTGGGATGCTTGGGCAGCAATATACGTAGAAATATTTCAAAAACTGATTGATTCTATGCAACGCCGCCGACGCTGCACCGCTGATAACAGACAAAATTCACGCAATATGCAACCAAATATTAAGGTTTAGGTAATTTATCCCTTATCAGTAATATTTTTTTTTATAATTAACGCGCGCACAAGGGACTATTTGTTTCCCTTTTAATGTAACACACTGCGCGGGTATTAGGAAGATAGGGAGGGAGAGATAGGAGGTGTCGATTGACATTGGTTTTGAATGTTTGCAGATCAAAATGGCAAGCAACCATCGATCAGGGTTTGAATTTTGAAAAACGCTGCAATTCGAAGAAGGTCTTCAGAATTTTCCAAGCTCAAATCGATCCAACCCGAATATATGAAATCAATTACCAGCTTTAGTGCAGTGGGCTCGATTTCGTTGAGTTCGACTACGTTTCCGCCTAAGGATGTAGGGCTTCCTCGAAATGTTTCCAAAAAGTAATCACTAAAAGCGGACAGGACTGTTGGCATGAATCTTATATACATAATATATATATTAAAAACTCCTCAACATCTTCGGTTCCAACGCTCATCGACAATAACAAACCAATTGTTTACTTTTCAGAGTAGGCAAACTTGCTCGCCATCCATTTTGCTGCCAGCTCTACGCTGCCTAACAGCAACGTTGCCCCTCCTGTACTTGAGAATGTAATTTTTTTATGGGACAGATTTTTTTCCGTACTCGTACAGTAGCAAGAGTTCTCAAAGATCTCGATACACACAAATCCGCTGGCCGGGATGGTATACCCCCGATTCTTCTGAAGAGGTGTTCTTCCACACTGGCACAGCCACTGCGTAAGCTTTTCCATCGCTCTTAATCTTCCGGAATCTTTCCTAGAAGACGGAAAACAGCATTTGTCCAGCCTCTCCCTAAGAAAGGTGACCCATCCTCCCCCTCGTCCTACCGACCCATAGCACTAACATCTATTCTTTCTAAGGCTATGGAAACGCTGATTAACCGTCAGCTTAAGGAATATCTCGAATATCGAAAGCTTCTCCATGACCGTCAGTATGGCTTCCGCAGTAACCGTTCCACTGGTGATCTGATGGCATATCTCACCGAACGGTGGAACAAATCTTTACATCGCTTTGGTGAAAGTAAGATTATTGCTCTTGATATCTCCAAGGCATTGGTAGAGTTTGGCATGAAGCTCTCTTATCGAAAATGCTTGCTTTTGGGATCGATAATACTCTTGTTCGTTGGATTAGAAGCTATCTTCTGGACCGTTCAATACAAGTTGTATTGGACGGATTCAAGTCTAATTCCTTCAAAATAAATGCTGGTGTGCCGCAGGGCTCTGTTCTGTCTCCGACTCTTTTCCTCATTTTTATAAATGATCTTCTGTCTGTTACTTCTAATCCCCTTAACTGTTTTTCTGACGACTCTACCCTCAGCTTTTCATATTCGTTCGATAATTCACGTCCTTCGCCTTCGGACGTACAATTGCAACAGTGCCGTATGTCAAGCCCATTAAACTCCGATTTATACAGCGTTGTCAAATGGGGTAAAAGGAATCGTGTGGAGGTTAATGCTTCGAAAACTCAATGCTGTCTTCTATCTTTAGAGCTAAACATACCCCCAACGCCATTGTCCATGAATGAATGGCACTTACATCTAAGAAACCGAAAAGCTCTCAGTACTCAGTATGTGTGTCAACGACGACCTTCGTTAGAACGAACATATATTTGAGATCGCTAAGAATGCTGCTAAGTGCTTAGGTTTTCTGTAGCGGTGTAAGAAGTATTTTCCCCATCTGATCTGGCTACAATCTATACTCGAGTATAACTCCCACCTCTGGGCAGGTGCTTCACAAACATCGCTTCACCTGCTTGATAGAATACAAAATCGAGTGTTAAGATTGATAGGAAATAGAACTGCCGCTGAAACAATTTTCATGTCTTTCCTTATTTTATCGTTTTTTTTTAATAAAAATGTTCACTCGAAGTAGCCAGCTGCATACCTCCCCTCAAAAGTTTCTCCCGTAATACTCGTCTCGCAAGGAATGCCCATCAGTTCACCCTTGAGCCCAAATTCGGACGTACCGCGAAATATAGGGATTCTTTTTTTTAGCCGAACAACACGAATTTGGAATAGTTTACCCGGCGAGATTTTCCCTTGCCATTTTGATCTGCAAACATTCAAAACCAATGTTAATCGACACCTCCTATCTCTCCCCTCCCTATCTTCCTAATGCCCGCGCAGTGTGTTACATTGAAAGGGAAACAAATAGTCCCTTGTGCGCGCGTTAATTATATAAAAAAAAAAAAGTTGAAGAAAGTAGCCCATTTTTCCAACATCTTTCAGTCTATATTGCAACCCTCCCGTTTTCATGACAAATTTAAGTTTTTAAGCCTCGTCTTATTATAATCTATTAAAATTTAATTTTTGACTTGATAACGTCTTATAAATCGATGTCAGGCTACACATACGAAATAACGTGACTCATGAGACGCACGCTGCGATATTGTGGTTCTTTCAACCAAAATCGATCGCAAGCACCAGGCGAACATGAAATAAAACTGGCGCAAATTCTCAAAATAATTCTAATCAAGTTCAAAAAGTACAAGAAGAGAAAAAGAAATAGAAAATAGGCGGAGTTTTGTTAAAGAAGAAAGTAGATGTAAATATTGGGGTGTGTGTGTGGATTTAACGAGAGGGTTTGTGGGTGTGAGTTAACGGGCTGCATGTTGGTGTTGTTGCCATCAATGTTTTCTTATGCCGTTATCACGTAAAATTATCGTCCGTAACCGGCTTTAAATACAACCAACTCTGTTTTTTAGGTTTTTGTTAATAAAGTTTCTTACTTTCTAAAAAGCTACAAAACATAAATAAGGTAAATAAAATTCTTTAGTTTTTTTTCATATTTTAATAATTTCTAATTTCTAATTATGTTAACCGCAGCTAGAAGTATCTTCTCAAATGAAATGAATGAACACATGAGCTAGAGCAATACCATGTACAGCCTAATTTCGTTAACAATCCCTTTTCCGTATTGATAATATATTATGTGCCAACTTTATTAGAGCATTGGACAATAATTCAACTCCAAACCGAACCACACTGCCAACAATCAAAGATATATTCTCATTTAGATTCCCTTTACACACACAAATCGTATAAATCCTTAATACCATAGGTAATCGTATTACGCCCACACCCACATAATCTGTTCATCATCTCCTCCTCGAAGTAAGTTTCCCCCTAATGTCCTTGTTTAAGTCTACGACCGGGACCAATGTTGACCCTTATTACAGATTTCATTCGTACACATGAGCCAGTTTGCTTGTTAGTTGTTCTTTCATATATCCTTTCGTCCTTTTGGCCCGATTGTAATGACTCTATTGCTTGGCTTCACAAACTTTTATTAAATTAAATTTGCGATATCCTTTCACTCCATGGTGATAGTACAAGAACTACGACTATTGTCTGAAAGGATTGTTCAGGAACTCGCAAACAAAACAATCCTCTCGAGCACAATATACGGTTACAATGACCTCAGACAGTTGGAGTTTTCACAGAGAGAGGGTACTTGAGAAATCCTTTAAGAAAGCTCACCGACTTGTGTCTCTTTGTCTTGGAGTTTTTTTTTTCCTCCAGCTTTGGTATTTTGAACTCATCATGAGCTCGTCTTTCTGGGATGACAAGAGGACCGAGCAAAAGTTGTGAGCAACTATTTGGCTTAAATAAGAACGAGGAAGGGTGTTGTCATCATTTTGCCATTTTTTTTTTTTGTATTCCCACCATAGTTTGTGTTGTATCATTATTATTATTTTCACTATTGGCTTGCGAAGGAGGGAACAATAAAGAAATTGTGTTTATTCAGGAGCGTGCCAGAGATGGGATAGCTTTCTATATTCGGTACGTGCAGCAGATAAACGGTTCTGGAATTGTTTTTTTTCCTTCGAATCCTTCCACTGTTCTTCTGTCTTCAGGAGTTATTTTTGTTTAAGTTTTTTTTTTTTTTTTTGCTTGGCTTGTTATCATTATGCTAGCTCCTGATCTGGTCCTGCTGACTATTTGACTTACCCTCAGCCACTATTGTGGATGGGTTGTGTATCTTTTATTTTTCTATTATTATTATGATATGATGTGCTCGGTGGAAAAAAAATGGTAGAAGACGGCATAGTCATGGTTGCGGAAGAACGTCTTCGTCATGGTGAGAGTCCTTTGACACTAAAGTGAGTGGATGTGCCATGAAATGTTCCTTTGAGTGATGTGAGACAATCATTTTGCACATCATTTATGTGTGCTTTCTTCTTTGGGTCGTTCTCGATTAAGGACGAAAAAAAATCATGTGGGTGATATGCTATCCTGCTAAACGGATAACTTCTTCTTGGCGTTTTATGTTTAGTTTCATACACTAGCCGAATGTTATTGTTGTAACTATATTGCTTGCAGTCTTGCAACATGTGAGAACATAGAGGTGATGTGATGATTGATGATTTGTTGTATATGTGTTTATGTAGGATGAAAGGAGGATGTCAGGTTTGGAAGAAGGATCTCGGAATTTAACTGAAAAGTAATGTGGATCTAAATTTAGGTCATTATTTGCGGCTTACAATTCGCAAAGAAAACTTAAGAGTCAAGATAGATTGTTTTCATACTGCATAAAAAAAGGAGGAAAGTAGATGCTTTGACAGGACGTTTCAAAGATATGGATGAGGATGAGAATAACAACTAGACAAGGGGAACCACCTTACATTTGCAACGCGTCGTCGGTTTCAAAGTGTGGCATTCCGAAAAGAAATTTCAGCGCCAAAAACTATCTTTCTTAAATTTTTAAAAATTTCTCTAAAAATAAAAAAATAACAGGCTGAAAGTTAGTTAAGACAAGTAGGTATCTATTCAAATTTATTAAAATCGTTTCAGTAGTTCTAGAAAATTTTAAGAAAAAAAGGTCTATGTGAGATACAGTTCTAAAGGCTGTGTTCTTATTTCAATTTTGAAACAATAATCTATGTCTACAACTACAATAAGTTGATAAAGTTGACTTCAAATAGAATTCTTGCAGCCGTTCTCCAGCAAATATAAGCTTTTACTTAATAAATATAAATTAAATTTATTGGCGCGACAGCTCCTTAAGGAGCCAAGGCCTAATGACTTATACTCTCAACCATTCCTGTGTGTGTGTTGTTACTCTGCAAGAATGGAAAGGACCTACAGTTTACTGCCGAGTCCGAACGGCTACATGAGATGCACTTTTTCGAGACAAATTTTACTCTTGGAGGTTTTGTCAGTTCCTCGCAAGAGGCAGTACCCCAGAAAAAAAGGTGGATATGAGCTGGATTTGAACCCAGGTTCTTTCGCTTAGCAGTCCGACACACTAACCACTAAGCCACGGGGCACTACACTAAGCTTTAACTTACATCTTTTAAAATAAATTGCACGACTGGATCGCACGTACTTGCTCATATGTGCGGTCACATTGTAGAATAAAATTTAAAAAATTAAAGTGAACATCAAAGCATTTATTCGATTTTAGTGACTTTTGATTGTTCGAATAACGTACGTAAAAATGTATTGGGTGAAATAATTTAAACGCCATTTTATTTCTTTAGGAAATGTAAAAAAGTGTGAATTGTTTTTTCTAAATTGTAGGAGCCGTTTTTAAATAAAACGGTTTTTTTTAACAACTTTTTTTAAAAAATTAAAAAAAGTAACTTAAGAATACAAACTTAAGCACAAAAATAACGTACATTTAAAAACACCCGTTTTCAAAATATTGATTTTTCAAAAAAAAAATTTAAAAAATTATAAAAAAAAAATTCCAAAAAAAATTTATGGAAAATTACTCAGGCTACCTATATCTTCTTGAATATCAATATTGAATGTAATCGGATCTCCAGTTTTCGAGAAAGTCGAAGAAAAAAAAAACGGTCCTATGGAAGGTACCGTTTTTAGCCCACCATATCAAATTTTTTTTTCACTAAAATATAATGCATACCTACAGTAGTACACTGATTTTTTTATAAAAAAATTTGAAGCCGTTTTCGAGAAAAATAAGCTTTTACATAACGGTTATATGACAGGTACCGTTAATTTTTGAGCTAAAAAAAATTTAAAAAAAACTCCTCTGTAGAATGTCAAAATAACCTTAAGTTCAAAATTTGAAGACGATTGGCCCAACCGTTTAGGCTGCAGTCCAATATACATCCGTACAGACAGACAGACAGACAGACGGACAGAATTTTGCCAGTAAGTATGTTTCTCTATCATCGTAATGTCATGTTTGATTGTTATCTCAAATTTTTTAATCTGCACGAATGCATAACTTGTATTATAGTACCTATGATCGGAAGTAAACAATTATGTCAGCCGTTTTGGCAACATTTCATTGTACTGTCGGACTAACTTCTTACGGCTTCGAATCATAGCGACTTGGATCATTTTGGAATGCCAATTGATTTTCGTATATTTTTCTGAAAATATAACTTGCGACGAAAAGCCCTCCTCCATCCAATTACCTTGTGCTTAACTGTCTCTTGTTGCCCGTTGCAAGCATCGTATGATCTATCGCAAGATGTTTGCAGTTCATATATAGGTGAGTGACATCAGTTTTTTGTCTTATTGTGTTGTATGTTTGAATCAATTTTATTATGCCAACTGTCATAGAGGCATAACATTTAGTTTAGTTATGTTTGTTTTTTACAGAAATTAATTTAGTCCTACACTGCTCAATTTGACTTAGCCAGAGCCAGAGTTGTGTTTTTAACCTGTATATATGTCAAATGAAAAGAAGATATCACGCACAAAGAAGTAAGTTTCCGATCCTACAAAGCCAACCCTACAGAAGTAAATCGAATAAAGAACAAACGAGTTAGGAACTCTTGCAACTCCGTTACTGATAGAATTAAATTTTTGCATGTCCAAAAATTACGGCAAAAAATGTTGCAATATCCCACAAGTACCTAAAAAGTTTGGTCATTTGTAAAAAGTATAAAAAACCTTCATCATCTTTGACTACAACGCTCATCGCCCTCCAATGAAAAACCAATTGCCTACTCTCCAGAACAGGCAAACTTGCGCCCCAGCACATTTCGCTACTAGCTCCTTCCTGTATCTGAGAAAGTAATTTTTTCAATGGGACAGAATTTTCCGGACTCGTACGCTATGCAATTGCAAGAGTTCTCAAAAATCTTGACGAATGTGCTGGCGCGAATGATATACCTCGCATTTTTCTGAAGAAAGGTTCTTCCACAATGGCAAAGACACTGCGTAAACTTTTTCATCGCTCCTAGATTTTTCGTCAAATTATAATTTATTTTTATTTAGATAGTGGATATACCGTTTTTCTAACCGAAGTGATATTTCTATATTTTTTTATCTATATATTTCAAATTGTTTGTATTACATATATATATACATCTCCATATCTCTGTATCGTTATATATCTCTGTATCCTTATATATCTCTATATCTCAATATATTTTTATCTCTATACCTCCATATCTCCACATCTTTGTATCTGTATAACCCTCCCTACATATCTATATCTCTATATCTCTATTCCTCTATATCTCTAACTCTATATCTATATATCTGTCTATCTCTATCCCTTTATCTTTATCTTTATCTCTTTATCTTTATCTCTATATTTTTATATCTTTATATTTTTTTATCTCTATATCTCCATATCTCTATATCTCATTATCTTTTTATTTCCATATCTCTACATCTATATACCCCTATATCTCTATATCTGTATAACTCTTTATCTCTGTATCTCTTTATCTCTGTTTCTTTATATTTATATCTCTATATCTCCATATATCTATATCTCTTTATCCTTGTGTATTTCACATTTAAGCCTCTCCCACATGAACCATGCATTTTTACTGTATAAAAAGTAGCCTATGTTTCAATCATACACATTATCCATCCATCTACCAAATTTCATCCAAATCCATTAAGTCGTTGAGGCGTAATTGGGAAACAAATATCAAAACATCCATACATCAAAAAATTCAAAAAAAGTAGGATAGGAAAAGTTGACTGAATTTATAGGCAAAGCAACAAAATTCGAATATTTCTGGCACATTCCCCAGTAGCGAAATACATAAAAAAAATCTTTGCTAAAAACAGAATAAATCATTTTATTTAAAAAACTGGTTTACTTACTGTAGTGAAGACAATATTTTTTCTTATTTCAAAATACATTTCACATCCCTTATCATTAAAAAAAAAATTAAAAATGTAGGAAATATGCGTTTAATTAAAAATCCTTAATGATAATACATACACTAAAATAGTTTACACAGCTATGTTTACACACAAAACCTATTTCTTATAAAAAAATATTCATATACATATATAGATATATTATATATTAAATTGCATTGCCTCTTTTCTATAAAAAAAAAGATTAATCATTTGAATGCATTTCTTGTCTTTCTTAGTTATTTGAATAAATTTTAAATAGAAAATTAATTTTAAAATAGATTTTAAGAAATTTCTCACTAATAAATTCCTTCTAATAATTTGTTTAGTTTTAAACTAATTTTGAATCCTTAATCAATGAAATTTTTTTTTTGGTAAAATCAAAATTAAATGTCTTTTTTTTTTTTTTCTTAAACTTATATTAAAATACTCGATGAAGGATTTTGTACTTTCAAACACCACTGTTAAGTGGTCTCATCAGAATTTTCTGCTTCCCCTTGTTTACTCTCATGGGTTGTTGTCTGCAATACAATGGGATTTTATTCAAATACTCAAACCAATTTCTAAGCAATTACACCCACCTTTTTGTTTGGACAATCGGCGAATAAGTGGTCTTCGCCTTTACACAAATGGCAACGTTTCGGTTGTGGTCCTAGTTGGCATTTGGATGCAATATGATTGGCGAATTCGCCGCAGTTATAACAACGCACTCGTCGGTACCTTTTTTTCGGCCTCGGGCGGAATGTACTTCCACTGCAATCGGCTCCTTCTCGTCCTGATACTCGTGTCGCCTCTAGACCACGTTCCGTAATCTGGCATTCAAATTCAACATCTTCCTGTTCGCCCAGTGAACGAAAACCGGTCATCTGGATGATACTCTGTGTGAGAATAAAAAAAAATTATAAATTATCCTTTCTCTTGAAATCCTTTTTTCGATTCGCCTACCTGATGTACAAACACTTCCTGTCCGCCGTCGTTGGGCGTAATGAAACCCCATCCCTTAGCCACATTAAACCATTTGCATTTGCCATAGCGAACTCCTTGGGTTTCCGATATGCTGATATCTGTTAAGGAATAGAATACACAAATGAATTGATATTTTCAATCTCGTCCTGTCCTGGGAATGTTGGAAAACAAAAAGAGGACGTAAATCTCGGCACCCTTCAATGACTTATTTCGATAGATGGGCGAAGGAATACACAAGACAAGAAGGTAAAACTGTGCAGAAGGGATCAGTCAACTATATCAGCAATGTCAGGACTTGGGACCTTTGACCTGAGAATTGAAAATCCATTAGGCAAAAGGAAAAACCTGATTGTATTGTCATTGAAAGAAAATATTAGATACTTTCCGAAATGCCTTTATGAATGTTATGTATTGAAATCAATTTTACTTGATAATTTTTTTTTGCGTCCTTTACCTTACAATTAAAAAAACGATACTTAGTGTTTGCATAATAAATTGGATTGTAATTTGACAAAAAAAAAAAGAAGAAGAAAGGGTTGTCTATTGAAGAAGGATCATATTGTATTGACTGAAATTTAAAGCAGTGATGATTTTGATGGTTCAAGTTGAGCCTATTATGTGGAGATATAGTGCTACGTTGGGGACCTGCGGCTTGCTTAACCTCCACGTGGTGGTCCCCGGGCAATGATTTGTGTATATTTTAGTACACAAATTAGCAAAAATTGCAAGCACTTCCTAAGGGTTGGCGAGGGGCTAGTGACCGTAAAAAAAATATTACTCAGAACCCGACAACAAGCCTCGGAAATATACTGATTTCTCAACGACGAACCAAGCAACTACAACGGCTAAACGATTTAAGAATTTTCTCATGGAACGTCAGAACGCTCTATAGAGCTCGAGCTGCACAACAGCTAGCTGATGACCTGGCCATGTATAAAGCTGACATAACAGCACTTCAGGAAGTGAGATGGCCAGGGAATGGTGTTTTGCAGAAAAAAGAATACGACATATATTTTAGCGGTCACTCAAAACACCATGTGCTCGGGGTAGGCTTCCTAGTCAGCCAAAAAATGAAGCCTACCGTCATCGGCTTTAACGCAATAAATGAAAGGCTATGCACCCTTCGCGTGCGAGGCAAATTCAATAACATCAGCCTCATAAACGTTCACGCACCTACTGAGGAGTCCGAAGAAGAAGAAAAAGATTCCTACTACGAACTTGTAGAGAGGACCCTCAATGCCTGCCCAAGGTATGACGTTAAAATCATCCTTGGTGACTTCAACCAGTCTTACCAGTACTCACATACGGATCCGAGACTTGGGTGCTTACAAAAAGGCACTCTGATCTCTTATCCGCGTTCGAGAGAAAAGTCTTTCGGAGAATTGTTGGCCCCGTGTGTGAGGAAGGACGATTCCGGAGAAGATACACTCATGAATTGTATGAAATCTATCTTGAAGCAGATGTTGTTGAAAAAATAAAGCTCGATAGACTCCGGTGAGCTGGACACCTAGCTAGCATGAGCGAAGAGGAACCAACTCGGAAAGTCTTTTGCGGTACTTTTTATGGTAGAAGACAACGTGGCAGACTTTGCTTACTTTGGAAGGATGGCGTAGACCAGGACGCCCGAAGCCTTGGGGTGCGCAATTGGATGGCGTCGGCCAGAAGAATTTGTTGAAGGAGGCCCGGAGCGGATCCCGGTTGTTGCGTCGATGATGATGATGATAGTGGTACGTTAGTTACACCAATACCTTGAAAATATTGAATCGGATTGGATCACAGTGGATTAAACGTTTGGACAGGAAAAGAATATTGATAATTATACAAATATCCCACTACCTATCTAGCACCCAAATCAATCATGTCGCGATGGATGATAGACACTCCTCTAGAATGCCCGTACGTCCCTAACCTCTATCTAGTTGGTGCCAAACTTTTTGCACGAATGTCCATGGAAGATATTAGGCGATCAACAACCCCGCAGAGGAAATACAATGTTGGCCGACTACAATCGCAAGTGACCGCCACAGCAAATGACGTTCGCGTATTCAATACTAGTCATAAGAAACACAGCGTCAGAGGTGATAATCTCTATACTGAGCGAAGGAAGAATAAGAAAGGATCACCAGGGCAATGTTAGGCGAGGAGATGCATAGTGTTTTTAATCCGTGTAAATTTTTCTGTTTGTTACTAATTTCTCTATTAAGGATATGCTTTATGTTTTTAATGTCATCTGCAGTCATCTTTACTATTTGGAATGGTTTCTTTAATTTTGCCGCGAGCATTACACGATCCCAATCTTACAATTTACTAAGGGGGCGCTACAGTTCAGGACGAACCTGGGCCTCAACCAACATGCCTCTCCAGCCAGCTCGGTCTTTGGCTAGCTGCCTCCAGTTTAGCACTCCAAGTTGGTTGAGGTCGTCCTCCACCTGAGCGCGCCACCTAAGGCGAGGTCTTCCTTGACTGCGTCTACCCTCTGGGATGGAATCGAAGATCCCAGCGAGCCAGAGCATTGTTTTCCATTCGCTCTACATGACCTAGCCATCTTCAGCGTGATATGCGTATTTGTTTCACCAGATCAATGTCGTTGTACAGCTCGTACAGTTGTTGGTTCTTCTTCTCCTCCAAAGCCCGTTACGACGAACCCAATCATCAGGCGTAAAAATGTTCTAATAATACCTATTTTCCTTTTAAATGAGACCAAAATATTGATCGCATCGCATGGTAGGAATGAGTGGCAAGATACTAAAAATTTGTAGTCTATCTGTTCCATTTGGAAGATAGAATTGTTAACCATGTATGTGCAAATGGTGCTCATTCTTATGTTCCGGTTTTAGCCACTGTACATTATTAAATTCTTGCATTTGACATTGGCTTTCACATAATGCATAATACACGAGCCCATTTTCTATGGGCCAAGTTAAGCTATTCCCTCATTCAATGACTTTTTTGTAATAAGGTCATGAATACCAAGACAATAGGTCCATAGCTGCATTTTGTATTAAGCTACCCCTGTGTCGGCAGAGTTTTCATTAAATCCAACGCTTTAACTGCATATTCATCCTTATTAAACTTCAAATCCAACTGAATCCCACTTCTAGCTAATTCAGCTTTTCGGTGATGTAAATCTCTTCCGCTTGTAATCCTTTGCTATTCAGAAGGATCATCTGCGGCTTCGATGTTTTCCTTCAAAAGAATACATTTTTTTGCATCTGTCCGAAATTGGAGCTCGAAAATGCAAATTGAAGTTTTATGGAAAAGATTTTGGTAAAAACGAATTTTGAAACAACATTGTCCATACCTACAGTTCCACGATACAGCTCAAATCAAAAAAAAAAAATAATCAAATATTGTTAGTTTCGTAGGAAAATAAATTGTACGACTGGATCGTACGTACGTTTTGGGCCCATTCACCGAAAGTGTGACGCGCTTGAGGGGAGCTTTTGGCTTCAATTCTTGAACGAGTTGGATTTTGTAAGCCTGCAAACCAAGATGCTTCTGCGAGCGATGGCGGATGGACTCATTTGGGTCTTCTTCGATACTCTGCTCCACCGAAACGAACCATTATTTTGGTAATAAATTTGCATAATTTGAAAACTTTGTTCAGGAGTAAGTCTATTCATTATGAAATCGCAAACCAAACTGAGCATAAATCTTAAATCAAGAGACAGCTGTCAAAAAGACCCACTCCGAAAAAAGTATTGCCAGATGGAAAACTTCACGTCTATTAAAATAAAAAAAATATTTTTTTTTTTAATTAGTTTCAGAGCTTTCTCGGAAAAACTAAGTATGCAATAAAATTTGAAAACTAGATGTCTATCCAAGAAAAAAAAAATTTGAAAATCGTTCGACCAGTTTTTTTAAAAAGTCGTTTTTTTTGAAAAACTTTTCGAAAAAATATTTTAAATTTTTTTCTAGTATGTCATTATAAAGCAATCTGTAGTTTGCATCTGGGAAAATTCAATCCACCCATTTTCAAAATATTTCGAAAACCAATTTTTTTTTTTAAATTTAAAAAATCGAAAAAAAAAAGTTTTTGAAAATTTTGAAATGCGATGTTAATTGAATTATAAATGACTTCATGTGTGCAAAATTTTAGTACCTAAATCGCAAGTAAAAAGTTTTGCTGAGTTATGGTTCAACAAAATTCTGTAAGATAACTCTGAAACTTTACATTTAAAAATAAAGTACTGCACTACCCTCTTCAAGTTATTTTAAAAAAATTGTCCTATTTCATCAAGATTTCAACACACTTCCTACTTTCATACAAATATTTTCAATATTATAAACCGTTTTCGAGCGATTAAAATTCTGACTCAAAAAATTGGAAATTTTGAAATTTTACTCGGCAAGAGTAGGATAACCTTGGCGCCGCAAAATAATAACGGATTCCTGTAAAGGGATTAAATACAAGTATTTTTTTTACTGAAAGATAGAAAGGAAGAAAAAATACATGAAAATCGGTCCAGTTTTGAATTTGTACAGCCAAAAAACCAGGTGACCGCGAAAGTGTATAATTACTGAAAAAAAATGTATAACTACGGCAACAATGAGAAGTTATACTTTTTCTGAAAGGTAGAGATTTGCAGTTAATTTTGCAGGGGATAACAAGCGGTAAACTTTATATGTAATCACGAAAATTACAAACAAAATAAAAAAACTGTTACTGAAAGTGTTCCACACAAAATTAATAGCAGTAACGAAAAATTAAAGAAAATTTAGTACATATTTCCTTAATTTTGAAATAAATCGAAATAAAGTCTTTTCACTTTTTTTCCAAAATGTCGAGTTTGAAATAAGTTTTTTTTACCAAATTTAAACATTTTTACGATAAAGCCGACCTCTAGCTTAAAAAAAACGTAAAGCACATTATATTATAAGTGCTGCCGTTATTTTTAAATATATTTTTTTTTGCAATGCAAGTGATTTTTTTTTAGAAAATTGCCCCTCCTGTAGTCAAGAATACTTGTAAAGGGTGTTTTTTTTAGAGGTATAGAACCTTAAGTTGGTAACACTATTTCAACTGGCGGCCATTTTGTCAGCTGTCAAGTGACGCCTAATCAGCACTTCCAAATTGTGCAAATTATTTACGGTCAACATAATCGTCCATCAGAGCAATTAATTCGATTAACTATGGAAAGTTTTGGCACTACGTTAACTCTAAATGATAAGACGCATCCACAGAGACGTCGTACAGTGCGTACATAAGAAGTCATTGCTGCTGTAGAGCGTAGCGTAGAGGACCGTAGAAGACCCGAATCAGTCTTTCCGCCATTGTGCACATGAATTGGATATTTGTCCAGCCACTTTATGGAAGATTTTGCGGAAAGATCTTGGTTTGCATGCTTACAAAATCCAACTCGTGCAAGAATTGAAGCCACAGGATCACCTAGCAAGGCGTAATACGGGTGAATGGGCCCAAAACAAGATTGCCGCTGATCCCAATTTTCATAAGCGAATTTTGTTTAGCGATGAAGCTCAATTTTGGTTGAAAGAATACGTCAATAAACAAAACTGGCGTATTTGGAGTGATGATAATCCTCAAGTGTATGTTGAGACTTGAGACACCGTTACATCCACAAAAACTGACTATTTAGTTGGCTTTATGGGTTGGTGGAATAATTGGTCCAGATAGTAACAATCAATGGTGACCGCTATAGAGCCATGATTACTGGCTTTTTCGTTCATCAATTGAACAACCATGATGTGCGGAAGCTGTGGTTTCAACAAGACGACACAACATGTCACACAGCTTGTTGCACAATTGATTTATTGAAGGAAACGTTTGGTAACCGTATAGTTTCACATTACGGACCCGTGAATTGGCCTCCGAGATCGTGCGATTTAACGCCGCTTGACTATTTTCTTTGGGGATATGTGAAGTCGCTAGTCTACTCCGATAAGCTCGAAACGATTGACCACTTGGAGGACAACATTCACCACGTTATTGCCGATATACGCCCAAAAATGTTGGAAAAAGTCATTAAAAATTAGACCTCCAGATTAGACTACGTCCGTGCCAGCCGTGGCGGTCATATGCCAGAAATTATATTTTAATTAAAATGCCATAAGATTAGCTTTCGAATAAAGTAAATTTAATTTCAATTACAAAAAAATGATCTTTGCTTTATTTCATTTCAAAGTTCTATACCTCTAAAAAAAACAACCTTTATTTAGTCGCTCTACAGGAATCTGTTATTATTTTACTGCAACGAAGTTATCCTACTCTTGCCGAGTAAAATATCAGAATTTCCAATTTTTCAAGTCTGAACTTTAAATGTTTGAAAACGGTTTATAATATTGATAAAATTTTTTATGGAAGTAGCAAGTGTTGTACTATTTTGAAGTGTTGATAAAATAGCCAAATTTCTTTAAATAACCGCCGAGGGTAGTGCGGTACATTTTTTTTTAAATATATGAAGTTTCAAAATTATCTTACAGATAAATTAACTTACAGCCGAAAACAGATGTGCAGAGGTGCTGCATACATCTATGCATGCAGCGCTGTCCCTAAAACAGATGTGCATACTTTTTAAGTATTGCTGTATTAACGTCAAAATGCAGCGTTGCCACTGGACATTTTTGAAAAAGTTGCAAAAAAAACGTGACAATCAAGAAAAAAAAATTTCCCCTAAAAATAATGTAAATAAAACCAAATTTGTACGAATATTGAATTTGAAAAATGAAAATTCCAACGAATCCAACAGAAATTATTTTAATTGAAGACTTAACACTCAGAAGTTAACATTTTTTTTAATATTTTAAACAATGATTTCAGTTTTCAGTAGAAAGGTTATAATTATTGACTTTTGTATTACTTTATTCTTATTAAGCTGCTGTTTAGGGTTGTTAATATTATCCGACTTGTGTACGACAAAAATTGTCAACAAATTGTGTATTGTGAATGTGTATGGTATTTTGAGCGAAACGGCAAAAATTTGATTTTTTTAGTTTCATATTCATATAAGCAAACGAAAAACATTACATAACCATAAAAACTTTGAACTTTTTAAGAAAAGTAGTACAGAAAGAAAAATGATAGCAAAAGTGTCACAGCGGTAACGCTGATTGACAAGTGTGGTATATATGAGTATTGCCAGATTTATTGTATTTACAAGTTTTTAGTTTATTGTTGTGGCTGCCATGAAACTAGGCATCCATTTTAGGAAAATATAGAGACATCGTGCAGAGCAGACTGCATGCAGACCTTGGAATATGAGTTCTCTCATAAGAACCTGTGTAAATTATTTTGGCTGCATGGGAAAAGCCTGCACATCTGTTTTGATCATAACACAGCGAAACTTCTTTTTTCTTTAGTTGATATACGCAGTCCATGTTAACCACCTGGAGAGACTACTTCAACCAACTCGCCAATGATTTAACTGGGTCAGTGAATATACATAACTGACAACCAGGAATTGAATCCCCCTTCTAAAATGAAATACAAATAGCCATTGCAAGACTGAACAGAACAAAACAGCTGGTGCCGATGAGGTATAAACGGAATTCTTTAGACATGCTGGAGCTTAGAGATGCAAAATTTGGTCGGAGAAAAGTATGCCCGATCACTGGAATCTTAGTACCATCTGCCCGATCCATAAAAGAGAAGGTCGACTATTCTGCAAAATTGATTTTTAAACATCGCCTATAAGGTCCTTATAATCCTTCGAGGTAGTCAGTGAATTTGTCAGGATACAAAGTCAGCAATCGGGATGTGTGGAGCAACTTGTTGGATAAGGCCCGGACTGGATCATGTTTTTTGACTCGTTGAAGACCATGAATCACCATTTGGTCAATAAATTCTAACCCAACTTTTTAAAAAACACAATCTAATCTATTATGAATGAAAAACTTTTAATTAATCCTTCGGATTTCTTTTGATTGAGATACAATGATTTATTTTAAAAAAGACTACACTTGTATTGAAAAACTGAAATAAAATCGACGTATAAACCAAACTATTCAATTTTGCCCTTTCCCTATTTTCGAGCAATTTAAACTGGCAATAATCCTCAAACAATCAGAAAAACTGAAAACAACTTTCAACAAATAAATAGTTCTTGACACAGTTTTCTAATTGATGCATGAAGGTTCGCCTTCCACCCATAACAAAACCCTCAAAACCCTTCTTATTCCGAAAACAAGTCATACATTTTCTTTATCTAATTATACACTATTTTCCAACCTATTGTAATTTATTTTGACAGAAATCCAAATTCATCATCATTTGACCATTCTTCTGCTCCCTTCCCAACCAACTTTTGTGGATGCTCATCCATCTGACACCTTATTTGCTTAATTTCTTCATTTTTATTTTTACATTTTTATCTGTTAAGTAACCAAACAGATTGTTAAATCCTTTTACATAATATTCTAACCTGTTTAAGGAGCCAAACAAAAAGAAATCCTCGAGTACATCCTACAGCCCAACGTTGATGAATGTCTTTGTGGTCTTGCTTCATTATATCCCCTAAGTTAGCTAGGAACCAACCCCAAACAGCTTTTCAATCTTACCACCATTAAACAATGCAACGGACGATGTAACATTACAAAAGTGGTCTTGTAAACGACCTCAATCAAGCAGAGAAAACAAAAAAAAAACGAACAAAAAACCGGATCACAAGTCCTAGATAGAAAACGTACCGATTTATCCCAAGGATGAACAGGAGATTCTCAAGGCTTTCATAGGAAAAGGACTTTCGTTTTGTCATTCACAACTCGAGTGTAATATAATTATGAGTGATGTCTCCATATTTTGGGAATCCTTTCCAATATTTTCCCACTGAAAAGTTCCAAATCGAACTAAGCTAAGAACGCATAAATAGATTGGCTTTCCTCTCTCTAGGAGGAACCCCAATTAGCTATTCAATGAAATTCGAGAAGAACAAGTTTCCTTCCCTTTGCGCTGTTGTGGCGTCATTGACCCAATGGAACTCAAGAAGTACCTACTTCATGGAGTCGTGCACACATGGTGGTGTAAGATCTACATTGTAGAGACCTTTGTTTTTCCAGAAAGAAGTTCACATGACAGCCAGATATTTTTATGAATGGGAATGGCAATGGCAATGGGAATAGGAATTTACAATGAGTCGTAGGAGGTTGTAGCTTGGAGACTAAAGTCTATGAGTGCACATCAGCCCGGCATATAGACCATATCTTTATCTGGGTTTTTGTTTAGATATTTTTGGTAGTTTCTTCTCTTTCGTTGAGTCTTCCTTTCATTTCGGAAATTCTAAAGATATCTTTGATATTTGACATACTATACCGTTATCTCTGGAATTTGTTTTTTTTTCTGTGGCTCTAATCTTATATTTTTATGGAGCCCCCCTCTTGAGTGCTTGTTTTTGTTTAATCATACATTTCGGGAGTTCATCGCGCTCGTCATTCATAGGTCGTGAGAGAATTTTTTTTTTCTTTAGGGGTTATGAATGTGATTAGTATGGCGATGAACCATGTGGTCTTGGTGTCGATGGAAGGTTTCATCGATATCAAAGTGCAGTCAAAACCTTGACATTTGTGTATACAAGACTTGAAATCGGAAAACGGATTTGTTCTTTTTTTTTTGAATTCTGAACCTACAGGGTGACCAGATGAAAATGAATTGTGCTGATTGATGCTGCATTCATTCTTTTACGTTTGGAATAGAATAGAACAATCATTCAAATGGGCACCTCGGCTACCCTGGTATTGCTTTAAGCAGCCAGAGCAAGTTGGTTAACATAGCTCTTTTCCAGAAATCTCTAAGATTAAAGGAGCCTTTTTTCTCTTTTTACTTGCGATTATAGGGACTATAAGGCAAGTTTAGGATTCGTGAATATAACAAAAATTTGAGATAACAATCAAACATGACATTACGATCATAGAGAAGCCTACAAGTGTCCGTCTGTCTGTCTGTCTGTCCGAGTGTATATCGAGCTGCAGCCTAAACGGGTTAAGCGATTGCCTTCAAATTTGGTATGTGTTTATCTTTTGACATTCCTCAGAGGGGAAATTGGAATTTTATTTTTAGGCCTAAAAATAACCGTACCTGCCATATGACCGTTTAGGAAAAGCTTATTTTTCTCGAAAACGGCTCCAACGATTTTAATGAAATTTTTTAAGAATTTTTTTGTTGATATTGGCTATGATTTGATTAGAACCGCATATACGGGGAAAGTCTATAACCGGGACCTTTCATATAACGGTTTTTTTAATTTTTAGCTTTCTCGGTTACGGCTCCTTGGATTTCTGTCAAATTTTATTTTTAAGAAGATCTAGGTAGCCAAATTAATTCTGCATATCAAAATTTTGAATAACTTTTCTTTTTCTATTTAAAATTAATTTTTGAGTTTTTTTTGTGAAAATCAATATTTTGAAAACTAATAAAAAAAAAATATTTTAAATTTTACAATCACATGTATTTTAATAAATTCTAAAAAACTGCATACCAAAATTTAAAAAATAATTTTTTTTTCAAAAAAATAAAAATAAAAAAACAGGATTTGATCAAAACCGGTCCTACAATTTTAATAATACATTTTTCATAAATTCCTTGTTCTTTAAGACGTGTGATAACATACTTCATTTTTACTAAGAACCATTAAGTATTGTGGGTTTGATAGGCTTTATAAGTTCAAACTGTGTTACTTTCATCGTAAATGTTATTTGTTTTTGTCCAAGATCTTGCCTTTCAATGTAATTAGGCACATAAGAGCAAGTACGTGCGACCTAGTCATGCCCATTTTTTGGATTGTATTCGCTTGTTGATAAAAGTGTCCATCAAAAAAATTGACCTCGTTTCAGAAAAATCTGGATCATTTCCAACAACGGACAACGGACTTACGAAGTATTCTTTAGGAATCTGGCTCTAATTTGTTTTTAGCAAGAACCCCCAATCCAACAGGAAAATAAGGAAGGTTGACTGTCTGGGGATGCACAATCCAGCTGATCGACGCCGAATCGATATTTCTGGATTTTTCTTTATACCTTATTCAATTTTTGTTATGTCTAGGTAGGTGGCTTAGTCTGAAAAAGTGTTCCCATTTGTCACGTTCAAAGTATTCGAATGTCTTCACATTTAAGTCATTCATGATGATGTCACGTCGAAAGTCACGTTGCGTATAGAATTTCCGCATTTTTTTACTACCTTAAACGATGAACAATTTTACTTAATACATATTTTGACAATTGGACATCGTTACTAATTATGACTTTTTTAGCTATGTGGTCATTGCATTGTCAAAGAAAAAAAACCGGTCCTATCGGAGGTACCATTTTTAGCCCGTTTTCTCGAGAACTGGTTAACGGATTACAATAAAAATTGATATCCAGGAATATGTAAGTAGCTTAATTTATTTCAAATCAAAATGTTTTCAAAAATAATAATACATTTTTTTTTAAATAACTATTTTGAAAACGGGTAGCTGACTTTTTTAAATTTGTTTTTAAATGTAGTCTAATTTTGTACTTAAGTTTGCATTCTTGAATTATTCCTGTTTAATTTAAAAAAAAGTTGTTAAGAAAAAACCGTTTTATTTAAAAAAAAATCACACTTTTTCACATTTTTTAAAGAAATAAAATGGCAGCTAGCTACGGACCGAGCTGGCTGAAAAAGCTTGTTTGTTGAAGTCCAGGTCTACCCCAGACTGTAGCGCCAATAAAGGTAAAGTAAGGCAAAATGACGTTTAAATTATTACGCTCAAAACTATCTTACGTACTTTTTTCGTAAAATCAAAAGTCACAAAAATCGAATAAAAACTTTACAGTTCTCTTAATATTTTTCAAATTTTATTCGACACTGTGAAACCACATAAGGGCAAGTACATGCGATCCAGTCGTGCAATCTATTTGAATGTTCGAACATGGGTTTTACGGAAAGAATTATGAAAGAAAAAGTTGCGGGAAAATTTTTGAAAAACTCAAAGTGTATATTTTCTGTTTTGTATCGGAATTCGATTCAATTATAAAAAAAAAATAAACAAATTATTTAATGCCGTATATCCACCAATAAAATTTGCATTTTTGCAATTTTTAAAATTTTATATCAAAGTCTTCTCTCTAATTCCCGTACCATGTTTGGGGTATTTTTTTGTTTCATTATTTATTG
Source organism: Platycheirus rosarum (assembly GCA_963971375.1). NCBI lineage: Eukaryota > Metazoa > Arthropoda > Insecta > Diptera > Syrphidae > Platycheirus > Platycheirus rosarum. The sequence goes on along the minus strand of OZ020507.1, from coordinate 298,900,916 downwards.
CTAGTGGGAAGCGCTGCGGGGAACACCTCCTCGAGGTCATTTAAACTTAGCATAAGTTAATGGGGAAGCCTAAATTGGATCCATTTCTATCATCCAAAGAGCAGGAAACATGACCAGAGTTAATTACAGAAGAAATACATACATATGCCTCAAAAATGGTCTTTCCAGCAAGACAATGTTAATGTCAAAGTTAACAAAGCTTTGGTTCGAGCGGAACAAAGTAGATATTTTGTAGTGGCCTTCTCAATCCCTAGACTTGAACCCATGGAAAATCTTTGGGGTGACTTAATAGTTGAAATAAATACAACAAACCGACAAATAAAGCGGAACTTTGGAGAATAGTCAAAGAAACCTGATCAGAACTTTTACAAGAAAAGTTTATAAAATAAGTAGATTCCATGCCGAACAAGATAAATAAAGTTTAAAAAACAATGGGTTTCTAACAAAATACAATTATTTTTTTTTGATTTTTTGAAAACATTAAATTGTTTAAAAAAAATAAGATTTAAAAAAAATTGAAAATGTTGCTATTTATATGAGATTTTTTTTGTTGAATACATTTCTAGGTATATTAAGTGAATTTGGTTCTTTTATTTAAACAAAAATATCTTTACTTAACGTGGACATTTGTTTCAAGCTCTTACGTTGATATTATTGTCTAACGTAAATAGAAATACATAGAAATTTAAAGAAATTTAACGAGTGTAAATATTATTTTGACCATAGCCGTATCCAACTAATAGAAAACAGCCAAATTAATATGTTTCATAGAACATTATTAGTAAAATGCACATTTTTATTAAACAAACAACGCAGTTCTATTTGATATTCGCCATTTTAACAATAAATTGATATTGAGGGTGCAATTCACCCCACACACTTCGCAAATATAAATCTACAGGGGTAGTTATTTTGATGGAAAAAAAAACACCCAATAAAAAACTACAACAGTCCTGCGACTGCAGAGATCTGATTGGCCCACATAAAACAACCAAAACTCTCATTCTAGTTATAATTAAATATAATTCAATTTAAACTAAATTTTCTAATCACCTTGTTTGTTACTATCCTTAAATAATGCGTCAATTTCGTCCACATCCTCTCTGTAACTTCTATCACGTTGTTGTGTATGTGATCCACCATCAGCACCACCGCGTACTTGTTTATCACCTGTATTGCTCGAGCTCGGCGATGACATATTAAACAACTTTCCTTGAATTTTGTTTTCCTTTTATCTTTTATCTTCGCACTCCCTTTTCGTTTCTTTTTAAATTTTTAAAACATTTGTCAACAACACATTTTATCCTTTTGTCTAGTTTTCCAACATTTCTTTCTTAATATCCTTGACACAACAAAATCTCAAAAACCTACCTACTTCTATCGATGTAGGTATGAAAAACGCACTTTGTCTAGATATGAGAATAAAATAAGAAAAAAAAAAAACAAAAATATTGAATCCTTATTCAAAATCCGCAGCAACCGCTTTAAGGTACCGTATTAGAACACTGACACACATACACTGCTCGGCGTTTGCAGTGATCAGGCCCTAGAATGCCATCCGATAGAAAAAAAAAACATCTACGGCCTGCCCTTTGTTGTTCTAATTCTAATGTCTTTCTCCGGATGTGAGAGTTATTTTTTGAAAATGTCTAAATGTCCTAGTAAATTCTCATATGGGTTCGAGTCTCGTTTGAAAAAACTCACACAACCATTTAAATTCTCTCTCTGCTCTCTTTCTATTTTCTAGCATTTTTCTAGGCCTAATCTTCGTTATGGGGAAACAAAGATATGAAACGAACAAACAACAAAAACAAATTTCGATCGTCATTCTTTTTCCACTAAACGTGGCAATGCTTAGACCCTAAACATGGATGGTTCCTTTAGTTCGTCTTCTCCGCAGGCAAAGCCCTTATCTTACGAACCCTTTCTTCTTTGCCACTCCGCACGTTGACGATATATGTTCTTGTAATGTGGTGCACAGAAAAAAAATTGGACTCTACCATGACCTGAATAATGTTATAGGCAAACGAAACATGAGAAGTGCGTAGTATTTTGGAAAATTCCTAGGATTCCATGTTTGTTTGAATTTTTTTTTTTTTTTTTGTTTCGGCTACTTGCCAGTTGCCACACAGATACTAGATCGATTGCATCAGGTTTTCAACTTGCAACTACTCTGGAAAAACATAAGAGTGATGTTTGGGTGTGTTCTGGGCACTTAACTGACGTTTTTAGAGTTTTCCACTTCTCGTGTGTTGATGCAATAATATTTTTGGTCTTTTCTTTTGTTTTGTTATTTGGATTTTTCATTGGAAAATCTATCGATGACAAGAAGATGACAAAGAGCAAGCAAGTTTTCGAATCTCCTTTCTGTTGCATTCGTGGGAACATTTGATTTTTCTAACAGAGTTTCGGATTCTCACTTATGAAAGATTTCACGCAACATTTATTACATTAAAAGAAAAAAAATATTGTTGACCATAATGAATATGACATTTGAAAACTTCAACAAAATGATGCAGATTTTCCCACTTTGAAACTGTCACACTTTTGTCAGTCAATTACATTTCTGGTGTGGAAGCAGAAAGTAAGGAAAGAGAGAATTGAATTTTTTAAATAAGACTATTTTAAAAATGGTTTAAAAATGGCGCTGAACTCCTTCGCTAACAAATGTTCAACAATATTTTTTCAAAAATCCATACAAATACTCCCAAACGTTTAAACAGCTACGGCGAGCAGCTTACCACTTAAGAGTTGAACGGAGAGCCTTGTTGCGTGATGTTAGAAAATATCAAACCCGGGCACAACCAGAACGTTTAGATACATTCTTTGAGATATAATGAATGTGTTAATAATTACGAACACGAAAACTAGAATTGATTAGTACCCAAGTGGAGGGAGGGTTTGACTGCAACTAAAAGAGTGTAAAAACCAACTTTTGGTCGTAATTTTCTTTATCTCGAAGACAATTAACTCATAGTCTAATGAATAAATTTGAAAGATGAAGTTAACTCAAGAACTAATCGAGGTACTCCAACATATAAAGCGACCTAACGTTCTGGGATTAGGCTTTGGAACACTTGCTCTTTACTATGGTCCTTGACTTTCTGCTATGGGGTAAGATGATGAACTCAATGACACTTTGCTGAAGAGCTCTATGATGTGTTTATTTGAATGGAACAGTTCTTCCTAAGTGCGATAAGTTTAAATATCTCCACCCATGATCAAAAGCAAAAAATCATAAAATCATAGGAAAACCACATCAAGCATTATAGGGTGGGTGAAGTGGCGGGCAACTCTGCAATCTTCCAGGAGGCCTGCTTGACGACGTTTTCTGACAAGTGAAGCCTCAGAAGAAGCAAAAAACGAGGTTATTATCAGAGTAATACATAGAGAGACAAACATATCCTTTAACTCCTTCAATTAAATAACCGCCTGGTGCAGTGTTTGCCGGTACCAGGGTTTTTCTTTTTTTTTTAAATGATGCCATAAAATCCTTAAGTTAAAGCTTATTTTTACTTGCGATTATAGGTACTATAATGCAAGTTATGCATTCGTGCAGATTAAAAAATAAATTGCACGACTGGATCGCACGTACTTGCTCATATGTGCGGTCACATTGTAGAATAAAATTAAAAAAAATTAAAGTGAACATCAAAGCATTTATTCGATTTTTGTGACTTTTGATTGTTCGAATAACGTACGTTAAAATGTATTGGGTGAAATAATTTAAACGCCATTTTATTTCTTTAGGAAATGTAAAAAATTATTTTTTTTTTCAAAATTGTAAGAGCCGCTTTTAAAAAAAACGGTGTTTTTTAACAACTTTTTTTTAAAAAATTAAAAAAAATAATTCAAGAATACAAACTTAAGCATAAAAATAACGTACATTTAAAAACAAAATTATAAAAAAAAATCTGAAAAAGTTCATCAAAATCGTTAGAGCCGTTTTTGTGGAAAATAAGCCTTTCCTCAATGGTTATATGGCAGGTGCTGTTATTTTTAGGCTTAAAATTAAAATTTCAATCTCCCCTTTAAGGAATGTCATATTTTTATATTTCAGGCATATTTTTTTTATATTAAATTTTTAGAGAAAATATTCTCTTAATTTATTAAAAAATTAAATATGTATAGAAAAACTGCCTTAAAATAAACATTAATTACTGGTTTTTCGATTTAAAAAAAAAAAATCGTAATTATTTGGATTTTTAAAGAAATTAAAAGAATTGTTTATAATGAATTGATATGAAATTGTACATACTAAATGAGAATTAAAAGTTTTGCGTTTTTCCAATATAATATTTTGAAAACTACTGAAAAGTCTAAAAATGTTTTTTTTTTTTAATTATTATAATAAGAAATATTTATTATTCTAGATTATATATTTTTCCGTAAGGACAAAATTTGTCCCCTTCGACTTAGACACTTAGTTATAAGTAACGAAGGATTACGGAATTTTTAAAAATAAAATATCATACACATACATATTTAGAATTGCTAACGAGAAGACCAAATTTCACCTAACAGTTTGGCCCCTATAAACATACAAAAACAGAGCACGACTAGGTCGCACGTACTTACTTTTATGTGACATGGTTTATGACAGAAACAAGTTATTATGTAGAAGATTAACACGATCTGAACTTATAAAATGGGTCAACACCATCATACCAAACGTTTTTAGAAAACATAGAATATGCTTTAATATTCGCTCGAATAACTTTTATTAAACGCGAAAAGGTTTAGAAAGTATTAGGACCGATTTTAATTAAATCGCGTTTTTTATTCTTGAAAAAATACCTAATTTTTTAAAGATTTTGGTAAGAAGTTCCTGGGCTTCGTTTTATACACCTCTTTGTTGACATAATCCCATAAAAAGAAGTCTGGTGCTGACTGGTCAGGTGACCTTGGGGGCCAGCGAAGGGTGGAGTTCCTAGAAATTAATTTGTTTGCGAATTTTTTGTTTAGCTCCGCCATAACTGGTCTGGCTATATGTGCAGTTGCTCCATCTTGCTGAAACCAAACGCTGTTGAATGGTATACGTCTTCGGCGCAGTTCTGGGTAAAAAAACTCCTTCAACATCTTTAAATAACGGTCCCCATTGACAGTAACGGTTACACCGTTTTCTTCAAAGAAGTACGGCCCGACAATACACCTTGATGAAACTGCGCACCACACAGTGACTCGTTCTGGGTGCAGTTCCGTCTCATGGAGCATTTCTGGATTAGACTCATTCCATATACGGCAATTTTGCTTGTTTACATTGCCGTTAAGATCAAAATGGGCCTCATCAGACATGAACAAACAATTGATCAATGTGTTGTCTTCTTCGGCCATTGATATCATTTTTTGGCAAAATTCCAGGCGAACAGGCAAATCCTGAATGTTTAACTTGCTAGTAATTTGGACTTTGTACGGAAACAAGTTTAAATCGTCATGAAGTATCCGTTGTAATGACCGTCTACTAATTCCAATTTGCCCCGATAAGTTTTGGGTCGAAACGCTCGGATTGGCCTGTATTGCAGATGCTACTGCTGCGATTGTATCCTGAACCCGAACATTGGCATCTCGATGGTACGGCCTTCCAGATTCGGCAAACATGTTTACAAACCTCATAATGGTCCATCTACTCGGGGGATTACCGCCAAACTCCCGCCTAAATTCCCTTTGGACGGAAATGACGGACTGCAAAGCATGGTACCGTTGCACTATCCAAATTCTTTTCTCCGTACAAAATAAAAAAAAAATAAGTCGATTACTCACACAGAAAAAAAGTTATTACGTTTTATTTTTGTAGCACGATTCGTGCGCCACCCGTTAGATGGATAATTGAAGGTCAACACATTTAAGTACCACACAGCACACACCTAATTTGTTTTAGTTCCACATTAAAGCGATATAATGTATCTACGAAGTGGTGTTTTTTAAACATTTCGATATAGAATTTAAGGAGTTTCTGTTTAGAAATATTATGTAAGTATGTTCTTTACGAAAACCTATTTTAACGTCCTATTTATTTTGACAATATTTTTTCCCAAATTTTACCACGAATTTTCAGAAAATAGTAGTTCTAAATGGTAGTTTTAATGTAACAAAAAAAAATGAAAATCAAAGTGATCCCTTGCCCCAAATCCCAACATCCCTACACATATATTGTTTCAACCCTTCCAACGCGATCTGGTCTTCTGGAGCATCCTAGAAAAAATCATGGAGTATAACGTGTATATTAGCAATAGACATCACAAAAAATCAAAATGAAAATGATTAACGGTATTTTTATTGATGTGCTGACCAACACGACAGTTTACCCAAAAAAATCCTGTCAATCGGAAAATCTCCTCTTCAATGTCAATACTCGTGCATTCCATTTAATGCAAATTACCACTTGAATTGTCACAAATAATAGAGATGTCAATCAAATGTCCAAAAATAGGACAGTAAGCATGGGTTTTGGTTGTTTGACAGGCGCACAATTAGGGGCACATGCAAATTTTCATGCTTTTGTTACACTATTTTCCATTTTTTTTTATGATTCCTCAGGATTATCTCACAGTACCCTTATATGAGAACAAAAAAATGATTACTCCCCTTCGCTATACGTGTATGGCACAGTTACAGAGTATCAAAACATCAATGAATAAAAAGTGAAAGTGCATTTTTTTATCAATAGAGGTCATCGCAGCTGGACAGCACATGCGAGGTATTAAAAAAAAAAAAACTATAGATAGTTTGGCACGAGCTCCCTCGCGCAATCATTGATTTTCCTGAGGATTATTTTTATCCGCACCAACAAATGTTGTTCAGAAAAAAAAACACACAAACAATCCTGCAGGATAGCCAATGATTGCACTATTTAGGCACAACATCCGGTCGGCTTAATTTTCAATAGAAATCGAAAGGAAATTCATCGTCTAGGTCCACACTTTGTTCTTGTGACCGAAATTGCTTTGAAGGCGCTTCCAGCACTAAACATCCGATGACCTTTCTGATCCTTTGGGTTTGAAGAGGACTTATTTTTTGAGTTGTATGGATTCTGGGCAGCACACGGTCGTGTGCTCTTCTCCTTTGTCCAGGCTCTTGACCACTCTAATTGAGAAAGGCCTAGAGAGCTGCTATTGCAAAAGAATACAGATGTCTAATTATTTAGGAATAAAATGTATACATTGACAGGAAAAAATTAAAAAATTTATTGCACGACTGGATCGCACGTACTTGCTCTTATGTGCTGTCACAGCTTCGAATAAAATTTGTAAAATATTAAACGATTCTTAAGTTTTTATTCGATTTGTCTGACTTTTGATTGTTTGAAAAAAGTACGTAAAAGAGTTTTCAGCGGAAAAATTTAAACGCCATTTTATTTCTTTAGAAAATGCGAAAAAGTGTATTTTTTTTAAATCGTAGGAATGAAAAACCATTTTTATCTAACAACTTTTTTTTTAATCAAAAAAAATAATTCAAGAATGTAAGTTTATTCACAAAAATTACTTACATTTAAAAACAAAACTAAGAAAAAAATTCAAATACCCGTTTTCAAAATATCGATTTTTGAAAAAAAATTTTTTTAAATTATTAAAAATACAAAAAAAGTTATTCGAAGATGTTTTGATGCCGAATTGGTTTGGCTACCTACATATCAAATATTGATTGTAGTCGGTTAAGCAGTTCTCGAGAAAGTCGAAGAAAAAACGGTCTTATGAGGGGTACCGTTATCGAAAAAATTTCGAAAAATTTATTCTAACTGAAAGATGAATTTTTGTATAAAACTAGCACCCTGAAAGTTTTATCAAAATCGTTAGAGCCATTTTCGAGAAAATCAAACTTTTTGTTAAAGATTGTATGGTAGGTACCGTTATTTTTTCGACCTAGAGCCAGAATGAAGAACAACCCCCAATTTACTCCCAAAAAATTACTAAAAACCAAGTTTGAAGGAAATCGGCCCATGCGTTTATGCTGTCGAGGTGCGAACAGATAGACAGACGGACGGAATTTCCGGACCCACTTTTTTCGACTTCTCTATCATCGTAATGTCATGTTTGATTGTTAGAATTTTTTTTGCACGAATCCCTAACTTGCCTTATGGTACCTATAATCGCAAGAAAATAGACTAGTCGAAAGGATAAATACAAGATTTGTCTTAACATTATTGAAATTGTAGAAAACTTATAAGGAATTCCTCTACATATCTATATCTTTCATTACATACTCCCTGAAAAGTATTTAAATTTCAATAAAACTTCACAATATTGAAAAATCTTTGAGGTTTTCTCCTTAAATACGAATCCAGGGATTTTGAAAAAGAGTTTTTGTACTTGATTACTACAAGAGCTAAAAAAGTGATAGCACATATCTTACTTATATTATAAATGTGAATGTTTGTATGTTTAGATGTTCGGCAGTTTGATGATTGTTCCCTAATAACGCCTCAACGGCTTAACGGATTTGGATAAAATTTAGTATGTAGTTGGGCAATGTGCTGGATTGAGACATAGGCTACGTTTTATCCTGAAAAAATGTTCGGTTCCTGTGGGAGAGGCTTATATGTGAAATGATGTAAAGGGTTTTTCAATAAGAGCGCTACAAAAGTTTTTTTTAAATAAAACAAAAACGGTTTTGGATATTAATGAAATTCTTTATTCCTGTAAAAGTACGTTCGATGCCATTATGTATGGAATTCGAATTCTTTTGCATGGCCACCACGGGCACGCTTGCAGAAGTCCAGACACTGAACCCAATTTTCGACGGTTTTCAAGCATAAATCGGCCGATATTGCTGCAATTTCACGTTCGATATTCGTACGAAGGTCATCAATCGTCGCTGGCTTCTTGGCATTGACCATAGACTTGACGTAGCCCCACAGGAAATAGTCTAACGGCGTCAAATCGCACGACCGAGGCGGCCAAGCGACTGGACCATTTCGTGAGATAACACGTTCTCCAAACTTGGTTTCCAATAAATTGATTCTGACATTCGCTGTGTGGCTTGTGGCGCCGTCCTGTTGGAACCACATGTCCTCCAATTCCATATCATCCAATTGGGGCCAAAATGATGACTCATGGAGTACGTGTGGATTGCTGCCTGACCAATATCGCATATATTGTCTATTGACGAAGCCATTCAGCCAGAAATGAGCCTCATCGCTGAAGATGATTTTTCGATGAAAATCCGAATCATTTTCAAGTTGTTGCTCAGCCCAATTCATGAACATACGACGCTTCTGGTGGTCAAACGGCTTCAGTTCTTGCGTCAATTTAATCTTGTAAGGATGTAGGCCAAGATCTTTTCGCAAACTGAAGCCTCAGCGGCAGCAATATTCTCGACACTACGGGCACTTCTTTGTCTCACTGGTACGGGAACATTTTGTACTGTGCCTGTGGATTCAAATTTGTCCACTAGACGCTCAATTGTTGATCTGCCAGGACGATTATGATGACCATAAATTGGACGTAGCGCTCTTAACGTTGATGCCACTGACTCGGAATTTTGGTAGTAAATTTTAATAATTTCGACTCGTTGTTGGCTCGTATATCTTTCCATCATGAAATTGAAGTGTAACAGAAAAATTACATTAGATTACATTTGCAATTAAACTAGAGCACTGGCAAATGAGGCCATCAGCTCTTACCTCTTACAGCACAAGACGATAAGACAGAGAGGCAAATAAGACGGAAGAAAGAAAGAACAGTAAACATACGTTAACAGCATGCGGTTGTTTTTCGGACGGTCCCCATTCGACTAATAGATAACCAAGCGCAATGATGCTTTATTTCGCTGATCAATCGGGAAGCGATCCATTTATTATTAAAGCCAAGGCCATTGACCGCAATACAGAAAATTAAAAATTAAAAAATGCATATTATTGCACGGATACCTATAAGAAACATTTTTGCTTCTTTTCACGGTATTTTTGGAAGAGCTTCATTATCATTTACTATTGTTGTTTTTTTTTCGCTTTCCTAGCAGCATGTGTTGCCAATACTAACAAAAAAAAAAAAAAAAATCAAAAATGTTCATCAAAAGCGTTGGAGCCGTTTTCGAGAAAAATAAGCTTTTCCTAAACGGTCGAATGTCAAGTACCGTTATTTTCAAATAACGATTGCTACAGAACGATGATAACCACTTTCTTAAGGCCTACATTGAACCATATTGACCTAGAAGACATTTGGTTCCAGCAGGTTCTGCAGCAAAGATTTGACGATTCGGCTCTTTGACCGATGTCATATTCCATACATAATGGCATTAATGGGCCTTACAAATAAAATATTGTTAAAACCTTGCAATAGACTTGTTTTATTCCTTTTCTATTATTGAAAACCCTTTATGTCACATGCAGGATTTTTCTTTGAATTTATTGAAAAAAGCTTAACCGACTATAATCAAATTAAATATTAAAAATAAACATAAAAAAATATGCGAATTTTTTTCAATTTGTTTGGAAAAGTTTTTTGGAGAAGATTTTTCAGTCTTTGATTTAATTTTAAGAAAAAATATGTTAAAAATGTTGTGTGCTTATGATTGGTCAAAGTGCGAGGTTTCGTTAAAAAAAATTATATTCAATTAGGAACCGTTTTTAAATAATACACACATTTTTTTAAAATTAAAAATAAAATAATTAAAGAGTGCAAACTTAAGCAAAAAAATAACCTTAATTTAGTAAGACAATTTAAAAAATGCATTTAGCCGTTTTCAAAATATCAATTTTTCAAAAAAAAAAAAAAATACAAAAAAAAAGTTTTCAAAAAAATTTAAATTAAAATTGCTTAGACTACCTACATCTTCCTTAATATCAATGTTGGCTGAATTCGTTAACCCTTTGTCCGTTACCGCTTTTAGCCCTCCATCTTAATTCTTTTTTCCACCAAAATATGTATAATGCCTACCTACAATGATACTCTGATTTTTATTCATAACAAATCTTGGAAACCGTTTTCCAAAAAATAAGCTTTACACAACGGTTATATGACAGGTACCGTTAATTTTTCAGATTAAAAAAAATTGAAAAAAGTCCTCTGTAGAATGTCAAATATGTTCCAAATTTGAAGACGATTGGCCCAAAGGTTCAGGCTGTAGTACAAAATACATACGAACAGACAGACTGAATTTCAATTGTTATCTCAAATGTTTTTATCTGCACGAATGCATAACTTGAATACCTATAATCTCAAGTAAAAAGTGACATTCTTCCTATAAAATCACTAAAAAAAACTCCACCATTTTATTAAGTTCACATCGTCAAATGATTGGCTTAGTTCTCCCATTGGTTGATCTATGCTCCATTGTCCTCATATCCTGCTGTTAAAAAACTGCATAAAAACTTCCCTAAAACAACGTTTAAAAAACACCACCCCTCATCTATAATACCACTGCTGTTAAAATATCGACGAGTCAGAAATATGTATTTCAAATTTGAACACAAAAGAACGATTCCGTGACAACCCCTGTGTTTCATTTTAGCATTTGCCGCGTGTGTTACCCTCCTGACGCACCCCAACCTCATATGCAATGACCACACCATCACCACCGTATTACTCTATATTCCTTTCAATTCCTTAGCATCCCACCCTACCGTTATTGTTGCAAACAAAATCCTCAAATTTCAACCAACAAAAGGGAATATTTTTCTATAAAAAAAAAAATAACCGAAATTCTGCACATTTACTAACCTACACCACTTTGAGGATAGGACAACGTTGGTTGTCATAAATCTAAGGGCGCATTTGTTACGAGTGAAAGTGCAAACTAAACCAACCCCCTGATTCGTGCCATCGGATTTTGATCAAAAATGATTGATTTATGTGTGGGTTGGTTTTTGTGCATATTTGACAGCAGAAAATCGATTGCCTGAAATGCAAAGTACATAATATTGGAAATTAGAAAAAAATCAGAAATTTATTTATGTTTTTCAATATTTTCCCCGGGATTTGAAAATCACAACTCTTCCTGTGGCATAAGAAAAGTTCTTGTAAAGTTAAGGTACAAAAAGAAAAACCTATATAAGAAGTTATGTTTTAAATCCTTTTCACATATATTTAAATTAAAGAAGGAAAAAGGGAAAGATTGGGGTCAAACATTTTAGACACATATATACACCAAGGACACCGATTTAAAAAATACAATTTAATTAATCGGATTAGATTATTAGTTGGTATTTAAAGGACGAACAGATAAATTCATATGTAGTACAGATAAAAACCGGAATTTGAATTCGCCGTAAGAGTCATCGGTATCCACGACACAAACCATTTTTGGTATATTTTTCCCTCCATAGAGCCACCTAGATTCTGAAACTGTAAGGACTTAATAGCCGGGAGCACTTATGTATCTTTCTGGATTATTAAGCAAAAAGGCAACACATGGTCATTTCGAAATTCTTTAACAATAAAAAAAAATATTAATTACAATTTCGTTCGTAATAATCTTGTACGTCTATACGGTTCAATATAGGCCAGCTGTTTTGGCATTAAGTGAAATCCAGGTTGGAGTAAGTACTGATTTATCAGAATTTGCTCTACATGGGTATAGCTTGGTGCCATTACTCTTTGCCCATCATGGTCTCGTGGTCTATGTTAGGAATAATATTGCTTGCCAGAGCCTTCCCCAATATGGGCAATGTTCCAACACGGACTGTAACTTCTTATGGCTCAAAATTCACTGTCCGCAAGCATGTCATTCATTATTGTTTTATTTACAGGAGTCCAAATCTCGACAACAATTCGACTTGTAACGAGTTTGATGCACTGTCTGATTCCATCTCGAAAAATGTTTCCCTTTGTCCTCGCACTGAAATCGTTATTGCGGGCGATTTCAATGTACACAATTCCAACTGGCTCCGCTATTCTGGTCAGACAACACCCGAAGGAAGGTATGTCGAGCTCTTTGCCGGGTTACATCACCTTACCCAACTGATCGATGTGCCAACGCGTATACCGGATGTTGCTGGGTTAAAGAAAAACTTCCCACCAGGACCGTTTGGTAATACGAGAAAGCCAACTGGGACGGCCTGAATATTTTTTTCCGAAACTTTAACTACCTTACAGAGGAAAATCGGAAAAAAACACAAATAAGCAAGGAACTCATGCAACTCCGTTATTGAAAGAACCAAATTTTTGCATGACCAAAAATTACGGCAAAAAATTCTGCAGTGTCCCAGGCAGTAAAAATTTTTGGTCATTTGTAAAAAATATTAAAAACTCCTCAACATCTTCGGTTCCAACGCTCATCGACAGTAACAAACCAATTGTTTACTCTTCAGAGAAGGCAAACTTGCTCGCCGCCAATTTCGCTGCCAGCTCCACGCTGCCGCATAGCAACGTTGCACCTCCGGTACTTGAGAATGTAAATTTTTCCATGGGACAGATTTTTTTCCGCACTCGTACAGTAGCAAGAGTTCTCAAAGATCTCGATATACACAAATCCGAAAGCCCGGATGGTATACCCCCGATTCTTCTGAAGAGGTGTTCTTGCACACTGGCAAACCCACTGGGTAAGCTTTTCCATCGCTCCTACTCTTCTCGAATCTTTCCTAGAAGATGGAAAACAGCATTTGTCCAGCCTGTCCCTAAGAAAGGTGACCCATCCTCTCCCTCCTCCTACCGACCCAAAGCACTTAAGTCCCTTCTTTCTAAGGTCATGGAAACACTGATTAACCGTCATCTTAAGGAATATCTCGAAGATCGAAAGCTTCTCCATGACCGTCAGTATGGCTTCCGCAGCAACCGTTCCACTGGTGATCTGTTGGCATATCTCACCGAACAGTGGAACAAATCTTTACATCGCTTTGGTGAAAGTAAGATTATTGCTCTTGATATCTCCAAGGCATTTGATAGAGTTTGGCATGAAGCTCTCTTATCGAAAATTCGTGCTTTTGGGATCGATGATACTCTTGTTCGTTGGACTAGAAGCTATCTTCTGGACCGTTCAATACAAGTTGTATTGGACAAATTCAAGTCTGATTCCCACAAAATAAATGCTGGTGTGCCCCAGGGCTCTGTTCTGTCTCCGACTCTTTTCCTCATTTTTATAAATGATCTTCTGTCTGTTACTTCTATTCCACTTAACTGTTTTGCTGACGACTCTACCCTCAGCTTTTCATATTCGTTCCATAATTCACGTCCTTCGCCTTCGGAGCTCATTAAACTCCGATTTATACAGCATTGTCAAATGGGGTAGTAAGAATCGTGTGGAGTTTAATGCTTCAAAAACTCAATGCTGTCTTCTGTCGTTAAAGCTAAACATACCCCCAATGCCCACAACCGAAAAGCTCTCAGTACTCGGTATGTGTGTCAACGACGACCTCCGTTGGAACGACCATATATTTGAAATCGCTAAGAATGCTGCTAGGTGCTTAGGATTTCTGTATCGGTGTAAGAAGTATTATTCCCCATCTGATCTGGCTACAATCTATAAAGTGGTTATACGCCCTAAACTCGAATATAACTCCCACCTCTAGGCAGGTGCGTCGCAAACTTCGCTGCTTGATAGAATACAAAATCGAGCGTAAAGATTGATAGGAAATAGAACTGCCGCTGAAACAATTGCCCCACTCGAGCATCGACGCAATGTTTCATGTCTTTCCTTATTTTATCGTTGCTTTTATAAAAAATGTTCACTCGAAGTAGCCAGTTGCATTCCTCCCCTTAAAAGTTTCTCCCGTAATACTCGTCTCGCAAGGAATGCCCATCAGTTCACCCTTGAGCCCAATTTCAGACGTACCGTGAAATATAGGGATTCTTTTTTTAGCCCAACAACACGAATTTGGAAAAGTTTACCCGGCGAGATTTTCCCTTACCATTTTGATCTGCAAACATTCAAAACCAATGTTAATCGGCACCTCCTATCTCTCCCCTCCCTATCTACCTAATGCCAGCGCAGTGTGTTACATTAAAAGGGAAACAAGTAGTCCCTTGTGCGCGCGTAAATAATAAAAAAAATTAATTGTTTATTTTTTGAACCCAGACATAAGGGGTGATTATTGATCATAAATCCTGAATCTTATGGATGGAATCGTTTTAGTTATTCGTTGAGTTATCGTTTCAAGAAAACTGCCTGGTGAATCCGTGTTCGCGCAAAATCTATCAAAGTGACTTTACCTAAATTTCCTAATAAAGTTATTAAATGGCGCGGATGCGTCAATGCTATCACAAATAAATTGCACGACTGGATCGCACGTACTTGCTCATATGTGCGGTCACATCGTCAAATAAATTTAAAAAATGCACGACTGGGTCGCACGAACTTGTTCTTATGTTAGATAATTGCTTAGTGGCTGCATGTGTATGTATATAAAGGGTGTTTTTTTTTTAGACGTGTGGTTTTCAAGAAGAAATAAAACGCATATAGTTTAATGTTATGGCCAAGAATTTAGCTTGATTCTAAAGATAAGGGTTTGCATTATGGTTCTGCTTCAATTCTTGCACGAGTTGGATTTTGTAAGCCTGCAAACTAAGATCCTTCCCCAAAATCTTCCATAAAGTGGATGGCACATCTCCAATTGTTGCGCGCGATGGCGGATGGACTCATTCGGGTCTTTTTCGATACTCTGCTCCACCGAAACGAACCATTATTTTGGTAATAAATTTGCAATATTTGAAAACTTTGTTCAGGAGTAAGTCTATTCATTATGAAATCGCAAACCAAACTGAGCATAAATCAAGTGACAGCTGTCAAAAAGACCAACTCCGAAAAAAGTATTGCCAGATTGAAAACCAAACGTCTATTAAAATAAAAAAAATATTTTTTTTAGAAAATTCTTTCATTTTTTTAATTAGTTTAAGAGTTTTCTCGAAAAACTAAGTATGCAATAAAATTTGAAAACTAAATGTCTACCGAGGAAAAAAATATTGACAATCGTTCGACCAGTTTTTTTAAAAAGTCGTTTTTTTTTAAACTTTTCGAAAAAAATATTTAAAATTTTTTTCTAGTATGTCATTATAGGGAAATCTGTAATTTTCATCTGGGAAAATTATTTAAGAAAATTCAATCAACCCATTTTCAAAATATTTCGAAAACCAAATTTTTTTTTAGAAAATTTTAAAAAATGCAATATTAATTGAATTATAAATGACTTCCTGTGTGCAAAATTTTATTTAAATCGGGATAATAGTTTACGATAAAACCGAATTTGAAAAAAACGGTTATATGAGAGGTACCGTTATAGAAAATATTTCAAAAAGTTCGTTCTAACTGAAGTATGTATTGTTGTAAAAAAATAGCACCCTAGAAGTTTTATCAAAATCGTTAGAGCCGTTTTTGAGAAAATCAACCTTTTTGTATGGCAGGTACCGTTATTTTTCGACCTAGAAGTAAATCGGCCCATCCGTTTAGGCTGTAAAGGCGTGAACAGACATACAGACAGACAGACGGAATTTCCGGACCCACTTTTTCCAAATTCTCTATTATCGTAATGTCATGTTTGATTGTAAACTTTTTTTTTGCACGAATCCATAACTTGCATTTTAGTACCAAGTAAAAATATACGACGCAGAGGAAGAAAGACGTCGAATTGAAGAGGAAGCTGAAAAATTATCTTGGAAAACATCCGCTCCAATGTTTTTAACACAGTTGAGTATCCTCCCATTGACAATTTCTTTGGTAGTGCGCGTATTGCGGTTTCAGAAACATTGCTTCTTTAACTCTACATCTTGATTCTGACCAATTAACGAGGATCCTCGGACTCTTGGAAAAATCAGTGCATCCCAAATCTTTCCTATTCTCCTTCTAACTACAGTTTCTGCGTTTGTCTACAAGAAGTTTGGTTCTAAACACCTCCTGAATCTTCTATCTTCCATGGGATTTTCATCATCTTACGAATGAGCTCACAGGCTGAATGGGTCGTACGTGCTGCAAGCTGAAAGTGCCACAATTGTGGAGTCTGCAGATCCATTCTGTAAGTTAATTTTAGACAACGCGAACTTTAATGCTTATAGCTTATACTTTAGATGGTAAAGACACTAAACACGAGACTAACCGTACGAGGGTTACTACCAATCTGGATTAACAATAACTCAATCCACCGCTTAAACTTAAGCTGGAAGCATCTCAGTACAAACTATCATTTTCATCAAAATCGGTCAAACGGTTTGTGAGGATTGAGGAGAACAATTATGTATTTGACAGTAAGATCTTCAGGTGTCACGTTGTTGCACACGATGAACTCCGAAGCTATCTAACCGATTTTCACGTTTTTTTTTATAAATTTTGTTTTGCTGGCACGTTCCTAAGACAGGATAGGTTGTATTCCTTATTTCGTATTATTTAATTTAAAATTCAACTTTTATTTAATTTCCACTACACCAAAAAAAAAAAAAAAGAAAACGTCAAAACAAAAGGTATGTACGATTCTCTGCGTTCCCCAGGGTTACCACTTCATTATTTTTTTTTACTACATATGTTATTAAAAACAAAAATAAGAATGGAACCACCTTTTTGAGTATTGGTTTTAAGCCTCATAATGAGTATAACCAGAAATGTATCTTAGAAGGGAAATTCAGTTTTCAAACAATTATTGGTTAATTTCTATCATGGAGCATCAGTTTTTAGTTCTGATTCAAGTCGCAATGAGGCGCGCTGGAATCGCCAATTGGCGTGGATATAAAATAAAAACAAATAACAAAAGCGTGTGAAATACTGATCAAATATCGGGAAATAATTACTTAGATCATAATTGGCTCAGTAATCGTGCGATTTTAGCAGCAAGAAATGTCGATGTCGACGTTATTAACTGTCAAATACAAAATTTATTGCCGGGTGATTTGATGACTTTTAAGTCAATTGACACTATTATTGATGAAAATGAGATCGTCAATTTTTAAATTCTCTGGATATGCCAGGAATGCCGCCACACAAGCTCTGTCTGAAAATTGGTTCACCAGTCATTCTTTTGCGCAACTTAAGTCCACCAAAATTATGCAACGGTACACGATTAGTCATCAGAAGAATTACCGGAACCGTACTTGAAGCAAAGATATTGAATGGAAAGTTTAAAGGAGAAGTTGTCTTGTTACCAAGAATACCTATGATACCGTCCAAATCTACCATACCTTTCAAAAGGTTTTTCCCGATACGTTTGGCTTTCGCGATGACGATAAATAAATCGCAGGGGCAGACAATGACAATTTGTGGCTTGGACTTGGAGAATCAGTTTCTCCCACGGGCAGCTTTATGTTGCATGCTCACGTGTTGGAAAACCGTCAAATTTATTTGTTTTTAGCGAAAGACAGATTAACGAGAAATATTGTTCATCATTTAGTTCTTTATTAACTTAAACCCTGATTGCTTCAAATTAGAATTATTCTACTTTATTTGTTAAATTATAATAAAATTATCAATAAATTAAACATTTTCTATTCATTAAAATTTATCTTGAAATAATTATCATTCCTTACCAATCATAACCATACCAATTTTAATATCTAATAATTGAAAGCCATACAATAAAGTCGCAGCAAAGCGCGGCCGGGTCAGCTAGTCTTACTATAAAAGTAATTATGCAAAATGTCAGAAGAAGAAGAATGTTGATCTATGGGTCTTTTACAATACCTTCCCCAGCATTTTCGGTAATATGAGGTTGTATATAAGTCTAGAGGAATTATAATTAAAAAAAAAATCATAAATTCATAAAAGTCATATTTTGTAAGAGTATTAAATTATTTATTTCTTTCATCATTGAATATTTTTAATAATAAATGCGAAATTAACAGAAACTGTCCATCTTTAATGTTTTACATTATTTATTTTATATAAACGTGTATTTAATTTTATTTAAATTTATTTGTGGTCTTTGTTTCTTTTTATTTTTGCTGTTAGAAAACGTATGAAACACACTTATTTTTACAACATATTTACGCATTTATTTTTTATTTGTTTATTGAGAATAAATAAAGGAATATAAAAAATAAATTACATTCATTTTAAGATTAATATTTTACTTTTATATATTACATTTTAATTTATCACTGTTTAAGGTATGGAAAAAGGGATACATATTTAGAGTGTAATACACAAAAAAACAATATTCAATCAATTCATTATCGATATATGAACAAAACTCAAATTGAGTATTATTAAACAATAATAATAATCGCACCGTAAGTTCCAGAGTAATAAAGATTTCATTTTTTTAAATATTTGTTAAATATAAATAGTAGCTTAAATATAAAGAGTTTGATTTTTAAGTACAGGTAATTAAATTCATTTTGTATTATATTTTTTTATTTATATTTTGTTTTAAAATGGAATTTTTTTTCGTATGTGTAATTCCAATACAATTTTTGTTTTTAATATAAATTTGAAAATTCTTAATTATAATTTAATTTTAATATATACGGATTTTGGTTGTTTTGGGTTGTGGTTTAGAAGTACCTACGTATTTCTCTTATTATAAATTTGTTTAATGTAGTTTTGTTATGTTCAATTGTTTTTTTTTTGTTTGTATTTAATGGATTTCTAACTTACAATCTAAAAAGCAGTCATTTATTTCTCCTTAATAGTTATTAGTTTTTTTCAATTTACATGTGTGTGAATATATGAATATATTTAAATATATCGTATTTTTAGGATTAACATTTAAATTACAATTTTAAAAGAAGCTTTAATCATTTTAATAGTATTTATGATATAACCAGGGAGGTTTTCTGAAAAAATGAAAATTTATAAGAAAAATCAAACTTAAATAGCAAATTAATATAGAAATGAAAATAGAATATCGGAAAAAAAGTTACGTACCTTATATTAATGTTATTTTTAGTTAATCAAAATAGAAATAACATTAAAAACAGACCAAAAATCAATATTTTTAGCTGGTTTCTAACTCAAGATTGGACAAATTTTACAATTTTTTTTGCAAATAATGCCTGCTTAAAATTTTAAGCGAAAAATTTGACTTTTTACTCTGCAGACTTTAACATACAGTTATGAACCTGAGACCTGAATTCCATTACCAAGCATAGATGTAATTTAACTTAAAGTAAAAAAATAAATAAATGGGAATTGATTCATTCAAATGTCCAGTAAGCTTTTCCCGAGTTATTCTTCTTCTGGATGGCAAATCGTTAACAAAAGTCAATCAAAATAACAAGGGAAAATCTCGCCGGGTAAAATATTCCAAATTCGTGTTGTACGTCTAAAAAAAGAATCCCTATATTTCACGGTACGTCCGGGTTCAAGGGTGAACTGATGAGTATTCCTTCGCGAGACGAGTATTACGGGAGAAACTTTTAAGGCGAGGAATGCAGCTGGCTACATCGAGTAAAAATTTTGTATAAAAGAAACGATAAAATAAGGAAAGACATGAAACATTGCGTCGGTATTCGAGAGGGGCAATTGTTTCAGCGGCAGTTCTATTTTCTATCAATTTTAACGCTCGATTTAGTTTTCTATTAAACAAGTGAAGTAATGTTTGCGAAGCACCTGCCCAGTTATACTCCAGTTAAGGGCGTATAAACGCAGAAGAAGAAAATTACTTCTTTCACCGATACAGTACCTGCCATATAACCGTTAAGTAAAAGCTTATTTTTCTCGGAAACGGCTCCAAGAATTTGTGTGAAAAAAAAATGAATGTACTAGGGGTTGATCATATTTTGGAGAACAAATTTAAGATGGTGGGCTAAGAACGGTACCGTTATTTTTTCTTCGAATTTCTCCGATTACTATCAAAATTTATATTGAGGAAGATGTACATAGCATAAGAAAATTCGCATTCAAATATTACCGAAAACTTTTTTTTTTCTATTTTTAATAATTATTTTTTTTTTTTTTTTTTTGAAACATCATTATTTTGAAAACGGGTAGGTGAGTTTTGTTTTAATTTAGTTTTTTAAATGTTTGTTATTTTAATTATTATTTTTCTTTAATTTAAAGAAAAAAACTTGATAAAAAAGCCGTTTTATTTAAAAACCGTTCCTACGAAAAAAATGTGTTTAAATTATTTCGCTCAAATCAATTTTACGTACTTTTTTCGAAAAATACTTTTTTCCACAAAAATGGAATAAATGCTTTTGTTAATTTTTTCGACAATTTGATCGCAGTTATGAGCAAGTACGTGCGATCTAGTCGTGCAATTTATTATTGTTAGTTAAAAAAAAATGACGTCTTTTCACTCGCGATTATAGGCACTATAAGGCAAAGTTAAGGATTCGTGAATATTACAAAACTTGAGATAACAATCAAACGTTACCTTAGGGTCATAGAGCCGCCTAAAAAAGTTAATGACAAAAAATGTTTGTCTGTCAGTCTTCCAGTCTGTCAGTCTGTCTGTATGTATAATGATCTGCAGCCTAAACGGCTTAAGTGATTGCCTTCAAAATTGGTTGTTTTGACATTTCTAAGAGGGATTTTTGAAATTTATATATATATAAATAACGGTACCTGCTTATTTTTTTCGAAAGCGGATCCAACGATTTTGATGAACATTTTAGAGGATATTTTTGTATGTCTTTTAACGGTACTTTTCATATAACGTTTTTTTTGACGTGACCGATGATAGGCTACACGTACGAAATAACATGACTCATGCTGATATGACTCATGACATATGCTAACCGCGATACTGTGGTTATTTCCACGAAAATCGATCGCAAGCACCAGGCGTTTTCCAAAATAATTCCACTCAAATTCAAAAAGAACAAGAAGAGAAAAGGCGGGGTTTTGTTATTCTTGAATGAGATGACAGTTTAAACTTGTAGTCTTAGGCATCATCGGCCGATGCATCCGAGTAGAAGAAAGACAGCGGCAGCAGCAACACGCAACCCACACGTGAACCGGCTCTTAAACCTTGTGATTTTCTGATACACGGTGAGAAACGTATGTGGTGGCGGGGGTACAAAAAATCGCTAGCTTATCACCCATTCCCCTTTGTGCTACCCTGATTTTGTGTCAATCTGTTTTATATTTATTCGTCATTTGTAAGTTGTGGTCGGCTGTTTGTTCTGAATTAAAGGTTTGTTGTTGTTGGTTGCTCTGAAATAAAGGAGAAATCATTGTATATAAACTTCTAGCAGTCTACCTATATACAATAATACAATGGGAGAAGAGACCGTCAAAAATGCTGCTTAGTGCTTATAGGTCTTTTGTATCTATAATTTATAAAGCGTTAACTCTAGTATAACTCACATCTCTGGCCAGATGCTGCTCAAACATTGCTACACCTGCTCGATAGAATACAAAAAAGAACTTTAAGATTAATAGGAAATAGAAATGTATCTGAAAGAATTGCCCCACTAGAACACCGGACAACGCGAATTTTAAATTGTTTACCCGGTGAAATTTTCACTTGCCATTTTGATTTACAAACATTCAAAACCAATGTAAATCGACACCTCCTGTTCTTCCCCTCCCTATATTCCTAATGTAGTGTGCACGCATAAAAAAAAACTTTTTACTTCAGAATTTTGTGATTACAAAATTTTTAAACAGTTAGGTCAACAAGTTTGGCAATAAAAAAAGTTTTTTTTTCGATAAATTTCCCATTTTTCTGAGAGGATAACTGAAAAACGTTTTTTTTTTTTTTTTTAATAAAATTCATTTTTTTTCAGAGTTGTGAGTTTTTTTTTCTACGGCACATCTTAGAGCGTACTTAAAATTAATTTCAATTGCATCAAATAATCCAAATCTAAAAAGTTCTTTTTCACAACTGCAAAATTTCGCAAATACAAATTTCGAATTCAAACAAACTGCACTGCCATTATACATTTAAGTTTGCATGTGGCACATGTTTGAAAATGGCGTTTTGGACCTGTGCAGTAGACAACCAGAACAAAAAACATCCTTTTTTGCGATTATAATTACTATAATGCAAGTTATGGATTCGTGCAAAAAAAAATAACAATCAAACATGACATTACGATAATAGAGAAGTTGAAAAAAGTGGGTCCGGAAATTCCGTCCGTCTGTCTTTCTGTTCGCGCCTCTACAGCCTAAACGGATGGGCCGATTTGCTTCAAACTTGGTTTTTAGTATTTATTAGGTAGTATTTCGGAGTTGTTTTTCATTTTTTTCTCCAATTCGAAAAATAACGGTACCTGCCATACAATTTTTAAGAAAAAGTTTGATTTTCTCGAAAACGGCTCTGATAAAACTTTCATGGTGCTAATTTTTTACAACAATACATCTTTCAGTTAGAAAACATTTTTCGAAATTTGTTCAATAACGGTACCTCTCATATAACTATTTTTTTTCAAATGCGGTTTTATCGTAAATTATTATCCCGATTTCAATAAAATTTTGCACACAGGAAGTCATTTATAATTCAATTAATATCGCATTTCAAAATTTTCAAAAAACTTCTTTTTTTCGATTTTTTTCAAAATTATAAAAAAAAATTATTTTGAAAATGGGTACATTGAATTTTTTAAATAATTTTCCCAGATGAAGACTGCAGATTTCCTTATAATGACATACTAGAAAAAAAATTAAAATATTTTTTCGAAAAGTTTTTCAAAAAAAAAAACGACTTTCTAAGAAACCTGGTCGAACGATTTTCAAAATTTTTTTTTCTTCGATAGACATTTAGTTTTAAATTTTATTGCATACTTATTTTTTCCGAGAAAACTCTTAAACTAAATGCAAAAATGAAAGAATTTTCAAAAAAAAAAAATATTTTTTTTTATTTTAATAGACGTGTGGTTTTCAATCTGTCTTTTTGACAGCTGTCACTTGATTTATGCTCAGTTTGGTTTGCCATTTCATAATGAATAGACTTATTCCTTAACAAGTTTGCAAATTGTGCAAATTTATTACCAAAATAATGGTTTGTTTCGGTAGAGCAAAGTATCGAAGAATACCCGAATGAGCCCATCCGCCATCGCGTGCAACAATTGGAGATGTGCCCATCCACTTTATGGAAGATTTTGCGGAATGATCTTGGTTTGCAGGCTTAAAAAATCCAATTCGTGCAAGAAGTGAAGCGCGTCACACGTTCTGTGAATGGGCCCCAAAACGAGATGGCCACCGATCCCGATTTTCACAAAATTGGGAAAATTGGGCCTGGCCTGGAATTTATTCGAGCCAGCCACTTCCCCGAAATCATTTTTAAAACATAATGTAAGCCCTTAGCTTTATAATAAAGCTAAATTCTTGGCCATAACATTAAACTACAGGGTGCGCCAGAGAAACTTACTTATTTGAAAGGTCAATAAAAAAAAGTACTTCAGTTATTGTTTTAAATTTTTTTTTTATTTGAGAATACAATATCCCAATTTTTTTTTATGCAGTCTTAAAAATGACATCGGATAAATGGCGACCCCCATTGCGCATACACTGATGAAGTCGATTTTTGAAATTCGTATCCACTCTTCACAGCATATCAATCGGTATGTTGGCAATGGCGTCGCGAATGTTGTTCTTGAGGTGTGCTATGGTCCGTGGTCGATCGACATAAACCAGGGATTTCAAATAACCCCGCAAAAAGAAATCGCATAGAGTCAAATCTGGAGAGCGTGCCGGCCATTGGAGATCGCCTCTGAGAGAGATGAGGCGGTCGGGGAAATGTTGTCGCAACAAATTCATTGAGTCTCGTGCTGTGTGTGCTGTGGCTCCATCTTGCTGAAACCACACGTTCCTAACGTTCATTTCTTCGAGTCTTGGAAGAAAAAATTCCTCGATCATGTTCCTGTAACGAGCTCCATTCACGGTAACTGCGCGTTTGTTTTCTTCAAAAAAATAAGGACCAATTATTCCCATTACTGACATCGCACACCAGACAGTAACTCGCTCACAATCAAGTGGCTTCTGGTGAAGCTCACGCGGATTTATACCACACCAATAACGCATGTTTTGCTTGTTGACGCTAATGTGGAAGTGAGCCTCTTCACTGAAAAAAACGACCGCGTCTTCAGGCAGGTTGTCAATCAGCATTTTACATGCATTTTGACGGGCAAGAAAATCGCGTTCAGTTAATTCTTGCACAACAGCCAATTTATAGGGATGAAATTGAAGGTCGACAGAATCGAATTACGGCCAGGAACGAGTCTGTGAGGAGGAATTTCAAAGCGAGCGCGGAAGGCACGTTGCGTAGCAACAAGTGAGCGACCGTTAGAAAAGAAGCTCTCAACTGCGAAGGGCCGCTGCTCTCTAGACCAGAGCATGATGGCAACTGACTGGAGGGAGAAACAAACTTGGGAACTTCCCCCTCCAGATGCGCCCCCTCTTGCCCCTCTACCCGCCCAACTCAACGCGCGGGAATTTTTTCAAATAAGTAAGTTTCTCTGGCGCACCCTGTATATGCGTTTTATTTCTTCTTGAAAACCACAAGCCTAAAAAACACTAAGCAATTATCTAAAATAAGAACAAGTTCGTGCTTAAAGATTTCTAACACCAATATTTGGAAACCAAGATCTTATAAAAATCGAAGTTTTTTCAAGTTCTCGAAAACGGCCTATTTCAAATTTACTGCTGCAGTTTCAATTAACTTTTAATAAATTTTTAATGCAACATTTGTCAAAACACAAGAAGCAAAATTACTTGCAAAATAAATAAATAACTTATTTTGTGATATTTTCCTGAAATATGTTGCTGTCTAAAAATTTTGTGCGCAAACAAATATAACAGACGATTTCCTAAAAATAAAATAAAAAATAAACAATAAAAAACAATACCAAATCAATTAAAAATAATTTTTATTTTCGTCTTCTCATCCTTTGCATCTTTTCTGAGCTTAAAAGTAAAATTCACTAAAAATTAATATGTAATATTTTGCAGGCCATTTAAAATAAAAAAATAAAAAATAAAACATAAACTTAAAAACTAAACAATAGAATAAAATTAAAAATATGTAATAAATATACAAAATTTGAATTGAAATTGAAATTTTGTTCTTGCACTATAATACTATTACAAATAGAATATACATGCACATTCACATTTATACACAAAAACATTTATCGATATTGCATGTTATTTTTTTTTCTTTCTTTCTTTAATTTGTTTATAAATATATTGATAATTAGGTATGTACGTAACTAATCAGCCTCATAAATAAGCTTAAATGTAATTATTGTTGAATTTTGTTTAATTTCAAATTCTTTATATATTTTTTTCGTTTATGTAAAAAAATAAAAAATTTCTTAATATTTTCTTTTCTGGTTTGTTTAAATATGTATAGTTTAACTTTTCGTATAGTATTGATTTTTACAATATTTTTATTTTTGATAATTTATTTACATAAAGAGAATTTTGAATTAAATAATTTTTTTAAATTACAACAAATAAAAGTTATCGGTGGGATTATTTTTTTTTAATTTAATTTAAGATAAAACATTTTTTTTAAACAAAGAAAAACAAAAACAAGAATAATGAATCAATCAATTGGCTTAGTTTTAATCCCCAACCGATGTTGACATTTAACTCTGAAATACACTGAAAGAAAAACTTTTCTTAAAACAAAACACAAATTGAGAGAAATTAATTTAAATTGTTTATGAATTATTGCGATGCATATATATATGTGTCTTGATTTGTATATTAATAGTAATGGTCGTTTAGGGTTTCCTCTTATTCAAAATGTACAATAATAAAATTCTTAATTTAATTTTTCCACTGTAAGACTTAATTCTAGTATTTTTTTGTATTTTTGTTTAAATGTAGAAAAATTGTTTATTACCTGCTTTATTTGGCCACTGTACGTTAACAATAAATTTTTTGTTGTATAATGATTATTTAATATGTTTTGTTTGGAATTGATTTATTGAAAATGTTTGCGTGGATATTGCTGTTTCAATTCACATGCATGGTTACTATATTATTTTAATTATTTTAATATTTGTTCATTAAAAAAAGAAAAGAAAAGGGTCTGACTGCAGTTTTGGTTTTGTTAGTTTTTGGGAATTATTTAAAAAAAAAAATCCAATAAATTTAATGTTTACTAATACATCGTACAAATAGAAACAGGTCAAAAGCACCGATCTTCAGCTAAGTTTTTGTTTTGTATTTAAATATTAATTGTAAGCCTAATATAATATATTTTTTTTTTGTATTTACAATTGCATTTTATTTAATGTGTTTATTTTTTAAATCAATAAATATAGGTTTTTTGATACATCATTTAATAGGAATATTACAAGTCAATATAAATTCTTAAAAATTGTAATTTTTCGTTAAGAGATTTTTTTTTTCATATATTGATTGAGTTTGAAAAAATAATTTTCAGAAAAATCAAATTGAACCAACAAAATTATTTACAAAGAAAATTTTGGAGAAAATATTGGAAAAGAAATAAGGCAACTTTTTTGTCTTAATTATGGGATTTTGAAAATTTCGGTTAAGGTATATTTTGCTAAAATGTTGATGGATTTAGATAATACTTTGTTTTTTTTTTTTTGTTTTAAGAATAAAAGTGAACACAATTTTTACTTTGCAAGGGATATATTAATCAATAAAATAGGGGTTTGCCAATTATGAGATCGAAATTTTGATAATAAGATCAAGGAATTTGAATTTGTTTGTGCTACACTTTCACTCAACTAATCTCAATTAAAAGACTCAATTCTTGTCTTGCTTATATCTAAGAATGTGTGTCTTTTTTAAATATATATTTACTTATTTACAATTTACTTGCTAACTTAAGAAATATATCTGCTTTTATACTATTTATGTAACTCAAACCGTTTTTGCGCAATCACTTAAGAAACATTCAAAATGCTTTGCATCATGTTTATAAACATTTTATGTGCACTCGATGATCATCGGTTGATTGGACTCGATGACTGTTGGTCGAGATTCTTGCGACTGTGAGTGCGGATGTGGATGTGTATGTTGATGTTGGTGCGGATGTGGATGCGGATGGTTTGTTACGACATATTGGTCACTGGGATTCGTTGTGGTATTGTTTGTCTGTACGACGTGTGTCATTATTGTTGGACCCTTTTGCATTGAGGCTTTGATAGCTTGGTGTTGCTGGTGCTGTTGATGGGGCTGTTGTTGGTGATGTTGCAGGTGTAAGTGATGTTGATGCTGATGTGGATGTTGATGGCTGTGTTGCTGCAGTTGTGATGTTGTGGCTAGCAACAGTGTTGCAGGAGGTAGTTGTTGCTGCTGCTGGGATGGTTGCGAATGAGCAGTCGGATTGGAAAGCATGACAACTTGTTGTTGTTGTGGCTGTTGTTGAATTGCGTGATGTTGCTGGTGATGATGGGGTTGCTGTTGTGTTTGTTGAGGCAACGGAGCTGAAATTTGGTGATGCATCTGGTGGTGGTTGCTTGATGGTGATTGTGCGTGAATGGTGATCAGTCGTGGCGGTGAGTGATGCCCAATGTGTCTCAGGTGGGGATGAGTGTGAGCGTGAATTTGTTGTTGGAGCTCATATGCTTCACGGGAATCAGGTTCCGGGATGTCTTTATCACTTGGACCTGAACAAAATAAAAAAAAAACTAAATCAAAACATTCAATTGTAATTAAAATCAAAAAATCCCACCTAAACACTCTGAAGTAGCAGCTGCCGCCATAGCTAGCTCCTCTTCCAGATTATTTGGCTTGCAACTGGTTGTCTTCCAGTGCGTCCTCAAGCCCGATGCACTTATGTATTTCTTATCACATCCCTGACAGACGTAAGGCCTGTCATTCGTATGCAATCGCTTGTGTAGCTTCAAATGCACAAACTGGGTAAATTTCTGTGGACATAAATCGCAGGCATACGGTTTTTGTCCACTGTGCAGTCTTAAGTGTGTCTTTAAGTTCGATGTTGATGAAAAGCGTTTCTTGCAAATGTCACACTGGTGTGGTTTTTCGCCCGTGTGTACAAGATGATGCTTCTGGAGGTGTGCCAGCTGGGTGAATGACTTGGTACAAACGTTGCACTTGAATGGCCTTTCTCCCGAATGTGTGCGAAGATGGACTTTTAGGTTGGACAATTGTCCAAATGTCTTGCAGCACACATTGCATTCGTAATGCATTTTGCCGTCCTTTTTCTTCAGTGGATACGGTAGGGACCTGTAGCCACGAGATCCTAGGGAATTCGGACTCAAGGGACTTCCGCTGCGAGGGCAGGAGTTTCCGTCCGGACTTAAGCTACTTGGTGGTGATATGCGTAGCGGAGACAGTCTTTGAAGTGGCGCCAGAGGTTGCATCAAAGGATGATTGAGCATCTGTGTACTGTTTTGGAGAAGATGCAGATTTGGTGTAGATCTTCCGTGCATACTTCGATCGAATGGGCTGTTGCTGTGTGGTGGCGAGTAAGTCGAAGTTGGGGCATGTGAGATAACGTTGGTTCCATTCGACGAGTAGGTGGAGTAAGTTGTGTATGGTGGTGTTTGGTTGCCATCTTGATACTGTTGCGCTGTAGAGAACATAATGTTTGGCGGCTGTGGACTTTCGCTCTTCAGACCGTTTCTTGACGAAGACATCACAATATCTGAGTCAAGAATATGAGGCGGTGGTTGTGCAAGATTCGAACTAGAATCAGGGCTCACAGCATTGCCATAGCGATGTGATTTTTTGTACGAGTATGCCATCTCAGTCGGTGACGTTGGTGGTGGAGTTGCATTTGGTTGCCGGCGTGATGATTGATCAATACTACTCGGCGCCGATGTGCGGTTGCCTGTGAGTATGTTCTCCAGAATACTCGAGCTTGGTGGGGTAAATCGCATATATGCCTGCGGAGGTGGAGATGAAGTCTCAGCCTCATAATAAGGCTTATTTAGAGGAACAATAGTGTGCGGCTCTTGGCTGCCTTCCAAAACGATCACTGTACTTGTGGCCGGTGTGGAAGTTGTTGTCGACACAGATACCCTTTTCACCAGCTCATCGTCCATTGGCGCAGTAGTCAAAGTGGTGAGGACAATCTCTTCTTCGGCTGATGTCGTTGTCACCCCAGTGACAGTGTTATCCTTATCAAATTCAGTCTTAATGCATTTGTTATTTTTGAACTCATACTTAAGGGGCAACTTCACTTTGAACTTGCGGTACTCGTTCTTATCACAATCGTTGAGTTTTTGTGTGATTACAGTCTCTTTGGGTTCGATGGCTTTCTTCGAGCAATCCAACACATAGTTGTGCTCACTCTCCTCGCTGTCGCTAGAATCTTCGGGCGGTGTCAGTCCATCTTCGTGATATTCATTGCTGTGATATCCTTCATCCGATCTTACAGATCTCACTGATCCATCGTTTGGGATCAGCTGGTGTTCATAGGGGACTTCAATTTTGTGTGAAATTGGCGATTGGACATCCTTGTCCTTGCCACTTCCGCAGTCACTTACCGATGGCGAACGGTCACGTACAATAACCTGGATACGGTTCTGATCTGGCTCGGGCTTTAAATGCAGCACACTTTGATGGCTATTGGTGTGTCGAAGGTGTGGCTGTTGTTGTTGTTGTTGCTGATGATGATGATGATTATGGTGTGAACTGGTTGCTGTTGATGTGATTGGTGGTGAAGGACTTGGCGTTAAGGAGCCTCGCCTTGGTGGAATGTGTAGGCCCATTACATAGGTTATATGGTTGTAAGCGACTTCTGGGGGAATTTCCGGAGCCTGCATAGTTGTATAGTTTTTCTTTGTCGCTAACGTCGTTGGTTCTTCGACTTCCTCCTCCTTGCTCTGACAAATGCTGTAAGTCACCCGCTCTGGATCAACATCATAGCCTAACCGTTTGGCAAAGTCCTTGCAATACCACACCATAAGTTCCTCATTAGGCATAATGTCACGGATGGTATAGAAATAGATGTTATCCTGATGCTGACATGCCACCAGATTCATCACGGAAAGACTATACGCCGATGCAACATAACGCATCCAGTTCGATTGTGATCGATCTGAACCGTCTAGATAGTAGAAATCATCATCTTTAAAGATCTGTCAAGAATAAAAGTCAGATTTTGAGCAAAATTGAAATACCAAAGGATCGGCAGAAGCAAAGCAGAGAGGAGAATAATTTTTTGTTTAATGCTTTTTATTTACAACATAACTACAGCAAATAAAATAGTAAGTATACCTTGATGTTTCCATAGGTAACATGACACTGTCCCTGCACCTGGAGTATTTACATGAAATGGAAGATTTGTTTAGTTTTTTTTGTTTCGAAAGAAGCGCACACCAATGGGTTTTGTTATTTGTATGAGGGGAAGGAAGTTGCATTTAAGATAAGCTTAGATTAGGTTATATATATAAATATAGGAAAAGAAATGAAAGATGAACTTACCCGCCAGAAATATCGTGCGGCATTCTTATCGTTGGGATAGTTTGGAGTTGGAACGCCATCGAATGGCCCAAATCTTGTACCACGTGGTATAACACCGGTGCTCCATACTCCTTCAGTCTGTTTGGAAAGAACATTTATTTTTTTAAGAAAAAGAGAAATTGTTTTGAGGCTCACCTTAACATTTGGCGTTGATAACACCATCGATGGCTTTAATGTCAAACTCCTTGGCAGAGTTTTGTCCGCCCTATTTGGTACACCCCGTTCACATTGTCCATCTGGCACAATATAAACAGCCAACCGCTCAAAATCCTCCTCCTTCATGCGGGTCACATCGTAATCCTGTGACCCATCCGGCGAAGGACTCCTGCTGTTACTAGGCGGGCAGATTGGCGGTTGTTGCGCTGATGTGGTGTCCATCATATGATTCATATTCATTTAAATTGCTAATTTATTTTAATTATTTGTTGGTTTATCTATCGCTTTTGGTCGGATTATGTGGTATTTAGTAGCATTAACATGAGTATCCTGTTTTCTATGTACTCTTTTAAACTCAAGGAAAACATTCAATTTAGCAAAATATTCTGAAAATAAATTGAAAAAAAAAACAAGATAAGTAAACTTTCGTTCGATATAGATTATGCAATGGTTTTTGACTAAGGAACATCAGCACACACTACGCAAGTTCGGCGTTAAAAGTCAAAGGCGAAGGTAAAAGCGCTAAGAGAAATTAAAAAAAAATGCGGAAAAAATGTCACCCTCCCCTTGGTGTCTTTCAGGATCTACCAAGCTACCGTATATCTAATTGCATTAAGCCAAGGTTGCCCGCCGCCTTCACATATTCTTCGTAGGCATGCATTATAGTGTTTTTGTTGTAGAAATTCACTTTTACTTTAGCCACACAATTGTCGCTAACCCCTTCCGCTTTTACACCGAACCAGAGGAGAATCCAAGGTCTAAAATTTACCCGAAGTGTCCCGGTTGTTCAGAACATTTCATAACTTTTTTATATGCATATAGAACTTAAAAAAAATGTGTATATACTTTATATTTGTTGCCATTTTTAATTTGGCTTGATTGCTTTACATATATTATGTACACACTTTTACACTTAATTCAGGAAAAAAGTGCACAAAACCGTCCAGCTTTGGATTTTCTTTGAATGTATTAGGCGCTTTGTTGTTGTTGTATCTGTGAGAGTGTGGGACTATTTCAATGGCGTCGTGTAGTTCAA
Source organism: Platycheirus rosarum (assembly GCA_963971375.1). Classification (NCBI taxonomy): domain Eukaryota; kingdom Metazoa; phylum Arthropoda; class Insecta; order Diptera; family Syrphidae; genus Platycheirus; species Platycheirus rosarum. The sequence continues at coordinate 298,868,569 of OZ020507.1, read as the reverse complement.
GACTACAACTTCGACGACGTCGACTCGGTCAGACGCCCTCAATGGAGGTCTCGTTCATGGATTCGATTTTGAATCCATAAGCTGAAAATTTCCTCTATCGCATACACATACCGTCTTCGGCGCGCGCTTATATTCAAACAACAAAAAAAAAATCAGCCGCCTTGAACCAGATATACAAAATCCGGCATTTTTCTTACAAAAATTTTATCGAATTGCCGGAATTTTTAAGGACTTTTTCACTTTATTTTTTAACTTCAATTTTTCTATAGAAAATTCACAAAAAAAGTTCCACATACGCCACCGTTTTTTTTAAATATTTTTTTTTTCTTAAATTTAAATATAAATTAATTTAAATTTTATGTAAATTTTGTTTTAAATTTACCCAATTTGTCTATATTGTGCGCCTTTCCAATCAATTTTTTTTAAATAATTCTAAACGCTCTGAGCACTCACGTCGTGGACAACCCTTACTGATGCATTCTGAGATGCACTATGTGATCGCTGGCAGAAAGTTTTTCCAACTTTGTACCGCCCAAGTTTGAGGACATATTACTCTCAGAGCAAATAAACAATGTGAATGCAAAAAAAATTAAAATTCTCAATACTGACATCGAATTTCCACTACTGACCCAAATCTACGCTTGTCGCGCACAGAGAGCGCAGTGGAGGAAGCAAGCAGTAGAAAATCGAAAACAGTTTCTAACATCGCATGCACAATATTTCCTCCACAATACACACACACACACATGCTCAGTATTCATAAAATTCATTTTCATTTGCAATTGCAATGCAATATGCGAGAATAAGCTTTTGGCGAAAAATAAAAGTTTTCTATCTTCCACCCTTGTGCTTTGATAGTTGTAGTGCTGGTGTCTTCCGGTTAGTTAGTGAAGAGAAAAAGCTCTCCAGACTCATTTACTCGCTCACACACTCACATGAATGCCCAGAATTGTTTTGCATTTTCAAACAGAGAGCAGACAATCGTAAAAATGTTGTGCAAGGTAAACACACACGGAAGAGACTCCTTGGAGCTTTTGCACCACCTTCATGACATCCCTCTCTATATGGATGTTTTGCGAAAAACAACAGAGGGTGGCGCATAGTAGAAGTGTTGCTATTTCACATGTTCAACGGTAGTGTTCACATTTAAAATTGAAATCGAAATTTTTTCCACTTTCACCCCCATTTGACTTCGTTGCATTTTCCGCCCCCCGCCGCAGCGGGAATATCATCTTTTTAGTCGCCAGTGAGTGTGTGAGTTCTATTTTTGTGCATTTCGTGTGAGCTGGCAAGACGAGACAGAACCTATAACGAGAATTAGGGGCAGAAGAGTCAGAGCAGTCGGTGTGTATTTAGCGCGAGGGGGTGCTGATTTTTTTAACCTTAAAATCAATTTTCGAAATGAGCGATATGAGAGAGCGTGTGTGAATGCTTTAGCTTCCGCATTTAAGCGTTGTGTGTTATTTTTTTGTTTTCTTCTTAAAAATATCATAGGTAGGTTGGTGGTCGGGGTTTGGGAAGAATGAAAATGCATTTTGTCCTTGAGGTGAGTGTTTGCTTGATTTATTTTCAGGAAAAGATAGTGGTACAGGGAAGAAAATCTAGAAGAGAACGTTCTAGTTCTTGGCAGCTTGATGAGAGCAGTTCATAGCTCAAAAATTATAGTTTTTCCTTTTTATTTCTGGTTATTGAACAAAATATGAATTATTTGCCATGAAATCAAACCCCATAAATGGCTTTAAGAACCAAATCAATCTTCATTGATGTAGTAGTAAAGCTTTTCCTCCCTAACAACTTCACCGATTTTGAAGAAATTAGTTTTTTTTTTAAGTTTTACTAATGAAATCACCTGAATGATTATTAGCTTCAGTTGGTCGCTGAAGATAGTGCTGTTGCAGAGATGCACATACATATGTGTACATATTTTTTATATTTTGACCAAGTTTTTAAATTTTTTTTAAAAATCTGATTTATAGTTTTACTGAAAGCGTTTGCTTGCGTGTTTATCCGAGGGATATAAGACTTATCAGCCGCATCATTCCTTTCTCTGCGTAGCGTCATAGATCCCCATAGATCTCTATAGCTCAAAGTGCACACTGCAAAGGGAAATAAAAAAAAACTGTCCTACATACCTTGGTTAGACCTGAATGTTTAGAGCTCACTGAGAGAGTTGAAGAGTAATTCATCTTTCGGAGATTTTTTACCAGAAGATCTGTATGGTAGGCACACCACAAAAAGGTGTCCTATCCAATCTTCTATAAAACACAGCCTAGAAACTGAGCTAAATATCGCTACGCATCAAACTGAGACTCTTCGAATCCAACGTTAAATCTGTGGTGCAATATGCTTTAGAAACATGGAAATGCTCTGCAAACATCTCGAGCAGGCTGCAAGCATTCGTTAACCGTTGTCTGCGGTACATTCTGAAGATCCGGTGGCCGCAAACCAAATCAAACGAAAAACTATGAAATAGGACCGGACAGAAAAAATTGGATGTCGACATCATGCAACGCAAGTGGCGCTGAATAGGCCATACTCTGAGGAAACCTAACGACAATATAGCGAAACAATCCTTCGAATGGAATCCTCAGGGTAATAGACGCGTGGGAAGACCAAAAACAACTTGAAGGTCATCTGTTTTAAAGGAAGCTCGGTCCCAAGGATGGAAGAATTTTGTTGCTGCCTTATGCTCCAGGAGGAGTTGAAGTGCTACTTTGCAGTTGGCCAACATATATATTTAGAAACTGAGGGATTTAAAGTGATTACATACGCTGATGTCGTCGATACCGCTGGGTCGGAGAAGCATCTTCATACCATTACGGAACTCATGCAGACCGCTCTTAAGAAGCTACCTAAATGGGCACGAAATAGTAGGTCCATAAGTTTGAACTAGTCCTTTTTGCAAGAAAATACAAAATCCTCCAACAAAAATCCCAATTGATGATACCCAGATCAATCTCAAGTCATTATGACTATACCAACTCCTCAATTGGTTTCGGAAAAGACTGTGATCACTTATGGTTCACTTAAATTAAAATGATATTGTAAATGTTGAGTCCATTAATTTCTATACTGAGGGTTCATCAACCGAAAACGAAGTGGGTAAGTTCTTCGTTCCGTCTCCCAGACCATTGTAGCTTGTTTCAAGGGAAAATTCTGGCGCTATCCTCTCTTGGGTCAAAGAAACGATAATATCTTCATCGGATATTCGTATCTTCGCATATAGCCAAGCTGCCCTCAAATTACTCGGTTCAGTTGATACAAATTCTTTAACTGGCTGAAACTATCGAGTTTCTCTCATAGAGATGGCACAACAGTTCAACATTAACCTCTTTTGGGTGTAATGTAACTGTAATGCCCACACACTTCATTACTGGGCAGACACTGCCTTGTGGAGATACTTCCGAGACTTAGTGGCTTCTCTAATGATCTCTGAAAATATTGTGGATCTCCCTTGTTCATGCCCTGCTCCCCCCAAAGACGTATACTACACTGAGGTGAATTCTTTGATGACATGATTCATAAAAAGCTCCAACTGGTTCAGTTTGTGAGAAATATCTAAAATATTCTAAGGTACTACAGTGGTCCTCAGACCTACATATGTGAGTCAGTTGTTTCTCTTAAACCATTTTAACCTAACCAAATCTAACCTAATGTGAAAAACCTATGGATTTTTTGAATTATATGATTTTTAAGCAAATTTATTAAAATGTTGACTTATTAACTTGAAATCGCAAACAAGATTTAAGATAAGAATAGAAACTCTGTCAAGATTTGATGTCACATGCGTTGTTCAAAAGTAAAAAATTTGGTGTCGAAATTATCTTCCCTCTGTTGGTATTCTTATCGAAATTTTTCAACTTTGTTCCTCAAAACTCCTTAAACACATCCTAAAATTGTAACCACAAACCGTATTCAAAATCATTTAGATATCATAAAAAAACAGTTTGTTTCATAAAAAAAAGAAATTCTTGAAAACATTTCAATGAGTTTAGTGGAACCAACCAACTCCCGTCTGTTTACTGGACATCGAAAAGGCCTTCGACACAGTTTCGATATAAGGACTAATATTCAAACTGTCAAGCCTTGGACTACCTGAACACTTGGTAAGATTAATCAAAAATTTTCTAACCCATAGATCCTTTTATGTACAGGTAAACAAAGAATATTCACAAAGAAAAACGATCAGCGCTGGAGTTCCACAAGGTTCCAAGTTGGGCCCCATACTTTTCAACCTTTATACAGCTGACCAGCCTACTAACATGCCAGCGACGAAAACTAAGCTATATGCTATATGACTCCTTAACATATGCAACATCCATTTAACCAGAAATCGCAACCAGGAGAGTTGAAGGTCACATAAGAAACTTGTGGGACTACTACCTTAAATGGGGACTAAAGATAAATAGCGATAAGACCGAACTTATCTGCTTCAGCTTCAGAACCCCAACAACAGCAACAAGAGGTCGACGCATCAAGCTACCAGACAACACAGTGATAAGGACAAAGACAACAGCAAAATACCTTGGAGTGAATTTCACTAACCGCTTCCAATTCAATAAGCACGCTTCATTTAGGCTTAAGAGAGCCAACTTCTCCCTACATCTGGTCCACCCGCTACTTTGAAGAAGAAACGGACTAAACACTAATACCAAGCTCCTCATCTATAAGCAGCTGATCCGTCCAGTTCTGACGTACGCTTGTCCTATTTGGTTCACCATATCACCAACATATATGAAGATGATCGAAGTTTTTGATAGGAAGATACTCCGTAGCTGTACAGGCCTACACCGAAACCCCATTACAAGGAAATATGTCCCAAACAAGAAGCTATAAGAAGTGATCCCAATAAATCAGTTCATGCACAGCTCTCCAAAAATATTTTGAGGAACTTGGAGGACCACCCCAACTTGGAAATCCAGCAACTAATCCAGCAACAACTATAGCCCAGCTATCGCTACCTCAACATTCGAGCCATCACAGACGATCGATTCGAGGATATAATGAACAATGACGGAGCCGCGTTCTACGAGAGAACCAGCAGCGGACACAACAGAGGATAAGCAACACCGCATCCTAACCCCAATTTTTTTAAAACCAAAGACAGTAATTTATAATTAAGAATTTCAATTAAAAGATTATGCAAACAACAATATGATATAAGTAAAAATATAGCATTGTATAGAGTCAGCTGAAATAAGTCGGGCCCCTGTTGTTGAGCCGACTTGTTTTGTTTTAGTTATAAGTTAGTTTAAGACCAATTGTACATAAATTCCAACGAATATAATAAAAATAATCTAATCTAAAAAAAAGCAACCAACTCCGAAACTCATTTGTTCCAATAAAAATATGCCCATTTGTCCCGGTAGCACACGTGGATAAAAACAGGATTTTAAGCATCATCTGGAACATTTTAATCAAGATGAAAGGATTCCAATATTTCCCAAACAAATCAATTAATTCCATCCTTCAAACGACCTTTGAAATTAAGCATACAAACTGTCACTCCCACTCATAAAATACTCACATCAAATTTATTAAATTCTTCCCCCAGTAAGTTTTTTGTAACTTTCGTTTATCACTCAAATCGATGTTTCTATGAAAAGGACGAAATGGACCGGAAAGCTTGTTCGAAAATTCGAAAATTGTAATTAGCCGAAATGGATCACAAAGTAAAACGACACTTAAATTATACCTTACTCAATTAACCCGATGATGTATTTAAAACATTTACGCTCTAAACTCCCAGCCAACACAAAATATTTTTGTAACCACAACTTTCGATTTTGAAAATGTAAATTTATCAGAAATTTGGCTTTTTCGCCAAACGAAATTAGTGAAAACGGCAACAAAACACTTAGTCAATTAACGCTGTAGTACAACATCCGACACCACTCTTACTTAAGTTAGAATATACTCATAGTTCGCATCAAAATGCCACTTATTTGCTGGGGCGTTGCAGCAACAAAAGCACTCGAAAAAAAAAATACATACGTAAATCTATAATTTACCTAAAGCAAAAGCAGAACACTGTATTTGTGAAGTAGGAAGTGTATTATTCTTCAAGGATATCTCATACTCATGTATGATTGCAGTTGTTGTTATATGCAACATGTTGCCAGAAATAAATTAGTTTATTTATTTTTAAATTGCTGCAGCGCCGCCAAAACCAGGAAAAGGTAATTTTTTTAAAGATTTCTTTCAATTAAAGAGAGGGTTCGTATCTTACCGGCGCCGGGGGGATGGTATTAGCAATAGTTACGTAAGTACAGAACGCAAACAAACGTATCTGCAACTTAAGTTGATCGACATTTGTTGTTTGTCTACACATTTGTTTTTATCACTTTAGCTTTGGCAACAACCCTTAGCTTAGAAAATGAATTATTTTTCTAACTAGGAAGTGTTTTCGTCTGTAATTCTTTAAGTGATTGCGCAGCGCATATTGCTTTGATGACTTACAGAACTATTTTATATCACGCATCACATGTTGGTTGCATGAAGTATTTACGTTTGTTTGGGGGGGGGGGGGGGGACTTATCTCGCAAAAATGGGGTGCTAGTGCAAGTATGGGTGATGAGGAGGTATGGGGATCAGTGGTGCTAGATTATAAACTGTGTGCACTTGGACTTGGCACGCATTCTAATTAATTGCTATTTTAAGAATGAACCATTCTGTTTTGGTGCTTTACTTTTATTTTGATATTTAGATACATGAAATTAAATTAAGTGTGGTGTTTTGATTAAATTTGAGAAAAATATATTTCCTCATTGAATTAAATTTATTTAGAAAAAAAAAATATTTTTAGTATATAGTATTTAGTGTTTTAGTATTTATTGATTTTAATAGAACTTAATATTAAGATTTACATCTTTAAGATAATTAAGCTTTGTAGTGAAATTAAGACATATTTAAATATAAAAAAAAAATAGATAATTTATGTATGTATCAAAGAAAAAAAATAGGAAGATAAGAGAAAAAATAAATAAGAGAGAAGAGAAATAAAGAGAGGAGAAGGAAAAATAGCAATTTTAGTATATTAAAAATAATAATAGTTGAAGACCGAACCGGCACTAGCAGCAAAAGACTCAGGTTCAAAGAAGCAGGATTATCAATTTAAAGATATATTAATGTGTTAAAGATTCAGTTTTAATGACTTTATGTTTCAAGTTGTCTAAACTTAATAAGTGTTCACACTAATAAATGATCAACTAAGTTCCTCTGAAATATTTTTATGTTTTCTGTTCTTCTTAATTCACGCGGAAGCAAATTCCAAAGGCGAGGCGCATTAAAGAAAAAAACTGACGCTCTGTTGTAAGGCAGGCAGGTGAAACGAGTGATTAATATTGAGTAAGTTCTATTAGACGACAGAAACTGAATATTGTTGTAGAGCTCAGGGGGCTGCTAGTTCTGAATAATTTTAAATAACATGGCCAATGTTTTAAATTTCAACAAATCGAAAAAATGTATGCTAAAACGTAACGAGCAATATTGTTAAACACAACGTTGAGTCTTCGCAGGCACACAGAATCCAAATTTCAATAAATTTCACATCCATAGGTCAGAATTGGAACTACTAATGTTTTAGCAAGCATTTTTCTCGTTTCAATGGGTGTGAATTTTCTTGCGGTAGACCAACTTTCTTAGGACACCATAAACCTTTCCTATAACACCGTTTAATGTGATTATTCCAAGTGAGAGTTCTATAGAAGCAAACTCCTAGGTTCTTAGCCGTCTGAAAAAACTCCACTGGAATGTTATTCAAAAGCACTATAGGGAAGCATTTTAAGTCGAGCGTTTTTTTTCTGAGATGACAAGGCATTTTGTTTTTAGGGGGCTTAAAACAAAACCGCAGCTGTTAGACCATTCCAAAATGACTTTTAGGTCTTCATTTATATTTTATACGCAATTTTCAATAAGACCCAACGTAGAACTCTGAAGATACTGGACATCATCGGCAAACATTTGCACATTTCCATGGTGTATAAGACTAGGAATATCATTTATGTAGCCTGAAAACAGAAGTGGTCCTAGAATGGACCCTTGAGGAACACCACCCAATAACGGTAGGAATTCAGAAACCACTGCTTGTTTCCTAACATTTAGATATGATATTATGAGATGAACTGCTTCCGGACCAAATCTGAAACAGAAAGATAATTTATGACACAATATGTTATGGTCATTTGTGTCGAATGCTTTGGAGGATGCAAACAATCGAACCCAATAGAATTTGTTTTGATCGAAATTAAATTTTCAACAACTTCCTCAGAAGAAAATATTAAGGATGTAGATACTTAGAGAAAGTTATAGGTTATTTTTGGTATGAAGTTTGAGATAACAATTAAAAATGGCGATTCTAAACTAGAGAAGTAAACGGAGTTATCCACATCAAAAATGATTTTTGTTTTTTTTTTTGTATCCATCAATATTGTAGCCATCTTTCAATGGAATTTGACACTTCATGGGTTGAGAGATAGAGGACGAACGATATTTTGGGCAGTGTAGTGTATTTTGTTCCAAATGTCACCCATTTGCTCAATCAACCCGGTTCAACGCAGTGTGTGTACCCAACTCGGTTTGATCCAGTTTAACAAACCGAGTTGACACATCCATAACCAAAATAGTAGCAAAGATTGTTTTGGAACGCATAAAAGAATACCTAGAAGCCACACTCGATGCCGAACAAGCGGGTTTCCGAGTTGGATACTAATACATTGATCATAAAAATGATAATTATAACTCTTTTAGCTTATGAACTAAGCTAGCACTGTTTCGCTACAATGTTAAATCCCTACAGCGCTTGGAAAGTTAGATTAACTGTAATGAAGAAGCTGCAAACGTTGTTTAATAGATGTCTACGAAACAGTCTAAGGATTTTCTGACCAAATCGAATATCCCACGAAGATCTCCAGAGGACAATGGATCAGGGGCTCATTGACTCTATTATACGACGGGGAAATTTGGAATTCAGTGGAAATTTGCTTAGAAACAGCAACGACTGTATTGCAACTTATACAATGCAGTTAAAACCTCTCACACAAGAAGGAAGAAGCACATGGCGTAGAACAGTCGAGGAGGAATCAGCGCAACTAGGCAAGATTTGCAGGGAGCTGAAACACATTTCCTAATAGATTCGCACAGGATGGCACCGCTATAGGCTCCACATACTTAATAGGTCTGAGGACCTAGGTACGGCATTGATACTCAAACCGCAGAAAAAATCCTACCCAACATGATGATTAAACCCACAATTTCTAGGTTAGTAAGTAAGTAACCACCATGTAAATAGTAAAAAAAATATTTTTTTTTCAAAAAGCTACACAAAAATACACGTTTTTATCAAAATCGATAAATCTTCTTTTTTTTTTTGTTATGTAAATCTTCTGATTGGATATTTTATTTCTACTTATTTTTTTTTAATTAAAATAACCATATAGAAGTAAAATTAATATTAAAAACTATGCACATTTGTTGTTCTTATTTCAAAATAAAAAAAAATTAAATGTTTTCTCATATGTAATTCTATGTTAAAGGTATTTATTAAAAAAAAAAATATTTAATTTTTTACTAAAATGTTTATTGAAATTAGAAAAAAAATATTTCCGGGTATTTTTCAAATAAAAAAAGTTAAAAAAAGCTGGGAAAATTACAAAAAAAAAGATACATTTCTTAATTATTGTTCTTTAGAATCAGGAAATAAAAAACTTCAATAGGTAATTAAAATTATTTTGATTTTAATTTCACCTACGCATGCAATAGAAAGAAAAAAAAAACTAATCAAAAGATGATAACTATACGGAAAAGAAAACTGTTGATAATGTAATTACAACAATATCATTTTAACCTTGGATTTATTGCACTAACAAAACGCAACTGCAAGTTCACACACACTACTACAATTGTCATACATGTGCATTCAAATAGTACACACAAAAATGTTCTAATCAAACAATTATTATGAGTGAAATGAAATTTAATATTTATTTTTCTATTTAAAAAAAAAATTGTAACTGATAAGGGGTGGTATGTATGTACATCTGTATATAGAAGTTTAGTTGACAATCAAGCTTTTGTGCATATAACACCATGTGGTTCATAATATTCATATAGCACTTGAATTTAACAGAGAAAAGTATTGAATTTCCAGTAAAAGTTTGTTTTTTTTTTCAAACAAATTCCATTTCCTCCCCCTGTCCACTTATTGCAAAACTATTACGAACTGAATCCCAACCCTCCCCTCGGCAACTACTGATAAGCGGGTGGGAAATACTTTATAAATAAATGATTGAATAAAACAAACAGCAATTGAAAAAAAAAAAACATACAGAGAAAACCTTCAAATAATTTTATGATAAATATATTCTCTTCTGACTAATTTCAATTCCTCTTCCCTGTTGATGTAGTTTTGCATTCGTTGGATGCGTCTGCTGCTTTTTGAAAGCTGTTTTCGTTAGATTTTTGCATTTTATACTATCTACTTCATAGATGCATAGATACAGGAATATAGCACGGCGTAGAACAGAGGGCCAAGAAGACGCAATTATTGTCGTGAATTGCATTTTGTAATCGAACTTTAGACAAACTAACTTCAAATGATTGTGGTGTCCTTGAACTGATAAAATAAGTTCAACAAATAAGTTTTACGAATGCTTTTTTGTTGGTTTCTTATTTATCTCTGTTTGAGACAAAGGGTTTTATTAAAAAAAAATATAAAAAATATAAAAAATTGTTAATAGGAAATGAGTTTTCATATGAAAATCTTTATTCAGATTTATTGTAATTTTTTTATAGATTGCATCTGATGGAGAAAATTTAATTTGTCTTTTTTGTGTATTTAAATAAGTATGTTTTGAAAAAACGAATAAAAATACTTGTTAACTATCGAGATTTAGATTTTTCGGAATTTTGATTTTTCGGGTGGTTCGGGTCGATTATCGGTATGGGGGTCATAATTCTGTTTTCAAAATTCTGTATGCCAAAATTCAATTTTGCAGAATTCTGGCTGTATAAAATTATGGATTTAAAAATTGTGTACGTTCAAAATTCTGCTTTCGAAATTCTGTTCTTAAAAATTCTGATAATGTTAAAAAAAGTGCGCACTTTTTGAAAAACAAAATATTTCTTTTTTTTACGGAATTTTTAAGAACACAATTTTGAAAAACAGAATATTTGTAATGGAAAATACAATTTTTAAACATAATAAGCACATACATGTATGTATGTATTGTATACGCTTGAACGGTTTTTAGTTTTTAGATTATAATCTAGTACTACACAGTTTTTTTACATTTACGGAATTTTGTAATACAGAATTTTGGGCAAACAAAATTTTGACCATACAGAATTTTTATAAAAAGAACAGACCATACAGAATTTCGAAAACCAAAACTCCGACCCGCTCCCTTTTTCGGGATTTTGACCCAGACAACAATTGTTGTTTCCATCAAATGCTGTTATAGTAATGTTGTATCTAGTACAGTCTAGTCTACAAAAGAAATTAAACTAGGCCATGCAAGCAGTATTTGGAGTTCCAAAGATTTCCAGAAAATTGCGATAGAAATAATTGGGAGCAACAATAAATAAATTGTACAACTGGATCGCACGTACTTGCTCATATGTGCGGTCACATCGTCGAATAAAATTAAAAAAATAAGTAACATTTACGTAGGAAAATAACACTTTCTGAACTTAAATAAAGTGTCAAAACCACAACACTTAACGGTTTGTAGTAAAAATGGAGTATGACATCATACGTCTTGTATAATAACGAATTTATGAAATAATTATTTCGAAATTTGTAGGACGGATTTTGATAAAATCTTGTTTTTTTTTTTTTTTTTTTTAATTATGATATGATCACAGTTGTCCAGACTGGTTTAACAAAATCAAGAGCTGAAACAGGCGTTCCTCAAGGATACGTTTTCAGTGTGCTTATATTTGTACGATATATAACGATGCTGAAACCGTATCCTAGGTGACTTTGGAGAAGTCACAGGTGATATATTTCTCATTGCAGACGATTTAGTGCTCCCAATTGATAAATCTGCTGACTATTTAACTTCAGATCAATAAACTTAAACAGTATTGTGATTTATAGGAACCTGAAATAAATATGTATTATAAAGTTTTAAATTCTTTTATCTAAGGATTTACAAAATGAAACAAATTCAAACCACAATATTTTGAATCAAAACAGAACAAAATAAAACGTAAACAATAAAAATAAATTAACGTTTTCAAAATATTTAGAGCTACTTACTCCTTTTTTAATACTAAATTTGTTTAAAGGTGTTTAAACTGTTTTTGAGAAAATTTAAGAAATTAAGAGGAACAGTTTCTAACCTGTTAATGAAATTACTTTTGCCAAAAGATAAGAGCATGTCTACAAAAGAGCGTTGATTTCTTGTTTGTCCAACAAAATACTTAAATAATTCGTCTGAAATGAAGCCTTAAAAAAACCTTTAACCACTTTATTGAATTTATAGACATGAGTGCTAATCTGTACTCTGTGCGGGGTGGGGTCAATATGCAGCGTTAATTTTTCTAAATTTAATAACTCGCCTAGTAAGGAATTTCTGACAAATGTCCTTAAGCAACAGTGAAAGCCTTCAAACTTTGCGAAATTTGACGATGTAGCCCTGTGGAAATCAACATTTAAATCGCAAAACTTGATGTTGTTCTGTATTTTGAGTACCTTGCTACTTCGAAAAACTTGTGCTCGCTGCGCAGCACACGAAAAACTGTAAAATGTTGGGATTTTTTTTTTCACTTTTTGCTCTAACAAACCAAATTAAGACAAACAATTTAAGTCCATTAAACTTTTAACAATTTAAGCCTAATCGCAGCTCTATAAACCCTGCCTATACGGACCAAGCTATGGCTCTTTGAAAATGGCCCATTTTTTACGGAAATTGACAATTTTTTTAGTTTTGCTGCCGTCCAGATCTAAATATTGACAAAACCTCTCATCCCATAAAAAAATCATCACGAAAAAAGTTGTTGAAAATTTAATTTCCTTTCATATAAGCATGAAACAAAGTCTCTGAGACCAATAGTTCACTCACAATCGGGAAAAACTCAAAAAAATTAAAACTGGATTTTTGAAGAACACACCTATTTGCAGTCCAGTCGACAGGTATGTAGTTTTAGATCGAATAGAATAGATAACCAACATTTTCTCAAGTCTTGGACTTCGTGGACCATGTGCAAAAAATGTTTAGTTTAGTTGTTCATTAATTACTTTTTTCGATTATGTCCTACGTTGAAAACGTTTAGATATATTTTATGGATCATACAATTTCTTACAATGTTGATTATTCAAAAATGTTTTTGTGTTAATTCTTTACCAATATATGGCGGTTAGAAAAAAGGCAATTTTTAAAATTTCCCTAAAAAATGCCAAAAACTGCAGATTTTTACCTGAGATTTTCTGTTATGCTCGAATTATTAGACACAGTTATTTTTTCAGAAAATTTTTGATATATGGATCAGGTAGCAGGACTCAAAACCTATCTGACAGTGTAAAAACCACTCACATAGGAACTCTAAATAACGAGATATTGGCTTGTGAAGGCTTGAGTAAAAAAATGTATTTTCTGACACGTGACCTTTCAATGCGTTCCTGGAGACGAAGTCATTTCTTCGGGAAATGTTTGGTATGTGAATCAGGTAGTTGGACTAAAGACTTATCTGATAGAGTAAAAATCACTAGGACCTCTTCATAACAAGATATAAGCATATGAAGCTTGAAAGAAATTACGTATTTTTTTAACACGGGGCCCCTTAATCCGCTCCTGGAGGCGCAGTTATTTTTTCAAGACATTTGTGGTACATGGATTGAGTAGCTGAATTTTATACCTATCTCACGATGTTAGACATTTTCAGCTAGGAATTCTACATAATGAGACATAAGCATGTATAAACTTGAGTGAAAATATGTATTTTCTGACAGGCGACCCTTCAACCCTCCCCTTGAGGCACAGTTATTTATTTGAGACAGGTGTATTGATCAAATAGCTATATTTAATACCTATCTAGCAATGCAAAATATATTTAGCTAGTGCCTTTACATAACAAGATATAGGTATCTGAAAACTTGAGTGAAGACATGTATTTTTTCACTCAAATTTTGTTATGCCTATATCTCGTTATGTAAAAGTCCTAGCTAAAAATGTTTTCCATTTCTAGATAGTTACTGAGTCCAGCTACGAGATCCATGCACCGCAAATTTCTTAAACAAATACTGCGCCTCCAGGAGCGGATTGAAGGGTCGCGTGTCAGAAAATACATATTTTCACTCAAGCCTTCACATGGCTATATCTCTAAACGTAGAATTTTTAGCTGAGTATGGTTTTCATTGTCAGATAGATACTGTCTTCAGCTAATATATTAATGCACCACAAATATCTTTTAAAACAATAATTGCGCTTCTAGAAGCGGATTGCAGGGTCGCGTGCCAAAAAATACGTATTTTCACTCAAGCCTTCATGTGCCTATAATACCAAAAATTGAGAACTAGGTACATCAAGTTTTGCGATTTTAGCCTTTTTTAGTTTCGATTTCTACATTTAATTTCTACTTTGACATATGTATGTACAACATCCCTAAGGATTGAATGAGAGGCAGGAGTATCGCAAGACAAAAACATTTATCCTTTAATGAACAAACATTGATAATGTTATAAAGCTTAGTAAATTCATCTGCTGTGACATCATAATGTTATGTTTGATCCACATATTGAGTTCCTATACCTATATACCTAGATATGTGTATTGCAAGTAAAAGTAACACCTTCTGAGCTTCAGAGCTTATAATGTTGATATAAGAAGTAACAATAAATCATATAAATTAGACGAAACTGAATAAACTATAACGAGTTTCCTAACAAAATTATTTACTATTATTATGATGAATCCAGTAGGTAATATATATTTCATGAAACATTGTCGTTTTGTTTAAATGAATTCATCTCTGACTTAAAATTAGTTTCTCGAATAAAACGAAAACAATACAAAATAATTATTTGCTAACATCGCCATCTTTCGGCGATAACTGGTTTCAAAATTGATTTCGTTTAAACGAATCCATGTTAATTGTTTTTCAAATTCCATAATTGCAGATTTCCTCCAGCTCTCCCTTCATATCTAATTTTATTTTTGTTTAGAGGTTGTCTGCCACCAATTTGCAGTCAAACCAAGTTCGACGACAAATGCAATATGCAACCCTCACAAATTGCACTAAATGAGCAGCAAAAAATAAAAAAAAAATAAAAACGATAACGACCAGTCAAGGCCAATTCACTCACCCGTGGAGATTCCCCGCATATGCATACCAATACACAAATGCATCAACCAATAGATAGATAAACTTTCATTCCTAGTTTGCATATTTCGTAAGCTTTATTAAGTTTGTGAGTGATGATAGAAAGGTAAACATGTGGATACATCAAAAGGAGCGAAGAGTAAGGAAAAATCCAACACCCACACTCGGTCTCTATGGAGAGAAAACTATCACCCTTGAGGAAGAGAAGTTGAAAATACAAAAAAAAAGTTTAAATAACAGCCAAACACAATTAGATTTTGCCATCCCCTTCCCAATGCATTTTCCGGGTGGAGAAGGTGGGTTGCAAAAAAGCTCTGTGACACGCGTGCAACAAGAATTATGTATACAAAAAAAAAAAAAATGCATCTGCTGCTCCTCTCTAGGAAGTATCTGTGAGCTGTGAGGGTTGCTTAGAATTTAGATTGATATTTATTGCGGCTGAAGCTTGGTGATGATGCTAATGGGGAGCTGTGGGGACTAGGGACCACAACCGAGACGTGTTTTATGGTGTGGGTAATGTGTGTTAACTATGCCCGTGTGTGTCATCAAGGTGAATAAAGACTCACCGGCGGTGTTGCGTTGACAGAAAAAGTTTTTTTTCTTATTAATTATTTTTACTTTGCATATTAATACAAATGGCTGGATGCAGCTAATTAAATTATATTATTTATGATTTGTTTTTTTTTTCTTAAGCATCTTTCTAGATAAACTTTATTCTTTATAACGTGAGAGGTGTCGAGTTTTGAGTTGTTGTTACAGTTTGAATTTTATTTTGGAAAGAATTTAAGTGATGATAAGCACCATTGATCGCCGATGACGATACGAATGTATCTAGATGTCAATATTGACTCGGATTACTATCTTGTTGGCATGGGGTTCCAAGGGCGGATTGCTTGGCGAAGAAGTATTGCATCCACCGCTTAGGATGAAAAACTGAATGTCTGTAAATCGTAATGGAAGTGAAAAAATTGAACGTTCCGCATTCATGTAGTTCGGCCAAAGAATAAGTCTCTATAATTAACAGTGCGTCTGAAATTCGACATTTCTAGCGCTGCGAGTATTCTAAGGGTATAGGATTATTGACTTCATCCTAAAAGATATTCGGCAACTACAGGGTGGGCCAAAAGAAGTCATCCATCCGATGTTGTTTGGCTCTCTTTTTTTTCTAAATGAAAAACTTCGATTCTGTTTTTTGGTTATGTTTATTTGAACCTTTTCCTCTCTCGAAAAATAAAGGAGACTCTTTATAAGACCCTAATCATCCCAGTCCTGCTCTATGGCGCCGAGGCATGGACTCTATCTAAAGCGGATGAAGATATCCTTAGTCGTTTCGAGCGTAAGATTCTTCGGAAGATTTTTGGCCCTATCTGCGTTAACGGGCTTTGGAGGAGAAGGTTCAACCAAGAACTATACGAGCTGTACAGCGACATTGACCTGGTCAAAAAAATACGCATATCACGTTTAAGATGGCTAGGTCATGTAGAGCGAATGGACAACAATGCTCCGGCTCGCAGGATCTTCGATTCCATCCCAGAGGGTAGACGCAGTCAAGGAAGACCTCGCCTTAGGTGGCGAGGAGTGGAGGACGACCTCAACCAACTTGGAGTGCAAAACTGGAGGCAGCTAGCCAAAGACCGAGTTGGCTGGAGAGGCATGTTGGTTGAGGCCCAGGTTCGTCCCGAACTGTAGCGCCACCTAAGTAAATAAGTAAGTTATTTGACCCTTTAGAATTGTATTGGTCAAGTCGAGAAGATGATATCGGCCAAATGGGCGCCGTTACAATTGATTGACATGCGCGCTCGTCTTATGGCATTTTCATCACTTCAGCGAGAACTTCGGGCGACAGATTCTCGCACTCGTGTCGAATGTTGTCCTTGAGGGCTTCCAAAGTCTCGGGCTTGTTCACGTAAAACACGGGACTTCAAAAAAAAACCACAAAAAAAGATCTTGCGGGCCAGTGCAAATCACCAAAACGAGAGAATATGGTATCGTATCTCTCCATGGCTTGTTCACCCGTATTCTGCATCTGTCTAGTCCACAAATGTCAAAACAGATTTGACATTGGCGGCCATTTGCAAAAATGAGAATACCTTCCAATAGGGTGATTTCTTTTTGTCCACCTTGTATATCAATGTGGTTTCATACCAGGCAAACCAACAGAAAGCAAAACCTAACTCTAGTCTTATTCCACATCTCAAATACGGATTCGAGACCTCGACTTGGGTGCTTACTAAAAGGAACTCCCACTTTTGAAAAAATAAAGACGCTAGAATTCAGTGGGCTGGGTGCCCTGCTCGTATGTGCGAAGAGGAACTATCTTGGAAAATCTTTTGTATATCACTCTATGGAAGAATGCTAAGTGGCAGACCTTGCTTACGGTGGAAGGATGGCGTGTAGACCAGGGCCCGAAGCCTTGGGGTTCGCAATTGGATGCCGTTGGCCAGCAATCAGGATGTATGGAAGAACTTGTTGGATAAGGCCTGGACCGGAGCCGGTTTTTTTTTTTTGAGAGATAGTCCCGTATTTACTATACTGAGTTCAAAAATAAATATTAAAAATCTCAAGGCGTTAGGAGCTGTGCTACGTGTTTAGCTAAGAACCTTGTAGGTGACTTCCTAAGAGATTAACTATTAGATTTATTTCATGTTCACCAAAACACAAACAATGTTTCTAAAACTTATGATAAAATCCCATTCTACAATGACAAGTCCATAAAAAACTAAATAATTTACATAGATTTAGATGTCATCAATCATTATCGAAGCGGAACGATTTAAGATAATTTTTTTTATAGAATCATCCAATCCTATTCTATGGAACGTATCTCTTTCCACAAGAGCTGCTCAGTGTGGCTGATAAATTATAAAACGGCTGTAAAAAAATATCGCTTTCGCTTATACCTATTATATTTTCCAGTAGTGACCTTGAGGTATTTTTTTAGTGTATTTTTTTCCATTTTAATTTAAACTAACCAGGGGAGGGAGAAGGGGTTGGAGTGGATCTGCCACACATGTCGGGAAACAATAATAAATAATTAAATAACCGAGAACTGAGCTGATGTTACTCTCCATGCATACAGAAAGATAGTTTTATTTTACAAAACAAAAAAAACTAAAGCTTAAGGGTTGGCGGCTGTGGGGGCTGTTTGTGAAGCTGGAATTGTTATCTAACATGGCGGAGTATAACGTGACAACTGCAACTCAATATAGGTGTTGGCAGTTATTGCATGCAAGCATCAGCGCCATCCGAACAAATCCCTAATCCGAGATGCATGAGTATAATTTATATCCAAAATGCATTTAAATATCACTTTTTGCTTTAGTATTGGTAAAGTGCATAGATAGTCAAATACTAGGTGGTGTGAGTAAATGATGACATATACGCCTCAACGGGTTTCGTTGCACTTTAACCTTGATTTTGCAGCGCATGTCTAAGAGCAGGTAATTTTATCTTTGTATCTATCAATGTGTATTTCAGTGGTAAGGTTGTTGCAACAGAGAGAGAGAGAGAGGGAGAGAGAAAGCATGTCATTTTCACTCTGTGTTGGTGTGTACGGAAGTTTCCCTTTTGGAACGGGCGAAGGTGAGGGTTGCAAGTTTATTTTTTGATAAAACAAAAATCGTAAAAAAAAACTTAATCCCAGAAGAGAATGAGAAAAGCTCAAACCTTGTGTCTACCGCCTCCACACAAAGTATACATAGTTGCATTGTTTTAGAATATTTTTACTTTGGGGGGAAGTTGCAGAAAATGGGGGTGGTTTGACAATTTTCTCTTTCTGCAGCGCCTAATGCGCTTTCATCATTACTTTCGCTTATGATGTTGCTACTATCAAACTAACTAACGGTGCGGGTAAATTTTATGGTAGAAAGGTGGACATAAATTATTTTAAGACTCTCCGAACCCAAGAAGGGTGCAAGGTAAGGGATATCGAGAATGGGTTATTTGGGGTCAGTTGCAATGAGCCCCTAATGGTGAAGGAATATTTCCTTTTTAGGATGAACAACTTTTGAGCTTTGACAAAGTTTTGAGCTTTTTATATTGAAAATGATGATTGATTGGGAAGATGCTATTTTGTTAGTTGAGATAATTGATTTTTTTTAAAACTTAAACTGTAAAGTACATATTAAGAAAGTTGTAAAAATAAATGTTGTTTTTTTAAACTCGAAGATATGTACTACATTATGTACAATGCATGAGAGAGTTTTTCTTAACTGTTTTAAAATGAATAAATCTCACTAAAGATGAAAATATAGTTAGCTTCAGAAATGTATCTAAAAGTTGAATTTCGTATTTAAAAAATGTTTATAATACTAATTTATTTTTTAATTTATTATCTACCAATAAATTGCTGACAATTATATTTTCTTTAATTACATTTGTTGGGTAATAGAAAAAAAGGAAAGTCAACAATTTTGAGGAGTGAAAGTCACTATAACTCTGTTCAATGTTTTCCCTAGAATTATCAGCCCTTTAGATAAGGGCTGTTTACTCGACTCGAAAACTGATAGTAATAACAGATTTCAGTAAGCAATGTACTCATAGTAATTTCAAGGCCAATATTTTTAACTTTACTTATATTTTTTTTTTCAAAGCTTCAGTCACTTTAAACTAAAAGCTTTTTCCTCATTTGGGCATAGACAGCAATTTTCTTCGAATTTATAGATTTGTAGTTGTTTTTTTGGATAAGCTTTCACAAAAATGCGATTGAAAGTGTATTGAAACTAAAAGCTCGGAAGTTTTCAAAATATAGCCGGGTTCATTGCACTGCATGGGTTTACTATTTTTGGTTTATTAGTTTCGTAGATAATTATATAAAATATGTTTACGTCGTAGACTTTTTTTTATTTTTAAATGTGTGAATAAGTTTGGCACTTTTGAATATTGGAAATTATTAAAAAAAAAAATCCAGAAGCAAATGTTATTCGTTTTGATTATTTGTAAAACAGAAATTCTCATCAAAAAGTGAAGCAGCCTTTTTCCAGATATTAAAATAGTTTCAAATTCAGCACCACATCTAAAAATGAAACGTCATAGTTTTTTTAGAACTTGGTTGTTGAATAATTTGCAATTTTTTTTTAGAGAAAACAATGAAAATAAGGAGCATCCGGTCTAGAAGTAGCCGAATTGTATAAAAACTCCCAATCTCGTCCCCAATTTCTTAATCAAGTTCTGATTGTTTTGATCTATTCGTAGTACTCTGCACTCAGTTAGTCATAATTATGAAATTTAGTTTTACTTTATTTTATTCCGAGCGACGCTTTCGAAGTTTTTGAAACTTTCATAACAAATTCCAGTAACATTTCCAGTAAAAATTCAATTCATAAATATTTTTTTCTTATAAGGAAAATCTTTAAGAATTAGAATTTAGAAAAGAATTTAATTGTTTGTTTAGATATTATGGATTCATATTTAAGTGCCATCTTCTCAACACAAAACTATTTCGAATCATCAGATTCAGAATCAGAAATTAAAAAAATTATGGAATTTCTTCTTATCTCGAAGGTTTATCAACAGAAGAATATTAAAGATGCTTCAAAATCGAAGTTACTTTCAGTACCCACAAACGATGAAGGTAGGCCGAATTTATTATGGTTCCAAAACCAGGGAAAACTATAACTGAAGCGTCTACTTCAAATTGTAGAAGTTAAAACGCTTATTTCTGAACACCAATTTGGTCTTGGAAGACAACTTAAAAATAGGTCAACTATATAGAATAACAAACTAAATTGAAAAAAAAAATTAGAGGGGAAAGATATGTTCAAGCGGGTTTCTTGATTTTTCCCAAGCTTGCACCACGGCTGCTCAAAAACAAATCTTTTTGGGAAATAGACTTTTTCCAGAAAAAGAAAGAACGGAATATTCAGTATTTAAAGAAATACATAAATGCTGGTATCCCACAAGGAAATGTTCTTGGACCAGTCTTGTTCGTACTTTATACTCGAGGTATGTATATCTAAAGGTGGTGCCCCTTGGCTTAGTGGTTAGTGTGTCGGACTGCTAAGCGAATGAGCCTGGGTTCGAATCCAGCTCATAGCCATCTTCTTTTCTGGGGTACTGCCTCTTGCGAGGAACTGACAAAACCTCCAAGAGTAAAATTTGTCTCGAAAAATTGCATCTCATGTAGCCGTTCGGACTCGGCGGTAAAGTGTAGGTCCCTTCCATTCTTGCAGATTAACAACACACACACAGGAATGATTGAGAGTATAAGTCACTAGGCCTTGCCTCCTTAAGGAGCATGTATATATGTATATCTAAAGAAGAAGATAATGGCAGCCACATTTGCTTGCATTATACAGCTCAACCGAAAGATCAACCGAAAAGCTACAGAAATCTCTTAGTAAAATTGCAAACTCGACTAAAAAAATTGCGCATTGCTCTAGACGATTCCAAATCAACACAAGTTAACTTTACTTACAAAAACTATTAACAATTTGCCCGTATTTAATAATTCTGTACAAATGCCCTATGCAAACGAAGAAAAGTTGATGCTAAGCTTAAATTGCGTCTTCAAAAAAAAAAAAAAAAAACGAGAAAAACTCAATATTAAACTACGAGAACTAAACTGGCTTATTTGGAAATACTCCAATCTATCTACTTATAACAAATTGCTTATCTACGAGCAAGTGCTTAAACCTGTATGGACGTACTAAATAACAATTTGGGTTCTTTCAAACCAAGACCTCAGAGCAATTGATGATGCTCCATGATACAGTAAATTTATATAAGAGACTAGTGTTTGAAAATTGTCGAAAAAGAAATACAAAAATTTGAATTCAAGTTTAAAACTTGTTTACAAAACGTCCTTGAAGAAAAAAATCTTGAAAAAAAATTTCAGGAAAACAAGACCTTTAGACCCAGCGTAACAAGACCAATATACAAGGCCTATAGTGTCTATGAAGATTTGTTCATCTTCGGCGACAAAAAATAGTTGTAGAGCTCTTCGATCACATTTTGCTCGGGATAATCGCTGAACTGAACGAACTGTTCATAAAACCATCATCCCAAACCAATTTTATACTTTTGGACAACCAGATAGCGTTGGGCCTGTATAAAGGATAAAATTGCTACAATAGCATCAGATAGTATTCCCGAAGACCGTAATCAATCAAGTCATTCTCAAGATTTGGGCATCTTCTTTGGAACGTTAAGGCGATCTTGGTTTAAAAGCATTTGTAGGCCTTAGAACAATTTCAAATTAATCAATTTTTGTATCTAAGAGTTGTTTTTTAGCGAAGAAGTTCATTGTTGTTTAAGCAATTACGTTAATAAGCAAATCTGCAGTATTTTGGGTAATTACCAGCCAGAGGCAATCCAACAACAACCAATGCAACGGAAAAAATTATTGTTTGGTGTAGGTTTGGTGGCATCATCGGACCGCATGTCTTTAAAAATGCAGAAGAAGCGGGTATTATTGTCAATGGAGAGAGAGAGAGAGAGAAACATGATCAATGAAGTTTTGTTGCCGAAAGAGGATGGCACTAGATCCCATATATAGCTAGCGATTCAATTGTTTAATAGAGGGAAACGTTGGATGAAAATATCACCTCGAGAAATGGTCCTGTCAATTGGCCACTAAGGTCTTGTGATTTGACACCATTTGATTACTTTCTATGGAGATGTGAAATTTCTTATTTATGGCGATAAACCCGCAACAATTAAAGCTCTGCAAGCTAACATAACTCGTGTTGTTCATAGAGTACCACCCGGTTTACATATTTTGTTTGAAAATGAGGTCAAAAATTGGACCCAGCTAAAACAGTCGAAGTTCTGAGCATTGAAATGTTAACTCTGTACCGGAATGAACCCTTTAAGATAAGGTTGTCAGATGGTTTTTGATGAAAATAGTAAATGAGATTTAAAATCCTGATAAATGAGTATAAAACAACTAAAAAAAAACATATTTTTAACAAAATTGTTTTATTAAAGTTCAGCTTAAAATGTAATAAATGATTAAAAATTAGTTTCATAGGTAAATCACATTTTTAACCGTTATGTTTGCATTTAACTTAAAACGGAACTTAAAAAAACTTTGCTAACACCAAAAAAGATACTAAAGTTAGTTTTCGTTGATGCCAAAGTAGCTGTTGATGTGCTATTGTCAATCAGTTTCTCTGATAAGATTTTTGAATGCGAATTATGGAAAAGAATTTATGAAATTAAATACA
Organism: Platycheirus rosarum; assembly: GCA_963971375.1. Lineage (NCBI taxonomy): Eukaryota > Metazoa > Arthropoda > Insecta > Diptera > Syrphidae > Platycheirus > Platycheirus rosarum. The sequence goes on along the minus strand of OZ020507.1, from coordinate 298,845,083 downwards.
TTAAGAATAATTTTTGTTGATACTTTCTTTAAAAAAAACACGAAATTCTGAACAAAACTGAGAAGACGAACCGTGTTTTCGAAACCGTGAGTAATTGTCAAAAAGACTAGAGACGCAACAGCCATGGATGATGTGATCCATCATTTACTGTAAAGTTATAAATAAGTAGAAACAGGCAAGATGTTAGGTAGTGCACAGTTAAAAAAAAACTATTCATTAAAATTTAATTTTTTTTTCAAATTTTGTTTTTAAAATTCATCAAGTTTCTTACGTTTTTTATATGAATCATTCAACTTGATGTTAAACAATAAAATCAGAGGTCAATGAACTTAGAAACTATTTATAGCATCCATGTATTACATTACGTTGTATGTACTACCATTAAATACTTTTCATATGCACAGAAAAAAAACAACATCAAGTTCAATCACCTCTGAATCAACCCCAGTTTTGTGGTACCTAAGCCTATTCCCTAACCCCGTGTAAGAACACCTGCTTTTTTCTTGCCTGTGTCTACCGCTCTCAGCCGACTCGTCAAATAAAAAAAAAATCCTTCTTTTTAGGGAGAAGCCACTTTCAACTCACTTAACAGAGGGATAGGTCAGTATCACCCCCGAAAGCGCACACAAAAATATAAAATAACACGTCACGGAACCACAACCCCTCTATTCATTCATTCGAGTTCCACTTCCAATTCATTCATTATAATATTTGAATTTCCAAAAAAAAAAAACGCCCACTTATGCAATAAAAATAATTTACATATAATTCACTTTACATGAACCGAAGAGCATAAATCAAGACAACAAGAAACGATTCCAATTATTCGAGTCGTGGCGTCTACTCCATCCCCGATTTGAAAAAAAAATCCAGACACAATGGAAACAATTTTGGGGTAGGCCATGATTATGGATGACGACGTGTTGGCCTAAAGATACGAACAACGACACAATCTACGCGACGACGACGACGACGGTGATGACGACTACTACTACGACAAACGGAAACTCAGCTCACAGCCCGGCCATTGAACTTTTAGGTCGGCTGGATAACTGACTGGCTGACTGATTGTCTACTTTTCGCACACATTAGCAAAAAATATGGTCCTTAATAGTCTGCTAAACCCTTTTTGCCTCTGATCTGGACTGAGGGTGTGTGTGGTTTCGGTTTGTTCTTCTACACCAGCTGAGTTTTGTTGTTGGTGCTGTGCCCTGTGCCTACGCCTCAGACAGGGCGGCTTGGCTATGCAATACGAGATACGACCAACGACTTCGTCGTCGCCGCGCCGCACTGCCATTGCCTTTGGTTGTAGTCGTCGCGGGTCGTTCACAGAAAGGCCAAAGCCCTTTGCAGAACAAGAGAAATTTCACTTTTCATTTTTTGTACGTTCCCTCTTGCCCAAACATCAAACCCCTTTACCGCCCCCCCAAAATCATGGATCCCATAAGAAAACCAAGTGATATAGTATGTGTGTGAAATACGCCACACAAAATACACCAAAAGGGTGGCTCCCTCCGTTAGTATTGGTGCCGAGGTTAATGAACTCTGCGCCAGCAAGGATGTGTACAGATTCTATCTATCATGGGCGAGAGCACGCATGATGAAACTCCAGCAAATTCTATACAACACATACCTCAAACTTTTTTTTTGCTTTTCCAATTTTCTGATAATCAAATCTCAACACTAACCATATTTTCCGGTTCATTTGATTTTCAAAACACTTTCTTTCTTTTGGAAAACTCACTTCAAACGCGATTTGAAAAAATTCACAGTTCTGAATACATTGCGAAAGTACGATAGATATTTCACTAACTTTTTTCTTATTAACAGCATCTTTTCTACTTAGTTTTGTGTTAACTAGATTTCAATCAGTCTTTTGGTTTTGCGAAGTTGTAAAAAAAATGGTTTTCGAAATGAGACAAAAAATTAGTTAATAATTACAAAAGCTACTGAGCAAAATAGGAAGCACAGTCGACGCCATGACCTGCCTTACACGATACCATCCCGGGATAGGACTAAAGCCGATAAAGCAGCAGAAACAGAGAAAAGGACAGGGCACAAGGAACATTGCTGCTCGTTATGCCACTGGTACTGTTACTGCACATTGCATACATTGAAAGGGGGTTTGTGTTTGTGCAGCGACGACTATGAAAAGAATATATTGCAAAAGCTCTTTTTATAGACTGGAGGCTCAGTGAGTGAGCTCTGGTTGTTTGTTGTTGCTAGAAATTTAGTATTTTTGTATTCTTCTTCCTTGCGAATCCTTGCACAAAATGTACGCTGCATAATACGGAGAAAATTACACTCATATGTGTGTAGACTGTGGAGTGAATTCCTTATACGTCCTCGTCATCATCCATGTCGTCTTGATTGTTGTTGGTTTGTGTCTATAATAAATGAACGAAAGGCGCGGGTCAACAACCGGATAGAACAGAATAGCCTACAACAACAAAAACAACAAAATGTGTGTACACTGAAAAAATTGCAATCGAAAGCGCCATCGCAAATTGTCTTCCTTTTTTGCACACACACACATACATAAATTGGCTTGCAGCAGCTCCCCCTAATGTGGTTGTTGTTACATATGGCTGAGACCAGAAGCGAAGCATACAGTTTAAAACCCCCATTGGAGGGCGTCACGGTCGGTGGTTTGTTCTGCAAAAAAGTACTTCTCCCTGCCGCGCCGTCGATGATGATAGTGTTGACAATGAATCTGTGTATGAGAATGGGGTGGGCAAGGACGATGCTGATGCTTTTTTTGTTCTTTGTATTCAACTCCTGCCTCAACATATGAGCTTCAACCCTTACTCAATCGCCATGACCACAGACAAGAGAAAACGAAATGCGCAAAAGTTTTTCGCCCTTTTCTTCATCCCCAAACTTTCGGGTTGGAAAAAAGAAATTATTATCCTAATATCCACACAAACTCACATTATAAAGGGTGCACCAGATCAGCACTCGTCATGGGAGGGGGGGTTGAACAGTAGAAAGTTTTGTTTTTGTGCTTCATGCTGTCAAATGGGGAGGGAGGAGGATGTCAGCTCAGGGTGGTGTAGCAGTGCACGTAAATCACTTTAATTGCTGTGACGTGGGGATGTAGAGAACGAGGAGCTTTTGCATATCATCATCCGGCAGTCAGCTTGAGCCGCAGCTTGCTGTGTACAACTTGTTGGTAGGAAAGCGAATGAACGTCCTTGGGTGTGAATGACCCCTTATGCTGGCGCGATGGCTTTTCCAGTGGGCTGAAGGCTGGTGTGTGTGTGTGTGTGTTTGCTGGAGAATTGTGTATAATGTTGCCAGCATTTTGCAGGGTGCGTTGCACTTTTGTAATTCGGTAGACGGGAAAAATGTATGTTTTTTTTTTTTGTTCTATTCGTTAACAGAAGAGCTGGGGAGGTGAAAAATCTGTTTGTTCATTCAGTCCAGGTAGTTTTTCTTTTTTGGTCTCTCCTAACGAGGCTTAGGACTTTTCAAGACATTTTTACTCTCGCTTCTACCGTCGGGAATTGTTGTTTTTTTTTGCAGAAATTGGTATCTATTGATTTTCCGAGTCGAGGAGGAGTTGCAAAGGCTTAATTAGTTTGAGCAGAAGTGGTTTTCATTTACAGATAGATTTGACGTGACCAAAGGTACACTTGGACTTGTTATGTGGTTCTTATTTGATTTCGAGTGATAGGAAATGATAGAATTAAAAAAAAGAAAATGTGTATACAAAATGCCAAATTTTTTTTTAGTAGATAAACTGTTATCCAATTTCTAATTTTGTGAATTTTTTTCTAAATATCTTGCAATAAATTGCATTCCGTTCATTTCATGTCTTAAAAAAAGCTGGAGAAAAAAATAGAAACAAGCAGAAAAAAAGTGAAAAAAAAATTTGCAAAATTTCTTTTGAACTATGATTATTAGATGTAAAATATTACATCTAGGGTCTTCTCTGTTCTGCTGCATTAATTATTGCTAGTAATGGGAATGGGCCTACACACACAAGATGAATTCATTCAGGGGAAAACCGGTTTTCTGGTCAAGGGAAGGGAAACGTGTGGCTTACATTGGACTAAAATCTTCAACCAATGACCGACACTATACCGAAGACCACCGCGAGGTCATTTTCATTTTAGTTTTGCATAGGAGTCGAAAGTCGACAAGGAAAATCGCGAAAATTGGAGGAAGCTCCTCTTAATTGGTTTTTAAAGCCAGCAAGCTATACAAAAAAAAATTGCGCCAACAAAAAACACCAAAAAGACAGTCATTGATAAAGAAGGTGAAATTAGATCCATTTCTATCATCTAACAATCTGCAGCAGGGGAAATAGATGAGTGTTAGTTGCAAAACGATCCTTCGTTTACTACATGATTCAAATCTATGTATGTCTCTTGGAAACTGTCCGTTGTTAAAAAAGTACGTCAACGATGATCCCCCTAAAAAAAATATGAAGAAATGTCTAGTGGAACGCAGAGACAGAGACAAATCTGTTTGGAATGGACAATAAATGGTTAGTTGGACGTCCAAAAAAAGAAGTTTTTGATCCACGCTTTACAATTCTCCTGCTGGTGGCAGCATCTTGTTGTAGGGTTGTTTCTTTAAGTAAGGTGTGAGTCCAATCAACCTATATAACAATAGATTCTGACTTCAGCATTATGGATGTAATGCTATCGTTGTTGGCCTCTAAACTGATTCTTCCAAGAAGAAAACGACCCAAAACAATCTACAAAAAATCTCCATCGAAAGTCTTTAGCGTGACATTGGAAAATAGTCTAATAAGTCTGGGCCGCTCTACCACAAAAAAGTGTACACAATTAAAAGATTGCAGCCCAACAGGATAAATGAAGAAAAACAATACGTTTCCAACAAAATACAAAAATGCCTTCTGGTAAGCTTCCAAATCTCGGATCCATAAGTGAGTAATGCGGTAAGACCATAGTATTGTACTTGTCAGCAGAAAATTAGATTTTATATTAAGGTTTCAGAATTTAAAGGCCCTCGACAGACTATATTAAGTTTTGTTGGATTTTAGGAGACATTTCTGTTAATAGTCAACATTTTCCTTTCACATTCAAAGAAGTCAGCGAATTTGACGAAAATTTAACGAAATTAGCTTGTACCTAATAGTAGTTTTGAAAATACTTTTTTAAACTGGGGATTGAACCCACAAAATCTAAATTGGGAAACAAACACCAAATCTAATGTACCACTGGCACCCGTTTTACAGAAGTAACTTCTTGGACCATTCAACAGCATTTGTTATTAGCAAATGAAAAATAGTTTTGAAATTCTGAAGGAAACTCAGTACCTAAATTGACTAATAAAAAAGTAACTCGAAAAAGCGCAATTTGAACTCAGAAGCTAATTTCACATTTGAGTACTAAATGTTGATTATTTCTTTTTTTGTGAGCCTTAAGCAGAATTAGTGTTAAGAAACCCATAAATAAATTTATTTTTTATTTATTTTAAGGATCCAAGGCCCAGTGACTTATCCACGCAACCAAACCATTCCTGCGTGCGTGTGAATCCGCAAGAATGGAAGGGACCTACAATTTATCGCCGAATCTGAACGGCTACATGAGATGAAATTTTTCGAGACAAATTTTACTCTTGGAGATTTTGTCAGTTCCTCGCAAGAGGCAGAACTCCGGGAAATATGTGGCTCTGACGGAATTCGAACCCCGACCCTTCGCTTAGCAGTCCGACAAATTAACCACTAAGCCACGGGGCACTACGATAAGAAACCCATACTTCTCTCATTTAGGAGGAAGTACGTACCATTTCAATATATTTTACTCACAAAGATGTTTCTAAAAAAACAAAACTGTCGTAAATTTTCCGTTACAAAATTCTTCATTTTCATTATTTTGCTTTTATTTCTAATAATTCCACATGCAACACAAAACTTACTTTAAAATGCAACACACGTTCCAAGCATAAATATGCTTCGCCTTCTTTACCACACTTAATCACAAAAAAAATAGAAAACCAAATAATATTTCTCTCAGTGTAAGCTTTTGTTTCCTTTGCAGAAGCAAATGCAAAAGCTTTCATTTCGTCAAAATTGCAACATCTTTATCAAACGTGTGTTCACTCAGCCATTGCGAGTGCGACCAAAAACAAGTCATGCCCCCGAGCACCAAGTGCAGTGCAGCGAACCGCACACAGAAAGAACCCTGACATTCGAAAACGAGATTGTTGCGTTTGTTTTGTACGATATTGGCCGTGTCGGTGGTGTCAGAAGATAAGCTATGTTGTTTCTATTTTGTACTCAATTGACGTCTGTCGCTTTCGTCGTCACAGTGTTTTGTTTGATGGCTTTGTTTCCGCTTGTTCATCGATAGCATATCATCAGGATTGAGTGGTCCCCTTCCCCCATAAAGTCACAAAAAATATTGCGCGTGTTGCATTCAACACTTGTTGTGTGAAACCTGGGTGTGTGTGAGTAATGGAAGCGCTTGAGTAGGTCGGTCATTCACCTTAACTCATTTAACTCGAGTGAGATTTCAGTTTTTTTTTTTCTTTGTATTCAAGTTAATGGTTCTTTTGAGTTCTTTTTTTTCTCAAATCTTCTGTCATTTTAACTCTTTCCATACGTACATCTTATTGCCATATCATTGGAACGTTCTTTAATTTAATATTCCACTCACACTTCACACACATCATTTGGTTCTCCTTTTCATTGCATACCAGCATTTTTACCGTTAAAAATGCACAAAAGAGGGACACAATATAAGAAAAGAAAAGAAAACAAAAAAAAAAAAAACCTCTCAAGGAACCTGTGTTGAAGCGGCAATATTATAATGAGAGTGACGTTATGCAAATAAAATTTACTACACACATGACGTTGTTTGGTTGCAATATTGTTCGTTCCTTTTGTATGTCATTCCCTCCCTGTCAACATTATAAAGTCTGCAAGAAAAGATACAAACAAAAAAAAAACATAAAATATCCACTCCAACAACAACTATTATCCGATGACACAATATTGATTCGGTCATCATCATCAACATCACCATATCACCAATCCACATGAATGCCGTTCGCGTCATCGGCGATTTCGGTCTATTAAAGAGAAAGATTTGTTTGATTTTTATTATAATGGAACGCAACGAACAAGTCATTATAAATAGAAAAAATATTTGATGTTGGGAATTATAAAAGGAGAACAGGTATTGTTATACCTTTGTGAGGTCATTGCACCTCTTGTCATCGGAGAATTGTGAAGATAGAATAGGAACGATATAATTCTCTAAAATGATTTCTGGGACAATCCCTGGGAATTAACCTGTGAATGATAAATGGTACTTTTTTTCTTGGGTTTTTCAAGTGGAGTCGGATTTCAATTGGAAATAACGGAATTGCCTGCTCAAATAAGGGTTTTCTTCAAAGGACTGGAAGACTCTTAATATTTGTGTTTTGGTTGAAGTGGTTTTAGATAAAAGTGATCTAATTTGATGAATACACTCATGATTACAATTGAAGCATACTGCACTAATATTACAGAAATTATATAATAAGTCCCACCCAGGTTGATAGTTGCTAAGAGCAACTGAAAACAGCACTAAAGAGAAATGAGATCAATGAATTACAAAGAGCGGCATGCAAAAAAACTAGACTCGTGGTTAATTCGTTTGTTTCTTTTTTACTTGTAAATTATCTCTTTCATAATTGGTTATTGAATATTGTTTTTGAAAGCAGGAGCAGGAGACATAAAATTTGCCAAATCATCGAATTTTAATCGAGGTTGAGGCTGTTAGAGCAAGAGTATTGATTGAAGCGGGAAAATTACATAGTGAGGCAGCCAGATAGAAGATCATGGCATCACGCTTGGGAGAGTTATAAGACGCTTCGCAGAAACTGGATCTGACCGGAGAAGACAAGGAGAAAATGTCAATAAAGGACTTCAAGGCTTTTTTAAACTTAAAATAAAACCCCGGAAGAAGCCGGAAAAAGTCGGGAAAAGGAACTTAAAGAAAGAAATTAATGTTTTCTACAAACTTAATCGGATGATCGACAGAGCTTTGAGAAAGCGCACTTTAACAAGCACATAGCTAAAATCCTTAATAAGAGAGCTTAGAAATGTGACAGTCTGCCGTCGTCTTCGAGAAACCATATTGATAAGATTAACACCAGTATCTTGACTACAGCTCATCAGGTAGAACTGATTAATAAGGTTTTAATTTTCATTGGACTTTGGATGACTTCAAGCAAGTTCTTTTCATAAATAAGAGAAGAGTTAGATTTAATTCACCATAATGATGTAAACAACTAGGAAGACAGCTGAATGGGGAGAGATTTCTTGCGAGTTTTGACTCATCCCAAGAACCAATTCGTGGTGAACCAATAATGTTTTGAAAAAAAAAAAAAAAATTTCTGCAGTACGTAGAACGTACCCAGTTGGTGAGTATTCTTATACCTGCGTTAGATGTCCAAAGATACGTGACTGACAGTCTTGGACAATATGTGGAGTTTATTGCTACTCAAATAGGTCCAAATTTTAAGCTCATGCACGATAATCGTCCTGCTATGCAAGTGTCTATATATATATAGATGCTATATCTACATATGAAATAGCATCTATGAGTTGGTCACCCAGAATCCCAGAATTAAATCCCATAGTAAATGCCTGTGACATTAAAAAACTTTGAAAACGAAATCTACTTCCGGGCAATCTTGCAAATTCTGAAAACTGCACTAAAGAAGAAATGGAGAATACCTTACAATTTATTAGACCTTAATTCTAGGAATGACCAGAAGATTCCGAGCTGTTGTGATTGCTAGAGAAAGCAACACATTGAGAAAAAAAATTGAAAAGGATTTATGTATCAAGCTATTTTCTTTTTAATTTTTCCACTCAATTAATTTTTTTTGAAGTTTAGATTTTTACTTTTCTTATTTATATTTATTTTTTTAATCGGTATAAAATAAATTAATTAAAATTAATTAAATAAAAAAAAAACTTATAAAAATTAAAATTAAAATAAAATTAAACAACAAATAAAAAAAGTTTAAAATTTATTAAGAAGAGGATACGGAGGTCTAAGTTGAAAAGAAAAAAATGTGTTCATTATTATTGAGCAAGAGGTAATATAAACCTTTGAGCGATTGCCTTTAAATTTGGTGTGTATCTTTTGGCATTCCTCAGAAATTTTATTTTTGGAGCTAAAAATAACCGTACCTGCCATATAACCGTTAAGGAAAAGCTTATTTTTCTCGAAAACGTCTCGAACGATTTTGATGAACATTTTTGAGAATTTTTTGTTGAAACATTTTTACGGAAAAAGCCTACCAACGGTACCTTTCATATAACGTTTTTCTTAATTTTTGGGTTTTTCGGTAACGGCTCTTTGGATTTCCTTAAAATTTTATATTTAAAAAGATCTAGGCAGCCAAATTAATTCTGCATATCAAAATTTTACTTAACTTTTTTTTTTTTTTTTTTTTTTTGAAAAAATCAATATTTTTAAAATGAATCAAACAAAAAACTATTTTAAATTTTATAATCACATGTATATTTATAAACTCTAATAAACTGAATACCAAAATTAAAAAAAAATTATTTTCAAAAAACTAAAAATAAAAAGAAGATTTTATCAAAATCCGTCCTACAATTTTCGAAATCCTTTTTATAAATTCATTATTATACAAGACGTGTGATGGCGTACTCCATTTTATCTAAAACCGTTAAGTGTTGTGGTTTTGACCCTTTTTATAATTTCACATGGGTAGTTGTATTTTTCTACGTTAATGTTACTTATTTTTTAAATTTTATTCGACGATGTGGCTGCACATATGTCGTCGTGCAATTTATTTCTTTAAACAACGATTTTTATGATCTTGACTGGGTCCCACTGCTTCGCCTTGAGGCTCCACCCGTAGGGTCTCAGTTTGGTTCTTTCGACAGAAATCAGTAGCGCAGCTTTGTCGCCCTCGAGTGTAGTTTTATGTGTCTAAGCATTACCCTTGTGCAGCTTTATGGTACAGAAGATCAGACAATATTAAGTAGGAAGAAAGATGCTTAAGGTTTCTTCAAAAGAAAAATTCTTTTAGTCATTTTTTGTCCTGTGTTCATAGATTAGGAGTCGAGGAATGGATATGACAACAAACTGTGAGGATTATTCAACGAGAGTGACGGAAGACCGAGACACGCAAATGCAATTCAATCAACTTTGCGGGTGAAACTGAATACTGCTGATAGCAATATTTTGAATTAGAAAACAAAATATCTGAAACGTTTTTTCATAATTTTTGAGAATTTATTGCCAAAATGTTGAATTCTTAAAAAAATCAGAAAAAAGAAGGTTAATACTATATTCTTAAAATATTTAAGTGTGGTAGTTAAACGGAGTTATATTGTTTTTTTGGTCAATTATATAGAAAATTGTTAACAAACTTTTCTACAAAAACGTTTTGAAATCAATCATAATTCTTACTCAATTTTGTTGACTCATACCATCAAGCATTTCCATTGAATGCTTATATGTAGATACATAAATTCTTATAATTAATTTTGTTGTTGTTGTTATTCAAAAAACATTATTAAATCATAAAAACATGTTTCTAATATCATTTCGGGAAATATACAATTTATCTTGTCATTCAGAAGAATAAATTTCCAAAACAATCAATCCATCAACTTCATCATCACTATTTCCCTTCGAGCCTATCATGATGGTTCATCGCAATACCACCAAAGTGATACCAAGAAACGAAAAAAACACGTGTAAAGTTCATTGCTTCAGTTCAAGGTTGAGAGCGGCAATTGAAGAACCAAAAAAGGGGGTAGAACAAAGACGATTTATAATGGCACAAATACACTAAGAAAAAACGTTCGTCCATATGAGAAAACCAAACTATCCAACGAATAGATCATTCTCCTATTCCCATGGATATTATCTAAGCCTAAAAAAATGTTTTAAACTCTCCGCGCCTTTTATTATTCAAAGTACAACAAATCAATTAGTTGTTTATAAAACAACAACAAAAATCACAAAATTATTCAAATTTCAAAAACGCCTTTGTTTGGAGAACAAAATATGGCCAAGAGTGATGGATTGGCTAACATTGAATCTTAAAACCACCCTGCACGTCATATAGCCATGTGTGTGAGATATAAATCCTTTTTTTTTGTGTTTTTTAATATCAAACTCGATCATGGCACGATGAAGATGGAATCAAGGGGAATCAGGAAAGGAAAAGGCCTAAAACAAGAACAAGAAAACAAGAGTGAAACAGACAATTTTTATAATTCACAAGACACAAAACGGTGAAGGGAAGAGCAAAGAATCGAGCGCGCGCATATATTCTACAGTTGAACGCCCTTTTCACGGCAAGTGATTCCTTCCAAAGGTCTTGTAGGCTTTTGTTGTTGTTGTCGGAACTCAGCTGAGAGCAAGAGCCTTTTTAGAACTGGTTTCCCTTCATTCCAAGCCAGCTTCGCGTGCATCCTCTAACTCTAACAACCATCAAACCAAATTGCCTGTTGTCTTAAGCCATTCTTGTTCTCCGCTGGGGCTGGCTTGTTCTTGTGCGCGCCATCATCATGGTGATGGTGATGGTTTCAGTTGGGAAGAAATTCAAACGAAAATGAAACCATTTCATGGCAAAGGCTAATGCACTTTGGGATGGGGTTCTTGGGCCGGGCTGGGTTCACTTAGCCTACAGGATTGTCGTTTGTTAGGAAATCGACGAAGAGAGACGTTCATTGAACTTGCTACCAAGACGTTGGCGACGGACGCACCTGGATGACTTCTTGCTGTGTTTGAAGGTATTTGTGTGTTTGGGATTTTCTAGTCCAGCCAGTGGACGCCCTGGTCAATGACTATCCTTGCCAAACAACACACAACTGCATCTGTGTGAAGAAGAGTGCAAGTGAATTCTGTACACATATGCGCGCGTCATATAGCTTAGGCCTGTTCAGGGCGATGCGCGATGGTACAATTAAATGCTTCTTATATGGTTGAGGGATTTCCATCTTCTAAGGTGAGTTCTATGTTCTGATGGTGCGGTTGTATATTAATTTGTCCATTGCTCCCCGTCACCTTAGGGCAAATGACCGTAGACCAAACTGAGATGATTCTTGCGCCGTAAATTAAAGAATTCAGAAAACGCCTCACAAGAACAAACAAAAAGCTTAAAGAAGGCAAATTAGAAACGATGGCAGTTAAAAAAAAAAAAAAAACTGGCCATTTTCAAGATCAAGATACATTGACCTGTGAGCTATGAGGAACGCGATTTTCAAAGGAGTTTCTTTGGACGACTTAGAGCACAAGTTATGATGTGATGTTGGCTTATAAAATGTGCTTCCTAAAGTGAATATTTAATCGAAAAATGTGCTTCTCTGAGGAGATTGCCATACAATTATACCATAGAGGATCATTAGCTGTATCTATTGGTTCTTGACTTGTGTATGAGAGTGTGGTAGTGTATGAGATAATTTTCATTTTCATTTCAAGGTGGTTCTATCTTATATTTGCACGATGAAGAAGAAGATTATTGTGTAAAACAAAGATACTCTATAAAGTGCTGCTTTTATGGTTAAAATGCGTTTATTGCCATCAACAATGTATATGGCCATGGTCAACAACCTTGTGTCGCTCTGTCATATCTCTTGTTCGCGTGTTCTATTCTATCTCCTTGGGGGAATTTTCAAATTGATTGTTGGCACTTGTATAAAAGCGTTTGAGTGTGGAGGTTAAGTTTATTGGGTGGAAATATATTTGTTTGATTTTAAGTAGAGTCTTGTACGATAATTGAAATTTATAGTCAAATTTTAATTGTATCTCATTTGTTTTTTATTCTTGTGGAAATATTAAAATGATGCGGTCATTGTTTCTTATACTTATATTTATTGCAAACGTCTCATAGATAACTTTCTTCTGAAGAAAATAAATAATTTTTTTAATTTTAAATTGATTTTTTGAAACTCTTATCTTTGAAATAAATTTTAAACTGAATTCAAAAGTTATAACTACATAATTTGATCAGATTTATGATATTTTATTAAATATAAAAGCATTTGAGACTAAATATCATGAAATAAATAACTTCCGACCACATTGATGAAATAAAAGTTCGAATCTCAGTTCTTTTGTTTCAATTTTATTTGTGGCATGGTATCTTTTAAGTGTCTAAATCTAAGATCAATTGTCATCTTTTATTTTACCGACGGCTTACAAAATCACCTGGGCTTGTTTATGCACAATTTAACTGGGCGAATTACCAGTACAAAGAAAACAAATGTTATGATCTCGACTATTACCACAACTCTCCCACTTATCTGCTTCACCTTAAGCCTTCAGCTTTGGAATTCACCGGGTTGAATTAAGATAAAGTTAACAAATCTTTCGGTTTTGGATTGTTCCATATTTGAGGCCAATTAAATTGAGGTGTCATTGCATTTGTTTCGTACAGGATTTCTTTCTTTTCTCCGCGATAGTGTTAGAAGTAATTTTTGTTAGTCTATTAATCAGAATTTATTGAAAAACTGATGACTGATATCTTCAAAAGCTATCTCTATCAATTCAAATATTAGCCTTGGAATTTAAATAAAATGCCAAAATACAAACAAAATCAATCGCACGAATAGACTTATAATAATTTCTTGAAAGATTTCACGTTCCCTGTTTGCCTAACTCTCATTAAACTTAACTTACGTAATTACCATAATCATGACAATTATACTGAAAACCAATCATGAACACCAACAATTATATAGCATCGCAAAAATTACAACTTGAAAAAAAAAACAATAATAATTAATATTCCATTACGTAAGGTGGTTGGCGGCTGTGATCGTGGCTTCAAACAACCTTGATCACAGGTCTCACATTTTTTTTCTTCCCCTCTCCTCACTACAAGTAACAAAACGAAGCTCCAATATTTCTAGATCCCAATTAATCATAATTGGTTTGCCTATTGAAAATATCTATTCAAAGAAAAAGGCCTATGTCATCGACATCAAACCAGAGTTTTCAATTATGGTTGAAAATGTGTCCGATATGGTAGATAAAAAAAAGATTAATTGCATTTTTTTTTTTATAAACGGCGTAGAACTTTAAATACACATTCAGCCTTGATATTGAAATTGAATTGCCAATTTCAAAACGACTGGCACCTGTATAGTGACGTAAACGTTGTGAGAGAATAAAAGATAAATACAAATGATGTGAGTCAATCTGTTTGTCAAGAGAAGTCAACAAAAGTCAAAGTCAAGGACTTTGGCTAAAGCTTTTGACTAAAAACCCACAACAAATAAAATCAGTTATTAGAAAAATGTAGTTTATGTACGCAGTGTATATATCTTTGGCAAATAAGACTAATTAAAGAGACTGGCCATTAGCACAAAGCTTAGTAGAAGATCCATTTATAGGAGCTTTTGTTAAGTAACGTAATCGTTAAAATGCTGCGCAGTCAAATTTATGTAACCAGTTTGGAGAAGGTGTTCAAATGTTTACTATAACTCTTAATAAAAAAAACAAACCGTTTGTAAAGATATCGAACGGATAATCATCAATTTTTATTTTCAAAACGATAATCGGAATTCCATACCACAAACCCCTAAATTGATTTAATTTTCTATAAAAAAGCCATTTCGCACATCAGCTCTTTTATTAAATATCTTTTTAATTTTTTTGTTTGATAATTTTGTTAGATTTACAGAATTTGTCAACATTTTAAATTAAAATTCTAACATCAGCTCTTTTATTTGAAATTAAAAAAAAAAAGTTCTGACATCAGCTCTTTTGTTTAGTAATTATTTCAAGTGGATTTTGCCAAATAAAAAATAAAAAAGATCTGGCTTTGTTTAAGACCCAAACTTACCTCTCTAGACATTTTCAAAAGTTCTCAGCTCTAAAATAATCCTTGTTTTGAATAATCCAGCCATGTTTTTTAAGTTCCAATAGCAGTTTATCCGATATCCGTTGTGTAAAAAAACTCCCGATTTTCTCAGATTGTTGATAAATTCACTTAAGAACAAATATAGATCACTAATATTCTAATTCATGGGTATTTTGTGTTTGGTTTGCAACCAAAATTTGTCTCACTTCTCAAGTAACACACAGTTTACAATAATTTCAATGGACCGGGTGGTAGTGGGTGTGGATACCTCTTTTGGTTTCAACATAGGCATAAGTATCGTTTCAATTTAAAAATCCAAATTTTTTAGTCTTATTCAGTCTTTAAATTAATTCTTATCCGAATTTAGGTATTTTCGCGAACATTTTTTTAAAATATCAACAACAAACTAACTCGTCCAAGATTGGTAAAGTTTTTTTTTTATTATTTTTGTAAATCATTGGATTGGTCAAAAAGGAGCGAAAAATGGTTAGAATCTTATTCCGTCTATGTCGTGTTGTTGCTTACGGAAAACTGAATCACGGATGATTCTCAATTCTCAATCCAGACTCATCGCTGTCGATTCGAGCGTTAAGTATCATCACACAACAACGGCAAGCAGAAGAGCCAAAAGAACATTTTAAATACATATGTGCGTGCTAACACGCATACATAAGCAATTGTTAGAACCAGAAATAAGAGATTTTTTTATTTCACTTCACCTTCTTCAACATTTGTTCACAAATGCACACCTTTTGCTGCTTGGAAATGAATGAGAAGAGAAACAGGTAAATAGATAACACAAATACCATCGCAAAGAAATGTTCTTATTCTAATGTATGACGGAAGCGAAAAAAGAGCATTATGCCTGTTAAGTGATAATGGTTTACCTTAACCTGTTGATCAAGTGATATTATTATTTGTAAGAGAATTCAATATGATTCTCTTGGCAATATGTCTCGAAATATTAGATTTTTATCAAAAGTGCGCACTTTTTGTATCTAATTGCAAAAATAAATTAACAATTCTATATAAGAAGTAAGAACTCTTTTTCCTTTCTGTTGGGTATTGAAGAGAAAAAATAACGGTAATTTCATTAAATCTCTCAATATTCCTTATACCGAGACCGAACCCGATCCGATACAAAGACAATGACAGAAATATGAAGGAAGAAAATAATAATTATTAAAGCTGTTTGCTGGTTCTTGTATCTTGTAATTTTTTTTAAAGACACAAACATTCACCTGAAGGAGAATGGTCATCATATTTTGAACTTCTTAAGTACACTAATAACCAACAAAGTAAAAAAAATTAAAAGAGAGGTGTATGAGCAGTTTAATTTGGTAGGTCAATGACTTTCGATAACAGAAGGCAGTGCGCGCGCAAAGAGCTGGTGGGTTTAGATTGAGCTATACGGTGGCGCTCACAGCTCAACATCTCTCTACAAAGATGGGTTCAATGGCTTCTTGTATTTCTGCTTTTCCCAAAATTAAAGAACAATATTTTGGACTGTGAGTTTGTTGACTCCGGCCGTATGTATGCTTTTGATTGCTTGGTTGGTTGAATGGGATAAATGAGCGAAACTATAATTTAGAATTAGAATAGAAATGATGAAAAGAATATAATTTATTTAAATGCGTACAGCAGGTAATTTATTACAGAAAGCAGGGTAAATTAACTCTTTGTTTTAATTGTAATTGATGACGATTGATTTCATGGGTAAAGAAGTTTTTTTTTCATTAGGAATTCGATTCGATTACGATTGAAATTTTTATTTATTAATATTTATTGAAATTTAATATTAATTTTAGTATTTTAAGTAGAATGTTCATAATAAACAAAAAATGCAAATAATGTAAATATATGGCAATAATTTCCGTCTAAAATATGACCACAATTCATATAGAGTAAATCAAATATTATTAAAAAAACAGCTTTTTAATGACAGAGTAACAGGTCCTTACAATGCCGGAGTAACCATTAGAAGGATGCCCATTAGAAGGCAACATATAACATATATGTAGAGCGCTACAAAAGTTTTTTTAAATAAGACAAAAACGGTTTTGGATATCAATGAAATTCTTTATTCCTGTAAAAGTACGTTCGATGCCATTATGTATGGAACTCGATTTCTTTTGCATGGCCACGACGGGCACGCTTGCAGAAGTCCAGACGCTGAACCCAATTTTCGACGGTTTTCAAGCATAAATCGGCCGATACTGCTGCAATTCCACGTTCGATATTCGTACGAAGATCATCAATCGTCGCTGGCTTGTTGGCATAGACCATAGACTTGACGTAGCGCCACAGGAAATGGTCTAACGGCGTCAAATCGTACGACCCAGGCGGCGAAGCGACTGGACCATTTCGTGTGTGGCTTGTGGCGCCGTCCTGTTGGAACCACATGACCTCCAAGTCCATATCATCCAATTGGGGCCAAAAATATTCGGTTATCATTGAACGGTAGTGATCCCCATTCACAGTAACGTGCCGGTCTTGATCATCACGGAAGAAGTACGGCCCAATGACGCCGCCGGCCCATAAACCACACCAAACCGTATTTTTTTCGGGATGCAATGATGACTCATGGAGTACGAGTGGATTGCTGCCTGACCAATATCGCATATTTTGTTTATTGACGAAGCCATTCAGCCAGAAATGAGCCTCATCGCTGGAGATGGTTTTTCGATGAAAATCCGAATCATTTTCAAGTTGTTGCTCAGCCCAATTCACATACGACGCTTCTGGTGGTCAAGCGGCTTCAGTTCTTGCGTCAATTTAATTTTGTAAGGATGTAGGCCAAGATCTTTTCGCAAAATTCGTCACAACGACGTCACAGAGATGCACAACGCTTGAGAACGACGTGTGAGAGACACATTTGGGCTTTCTGCAACTGAAGGCTCAGTGGCATCAATATTCTGCCGGCACTTCTTTGTCTCACTGGCACGGGAACATTTTGTACTGTGCCTGTGGATTCAAATTTTTCCACCAGACGCTCAATTGTTGATATGCTAGGACGATTATGACGACCATAAATTGGACGTAGCGCTCTTAGCGTTGATGCCACTGACTCCGAATTTCGGTAGTTAATTGGCTCGTATATCTTTCCATCATGAAATAGCAAATCTTACAGAAGAGAAATGTCAAAAGAACGGCAAGAAATATTGCGTCGTTTGCTGTCCCTGTCGCTTTACTTTTGTAGCGTCCCTGTTGAAAAACCCGATACTTAGCTCCTTAGATTCTGACCTTGACCAGCATTATCAAGTGAGGAATAAGGTATCGTGTCTCTATCCATGAGTGGCGCACCATGTAGGAAATTCTTTTCCCCATATAATCTGGCTACTATCTACTAAATAGTGTATCCAAGACTAGATTACAGCGTCGGGTGTTCCTTCAATTTTCGGATTGTTATTGTATTCAAAACGAGCGTCACTCGAATATCGACGGAATGTTTGGCGTATTTAGATTAAAAAGTCAAAGGTGCCCCGAAAATTGCATTGCCTAGAGGCCTTTACATGGTTAATCCGGCTCTGCGTCCTTACCAGGCAGTTTTAGACCGTTTAAGACCTGAAAAATCTTCGTTCGAAAAAAATTAACATCGATACACATCACCTGTTCAATGATTTTTAAGGCAGCCCACGACAGGGATGAACTGTAAACGGCTTTGGAATTCCTACTAAACTGATACGTCTAATCAAGATGACGTAAGAGAATACTCACTGCTCCGTCGACAAAGCTGTGTGAGCTGGACCACAGAGATTATCAACAGCCGAGGAGGTCTCTGGATAGTTGACAACACCATGGTACCATGACGAACGTAGCAGGTCTGAAGGCTTTCTATTTTTATCCTAAAGCAGAAATTACATTCTCAGCTCTGAAAGACCATCTTTAACCTGCTTCCTCGAAAATATAAATTTATTAATAAAACTATTTAAAATTTAATAAATTCTTATTCTTATGTATAAAGTAAATGATCCTAGAAAAATTGGATTTAATTATAAATTATACTTTTACTAATGAAACCACTCAAATGGTAATTTTTTAGATTCCTCTATTTCGCCAGATTGAAAGAAGACTTCCAGTATAAAGTTTAAAATATATTATTACTTGACACCTTGTAACCTTTGTGTAAGCTTTGCAACTTTGTGCCGGATGCACAGAAATAAATTTAAAAAAATCTTATTTGTTCCAAATTACCCGAAATCCCCACTCCCACATATATGACCTATTTATTTCGTGTAATAAATCAGTTACCACTTGTCAAATGAATCACTGATACATTGAACCACAAAAACCAACCATAGAGAAGAAAGTTTTTTAAACAAACAATCTCGAACAATACCTACGTCCAAATACAATTAGCAAATGCAAAATAACCCATCGCTTCAGTAGCCAAGGAGCCAAACACTCCGATCCAATGGCAGCAATTTCGACATCCATCAAAATGAGTTCAATGGTAATGAGAGACGTCGATAATATAAACACTTGTACAAACAACAAGCTTTTAATGCTGCGCATTCTTCTAGAAACACCAGACGAAGATCAAGATAGAATCTCTAGGAACCAACCCAAGTCCAATACTCTCGCTGGAGCATAGCCTCAAGGGATACCCCACTCGATTTTTGCTGACAGTTAGTTTTGAGTTGAACCATCAACCCACACACAAATTTCGAGATTAATTTGATGTCTTCTCCTAGCGTATATTTGCGTTGAGGAATTGTTTCTTCGCGCAGCTGTCAATCAAACTGCCATTTACGGCGAGCATTCGAAAGTTATTTCGCGTTTTGGCCATTCAACTCACCTATATATTGTGAATGACCGCCATTAGAGTCGACGTCACATCCGCGGCTTCCGTTTTCGCTTGATTGTGGTATGTCGCCCGATGGGCGATTCTTATGCCAACCCAAACACCGCTGGCCATTCGTTAAAGTGTATAAGTCTGTTAGGTCTATAAACCTTATGGGGGGGCTGCGAGCCGCCAAAAGTGTGTGCTCAGTCATAACTGAATATGAAATAAACATAATTTCATTCAAAGACACATGCATCGATGACACAGTGCGTAGCGCATATTAAGGAGCTGATTGCATTGAGCAGTTGCTCAATACGCACGCCCTTTGCAACGTCGTCGACGACTCCATTTACGTGACACATAAAGATATGTCACTGCTGTCATTGTGCGGGCTAGGCCGACAGGAACACACGCATACATTTATTTTTTACCGTTTTAACAAAACGACTTAAAAATGTTGAAAGAAACAAGCACTTGCACTTAGTGGTTGCGGTGCAACTTCACGACTTGAAACAAAAATGGTCGCCTGTTTCATGTGAGGATTGTTTTGTTTGAATTTTATGATAGAGTTTGTGAGAAACTTCTAGATAAATTTAAGTTTTATTGCTTTATTTATTTTTTTAATTAAAATTAAGATTAAAAAAACCCTGAAGTTCTAAAAAATATTTAAAAAGCCATTTATCGGTCTACATATATGTAGACGGTTCTGTGAAGGAAGCATGGATATGGTCTGGTATTTTCAATAAAACTTCCAAGTTTCAGTAGTTTTTTCCAGGCAAAAGTGCTTGCAGTAGGCGAAGCTGAAAACATGTATCTGGGGAGTAAAAATACAGCCAAGCGGCAACTAAGGCCACATCTTCAATTGTTCCAAGTCAATACTGGTTGATGACAGTTTCACAGTAGGGATAAGGACGGTTGTGGATGGGAATTCGGAGCAAGACAGAGACAGCAATAGTCTACAGTGAAATAGAGTGTCGGTTGAACGTGTTAATAGATTTGAAAATTCAAGCAATGTAACGGTTAAATTTTTTAAAAGCAAAAGTGAAGGTGGTTTTTATTTATTTGTTTTTATTGTCAGTTATTTATTTTATTTTTATTTATTTCATCTTTTACAGCAGGCTAAAGCCTTTTTTTAGCAAAATTCATCTTTATCTACTTACTTAATGAAATTTTATTTTATATGCTCAATTTCTAGACGAACTATTGGTACAAATGAACATTCACACCAACAGACCATCAATGTGCATAAAACTTAAACACCTTGAGGTTTCAATTCTTCTTGTATATTAAAAAAGCCTTTCAACAGCGAATTGTATCACACTTGCCCTTCAGCTCCACATAAATCCCATGATATGCAGAATCTGATGCTATCCACCATCACTAGCATTAAACAGAAGTATGCGGAAGATCTTTGCAAACCATCGCCATCGTCATTGATGTAGGAGAAGCTTTCGTAGAGTTGCCTCTGACTGGCAGCCAAGCTGCCAAGGCAGTCAGCCAGCGAACGAACCAGCCGACCGAAAGGTTATTTGCGGATATTGAACTAGTTACCTAGTGCCGGCGGAGAGTGTAATAACCACACAGAGTCGCAGAGCCGCACAATAACAACAAAAACAACAACAACAACAACAGCAACACAAAATGTTGAATCTAAAAGATACATATCAGCACAACTTAACGAATACCATCGGCTTTATAGTTGGCCTAACCAGAGAGCTCTGCAATGCGCAGTGGGCCGCCTTTTGCAGAGGCCTCCGCAGAGTTGGTCTGTCTCAGATCTCTGTGGCTTGCGATTTTGCAATTTTCTTATTTTCTATTTGGAAAACAAATCAATTTTCCTATCCAATCATAGCCAAAGATACATTTCATTGTAGCTGCGATCTGCTACTCGGGGCAAGAAATTACTATGATTACGTATTTTTTTGTGATTAATGCCATCATCGTTGCTGCTGCTGCAAGTCCACTCGATCACTCTATAGACTGATCCACTGATCCATTGTGACTTTGGCCTTAGATATATTTTTTTGCGCTAAAAATTTTAGGTCGATGTAGGGTATGTTTCTGGATTTTTTTTTTTTATACTATTTTCACCATTTGTCTTGACGAAGCCATCCAAAATAACTTTTGCGAAAATAAATTGGCAACAACATTCTTAGAACAACGACTCGTGCAGAATTTCAATTAGAACGTCTGCGCGAGGTGAGCTATGTGCCATTTTCCTATGTTTGTTCGACAAAAAAAAAAAAAACCAAAAGATTGCTTGGACTATGTTATTAGAGCTTCCTGGCCAAAAAATCATATTTTTGCATTTTTACCAGGCAAGTGCGAATATAATATCTCTGACCTTCATCTTTAGAAGCACTGATTCAGTTTTTGTTTTGCATTTAGAGATGAGACTTCAAGAATGGAATTTTAGTAGTACCTATAGGAAGTGTTTGTTAAATCCAATCATAATTTTCGGGGTTGACACTGGGCCAGAGGACCTCGTCTTGGAAATTGGTGATTTAAAGGTTTGAAACTCAGTGCCCAAACATTCTCATTTCCATGCATGGGTGATGGCTGGGACATCTCAATCTACCTAAGGTGACTTTTATGTTAAGTTAGTAGTGTGGGCGTCTTTGATGGTAAGGGAAACATACCCTGCACGACAACACCTCCAATAACGTAATCAATCTAATTGAAGTTCTTACAGGACGAAATATTGTAGGAGCTAGCTTGTAGATCCCAAAACTCAATATCCACAAAGGAACTTCGACATTGCTACAGAATCATAAAAGTCCGAACTTTCCGTCGGGTTAGTATTGATACGGACAACTTACTCTTACGGCTTCGGATATCCCGCTCAACTCCTAGAAGAAGTAGTAACACTGTAAAGAAGTTTGATGTCGGACAGATCCAATCGGAAGTCCTTTTCCGATTAAGTCTTCAATAATAATAATTCAGAAACACTGGCAACATTTCTGCAATGCAAACAGAGAAGTGCCTCTGAAGTGCTGGGTCTTACAAGTGTACCACAACGAAACTCCTGCTTTGACGATTAGTGCCGGCAAGCCCATGCAGCTAAACAGAAAGCATATTCGCATACATGGCGTCCATGCACAGAAGCGCCAGAACTGCTTGCCAATTCTACGAACAAAAAAAAAAAAACATAAAACTTAAGGACCGATTTTTATAAAATCCTGTTTTTTAATTTTTAGTTTTTTGAAAATCAATTTTTTTTTTGGAGATTTTGGTACTGTGTTTTTATAGTTTAGTAACATATTGCTGATCATGAAATTTAAAATAAAATTTATTGATTTCTTTTAAAAATATTGAAAATTGAAAGACTTCAAAAATTAATAATTTATTAACAAAAAAAAAGGTAAAGAAATCTAATGAGGTAGTACCGAGAAAGTTGAAAATTAAAAAAAAAAACTTATAAAAATGTACCGTTGGTTTTAATTAAATACACCTCCAGCTGCTCGATCTCTAGTTTGTCGTCTCCAATTTATGTCTAGGCTTCTGACTCTTCAAGGGCTTCCATGAGACTTGAATTAATGGAGGATTTCATTCAATAAATTGTACGACTGGGTCGCGCGTACTTGCCCTTATGTGCGGTCAAAGCATCGAATAAAACTTGATATATTAAGAAGAATTTCAAAGTTTTTATTCGATTTTTGTGATTTTTTTTTAAATTATTAAAAATACAAAAAAAGAAAAATTCCAAAATATTTTAATGTGAAATTAATTTGGCTACCTATATCTTTTTTAATATTAATTTTGATTGTAATCGGCTTACCAGTTCTCGAGAAAGTCGAAGAAAAAAACCGATCCGGGAGGTATTGTTTTAAGCCCACTATATTATTTTTTACTGGCGATTATAGGCACTATAAGGCAAGTTTAGAATTCGTGAATATAAAAAAAATTAGATAACAATGAAACATGACATTACGATCATAGAGAAGTCTAAAAAAGTGATCGAGAAAAAATGTCTGGCAATATGTATAACGAGCTGCAGCCTAAACGGCTTAAGCGATTATCTTCAAACTTGGTGTGTGTGAATATGTTGGCAATCCCCAGAGGGGAAATTGAAATTTTATTTTTAAGCCTAAAAATAACGGTACCTGCCATATGTCCGTTTGGAAAAAGCTTATTTTTCTCGAAAACGGCTCTAACGATTTTAATGAAAATTTTTGAGAATTTTTTCATTGATAATGGCTATCATATAATTAGAACCAAATTTTCGGGAAAAGTCTATTAACGGTACCTTTCATATAACGATTTTTTTTTTAATTTTGGGCTTTCTCGGTAACGGCTCTTTGGTTTTCTGTTAAATTTTACATTTAAATAGATCTAGGTAGTTTTATTAATTCTGCTTATCAAATTTTTTAATAATTTAATTTTTGAATTTTTTTTTTTTCAAAAATCAATATATTTAAAACTAATCAAAAAAAATTATTTTAAATTTTATATTCACATGTTTACCTATTAATAAACTCTAAAAAATTGCATACCAAAATTAAAAAAAAAAAAATTCAAAAAACTAAAAATAAAAAACAGGATTTTATCAATTTACAATTTTTGAAATGCATTTTTCATAAATTCTTTGTTATTTAAGACGTGTGATGGCATACTTCAATTTTGCTAAAAACCGTTAAGTATTGTGGTTTTGATACTTTTTATAAGTTCAAACTGTGATTGTGTTTTCAACGTACATGTTACTTGTTTCTGTCACGAATCATGCTTTCCAATGTAATTAGGCACATAAAAGCAAGTACCTGCGACCCAGTCGTGCTCATTTTTTATTTATCACCAAAAGTTAACCCACACTTACAATCGTTGACAGATTGCTTTTTATTAAAATTCTTGGAACCATTTTCGCTAAAAATAAGCTTTAAATAGACGGTTATATGGCAGTTAACATTTGAGCTAACAAAATAAATTGCACGACTGGGTCGCACGTACTTGCTCATATGTCGAATAAAATTTAAATAAAATGCACGACTGGGTCACACGAACGTGTTCTTATGCTAGAAACTTGCTAAGTTGTTCGACCAGTTTTTTTAAAAAGTCGTTTTTTTTGAAAAAAACATTTTTCGAAAAAATATTAAATTTTTTTTTTAATATGTAGTTTTCATCTGGGAAAATTATTTAAAAAAATTCAATCAACCCGTTTTCAAAATATTTCGAAAATCAATTTTTTTTAGAAAAATTAAAAAAATCGGAAACAAAAGTTTTTGAAAATTTTGAAATGCAATATTAATTGAATTATAAATGAATTTTTGTGTGCAAAATTTTATTGAAATCGGAATAATGGTTAACGATAAAACCGCATTTGAAAAGACCGGTTCTATGAGAGGTACCGTTATAGAACACATTTCGAAAAGTTTTATCAAAATCGTTAGAGCCGTTTTCGAGAAAATCAAACTTTTTGTTAAAAATTGTATGGCAGGTACCGTTAATATTCGACCTAGAGCAAAAATGAAAAACACCCCCTGAGATACCATATAAATACTTAATACCTAGTTTGAAGCAAATCGGCCCATCCGTTTAAGTTGTAGAGGTGCGAATTTTCCAAGTATGGATGAAAACGTCTTCTTCCTCCGGCTTTTGTTGGTCACTGGTTATAGCAATGAAACAAAGTTTACATTGTTTTTTCCTGACGTTTCGACAGACCAAAAAAAGCCGAAGACTCAATAATTCAAATATGTTTCTCTATCATCGTCATGTCATAGCTTTATTCTATTTAATTTTTTTAATCTGCATGAATGCATAACTTGCATTATAGTACCTATTATCGCGAGTAAAAATGCTGTAAAAACATTCAGAGTCAGAAAATCGAAGTAACCTAAATAAAAATCTCTAAACCTTTTTGGCTTACCACTGCCGCTCATTACAAGTTGTGTTCGAAGGATTCAATTCTGATTTTTACAAAATAAATGCTGGTATTTTCCAGGGCTCTATTTTGCCTCCGACTCTTCTGCTTATCTAATTAATTTAATAAATTATTTTGCTGCCGACAACACTCTTAGCTTTTCATATTCTTTTCCTGCAACTGCAACGGCAACACATAATAAGTTCTTTAAAATCGGTTTTCCCTCCAATTTTGAAATGCAGAACGTTCAAGCAAATTTGCAGCGGTGCCTCCATTTACATCCTTCCTTGTTTTTTTTAATTCCCCGGCTGTTTTTGGAGCTATTATGGTCAAACGAAAATAAATTTAAGTTAAAATAACCTTTAAAAGAAGGTTTTCTATTTAATATTCATCCTTAAAATCCCTCAAAGAACATTTTTTTACCCAAATACACATGAAACACCATATAAATGGACCCATTTCATGCAAAACAAAAGAGTTGAACATCAAAATGTGCGAACTTGTTTTTGGAACTTGTTCGCATATGTAACTTACTTAGTCGGCTTTGCAGATTCATTTTGCCATGACACAATTACTAAATGCTTATTTATTAGAATACGGTTAATTTCTTGAATGAATATACATATTAATACCAGCCCCCCCTCTGCAGATCATTGAACTTGAATGGAGGCGAATTAATCGCTTTTAATTTCTTAATGGTATTTCTTTGATCAATTCGTTCGATGTATGTATCTACGCTAAAGGTTGGCAGAAGAATGGAAATTAGTGGAAGTGACAACGATGATGGTGATGCTGATGGTAAGAAATACTAAAAATCTGAGTGACAAACAAACGTCAACTTGACGAAGGTGAAATTTATTAACAACTATTATTGTTTCCTCCTTCTATTGCTTTTAGCCTCTTTTTATTGTTTTTTTTTTATTTTTTTATATACTTCGCTTATTATTGTCATTTTGCCAGTTATTTTTTCCTTCTAGTTACTAGATATGTTTTTTTTTTAAGTTAGCAAGTCTTTCTCTTCTTGCAATCCAATGATTGTATTCTGTGGTGGTATGGAGTTGGTATGCTCTTGAAAGAGTGGTTTTTGAATCCTCATCCACTTCTTCGTCTTCATCCGAGGCCATTTTCTGGTGTGTTCTGTAAGTTGGACTGTCTGAATGGTGGTGTAGCTTGTTATTCGATTCCGAAATTAGGTTAGGAGCGTTGAACTCCAGTATGAGCGGAAAAGCGATGATGTATTGGTATTAGGTTGGGGGATAGAAGTATTGTTTTCTTAGATTCCTAATTTATTTTATGTGTCATGATGATTAGTGAGGGACCTGGAATTTAAAAAAAAAATGCTTAGTTTATTCATTTAGAAATAAATGATAGTCTGAAAAGAAATAAAAAAAAAAAAGAAATATTAAATTGAGCGGTCAACAGCTTGGGCCAACATAAATTGCACTCTTTTATGATCTCTTTGCCATTTGTGTTGCTCTTTGCTTGAGGACAGAAAACTCTGGTACTGCGCTCACTTACATCTTACAACAACAGGTTGTTGAATCAGTAGTATTAGTTTTGTAACACTCACACTAACAATGGTAGTGTAATCAAACCGAATCGAAGCAACCAACCGCACATTCTCTTCCGGCATCTAACTTGGTTGGCATTCATCATCAATGGATGTGTGAATTTGAGTGTTGTGGCGTTCCAGGTTGGCGGAACGGGGCACTCTGATGTCTGCAGTTGGACTTGGAGTGCTTCGGTGGCCAAGAACTTGAAACAATAGTGGAACTTTATGCTTTAGGTTGTTGGAGTCGCGCAGTGATGCTGAACTTTATTTTCATTTGTAATGCCGATTTTGACGGCTTATTATGGTGACTGCTCGTTTGATATGCAATAATTAAATTTGAATCTTTTGAAGCTTCGATATGCATAAATGCATCGAATGGATGGAAATAATTGGCATTGTTTGAATGAATATAATGGTTCAGTTAATATGGGTAGACATCAGATTGGTAATTTAGTTGACAACGTTATGCATATAAATTTACAATTGAATATGTACAAATGTTTCATAACTTGTTTCAAAAAATAGGGTTTTAGTTACAGAAAAGGGTCGATAAAAAAAAATCACTGCTGTTTTATAGTTTTGACGGAAATTTATGAATCAAAAAATCATAAAAAACAGTCAAAAATATAATAATAACCCACATTCTTTTTGATCCATGTTGCTATGTAATAATCAACCGCGAATTTAGGTTGGATTTTAGGAGAAAAACAAACGAAAGCACAAGAACAATGTGCCGCGGTACTTGAGAATAATAAATTACAAATTAATGACAAACGTCAAACGTCGATATGTTTGATAAAAAAAAATATTCAAGTACAGTGCTGCCTCCGGTAGCTCAGCTTGGGAGTGGATTCGCTAAAAAAGGGTTTTATTAATCGCGCTCGATTAATAAAACGAGAAAAAGATTGAATTCATGAATCAAATGATATTAAATACCTGAATGTATATAAAAGTACAGGAGCGTACTGATATATGAATGGGCGCCAGGAAACTTTAATGGTAGTTTGCCTTATCAATAGGGATCTGAAAAAGGTCTTCAAAATATTGAAGCACAAGAGTTATATTCCAAAGTGGAAGTTGAATTATTTTATTTGTTAGAAAATGCATTGGTTTGTCTGGGAAACCTTGGCTTAAGGCCTGGACTAAAACCCAGAATCTTTTCGACAACAAAACAAGGAACAATTGTTTTTCAACATTGGCAGAAGGCCAATTTTCGAAATAAAAAAAAGAAATTAAGGTAAATGCCAAATACTAACAATAGTTTGTGACAAAACGACCCAAAAAAAAATCACAATGGTAAACGATAAGCTAAAGTTCCTGAAGGTCAAACGGTACCAAAAGGACAAAAAGGGTCACGAGTCCCACAATCTTGAGAGAAAAACGATTGGGCAGCGAACGAATGCCACACACAAGGTCACAAAACAAAACGAATTTAACTTAACTAACTACAACACAACCAGCTAAAAATTTCTGGCCACAACCAGACACAAAAATACTTAGCTTTTCGAATATCAAATCTTTTGTTCCTCTTTTTCCTCCAACAAGAATATTCCTCTGCTACGGTTGTAAACTCTAGTTTCAGATATACCAACTCTGAATTTTCTCCAAACCTATCTTCCAATCAATCGTATAAGAATTTTCGAAATTCCTCTTTTTGCAATAATTTTTCACTTTACTTTTTTTTCTACTCCAAATCTTTTCAAGGCTTATATCAAAAGACCCAAAATGGAGGGCTTAGCTCGTCCACTTTTACCACGACCATATGGCCATCCTCTTCTGATCTTTGCGTGGTGGTGTTCTTGTCTCGGTCATACAGCCGCATCCTGCCCTCATAGGCTAAGAAGTGCGACCGAGAGCAGTGAAACAACCATTCCACGCGATCACATGCGTTGAGGATGCGATCCCCATTGGCTCAGTGGAAGTGTTCAGCCTTCTACCGTCAATTCCATTATATAAAAAAAGGCAAGTGAAAAACTACGAAACTACACGCAAAGTCCCCAGCCCAAACCGGCCCAAACTAAGTACTTTGAGAAAAATATTCTTGTTGGACAAAACTATCACCATTTCCAACTAAAATGGTGGGATTTCCAGAAAAATTAATTATTTTAAATCGGTAGACCTTCGCGCAGATAAATTAAAAAGGGAAACGCGTCGCATTGTGATCTTACTTTAATGTCAGACACTTTATGGTGGGCCATACTAAATTTACGTTGGTGTGATTATAATTCACACATTGTTGAACATGGGTCATATTCATCATGCCTTTTCCTCTTTTTCGAACTTCTGTCGAACAATCGCTCGAATAGTGGACCTTCCGTCTCACAATGAATGATGTGGACCCCCTGTCTCACGTTTATCGATGGAACCTAGATTGGTTGCTTTTCCAGAATACTAAAACAGCAGTCCTCTGGCTGATGGTCCAGGTTTCTACTCTACTCTTGAAGCATTTTGGAGCCACAACAGAAAGGAATTGGAAATAAAATGTTAATAAAGGAAAATGGGTTGGTGAAACTTGTTGTGGTAAAATTTACCGCATCAATGTAATTTTCGGCTTAAGGCTAAAGAGAAACAAAATGTTTTAAAAGTTTTCGAAATATTTCAGGAAAATTTCAGTACAACTAACTTTGGCTAACTTCTTTTCAAATGTTTTTTAAACCTCTTTTACGATTACGGATTTTCTTATTAATTTCATTGGAAGATCCTTACCTACATGCAAGTGCGTATGTGGCATTTTTGTCAGGACGTCTTACGGGATTCTTGATTGGTTGCTAAAAAATGGTCGCGAAGATTTTAAAATCTCTACAAAACGATATCTCAAAGAACCGAATTGAAGAAATGCCTGATTAATTCATAAACCCACCCATTGGTATGAGGCTCTCCAGGAAGTCCTTTTTTACTTGCGATTATAGGTACTATAAAACAAGTTATGCATTCGTGCAGATTAAAAAAATTGAGATAACAATCAAACATGGCATTACGATGATAGAGAAACATATTTGAGTTACTGGCAAAATTCTGTCCGTCTGTCTGTCTGTCTGTCTGTCTGTCTGTCTGTCTGTCTGTCTCTACGGATGTATATTGGACTTCACCCTAAACGGTTGGGCCAATCGTCTTCAAATTTTTAACTTAAGGTTCTTTTGACATTCTACAGAGGAGTTTTTTCAATTTTTTTTTAGCTCAAAAATTAACGGTACCTGTCATATAACGGTTATGTAAAAGCTTATTTTTCTCGAAAACGGCTACAAGAATTTTTATAAAAAAAATCAGTGTACTATTGTGGGTATGCATTATAATTTTGTGAAAAAAAATTAATATAGTGGGCTAAAAACGGTACCTCCCATAGGACCGGTTATTTTTTCTTCGACTTTCTCGAAAACTGGTGATCCGATTACAATCAAAATTGATATTCAAGAAGATGTAGATAGCCCAAGTAATTTTGCATTAATTTTTTCCGAAAACTTTTTTTTGTATTTTTAATAATTTAAAATTTTTTTTTTTTTTGAAAAATCAATATTTTAAAAACGAATGAGTGATTTTTTTTTTAAATTTTGTTTTTAAATGTACGCTATTTTTGTGCTTAAGTTTGTATTCTTGAATTATTTTTTTTAATTTTTTAAAAAAAGTTGTTAAAAAAACCGTTTTATTTAAAAACGGCTCTAATGATTTTGAAAAAAAAATTCACACTTTTTACATTTCCTAAGGAAATAAAATGGCGTTTAATTTTTTTCACCCAATACAATTTAACGTTATTTATTCGTACAATCAAAAGTCACAAAAATCGATTAAATGCCTTGATGTTCATTTTAATTTTCTTTAATTTTATTCTACAATGTGACCGCACATATGAGCAAGTACGTGCGATCCAGTCGTGCAATTTATTTTTAAAACAGCCATAGAGATCACTGAGATGTTGAGTTCAGCCGTGTAGGCTTTTAAAACGTATTTCAAAAATAAAAAAATATGTTGCATCCACACTGTATTGAACACAATTTGTGTATCTATGCATTTCAGTAGGTATGATTTCGAAAAAGGTAATCTTCCGATTTTGTTCAATTTTCAAAAAATATTTTTGACTTCTTGGATTTTATTTAGATTGCTTGGGTCAACATTAGCCTTTTTACTTGAGATTATAGCAATTGGCGTGGAAAGATTTTGTTCTTTTGTTGATATTTGTCAAATTTGTTGTTCATTATTCATTTACTGATTGCCAAATCACTAAGGAAAGTCACTAGATTGAACAGCATGTCCAAATGATGAAACTTTACTATCAAATGAGTGTTTGTTAGTGTTAGTGCAAACGCTGCGAGCGTTGCCACCATTTGACGGTAGACGTGTAGGCCAAAGCTATGACGTCAAAGGAATGCAAGGCGGAGAACATCGCCGCAGTCTGTGAAAGCTTAGAGCAGAAAGTCAAGGCAGTCGATTCCTCCGCCTTACACAAGAACTCAGCCTTTCGCGGACTTCCACTTGGCGAATTCTACTTCAGGGCCTTCACTCATACAGGATCAAACGGGCCCAGGAGCTCAAAGTCCATAATATAGACCATAGACTACGGTCTTTCGAGCGCCAATTTCGGCCGAAAAATAATTTTTGGCTCGAGACGCATTTTTGGATGAATGGCTCTGTTAACAAGCAAAATTGACACAAACTCACACAAAGTTTAGCAGGTGGCAATGCATCCTTAAAATATTATCGTTTGGAGTGGATTTTTTGTGGGCGGGGTAATTGGTTCGTATTTTTTTGAAAACGACGCTGGTTAGGCGATCACAAATTTCTTATGGGTTATATTTTAAAATGGTGATTAAAAGCGGTACCTCCTATATGACCGTTTTTTTTTTACTTTTTCCGGAATTATTTATATAACTAAAACGTATATACAAAAAGAAACATACACGTAGCCCGAAAAAATGTTGCATTTTTTTTAATAAAAACAATGAGGAAATGTGAAATCTATCTAGTAGTAACCTACATAATATTATGATTCACCGTAACTTCCCAGGTTTGTCATGAAAAAACTGATGCATCTTGCATCAAGAAACTGCTGTAGCGAGCATCCAAGGACCAGTTGATGATAATGTGGGATGTGTTGGCCATATACATATCTTATCATGTCATTAAAAGCCACAAGGATTTTATGCTGAGAAAGCGAGTCAGTCTTACAATAGACTACATTAGCGAAGTCGATTAAAGGCACTAGTAAGGTTTTTATAAGTTTTAGTTTGGTATTTACTGGCCAGAGTCTACGTAATCCAGAATAGATTCTTCCTACAATGTAATTAGTATGATTTACAGCTGAAAGTGACGGATTGATTTTAAAGCCTAGACTAGTTACACATTCAACAAACTGAAGCTGGATTTGGGAGAGAAAAACTGGAGGCAAGAGTGAGGTGTCAATCTGCTTTTTTGGATATAGCTATAAGTTGAGACTTAGCCGGGTTTAATGTAAGACCATTATCTATGGACCACTTGTTAATTGCCCTAAGATCTTCATTGAACTTGAACCTATATATTAGATCCTCCTGTAGACCAATCGGACGGGATAAGTAAATGTGTACATCATCTGCATATAGATGCAGCGATACATCAGAACAAACATAAGCCAAGGTCGTTTATAAATGTGCAGAACAATAAAGGCCCTAAAATAGAACCTTGTGGTACACCCATGTGTAAGTTTAATGGTTCTGATTCTACCTGGCCAATCTTGACTTTTTGAGAGCGATTGCAGAGATAACTCTTGACCAGTTGCACAGCTCTATTATTCATGGTTTACTCTGTCAAAAGCCTTTGAGAAATCCAGTAGACAGAGAACAGTTACGTTGTCCAAGTCATATTGACACCTATAATATCTTTGACTTTGATCAGTGCAGTTTGGCAGCTGTGATTCGCACGGAAACCAGACTGAAGTGGTGACAGTAAATTGAACCTTTTAAGATAAGTCGATATCTGTGAGGCCAGAATTTTCTCAAAGACTTTCGACAGGCAAGGAAGTAAACTAATTGGACGAAAGTCAGAGCATGAACTTCGGTTGGACTTTTTGGCCACAGAAATGACCTTAGCTATTTTCCAGTTTTCTGGGAATGATGAGGACGCAATGCAAAAATTTATCAATTGCGTCAGGTCACTTAAAACTTGAGGTATAATCATTTTTATGAAACACATTGGCACCCCATCATCTCCAATAGCATCGGACTTAATAGATCGAATGCTCTCCACAACCTCAGGTTCAGAAACAGAATCAAACTCAAACACTGTGGATGGATCACAAGCAACAATTTGATCGCTAGGCACAAAGTTCAGACTTTGGATGTCTCTTAATATTTAAATCATCAGGATCAGGATATTTCGAACTATCTCCTTTTTCCCAATACCAATTGACCGATGACTGCTCCATAGCTTGCGAGTAGATTGCTTTGTATCCAACTTCGTTTTTTAGCTCTCCGAATAATATACTTCGTATAATTTCTTGCACGGCAAAATTATTCCCAATTATCGTTGCTATTAGGGTTAAGCTTCCATTTCAAGTACGATTTTCTTCTTTTTTTAATTGATACTTCAACATCAGCGGTAAACCGGGGGCAATTTTTGCTACGAACTGACACCGTTTTAAGGGGAACATGTTTTTCAAACAGTTCAATAAGAAGTGATTGAAAGTATTCAACTTTTTCGGTAGAGTTGGTGAAATTTTGACATAAATGCCAAGGGAAATCGATAGCATCAGTTTGCAGCGCATAGTTTTCAAGTGTTTTAAAATCTCTAAATTGAAACGTCAACAGCGTAGGCACACATGAGAAATCAATGTTGTAAGTGCAAAAAATAAGATCATGGTCGGGTAAACCATCTAAGGACAATTGGTCTTGTAGGAAAACATTCGAAGGTTCAGATACTATCATAAGATCGAGAAGACTGGCTGTTGAATGAGGGGCAAAACGAGTGGCATAGCAATTTGAGACATGGAGTCCATTTGCCGCAATCACATCTCTTAATTGATTGGCCCGAGTGTCCAAAAGCAAAAGATCAGCATTTAAATCTCCACAGATAATAAGATGTTCATAACTGGCAGAGAATTGTTGTAGAGCTGAAAATAAAGGATCAGGAGAAAAACTTCTATTAGGATTATAACCCAAGCCCATTGCACTCTTAGTATTGCCATCAGTTACCTCTAGAATAAAAAACTGAATGCCGCCACTGTCTGATTTAATTAAATTGCTACCCCACATCCAATGGTATCGGTAACTCTATCATTTCTGATTAAATTATAGTTTTTAATAACATACGCACTACTCGGGACATGTTTCAGTAATGCAAATACTATCTACCCCAGATGATTCAAAGACATACTTCAAAAAATCCAATTTTTGAATATTAAAGCGCGAAACAGTTTGAACCAGCGACAGCACCAGCACCGTCAACAGCAACCAGCTGAAACACATTGCTACCAGCACCAGCATCGTCTTCTTACTTCTGTTTGACACTTTGTGTCATAAAAATGTGTACGAAGTTTTCTTTTGCCCCTGAATTTCACTTGTTGAAAGTTGGTAGCAATGGAACAGCAACAGCAAATTTAGGACTTTGGTCTAACGACGTTGGTGACGTTGCTGGTGCTGGTCTAATCTAATTTGAGCCATTGAAATACATTGGTTCTAAATTAATGGCGGCCGCTGTTGCTGGTTCAATCTGTTTCACGCATAACGCTACGAGCATTAATGCAACATACTTTGAAACCCTCACGTGAACTTGAAAGTATTTTTATGACAGATTTTACTGACATACCATCCATAAGAACGAATTACTCAAAGGACTTCCAGAGGAAACATCCGTTAACAGGAAACGCATTCAAACTGTAAGAAGGCACAGTTTCAAATGTTTCATTTTCATAAAGAAATCTCAAATGCGCTTTTCCTGCCGCTAACAGTAAACGGCAGTAATTTAAAACAAAATTACTACTTACCAAACATCCCTCTTTCATTCGATCCAACCAGAACCCTCACCTGTGACAAAGGTGAGAAATCCACGAAATACATCACGGATTTGATATTTTCTTTCTTTAACAATAATAAGACGCCCAAGCATTTTCATCCTCATCATCCACATCGCGAACGATACAGTTATATCTTTTCAGCGGGAATCCTTAATGCACTGCAATCATTAGATCCCAATCTTTGATATAGGATACACCTTTTCATTTACAGCTCGAGGGTGATCCGCGAGAAGAATCTCCTTTTTTCTCCTTTCCATTGTAATAAGTTTCACATTGAATTCTCCTCCACCATATCCTTCAAAGTGCGTAATATGATCCTTAAATGCGACTATCAAGTGATCAAATTATTTGATTGGGTGCAAAATAATAACGCAAACGCGGAAAGGATAATTTTCAGATGAAGTTACACACAATGCAGATGCTACGCAGCAGGCCTGTGCAGCTCAAGGATATGGGTCAGCGCAAAAGGTATTATTGTTAAAAGTGTTACGCAATCTTATGCAGCAATAATGCCGTTAGTTTTGCCATATACAGATGTATTTTCTTTTCTTCCCGAAAAAAAACAACTAGTAAAAAACATGCTGCAATAAAACTTTACACAACTATGACGTAAGGTACACGTTTTTGCGTAGAGAGCACATCCCTGGTTCCCGTCCGTTAGTCCTAATTATATGGTACAACCTGGAGGCCGTTGTTTTGTAAGTTTTTATTTTTTTCAGCGAAATTATAATAAATCATAAAAACCTATGACAAAAACGAACAACTGTAAAAATATCGACCAACCTTTCTACTAACATCCTAAGTAAGGGAAATAACAAGAGAATGATCCGCAATGATCCTTGACTTTCGTCCTGGCAAATAGTTTGTTACCTGTCTTGCGGTTATTATATTGTAAAATCCTGTCGTTTTTCTATTTATTTTTTAAGGCATTCATCATTAGAATGCGCCGTGCGTGCCTGTTGATTTTATTCTAAGAAAAAAAAAAAAAAAAACAGGAATGAAAATAGAAATTTTTAAAATAAAGGACGAAATATTTACCAAGGAGACATGTTCATATGTATGTTTGTGCTATAGTAAGCATGATAAATGATGTTTTCATTTTCCTCTATGGAAATGAAATTTTCTTCCTTTTGTTTTGGAAATTTTGTTTTAAGGCTTGTGAAATCTTGAAGATGTGTGGTGTTGTTGTTTTTTTCACAGAAACTCATTGGACACTTTCTAAAAATTTGACTAGTCCTTAATTTGGCTAGAATAACCACAGAGTTTTGGCCAATTTTTGGCTGAAGAAGGTTTAATAGTGCAATATGTCAATTTGTGTAATTGAGGATTAATGATTTTGAGGAGGGAACTTACTTGCCAGGTGCTTGAATGGAAATACTCAGTTTTGATTGATTGATTTTGTCCACTCAAATTGGATACGGAACGTGCTTAGAAGTTATGTGACAGATGTTCGATTTTTTTTCTTCAAATATTTAGAATTCTTACTATTGTTTTAAAAGTTAAGGACTTAAAGGCAGCCTTGGAAGAATTTATTTTAGATTTTTGATTTCCAGTCTACTCGAAATACCAGAATTTTTAAGAACACGTATTTGAGTTTAGGATTTGAGGTACATTTCTACCAAATATTCAAAATTGTTATGAAATATTGAAAAACAAAAAAATGAGTTTATTTTAATAAGATTCTATCGAGAAATAAAAGAAAAATAAAAAATGCGGCATTTACTGCAAAAAGCCGATACAAAAATTACAAGAATGGATCTTGGTCATATTCTGTTCCAAATCGTAGAATAAATAATCGCGTTTCAATTTTTTTGTTTTAGAAAAATATACCTGAAGCCACTTTAATTTTTTGAGAATCTCGAAAAAGTGTGATTTTTTTTCAAAATCGTATGTAGGTCTTTTTTAAAACAGCATTTTAAACCATTAAAGAAGACATTCCGCGGACTCAAACCTAAACCCATCGACAAATGCCCTTCAATTTAAAAAAAACTCAATAAAAAAAACTTTATCGAGCTATTTTCAAAATATTGTTTAAAACAAAACTTTAAATCATTAACAATCAAATTTGCATTTTGAAGAAACGACAAACTTACTCAGAGATTAAAACCATGTATTGGTGCGACATAGGGCACTTTACCCACGGAAGGTTTTTTACGATTTTCTCCAAAGTTATGTCAGAGAAGATAACTCCCCTCAATAGAAGAAATGCCGGAAATATCAATTATACGGACGGATTCACTGATGACGAAATAAAGAAACAAACTTCGGATCTGTACTTGGAATCTTAGATCCCAACACCATAGAGGTACCATACTTCAAAAGTCCATCCAATTACTGGCAAACCTCGACGATATTGACATAATCGGAAGAACACCATGTGATGTTATTAACATTTTTGTGAGTATTTAGACGGAAGCAGTGAAGATGAGCTGGACAGCCAATAAGGGCAAAACCAAGCACATGCTGTCATCGAGATGATACACCGAACATCGACGTCTTAGAAAAATATTCTGGGTTGCACTATCAATATAGAGACCAACACTAGCACTGAGATCAAACAAAGAATAGCTCTTAACAATCGCTGCTCTCTCTGGCTAACAAGTCCATTGAGTGCCAGAGCCATAGCAGTATTCCATAATAAGACCTCATCATCCTTGTTCTGTTTTATGGTGTAGAGGGATGCACATTGTCATAAGTGGATGAGAGGGCTTTAAGGTTGCTTCGAAAAGAAAATTCTCCGGGTAATTTTTGGTCCCGAGTGGAGAAGGAGTCAAAAAACTGCACGGACTGTGTAGCTATGCAAATCTAGCCAACAGAGTAAAAATCCAAAGTCTCAGATGACTGGGTCATATAGACTCTGGGTCAGATGGACATCAATACTCCGGCCGTCAAGTAGAAGAGGACCTCGACCAACTTCACGTGCAAAACTAGAGGCAGCTAACTAGGGACCGAGTTGGCTGCAGAAGCTTGTCGGTTAGGTTCATGTCCATCCCGGACTGTAGCGCCACCTTAAGTTAGGTAAGGTAAGAAGTAAACTATTCACAGTTTTTTCTTTTTTTTTATAATTTACACGCGCGATAGGAGTTTGTGTGTGCCCTTAAAATGTTTAAACACCATACGAGCATTAGGGAAATGAGGAGGGATAAAAGAGGAGAGCCTGGGTTCAAATCCAGCTCATAGCCACCTTTTTTTCTGGGGTACTGCCTCTTGCGAGAAATTGACAAAACCTCCAAGAGTAAAATTTGTCTCGAAAAAGTGCATCTCATGTAGCCGTTCGGACTCGGCGGTAAACTGTAGGTCCCTTCCATTCTTGCAGATTAACAACACACACACAGAAATGGTTGAGAGTATAAGTCACTAGGCCTTGGCTCCTTAAGGAGCTGTCGCGCCAATAAATTTATTTTTATTTATTTAAAAGAGGAGATACCGATGCAAATTAGTTTTAAAGTTCTGCATATCAAAATGGGAGGGAAAAACAGAGCCTGGCAAAGCATTCCACATTCGTGTGGTGCGACTAAAAAAAGAATCTCTATATTTAACAGTACGTCCGAAGTTAGGCTCAAGGGTAAACTGATGGGCATTCCTAGTAGTTCGAGTATTACAGTTGAATCGTTTCAGGGTAGGAATGCTCTATTTCGCTAGAGCATTGTTTGTAAAAATAACGATAAAATAACGAAAGGCACGAAACATTACGGCGGTGCTCAGGAGATGTAAATGTTTCTGTTATTGTTCGGTCGCCTATCATTTTCAAAGCTCTTTTTTGAATTCTATCTAAAAAACTCAAGTGGGTTATAGGAGCACCTGCCCAAATATGGGAATAATACTCGAGTTTCGGTCGAATATATGCTTTATATACTGTAGCCAGATCAGACGGGGTGAAAAACTTCTTGCATCTTCGAAGGAAACCTAAACACCTCGCAGCATTCTTTGCGATGTCAAATATGTGGTCATTCCACAGAAGGTGGTCTGTAATGCACATACCGAGAACTGAGAGGTGTTCTGTTTCTTCAATGCAAGTGCCGCTCATGGATAGTGGCATTGGAGGTATGTTTTGCTTTAACGACAAAAGACAACATTGAGTTTTAGAAGCATTAAATTCTACGCGATTTCTTATTCCCCAGATTCAACACCCGAAGAACATGGATGTGAATCTGGAAACGAATATGAAAATCTGAGAGTACTGTCGTCAGGAAAACAATTGATTTGATTAGTTGTTTCAGATAATAAGTCATTGATAAATATAAGGAAAAGAGTCGGAGACAAAACAGAGCCCTGGGGCACACCAGAATTTATTTTGTGAATATCTGATTTGAAACCGTCCAATACAACTTGAATTGAGCGGTTCGAAAAGTAATTACTAATCCAAAGAAAAAGAGATTCTTCGAGTCGATAAAAGAGCTTTATGCCAAACTCTATCAAAAGCAATAATTTTGTTTTCACCAAAACGATGGAGAGTTTGGTCCACTTTTCGGTGAGATAAACCATCAGATCACCAGTGGACCTGTTGCTACGAAAGCCGTACTCCGGTCGTTAAGAAGCTTTCGTTCTTCGAGATATTTCTTAAGCTGAACATTAATCAGCGTTTCCATGACCTTAGAAAGAAGGGCCGTTAGTGCAATTGGTCGGTAGTTTGAGGGTGCAGAAGATTCGCCTATTTTAGGGATAGGCTGGACAATTGGAAGGACCGATGGAAAAGCGTACGCAAAGGTTTTGCCAGCGTTAAAGAACACCTCTTCAGAACAATGGCGAGGATACAATCCGGGCCAGAGGATTTATTTATGTTAAGATCTTTCAATACTCTTGCGACTGAACGAGTGCGAAAGAAGATTGGTCCCATAAAATCATTTACGCTCTCGAGAACAGGAGGAGTTCTGATACCTGCGGCCAGTGTTGAGTTTGCCGCGAATTGGGCAATAAGCAGATCTGCTTTTTCTTGAGAACTGACAGATCGTGAAGAGGCTTTACGTGTACCTGCCTATTAAGGCTTATTTCCACGGTGGGCCTACCCACTTATGGAGTTCCCTTGGGGCGGACAAGACCCCTAAAGTTGTTTACCAGACCACACTATCAACTAGAATGGTCCGCTATACCACTCTAGTAGCAAATGATGAATTTCTCATGGTAAATTCATCCTCCTTGCTGGGAAGCAGGGCCTATCATGCACCCCTAGTATCAAGGTTAAATAAGACAATGAACACACGCTTCTTACGAAACCGTGCCATCCTCCCAGAAACCAAAGATACCTTTTCGCTTCCGGATATGCAGTAACCACAGGCCCCATGAAGCTCCCACAAGGGAGCCTACCTCAATTTTAACAGGCAGCTGCTACCGAGCTAGGCTCGTGTAATCAGCCGGGGCTCCTGTTAACCCATGGTACCTACTTTTAGACCCTAGGTGAGGCCTCGCCCGTCTCTCATGAGACGCACTTGTGGTTCGACTCCATGAAGTCACTAGCTTACCATCCAGTAAGGCAACAGTTCAGTAATCCAGTCAACCAAGGTGAAGACTTGGACACTCCCTGAATACCCGCCTAGAAGCATGGTGACTACCACGTTTCCTTACGGAATAAATGGTAGATTGCTTAACTAGACTAGGTATTGGAAGGCTCGTACTTCCGGCAACCTGACCATAGGCCAATTCTGCCCCCGGACCTATAGGGGAGGATGTTTTAGCCGACTCTTACTGCAGGCACATCCGTACCGTGGGCCTATTCTTACATCCCCGAACCCACAGGGGTTCTTGAGAACTGACAGAAGGAGTATCGTTGAAGACGAGCATAGGAACTGATGATGACGAAGCAATCTTTACTTTTTGTACAAATGATCAAACAATTACTGCCCTTGGGACATATTGCAGTATTTTTTGCCGAATTTTTTGCTCATGTAAAAATTTGGTCTTTCGAATATAAACATTGCAGGCCTTTCTAGCTTGCTGAAACTTTTTCCGGTTTTCCTCAGTGATGTTGGCTTTGTAACAACGGAAACTTACATTTCTTAACCTGTTTGTATATTTCGCTAAACAAACACAAATTCAAAATGTGTTTATCCCCATATTAATACTCACCGTTACTTTATCCAACTCTTTTCAAAACCGATTTAAAGGTCAACAATCGACACCTTTAGAAGTCAAACATTCTATTTGTCATCCTTTTTATACAGTTAAAAGAAATAATACTCATTTCATGAACCTCCATCTGGTAGGGTTAACATTTTCTTTCCAACAAAAGGAAGGATATTCAACAAAGAACGACGCTTTCTTGTGTCATAAGTTTGATTGCCGTTAATAAGATGCATTCGATCAAAAAATAATGATATTCCAAACATCCCGTTTCTATTAAATCCTTTATACTCATATCCGCACATATGCTCCTCATATGCCTGCCTTTCTTCCTCCATCACAAATAACCATTTCTCTTCCTTCACACAGCTGTGATTGTAATCAAAATACCCTCCAACATCAAAATTTCCCCAACACGTAAAAAAAAAAAACCTTTGAATGTAATGAAGTAATTATGAAAATATTCCTTGCAACCGTTAGATCCTGTCTTTTCTATTCCCAGTTTATCCTTAAGAATGTCGCAATACACAAAGAGAGAAATTCAAATCACACAATATGCAGTATCAGCATAGCAGCATATGGAACCCCTTCCGCGGAACTACAATCAAAGGATTCAAAATAACCATGAGAAATGAAAATAAAAAAAGTCTACTAACATCCTTATAATACATTACTTCATCCCCCTCATCTAGTCTGATCGTTGTCTGATTGATGTTCATCATTTTTGTTGACCCTAAAACACGTTATTCAATTATTAGTTCACAGGTAGCATGCAGCAGGTATGGAAGAGTCAGGTGAAAGGAGTTTTATCCTCTTTTTGTTCTTTGTTTCTTCCCAATTGATCGCTTCCTTGTTTAGCTATCACACGTTCTAATGGAAGGGCTTGTGTATAGAACGGGAAAAGGCGTAAGAAGAGTCTGGGAAAAGGATTAGAAGTGCCATCAAGATGAAGATTTGAGTTTCTCATTGTGGATTACGGCATATGGTGTGGATACCGTTAAAAAGGGCTACGCAATGGTGTGAAAGGGTATAGCGGCAACAGGAAGCGATCCGCCAAAGATGTCGTAAAGACGAAAATGTTTTTTCGACTTTTTTATGAGAACAGTTGGTTAATTGTTGAAAATTAAGAAACAAAAATGAATGACACTATTTCAAGAGATAAGCATTTGGTAAGAGAATTTCAATGATTTCAAATTTCATGATAGATATCTTTGTATGTATGCACCTACTTGACGTTTTAATTAACTCTGTTTCTAATACGCTTTTTATTACAAAATAAATTGCACGACTGGATCGCACGAACTTGTTCTTATGTTAGATAATTGCTTAGTGGCTGCATATGTATGTGTTTTTTTAGACGTGTGGTTTTCAAGAAGAAATAAAACGCATATAGTTTAATGTCATGGCCAAGAATTTAGCTTGATTATAAAGCATTGGGTTTGCATTATGTTTTTAAAATGATTTCGGGGAAGTGGCCGCTGCGGCTGCCTCGAATAAATTCCAGCCGAGGCCCAATTTTTCCAATTTTGTGAAAATCGGGATCGGTGGCCATCTCGTTTAAGGCCCATTCACCGAACGTGTGACGCGCTTGATGGTCGTTCGTCTTTAATTCTTGCACGAGTTGGATTTTGTAAGCCTGCAAATCAAGGTCCTTTCGCAAAATCTTCATCACATCTCCAATTGATGTGCGCGATGGCGAATGAACTCATTCGGGCCTTCTTCGATACTCTGCTCCACCGAAACGAACCATTATTTTGGTAATAAATTTGCACAATTTGCAAACTTGTTCAGGAGTAAGTCTATTCATTATGAAATGGCAAACCAAACTGAGCATAAATCAAGTGACAGCTGTCAAAAAGACCAACTCCGAAAAAAGTATTGCCAGATTGAAAACCAAACGTCTATTAAAATAATAAAAAAATTTTTTTAGAAAATCGTTCGACCAGTTTTTTAAAAAGTCGTTTTTTTTTAAACTTTTCGAAAAAATATTTAAATTTTTTTTCTAGTATGTTAATATAGGGAAATCTATAGTTTTCATCTGGGAAAATTATTTAAAAAAATTCAATCAACCCATTTTCAAAATATTTCCAAAACCAATTTTTTTTAAATATTTTAATAAAATCGAAAAAAAAAAGTTTTTTTTTAAATTTTGAAATGCAATATGAATTGAATTATAAATGACTTTCTGCGTGCAAAATTTTATTGAAATCGGGATAACAGTTTACGATAAAACCGCATTTGAAAAAAACCGGTTATATGAGAGGTAGCGTTATAACGGGTGATTTTTTTGAGGTTAGAATTTTCATGCATTAGTATTTGACAGATCACGCGGGATTTCAGACATGATGTCAAAGAGAAGGATGCTCAATATGCTTTGACATTTCACCATGAATAGACTTACAACGTTTTTTTTTAAAAAAAAGTTCTAACCTCAAAAAAATCACCCGTTAGAATACAAAATCGAGCGTTAAGATTGATAGGAAATAGAACTGCCAGAACGGCTAGATTTTCCCTTGCCATTTTGTTCTGCAAACATTCAAAACCAATGTTAATCGACACCTCCTATCTCTCCCCTCCCTATCTTCCGAATGCCCGCGCAGTGTGTTACATTAAAAGGGAAACAAATAGTCCCTTGTGCGCGCGTTAATTATAAAAAAAAAACGTTCTGAACTTAAAAAGCATAACCATTGATCGCTCAATCACCATTTTCTTTTCACATAATACATTTTCTTAAAATTACTGAAACATTTCCATCAAAATCATGAGGCCAATGTCAACGAACTTTTTCCACAAACCAAACCAAGAAATACAATCCAAGTGAGATAATAATTGTTTAAGCCAGAATACTAAATTATTTTCTGTTATGCAGATCTTATTAAAGACGAGGTGGATGACTTCTTTAAAAAGAACTTAAAAATGGTAAATATATTAAGTCAAATCAAGATTGCGTGCCAACGAACTTTTGGTAAAAACCAAAAGATCAAAAAAAAGAAGAAAAGAAACTTGGATTGTTTTTCTTTTCGGGAAAGCCGGAAAAGAAAAAAAAAGAGGAGATTGCACACATTCAAGTTAGTTTGGGGGTTATTGACTTCAAAAGAAAGAAAGAGAATGTTTTCAAACTTAAAATTTATGAGATTTTGGGTTGGAAGTTGGGAGAAATTAACTCGAGAAGCGTAGAAGAATTTAAATAATTTACAATGTTTAACAAAAGAAAATTGTGCGATAATTATCAAGCATTTTAAATGCATTAGTAATTATCAAATAATCAGATTTTTTAAGCCTGTTGTATATTTAATTCACGCAACCTCAAGTTGCATACAACATACCTGATTTTTGAATGATAGAGTCGAAAAAAGAAGAAGATAATGAAAGTTAGATATTCTTTATCAAAACATTTGAATATAAAAAAAATTAAATCTAAGGAACACAACCTGAGTATGGATGGTTTGATTCGAATTTCCTCTGCCCATACATGTACCTATTTCGTGATACAAATATTTTATTTTATTTTTATTTCCTTCAAGAAAAAGAAAATACATTCTTATAATTAGTACTCAACAACTAAAACTCGTCAAAGAGAGAGATAGAAAATATGAAATATGAAATATTCAAAAAAGTAAAGATCTTTTAACAGAAAATCA
This sequence comes from Platycheirus rosarum, assembly GCA_963971375.1. Classification (NCBI taxonomy): domain Eukaryota; kingdom Metazoa; phylum Arthropoda; class Insecta; order Diptera; family Syrphidae; genus Platycheirus; species Platycheirus rosarum. The sequence continues at coordinate 298,800,389 of OZ020507.1, read as the reverse complement.
TAATAAAAAAAAAAAGTTAATATAAAAGTAAGTTCTTCATAATTCAGTTCATTATACGTATTTAATATTAAGAGAAAATAGTGTTATTATTGGAGATATAATCATAAAGTACTTTTTTAAACCTGGGAAGTGTACTACACTGCCGAATAGAGAACGGTAAGGAGTTCCAAAGACCAATTGAGTGGAATTAGAACAATCTCTTGCTTTCAAGGTAATTATATAAAGGTACAATTATACTATTTGTTCTTGCCGAAGAAGCAAAATTAATTCGTTCATATAGATACAAAGGTTGCTTATTAATAATCACATTAAAAAGAAAAATGCAATTTTTAAAATTTAAAAATTCTTTAAGGGACATACCAGTTAATTTTTATCTCTAATTAGATATATGATCAAATCTACGTAAGCGAAATATATATTTGATGGCTGTGTTATACGCAACTTGAAGCTTTCTCATAGAAATCGAATCTTAATTACTAAAAACAACACTGCTATAGCAAAAGATTGGTAGTAAGAGACTTTTTACAAGTCTAAGTCTAGTTGCAAATGGTGTAACACCTGCAGACGCGTTTAATTGTCTAATACCCACATAAATTGATCTGATGGTCAAATTCACATTGTCCCTAGCAGAGAGTCTAGTATTTAGAACAATACCTAGGCTTTTCACATTTTCGAGATAGGGGATAGTTTTCCTCATTAGCTGAACAGGAGGAATTAATGTTGTATCAAGATTATGTTTCGAAAAAATTATGCATTGTGTCTTTCCAGGGTTCAATTTGAGATGGTTTAATGAAGCCCAGTTAGCAATGGATTGTAAATCTTCGTTTAACCTGTAAACACAATCTTCAATAAGACCTATCGGTCGGGCTATGTAAATTTGCACATCATCAGCGTATAGATGTAATGAAACATTTCATTTATTAATAATGTAAACAAAATAGGACCAAGAATTGAGCCCTGTGGAACTCCAGTTCTTAGAGGCAAAAATTCTGAGCAGCCCTTACTTGTGTAAACACTTTGTGTTCTTCCTGTTAAATAACTTTTCATAAGCTTAACCGAAAGCTCATCAAGGCCAAAAGAAGTTGGCAATTTTTTGCATACAATTTCAAAATTAACGCTGTCAAACGCCTTGGAAAAATCGAGAAGACAAAGTATGGTAATATAGTTTTTATCAAATTCCATTCGTATGTCATCAAGAATTTTAACAGTCGCACTTTGACAACTATGCTTCTCCCTAAAACCTGATTGAAATGAGCTAAGCAACTTGTGATCCTTTAATTTTTGACAGGCAACTGTTGTCCAAACAACTACTAAAACAACAAGAAAACAGCAAACATATCAGAGGACGTTTACCAATTTTCGGTGATCAACTTTTTGGGAATTCCAATTTTTGTTGGAGTGATCTATACCCGAACAACATTTCAAAGACCTAAGATAACAGGAATCCTACACACACAGACAAAAAATATTTTAAGCCCATCACACTAATCCTTATAACAGTTCCTAAAATCCTTACACCCTTTCTCAAGTAAGCGCATTTCCATGGCCTACACTTAGACTCTAAAAAGAAAAACAAACAAATCCCTAATTCCAGCATTGTCATCGGAACAAACAAAAGAAACCATTTCTTGGCATCGTTTATATGTTTTTGGATATTTTTCCAAAATTAAGACAAAAGCCATTCCACGGAACTCACATAAAAGGGATACGAAAATAAATTTGAATATATTGTCCTGATGCAAATTGGCTTTGTGTTCACTTATTCCATTGACAAGCGACAGTACTCTTACTTTAACCCTTTCTCATGGTGGCCATTATATTTCTCTGCTACCTGTAGCCGATGTTGAATTAAGGACAATGGAAAGCCTTTTTCCTGATTATCCTGTCATAAAGGAAGAACTCTTTCGGCGTTTATGTTACTTTTGCTACTTAATTTTATTGCTGGCTGTAAAAATATCGGAAAGTGTTCCAATTTTGGTCAGCATATTGAAAAGGATATTTTATTTTTGAGAGCAAGGACGAAATAATATTTTGATTTTTATTGCCTTTGTATTTAGTTGAAATAGGGTTAGAAATAAGTGGTAATTGTATTTTATTTTATATGAGCCGATAGTGCTTTAGATTTTCTGTTTTTGTGGCAAACCTAATCTCTTAAGTTCCTTAAAAGAGTCTGAAATATGTATGTTTACGTTATAATAGTTTTTAAAAAGCTAAATTTTAAATTGGCTTATTAATTTACCAATTTTTTGCAATTTCATTGAAGTGTGAAGAACTTGACCTTGAGTCTGTGTTACTACTTCTAAGAAAATATTTTTTTTTTTAAACAAAAGATTTTCGAAAATAATACTAAAACCTATAATTCTTTTAAGAAATTTGTTAAGTAAAATTAAAAGGGTTGAATATCTTAATTTTAAAGAGTAAGAAAAGTATAAAATATGAAGAAGTGCGTTCATATTTGGTTTTATTTTTGAAATATTTAAAACATTTATAAAAATAACACGAACAACGGAAAAAATTGTAGGAATCAGCTTATAAAAGGCCTTATTATACTTTTTTTCCTCGAAAATGGCTCTTAAGGTTTTTATTACAATTTCTTATATTATTTATACATTTGGACTTTCTGGGAATGGCCGAATGGATTTCTATTGAATTTTTTATTTGAACAAATCTACGTAACCTATTTATATTTAATTTTGTAATTTTTTTTTTTAATTTTTAATATTTTTAAAACTAATCAATTATTTTATTTTTAAATTTTCTGATCAGGTGTATAGTACCAATATTTATTTTCATTAAAAAAAAAAAACTAGAAATAAAAATAGGATTTTATTAAAATCGGTCCTACATTTGTCGAAATTCTTTTTACTTGCGATTATAGGTACTATAATGCAAGTTATGCATTCGTGCAGATTAAAAATTTCGAGATTACAATCAAACATGACATTACGATGATAGAGAAACATATTTGAGTTACTGGCAAAATTTTGTCCGTTTTGTCTGTCTGTCTGTACGGATGTATTTCGGACTGCAGCCTAAACGGTTAGGCCAATCGTCGTCAAATTTTAAACTTCAGGTTAATTTGACATTCTACAGAGGATTTTTTTAAAATTTTTTTTTTAGCTCAACAATTACCGGTACCTGTCATATAACCGTTATGTAAAAGCTTATTTTTCTCGAAAACGGCTGCAAGAATTTTTATAAAAAAAAATCAGTGTTTTACTGTAGGTATGCACTATATTTTGATGAAAAAAAAAAATTAATATGTTGGGCTAAGAACGGTACCTCCCATAGGACCGGTTTTTTTTCTTCGACTTTCTCGAAAACTGGTGATCCGATTACTGTCAAAATTGATTTTCAAGAAGATGTAGGTAGCCTAAGTAATTTTGCATAAATTTGTTTTCGAAAACTTTTATTTTGTATTTTTAATAATTTAAAAAAAAAATTTTTTTTTGAAAAATCAATATTTTGAAAACGGGTAAGTAATTTTTTTAACTTTTGTTTTTAAATGTACGTTATTTTTGTGCTTAAGTTTGCATTCTTGAATTATTTTTTTTTATTTTTTTTAAGAAAAGTTGTTAAAAAAACCGTTTTATTTAAAAACGGCTCCTACACTTTTGAAAAAAAAAAAATTCACACTTCTTTACATTTCCTATAGAAATAAAATGGCTTTTAAATTATTTCACCAAATACAGTTTAACGTAATTTGTTCGAACAATCAAAAGTCACAAAAATCGAATAAATGCTTTGATGTTCAATTTAATTTTCTTTAATTTTATTCTACAATGTGACCGCACATATGAGCAGGTACGTGCGATCCAGTCGTGCAATTTATTTTTTATAAATTCATTATTACACGTATTATAGTGTAAGGACCAACTTCGTTTTTAATAGAATCCATTAAGTGTTGTAGTTTTGACACTTTTTATAAGTTCACATCGCGTTTTTTTTCTACGTAAATGTAACGTGTTTTTGTCAATCATCGTGCGACCCAGTCGTGGTCATTTCTATGAATAATCCCTATCTGCCAACTTCTGTAATCCAATAAATTGTTTCACTGACGATATAACCTTTAATAGCTTCTCATATTCGTTTCCAGACAGACACCCTTGCTCTTCGGATGTTGAAATGCAATGGCAAAATATGATAAGCTCATTAAATTCTGATTTAAAAATTATTGTAAAAATTGGTGTTGCTTCTAGCAACAAGTCGGAATAAATGAAGGATGTTTTCGATAATTGTCAGTCTCTTTATTAATTTTAAAAAAGTAGGAGGGCTACAAATTTCCTGGAAATTTATATAATGCTTATATATTTAAAACAATACAAAAATAATTTTTAAATTCCTTACTTTTAGTATCCTTCTTGTTCATTTGAGTTTATAATTGAAAATGAAAAAATTCATATTTTCACTTATGTGAAAATGTTTGTTATTTTTTTTAAACAGTTGTTACTATAGCAACAAACAAAATTTTATCAAATCAAATTCTACCTCCTAACGTATTTGTTGTGTTTTTTTTTTTACAAAGTAGAAATTAGAAAAATATTTAATATAACTAAAGAATTTTTTTTTAAATAAATCAAAACTGGTACGTTAAGAAATGGCATGGTAGTCAGAGATGTTGTTGATACCAGTGTCATCAACACTCCCCCCGGTATGACGACTCTCAATCATAGGGTCGACTTATCCTTCAAAACATCGAGGACTGCTAGCTTCACAGCGGGTCTTTCGTATATTCCAGATGTTGTTTGTACGGTTGCCTTGCGAACTTGTCCATCTTTTCCAAGTTTGACTTCTATCACTCGCCCCTTCGGCCAAAGATTTCTAGGATTTACTTCATCTGCAACTATAACGATATCTCCAACACTGATTGGCTTAACAGGTTCAAACCATTTTGTTCGACGAGTTAATGTCGGCAGATATTCACGAAGCCAACGTTTCCAAAATGCATTGGCATACTGCTGGGATTTCATCCAATTTCGCCTAAGGAGACTGTTGTCGTCGGTAAGTATGCTGTCTGGCTTTTCCCCGCTAGATGAGCCTAGCAGAAAATGGTTCGGTGTCAGTGCTTCATCGTTGTCATGTTCCAGTGGAACATAGGTTAATGGTCGTGAATTAACCACACGCTCAACCTCGAGCATCATACTGTGTAGTAATTCTTCAGATGGGTTACGCGTTGGTAATATACGGCACAGGGTCTTTTTTACTGACTGAATAAGCCTCTCCCAGCTTCCACCCATATGTGGTGAGGCTGGCGGATTGTAGATCCATTTTGTGTTTGAGCTTGAAAATTCGTTTGCCAGAACAGGTTGCTGCTCTTTTAAAGCTCGTTTCAATTCTGTTTCTGCTCCGTGAAAGTTGGTTCCGTTGTCGCAACGTATTTCTTTTGGAACTCCTCGACGTGCAATGAAACGCTTTATAGCAAGGATGCAAGAGTCCGATGTCAGGCTATTTGATATTTCCAAATGTATGGCGCGTGTTGTCATACATGTGATCAACACACCCCACCTTTTTTCGGTGTGTCTACCTATTGTTACATACATAGGACCGAAATAGTCAATTCCGATGAAGGTGAATGGTCGACTGAACGTTGAAAGCCTCGCTAATGGGAGATCTCCCATTTCGGGTGGCTGTGGTACGGCAGCTTGATTTTTGCAAAATTGACAGTTCTTACGTTCCTTTTTGATAGCAACTCGTAAATTCGGTATCGAGAATTTTTGTCGAACTTCATTTAAAACCGTCTCGTTGTTATGATGATGATACTTTTCGTGGTATGATTTTATCACCAGACTAGTGATAGGATGTCCTTTGGGTAATAGTATCGGCCGTTTCGAGGCGTTGGTTGCTCCAACCGCTACATCAATTCTTCCACGAAGCCGTAAAACACCATATGAGTCTATGTATGGTGATAACTTACGAATTGGACTTGATTTGTCCAGAGGTTTCCGATGTTTTAGAGGCAAATCCATATTGTTTTTTAAAACCGTTATCTCATCACCATAGGATTCGAGTTGAGCTTGGCGATATAAGCAGATCTCAGCTTCCATGTACTCATCACGAGTGAAATAATCTTCTGTTCTTTTTACAGCTTTTGTTCTCTTAGTTGATGCATTCCAGATAAAACGAGAAGCGAATGCTTGGGTACGTACCAGCTTCCCCCAGGTGGAATGGTGATCAGGTGCAGCTAATGCACTGATATGTACTGCATGATGAAACATCACAGATGGTCTAAGTTCCTCTGCGGTTGCTTGAAGCTGTTTTAAATTTACGGGCCATTCGCTCTCCACTTGCATTAGAAAAGGTGGACCGACAAACCAACGTCCATATCCGTCAAAGTTTGGAACCTTTTGCCATTTAGTAGCATCATCTGCAACATTTTCTTTTGTTGGTACATACCTCCACTGATGTGTATGCGTTGTCTCAAGAATCTCGCTTACTCTGAATCCAACGTATTGTTTATAGTTGCGATGGTCCGACTGAATCCAGGAAAGGACTGTTCTGGAATCTGACCAGTAAAATTCTTCCGTGAATTCAATTGTGTGAAATTTTTTTACGTTATTTGCTAACCGCGTTCCTAGTCTTGCCGCCTCCAGCTCGAGTCGTGGTATTGAAGTCAGACTGAGGGGTGCGACTCTAGTTTTAGCCGTGATAATTCTGCATTCCACTTGTTGGCCTCTGGTCACACGAATATAAGCGACTGCAGCAAATGCATTGATGCTAGCGTCAACAAAGACATGCAATTGACAAGAATCGTGGTCACCAAATCTGATGTTCTTTAAGTAACATCTGGGAATTTGTACATGACTGATGTTCTGAAGATGATTCACCCACAAGCACCACTTTTCATATAAGTTATCAGGAATCCGTTCGTCCCATTCAATCTTAGATCGCCAAATTTCTTGCATTAGAATTTTGATGTAAATCAAAACATTTGCAATCAATCCTAAGGGGTCGAAAATTGTCATTAACATTCGTAGCACTTGTCGTTTGGTTGGACTTTCTTTTCCAGACAGCAATCCACTCTTAATAGCCTTTGGGGATACTTCATAAGTAAATGTGTCCGATTTTGTACACCACCACATTCCCAGCACCTTTTCGGCTGTATTCTCCGGGTTGATGTCCAAACTGTGCTTGTGGTGTCGTTTTTCTCCAAGGGCTTCAATGACTTTAGTTGAATTTGAAATCCAATTTCTTATTTCGAAGCCACCACGTTTGTGTATAAACTTTACTTCATTGGCTAACGTTATAGCTTCCTCTTCGGTATCTACACTATCCAATAGGTCGTCTACGTAATGGCTTTGAAGAATGGAGTTTACAGCGCGTGGATATTCTTTTGAAAATTCTTGTGCGTTTTTATTTTTAACAAACTGAGCACAGCTGGGGGAACAAGTGGCTCCAAACGTCAACACTTGCATTACGTAGACATCTGGTGTGCTTGTTAAATCATTGCTCCAGAGAAAACGTTGTGCATGCTGGTCTTCACTTTTAACGCCAACTTGGTGAAACATTTCACGAATGTCAGCACACAATGCGATTGATCGTTCTTGAAAGCGGTATAAGACAGAAAGAAGGGATATAAGCTGATCTGGCCCCTTCAGCAATAGGGAATTTAAAGAAACCCCGTGAACCTCAGCAGCGGCATCCCACACTATTCTGGTTTTTCCTGGTTTATTAGGATTTGTAACAGCAAATATGGGTAGGAACCATGTTCTAGGAAAATGTTGTTGGAGTTCCTCTGTAGACAGCTTGCGGATATAGCCTTTGACTGAATACTCTTGGAATTGATGCTTGAGATTTTCCGCTAGCTCTGGGTTACGACTTAATTTTTTCATTAAACAGTCATGTCTTCTAAGAGCCATTTGAAAACTATTTGGCAGCTTCACATTATCATACTTCCATAGAAGACCTGTTTCAAATCGATTTCCATGTCTTATTGTTTGAGTTTGAAGGATTTCGCAGGCACGCTCCTCTTCTTTTGACATGATTGACTTGTTTGAATCTGCAACCCCGAGACTGTCTAGGGAGAAATACTCCTTCATCATATTTTGCAGAATATCATCGTTTTTCTTTGCACACTCGCACTCATGAAAACTATTAAAGTTAGAAGTTGGCTCACCATTACAATTTATTTGGCCTGATGATGGTCCATATGCAATCCATCCAAGTCGTGTCTTCGTTGCTACTGGATCGCCTTCACCCCCTTCTACAACTTTTAGGGGAATCGCTAGTTTTAGATTGTCAAGTCCAATCAATATCCGAGGAACTGCTTTCTCATACGACTCAATGGGATACCCTCGCATATAAGGAAACCTTATCGCCAATTGTTTTGCGTCTAAGGATTGCTGTGGTAAGCTTAACGACTGCACTGTCCTCACAATTGGAATCAAAAACTTCTTGACCGGATTACTAGTTCCCGAAATCTGGACAGACACCATTCTTGAATCATTCTCATTGCGATGTGCATTTCCTGTCCATTTAAGATAGAGTGGCTGATGTTTACCTTTGAGTTTCAACTCATCTGCGAGGGAATCCTCCATCATAGTAAGTGATGAACCGTCATCTAAGAAAGCAAACGTTTCGATTTGCATTTCGTTGCTATGCAAAATAACAGGCACTACCCGGTATTTAATATCTTGAACAAATCCATGTGTATTACAGTTAAACGGTTTTCCTTCTATTACAGGCTGTTGCGAATTGACTTCTCTGTTCTGAATTGTTGATGATGTAGCTGTAGGTTGATTACTGTGTTTGTGTAACAGTCGATGATGTCTGTATGTGCAACCATTTATTCCACAGGAGCCTGTTACTTGACATCGAGAAGTATGTGACTTGAGGCATGTACGGCAAAGTCGATTTTGTTTGACGGTATCCCATCTTCCTCTGAGACTCATACTGTAGAATTGCTTACAGGATTCAATGTCATTGCAGGACTGTTTACAAACAATGCATTGCTGTTTAGTAATTGTTGGCTTCTTGTCACCTTCTTCAGCATGAGCATGAACATGTCCTTTCTCCTTTCTACGTGGTTGTATTTTTACATCGGGATCAAAGGATGTACCTGGGCTGACTCTACATATGTTATCTATGAGTCGCAATAACCATTCGTTGAAGTCCATCAAATTGAAATATTCCATATACTCAGTATGTGTGGCCCAGCTTAACATCAGTTGCGTAGGTAACTTTTCGACAAGTTCTTCTAGAAGTTCAGCATTATCCAAATAAGAGTGCATTTCACATGCCTCCATTGTTGCAATCAAATTTTGAACAGCTAGTGAGTAAGACACAACAGTTTCCACCCTCTCCACATTTATTTTAGGCTCGGCTTGAACTTTTTGAAGAAGGGTTTTGATTATTACTTTGGGTCGCCCATACATAATTCGGAGTGTATGCAATATTTTCGGTACATTTGATGGCATCATCAATCTACCTCGCATTGCTTCCAGGACGCGCCCTTTTAAGCATCGCTGCAATCGCAAAAGGTTTTCTTCATTGCTGAATCCACAAAGTCGTGTACTGCTTTCAAAAGAGCTGATGAATAACGGCCACTCTTCAGGGCTTCCATAGAAATTTGGAAGATCTCTTGACATTGAATGTCGGTTTGCAATTTGCATACTGTTTGGTTGCGCTGTTGCTTCTGTATGCATTTGTTGTCTGCTCTGAAATGCATTAGTCGTCTTTAGAGGAACTGGTGCTGATGATTGAGGTACTCTGTACTGTGGAATTCCCTTCGTGATATGAGAAGAATGAGGTGCTGCATCCATGTGGTAAGTTGGTTGAGTTGCTTGCAATGCCAGTGTTGTATTATTCACTTTAGCCGCATTTTGCTGTTCAGCTCCGTCTACCTTTGGATTGTTTTGTACCCACTTCTCAACCGCCACCTGCCTAGTACTTTTTCTTGAGCAGGATGCGATGTCACTTTGGTTTCCTTCCGCCAGCAGTTCGTATTTTTTTCGCAAATATTCCTCATCGTTTTGCTTTTGACGCTCTTCTCGCTGCTTTTCAAGGGTCCTTGCTTCCTCCAGCATTTGAAGTTCGATGGCAATTCGGTTCTGGCGAGTCGTTGACAAAGTATTTCTGGAACCAATAGATTGTGCCGTTGTGGTTTTGCTACTGCTTGTATCGTGGCAGGCAGCACACATCCAATCCTGGTTCTCGATTTCCGTAGTAACATTAACACACGAAAAATGGTACCAACATTTGCAGTTATCGCATTGGACCATTTCGTCATTGTCTGGAACTTTACAAATGTTGCAGCTGAAGACATCTGTATTGATTATTCGGTTAGCGTTTTCAATTCGGCTACTCTTGCGAGGATTTTGAGCCTTGTCTTGTTTAAAAGACATCTCGGTTTCTTTTAATTAAATTAAAAGAAATTTGTAGAAATTGTTGCTTCTAGCAACAAGTCGGAATAAATGAAGGATGTTTTCGATAATTGTCAGTCTCTTTATTAATTTTAAAAAAGTAGGAGGGCTACAAATTTCCTGGAAATTTATATAATGCTTATATATTTAAAACAATACAAAAATAATTTTTAAATTCCTTACTTTTAGTATCCTTCTTGTTCATTTGAGTTTATAATTGAAAATGAAAAAATTCATATTTTCACTTATGTGAAAATGTTTGTTATTTTTTTTAAACAGTTGTTACTATAGCAACAAACAAAATTTTATCAAATCAAATTCTACCTCCTAACGTATTTGTTGTGTTTTTTTTTTTACAAAGTAGAAATTAGAAAAATATTTAATATAACTAAAGAATTTTTTTTTAAATAAATCAAAACTGGTACGTTAAGAAATGGCATGGTAGTCAGAGATGTTGTTGATACCAGTGTCATCAACAATTGGAAAAAAGATACCGCGTATAGAAACTAATACTACGAAACTACAATGCTGTGTTATGTTGTTAGAGCATGACTTTTGCCCCTTCCCACTGTCTATGCACTGGTTGGCATTCTCGGTGCATCACAAACCATATCTCTTCCGCCGGAGGTTTTCGAAATTTGTTTCTTCTTCTGGTCGGACTATTATGTATAATAGTGTGTGTGATTCTCGTCACTTGAACACCGTGTTTATTTCTCTTGTCTCTCCCCTATTACCATTTATTCTACGATCAGAGTTCTAGTGAAATACCAGCTGCATTCCATACTCACGTTTCTAGGAATGCCCATCAGTTTACCGAATTTTTGTCGTACTGTCAATTACAGAGAATCGATCTTTAGCCGTACTGCACGAATGTAGAATGCTCTACCAAGCTCTGCTTTTCCCGACACTTCCTTTGAGATTCTCTCTTATGTTTGAATTGAATTTTGCTTACAATACTCATCCCATATTGCATGAAGTTCTTATTTCGATATCTCTCTCCAACCACAAAGACAAAAATAATTTTTATTTTAACTAAATTAAATAATCAGCAAAGGCTTAAGGCCTTTAACAAGTGAATGCACAAGAAAGCCTTGAATTTAAAAATAAAAAAAATATTTATTTTTAATTTTTACTTAAAAATACATTTCTTTACAAATCGTAATTACCCTCATGACGTTGGCGAACACATCAAAACCCGTAGAGCCCGTTGTCCTATGGATCACTTACGTTATCCCCAGTCAGATTCAACGAACCCTTCACTTTCGGTTTCCCATCCCACTTCAGGCCCCACGTCATTCATTATCTGCATTGTATCCACCTTCAATCCCAAAATCAACCAGAACCAATGACAAAGCAACTGATCAACTGATCTCAACCCGAGTTCCTACATTATTGATGCATTTATGGATCCGAAGCACTAAACTGGGTTCCCAAATCCCAACACACACCACCAGAATCACCTGTGTCATTAATACCATCGTCATCGCTGACCAATGTGCCTCAAACATTATGCCGGACACAGGCCATCGACCGCAGAGTTGACTGACCCCATACAGGTAACAAAATTAAAAGTGTTCACTCACAAGCGAAATTGTATAACTGTTAAACTGCTTTTTCGGCAGTTCCAAAATATCTCAGTTGTACCTCTTTTGGATCAGAGAATGTTGCCACTGCGCTAAGCTCGAATCTCAAAATAACTTTCCCAAAGAGTGAGTCAGTTCAACACACTGTACGGGGCTTGGATTTGGGATGGGCCTCCAAAAAAAAAAGAGAGAATGCTCCACTGTGATGTTTGAATTTTGAATTGAATTTAATTTTTTGTTATTTTTAGACGAAGTGGTTAAAAATAAAAGAGAAATTAGCCGAAAATACGGTTTTAAGATTCTCTTTTTTTATTTCAACCAGAGAGGGTCACCGTTGATTTAGTGGTTTTTTGGGGGAAAATCCGTGACGTAACAGAAATAGACTGACATGTTTATTTGTCTAGCTTGAAGTCTGCTCTTGAATGAGAGTAGGGCTTTCGAACTTGAGCTTTAAGATCAGCTGGAGTGGTTTTGTTTTTTTTTTGGGTCTAGTGAAATTTATAGCATTTGTCAGGTCTTTGAACTTATGCTGAGACTTAGAGGTGAGTGTCTTATAACTGTTTTATTTCTCTATTGTCGTTATACTTAGTTCAACTCGAACAGATGAGTTGGGGTCAATGAATTTCATTGTCTGTCATCTAAGACTGAGCTCGGGCCAAACATTTTTTTTTTTTTTTTATAGCAAGTTGCTTACAAATGTAATTAGTGCTTCGTTATGATCAACGACTGTGAAGAATTTTCGTTGTAATTTTTAAATTTTTATAAAAAAAAAATTCAGTTTGTGGAATTTGTTAAGGGAATTTATATCTCCTATAATTTATTGTTTAAGAAACAAAGTTTAATAATATTTTGTATCACTTTTCTGAGCTCATCATTTTTTTTTTAATTGAAGCATAATTTTGTTAATATTTAAGAAGTTTGCAGAATTTTGTCTTTAGTCAATTGAAAGTGCTGTTGACAGTATAGTACATTAAATTCAATTGCCAGCAGCTGTCTTACTGGCATCCTAGAAATGAGTTTGGAACTTTAAAAGACCATCCACCGTCATGATCAAAAATTATAGAATTTGACTTTGCGTCATTCTCATTTCTCATTTTATTGGCAATTAAAAAAAAATATACAGACTCAAATTTTGTTGTTTAATGGAATTTTGGCGTGAAAGCTGAAAGGTTGATTAGAAAAATATTCATAATGTTGTTAGTTAGTATATCATTATATTTGAAATATTAATTTAATTAAAAAAAATAATTTTTTACTTGCGATTATATGTAGGTACTATAATTAGGATTCGTGAATATAAAAAAATTTAGGTAACAATCAAACATGACATTACGATCACAGAGAAGCCTAAACAAGTTAGTTATGAAAAATGTTTGTCTGTCAGTCTGTCTGTCCATCTGTATGTACTTATAACGAGCTGCAGCCTAAACGGTCTAAGCGATTACTTTCAAATTTGGTATGTGTGATTTTTTTGGCACCTCAGAGGGGATATTGAATTTTCATTTTTAGGGCTAAAAATACGGTACCTGCCATATAACCGTTAAGGAAAAGCTTATTTTTCCCAAAAACGGCTACAATGATTTTAATCAAATTTTTGAGATTTTTGTTTGCAGGTATTAGCTATCATTTTATCAAAAAAAAATTACGGAAAAAGTCTGTTAACGGTACCTTTGAAATAACGGTTTTTTTTAATTTATCGAACTCTCGGTAACGTCTCATTGGATTAAAATTAAATTTAATATTTTAGAAGATCTAAGTAGCCAAATTAATTCTGCATACCAATATTCTGAATAATTTAATTTTTGTATTTATAATTAATTTTTTTTTTGAAAATTCAATATTTTTAAAACTATTTAAAAAAAATATTTTAAATTTTATGATCAGCAGTATATTAAATTAGTAAACGCTAAAAAACTGCATACCAAAATCTCAAAAAAAAATGTTTTTCAAAAAACTAAAAATAAAAAACAGGATTTTATCAAAATCCGTCTTTTTTATACTATTTTTCATAAATTCAATAATAACGGGTCCGTCAAATAACCTTTTTTATGAAAAATGCTATAAAAAAAAACTACTGAATATTTTCTCAAATTTCTTTTTTTATTTGAAAGTACAATCCTTCCGGTTAATAATAGAAAATAATTTCATTCAAATGGCTGCCTCAACTGGCTATGCAGTAGCCTACACGATCGGTCCAATTTTTAAGCACATTATCGACTGTGTACAGCTGTATTTCACCAATGGCTTCACGAATATTGTCCTTTAAAGCGTCAATTGTCTCTGGCTTGTCGGCGTAACACTTATCTTTTACGGCACCCCACAAATAATAGTCCAACGGTGTCAAATCGCAGCTCCGTGGTGGCCAAACGACATCAGCTCTGCGGCTGTTAATGCTATCTTCAAAAACAGGGCGCAAATCATCGAGTGTAGCTTCGGCTGTGTGGCACATAGCGCCGTCCTGTTGAAACCAAATGTTTCCAATATCTTCCTCTTCAATTTTTGTGAACAAAAATTCGTTCAACATGGCCCGATAACGATCGCCATTGACTGCAACGACTACTCTTTGCTCATTTTCGAAGAAAAACGGCCCAATTATGCCTCTGGACCAAAATCCGCACCAAACAGTGACTCGTACGGGTTTTCTGTGCCCCAAATGCGACAATTTTGCTTGTTTACATACCCGCCAAGATCAAAATGAGCTTCTATCTGGAAAGATGATTTTTTTTGGCAAAATCGGCATCTTCTCTGAGTCGATCGCAGGCCCACTCAGCGAAGCAAAAACGCATTGGATGGTCAGTTGGCTTCAACTCCTGAACCAATTGGACTTTTTATGGCGTCATACCAAGGTCTTTATGCAAAATTCGTCTCAATGATGTCTCCGAAATGTTCAATTGTTGAGAACGACGGTGAATTGATGTTGATGGCTCTTCTCGCACACTTTCTGCCACAGCAGCAATATTCTCGGGTGTACGCACTGTTTTTGGCTTTTCACGCTTTGGTTTACCGATGAGGATGCCAGTTTCTTTCACTTTTTTTACAAGATAACGAACATATGGAGCTGACGGTGCTTTTCTTCTTCCAAAATCCGTTCGCAATTTTCGAACACATTCTGCAACATTACCATGATTTTCAAAGTAATGTCGCAATATTTCCCAGCGTTGTTCAAGCGTATACAGAACCATATTCGTTCAGCGGAAGGATAAAACTAATTATCTGTCAAATCAAACATGAGCTAAGTGTTACCATTCACGAAATAAGCATTAGTTGAAAAAAAAGTTAGATGGCGGATCCTTTATTTAAGACGTGCGATACTTAAAACCGTTAATTTTTGTATTTTTGACACTTTTAAGAGGTTCAAACGGTGTGATTTGTCTATATAAATGTTACTTGTTTCTGTTAAATATCTTGCCTTCCAATGAAATTAGGCACGTAAGAGCAAGTACGTGCGACTCAGTTGTGCCTATTTATACTTGCGATTTATAGGCAAGTTATGCATTTGTAAAAAAAAATTCTAACAATCAGACATGACATTACGATGATAGAGAAACATATTTGAGTTACTGGCACGTACGGTGTATATTGAACTACAGCCTAAACAGTTTGGCCAATCGTCTTCAAATTTGGAATATTAAGATATTTTGATATTTTTTATCTCAAATATTACAGTACCTGTCATATAACCGTTAAGTAAAAGCTTATTTTACTCGGAAACGGCTCCAAGAATTTTTATGAAAAAAATCGTGTAATATTGTAGGTGAAGGTTATATTTTGGTGAAAAAAAATTCAAGATGGTGGGCTAAGAACGGTACTTACCATAGAACCGTTTTTTTTTCTTCGACTTTCTGGAAAACTGGTCATCCGATTTCAATCAAAATTGATTTTGATATATACAAAAGTAATTTTATTTTAAAATATTTTTGGAATTTTTTTTTTTTTGTATAATTTTCAATTTTTTTGTTTTAAAAAAATCAATATTTTGAAAACGGGTAGATGGATTTTTTTTAATTTTGTTTTTAAATGTAAATTATCTTTTTTGTTTGCCTAAGTTTGCATTCTTAAAATATTTTTGTTTTAATTTAAAAAAAATGTATTTAAATAAAATCGTTTTATTTAAAAACCGCTCCTACGATTTTGAAAGAAGTTTACACTTTTTCCCTTTTTTAAAGAAATAAAATGGCGTATAAATTTTTTTGCTGAAAACTATCTTACATACTTTTTTTAAACAATTAAAAGTCAGAAAAATCGAATAAAACCTTTGAAGTTCCATTGATATTTTTCATTTTGCGATCCAGTCGTGCAATTTATTTATTTAGTTTAAATAAATTTATTTTTGATTAACAGGGTCTTAGATTTTTAATACTTTTTTTTTAAATCAATATATACAAATAGCTGGATGATTTTTTGTGTAGTTTTGTTTTCAAATGTATGTTTGCATTTCATTGACTTGTATATGTTAGAATAAAGTTGAAAAAAATATGTTATACAAATTCATATTATGGTAGAAAATAAAATTGCTTTAATTTTCTTGGCTGAAAACAATTACCCGTACTATTTGAAAAAAAATTAAAACTGACAAAAATAGAATAAAATATTTGAAATGTCTTTAATCATTTAATCATGAAAATTGGTCCAGTTTTTGAATTTTGTATAGCCAAAAAACCAGGTGACCGCGAAAGTTAAGAATTACCTACCATAAAAACAAAAACTTAAACAAATAAACCGGAGGGATACATAATCCAAAACGTTTCAGAAACAAAAAACACTTTATTCTTAATATTAAACAAAAACTGCTCTTTGAGTAGACAATATTATTATTGTGTTTTTTGTTCATTAACATTGTGCTGACAGATTGAGTAGTTTTTAATTTTGCTGAATATATTTATGTGGACTTCCTTAAACTGGAAGAGAAAATTGAATTTAAAAAAACCTTCGCAAACCGAAATTTTCCTCTAGTCAAAAATGCCAGGGGCATTCCGAGAATACTGTTGGCATACCCAGAGACATGATCAAACCGATTTAAGCCGTAAACGAAACGAGCAATGTTATTGAAGGCCACTTCTAGCTTCCGTTTGCTTCTACTATCCGGACAACAGAAAATAAGGCTACCTTATAATAAGAAGAACAAGGGTTTTTGCCAGTATAAGCTTTGTGTTTATGGGCAGACATCTACAAACAATATTAAGAACCCTCAATGCAGCGTAGGTTTTACCCAGAGCGCAAGAAATATGGTCTTCCCACGACAAAGTTTGATTAAACCAGACACCCAAGTTCTTAACTTTTTCGACGTAATTTAATGCAGAGCCATTTATTTCAATGCTTGGAATATAGAATGTTTCGAGCGCAGTATTACTGATAACGATAGCCTGACATTTATTGGAGTTCAGTTTCAAAAGATTTCGATCAGACCACACGCAACAGATCTTCATTGATTCGAGCAGTTGCATCTTCAACCATGCCACTCTTATAGCTCAGGTAAATTTGAACATCATCCGCATACATATGGATCCTGCAAAATTTGAGGATCGAGGGAAGATCATTATTAAAGAGTGTAAAAAGAAGTGGGCCCAAAATCGATCCTTGTGGTACTCCAGCATGCGTAGGGAGGAAATCAGAAAGTTCATTATTTACCAGAACAGCCTGGGTTCTACCAATAAGGTAATCCTTTACGAGGCAAATGGCAGTGTTTTCAAAGTAGAAATTGTGTTTTAACTTTTTCAACAATAAACAGTGCGGAACCGTATGAAACGCCTCAGAGAAATCGAGAAGTACCAGGGTTGTAACAAGATTTTTATCCAGTTCTTGCCTTATGTCATCGACTATTTTAAGCAATGCAGTATTGCAACTGTGTTGAGATCTGAATCCAAATTGGTTGGGTGATAGTAGTCCATGGGTATTTAAAAAAGAAGACATCTGCCGGCTCATTAACTTTTCAAATGCTTTGGAAATAAAAGGTAAGATTGAAATTGGGCGGTACTCTTTCAGTTTAGTAAGGGACTTTTTAGGAACCGGGATTACTTTGGAGGCTTTCCACAGCTTAGGATAGCACGAGGATGTTAAGATGGAATTGAAGATATAGGAAATATAGGGTGAGAGAAACGGAAGAAGCAGTTTGATGAATCTGGGGTGAATTGCATCTAATCCGATAGCATTAGACTTAATCTCACTCAGAGCCTTATACACTTCCAATTCACTGACTCTATGGAAGCTAAACGTTTGGATGGGGTTGTCAGTTTCAGTAGTCAAGTTCATGTCGTTATCAGAGTTATCATAAACACTTAAGGCAGAAGGAGTATTCACTCACAAAAAGGTTATTCAGCTCATTTTTATCGCAGACAACATCACCGCTTTCAAGTTGTTTTTAGACACTAAGAGATTTTATATTCCTCCACAACTGTTGAGATGTAAGGTTTCTAAACTTGGAGACATAAAACCTTTTCTTTGAGTTTCTAATCTCAGTGTTAACAGCATTTCGTAACGTCTTATAAAAATCGAATAGAGTTGGAATTCGGAATCTTTTCCAACGCTTGAATGCCGCATTTCTCTTAGCAATGAGTTGTTCGACCTTTGCACTAAACCATCCTAAATCATTGCTTCGTACTTGGATTGTCTTTGTGGGAATAAAGTGTTAGCCTTTATAAATAAACAGTACAATTCGCCATACGCACATTTCTTGCAACTACAACTGCGGAATCGACTGTTTTGTTTCATTTACGATTAACGATTAGACGGCAGCAATATTCTCGGTAAATCGACAAACCCGTTGTTTCATCGACACGAGAAGACCCAGCAGTAAAAATCAGACCCAAATTTGCTCAGTAGACTTTGAATACGTTGTCTCTCCGGACGAGAATTACGATCAAAAAATGGCGTCAACTATCAAAAAGTTGCCGTTAACAATCTCAAAATTGCCATCAACGATACTTAAACATTTGGTAATACATTTTAATTATTTGTAAGCTTTTTTCTTTGTAAGCCTCATCATGTAAGCCTGA
Source organism: Platycheirus rosarum (assembly GCA_963971375.1). NCBI lineage: Eukaryota > Metazoa > Arthropoda > Insecta > Diptera > Syrphidae > Platycheirus > Platycheirus rosarum. Next base: position 298,781,456 of record OZ020507.1, on the reverse strand, counting down.
TCAAAATATTATTTTTACTAAATTTTCTGACATTTACAACTTGGTTATTGGTTTAAATGCGTGTTCATTGTTGGAAAGCAATTTTAATCTTCGTCTCCAAGTTTTTTTAGTTTTCTTAAATTTAAGTCCTTAAGACATTATACTCTCATGTTTATGCCCTTTGTGGAATATTGCACTACAATTTGTCCATTTAACCCAACTCTTGTGACCCTTGAATGAAAATACATTCGATCTGGGATCGTGCTCCCCAATGCTGCCGTTACATTCCCGATTGCAAACCTAACACGATTGCATTGGGTATTTTTATATGGCCATCAGTAAAACAAATGGTCTGCGGGTCATGTTCAGGTTGCATGGCAGACTGCTGCGCGCCCCGCATGAAAGAACCCATAAAACCAGCTGACAGTCGCATAACCAAAACTCGAGTCGCTGCCAGAATATAAATCTTCAATCGCTGATCGCAAGTTCGTGTAAATGAACTCAGCTCCAGAGAACACTTCTTACAAGAAAACCCACAATGGAAATGTGTTCTGTTGGCCTGGCCAAGAAGAACCAAGTATAAGTGTTTGTGTGTGTATCTGTGGTGAGCCGAAGATCGAAAGAAGGTTCTGAACGTGTACAACGGTAAACTTGCGGTACTTTTCGTTTTCATTGCAACCGAAGAACGCTTAGCCTAGATTCCCGACCAAGGTTCGATGAACCATCTTCTTCGTCATCCATTTTGTCTTTTATGTTCTTCATTATCGTAGTGTTGTTGTTATTCTGGATAGTTCTTCATGCTGGTTGAGGTTTTCTGGTTCTTTGATGTTCCTTCTGCTTTGCATATCTTCTTCTTCTGTTCTTTTAACATTTACATCGCCTCCCACAATTTTCCTCGCCCACTGTGTTCACATTTCGTTGGCAACATTGACTTCCGTGTGGGTGTCGTTTGGTGTCCCTTTATCCTTTATTTCCTGTACATTCTTCCTACTATCGTTTCAGGAAAACGTTCCTTGCGCGATTTGAAGGTTTATGCAATGGAATACTACACCCAATGTCTGGATTCGTGCGACCGAAATTAAAAAGGGAGTTTTCCATCCATACATTTATTTGGCCAGCATTTTGGCCTTTTCGTTTCTCACACACCACGGTCGATGAACTTTTACGGAGTTTTGTAGACATTATGGCCTGAACTTGAATTTGTTTTTTTTTTGCTGTTGTTGCCATTGCCATTCGGAAAGCTTCTGCAGGTTCCTCAAATAAATTATTTTTTTTTTTATATTTTTGTTTCCATTCTCGTTAATTGTATCTCATTTTTGCAAAGAGAGATATGAATTGGTGAAAGTTTCTTTTAAGTGTTCTTTTGGAGGTGTTTTCTCGTTGTTCTTAGTACTTTACAGTCTTTCCATCCACAGCCGGACTGGGAAGGTTTTTGTGGAATTTTTTCTGGAGTGCTTTGACCTTTTTATTTATTGCGTTTTATGCAAGAACCTGTGTTTACTTCTGGAACAATGTAAGCAAAATTTATGCTTATTTTGGTTAATAAAGACGTGTAACTTCAGTTACAACTCAGCTGTTAAAAAAAAAAACGTTGTTAATTATTATTATTGCAACAATTTTCCGACAACATGCAACTTTTATTTAATTTACTTTATTTTTGTTGGGAAAACCTAAAAGAGGCGCCAAAAATTGATAACATTTTTTTTTGTAGAGAGGTCGAAAGCAAGCATTTTTTCTATGGGGGGGTCTACCGTGCCCCATTTAGAACGTAGGGGCAATTTTACAAAAAATAACTTAAAATGGAAACAAAAGTATTAAAAAAAGTATGGCAACACTTACAATTAGGTATTATTCGCTTGCAAGTTCAAAATATTGATAAAAAAATATAAAATAAAAGTTTTGACCATTTTTTTTTAAATATTGACACGAAGTGCTATAAATTGGCTTTATGTTGTCAACGTTAATATTGATTTTGAATCGAACACAAAAAACTTAATGGGTTTGTGTCTTTTAGTTTTTGAAAAAAAAAATGAAAATTACTAAAATTACTTTTAATGAGATTGTTGTTTTTTGCTTGCTTATATACAATGAGGTATGATAGCACGTTGTCCCCTTGCAACCCCACTGCTTGAGCACACTATAGGATTTGAGATAGGTGCGAGGTTGGGTGTATGCAAAGTTTCTCTTTACATTTAAAAAATCTGAATTTAAAAAAAAAATATTTTGAATTTATCCTATCCTATATATCCAATGTCAACAGCTGCCACTAGGAGCGCGCTGGGGTGTTATTTAGTTTGGAAAATTCGTATTTATGGACTGATTTTGAAGGGATTTTCAACAGGCAGATAGCTAATATTAATTTGTAAGAAGTAACTAAGACTTTTTTTTTTTTGATTACGAGGATAGTTGGTTTTCTCGAAAAAGTATTGTAAGCCTAAGCAACACCGGGTGGGTAAGCTAGTGCATTATAAAAACTTTACATTACCTAGGTACTACTGTACTGCAACAAATTTATGTTCTAATATAATTTCTTAATACATATGAATGTTTGTTTCTTACGCAATTGTAATGTTCAAACTATGCACATGTACCTACTTAGTAATTTTCAATTTTCTCAAAACTAGAAGACATAAAACCTTTTTTTTTTTTTTGTTCGATTGAAAATTGACATTGGCGTTGATCACAAGAAGCCAATTTAGCACTTCGTTTCAAAATTTTGAAAAAAATTGGTTTAAACTTTTTTTTTTAATTTTTTTTATCAACATTTGAAGTTTGCATGCGAATTTTTTAAAAACTATTAACATAAATAACACAATTTAAATTTGGTATTAATGAACAGATTTCTGGCTTTCAAAACCGGTATAAAATTTAATTGTAAGTGTTGCCGTTGTTTTTTAATATTTTGTTCATATTTAGTAATTTTTTTCTAAAATTCCCCCTCCCATAATAAAAATGCTTGTTTTTAACCCCTCTACATAAAACCATCATTAAATTTTGGGACATAAGTTATCGTTATTACAAAATGTAAAGAAATATAAAACTGAATAAAACAAAATGAAATAAAATAAAATAAAATTAAATAAAATAAAAAAAATAAAATAAAACAAAATAAATCAAATAAAATACAGTAAAAAAGGATTTTTTTAAATTAAAAAAATAAATAAAAATGGGCACGACTGGGTCGCGAGTACTTGCTCTTATGTGCCTAATTACATTGGAAAGCAAGATCTTTAGTATTAAAAAACGACAATACTTAACGGTTTTTAGTAAAAATGAAGTACACCATCACACGTCCTACATAACAAGGAATTTATGAAAAAATGTATTTCAAAAATTGTAGGGCCGGTTTTGGTAAAATCCTGCTTTTTATTTTTAGTTTTATGAAAAAAAATATTTTTTTAAATTTTGGTATGCAGCTTTTTAGATAGATACATGTGATTATAAAATTTAAATACATTTTTTTTATTGGTTTTTAAAATATTGATTTTTCAACAAAAAAAATTCAAAAATTAATTTTAATTAGAAAAAAAAGTTATTCACAATTTGACAGAAAACCAATAAGGCGTTACCTAGAAAGCCAGAAATTAAATGAAAGGAACCGTTAATAGACTTTTCCCGTAAATTTGGTTCTGATCAAATGATAGCCAATATCAGCTAAAAAATTACCAAAACATTTCATCAAAACCGTTGGAGTCGTTTTCGAGAAAAATAAGCTTTTCCTAAACGGTCATATGGCAGGTACCGTTATTCTAAGGCCTTAAAATAAAATTTCAATTTCTCCTCTGGGGAATGCCAAAAGAATAACACACACCAAATTTGAACGCAATCGCTTAACCCGTCTAGGCTGCAGATCAATATACACCCAGACGGACAGACAGACAGACAAACCGACATTTTTTGTCGATCACTTTTTTAGACTTCTCTATGATCGTAATGTTATGTTTCGTTGTTATCTCAATGTTTTTATATTCACGAATCCTAATCTATTCTTTTTTTATATATATTATTAAAAATAATATAAAATTAAATAAAAAAAAAACTAATAAAAATATGTAAAATAAAAAATAGGAAAATAAAATAAAATAATGTTTAATAAAATAAAAGAAAATAAAATAAAAAAAAATTAAAAAAAATAAAAAAAAATAAAATAAATAAAATTAGTGCGAAAAATAAAATAATATAAATTAAAGTTAAATATGAATTATATGTTTTTTTCATAAAAAAATTGAATTATTTGCCCAAAATATTGTCGAAGTACAATATAGAAATAGAAATTTTATTTTTAGGGTTAAACATAACTTTACTTGCCATACGACCGTTTAGGAAAAGCTTATTTTTCTCGAAAACGGCTCCAACGATTTTGATGAAAAATTTTGAGATTTTTTTGTAGGTATTGGCTATCATTTGATCAGGGCCGCATATACGGGAAAAGTCTATTAACGGGACCTTTCATATAACGTTTTTTTTTTTTAATTTTTGGCTTTCTCGGTAACGGCTCTATGGATTTCTGTCAAATTTATATTTGAAAAGATATAGATAGCCAAATTAATTCTGCATATCAAAATTTTGAATAACTTTTTTTTTAATTAAAATTAATTTTTGAATTTTTTTTTTTGAAAAATCAATATTTTTAAAACTAATCAAAAAAAATTATTTTTGATTTTATATTCACATGTATATTAATAAACTCTAAAAAGCTGAATTTAAAAACAACATTTTTTTCAAAAAACTAAAAATAAAAAACAGGTTTCGAAAATATTTTTTTCATTAATTCTTTGTTATTTAAGACGTATGGTGGCGTACTTCATTTTTACTAAAAACCGTTATATATTGTGGTTTTAATTGGTTTTATAAGTTCAAACTGTGTTACTTTCAATGTAAATGTTATTTGTTTTTGTCCAAGTTCTTTGCTTCCAATCTAATTAGGCACATAAGAGCAAGTACGTGCGACCCAGTCGTGCACATTTTTTAATTCTGTTTGGTTTAAAGTATATCTGTATATGGCTGTCGTGTCAAATATTTATTTTGCATTTTAGAAATATTACATATATCAGGCAGGTTCAAAAAACAATTTTCCTATTTATATTCTTCTACAATATCTAATTCATTACAAAAGCCGTTATGTATTCTTAACACAATTATTTATGACGTTCAGCCTAAGACTCCAAGCGGATAGAAGTTCTTTAGATTTAATAAATGGGTTTTCCAGTTAGTTACATTACACTATACTTATACTGCAACGCGGCAAGTTAAACAGAAAAACACAACACATTTAACAATATGTTGCGGGTTTTGACCTATTTATTCAACCTAACACTTCAACACTATCCACTCCAACCAAAGAGCTATCATCGTCATAATTAATTAGTATTCATAGCGGCTTCACGACAATTCTAGTATTCAGTGAGTGTTGTAAAAGTGGAGGGCGGTCAGCTCAAGCTTATGTGGTTTTTCTTTGCCTTTACACCTTTTTTATTTCTACAAGTTCACTGAACTCCAAAAGTTCATTTGGAAGATTTTGAACCAATTTCTTATGAGAAACGACAACAGAAAGGGAACTAAGTAAAAAAAAAACTTACTTTTCTTTTGTTACTATAACGTCATCAAGAAACTTTTGGAAGTTCCCAATGTGATCTTCGGTGGTTGTGATTTAGAATGTATTTTGTTGGCCTCTAGCTCGAGAGTAAGATTAACTAATTCACCTGTAAAATTAATTGACATTGAGATTTGTGACGAACAAATTATTGAAGTATGTGTTTTAAATATTAAGTAGTGCCCCGTGGCTTAGTGGTTAGTGTTTCGGTCTGCTAAGCGAAAGAACCTGGGTTCAAATCCAGTTCATAGCCACCTTTTTTTCTGGGGTACTGCCTCTTGCGAGGAACTGACAAAACCTCCAAGAGTAAAATTTGTCTCGAAAAAGTGTATCTCATGTAGCCGTTCGGACTCGGCGGTAAACTGTAGGTCCCTTCCATTCTTGCAGATTAACAACACACACAAAAGGAATGGTTGAGAGTATAAGTCACTAGGCCTTGGCTCCTTAAGGGGCTGTCGCGCCAGTAAATTTATTTATTTTATTTATTTTAATATTAAAACTAATAAAAAAAAAAAAGAAATGACCCTTTAGGATCAAAAATATCAAAGTATCTAAGCCTAGAAGTCAAAATAGTTATAATAATGGATTAAAAAACCCACAACTGATTAGTCATAGTAAATTCTATTAATGCGCTTTCTTCTGGTTTTTTGTTAATCTAAAGAATGTAAACAAATAGTGATTCCACGAAATAATGAATTTTTACGAATATATACTTTCCAAAGGCGTTAGAAAGAGGTTTGTGAATCACTCTTTCTACTCGATTTCAACTAATGTTTGTATCGCACAATTGACACGTTTGAATCACATGATCATTAATGTTTATTTAGAATTTCGGTCAACAAATATCTCACTTTCACAGGCTAAACAAAATTGTGTTTTTTAAGCCAGGATTGTTCTTCTTAAAATAGAATCTACTTTGAGCCAAAGACCTCTCAATTTATAAAAAGCTTGCATCCATCAAGTTTTGTTCATTTTTTTTTAATACGTAACAAACACAGAGTATCTAAGAATTGCCTGATATTAAACGAGTTTTTTGATTAATTGTGAAATGAAATTACAACTAAAAAATAATGACATGGTTTTTCAAATAACACAGATTATCTTTATATATATGTAGCTATATTAAAATTGAAATGTCTGTTTTTAATATCAAAATTTGACTTTTTTACAAGATGTTCATGAAAGTATCCACTGCACTTTTATAACAAAAACACATTTTTTAAAATTTTTGTCTGTCCGTCTGTCTGTCTTTATGTCTGTTTGTTCTGGCTAATCTCGGGAACGGCTGCACCGATTTTGACGGGATTTTCACTGGCATATAGCTGGTGTTCTTAACAGCAAATTAAAATATTTGAATTACCCATAGGCAGCGTTAGTGTCGCTTTTTTAAATTCAATTAAAAATAATAAAAAGCGGGAGCTATTTTTATATCAACAATATTAATTTTAAATGACGACAAATTTAAAATAAAATAAATTAAAATTCGTTGTGCACATAGTAAGCTGGTAGTTTCTACTTTCTAGGTATACTTGGGTGCAAGTGCGGTAGATAGCGCTGTTGTTGGGATTAAAAAAAAATAAAATAAAATAAAACGAATAAAAATTCTTCAAACCGTTTGCGAGAAAAATAAGACTCAACTGAACGCTTATATACGGCAGATTTTTTTTTTATATATAATTAACACACGCACAAGGGACTATTTGTTTCCCCTTTAATATAGAATACACTGCGTGGTCATTAGGAAGATAGGGAGGGGAGAGATAGGAGGTGTCGATTAACATTGGTTTTGAATGTTAGCAGATCAAAATGGAAAGGGAAAATCTCGCCGGGTAAACTATTACAAATTCGTGTTGTACGGCTAAAAAAGGAATCCCCATATTTCACGGTACGTTCGAAATCGGAATCAAGGGTGAACTGATGAGCATTCCTTGCGAGATTAGTATTACGGGAAAAAACTTTTAAGGGGAGGAATACAACTGGCTACTTTGAGTGAACATTTTTTGTAAAAGAAACGATAAAATAAGGAAAGACATGAAACATTGCGTCGGTGTTGGAGAGGGGCAATTGTTTCAGCGGCAATTCAATCTTAACGCTCAATTTTGTATTCTATCAAGCAGGTGAAGCGTTGTTTGCGACGCACCTGCCTAGAGGTGGGAGTTATACTCGAGCTTAGGGCGTATAACCGCTTTATAGATTGTAGCCAGATCAGATGGGGAAAAGTACTTCTTACACCGATACAGAAAACCTAAGTACCTAGCAGCATTCTTAGCGATTTCAAATATTATGGTCGTTCCAACGGAGGTAGTCGTTGACACACATACCGAGTTTTGAGAGCTTTTCGGTTGGGGGCATTGGGGGTATGTTTAGCTTTAACGACAGAAGACAGCATTGAGTTTTCGAAGCATTAAACTCCAAACGATTTCTTTTACCCCATTTGACAATGCTGCATGAATCGGAATTTAATGAGCTTGACATACGGCACTGTTGCAATTGTACGTCCGAAGGCGAAGGACGTGAATTATCAAAGGAAAAGCTGAAGGTAGAGTCGTCAGCAAAACAGTTAAGTGGATTAGAAGTAACAGACAGAAGATCATTTATAAAAATGAGGAAAAGAGTCGGAGACAGAACAGAGCCCTGGGGCACACCAGCATTTATTTTGTGGGAATCAGACTTGAATCCGTCCAATACAACTTGTATTGAACGGTCCAGAAGATAGCTTCTAATCCAACGAACAAGAGTATTATCGATCCCAAAAGCATGCATTTTCGATAAGAGAGCTTAATGCCAAACTTTATCAAATGTCTTGGAGATATCAAGAGCAATAATCTTACTTTCACCAAAGCGATGTAAAGATTTGTTCCACTGTTCGGTGAGATATGCCATCAGATCCCCAGTGGAACGGTTGCTGCGGAAGCCATACTGACGGTCATGGAGATGCTTACGATCTTCGAGATATTATGTTAGTGTTATGGATCGGTAGGAGGAGAGAGAGGATGGGTCACCTTTCTTAGGGACAGGCTGGACAAATGCTGTTTTCAAGTACAGGAGGGGCAACGTTACTGTGAGGCAGCATGGAGCTGGCAGCGAAATGGACGGCGAGCAAGTTTGCCTTCTCTGGAGAGTAAACAGTTGGTTTGTTATTGTTGATGGGCGTTGGAAGCGAAGCAGTTGAGGAGTTTTTAATATTTTTTACAAATGACCAACAATTTTTACTGCCTTTGGGACACTGCAGAATTTTTTGCCGTAATACAGTAAATAATTGAGCTTGGAATTAACCATTTTTAAAATGTCAAAATATCCTCATGTTCCAAATTTTAAGGCGATCGGCTAAATCGCTTAGATAGTAGTTCAAGATACAACAAAATCTATATTTTTTTAAAATAGCCCTTTGTTTTTTGAAGAATGTTTGTTTTCGTTTTTGTTTGCATTCTTGAACTTGAACATTCTTGAAGTTGTTTAAAAAACCGTGTCTACAATTGAAATCAAATTTATATTTCAATAAAAAAAAGTTGTTGAAAACTATTTTAAACAATCGAAATTAAAACTCACAAAAAGCACAATAAAAATCTTAAAAATTACTTCAATGTATGTATTTTATTTATTATTATTATTTTGTTTCTCAATAAGGTGACGTTGTAACGTATTTTATTAAATAAACAAATATAATCGATTATATACCTACATTTATGAAAAATACAATTTAGTTAAAGTTATAGGTTAAACAAGTTTTGAAATCGCCTAATATTCGATTTCGGGTTTTTCAGCCAAGATTGTCCATGATTGGTGATTTGATTCCCCGATATTATACGATATGATTTCTGCTCATGAAAGCAAATACGAGCGATCCATTGCTGCAATTTATTTAAGGAAGAAACATAATACATCTTACCTACAAAAATAAATTAAAGACAAAAAGTTTGTATTAATAACTTATTTCAAATTTGAATGTCAACTCCTCCACTCCACACGATAAAAATTTACCTCAAGAAAGAAAGAAAAAATTAGTTAAGGTTATTTTTAAGCTGTACATAATAAACAAAAAAGTAAACCATATCTTTGGGAGTTCTGAACTGAAAACATTGCCGTTTTAGAGGGTTTTTTGAATTTCTAACTTTGGGGCTTCAGATAATGACAACGATAGTTGTCAAAAACTGTTTTGACAATGAACATTTTCTAAGGGTTTGCCAAAGTAAATAATATCTTATTCCACCAAAAATAATTTTATCAGAAAAGTCTATTAACTGTACCTTTGTATAACGCTTTTTTTGAATTTTTGACTTTCTCGTAACGACTCATTGGATTTGTAAAAAAATTATTTTTGAAAAGACCTAGATACCTAATAGTTTGTGCAAATCAACATCACAAATATTTTTGAACATTCAAAATTAATTATTTTAACTTTTCAATACATTTCGATACATTTTATCAGCCGGTCATTAAATATACCGAATGGCTTCCCCCGACATGAATTATCTTTTTTTTTTTTACACCCTACACATATTCCAATTTAAATTATATTGAGAAAAAAAAGTGAAAATTTAGTTTAAGCGTTTTGAACAAAATCCGAAGCTGTTACAAATAAACGGTTAAAATTAAAGTTTTCTTTTAAGCCTAAGAATACAAACCCTTTTTCTCAGTTTAATAAATTAGTTTTAAGCATCAGAAAATTCGTTTCTAGTTTGTAAGCTACCCTTGCAATCTCTTAAATCATTTTTGTCTTCTCTCGCTTTGAAACTGCGAAACAATGTAAGCCATCAAATTCAACTACTGCTATTTAATTTTTTTTTTAAGTAGGACTATAAGTCTATAACCATAGACTAAAAGCCACATCGACACACACTCCTTCACACCAAACTCTCTTATTCTAACTCTGCTCAGTGATGGCAGCGCATTATTAGATAAACAACAACAGCGAATTGAGTTCAACGTCAAGTGGAAAATTTAATTTTCTTTTACGCAGAAGTTGCAATTTTCTTCTGCCACTGCCATTTCTCCCCCTCCCCCCCTTTCTATCACTCCATCCGTCCAATATGCGAATAATTTTTCTCTGTTTGATTCCTCGCAAACTAAACACTCCCGTGTTTACACACACACACACACACATCTTAAAATTCTAAGAAATTCATAAGGCAATGCAGTTGCAGTGCACAACTTGTTCCGCTTTCCAATGCATTTTGCAATTTCTTTTCAAGCCGCTGCTGCTGTGCTGTTCTTGGATGTTAAGTTCGCAAGAAGCTCTGGCATTGGCACCGTCAACGAACTTTTGGCCTGAAAAAAAAAGAAACAAGAAAACCAAAATACACACTCGAAATAAATTCGGGAATATTCTGGAACTCTGATTAAGGAAGTCCTAAATCTCTTAAGCGTGCCCACAGAAAAAAAAATAAAATACCGATCCGATTAGCAGTTACTGCGATCAGCAGATCATTTTGATCGGCTGCCATCAAAACCACTTCGTGAACAACCGAATGGCTAACAACGCAAACGACATCGACAACGATGGCGACGACGACGTCAACGTTTCCTCCAGTTAACCTCCATTGAGGTTGAGAGCGTTGTACTGTTGCGTTTTCTATTACGAAACTTGGCCTGAATGTGGGCCAATGACCGGGCTTAAAACGCAAGCGCAAAAGTCACGGCTGAAGCCGCAACCAAGAAAACATGTTTCATGATTGCTGCGCCACCGCACCGGCCGCTCTACACGGCCATGGATCGAACTAAAAGCTTTAAGACAACTTGGCTGTATGTGGTGGAGGTTGGTGGCAAAAAGTGGAAAGTTGCCGCACCAGTGAAATGGTTATTGTCGCTTGTACTGATTGGAAGTGCGATTTTTGTAGCTTAATTTACCTGGAGGCTCTTGAAGTTGAGAATTATTTATGTTGTAGTTCGAGAAAATGGAATGAGGAAATGAAAACTGCCAGAGAAGTGATTTTCGAGCGAAAAGAATCGAAATTGAAAACACACAACATTGAGGTGTAAATTCGAATGGAAAAAGTAAATGAAAAATGAATACAACTTAAAAATAAGGTTTTCTAGTGTTCATGGTAGTGATAGTGAAGTTTTGGACTTTATTGTTTAGCCACTTAGCGGGTGACACTTCGAAAAAAAATTAAATTAGACGACAGTTTGTTTGAATGTGTTTTGAAAACTCTGCCAACTTTTGGGAAATTCAAAAAATATCACTGAAATAAGCAATTTCGGCCGAAAACTTCCATAATGGTAACATGTTAAATTGAAGTCAAAGTTTAGATACTAGGTCGCACATACTTGCTCTTATGTGCCTCATCACCTTGGAGCCTAGATCTTTAAAAGAAAAGAGTAACATTTACGTAGAACCGTAACATTTCAAAATAAATTTTGGTATGCAGAATTGATTTGGATTTTATAGTAATCCAATGTGCCGTCACGGAGAAATTCGAAAATTAAAAAAAAAACGCTATATGAAAAGTGCCGTTACTAGACTTTTTCGGTAAAAAATTCTTTTTCATAAAATGATATATTTTCAAATATTTCACCAAAATCATTGGAGCCGTTTTCGAGAAAAATAAGCTTTTTCTTAACGACTATATGGCAGGCCCTAAAAATAATATTTCACAAACATCTCTGAGGAATGCTAAGAGAATCACACACATAAAGAATTTGAGGGTTATTGCATAACCCTTTAGGATGCAGATGTTATACACCCAGACAGACAGACACACAAACAGACATATTTTGTCTCTAACTTGCTTAAGCTTCTCTATGACATGGCATTAAGTAAGTAAAAATCATCACTTAAAGTTTGCCAGCTTCAACCGTAATACTCATCTCTTTCGGAACGCTCATCAGTTCACGCTTGAGCCCAATTTTAGACGTACCGTCAAATACAGATATTATTTTTTAGCTGAACAACACGAATTTGGAATAGTTTACCCGGCTTAATTTCTTTACCAAAAGTTGGGAATGAAAGAGGGTGCGATAAACGACGAAGAAACCGGGCACATTGTAATTTTGTTTGCATTGGTCGAAAACCTTTTAGAAACTTTTAACGTACCTAACAACTTAGAAACAATAAGGCTCTTCTTATTTTTTTTAAGATATTTATTCCACTCCCCACTTCTTTGTAATTCGTTACAAGACGACGCTGCAATAAACCAAGTTGATAGATTTAAGTGAAAAGATGTGTAAACCGAGCAACGTCGAAAGGGTGCAGCCAGTTCATAAGAAAATTGTTTGCAAATATTAAACCGAAATTAGCAATTTCATTTAAATTTATTATTTGAAACAATGCAGAAATATTGTGGATTTTGAGGCGGAAAGTAGAAGCAGTAGTAATGTCAAACAGAATCTAAAGTTATCAAGTTTCTAAAAGCTTCGTAAAACGCGCGACTACTACTATGTCTTCGCTGCTGAGAAAACCGCCAACATAAAACTAAACCATACAAGTATTATCTAATATCCCCCAACGACACATTTAACTTGAACTTCCCTCCAAAATGCCGTTTCCGCTTGCCGCATCAAGATCAAGTTTTCCATTGCAGACAAGTGGAAGCAATTTTTTAAATATTTTTTACAACTTCCCCCCAACCAAAGCGAAGCAAGAAATGCACAACTAAAACGCATTTGCCAAAAAGCCCCCAAAACAAAAATACACATCACATCGGCCCCTTTTCAATTTACCTACTAAACTTTTACTCAAAAGCTTTCATTTCCTCTACAAAAAAAAAAAAAAAAAACAAACTAGAGCGCAACTGCATTAATTGCTGCTGCAACTGCGATGCACAAGGCACAACCAACAAATCGAATAAAATGCCATCGTGCGGCCAAAGTCAGGGCTGCTAGCGGCCAAAGTCAAGGCGCGCGGTAGTGAATACTCTTCAAGCTACGAATGATCATACAATAGGCACACGACATAAAGACCTTCACACACATAACCGCACAGAGTGCAGTTTTATTTCCTGGTTTTTAAATGTATGGCATGAGAGAAACAGAATAAAATCAATTTGATTCACCTACACAATCAAACAGTAATGCAGTTTATCTCTTTCATTTGCTAGTTGCAAAGAGAATTGCAAAGAGAATTTGACCTTAAGAGCTCGAAAATTGATTCGATCAAAGTGGAAAATATGCCGATTGTAAGAGGTCAATGGACTTGGTAAGTGGTTTTCGTCTTCCGCAAATTTTTCAACCATTTGCTTGTGTGTCTGTATTTGTGTTAAGCATTTTAAGGTATTTGACATAAATGCAACTCTCTCTTTTGATGAGAGTTTCTGCTTCTGTTTCTCCTCTGTTCTGTTGCACTTTTTCATAGTGTCACTCTGGCAGTTGGTTGTGTTTTGTGGATGACGTGTTGAATAAGTGTGGGCAAAGTGTTGCGAATTATGTTGTTGCACATGTGTTTGTGCTGCTGAATTCTGTTTTGAGATTACGAAACTTTGAATTGCAGAAAGATTGTGGTAGAATGATGTTTTGCATTTTTTTTTGAGTCTTGATGCTTTAATAGTTCGAAGATGTTTGGAAGTTATTTTAAGGTCCATTGAATGTATTTTTTTAAACGTGGGTGTTAGAATAATTTATTGTAGGTCTTCTTAGAAAATGTTTTAGGAATTATTTTGAAAATGTTTTCGTGATACAAAATAAACACTTTTGTGTTGATTGTTTTGATTAATATTGCTTTTGAAAGCAATTTTTGTTTATTAAAAACGATTAGAAAACTGAAAACTTGAGTATCCTAGAAAAAAATATTAAAACCAATCAATAAGAGAGGAAGTATTTCTCATTATTATTATAAAAGCTTTTTCAGTTATACCAAAAGAGATAAGAAGATTTATTCTGAACTGAAAATGATTGCATCAATATTTGTTTGAAGTTGGTTTCTCAAAATTGTTTATATGTTTCTTTCTTGACAAATTTATTGTTTTATATCTTTTCTATAGTTCTCCTTTTTGCTGGAAAAATTGCAGCAATGATAGTGACTAAAATAGCTCATACAAAATGTTTCTCTGTAGAGAACATTGCAAAAAGTATTTATCGCCTAAGAAATATATTTTCACCGAATCTCTTAGTTTTTTTTGGGCAAATCGACTTTATTTTCTTCTTCAGCGTATTTGCTTCTGCGTACATGACTTCTTGATTTGTTTTCCCAAATTTTTCTTAGACTTAAGTCGATGTCAGTGATGCCAAAATAAGCTCAGTTTTTTGCCGATGCATAGCCCTTGATCTTTATGTGTAAATTGGTACAACATAATGGGTCTTCCAATAGGGACTTCTACGACTTTGACAGTTGATAGCCGCCATCTTGTTGAAGCTACTTCTGTCAAATTGGCTGTTATTTATTCAGTCTGTTTTGCCAAATAACCATGGACGCATATCGCGTTCAACAACACGTACGTTGAATTATTAAAATAGGTGTTCTGTTCGGGGAACGTTCCGCCCGCTTCGCCCATTGTACGGTCGCCATATTCGTCCGACCGAGAGGACTATTCGCAGAGTGGTGAGTTCGTCGATAATACACAAGATCTGCCGCAAATATCGCCGCCGTCCTTGAGAGTGTACAAAAGAATCATAAAAAATCGGCCTTTCGCAGAAAACAATTTTTCGAATTTTGCGTCTTGACTTGGGCCTGCACCCGTACAAAATTCAACTGACCCAGGAGCTGAAGGTTAACTACCATAGACAACGACATGTGTTCGCTGAATGGGCTCTGGAACAGTTGGCAACTGACCAAGCCAACATAACCATTGCCATCGGTCAAATTCATCCTGATTTATGCGCTAGAGTCATGAAAAATTGGATTTGATCCTTAGAAAAGGGAAACCTATGCTCCAGCGTTTCTTGATATTTCCCAAGCCTTTTATAAGTTCTGGCATAATGGCTGGAATACAACCTTGAAAAAATTAAAGAAAATACCTACACAACTACTCTACTCTAATAGTTGAAATATTCTAATGGTTATTACTTCACAGCCAAGTCTAAGAAATAATATTGTTGTCGAAGTCAGAGTATTCTAAACTATTCTTATTTAAACTTTGTAAATGATTCAAAATAATTGTTGAGTACCCCACCATATTTCACAGAGCAAACAAAAATAAAACATTTGTTAGAGGTTTTTTGTTGTTTTTAAATTTCAAACAAATACTTCCCATAACAAGATCATGTCTTCCCAATCACACTACAAGCCAACAAAGAGGTGTCAATTATATGCACATTAGCACGACACACAACGATTTCATGTCAATGCTCCCATTTCGATTCCTTCAAATTTAAATCAATTTTCTATCCCACGATTTCCCTTTGTATTGCTCCATTTATGGTTCAGCAGTCACCAATTATGACCTCTCTATAGCTGGGCCTGGTCCCAACCTACTTTATGCGCATTGTGGACCCAGGTCCATTCAAATGCTCGTTAGCACTTTTTTTCATTGTATATGTACCATCCTTCGTCAAAAATGTTCTACGTAGAATTTGAGTCCAAAATACTCCCGGGGGAAGAGAGAATCACATGTATTCTATATATATACGAAACAATTTCCTGGAAAAGCATGGCAAAATTCTCAATTACCCCAACAACCCTGGGGACCCCATGACCAGCACCGAAAGCTGCAGCACTCAACCCAGGAATAATAATATAACATACGCTCAACTTGAGCCAATTATAAACTGTTCTTCAGACTTCACCTACATTATTTTCTATCGCAGAAAAAACAGTTATGCCGCAAACATCAACACACTGCAGCCAGGCGCCCTCGTAGGCCTTCACTTCACTGCAACTGAAGACGTCAGAAGGGGGTTGGGGGTTTGGGGGACGGTAAAGTGCAGTTTTTCAAATGCCTGCAAAGTCACCAGTTCTTCAGATCTATCTTCACACGGCCGCACATAGCTTCAAAGCCATCATCTCTCTCTATCTCTCTTTCTCCGTACATATATTTCATATCAAAGACACTTTACTGTACTTTGGGCACATAATGTGAAAGAAATTCCCCGCGCCTGCGCGCGCATTACAATTTCGCACAAATCGCCTTTCTTTTTCGCTTTTCCAGGAAAAAATAGCGCACACTACTCCTCGTGCATAACAAGAACTCCGTGTGCAACGTGTTTCCATCGAAATCGTCTTTCCACGGGCTTACCCCTTCTTCGAGAAAGCACTGCAATGATCAAGAAGAAATTCTTTCTCCTGTCATTATCATCGTCATTATCGTCTTGTGAAAGACCACGAAGAAGCAGCAATACTTGCGCGAATGTAAGTTACTCCCGGTCATTGGCACTCCACTGCACTGTGGCGCTGTTCTCTGTTACCAGTGCAGCATTTACCTCTGCAAAATTTACCAACTTCAACTTAAAGTTGCATTCGTTGAGCGCAATGCAACATCAGATGCATTTTCTAAGGTGATCCGAGGCCATTGGTCTGGTTTTGTGCAGTCATTCGTTGCTGAAGTTCTTTTGCCTCTTCTTTGCCAATTTTTTTGTTCTTCAATACCAAAGTTAAGTTTGTTGAAGAAATGGTTTCTTTGTTGTTGGTTAGCAGAATTGCTGAAGACTCTCTTTGCCGATCAATCACTTTTGCAAAAATAATACAATTTGCTGGCGAATGTTGTCGTTTACCAGTTTTCTAATGCGGCGCGGCGGTCGGTATTTCGTAGAATTTGATTGATTAGTCGAACGGGTTTGGAAATGCATAAAAAGATGACTGGAATTGCATTTCTATGGAGAGAGGACTTTTTGTAGTTTAATTTTAAATGACGTTCGGGAGAAAGAAAATATGTTTTTTGACTTTAGATGGAGGATTTCCTTTACATTTTAAAAAATACATGAAAGCTGTATTTCCGACGTAGGAAAATGTAATATTGATTTATATTTTAACAAGTGCCAATGCAGTGAAATTTAAGCATTGAATTATTATTAAAATAAAAACAAAACTGAAAGGGCTGACATTAGAGTTCAATCGTCGGAAAGCTCCAGGCAATGAATTTATAAACCACAAATCGTTTGGGATCGCTAGTCGGATCCCCCCAGTACCGCTTTAAGTTCTTTTAAGGTGTTGCCTCCTTCAATAGCAAAATTTGTCTTTCAAAAGTTCTACTCGAACTGTTTTTTGTCTTTCCCTATTTAATAGTGATTCCTATAAGATGTGACTGTCAAAAATTATTTAGATGTTGATGCGAGAAGTAAATTGGTTTAAAAAAATTAAATTACTGAAAACAGAACCAAAAAAAATCCCTTCGTTTGTTTTATTTTTGAATAAAGCTGCTTAAAAACAGGTTAAAAAAATAAATTTAACAAAAAATTCAAACTAATTTTTTTCTAAATCTTACTTAATGAAGTCCTTGGCACTAAAAGTTGAATGTTTAAAAGTTTGTACTTAAAAAAAATAGAAACAAAAACTTCTTTTCCTAAAGAAAAACCTACGTCTGGTTGGACTTTTGGGTCAGTTATTGAATGAAAGGAATGTCTTTATCATTTTTTTTTAACCCAGAGTCTTATAAGCATAAAATACAGTAGTGGACTAACCACATTTCACCTGTTTTCATTAAGAACACTTAAATAATGCATATTATAGCTCCAACGAAATAGGCAGGAGCATTCCTCACTTTTTAAAGTTTCCCCCATTCGTTTACCCTAGAGTCTAATTTTTGACGTTCTGTTAAGTAAAGCGACTAATTCTCTAGCTGAACAACACGAATGTGCTCGGCAAATGAATCGATTTTTTCTTAAATTTTGTTTATAAACTAATAAAATTTATAATTATACATAAAAGTTTCACTTTTAATTCCTTAAAGCTCGCCCTGTGTTATATTTAGCATTCAAAGGGTATTGCGCATCTGTAACAAAAAAAATTCAGTGTGCTTAAAAATGTGACTCATATTTCTTCGTATATTATAAAAAATGTTTTTAAATATTTATTGTATAAAATACTTAAGTATTTTCAAGTAGATTTATTATAAAAATGGTATTTTTTTGCTTTTAATGTTTTATTCTTAAATTTTACTTGAAAAAAATGTTTCTTCAGTGTTTTATCGCTATTTTTATAAGCAGAGCCAGTTGCATTCCTCCCCTAAAAGAATTCCACTCGACCTGCTAAAAATGCTTATCAGCTTACCTTTGAACCCAATTTCGGATGTCTTTTTTTATATAATTACCACGCGCACAAGGGACTATTTATTTCTCTTTTAATGTAGAGCACACTGCGCGGGCATTAGGAAGATAGGGAAAGGAGAGATAGGAGGTGTCGATTAACATTGGTTTTGAATGTTAGCAGATCAAAATGGAAAGGGAAAATTTCGCCGGGTAAACTATTCCAAATTCGTGTTGTACGGCTAAAAAAGGAATCCCCATATTTCACGGTACGTTCGAAATCGGGCTCAAGGGTGAACTGATGAGCATTCCTTGCGAGACGTGTATTGCGGGAGAAACTTTTAAGGAGAGGAATGCAACTGGCTACTTTGAGTAAACATTTTTTGCAAGAGAAACGATAAAATAAGGAAAAACATGAAACATTCCGTCGTTGCTCAGAGGTGGAAGTTATACTCGAGTTTAGGGCGTATAAACGCTTTATAAGTTGTAGCCAGATCAGATAGGGAAAAGTACTTCTTACACCGATACAGAAAACTAAAGCACCTAGCAGCATTCTTAGCGATTTCAAATATATGGTCGTTCCAACGGAGGTCGTCGTTGACACACATACCGAGTACTGAGAGCTTTTCGGTTGGGGGCATTGGAAGTATGTTTAGCTTTAACGACAGAAGACAGCATTAAGTTTTCGAAGCATTAAACTCCACACGATTCCTTGTACCCCATTTGACAATGCTGTATAAATCGGAGTTTAATGAGCTTGACATACGGTACCGTTGAAATTGTACGTCCCAAGGCGAAGGACGTGAATTATCGAAGGAAAAGCTGAAGGTAGAGTCGTCAGCAAAACAGTTAAGTGGATTAGAAGTAACAGACAGAAGATCGTTTGTAAAACTCAAGAAGAGTCGGAGACAGAACAGAGCCCTGGGGCACGACACCATTTATTTTATTGGAATCAGACTTAAATCCTTCTAATACAACTTGTATTGAACGGTCCAGAAGATAGCTTCTAGTCCAACGAACAAGGGTATCATCGACCCGAAAAGCATGCATTTTCGATAAGAGAGCTTCATGCCAAACTCTACCAATGCCTTGGAGATATCAAGAGCAATAATCTTACTTTCACCAAAGCGATGTAAAGATTCGTTCCACCGTTCGGTGAGATATGCCATCAGATCACTAGTGGAACGGTTGCTGTGGAAGCCATATTGACGGTCATAGAGGAGCTTTCGATCTTCGAGATATTCCTTAAGCTGACGGTTAATCAGCGTTTCCATGGCCTTAGCAAGAAGGAATGTTAGTGCTATGGGTCGGTAGGAGGTGGTGGGGATGGGTCACCTTTCTTAGGGACAGGCTGGCAAAATGCTGTTTTCCATCTTCTCGGAAAGATTCCAGAAGATTAGAAGCGATGGAAAAGCTTACGCAGTGGCTTTTCAGTGTGTTCAGAGATTTTTTTCTTTAGTCACTCCGCACGATTGTAAATGCTTTTCATGGCTCTGTTTTTCCCTTCAATTTGATGAACGCTTGGGCCAACCGTGTCCATATTTAGAACATAAGGTTATTTTAACATTCTAAAAGGACTTCTTTTTAATTTTTTTTAGCTCAAATATTAACGGTACCTGATCTGTCATAAAACCTTTAAGTCAAAGCCACAAAAAAAATCAGTGTAGGTTTGTAGGTGTGAAATATGTTTTAAATAAATAAATTTACTGGCGCGACAGCTCCTTAAGGAGCCAAGGCTTAGTGACTTATACTCTCAACCATTCCTGTGTGTGTGTTGTTAATCTGCAAGAATGGAAGGGACCTACGCCGAGTCCGAACGGCTACATGAGATGCACTTTTTCGAGACAAATTTTACTCTTGGAGGTTTTGTCAATTCCTCGCAAGAGGCAGTACCCCAGAAAAAAGGTGGCTATGAGCGGGATTCGAACCCAGGCTCATTCGCTAAGCAGTCCAACAAACGAACCACAAAGCCACGGGACACTTTTTTTTTTTTTTTTTTTTTATAATTAACGCGCGCACAAGGGACTATTTGTTTCTCTTTTAATGTAACACACTACGCGGGCATTAGGAAGATAGGGAGGGGAGAGATAGGAGGTGTCGATTACCATTGGTTTTGAATGTTTGCATATTGAAATGGCAAGGGAAAATCTCGCCGGGTAAACCATTCC
This sequence comes from Platycheirus rosarum, assembly GCA_963971375.1. Classification (NCBI taxonomy): domain Eukaryota; kingdom Metazoa; phylum Arthropoda; class Insecta; order Diptera; family Syrphidae; genus Platycheirus; species Platycheirus rosarum. Next base: position 298,760,666 of record OZ020507.1, on the reverse strand, counting down.
AAAGTCGTGTTGTACGGCTAAAAAAAGAATCTCTATATTTCACGGTACGTCCGAAATTGGGCTCAAGGGTGAACTGATGGGCATTCCTAGCAAGACGAGTATTACGGGCGAAACTTTTAAGGGGAGGAATGCAGCTGGCTACCTCACAACTACATATATATGTATATGTGTATATGTTTTAGTGAAAAAAATAAACTTGGTGGGCTAAAACCGATACCGAAGCGATGTTTAACCGTTTACAATCAAATTTGATATTTAGGAAGATGTAGACAGCCAAAGTAATTTAAAATAAAAATATTTTCGAATAACTTTTCTTCGTAGTTTTAATATTTTTTTTTTTATTTTTTGAAAAATCAATCAATCAAAGAAGTAAGTATTTTTTTTTAATTTTGTTTTAACATGAAGGTTATTTCGTGCTATAGTTTGCATTCTTGAATTATTTTTGTTTAATTAAAAAAAGTCATGCAGTAGATAAGATGTTTGCTTGTTAAGCAAGAGACCCTATGTTCGACTCTCAGTTTGGGAAGCAATTTTTCTAGCTCCTAGTGCAAGCTAGAGCCGTCCGTAGGTCTTAAGTGAGAAAACAGTCACTTAATTCTTGATATACTGCGCCGAAAAATATTCTTCCCTATCTCTCTAATTCTTCTAACAAGTGTCGTGCAACATCCGGTTGCATTCTAAAAGGCATTGTGCCTTTTAACATAGTTAAAATATTATTAAAAAAAAACCGTTTAAATAAAAACCGTTCCTACAATTTTGAAACAAAAATTCACACTTTTTCACGTTTTTGAAATAACCAAGAATGGCATTTAAATTATTCTACTGAAAACAATTTTATGTACTTTTTTCCAACAATCAAATGTCAAAAATATCGAATAAAAACTTTGACGTTTCCTTTATATTTTTCAAAATTTATTCGACGCTGTGACCGCACATAAGAGCAAGTACGTGTGACTCAGTCGTGCAAGGTATTTGGCAGAGTCTGGCTTAACTGCTTTTTCGAGCAAGTTGATTAATAATGTTTTTTTATTAATTCTTCAAAATGTATTTGACGTTGGAAATATCCATATGTGATTATGGCCTTAAAAAAATTAAATGTTTCGTACAAAGCAAGCAAAGTCAAGTGAGTGAATCCTAATTGATAAATCCCAAGGTACAACTCCTATTCAAGGTGAATTATGAATTTGCTTTGAGTCTTTTTCATTTGCTGTACAACTCTTACAAATATTTGACAAAATGTCATTAAAACATGACAAAAACAACAACAACAACAACAACAGCATTTCCACATAAAGTTACATTAACAAAGAAAAGACAAGAACTTCGATTGTAATGCTCGATGGCGATGGGTTGTTCGCTCTTTACGCGAACGCGCTCCTCCGTTCACTCGGTCGTCGGAGTTTATTGGCACACTTTTCTGGATGTTATGTTATGCAGCGAATGTCTTCCTGGTTTCAGCCAGTTTGTTGCTGCAAGCTCTGAGGTTTGCATTTTTTTTTCTTCTTTATGACTTGGTGTGGTTATATTTTTTTTTGCCTTGCAACTTTCGTCGATGCATTTGATTATTATGTTTAGAAGGCTTTCTGGTTTCATTCAACTGTGTACATAATTGAAAACTAACTCATCAATTTCCACATGACGATACCTACAACTGACAGCAACACATGAATGTCACTAGAAGATGAACATGAACTTGAATGGGAGGCCTGGGTTCAATGCAAACAACACTCAGAGGATTATTTTTTCAAGAACAGGGTTTTATTTTCTGAACTGATAATGTGAATCACTCGCAAGGTTTATTCTACGATTGGGACTAGGAGTATGAAAGAAGCAAGTTCGTTTATTTGGTAAAAATAAAAAAAAAATCCTAAGTAACTTTTAATAGTCCTATATTTGAAGGAAAGGCAAACAAGAAGAAAAGAAAGGTTGGATGGGATCTTTAAAGAAAGTTTGTGACTTTGGAGTTATATTGGGGGAAAGATTCAACTGTTCGAAATAAAATGCCGATAATAAAAAGATACATACCTTAGCGCAGTGTTTTTCAAACTTTTTCAGTACGCGACCCCTTTGTAAGTAAAAAACTTTCTGGCGACCCCCACATTCATAATAATACTTTATCAATTATTAAAAAAAGTGACATATCCTGAACCCTTTCATATCCAGTCTCATTAAACAGAGATTTCGCTTATCCGCAAAGTAGTTTTCCCGTGCTCCTAAAAATGAAAAAAGCAGCAGGCTGCATTATTTTTCATTTTTTTAATTCTTATGTGCGCATCAGAATTGTCTTTTATTTTTTTTTAAGTCAGAATCATTATTGATCATACAATTAAGTGTTGTGTACAACCTGTCGGGAAATATCTGAGTATAAAATGGATAAGTTTCTCCAAAGAGCGTCGCAGTCCTGCACATTCCGTACAAGTGGAAGCAGCGAAAGCAAGACAAAGCCAAAAAAAATAGACTTTATTACGACAACTACCTCAAATATGGTTTTAAAGTTTTTTTTTTTAACCAGCAACAAAGTTCTGTGATTCAGGTAATGAAAAATAAGTTTTGTTTATCTGTTTTTTGCCCTTTATTATTTTTCGATCAAAACTAATATTTATGTTTTAATTTAAACTTGATACCGGTCTACATATATATCTGTGGCAATATAACAGAGTAGCTTATGTTGAGAAAAACGTTTTCGAGAAATTTACGTTTTTGTCAAAAATTGGTATTTATTATTTATTTAACTTCTATTTTGGCTCGATTTTAAGGCTAGGAGTATAATTGGTGATTTATGTAAGTTTTTTTAAAAAAATATAAAGGGCAAAGTAGTTTCAAATAAGGTTTAACAATTAAGTTCTTTTGTAAAAATTAATTTGGAAATAATAAAAATCTTAAGTAACATAAGTTTTTCTTTCATAATTTTAATAATAAATATGAGGATCCTAAGTTGACTTAAGATGTTATAACGAATTCAAATAAAAAAGAAATATATATGTAAGGAAATTATTTGTAATTTTTATTTACTTCTGAAAATAATATTTATTACAAAAATTCATTGAAAGGAACTCAAGCCGTATACATTTTATTGAAACCTTAAATAAGACGTTATTATTATAAGTATTAGCAGTATTTGTTTCATTTTAAACCTTGGTTTATTGATCTTCTTCGTCACCTTCAGTTAAATCAGGGTGAAAGTCTGCAACTTTATTCGTATTTAAGTTTTGATAAAAAGGATGATAAATATTGTCAATCAGTGGCAGCATATCCAATAAATCTTGCTTTTTCTTTTCATTGATTTCAAGTGGCGAAGAATAACATTTCTGCAAATCCGTGATTTTGATGGAGTTGAAACCACGGCGTCTTATATTCAGCGTCCTATACTCTTCGATTACCTTGAGCGAAGTTTTAAAGTATACCATTCCAAACTCCTTCGTGAACCTCATCCATTTAACCTTTTGCCAACAAAATTTTTGCCCGTCATTGTCCACCTTGCGCCACATAAATTTTTCCTTTGAAACAGCTGAGAAATTAAAAATCTGATCTTGATTTACTTCCTTAACATCAAATTTATGTTTTACGCCCACAGTTCTCACAAATTGATACCAATCACGAGGATGGTGTTTTTTGACGGTTGTAAGCTTCTTCTTTTTTTCAATTAGGACATGGTCAACATCGCACTCCATGTGAGTATGCCCAGGAAGAAGAAATTTGTGATCAATGGTTTCCACATTATTTTCCATCTGCAAAAAAGTCTCAAAACATTGAAGCAATAAACGAATTTTTGTTCTGTCCTGGACAACAATCGCTATAAAGAACAACATGTCGAGTTTGAGCTGGAAGGTTTTGAAGATGGTTAAATACACATGACGCGATCTCATTTCCCCCACGATTTGCTAACGCTTCATGCCACATATAACACACTGGCTGCCCCGTCTTGCAGTCATGAACAGTAAGATTGTATGTCCACAATGGGCGTTTATAAAAAGAAACTGAAGTTCTTAAAAATGGTGTTGAAAGACACTGTTGTAAGTCGAAAGTTAGAACTATTATAGATGAAGAGTTCTCAGCCTTGGATTTGTCTGTTGCTTTTGATTTATATGCTAGATCTGCTTCAAGATGGTGATCGTGTTGCTCTTTTTTAAGATTCTTCTGTTCTTCCTCGTCAGCAGCAACGTCAATTTTCATTTTTAAGACTTCACACTTATGACAAGTGTCTAATTTCGGCTTTTTAAATTTCAAGTTGAGAGTGTTGAAAATCTTGGAAAACTTAGAGAGTGAAACTGGATTATACTTTTCCGAATACAGCCGAAATAGTTCTGCAATAGATAAATCGCTTGACAAGTATTTTTTAGAAGTATCGCGTCTGGTGTAGTGGGATTCGTATTCGGAAAGCTATTGATAAATCCAATGATCTCATTTCAAGAGAGAGTTTTTTAGGACCAGGATGTTTTCCTCGCAAATCACCACTAAACGCTCCATAGCCTTCCAGTTTTTTTTAACTACTGTTTTGATGAATTGCTCCGATTCACAAAGGGTATATCTAAAATATTTTTGGCAGACTGAAACCCTTTCACCACTTATTTCCTAAAAATATTTATTGGTGTGTTTTCGATTTCTCGGATTAGTAAGGCTCTTTTCTTTTCTTTCAAATTTAGTATCCTCAACCACAATGAAACCGGAAGCAAAAGCTTGTATCAACTCGTAAGATCCAAGTTCTCAGTAATTTTTAAAAATAATTTGTTGATTTTCAAATGAAATTTTGTCCTTGCATTTGTTGCGACAGTCATCCAATTTCCTTACGATCCGTTCTTGAACAACTTTCCCACTTGTAGATATGTAGCTTTTTCCAAAGTTTCTTTTTTCTTTTCGCGCCTTTTTTGGTTGTTTTGCGTTGGTTTCGCTATTTTCTTCATCATTTTCTGAACGCATGGATTCACAATCTCCAAATAATAGGTTTTGTTCAACCTGACTGCCAGCGATTTTCGTACTCAAGGAAATATCGGATTTGTTACTTACATTGTCAGAATCAGAAGGCACAAAATCAGGATCAAATATTGAATCGTCAGCATCAAAATCTTTTTCTTCTTCTTCCAACGTAACGATTATTTAAAAATTGGCTTTTAAAAGAAAAGCTTATGATCACATAAGTTGTTCTTTTAAACTTAAATTTTTAAAATTCTATTTTCTTAGTTTTGACAGAACAGCTTATGTTAACATAAGTCCATGAGATCAAAAAAAAAAATTGACAGAACCTCTTAAATCAATATAAGTTTTTTTGAAAAAAGCAAAGGGCACCAAGAAACTTAAAAATTCACGCGACTTACCCCGATATAAGATTTTCTGTTGAAACTAAAAGTTTTAAATGTTGTAACTTAAGAAAATGCCTAAACATAAGCTACTATGTTGAAAACATTGTATAGTCATTAAAACATAAGTGGCAAGGAAACACTTGATATTTCTTTAACGAAGAAAAGTTTTTAAATCGGGGTGAGATAGAAAAGTGGCTTTCAAACTGTAGAATTTTATCACTGGAAAAAGTAGAAATTCCCTTATGTCGACTTAAGCTACTCTGTCATACTGCCACAGATATGTATTTGCTGACAAATAACCGACTAAACTTCGCGAAAAATATACGTTTGTTTCATATTTGATCTGCTTTACTACATTTATTGTTTGTTTTTTTTTCGTAATTTTTTGTCTGATATGGATTAACATACGTATATTCTTAATTTATTTCTATTTAAATATTTATTTAGTTATCGAGTGCCAATGAGGAAGCATTGTTAGCTAGCTATCAAGTAGCATACCGAGTCGCCAAAGCTGGGAAACCGCATACAATTGCTGAGAATCTTATTTTGCCGGCGGCCCTGGATATGGTTGAAATTATGTTGGGTAAACAGGAGGCAGCATACCACTTTCTGATAATACAATTGAGCGGAGGATAAGTGACATGGCCGTTGACATTGGAGAACAGTTGATCGAAAAATTAAAGAAGAGTCCACAACTGGATGAATCTACTGATGTTTCAGATTGTGCGCAGTTTGTGGTATTTGTTCGTTTTAAAGCAGAAAAAAATATTAAAGAAGACATTTTATTTTGCAAAGCTCTTCCTGCAAATACTACTGGCCAGTGTTTGTACGACATGTTTTTAGAAAGCGAGATTGATTGGACAAAATGTTTTGCTATTTGTAGCGGTGGTGCTAAAACTTTGACAGGCAACAAAAGCGGACTCATTGCAAAATTAAAATTAATAATGCCAAACGTTTCATGGACACACTGCTTTCTTCATCGACAAGTTCTAGTAGCGAAGTTTTTACCTTCTGAATTAAATGAAGTGCTTAAAGATGTGATCAAAGTCGTGAACTCTATTAAAGGCAAGGCCTTGCAAAGTCGGCTGTTTAGGATCATTTGTGATGAAATGGGTTCGCACCATCAAAATCTCCCTTATCACACAGAGGTCAGATGGTTGTCAAAAGGAAAGGTATTGACACGAGTTCTGGAATTAAAAGCTGAATTATTGATGTTCTTACAAGATTCAAAATCTGGATATTCTAATCATTTTTCTGACCCCACTTGGCTATTAAAACTATCATTTCTCGCTGATCTTTTTGACCACTTAAACATCTTTTAATAAAAGCCTCCAAGGGAGAGAAGAAAATATTATAACTGCAAAAGACAAGATCAGAGGATTCCTCGCGAAGCTTCGTTTTTGTTCAGAGTCTTTGCAAACAAAAATGTATGATTCTTTTCCCTGCGTTCAGAAGATTTTCGAAGAAATTTCATCTGATGAATGGATAATAGAGACAGTAGACTCTTACATTATTCTCATGATACAAAGTTTGCATAATTTGGAGAAGAAACTATTGAGTTACTTTCCAGAACTGGATTCTGAAGGTGGAAATGGACAGAAATGGATACTAAATCCTTTTTTGAATATGTCAGTCCAACTTGCCGATCTACCATCGGTAAAGATGAAAGAAAATCTTATGGATTTAGCTGCAGATGGTATGCTGAGAATTGAATTCACTTCAAAAACTCTTGATAATTTCTGGATAAAGAGAAGAGGAGAATATCCAGAACTGGCAAAAGAGGCTCTAAGATTGTTAGTGCCATTCGCCACTTCATACCTATGTGAACTCACATTCTTATCAATGATAAATATAAAAAGTAAGTAGAGAAATAGGCTTCAATTGGAAAATTATTTAATTGTTAACGTCTCAAAGATACAACCAAGACTTCAACATTTATTAAAAAATAAACAGGCACACCCGTCTCACTAAGAAATGTGTTTTAATTTTTTTTGGTACAGGACTTACAACCTTTGTTTTATAATCTTACCGGCTTGCGACCGCGACCTACAGTTTGAAAAACACTGCCTTAGCATGACAGCTCCTTAAGAGGCCAAAACCTAGTGACACATACTCCAAACCATTTTTTTGTATAAGCTGTGAATCTAGAGGAGCGAAGTGAACTACAATTTTCCGCTGAATCCGAACAGCAGAATGTGTATGTAAGCTAGCAAACACCTTATCCACTGCAACCCTGCCACCCGCAATGTTTGAAAATTTGAAAATTCAGTTCCACTGACGTATGAAGCACATTATTTCTGAGAATGTGCCACTCACTAAACAAATCCCTTCTTCAACTTTTATTAAAATTAACCTAACAGTTCAATTGGGTTGTCAATATTTTCAATTTGATCGGGCATAAGTTATGCAAATACAAATCTCTTCGCTATGCACTTTTTTGATGCACTTGTCTCCTTGCGAGAAGCCCCATGGGCGTGGATTACATTACGTTGTCATGAAGACAGCACACCTACCCTGGCCAACTAGAAGAACATAACCTACGTCAACAATGACGTTAGCTCAACCTTAAATTTCTTTATAATTTACCGGCAGTCGTTAAAGCTAGAATTAGAATGCATAGCTGTGTGCTTCTAGCAGTACTGCATCTATATACCTACATGCAGGATAGTAACTTTCACAATTCTTGCTGCAATTAACTGTTAATGACCAAGGAGCTGCAAAAGACCTTTGAAAACAGAGAAGAAGGAAAAGAAGAAGAACAGACACATAATAAAGTGCAACTTGTTTGTTTTGGTGTTCTTGCAATTTACCATCGAATGTGCCATTCAAAGAGTTATAAGCATTGACATTTGACGTCTACATTGACGTTTATATTCGGCACGCATTTAAAATGAGAAAAAAGTCTTTAGAACGGCTTTTTATGAGTGGGGATTTCCGTGGAAAGTTGTGTGACAGCCATATGTGGAAATGACATTTGGGTTATGTCAGAGATCGTGGAATTGAGAGGTAATGTTGACAGTGTTATTGATTGTTTCGATGAGTCTTAAAATTGAAAACAGAAGATAGATCTGTGTTGCAAGAAAGGTTGCACATTTTACAATTGAGTTTTAATTGATTGGTTACAATTTGTTTTAATAAATTTAATACCAATTCCTGACTTAAAGCGAAAATTGTATATAAAAAAAGTTTAAATATTTGTAAAAATTGCTTCTTTTTGAATGGTAGTGCCCCGTTGGTTAATGGTTAATGTGTCGGACTGCTAAGCGAATGAGCCTGGGTTCGAATCCCGCCCATAGCCACCTTCTTCCTCTTGCGAGGAACTGACAAAACCTCCAAGTTCCGAAAAAGTGCATCTCATCAAGCCGTTTGGACTCGGCGGTAAACTGTATTTCATTCTTGCTGATTAACAACACACACATAGGAATGGTTTAAGGTATAAGTCACTAGGCCTTGGCTCCTTAAGGAGCCTTATTTCTTCAAAAAGTTCTTAAGACACCTTAAAACTCGATCAAGTTAATCTCGATCTCGCTTTGAAATTTGGTTTTAAAAATCTTTAAGGACTGGGTCATATCTTCACATAATAATTATACCTTAGAACTCGATCTTAAATCATTTATTTAGTTTTAAGCGCTTGGAACCCGGTTTAATGAAACTTAGTTCTAGTGTATTGTTTTGAAACTTTCGAAGCTGTTGTGAAGCAAATCAAAATAAAAAATTGTCCTTTCAGTTATGAAAGAATAGGGTTGGGGTCAAAATTGTTTTAACAAAATTCTGCTTTCAAAATTCTGTTTTTAAAATTCTGCAAATCATAAAGAAAACAAAGGAAAAAGCATGCGCTTTTTAACATTTTCTAAAACTTTGTTTTCTTTTATATTTGCAGAGTTTTTATTATCAAAACATACTCTTACTTATCTTAAGATCTTACTCAATAGAAAAATAAGTCTTCCTATCTATATACCTACAATACATACATATATATTCGCGCTACTTCTTAACACAATTATTTATTATTCAGTTAGTCTCGGTGCACAATTGCGTCATTTTGACGCAGCGGTGACGCTTTTGCATCATACAGTACTCACAATAGACGCGGTGGCATCTGACGCGTGTGTGCACCACTCTTTTCATTTGTGAGTACTGAAAGACGCAAAAGCGTCACTGCCGCGTCAAAATGACGCAAGTGTGCCTTAAAATTATTAAGGATACTTTAAAATTTTTATTCGATTTTTGTGATTTTTTTATTTTTTTGAAAAAAGTACGTAAAATATTTTTCAGCGAAATATTTTAAACGCCATTTTATTTCTTTAAAAGATGGGAAAAAGTGTAATTTTTTTGGTAATGGTTTAGCTTAGGGGACACTCACCTCCGATCACCTTGTGAGGAAACGTCATCTTTACATAGTTTTGTATGGTTGAAAAAAACATGAAAATGATACTTTCAAAGGGAAAAATAATTTTTTTAGTCTCGGTGCACATTTGCGTCATTTTGACGCAGCGGTGACGCTTTTGCATCATACAGTACTCACAATAGACGCGGTGGCATCTGACGCGTGTGTGCACCACTCTTTTCATTTGTGAGTACTGAAAGACGCAAAAGCGTCACTGCCGCGTCAAAATGACGCAAGTGTGCCTTAAAATTATTAAGGATACTTTAAAATTTTTATTCGATTTTTGTGATTTTTTTATTTTTTTGAAAAAAGTACGTAAAATTTTTTTCAGCGAAATATTTTAAACGCCATTTTATTTCTTTAAAAGATGGAAAAGTGTGATTTTTTTGGTAATGGTTCAGTTTAGACACTCACCTCCGATCACCTTGCGCGGAAACATGTTTTTTTCAAACATAAAAAGCTAAGTGTAGTTGGCGTTTCCGCGCCGAACATATATTTGTATATATTCAATTCAAGATGATCGGAGGTGAGTCCCCTAAACTGAACCATTACCGATTTTGTTCTACATCGTAGGAACCGTTTTTTAAATAACTTTCGTTAAAAACTTTTTTTTAAATTAAAAAAATAATAATTCAAAAATGCAAATTTAAGCATAAAAATAACCTATATTGATTTTTCAAAAAAAAAAAAAAAAAAAAATTATTAAAAATACAAAAAAAGCTATTCGAAAAAATTTCAATGTCTTATTACTTTGGCTACCTACTCTTTACTGAATATAAATTTTGATTGTATGTAATCAGTGAACCAATTCTCAAGAAAGTAGAAGTAAAAGAACGGTTCTACGTCGGTCAGTATGTATAACTAGCTGCACCCTAAACGGCTTAAGCGATTATCTTCAAATTTGGTATATGTTTAATTTTTTTTTGGCATTCTCCAGAGGGGAAATTTTAATTTTTTGTAGGCCTAAAAATAACGGCACCTGTCAAATGACCTTTTAGGAAAAACGTATTTTTCTCGAAAACGGATCCTACGATTTCAATAAAAAAATTTGAGAATTTTTTTGTTGGTATTGGCTATCATCAAATTTATGGGAAAAATCTTTCATATAAGTTTTTTTTTTAATTTTGGGCTTTATCGGTAACCACTGTTTAGATATATGTTAAATTGAATATTTAAAAAGATTTAGGTAGCCAAATTTGTTGCTTGTCAAAATTTTTAATAACTTTTTTTTTATTAAAATTAATTTTTTTTTTAAAATCGATATTTTTAAAACTAATCAAAAAAAATTAATTTTATAATCACGTTTATATTAAGAAACTGTAAAAACTGCATACCAAAATTTCAAAAAAAAAAAATATTTTTTTCGAAAAACTGAAAATAAAAGACAGGATTTTATCAAAACCGATCCTACAATTTTCGAAATACATTTTTCGTGTGATGGCGTACTTATTTTTTACTAAAAACCGTTAAGTATTGTGGTTTTGATACTTTTTATAAGTTCCAACTGTGGTATTTTTAACGTAAATATTATTTGTTTCTGTGAAAGATCTTGCTTTCCAATGTAATTAGGCACAGAAGAGCAAGTACATGCGACCCAGTCGTGCCCATTTTTTTTGAAAAATGCGGGCGACATTGGTGCAGTTGATAAGATGTTTGCTTCTGACCCGGAGGTCGTCAGTTCGATACTCAGGTTAAGAGACATTTTTCTAACTCCTAGTGCAAGCTAGAGCCGCCCGTGAGTTTTAAATAAGAAAGTAGTCACCTAATTCTCGATCTACTGCGCCGAAAAAAAAAATTCTTTCCTATCTTTCTAATTCTTCTAACTAGTGTCGTGCAACGTCATGTTGCATTTTAAAAGGCAATGTGCCTTACAGACATTTAGTTAAAAATATTATTATAAATCGATATTTTGAAAACAGGTTTTTGAACTTTTTTTTAAATTTTGTTTTTAAATGAAGGTTATTTTTGTGCTAAGTTTGCATTCTGTAATAATTTTTTTTTAATTTTTTTAAAAATAGTTGTTAAATAAAAACCGTTCCAACGATTTTGAAATTTATTGCAATTTATTTTTTTAATTCTTGAGCCGTTTTCGAGGAAAATAATCTTTTACTTAACGGTCATACGCCATATACTGTTAAGATTTGAGCTTTAGAGAATTAAAATAAAATCTCTGTAGAATATCAAAATAACCTTTTGTCTAAATTTGAAGAAGATTGTCCCAACCCTTAAAGCTGTAATGCAAAATAAACCCGCACAGACAGACGGACAGACAGAATTTAGCCAGTAACTCAAATATGTTTTTCTATCAACGTAATGTCATGTTTGATTTTTATTTGAATTTTTTAAATCTGCACCAATGCATAACTTACTTTGTAAACAAGAAAGAGCATATGGGATAAAATGGAGCCCTGGGGCAATCCAGCATTTTTGACGTGGATTTTAGATTTAAAGCCGTCCACTACAGCTTGTTTTGGAACAGTTCGAAAAAAGGTTTCTAAAGCAACGAAGAAAGTATTTGTCGAAACCGAATGCATGCTTTTTCGATAAGGAGAGCTACATAGTGCGTGGAATCAGTGGAAAAGCGCATTTGTTTAGCTTTTTCAAGAGAGCTACCGCAAGGATTGATATTGACAAAAAACGTTAGAATCGATCAAGATGTTTTATTTCAAATATTTTTAAAAATTATCAACAAGCCTTCCAACTTGTTTTTTTTTTTTTTTTTTTTATATATATATAATTAACCCGCGCACAAGGGACTACTTGTTTCCCTTTTAATGTAACACACTGCGCGGGCATTAGGAAGATAGGGAGGGGAGAGATAGGAGGTGTCGACTAACATTGGTTTTGAATGTTTGCAGATCAAAATGGCAAGGGAAAATCTCGCCGGGTAAACTATTCCAAATTCGTGTTGTTCGGCTAAAAAAAAGAATTCCTATATCTCACGGTACGTCCGAAATTGGGCTCAAGGGTGAACTGATGAGCATTCCTTGCGAGACGAGTATTACGGGAGAAACTTTTAAGGGAAGGAATGCAACTGGCTACTTCGAGTGAACATTTTTTTTCAAAGAAACGATAAAATAAGGAAAAACATGAAACATTGCGTCGGTGTTCGAGAGGGGCAATTGTTTCAGCGACAGTTCTATTTCCTATCAATCTTAACGCTCGATTTTGAATTCTATCAAGCAGGTGAAGCGATGTTTGTGAAGCACCTGCCCATAGGTGGGAGTTATACTCGAGTTTAGGGCGTATAAACGCTTTATAAATTGTAGCCAGATCAGATGGGGAAAGATACTTTTTACACCGATACAGAAAACCTAAGTACCTAGCAGCATTCTTAGCGATTTCAAATATATGGTCGTTCCAACGGAGGTCGTCGTTAACACACATACCGAGTACTGAGAGCTTTTCGGTTGGGGGCATTGGGGGTATGTTTAGCTTTAACGACAGAAGACAGCATTGAGTTTTCGAAGCAATAAACTCCACACGATTCCTTTTACCCCATTTGACAATGCGGTACCGTTGCAATTGTACGTCCGAAGGCAAAGAACGTGAATTATTGAACGAATATGAAAAGCTGAGGGTAGAAACGTCAGAAAAACAGTTAAGTGGATTAGAAGTAACAGACAGAAGATCATTTATAAAAATGAGGAAAAGAGTCGGAGAAAGAACAGAGCCCTGGGGCACACCAGCATTTATTTTATGGGAATCAGACTTGAATCCGTCCAATACAACTTGTATTGAACGGACCAAAAGATAGCTTCTAATCCAACGAACAAGAGTATTATGGATCCCAAAAGCATGCATTTTCGATAAGAGAGCTTCATGCCAAACTTTACCAAATGCCTTGGAGATATCAAGAGCAATAATTTTACTTTCACCAAAGCGATGTAAAGATTTGTTCCACTGTTCGGTGAGATATGCCATCAGATCCCCAGTGGAACGGTTGCTGCGGAAGCCATACTGACGACCATGGAGAAGCTTTCGATCTTCGAGATATTCCTTAAGCTGACGGTTAAGCAGTGTTTCCATGACCTGAGAAAGAAGGGATGTCAGTACTATGGGTCGGTAGGAGGAGGGAGAGGATGGGTCACCTTTCTTAGGGACAGGCTGGACAAATGCTGTTTTCCATCTTCTAGATTCAGATTTCAGAAGAGTAGGAGCGATGGAAAAGCTTACCCAGTGGCTTTGCCAGTGTGGAAGAACACATCTTCAGAAGAATTCGGGGTATACCATCCGGGCCAGAGGATTTGTGTATATCGAGATCTTTGAGAACTCTTGCTACTGTGCTACGAGTGCGGAAAAAATCTGTCCCATGGACAAATTTACATTCTCAAGTACAGGAGGGGCAACGTTGCTATGCGGCAGCGTAGAGCTGGCAGCGAAATGGGCGGCGAGCAAGTTTGCCTCCTCTGAAGACTAAACAATTGGTTTGTTATTGTCGATGAGCGTTGGAACCGAAGATGTTGAGGAGTTTTTAATATTTTAGTTATTATTAATTTTGTTTAATTTTTTGTTCGGTTTTGGGTTAGCTCTAAAACAACAGAAAATCTCTGAATTTCTGAAAGGAATCTTGTAAGTAAAAGGCTTATATTAAAATACATTGAAATCTCAATGTTGTCTTTCATCAATAAAATGAAACATTACCATAAATTCTATGACTATCCTCGGAAAATGAAATTTCTTTACAATTGTTGTTGACAATAAAGAAATATAAATTAAATTTATTGGCCTGAGAGCTCCTTAATGAGCTCTCACCTCTCAACCATTCCTGTGTGTGTGTGTGTTGTTAATCTGCAAGAGTGAAAGGGACCTACAGTTTACCGCCAAGTCGGAACGGCTATACATGAGATGCACTTTTTCGAGACAAATTTTACTCTTGGAGGTTTTGTCAGTTCCTTGCAAAAGACAATACAAAAGGCAAGGTGGATATGAGCTTGCTGAAATAACCCATTTGATTTTCGGCTGAAAGCAAACAGAAGAAGTATCTTAAGAAAAGAACGCACCTCGTCCTAGAATTAAAAACAATTTTGATAAAATCAATTGTAGAACAAGCTTAACTAAAGAAATCAATTAACTACAAATACTCTCATATTCATCGATTAATTTGCCAAAATCGGGGACGATGACCGCCAGGCAAATGAACAAGTTTGCCGTCGAAGACAGTGGGTACACTCATTGGTGAACCAAACAAATGGAACATACAAGATCTCACGCATCTTAAGACACAATAACCATCAGCATCCATAATAGTCTTCCAGCTACATCTGACTCAACTACTCATACAAATAATTTACTTTTGGGTAATCTAACGTGCCTAAAAGCGACGGCGACGCAACAACGCGAAATGAGTCTCACTCTCGATCGATGCGGCATTCAACATGAATGGCCATTGCACTGTGCAGAAACTATAAGTCTTGCTGCTCATCCTCCTCCACGGCCTTCACCCTCGTCAGTCATTCAATATAATCAAACGGCCGACCTACAGAAAAAATGGAGAAATTAATTGCGTTAGTACTGTACTCTCATAGAAACGTCGACAAGACGCAGACGGCGCGAAGCACGTGAAGTGGATGTCTACATATATTTTAATAAAAAAAGTGGATCCATGCGATAGAAATTGAGATCACACTTTTCTTTACGAATCTCATTTCTCTCTCGTTGGAAGACTAAAACCGTCTGTGGAACAGGTAGCCGGGTGTTAGCTTCCATCTATCACTGAACACATATATGGCCACAACGGATAACCAAAAGATTGGTCCAAAATTTACCTGAAGGCTCATTCGGTGGTCGACTTAAGTTCCAAATCATTTTAATGGTCTTCATATTTTGACATGGCTACACACCTTCTAGGGCGGTTGCTCTAAGATGTGGGAGGAACATTATATTGGTCTCGGTGTCATTACTCTGATGGATTAATGAAGAACTTGAGATGAGTGACAGTACAACATCACAAGCATTTCGCTTTCGATGTTTCATAGGAAAATTGGTACACGAATTGATGTTGAAGAAAGTCGCGCGAGGCACTTGCGATTGCTACTTCTGCTTCCATTCCAGCAGCAGGTGTGTGAATGTGGTGTGAGCTTAAGTTATCTTGGCCACAGAGAGTGAGTGTTGTTAGCAGGCGATCGAGAGAGTTTTTTTGTAATATGGAACAGAATATTTTCGAAATCATATTCTCACTTTTTATTTTTTTTTTCATTTGAGTCATGCAATGTTGAGGCGAAATCATGGCAGTAAACTGAATTGAAAGGACGAGTGCCAAGTTGAATGACTCAGAAGCCATTTACCAATTAATTTTGGGTATAAAACGGATTCTGACGCATTATTTGGTCGTGTTTATAACCAGGAAGTTTGTTCGAAAGAAGAAGATGTTAATTTTTGAAAGGTAAATAGGCCCGAGGGGTATATCAGAGAAGTTACGATGTCAGCCATTAGCTTAATTTGATAACAGTCAAAACCCTCTAAACAGAATTTCGATGGGAATCACTATACCTCTTGTATTCGCATTAAAGAGTCTTTTTAGAATGTTTAATACTGGACGTATCTATGGAAACAAGCTTCGCTCCTGCAAGTCAATATAACGATAATGATTACGATTAAAAATGGCAATTTGAGTTTTTGTTGTAGTGAAATAATGGGACGATCGTAGACGTAGATTGCAATACATTTTGCCTGCTGCTCAACTGATGTGGTTTCTCGAGGTCAAAGTTTTATTCAAAGTCATTCCCGAATTCTTAGCGGTGGAAATATATTCGATGGGATCATTATTAAGGAAGACTGAACTGAAATAAGTGGTGGACGATGGTTTCTTAGAGATGACGTAACACATTATATTTTTTTGTTTTAATTAAAAGGAGATTTTTTACCAGTTTGCCATTTTTTCTAGATCAGCATTGATTCAGCTTACACAATCCTCAAGAATTCCAAGACAGTCAAACAGAGCATTTAGCAATAACAGATAGTAGTTCGTTAATACACAGAGAAACTAGTAAAGGCCCTAAAACAGAACCTTGCGGTACTGCTGAAGGTCCAGGTATAAGTTAAAAACAGATTGTAGGCATAAACAGCTTGTTTCCGATCAAAAAAAAAAAGTTTAGTTGGCAGAGGATGAAAAATCAAAACTATTGAAAACTATTTATCTTATTTTATCATTAACTGTCAAAAGGTAATAAGGGCGCGAAGAAAATTTAAGAAAGAATTTATTTTATTCCTTCATTATTTTTTCGAAGGCCTTTAACAAAAACGAGAGGCCGAAAATCCTTGCCACTTGAGTTTTTTAGGAACTGGTATATAATTGTCGCTTTCTTCCAAACTGTTGCAAACACACTTTTAGTTAAAATAGTGCTCAAAGCGAAGCTTATATGAGACAGTATATGTTTTTAAAAATTGGGGTCGACACTAAGACCATCTGTTCCAACGGCATTTGATTTAATAGAGAATATGCTTTAATACAACTTGAACTTTTGATCAACACCTATGAATCCAAACTTATAACCATACACAGAGAATCTTCGACAAGATTCTCTAAGAAACCTGGCAGTGATTTATTCGAGAATGATGGAAGACTTCCAAATTCCTGGTTAAGCGCATTCCCATCAATTGTTTTGTAAACTTCACATTCTGTTTACCTAGACCTAAGTTTTGTAAGTTTTTCCACATCGCTCTTTAAAAACACTTGATTCATTCCATTAAATTCTCTAAATGTGAAGGTAAAAGTTAGAAAAACAAGGTCAGATTTTGGGAATTAGGGGAGCGGACAATTGATCCCACAAGGCAATTTCATATGGTACGAATGATGCATCGAGAATTGAACCATTTGTGGGCTAAAATGTGTTGGATAAGAAACAATGACGGGAGACAGATTAAGGGTTATCATACTTTCCAACAAATAATCTTCTAAAATTAATCAGGGTTCGTACCACCACACAAAACCAAGTTTGATGAAAGGACCGTTATTTCTTCAAGTACAGAAATAAGGAAAATACCATACACAGCTTCTAGTCGCAAGCAGTCTTTCATAGAATTCTATTAGCTCAAAAAGTATAGACGGAAAATAATATTTTACATATTTTTTGAAAACCAAAACTATCCGAATTATGAGTCACTTCGGTGGCACCAACGTAGACCGAGGCGGTAATATTCAAGAAATACTGTAAGACATGGAACAGCAATGAGAGGAATTGTTTAAAAAAAAAACATTTCAAGAAAGGACTTCCAAAAGAAAAAAAACGTACAAATTAAAACTCCCAAGAATGAATTTGTTTTCATATTTTGTTTGTATCGGAAAAAAACATAAAAAACACACAGTTAAGAATCCAGCTTTTAAATAAACTATTAATTAAACAAAGAATTATTAAGCTAAAACAAAATAAATACAGAAATATTTTGTTCAATTCATTCTCAAACAAAAGAGCTGACGTTCGAACTTTACACTAAACCATTTTTAAAGTAGGTACTCCATTAATCAGGATTGTTTCCAGTTAGCTTACAACGAATTTCAGCTAACCCATTTCAAACATTTAATCATACTTTCATATTATGAAAATAATTCTAACTCATTAAAAAACAAACATCTATCTCCTCTATTCCTCGACACAGTAGCTCCCATTTTATTGCAGATTTGTACCATAATCTAATATCTACATCAGCAACACAAATTATCATTTGTTCACCTGTTGACCCAATTCGAGTGCATCGCACCTGGAATAAAAAGAAAAAAGTTCACTCGTGGAATGTGCAACAGATGCAAACTAATCATTTTGCACGCCACAACACTGTGTGGCGCTTATCCATCAGTAAAATGCAAAATTTTACCCGCATTTGAATGGCTTGTATTTCTCTCCTTTCTTTACACCAACACAGGGGACAAATTGTACAACTTCTTATCTATGTACGCAGAGTCTAATCTCATAAATTACCCCACAATGTTGCCAAAAAACACCCACAGATCCGATCAAGCACTCCAACTCAAAGTTCTAACTTTGTGTGTTCGGCAAAAATTGCCACCACCTTTGACTGCCTTTTTCATTGCCTTTGCAAAAACATAGAACATTATCTACCGTTATCTCACATTTGGCTCTCCGCATTTTCTTCTGCTGGCTAGATTCCTGCTGGATCTAACTGTTTTTCCAGGTGAAAAATCTATGGAAAACAGAAAAAAAGAAAAGAAAATCACACCGTGCGATCAGAAAACACCAGGCAGGGGGTGGATGGTTAGAAGAGACGTTTTGAGAGATGGAGTGACATGCAACGTGAAAAGACTTTCTTACGTGTCGGTCGACGAACGGCAACCACGACGACGACGACGACGGCGCTGTTGCAGTGAAGCCAAGATTATGTTTGCGAAAAAGTGGGTGAATGTACAGTAAACAGTGTTTGGGTTTTCCATTTCCTCATTTCCCCGTTAACTGCAGCAATTCTTTGCAGAAACTGCAGCGAAAACTGCACTTAAAACCAGCCGCGTTACAACCGAGAGTTTATACAAATGTTGAGATTGTTGTGTTTGTGTGCATGTGTGTGTGTATAGTGTGTACCGTTCACCGTTGCATAACTTTCATCATCATCAAGATCGACGCGAGAACGGAGGTGATCGCGGTGGCCTGGTAGGCTGCAGAGTTCGTTCGCCTTTTGCACTCCATTCGCCTTGGCCGAGGTAAAGTTCTGTTCAGGTTGTTGCAGCCACAGTTGGACTTTAGGCCTTTCTTTTCTTTTTTTTTATGGTTCTAGGTTCTAAGATTAATTCGATTAAAGAAATCATTTTTCTTTGTTCGATTTTGGCATTCAATTTGTTACTGTGGATCAATGTGGTAGTAAGATTAATTATAAGGTTACTGAAAGTAGTTTGGTTTGTTATTACATAGGTTTATAAATTTAATGTTTACGTATTAAAAAAAAAACATACGTTGAAATTAAGTTTTAAAGGATATGGTTCAGTTCATATATATTTGCAGTAAAAAATTTACATTATTTCACATTGAGGTAAAAGAACAATATTCTTTACAACTATAATACAATTTAATTTATAACAATTTTTAAATAAGAATAAACAATAATATACAACATTTAAGGGAAAACACTACAAGAAAAAAACCTCATTATAAACTTATAAACTACTATTGCACATAAACCCAATTTTTATTGTAAATTTAGGATTAAATCATTATCTGAAAAGGAACATCTTTCAAAAAATTTGTCGTGCAGTTTGTACAAAATTAATTTGATAGGGCTGACATTTGCTCTTTCATGGAGCCGTTCAGTGGAGTAATACCGGGGTAGATTTAACATTAACTTCAAAACTTTATTTTAACTTATCTGCAGTTTTTTAATGTGGGTCTCCGCAGTTTCAAACCATACAGGTGCACCATAAGTAAGAACCGTTTGAAAGATCGATTTGTATATGTATGCTAAGGCGAGACTTTCTATTAATAAATGGGTACAAAATTTTTACTAATAAATTAGCCTTGTGGATAGAGTTCGATATATGTTTCTCAAAAGTGAGTTTTTTATCAAGTGTGACAGCAAGATATTTACAACTTTCAGTCCATGGGATATTGGTTGAATTTATTTTGATTGTGATTTGCGGGAGGAAACTTTGCTTTCTTCGACGAGTGAGCCACATAGCTTGGCATTTCTCAGCATTGACTTTTATCTTCCATTTTGTAAAGTAATTAAGCAGAGTGTCAAGTGAACTCTGTAAGCTAGTTAGAGCATCTTGAGTATCATCGGCGAACATGGCAACTACGATGTTATTTTCGAAACTGGGTTGATCTGACAAAAAAATGTTGAAGAGGATGGGCTCAAGTACGGAGCCTTGAGGTACCCCGTAACAAATATCAAATATGGAAGACCTCGCGATTCCAGTCGATACAACAAATGTTCTATCTTTTAAAAAGTTTTGTATAATTTTGACAATTTAACCTGGGAAATTAAACCGAATCATTTTGTAGATAAGTCCTTCGTGCCATACGATGTCGAACGCTTTTTCTTTATCTAGCAAAACTAAACCAGTCGAACGCTTTAAATTGAGGTTAGTTTTGACATATTGCTTTAATCTCAAGACTTGATGACTGGTGGAATGGCCAGCTATAAACCCAAATTGTTCATGCGGATATATATTAGTATCCACAATGTGTTGCAAAAGCCGATTCTTTGACAGCTTCCTCCAAAATTTTACTAACCGAACTTAATAGGCTTATATATAGGTCTGTAGCTAGGCGGATTTTCTTTTGGTTTGCTAGCCTTGGCAATTAGAACTACATTTGCTACTTTCCATTTTTTAGGAAAATAACAATACTTGATACAAGAGTTAAATATATATGTTAAAAAGGTAACACCTTTTGTAGGCAAGGCTTTTAATAATCTCTTATTAATACCATCATGACCAGGAGACTTTTTTACTTTGAGGTCGTCTAATGAACTTTTGACTAAGCTATTATTGCGAATTAAAATATTGGAATCGTAATATGTAGTATCTCGAAATTCGCTAAGGCTGTCATGAACATTATTAACGGTTTGAAGGTTAGTTTTGCTTTTTAATAGAAAAATGTTTTTTTTTTATTTTTTCGAAAGTTAACAAATTTTTTTTAAAGTTATGAAGTAACCAATTATAAGAAAAATATCGCCTTGTTAAAGATATTTTGGTCAAAATATTAAGAATGTCTAGTCACACTTAGTGTTTTTTTTTTATAATCGGTACTCACAGAAGGGGGAATTATCACAGTTCTAAGTAGGAAGAATAATTTTAGAGACAGGCAAGAATTTTTTCGTCTCAGTGAATCGAGAATTAGATGATTATTTTCTCATTTAAAATCCATATACGTTATTTAGCTTGCCCTAGAAGTCTAAGTATCTAACTCATGATAGCAAGCTACTAGACAACTTCTGCCCGCTACTTTTATTGATGTTTAATTTAATTGAAATATTTTTAAGAAAACAAGCTCTTGAACAAGGATTACTCAGGTAACTCAGGTTATTTAAGTTTTTGATCTGAATTATTGCCAATTAAAATTATTAAATAGATTTTCATTTTTTTTTATTTTCGCATGATAAATAAAAAACATCTACAAAAAATTATTAGAATCCATATATTATGGAAGTGTTCCTTCATATTTAAAGTAAGAACTTGAACCTTACAAATATTTATTAGCTGTAATTATAATAATAATTATTATTTTTGAAGATTTCGAGATCTTCTCTATACTGCTTGGTTCTAGACTCTATAGGGTCTTTCAATAGGGATTTCCGAACTTTGACAGTTGAAAGCGGCCATCTTGTTGAAGCTACTACATCTGTCGAATTGGCTGTCATTTATTAAGTCTGTTTTGCCAAATCACCATGGACGGATATAACGTTCAACAACACGTGCAAATGATAAAATTGTTTGATCAAAATGGGTGTTCTGTTCGGGTGACGTTCCGCGCGCTTGTACGGTCGCCATAATCTTCCTACCGAGAGGACTATTCGCAGTGTGGTGGATAAATTTCAGTCCTCTGGTTCAGTATACAATTAACAAACACCCGTTCGTTGACGAAACGCAAGATCCGCCGAAAACATCGCCACCGTCCGTGAGAGTGGCACCGAGGCAGTCGATTTCGCGTCGCTCACAAGAACTCGGCCTTTCGCAGACCATGGAAGTCACAGAAAATTGGACACTTCAAATGCGCGCTACTAAGAGAAACCGCGGCGGATATTTTAACGATGTTATATTCCACACATTACATGCGTCCGTTAACTTTTGCTGTACATTTCTTCATTTTCCATTGACTCGATGAGGTAGGTGATCCTACGGCAGCCTCCCGGTCTATTACTTAAGCTGCTTCAGAGTTAAGTAGTGCCTCGTGGCTTCGTGGTTAGTGTGTCGGACTGCTAAGCGAATAAGCCTGTATTCAAATCCAGCTCATAGCCACCTTTTTACTTGCGATTATAGGTACTATAATAAAAGTTATGCATTCGTGCAGATTAAAAATTTTGAGATAACAATCAAACATGACATTACGATGATAGAGAAACATATTTGAGTTACTGGCAAAATTTTGTCCGTCTGTCTGTCTGTCTGTCTGTTTGTACGGTTGTATATTGGACTGCAGCCTAAACGGTTAGGCCAATCATCTTCAAATTTTGAAGTTAAGGTTATTTTGACATTCTAAAGAAGAATTTTTTCAATTTTTTTAGCTCAAAAATTAACGGTACCTGTCATATAACCGTTATGTAAAAGCTTATTTTTCTCAAAAACGGCTCCAAAAATTTTTATAAAAAAAATCAGTGTACTACTGCAGGTATGCACTATATTTTGATGAAAAAAAAATAATATGGTGGGCTAAGAACGGTACCTCCCATAGGACCGGTTTTTTTTCTTCGACTTTCTCGAAAACTGGTGATCCGATTACAATCAAAATTGATATTCAAGAAGATGTAGGTAGCCTGAGTAATTTTGCATTAATTTATTTTCGAAAACTTTTTTTTTGTATTTTTAATAATTTTTAAAAATTTTTTTTTGAAAAATCAATACTTTGAAAACGGCCAAGTGAATTTTTTTTTTAAATTTTGTTTTTAGATGTACGTTATTTTTGTGCTTAAGTTTGTATTCTTGAATTATTTTTTTTAATTTTTTTAAAAAAGTTGATAAAAAAAACCGTTTTATTTAAAAACGGCTCCTACAATTTTGAAAAAAAAATTCACACTTTTTAACATTTCCTAAAGAAATAAAATGGCGTTTAAATTATTTCACCCAATACAATTTAACGTAATTTATTCGAACAATCAAAAGTCACAAAAATCGAATAAATCTTTGATGTTCAATTTAATTTTCTTTAATTTTATTCTACAATGTGACCGCACATATGAGCAAGTACGTGCGATCCAGTCGTGCAATTTATTTTCTGGGGTACTGCCTCTTGCGAGGAACTGACAAAACCTCCAAGAGTAAAATTTGTCTCGAAAAAGTGCATCTCATCTAGCCGTTCGGACTCGGCGGTATACTGTAGGTCCCTTCCATTCTTGCAGATTAACAACACACATACAGCAATGGTTGAGAGTATAAGTCACTAGGCCTTGGCTTCTTAAGGAGCTGTTGCGCCAATAAATTTATTGTTGCTTCAGAGTCAACGCTAGCTAAAGCTCCAGTGGCTATTGCTGAGTTCTTCTTCTGCCAATCATGTCTATGTATATGACTTGCAAACATTGTGCTATAGAGTTAAATTTTGTGACTTTTCTTACAATTTTGCAATTAGTGAGTTCTATTTTAATTGCAATATGAAAAGCTTATGATTTTTACTCCTAAGTGGATCATAAACTCATCTGCTTTAAAATGATTTAAACAAATTTTTCTATTTCGCAAAATATTAAAAAATCAAGCTTAAACATACTCCCGTAAGATCCTTGCATAGTCTCCTTGTCCTAGATATCAATTAACAATGAACTTGTTACGCAAGGGGATTCTCTTTGCGATCTTGATGAAATCTGCGATAAGGAATTAAACTTTCCTTCTCACATTGATATATTTATAAAGAGGGCTAATTCAGCTCTAAGCTTCGTCAAACGATGGTTAAAGAATTTTCTGATCCCTAATGTCAGTAAATCCTTATAACTTGCATTTGTCCGACCTCTTCTAGAATATGTGCTAGCCACTTATTACCCAAAACACTCCTTACGTACTAAAGCATTTCAACGTAGATTTCTTTTCTACGCCCTCCGTTCTCTTCTCTGGCCAGATAGATTCGATTTCGCAACATATGAAGACCGTTTAAAGGTAGAAGATCTTTGGGCCAGTTTTTTTAAGATAAGGAAGTGTATGTACTTTAACAATTCAACTTTAAACGGCTTAAGAACACCATGTTTCCCACTGTGTGAACTCACAAAAATATTAATAAAATCATGAATAACAGACATTTTTAAAATCAGAACTTTCTCAAAAAGTAAAGAAATAATTAAAAAATGGACACGACTGGTTCGCAAGTATTTGCTCTTATGTGAGTAATCACATTTGCATGCAAGATCTTTGACAGAAACAAGTATTTCGAAAATTTTAGTAGATAGATTTTGATGGATGCACGAGATGATAAAATTTTAAATAATATTTTTTGATTAGTTTTAAAAATATTGAATATCAAAAATTAATTTTAAATAGAAAAAAAAAACAATTATTCAAAACTTTGGTATGCAGAATTAATTTGGCTATCCAAATCTAATCTAAAATTTGATAGAAATCCAATGAGCCGTTACCAATAAAGTCGAAAATTAAAAAAACCGTTATATGAAAGGCACCGTTAATAGATTTTTCCCGTAAATTTGGTTTTGATAAAAAATAGCTCATATTTCATCAAAATCGTTGAAGCCGTTTTCGAAAAAAAATAAGCTTTTTACCACCGAATTGTGAGAGCACACACGGAGAGACGTTCTCTACAGAACAACAACAGCCTAAGACCTAAGAGGGACTTATAAATGATCACTCGTTGTAGACAGATCCGATAGACGTGCAGTGTATTTGCTAGCATTGTATTATTTGTACATTTTGGCAGTCGAATAAAAAGAATATAATTTGAGTTAAATTGAAAAGTTTTGTGTTGCATTATTGTTAGCAATTTTACGTAATATTGGCGAAAGTGTAGGTTTACACAGGCCCTAAAAATAAAATTTCTATGTCCCTCTGAAGAATGCCAAAAGAATCACACATACAAATTTGACGTTGCTCGCGTAAGCCGTTTAGGCTGCAGCTCGTTATACACGCAGCCAGACAGACAGCCTGACGAACAGTTGGACGTTTCTTGTCAAAGACTTTTTTAGGCTAATCTATGATCGTAATGTTATGTTTGACTGTTTTTTTTTGTATATATTCACGAATCCTAAACTTGCCTTGTAGTACCTATAATCGCAAGTAAAAAAAAATATTTCTTTTAAATACTACTACTAGGTTTTGTCAACTTCTAATACATTGTTTGTAAACTCGAAAAAATAAAAGAAAAATGTGTCGTTTACAAACTAAGGAAAAATTATTCAACTAATGATCCCGTTAAAGAAAAACTTCCCACCAGGACGGCCTTAATATTTTTTTCCGAAACTTTAACTGGTCACTATGCTTCCTCGATAGTGGCATTGATGCCAGTGCTGAAATGATCACAAATGTGATTCTTCTAGGGATGCGTGCTTTTATTCCTAACAGAGTAAAAAGCATCAAACCTAAAGAAAAGTCTTGGTTTAATTCTGAGTGTAAAGAAGCTATTAGGCTCAAAGAAGTAAGTTTCCGTTCTTACAAAGCTAACCCTACAGAGGAAAATCGGAAAAAGCAAAAACAAGCAAGAAACTCATGCAACTCCGTTAATGAAAGAACCAAATTTTTGCATGACCAAAAATTACGGCAAAAAATTCTGCAGTGTCCCAAAGGCAGTCAAAATGTTTGGTCTTTTGTAAAAAATATTAAAAAATCCTCAACATCTTCGGTTCCAACGCTCATCGACAATAACAAACCAATTGTTTACTCTTCAGAGAAGGAAAACTTGCTCGCCGCCCATTTCGCTGCCAGCTCCACGCTGCCCCACAGCAACGTTGCCCCTCCTGTACTTGAGAACGTAAATTTTTCCATGGGACAGATTTTTTTCCGCACTCGTTCAGTAGCAAGAGTTCTCAAAGATCTCGATATACACAAATCCTCTGGCCCGGATGGTATACCCCCGATTCTTCTGAAGAGGTGTTCTTCCACACTGGCAAAGCCACTGGGTAAGCTTTCCCATCGCTTCTACTCTTCTCGAATCTTTCCTAGAAGATGGAAAACAGCATTTGTCCAGCCGGTCCCTAAGAAAGGTGACCCATCCTCTCCCTCCTCCTACCGACCTATAGCACTGACATCCCTTCTTTCTAAGGTCATGGAAACACTGATTAACGGTCAGCTTAAGGAATATCTCGAAGATCGAAAGCTTCTTCATGACCGTCAGTATGGCTTCCAGCAGCAACCGTTCCACTGGTCATCTGATGGCATATCTCACCGAACAGTGGAACAAATCTTTACATCGCTTTGGTGAAAGTAAGATTATTGCTCTTGATATCTCCAAGGTTTGGCATGAAGCTCTCTTATCGAAAATGCGTGCTTTTGGGATCGATGATACTCTTGTTCGTTGAATTAAATTCTATCTTCTGGACCGTTCAATACAAGTTGTATTGGAGAAATTCAAGTCTGATTCCCACAAAATAAATGCTGGTGTGCCCCAGGGCTCTGTTCTGCCTCCGACTCTTTTCCTCATTTTTATAAATGATCTGCTGTCTGTTACTTCTAATACACTTAATTGTTTTGCTGACGACTCTACCCTCAGCTTTTCATATTCGTTTAATAATTCACGTCCTTCGCCTTTGGACGTACAATTGCAACGGTCAACGGTACAATGTCAAGCTCATTAAACTCCTATTTATACAGCATTATCAAATGGGGTAAAAGGAAACGTGTGGAGTTCAATGCTTCGAAAACGACCATATACTTGAGATCGCTAAGAATGCTGCTAAGTGCTTAGGTTTTCTGTATCGGTGTAAGAAGTATTTGATGACCTGGCTACAATCTATAAAGCGTTTATACGCCCTAAACTCGAGTATAACTCCCACCTCTGGGCAGGTGCTTCGCAAACATCGCTTCACCTGCTTGTTAGAATACAAAACAGGGCGGTGAGATTGATAGGAAATAGAACTGCCGCTGAAACAATTGCCCCTCTCGAACACCGACGCAATGTTTCATGTCTTTTCTTATTTTATCGTTTCTTTTACAAAATATGTTCACTCGAAGTAGCCAGCTGCATTCCTCCCCTTAAAAGTTTCTCCGTAATAATCGTCTCGCAAGAAATGCTCATCAGTATACCCTTGATCCCAATTTCGGACGTACCGTGAGATATAGGAATTCTTTTTTTTAGCCGAACAACACGAATTTGGAATAGTTTACCCGGCGAGATTTTCCCTCCCCATTTTGATCTGCAAACATACAAAACCAATGTTAATCGACACCTCCTATCTCTCCCCTCCCTATCTTCCTAATGCCCGCGCATTAATAAAATTAATTTTTGTCATATTATAGTTTCATCGTGCATAAATCCATTGGTTGTTCTTTCTTCGTGAAAGAATACTAAATATGAGCTAATTAAAAATGTAAGCGAAATGTCCAAAAAGACACAAAAATCATGACCCTGCCGTAAAAACTACATCACTTCTTTGCTACCCGCACTTCAACAAAATATGAGCATAATTCCCTCGAACATCATCATCATCATCATCGTCACCACATTCATCATCGAGCCAAAGTTGAATGAACCTCTTTTATGTCATCATCATCATCATACCCGCGCAATGTATATGCCAATTGTGCGTCCGTCGTCCGTATTGTTGAAACTTTCGAATCCCCGATTCGTTCAAAAGCTATGTCAAGCTTCAACCCACCAAAAAGACCATCGTCCACCACAAAGCGATGCGATGGAAGAATAAGCATAGGTTTTTGGTGATATAACATATTAAGCAAGAGAGCATTTACCTTTGGGCCCAATGGGCTGATGTTGGGGTTCAAGTACACTGGAAGAAGAGAGTTCACATGTCGATCTTCTCTTACGACTTGTTAAGTCTCACTCACACCAAGATGTCGTTTAAAATTTCGGCAGTTTTTTGGGGGTCCAATCCAAATCCATCAATTCTCTTAATAGTTTAAAAAAGTGAAATGCTCTGCGGCGAACAGAGAGTTTGGTTTAGATACCTTTTTTTTGGAAGTCAATCACCTTTTGGATTTAAAGAGTTTCATTTTCCATGGTGTGGAGATGGAGACTTGGAGTGCGTTGAGCATAGTTTGTGGCTCTAGTAGCCTTGAGATTCATTTACACAGATACATAATTCAGAGCTAAGCACTGGGTCAATGATCGCAAGAGGTGTTTGCACCTTCTTTTTCGCCTTTTGGTTTGAATTTGTAGTTTCGTTCTTCACCCACCATTGCCACTTTTATACGATTCATCATCATCATTGTTAAAATGGTTAGTATCTACAAACTGAGAATAAGTGAGGAAAAAAAGTTTTTAGTTTGGTTTCAACAAAAAAAAAAACAAAAACTTAAATAATGAGATAAGCATTCTTTTTTTAATTAAATGATTTAAGTCACTTAATAAATAAGATTTAACAATGAAGTAGAATCTTTTCTTTAGAAGTATTCCAGTAGAAACATTTAGTTTAAAAGGACTGTTTATGGATTAGATATACGTAGTATCCAAAAAATAAAGGACCTTAAACAACAAAAATGATGTTAGAGATTCAAAAAAAAAAAAAATTGGAAAATCGTTGCCTAAATGTTCCTTTGGTGTAAGTTTTCGAATTTTTTCTTTTTTTCTTTTTTAACCGACTTTGTAGTCAGTGCATCCCTTAGATCTTCAAGGGATTGGGTGCTGTATGAATAGGGTAGGCACTGAACGGCGTCAACCAGGCGATGCACAATGCTGCAACTATCTCGTACGCATCAATTGGTAGATGCTTCTCCAGGAATAACGTGCGGAAGTTTTACCAACAGGTAAAAAGAACGTGCCAAGGAAAAAAACCCGCACAGAAGCCTGTAAAAATAGGAATGGAAACCTCGTAGTAGAGTCACAGTCGGTGCTGAGAACATGGAAGGACCATTTCTGCAGACTGTTAAAGGGCAATGAAGACCAAAATTACGCTGTCAGGCAGAATGAACCATTCAACATGGACGATGACAGACAAAACTTCCGTCCACCTGACCAAAATGAAGTAAGGATAGCAATATCTAAACGGACTACCCGTCGAACTTTTTAAAGCGGCCGGAGATGACCTGGTGGATTGCATACACCAACTCATCTCTAAGGTTTGGTCAGAAGAAAGTATGCCTGATGAATGGAACCTCAGCATCGTTTACCCGATGCACAAGAAAGGAGACCCTCTAAACTGCGCCAACTATAGAGGAATAAGTCTCCTGAATATCGCCTACAAGATCCTCTCTGCCGTACTATAAACGCGGTTGCTGACGAAAACCTGATTGGCCCCTATCAGTGTTGTTTCAGACCAGGAAAGTCCACAATCGATCAAATGTTCACGCTACGACAGATCCTGGAAACTAGCCAAGAATTCCAAATCGATAGCCACCACTTCTTTATCGATTTTAAAGCCGCGTACGATAGCATTTATAGAGACGAGATATACAGAGCCATGTCTGGTTTTGGCATCCCCACAAAACTCGTCCGACTGTGCAGGATGACGATGGAGAACCCTCGCTGTTTCTATGGGCTAGGAAGGCAATTGAGTAGCAAAGCCCTCTCTCGAAAGACAAAGGAGACTCTGTATAAGACCCTAATCATCCCAGTCCTGCTATATGGCGCCGAGGCATGGACTCTATCTAAAGCGGATGAAGATATCCTTAGTCGTTTCGAGCGTAAGATTCTTCGGAGGATTTTTGGCCCCATCTGCGTTAACGGGCTTTGGAGGAGAAGGTTCAACCAAGAACTATACGAGCTGTACAGCGACATTAACCTGGTCAAAAAAATACGCAAATCACTTTTAAGATGGCTAGGTCATGTAGAGCGAATGGACAACAATGCTCCGGCTCGCAGGATCTTCGATTCCATCCCAGAGGGCAGACGCAGTCAAGGAAGACCTCACCTTAGGTGGCGCGCTCAAGTGGAGGACGACGTCAACCAACTTGGAGGGCGAATCTGAAGGCAGTTAGCCAAAGACCGAGCTGGCTGGGGGTGCAAGTTGGTTGAGGCCCAGGTTCGTCCCGAACTGTAGCGCCCCCTAAGTAAGAAGTAAGCAGCGATTGGAAAACTAAAGTTTGGCCCTAATGTTTGCGTGCGCAATCTAGCCATAATGAGGATTTCAACGCTTATCAGATGGGCTTGTTAAACAAATTAACACCCCCGATAGAACTTAAAAGTTTAAGGGTAAAAAATGCCTTTAAGGAAAACTATCTAAAAAAAATAATTGGTTACAGCAAAATGTATGCTTTCCACGACTAAAAAGAAAGCTGGTTGTTCCGCTTTTGTCCATGCACCTGACTTTGAAAACGAAGAAGACGTTCAGCTTTCCGTTTGGATAACAGCTTTTAATAATTAAATGCACTAAGAACACCCTATCTATGCCTCGGGTTCAGTTCATATTTCTTGAAATCTCAAGAAAAATCCGGAGCCATTTTGAAGAAACAGAAAAATGTATCTAAGGACGAATCCACAGTGAAGCTCAAAAAAATGTTTTTGTATTTTACTTGCGATTATAGGTACAAACGGCTCCAACGATTATGATGAAACATTTTTGTATTTATAAATTCTAAGACTCTCCATATCTAAATCTTAAAAAAAAATTCAAAAAAATAAGAATTTAAAACAGGATCTAATCAAAATCCGTGCTACAATTTTTTGAAATTCTTTTTTTCATAAATTCATTAAATATTTAAAACGTGTAATGGCGTACTCTAGTTTTACTAAAAAAAAAAAACCTTATTAATTGTTGTGGTTTTGTCATTTTGTATAGGTTCAGACCGTGTGATTTGTCTATTTAAATGTTACTTGTTTCTCTTAAAGATCTTGCCTTCCAATGTGATTGGGCTCATAAGAGAAAGTACGTGCGACCCAGTCGTGCCCATTTATTCTATGTGTGGACTTAGTCTGCCAAGCCAAACAACAAAACTTTTGGCCAATCTAATCACATACATTATTTTATATTTGAAGCAAAAAAAAGCGACCAACAAAGGTGTAGAAACGAATCATAAAATGCAAAAATGAATGATGTCATCAAAGTTATACATAATATCGAAAGAATAGGTACTTCCTACTCTTATACAATTAGCAATAGTTGCTATGGAAGTCGATAGTAAATCATTTACTAGTCTAGAATAGTGGTCCAAATAACATAACATCTGGTGAAATTATTAGAAATAAATCGCAGCATTAGTTAAAAAAAACTATGAAAATCAAAAAAAAAGTATTGAAATATTTTTTTTTTGTATTTTATTTCAATATTTTAACAATTAATCACTAAAATTATAGTTCTTTACGAAACACCAATAAACAAAATGTCAATTTTTTTGTCTTTTTCAAATAAAATAATTTATTTTGTATGACCACGACGGGCACGCTTGCAGAAGTCCAGACGCTGAACCCAATTTTCGACGGTTTTCAAGCATAAATCGGCCGATACTGCTGCAATTTCACGTTCGATATTCGTACGAAGTTCATCAATCGTCGCTGGCTTGTTGGCATAGACCGTTGACTTGACGTAGCCCCACAGGAAATAGTCTAACGGCGTCAAATCGCACGACCGAGGCGGCCAAGCGACTGGACCATTTCGTGAGATAACACGTTCTCCAAATTTGGTTTCCAATCGCTGTGTGGCTTGTGGCGCCGTCCTGTTGGAACCACATGCCCTCCAAGTCCATATCATCCAATTGGGGCCAAAAATATTCGGTTATCATTGAACTGTAGCGATCTCCATACACAGTAACGTGCCGGTCTTGATCATCACGGAAGAAGTACGGCCCAATGACGCCGCCGGCACATAAACCACACCAAACCGTAATTTGTTCGGGATGCAATGATGACTCATGGAGTACGTGTGGATTGCTGCCTGACCAATACCGCATATTTTGTTTATTGACGAAGCCATTCAGCCAGAAATGAGCCTCATCGCTGAAGATGATTTTTCGATGAAAATCCGAATCATTTTTCAAGTTGTTGCTCAGCCCAATTCACGAACATACGACGCTTCTGGTGGTCATGCGGCTTCAGTTCTTGCGTCAATTTAATCTTGTAAGGATGTAGGCCAAGATCTTTTCGAAAAAATTCGCCACAACGACGTCACAGAGATGCCCAACGCTTGAGAACGACGTGTGAGAGACACATTTGGGATTTCTGCAACTGAAGGCTCAGCGGCAGCAATATTCTGCGGGCACTTCTTTGTCTCACTGGCACGGGAACATTTTGTACTGTGCCTGTGGATTCAATTTTTTCCACTAGACGCTCAATTGTTGATCTGCTAGGACGATTATGACGACCATAAATTGGACGTAGCGCTCTTAACGTTGAGGCCACTGACTCCGAATTTCTGTAGTAAATTTTAATAATTTCGACTCGTTGTTGGCTCGTATATCTTTCCATCATGAAATGGCAAACCTAACTGAAGAGAAATAAATGTCAAAAGAGCGGCAAGAAATATGGCGTCGTTTGCTGTCCCTGTTGCTCTACTTTTGTAGCGTCCCTGTTGAAAACCCCGATATAGTGACTCTTGACATTTTTTGTCGAATAATTAAGACACACGTAGTGCCCCGTGGCTTAGTGGTTAGTGTGTCGGACTGCTAGGCGAATGAGCCTGGGTTCAAATCCAGCTCATATCCAGCTTTTTTTCGGGGGTACTGCCTCTTGCGAGGTACTGACAAAACCTCCAAGAGTAAAATTTGTCTCATCTAGCCGTTCGGACTCGGCGGTAAACTGTAGGTCCCTTCTATTCTTGCAGATTGACAACACACACACAGGAATGGTTGAGAGTGTAAGTCACTAGGCCTTGGCTCCTTAAGGAGCTGTCGTGCCAATAAATTAATTAAGACACACATAAATTAACAAGGAGCCAATGCCTAGTGACTTAAATTTTTAAACAAGCCCATGTAGGCGTTGAAGATTGGACCATTTTTTTTGAAATTATTTACTATTCTAAAGCCTACTAATTAGTTTCACTTGTTAAAAAGTACATTCTAATTTATTAATTAATACATTTTTTAACATTACTTTCTTAATAGGTGGTCAGACACAAAAAAGAGACATGCAGTAAAAATGTTTGTTCATTTGTAAAAAATATAAAAAACTCCACGACATCTTCGGTTCCAACGCTCATCGACAATAACAAACCGATTGTTTACTCTTCAGAGAAGGCAAAATTGCTTGCCTTCGGACGTACAAAGCCACTGCGTAAGCTTTTCCATCGCTCCTACTCTTCTGGAATCTTTCCTAGAAGATGGAAAACAGCATTTGTCCAGCCTGTCCCTAAGAAAGGTGATCCATCCTCTCCCTCCTCCTACCGACCCATAGTACTGACATCCCTTCTTTCTGAGGTCATGGAAACACTGCTTAACCGTCAGCTTAAGGAATATCTCGAAGATCGAAAGCTTCTCCATGGTCGTCAGTATGGCTTCCGCAGCAACCGTTCCACTGGTGATCTGATGGCATATCTCACCGAACAGTGGAACAAATCTTTACATCGCTTTGGTGAAAGTAAAATTATTGCTCTTGATATCTCCAAGGCATTTGATAGAGTTTGGCATGAAGCCCTCTTATCGAAAATGCGTGCTTTTGGGATCGATGATACTCTTGTTCGTTGAATTAAATTCTATCTTCTGGACCGTTCAATACAAGTTGTATTGGACAAATTAAAGTCTGATTCCCACAAAATAAATGCTGGTGTGCCCCAGGGCTCTGTTCTGTCTCCGACTCTTTTCCTCATTTTTATAAATGATTTTCTGTCTGTTACTTCTAATCCACTTAACTGTTTTGCTGACGACTCTACCCTCAGCTTTTCATATTCGTTCGATAATTCACGTCCTTCGCTTTCGGATATACAATTGCAACGGTACCGTATGTCAAGCTCATTAAACTCCGATTTATACAGCATTGTCAAATGGGGTAATAAGAATCGTGTGGAGTTAATGCTTCGAAAACTCAATGCTGTCTTCTGTCGTTAAAGCTAAACATACCTCCAATGCCATTGTCCATGAATGGCACTTGCATCGAGGAAGCCGAAAAGCTCTCAGTACTAGGTATGTGTGTCAACGACGACCTCCGTTGGAACGACCATATATTTGAGATCGCTAAGAATGCTGCAAAGTGCTTAGGTTTTCTGTAGCGGTGTAAGAAGTACTTTTCCCCATCTGATCTGGCTACAATTTATGAAGCGTTTATACGCCCTAAACTCGAGTATAACTCCCACCTCAGGGCAGGTGTTTCACAGACATCGCTTCACCTGCTTGATAGAATTCAAAATCGAGCGTTAAGATTGATAGGAAATAGAACTGCCGCTGAAACAATTGCCCCTCTCGAACACCGACGCAATGTTTCATGTCTTTTCTTATTTTATCGTTTCTTTTATAAAAAATGTTCACTCGAGGTAGCCAGCTGCATTCCTCCCCTTAAAAGTTTCGCCCGTAATACTCGTTTTGCTAGGAATGCCCATCATTTCACCCTTGAGTCCAATTTCGAACGTACCGTGAAATATGGGGATTCCTTTTTTAGCCGAACAACACGAATTTGGAATTGTTTACCCGGCGAGATTTTCCCTCGCCATTTTGATCTGCAAACATTCAAAACCAATGTTAATCGACACCTCCTATCTCTTCCCTCCCTATCTTCCTAATGCCCGCGCAGTGTGTTCTACATTAAAAGGGAAACACATAATCGCTCGCGTTAATTATAAAAAAAAAAAAAAAAAATGCTTTAACCACCCAAATACCTATAAGCTTTTCCGATCTCATTATTTCTACGTTTGCAACCTTATCGACTTTCGATCTCAATCTGAAGGGCCCAACCACGTTTATTCAAATAGCTTCACCCACATATTGGATCCGAATAAATTCCAAGCGAAGAACCATATCTTTACTGAAAACAAAACTGGCGTTGAAGTGGTCAATGAACTCCTCAATCCATCTATTTTAGCGCGAACCCCCAAAATTCACTCTCATCGCAAAAAATATTTATGACCATTCTCATCACTATTCCTTGCTTTAAAACTCTTGCCTCATTCGCAAAAAAAAATTCAATTTCCATTATGCTAATCAAACGAAGAGGCTAATGGCCGCAACACCATGCTTGAATTTTAGGGGTTTCCATCAAGAACCAAACTGAGAACGAGAGTTTAATCGCGAATATGTTTACAGACTTCATTACCCGGCGGAAGAGGCAACAACTTTTTTGGGGTAAAAAAAAGTATTTCTTTGAACAGGGGCGATGACCATGACCACGCGCAAGCCAAGATTAGATGCTATATGTTTCTCCTCCAAATAGGCGAACTTCTGACCAAATGACTCAAATGGGGGTATTGACATTCGGACAATCCAGCACTCCTCGCCTGTACCCATTTTTTTTGGAAAGTAGTTTCAACCATCAAGGGGTAGACGAAGCGTGCAAAAGGGTTTAGAATTAGTTGGTTTCATTTTTCAAATTAGCTTAAGCTCGCAGTTCTGGTGATCAATAAATTATGATGGTTGCTCTTATACTAGACACGCCATCCCGCACTCGTGGTGTGCTAATGACTCTTTTGGAAGTGCGTGATGATGTAATTTATACCTATGCCCATAATAGTGATTTTTTTTTTGAAATTTCGTTTTTGGAGTTTTTTTTTAAGAATACCGCCGAAAGTTAATAAAACGTTGGACTTTTGTTTGTTAGATGTTTTAACCTTGAGTGCTGGAATAATGTTCATTGAACCTTATGCGTCTTTTTTATAATAGTTCGGAGTCACTTTTATTAATGGACAGCAATATGTTGATTTATAGTTTAGTTTGGAAGAAGGCGAGCAGATCTTAAAGGAAGACCATTATTTGAGAAATCAATTAGAACGTCAAAGACGTCAAGCGTCAAGCAAACTGGCAAGCTTTAGAAAATATTTTTTTTTTGATATATAGTTTGTCAGTTTTTATTTTTTGCTTCAAATGGATTCCAAGATTCGGAAGCCTTTCTCACAAATTTAAAGATGTATAAAATATAATTGATATTTATTTTATTTTTTATTTTATTAATGAAATTTGAAAATTTACAGCCAAACTACAAAGCGTTACTGTTTGTATTAATTGACATTTTTTTCCGGAGCTTATATGGTTTTAAGCAGATACTTTTTACTTGTCCGCTGAGACAAGAATGAAGAGAGACCTAGAATTGTCCATTGAATCCGAAAGCTACATAAGATAAGATTTTTTTAAAGAAAAACTTTACTCTTAAAGGATATCTCATTTCCAAGCAGGAGGTAATTGAACAGGCATAGCCAATGTTACCTTCGAAAATTTTCAAAAAGTCCCTAAAAAGGTGTCTCTAGTGTAAAAAAGTGTCCCATATAAAAAAATATAACAACAAAATTTATAAAATACTAGCCGAGCCACCCGGCGTTGCTTGAGCTTACCTTTGATTTTTCTGGATACCAACGAAAGCGGTCCAATTATAGACAAAAACGTAACCGTGGTTACAAAATGTTTTCAAAAACGGCCAAGCCCTTCAAATGTATTTTTTTTTCTATTTTTTTTATAATTAACGCGCGCACAAGGGATTATGTGTTTCCCTTTTAATGTAGAACACACTGCGCGGGCATTAGGAAAATAAGGAGGGGAGAGATAGGAGGTGTCGATTAACATTGGTTTTGAATATTTGCAGATCAAAATGGCGACGGAAAATCTCACCGGGTAAACTATTCCAAATTCGTGTTGTTCGGCTAAAAAAGGAATCCACATATTTCACGGTACGTTCGAAATTGGGATCAAGGGTATACTGATGAGCATTCCTTGCGAGACGATTATTACGGAGAAACTTTTAAGCAACTGGCTACTTCGAGTGAACATTTTTTATAAGAGAAACGATAAAATAAGGAAAGACATGAAACATTGCGTCGGTGTTCGAGAGGAGCAATTGTTTCAGCGGCAGTTCTATTTCCTATCAATCTTAACACTCGATTTTGTATTCTATCAAGCAGGTGAAGCGATGTTTGTGAAGCACCTGCCCAGAGGTGGGAGTTATACTCGAGTTTAGGGCGTATAAACGCTTTATAAAATGTAGCCAGATCAGATAAGGAAAAGTAATTCTTACACCGATACGGAAAACCTAAGCACTTAGCAGCATTCTTAGCGATCTCAAGTATATGGTCGTTCCAACGGAGGTCGTCGTTGACACACATACCGAGTACTGAGAGCTTTTCGGTTTCCTCGATGCAAGTGCCATTCATGGACAATGGCATTGGGGGTATGTTTAGCTTTAACGACAGAAGACAGCATTGAGTTTTCGAAGCATTAAACTCCACACGATTTCTATTACCCCATTTGACAATGCTGTTTAAACCGGAGTTTAATGAGCTTGACATACGGTACCGTTGCAATTATACGTCCGAAGGCGAAGGACGTGAATTATTGAACGAATATGAAAAGCTGAGGGTAGAGTCGTCAGCAAAACAGTTAAGTGGATTAGAAGTAACAGACAGAAGAGCATTTATAAAAATGAGGAAAAGAGTCGGAGACAGAACAGAACCCTGGGGCACGACACCATTTATTTTATTGGAATCAGACTTAAAACCTTCTAATACAACTTGT
Source organism: Platycheirus rosarum (assembly GCA_963971375.1). Classification (NCBI taxonomy): domain Eukaryota; kingdom Metazoa; phylum Arthropoda; class Insecta; order Diptera; family Syrphidae; genus Platycheirus; species Platycheirus rosarum. The sequence goes on along the minus strand of OZ020507.1, from coordinate 298,722,706 downwards.
ATTGAACGGTCCAGAAGATAGCTTCTAGTCCAACGAACAAGAGTATCATCGATCCCAAAAGCACGCATTTTCGATAAGAGAGCTTCATGCCAAACTCTATCAAATGCCTTGGAGATATCAAGAGCAATAATTTTACTTTCACCAAAGCGATGTAAAGATTTGTTCCACTGTTCGGTGAGATATGCCATCAGATCACCAGTGGAACGGTTGCTGCGGAAGCCATACTGACGGTCATGGAGAAGCTTTCGATCTTCGAGATATTCCATAAGCTGACGGTTAATCAGTGTTTCCATGACCTTAGAAAGAAGGGATGTCAGTGCTATGGGTCGGTAGGAGGAGGGGGAGGATGGGTCACCTTTCTTAGGGACAGGCTGGACAAATGCTGTTTTCCATCTTCTAGGAAAGATTCCAGACGAGTAGGAGCGATGGAAAAGCTTACGCAGTGGCTTTGCCAGTGTGGAAGAACACTTCTTCAGAAGAATCGGGGGTATAGCATCCGGTCCAGCGGATTTGTGTATATCGAGATCTTTGAGAACTCTTGCTACTGTACGAGTGCGGAAAAAAATCTGTCCAATGGAAAAATTTACATTCTCAAGTACAGGAGGGGCAACGTTGCTGTGAGGCAGCGTGGAGCTGGCAGCGAAATGGGCGGCGAGCAAGTTTTCCTTCTCTGAAGAGTAAACAATTGGTTTGTTACTGTCGATGAGCGTTGGAACCGAAGATGTTGAGGAGTTTTTAATATTTTTTACAAATGACCAAAAATTTTTACTGCCTGGGACACTGCAGAATTTTTTGCCGTAATTTTTGGTCATGCAAAAATTTGGTTCTTTCAATAACGGAGTTGCATGAGTTCCCTGCTTGTTTGTGCTTTTTTTCCGATTTTCCTCTGTAGGTTTGTTTTTGTAAGATCGAAAACTTGGTTGGTTATATGAAAATAATATAAAATTCCATAAAAAAATCATTTTTTGATTTTTCTGGTGTGAAAAATGTAAAGTAATTCATCAATTGAGAACAGCCAGGCCGATTTGGTTAACAATTTTTTTCAGTTGTTCGTGATTCCCAGGAGAATGTTTTTATGAACAATTTTTTTTGGGAAAGTCAGGAATTTGGGAAAATCAAAAATTGATTTATGGTATGGAATTTTGTGTAAACTTTTTCCAATAATTGTGAAAAGATGTTTAACGTTCATTTTAATAAGTTTGCGTGTAAAAATCAAAAGAATTTAATAAAAAGCAGCAAAACTTCGCCAGGCCCCCTAGAAATGTAATATTTATATAAATAATTAACCTAAATCTTAAGGAAAAATGCTGCAACGCTATCCGCTCTGCAACTTTTTTTTTTGACAACATTTTCGGGTTCAACTAAACCAAAAAAGCTATCCTAACTTTACGGACATAAGTCTAATATCAAATACAGGGCATATTTCTGTTGAAACGTCTGTAGTTTCATCTATAGCTTGACTGAAAACATTAACTTTCATAGCTTCAACTAATGTTGTTCTCTCTGAGAGAACAGGTCTCCTAAAGATTGTTCGATAAATTTCGATTTGGTTCTGGACACCAGGCATTGCAGTCTGTGAAACAAACCAATATGCTTAGGGCACTACTAAGGGTAAATTTGGCGGCATAGCTGCCACTATGATGTTTTGGTGACATCTGTCAAATCGGCGTTTTTTGTTATTCAGTTACTGATGCCACGGGTACGTGAAAATAATAAATGCAAACGTCGGGCACGTTCCTCTCATTTTACATGGTGTGGCTCTTCACAGTCGACTCTTCTACATTTGGCCAAATTTTAGACAACCGTACACGAGAACTTGGCCTTTGTCAGCTTTCAAGTTTTGCATCGGGACTTGAGCCTTCTCCAATACGATATCCAAGTGCCCAAGGATCTCAAAGTTCATGAGCATACCCAACGCCGCGCCGTTTGTTCGCTGACTGGGTTTCAGAGTGTTTTGAAGACGACCCTAATTTTGACCGAAAAATCGTCGTCAGCGACCAGATGCATTTTCGATGTACGTATTGCCGTACATATATGGAACGACATCAACCCATACGATTTTCACCATGTGACAATCCATCCTGGAGTCGGTGGCGTCATCGGTCGTACTTTTTTCAAAACGATATTGGCTGTCACCGTCAATGGCGAGCGCTACAGGACCATGATAACCAAATTCTTATGACACACATTCATTGAACTATTTGACCTAGACGACATGTGGTTCCAGCGGGATGGCACTTCGTGCTACTCAGCGGACGCCACGTTTGACATTCGCATGAACGATTTTAGGGTAATTTTGTCTCCCGCAGATGTAAAGAGAATCGATCATCAAGATCATGCGATTTGACCCCGCTTGACTTTTACTTTTGGGGTTTCCTAAAGTCGGAGGTCTATGCGAATAAGCCGCAATCAACCGATGCCCTTAAGGTGAACATAACACAGGCCATAGCTCAAAGCCAGCTGGATCTATGTGAAAGAGTAATTGAAAATTGGTCCACTGGAATCCGCGTCCACGCCAATATTTGAATGATGTCATTATTTAATACAAAATGGAATACATAGACCGATAGACGTTTTAAATAAAAAAAAAATTAAATACCTTACACGATTAATGAAAATTGCTTAATTAAGTAAGAATTTTAGGCCAATCTGGTTTTGATAAGTGCATCTAATTTATAAAGTTATAATAATAATCAATTTAAAGATTAAAAAAACACCCTATTTAATGGTTGTTGTAATTTTAAATGTTTTATTTTCAAAATGTGAACATAAACTTGTCTAGTTTGTATTTCAACATTTTTAACCCGAGTAGTATGCATTCTGAAAAAATGCATGCCTAAAAGTATGCAATACTATTTTTCATGTTTTTAGTTAAGGCACAAACCGCGCGAGCGAATATACAATGCACTGAACAGGCAAAGAATTCTAAACAACCGGACCGGAAATCATCTTTTGCTAGAATTCGCTTGATTTGGACTTATTGTTCTGTTTCTAGTTTTAACTTTATTTTAAAGGCCCGATTAATGTATTAGTGAAAGCTGATGACATTTTAAGTGTCTCATACGAACATAAGTCTTATCTGTGCGATTGCTCTCGCACAAGTCAAACGAAACTAGTTATGGGATACATTTGAATCTTGTTTCTTAAACTAAGAAATTTACTGACACAGATAATTTATAATTCTATTTTTAACAATTTAATAATTTGCTATAAGGGATGCAGGTTTGGAGAAGGATTGACACATTTTTTGACCTTTCCGACTACCATGTGCAGCTTTGTTAAAAAACATGTGAACTTTTCTTGTCCAAGAAGAACTGTCGAGATTGGGGATCTTATCCTTATGATAGTAGGTACTAATGGCATTGGCAACAACAGCTATTTTCTCTTCCCATCATCTGTCTCTTACCCTTTTGTTGGATGTGTATTGGGAAAGGCTACTAACCCCACGTGGTTTCCACTGGTGCCAAAGATTCTGAACGGATGGCGCTATTTCCTAGTGAGGAGGGCACCATGTTGGGCGTTCATATTTAGTAAGATCACCGGTTAAAAGAAAGAGTTGGACTGATGGTAATAGCGTGTTAACCTTCTGTAGTTTTAAGAATATTTAACTAAGAATGTAAGATGGGTTCGGATTTCGGAGGCCAACGTGTGCCGGTGATGATGACAGCTGGTATCTAGGGTACCTCCGAATGATGACGATTGAAGTAACCGTAACCGGGGGGTCTTTGACGCTGGTGACTGGTGTTGAAGGCCTCTTTAAGGATGACCACTTTGTTGAAAGTGAAAATTTGTAATATTTGACGCCAATTGGTGTTACAGAGAGGACAAAGGAGCGAACGGCAGAGGAACAGCAATTCTTCTAAAATCGGACCTCAGGAGCGAAAAGAAGAGTATAACTGGACTTAGATGCATGGAAACAACGACAGTCGTCACTAAACTGACGGAGTCTGAGACGCTTCTGCTAGTCTCAGTATACAACAAGTGGAACTCAGCAAGAAGCGACATACATCACGATCTCCATATAATCAAAAACATTGCGAATCAATACACATCTTGTGTCATTCGAGGAGACTACAACGGTCGGCACCCTCTATGGATGGATACCGCGGAATCTCGCCAAGGAAAAGCAATTGTTGACTGGCTACAAGGAAATCCCGAACATCACTCTTTGGTTGTCGTGTCTAAACCAAAACCAACATACCCTAGAACTCCATCTCATTTGGATTTCTCTCTGGCTACGTCGAACTTTATCAACATTCTACCTGAACTACGGAACTATAATTGCGTAGCACACGATAGTGATTCCGATCATCTGGCAGTAGAAGTGAGGGTAAGACCTACTCAAAGGATATTCTGCGAACAACAAGAACAAAAGCTCCACATCAGGTATAACAGGGTGAACTGGAGAGCATTCCGTACCAAAATAGAAAGAAATCTCCCGGAAGTCCCAACCAGCAGCAATCTCTCAAACATTGATAGTGCCATACTCCAATTCGAGACAACAGTTAACAACGCCTTGGAAAAGCTTAAGACTGCAAGAACCAGCAGAGACCGATATGCGAATATGCCGGAGCATATACTCCAAACTTCAATGCACCAACACCATGTTCAACCCAGGCAGTGAAATATCACCAGGAGGATTAATTCAGGAAAAGACTTGCGAATATCAAACCGTGACCTTCAAGAGAATTAACCAGCTCATTGGGAAAAAGAGCTCGATGCCAGATACATTAATGCATGGGCAACATTCTGCAACAACACCAACCGAAAAAGCAGAAGCCCTAGCTAAGCATTTTGAAGAGACCTTCAAGGATTACCCGCCCAATCACCTTCCTGCATTCATCGAAGAAGATGAAAACAAGTTTGAAGAAGTTGCAGCCTCTAATACTTCAATCACCAACTTTAATGAGGACAATCCTGTACTTGGACCAGCTGGAGATGCTTTTACTTCCATCGAGGAAGTTACTGATATAATCCACGGAGGAAATTCTAAGAAGTCAGCAGGAAATGATGGGATTTCTAACTTTGTGCTTAAAAAGCTACCAAATCTCGCCATCCTACTACTGACGATCATCTTCAACAACTGCCTGAATAACAGCTACTTCCCGGAAACATGGAAAACGGCAAAAGTGGTGCCCGTTCCGAAGAAAACCAATGGACTAGCGTCGAGGGATATCGGCCGATTTCGCTTTTATGCTGTGTCAGCAAAATCCTGGAGGGACTTATCCTGAGAAAGCTTCATCATTTCTTCAGGGAAAGGGAATTCATACCTGAATGCCAGTATGGTTTCCGAGCACGACACTCCACCATCCATCCGCTTCTTCGACTGCACTCCGACGTGTACACGGACTCAACAAGAAGGAGACAGTCGCCTGTTTACTGGACATCGAAAAGGCCTTCGACGCAGTTTGGATAAAAGGACTAATATTCAAACTGTCAAGTCTAGAACTACCAGAACACTTGGTAAGATTAATCAAACATTTTCTAACCCATAGATCCTTTTATGTACAGGTTAACAAAGAAAATTCAGAAAGAAAGACGATCAGCACTGGAGTTCCACAAGGTTCCAAGTTGGGCCCCATACTTTTCAACCTTTATACAGCTGACCAGCCTACTAACATCCCAGGGACGAAAACGAAACTACATATTTGCCGATGACTCCTTAACATATGCAACATCCATTTCACCAGAAATCGCAGCCAGGAGAGTTGAAGGTCACATAAGAAACTTGTGGGACTATTACCTAAAATGGGGACTAAAGATAAATAGCGATAACAGCGAGCTTATCAACAGTAACAAGAGGTCGAAGACGTTTCACGCTGTGATAATATCAGTATTAAGCTACCAGACAACACAGTGAATTTCACTAACCGCTTCAAATTCAACAAGCACGCTGCATTTATGCTTAAGAGAGCCAACTTCTCACTACATCTGGTCCACCCGCTTCTTAGGAGAAGAAACGGACTAAGCACTAATACTAAGCTCTTCATCTATAAACAGCTGATCCGTCCCGTTTTGACGTACGCTTGTCCTATTTGGTTCACCAACATATATGAAGAAGATCGAAGTTTTTGAAAGGAAGATACTCCGTAACCACGGGTTAACACTTGATGACCACTATTATGGCTGGCAGGCTATTAACCATTAAATATTTACGGCATTAGAATTTGTATGTTTCTTATCGATATTTAACCTTAGTGTCCCTCCTTTCTAGGAAATTTAATTAACTATAATTTTTAGAAAGTGTTCAATCAAAACAATATCCGAAATATTGGCGCCCGGCTGGGGACTTTTTGTGTACTTTACAAATGGATAACCTTCAAATAACTTCCATGGAATTTTTGTTGTTTTCTTTTATTTTTTAAAAATAATTGCTCGTTAATTTAACAATAAAATTATATTAATAACTTAAGTTCTAATGGAAATATTAAAATAAACATCACATTGAAACACATGCATCTTTTCCATCATCATTCACCAAAACACCATTTTATCAGACATTAAACTATGCTAAGGGAATTAAATTTAGAGATCCTATAGGGGTTTTTGTTTCCACTATTCCTTAAAAGCCTTAAATTCTATATTAAATATTTAATTCATATATCTATAACTGACGCCTCTTGAATGTACGGTGTCTTTGATAGAATTCTTCCATTGCCCTATACTCAGGCTCATAGACATCGGGGATCTCACGATCCAATGATTCAACATAAATCATCTTCACCGAACAATTGCCTCGAAGTTGTTCTTCGTATTCCCTTAGCTGTTGAAAGAATCCACTGTTTGGTCGGATTTGTGGACGAATGGCTTTGATGTGGTAGAATGCTTCGCGCAGACTCATTCCTCGATGTTTGATGAGATAGGCCAGGCAAAGAGATGCCGATCGACTTACTCCCGCCACGCAATGAACCAATGATTTTCCGCCCAGCTGATGAACTTCTTCGATCATATCGGCGACTTCGTCAAAATGACACTTAAGGTCGACTTCGGGTCTATCCAAGGCGTTTACTCGAATATACAGTGGCTTTGTGTCGGACAGTGGGGTATCAGGCAGTTCAGGAGCCACATTAATAATGAATTTTACATCGAGTTTATCCAGGATATTTGGAAGGGCAACACCGGCCCCGCAGAGATAGAGAGTTGGTAGTAGTTCAGAGATTCCAGGAAATGGAGTTTGATGGATTTGTCTGCAAAAAAAAAATAATATTGTTTTAGTTGAATTAAAAAAAAATGATTATGTAATTTGCTATACATTCAAAGTTCTTAAATCTATTAATAACAATTTTCAATTTCCGGAAATTCTCACCACCTTAGCTGTCTACCTTTTCGGACATCTTCACAAGTTTGCCTGGGCGCCATTCTTAAAATAATTTGTTTGAATTTTTGTTTTTAAAAACAAAAATTCTGTATCATGTGATGATGATGGGGAGAAATTCAAATAAACAATATTTGTTTGTCATAAACATTTCAACCACCTGAAAAAATTTGCTACAACTGGGGAAGATATTAACATTTCTATAGTCCTACGCAGATTTTGTAAACAAAAGCCATCAAAAGACTCCATCATTGGTTTCCGTCGTCGTTTGATCTAACCTTAAATGACGTCACTCAACAAAACAAAAGTCGTTTTATCTCTCATAAAAAAACATATTTTTTTTCAAAAAATTCGCTCAAATTATCCCAACACGTAGTTTTTTTTTTTTGACGACGACGTGATATGGTCGATGGATTTGAATCCGTAACCGAATCAGTGGCGTATTTATTCAGTGATTATTTAATTTGCTAATAATAGGCGAAAGAGTTCGTTGTTGAGATGCCATTTTAAAAATAAAAACGTTGTATTTATAGTCGAAATAAAAATTAAGTCGTTTTTATTCATCTGGCAGTTGGGTTGAAGGGGGTTCCTGCTCCCCGATTTCATTGCATTGGATCGCATCGCAATGACATTGAACGCGGCGAAGAGTTCAATTTTTTTTTTTAATTATGTGTTTCATTTTAATTTTTTTAATTTATTGATTTTTTTTTTGAGATAATTGAAGAAATATTTTAAGCATTTTAATTTCTTTGTTATTTTTTTGGGTTTTCTGGAAAAGATTTTTGAATTTTATCTCGAGTAAATAAAATTCTTTAAATGTCATCGAATAAAAATGCATTTTTTTTAAATGTTTTAAAATTGGCAACTTTTGAAGAATTTTGAAAGACATTGATGAGTTCTTATTGATGATGATGGTTTGTCAAGGAATGTCTTTCATTAAAAAATTCTAAAATGAGATTTTTTTTGTATGTTTTTGAAAATTGTTTTCTTTTTGTAGCGGATGATCTGAGAAGTGATATGATTGATGATATTCCGTTTTCTGTCTGAGAATATATTAGTTTATTTTTTAAAAATATTGAAATATAACTGCGCAGTGCCTTAGGAGTGGCGCTAATGTCTAAATCGAGAAACCTAGAGATAATTGTTTTATTTATAAATTAATATAAATGAGACAAATTTTACATTTCTTTATCCTTAAAATTTGTTTTAAATTCACTAAGAATGTTTTAATTTGTTCGGTTTATTTTGTTATTATTTTCAATGTTGGTTAAAGAAAAGTAACGAATATTTTTTTCACTAATCAATATAATAACTACGGTGGTTTGCAATCAAAAACATCACCATTGTTTTTTTCCAGAATCACAAGCGGAACCGAAGCTATGAATCCAATTGACACATTAAACTTATAATAAGATATATTCGAAAACTGTAAAAGCAATTCGAGTAAGTTTGACCCATGAAGCTTAACTATTCTAATCCCTAAAAGATCGCTGATTTTGATTCGCTGTTCCTATGGAGGCAGTGTTGATCAATCAGTTGTAACAAAAAAATGTATTAGAAATTGAATAGAAATCAAATGTTGTTGAAAAACTTTTTCGTACATCTAGATAACTGCAAATCAACAGAAATTAGCATCCGAACTGGAATCACTCCAGTGTCAAAACTTGATCCATTTCTCTACAACATCATAACATCAGACCAACCCGTTCCCATTAGGTGCGAGAACTACTTACAGCTCATCAATGTCTGCAGCCTTAGCTCTGAAAAAGGGATTAGCTCATATTGGAATACTCTTATACTTCTGTCAAAAATAAGGCGTCAAAATCAACTAGGCGAACTGGCTTCAGAAGACTCGCAGAAGCCTGTTACTAAAATTTCCCAACGGAGCATCAATAGCAGCAAAACGCAGTGCGAAATACATAGGAGTACACTTCAGTGAACTACGAAAGCTAAAAGACCCAACCATAATTGAAGAATTGGGACGTACTTTGCCGTACGAAACAGTGTGAATACATGTGATTTGTATAACCAACCTGAAAAAAACTTTGATAAAGTTTCGTTCAGTTTTATTTCCGCACGGAATCTGAAAAATACTTGTATTTTCCTAAGACTATTATGGTCAACTGATGTATTTGACAGAACGGAAAGAAAATTCTGACAATAGCTTCCTATTACGTTCGCGTATTATGGTTGGGCCTTAACTGTCATCGTGAAAGTCAACTTCCCTTTCCATCGTCTACCACCGCTGGTGCAAAAGCATAATCGACGAAGCCGGACAAGCAAGCTGGTTATATACAAAGGTTATGATCCCACTACAACAACCTACCCAAAGAGGAGTATTCTCGCTAGAATAACACACAACACAACACCCAAAACTGGATGAGGTCATCTTTAAACAAAGATAACGGCACCAACCACATAAGCACATTTACATCCGACACCAAGGAAAGTCACAAGACGATAAGAGTATTTGCATACGGACCCAAGAGGAACCATAAAACATAATCAGTAGATTAACCAAACATCACAAAAACTACCAATATATCACGTACGCCACTTCCAGAAGATAACAAGAAGTCATGTACACACACAGTATAAATACCACTGGATAAACTACCAGAGGAACATTCTTATAACTCCGCTACAGTCACGCACATCGTTCTACGCGACAAATACCTCTGAGCCTTTTTTATTATTAAAGAAATTAACTAATGTATTAGTAACTAAGTTATACGTTTCAAATAAAGTATTTTAATCAGGCTTACTCATCGCTGTTCTAATATTACTTGACGAGTTAAGACACATTGGAATACTAGAATATCCCTCCTAAGGACATCCACTCTAATTGATCCTGAACTAGCTAGCCGAACTATCAAGAGCCAACACGGCTACCGACCTTCTTAGTGAACCTGCTAAATCAAGATTAAAATTCATATATATATGAACATGGGGTTGACTGCGATAACATTAATGGGCTTAGAAAAAAAAATTCCTTTATTACTTACATTATTATTACTTGATTACAGTTCAAGTAAAGCGTTTCTATTCTCATTGAATGGACAGCATACATAGGATTCCAGATGGAAGAACAGTATTCTAATATTAACCGTACATAACAAAAATATAAAGATCTTAGAGTAAAAGGATCTGAGAATTCTTTTGCATTCCTAGAAATAAATCCAAGCATTGAACTAGCTTTAGCTGTGATGTAGTCGATGTGGTTGGAAAACGTGAATTTTTAATCAAAGATCTTTTTTTTCGGTTACTTTCGATAGAGCAGATCCATGTATATCATAAGAAAATAATATTGGTGACGTACCACGATAAAACAACTTACTTTGACATTTAGAAACATTCAAATTCAGATCGTTATTAATACACCAAACAGATAAGTTATTAAGATCGTTTTGCAGGTTTATGCAATCTGAAATAGATTTTATGCGTAGGAATAATTTAAGCAACGCTGCCCCTCCCGTACTTGAGAATGTAAATTTGTCCATGGGACAGATTTTTTTCCGCCTCGAACAATAGCAAGAGTTCTCAAAGATCTTGATATACACAAATCCGCTGGCCCGGATGGTATACCCCCAATTCTTCTGAAGAGGTGTTCTTCCACACTGGCAAAACCACTGCGTAAGCTTTTTCATCGCTCCTACTCTTCTGGAATCTTTCCTAGAAGATGGAAAACAGCATTTGTCCAGCCTGTCCCTAAGAAAGGTGACCCATCCTCCACCTCCTCCTTCCGACCCATAGCACTGACATCCCTTCTTTCTAAGGTCATGGAAACACTGATTAACCGTCAGCTTAAGGAATATCTCGAAGATCGAAAGCTTCTCCATGACCGTGAGTATGGCTTCCGCAGCAACCGTTGCACTGGTGTTCTGAGTGCATTCAGAAGAAACTAGAAGTGCAGAAGCTATCTTCCGGACCGTTCAATACAAGTTGTATTGGACGGATTCAAGTCTGATTCCCACAAAATAAATGCTGGTGTGCTCCAGGGCTCTGTTCTGTCTCCGACTCTTTTCCTCATTTTTATAAATGATCTTCTGTCTGTTACTTCTAATCCACTTAACTGTTTTGCTGACGACTCTACCCTCAGCTTTTCATATTCGTTCGATAATTCACGTCCTTTGCCTTCGGACGTACAATTGCAACGGTACCGTATGTCAAGCTCATTAAACTCCGATTTATAGAGCATTGTCAAATGGGGTAAAAGAAATCGTGTGGAGTTTAATGCTTCGAAAACTGCTGTCTTCTGTCGTTAGAGCTAAACATACCCCCAATGCCATTGTCCATGAATGGCACTTACATCGAAGAAACCGAAAAGCTCTCAGTACTCGGTATGTGTGTCAACGACGATCCCCGTTGGAACGACCATATATTTGAAATCGCTAAGAATGCTGCTAAGTGCTTAGGTTTTCTGTATCGGTGTAAGAAGTATTTTTCCCCATCTGATGTGGCTACAATCTATACTCGAGTATAACTCCCACCTCTGGGCAGGTGCTTCGTAAACATCGCTTCACCTGCTTGATAGAATTCAAAATCGAGCGTTAAGATTGATAGGAAATAGAACTGCCGCTGAAACAATTGGCCCTTTCGAACACCGACGCAATGTTTCATGTCTCCTTATTTTATCGTTTCTTTTATAAAAAATGTTCACTCGAAATAGCCAGTTGCATTCCTCCCCTTAAAAGTTTCGCCTGTAATACTCGTCTTGCTAGGAATGCCCATCAGTGCACCCTTGAGCCCAATTTCGGACGTACCGTGAACTATAGAGATTCTTTTTTTAGCCGTACAACACGACTTTGGAATGGTTTACCCGGCGAGATTTTCCCTTGCCATTTTGATCTGTAAACATTAAAAACCAATGTTAATCGGCACCTCCTATTTCTCCCCTCCCTATCTTCCTAATGCCCGCGCAGTGTGTTACATTAAAAGGGAAACAAGTAGTCCCTTGTGTGCGCAAAAAAAAAAAAGAAAAAAAAAGGGCGTCAGCATACATTAAACATTGAGTGTTATTCAAAACACTCGGAATGTCGTTAATAAATAAGAGGAAGGGAGAAAAGACTCCCTTGTGGAACCCCGGAAGTTACAACAACCGGGTTTGAAATAAAGTTGTTGATTCTGACAAATTGAATTCTACCGGTAAAGATAGGATTCAAATCATTTTAATAAGTTAGAATGAAAACCTAAATTGTAAAGTTTGGCTACCAAAGTAGAGTGATCAACCCTGTCAAACGCTTTAGAGAAATCAGTGTATATAACATCGCATTGATGCCCTTGTTCAAGAGAACCTAATACATAATTACTAAAAATCGTAAGATTAGTCGATGCTGATGCTGCAAAGGGGAGATTATTTCTTTCACTGAGAAAATAAGCTTATTATAAACAATTTTTTCAAATAATTTAGGAATTACTGATAATTTGCAAATGGGACGATAGTTTATTACATCATTCTTAGATGCTGATTTAAAAATAGGGTAGACATAAGAATATTTCCATTGTTTTAAGAAGTAACCATTTCGAAGAGAACTATTAAAGATGATTTCAAGAGGGGTTACTAAAGAAAGAGCAAAATTTTGTAAGACTGTAGGAGCAATTCCATCAAATCCAGATTGCTTTACATCTTTTAATTTTAATAACTCATCAAGTAGGTACATCGCTCTTCTCTTCATGTAATTGATAAATATTGATTAATTTGGATGAAGATATTCCGGTGGACTAGTTTGATTACATGTAGGTTTAAAAACAGACCGACAAAAATTAGCAAAGAAATTACAGATAGTTAACGAGTTACTTGAAGTTTGACCCATATTTTGGACTGAATTAGAAATTCCAGTAGAACGTTTCTTAATGTTAATAAACTTCCAAAAACATCTACTATTTTTTTTAGCTTAGATTCGATACTCAATATGTATTGATTATAAGGAAATTTGTTGAGAAAATTAAATTTACGATTACATCGAAGGTAGTAAGTATATAGAACATTATCATCCTTGGAATCACGTCGTTCCTTGCTTTTCGTTATTTTATGAGTATTTTTCTATTTCTATTTCTAAAAGGTGGATTCAATATTAAAGAAAAACACACTTAATTTTTGAATAAAGCAACATTTCTTATTTCAACATAAAGTACAACAATTCAACCTTAATAATTGCACTGCTAGAAATGCCCATAAAACCAATTTATTTTGTACGTACAGTTAAATAAGGGGACTCTATCTTTAGCCGTACCACGCGAATGTGGAGTTCCTTGCCGGACTCTGGTTTCCCTTCCGTTTTGAAATTCAGAACTTTAAAACAAATGTGCATCGGTACCTCCTTTTTTTTAAATCCTTTATCAACATTATAAGGGTAGCCAAAACCTCTTAAGCACGGCCTAATAAATATGTTCTAAAAAAATATTTAAAAACAGGCCCAGAATGTGAGCTCCAACACCCTGTACCTTATTCCCTCACCCATTCCTTTGATAGTGATTCTACGGGAATGGAAGGACATGCCAATTTACTACTGAATCCGAAGAGCTGTATTAGATGCAGTTTTCAGGACAAAGCTAAGTCTTGGGGGTATTGTCACTTTCTCGCAAGAGCTATAAGTTATGTCCTGAAAAAAAACAGGTGATACACAGTCCCTTATTAAAACTACTTTTTCACAATTTTTCAATTTTGTATTTACTATCAAGAAAAAAATATGTAAAAGAATAAAATATTTAAGTTAAATTAACTAAGAACTGAACATCATTTTAAGATTTATGTCGGCATTGTCTATTTAAGATTCTGCGCCAGTATTTTTCTTTTTTTCTTCATGGATTTTCGTATTTTGCTTACTCATTCTGCTTGAATTTCGAGCTATTTGGAATCATTTTTAGTGATTCAGAAAGATACATCTAAATATACAACCCCATGGAAATTCTATGTGATTCATATGAATCTTCAAAAATATCTATGAAGTTTATCATCCAGAAGCGTCCATCTTGACATTTTCAACTTATAAACATTTATGAAAATTTCAAAATTCTTTCAATTTAAGAAAGCAAATGCATTTTCAAAAAAAGATACTCACCGTGCGCTTTGAAATGAAATATCTCACATCTTTTCTGAGTGACAATAATAATTCCTAGTGTGATGATAATTTTCATCTTTCCATGGCAAAGTATTTTCTCTGACAGAATAAATTCGGCTTCTGTCCGGAACGTAAATATGAATTAGAAATAGCATTATAATATTGTAAGGAGGTAGTACGAAATTCCTTGGCATTTGGCCAAGTTAATCATCACTTTCGCTAGACCGAACATAATTTCTCATTGCGGTGCAAAGAAGTAATAAATTTCATTGAGGCGGGGCGGGAGACTCATCTCTGAAGATCTTTTGAAAAAAAAAATTGATTTCATAAAAGCATTTAAGATTTATTTAAACACCGCCAAATGATAAACAAAAATTTTGTTTCCAATTCGATGTAAATATTTTGTGTTCTTTTTTTGGAAGCTTAGAGCTTTTTCGGTCACGCTAATTATGATTTGATGATGAGTGGACGATGAGGGGTTATTAGTTTTTTATTACCCTTAAATTATTTGGGTTTTTTTAATATTAATATACTCAACTTAAGTTTATTTCGGAAATATAATTGGCTTATTAAAAACGGGATAATTCTGCTTCACATCAGAAAGGTGAGGACGACATATTCATTTCCCACGCCTTAGGTGGGAATCTCTTAATTCAGTGAAAACTTATTAATTGCAATCGCATCTATTTCTTGTTAGCCAACAGATTCATTTGCGTGCAATCGGATTAAAAATATTGCTGAAGTGTCTTTCCTTTAGAGAAACCTCATAAGTCCGCCACTTTATGGCTTACACCTTTAATCTAGTTGTTAATACCGACGCCAGTTTTACAACGAACTTATAGCACGCTAACTTAAAAATTATTTTAAAACTCAAAATGTATCTAAACCTACACCATGACCTTCCATGAAAGCAAGGAGAATGCAATGACTGATTTACGAGGAGCCATTTTTCATTTTTTTTTTTTTTTTTTTTGTAAAATTTTGTCAGATATTCAGACATTGGCCACCAATCATTCCACTCATGAACGCGTGCTGGAAATTCTCAAGTTCTTACGATAGAAGTCAACAAAACCGGCTGCCAAAATGTCCACATTTTTTTTTTACAAATTGGATCCTAGCATCTTTGGTATGTAGGTACTCTCAGTATAGGAATGTCAAAAATAAAGAAAAAAATGTATACACTATATTCAAAAACCAACAAAACAACAATTTTTACTATTTTTTTCTTGTGGATGTGATATTTCTCAATGCTATTTCCCGCCCCATCAATGTTAAGTCCAAGGATGAAAAGAAAAGAGAATTTTGACATTTCAAAATTAATTGATTTTCGAAACGAGAACACTTTCAAAACAATCATCAACAACTTGGAGGTGGAGGCTGTTTTTGTTTAACAATGAATGGTTTCACCTTTTGTTGACGACGACTCGGCGGCCATGAAAATATTTTCATAAATATTTTAAAAGCATCTGTTTTGTTATAAACATCCTGTCCGCTGCCTTTTGGCGTTTCAAAACTTTACTAAAGATACAATACTACACTCACTGATTCAAAAACTATATTTTCTTTCTCAAGTGACCTTAAGGAAGATGATTTTGTTTCAGCGTGTGCATCCGAAAATAGTGTTTTTCAAGAGGCGGAAAATGTTTAACAACAATTGCTTAGAATATTTTTGTGCATTACCTGAATTTTGTCTTTCATCACTTGACCTTATAAGACAAAGAGATAGGGGGAAAGGTTTTGTTTTCCGAGTCCATTTCTATTGTTGCCAATTGACATGATGTTAATATTAGCAACGAAATTCTGTTGAAAGATATTAAAAGCCACAGCAGGTATGAAATGCATTTTTGTTTACCAAAAATCAAAAATTTAATTTTATTTTTTGTTTTCAAAATAAAAATTATTTTCATATATTAATTCAGTCGAAAATAAAACTGAGAGTGAGTGAAGTCTATAAATTTATTTATTTTTTTTAATTATACATAATAAAGCTTTTGTTGCTATGACTTTTATTGGTTTGACCATCCGGTATCTTAATGTTAAGTTAATTTATAGAATTAATAAAATAAAATGTCAGGTGCTACCAATACAATTTAATATCTACATAAAAATGTGTTTTTTTTTATTTGAATTTGAATTTTAAAATGATTAAATGTCAACTTTTGTATATCAAATTTTTTGTTGTACAATAAAACTTTATTTTCCATTTAATTCCAAGTTAATCTTTATAAAAAAATAAACTTTGGGACAAACAATATGGTTTTGTTCATACCATGTTGTTTTTAGTATTTTGTTATTTAACATAATATTACTTTATTTTATTTTACTTAATTTTTTTTTTCAATTTTATTTTATTTTAGTTAATTGTAATTTGTTTTATTTAGTTGTGTTTCATTTTATTTTATTTTATATTATTTTATTTTAATTTATTTTATTTTTTTTATTTTTTTTATTTAGTTTTTTTTTATTTTATTTCATTTCATTTAATTTTATTTATTTTTTTTTTTTTTTTTTTTTGTTATTTTATTTTATTTTTTTAGTGTATTTTATTTTATTGCATTTCATTTCATTCCATTTTATTTAATTTTATTTAATTTGATTTCATTTAATTTCATTTCATTTCGTTTCATTTCATTTTGTTTTATTTCATTGTGTTTCATTTTATTTTATTTTATTTCATTTCTTGATTTCATTTATTTTATTTTATTTTTTTTTAATTTTTTTTTATTTTTTTTTATTTTTTCTTATTTCACTTTTTTATTCATTTATTTTTTTAATTTCATTTCATTTGATTTAATTTCATTTCATTTTATTTTACTTCATTTAATTTATTGTATTTTGTTTTGTTTTATTTTATTTTGTTTTAATTTATTTATTTTGCCATATTTTATGTTTTTTATTTTGTCTTATTTTTTTATTTTAGTTTATTTTTTATTTCATTTTTTTTATTTTTTTTATGTTTTTATTTTATTTTATTTTTGTAGTGTATTTTATTTTATTTATTTTTTTAATATTATTTTAATTATTTTATTTTATTTTTTTTTTATTTTATTTTATTGCATTTCATTTCATTTCTTTTCATTTCGTTTCATTTCATTTTGTTTTATTTCATTGTGTTTCATTTTATTTTATTTTATTTCATTTCTTGATTTCATTTATTTTATTTTATTTTTTTTTTATTTTTTTTTTATTTTTTCTTATTTCACTTTTTTATTCATTTATTTTTTTAATTTCATTTCATTTGATTTGATTTCATTTCATTTTATTTTACTTCATTTAATTTATTGTATTTTGTTTTGTTTTATTTTATTTTGTTTTAATTTATTTATTTTGCCATATTTTATGTTTTTTATTTTGTCTTATTTTTTTATTTTAGTTTATTTTTTATTTCATTTTTTTTTATTTTTTTATGTTTTTATTTTATTTTATTTTTTTTTTATTTTATTTTATTTCATTTATTTTATTTTTTTAGTTTTATTTTATTTTATTTTTTTAATTTATTTATTTTACCTTATTTTATGTTTTTTATTTAATTTTATTTAATTTTACTCTATTTTTTTAATTTTATTTTATTTAAATTAATTGTATTTAATTTTATGTTATTGTGTTCCATTTTAATTTATTTTATTTTATTTTTTTATTTTTTTATATTAATTTATTTTATTTTAATTTATTTTAATTTATTTTATTTTATTTATTTTTTTAATTTAGTTTAAATTTTATTTTATTTCATTTCTTTTATTTTATTTTATATAATTTTATTTTATTTAATATTATTTCATTTCATTTCGTTTCATTTAATTTCCTTTCATTTCATTTCATTTTATGTTATTTCATTTAATTTATTTTATTTTATTTTGATTTTATTTTATTTTTTTTTTTTTATTTAAATTTTTTTTATTTTAATATATTTTATTTTTCTTATTTTATTTTTGTATTGTATTTTATTTATTTATTTTTAATACATATTTTTTTGTATTGCATTTTATTTCATTTCATTTTATGTTTTTTTTTATTTTAATTTCCTTTGACTTTATTTTAGTTTATTTTTTTTTTTTGGTTTAATAAATAAAATAAAATTTTATTAAATATTTTTTTTTCATATTATTTCTTAACGTATTCTCAAATTCTTAAAAATACCAGATATATGTACGTTGTTTCGAAAAAATCGTTAACCTTACAATTTGAAGACTCATCAAGAAAAATACCAAAAAATATTTGAAAAATCCTCTTCGAAATTCCGTTAGAAAGTTGTAAAACATATCGGAATATTTTTTTTTTGTGAAACAGGTCATCATCCTCATAATTTTCGAATTTCCTCATTGTTTAAAAATTTCTTGACCTCGTATTTTATTACTCAACCTTGGGTAAATATTTGTTTGTTGTTTTTCAACAAATTAATGTTCTTAATTTAATATTGTTTTTGAGTGAATTTTATTGTTGAAACCTCACATAAAAAACATATCTATACACATTACCTTCATGAAAATTTCGATTCGAATTCCCTTTCAACTGATATGTTGGTTTCCTTCATAAATTACATTTTTATGGGAAAATTTTGAAAATAATAAATCAGATTGTAAAATTTATTTGTAAGTTGCTAATACGCAAAATAATTATATATAGTAAGCACACCTATTCAGTTTCAGCGTCTGCCAAATTAAATAAAAACTATGAAACACTTAGAAAATATTTTCTAAAGTCAAGAGGGGAAGAATGATCTCTTTTTGGAATTTGAAAACACATCAACAACTTAACTTTGACGTAGAGCCGAAAAAAAATGTTTTTCTTCTGATCATTCCATTTAGTATCTAAGAAAAATTGAAAATTCATTCAAGAAAACGATGGGAATTCATTTGTTTATTTAACAAATTCCACAGAACGACTTTGAATATTTTGGGAAAATTCTTTAGAGAAGAAGAGGGGGTTGGATAACATTTTGTTAATAATGCAGACACTAGCGTGGTGAATTCGCGTAATTGTTTTCCGTTGTTTTGTTTAGAACACTCACTCAAAAAGCTCTTAATCCCTTGTTTTTGTTGGCATACATTTAAATGTAGGTCTTCACTTTGAGTGGGTGGCTAAGGATGAATGCGCCCATTCAAAATGCACTAACGATGCAAGCGATTTAAATACAAACTCACAACTCACAGGCAACCTTTTGTACTTTTGTCGTTGTGATGCAATTCACAAGGAAATTCTGAACGCCTGCTGTGCCGCCAACGCAACGCTAAAGAATGCAAACTATGCGAGCGGGAGTAATATTGTTGTTGGGCTGCTTTTAGTTCATTTACTACTTGGCGATGAGTCAGAAAGCCTAAACTAGAGCGAAAAATTCAAAATTACATGTGTTTTCATTTTAAAATTTGAAAAAAGTCTCAAAACAATTGTGCATGTTTTAAAATTGTAAATAATAACCAGTTTATGGAAAAAGTATTTCGAAAATTGTAAAACTGATTTTGATTAAATCCCGTTTTTTTATTTTTATTTTTTTGAAAAAAAGTAGTTTGAGATTTTGCTACGCATGATTTTTAGAATTTATTAATATACAGCTTTTCATAAATTTTTAAATAAAATGTACCGAGTAGTTTTTTTTTAAATAGTAAAAAATAAAAAAAATAATAAATACAAGGTGGGCCAAAACAGATCACCCTATTGGAAGATGCTCTTATTTTTGCAAATGGCAGCCAATGTAAAATCTGTTTTGACATTTGTGGACAAGACAGATGTAGAATACACGTGAACAAGCCATGGAGCGATACACTCCCCAAGAACGCGGAATAATCATGTCTATTTTTTTGCGTAACAATTCGTCTGTAGTGTTGGCACCGCGCGAATTCCGTCACCGATTCCACGGCCGTCCGACACCGACTGCGCAAACACTGCGCCGCTTGGCCACCAACCTTGAAGAGTATGGGACCATACAAGACGTTGCCAGGAGTGGCCGGCCCCGGAGCGCCCGTTGTGCCGAGAATATCACCACTTTTGACGAGGATGTCGAGCTGTCGCCGGAAACATCGACCAGACGCCGTGCCTCGCAATTAGCCATCAGCCGGTCGACCCTCAGGCGAATTTTGGTCAAAGACTTGCGCATGTTCCCGTAAAAGTCCAGTCCCTGCATCAGCTGCTGCCTGTAGACCGCCAATCACGTGTAACCTACGCCCAAGCCTTCCTCAATCTCGAGGACGAAGTGGACGATTTTTCGACCAAAATCATAATGAGCGATGAGGCTCATTTCCATCTCAGTGGGTACGTGAACAAGCAAAACTATCGCTTCTGGGGCACCGAAGATCCACGAGTAATGCACGAGGAGCCATTACACCCGCTCAAAATTACTGCATGGTGCGCTGTTCACGCTGGAGGAGTCATCGGGCCATTTTTTTTATTAAGAACGCCGCTGGTCAAAAAACAACAGTGGACGGTGCGCGCTATCAGGCCATGTTAACCTAGTATTTTTCTGCCGTAATTAGACGAATTAGGACTGGAGGACATGGGGGTATTTTGAAGTCCTGTGCTAACGTGAACAAGCCCGAGGCCCTAGAAGGCCTCAAGGACAACATTCCACACGAGTGCGAGAATCTGTCGCCCGAAGTTCTCGCTGAAGTGATGAAAAATGCCATAAAATGAGCCCGTATGACAATCAATTTTGACGGCGCCCATTTGGCCGATATCATCTTCTCGACTTGACCAATAAAATTCATCAAAATAATCAAAAAAAAACAGAATCGAATTTTTTCATTTAGAAAAAAAATGAGAGCCAAACAACATCGGATGACTTCTTTTGGCCCATCTTGTAGAAAAAAGTTATTTAAAATGTTGGTATACAAAATTAATTTGTTAATTTTCGAAAATATTTTTTTAAAGAAATCCACTAAATAAAGTCAAAAATTAAAAAAAAAAAAAATGTTTTATGAAATGTACCGTTAATAGACTTTTCCGGTAAATTAGTTTTTTGATAAAAAATAATATCCAATACCTTAAAGTTAATAAGAACTAGCTACCTATATATTTTTTGAATTACGATGTTGATAGCATTAGAATGTTGTTATCGATAGAATGTTGCAATCGATAAAAGCTCCTCCCTCTCTAATTGCTCTTCATGATTCTTTATTCAGTGTTCTACTTTAGTAAGAATCGTTGAACAAAGTCTAGCTTACAACATTGCTGCAAGTCGCTCTCTTTTGTGACACCCATACCCAATCCACAAACCATAATATATCGCTTTTCACACAATTCCAATTTAACTCGATGCACGCAATGAAGTGAAGCAACAACACCGCATTTAATTGTATCGATGCCAAGTATTGTATTTTATTTTTTAGGCTTCAATTTCGGTTCGAATTTCAATAAAGTAAACCTAAAATTTTGCAATATAATATGTCATCACCTGAGCCAAGGTTGTGCGGTTAGTAATTAGAACTAATGCGAGACGCTTTTTTTTTATAATATTCTTTCTATAATGCCATATCCAACCGGCTTGGTTATGTCATCCTCATTTCGAATGCTACAATTTAAAGGCGCGAATCATTTAAAAGTTAACAACTTTACTGGAATGAAGCAAACCAAAAGAAGCAAAAATTAAATTAAATGCGACTGAGTTGTGTACTTGCGTACCAGGCGCCGCGTTGCTCCGCAGTTGAGTTGGTGACATTATACTGACGTAAGGATTGACCTTGAATAAATCATATAGTACCAGCTATACAATCGTAGAAGACTTGATACCAACAATCCAATGTTGGGTTCGTGAAATCGATTTACTCAGTGGAAATGTCATTTAAAAAAAAATGTAGGCAAGGGCATGGCTTTAATGGCTTTAGGTATCGCTAGCTTAAGTGGTTTTTGTGGTCAGGAGTAGGAGTGTTATTTCGAGCTTGTTTTCTGTAATTAAGAAAATATAGATCACTCAAAGTTGAAAGGTGTTCTGTAAGCGCTTACGCCTTTTTTGTTATTTTGTTTCACACAAGAGGATAAGGATACTGCGATGGATAAATGGGGAAAAGTCCAGAGTAGTTTATTAGCAAAATGTAGAGAAATTTATACAATATAGTCTAGATGAAAACTTAAGTTAAAATTATTTTAGTCTTTAAATGTCTTATTCCCTAAAAAAATCTGTTTCAGGATTTACTGATATTACATTAACAATAACAGGGTTTTGAAAAACTGCCATTCGTAGGGTGCAATGGGGTAATGGTGTAGATATAATATTTTCTATATTTATAATTATTTAAAATTAAATTTCTTTTCAATTTTATTAAACAAATCATTACTTATTTGTGTTTACAAAATGAAATCTGCGAGGTCTAGAAGGACTTTTCTGCATCTCTTTCTTCTTCTATTGTGTTAGTTAATGGTCTATTGGTACGATTTATCATCGCAATTTAAATATTCTTGGTCCGCGTTTTGATGAAGGCATTTTGTTTTTATTTATTTATTTGTTTATTTAGTATTTTTTTTTTTTTATTAGTAGTCTAAAGTCATGTCATTATATTAGTACTGAATAGAACTCCGCTTGCATTATTCTAGTTGCTGTTGTTAGATGACTGACTACGATGTCAGTGTCATCAGTAAAACCAAAACAGTATGTAATTTGGTTTCGTCTTGCAATATTTTGTAAAGCAACGTCCAAACGTCCAAAACTGACCCTTTTGGAACTTAATTTTTGAAGCCGTCTTCTAGGCTTTTTGAGTTACATATATTTTGTAATATAGCTTTTAAACCTCCAAATTACTACCAATTGATCCCGATTTTTTTTGTATCAAAATTTTCCCTTGCGATTTAAGGTACTGTAAGGCAAGTTTAGGATTCAAAAATATATAAAAAAAAATTGAGATAACAATCAAATACGATCATTTAGAAGTCTGTGGGTCTGCCTTGTCTGTCTGGGTGCCTAAAAAGCTTATGCGATTTCCTTCAAATTTGATATGTGTGATTGTTTTTGCATTAACGGTATATAACCGTTCAGGAAAGGCTTATTTTTCTCAAAAACGGCTCCAACAATTGCCATACATTTTTTTTAGAACATTTTAGTAAATATTGATATCATTTTATAAACTTCAAAATTACCGGAAAAGTGTTTAACGATAGGTACCTACCTTCTCTATAACGGTTTTATATTCTTTACTTTTTCGGTAACGGCGCTCATTGGATTTATATACATTTTTTATTTTTGAAAAGATCTAGCAAGCCGAATTATTTCTGCATACCAAATTTTGTAATAGCTTTTTTCCTATTTTTAATTTTTTTTTTTAGGTTTCAATATTTTTAAAATTAACTAATTGGTCCTACTAAATTTCTTTTAAAGATGTGATTAGGTTAATAGGAGTGACCCAGCCTGTTTTTCAAAAAAAAAAAATCTAAAAAAATTAATCCAATATTTTTTTGTATTTCTTTGTTCAATTTTAATTTGTCAAAGAGAACTCTGTTAGAAGCAAACAGATGCTAGTCTTTTATGGCGTTTGCTAGGAAATCCTATTTAGATACATTTTCAGCTCCATCAAAGTTGACTGAGGAATTTTATTGCGCTCTCCGAAGAAGCCTGAAAACTGGCTATATATTATAAACGAGGATTCTAATATCAAAAACTAAATCTTAGTATTAGTTTTTTGGATGAACTACATATGTATGTATGGAGCAATTAATTAAAATATTCAAAAATTCAAATGCTATAAGAATAAAAGAAAACGACAGAAAAATTAAATAATTATTGAAGTTTTTTAGGAGGAAAAGCTTAGAGGGAAGTTGACGAAGCTTACAGGATTAGTTCTGGCGTTTTTGATATGACCGAGCAACGCCAAACGGGTCAGTTAGTTGTTTTTTATGTTTTTTTTTATTCGATTAGCAAATTATCGACAAATATTTCTTTGTTTGTGACTTTTTAAAACTAAACAAACATTAAATATATGACGGAGATAAAGATTTCGATAGTGTTCAGTGATTATCGCTTGAGAAATGATATAATATACCTTAATCCAACTAATTAATACAATAATAATTTAATAATACCTAAGTCAGTCTGCATGTATGTGATTCTTCAAAGTTTGTATGCCAAATCATTCAAAAGTCAGAATTATTGGCATTAAATTCAATAAAAGTTCCGGGAAATAAAAATTCAAATTCATTGATTGCTAAAGGTTTGCACGCACATAATATAAAAATATTAATTTCAAATAGTTATATTGAAAAAATGTTTTTTTTTAACAAATTTCCATATCATCGATTTTAAAAAAATGAAAATGAAAATAAAAATTAAAATTAAATATGTTATAACGTTTCAGTGTTTTTGTTTGTCAATGTTTCCATTCCAATTGTTTTTATTATAACAAAAAAAAAATAAACATCAACAATGAATGCATACCTTTCAATACAATCCTTCTTCTCGGTTTCATGATTTCCCAATATATCTTGAATTTCAGTTGATTTTCCTTTTTCCGGATTTTCTCCCACGCAAATCTCCTCCGAAAGATTACCACCACCAACTACCACTTTCATGTTTTCTCTTTTGATTCTGTTTTAATATGTTTAAACTATTTTTAAACAATCCTTTCAAGTTTAAAATAAAATTCTATAAGATTTGTGTAAATTCCTTAAATTCCAATCTTCGCACTAGAAATTTAGTTTTTTTTTTTGTTTATAAATATTAGTTTAAAAAAAATGTCTTTTCACCGGACGGCGAATTTTTGAATAAAATATTAAAATGTCTTCTTCCACATTCGACTATGCAGTTTAGCGTCTACCTTTCGACTGAAACAAGAGGCCAACTTTGTCTGGCTCGCAACCAGTCGTTTTCAATGCTTAGCGCCGCGTCAAGTAAGATACATTCTGTGAGAAGCAGATACTTTTTTAAGTACAATGTTCAACTATATCAGCTGTGGAATGAGTGTTTCTTTTCCAACTATCCGACCGACACACGACGCGATAGGCGATAGCAAGGAATTGAAATACAAAAAACATAAAACAGAAGATTTTGGAATACACCGGTATGTTGTGGCATTGTGGAAGCGCATAAGACTTTGCCCCTTCCCTGCTTTGTTTCTCGACACTAATTTAGCAAAATGGAAGAAATTGTGGTGTAGGAGTTGCGCCACAAATTGAAGAATGTCTAGAGAAGAGCGTATGGTAAGGACTGAAGGGAGGCGATGGGTGGAAGATTGTTTTGATATTTTGGTCGAGAAATATTTGTGGTAAATATGGGGAGGCGTAGTTAGCAGGTGGATGTCAACAAAAAAGATACTTTTGCACGTAACATTGGAATTTTAATTAAATGTGTTATTCGTCCTTGCGAGCTAAATAGTTTTTTATTTTTGATTTTGTTTTGAAAACAACAAGTAAATAATTTTTTTTTATACATTTCTGGTGTTGCGGGTCAATTAGCTAGTTGTTTTCTAAATAAAGCCATTTTAAAATCCTTTTGGTAAAAAACTGCAAAACCAATTCACACTCCTATTGATTCGAATGGACAATAAATCGAACTCAAGGACAGACGTAAATATTTTTGATCCACTATAACCAACCTTATTTGAAAAACTTTGCTATGCGCATTTGATGAAAATATTCACCTAAAATATAAAATATCTTTTTGCCACTTAAGAACTCTTTATAACTTCTCATCCTCATTAATTTTATTCATGTAAACATTCATCAAGTTAAAATGCTCTACAAAACCCCTCATTTCAATGCACTCTAACGCAGCATTCTAAGTTAAAACTATTTTAGTATCCCATCTCCATTTGCAATTATGTAGTTATTTCCATAACACGCACTTTTGGGGGCAGACATTGGCGCCAGAACGTTTAGCTGGAGCTTCATCTTTCTCAATTATGAGTAATTAGTTAGTATGCGATGCTGATTTTATGCAACAGACACAAGTAATAGACATCTGAACCAACAAGGAGTTATATTTGGACTCAATGTTGAAAGAGGAAAATAAAAACATCAAATAAGCGGGTTTTTGGAAAATTAGGTCAGGAATGTATTGTATTGAGGCCATAGTATTTAGAAATTGGCCAAGCAAATCAATTTTCCAAATAATCAATTCATAAAGTGATGAAGATTGATGTAGATCTTGAAATGCCTAATAGCTTTGCAATTTTCAAGATTTTTTTCTTAAAGATTTTAAATATTGCAAACATTATTTCTGGTCAACAAGTTTTCGGAATTAAAAAAAAAGAAGAAATTTAATTTAAGAATTCCGAATGAATTTTTAATTTTTTTTTATCTGTTACACTATTAAAGGAGATAGGGGAAAGCCTTAACCTTTTAGCGGCCTTTAATGACATCCACGAACAAGAACTCGGCTTTGTGCAGACATTAAAATGCAAAATTTTGCGGTGCGGATATTCCAGTAAATGCAGTTGAAACTTTACCAGGAAACTGATTAATAACGCCCTGTGCACTGTGTACACTTATTAGATCCTGGGACAAATAGAAACTAACCCTGATTTAAAAAAAAAATTGTATAATTTGCCACATTGCCAGTCAAATAAAAAAGGGCCACTAATTCCAATGCAATCCCAGAAAATACCAGTCTGAAGTGAGATTTTGGCATCATACTACAGTGCATTTAGATTTCATTGCGGCATAATGGCAACAGGTGCAAGTGTGCAAAATATGGTTTTGGCTCGTATAATGGTACTTTTTTGGAATACCGAAGTCAAATATCCTCTGCGAATTATTTCCTACCAAAAGTCTAAATGCCCCAGACTATCACAGGTCCATATTATTAATTATGCCACCCAGAGTTTCTTATAAAGCTTGAGTGTTTATTTATGCTCTAAATTGTTTCCTGTATTTCAGGGCTATAAAAAATATATATATATAAGTATGTTATCCGGCTGCAATGCAGCGCTTCAACTCCTTCTGGAGCATAGGGCAGCAACAAGATCCTTCCATCTGTCCCGATTCGCCGCTACTGACCTTAGCTGTGGCCACGATTGAAAACCTTGAGATCGAGCTTCCCCCAAAACAGATGACCTCCAAGTTGCTTTTGGTCTTCCAACGCGTCTATTACCCTGAGGATTCCATATAACAGCACAGATTTTACGTTGGATTCGAAGAGTCTCAACTTGGTGCGTAGCGATATTTTGCTGGAGTTCCACACAGGAGAAAGGATTCCAAATGAACTACGGGCTTTGTGTACTCTATTGTTTACATCCAGGTCCGTTCCGCCATCGAGTGCTATGAAACTGCCCAGGTACTGCGTGACCTCCTCGATGGGTCCCTGCCTTAGAGTAACTTGTTGTGTGCTTTGGCCCGTAGTCATTATTTTGGTCTTATTTGTGTTGATCCTCAAGCCAGCCACCTCCCCATTTAGCTGCAGCGAATGACATACTTGATTTAGGCCAGCCGTGTTGTTCGGTATGAGACATATATCTTCAGCATAGTCATGGAGTCAAACAGACTCCATTGGATACCATGCGTCTCAGTTTTACCCACCGTGGCAGTCATCACATCGTCAATTGCCAGTAAAAACAGAATTGGTGACAGGACATCTCCTTGTCTCACTCCTTGACGCACATCAAAGGAATCGGAAAGCTGTCCATTGTGCAAAACGAAACACCTTGCGTTGTTGTAAGATTCTTTAATAATGGCGACAATTTTCTCAGGGATACCTCTCGCAATAAGCGATCTCCATATGCATACACGATTAACCCTGTCGAATGCCTTCTCAAAATCCACAAACATGAGGTACAGCGGTGATTGATACTCAGACGACTGTTCACAGGACCGACCACTACGAAATCCCGCCTGGTGCCTCTTGAGGGTAGATTCGATCCTGGATTTTATCCTTTCGAGAACAATGGTTGCCATTAATTTCGGAAAAACGGACAATATGGTGATACCGCGCCAGTTATTACAGTTTTTGAGGTTCCATTTCTTTGGTAACTTCACAATAACTCCATCCTTCCAGTCCTGTGGGTAAGTTTCGCTTTCCCAAACAGCCTGCACTAAATTTAGCAAAATATAAAAAGCTGCTTCAGGGTCTGTTTTCAGGAACTCCGCAGGAATACCGTCAAGTCCAGCTGCCTTGTTTTTCTTTAGAAGATGGATCGCGTTTTTAATCTCTGTACCCGTTGAGGGACTGGTATCAATGCCCCTAGAAGATCTGCGCATGTTGTTCAATTCTGGATTCAATTCTGCATTTTGGTCACTATTTAGCAGTGCACAAAAGTGCTCCTTCCATCGCTGATCTTCTATCGTCACTAAAAGGTTGCCATTCAAATCTAACACTGGATGGTTAGTGTTAGTGCTACTACGCTACAATGTCCTTAGTGATTTAATACAGTTCTCTTGCGTCCCCTCTTCCTGCAGCCTGTTCCGCATTTTCCGCAAGTTTGTCCAATCTTGCCCTCTTATCACGTCTCACACACCGCTGCACTGTCTTATAAGATAAAAGAATGTAATCATTTTATTATTTAACTGATTTGACTTATCTTGGATTTATTTCAATTCAATGGCTTCAATAATGACTTCAACTTAAAAAAAATAAATCACCATTCATTAATTTTGAAGTGCTGATTTAGCAATCATTTTTGCAATCATAATTTTGAAGTCAACACGAATGCAATCATTTTGAATGCTCTCCATTCATTGAAGTCACTAGCATTCATTGCATTCAATTGAAGTCATTGAAGTCATTAAAGTCTTTAAAGTCATTGAAGTCATATGAAGTCACTGAAGTTATTGAAATCATCTAAAGTTATTGAAGCCTTTGAAGAGATTTCAGTTATTGAATCTATTTCTTACTGTCGTCTAGAACAAATAAATAAAATAAAAACTTGAATGACTTCAGATGACTTCAATGACTGCAAAGACTTCAATGACTTCAATAACTTCAGATGATTTCAATGAGTTCAATGAAAATTATGATTGCAAAAAATGATTGCTAAATCAGGACTTCATAATGAATGGTGATTTATAATTTTTGTTATTGAATAATTGAAGTTATTGAATTGAAACAAATCCATGCGAATTCTTAAGGTGACTTCATTGAAAGCATTCCGCAATGATTACATTCTTTTACAGCCCTGCTGTATTTTTTAATTCATGAAACTTCTTCAGAAATGGTTTTTTATTTTTAGGGCTAAAAATAATTTTCTCGAAAACGCCTCCAACGATTTTGATGAACATTTTTGAGATTTTGTTTGTAGGTGTTGGCTAGTGCCCCGTGGTTTAGTGGTTAGTGTGTCGGACCGCTAAGCGAAGAGCCTCGGTTCGAGTACCGCTCATAGCCACCTTCTTTTCTGGGGTATTGCCTCTTGCGAGGAACTGACAAAATCTCGAAAAAGTGCATCTCATGTAGCCGTTCGGGCTCGGCGGTATACTGTAGGTCCCTTCCATTCTTGCAGATTAACAGCACACACACAGGAATGGTTGAGAGTATAAGTCACTTCGCCATCTATAGATGTCTTTGTTATGGAACTGAAGTTTATGGTTACCAATTTTTTGAGGAAATTGAAAGCATTCAAAGATACTTTTTCAAACGAATTTTCCGGTTGCCTTTTAATACCCCCAATTACGCAATATAATGTTGAATCTGGTCTACCATAAGTTTATGTGAGGAGTTTGAAAGCCAGTGCAGTGAGTTATATTTAATAATGGGTAATAAGGTCTGTAGGGCGGTTAGTACCGACTTTCCTTTGCTATAAGTGTTATGTGCTGTTTCAATAAGGTTTGGCCTTGTTGCCCAATGGAGATCGCTATCATATCAGTCAATCTATCTAGAATTTTTAAATAAAAGATAGTTTAAGCTGTCTTTAATCATGATGGAATGTAGATCAGTGAATAAAGACCGACCCAGAGACATCATTTTCATTTTTCAGAGCCTTTTCTACCGTGAAGCAAAAGTGGATAATCTAGTACTAAGGATCAATCAAGGTTTGTCTTCTAATTTTGGCTACGTATTTTGAACATAACAGATTTTAAGACATTAATGTTGTACATAAAAAAAAATTCCACATTGTTTTTTCTATACATAATAAAATGCTAAGGTAAAAATGCCTTACATAAAAAATTAAATAAAATATTAAACGAAAACGTCACTATATTTTTTTTTAATACGTCGAACAATGAACTGAACACGAGTCAGTATATTTTTTTTCCAACTGACAAAAGACAAATATTTACCAAACACAAAATCCAGACACTCAATAGAATCTAATTATTTTGTTATTCTCTTGTTGGTGAAATAATAAGTCTAAAATTAGACGAAAAGCAACGTAGGTGTAAAACATTAAACAAAGATTGGCAGTAACTTTTTGTTTGGAAAAAAATTAGGTACCTACTTGAAGTGAAAGGAATTTGAAGAATTTTTAAGAGGTTTCTGCCAATAAGCTAAAATTAGGCTGAATTTTTCAAGAAAATTTCACCTTGCTACACGCCGTGCCGCGCCATACAAGCATTTTTGAGTTTTATAAATATTTTGAGATCGTTTGTTTTGCAGTCGCTGCTTGCGAAAAGTTTATTTTTTTCTGGAAATGTGTGAATTTAAAAGTTTTTTTTACATAAACAACTACTAAATGGGAATGAGAAATGCATTCAAAAAGTTCTAGCATATGTTTTCCAAAAACCCATAAATCACTTCTTGTGGCGCCTTGTTGATTTGTCGCTGTCGCTGCTGCCACCAATACCCTCCTAGACAAGAATCTATAAAACGCCGGAAAGCACGCAAATTCCAAAGCCATGCTGCCACATTTGTTATTAATTTTATTGCACGAAATTAATCAGAAAGTGCATTAAAGCAGAACGATATAGAATTCCGAAGCATGGAATGCACTTATGAAATGACGACAACGGACGCCAAGGTACCTGCAGCGTTGCGTGCTCTCTATTTCTGGACACACATGTGCAAACATTCATTCCGGCCACAGTCGAGCGATCTCCTTGATTCACATCTCACTCAAGACCTCGCCTCGTACAAGCGAGTCTGTAGTATACTCTTATGAGTGGCAAAACCTTACAACCCCCTTGTGCAGTTTTAATAGTAAAAATCCCCCTCCCCATACTGCTGGAGGGGCGCAATGAGTTTTATTGGCTAATAAATTTCGAAAGGCTTCCTCGCAAGCAAATTGCCCAAAGTGAATCTCTCCTGATATGACGACAGCGTTTTCGAGTGTGACACCATCTTTTGGTCAAGCCCCTGAAGAAAGCATGCAGATTTGATAGAAGAATTTTTCCATCACCTCCGCCGAGATGGGAATTGAAGTTTTTCAGCTTTTATTAGGGAATTTGTGTTGTAACTTATTGGCCGAATGCCCAATTTGGGGAACCCAACAGAAATCGAGATTAATTGCACATTTTTGGAATTCCTCGGAGTTGGTGGATTCGAGGGAAGGCAAGTGGAAACAGTGGTCTTTGTCGGCAGACAAATTTATATTTATTCCTCAGCTGCCTTACATTAACGCTCAGAACAAATTAGCTAAGCATTCCTTCGGCCCGATTGCAATACATGGGGCATTATATGTTGTTGTTGGTTTTGTTGTAGATTTATGAATTTTTATCTTGTGTGGTTGCAAGATTTTTTGTTTTCATTTGGATAGATACTTCATAGATAGTCGCTGAGTTGGATGAAGAAATCGTGCAACCTTCTTTGGAGTAATAAAAATGAGGTACCAGATGGAATGAGTTTTAGGTAGGAGCGTTGTTCAGAATAAAAAATGGTCTTTATTGAAGTGCCACCTTTTGCCTATAAAATTCGACTTAAAAATTCAGTGGCAACTAAACATTGAATCAGCAAAAGTGGGAACGTTTTTGAGTCCGTGAGTACGATTGGTTTTGTTGGTTTTTTAAGCTTTTTTTTATTAAATTAAAATCTATTACAGATTGACTTTTTTTTTTAAACAAAAGTTTCTTGATATTTTTTTTTAAATATTTGTTTAAAACCATTGATTACTTGCTTTTTTGGTGACCACTTAAATGTTATAGAATTGGTTATCTTACCTTACCTGACATAAGGTGACGCTACAGGTGAGGTTGGAACTTCTCCAGCCAGCTCCGTTCCTAGCCAGCTGCCGCCGGTTTTGCACGTGAAGATGGTTGAGGCTCGAGGTCCTCTTCTTCTTGTATGCGCTACCTAAGTCTGTGTCTTCTTCTACTGCGCCGTACTTCCGGGGTGGAATCAAACATTTTGCGGTCCGGAGTATTGATGTCAACGTTGGACTTTTACTTACTTAGAAATAAAGTTGGTGCATAAAGGAGTTTCTAAGCAAGTAAAAAGACCATCCGCTTTATTGGCTTAAAGCTTAGATACAGCTAGCTTTACTTCATCTAGATCGGTCGGAATTATGTTCTACTTCGCCCAGATAGAATGGTTCATACTGCCTGATCGATCATATTTATGATATCAAACATGGACAACAACACTTTCACTTCCCAGCTTCACATCAAAACACCACCTTTGCTGTTCCTTCTGTTATGGGAAGCCGCTTTATTTCACTTTCAGACATATGACCATGTACAAAACGCATACACGTTTGATCTTTTAAACGGTTGTCCACCCAGCACTTACATACAAGGTGGGCCAAAAGAGATCACCCTATTGGAATATGCTCCTATTTTTCCAAATGGCCGCCAATGTCAAATCTGTTTTGACGTTTGTGGACTAGACAGATGTAGAATACAAGTGAACAAGCCATGGAGCGATACACTCCCCAAGAACGCGGAATAATCATGTCTATTTTTTTGCGTAACAATTCGTCTGTAGTGTTGGCGCAGCGTGAATTCCGTCGCCGATTCCACGGCCATCCGATACCGACTGCGCAAACCCTGCGCCGCTTGGCCACCAACCTTGAAGAGTATGGGACCTTACAAGACGTTGCCAGGAGTGGCCGGCCCCGGAGCGCCCGTTGTGCCGAGAATATCGCCGCTTTTGACGAGGATGTCGAGCTGTCGCCGGAAACATCGACCAGACGCCGTGCCTCGCAATTAGCTATCAGCTGGTCGACCCTAAGGAGAATTTTAGTCAAAGACTTGGGCATGTTCCCGTACAAAGTCCAGTCCGTGCATCAGCTGCTGCCTATCGACCGCCAATCGCGTGTAACCTGCGCCCAAGCCATCCTCAATCTCGAAGACGAAGTGGACGATTTTTCGACCAAAATCATAATGAGCGATAAGGCTCATTTCCATCTCAGTGGGTACGTGAACAAGCAAAACTATCGCTTCTGGGGCACCGAAAATCCACGAGTAATGCACGAGGAGCCATTACACCCGCTCAGAGTTACTGCATGGTGCGCTGTTCACGCTGGAGGAGTCATTGGGCCATTTTTTTCGAGAAAGCCGCTGGTCAAACGACAACAGTGGACGGTGCGCGCTATAGGGCCATGTTAACCGAGTTTTTTCTGCTGTAATTAGACGAATTAGGACTGGAGGACATGTGGTTCCAACAGGACGGAGCTACGGCACACACTGCGCGAGCCACAACCGATATTCTGAGCTCGGCTTTCCCGGGTCGCCTCATCTCTCATTTGCACTGGCCCGCAAGGTTGCCCGATTTAACCGTTCCAGACTTTTTTTGTGGGGTATTTGAAGTCCTGTGCTAACGTGAACAAGCCCGAGGCCCTAGAAGGCCTCAAGGACAACATTCCACACGAGTGCGAGAATCTGTCGCCCGAAGTTCTCGCTGAAGTGATGAAAAATGCCATAAAACGAGCCCGTATGGCAATCAATTTTGACGGCGCCCATTTGGCCGATATCATCTTCTCGACTTGACTAATAAAATTCATCAAAATAATCAAAAAAAAAAACAGAATCGAATTTTTTCATTTAGAAAAAAAAATGAGAGCCAAACAACATCGGATGACTTCTTTTGGCTCACCTTGTACATATGTAAAGCTAAGCTTTTTTGGTGAACTTGACGTGATTTTTTTCCTTATAACTACAAGCGGTCCCCAAAAGATCCCAGATACATCAATTGCTCGTTGCAAGGAGGTAGGATCGTCACTTATGAGGACTCCGTCTGATCCGTCCTTAGCCAAAGAATAATTTGTTCAGTTTTACCCTCTAGCAGAAAATCGAGGACAATGATAAATAGCAAAGGATTCAAGACGCTTTCCTGTTTCATCCCAAAGTTAGGGAACTCCTTGTATTGACGAAATAATTCCATATAACTCTGCATGTTCCTTATCCTTATTTTATGGCTTCTATCGACATTTTGGGAAGAGTTCCAAAATCCAGCAGATTTTTTTTAATTTTAATTGTATTCTTTTGGAAGGAATTTTGCGTATTTTTCTTGATTCAACTTCTCGATATTTTTGGAAATGTTTCTACACAAAAACGTATCTTCCCCGAAGTATCGCCAGTGAGTCACAAAACTGTCTCTATTTGCGTTTCTCACTTGATGCTGATGTCAAACAAAAGCTAAACGTCTCTGTAACGTTCTAGAGGTACAGATACGGGAATTAAAAAAACCGAACCACCTGTAATCAATTTATATTTTTAGTGGCTTCACAGAAAAAATGCGTCTTTGTGGCTTTGTTCTTTCTAGCACAGTAAAAGTTTTTTTTTCAGAACGCATTTCAATTTCACTGCCAAAAACCAAAAAACTCAATCAAGCCAAACAATTTACGGGTCATCTGCTTTTTAGAAAACCCATTACTTCATCTTGTATTGTTCGAATTTGTTTGACTGTTGAAGGACAATCTAAAACTTAGAATAAAAAGAATTTAATTACTTCTTCAAACTCAATGGATCTGTTGCCAAATTGTATTTTTTTTTTTTATTTTAAAATTAAATCGAAGCGGGCGACCAAAATTGGCGACACGATTATTTTGTCATCGAAATAGATGCTGAGTTGTCTAAGTTGTCATGTAATGCATTTGCAATTAAAGATGCGATTTGTTTTGATAGATATCCCGAATAGATCGTTGAACTTGAGTTCGATTTTTTTACAAAGTAGTGTGATGTTGAGTAATTTTGAATTTTGTTTATATTTAATAGAAAATTCCTCAAAATTAAAATGTCTTTTGGCTCATTTTAATTTGGCAGCCTATTCGGTGAGCGAATCACCTCAGAATTTGATTGAGGCAATTTTTTTTAAGTTTTTGATTTTGTAAAATAGGTCACAAATCGGTGGAATGCGTAAATTGAATCACAAAAAGATGACAAAGATCGACTGGATGGCGATGTTTATTTTTGTCAGAAATAAATTGAGTTTTTCAGCCTTGCTACTAGGCGGAAATGATTTTCATTGTCTTTGTTTTTTTTTTTTATGAAAATGTTTAGGTTTTGTATAAGATTATTTTTATATTTTAATAAAAGTTCTTTGGTTTTGATTTAAAATTTGCCTTAGAACATGAATTAAAATTTGGGTGTTTCAAAAACAAAAATCCTAGTTTTTCTAATGCCTTAAATCACATTGAGTGAGCTTTAGGTAAAAGAAATCTTCTGGCTTGCATTACTTTTGAAGTTATCAACCGAAAACATATTACAAGTTACAGTTTTTCACATTCGTGTGGCACGGCTGCAGAAAGAATTCCTGTACTTAACATAGAAATTGAAGCTGGCCAAAACTGAGTGCTGTTTTACCTTCTTACTTCAAGTGCCATTCATAAATAGAGTCGTAGGCAGTTTGTTCGCTGAAATTGGAGTATTTGAGGTTAAAGCTTTTGAGTTTCAGAATGAAAAAGAGTAGCTTACAATGTAGTTTTAAAAAATAGCACTTGATTTTAAATATAAAAAATATGTGCGGTCACATCGTCGAATAAAATTTAAATAAAATGCACTACTGGGTCGCATGAACTAGTTCTTATGCTAGATAATTGCTTAGTGGCTGCATATGTATGTATATAAAGGGTGTTTTTTTTAGACGTGTGGTTTTCAAAAAAAAATAAAACGCATATAGTTTAATGTTATGGCCAAGAATCTAGCTTTATTATAAAGATAAGGGTTTGCATTATGTTCTAAAAATGATTTTGGAGAAGTGACCGCCGTGGCTGGCTCGAATAAATTCCAGCCGAGGCCCAATTTTCTCAATTTTGTGAAAATCGGGATTGGTGGCCATTTCGTTTTGGGCCTACTCACCGAACGTGTGACGCGTTTGATGAACGTTCGGCTTCAATTCTTGAACGAGTTGGATTTTGTAAGCCTGCAAACCAAGATCCTTCGGCGCGCGATGGCGGATGGACTCATTTGGGTCTTCTTCGATACTCTGCTCCAACGAAACGAACCATTATTTTGGTAATAAATTTGCACAATTTGCAAACTTTGTTCAGGAGTAAGTCTATTCATTATGAAATCGCAAACCAAACTGAGCATAAATCAAGAGACAGCTGTCAAAAACACCAACTCCGAAAAAAGTATTGCCAGATTGACAACCACACGTCTATTAAAATAAAAAAATATTTTTTTTTTAGAAAATTCTTTATTTTTTTTTTTAATTACTTTCAGAGTTTTCTTGGAAAACCTAAGTATGCAATGAAATTTGAAAATTAAATGTCTATCGAAGAAAAAAAAATTGAAAATCGTTCGACCAGTTTTTTAAAAAAGTCGTTTTTTTTTTAAAAACTTTTCGAAAAAATAATTTAAATTTTTTTCTAGTATGTCCATTATAAGGTTATCTGTATTTTTCATCTGGGAATTTTTTTTTAAAAAACTTCAATCCACCCATTTTCAAAATATTTCGAAAACCAAATAAAAAAAAAACAATTAAAAAATCGAAAAAAAAGTTTTTGTAAATTTTGAAATGCGATATTAATTGAATTATAAATGACTTCCAGTGTGCAAAATTTTATTGAAATCGGGATAATAGCTTACGATAAGACCGCATTTGAAAAAACTGGTTATATGAGAGGTCCCGTTATACAACAAATTTCTAAAAATGTATTCTAACTGAAAGATGTATTTTTGTAAAAAATTAGCACCCTGAAAGTTTTATCAAAATCGTTAAAGCCGTTTTCGAGAAAATCTAAATTTTTGTTCAAAATTGCATGGAGGTACCGTTATTTTTCGACCTAGACCAAAAATGAAAACACCCCCCCGAGATACTACCTAACAAATACTAAATACCAAGTTTGAAGCAAATCGGCCCATTCCTTTAGGCTGTAGAGGCACGAACTGACAGACAGACAGACGAGCGGAATTTCCGGGCCCACTTCTTTCAACTTCTCTATTATCGTAATGTCATGTTTGATTGTTAGATATTTTTTTGCACGAATCCATAGCCTGCATTTTAGTAGGTACCTAAATCGCAAGTAAAAAAATCAAAACATATTAATTAATTTCAACAGCTAAATTGATTATTTTTTTAGTCTGACTATTATGTCTCGAAAAAAATGTGGTAATTTTTTTGTATTTTTATTACAATCAACAAATTGAAAAAAAAAACATGATAAGCATAAAATAAGGAATTTTTTCATATTTTCCCAAAAAAAAAATGCGTGCGTACAAAGTACACATGTCAGAAGTGAAACTTCTTTTTTTATTTTTTATTTATTTATAAATTTAAGTCATATCACTCTACACACCGTATGCAAGCTAATGACAATGTAAATAAATAAAACAGATCTGCGTTTACTCACTCGCTTGCTCCCTACTATCGCTCCATGGCTATGTGCTTCATGCTACGTTCGCCGGTTCTCACTCTCTCTCAATCAGTCTCAATCAGTCTCAATCGCTCTCTACCTATTGTTAGACAAAAACGTTGCACATTTCCGTGTCACTACTTCCGTTTCATCCGTAAGATATTTACCCTCATCCGCGTAAAGAAGTTTCACTTCAAAAATCTTTCCTTTGGTGACCGCTTTAAAAAAAATTTTGTTTGTTTTGACCTTTGCTACAAATTTGATTATAAACATTAAATTAATTTCTGGCTTAAAATTACTTTAAATAAAATAAGGTTTTGTGTAAAAATAATAATAACAATTAAAAAGTTATATATAAAATTTTATTTAAATTTTTATTAAAAACTTTTTCGCATCTTCATTTAAAAATACATCCAATTTTGAATGTTTGATGTTTTTGTTTAAATTAAACTATACTTATTAATTAATTAATTATTAATATTTTTATTTATTTTTTCGTTTCTTCAAATATAAACTACCATTAAACAGGAATTAAAATTAATTCAGGAATCAAGGACCTTAAGAACAATGAGTGTTTCTATTCCAACGATCGAAGAAGTGCAAGTGGAAGACAAATTTTCTAAAGCTGCATTTAATGTTTGTTTTGTTTTACAAATGTTTCGAGTTGTAATCCAAACAAATTTAAATGTCAATGTACCTATGTATGTAAGGTCACAAAATTTAATAAATTTATTGTTATTTAATAATTTATATTTATTATATTTTATTTAAAAAGATGTAATTTAATTATTTAACATAAAGAAAAAAATATGGTTAGGTATCAGTAATAGGTCGCACGTACTTGCTCTTATGTGCTTAATTACATTGGAAGGCAAGATCTTGGACAAAAACAAATAACATTTACGTTGAAAGTAACACAGTTTGAACATATAAAACTTATCAAAACTACAATACTTAACGGTTTTTAGTAAAAATGAAGGACGCCACCATACGTCTTAAATAACAAAGAATTTATGAAAAAAGTACAGGGTGTCCGCCGGAAAGGTATACTACTTTGTTTGTTTATAATTTTTGATTAAATGAAAGAGAAATGATCTTATGTTAATAAATATTTTATTTAATGTCGGCAATTATGTATGGAATACAATATCAGGTATATGTCCGCCTCTGTTAGTCTCGCAAGAGAGCGAGCCCTTTTTCATTATATTCTCACACATTTCACGCGGTTATTCATTAATTTCTTCACGAATATTTTGTTTGAGTTGCTCAAGCGTTTCTGGTTTGTTTGCATAAACCTTGCTTTTCAGATATCCCCACAAAAAGAAGTCCGGAGCAGTCAAATCAGGCGACCGTGGAGGCCAATCACCAATCACCATTTCTTGAAATAACTTGGTCTCGCAGTAATTCCATTGTAATCCTGGCTGTATGCGACGTGGCACCGTCTTGTTGATACCACAACTTAATCAAGCCCAAAGCATGCAGTTGTGGCGTTAAACAGTTTTCAATCATATTTCGATATCGCTCCTCATTCACAGTTACCGTTACGCCGTTTTCATTTTCAAACGAGTAAGGTCCAATGATTCCTCCTGACCAAATTGCACACCAGACTGTAACTTTTAATGGATGCAAAGGTGACTGATGAATAATTTGAGGGTTTTCCATTGCCCAGAACCGACTATTCTGTTTATTCTATCCATTCAAATGAAAATGTGCCTCGTCACTCGTTATGATTTTCGGGGTTGTAATGGGCTAGCTGTAACATCCTATTGGCATATGTACCTACGGCGGCGTAAATGGTCTTGTGGAAGAAGCTCTTGCGTCAACTGAATCTTAAATGGAAACAAATGCAAATCCTTGTGCAAAATTGTGGCCAAAGTTGTTCTTTGAAGACCAGGCTCCTGAGCACGGCGTCGAATTGAGGTTAATGGATTGTTAAGAACACGTAACTTTCTCATCGTCACAGTAATCGATGATTGATTTTGATAAAATGTTTTAACGATTAATTTTACCGAATATTTTTCCATAATAAATTTGCCACATGTCTACTTCAGGACTGCCAAACATGAACTGTGAAGACTAATGTTTACCAAAATAGCGACCTTCCCCGCCGGGAAGGGGACACCCTGTATTTCGAAAATTTTAGGGCGGATTTTGATAAAATCCTGTTTTTTATATTTCTGAGGAATGTCAAAAGATAAACACATACCAAATTTGAACGCAATCGCTTTACCCGTTTAGGCTGCAGATCGATATACACCCGGACCGACATACAGACAGACGGAAATTTTTTGTCAGTGAATTTTTTAGACTTCTCCAAGATCGTAATGTCATGGTTGATTGTTATCTCAATTTTTTTTATATTCACGAATCCTAAACTTGCCTTATAGTCCATATAATTGCACGACTGGATCGCGCGTACTTGCCCATATGTGCGGTCACATTGTAGAATAAAATTTAAGAAAATTAAAGTGAACATTAAAGCATTTATTCGATTTTTAAGACTTTTGATTGTTCTAATAAAATACGTTAAATTGTATTGGGTGAAATAATTTAAACGCCATTTTATTTCTTTAGGAAATGTAAAATAGTGTGAATTTTTTTTTCAAAATTGTAGGAGCCGTTTTTAAATAAAACGGTTTCTTTTAACAACTTTTTTTTTTAAATTGAAAAAATAATTCAAGAATACTTACTTAAGCACAAAAATTAATGTACATTTAAAAACAAAACTTAAAAAAAAATTCTCCTACCCGTTTTCAAAATATTGATTTTTTTAAAAAAAAAATTAAAGAAAATTATTAAAAATACAAAAAAAAAGTTTTCGAAAAAAAATAATGCAAAATTACTAAGGCTACCTACATCTTCTTGAAAACCAATTTTGACAGTAATCGGATCACCAGTTTTCGAGAAAGTCGAAGAAAAAAAACCTATGGGGGGTACCGTTTTTAGCCCACCATATTAATTTTTTTCAACAAAATATTATGCATACTTACAGTAGTACACTGATTTTTTTTTATAAAAATTCTTGAAGATGGACAGACAGACAGACAGACGGACAGAATTTTGCCAGTAACTCAAAAATGTTTCTCTATCATCGTAATGTCATATTTGATTGTTATCTCTACATTTTTAATCTGCACGAATGCATAACTTGCATTATAGTACATATAATCGCAAGTAAAAAGTTAGGTATAGAATTCTAAAAAAAGTTGGTCGTTGACGAATTGAAAGTTGATATTCAAGAATTAAGTTCGCAGGGATGCAAGCTTCGGTTTCAACTCAGGTAACTGAGTCTTATATAGCTGAAACTCAAATATCTTAATACATTCGTGCGAGACGGACGAAAATTCGGAACCGCAAATTCAATTCAATTAAAAAAACCTTGTGAGCAAAACTGGAAGCAGACTGGCAACATCGAATCGGGTCGCTGACAAAAAATCGATTCTTAAATACCAGACAATCACAAATAAGCAAAAGGGCTGGGAGAATTGATATTTTTGACACTTCAGTCAATATTCTTGGAAAAATTGTCAGAAATCGGATTTAAAATACCAGGGAACCATAAGCAAACCGAAGGCTGGAGAATAGAATTTATCAACAATTCAGTCAATGGTTGATAAATTAATGTTTTCTTACCGGCAACGTCGCTAACGAAGAGTTGGCCGAAATCGAATTTTATATAATTATATAATTTTTTTTTTTTTTGAAAATGCTTCATCAACATCGAGTGTAGCTTCGGCTGTGTGGCACGTAGCGCCGTCCCGTTGAAACCAAATGTTGCCAATATGCTCCTTCCTCCTCTTCAATTTTTCTGAACAAACATTTGTTCTGCATGGCCCAATAACGATCGCCATTGACTGTAACGGCCACTCCTTGCTCATTTTGGAAGAAAAATGGCCCAATTATGCCTCTGGACCAAAATCCGCACCAAACAGTGACTCGTTTTGGGTATATTGGCTCTTCAATGTATGCGTGCGGGTTTTCTGTGACCCAAATGCGACAATTTTGCTTGTTTACATACCCATCAAGATCAAAATGAGCTTCATCTGAAAAGATGATTTTTTTTGGCAAAATCGGCTTCTTCTCTAAGCCGATCGCAGGCAGTAATGTTGCAATATTTCCCAGCGTATACACAACCATATTCGTTCAGCGGAAAGATCAAACTAATTATCTGTCAAATCAGACATGAGCTTAGTGTTACCATTCACGAAATAAGCACATTAGATAGCGGACCCTTTACAAGGCAATGATAACCAAATCACAGGCTGGAAAATTTAATTTTTTAACAAATATTCAGCCAATATGCTAGTAAGTTTTTAACCTGCGTATGAACAGCAACTTTCCTGAAGAAAAGTCAGCCGTAGTTGGGTTTTAAATACCAGGCAACCATCAAAATTTGTCGAAATATTCACAAGCACGTGTAATAGCCCAAAATAATGAAATAAGAAGGAGAGAGAGGGATAGAAATAGTATTGAGTATTGATATTGATCTTTGTTTCGGGATTCTCTTGAATACAAACATTTTGTGTATATATATATTACATACATTTCCAATACTCATTTGGCAAATTAAATTTTAAGATTTTATTGGTTTGTTAAAAATCTTGAAAATAAAACGAATAAGCAATTGATGGGTACATTACAAGCTACATACATTCCTGCCATGCGGTTAATTTTAAAATCAAGTTTAAAAACAATAAAGCGCAATCACCCACCTTGAATCACATTCGTCGACACGGTTTAACGACCACATTGGAAAATGTCCTAGATTTTTGCTTAAAGCAGAACGCAGTTTCGCCA
This sequence comes from Platycheirus rosarum, assembly GCA_963971375.1. Taxonomy (NCBI): domain Eukaryota; kingdom Metazoa; phylum Arthropoda; class Insecta; order Diptera; family Syrphidae; genus Platycheirus; species Platycheirus rosarum. The sequence continues at coordinate 298,680,026 of OZ020507.1, read as the reverse complement.
CCTCGTTAAAAGTCTTGGCGCCAAATTAAATTTTAAATACAATACTTTATACCTCAATATCTTTATATAACTTTAAATTCTCGATTCTTCATTAACAATCGCTAAAAAAAAACGGAAAAGAAAAAGAAGCAAACAATCTTGACATTGTTTAATCACATGGAACAATGAACTCAATAAATTCTCGTTAATTGAATTATTTAAATTTATTGCACTTTAAGCTTAAAAATTAAAAAAAAAAAAATATTTTTCTTTATAATTACAATTTTTTGAATTTCTTAATCCTAACCTATCACAAAACATTTATAAATATACTTTTGGAAACTCTTACACCTACTCCTTCAATTCCACAGCCTCGTTTGAGTAACCTCTTACTGGTTGTTCCGCTCGTAACACTGCTCGGATATCTGCTTCAGCAGCTAGTTGTTCTGGTGTCTTTGCCCAGTCTTGAAGCTCCCCAGATGCGAAGAACCAATAGATGACACATCCCACACAATAGATTCCTGCTGATATGAAAAAGACTATACGCCATTCATCGGTGGTCTGGAAAGGAAGAAAACAATTAGTTCACATTTGGGTTTACTTATTTACTTCCAAACCTGGTTTTGGACAATGTATCCTGTAAGAAGTGGACTTACAATCCCGGGAATTGTGGCAATAGTATTTCCAATGCCCATTAGGACACTAGCGTGTTGGGGGGCAATATCTAAATGATTCACACTGAAATGCCAATAAAGTTAGAAATTTCCAAAAGTAAATAAATGGGTAAGTTCAGAAACATACGCAAATCCTGACCAAGCAAATGCACCCAAGCCCACGGCTACCGTAATGTAAACCACACTCCATGTAGGATTGGGGAAGTAAGCTGTAAGAACCATGAACAGAGTTTGCGCTAGAAAAGCTCCACAATTGAAATATCGCCGCACTTGAGTTGTGGTTAGATATCCTTTCAGCTGAACCCAATCTGCAAGATATCCTGAGACGCCCAACAGAATTCCCATGGCAAGATACGGTACCGCTGATAGAAACCCTGTCTTATCCAAGTTGAAGTCCAGAGTGTCTAGAAAGAAACAACACGAAGAAATTAAATCAACATTGGAGTAAAGATTTCAATTAGCATCTCATATATTGTCCAGACTCTTACCTCTAAGAAAAGTTGGCAACTGCGTCAGCAACGTATAGAATCCCCAGTTCTCCGAAAAATGCGATGCGATTATGGCATATACCGGCGGAGAGGTGAAAATCTTTTTCCATGGATGTTTAACTTTTGTGCGTCCAGCAGTTCCTAGTTTCTTCTCGATGAAATCTCTTTCTTCCAACGAGCAATGCGGATCCTTTTCGGGACCTTCCCGAACAATGATTACCCACAGAACAAACCAGATGCATCCAATTGCCCCGAAAATGTAGAACACACTCTCCCAGCCGTATTTTGTGGCAAAAATTCCAGACAGTGGCATTGCTACCACCGTGCCAGCATAGTTTCCAGCAAAGGCTATTGAAGCCATTCGAGATCGTTCCAAGGGCGGTGACCATCGTGACCAAACGGCATGGATGCAGGGGAATGTGACACCCTGAATGTATAAAATATTGAATATCGAATTATAGGAACCATTTTAAGATCTTACCTCAAAGATACCTTCAATGATTCGGACAGCTAGGAACATACCCAGACTGTGGGTGGCTGCCAGTGGGGTGAGCAATGTCAATATTGCTGTGCTAACAATTCCTATTCCGAAAACCTACAAACTCAACATTCAATATGGAAATCTTGATTTATCTCCCTTTAAATTCTTACCAGGTTTCCCCCAATTCGTCCCCCAATAAGTCCTCCCAGAAATTGCGTCAAAATGTACCCATAGAAGAAAGAACTCAATATCAAACCCTTCTGCTTAGAGTCCCATGGAAAATCCTGCTCATAATAGATGGTTCCATTGTCAGCAACCACAGTTCGGTTTTCAGTCATCGCCACAATGGCTACACTCAGATTCACCCGCAAGGAATAGACATTGAAAAAGCCAAAAAACGCCATCAGGACAACAATGTAACGCCTTTTCCTCCAGAACCGCCATGTTAAGGGTTCAGCTTCCACAACTTCGATGCTGTGGCAAAAAAAAATTTAATAAATTAAGAAATCAAGCTCGATTGTTTTGAAATGCTTCAAGGTCTAGTCAAAGCTGCCGGCGGCAATGTAGTGGAGCAACAAGACTCTCACTTTTGTTTGAGATCAATGTGCTGAATGTTTTTGTTGCGGAAACTAGTTTTTCTGCCATTCGCCTGGCTTGGAAAAGGTGTCGTGGAATCAAGAAATTGTTGCATGAGAATGAAACTGGAAAATGCTGTTGACTGCGGATTTAGGTATTGCTTGTGTTTTAACTCAGGGTTAGTATAAGGTATGGAGAATGTAGATTGTGGGAGTGGAAGTAGAAACAAAGAAGTTGGCTGTTTCCACGTGTTTGTGGTATGCAACATTTAAAGCTTGAAGTAACCTTTTGGCCCACGTAGTAGATATGGTTCAAATAGATATCTTAAAGAACAAGTGCCGTTATTTGATTCGCCTTTTCGCTATGTTGGCTTTATATATACTTTTTATTTACAACAAGCTCTATATAATTGCTATATAAATGAAGTTGTAGGTTGAAAACGCCAACTCACTTTTAAGGTAGAATTGTTTATTGTCTTATGACAAAAGAATTCTGGCCATTAAATCCAGCGAACCGATTATGTTTCCTGAGATAAATAAAGTCCTTAGGAAGAATAATAAGAACGATATTTCAAGTTTCATGCTTCAGGCAATAAAAAAGATCCAACGCACACTTCTGACTGCCGAAATTGATCTTAAGAAAAAAATGTCGGTGTGATCAATGATCCTTTGGAGAAGGTGGACACATTAGGGATGGCTCGTCAGCAAGTGTATAATGAGAATGAGAGCGTTCCTCCCAGTCGTGACCGGGAAAACAGAGCTAAGCTATACTGAATCATTTTTCCCTTCCAAATATCATCTCGCAATGGAGATTTACGAATCTTGGTTTAATTGGGCTCAATGAAGAGAACTTTGGAAACGCCATCATTGATGTGCAAAATGGGCCTAATTAATTCCTAGTTCAATAAGGACGGGTGGATGTTGTCAATGTTCGCTGTGTGGCACGTATCTTGTAGGCTACAGTCTAGGTGCAGGTGGTTCAAATAGGGTCACAAGAAATTGGTTATCATCGTTCTGTAGGGCTTGCCCTTGACGGTGACGACCTCATTAATTTTGTTTTCGAAAAAGTACTGACCACTGAAGCCGCCAGCCCAATACCCATACCAAACGCTAACTTTTTGAGGATGCCCTTTCACAGTGCAGGGAGATAAGTCCCACAAATAAATGTCCCTCTTATTTGAAAGTGCAATGCACTTTATAAAGATAGAAAGAAGGGACGTAAGTGCTATGGGTCGTTTGAAAGAGTTGAGGAGGAGGGTTAACCTTTCTTAGGGAGAAAATACCAAAAGAGTAGGAGGATGGAAAAGATTACACACCGGCTTTGCCAGTTCAGAATGATTGGGGTATACCATTCAGGCCAGCGGATTTAGAGCTTTTTTTTTTAGAAAAATAACCTCTTCTTTGTTCCTGTGGTACCGTTGTTCCAAAAAATGTCGGTTTCTTCTCAAGTATGAAGAAATCATTTCAGCCACTCAGTCTTTAGTTTAGTTGATTTTCTTTTTTTATTATTGCATACTTACCTTTCGATTGCCTTGGAGTTCAACTGAACACCATTTTGCCTCTCCTTGTCAAACGCTGTCATATTTGCTTTGATGTTATTAATCTATGAATCAGAAAATATACCCGTGTAACATGCCCTAAAAAAACAGAAACAAACATACATACATAAATTTCATTAATTTTAACTATTAAATTAAACTTTATTTATAATATTTTTTTAAATTAAAACTTTGAATTGTGTGGTACTACTGCTTGCGAATTAATTGATTGCTTGTGGCAGCCGATTTAAAAAAGAAATGGGCACGACTGAGTCGCCCAGTGTCAAAACCACAACAATTATTATCGGTTTTTAGTAAAAAATTGAATACGCCTTGAATTATTAATGAATTTATGAAAAAGTATTTGAAAATTGTAGGACGGATTTTTATAAAATGCTGTTTTTTATATTTAGTTTTTGTTTCTAGTTTCCAGATTTTGGCATGCAGTTTTTTTTAGAGTTTATTAATATACGGCTGAACATAAAATAAGGAATCATAAAATAAGTTTTTTTAATGGTCTTAAAAATATTGAACTTTCAAAAAAAAAATAAAAATTTATTTTGAATAAAAAAAATTTATTATTTAAAATATTTGTATGCAGAATTAATTTTGCGCTATAGATCTTTTCAAATATAAAATTTTATTGAAATCCAATGATCCATTACCGAGAACGCCAAAAATAAAATTAAATAAATGGCACGACTGGATCGCACGTATTTGCTGTTATGTGCAGTCATAGCGTCGAATAAAATTTGATAAATATAAGACTTGATGACTTGATTGTTTAAAAAAAAGTACGTAAAAGAGTTTTCAGTTTATTTCTATAAAAAAAGTGTAACAGTGTGATTTTTTTCAAAATCGTAGGAACGGTTCTTAAATAAAACGGTTTTCACTTTTATTTTGAATTAAAAACAAATAATTAAAGAATGCAAACTTTAGAAAAAAAGTAGCTTTCATTCAAAAACAAAATCAAAAATAAAATCTCTTACGAGTTTTCTAAATATCGATTTTTCAAACAAAAAAAAAAAATTTAAATTATTAAAAATAAAAAAAAAATTATTAAAAATAGAAAAAAAGTTCGAAACTATTTTAAATTGAAATTATTTAAGCTACCTACATCTTCCCGAAAATCAATTTTGGTTGTAATCGGTTAACCAGTTCCTATGGAAGGTACCGTTTCGAACCCACCATTTTAATTTTTTACTTGCGATTTATAGGGACTATAAGGCAAGTTATGCATTCGTAAAAAAAAAAAAAAATTCTAACAATCAAACATGATATTACGATGATAGAGAAGTCAAAAAAAGTGGGTCCGGAAATTCCGTCCGTCTGTCTGTCTGTCTGTCTGTCTGTCTGTCTGTCTGTCTGTCCGTATCGATATCTACAGCCTAAACGGTTGGGCCGATTTGATTCAAACTTGGTATATTGTATTTTTAGAGTGTTCTACCCGACAGTTTTTGGAATTGGCATTGTAGCTCCAAAACTAACGGTACCTGCCATATAACTTTTATTAAAAAAACTTATTTTTCTCGAAGACGGCTCCTACGATTTTGATTAAACTTTCAGAATGATATTTTCTGTGCAAAATCTATCTTTTAGTTTTAATGGATTTTTCAGAAAAAGTTTTATAACGGTACCTCCCATATGACCGGTTTTTTAAAATCAGACTTTCTCGTTAACTAATTGACAGATTTTGATGAAATTTTCAAAATATGTAGTGTTTTATGATGTAAATAATATTGTCTATCAAAATTTTCAAAAACATTTTTTTTTTAAATTTTAATAATTTTTTTAAAAAAAATATTTTGTTTTTTGAATATTTTGAAAACGGATCTATAGATTTTTTTTAAATTTTTCTCCTAGTATAAACTATAGATTTCTTAAAATTGACATACTAAAAAAAATTTTAAAATATATTTTCGAAAAGTTTTTCAAAAAAAAACATTTTTTTGAAAAAAATAGGTACCTAAATCCTTTATAAATTCCATTGGTCCCATATTGGGACGTATAAAGATCCCTTTACCGAGCATTATTGCCATACTGCTGATTCCGACGAACTTTATGCCAGTTGTTCAAATTTTTCCATACCAAAATGAAAATTAAACTGAAAAAAGTCCTTTATATCTTTCTATTAGCAAATTATATTATAAACAGCAAACAATAAGTGGAAAGATAATACACTAAAAAACTGCAAAAGCTAACAATCCTATATATTTATGTGTTTATCCCTTTGTCGTGACGCATGTTCGTTCGAGCTTCACCCCAAAACGATTCTAAGGAAGTTGCACGCCATACAAAAAATATTAAAATAAAATCTTTGTCAAAAAGACGCCTGCACTTAAAAAGGATTAGCACATAGGAGCAAGTACGTGCGACTCAGTCGTGCCTTTTATTTTTACCAAAATAACGCTTATTTACAAAATCATACTGATTTTTTCCTAAAAATTCTCGAAGCCGTTTTCGAGAAAAATAAGCTTTTACATAATAATTATATGACAGGTACCGTCAATAGTATTGTAAATGTAGTTTGTCAAAACAACCTTATGTTCCAAATTGGAAGACGATTGGCCTAACCGTTCAGCATGTAGTCCCGAAGACATACGTACAGACAGACAGACAGAATTTCGCCAGTAACTCAAAAACGTTTCTCTATCATCGTAATGTCATGTTGTATAATAGTACCTATTATCGCAAGTAAAAACGTTATGTGAAAGGTACCGCGCCCTATTAGACTTTTCCCATAAAATTGGTTTTGATGAAATGATAGCTAATTCCTTAACGGTTATATGGCAGGTACCGTTATTTTTAGGCCTAAAAATATAATTTTAATTTCCCCTCTGAGAATGTCAAAAGAACCAAAAATATTAAACTAAAGGTAATCACTTTACCCGTTTAGGCTGTAGGCATACAGACGGACAGACCCAGACTGACTGACCGACAGAGTGACAGACTGACGGACTGATGGACTGACAGACAGACATTTTTTGTGACTAATTTTTTTAGGCTTCTCTATGATCGAAACGTCATGGTTGATTGTTATCTCAATTTTTTTTTTATATTGACGAATCCTAAACTTTCCTTATAGTACCTATTATCGCAAGTAAACATTTTTTTTAATCACCACTCTTTTTCAACTGCTGATTACATTTTGAACAGCCTCGGATATCTCTAATCTAAAGAATCTCGTTTTTTAATAATATAAAACAATAATTTTGCAAACATCATAACTATAGGACAAACTTCCAAGTTTCCACCAACAATTTTATTTATTTTTTTAAATTAACACCAATACCTCAAGTGGGTAGCAGACAACATAATAAAGACTTTGATTGCTTAATACTTAACAAGACTTGTTTCCTGTATTAATGGTTGAAACATTTTCATTTAATATCTTTATTTAGATACATTTGCTCCAAAAATTAATTTACACTGATATATCAAAATTTGTTAAAAGGAAATAACTAAAATAATTACGCATACAATATATTCTGTAATTTGTGTTCTGATGTCAATGACGTGTTGCTTAATAATGAAGTTGAATATCAATTGCTGTCAGCATGCAAATTTCAAATCAGTAAGATAATCTTATTTTAAGTGAATATATCACGCAAGACATTCTGAGTTATCCAAGTTCAAAAATGTATTTATTTTTGACGATAAATGTTTGAGTTATTGCAGACCAAAAATAAGACGTGAAATACATTAGTCTCAAAAACGACTTGAGAAAGGTGCCCGCTGTACATCTAAAAGATACTCATAGCAAAGTTTTTTGTTTTGAAAAAATGTTTTGTATTAAAACAATACCTAGAAAAAATAAACACAATTAAGAATTACATGACCGACAAATAACGAGCTTGCCGTTAAAAATATGTTTTATTAAACAATGCTTCAAATAACTCCATTAAAAAGAACTGGTATCCGATAACCCTTTGAGCCGGTCTTTTCATAATCTTCATGACATTCCAAGATGGTAATTCATGTGTTGTGAGCCAATTCTAACAAAGTTCAAGAAAAAAACGTGGTTTGGTCAGTTAACCAGAAAAATTACTGACCGACCAATTTTGTTGTTTTTTTTTATTATAAGGATTCACGAAAGGGATTGTTTTTTTACCCTAAAACTGTTGAACACCGGACGAGCATAGAGGAAATTGATAGAGATGTAATAATAGATGTCAGTGGACACTAATTTTGAACATTGACATATCAAAATCCGAGTCAGACAAAGCTTTCCATATTCGTGTTGTGCGACTAAAGAAAAAATCTCTTTTAAAAACAACATTTATTTTTAGTCCGGTTTCTTGGGGTGTTGGGTTTGGCTAGCAATCAGTTAGTTATGTTTTAATATAAAAAAAAACTAATTAAAAAAAAAATAACGTGACCTTATGTTTTATTTTTGTCCATATAAAAAATTGTAAACATACATCAATACTTTTGGGAAGAAGACCCAATTGTATCAATTCAAATGTTATTTCACTTATCTACTAAGAAATTAAGATTTTTTTGTAAAACGAAAAAATAACAACAACACAGTGGACTCTGTATTATTTTGCTAGCCACCGATCATAAGAACTCCGATATAACTGCCACTGTAATTCTAAAAGATTCCTAAGTTATTGTCTTTTATAAACTTTTACATTTGTTTTTTTATGTGCGTGTGATGTTATATTATTTTTATTATTTTTTTTTTTAACAAAGTTACTTCTCATTTTGCAATCACAAAAAGTAATGACTTTTGCCGGAATAACGATGCAACAAATTGCAATCATTTCACGGCCATTCTATAGATGCAGATATAACAAAGTAACAGTCATTTGTTTGTTTGACAAATTGAAACCAATTAGAATTCAAATGTTCTGTCTGTACTACAGCCGTAACTAATTTAGTGATTGTCTCCAAATTAATCTGATGTGAGGTTATGAAACGAATATTTTTAGAAAATCTATCTAAGTAGTCTCTAATAGGGTGGCCAGGTTTAGACCGTTTATTTTAGAAACTGATTTCTTTTACGTGATGTGATATTATCTGTGATGTATTGTTACTTAATGCTCGACAAAAAGTTATTAAGAATTTGACAAGCATTTGCTGACATTCACCAGATTTAAACATAGTTTTGGCGAACGTAAGATTATTACACTTGATATTTATAAGCCATTCAATAGAGATTGGCATCAAGTCTTCTTATGGAAAATGGATTAGATAAAACTCTTCTCCGTTGGATTTGCAGATCTTTCATCTCCAATCCAATAATTGTCCATCGGTACCTCCTTCTAAATTATTTCTTTTTATTCTTAACGTGCTCGCTGGTAGAGATTATAAGGGTAGCAAAAACGCCATTAGTGCGGACTCATTATAACAAAAAACACTTCGATCTTTTCTATGATAAATTACACATTATAACTATACAATTATTAATGTCATTAACAACAGAATTAATAATTATCCATCTTTGAGACAATTGTCCATTTTCACAAATTTAATTCTTAGACCAAAATATGAGCATTCACCCGAACACCCTGTATAAAAATTGCACGACTGGATTGCACGTACTTGCTCATATGTGCGGTCACACTGTCGAAAAGAAATAAAAATAAAGTGAACATCAAAGCATTTATTCGATTTTTGTGACTTTAGATTGTTTGAAAAAAGTACGTAAGATTATGTGGAGTGAAATCATTTATACGCCATTTTATTTCTTTGAGAAATGTAAAAAAGTGTGATTTTTTTTTTTGAAAATCGTAGGAACGGGTTTTATTTAAAACGTTTTTTAAACAACGTTTTTTTTTAAATTAAAAAATATAATCAAAGATTGCAAACATTAGAACAAAAATTACTTTTATCTTTAAACAAAATTAAAAAAAAATCACTTAGGTACGCGTTTTCAAAATATCGATTTTCCAAAAAATAAATAAAACACATATGTGTCTGTAAGGCACAATGCCTTTTAGAATACAACCGGATGTTGCACGACACTAGTTAAAATAATTAAAGAGATAGAAAAATATTTAAAAAAAATATTAAAAATGCAAAAAAAAGTTTTCGAAAATATTTAAAGTTGAAACTACTTAACCTACCTACATCTTCCTGAATATCAATTTTTGTTTTAATTGGTTAACCAGTTCACGAGAAACTCGAATAAAAATAACGGTCCTATGGATGGTAACGTATTTAGACCACCATTTGAATTTTGTTTACACCAAAATACAACGCTTATCTACAAAAGCACACACATTTTTTTTCAAAAAAATTCTTGAAGCCGTTTTCAAGAAAAATAAGCTTTTACGTAACGGTTATTTCACAGTTAGCGTTTGAGCTAAAAAAAAGAATTAAAAAAATCCTCTGTAGAATGTTAAAATAACCTCAAGTTCTAAATTTGAAGACGAATGGCCCAACCGTTTAGGCTACAGTCCAAAATACATCCGTACAGACAGACAGACAGACAGACAGATCGTGAAGAAGCTTGCCGTGAAAACCTGCCTATTAAGGCTAAATTTCACGGCGGGCCTATCCCACAAGGGGGCCAACAGCAGTTTTAACAGGCAGCTGGTACCGAGCTAGGCTCGTGTAATCAGCTGGGGCTCCTGTTAACCCATGGTCCCTAATTTTAAGCCCTAGGTAAGGCCTCGCCCGTCTCGAGACGCACTTGTGGTTCGACCCCATAAAGTCGCTAGCCTACCATCCAGTAAACCAACAGATCTAAGATAATCCTATCAACTAAGGTGAAGACGTTGATTTTCCCTGCTGCCCGCCTAGAATCAATAGTTCCTACAGCCGTTTCATACGGATCGTGAAGTAGTGGCTTAACTAGACTTGGTATTGTAAGACTTTTACTTCCGGCAACCCGGCCATAGAATAATGCTTACACCCATTCTATAGAGCCGGGAGATTAGGGGGCTCTTACCTCAGGCACGCACAACCATAAGCCAATTCTGCCCCCGCACCCATAGGAGAGGACATTTTAGCAGACTCTTACTGCATTCATATCCGTACCGTGGGCCTATTCTTTCATCCCCGCACCCACAGGGGAAAGACAGACAGACAGATGGATATGATGGATGGAATGCCCAATACTATACTCTATATACTATACAATATAATACTCTAGAGCCCAACTTCGGCGTACCGTCAAGTACAGGGATTTTTTTAGCCGTACCACGCGAATGTGGAATGCCTTGCCAGACTCTGTTTTTCGCTCCCATTTTGACTTGCAGAACCTTAAATGAAGTGTGCATCATTACCTCCCTTTGCATTCTTCCCTATTTCCTTCCCACAGCGAGGGCGGTGTTTATTCAACATTATAAGGGTAGTCAAAATCCCTTTAGTTCGGGCCAATTATAATACAAAAAAAAAATACTTTGAAAATAACACATAGTTTGAACTTATAAAAAATGAAGTACGCAATCACACGTCTTAAATAACAAAGAATTTATGAAAAATGTATTTCGAAAATTGTGGGACCGGTTTTGATAAAATCCTGTTTTTTTTTAAATTTAGAATTTATTAATATACTTGTGATTATAAAATTTAAAATAATTTTTACTTGCGATTTAGGAACTAAAATGCAAGTTATGGATTCGTGCAAAAACAAAATCTAACAATCAAACATGACATTACGATTATAGCGAAGTTGAAAAAAGTGGGTCCGGAAATTCCGTCCGTCTGTCTGTCTGTCTGTCTGTCTATTCGCGCCTCTACAGCCTAAATGTAAACGGATGGGCCGATTTGCTTCAAACTTGGTATTTAGTATGTATTAGGTAGTATCTCGGGGGGTGTTTTTCATTTTTGCTCTAGGTCGAAAAATCACGGTACCTGCCATAAATTTTTTAACAAAAAGTCAAAAACGGCTCTAACGATTTTGATAAAACTTTCAGGGTGCTATTTTTTTACAACAATACATATTTCAGCTAACGGTACCTCTCATATAATCGTTTTTTTCAAATGCGGTTTTATCGTAAACTATTATCCCGATTTCAATGAAATTTAGCACACAGGAAGTTATTTATAATTCAATTAATATTACGTTTTAAAATTTTCAAAATCTTTTTTTCGATTTTTTTAAATTTAAAAAAAAAATTTTGGTTTTCGAATTATTTTGAAAATGGGTTGATTGAATTTTTTTAAATAATTTTCCCAGATGAAAACTACAGATTCCTTATAATGACATACTAGAAAAAAATTTAAAATACTTTTTTGAAGTTTTTCAAAATAAAACCACTTTTTAAAAAAACTGGTAGAACGATTTTCAATATTTTTTTTCCTTGATAAACATTTAGTTTTCAAATTTTATTGCATACTCAGTTTTTTTCCGAGAAAACTCTTAAACTAATTAAAAAAATGAAAGAATTTTCTAAAAAAGATATTTTTTTTTATTTTAATAGACGTGTGGTTTTCAATCTGGCAATACTTCTTTCGGAGTTGGTCTTTTTGACAGCTGTCACTTGATTTATGTTTAGTTGCTTTGTTTGTCATTTCATAATGAATAGACTTACTCCTGAACAAGTTTGCAAATTATGCAATTTTATTACCAAAATAATGGTTCGTTTCGGTGGAGCAGAGCATCGAAGAAGACCCGAATGAGTCCATCCGCCATCGCGTGCAACAATTGGAGATGTGCCCATCCACTTTATGGAAGATTTTGCGGAAGGATCTTGGTTTGCAGGCTTACAAAATCCAACTCATGCAAGAATTAAAGCCGAACGACCATCAAGCGCGTCACACGTTCGGTGAATGGGCCCAAAACGAGATGGCCACCGATCCCGATTTTCACAAAATTGGGCCTTGGCTGGAATTTATTCGAGCCAGCCGCGGGCACTTCCCCGAAATCATTTTAAAAACATAATGCAAACCCTTATCTTTATAATCAAGCTAAATTCTTGGCCATAAAATTAAACTATATGCGTTTTATTTCTTCTTGAAAACCTCACGTCTAAAAAAAACACATACATATGCAGCCAATAAGCAATTATCTAACATAAGAACAAGTTCGTGCGACCCAGTCGTGCATTTTTTTAAATTTATTCGACGATGTGACTGCACATATGAGCAAATATGTGTGATCCAGTTGTGCAATTTATTTGTGATTAGATTTAGAAATATTAATTTTTTCAAAAAAAAAATATTTAAAATTAATTTTAATTAGAAAAATAAGTTATTTCAAATTTGATATGCATAATTAATTTGGCTACCCAGATCTTTTTAGTTATAAAATTTGAAAGAAATCCAAAGAGCCGTTACCGAGAAAGCCCACAATTAAAAAAAAACCTTATATGAAAGGTACCGTTAATAGACTTTTCCCGTAAACTTGGTTCTAACCATATAATAGCCAATGCCAAAAACAGAAATTCTCAAAAATGTTCATCGAAATTGCTGTCCAGAGCCGTTTTCCAGAAAAATAAGCTTTTCCTAAACGGTAATATGGCAGGTACCGTTATTTTTGGGCCTAAAAATAAAATTTCAATTTCTCCTCTGGAGAATGCCAAAAGAATTACATCAATTCTAAGAAGTTGAACCCACAAAACTGAAGTATTTAAATATTGTAAAAATTGAATTTTAATAAAGGACTGAAATTTCTGACCGAAAAATGAGTAGATACAGTAAAATGATGCATGCGTATTGCTGGGATTGTGGATTTTGAAAACTATTTTCTGTACAAATTTCAAAATGTATTCATTGGAGTTTCTAACCTTTGAAAGTTAGAACTCACAAGTATATTTTGATTAATTTTTTTTAAATATTTTAAAGACATATTTTATTTGCATTGGATAAAACCTTGTAACTTAAAACCGCACATATAAGTTGAAATTGAAAAGTTGTAATTAGGAATATTTTTCACTTTATCTTACTTTCTTGCAAGTCTTGTATAACGAGTTTTATAAAAGCATTTCAAATTTTGCTTGTAATACTTAAAAAAAAAATCGAATTTAATTTTTTTTTATAATACTATCTGATCATAAAAAAAATATTTTTTTTTTGGAAATATGAGCTTTCTATGCGAAACAACCACAAAAATGGTGTTATTTTGAGTTCAGGTATCAAAACTTTCACGGTTCACACCGAAAAAACCACAAACCCGGCAAATCAATCAAAAAACCAATTAAGCAGCAAACTAATACAATATATCAACCTTGAACCAATTAAAATAAAATGAAAACAAAAGAGTTTTTTTTAAACCTTTGTTGTGGAACAATATCGAATCTACGAATGCAAAACCAGTTACTCTTCGTATTTGCTTGCTTTGCTGGCAGTTTTCGTATCCAAAATTGATATCTCACATCAAAAGATACATCAATCCCGCAAACTTTTGACCGACAATCCGCTTAATCAACGCGCAATGGATTAGGTACTTATTTATTCGAGAAGAATTGCGATTACACTTTCACTGAGAGAAGACACAACTATTCCTCGAGACGCAGATGCACCAAGCGTAGTTAACGTTCACTCTAATACGTGTTCCCAATGGGACTTTCCATTTTGATAACTTTATTCGAGGCGCTTGGTGTATCAACTGTTCGGCGCACTTATCAAAACCTTACTGAGCTCAGGTGAGATTGTCGGATCGCCGTAGGTAAGACAGTGTGTTCCATTAGCCTATGGAGTCGAGTCGGATGTCGGATTGAGAGTATGGTTATTGGTTATGGTAATGGAGCGAAGAACAAGTAAGCCCGCTAACGGTGCAAAGTTGGGGGAGAGTGAAACACACTTAAACAGCTACTAAAGTCTGGGAACACTAGAAGCCTCATTGAAGCCAGAAAGTCTTTAGTCTGGATTGTGATCGGTTCTACGAGGTTTTACTTTCTCAACTTGTTTAGGGTAGGTTTTAACTGCCGGGGAGGGTAGATAACAGTATATTGTAGGTTGTAACCATATTTTCTAAACGTGTTTATAGCTTGAGAGTGAAATGTGTGCGAATCAATGATAAACGTTCAAGAAATCCATTAAATGAGGTCAATATTGTTGTTTGTTGTGGGTTGTCAACCTTTTGAGATTGGAAGCCATGTTTCTGGATCTCGATCGACGATAACAAGGAAGCACTGTCTTGATTGTGTACTCTCGTTATTATCCCGATCGCTTAAGCAAACTTGGAGATTTTAGGGACAGAAACAGTTAAATTATTTAAAGATAACATTTTATTGTATTTTTAATTTATGAATGTACATACTGTTTATCATTGGCGTACACATGCAGTCAATAATTGACGCAATAAAGCTTAAAAGTTAACGTTTTTTTTGTTGATATTTATGAGACAGAAGATAATTGAGTTAAATAAAACATGACCTCGGTTTATGTTTTTTTTTTAAATGTAGATTTAAATTTACACGTCTTCTGAATTGAGTATTTCTTGAGTATATCGAGAGCACGTTAAGCATTAAATAATGAGCTCCACTACAAATTATCCTCCAAACTCTTCATTCAAAATTGGTCCTTCGCAGCAGTTATAAAGCCTTAGATTTGGTTTTCCTAAGCTTCTACCGGTCATTTGGCGATATATAACCTCATACAATCCTCCATAATGTACGTCGAGTTGTGACTTGGGTATTTTATTATTTTTTATAGTATATGACATATGTGCCTATTTCCAATTAGTAGAAGTATATTTACCCGTATCGAATCTAGTCTTCATTCTCGCAGGGTCGCAGCATTTCCACGAATTCCTTCCTTCATTAGCTAACTCACGTATAGCATAAGGTTTCCAGAACATCTCTTTTTAAAGAGAACATGTTTCTCTTTTTCTATTCAGATTTCAAATCAATTTTACACTCTCTTTTTTTATAAAGTTCTTCTTTGTCCTCTTTTCTTATCTTCCTCTACAGAATTTCTAGAACAAAACAATTTTTTTCCCTTTCTTACTTCAATTTTGAAATTTCAACATCAAAACCAATAATTTGTCATATAAAACTGCATAAATAAACACTTTTTAAAAGAGTTTTAAGAGTCAAAAATCAGGCCTTTATTTTGAAAATAAAAGGGTGTTTATCTTAGAAATATAGAATTCCGATAGGGATAACTGTCAAACTAGCTGTCATACTAATGAAGTCTGTTTGACTTTTTTTTCGATTAACTATGCAAAGACTTACACTATAAAAACGTTTACAAATCGTGGACATTTATTTCCAAAACTTGATCTTTGTTCGAAAAACTTATAGAGCAAGTTTACGGTGCGCATAATCGTCCATCTAAAAAGCTACGCTACGTACCGTGCGTCAGAAGAAGCCATCGCTGCTGTAGACGTGAGTTTGACAGAGGACCCGAATTAATCGAACAGACGGCGTTGTCAGCAACTCGGTCTCTGTCAGCCTACTAGTTGGAAAAATTTTGAGGAAAGATCTTCGCCTACATCCGTATAAGATCCAAGTGGTGACAGTGTTCGGTGAATAGGCTGAGAATCAACCAGAAGTGGAACCAGATTTTTATCGTCAATTCAAGATGAGGCTCATTTCGGGCTTAGCGGGTATATGACGGGAGCGTAACGGGAGCCCGTATTTCAAAATCCCGTTTTTTTTAAATCCCAAAAAAAAAAATGTTAATAATCCCGTTTCGAAAACACTGTTTTTTGAAAATCCCGCTTAAATACAATTCCGTTTAATCCCGCTTAGCCCGTTTCGTAATTAGATAAATATAACTCAAAATAAGTATTGTACGCAAAAGTGATTGTTTATATAAACTCATCGAAAATTTAAACAAAGCAAATTTTGTTGTAAAATTTCAAAAAAAAAATGGGCACGACTGGGTCGCACGTACTTGCTCTTATCGGCCTAATTACATTGGACAGCAAGATCTTTGACAAAAACAAATAACATTTACGTTGAAAATAACAAAGTTTGAACATATAAAAACTATCAAAACCACAAAACTTAACGGTTTTTAGTAAAAATGAAGTACGCCATCACACGTTTTAAATAACAAAGAAATTATGAAAAAAGTATTTCGAAAATTGTAAGACGGATTTTGATAAAATCCTGTTTTTTATTTTTAGTTTTTTTGAAAAAAAAAAAATATTTTTCTAATTTTGGTATGCAGTTTTTTAGAGTTTATTTATACATGTGACTACAAAATTAAAAATATTTTTTTTTGATTAGTTTTAAAAATATAAATTTTTCAAAAAAAAAAAATTTCAAAAAAAAAGTGAGCTAGATCTTCTCAAATATAAAATTTGACATCCATAGAGCCATTACCGAGAAGGCGAAAAATTAAAAAAAAAACCGTTATATGAAATGTCCCGTTAATAGACTTTTTCCGTATATGTGATTCTACTGAAATGATAACCAGTACCAACAAAAAAAATTCTCAAAAATGTTCATCAAAATTGTTGGAGCCGTTTTCGAGAAAAATAAGAATAATAATAAACGGTCGTATGGCAAGTTATTTTTAGCCCTAAAAACAAAATTTCAATTTCCCCTCTGAGGAATGCCAAAAGATACACATATGCCAAATTTGAATGCAGTCGCTTAACCCGTTTAGTCTGCAGCTCGATATACACCCGGACGGACAGACAGACAGACAGACAGACGGACAGTTTTTTCCAATGACTTTTTTAGGCTTCTCTATGATCGTAATGTCATGTTTGATTGTTATCTCAATTTTTTTTTATATTCACGAATCCTAAACTTGCAAGTAAAAATGAAAATAGAGAACAAAAATTTTTCAAAAAACTGTTTTGAAATCAAGAGCAACATCAAAAATTATGAAAGATAGAAAAGCAATAAATAAAACGGATTTCCTGTGCCGTATAGCTCACAATATAAAACTGTAGTGTAGATTAGATTGGTACCTGCTTCTTTGTTATGTTTTATATTTTTTATTTGTTTCTTTATTGTTTTTTTTTAATAAATAAAAATGCTTTAAATGTTTGTTTGTTTTTTTTTCTCTTTTCTTACGACTTGACGCCCATGAATATTATGTCCTTTAGACATTTATGTCATCCACCATCCCTTGCACTGGGCCGCAGAATTATATTCAATCCCGCTTTTGGAATCAACAAAAGGTGTTGATCAACCTTTTGTTGATTCGAAAAGCGAGGTTATAACAACGAGAATTTAAAAACCAGGATTTTAAAAAACAGGATTTTAAAAGCGGGATTATAAAAATGGGGGATTTAAGAAAACGGTATAAAAGAAAACGGGACTTTTAAGCGGGTTTTAAAAAAACTGGATTCTCAAAAACGCGCTCCCGTACCCAACCCTATATAACAGGCAAAATTGTCGTTTTTGGAGTGAGATCCTCATGAGACTCTTGAGACTAAATTACATCCCCAAAAAATTTACTGTTTGGTGTGGTTTACAGCGCAACATGCCATACAGCGCGTTCAACTCTCACTTTGTTGTGCCAAACATTTGTTAACCGAATCATCTATGGACCTGTGAATTGCCCAACTCGTTCGTGGTGTGGTTTGACACCTTTGGGATACTTTTTGGGGGGCTACGTCAAATCTCTGATCTATGCTCATGAACCAGCAACGACTGGCTTCATTTAGAAGCCAATATTCGACGCACTAAGACAGGGTATACTCGAAAAAGTGGTGCAACATTGAATGGCTTTCATAAGGTGTAGGGCTTGTTACAACCCTTATCGTGTTTTGACTCAGTGCGAGGGTTTAGGAAAATTGGGTAGAAGATGAAAGGAGGTACCGATGCACATTTCTTTTAAATGTTTGTAAATCGTAATGGAAGGGGAAAATCGAGCCGGGTAAACCATTCCACATTCGTGTAGTTCGGCTAAAGAGTAAGTTTCTATACTTAACAATGCGTCCGAAATTAGGCTCAAGAGAGAATCTGTGAGCATTCCTAGCATTACGGGGAAAACTTTCAAGGGGAGGAATGCAACTGGCTATTTCGCTGGAGCATTGTTTTTAGAAAAAGCGATAAAATAAGGAGAGACAGGAAACATGTTCTAGTGAATCAAATGTATTCTTATCACCTATCATTTTTAATGCACTCTTCTGGATTCTATCTTGTGTTTCCTGATGAGTAACTTTTGCAAGTTACTAGACAATCCCTTCGGCAGTCGCACTTGTTTAACATTGTTTTGAATATTTCCTTTAAAAAGAGCCTGTATTTTTGACTTTCCACATCTTATCCATTTTGTTTTATAAAAAATGTTGCAGTTTTCGATGTTCAAAGAAAATTCGACTTGAGTTAATTGTTAATGTAGTTAAAACCATATTTTTTTTTTTTTTAATTCCTTCCTGAACAGTTAAGAATGGCATAAACACATTGTCCATCTCCATGTAAACAAGAACTCTTTTTCCTTCAATATGATTACAATGATTATTTTATGCAGGAGTTTCGAATTATTTAATATTTACACAAGATATTACGGATTACATTATAAAGTCAAAGAACTGCAATAAGACGAGAAAAAAAAGAAAACGTAAATGAAAATTTAGAGATGGCATAATTGGGCTTCTAGTTTAGCTAAAAAAATGGTCTTTTTATATAAAATAACTAAGAATAGTCAAGTCAAAATTGTAATTGTAATTGTTTGCGTGTGAAACAAATCGCACAAGTAGTTTCCAACCTCTCTCACCTTTTAAAATACTGATAAGCTCATCGAAAGACAAGAAGCTTTTGCTAAAATAAAGCCTGCGTATTTCTTGAAGAATAGGACATATTGCAATGAAGTGGCGTACGTCTTGAATTTGGTTAAGAACATATAGCGTCTAAATCTGTTCTGTGTGGCCTATAATTAAGTTCAAGGGTTTCAGTTCGAGCCTTAAAGATTAAACTCATATCTGAGGTTGAAAGTTCCTCCCTGAAATAATTATTATCACGCAAGCTCAGATTCAAACGTCTATACGTAACCCTAGAGGTGGAATTTGTTACCCTTTCTAATTGTTGTTAATAGATTTTATCATCTACCACCGATATTAAATCATAAAAGATGTTTGTCCACTCTTCTCTGTTGTCTACATTCAGATCTAAAGAGACGCTGTGAGCCAACGCGAGCGCGTGCCAGTTTCTAAGAGGTGAATAACCATAGCGGAGTGATACCAGTAGAATTCTTTTATGTAAATTGCTATCAAATCTATGCATTGGATTTCAAACTCCTCACATAAACTTGTGGTAGACCAGATTCAACATATATTGCGTAATTGGGGGTATTAAAAGGCAACCGGAAAATTCGTTTGAAAAAGTATCTTTAAATGCTTTCAATTTCCTCAAAAAATTGGTACCCATAAACTTCAGTTCCATAACAAAGACATCTATTAACCGTTGCATAAAAACTTTAAACTTTGACGTAGGATCAACAAATTTATTAGTAAAAAATTTTGACCACAAGGTATTAATTGCTGATTTTGCTACGGAAAGTTTTTCTTTAATATGGGCTTTCATACTTAGATTGTGAGTTATAATTAGGCCTAGATACTCAAACTCACTAACTACATCAATATTTTGACCATCTAAATTCCAGTTCCTTGTAAGGTTATCAGATCGGTTTTGAGTTCTGAAAATCATTATCTGAAAAGATCACCAGGTCATCCGCGTAGAGCAGGAGCTTTATTGACAAATCGCCAAAGGTTACACCTCCTGGTAAGTAATTTTCAATATCATTTATATATAAGGCGTACATCAACGGACTCAAAACGCAACCCTGTGGGACACCTGTTGCTGATCGGAAAGCTTTAGACTGGTGTTCACCATTGCATACTTGTTCAAAAGAAGCTGTTCATAGACTTTAATGAACTTTGTTGATACACCAATAGTTGAAAGCTAATATAATAGTGAATGCCTATTGATAGTATCAAAAGCAGCTTTGAAATCTACATAATAAGTGTACAATGGTTTCTTTTTATCGATAAAACGTCTTGCGATGCTTGTAAGAGCAAATATTTGATCCATTGTTGAGAGATTAGCCCGAAAACCAGCTTGGAAACAGCTTATAATATTATTGCTGTCAACCCATCTTATAAGTCTACAGTATAAGATCTGAGCAAAAAGTTTTCTTAATGAACACAAAACGGATATACCTCTATATATCTATATATATATTCAGCGAACATGTTTTAACCTTCGTAGCTGGGAATCCTTTCACAATAAACCTTAAATATTTCTCCAATAGAACTTCCATATTATAGTTTTAAGAAGTTTTACATATCAGCATATTGGAGGTATTGATATGAGAGTTCTTTCGTTCAAACATCGATTCATGTTTACCAGCTCGCATCGTTCAAAACGTCATGTCCAATATTTTTTTAATTTTTTTTTATTCTAACAATCAGACATTACATTACGGTGATAGGGAATCATATTTGAGATACTGGCAAAATTCTATCTGTCTGTCCGTCTGTTCGGATGTATACTGAACAACAGCCTTAACGCTTTGGGGAATCGTCTTTTAAAATTTTTTTTTTTAGCTCGAATATTAAAGGTACCTTTAGTATAACCGTTAATTAAAAACTTATTTTTCTCGGGAACAGTTCCAAGAATTTTTATGAAAAAACAGTGTACTATTGCAGATGTAGGTTATGTTTTGGTGAAAAAAAAATTCAAGGTGAGCTAAAAACGGTACCTCCCATAGAACGGTTTTTTTTCGACTTTCTCGAATACTGGTCATCCGATTTCAATCAAAATTCATACTAAGGAAGATGTTGGTAGCCTAAGTAATTTTATTTTAAAATATTATCGAAAACTTTTTTTTATATTTTTAATAATTTTCTTAATTTTTTTTCAAAAATCAATATTTTAAAAACAGGTTGATGGGTTTTTTTTAAATTTTGTTTTTCAATGCAAATAATTCTTGAGTTTAAGTTTGTATTCTTGAAACATTCCTTTTAATTTAAAAAAAAAATTGTTCTTAAATAAAAAATGTTCCTACGATAAAAAAAATTCACGCTATTTTACATTTTCTAAATAAATAAAATGGCGTTTAAATTTTTCCTCTAAAAAATATTTTACGTACAATCAAAAGTCGGAAAAATCGAATAAAAACTTTGAATTTCCTTTAATATTTTTTTCAAATTTTATTCGAAACTGTGACCGCGTATAAAAGCAAGTACGTGCGATCTAGTCGAGCAATTTATTTTATATTAATATTGATATAGGATAGCCCTTCATTCTGTCATCAAGTGTTGAGCAATCTCGAAAAAATTTATCAAGGCAGGTAATGATCATTTAATTGTCGTTGTTGTTTTTCTTTTATTTCATCATTTTCAAAATTTGTTTGTTGTTTCTCTATAGTTTCGAGTGTTTTAATTTTCTTCAGTGTAATCCCACTTCTGATGAAAGAGTTAGTAGATTGATTCTGTGCCATTACCGTTGTAAGAACGAACTCCAGATATTGCCTGTCAGGTTTCAGACTTCGTCCACAAAAACCAGCTTGAAAATTAAGTGTCTATAAACTGTTTTTATTTGTTTTTTTTCAGGTTCAGGTACAGAGTGAATTTTACAATTTATTAATTCTATAGTTTGCCTATATGTTTATAGTTCTTCTTTTTCTTCGAACACAACTTTTGGCTACAGAATTATTCAAAAGCGCCGAGAAATCTTCTGATATGGATTATTCCATATATGAAGGCGTCAAATTGATGATTTTTCTGCATTTGTTTGCACCAGCAATTTCTTGGACATGCCACTAATTTTCTCATATTCCTTGATCTTTCTTAAACCACATGGATCTCTAGTCATATCAGCCAAAACATAAATTAAAAAAAAAAAATTGCACGACTGGGTCGCACGTACTTGCTCATATGTGCAACTTTAAACAAAATTAAAGTGAACATCAAAGCATTTAATCGATTTTTGTGACTTTTGATTGTTCGAATAGAGTACGTTAAATTGTATTGGGTGAAACAATTTAAACGCCATTTTATAAAAATGTGTGAATTTTTTTCTTTTCAAAATTGTAGGCGCCGTTTTTAAATAAAACGATTTTTTTAAACAATTTTTTTTAAAAAATAAAAAAAAATAATTCAAGAATAGAAACTTTAGCACAAAAATAGCGTACATTTAAAAACAAAATTTAAAAAAAATTCAATGACCCGTTTTCAAAATATTGATTTAAATTTAAAAAAAATATTTAAATTACAAAAAAAAGTTTTCGTAAAAAAATTAATGCAAAATTACTTCGGCTACCTGCATCTTCTTGAATATCAATTTTGATTGTAATCGGATCACCAGTTTTCGAGAAAGTCGAAGAAAAAAAAACCGGTCCTATGGGAGGTACAGTTTTTAGCCCACCATATTAATTTTTTTTCACCAAAATATAGTGCATACTTACAGTAGTACACTGATTTTTTTTTTATAAAAAATTCGTGAAGCCGTTTTCGAGAAAAAAAAGCTTTTACATAACGGTTATATGACAGGTACCGTTAATTTTTGAGCTACAAAAAAATTGAAAAAACTCCTCTGTAGAATGTCAAAATAACCTTAAGTTCAAAATTTGAAGACGATTGGCCCAACCGTTTAGGCTGCAGTCCAAAATACATCCGTACAGACAGACAGACAGACGGACAGAATTTTGCCAGTAACTCAAAAATGTTTCTCGATCATCGTAATGTCATGTTTGATTGTTATCTCAATTTTTTTGTCACGAATGCATAACTTGTATTATAGTACCTATAATCGCAAGTAAAATAGACGAACGCGATTTGGAACGGATGTAGAAGTTTTATTAAAACCGGTTAAGTGTTT
Source organism: Platycheirus rosarum (assembly GCA_963971375.1). Classification (NCBI taxonomy): domain Eukaryota; kingdom Metazoa; phylum Arthropoda; class Insecta; order Diptera; family Syrphidae; genus Platycheirus; species Platycheirus rosarum. The sequence continues at coordinate 298,656,669 of OZ020507.1, read as the reverse complement.
TTTTAAAGGTTTCCTCTTATTCTATCTTTGAATCACTTGTCATAAATATTGTTTAAAGATTTTCACTGAAATAGTCGCATTGAATTCTTTAGATCTTAAATTTGATTAGTTGATAGCGTCAAACTCAAAAATTTCGCACAACATGAATGACAAAACAGAAAAAACTGAAACCCCCACCGAGAATGTTTCTACCAAAAAGAAAAAGAAACCGAAGGCCAGCAAAACTGAAAAGAAGCGTTTGAGGCTTTTAGCAGCTATGGAACTGAAGAAGCGACTTATGAAGGTGAAAAGAGTTTTTTTTTTTAACTTTCCCTTAGTCAAATGATTCCTTTCTTATCAGGAACAACTCACTCGAGAATTAAAACTAACCAAAGACTCCCGAAAGCGTGGAAAGCTCGAATGGGAACAAATTTTCAAGAACATCAAATTGAAAGAATTTCGTGAAGAAATTCAAGAATGGAGTGACAAAACAGATAGAATTCTTCAAGAAAAAGATGAAAAAATAGAAATATTGATGAAGACCATTGAAGAAAATCATGAAATGCATGAACAAAATCTCTGTCAACATTTAGACCAACTTGAGTATTTGACAGGTGAGTTAAACGTAAATAAAATATTGATCGATATCTATCCAATGTTTTGTTCTCAGATTGTTTTCAAACTTTGCGTGAAACAGCAAGGGAATACTATGAATCACAAGCTTCGGAAATGATTGAAAATCTCTTCGGTGAGTTGAGTGGCATTCAAGAAATCGAAGAAAAAACTAAACTCAATTTTGAAAACATCACTCACACCACTAACGTTGCTGTTCAACAGAGGATGAGAGAAAACCATGATTTATTCATGGAACGGAAGTTCGATGGAGTAACATCCGAAATAGAAAATCGTTATAAGCTTCGTGATAAAACGGCTAAGAAAATGAAGGATTTACAGAATAAACTCTTAAGTTGGATGAAAGATCTACAAGGTGACTTGATAGAAGTTCACAAGACCGAAAAGTTCTTACAATTCATGCAAAGGCAAAGGAATTATGTCGTTGAGGCGAAAAAATTTAATGAAATTGAACGTTCCAGTCGCAAAACGATATCCGACTTACAGCAGGAACTGCTTCAGATTGAATCGGAGTCCAATAGGAAGGTTCAAGGTTTGAAGCTGGAGAAGGCTTATTTCTTGGAAATTAGGTCAATGATTAAGGATTCGATTGAACGAAATAAACAGTTGACACATGAGAAGCTTTTGAAGGTTTCTAGTGAAAGCCATAGAGTGATAAAAGTTGGTGATAAAACAAGGGATTTCCCTTGATGATTATTTATTCCCTGATGAGGAAGATAATTATTTTTAATAATTTATTTAATATTTTTTATAGAAATTAAAAGAATTCGTTAAATATGGGGAGCTTTTGCTGGGATTGGCAGCTTGTTGCCGCAAATATCAAACCGAAAAAGAGAAAGTTATTCCGTTTGGTGCATCTGAAGAAGACTCGCCCCCAGATTCTGAACAAGAAGTTTCCAAAATTAAGGAAGATTTTATCAAGCTTTTCGACTTATCTGAGGAGGTTAGTTTTATGACTTAACAAATGTCTTCATTAGCTTTAAATTAATGACCTTTTCATTACAGGAAATCTCCGACCAAATCAGTCTGTTCAAAAACTTCTGGCGTCGTTGTTCTGATGTGAGTTTTCACAATCTTCAACTCAAAAAAGAAAAACTCAAGCTTACCGAAGAAAATGAAAAGTATTGCAACATCATTCGATCAATGAAAAAGTCCGATGATCATCAATATATTTTAGAAGCTCTCAAAATCAAACAAATATAAATCAATATTCTTTCTCTCAAGATGAATTATAATTTAAGATATCGAAAGAAATAATTTTATAATAAGAGATAGACCAGTCTTTGGAAACTATGGGGGTGTAGTTTCTGAAGAATCGCATATAAATTTCGGCAAAAATTATGCTGTGAGCTATGCTATCGACTCTTGGATGGAATTTGCGTTCATCTTGAAGTTTACGTATGATTTGCTCAATTTCTTGACATTCTTCGGGATTGGGGAAATCTTTTGTGTTCCGCATTCCTACGAATAGCATATCAATGAAGCAGCTCTTGTTGCCTGGAGGATAAAAAACATTAATGTTTCGCAACACTTAAAATTTGTTTTCAAATAGTTACCTCCTCTCTTGAAAAGTACCACTTTAGTTGGAACTGAACGATGAATGTCTTCACGTCGAAAACGAAGCAATTGTAGGCGAACGTCGTTGCGAGACAAATTCATGTCGTGAATTATTTGTTGATAGCCGACTTGTGTTGTGAAATGGCCAATTGCCATTTGGTCTTGTTCACGAATGCAATCTGTCATAACAACAGCAGACTGCAAGAAAAAATTGTCAAATATCAGATAAAAATTTAAAAAAAAATGAATTAAAAGTATTGCATATGTCTGAGATGACATTTCCGTTATACGAGTTTATACCAATTAAATATAGGAAAACAGCTTAAAGCTCTTTTCGGGCAAGCTTTATTTTTTATCGGAGAACAAAACCCACATGAATTTACCATCCACAGCTTTGTATATAAAATCTATTTTTATTTTATTTTATATACAAAGTCCACAGTTTGTTTAAATGAAATATTGTCTTTGTATATAAAATCTATAGTACTATCATGGGGAGATTTTTTGTGTAGTCCCTCTATAGAGCTGAAGCAGAACTAATTTCCACAACTTGTGGAATGTAAGAGAATGAAGAGGCATGTTGTACCAAGAGAAAATATAAGTGAATATCACATTAAGAGGGTGAAGAAGGCGTTTAATTTACTTAAGTTAGGGGTGGAAATATGGTATATGCTTTTATTGTTTGGTAGGTAATATATGAATGTATCCTTGGAACATATTTTGCTGTCACGTTTTGAATTGATGGTAGACAAATAAGGTAGGGGTGGAAAAATAGTATTTGCAGATATTGCTTGAATATTAAGATGTATTGATACATTCTTGGAACAAGTATTGAGTAAGGTAAGGAAATTATGGAGACGATCGTATATGCTTATATTGCTTGGTAGGTAATATATGAATACATCCTTGGTACATGTTTTGCTGTCACGTTTTTAAGAGATGGTAGAAAAATATACTACACCTACCTAACTAACTACCTAACTAACTAACTAATTATTGATTTTTTTTTTATTTTAAGTATTTTTTTGTAAAACTTATCAATTAATTTTATTTAACATCTTATCTGCATATAAGACTGCATTCTAAAATCTGAAAAAAAAATTAAAAAGTCCACAAAATTATTATAACGGGTGATTTTTTTGAGGTTAGGATTTTCATGCATTAGTATTTGACAGATCACGCGGGATTTCAGACATGGTGTCAAAGACAAAGATGCTCAGTATGCTTTGACATTTCATCATTACTAACAAACAACGCTTGCAAATCATTGAATTTTATTACCAAAATCAGTGCCCTAGAAAAGTTGGCAGAAAATCCGCTTTTTTATCGACAGCGATGAGGCTCATTTCTGGTTGAATGGCTACGTAAATAAGCAAAATTGCCGCATTTGGAGTGAAGAGCAACCAGAAGCCGTTCAAGAACTGCCCATGCATCCCGAAAAATGCATTGTTTGGTGTGGTTTGTACGCTGGTGGAATCATTGGACCGTATTTTTTCAAAGATGCTGTTGGACGCAACGTTACGGTGAATGAACCGAACACTGATTTTGGTAATAAAATTCAATGATTTGCAAGCGTTGCTCGTTAGTAAGTCTATTCATGATGAAATGTCAAAGCATACTGAGCATCTTTCTCTTTGACACCATGTCTGAAATCCCGCGTGATCTGTCAAATACTAATGCATGAAAATCCTAACCTCAAAAAAATCACCCGTTACCTATTTAAGCGCCTTCGGAAAAATATAAACCTTAATACTTAAACATAGGTACCTTTACATATACTATTCAAATACCTTAGGTTGACTTTTAATTAAATTGCTAGATAGGTACATAAATTTGAACTCATTCACAAGTTACAAAATACCTGCCTTGAACTCATTCACAAGTTACAAAATTCCAACAAAAATACCAACAAATATTTTTTCTCACAGCAAACATAAAATTATGTACTTAATTATAAGAATGTGTGTGTTAAATCAACGTCAACACACAAAATTCAACATTTAAAATGTAGGCAAGTGAATAGTGAAGGTAAAAAAGGTACACAAAACAAGGTCAACAACATCAATATCGCTTATAAGGATATAACTAAGGATATGTATGTATCTATGTTTCTCCCTCTGAATTTTCTGTCTGCGATCCCTTTATTGAATCCAAAATAAAGGATTCATATTAACATAGCAACGTAAGAATACTTCCAGTTTCAGTAGTAAACACACATTTGTTTACCTATATCGGTAGACTTGTATCTTAGTGCATATTCCTAAGAAAAAAAAACAAAACCAAAACAACTATGTATGTAACTTACTGAACTTGATCAAATGTATCTACAAGCCACATCCTCCAAAAAAACACTCTCTTACCCAATATATATTATATATATATATATTTCCACTACAATCCACTTAGGCTACTGTAGCGCCCTCACATGAGCTGAGTTCAAATTAAAAAAATCGTCTTTATGATAGTACTATAGATTTTATATACAAAGATATTGTGAAGAGTAAGGTAAAAATGTAAAAGTTTGTGAAGTGTATGTAAATACATAGTGTTGTTTGATTTAACTGTAAATGAAAAGGTAAAAAAACGATTAAATATATTGTTGTTTCTGAAGTTTGAGAAAATTGTAAAGAAGAAAAAAATTAAGATTTTATTAAATTAAAAAATAATTATAAAGCAAAAAAAATGTATTACTTCGTTAGTAAAGTGTATGAAAATTTAAAAAAAAAATAAAAGAAAAGTATTTATTGATTTAGTTAGAAAATAAAAAAGTAAGTGTTATTATTAGTTAAATTGTGAAGTTATTTTTTTTATAATTGAGTGTGTGTAGTGTTTTAAAAGGTAAATTGATATAAATATATAATATTCATATAAATAATAATGAATAAAAACGCTTTTTTACAAAATGCTTGGAATAGCACCAGCGTTGCCATGGGGAGCCATTTGGGAAAAATAGAGCCACCACAGTACCATCAATGAAAACAACGAAAGATTCTATCAATTGTATTATGTTTTTACTATGGGAGGGAAGTCTATCAATCGCCATTTAGGAAAGAGCGGAAATTTGTAAATTGAGTACTTATTATCAATAATTTAAAAAAAAAAACAAAAATATTTCAAACCCCACATTTTGGAAAAAATATTAAAGGCTTTATATTTGAGCTTTTTATAGGAAATTAGGAAAATATGTACTGAATTTTCTTTCATTATTTTGTTACTCCTATTGATTTTTTATCGAACTCTTAACTTAAGATGATTCTATGACTACAAGTTTTTGAGTTAAAAGTAATTTTTAATAAAATTGTAACTCCCGCCTAAAAGGTGGGTTATAGATCCGCAAAAATAAAGCAAAAATATTTGTCCCCCTCCACGATTCTAAAGCAAGTGCTTTTTTAGAAAATTGCCCGTCCTGCCTAAACGGGAGGATATAGACCCCTAAGGAGGATATCCTAAAGTAAAAAAATGTTTGTATTTAGTCGCTCTACAAGAATCCGTTTTTAATAATAGGTTTATAGGGACTATAAGGAAAGTTATACATTCGTAAAAACAAAAATTGTAACAATCAGACATGACATTACTATAATAGGCAAGTCGAAAAAAGTGGGTTGGAAAATTCTGTCTGTCTGTCTGTATGTCCGTATCGATTCTTACAGCCTAACTGTTTTTCGAGTTTTTTTGTTTTTTTTTTAATTTTAAATTTTGTTTTCCTAGTACAAACTATAGATTTCTTCAAATTGACATACTCAAAGAAATTTTGAAATGAGATTTCGAAATGAAAAATTTATAAAATTGAAAAGAGCAAGGTTTTTTGGTTTCATATTAATTTCTTTGATTAATGTTTTCCGCCAAATTTTGTTTTATATTGATCGGTTGAGCCCTAGCCACTAGTCAAATAAAAGCAAACTTCGTTGTGCACCTAATAGGTAAGTAACTACACACCTACGTATGTATCTACAAAAAAAGCCACCTCCTCCAAGAGCTCACTCTCTTACTCAATATTTATTTCTTGCTTCTCTACTCATTTCCACAATAATCCATTTTAATTCCACAAGTTACTGTAGCGCCCTCACATGAGCTCAGTTCAAATTAAAAAAAATCTCCCCATGATAGTACTATAGATTTTATATACAAAGTCCATGGATACAAAATGAGTTTTGTAAATTTAAATTCGTTTGATTTGCAACTTTATGAGTAATGTCAACTGCAGATTGCTTAATTTATCAAATTCTTGATTGATTAAAAAAAACTTGCAGTTGTTTTGATAAAAAAAATTAACATTAACAATTAACTGATTTTGAATGTCTGTAAATTTTAATGGAATGGAAATATTGCTCCGGGTAAAACGTTCCACATTCGTGTAGTGCAACAAAGAATGAATCTCTATATTTAAAAGTGCACCCACCCGTAGCGTAGGAAAACCTTATAGGTAGTAACTGGGAAAAATATTTCTTGCATCGTCTAATCTAAGGAAACCCAAAGGTTCCGCAGCATTTTTGGTTATCTCTTGCAATGTGGGTTCGTTCCACAGAAGGTGATTTTTGAAACACAAAACTTGAATGCAAAAGCTGTTCGGTTTCCTCGATGCAAGTGCCATTCATGGATATTGGCAAACCTGAAAAGGGGTTGGTTCTGGTTTAACGTCAGAAGATAGCATTAAATTCCACTGACAAGCTCGATATTTAATGAGCTACCCAAAATCATACGCTGCTGTTGAAGTACCACATCCGAAGAACAGGCCGGTGAATATGGAAACGAATATGAGAAGCTGTGTTTTTAAATAAAAAAAAATTGCAAGACTGGATCGCACGTACTTGTTCATATGGGCGGTCACATCTTCGAATAAAATTTTAAAAATAAGTAACATTAACCTAGAAAAATAACACTATCTGAACTTATAAAAACTTTCAAAACCACAACACTTAACGGTTTTTAGTGAAAATAGAGTACGCCATCACACGTCTTGCATAATAACGAATTTATGAAAAAAGTATTTCGAAAATTATAGGACGGATTTTGATAAAATCCTGTTTTTTTTATTTTTAGTTTTTTGATTTTTTTTTTTAATTTTGGTATGCAGTTTTTTAGAGTTCATTTAAAAAAAAAAATACTGATTCAGAGTTGCCATCGGAGTGGATGGAAATTATAATCCCTTTTTCTTTGTTTTTTGCTATGGAACTTTCAGAATTGAAGTTTTCTTAGAGTTCACAACCATATATTTTATAATGCTCACTACGGCAACCATATGAGAGCTTTGAAATGGAGAAAGCTTATTAAAGTCAATAAAAGTAAGAGTGAAATGCAAATATCATATCTTTCTTGTACTGAAAATATAAATTGAACAGAAAATAGGTGTTTGTATACCTGCTTTCTTTTTTTTTTACCACTCACGATTCAATTCTCAACTCTTTCGTTCATTTTCATTTGATCCAGTGATACCTAAAACATTTAACCTTTGTAAAAAATGGGCACGACGGGATCGCACGTACTTGCTCCTATGTACCTAATTACATTGGAAGGCAAGGTCTTTGACAAAATCAAATAACATTTACGTTGAAAATAAACTGTTATTTTCAAACTTATAAAAAGTATCAAAACCACAATACTTAACGGTTTGTAGTATAATGAAGTACGCCATCACATTTCTTAAATAACAAAGAATTAAAAAACAAAGTATTTTGAAAATTGTAGGACCGGTTTTGATAAAATCCTGTTTTTTTTTTTGTTTTTAGTTTTTTTAAAAGTTTTTTTTTTTGAGATTTTACTATGCAGTTTTTTAGAGTTTATTAATTTACACCTGCTTTTAAAATTTTAAATATTTTTTTTTGATAAGTTTTGAATAAATAGAAAAAAATAATTATTCAACATTTTGGTACAGAACTAATTTGGCTACTTAAATCTTTTCAAATATTAAATTTAATTGAAATCCATTGAGCCTCAGTAACGACTCAACGATAGTCGAATATTAAAAAAAACCGTTATAGGAAAGGTACCGTTAATAGACTTTTCTGGTAAATTTGGTTCTGATGATGATAAATGATAGCTAGTACCACCAAAACAATTCTCAAAAAATTTCGTTTTCGAGAAAAATAAGCTTTTACTTAACCGTTATATGGCATGGTCCGTTATTTTCAGCCCTAAAAATAAATCTTCAATTTCCATTCTGAGGAATGCCAAAAGAAGATACACACATACCAATCGCTTAGCCCTTTTAGGCTGCAGCTAGTTGTACACCCGGACAGACAGACAGACAGACAGACGGACATTTTTTGTCAGTGACTTTTTTAAGCTTCTCTATGATTGTAATGTCATGTTTGATTGTTATCTCATTTTTTTATATGCACGAATCCTAAATTTGCCTTATAACGGGTGATTTTTTTGAGGTTAGGATTTTCATGCATTAGTATTTGACAGGTCACGCGGGATTTCAGACATGAAGTCAAAGAGAAAGATGCTCAGTATGCTTTGACATTTCAAGAACTGAAGCCGAACGATCTGCCACAACGTCGAATTTTCAGTGAATGGGCCCTAGAAAAGTTGGCAGAAAATCCGCTTTTTTATCGACAAATTTTGTTCAGCGATGAGGCTCATTTCTGGTTGAATGGCTACGTAAATAAGCAAAATTGCCACATTTGGAGTGAAGAGCAACCAGAAGCCGTTCAAGAACTGCCCATGCATCCCGAAAAATGCACTGTTTGGTGTGGTTTGTACGCTGGTGGAATCATTGGACCGTATTTTTTCAAAGATGCTGTTGGACGCAACGTTACGGTGAATGGCGATCGCTATCGTTCGATGCTAACAAACTTTTTGTTGCCAAAAATGGAAGAACTGAACTTGATTGACATGTGGTTTCAACAAGATGGCGCTACATGCCACACAGCTCGCAATTCTATGGCCATTTTGAGGGAAAACTTCGGAGAACAATTCATCTCAAGAAATGGACCGGTAAGTTGGCCACCAAGTTCATGCGATTTGACGCCTTTAGACGATTTTTTGTGGGGCTACGTCAAGTCTAAAGTCTACAGAAATAAGCCAGCAACTATTTCAGCTTTGGAAGACAACATTTCCGAAGAAATTCGGGCTATTCCGGCCGAAATGCTCGAAAAAGTTGATCAAAATTGGACTTTCCGAATGGACCACCTAAGACGCAGCCGCGGTCAACATTTAAATGAAATTATCTTCAAAAAGTAAATGTCATAGACCAATCTAACGTTTCAAATAAAGAACCGATGAGATTTTGCAAATTTTATGCGTTTTTTTAAAAAAAAAAGTTCTAACCTCAAAAAAATCACCCGTTAGTAGGTACCACCTAATCGCAATTAAAAATCGTATTCGACAATATTAAACAAACTATTAAATTTGGAGGTGATTACTATCCCTTTTTCGATTTTTGGAAATTGTACTTACATTTTCAACATAGTTAACAATAAAAAAAATAAAGCCGCTAAGATACCAACCTGCTTGGTGCCACGATAAAACTCATTCCGTTCGAATTCTCGGTCCCACAGAAGACTCAGCCGAGCCATTTGAAATTGCGTCCAAAGATACGTCAAAGGATTATGCAGATACACAAGCCTCGGAATGGGTTTTCGAAATTTGTCACCTCCAGGTTGCCCTCCTCGGTCAGATAATCTTCTTGTAACATCCAAAGATGTGCGCAATAATTTCACTGTAAAACAAGAATTTCGAAACGTCAATCCAAACATAACTAAATTAATTTTTTTGTTTTGTATCTTTCTAGTGTCAGAATTCTGTGTAGAAAATAAAAAGGATAACGCCTAAATAAATTTTAAAACATACAAGGTGACCGAGTGTGTAGGAGTAGTCATAGTAGTTTTTTTTCGATTCCCCACAACAATATCCATGGGATTGCTCTGCTTCGAGAACCAGTTGACTGTTGCCCAATGCCCACACTCTGGAGGGTCCGAACCGAAGTGTTCCCCTTGAATTCCTTTTTTGTAGTCCTTTTTTCCTGGATGTCGCTTTTGTTACCTTTAAGTGTTTCTACTCTTTTTTTCCTTTTTTTTTGCGGATGGAAGTAATGTCCATCGCCGGTTCGTTGTTCTTTGGTTGGCGGCAGCGGCGGCGTCGATGGCGGCGAAAATTCAGACAGACGATTCCCTTGATTATTCCACCAAATTAGAAAACTTGTGTTGTGGTTCGAGCATTCCACATCGTTCGCTTGAATGAATGTGCCCTCAAAGTCAAAATGCCGGACCGAGGACCGACGAACTACGAGAAGAGAACACGAAATCGAACTTTCCTCCTCTCCAGCTCCAGCTATACAAAAGATCCGTCCATTTGTATAAAAATCGCTAGAGTGCGATGGGCATGGTTTCGGATGTCCCGCGCAGATGATGATGCTGAGCTGATGGTAGGATATACTCTTTAGGTGTGCTATGTCCGGCGGCGATTTCTGAGATCGCTCCGTTCGGTCCATACTCATTTCTTCCTTTCGTGTAGTATTCGGATCACATCGAATTTATTGGGAGAACTCCCTCTGAGTCTCTGGAATACCTTTTATGCGGATCCTGTGAAACTGCTGTGAAGGAATTTTGCGCGACGATGTCTGTCTGCGACTGTTAATGCATCGATGGATTTTTGTCGTGGTTCTGGGTTGTTGGCGTCTTTTTGCATTTACCTGCGGCTTGTAGGTTCCTCGGCTCTCAGAGGTTCAGGAATCTTTTTATATGTGTATTTCGCGCGCCGCTGCCCCCAAGGGTTATGGTGATTCTATTTTTGTAACCATATTCTCTGTGCCATGCAATTTGACATGGTAAATGGTAAAAATAAAATAACTGGTGCGTGTGGTCTCTCCTAAATGTTATGTAGGCACCCTAGTTGAAGACATTGAATTGGATGCATTTTGTCATGTGAATATCTGAAACAGAGTAAAAAACTGCACTTAATATTCGAAAGGTGTTGTTGGGTATTGAGATCTCTTATCAAAGGAGGTCTATATTGACAACTGCAGGCTTGTCAACTAAGATGGGTCATCGTCATGCAATGAGGGTTCATAACTGTTCAGGAACGTGATCTGGGGCAAATTATGTAACTTCAGATTTTTATTAAAGATTGATTTAAGTGTTGGCGGACAGGTGTCAATGCTGTGATTTGTAGACATGTCATAAGAAAACGAATGCGTATTTTTACATAAAATTAAAAAATAAATGTGCAATACTCAGGTTGGTGATAATTTCCCCCAAGATGTAATCCCCATAGGAAAATCCCCAAATCCATAATCCGCAAAGTGAAATCCCCAGCAGCAAAATCCCCAAAGAGAGAATACCCAGGGCGAAAATCTCCAAGTGAATATCCCCAAAACAATTATGTTCAAGTAGTGAATCATGCGGTTAAATCGCGCGCGCGAAATATTAGATTTCATTTATATTGCATAAAATGCAATCCAAATGCTTATAATGTTTGTAGAGTTTATTGAAATAATTGTTTTTTTTTTTCAAAATTGGAAATGAAACAAATAGTCATAGTTCATAATAAACGTACTTTGTTACAATAATGCGAACAAAATAAGGTTTCTCGTATTGTTTTACATATAACGAAAAGGAAAAATGAAAGAAAAGTACATATCTGTTAATTCTAAATGTTTTATGTACACAAAAGAAAGTCCTTCTATTTTTTTTTAAACTACATGCATAAATGAAGATATGCACGGATACTGGGGATTTGGAGATTTCATGGGGATTTTGGAAAAATAAATTATTTAGTTGGGGATTTTGTCCATTTGTCTTACGTATCTGGGGATATTATCAAGTTGGATTAAATTTGTTTGGGGATTTTATCCCGTGGGGTTTTTTTTTGGGGGGGGGGGGGATGCAACACGACACCCGTATGAACGAACTAAAACAAAAAATTAATGAGTAAACCTCTAAGCTCTTCAGAGGTTTACTCATAAATTTAAGCTTGAATAAGATAGTTTCTTATAAGTTTTATAATCAAAACTCAAAACGAATGTTTAAATAATGAAGTTTACTCGTAGTGATGAAAACGATTTGATGAACCCTACAAGCTGATCTATTTAGCGCGAGGTTTCACCTGATTCAGATGAACTCTTGTTCACCTGTCAAATGAAGAAAAAGACCAGGAGTTACAAAACAAACGGACACGTTATTAATTTTCTGGGAAACGCTAAAAAAAAAACATTAAGTAAATGAGTCATCGTTTTCATATATTGGTCTGGAATAAAAAAGATACAAAATATTAACTTAAGTTACTTTAACGTCCTTCAATCGATTTTCCAATAAGCTTTGAAGATATCAGTAAATAAGTACATAAGTAATTCGTTTTATTTCTTATTTTAGCTGCGGAATCCATGTGGCCATTCGCCAGTTCGTTCCTCATATCATTTTTTACCTAATCGGTCTTTAAGATGCTAGTGAAGGACTTAGGGATATCAGTTTCAAGATACAGAGCACATAATGGATTTTCCAATAAAAGGGTTTAATTTTGAATAGCCCGCTAAATGGAACGATACACACTTCAACATTGTATTGAAATTATTAAAATTCACTACCAAAATTGTGCAAATTTTGGAGTCACAGTTCGCAAAACTAGAGCACTTTTGGATCGTGGTGAAGCACCTTCTAGGACGGCAATATTGAAACTGGTGGAAAAAGTTGAGCTGTTGCGATGTGAAGAATCGAAACTGTGTGCGTCGTTCAATAACAACTGAGAATATTTCTGCCTTAGCCCACAGTGTTGAGGAAAACCCAGTTTTGTCGATTAGTCGTCCATCTTTGGTGTCAAGCATTCCACCGACACTACACCGTATTTTGCTTAAAAATTAGGTCTTAATGTTGAAAGTTCCGTTAGCACAAGAACTCTAGCCGGTTGTATCTTCGCTGATTGAAATTCAATAATACACCAAAATGATTCGGATTTTCATCGGAAAATCCTCAGTGCTGACCATTTTCACCTCGAAAGCTACATTAATAGCTCGAAAAATCCAAGAATGATTGTTGAAAAGCCTCTTCATCCTCAATGTGTCACTGTTTGGTGTGATTTTTGGCCTGTCGGTGTGATTCGACATTACTCATTCTAAAATGAAGCTGGTGCAACTATTACGGTGACTTGTTATGGCTGGAATTGGAAGATATTGATTTGGAACGTTTATTATCAACGTGCCACACAAACAATGAAACAATCGATCGTAATTTGGAAGAAAAGTTTTCCGACCGTGTTTTTTCTCAAATTGGCCACCGACGGGAAATATAAGGTCTATGCCAATGATCCACAATCGGTTCAAGACCTTAAAGAAAGAATTCGTGAACTTATCGAGGACATAGAAGATACAGCTGCAATTGTTCAAGGAAAATTTCAACAAAAGCATAAAGGTGCTACAGCTGTAGCCGTGGCTGTTATTGTTTGTTGTTTGGCTGATATTGCTTATGTATGATTTAACGACAATGCTAGATGAAAATAGCGAAGAAAAAAATGCAAAATAATATTTTGGCGAAGTGAATACAGAGCCTAGTAAGAACTTGCTAAGAAAAAACTTGCGAAACAAATGTATGCAAAATAATCGTTTTGCAAAACTAAATTGCGCGAAATAAATTTGACGAAAGGAAATTTTGCCAAAAATATAATATTCATTATCATAACATTAATTTGCTGCAGTATTCGGCTAGTTGGCTTATCACAAGTTGAAGATTTTCCGTTGATTCTGAAACAAGCACCTTACCCTGTACCGCTGGCTGGTTCAACAATCCGAATTCCTTCTGGCATTTGGGGAACTACATCGTTTACAAATAAGGAAAACAAAAGAAGGCTTAAAGAAAAAATGACATCTTTTGCTTAACGTCAGTCTTTGTGTCAAACCTTCCAGAGAAATTTGAACCATCCCGACTTTGTGCATACAACTATTTGAGATAGTTTGTAAAATAGGATGTTGGGATCCACATTGTTAAACGCTGACTTAAAGTTAAAAAAAAAAAAAAAACAATACAGTCTTTTGTTTTGTAGATTAGCCCTAATAAGAAATTAAATTATTAAATTGAAAAAATATGGTCCACAGTTGAGTAACCTTTTCTGAATCCTGCCTGGAATTCAAAGAGGACATTGTTAAATCCTACCCATGTTTCTAGTCGATTGGCAAGTACACTGCAATATAATCCTGCTACCACGTTCATAAAAGCGATTCCTCTAAAATTTTCTACATTATGGATTTCCCCCTTTTTTTGTAAACTGAGAATATAAGTTGTCTCAAAACTGGGAAGGAATATCCTCCTTCTTCGGTCTAATTCTGACGGTAGCCGCATGAGTCCTTTGTTATTTTATATTTCTTTGTATTTTTATTTTTCGGGCTGCATCAGGGCATTAACAAATAAGCTTTTGCAGGTGGTTCCTAAGATATTGTTAACTCTCTCCAATTTCAATTACAATCCAAATTGTACTTTCCAAAAGTCCTTTTCGGCTTTTTGTCTAGTCAAATTGTTTTGTGTCCTTAACTCCAAATGTACGTTTCGCCCAAGCATGAACGGTGGGCTCATCAGTTAGAACCGTGCAAGCTCTTCTAAGACGCATAATATGTCGATGATTACCGACTACTTTATAAAATCCATTGCATAAAGCAATGGTGAATTATAATGTTTAGGGAACTTTGTTTAAAGTTATGCACCTAAATCTATAGGGTGTTTTGTTCGTGGACTAGTAAGTCAAATAAACATTATATTGCAACAAGAACAACTATTGCTAGTTGTTTGTTGTTGTTTTCTGTGGAGTTTTGTTGAATAAAATTAGCAATAGTTGTTCTTGTTGCAATATAATGTTTATTTGACTTACTAGTCCACGAGCAAAACACCCTATAGGCTTAGGTGCATAACTTTTTTTTTTTTTATTTTTTATTATAATAGACGTGTGGTTTTCAATCTGGCAATACTATTTCGGTGGTTGGGTGCTGTATGAATAGGGTAGGCACTGAAAGGCATCAAACTGGTGATGCACAGTCGCTGCAACTATATCGTACACATCAATTGTGCTTATTTTACCTCCCCGCGGTATCCACCGGGTACTGGTCTGTCCATCCGGACATTCCTGCTAAACTTATAAGCGCGAGTGTTGAACACAGAAAAAATAGCAACACTATAATGCTCTGCTATAATGACTGTTCTGATCGATTCGCAGAAGTCTTGCACGAGCCCCTCAGAAAGAGGACGTACGGCGGATGAGCCCAACCAATTGGACCAACGGTGGCGTCAACAGTCAACGAAGCAGACGCCCTAATGAGCTACTTCGACGTATTTGGAGATAAGGTCATTAGGACAATTCAATGCAAGTCAGGGCATTGAAATAGAGATGGTGGCGGATGAACCCTTAATGGGCCAACGGCAGCGCTCATATCCCCGAAGTGGGTTACTGACTCCGGATTCTCCGGTTCCTTTTGTCCAAGGAATCCAACAAAGGACCTGGCCCTCCAGGTTGGGGGTTGTGCGTGGGGTTAACAACCCTGCCACGGAAAAAAGAAAAAGTTGCGAAGCGACCAATAGCCTCGGAAAAGGACGGATTTACTGTTGACGACCCGGAAAAACGAATCAAGGACAACGACCTTCGGATCTGCACGTGGAATGTTAGAACTCTTAACAGACCACGTGCATCCAAACAACTAGCGGAGGCCCTAGACTGCTACAGAGCAGGAATTACTGCCATCCAGGAAGTGCGATGGAATGGGCCGGGCAAAAGGAGGATGAAAAACTGTGACGTGTACTACGGTGATTGCGCAAGAAGACCACAGCGTTTATTTGGGTGCGGATTCGTCATAAGCGGTAGACTTAGGCAAGAAGTCTTGGGCTTTCGACACGTAAGTGAGCGACTTGTGACAATCCGTATCATCAATATGCGCTCATGCCCCCACAGAGGACAAAGATGACGCCACCAAGGATGACTTCTATGAGCTCCTCGAAAAAACCTATGAGCAATGCCCTAAATACGACGTTAAGATCGTACTAGGCGATTTTAATGCCAAAATAGGTAAAGAGGAAATCTTTGGTAGGACTGTCGGAAAACATAGCCTACACGACACAACGTCTGAAAACGGACTTAGGCTAATTGACTTCGCAGCGGCACATAACGTCACCATTGCAAGCACACGGTTTCCTCATCTCGATATACACAAAGGGACTTGGCGACACCCAGATCAAAGAACCGTCAATCAGATTGATCACGTTGCGATCGATGCAAGACACGCCTCCAGTATCTTGGATGTTCGCACCTTCCGAGCAGCTAACATCGACTCGGATCACTACCTTGTTGCAGCAAAGGTAAGAATGCGAATAACCCGAACTCCACAACAACGGAGTAATACTGTGAGGAAGTATGACGTCGGAAAGCTGCAATCGCAAGAAACCGCCAGAACCTATGCCGATCGAATATCCCGTAACCTCTCAAGAAATCCAGTACCGCCAGCATCAAGTGCCGAAGATCAGTGGCAACACTGCCAACAAGCCATCAGAGATGCCGCAACTGATGTGCTAGGTTTCACCAGACCACCACCACGAAACCTCTGGTTTGATGAACGTTTGCTAGCATTGAAGCTGAAGCGGCTAAGATGGGACTAGCAGTCAATGAGGCCAAAACGAAGTACCTGCTGTCCACAAAAAGGGACACACAACACCGGCGGATTGGACAAAACATCACAATAGACAGGTACAACTTTGAGGTAGTTAGGGACTTTGTGTACCTCGGATCCGCTATAACATCTGACAACAACATCTCGTCAGAAATAAAGCGAAGAATTACTCTTGCCAATCGCTGTTTCTATGGGCTAGGAAGGCAATTGAGTAGCAAAGCCCTCTCTCGAAAGACAAAGGAGACTCTTTATAAGACCCTAATCATCCCAGTCCTGCTCTATGGCGCCGAGGCATGGACTCTGTCTAAAGCGGATGAAGATATCCTTAGTCGTTTCGAGCGTAAGATTCTTCGGAAGATTTTTGGCCCTATCTGCGTTAACGGGCTTTGGAGGAGAAGGTTCAACCAAGAACTATACGAGCTGTACAGCGACATTGACCTGGTCAAAAAAATACGCATATCACGTTTAAGGTGGCTAGGTCATGTAGAGCGAATGGACAACAATGCTCCGGCTCGCAGGATCTTCGATTCCATCCCAGAGGGCAGACGCAGTCAAGGAAGACCTCGTCTTAGGTGGCGCGCTCAAGTGGAGGACGACCTCAACCAACTTGGAGTGCAAAACTGGAGGCAGCTAGCCAAAGACCGAGTTGGCTGGAGAGGCATGTTGGTTGAGGCCCAGGTTCGTCCCGAACTGTAGCGCCACCTAAGTAAGTAAGTAATACTATTTCGGAGTTGGTCTTTTTGACAGCTGTCACTTGATTTATGCTCAGTTTGGTTTGCTATTTCATAATGAATAGACCTACTCTCGAACAAGTTTGCAAATTGTGCAAATTTATTACCAAAATAATGGTTCGTTTCGGTAGAGCAGAGCATCGAAGAAGACCCGAATGAGTCCATCCGCCATCGCGCGCAACAATTGGAGATGTGCCCATTCATTTTATGGAAGATTTTGCGGAAGGATCTTGGTTTGCCAGCTTACAAAATCCAACTCATTCAAGAATTGAAGCCGAACGATATCAAGCGCGTCACACCTTCGGTGAATGGGCCCAAAACGAGATGGCCACATCGATCCCGATTTTCACAAAATTGGGAAAATTGGGATCGCACGTACTTGCTCATATGTGCGGTCATATTGTTGAATAATTTAATAAAATTAAAGTTAACATCAAAGCATTTACTAAATTTTTGTGGCTTGATTTTTCAAATAAAGTACGTTAAATTGTATTGAGTGAAATAATTTAAACGCCATTTTGTTTCTGAAATGTTAAAAAGTGTGATTTTTTTTCAAATTTTTTGAGAAAAAAAGCTTTATATAACGGTTATATAACAGGTACCGTTAATTTTTGAGCTAAAAAAATTAGAATGTCAAAATAACCTTAAATTCTAAATTTGAAGGCTACAGTCCAAAATACATCCGTACAGACAGACAGACAGACTGTTTTGTAAGAGGCTGAAGTAGGCTTACCTCTGTTTATGTTGGTTATCGCATGTAGATGTTCTGACGTTCTGAGTCTGAAGGCTCATTAAGTGCTTCTATATTCAATGCTCTTTGTTTTCTTTTTTTCTTTTTTTTTAATTCAAGCAAAATTACAAAAAACAAACAGGATTAAAAACTGCACTCTTACATCTTTACACAAAACTACTGGTTTCCTGATAAGGTATCTTTTCCTTAATTTGCATGCGAATCATTTGGTCAACAAAAAACAAGTTTGATTATTTCTCCTAATTTCCTTGCATTGTACTTATTTTTCTAAAAACATTTCGTCAAAATATCAATCTTTCAAAACTAATGTCAGCCTCTTATCGTGTATCTATGAAATACTTTGTCCATAAATCTATCATCTGGAAAAGCATTGCAGACTCGAAGGGAAAAGCTTTCCTCAGAGAAAAGTAGATAGAGAGAAAGATTGTCCTCTACTCTCTTCTCTCTCAATTCCATTGAAATTTCCAATGATGGAAATGGATATGGAAATGCGATGCTTTCTTCGCAAAATTCATTTCTACCAACAACCTAAGCACCATCGAAGAATCAAAGAAAAACCAACGTGCAGAACCAGAAACGTTCTTTGTGCAAACAAATCCCATGGACCATAACAACAAAAAAAGGTCAATAAGACTCACATCACAAGAGTCACAACGACAACAAAAAAATCGGGAGAAGCAAAAAAAAGTTCCAAACAAAACCGAAATCCCGATTTCAAAGTCCTGATAAATTGGCCAGAGTGCGCTACGCGGCTGTTATGTGGTGGCGGCACCATTTACTGCACATGTTTCGCAGAGCTTACCCGGTCGGTCCACCAGGAACAGAAGTTGCGCTCACTCGTTTGGCTTAATAGAACGGTCTTTGGTTAGAACGTTTATAGAAACGGAGTAGAGGGGCGGCGGGTGAACGGCAAATGAGGGAACCGGACAAAAATGCAGATCGGAACGAGTTTTGGCGCAAATCAAGTTCTTTGAATCTTTTGCTCCAAGTGAATAGGTAACGTTTACTGTGTGTGCAGCAAAGTCAAAGTGGTTTTGGTTTGTGATGGCCAATGGCCAACTCAAAAATCTCGCTGAGCATGCGCACCCTAAAGTGCTGGACAATGGATGCTGGACAACGGATACTTTGTTGTTGTTTGGCTGAAAATGTGCTTGACTGGACGCGGGATCGGCAGAAAGACGCAGTCCGGTCATAGCTTGTGCACGATTGTTCCTGAATTGTTGACTCAACTTGCAGTGAGTTCGAGTCGCTGGTGGAAGGTATTACATAAATGCTGTGAAATCCCGAAAAATTTCGCGCATGAAAGGAAGAACTGGTTGACTGGTCAGGGCAGCTCCGCATGGTCCATTCCGTCCACTATACTTGTTCGGGATGAGATTAATGTGCGAAAAATTATTGAAAATCTGCGGCAGCAACAGGAATTGCGGATGAAGTGTCTTCTCTTTGTGGTTTTGGTTTGCTTTTTTCTTTCTTCAACTTTTTCATTTTTCGCTTTGTGGTAGATACATATTTGAAGGTAAGGTATACAGGTTGGTATGTAAGGATATGAGTTAATTATAGCATATTAATTCAGAGATGCTGCATATTGCTTGAAGCAAGTGGTGGAATCCTGTCGCATAAAGTTATCAAATAATTTGCAACAACAAAAAGACACGAAATTTCATTAATGTCATTTAAACCACATTGGCTGTTAAAAAAAAACAGACTTTTGGTTAAGGTCCAGCTTCATCCCGGCTATGGGCTGTAGAGACATCTTAAGAAGAAGAAGAGGATGTCAAGCCTATACGTTACTGTTAAGAAAATATTCGAAACATTTTGTCCGCTATAATTGGATTTTGATTTTGATATGAAAAGTCAACTCACAATTTAAAATGAGTGATGTTTTAAAAGAATGTCGAATCATCTTCTTAGACACTAAAGAGGTGGTTAACCTGTGTCAATTTGACTGTTTTTTTTTTTAATTTATTTTTTTAAGTACATATATGCCATCCTAATCTTTTTAAGATTTAGAAGAAAGTTCATAAGCCTTCAAATTGTATTGTTGTCCTAGTTGGTTATGTGAGGTTACCAACTTGTCGAAATAAAAACTGAAGATCAAATGCTTACAATTTCCATATAAAAAATGGCGCCCAATGCGAGGCCTAAGTTATTCTACATTCATCGATTATCTTTTTACTAATTTGTTTGCTATTTTTTTCGTGAATTTTATTTTGGTTTCAAAAAATGTTCCTTAATAATTAAAGTTACTCCGGAAGAAGCGTTTTAAGCATCGCGTATAAGATCTTCTCCAGCAAGCAATTGAGGGATTCAGTCCTATTGAGAAGAACTAAAGAGATGCTAATTTTCCTGTCCTGCTATATGGTGCGGAAGAATGGACCCTTACTGAGTCGGTGGAACATCGACGCTACAACGGGCAGTCTTCCACTCTAGACACGAGGGAGTCAGAAGGGAGGCAGACGTTATCTTCTGTGGAGTGACAAGTTAGAAGTAGATCTCCGACTGCTTAGGGTGCGAATCGGGCCAACTGGTGGGGCATATTAAGCCAGGTGTAGGAGAAACGCGCCGTTCCTTCTTGTTTATAAACACTTGTTACATATTTGTATTGATTTATATTGAAAATATCCTTTTAATACCACTGATATCCAATTTTATTTAGTAATTTTAATGAAAGAAACAGATGTTCATTTAAATGGCGCCCAACGCCAGCTTGTTTCCATAATTGTCTTTCTTTAACTGCTTGTCTCACATGCTCATGATATTTTCCTCATTTTAAAATACAAAAAGCCTTGCATTTCATCGAATGATCAAGAATCAAGATGTATGAACTTTTAAGTAGGTATATGCTGCAATGAAGTTGGTAAGATGGTGGTATAACGTATAAAATTTTATAAGAAAGTAATAAAGAAGTATAAAAATGAACACAAATCTTTAATAAAAAACACAAATCAAACCGACTACACTGAAAACTCTTATAGCGACAGCACATAAAAGCTAACTTATTGTTTCTGCACACTGCACTGCAGTTGCTGTTGCTCCATAAAATTATTGTTTTCCAAGGCTTTTGATAAGAAGCTTTTTTAGTTTTTCTCCCAAACACTTACGCTCTTCATACACTTCCAACCTTCCAATCAAATTTCGCACAACAAATCCTTCAATTCCAATCAGCTGCTTCGCTGCATTCTACTCTGCAACACCAAACTATAGTAAATGAGACAAAACAACAACAACAACAATGAACCGGCAAATGTTCACACCGACACCGACACCAACACCATACGGTAAATATCCAGCTCCAGCATCTGAGATTTGGTCTTGCTTCCAGTGAGTGCTGCAGTGTTATTTTTATTAACACTTTTCTTCCAGCACCACCCCCGCAACTTCCAACACTTTTCTGCCTAACACAATCCTCCTATTGCCATTGCAGATCTGCAGTCTGCACAACAATCCAACACTCACTCACATTCCATTAATGAATGGAATGAATCATGTTGTGGTGTCGTCGGCACAGTGGTGTCTAACTTAGTATGTGCTTCGTTTTACTCCAGTCACTCTCGCAATCCAATTGGAAATGTTCAGTTTACTTTTGGCTTTCAATCGGTATGGTAGTGCCGCGTCGTGAATAGCTGTAATTTTCCCGACTTTGCTCATCCTTCTGCAATAAAGTGTCTGCTCTGTTTTGATAAAAAAAAAAAGAAAAAACAAACCCCGTTGCGGTGTGTCCGGTGTTACTTGAGTGAGGGTTGACACTTCACCAAGAAAAATAAGTACGTCGTCACCTCAAGCCCATCAGGTTGCTTATTTCGGGGTGAGGCAGTGATTTTTTCATTACAAATTCTCCAAAAATAGATTTTTTAATTATAAATCTTGAAAAGATACCTGTTCGGCGAAAAGAAGAGAAAAATACAAAAAAAAAAGTGAAACCATTTTTTACGACTCCACTGTGAATGTCCCCACAACAAAAAATTGTGTCACTGTTAAAAAAAAAGGAAAATCCTTCTTTTTTTTTTGAGTTTTGATTATCTAATTAAAAGTGTTTACAATAATTTGTATTTTAAATGTAAAATTTAATGCAAAATTTTAACTTGTTTTTTGCTCATATTAAAAGGAATTTATGTCAAGTTGTTAATGTTAAACTGCAGCACACTACTTGTCCGGACGACTTTTTTGAAAAAAGTAAGTCTCTTTTCCTTTGAAACCTGTTGTGAATAATTTTTTTTGTTTTTTAAATGTAAATAAATAAAAAAATGTAAGTTACTTGTTTTACTGCAATCAGAAAAAACACTGTCATCAGTGAATTCGTGGGGAACACATGGCAGTAGTAGACAGTCGAAGGCGCATAATACTGTAAATGCTTTATGTTTGGCATTAAAAGTGGTACGGAAAGTCAGAATTTGTAAAGTCAAATTTAGGATTTGATGAATTTCAAATCTATCCTTAAAAATTAACTAGGATTGGAATTTTGTATCTTTCTTTTGTAATGAATGCATGATGCGTGCATTTAAATGCAATATAATCTCTGCACATGAATTTGGCCTTAACCTTAATAATGCGATTAGAATACTAGAACAATATTATAACCAATGGAAAATTAAACTTAATGCTGATAAGATACAAGCCATCATCTTCCAACCTACCAACTACAAATCCTTGAAAAAGTTGTCAAGTTAAATAGCTATATCTACTAACTTAATCACCATTTATCAAAACAATAAAAGAAAGTTAACATAGCCATAAGAATGTTATTTCTTTTCATCAAAGTCCTTGCTATCAAACAAAAACAAATTAATTATTCATGAAGTCAGGTATTTCATTTGTATGGTTGTCCCGTTTGGAAAAATTTAACTAAAAGTCACATGAAAAAGTGGGAATTATCTTAACACAAACCTTTAAAAATGATGCTTGACCTTCCCCGGCATAATTTGGGAAAAAATCTAAAAATTAACTGCTATTTACATAATTTGTGAATAAACTTGAGCTTTCTGAAAATATCCTTACAAACATACGTAATAATCAAACTTAGATATAAATTAACTACTAGACATCGAAAATATAAATACGACAAGCTGCAGAACTACTCATTTCCCCATCACAATAGGGCCACATTATCGCAGTTCCTTAAAAATATCGGAGAAGACAAATTTTGCGTTATTTCTATAATCTACCTTTCCTAGACTAGACCCACTTTTTCTTGGATATTTGTTTGAGTTCCACAAGGTTCAGTGTTTGGAGCCGAATTTGTTTTCTCTTAAAATCCACGAAGCATTAGAAAACAAATTCTTCACTCTCATGAAGCAATTTTATTGCTGAAAATATTCTAATGGACACAAGTTTGCCCGTCCCATGGTTAAGGACAATATTTTCTATAGACAACAATGAAAAAATGAATGAAGAAGCATTTAAACAATCCATTAAATGTGCTCCGACCTAACCCAAAAAATTAAGCACATTTTTTTACCAAAAAAAGTTAATTCTGGTTAACCAATTCAGCAATTCACTTAAATAATTATTAAAACGGATGTTAAAGCAAAATAATCATATTAAACATTTTTGCAATGGTCTCTTTTATTAATCTAGCCATCTTACATTCTTAAATGTGAACCTTTAGCTTACATCTCTTTCTACCGGATTTTTTTCCGACTTATGGAAAATATTCACTATTACACCCATCCATAAAAAAGGTCCCAAAAATCAAGTTTCTATACATCGACCCATCGCTAAACTTTTTCATATCCCCAAACTCTTCGAAAGCTTTTTATATAATTCATTCTCTTTCCAAAGCTCTCTCTGATATTCTCAAATCAGCACGGCTTTTGTAAGGGAAGATCTACCACAACAAATCTTGTTGAGTTCGTTACATTTTCACTATCTGTGATGAAGAAAGGTTACGATGTAGACGTCATCACTACAGATTTCAGTAAGGCTTTCGACAAAATCTCCCATAGTTTAATTCTTTTTAAGATTTAATTTCTCGATTTAAATGTATATTCTCGTATCTTGACAACAGCCATTATAGAGTATGTTTTCGTATTGCTTTTTCAGTTTTTTTGTGAGTACTTCAAGGTAGCCATCTTGGACCACTCGTGTTTATTCTTGCCATTAATGATGCCAAAAAGATAATTCAATCATCTTCTATCTCCCTGATGATGCTAAAATTTCCAAGGTTATCTCCTCTGGGCATGATTCCCTCCTGCTTCAAAATGACCACAAATCATTTGTCAATTGGTGCAGTAAGTAAGAATTTTCTCAACTTAACACTGCCAAATGCGAGTCTAATTTATCGTTTTCTCGAAAAAAAATTAAAAAGCCTCCCCTCCGATCTTATCAACTTCAGAACCTCCCATTAACCGTGTACAGCTCATCCACGATTTAGGCGTCCTCTGTGACTGCGAACTAAATTTTCGCTCTCATATCGACGATGCTATATCAAGAACCAAAACCACTCTAGGTTTTATCAAAAAGTGGTCCAAAGAGTTTCGGAACCATTTGTAACCAAATCCCGTTATACCTATATTTTCAATGTTCGTTCCTATGTTCTCCTTGAGCATGCATCGCAAGTAAAATCAATTCGATTTCAACCTTCCAAGTCCTTGTATTAAAGCCCACCTCTTACATCATCTTTCCTCTTTATTACTTAAGTTAGTTTAATTAGTTTTTCAGTTAAGTTAAGTTTAAGTTAAGCTTGTATTAATCCAATAAAAGGGGCGATGGCCCCTTCAAAAATCACTTCAAAAATAAGAAGTCTAGTTATGATTTTTTTATAATTCAATTTCTATATCTTATATCAGAGCGCCAGATCCTCGTCAGCACCACTTGGTTATGGAATTCATTATCGCCATGGTGATGTTCGAAACCCAAATAATCTTATGAGTTTTGAGAAGAATTTTTGTTATTTATCCATAATCTTAATTTTTTTATTTAATTTCACTATTAACAAAATTCAAAGCAATTTGAAAATTAATACTTCCGATATTCCCTTCCATTTCAATAATAATAAAATTTAAAAAAATAAATCTTTAATATGCTGTACCTACCATTCCTTCGATATTTTATATCTAATCTTAGGGCCTATTTCACCACATACTTTTCACTTTGCATGTTTGCAAAAAACAATTTTTTTCTGAAAAGTAAAATTTGCAAAGTGAATTTTTTTTTCAATTTTTTAACCCATATTTGAAAAGTTTAAACGGTTTAAAGTAGAACTTTGCACTTGAATTCGTATTTGGCAAAGTCTATAACTTCACAAACAAATTCTCCTTTAGAAAAAACCGCAAAGGTAAATATTTCTGAAGAATTCTTTGGCTAGAAAATTGTGTTTTTGAAAAATTAATCAATGATTGTATACGATTTCACTTTGCCCTTTGCCGAAAAGAACTATTCACTTTGCAAATTTCTGTTTTTTTGAAACGTAATTCGTAAAGAGGAAAACTTTTCATTTCACTAACTGAGCCTTTGCAAAATAGTAAAAGTTTATACTTAACTTAACTGCTTAATTTTTATTTGTATTAATATGAAAAATTCAAGTTATAAAAAACTACTCTTAAGCAACTTCAAAAATATTGCGATTCAGTTGAGTTTATATTCCACTGTTTCAGAAACAGTGCACACTCATTGACTTTGAATTTACAGATTGTATCTGACTCCGGATGTTCTTATTCTGTTTTTAATTCCATTTAAGATTAAAGGAAACATTTTAATCATTCATTTGCATAGCACTTTTCAAAAGCATGTAAGCCTCTTAGCTTACAGCTCGAAGGACCATTTTTTTTTGTAATAGGCAAATTGTCTTACAAAAGTGATACCAAATCGGGCCTTAGCGACTATATTATTACGTAACTAGCTTAGCCACCCAGCGGTGCTCGGGTTTACGATATATTTTCGAAAAAAACGACCTAGCGCCATCTGTAATCAAAATATCCTTAGTTACTTCTTCCAAAGTTATCTATCTGCTTGTGAAAGGACCCCAGCCGCACCAATGGTTGATTGAAATAGTCTTAGTTACTCCATACAACGTCAGCTGTCTGCCTGTAAAGGTCCCATCAAAATCGGGACATAAATACGAATTAAAAAAAAAAACACTCCAGTGCCCCTAGGGCTATCTGCCTGTGGAAGTCCCGTCAAAATCGGTCTGTAAATTAGATTTTTATTAAAAAACGACCCCGGTGCCACCTAATGGGTAATTTAAATAGCCTAAGTTACTCTCCAGAACATCAGCAATCTGCCAGTGAAAGACCCATCCAAATCGGTGCAGCCGTTCCTGAGATTAAACGGAACAAACAGACAGAAAGACAGGCAGACAAACATTTAAAAAAAATTGTGTTTCTTATGTAGGTTCAGTGTATACTTCCATATGCATTGTTATTTTTATATTAAAAACAGACACTTCATTTTTACTTGCGATTATAGGTACTATAAGGTAAGTTATGGATTCGTGCAACAACAAAAAAATAACAACCAAACATGACATTACGATGATAGAGAAATCGAAAAAAGTGGGTCCGGAAATTCCGTACGTCTGTCTGTCTGTCTGTTCGCACCTCTATAGCCTAAACGGATGGGCCGATTTGCTTCAAACTTGGCAGTTAGTATTTATTTTGTAGTTTCTCGCGGGGTGTTTCTCATTTTTGCTCTAGGTCGAAAAGTAACGGTACCTGCCATACAATCTTTAACAAAGTTTGATTTTCTCGAAAATGGCTTTAACGATTATGATAAAACTTTGAGGGTGCTATTTTTTTACAACAGTACATCTTTCAGTTAGGATGATTTTTTTTGAAATTTATTCTATAACGGTACCTTCCTATAACCGGTTTTTTCAAATGCGGTTTTATCGTAAACCATTATCCCGATTTGAATAAAATTTTGCACACAAAAAGTCATTTATAATTTAATTAATATTGCATTTCAAAATTTTCATAAACTTTTTTCCGATTTTTTTTAAATTTTCTAAAAAAATTAATTGGTTTTCGAAATATTTTGAGGTCGGGTTGATTGAATTTGTTTTAAATAATCTTGCTATACTGTGTTCAATTTATATTTTTAGTGCAGACTTTATGGAAGAGAGCTTTCAAACATACTTGCGATTATAAACATAAGATTATTTTGACATTCTACACAGGCCTTCCATATAACCGTTAAGTTAAAGCTTATTTTTCTCGAAAACGGCTTCAAGTATTTGTATGAAAAAAAATCTGTGTACTTTTGGAGGTATGTATATTTTGGTGAAAAAAAATATAAGTTGGTGGGCTATAAACAGTACCTCGAAAACTGGCTATCCGATTACAATCAAAATTGTTATTCAGGATTTGGCCTTCTGGGGAACTCTTAAAAAAACGCTCCTACTATCTTACCTCATTGTGGTATGGAAAAAAATAGATTTAATTTAATTACATGTTTCTGCTTTCTTAAAATTTGAATAAACAGTTGGTAACCATTACTACATTTGTGTGAGAATTATACCCAATGTATAATGCCCAGTATGGCAACCATTTGAGAGCTTTAAATCCATAACAGTAAGAGTGAAAGGCAAATATCCTATATTCCCTATACTGAAAATATAAATTGAACAGAGTATAGATGAAAACTACAGATTTCCTTATAATGACATACTAGAAAAAAATTTAAATATTTTTTCGAAAAGTTTTTCAAGAAAAACGACTTTTTAAAAAAACTGGTCTAACGATTTTCAATATATTTTTTTCTCGATAGACATTTAGTTTTCAAATTTTATTGCATATACTTTCGAGAAAACTATTAACCTAATTAAAAAATTAAAGAATTTTCTAAAAACGTGTGGTTTTCAATCTGGCAATACTTTTTTTCGGAGTTGGTCTTTTTGACAGCTGTCACTTGATTTATGCTCAGTTTGGTTTGCCATTTCATAATGAAAAGACCTACTCTCGAACAAGTTTGCAAATTGTGCAAATTTATTACCAAAATAATGGTTCGTTTCGGTAGAGCAGAATATCGAAGAAGACCCGAATGAGTCCATCCGCCATCGCACGCAACAATTGGAGATGTGCCCATCCCCTTTATGGAAGATTTTGCAGAAGGATCTTGGTTTGAGGTCTTACAAAATCCAACTCGTGCAAGAATTCAAGCTGAACGATCATCAAGCGCGTCACACGTTCGGTGAATGGGCCCAAAACGAGATGACCACCGATCCCGATTTTCACAAAAGTGGGCATCGGATGGAATTTATTCGGCCACTTCCCCGAAATCATTTTTAAAACATAATGCAAACCCTTATCTTCATAATCAAGCTAAATTCTTGGCCATAACATTAAACTATATGCGTTTTATTTCTTCTTGAAAACCGAACGTCTAAAAAACACCCTTTATATACAATACATACAAAAAATATGAAGCCACTAAGCAATTATCTAGCATAAGAACAAATTCGTGTGACCCAATCGTGCATTTTATATCAATTTTATTCGACGATGCATGTGACCGCACATATGAGCAAGTACGTGCGATCCAGTCGTGCAATTTATTTTTTATGTGTATAGATATAAAAATAAAGCAATTCATGGCTCGAATTATGGTTTTTTTTTTAATGTTTTCAATGGTTAAAAAAAAGGAAACTTTTTGGTTTTAAGCTTAATTTTTTTTTTTTTTTATATACTTTAGAAAATCTTTTTTGTTAAATTGTTAAATGTCAACTTTTATCAAAAAAAATCGTCTGTTCTTAAGTCCCTTTGTTGAAATAGCATACACTGCATAGATACGCGTAATAAAACCCCCTTTAAACTTATACTCCTCCAACTTTTGTCATTAGTAAATTTTGTTTAGTTCTGACAGATTCCGCATTAGAAAGAGATTTCTCCCAACGTCACTTCAAACTTAATTATTCCTTTCCTTCCTCACTTTCCTATATCAACCGTTGACGGACGCATTCATCATAAACTACCCTATGTCCGTTTTAACACACACATCAACTCGTTTCTAAATAATAACAAAAAAAAAAAAAATACAAAACAGGTTGGTTATTACTTTATTATTATTATTTGTTTTTTTTTTTATTTACTTTTTTATTGCACGAAACTCACCTGTTTATGAAAAGAAAACTCACCGTCACCGGTGCACCGGAATTAAATATACGACAATGACGGACGCGTGCACATACGCAATTCCAACACACATGCAACCAAACATCCAAATACACCCTTAGATGAGGAAAAGTCAGCCTTATTTGTTGTTGTTGTTGCAAAATAAGAATTAAGTACAAAAGAAAGATGATTTGTTTTTTTTTTGTGATTTTTTGTTCCTTTGGAAAACCTGAAATACGAGTGTACCCAGCTCATCTCTCACCAGGTTTACACTGCTGCTTCGTCTTCTTTTCCGAATCTGAAGCTTGCCTCTTCTGCCCTGGCCGTGTGGCGTGCAAAGAACGCTCTGTTCGCAAACAGAAAGCAGCTAGCAGCGCCACAATCATCATCATTACAACCGAAAGCATTATCGCACCGCACCGTGCGCGCATCCGTATCCACAAGAAAGATTTTCTTATATGCTTGTTTGCTTAGAGATAGATGCATCCATAGGTAGGCCTCGTCAACTGACGTCGTCGTGTTCGTCGTCATAGACAACAACAAGAACGACATCGTCAACTACGACGCACGAACCATGGAAACTGGGTAAGTGTTACACACTAAAACCCTAGACCACCAACTATCTGACAGACAGACAGACAGATAGATAGATGGCGATGAGATACAAAAATTGGACAAGATGATGAAGATGATCATCATCGGAAGTCGATTGTTGGTTCTAGATACTCTTCCATCTGTCTACAGAGCTGCTGTGTCAATAAAAATGATAACTAGATGCAATGACAGACTGATGGCGCGACGGTTCTTTAATACACCAAAGACGATGATGATGAGATTATAAACTCTTTAATAAAATAAATTATTTGCTTTTGCTTGTGCGCCATCCCAGTTGAGCTACTTTGGAGGATGCAGAGCATCACACAATAAACAACTTGGGGATGGATTTGATTGGATTGGAGCAAAACACAACGCATTTATGAAGAGGAGCAAAGTGCAATAATTCTTTCGATGGATTTATTTGCATGTTCCGAGTGATTCATTAGGAGGCGGAAGTGTGGTGAGCCAGTTTGTGCTTGGAGTCAGAAATTCTAGGCCGATGTTGTTGAAGATGGCTTAAATGAATGTAATTAAAAGAAATGACCATTTTATTGTGGGGTTTTCCTTGATAAAATAATTTTTAATGGAACATCATAATTTGAGGGTGCGCTGCGCAAAAGATGTTGCTGGATTGATTAAAAGGGCTTAAGTGTGGAGATCATTTCCGAGAGTGTTTTGGTGTTAGCGTGGCATGGGCTTAAAAGCAATTTATTTGGATTTCATTAAGCAAGATTGATTTGATGGGAGTATGAAATTTGGAAATATTTCTGGTCGAATTTGAGAAATAACACTAAGCAGAAGCTGTTTCCGTGTTGTTCAAGGCTTTTTTATTGAGTCTTATATTGGGCGCCATTTCTGAATTAGTGAATTTGAATTTTTACTTTAAAAAGGTAAATATTTATTTATGCTATATTTTGAAGAAAGTGTAATACACAGATATCATGATATTTCATAAAGTTTTAAAAGAAAAAGTATTTGATGGGACATTTTCCACTGATTGTGATTCCATTGTGATCAGTTCAAATAATGTAACGTTTTCAGACAATCCAAATCCAAAGCCCTATAGACAACCTAGGAAGACAAACTGGGTAGCCTTTAATAGTAAATTGAGCCAATAGGACAATCAGCCCTTACTTTATTGCTCTAAAAATATTGTAAGCGAACTAACGTCACGTGAGCTATTCAGAATGCCTACGCAAGTTCTTGCCCCATCAACAAAGGTAAACGTAATCTCAACCCCTTGGTTTCAAGAGCTGTCTGACCTTGGGAAAAAATCAAGGAGGCTTTTCAACAGCGCCAAGTATAGTTATGACCCTTCCGACTTGGATCCCTTTAAGATCAGTAAAAACTAATACAAAATATGAACGACATTTGTAAAGAAGGCGGCCTGAAAAATCACAGAAAAGACGCAGAAGAGTCATGCCGAGGGTCTACACACTGTTCCAGGTTTCTTTAAAAGGCTAAACAATACCTCCACTGACTCCTGCACAGAAACCCTAGAGTCACTTATGAGCACTCACTCTATACCTCATTACATTCCATTATAAATAGAGCCAGAAACTTAAAGGAGATCTCAAATAAAGGTAACCAAATCATAGATAGGAAGAAAGCAGCTTGGACCCTAGACATACAAACCTGGAGGGCTTTATGAAATAATTCCGATTTTGTTCCAAAGCTCTAAAGAAACGGTTGTGCCAATTCTGGTGATGATATTCAGGGATGTTTGAATACAACCTATATTCCAAATAGTTGAAGGTAACTCAATGTCTTAGAATAAATAGCAAAAAGACAAAAATAATGCTAACAGGCCGTCCCACACAACAACGTATTATTCTGCATGACACGCCTGTTGAAGAGGTCGAACAGTTTAATTACCTTGGAAGTATCGTATCAGCAAACGGTGGTACGGATCTGGACGTAAATAGTAGAATAAATAAAGCCCGCGCTGTTTTTGGTTCTCTGTCTCAAATTTGGAAATCCAGTCAAGTCTCCTTACGCACTAAGTTAAGATTCTTCGAATCCAATGTCAAATCCGTGCTTATATGCTTGCGAAACCTGGAAAGTCTCGGCTACCATCTCGAGAAAATCGCCGGCTTTTGTGAATCGCTGTCTATGTCACATCCTGAAGATCCGCTGGCCACAAACTATATCTAACCAGGAATTGTGGAGCAGGACAAGTCAAAAGCGGTTGGACGTCGACATAAAGAAGCGCAAATGGCAATGGATTGGTCATACACTGAGGAAACCAAACGAAGATATTGCAAAACAGTCTTTTGAATGGAATCCTCAGGGTTCACGGCGGGTTGGAAGACCAAGAACAACATGGAAATCAACAGTCCTAGCAGAAGCTAATTCCCAGATAAAGAAGTGGCCATAGTTAAGATATCTAGCTGCAGATCGTGAAGGATGGAGACGTTTTGTTGGCGCCCTATGCCCCGAACGGGGTTTCAGGAACTGATGATGAACTCAATGTCATTTTCATTCCGAAACCTCTGGTTTCGAGAAGTCTTTGGTTGAATATCTGAAGCTAAGTAAGTGTCTCTTTCGGTTGGTATCCTTACGGGATATAACTCAATAGGACCCCATATGAGTAGAATGGGCATTAGCACATCAAACTTTTTAGTCAAGACGGATGATGCGGAAGAGTGCAGAAGAAAGGCAGAAGAAGAATGATCAGACCTTGATCTTCTTACTTCGCGTAAATGGTGATTATTCAGCTTTTAACGATGGCATTCCTTTAATGTCATTGTTCAGCTGCTCAAGTTCATATTCAAGCTTTCACTCAAAGGGGAAAATTTCAAAATACATGAACAAAGTATTTTCTTACTGCCATTTTCCATATTCAAGAAAGGAGACGAGGCTGAAATCACAAAAAAGTCTTTTCAAAATTGTTACAAACAAAGCTGTTACAAATCTTCTTATATTCTACTACAAATCTGAAAATGCATTGAAAAATTGTTATGAACTCTAAAAAGCATTTGATCAACTAAGTCACGAATCATTTTTTTTTTCGAGTTAAGAGTTTTTGGTTTTCCTCCCTTTTTCGTTGCTTGCATCAAATCATACTTTGAGAATAGATCCATCTATGTAAAATCCAGAAATTGTCTTTAAACCCTTTGGTTACTGACTCTGGTGTAAATCAGGGATGCCATCTTGGGCCTTTACTATTTATTTTGGTAATAGATGGTATTACGTAATCCATTCAGTCAAGTGATAATTTCATATTTGCTGATGATTTACAAATTATCTCTGGTGTACCTCAGGGAAGCCATTTTGGCCCTTTATTATTCATTTTTGTTTTTAATGTATTATTGTATATCTCAGCTCAAACTCTGTCGCGTCCTCAGTTTTTAAGGTCAGTTGGCGTCAATTATTCATAAAATATTGGGCAGGGGAATTTAATGATCCGAATGAGTGTCTTAGGCTAGTATTGTTTATATTTTTAAATAAAAAAAATATAAATACTGAATAAACACATGAATTCAATGATTAGCCTTTGATTGTAGAAAGAAACTTACTCTTTGCTTACTAAATCAAAGAATCTGAAGTGTTTATAATCTAGTCCTTTTAGTTTTCTACATCCCACAACTATTTGATTTATGTTGGCTCATGTTGGGCGCCATTTTAAGCAAATGAGAGAAACTATTTTGTCCTGTACCAAAATAAACCTAACTAAAAGAATTTTTTATCTGATTGTTTAACTATATTTTAAATGAGATTTCAAGATGTTGAACAATTAAAACAAACAAATTTTGACGATTTCTTTGCAAAATTTACTTATTGCATTAAAAAATCAAGAGTTTCTGATAGACAAGGGATAGCTTCGCTTCCAATGCTGAAGTGAAAATACCTTTCAGCTTCTAGAAAAGTTTTGATGTAAATATGATTACTTTAGCAACATTTTTGCTTACAAAAAGGCAACAAAATTCAGAATTCTTCACTTAAGCAAATTAAAGTCAAAAAACTCAAAAGTTATATCATTTTCATTTCTTTGAATAACGAGTTGCATATGAAATTTTACACATTTCATTTGATATTAGGAGCACATATGTCCTGCCTGTGTCCATAGCCATTGCTCATCACCCCCCTTATCAAATATTTTCTCTGAGCAGAAAAGTCCTCACAAAAATATGTTTCCTTTCATAAAGATATTTTATTTGGGCAAGGATTTTCCTGATGAGTAAACATTTTCAATGCCATACGAGTCTGCCGAAAACTTTGTCCAGTTTTGACAATTTTTTTTTTTCCTGGACCGAGGCAAATAAATTTTCCTGGTTCAATATTATGAAGTATAAGGGGCTTAGGGGTATTTTTTTGTTGCATTCAGGAAAGAAATTAATTTCAAATGCTTTTCTAAAAATATATGTTACTAAACTACGTTGCATGCCTGCATGTTGCCTCAGCCGCCCTTGACACACACCACCTTTCAACATCGTCTCCTTGAATGAGGAATCATTCAACAGTAATTTGCCAAGCCAACGTCCAGCATAGTCATCATCTTATTTGCCGAAGGGGTGGGAGCTGTGAGATTCAACAACCATTTTCGCAACCCTTATTTTTCCAAGTCGATATTCTTCTAGACATCGCCTCCCCCTCATCCATGGGTGAACTCAATTTGAGCTTCAATACGAACAGAAAGCAAAAAGTTTGCACGCATAATCATCGTACAGCCTTTCCCTTGGGCTGTTTAAATACGCTAGACTTAGAAGTGACGACCTATGTGCTATGTGCGCGTTTGAAAGCATAATTAGGTTGATTTTTTGCAACTTAGGTATGTACTTGATAGATGCCTTGCATTGATCCACTTTTATTTCCAGACATCCTGTCACCTCCAAATGTGGAGGCACATAGTTGTAGAGTAGACGAAGAAAAAAAAGGAAAAATTTGCTCAAATTAGATTCCATTTAAGCACGAGTGGGCAACTTTTTTGTGCTCCACCTGATGCTTGTTTTGTCTGCAGTGCAATTAAGAATGATAAATTCGGGCAAAAAAGAAACCTCCTTGTGTCTGGGAGGAGGATCGCCGACAACGTCGCCGTCAGCTTTTTCCGTCGTAGTTTGTCTGCTATTTTCTAGGAAATATGCTGACAGAAAAGTTAATTTTATTTGAAAAGTTACCTCTTTCGAGAAACGCTTTTCATAGTAAAAGCCCGAAATTTTTTGGGTGGAGTCTGTTCTCCTAGGTTAACCACATATTTACATAGACACGAAACGAAACATTTTGGGACTTTAGACTTTAGGACTTTGCGTTGAATATTCATGAGTTGAGATGCCAATTATTGGAAATTTAATTTATGTTATTGGGGAATGATTATAGGTTCTGGGTTGTTTTGTTACATTCCAATAAAATATTTGTTTATTTATAGAAAATCGGGCGAAGCTTAAAGGTGTCTCCAAAAATATATTGTTTTCTTTTTGGAGACACCTTAAAGCTTCGCCCGATATAGAACCTTAAATTCGTAGTGCGCGTGGCTTAGTGGTTAGTGTGTCAGTCTTCCCTGCTCATCTCGAAGGTCGAACTCCAAATTATCTTCGCACCATTAAAGAAAAAGAAGTCAGCAGGAGTCGATGGTATACCCAATATTGTACTACGACATCTCCCCGAGGAATCAATAGACATATACACAACACTATTCAACAACGCGCTGAATAATGCATATTATCCAGTGAGTTGGAAGACAGCTGTTGTACATCCTCTCCCGAAAAAGGGAAACGACAATTCCAATCCGGCAAATCTCCGGTCGATAAGTCTTCTTCTGAGTATCAGCAAGGTATTCGAAAAAGTTATCAATAGAGCTCCGTCCAAGTGGGCCGAGGAAAAAAATATAATTCCAGACACCCAGTTCGGCTTTAGTTCATGCCGCGTCTAAGCTAGTATCTGCTGTCCAATGGAACAATGCTAAGAATCAATGCACGGATGCCTGTCTGGTTGATTTGAAGAAGGCTTTCGATACCGTATGGTTAGGTCTTTATCTAAAGCTAACCAGGTGGGGCATAAGTAAACCACTGCTATATATGCTTTACGACATGCTTAATAGTAGAAAGTTTGTTGTCAAGAGTGGAAATGTGACTTCTACCTCATCGTTTGACATTAAAAACGGTCTGCAACAGGGAGCGGTGAACTCGCCGATTTTCTTTAGTATTTACACTAGCGATCTCATTGGGAGTCTACCTCATGCAATTGCGTATGCCGACGATTTAGTTGCGTACAGAACAGGTCCAAAAGTTGAAGTCATCAGAATTCTCTTGCAACGTGATTTCGATAAAATTCAAAAGTACTGTAATGATTGGAAGCTGAAAATTAACTTCCAGATAAATGAAACTATCCTGTGTCTAGGGCTTCAAGGGATACGAGAAAGAACTGGCGCAAGCTAGTGATCGCTTGGCCACATGGCCATCCACTGGCGAGTAAAAGTGTGGTAAAGTATCTTGGTATCTGGCTGGATCAGTTTCTATATTTCAATCGACATGTAGAGGCTGCACTTGCCAGGGCGAGGGGAGCTTTTGCCTGGCAAGACGGTTGTTTTATAGCAGCGGCCTTCATAGAAGAGTAAAAGTGAGTTGCTACATGGCCCTCATCAGGCCGATGATTGCCTACGGATGCCCTGTGTGGTTCAACTTTGCACCATCTCTAATCGAAAAGATTCGGATGTTCGAAACACAGTGCCTTCGCACTTGTCTCAGACTTTATAGAACACCAGAGTCGGGGTACAAACACTATTATTCCAACAAGGTTCTATACAACGGGGCCCATACAAACAGGATAGATAACTTTTTGTTTAAGCTCATTCGCGGACACATTGCAAGGGCGATGACCTCAACTAATGGACACATCTTCTTGGCTTACTACCTCAAGATGAATATTTTGAAAGCACACGTTCGAATGGTTTTATCCCGCCCAAGGCTTTCCTATACCTACATAGTCGAGTACTGATTCAGGATAGATCGGCGATTCCGTTAATCTACCACGTCGGCCGCAGAATAGTCGATAGGCGGCTCCTCTATGACCGAGACAAAGTCGCTAGGAGCGAAGCAGAGCGCCTCCGTTTCAGTAGGGCCAGTTCCGACCGGGATCGGAAGGAAGCCCGTGATCAGGTCCACCAAATCTGGTGGCTTAGTTAAAACCCGATATTTTAAGTCGACATAGACGAACTATTGCCTATGGCCGACCTACATTATCTATAGTATCTAAGATAGGTAGGGCAGTTGCGGC
Organism: Platycheirus rosarum; assembly: GCA_963971375.1. Classification (NCBI taxonomy): domain Eukaryota; kingdom Metazoa; phylum Arthropoda; class Insecta; order Diptera; family Syrphidae; genus Platycheirus; species Platycheirus rosarum. The sequence goes on along the minus strand of OZ020507.1, from coordinate 298,619,589 downwards.
GGCACAAAAAAAAGTACAAAAATACAAAAAATACAAAAAAATATATAAAATTTATAAAAAGCTTGCTGTGGCTGTTCTAGATTTAAGTATTTTTAGGTTTATTTTAAGTAATTTTAAGTTTATTTTTAGTTTATTTTAAGTTAGTTTTAAGTAGTTTAAGAGATTAAGCGATATAGAAAACCCAGATTTTTCATTTACTGGGTAAAAATTAAAACCCAAGATAAGATAAGATAAATTTAAGTTACTCTTTAGGCCGAAAGACAAATAAAATTAAGTTACAAATTAATTTAGTTATTTAAGATGGATAGTTTTAGCTGGTTTTAAGATTTTTGTCTAGCATTTAAGTAGATATAAGTTAAAGTTAAATAAAAAATCATTAAACAAAAAAATAAAGTGTGTCAGGCTGCTAAGCGAATGAGCCTGGGTTTGAGTCCCGCTCATAGCCACCTTCTTTTTCGGGGTACTGCCTCTTGCGAGGAACTGACAAAACCTCCAAGAGTAAAATTTGTCTCGGAAAAGTGCATCTCATGTTGCCGTTCGGACTCGGCGCTAAACTGTAGGTCCCTTCAATTCTTGCAGATTAACAACACACACATAAGAATGGTTGAGAGAGTATAAGTCACTAGGCCTTGGCTCCTTAAGGAGCTGTCGCGCCAATAAATTTAAAAATACTTTCTTCTTCTTTTTTAACTCAATATAACTTTGATGTCGATCAGTGTCGATCCTAAGCTCGTTGAAGACGGATGTCGAGGTGCGCGCACAATTAGTTAAACGAAGTCCAAACAAATAATTGTTGCGCGTTGTTATCGCGAGTGCTTTAAGGAAAAAAATAATACACGCTCGTTGAGAAATTAGAAAAAAACCCCTCGCGTGTGCTGTAAAAAAAAAAAAAATAATAGTGTTCACTCGCGTCGTAGGATGAATGAATAAGATGCCCACTCGCGCTGAAGAAGAAAAAAAAAATAAATAAAACGCATTCGCATAACAAATTATCCTCTATTCTGTCCCAAGACCTTTGTGCTTAACTGCCTCTTTCTTATCTACTGTAGGCATCGTATGACCATACAATGCTTGCGGTAAATAGATAAGGGCATCTGAATTTGTCTTATTGTGCTGAATGTTTGGATTGATTTTTTGTAAACAGGCTGTCTTATGGGCATAACACCTAAGACAGTTTGATCATTACAGAAGTTAATTTTGATTTTCACTGCGCAGTTCGACTTAATCAGAGTTGTGTTTTGTATGTAAGTATTTTTAAATGGTAAGTGATTTTTGTGTCGTGTATTCAAATGTTCGTGGTTTAAGAAAGAATTTCTTTCACGTGTACGTCTACACTGTTCAACACAGGCCAGCTGTTTTGGCATTAAGTGAAACTCAAGTTGGAGCAAATACTGATTTATCAGAATTTGCTCTACATGGGTATAGCTTGGTGCCATTACTCTTTTCTCATCATGGTCTCGTGGTCTATGTTAGGAATGATATTGCTTGCCAGAGCCTTCCACAATATGGGCAATGTTCCAACACGGACTTTAACTTCTTATGGCTCAAATTCACTGTTCGCAAGCATGTCATTCATTATTGTTTTATTTACAGGAGTCCAAATCTTGACAGTAATTCGACTTGTAACGAGTTTGATGCACTGTCTGATTCCATCTCGAAAATTGTTTCCCTTTGTCCTCGCACTGAAATCGTTATTGCGGGCGATTTCAATGTACACAATTCCAACTGGCTCCGCTATTCTGGTCAGACAACACCCGAAGGAAGGTATGTCGAGCTCTTTGCCGGGTTACATCACCTTACCCAACTGATCGATGTGCCAACGCGTATACCGGATGTTGCTGGGCAAGCAGCCCATACTCTTGACTTGTTTCTTACTTCTCACCCTGATAAATATACCATTAGTGTAACTTCTCCATTTGGCACTTCAGACCATTGTATCATTTCAGCTAATTTCTCATCCCCCACCCATCCAGTTAAAGAAAAACTTCCCACCAGGACCGTTTGGCAATACGAGAAAGCCAACTGGGACGGCCTGAATTTCTTTTTCCGAAACTTTAACTGGTCACTATGCTTCCTCGATAGTGACATTGATGCCAGTGCTGAAATGGTCACAAATGTGATTCTTCTAGGGATGCGTGCTTTTATTCCTAACAGAGTAAAAAGCATCAAACCTAAAGAAAAGTCTTGGTTTAATTCTGAGTGTAAAGAAGCTATCAGGCTCAAAGAAGTAAGTTTCCGATCTTACAAAGCCAACCCTACAGAGGAAAATCGGAAAAAGCACAAACAAGCAAGGAACTCATGCAACTCCGTTATAGAAAGAACCAAATTTTTGCATGACCAAAAATTACGGCAAAAAATTCTGCAGTGTCCCAAAGGCAGTAAAAATTTTTGGTCATTTGTAAAAAATATAAAAAACTCCTCGACATCTTCGGTTCCAACGCTCATCGACAATAACAAACCAATTGTTTACTCTTCAGAGAAGGCAAACTTGCTCGCCGCCCATTTCGCTGCCAGCTCCACGCTGCCTCAAAGCAACGTTGCCCCTCCTGTACTTGAGAATGTAAATTTTTCCATGGGACACATTTTTTTCCGCACTCGTACAGTAGCAAGAGTTCTCAAAGATCTCGATATACACAAATCCGCTGGCCCGGATGGTATACCCCCGATTCTTCTGAAGAGGTGTTCTTCCACACTGGCAAAGCCACTGCGTAAGCTTTTCCATCGCTCCTACTCTTCTGGAATCTTTCCTAGAAGATGGAAAACAGCATTTGTCCAGCCTGTCCCTAAGAAAGGTGACCCATCCTCCCCCTCCTCCTACCGACCCATAGCACTGACATCCCTTCTTTCTAAGGTCATGGAAACACTGATTAACCGTCAGCTTAAGGAATATCTCGAAGATCGTAAGCTTCTCCATGACCGTCAGTATGGCTTCCGCAGCAACCGTTCCACTGGTGATCTGATGGCATATCTCACCGAACAGTGGAACAAATCTTTACATCGCTTTGGTGAAAGTAAGATTATTGCTCTTGATATCTCCAAGGCATTTGATAGAGTTTGGCATGAAGCTCTCTTATCGAAAATGCGTGCTTTTGGGATCGATAATACTCTTGTTCGTTGGATTAGAAGCTATCTTCTGGACCGTTCAATACAAGTTGTATTGGACGGATTCAAGTCTGATTTCCATAAAATAAATGCTGGTGTGCCCCAGGGCTCTGTTCTGTCTCCGACTCTTTTCCTCATTTTTATAAATGATCTTCTGTCTGTTACTTCTAATCCACTTAACTGTTTTGCTGACGACTCTACCCTCAGCTTTTCATATTCGTTCGATAATTCACGTCCTTCGCCTTCGGACGTACAATTGCAACGGTGCCGTATGTCAAGCTCATTAAACTCCGATTTATACAGCATTGTTAAATGGGGTAATAGAAATCGTGTGGAGTTTAATGCTTCGAAAACTCAATGCTGTCTTCTGTCGTTAAAGCTAAACATTCCCCCAATGCCATTGTCCATGAATGGCACTTACATCGAAGAAACCGAAAAGCTCTCAGTACTCGGTATATGTGTCAACGACGACCTCCGTTGGAACGACCATATATTTGAGATCGCTAAGAATGCTGCAAAGTGCTTAGGTTTTCTGTATCGGTATAAGAAGTACTTTTCCCCATCTGATCTGGCTACAATTTATAAAGCGTTTATACGCCCTAAACTCGAGTATAACTCCCACCTCTGGGCAGGTGCTTCGCAAACATCGCTTCACCTGCTTGATAGAATACAAAATCGAGCGTTAAGATTGATAGGTAATAGAACTGCCGCTGAAACAATTGCCCCACTCGAACACCGACGCAATGTTTCATGTCTTTCCTTATTTTATCGTTTCTTTTACAAAAAATGTTCACTCGAAGTAGCCAGTTGCATTCCTCCCCTTAAAAGTTTCTCCCGTAATACTCGTCTCGCAAGGAATGCTCATCAGTTCACCCTTGAGCCTAATTTCGGACGTACCGTGAAATATAGGGATTCTTTTTTTAGCCGAACGACACGAATCTGGAATAGTTTACCCGGCGGGATTTTCCCTTGCCATTTTGATCTGCAAACATTCAAAACCAATGTTAATCGGCACCTCCTATCTCTCCCCTCCCTATCTTCGTAATGCCCGCGCAGTGTGTTCTACATTAAAAGGGAAACACATAATCCCTTGTGCGCGCGTTAATTATAAAAAAAAAAAAAAAAAAAATGTCTGCTCGGACCTCAACTTTCACACTGATCGCTTCGCTCTATGGGTTCACCTATTAGGTTCGCTGGGTTGACCTCAGAAAACGTTGCCAGGCATCCCGGTTTTGGTTCCTTAACGATACCGGTGATCTCCAGTCGTAACGACCCAGGGAGTATATTATTGCAAAACTTATTAGTATTAATGTTGGCTTAAAGTAATAAAGATATTACACGTCAATTAGTAACTCACTCGTCATCATATTCCATTATTGCTGTTTAAAAAGACATTTGCACATTCGACATCCACAACATAGGCAATGCCAATGACAGCATTTCCATCACTTCCACCAAAAAAACTAGGTTTCTTTGTTCAAGCTATTGTATAACTTCGTGGCTTTACCTTCGATAACTATCTTACCAAATAAAGCCACTGTCCCCCTCTATTTAATTATTTTCAGCAACTCGAGGTTGGTCAAGTTTAAGTGTCAATGTGTTATGCTCATACTAAACGTAACTACGTTTTGAAACCCATTTAAACAAATTGACTTTGGCCAGTACACAAAAATGTAATTAGCAGCATCTTTGAGTGTCTAAAGTGATTTTTAATACAACCAAGTTAAATGGCCGAACAAAAAAGTTACTTAAAATGTAAATAAAATTCTTTTTTTTTTTTTTTGTATTTCTTGGTATTATTTCAAATCACGGAAGATACTCGTACACAAGGTCAAGTCTAAAATTTGAATTTGTCGGCACTTTTTTTACCAATTATTTTCGAATTTTTAAAACGCAAATGAAGACTTTTAGGTCTTTAAAAAGGGTGTGCTGTACAAATAGATTTAGCTATTTGCTCATCTTTATTTATGACGGATTAGCCGAAAAGTGTTTTTTGAAGTAAATAATAATGAAATAAATATTTAAAAACTACACTATTTGTAAGATAGTTTCTCTGAATGTTATATCGAAAAACTCGGTGTTAAAGGACCTACAAATTTGAATTTAAGTCAAAATTGGTTAGAACCTATCGTGTTCCTCGAGTAGTGATTATAATATAAGGTTATGACATTTTAAATATTTTCGAAACTGTTCTTGATTTAATTTGTTTTTATTTAAATGATAAAAACATCCCTTTAAGGAAATACTCTTTAATCCTCTTATTAACTTCCAATATTTTTTTTTAATTAAAAACCCAGCTAATTACCTGGTTATTACTCTGTTTCTTTGAAGCAAATTAAATTTTTGTTAATTTGCAAAACGATCCTTTGCTGGGCTCAATACACATATAAGCCACTTGCATTTTCATTTTACACAATTTTAATTATAGCATTTTAAATTATTTTTATGTGGATATATTATTAAATTTTATATTATATTTAACAATTTTGTAGATACAGGTCAGAACAAAAGCTTTTAAATAAATCTTTTAGTTTTATGTAAAAATGTAGGCTGACTCATAAAAATTTATTTTTATATACGTTTTTACTAGCGATTATAGGTACTAGCAAATTATGCATTCATGCAGATTAAAAAATTTAAGATAACAATCATGATGATCATGATTTTACGATGATAGAGAAACATATTTGAGTTACTAGCAAAATTCTGTCTGTCTGTCCCTCTGTTCGTATGTATTTTGGACTACAGCGTAAGCGCTTGGTCCAATCGTCTTCAAAATAAATACGTAGGGTTATTTTGACATTCTACAGAGGACTTATTTCAATTTTTTTTTCTTAGCCCAAAATTTAACTGTACCTAGGTATCTGTCATATAACCGTTAAGTAAAAGCTTATTTTTCTCGAAAAATCAGTGTACTTGCAGGTGTCGTATATATTTTGGTAAACGAAAAATTAAGTTAGTGGTCTAAAAACGGCACCCCCCATTGGACGGTTTTTTTCGCTCGACTTTTTCGAGAACTGGTTATCAGATTATCAAACTTGATATTCGTAAAAATGTAGATTTAATATAAAAATAATTTTTCAATAACTTTTTTTTTATTTTTTATAATTTAATTTTTTTTTTAATTAATATTTTAAAAACGGATAAGTGATTTTTTTAAAAAAATATTTTTAATGGACATAGGTTATTTTTGTACTCAAGTTTCCACTCTTGAATTATTTTTTTTAATTTATAAAAAAAGTTGTTAAATAAAAACTGTTGTTGTTTTATTTAAAAAACTGTTCATACGATTTTGGAAACTAAATAACACTTTTTCACATTTTTGGCGTTTAAATTATTCTGCTGAAAACTATTTTACGTACTTTTTTAGATCAATCAAAAGTCACAAAAATCGAATAAGAACTTTGAAGTTTCCTTAATAATTTTTAAAATTTTATTCCACGCTGTAACCGAAGAAAAGAGCAAGTACGTGCGACCCAGTCGTGCAATTTATTTTCAATTGGTGGTGTGGCGGCCATGTTTTTTATTGACATCTGTCAATTTTTTTTTTATTATACGTACAGTTATGCCAAATGACAATGCCAAGTTATACGGTGATTGAAAAGCGAAATTATAAAACTTTAGTATCAAAATGATGAGTGTTCGATGAATCATATGGACCCAGGCGACATGTGGTTTAAGAAAGACGGCACTACGTACCACAAGGCATATTTTAAATCGTCCGTACGGAAAAAATCCGTTTCCGTCCAGTGTGATAGCTTCAATTACTTTTATTAGTTTACTATCAACAGCTCACGGAACGGTTTTTTCCGTACAGACGAATCCGTCGTGTGTGAAATAGGGCTAAGATTTCTTTCACATACCAAGGTTTCGTCCATTCCATATGGACAAAACCGTACGCGTGGTCACCGGGAAACTCCGGTTTGTTGCGAAACGTTCGGGATGAGTACAACATCGCACTCAGAATTTTATTATTACGCGGAATAATCCGAAAACTATTTCAAATTAATACAAACAACCGCGAAAGCCTAAAAAGTTATGTCTGTTAAAAATTGTTGTTGTTAAAAATTAAAATCCATATAAACAAACATAGACGATTCACAAGAAAAAACCGTTTTGTGTAAAATCAACGTCCGTACGAATCCATCGTCGTGTGTGAAATAAGGTTAAACTCAGGCAACGAAACTCTAAAAATCGAATAGAAAAATAGAACGCTTTTGCAGCGTCATTTCTGAAGTTGAAAATCAGCGTTCAGAAATCGGAAACGATTGTGTTAGGGCCTCGAGCGGTTTGGTAAAAAACTGGTGCAAGCTGGGTGATCGTAAAGGAAAGATGGGCAGCCACCGGCGAGTAAAACTGTAGTAAAATACGTTGGAATCTGGTTGGATCAGTTCCTTTATATCAATAGCAATAGACTTATAGATGCTGCTCCGATCAGGGCTAAAAAAACTTTCATCCTTAATAAACGGCTGTATGTATGTATAGTGATTGAATAAATAGCAAGCTGAAGATGATTTGCTACATGGTCTTCATTCTTCATCAAGCTAATGATTGCAAATGGGTGCCCGGATATAGTGTTACCATTTCTCAAATTAACTTGGAAATGGACTTCACAAAGCACTAAAATTTGTAAATTTTGTCTGTTGAAGCCTAAAGGTGTGCCCACACCAAAAAAAAAAAACATTTTATTTAAACATTTCAGAAATGTTTCTTTTTTCCTGAAATGTTTTTTAAATGTTTCTAAAATGTTTATTTAGGTCAGAAACATTTCTGAAATGTTTTTTAAACAAATGTTTCTTTGGTGTAGACACACCATAAGAATTATAATTTAAAGAAGTGCCCCGTGGCTTAGTGGTTAGTGTGTCGGACTGCTAAGCGAATGAGCGTGGGTTCGAATCCAGCTCATAGCCACCTTTTTTTCCGGGGTACTGACTCTTGCAAGGAACTGACAAAACCTCCAAGAGTAAAATTTGTCTCGAAAAAGTGCAGTTTCTCATGTAGCCGTTCGGACTCGGCGGTAAACTGTAGGTCCCTTCCATTCTTGCAGATTAACAATACACACACAGGAATAGTTGAGAGTATAAGTCACTAGGCCTTGGCTCCTTAAGGAACTGTCGCGCCAATAAATTTAATTTTTTTTAATTTAAAATTATTTATTCATTTCAATTCTCAATACTCGACTGTCTAATTATTTCGCACACTTCAATCTAAAGTAAAAGTAAAAAAATAAAAACAAAAATAGAACAAGTAAAAGCCGATTGCAATTATTGCAAAGTATGTATCTCACACTTTTTCCATTAAGATACACCTTACTACTTCATAGATTAATTCGACGAACGGAAGCAACAATGTACTTTCTGTTTCGTGGACAATTCATGGGAACTTTGAAGAAGACACAATATATTGTAAATTTTTTTTTTTTTTTTTTTGCTAATTATTATTGTGATAGATCTAGTTTTGCGATCGCAAACATACTATATAGTGAAACTTTTACAATTGTGTACTTACAATGGTTTAATTATAAACATAATGTTTCTCGTTGATGATTTAGCTTTACTAGGAAGGAGTGCCTTATATGGAGACCAATTGAGGTCTCGGGAATTTGTTTTTATTTTCAAATGTCTTCATAAATAAGCAATGCCAACATTGTTGTTGGAATAGTTGGCTCTTCCTTGGATCGTTTGGTTACCTTTTATTGGTGTAATTAAATGATAAAAAAGTAATAATGTTAACCTGATCGTAGGAATTGACAACTATTTCAGATAAAAAATTGTTTGATTTGATGAGAAAGTGTGTCGTATCTTTTGATGTTAGCAACAATGATGAAAGGTGAAGTGAATTTATAACTTTATCGATATGTCTCCGTCTAGTGTTGTGCAATTACAAGTATTGTGCATTCGGTAAATTTGCTATCTTCAAATATTGCTTACAATCGAAAACATATACTTTTTCTTCAAACAACACTGAATAACCTTTTGGTAAAAATTGTCCTTACTTACTTATGTTGGCTCAACTAGAGCGTGGTGCTTGGTGGTCAATATGCCCCTCCAGCCGGCCCGATCCCTAGCCTGCCGTCTCCAATTTCGTACACCAAGTTGTCGGATGTCTCCTTATACCTCCATCGAAGATGAGGTCTACCTTGGCTTCTGACTCCCTCTGGTTTGGCTTTGAAGACTACTCGCTGGAGCGTTGGTGTCCATTCGCTCTACATGGCCTCGCCATCTTAGTCGTTGGACTCTAATTTTTCTGGCTAAGCTTATGTCGCTGTACAGCTCGTATAGTTCGTCGTTGTATCTTCGTCGGTGGGATTGGGCTTTTGTTGATGAAAGCATATACTTCGTCTTGTCCTCGTTTATTTTCAGCCCCATTCTGCTTGCTGCTGACTCCATAGTAGTGAAAGCACCGGTTACTGCTCGTTTTGTTCTTCCTATCACGTCTATGTCGTCTGCAAACCCAAGTAATTGTGTCGATTTATTGAAAATGGTGCCCGATGTACTGGCATGGGTGCTCCGTATTACATTTTCAAGCACAATGTTAAAACACCTGCATGACAGTGCATCGCCTTGTCTAAGCCCTCTGGTGGTTTCGAAGGTTTCAGTAGAGTCTCTACCAACTTTGACGGAACAGCGAGCATTCTCCAAAGTCATCCTGATAAGGCGTATCAGTTTAGCAGGGATTCCAAAGTTAGACATAGCACGATACAGTTCAGCTCTATTAACACTGTCGTAGGCTGCTTTAAAATCGACGAACAGGTGGTGGGTTTCGATGTTATATTCTTGGATTTTCTCCAGGATCTGGCGTAATGTGAATATTTGGTCGGTGGTAGATTTTCCAGGTCTAAAACCGCATTGGTAAGCACCTATTAGATCATCAGCAAACGGCTTGAGACGTTCACATTAAACGCTCGACAGGATCTATAGGCGATGTTTAAAAGACTAATGCCTCTATAGTTGGCGCAGAGTAGGCGGTCTTCTTTGCTTGTGGATCGGGCAGATGGTACTGAGGTTCCACTCATCGGGCATACTTTCCTCCGACCATATTTTGCAGATGAGTTGGTGTATGCTCCTGACCAGGTCATCTCCAGCGTGTTAAAAAACCTCCGCTTGTAGACCATCACATCCAGCTGCTTTGTTCATCTTTACTCTGGTGATGGCTACTTTGATCTCATTAATTGGGTGAAGTTCGTGGTCGTCATCTAGATTAACTGGTACAAGTTGATCTTGGGCGGGATCTTGGCTGTCATCGCCATTTAGCAACTGGTTAAAGTAGTCTCTCCAGATGGCTAACATCGCCTCTGTTTCTACAATGGTGTTTCCATCCTCATCTTTGCAGGGCCCAGGGCGGCTTGTGAAATTCGATGTAGATTGTTTCACTCTTCTATAGAAGTTTCGCACCTCTTTTCTGCTATAACATCTCTGCATCTCCTCGACTTCGCGTTGTTGATGTTCTTTTGTCTTCCTCTTGAGCAAGCGTTTTTCATCCTTCCTTCGCTCAACGTAGAGATTTCTGGACGCTCTAGTATCTCTCTGGAGCCATGACTTGTATGCCTATGTTTTAGCTTTGTTTGCCTGAGCACATTCGGATTCGAACCAGGGGTTTCTAGGGGGTGGCTGTGAGAAACCTAATACCTCTGATGCAGCACTTCTTATGGCTTGTTGACATAGCTGCCATTGGTTTTCCGGGTTCATATCATCAGTCGCAGGATTTCTCGCAATCTCAAGGGATACGCGGTCGGCATAGGCAGCGGCGGTCTCTATCGATTGAAGTCGTCCAACATTGAATTTCCTCGGCGTTGTTTGCGTTCGCCTTAGAGCTTCCATGGAGATCCGTACTCGAAACTTTGCACCGACTAATTAGTGATCCGAGTCGATGTTTGCTCCTCGGAAAGTACTCGCAACATGGTCGATTTGGTTGCAGGTTCGACCATCTGAGGATCGCCATGTGCCCTTGTGGATGTCGGGACGTGGGAATCGTGTGCTACTCAGCACCATGTTTTTTCCCGCTGCAAAATCGATGAGTCTGAGTCCGTTATCGGAAGTGGTGTCGTGCAGGCTGTGTTTTCCGATCGTCATACCAAAGATGTCCTCCCTCCCAAATTTGGCATTAAAGTCTCCCAAAAGGATTTTAATGTCATGTTTGGGGCACTGCTCATAAGTTTTGGCGAGGAGCTTGTAGAAACTTTCTTTGGTAGCGTCGCCTTTCTCTTCTGTAGGGGCGTTTTGTCTAAGTCTTCCTCTGACAGCGAATCCGCACCCAAACAAACGCGATCTCCAATCAAGGTGGCATTTCCCATAATAGAAACTACAGTCTTCTGTAGTTCTCAGGCCCGGTCCATCCCATCGCATCTCCGGGAGAGCTGTTATGTCAGCATTGAGACTGGTGAGGGTTTCGGCCAGTTGTTCGGCTTTACGCGGCCTGTTAAGTGTTCGCACGTTCCAAGTGCAAACACGTAAATCGTTGTCCGTTTTTCGTTTGCGGGGGGAGGGGTCGTCAACATTATTGGTTTGGTCATCCGAGGCATATCTATTGATTTTCATCACAACATCATTTCCCTTTCATGACCGGCTTGTGAGGCCTGTGCATGACGTGTAGATCGTGTTGGTGGTTGGATCTTCAGAGCTTATCTTTCCTCCTGCTCCTAATTCCTGAGAAGAGAACTCAGGTATCTACAACCAATGGATCCGATGGATCCAACGCTCGTCGTTAGTTCACCTTTCGGCTATCCAGTGGGCCCCGCGGGGAGGTGACGATGCGATTTTGCCCACCAAAAATTGTCCTATTTACAAAAATAACTTTAAAAAACTATATTTGTTTGTTTATGAGCTTTTATCAGTTCACCAGGAGATAAAAAGTCAAATCCTTAAATTCATTTTCATGTCCAGATCCACATTTCGTTTTCAAACAGCAGTTCACTCATCAACCATCATCTCAATCTGCAACATTTTAAACACTTAATAACATCATTATCCCGGGAATTGGCTTCCATTCACCGGATTGCATTTTGGTTGGCCCTTAAGCCATCTTAACCATCGTCTTGTTTTCCACAACTTTTGTCTTCAAATTATTATCTTTGCCAACCCAACCCAATTCATTTATTTTTTAAGGCCAATCAATCTATAATCACCAATCGAAAAAAGGTTAAAACAAATAATAACTAACCAATTCCAGTTTGCCGTGGCTAATAATATGGTTCATATAATTGAAAATAAATATAAACTCTACGGTGGTGCTCCAATTAAGAATTTTTTTTGTTTTCATTTTTATTTAATCAAAGTTAAACTCAAAAATTTGTTCAACTAAATGTTTTAATCAAAAATAAGTGCATTTAATTGTACAGCCAGCTGTGAGGTTTTATTTTAATGTTAAAAAAAAGTTAACCACTTTGTTTGACTTTATTATGAACGTTTTGTCTGAGTATCGTGCTCGAATAAACACTGACCAGATCATTTGCCGACATAGTATTGCAGTTGCATAATAAAACGAGCTGACAGATACAAAAAATGGTATAAATGGTGTCACTGCTCACTGCAGCTGAGTATATATCTTTTTGGAGCTAAATCGATAGATTCTTACGAGTAAAGGCTAAAGGGATGGTTTTATGAACCCTTCAAATTAAAGTTTATTAAGGCGGTTTCATTAAAAATGATAGCAGCCGTGTTTTTTGGTAAAGCTATCTGTAGTGCAGTTGGATTTTCATCAGTAGTCTGGTTTTTATGTATCAAACTTGACGCTCTTGACAACCTAGTTACAAAAAATTTGATCTTCTAACAAAAAACAAACAAAGAGAGCAGAGGGGTACACAAATTAAGTTTGTGATATATATAAAAAGGAAAATTTACAAGAAAATATTGTATCTATCCGCAGTTAAATTCAACTTCTGCTGTGTATAAAATCCTACTGCACTGTGGATAGGTTTTCCAAAAATTGTTATAAAATAAAACATCAAAAGATATAAAATTGAATTAAGGTAAAAATTAAAAAAAAATTCTAATTGCAGAAAAAATTAATAGAAATTCATTTTTGTATAGTTCTGTTTTTGAAATATCGTTTTTCATAATTCTGCTTTTTAATATATTTTTGAGTTTACTTCTGATTAATTATAGGGACTATAAGGAAAGTTTTGGATTCGTGAATATAAACAAAATTGAGATAACAATCAAACATGACATTACGATCATAGAGAAGTCTCAACAAGTTAGTGGCAAAAATATGTCTGTCTGTCTGTCTTTCCTTCTGACAGAATGTATAACGAGCCGCAGCCTAAACGGCTTAAGCGATTATCTTCAAATTTAGTGTGTGTGATTCTTTTGGCATTCCTCAGAGGGGAAATTTAAATTTGATTTTAAGGCCTACAAATAACGGCACCTGCCATATGAATGTTTAGGGAAAACTTATTTTTCTTTTAACCCTCTCCAACGATTTTGATGAAAATTTTTGAGAATTTTTTTTGTTGGTATTGGCTATCATTTGATCAGATCCAAATTTACGGGAAAAGTCTATCAACGGTACCTTTCATGTAACGCTTTTTTTTTAATTTACGGCTTTCTCGGTAACGGCTCTTTGGATTTCTGTCAAATTTTATATTTTTCTGCATATCAAAATGTTGAATAACTTTTTTTCTAATTAAAATTAGTTTTTGAATTTTTTTTTGAAAATCAATATTTTTAAAACTAATTAAAAAAATTATTTAAAATTTTATAATCACATGTATATTAATTAACTTTAAAAAACTACATAACAAAATTTTAAAGAATTTTTTTTAAACTAAAAATAAAAAAACAAGATTTTATCAAAATCCGTCGAAAAAATTTTCGAAATACATTTTTTTATAAACTCGTTTCTATACAAGTCGTGTGATGGAATACTCCATTCTTACTAAAAACCGTTAAAGGTTGCTGTTTTGACACTATTTATAAGTTCAGAACGTGTTATTTTTGTACGTAAATTTTAATTGTTTCGATCAAAATGTTGAAGAGCAATTACAAGCGACCCAGTCAGGCCCAGTTTTTTTATATGAGTTTTGGAATTTTGTCAAAACCGCAGAACTTAAGCAGCTTTGGAAATAAAATAACGGCGATGACAGCAACAGTTCCATAGGAGACGAAGCAATTGTAGATTACAAATATTGGTGGTCTTAAAAGTTGAAAAAGATTTAAGGATTTTTTTTTTGAGAAGCAAGGTTTTGATAAACAATTGCATTCCTGGCCCGGAAAAGCATCAATTGGCTTGATCTCAGCGATGATGTTGTTCTCTCTGTTCGATTGCTACAACAATTTTATTTTAATTTGCAAGAAATCATACTTGTTTACTATCCTATACTAATATTATAAATATAATTGTTTGAATGTTTGTTCCGCATTCACACCTCGAAGAATTAACGAATTTATATGAAATTTGAAAGTTAGATTAATGAAATGCTGGATTGAAAAATAGATGACTCTTTATTAAAGAAAAAAGCTAAGCTCCTTTTTGAGAGGCTAAAATGTGAAATATTATTCGATTGGAGGTTTGATTTTTCTACAAAATGGGGTGCGACTCAAATTTGGTAATTTATAGAGATGAGATACTGGATAAAAGCATCGGCTACACTTTTTTTCCGTAAAATTACACGGGTTTTATTTAAAAAAATCATTTTAAAAATCGTCTACCAGACCAATTAACTACAATTGAAAATTCAAATTAAAAAGAAAAATGCCGCAGCAACGCACGGACGTGGGTGCTAGTCGCAATTAAATATCAAAAACGAAATGAAATCTAAGAAAGATTGGAAAAGTCTATTGCACCTTTCCCTCAAGGAAAAAAATATTCACTGTAATGTTTAACTTAAAATATTTTAAGGAAATGTACTCATAAATGTTTTCATAAAAATTTTAAATTAAAGTTTAAACTGTTCTCTGTGTTTGATTCGTCCATTTAATTTAGAAACTCTTACCTCTTGTTCTTAATCCCATAATCGAGTTAATAATGATTTCATGTGAGGCAACCTAATATTGCTTCGACTTGAATTTCAGTTTATTTTTTTTCAGATTTAATCCAACCCCATGGAAAAGTCAATATTAAAGGGACATTTTGAAGCTTCAACTTCTGTTAACATTTAAGTGAGCTCTACTGCTCTCATTTACGTCAAGTAGTCAATGGAAACTGCAATACCTTTCTAACAAAAAACCATCCCTCCTTGCACCTTTTTTTTTTCATCTTGATTATGAAAAACACAGATCATGTTGCCTCCTCTATTTATGTGCTCCAATTGCAACCTCGTCACCATATAAAAAAAAAAAATATATTCAGAGACTAAAGTAAAACTTAACGAACCATAAGCATAAAGTGGCATGGCATCAAAGCCCAGAGAACACCATACTTTGTTCCCAGTCCCAGGTCCTACAGTTAAAAAAAAAATGCACTTAAGGCTCGTTACATATGTGGCAAAGTATGTGTAACGTATGAAGTAACTTCTTCCAGTTTATTGACCTCTCTGTTGCTAGAACAACCGCCCG
The DNA here is from genome assembly GCA_963971375.1 of Platycheirus rosarum. Lineage (NCBI taxonomy): Eukaryota > Metazoa > Arthropoda > Insecta > Diptera > Syrphidae > Platycheirus > Platycheirus rosarum. The sequence goes on along the minus strand of OZ020507.1, from coordinate 298,603,993 downwards.
ACTTAGGCGAACAGCCGAATCTAATTTCACTTTGATTTGATTAGGTTGAAGTCCACTTGTGCCGCGTGCCGGAAGTCCCTCAAGATTGGGCACAGCTATGGTACACAAAAGAAAGTGAAGCCGAAGTGAATTTTACACATCTCGAGTTTTTGTTGGAACAAAATACCAATAAATTTCATTTAAGCGCCAAATTTATGGGCCACTTGGTCCAATTTTTGGGTTCCCATTTAATGATTACTTGTTTAAGGGCCTGGAGAGGCCATAAGACCACACCGCGAACAATTAAAACATAATTTGTATCTTCAGTGATCACGTTATAAAGTCTCACCGGTGGCAATGGCTGGACTTCTGAGGCTTTGGTTAAAAAAAGCGTGAAAGGCGAACAACCTGTCATTATCTGCTTCCAGACTATGAGTTTGCTTTGATGCCGTCTTGAAGCTTATGTAATTATTCTCGGTTCGATTTAGTTGTGCCACGGAAGCCGAGTCTGAGTCTGAGTTTTATAGTGCAACGCTAGTGGTGCAAAAAACGTCGTCTTCTTCTCTGGCGCCAGCAAAAAGTATCTACAGAGTTAGAGAGTTAGAAGACACTTTGTTTGCTGCAAGACACTCCAGAGTCAACCTAATAGAGTCATGGTCATTATCTTAAATAATTTAAATATTTTTTTTTTTTTTTTTTTTTATTTGGTTATGGTTTAAGAAGCGAGGTTTGGGGTTAATGCCTGATGGTCGTGAGCAAACGACGATCTGCATGGCTGCAGATGCTGGTCACAACCGGAGGTGCTGGACGCGAAAGAATGAGGAGTTCGTTTCGTTTGATGGTTTTTGTGCATATTAAAGGAAAATGTGGGCCAGCAGTACTACAGGCGTTTTGCGGGCTTGAAATTGACATAATTATGACATTTAAATGACATTTAATTGTATAACGGCGTACATTCGTTAATGGACTCGATGAAAGAAGTTGCAAAGGCTTTAAGAATTCATGTTGCGTGGAAAGAAGTCCGTCTCGTAAGTACGGAGTTCCGTTATGAAAACTTGTTTTTTTTTTTTGATATTTTATTGGGTTATTGTTTATCCAATTAGTTGATTAATTGAAGTGAATTTTAAATTTCATAAATAGTAGTTCTTTAAACTAAACCGAACAAACATTATAGATCATTGCGAAAACCTTTATTTGCGATGCTATTAAGCCAGACGAAATACTCTTAGAGTTTTTTTAGAAAAAGATGGAAGGTTGAAGGTTTGAATTGCTAACGACTCTTGTGTCAAAGCTTTAGAAATATTTGGCTGCCTCATCAATGGAAAAAAAGCTCATCACTAGTAATTCAACCACAAAAGTTTCCAAAGTTTTGGTTTTTGTTAAAGATTTGATACCTGAAATATCTCAAGAATTGTAGTATCGACACATTTATTTATGGAATTCGCCGTGGATCATACTTCAACTTATGACTTATAAGGGTGTGATCCAAAGTGATCTTAGGTATTCTCAATTTAGAAAAACAATACATTAAGACTGTTGAAGGATTTGAATGAAAGAACAACAACTTGTATGTTCTACCACCAAGTTGATAGCCTGGAGTTATGGCCATTTCACGGGGCCTAAACCGCTCGTCAAACTCCTTTATTTCCGTGCCATATCGCCTTATGTTCAATTTATTGAAAATCATTTTTTGTCCCGAGCTGGGCTTACAGCGCAAGAAGCAGTATTCTCAGCACTTCGACCAATCAGTTGTCTCAGTGTCACGGAAACGTTCTGCAAAACACTTTCACCGATCCTGAATTTTCGAAATATATGTTTGTCATTTGTAAACGTTCTAGATATATCGAAGAACTTCATTGACAGTGACTTAAGGGTGCGAAAGATAGAAGTTTGTAAAGTTCCAATTATGATGTTATCTTATCATTTCCACTGCGGTCTTGTGTCCAGCACTCACATGCGACTCAGAATTTTGAACAAGTTGCAAAACGTAAGTGAGCAACTGAGAAGAATTTGTATCGCATAGCAGCAAAAGTAACAAAGCTTAAAAGAGTAAGAAATTTAAAGGTTGTTGCTGTAATTTCAGTCGAACGGACGTTTACCTTAGTGAACTTCTTTTGTGGTAAGAATTAAACTTAAACAAGCGTGCCGCCGCCGTTCTATTGTCCCAAAGAAGTTCCCCCATGGGAACAATGGCCATTGTTGCGAATTAGGTTTCCACGGGGGAACTTCTTTGGGACAGTAGAAGGACGGCGGCACGCTTGTCGTTGCAAGGCTAGGCTCGACGGATTGCCGCTTCCACTGTTCCCTCCTGAACACAACAACATATTTTCTGGCGTATAGCCCGGTTATTAGCTGGCTATGAAATCAGGATAAACGTCCCCACGAATAAGGCTTTCGAACCCCGAAACTCTACCTCACAAAGAGTCTGGATGTACCTAACTCTATGGAGAGCAGAGCCTCAAAGCTCTACGACCCTGTTATACCCTTGGTCTGATCACGAACTTTGAACTACCTCACAAGATCACGGGCTTTTGGCCTGATGATTGGACAGCAGTTCTCCATTCGTGATCCTACCAAAAGTATCCCCGGTTTGTGTAAATAAAAAAAAGTTGAAAAAAGATACAAAAAACGCGTAAGGCCAAAGCAAGTTCAAGGAAACGACCTTCTGAAGAAAATCGTCTACTTGAAGTGGCTTTAAGCCGAAGCCGTCAGGTTTCGTTTGCCCATTAAGCGAAAACGTTGGGCGCCATTGTTGCTTATTTTTCTCAAAAACGGCTCCAACTATCTTGATGAAAATATTTGAGTTTTTTTTTTTTTTGTTAGTCATCTTATCAGGAAAATTCTATTAACGGTACCTTTCATATAATGGTTTTTTTAAATTTTCGACTTTCTCGGTAACGGCTCAATGGATTTCAATAAAAATTTATATTTGAAAAGACCTAAGTAGCCAAATTAATTTTGCATACAAAACTTTTTCTATTTTTAATTAATTTTCGATTTTGTTAAAAAAAAAAATTAAAATCAGGTGTAAATTAATATATTCTAAAAAACTGCATACCATACAAAAACCGGTCCTACAATTTTCGAAATATTTTTTTCTTAAATTCTTTGTTATTCAATACGTGTGATGGCGTACTTCATTTTTACTAAAAAACCGTTAAGTATTGTGGTTTTAAAACTTTCTATAAGTTCAAACTGTGTTATTTTCAACTTAAATGTTAATTGTTTCTGTCAAAGATCTTGCTTTCCAATCTAATAAGGCAAATAAGAGCAAGTCGTGCCCATTTTTTCATTTATTTTTCATTTTATTTATTTTTGTTTATTCATTCCATCTTATACTAAATAAATAAATTATTATAAATAAGTACTATAAAATGTATTTACAAAATTAATAAAGAGTAATAGTAAACATTCTTTAAGTTAGCGTTGAATGTTACATATAAGTGTGTTTGAATAAAAACATGTATACAATTCAATGAAACTGATGTGGGTTAGATATCAGTTATTTAATAATTAAAGGGAAGGATATGAAATCAAAAATTTAAAAATAAAATCAAACAAAAATTCAATCAAACAAAAAAATATAATTACGACACATATATCCAAAGACAGATTCAATATTAGAAAATTCAATATTAAAAGCCAATTTTGAAGAATTTGAAGAGCGATTTGTAAATGTAAGTTTTCCAGCTGAATTTTTGAATTTCAGCAACATTTCTCCTCCTCATTAAAATGTCAGATTCATCTGCTGTTTCATCACTTCTAGAATGACTTATATCCAAAACCGCTACTTTAACAACGGGTCTCTCACAAATTCTTTGAGCTGTTTCTCCATGGGTCAATATCTTCTAGGACTAAAGCATATTTTGGTCAAGAATAATAACGATGTAATTTGTTCCGATATTCGTATCCGATTGAAACATTTTTTTCTGCGCGCAAGAGTGGGTATACGGTATAGATATTCCTAAATCCTTCTTTTCCAGAACATGTTCGTTATTTGCTTGCTTATTCTCCAGCTATTTTTTAGTAAAATGTCCTTATTTCAAATATTATGGAAATTGCCATTGGAAGTTCCCATCAAGGAATGATTAGGTTTAATAGCTTCTGCGTCTTCAGATTCCACCAGAACATAGGTAAGTAGCCGAGAGTTAAATATTTCTTCAACTAAAAAGAAAACTCATTTGTTGTTGGCTTATTGTTACCTCTTGAAGAACCGTCTTAACCGAATCTACCATTTGCTTTCAGCAAACTTCCGTATGCGGGACAGCTGGTTGGTTAGAAAAAAACTATTTAGTCTCAGCACTGGGGATTTTTTAATGAGTTTCATTCTTTTTCTACTCCCTTAAAGTTAGTGCCATTATCCAAAGGGCCATAGTATTATAAAGAATTCCTCGAAAATTTAGTCAATTAAGAGGGATCATCCTTTGATTACTTGTATATGCGAAAATGCAATAACTCCATTGATTCCAATAACTTTGACATTCATTTTTACTTAACATTAGCCAATGAGACTAAGACTTTTTCAACCATTATGACTCAAAAATAAAACTAGTCAAATATATTTTTTAAAGGAGTATTCAAACGCTTTTTTAAACTAAGAAGTTTCCAGATTTCGACGAAAACGTAATGTCCGAACTAATAACCACACTTCCTAATTAATTTATTAGATGAACTCCAAGAGACAAAAACATCGCTTCCCGATCCCAATACTTTAAGGTCAAGAGCACTACGATGGTCATTCCAAAAAGAAAAGAAAGGATCAATACTTTGGAATTGTATGAGAAGACTTTTTCTAATAAGGTACTCCTGTACCTCGCTGTTTCCACTCATTTATAATGCATTTCATGAAAGACAACCTAAATGACTTGTTGATCTTGTTAAGAATCACTTTGGCTCACTCATAATTGGCTTTCTCCACGACTCGTTTCAATCTTTAAAAAAAAAAAAAAAAAAACACTTGCTTGAAAACCCAAAGATACATTCCAAAACTAGGTTATCAAGACAACTCGCGCAGGAATAACCCACGACGCAAACTAATTTGTTAACATCATCAACTGAAGTTTGCCGCAACTGCACTAAATCAACGCAACTCCGCATCTCGTGGGTAACATGTTTTATCTGCAAAATTACAACAACAACAAAAAACACATTTCCGCACTTGTTCATTATTCGCATCTTGTCCGTGCAGCATAAACTCCATCAACACTAACCCAACAATGAGTGGCATTCTTATACATAAGCCTGCCAAAAGTTTTATTTTATATTTGCATTTTGCGGAATAAGATTGCAATCACTGGATATCAAAAAAAAAAAAAAAAATTGTGAAACTGCCAAGTGAGTGTATTGGTAAATGTATCTTGCGCTGGCTCCAGAAAAGATGCTCCTCTCGGATGCAATTTAGCTCAAATTGAAGTACTAAAGGGTTAAGAACTTAACCAGCGCAATAACCATCAACAATAATGAAGGAAACATGTGCAGCGATGGCATGCATAGGCATTCAGATAAAAATCTTTGAAAAGATTTGTTTCTCAATTCCTTTTGGTTGTGACTTTATTTGGGTCATACTGTCAGCTCAATTGATTTATAGTTCCTTATTTTCTTGACCTTTATTTGTTGAAAATTGAGGATTTCTTAATTCTGTGTACGTATAGGTTGATTTCCAGGCTGAATTAAAAAAATCCAAAATATAATTTACAGTTAAAATACAAAACACAATTCGCGTGGAAATTATGTTATCTGGAAACAGTTTGAGAGTTTTGGAATAAAATATTTATTTGAAAATGATTATAAATATGAACTCGGAAACTAACAGAAAAAGTGTGGTGCCCGACCGGGGCAAGTAAATAATTTTTTTGAATTAAGTCAATGCATACGCTAATATTCATTTCAGGTGCTTTACTTTCAAGCTCATGCAACTCCGTTATTGAAGAACCAAATTTGTGCATGACCAAAAATTACGGCAAAAAATTCTGCAGTGTCCCAAAGGCAGTAAAAATTTTTGGTCATTTGTAAAAAATATTAAAAACTCCTCAACATCTTCGGTTCCAACGCTCATCGACAATAACACACCAATTGTTTACTCTTCAGAGAAGGCAAACTTGCTCGCCGCCCATTTCGCTGCCAGCTCCACGCTGCCGCATAGCAACGTTGCCCCTCCTGTACTTGAGAATGTAAATTTTTCCATGGGACAGATTTTTTTCCGCACTCGTACAGTAGCAAAAGTTCTCAAAGATCTCGATAAACACAAATCCGCGGGCCCGGATGGTATACCCCCGATTCTTCTGAAGAGGTGTTCTTCCACACTGGCAAAGCCACTGCGTAAGCTTTTCCATCGCTCCTACTCTTCTGGAATCTTTCCTAGAAGATGGAAAACAGCATTTGTCCAGCCTGTCCCTAAGAAAGGTGACCCATCCTCCCCCTCCTCCTACCGACCCATAGCACTGACATCCCTTCTTTCTAAGGTCATGAAAACACTGATTAACCGTCAGCTTAAGGAATATCTCGAAGATCGAAAGCTTCTCCATGACCGTGAGTATGGCTTCCGCAGCAACCGTTCCACTGGTGATCTGATGGCATATCTCACGGAACAGTGGAACAAATCTTTACATCGCTTTGGTGAAAGTAAGATTGTTGCTCTTGATATCTCCAAGGCATTTGATAGAGTTTGGCATGAAGCTCTCTTATCGAAAATGCGTGCTTTTGGGATCGATGATACTCTTGTTCGTTGGATTAGAAGCTATCTTCTGGATCGTTCAATACAAGTTGTATTGGACGGATTCAAGTCGAATTCCCACAAAATAAATGCTGGTGTGCCCCAGGGCTCTGTTCTGTCTCCGACTCTTTTCCTCATTCTTATAAATGATCTTCTGTCTGTAACTTCTAATCCACTTAACTGTTTTGCTGACGACTCTACCCTCAGCTTTTCATATTCGTTCGATAATTCATGTCCTTCGCCTTCGGACGTACAATTGCAACGGTACCGTATGTCAAGCTCATTAAACTCCGATTTATACAGCATTGTCAAATGGGGTAATAGGAATCGTGTGGAGTATAAAAGCTAAACATACCCCCAATGCCATTGTCCATGAATGGCACTTACATCGAAGAAACCGAAAAGCTCTCAGTACTCGGTATGTGTGTCAGCGACGACCTCCGTTGGAACGACCATAAACTTGAGATCGCTAAGAATGCTGCTAAGTGCTTAGGTTTTTAGTATCGGTGTAAGAAATATTTTTCCCCATCTGATCTGGCTACAATCTATAAAGCGTTTATACGCCCTAAACTCGAGTATAACTCCCACCTCTGGGCAGGTGCTTCACAGACATCGCTTCACCTGCTTGATAGAATACAAAATCGAGCGTTAAGATTGATAGGAAATAGAACTGCCGCTGAAACAATTGCACCTCTCGAACACCGACGCAATGTTTCATGTTTTTCCTTATTTTATCGTTTCTTTTATAAAAAAAATGTTCACTCGAAGTAGCCAGTTGCATTCCTCCACTTAAAAGTTTTACCCGTAATACTCGTCTCGCAAGAGATGCTCATCAGTATACCCTTTATTCCAATTTCGAAAGTACCGTGAAATATGGGGATTCTTTTTTTAGCCGAACAACACGAATTTGGAATAGTTTACCCGGCGAGATTTTCCCTCGCCATTTTGCACTGCAGACATTTAAAACCAATGTTAATCGACACCTCCTATCTCTCCCCTCCCTATCTTCCTAATACCTGCGCAGTGTGTTCTACATTTAAAAGGGAAACGCGCGCGTTAATTATAAAAAAAAAAAAAAATTGTGATGGCTCTCGAAACGTATCGCTAGATCAATGTAAGATCAATGTTCCTTCACCCTTCTGCAGTTTTGTCCGTGAAGTAAATCGAAGTCATGTTTCACTTGCCTGCGCCACTTAACTCTCGGTCTTCCTCTACTGAGCCGTCCTTCCGAGTTGGAATCAAACAATTTCCGGGAATCAAATTCTGCTCGTCGAGAGAGAATGGTTCATTCTGCTTGACAGTGGAATTCGTTTTGTCATCGTCTGCAAAAGTTATTTCTTCATATTTTCAGCATCGACTGCAATTCTACTATGATGTTCCCTTGGTCGTCTTTGCAAGCCAGTTCGCTCTGATACACTTCATAAGCCCCAATACCAATGTTCGTCAAATTATAAGCGAAAAACCTTACAATCGCCAAATTGTTGCCAACTTCTCGCCGCTAAACAAATAACTGTCAATATCGAACAATTAGTTTAACTTACCATATCTCGCCCTCTCTCTCCCCTGACATTTAAAATAATTTATGCCCTTCCCTCTGAAATAACGAAAAAGGATACGTTCCACAAATATTCCGACTTCAGCCCTACGGAAAACATCCTCAGCACATTGAACCAAAGTGTGCAACAGATTTGAAACATGTGTTTGCTCATCGCACCATAAGGCAACATCAACAACAAAAAAAAAAAACTGTCATTAAATCAGTTTCCAAGCAGTAGTCAGATTCGTGAAATCCAGAACATATCAAGTGCTTCCATGAAACCCGATCTCGTGTCAAACAACGAGTAATGTGCCAACATCGGGTATAAAATGCCACAAGTTTCCCCTCAAAAGAGCACCTCAATTATGGATCTGTTCCAACGTTAAGAACCCCCTATTCAAGCTATGTACTTACACCTGCACATGGTATCTTGGAATATGAAATGAAAAAGCCCTCACTCTGTGAACCTAGCCTAGTTCGCAGGGTGCTGAAACTGGTATCTCATGTAGTAGATTGCGCTCCATATAAGACCTTTCGACACACGGAACAACGCTAATTTTTGAATGATTGGCGCGAAATTAAATGTCGCCACGTCTGACCGTTGAAACACACCACGCCGACATAACTCCGAGGTGTCACAATACCTCGCACCCATATTGGCTTCCCATGATTAGTGCGCTACTCTAGGAGCTATTTTGGAAAACAAAAAACTGCGCAAGCGATATGACACTCCAGACTAATTGGAGCGCATCGGAGTTTGACGCAGTGTGAGTGTATATCCGATGTTGTTAAGCGCAAAGTCAGGAAAATATTTCTTCCTCCTATCCACCTCCACCTTCACGGCTGTTGCTTAAGGTGTTGAAATTTTAGGACCTCAATCTGGGAGTCTTGTATTAAAAGGTATTTGCGGCCTACGCGAATTTTTTTCTTTGACGGCCCGGTTATGTGTGGTATTCGTGTTTCGAGCTGGGCCCAGATACATTGGTTTCTATATGCAAATTTGTGTCCAATTGGGTCTTTCCACTTTGCACAACACAATATGTTGGGGGAATTCAAGTGGCTTTGCTGATATAAGATATGTGCGGCTCTGGGATGTGGATATGGATAGCACAAGAGTGTGTAGGAAGGAACGGGTTGTGTGTTATTAGCGAAATTCCTTGAGTTCGCAAAACTGGGTATACACGGGTACGGGCTGTGGACAGAAAGGGAAAAGATGTGGCATGTTGTCTTATCTTTGAAGGCCTGCAAGTGCTGAAAAATATTAGAGCGAGGAGATACATTATTTCAATCGATCTGGCAGCAGTCATTTCGAAAGAATTATTCTATTGCCATTGCAATATGGCTCTGGTGCAGTTGGTCAACGAATTGGAATGGTATGTTGGAGTTGCAGCAGAGCAGTGGCATGTTTATATGTTTGAATAATTCATTGTTAAAGTCTTTGTTGTTATTGTTTTGGTTGATAAAGTGAGACAAATGAGTTCGAATAACATGAATTATTATTGAAAGAATTTGGTTTTGGCAAATTTATGATAAATTAAAACATTTCATGAATAATAATTGGAAATAATTTAATAATGCATTTCATGAGCTTAAAAACTTGTCAAGTATTTCAGTTAGCATTGATTATTTGTTTGATTTAAGCGACTTTTTGCACAAATAGTCAGTGTTGTACTAGAATTGAATTGCTAACTATTTGTGGTTTAATATGGATCAAAACAAGTCCAGAATTTCGAAAAATTTATTAGACTAACTAACAAAGTTAGTTCTCTCATTCGTAATTCCAAGCGGAAATTTTTTATTATCGAAGCTTGATCCGTCTCTCAGTTCTAGGGAATTATGGAGTAATTTGAAAAAAATTGGTGTTAAAGGCGATAAGAATGAAAAAAAAAATGCCCTTTTAGTGCACAATCAATGTCCAATTTCCTGATCCCTCCTTTTTCTGGTTCGCGCATCCCCCATGACTTGTTTAATGTTTCTGATTATGAGAATCCTTTCTCATTTGTTTGCATTGGTCCTTGTGAGTTACTTTGTTCTATCAAGTCTATTAAATCAAATGCTGTTGGCCCTGATGATATATCTCCAAGTTCCTAAAGCTCATGCTCCCATTTAAAATAAACCATCTTCTTCATTTATTTAACCTGTCCCTAAAAAAGCAAATCCTTCTCATCCTTCTGACTTCAGGCCTATTAGTATTTTATCTTTCCTGTGTAAAATTTTTGAAAAAATTATTCATGACCAAATTCAAGTCTATGTAACTGAAAATAATTTACTTTCTCAATGGCATTCAGGGTTTCGGAGCAAACACAGCTGTGAATCAGCGGTATTAAAAATTACTTCTGATATTCGATTTGCACTCGATACTGATAAGTTTGGTGTCATAGTGTTACTTGATTTTTCGAAAGCATTCGACTGTATAGATCATTCGATTCTTCTCTCTAAACTTAAGTTGTTAAGTTAAATTTGGTAGCACCTCGTTAAAGCTTCTTCACAATTATCTGCAAAATCGAATGCAACCAATAAAAAGGGATGTTGATACATGTAATCCTATTATAACCAACACAGGTATACCACAGGGCTCAGTTTTGGGTCCGCTTTTGTTTTAATTGTTCATTAATGACCTCCCCGATGTAATAAACAACTGCCGAGTCCATTTGTATGCTGATGATGTGGTACTGTACATCTTTCGCTCAATTGGTCTCATGGAGGATTGTATAGGATTTAAATCACATTCTTATTTGGTCTAATCATAATGCTATGAAATTAAATCCTTCTAAATCTGTTGCCATGCTTTGTTCTAGGGATGTGATTAGTCCTGATGATTTTCCTTCGGTAGTTCTTGATTATGAAAGTATTAAGTATGTGAAAGAAGTGAAATATTTAGGGTATAGAATTAATGGTAATTTCAGCTGCTGTGAAGCAATTTCTGACACAATTAGGCATATATATTATGGTCTGCGTTCCTTACGATCCTCCTCTGAATTGTTATCTCCTGATATGAAGAAATACCTCATAAAATCTTTGATTTTAGCATATTTTATTTTTAATTGTTCAGTATATCCTATTCTTGATTGTCAATGTAAACGAAAACTTAATGTTGCTTTCAATGATTGTATTCGCTTTATATATGGTAATCAGAGACATACCAGAGTCTCGCATTTACAACACACTCTTGTTGGTATGAATCTTGAAATGTTTTGGAGGTACAGGCTTATTGTAAGGCTCCATAATGTCATCCACAATAAATGTCCAACTTATTTAAGTGAATCGCTCCGGTTTGCCAATTCACAACTTGAATTGAAACTTATTATACCGCGTTTTTTCGCACGTCATAGCCGAACGCTCCTTCTATGTATCTGCCGTGCGTTTATGGAATTTACTTCCAAAAGAATTGCAGATTATAGCCTCACCATCTACCTTTAAGAAGAAATTATATTTGCACTATTCTAATCTTTAATAACTATTATTTAAATGAATTTACTTATTTACATTAATTTCTCTAGCTACTAATTATTTTATTTTATTTATGTTTATATAAATGGATTTTCTTTTATTGGTACTAAAAATTTTGTAATATTATAATACTAGATGCTCTAAAAGAGTTATATCTTAAAGTGTCTTTGTAAACTATATCTTTTGGAAATAAATTGAAATTGAAATTGAAATTGAAATTGAGATGTCTTTCGGAATCATTGGGATCAAGGGCTTTTTATTTTCCCTTAGAAATTGTTGTTTGGACTTTTTTTTTCAGTTAATTTACTGCAATTCGGGTGCTGGGCGAAATCTTGAAACATGCTTGATACCGAAATTCAGAAGAAGGTATGAGAAGATGAGTATGAGCGGTCCAATCGGGTGATCCGCAGTCCATTACAAAACGCCAAAGCAAGGGATTTGATGACGCGGAAATGCTCCTTCAGAATATCGCTTGTCACTCGTGCAGTGTGCGCCATTGCAGCGTTTTGTTGGAACCACATATTCATTTAATTAAGGAAGGAAAAAGTTGTTGATCATAGCTCCATAGCATTTGCCGTTCGCAGTAACGGTCTTGCCCGTTCTACCCCTATGAATCCTCCCGCTCAAGCAGCGCATCATGCAGTAACTTTTCGCAGGTGTGGAAAATGGCTGTTCAGGGATCATAAGCGGATTTTCGGTGCCACAGAAGCTATATTTTACAGGCTTATTTTATGACATTTTTCATCACTTGTGTCAGAACATTTCTTTCGAATATTCCCTTTAAAGGCGTCCTGTTGGAACCACATGTCATCCTGTCCCAATTCATCCTATTGCGATCTGTGCTTGAAGTAACTTTGACTAAGTATAAATGCTCTTTGGGATAAGAGCGAACATTTTTCTTATTCACAAAACCAGATGAGAGAAGTCTTCCTCCTCTTCATCAAGATTCCAGGATGGCTTCAATGTAAGTTACACGTGTTTGGGGATCAACAGTCAACAGGGGATGCACTGTCTGAACGTTATGGGGGACTATCTTTGGATTTTTCCCCTGGCACATCGTCGTCTGGTCTATATTCCGGAGTCCTCTTCGACATCTAAACTAAGCAGTATTTATCCAGTTGGTGCCGGGAAATCTGCGACCACTCATGTAATATTGCGCAAAAAAAATGAAAACACTTATTGCGCGTTATTGAGGAGTATAACGGTCCATGGGTATATTGATTTGTATACATTAAATAACGTGTACATTAAATAATTATTGACTTATTAAAACAAAAAAAATTAGAATAGAATAAAACAAATCGGTCAAGTGGTTCTGATTATTTTCCCCCAATTTAAGATAATTTACAAAGGTTTTGATTCGTATTTCTGTATGAGATGCTTGATCGTTTTGCCGAAAGAGAATGCACTGAACCATCAAATTGTTGAGTTCATTGTTTTTGAATATTTCCAAAATACTCTATAAAGTTTGAAAATCTGAAAAAACCCTTCAGAAATTCAAAATTCTTATGACCCTTTGGTTAGATGTGGTGAACAAAATTATTAATTGAATGCAATTCCTGGAAACATTAATTTTACTTTTCGGCCTTCTTATATCCTAGAAAATCGAGTCCATATCCAAATTATCACACTTCAGCGTTGGAACTTTAATCTGCGATTATACAAGAATTTGCTTCCAATATCCCACAATTGAGCTTTAGCATAATTTACACTTAAATCGAAAGTATTTCGCCAAAACACTATATTCACCCGGATGTTAGACGAAAAAAATGGTGTCAATAAAACTACTTCTCGATGAAGAAAACCCCTCGTCGCAGGCATAGATCACAATATAATGTAATACCCCATTGCAACCCCGTCTTCAAGAGGCAACAAGTCACATAAATCCAGCTGTCTCCATACTAAACTGTAACGGGGAAAACATTCTGACGTATCCATCGATCACCGATCGTAATATTTTCACTTCTGTCTCAGTCTAAAACCCATTTGACGTAACCTAAGCTTTTTGCAAAAAGAAAATCCAATAAAAAAAAAACAAAACACTCATCTCGATCTTGCAACAGCTAGAGGCAGACCCATTACCCATAGATAGTTCTCTACATAACACCATCTCATCTTCTATCTTCAGTTTTTCTTGCGGTCCGCATGTGGTGGTTTCGCATCAAACTAAGATGGCTCCTCCGTAACATATAGGAACCGCAGACTCTCTTATGTGTACGCACAGTACCCATTCATTTGACGTTTGTCAATACTTCTGCCCGATTACGGTGACATTTCTTTTCCGCTTTCTCCCTCAGCAAATGCGTTCCTCCTCCAGTCATCGAGCTTAGTTTGCGTTTCTTCGTTTTTGAAAATCCACTTCCTGGTCTTATACTCTGTGACGGCACTTTTTCAGCGACTAAACTAACGTCCGCTTAGACTCCATCTCAAGTCCACCTTTTGCTTTCAATATAGGTACTACTCTACACCTTTGGTCCTCCTGTAGAGGCAACCACTTTGGTATAAAATGTGTAGGCTTTCGTATTGGCACGCAATTTGTCCGTTATGTGTAAACTTAAAGTGTCATTGAAGTGGCTGCAACACTTAAGAACTCGATCGCCATACTTTTGTAGACTTTTTGCTACTTCGTAGGTACACATAGGTACACACAGGTGCTTAAGCTGACTTTAATATAATTGGCTTGCCTCTGTGATGTAAGGGGCTAAGGAAGGGTTTGCAAAACCAGAGATGTGGCAATGTAGTGTCACTGACATGGTTCGAATTTCAGATCAAGCCATTTCTGATGTATTGATCGGCAGAGGTTTGGAACTGGAATCCGATACAGCATGACGGCCGCTGCAGAATTTTTATGACCAATACGCTGTGTGCAACGGTAATAAGTTCACGTCAAGGCATAACATTAGGTTTTTTATTGCGTCAAGTAAGCGTGGGAGAGATTTTATAAATTGTTAACTAACTACGTTGGCTATTATGTGAGATCTTGAGTGCGCACAGGGGGTTTCTGTGTTGCATCGGACAAAAAACAAGCGACAACTGACCACCTGGCCATCCTGTTTCATTGTGCGCAATTTTAGAGATTAATTAACATTTTATTTTTGGGTTTTTGTCTAAGGATTGTTGGTAGTTTTCGCAATGTTTTTTTTTTTATTTCAAACAGGTGAAGCATGCCGATAGCCTTTGGCATGGTTAATAAAAGAGAAAATAAAAACGTTTTATTAAAACTTTTGTTCTATTCTACTCTTATTTAGAAACTTATAATTGAGACAAGAAAATTTATTGATGTTAATGTGACACACGCGGTGGTTGAAAGTCGAATGAAAATGAAAAGTAACCATAAAGCAGCAGAAACAAGAAGGTATAACTTCAGGGATGTGTGAGGTTATTTCTGGTCGCGTTCGGAAACTACTCAAATGCAGTTTATATGTTGCGGATTTGTTATGTGATAATGTGTCGTGATTTTGAGGTATATGTATATTTGAGAATGCGATTTATCTTCCAAAACCATTAGAATTCGGATTTTTTATTATTATTTGATAATCATTTTTGGAAAAACGTTGTAAGATGCTGATTTGTGATAAAGAGTATTCGCCACATAACGAAATAAAGAAAAAAAAATAATTCCATATATTGTTAATATAAAGAAGTTGAATGGGTATATCGGTTTACCAAAAAGATTTACAATTTAACAATGTTCAATAATTTAACATGAGAATGCAAGTTTTCGAAACATAGGTAAGATGCGCCTGAAAGCAAATGAATTATCAGGCTGAAAGTGGTGGCTTATTTGACAATATTGAAAGATTAAAATTTTGAACTTGGCTCTGTTAATTGTGATTCCTGTAAAATTAGGTGTTTTTGCGAGGAGTATTTATCCAACAATTAACGTAGTGGAAAATGAATTTGAAGTACCTAGTGCAATCCTTTATCTACCTTAGGTCAAAAGTAGTAGCCTATAATATTATGGAGGAAGAAATACGCGGCTGGGTGCTAAAATTCAACAGAATCTCCGTCGGACTTTTCAAATCCAAAAGTATTACCATAAAAGCTAAGCTGTTGCTGTACAACACTATTGTCTTACCAGTACTCACATACGGATACGGATCCCAGACTTCGCTGTTTTCTAAAAGTCACTTTGATTTTTTAACAGAAGAGAGAATTGTCGGTTACGTGTGAGAGGGAGAAATAGTTCGGAAAAGAAAGGATCATGAATAGTATCAGATCTACCTCTAAGCAGATGTGGAAAAATTTATTTTTTTCTCGGTTGATTCCGGTAATTTGGGCATCTAGCTCTAATCAACGAAGAGTTCCTTAGTGGTAGAAGGCAACATGAGAGGCCTTGTTTACGTTGCAAGGATGCCCGAAACATTGGGTTGCGAAATTGGATGGCGTCTGTTAGCAATCGGGTTAGCGATCCGTTTTTCCACCGTTGATGATGATGATCTGAGTTCTTAAAAAACAAGCAATTAAATAAAATAAATCAGAATTATTGCAATTCTTTCCAAAACACTAATAAGAAGAATTGGAAAGATAGATCAAGGAATGGGTAATTATTTTTCCATTTAAAACCCATGGGTGATGACGCACGGCTTGCTTACACAAGGTGCTCGTTTTGGCTTAAAATCCGAGGAACTTCGGTTAATATACAATCCCAAATACAAGGATGAAATAAAGCTAGCTATGTCTAATCTTAAGAGCAACAAAGCCGCCGGAGCTGATGGCCCAGCTGCCGAGCTCTTCAAACTTACAGGCGATGACTTGGCTATAAGTATGCACCAACTTGGTTAGAAGAAAGCATGCCCGATGAATGGAATCTCAGCATAATTTGCCGATCCTTAAGAAAGGAGACCCTCTGAGCTGCACCAACTAGTCTCCTCAACATCGCCTACAAGATCTTTTCTGCTGTATTGTGTGAACGCCTAAAGCCATTCGTCAACAACCTGATAGGTCCATATCAGATCTTGGAAAAAACTCAAGAACTTTAAATCGATACCCACCACCGCAGCGTGATGTCAGTAGCGCTTTTGTGAGTATTGAGGCGGAAGCGGCAAAGATGGGTCTAGCAGTCAATGAGGGCAAAACCAAGTATATGCTGTCATCAAGAAGAGACACCCAACATCGATGTCTTGGACAAAATATCACCATAGACAGCTATAACTTGGAGGTAGTTAGGGACTTTGTCTACCTGGGCTCCGCTATTAACTCAGACAACAACACGAGCGCTGAAATCAAACGAAGAATAACTCTTGCCAATCGCTGCTTCTTGGGGCTTAGAAGGCAATTGAGTAGCAAAGCCCTCTCTCGGGCAATTAAACTGTCCCAGTCCTGCTCTATGGTGCAGACGCTGAACCCTGTCAAAAGCGGATGAGGACACTTTAGGCTGTTTCGAGAAAAAGATTCTCCGGGTGATTTTTGGTCCCATATGCATAAACGGGGAGTGGAGAAGAAGATACAATGAAGAACTTTACCGGCTGTATACAGCGACACAGATCTAGCCAAAAGAGTAAAAATTCAACGTCTCAGATGGCTGGGTCATATAGAGCGGATGGACATCAATGCTCCGATCCGGAAAATCTTCGAATCCACCCCAGAGGGACGGCGCAGTAGAGGAAGACCGAGATTCAGGTGGCGCACACAACCAACTCCACGTGTGAAACTGGAGACAGCTAGCTAGGGACCGAGCTGGCTGGAGAAGCTTGTTGGTTGAGGCCCAGGTCCACCCCGGACTGTAGCGCCACCTAAGAAGAAGAAGAAATACAAGCGGCTTCACCAATTTTGATAAATAGTTTTTGAATTTATGAGGTGACCTGGATGTTCTTAAGCTTTTGGTTGCATTGCTTTTAAAATCTGGATTTTTATTATTTTCCATTTAAAAAACCCTAGATCGAAGGCATTTGAACCGTTTAATGCCAACAATTTACATGATTAATTAAACTGGTATTGCGTTAGTTAGAAAATATCTATTTTGTTTAATGGTCTTTGATATTGGTATAAACAGGGGATACTTAACAAAGTTCTATTGCCTACACATTAGATACCAGATCAACTCTCCACACTCGAGTAAATGACATGCTAATCTTATGTCATACAAAGAATATTACGACTATTACTTACAAACAAAAAAAAATACTAAAAAATAATTTACAATTTAACGCGATTGCAGGCACAAAAGAATCTGATCAGCACATTGCATAAAACACTCCAACATAATCCCCAAGCTACAGTATCGACACAGGCTATAACAATAGCCAGCCCACATGCGATATATTCCATAAGCTGCTTGCATGCGAGCATTTGAGCATAAACGTTAAGCCCGTCAAACATAAATCGCCAATTTGTTTCTTTATTTTAAATCCTTCATGTGCATAGTGCATACATACCTTTATAATCTTTTTTCAAGTCATGAAAGGGGTGCGGCGGAAAAAAACAAAAAAACATTTACAAGAACCGCTTAATCCAATTAACCTAATTATTGGTTAACAAAAAGCACACACAAGAGGGCGTTGGTGTGTTTAATTTTTTGTAACACTTAAAACCGATAAATTGCTTGTTAATGTGACAAAATATCCAACGACCGGCCTCAATAAACAATGCTGCGGGGTTTGGTGATATTAAGAACAAATAAAGTGGGAAATTTGTGCCGGTCATTCAATTTGACAAAAGTGGACCACCTACTGATTCGGTCATTTGTTCGGGGATAAAATGTCAAAATGACTCCTGATTGAGCCTCCATATTGAACAGGTGGAGGAGAGAAAAGCAATTTGTAGTTTTAAGCCTGTCATTGTTGGCAACATGGCCAACGGATCTGAAGAGATCTTGAGGGTTAAGACGAGTCTCAAAGAATGCAAAGTAAACATTAAAGACAATCTCATTGAAACAAGTCAATAAATCCATTGGTGAATGGAGTCTGACAAATGAAGCATTAACTGAGACTTCGTGTGTCTTGTGTCTTTAGTGCAACAAAGTAGCTTTCAACAATGGAAGTTGGTCCACGACAGTGAACTAATGCGGCAGCGATATGCATTTTAAATGCCAAGTTAAAGTGTCTCATCCGACGTTCGCTATTAAACAATAAACAAATAAATTACCTCGAACAGTCGAGATCCTAATTTATGAACAATGCGAAAGTGAAAGTCTTGTGGGTATGTTTTCCAGGTCGGAAGAAGAAGGCATTTGGAATGGATGGTTCGAAGATTAAGCAAGGCTGGAATATGTTGCATAATTTGACAGAATAGGCATTTGTGTTTGGTTGAAAAATTCAAGTTCTCTAAATAATTTTATAAACTTTAAGATGATAAGGGAACAATAATTAACAACTATATACCTTATTTTTCACATACATTTATATGAATTTCTGACTACTATATCCCGTATTGATGAAATTTTAGAACTCCGATCAGTTCCAACTCATTTTATCAACCAGCTTTAAGATGCAGAAAATTAAACATGAGTTTAAATAAAAATAGAAAAAAGTTAGACCCTCAAAATCGTTGTTTTAAAAAAAGTTACAGGGTGTCTTGAAATAGTCAACTAAAAACGCTAGATTTGATTTTAGGATTAATTTTGATACGAAGAAGTAGCCCAATGAGGAGACAATTGGGAAGTCAAATGCTTATGAGGCACAAAACATGATTTTTGGTGACACATTTTTTTTTTTTTTTTTTTATAATTAAATCGCGCACAAAGGATTATGTGTTTCCCTTTTAATGTAGAACACACTGCGCGGGCATTACGAAGATAGGGAGGGGAGAGATAGGAGGTGCCGATTAACATTGGTTTTGAATGTCAGCAGATCAAAATGGCAAGGGAAAATTCCGCCGGGTAAACTATTCCAAATTCGTGTCGTTCGGCTAAAAAAAGAATCCCTATATTTCACGGTACGTCCGAAATTGGGCTCCAGGGTGAACTGATGAGCATTCCTTTCGAGACGAGTATTACGGGAGAAACTTTTAAGGGGAGAAATGCAACTGGCTACTTCGAGTGAACATTTTTTGTAAAAGAAACGATAAAATAAGGAAAGACATGAAACATTGCGTCGGTGTTCGAGTGGGGCAATTGTTTCAGCGGCAATTCTATTTCCTATCAATCTTAACGCTCGATTTTGTATTCTATCAAGGAGGAGAAGCGATGTTTGCGAAGCACCTGCCCAGAGGTGGGAGTTATACTCAAGTTTAGGGCGTATAAACTCCACACACACTCCACACGATTTCTATTACCCCATTTGACAATGCTGTATAAATCGGAGTTTAATGAGCTTGACATATGGTACCGTTGCAATTGTACGTCCGAAGGCGAAGGACGTGAATTATCGAACGAATATGAAAAGCTGAGGGTAGAGTCGTCAGCAAAACAGTGAAGTGGATTAGAAGTAACAGACAGAAGATCGTTTATAAAAATCAAGAAAAGAGTCGGAGACAGAACAGAGCCCTGGGGCACACCAGCATTTATGTTGTGCTAATCAGACTTGAATCCGTCCAATACAACTTGTATTGAACGGTCCAGGAGATAGCTTCTAATCCAACGAACAAGTGTATCATCGATCCCAAAAGCACGCATTTTCGATAAAAGAGCTTCATGCCAAACTCTGTCAAATGCCTTGGAGATATCAAGAGCAATAATCTTACTTTCACCAAAACGATGTAAAGATTTGTTCCACTGTTCGGTGAGATATGCCATCAGATCACCAGTGGATCGGTTGCTGCGGAAGCCGTACTGACGGTCATGGAGAAGCTTTCGATCTTCGAGATATTCCTTAAGCTGACGGTTAATCAGTGTTTCCATGACCTTAGAAAGAAGGGATGTCATGCCACTGATAACTACAAAAAAAGATAATTTTTGTATAAAATTGTTTTGAATCTACTCTGGGCTAAACTCAAAAAGACATTCTTTAGATTTCCACTTATATCGTCTATTCGCAGAAAAATTACGAATTACTCTGTGTGGAAGGTTATTAAAGGTGTAGAAAAGATACAATCATCCCTAATTTGAATTAAAGATGGAGGATGGACTAAAATACAAAAAGACAAAGCAGATCTGTTCATCAACGTCTTCAGGAAACTTTCAAATCCTTTGATGGTCAGGAGTTGTTGAATGATCCCGATGGTATTGAATTGAAAATTTCCAATTTCCAAATTTCACATTTTCAGAACTTTTCAGAGTTCCATAGAATTTCCTGATGTATATCAAGCTTTCGATAAGATGTGACCTACATGAAACTATAGAAACTCAAATCTTAAACTGAGTGTCATAAAGTTTCTTATCATAACCACTACGGTCAGTAGTGATCCAGCAGATAAGGTGTTTGCTTTTTAAATCCAGAAATTGTGTGTTCAATCCTCAACTCAACATCAATTCGTTGCTAGTGTTTCAGCCAGATGCATTCTAATAAATTTCACGACTAGATTGCAAGTACTTGCTCGAATAAAATTTGAAAAATATTAAAGGAAATTCAAAGTTTTTATTCGATTTTTCTAACTATTCTTTGGAAAAAGTACGTAAAGTAGTTTTCAGCGGAAAAAATTAAACGTTATTTTATTTCTATAGAAAATGTGAAAAAGTGTGATTTTTTTTTTATCGTAGGAACAGTTTTTACTTAACAACTTTTTTCAAAAATTAAAAAAAAAAATCAAGAATGCAAATTTAAACACAAAAATTACTTACATTAAAAAACAAAATTAAAAAAAAATCCATCACCGTTTTCAAAATATTGATTTTTGAAAAAAAAATTAAGAAAATTATTAAACATACAAAAAAAAAAATTTTGAAAATATTTTAAAATACATTTACTAAGGCTGGTTGCATCTTCATGAATATCAATTTCGATTGAAATCGGATGACCAGTTTTCGAGAAAGTCGAATTATCGTTACTATAATGATAGGGCTAAAGACGGTAACCCCATAGGAACGTTTATTTTTCTTCGACTTTCTCGAGAACTGGTTAACCGATTACAACCAAAATTAATTTTCAGGAAGATGTAGGCAGCCTTAGTAATTTTAATTAAAAATATTTTGAAAAAAAAATAATTTTTGTATTTTTAATAATAATTTTTTTTTTTTTTGAAAAATCCATATTTTGAAAAGGCGTTAGTTTTTTTTTTAATATTATTTTTAAATCTAGATTATTTGTGTGCTTAAGTTTGCATTCTAAAAATATTTTTAATTGATTTTTCAGAAAAGTTCTTAAATAATAACCATTTTATTTAAAAAAAACCGTTCCTACGATTTTGAGAAAAAAATCACACTCTCTTACATTTTTCGAAGAAATAAAATGGCGTTTAATTTTTTACGCTGAAGAATCAAAAGTTAATAAAAAATCGAATAAAAACTTTGATTCCCTTAATATTTTTCAAATTTTATTCGTCGCTGTGACCGCACCGCACATAAGAGCAAGTACGTGCGATCCAGTCGTGCAATTTATTTTTCACTAAAACATAATCTACACCTACAATAGTACACTGATTTTTTTCATAAAAATTCTTGGAGCCGTTTCCGAGAAAAATAAATTTTTACTTAACGGTTATATTACAGGTACCGTTAATATTTGAGCTAAAAAAAAAATTAAAGTCCTCTGTAGAATGTCAAAATAACCTTAAGTTCCAAATCTGAAGACGATTGGCCAAACCGTTTAGGCTGTAGTTCAATATACATCCGTACAGACAGACAGACAGACAGAATTTTGCTAGTAACTCAAATAATTTTGTCTATCATCGTAATGTCTTGTCTGATTGTTAGAATTTTTCTTACGAATGCATAACTTGCTTTATAGTCCCTATAAATCACAAGTAAAAACAGTGTGCTTTACAACTTTACAACTTTTGACGTGAGTTTTGAACATTGGGTTTCCCTTCCACCCTTCTAAAAACAGGGTTCTAAGGATTTTCTCTTTCAACTTTTTGTATAAATTCTTGTGATGAACACCTTTAAGGTATCTTCCTCATCATAATTCATTTCTTCTCTGAACTTTATGTTTCTGAATATCCAATCCTTATTTCGTTGACTTTGGTTATACATAGCCACATAAATATTTTGCATTTAATCCTTCCAATATGTAAATAAACTTCAATCTATCCTACTAAAAGCTATAATTTTTTTCCCACCTTTTTCAGATAGAAGTTGTGGAATCTACGTACAACAAAGGTAAGTGTTTATCCCATACATTCTTTGACATTTCAGATACATCTCTCAAGAACATATCATCTTGGAAACACATTTCTCTGAAACCACCTGAAACGTTCCTGCAATGTGCGTGCACTTCAATCTTTCAAGTGCTGCTGGCGGCTGACAACAAACAGAAAAGGAGAACTGCTCGTCAGGTCTTCCAAAGATAATCAGTTTGTCAGCTCATTGTCTGATATTATGCGAGTGCGATTTCTTTATTCTTCTTCTGCAATTGACACATAACAATCAACGCACATCAAACCGAAACTTTGCCGCCTTTTCAAAAGTATATAGATACATTATGCAAAAAAAAATCACATTAAACACTGAAATCGGAATTAATGACGAGCAGTCTGTCCGTTTGTCATCGCTGCAGAGAAAACTCCTTCTTTTCCATCCAGGAGAAGGGGCAGAATCTTTTTTGCGTTATGCGGTTTCAGTGGTTTGCTTCTTGCCACCATAATACGGTAGCTATCTTATTTTTTGCGTGGAATCAACCCGCCGCCGAACACTTGGGATGGAGCCATGGAGGTGTAGGAAGGCAAGGTATGTGCTAAAGTGAAATTACGTCTTGTGGTCGATTAAATGAGGCGAGCGTGTAGTTGATTTTATAAAAATTCCACAGATACGCCGCACGGCTTAGTCACTATAGCCGCGACTCACCAGGAGCATGCCTAATCCAATTGGTATATCATATACAAATTGTCAGATGTCAGATCAGACATCAGACAAACGAAAAAGATACACAGATACCCACTCCATGCCATTATTGTATCTATCAGTTTGCTCGTAATTATTATTATTATCTGGGTGCCTATTAGTGAATAGTTTGGATTTCGTGTTGGAGTGGAGAATTGTTAAAAAAAAAAAAAATCCAGCAATTTGGTAGGAAAATATAGTTCAACTATGCTGAAGTCTCTGCGCGTTGGGAGTTAGTTAAGTCAATTTCACACTAGTTAGCTTGATGTAACTTATAAGTCGGCTAATTCGTTGCGGTAGGATGTCTTAACCAAAGTTTGCCAATTTTTGTTATATAAGCATGTATGTTGTCATAGGAAAGTGATAGTTTTGAATGGTGTTCATAAAAAAAAAGAAGTTTTATAAAGAAGTGAAAATGGACTCAAGAAAATGTTGGCAAATCTTAGAGGAGTTGCAAGATCTTATTATTTTTGTTTTTTTCATTATTAAATGTTTTTATTGACACCTAAAATCACAGAAATATAGACAAAACCCTATAAAATTAGTTAATGCTTAGACAATTTATATGGAATTTATGAGGCCTCTTTAGAAGTCAAATTTAGTTTATCGTTCTTTGGAAGAAAATCGTACGATTTCTTAAACATGGATTTTCGAAAATAATAATAAGTGTGGGTGTTCAAATAAAATAAGGTTTAGATAGATCTTTGTGAGGTCACTAACCATGTCGATTGTTAAATTTTCGTTTCGTTTTTTAGAAACTTAATGCAATTCATGAAGGTTTTTATTAATACAGAAACAATGACAATCACACGACTTGTCCAATTTCAAACGGCTGATAGTTGAGGCAGCTGACACTTCTCTGACAAAAGTGACATTCATTAATTGAGTCATCATGAGTTGTATTTGTAGGCAGAAACTCCTACAGTGTCATTGTTGGGACAGGATGACAGGATGAATGACCCGAAATTCAGCGCCATGGTGGGTTTTTTTTTTTTATATATATATATCTATATAATTAACTTTGTTTCCTTTTTTACTTGCGATTATAGGTAATATGTATAATGCAAGTTATGCATTAAAAAATTTGATATAACAATCGAACATGACATTACGATGATAGAGAAACATATTTGAGTTACTGGCAAAATTCTGTCCTGCTGTCTGTCTGTGCGGATGTATTTTGGACTGCAGTCTAAATAGTCCAATCGTCTTCAAATTTTGAACTTAAGGCTATTTTGACATTCTACATTTTTTAGCTCAAAAATTAACGGTAGGTACCTGTCATATAACCGTTATCTAAAAGCGCGACTGGATCGCACGTACTTGCTCATATGTGCGGTCACATCGTCGAACAAATTTAAAAAAATGCACGACTGGGTCGCACGATCTTGTTCTTATGTTAGATAATTGCTTAGTGGTTGCATATGTATGTATATAAAGGGTGTTTTTTTAGATGGCGATGGACTCATTCGGGTCTTCTTCGATGCTCTGCTCCACCGAAACGAACCATTATTTTGGTAAGAAATTTGCACAATTTGAAAACTCGTTCGAGAGTAGGTCTATTCATTATGAAAAAGCAAACCAAATTAAGCATAAATCAAGTGACAGCTGTCAAAAAAACCAACTCCGTAAAAAGTATTGCCAGATTGAAAACCACTTGTCTATTAAAATAAACAAATGATTTTTTTTTTAGAAAATTCTTTAATTTTTTTAATTAGCTTAAAAGTGTACTCGGAAGAACTAAGTATTCAATAAAATTTGAAAATAAATGTCTATCGAGGAAAAAAAATATTGAAAATCGTTCGACCAATTTTTTGAAAAACTTTTCGAAAAAATATTTTAAATTTTTTCTAGTATGTCATTATAAGGAAAACTGTAGTTTTCATCTGGGAAAGTTATTTAAAAAAATTCAATCAACCCATTTTCAAAATATTTCGAAAATCAAATTTTTTTTTTAGAAAATTTTAAAAAATCGAAAAAAAGGTTTTTTTAAATTTTGAAATGCAATATTAATTGAATTATAAAGGACTTCCTGTGTGCAAAATTTTGTTGAAATCGGGACATTAGTTACGATAAAACCGCATTTGGAAAAACCGGTTATATAAGAGGTACCGTTATAGAACAAATTTCAAAAAATTGGTTATAACTGAAATATGTATTGTTGATAAAAAAATAGCACCCTGAAAGTGTTATCAAAATCGTTAGAGCCGTTTTTGAGAAAATCAATTTTTTTTTTGCACGAATCCATAACTTGCATTTTAGTACCTAAATCGCAAGTAAAAATTTGATATGGTGGGCTAAAAATGGTACCTCCCATAGGACCGGTTTTTTTTCTTCGACTTTCTAGAAACCTGGTGGTGATCCGAATAAAATAAAAATTGATATTCAAGAAGGTAGCCTAAGCAATTTTGCATACATTTTTTTTCTTAACTTTTTTTTTTGTATTTTTAATAATTTTATATTTTTTTTTTTTTGAAAAATCAATATTTTAGAAAAGGGAAGTGAATTTTTTTTAATTTTGTTTTTAAATGTAAGTTATTTTTGTGCTTAAGTTTATATTCTTGAATTATTTTTAATTTTTTTATTTTTTTTATTTTTTAAAAGTTGTTAAAAATAAACCGTTTTATTTAAAAATGCCTGCTACGATTTTGAAAAAAAATTCACACTTTTTTATTTTTCTTAAAGAAATAAAATGGCGTTTAAATTATTTCACCCAATACAATTTAACGTAATTTATTCGAACAATCAAAAGTCACAAAAATGGAATAAATGCTTTGATGTTCACTTTAATTTTCTTAAATTTTATTCTACAATGTGACCGCACATATGAGCAAGTACGCGCGATCCAGTCGTGCATTTTATTTTAATGTATATAAGTACACTGCGCAAGCATTAGGATAATAGAGAGGGGAAGGCTAGAAGGTGTTGATTAACATTTGTTTTGAATGCTTGTAAATCAATATAGCAAGGGAATATATCGCAGGGAAAACTATTCCAAATTCGTGTCGAAATTGGGCTCAAGAGGATTCTGATGAGCATTCGTTGCGTGAACTTTTAAGGGGAGGAACGCAGCTGGCTTCTTCGAGTGAACATTTTTATAAAAGAACGAATGGTGATCTCATTTTCAGGACACATTTTTTTGAGACAAATTTTACTCTTGAAGGATTTGTCATTCTCTCGCTACAGCCAGTACCCCGGAAAAAATGTGGCTCTGAACGGGAATTTAACCCAGACCCTTTGGCATAGCACTCCGACACACTAACCACTAAACTAAGGGCATTACTTAAGACAAATAACTACGTCATTATGAAGACAGAGTGTCATTGCGATGACTTAATTCTTAAACATAACTGTGGCTTGTTTGATATGGAGGACTGTTAGCACATAGGGTGGATATAAGGTTTTTGCTAATATTTTTTGATTTTCTTTCGGTTAATTTTATTTGGTTATTAAAAAACGATGTTCTTACAAATATATGCCCATTGAAAGATCTCTTTTCCAATGGACATATAATTCTGGGATTCTTTCGTGAAGTAATCTTGGCTTATTAGAATTTTGTTGAATGGAGTACTGAGATGTAGTATAAGTGCGCTTGGTGACCATCGTTATGCGTTATGAAGTCTTCTAGTAGTCGTTATATAAGCCTACAAAAACAGTGATCATTTGGGTATACTATTTCCAAGTTTGAAATGCCTAGAAGTGAAGCCTTTAATATCTACCGAAAAGTTATTTTCGTTAAGAATAAGTAAATGCACTTTAATATCTGATGTGGTACTCCACATTGATATAATGTTTTAATAATAGGAAAAGATATAACACAATCAAAGATGAGATATTAATCGAAAATTAAAGAATGAATAAGAAAAAGAAAAATGGACGCATATGCATATGGTATGATCTTGTTTGTATTTTCTTGGCCTGTTCCTCCATTGTTTTGTGTTGTAAGATATTGCGTTTTTACTGAATTTCAGTATCTCTTAAAAATCCGAGAATACAAGCTGAGCGGATGATGCGTTTTTATCCTCAATATGTGTCTTTTGATGTACATAATGGCCTTCTTGGATCTTCGAACTCCTTATTTAATAAATATTTGATACTCCGTTTCGTCTCAGATGCTGTTAATTTACTTTAATCGGTTTTAGTTATTGTTTGACATTTTGTAGGATTTGTGTAAGATCTGGGCACACAAACGATCGTTTAATAGAAAATTCCCAACAGTTTTAAAAAATAAAGAATTTTCCCTACAATACATCTACGTATAACGCCGCCATAATAAGTTTATAAATATTGGTTAAAGGGATTTATATTATTTAAACTTTTAGGACTTATGGCAAGCACGTTACCCTTCAAATGCCTTCGGTAGCTTCAGCTAAGTATCTTATAACCTACTAGCTTACCCACCCGGCGTTGCTCGGGTATACCATACATTTTTGAAAAAACGAACCCGGCCTGGCGCCACCTAGTAATGAGTTACTTCTTACAAAATAAGCTATTTGCTTGTGAAATGACCCCAACGCCACCTAGGGGTAATTAAAATAGTTTTACTTAATCCTTACAATACCACCTTTCTGCCTGTGAAAATTCCGTCAAAATCGGGGTACATAAATAAGAATTTTCCAAAAAACAACCACCCCAGCGCCACCTAGTGGGTAATTTAAATAGCCTAAGTTACTCCCTAGAACATCAGCAATCCGTCAAAATTGGTGCAGCCGTTCCCGAGATTATCCGGAACAAACAGACAGAAAAACAGACAGTCAGACAAACAATTTTAAATGTGTATTTTTGTTATAAATACTGTGTATGCTCTCATATGCATCTAGTAAAAGGTGTTATTTTGATATTAAAAACAGACACTTTATTTTTATTTATGTGTGTAGATTGTATGGTGTGGTTTTGAGCCAAAAACGTTCTAAATTAATAATTTCGAAAAATAAGCAAAGCCAGCACCACCTACGGGTAATTCAAATAGCTTTAGTTATTCCTTTCAAAATGAGCTCCCTTCCAGTGAAAGTCCCGTCAAAATCGGTCCATAAATTAAAAACGACACCAGCACCACCTACAAAGTAATAAACATAGCCTAAGTTACTCCTTAGGATATCAGCTACCTGCCAGTGAAAGTCTCGTCAAAATCGGTGCAGGCGTTCCCGAGATTACCCGGAACAAACAGACAGAAAGACAGACTGACAGACAAACATTTTTTAAATGGTGTTTTCGTTATAAGCACTGTATATCCTTTCGTATACATCAAGTAAAAAGGTGTTATTTTTATTTTAAAAACAGACATTTCATTTTTATTTATGTGTATAGATTGGTAAAAAGGTTTCTCGAACTACGCGTTTATTCGTAATAAGCGTCTTACTTAATAATTTTAAATAATAATTGTTCAGCAAGATAAATATTAAAACAAAACAAAATAAAAATATTTGTATCGCTTTCAAACTATAAAAAATTACATACATTAAGCTATCAGATTTTGATACAATTTTTTTGAATTAAATTGATTATTTATCCCTTAAAAAATATTTTTAATTAAAAAGTTAATTTATTTATTAATTCTAGATGTAGAAATCGAGGAAAAAGTTCCTCTGATCCAAAACATTTAAGAACTTCAATATTAAAACTTTGTCTGGAAAATTTTTTTATTTATTAAATAATTATCATAAGTGTATTAAAAACATTTCGTTTTTTAAGGAATACTTAGTTCTAAGGTAAATTGTCTTAATAGATAGGTTGATTTATATATTGATTTTACAACTCAAGTTTTAGGTCCCCGTAATTTCTGCAAACTTTTAGTACACTCATAGGAATAGTTGGAAACATAAATCGATAGCCCTTGGCTTATCAGAAAGCTGCCTTTTTAACTAGGTTCTTTCTTTAAGTTTACGGTATATTATATTATTTCAATTGAAGTGTTGATTTCGTTGTTGTTGTTGAATATCTGAGCGTCTTAAACTTTTTGCACTCATACTTTGACTATTTAAGTTTTTTGACGAAAATTACGCGACATTACTTCGTAGTCATACTACAGTTAAACCAAGTACATCGCATATCAAATGGTATTAAAAGTGATCTGGAACAAGGGAAAAGCACTGGTATGGTTCTTTTCGATGTCGAGAAGGCATTTGACACGGTGTGGCATAAAGGCCTGATACATAAACTCTTAGTTCTTGATTTTCCACTTTTCATAACTAAAATCATAAATTCCTTTTTGTCTGAAAGGTTTTTTAAAGTTTCAGTTTATAATTGCTTTTCCGATCTATATGAAATCCCTGCAGGTGTACCACAAGGATCAGTTCTTGGTCCTTTTTTGTACATAATATACACATATGATTTCCCGAGATTGACAAATCGCAAATCAGCTATTTTTGCAGATGATACGTGTTTGTATTCATCAGATTCAGTTGGTTTTAATATCGAAACCAATTTGCAATCTGCCCTGAACACTGTCCAAGTGTACTTTAATGATTGGAAAATTAAAATAAATGCTGGGAAGACTCAAGCTGTCTTTTTCACAAGTAAAAGAAAAGCGTGTTTCTTACCCAGCAGCATGCTACAAATTAATGGCATTCCGACAGAGTGGAAATCTAGAGCAAAGTATTTAGGAGTCCACTTAGACAAAACACTTACTTTTGGACTTCATATACAAGAATCAATTAAGAAGGTCAGCTTGGCTATACAAATATTATATCCATTTATAAATCGAAAATCGAAACTTAGTACAGAAAATAAGCTTATAATATTTAAAGTAATTTTTCAAAGCATTATGCTATATGGATCACCTGTTTGGGGTACATGCGCCACCAACCATATTCTTCGATTACAAAGTACCCAAAATAAAGTACTTAAAATGATGCTAAATCTGCCATGGCATTATTCAACTGAAGACCTCCACGTATTAGCCAACATTGAAAAAATTTCATTTAGAATAACAAATTTATTCGAGCGATATAATGCATCTTGTAGTTTATCCGAAAACTATTTAATCTCAAATTTGGCTATTCAATAAAAAAAAAATAAAAATAAAAAAAAAATTAAACTTAAGACTTGTTATTTATTTATAGTATATAATTATTTGTTAACTTATTTATTTATGTACAGTATTTATTTATTTATTTGTTATTAATTTATTTGTTCTTTGTAATTTATTTATTGAATTTTGTATTTATTATTTATTTATCTTTCTATTGATTTATTTATTTTATTTATTTATTTTTAAATTATTTATTTATTTATTTTTTCTTTTTATTTATTTATTTATTTATTTCTTGTAAATTATATATATTTATTTATTTATTTTTTGTTGAATTATTTAATTTTTTTTTATATTATTTATTAAAATGTTCAAATTACTTAAAAAGATATGTTTATTTTTATTTACTTGTATTCTTACTACCTATTCTCTCCAATCCTGGATAACATGTTTCTGTCAACTAAAGAAGGTTTTTCTTGTAGCTTTTCCTTCGAATTCTCATATTATTTTTTTCAGAAGTAAAGTAGAGTTATACTAAATCTCTGTAAATTGTGCAATATAGATTTTAAGAATGAAAAAATGTTAAAAATGTCTGCTACAATAAAATATACAATACAATACAATACTTCGTAGGTAACGCACAAGCGATTTAGGAAGAAAAGTTGTTTTCTCAAAATAAGACGTTAAATTTAAATCACTTGTTTCTGTTAAAAAATTAGAATGACCTTTAATGGATAATAAAGCGCGTACGTTTGAACTATTAGAGAAGTTTCGTTTCTGGTCAAAAACTATCTCAACTGTTAGGCCAAATCTAGCATGAATTTTTGTCTTAACAATATCCCCAAAATATTTGTCTTCATTTATCACTATTCCGGCACGTTTCAAACTAAAATGCAATTTGTTATAACTTATCGAAACGTTCAACATGAAAGCCATTTGTGCTCCAGTTTACTCTGCCCCATTAACCCGTTTTGGTGCCGTATCCAATTTCAACCAATTAGACATGTTCTTCCGCTGAAAAAATTAAATCAAAAAGTGCATTGTTCATGACATTTCGCTTACCAGCTTCGATCAGCAAAACATTAACATTACTTGGTCAACCTCCCAAGTCTCCAAAGTCATACCACAACCTCAAAACTTCAAGACTGCACTTCTTCGGAAAAATTTAACTTACGATTTACATTTCATAACAACTTGGAAGCCAACTGAAGAGTTTATTGATATTCGTTTGAAAAGTCTAGTTAACCGATGTGTAACGTTTAAACGACAACAGCGATGACAATTTATCTGTTAGATACCTGGCCTAGAATACGATTTATTTTCAAGTGAGTTTGGAAATTTAGTGGTTTCTTTGTGCCTCTTCCTGCAGTTCCATACATGGGAGGCAAGAACATACGAATGCAGCATAGGAAGTAAAAAATGTAAAAACGTTGGGTTGTTTTTTTTTAAATGCACCCACTGCGGCAAGAATACTCTGCACACCTGTTGGACGTTTCTAAATAAAGAAACCGAACTGCAAATATACATAATTTACACAAATCATCTTTGTATGTACTACGGGTTCAAGTGCTTTGCCACCATGCAAATTCTTATCACGTGCTGCTTGCGACTGCATTTTATGATTGCCAGATGAGTCATATATAAAGTGTTTTTTGAGTATATTGTTTTATATTTTTTTTTAATAAAAGAACTAACAAACAAATTTTTAGATAGGAGAATTGTATAAGAGATTTAAAATCTTATTGAATCATGTTTTTAAAAGCTTCATTTTATGAATTTTTGAACTTTTATTAAGATTTTTCTTTATAATATTTTGCACCTAAACTTTGAAAATAACAGGAATATATGGGTCAATAGGGATATAACTCCTCAAGACATATAAGTCCCCCCGCAAAAGTTGCATATGATCTTAAAACTAATTCTAAGATTTTTTTTTTAATTCTTAAATTGACCGCTAGGGGTCGCGAAATGCAAAACAAAAACTCAAATTTTCCTTTTTTTGTTCCGTTTTAAAACAAATTTCAGTGTAGAGTGTACTTCAAATTAATTTATGCACAAATTAAAAAGCGCGTTTTTGCTATGAAACTGTGTTAAAGCGTTTTTGCACGTTGCCATTTTTTTGTACGGAGAGGTCTTTTTTTCCTCAATATCCAATTTTTCAAGTTTTTTTGTTTTCAGTTATTCCACCATAATTTTCCTTTTGGATTGCAATACTTACCATGAATTGAAGGCTTAAAATTTGAATTTTCAAATTTTATGATCTTAGTTGCCTTGCTTTTTGTGTCATTTCAATTTAACGAGAAGGAGAAACCCTTTTTGAAATAGCTGCTTGCAAATGCATTGATATTGAACTTTGCCGATGTCCCAAAAAAAAAGTGCCTATGAAAGAACGTTTGTTTTTGAATGACCAAAGAGTTCAGAGAAAAATGGCGACTGAAAATTCATTCTCCACCTAATGTTGCGAAGGTGGCAGATAGATTTAAAATATCGGATAAAGCAACAGCAACGCTTGTTTCAGCGGTATTGACAGATTATGATATCATAAATGATAAAAATCTATCAGACATACTTAGCTGATAGAAGTAAGATCCGAAGAGTGAGGTCAAAGTCGAGGGCAAAACTAACCGATATTTGCGAAATTGACCTTTCTGGGCTTTATTTTGACGGTCGCAAGGATTTTACAAGAAATCTTAAGGGTTTTTCAACGGAAGAGCACATCGTCTTGATAGCAGAACCTTACTCGCAATATCTAGGTCATATGGCACCACCAAATGGAAAATCTGAATCCAGTGCAAGTGGAATTGTCTCCTTTCTTGAAAAATCTAGCGTTTCTTTGGACAAATTAAAATTAATTGTCAGTGATAGAACCAATGTTAATACTGGCATAAGAGGTGGTATCAAATGTAATTGAAACTGAATCGTCCGTTGCAATGATCTATTTGCTTGCTTCATGCTAATGAACTACCATTGAGACATCTTTCTGAAAAAAATTATGGAAAAACAAATGGCCCAAACGCCTACCCAGGGAAAATTAGAAAGAACCTTAAGAACGGTCAAAATCAAAGCGTTGTTGCTTACAAACCCATTGCGAGAAAATTTTGATGGCAATGCTGTTCGCTGATAGCCAAAACATCAGAGAACTCGCTGTTCGACGTATTCTGAAGGCAAGGGCAACAGGCAGCAATGGTGGAGGAAGTTTTAGACATTTTGAACTCCCAAATTTAATTTTTGATGCCAAAAAATACTTTGAAATGATAGATTTTTTTTTTTTTTTTTTTTTTATAATTAACGCGCGCACAAGGGACTATTTGTTTCCCTTTTAATGTGACACACTGCGCGGGCATTAGGAAGATAGGGAGGGGAGAGATAGGAGGTGTCGATTAACATTGGTTTTAAATGTTTGCAAATTGAAATGGCAAGGGAAAATCTCGCCGGGTAAACCATTCCAAAGTCGTGTTGTACGGCTAAAAAAAGAATCCCTATATTTCACGGTACGTCCGAAATTTGGCTCAAGGGTGAACTGATGAGATTGGTGGAAGATAGAGACAAGTCGTTTGACCGAACCTCCCTTGGTAATGGATTTCACCACAGAAGATCTATGGGATATCGTGTACCAAACAGAAAATAACAAATCCGACTTCTTGCAAAGTTTTCCATGTCATAGCCAAGCTGTTGAAGGAGCTGGTTACCGAAGCTTCTCAAACAGTTTGCGGATTCGAAAACAGAGATGGATTAATAAAAAATACATTGCTTTCGCGAAAAAAGCTTCCTACTGTTAATGCAAAAAAGATTATTTGTATTAAAAAATAAAAATTAAAATTAAAATTAAAATTAAAATAAAAACAAAAAACATATTTTGATTTGTGTTCTATTAAACCAGACCTATTTCTTGTTTCCGAAGCTTATTTCTTGGGTTAAAATTAATGAAAAATAACTAAATGCAGCTTCAAAAAGCAAAGCAAATCCTCAAACCAATAAAAGAAACCCAATGGAACTAATACGTTGGATGTATCTCATAAGACCATAATTTTTCTTTAATTTTCCTTTTGAATGCTCGACACCTAGCGGTCATTTTAAGAATATAAAAAAAGTCTTAAAATAAGTTTTGAGACCATACACAACTTTGGGGGGGGGGGGAGTTTTTTTATTTTACAATTTTATTTTTTCCGCATACAAAAACACTCCACTCTTACAGTCCATTTTGAACTTATGCCTTGCGAGTTAGGTGCCTGCGGCCTTTTTCACAGATTCCTAACAACCAAAAAATACATTTAAAAAAGTTATATATTTACAATTACTCCTTCAGCCCTAAAGATAAGAATTTAAAAATTTCGAATTTCAAGAAATAACAAAAAAAAAAGAAACATGGCAACATTTCGCATTGGTACGTCCATTGAACGCACGCGTGTGATGGCGTCGTCGTCGTTGCCAGATTTGTATGATCCTCTTCGTCATCAACACTGTACCTCATGAGTGTTGTGTGTCACTCTTGCAGATGCAATCGGAATGTAAATCGAATGCACTCACAAGGTGCAATCAAATTGCATAATTGAATTCGACAGAGGCTGCTGAAAAATTCATCACTTCACCTACTGCACCATAGGTTTTCGATTAGCATCGACTTCGACTGCTGCTGTTCGAATCCGTCACTTGTCTGATTGCATCGGATTCGATACCAATGACAGTTTGATTATGATGATGGGCGGGAATTTAATTACTTTGTTCGAGAGTGGTGGTGTTGGTGATGTTACCATATACATACATATGTGTTGGAACGTAATTAGATGGTGGCGTCTATATTCGTGTTACCTACGCCGGAAATGATATCATCAATTGGGACGAAATTGGCTAGTCTTTGTGTTCTTTTGATCGAATGGAGTTTGTGTAACGTGGTTATAAAGTGAATTTGCATAGTTGAAGAGCTTCCGCTTTTGACTGATGTCTCTCTGGGGTGATATACGGACAGATGGGATGTGATTTTTGTTTGTATACAAGTTGGCAGACAAATCAAATTGAATTTCGATTGAATACATTGACGCGGAGAAGAAGGACGTTTTTGGGATTTACTTTGCAAGTAAACTTTAATGAAGGCGTCCTTGCCAATTTCAATTTATTTCTTGTGCAAGGATTTTGTAAGTAGATTTCATCCCTAGATGCTCCGGACGAATGGGAAATGCTTTAATCAAGCTTTAAAAGGCATTTTTTGATTTTTTTTAAATGATTTTCTTATAAAAAAATACTGTTTTATAAGAAGATTGAAAGTTATTTGAAACATCCTCTTCATTTTTTTAAGTTTCTTCTGCTTTGAAAGAAATTTCCTTTTTTATTTCGCTGAACAAAACATTTTTTGGTCAAGTAATGCAACCATCTGCGGGGAAAATTAGGTAAACATAGCCACAGGGTATAGTCGCTTCCTTCCTCTTCATTTTACCGAACATATCATCCTGGAACCTGTTCTAGATATTTTGACAGAATTATATAAATCCATTCACAAAGGTGAACTACTCCTCCAGCCAAAAAAGAAAGACCAGGACGAATAATGAAAGAAGGCTGCTTCCTGTTGACTTGACGTATTCCTTGTGTAAAGTGTTCGGTATGTTTTCTGCACGGCTTTGATCCACGTGAATCCCTTGCTTACTTAGGTTCATTTAACAAAAAAAAAATATACACGTATTGGTCGAGCCTTCTCCTGGTTTTGTTATCAGATTGAGGAACACTGCATGGAATTTAGGTTAATTGAAGTCATCCATCGATCGATATTATGGATTATTACTCCGGCTATTATGCGCGATACACACAAACACACTCTTCGGTATCTGGTTTCGTAAGTTTGCACCAGGATGTTGTATAAATGCAATTTACTTCCCGAAAATGCGCTTGAGTGACATGAGAGGCATTAAGCACTTCGTAAAGGCTATACACGGATTCAATTTATAAATTATGTATTATGACCTGATTGTAGGTGAAATGGCTTTAAGACTGATGTAGTGATGTGCTCTGTGAACAATTGGGTCATTATTTTGATTTAGTCTCTTGGAAAGTGCTGCCTCTAGGTTATGATTTATATTTGTTTTGTTATTTCTTGCTTATGGCCTTAAAGTTCCTCCTTGAGACAGTTTTAATGGCTGGGTTTTTTTTTCGATTTCATTATGCGGCAGGTAGAACAGTCATAGATTTATAGAGCTGTAATAAAATCAAGTCACAAAATATGGCCTTTGGTTGAAGGTGGTTAAGAAACTTTGCCTTGCCTCTGATAGAAGAATGTATGCAATGTTCTGAGGTATCGTGACAGCCTTAGATGGTGACTCGTATTTGATAACTCTATTGGAGCCTGGGGCGGCATTGATATTTATGGTTACCTAAGGCGCGATAAATATTTGTTTTAAAGTAAATTCAGTGATGAAGTAGGTACGATGTTTTCTTGTGAATCCAGAGATCGAGAGTTCGAATCACAGTTTGGTTGCAATTTTTCAAACTCCTAGTGCAAACTAGACGCCCTCCGTTGGATTAAAGATTAAGGAAATAGTCACCTAATTCTTTCATATCTTTCTACTCCTTCTGACTAGTGTCGTGCAGCATCTAAAGGGTCCGCCATCTAACGTTGGTAACACTTAGCTCATGTCTGATTTGACAGATAATTTGTTTTATCCTTCCGCTGAACAAATACTGTTGTGTATACGCTGGGAAATATTTTGACATTACTGCCTGCGGTCGACTTAGAGAAGATGCCGAAAAAAAAATCATCTTTTCAGATGAAGCTCATTTTGGTCGGTATGGCGGGTATGTAAACTAGAAAAATTGTCGCATTTGGGGCACATAAAACCCGTACGCATACATTGAAAAGCCGATACACCCAAAACGAGTCACTGTTTGGTGCGGATTTTGGTCCAGAGGCATAATTTGGCCATTTTTCGAAAATGAGCAAGGAGTGGCCGTTACAGTCAACGGCGATCGTTATAGGGCCATGTTGAACGAATTTTTGTTCACAAAAATTGAAAAGGAGGATATTGGCAACATTTGGTTCAAACAGGTCGGCGCTACGTGCCACACAGCCGAAGCTACATTCGATGTTGATTAAGCATTTTCAAAAAAAAAAAGTTATTTGGCGGACCCTTTAGTTGCATTTTAAAAGGCAATATGTGTCTGTCAAAAAAAAAAACATATTAATTGGAGGGCTTGTGATTGCCTCTACATAAAGTGTGTTTTAAGGAATCATTGAGTTAATTTTCATTTTCGAAATTCAACGTGAGTTCTATAAGATATTAAATATCATCCAAATCACCGCTTTGGCTTCACTGCCAGCGCCAAGATAACAACCGACCTTTGAGGCCATTTTTGTTGCGGGCTCCTTTATTGCGGGCGGGGTCATTGCTGGCATGCTTGACCGGCCTCACGCTAGTCGGAGGGAGTGGGATCTTGACCCCAGTCAGAGCACAACACAAAAGATTATGCCAGACTTTGACGATGGTGTTATTCGTCTGCGGAACTGCCCCTCTACCCACCCTACCATGGTATCTCATCCGCCTCGATACCCCTTTAAAACGGATGCAATTCACGTTTCGTATTTACAAAAGAGCCGGAATTTTGATAGTACTTTTTGAATATTTTGACAGCTGAATGTTATTGGACACATATCACAGTCTGGAAGTGTTTTGTGATATCGTCTTCATATTTTATTAAGAAAAATTACACTTCTTTAATAACAATATTATTCTTCTTCATGGGTAAGATGATTGTAATGATCTCGACTGGGACTACAATTCTCCCACTTCCCGCCAATTCATCCACCCAACACTAACTCAATGCTTGATATGGTCAAAACAAGATGCTTTGCTGTTGATCAAATATCCAATATATTTAAACTTCTCACACTTGTGTAGGGGAGACGAAGGGTGATCTTATCTCTTGATATATTTTTTTTAAGAAATCACTCCTTTTCTTCTTTTCTTTTTATTACGTTACAACTTTATTACCACGTCTACTTCAGTCGGCTTTACAACTATAACTGAGTTCATTTGCGTTCATGCTGTCTAACTGTCCAGCAATGAACACTAGTAGATATGTATATATAACACGAATACAAAAACAAACAAAATAACGAATAGTGTACACCAATAGCTCGCGGTACACCATATTGCATATCTTATTTTTTTCTTTTTTCAGCTACAATATGGAAAGAAGAAGAACTACTGTTCCATTCAAATTAATAACGGAATGTGTAGACTGTAAGTATTCAGTCTTTCCCTCCAATGAATAGGCATTTGGTACCCGCTGATACAATTACAGATGAGAATGCCAGACCCTATGTGTTCCATCTTTTTCTTGATTGTAGAGGGTTTTCGAATAAGCACTTGACAACTTTTTTTTAATAAAACGCAAACCATTTGAGATATGTATTTCAAAAACTTTAGTATCGCCTTGAAGTACAATCAAAACATTTATGAAAGGAACTCTACTTCGTTCATATGGCCACCACGGGCACGTTTGCAGGGCTCGATTCGTTGGACCCAACGAACGACCGTTATTTCGCGTTCAATGTTGGCTCTGAGCTCTTCCACCGTCATCGATTTGTTGGCATAAACCAATGACGTAACATAGCCCCAAAGAAAACAGTCTAGATGCGTTAAATCGCACGAACGAGGCGGCCAATCGACTGGCCAATTTCTTGAGATAACACCCTCATCAAACTTACTCTTCAATAAATCGATTGTTCCTGTTGAAACCACATGTCGTCTAAGTTCATGTCTTCCATTTCGGGCCAAAAATAATCTGTAATCATGGCGCGATAACCCCTGGCCATTCACAGTAACTTGACGATCGTTATCGTCGACAAAAAAAATGTGGCCCAATAACGCCGCCGGCATGCAAAACCGTACCAAACAGTTATTTTTTTGTGGATGAAGTGGTGATTCATGAAGCATATTTTGCTTATTGACGAACCCATTGAGCCAAATATGAGCTTCTTCACTGAACATGATTTTGCGATGAAATTCAACAATTCCACGCTCTTACAGTTGCGGTCACCGACACCGAATTTCGGTAGAATTTTTTTTACAATTTGCAGCCGTTGCTCTTTCGTTTACATTACCATGATGAAAATGTTGAGTGTACTGAATAAATTGACAATGACAGTTAGATGATTAGTGAAAGGGTGCGTTCACAAATTAAATTCAAATTTGTCAGGTCCCTATTGGAAAACCCGATATTACGCCTTTATCTTTGCCCAGCTTTTAGCACTTGATTCCTCCAGAATCCTCTGTTTTTTTGCATGCCTTTCTCGTCTCCATACAAAATTCTGTCAGCAGGAAGCAAAATATTGCTGGGTGATCGCTTCTCCCAAAATTACTTTGAAATCATTTTTTGTCAGGCATCAATCTGGACTTCGAAATAGCCAAGAAGTTGCCAAGTAATTCCTCCTCAAGGATGAAACCTGTTCATTAATCGCATTATTTTTCTCTGTTATAGAACATCTTTTATGCCAATGTTTCACCATTTTGTTTTTCCACGCACCAGATGCCTATTCGCCTTCTCTTCATCATCTCTTCCAGTCCACAGCTTTGACCGTTCATCCTCCCAGCAGGTTTCAACTCATTACTCAGAGATTTTAGCCAATCTGTTGCAATACTTTGTCAGCCTCGGAATCATTTCTGATCGTGGTAGTGGTTCTGTCTCTTGTAAACAAGTTTCCAGTACTTCTATAATGCTATACATTTTTCCGAAAAAAATTCGCAAAGCACTTTCCCAATTTAATTTCTTAGATACCAGTTATCTCCGACCGTGTCAATCCTGGTTTAGGTAGGCTCACCGTGATATTATGATGTGATTTCTCCTTTATTAACCTCTAACTCCTCTTATAAGCAAAAAATAGCCTAAATGGAAGTTTTAAAAATAAATTAAAAAAGTGTCCTCTCTGTAAGCGCCTTTTAGTCTCAATTGACCGCTCCGCTCGTGTCATTTACCACAAAGCAATGACATTTTCCATCACGACTCGTGCACACAATAAAACTTTATTTTCCCATGAAGCAACTCACAAAAGCTCAGCCTTGTTCGTCGAATAAATCTTAACCTCTTCGTTGATATTCCAAAACGATAATTCGAGAATTCACATGTAATTAGACATAGGCAGAGAAGCACCTCCATCCATTCCCAAAACCTCCAGCTACTACCAAAGACACAAACCAACCGTAGAAACTGAACCTTGCAGCTCGAAGATTTCTCAATAAATCAGTCTTGCTGCAGTGTTATTGCGTGCAAGTCAACAATAAATTCACAAAGAAGTCGTTGGAACAGTCAGTATCTATATTCAAAAGATATAAAATGATTGTGAAACAGCAGGTTACATTGATTTACAACAAAAACTCCGACCCACAGGTCATTCAGCGCAGGAAGTTTCCTAGAATTTGAAAATGTTTATTTAATTTGTGTGTCATCGTATAAAAGGGCTTTCGGGTGCCAAATGACCCAAAAAACAACACAAAACAAACAAAGCTTTGTGCACCCGCGTCCGCGTATTAGTGTCAGTTCCAAAAAGAGAACACTCTAGACACAAAAATAAGTCGCTTGACATTTTGGCCTTCTTTCCTGATTATTATGTGTGTTTGCTTAAGTAGTTCGGTGGTTCGGTTTGCTGCTGCCACATCCGGAGCTTGACACCATCTTCTAAAAATATGTTTGGTGGATGGATATAAGGGCAATGAAATGCCCAGAGTCACAATATTAATTGGGGTGCATCTTCAGCTTCTTCTAGATAGATGTGCGATAGCATGTGGGTGGCTGGAGGAACTCGGTCGGCATTCCATTCCAATGGAGATGCATGGCTGGCTAATAAGTTGCAAGTTCTATTCTCGGATTCACAAGAGATTCCTAATTTATTGGTGATATGGTTGCAGCTAGAAGAGATTTTTAAATCGCTCCAACGATGATTTATTCCTGAACATCTTATGAGAGTTGGAATGAAGTGGTTCTCGGCCGTCGTCGTTGCATTTTTTTCGGAGCAGGGAAGCATGCCACCGATTCGATTAAGTGCGAGTCTGAATGGTGGGCCATTAAGCAATTTGGAACGCGGGATTTTTTTAAATATCGAATCGGTATTGCGGCGTTAAGGTCGTAAAATTTGTAATGGAAACGGATCTGGTATAAAATTAATAAAGACATCTCTTCCGACACAGTTGTTATGGAAGCTTGTATAATTGATGGTGAATTCGTTAGTCCCTCTAAGAGGCTATGAACTATTAGGATCCGGAGAATGTGTTGTTATTAGTTCTCGAAAAGTTGTGTTCTGGAATTTTTTTCTTACAAGTTGCACAATTTTGATGAGAGTGTGTTTTTTTTTTTTTTTTTTTTTTTTTTTTGAAAAATGTCTGGCAGATTTTCTTTTTTAGTCTGACGCCAGGCCAGACATTCTTTTGATTATGAGTGGAGGATGGATGAATAAATTATTTTTTGGACAGTTGTGAGGTGAAATTAATTTCAAAATGTATCAGGGATTTGTAAGAGTATAGATTTTTGAAATAGTTTTGA
Source organism: Platycheirus rosarum (assembly GCA_963971375.1). NCBI lineage: Eukaryota > Metazoa > Arthropoda > Insecta > Diptera > Syrphidae > Platycheirus > Platycheirus rosarum. The sequence continues at coordinate 298,561,971 of OZ020507.1, read as the reverse complement.
GAAAGTGAAATAGATTTTTGCACTTTTTTAAAAGATTTATAGTTATAGTTGGGGTGGGGGGAGGTATAGATTTGGGAAGAAAGATTTGATTTAATGGGAATTCTATGATGCAAAACTAAAGGTGGATGATAAATTTGAGAAAATTTTGTAATTTTGAAAAAATAATTGTGTTGATGACTGACAGTTTTGGTTAAGTGGTGAAGACACTATTTGGCGTCAAGAAATCACATTTGTGTCACAATATTGTTCGAAATAAAACATAAAACTTTTTTTTATTATCAATAAACACGCTTTTGAGAATTTAAGACTTAAGTTTAATGCATAAAACTGACGTTTATGTTGGGGAGGATTGTAATAAATTGTATTATCCAAATGGGCATGGATTGAACAAGGTTGAAGAAATGTATAGGACCTGACAGAAGATATAATGTATGTTTTGTTTTTATTGAAAACTATAAAAGTAGTATTTTAAATTATAAAAAGAACTTTCATAATCGACAAGAAATCTTAGACAGACATTACTGTTGTCTCTGGCTTGATTCATCATTGGATCACGAATTGAAGAATATCTGACGAACATTCATTCTTAGATCACAGATGCATTGACATTCTATTCAGCTCAAAATATGAAACTTAAAACCAACCAGAATTCCGGCTTAAATGTACAGACTTTTAAAAAAGTTAAATTAAATGTAATCTGCAAACTTGATATCTCTTCAAGCAGAATCGAACTCGACAACAAAGTCAATGATCTATAACCTCAATTCTAAACATATTAATATTCATTACCATTACCTATAATTTAGAAAAATTGGTGGAAATCAAGTCCAGAACCTCTCAGAAAAGATTGCAGGAAATGCTTCAACACTGCTGGAGGCACTCCTTGAGACACTTCTGTGATAAAATAGAAGATAATTCATTCAGATCAATCCCAAGTCAGTCTGACTACACCACCTCCCGATTGATTTTCGGAAGAAAAAAACTTTTGGATCACCATTCCACCAATATTGTTAGTAATAACTCAATAACTAAAGACGGATTGGACTTGGAAGGCAGCGTATATTCAGACAGACTAATTATTTGGTCTCCATTGTGATTGTGTGTCCAAACGGACATTGTGGCAATCAAAGAGATTCAACCTTGGCCCGCATCTGCACAGATAGCCAAGCTGCTCTCAAATCACTCGAATCTGTTTCCATAAATTCTGTAATTACTCGAAACTCTCTCGTGGAGATGGCAGTTCAACTTCCGGGACATAACGATATCCCAGAAAATTGTTAATCCAGCAAAATCCCCAGAAAAGGAACTACAATACCAATCATACCTCACAGCCTTAACATTGGTATCCTATCAAGCAAAACAAAAAACTCCTTGATATAGTATCATTTTTGGACACTGCCTTACAGTTCAACATGCCACAAGGGTCAGTTTCTTTAATGATTTTTGCATAAAACTACTCATAGCATTTATAAAAAAAAGAATAGGCCCGAGCTGACTTACCTGCGGAACTTCAGATATTAGACTAATAAATAGACAGTAGCTCTATAGACTTGTAAAGAGGCCAAAAATCAGTGTACAAAATAAAAGTAAAAAGGAATAAGAGTCTGACTAGAAACGGTTAAGTCCATTGCTTCTGTAATTTGGTAGATGAGGTATCAAACATTAATTTTTTTCTTCGTATAAGTTAGTTGAACAAGGAACAAAGTTGAAGGCTTTTATATTATATTGAAAAAAATATATAAAATGGAAGGAATCACTCCAAGCAATCTGAAGAATTCTCCATTCACTAAAATTTTATACAAATCACTGGTAAAACTGATTCAAATCCACACTCTGTCATCTACATTTCTCCCCAAAAAACACTTTGGAAACAACGATATCTTAGAAATTAAAAAAAAAAAAAAGGAACGAGCTCTTAATATTTCTGTCGGCATCAGTGTACTTGCATCACTACTGACGCTAACAACTGGCAACAAAAGGAAATTGGAAATTACTTTATCAGTTCCTTTGATGTGTTACCTGCTGCATCTACTAGTTTGTTGCACTTAATTAGAAATCACAATTCGTTTTCGATTGTGAATTATTTTCTTGTTCGAATTAATTAAGCTGAAGTTGCTTGGTTTTTGCTCCTCACTTCAGCTTCATATACTTATGTGTGTGATTCACAGATAGAGTCGACCAACAACAGACGCTTTTTTTAACGAAACGTTTCGCCGACGAAGGTGAGAAGAATTGTCATGCAACCGGAGCAGCAGTGACAACAAGAGACTTTCAGGCGACAATTGCCATGTTTCCTTCTTCGTTTTTGCTGCTGATGTTGCCCACTTCTGACCAAATGAATCTATCTATCTACCAACTACCACCACCGGTCTTGTTGAAGTGGCTACTGTCGTCTGTCCGTGTCCAAGTGGAGGCACCACATTCCTCTTATCGGTATTGAAAGGAAGTCGGATTGAGATAAAATAAAATGAAAAACAATCCGCAGAAATAACTAGACTGGCAAATAAATCAGGTGAATTGATTTATTAATGAATTCAATTGAAAGTTGTTTGTGGATATTGTGGTCAGTGTTGTTGAGGTCTTGATGCACGTAGAAATCAAATCAAATTGAAGGAATAAAAAAAATTGTTTTAAAAAGGGGGACACTTCACAGACACCCGGGGGAATTTCATTGAGTATACATTCAATTGAAAAGGGATATTTATCAATGATATTACTTTTTCTTAGGTTGTTAGGAAAATTGGATTTGGAATTCTGAGGAACTCAAATAACAATGAAAATTTTAAAGGCTGTTGAATCATTTATTCAACAAAATCCAAAATAAGTGCTAAGTCTTCTACTTAGTTGTTTTTAAATTTAATTTTTCTTATAACGTAGTATAGAGTTTGTAAGATTATTTAATTTTTTTTTAATATATGTTTATCTGTGAAGAGGGGTTTAACCCCAAAACTGATACCTCAAACCCAATTTGCTTTTCGTTTCCATTTAATTTTTGTTTTCGGTATATCTATTGGTGTTTTAAGTGTTGCCTACTTTTTTTGATATTTTGGTGCTTAGAGCCCATATCTACTTTTCACTCAACTCTAACAAAGGTGTAGGAATGAGATAGTTGGCTTTGATGTAGCTGAAATTAAGAACTCTGATTTTCGTGTAAGAAATTTGTATACTAATTAGCTAAGGTAATCTAAGTATAATAATGATTGATTTCTTTTTCTTATTCTAGAACTTTACAGAAGATAAATCTGTTTTGGATTTTGATGTAATTTTTGATTATGATAAGTAATCATCAATTGTATTGAAAATGCATAATTTATACCAACTTACTCTTAAAGTTAATGAATTTTTGTACGTTACTTAATAGTTCTTAGAACGAAAGCTTACCAGGTACAGCTACAATTGTACTGTTTCGTTTTTTTGAATTTTCATTTTTTTCTAAAAAAGACCTTTGAATAATCATTTTTTCTTTGACAATGTCATTATAGTAGCGTTTTTTGCTGATCCTATAATGTACCCAACAAACTTTAATTTTTCATCAGTTTTTATCAACAGTTAAATCTGCTTTGGGCTTTAATAAACGCTTTTTCAACAGGGACGCTACAAAAGTAGAGCGACAGGGACATCAAACGACGACATATTTCTTGCCATTTCTCTTCAGTAAGGTTTGGCATTTCATGATGGAAAGATATACGAGCCAACAACGAGACAAAATTATTAAAATTTACTACCGAAATTCGGAGTCAGTGGCCTCAACGTTAAGAGCGCTACGTCCAATTTATGGTCGTCATAATCGTCCTAGCTGATCAACAATTGAATTTGAACCCACAGGCACAGTACAAAATGTTCCCGTGCCAGTGAGACAATGAAGTGCCCGTAGTGTCGAGAATATTGCTGCCGCTGAGGCTTCAGTTGCAGAAAGCCCAAATGTGTCTCTCACACGTCGTTCTCAAGCGTTGGCCATCTCTGTGACGTCGATGTGGCGAATTTTGAGAAAAGATCTTGGCCTACATCCTTACAAGATTAAATTGACGAAAGAACTGAAGCCGCTTGACCACCAAAGGCGTCGTATGTTCGTGAATTGGGCTGAGCAACAACTTGAAGAATGATTCGGATTTTCATCGAAAAATCATCCTCAGCGATGAGGCTCATTCTGGCTGAATGGCTTCGTCAATAAACAAAATATGCGGTATTGGTCAGGCAACAATCCACACGTACTCCATGAGTCATCATTGCATCTCGAAAAAATTACGTTTTGGTGTCTTTTATGGGTATCGGCCGATTTATGCTTGAAAACCGTCGAAAATTGGGTTCAGCGTCTGGACTTCTGAGAGCTTGCCCGTGGTGGCCATGCAAAAGAAATCGAAATTCATAAATAATGGCATCGAACGTTCTTTCACAGGAATAAAGAATTTAATTGATATCAAAAACCGTTTTTGTTTTATTTAAAAAAACTTTTGTAGCGCTCTTATTGAAAAACCCGATTTTTTTTTAAATTTTGCTTAGTAACCAAGTGATCCTAATTTTTGTTAAATTTTAATTTAACTATTGAAAATACATAATTAAAACCAACATATTCTTTGAGTTAATAAGTTTTTGTAAGCCACTTAATAGTTCTAAGAACGAAAGTTTACCAATTTCAGTTCTAATCCAACTGTTTCGCTATTATTGCCTCCTTTGTGACCTGTTATACTAACTGATATGTCTATCTTGCTGTTTATCTACAATCTAACAGAACTTTTGTTATAATATTTTGAAAATTGAAGTAAGTTAAAGATTACTATCTTATTCTAAAAGTGTATCCATTCAACTTACATTTTGTTCTGTCATGAATTTGTTAAACAATTCGATTTGCTTTGAAAGTTAAAAATCTTCTTTTCAAAGAAATAGAAGACCTTATTTATTTATACAAATGTTGATGTATTAATTACTGAAAATTCGTAATGGTGAGTTTTTGTAAGTTGGGTAATAGTGGTTAGTTCAAAAACTAAATAGTTTCAGTTGCAATGGTACTGTTTCGCTATTACTGCCTACCTTGTGAATTTTCATCGTTTCTAAAATTGACCTTGATACTGACTGATGATGATGTTTATCTTAAACAACGTTTAGCAACGTTTTGAGTAAGAATGCGAGTAAATTTAGTAATAAATTCGTATCTTATTCTTGAACTGAACCCATTCAATTCAAATTTTGTTCGTTTGTGAGTTTTTTCAACAATTAAATTGAATTTTTTGATTTCGCTTGGTAAGCAAGAAATTCTGCATTTTTTTGTTTAAATTAAATTATTAACTTTTCAATATATGTACATAATATATACCTATGTATTCTTTAAGTGAATGAGTTTTTGTAAGCTAGTCAATAGTTGTTAGAACAAAAACTTAATAGTTTAAGTTGAAATGGTACTGTTTCGCTATTATTGGCTTTGTGAATTTCCATCAACTCCCATTTGTTGTAAGGATCATTTTATAAAAGAAAAACAAGTGATTATTCAAATTCAAATTAAGCGGAAGGAAACTAGTATAGAGGTGGAAAAGGAAGATGACACTGAAAAGTAGGTATAGGGATTATCAGGAATTAAAAGTAGAATAGAAATGTGCATGCAAAATTGATAAAAAAAACCAAAGTCGATAAGTATCGACCTGATACGACTTCTAAAGAGGAAGCGTAGCAAACCTTAGGAGGAAGACGGGAAAACTCGAACAAGGGTAGAAGGGATGTCTGCTATCGTTTCTTAAAGTGCCCTTATTAATAATTGAAATAATTTTTTATTACGTTAACTCTTATTTGACATTACTCTAAGCTGGTGAGTTTCGCATCTATTAATGGGTAAGCCATCTTCAAACTCTGCCTTTTTGCCTTTTCCTTTGAAAATAAAATAAGGTGTCAGAAATCTTCCTTCTGTATTGCAGCAAGCAAATTCGCTTATAGTTTTACCTTTTTTCAGGGATAAACATCTTTTAAACCTTTCGTCAGCAAAAATTTTTCCGGCCCATTATTGAGTTGCAAGACCACTTTCATCAATGTTGCAAATTTCACTTGGGGACGATATTAAGTTGGCTTTAATAATTGGTGCTTGAGCAACGCAAAGTAAGCTGTTCATTCCGAGTGTAATTGAAACGCTTTCTGGCTTCTTTAATATCAAATCTGGATTATGCTTCATGAATGAATTGAGCCAATCTTGGCCAGCGTCTACTTTCCCTTTTAAGAATATGTTTTATGCCATCTTTTTCGACAAAAGCGTAGGCCAGATTTCTAATGGATGCAGCTGTGAATGGATAAGTCTTTTGATGTATGTTACCAGCTTTTTTTTAATTTTCAGATAAAATCAAATATTTCGCTATAAAACAGTTTGTTTGGAAGGTTTTCGATTGTTAAACAATCAATAACACAGAAACTCGCAATGCAATATATGTCATAAGCTCTGAAAGTTGCTACAAAGAACATTAAATCCCAATCAGGCTCATTTCACCTATTACACACATCAAATGACTCAAATAGAGATCTTGGTCTAATTCGCTTTTTATTGCTGGCACTTGGGCACTTTGGTCTATCTCAATCTCACTATATAAAATTTAAAGATATCTTGCAACTTTTCAAACGTACCAGACACTCTGTAAATCGATTTCTAGTTAACATGCCCCAGCTGGTGTCTATATCCATTAAATCGAAAAAGTCTTGCAACACTATAAAATCGAGGGGCCACCTCAATCTAATCGCATCTAATGAGCCTATAATTTCATCTGCGTGCATAACCAGCCATGCTCCGCATTAAACGCCAAATACATAGTGAGTGATATCTTTCTGCGGGTCAAAGATATCTCTTAATCCGAAGAACCCGCATTTTATTTTTCAACCTATTGATCTTCCTAAACAAGTTTGAATTCTCTTGGCTAGAAGTTGAAGATTCAAAGTCTGGAATTATACACTTAGTGATGCTAACGCGTATGCATATCAAAATGTGTCTTAGTAACCCACTTCTGAGTGTATATTTGCTGCATGTTTAATGTTTATCTCAGCAGATACTTTAAGTTGCAAGATAGATACACAATTAAAATTGAGTTTTACTTTCTACGTCAGCCAGAAGAAGAGCATAGATTCCGAGAGTAGGTAAACAACCCCAGAGTTAATGCAAAGTCAATCACTTATGTTTGAGAGAGTATTTGATTAGGGGGCACATTGCCCCCTCTGTTTTTCTTCCTTCTGCTGCAATGGTATGTGGGATAACCGCGAAAATAATCTGCAATGTGGTTTGATCATTTCGTCATGATCTCTGGTTTGAACCGCAAAAATACAAAAAAAAAAATAAAACAAACACACTTCTTCATTTTGTATCTAATAATTTATTTTTTTTTTTTAAGTAGCACTGTGATGTGCTAAAGAGTCCCGCACTCGGGCTATTAATGAAATCGTAAACAGCTAGAAAAGATGAAAATAAACGGTTTTTGCGGTTTCTGGTGTAAGAAGCTTGGCTGAGAGATAGACGTTAAGTGTTCCAGGCGAATGGAGTTGTGCAGAGATTTTCAGATGCTAATTTCCATTCAGAGGGCCTTTTTGTGTGGTGTTTGTGAATAGAGCAGAGTTATGGCACGTTTCCGGTAGTGATGAAAGTACCAAGTGACATAATTCATTTTTTTTTTTTTTTTTTTTTTTTAGGGAGAGAGACGTGGTGCATTATGACTAGGAGGCGTGCTTAGACTGAGATATGGGATGGGAAAGTACTAACAATTAGAAGAGATCAGAAATGAAAGGTGATGTTTTATTTTTACTTCATACGGCGAAAATAACTGCAGATTTGGGTGGTTCGTGCCCACAGGGAATGTCATTGAAAGATGGGAATCTAAGAGGCCGATGGTACGTCTGAGGACTTTTAAGGAATTTTGATAGATTTGGACAATTTAGCTGCATTAAATACAAACAAAAGTATTCATTTAAAAGAGCTTTTCAATACAGTATGTGAAAAAACTAAAAATTCAACTAAAACAATATCTCGAATGGATTTTTTTTTACGAACAGTCATAAGACAAACCCCTTAAAACCATGTATATGTATACTCTGTTCAATTTATATTTTCAGTACAGGGAAGATAGGATATTTGCCTTTCACTCTTACTGTTATGGATTTCAATAAGCTTTCTCCATATTAAAGCTCTCAAATGGTTGCCATGTATTATAAATTCGTAAAATTCTCACACAAATGTAGGTATGGTTACCAACTGTTTATTCAAATTTTATGAAAACAGGAACATGTAGAACGTAAACTTAGTCTAAAAAATTTAAAATAAATTAAATCTATCTTTTTCCACACCACCAAGAGGTAAGGTAGTAGACGCGTTTTTTAAGAGTTCCGTTTTTGAGAAAAATAAGCTTTAACTTTACGGTTATATGACAGGTACTGTTAATATTTGAGCTAAACAAAAAATTAAATTAAGGCCTCTATAGAATGTCAAAATAATCGTATGTTATAAATTTGAAGACGATTGACCAAGCCGTTCAGGCTGAAAATAAATTCGCACAGACAAACATAATTTTCCAGTAACTCAAATACGTTTCTCAATCGTAATGTCATGTTACATAACTTGCATTAAAGTACCTATAATCGTAAGTCAAAAAAAAAATTGCCAACAAATATTGCCTTATGTATCTTTATTTTAACGGTTTTTTTAAGAAAAATAAAAACGAAAAAATGTAAGCAAAAACAAAACATAGTGACAACACCTTCTTCTTTAAACTTAAAATATGCTCTGATTCGCTCTAAGAAAGCTTCAATTCTTGAACTTTCATAACAAAAACCAAAGAAAAAGGTATTATAATTTCCATTGATAGCGAATGGCAACTCTGTAGTAGTGTTTTTTTTTTAAATAAACACAATAAGTGAGAGGCAAATATTACAACAACAATTTCAATTGCTTAAGTAGAGTGCGATGCAAACACTTTTAGGTACCAGTGTGTTTGAAAGCTCTCTTCCATAAGGTCTGTACTGAAAATACATATAAATTGAACAGAGTGTAGATATCGGGTTTTTTCGACTTGACAACTTGGAATTTAATTTGTGAACGCACCTTTTCACTAATTACATCGAACTGTCATTGTCAATTTATTCAGTAAACTCAACATTTTCATCATGGAAAAGTACACGAGCGAGCAACGTCTACAAATTATAAAAAAAATTCTCCCGAAATTGAGTCGGTGACGGCCACTTTAAGAACGTTGATTTGTTGAATTTTATCGCATAGCTCATTTTTGGCTACATAGGTTCGTCAATAAGCAAAATATGCTTCATGAATCATCACTTCATAAACAAAAAATAACTGTTTGGTGCAGTTTGTTGGCGGCGTTATTGAGCCATATTTTTTTCGTCGAAGATAACGATCGTCACGTTACTGTGACCGTGACATGGTTACCGATTATTTTTGGACCGAATTGGAAGATATGGATTTGGACGACATGTGGTTTCAAGAGGATGGTGCCATAAGCTAGAAATTGGCCAGTCGATTGGCCGCCTCGTTCGTGCAACTTAACGCCTCTAGACTATTTTCTTTGGGGCTACGTTAAGTCATTGGTTTATGCCAACAAGCCGACGACGTTGGAAGAGCTCACAGCCAACATTGAACACGAAATAGTGGCCGTTTCGGCCGAAATATGTGGCTGAGACATCGAAAATTGGGTCCAACGAATCGACCGCTGCAAACGTCCCCACGGAGGCCAAATGTATGAAGTCGAGTTCAATTCATAAATGTTTTGATTGTACTTCAAGACGATAATACAGTTAATATTGATTGAAATAACATTAATAGTTTCCTAAAAACATTGCGATTGTTTATTTCTTCAGGTTGCCGACTAAGGACAAGCATTTTTGTAATTTTACCATAATCATCAGCTTTATCGGCGCAGCAACTGTGATCCGGTCCGGGAATTATCCGAAAAGTTTTTCCATACATCACGATTGCTGGCCGAAGCCATCCACTTTCACATTCCCAGGCTTGGGGCGTTCTTCCACGTTGTCTTCTACCATAAAAATAACTGTAAAAGACGTTCCAAGCTGGTTGCTCTTCGCTCATACCAGCAAGTGACCACCAGAGTCTCCCGAGCTTGATTTATTCCACAACATCTGCTTCGAGGTAGATTACATATAATTCATGGTTGAATCTGCGGAATCGTCCTCCCTCGCACATGGGGCGAACAAATCTCCGTAAGACTTTCCTCCCGAACTCTGTTAAAAAATCAGAGCGCATCCAATTCTTGGATCCGTATGTCTGTACTGGTAAGACCATTGTCGTGTACAGCACCATCTAATTTTGTGTGGTAAGATTTCTGGATTTGAAGAGCCTTGAAAGACTATAGTAGGTTCTGTTGGATTTTAGCAGCCTACAAAGTCGTGTCAATTTAATTGTAGGATGCCGAATTCTGTCACCTGGCTATACTATCGCAGGTGGTTTTAAGGTCTATAAAAGATGGTATATTGAAATGGTAAATTCCAGACTCTTTTCCAAATCACACCAGTCGCTCCGATTTCTGCTACTATTGCCTAAGATGGTGTTAGCATTACCTACTAATGATTTTGTTCTGTGTCTCCAAGATTTACTCTGCCCTTTTCGAGCTTATTCATACCATAAATATGAATTTACCTTACCTTACCTTACATTACCCGATGTGAGTAGGGTTCAAGACTTTAGTTCGGTTACTGAAAAATTATCTTAAGTTAACAAACAAAATCATCAAATATGAGGCGAAGCCAACCTACAAAAGTTTCACCAGGTGACAATGCATCCACAAGAAGTTACTATTTGTTGGGGTTTTTGGCAGGTGCCGTCGTTGGTCGATATTTCTTCGAAAACGGCGTTATCTATCAACGTCAACGGAAGCCATATTAACTATCACAAGTATCGTCAATCTTAATGGTGCAATAACATTGCTATCAATCTGTAATCCCTTGGCAAACAAAAGAAATAATCTGTAGGATAATTTTGTTACATCATAGTTTTGGGTAAATAAACAAAATAAAAAAAAAAAAACAATAAATATTTACCAATATTGTATTTCAATTAAGCTATCAGTCCTCCATAAACACCTTTTTGAACTTCAGCTATAGTTTATAGACAAACGACTTGAAAGTTCCTAACCTTACCAACCAAATTAAACAGTTGTGTACCTCCAGAGTATCGTTCGATTCTTTCCAAAGACTTTGTTTACCAAGAACGATTATGATATTTTTCTGGTGGCCTAATTTCTTTGATACGCCGAATGTCAGCCATGCTCAAAAGTCTTCAACATAACATTACATGGAGACATAAGACGCGTACCTATGATAATGCTCGCAAAGAACAACAAATATTTATGATGTATTGCCCCATCGCACTATTTCCTCGTGTAAACGTATCGCAAGTCATAAACAAACCTTACAGTTCTAAGCCGATTGCATTTATCAAACAAACAGAGATACTCCACTTCAGATTGAAGCCACGAACGAACAAACCTTACGAAATCGAGTGTGCTTGCTTGCCTACCCCACTTATTTTTTTGTGAATTCCAATATTGGCGGCGGCACGTCACGACTTCTCGTAAATTAACGTGCCACATGGGAAATAAAGTTTTTGTATTAATAAATTCAGAATTTTTATTAAATTTAATTAATCAGCAGCAATTACTTTTGCTGTGAAAGAAGAACTTTTGTTGTATGTTTCTCATCGCGGTGATATGGTGGGTGCAATGAACTAACAACAACGACGGATGATTCGTCTTGTCGGGAACTCGTCATCATCGCCACCAGACAATCCACAAAAATAAATTATTCGCACGCGATGTCGGATTTTAATGATTTTTTTGTTTGGATTTTTTCTGTCTTGGGTTTGTTTCCTCCAAGCGATCAATATCTCGCTTGAAGTGCTTCCAATGTTTTTTTTTTTTTTTTTTTTTTAAATCGGCTGGCAACAATACGACGGACATTCAAAAGTCCAAGAACCTAAGCTCCATTGTGTCTCGGTGTCTCGTGTGTGGCAGCAACGCCTTTGCAACTAAATAAACACTCATGTGACACTCTTATTACCTAGACCCGATATTACTTACAAGACTTTTGTCTATTTAGCCTCTTTTCCAGTCTAATTCAAGGTAAGGTCGGCTAACGATGTCAACGATTCCAAACTGGGGCGTCAACTACTGTCAACTATCAAAAAGGCCTTGGTTTTGTACATATTTGTATGATGGGTGCTGAATGTTGTCTGGAACTTTATATCTTTCAGATACAGTTATTTGAAGCAGCTTCCGTTTATCAGTTTCGATGGGGGGGTATTATCGGCAATAATTACTGACACTTTATTGCCAAAAGTGAAATCCGAATTGCGGGTTTAGACTCATTCATCTTTTTTGATGGAATTAAAATCCTCTGGCTGGCGGTGATTGATTAGACTGGAAAGCCCTGAAGAGGTTTTATAGAGAAAGCCGCCGAAATTAGACTGTCCATCTTGGTATTAATCGCATGTTCGAAATAGTATACTTTCGACACGCACAAAAAAGGCAGGTTGTTTTGTAAAAAAAGAAATATAAATCATGGACTTTTTGGCTTTTACGTTTATTGCCAATTTTGGTTTCTAATGTGTTCATTAAATTTTTTTGGGAAGATTAGAAAATTGGCAATGCGCTAGTGAAAGTCCAATGTGGGCAGAGGGTGAAGATGGATCAGTTAGGGAATTAATGGAGTAGTAGTAGTTTAATCTGCTTATCGACTATTTAACTAAAAAAAATCAGCATTAACTTTTGGTTTTTAATTTCTTGAAGCCATTTTAATATTATAGTAGAGTTCTTTTTTTGGAATTGTTACACAATCGCTAAAATTTTAAGCTGGCATGTGATTTGTTTGTTATGTCATAAGTTTTGGTTACTCAATAAAATAAATTTTGAAAAATAATCACGACACAAATATATATAGGCATAAAGATAAATTCGCGAAAATATTCACAAGGTTTTCTTAACTCATTTTATTTTTTTTTTAACACAAAATTTTCGGTGCTCAGGGCTTTTGATTGCACATACTTATACAAATTTATTTCTGTATCCTCAAGCTCTAGATGTTTGTTTTTTTTAGGTTATTATCACCAGAATTAAGTAATTAAAAAATTTTAAAATTGTGAGGCCAACATCAGGCGCAAAAGTTCTATTAATCCGTCAGAAATATTTCGCAATGTGCAACACGATACACAAACACACTGTAAGGACGGGAGGGAAATCTGATCATCGATCCTGAAGGCATTCTGAAATCTGCTCACGGAAGAAATAGGGGCTCCGTAATTTGTAGAGGAATCCCTCATGTTGCAGACCAAACATCATCTTTAATGGACTCAGACCATCCCCTTGGTCTAGTCAGGAGTCCATGACTTGGCACGTCAACAAGAGGGAGTATCGTCAGCAAATCGAATATTGCATTAGGAAGATGAAATCCACATCTGTACAAGACTCCTTGATCCCTGATTAGAATTGAACAGGCGGTACATAACGCATCCCAGGCATGGGTGATTACTAAAAGGCACTCTGATCTTTTAATCACGCTCGAAAGAAAATTCTTACGGAGAATCGTTGGCCCCGTATGCCATGAATTATATGAAATCTCCCTCAAAGCAGCTGTTGTGGAAAGAATAAAGCTTGGCTCCCGTAGCTATTGGCAGCCTAGCTCGCATTAGTGAAAAGGGACCAGCTCGGAAAGTCTTTTGCAGTTCTTTTAATAGAAGAAGGCAACGTGGCAGACGTTGGAATGATGACGAAGACCAGTACAACCGATGCTTTGGGGTTCGAAACTTATTGGCATCGCATCGGCTGGCAATCGGGATAATTGGAAGAACTTATTCGATGAGGCCTGGACCGGATCCCCGTTGCTGCACCGTTGATATTTGACCATCGAATCATGACGTTATCTCGAAGAACAAAAATCTCGAAAAAAAACTAATTTTTAATCTAAAATGAAAAATCGAGAATCCACACAAATTTTGAATGGGCAAAAATCTCAAAAGTCGAAAAAAGTGGGTCCGGAAATTCCGTCCGTCTGTCTGTCTGTCTGTCTGTTCGCACCTCTACAGCCTAAACGGATGGGCCGATTTACTTCCAACTTGGTATTTAGTATTTAATTGGTAGTATCTCGGTCGAAAAATAACGGTACCTGCCATACAATCTTTATCAAAAAGTTTTATTTCTCGAAAACAGCTCTAACGATTTTGATAAAACTTTCAGGATGCTAATTTTTTACAATAATACATCTTTCAGTTAGAATACATTTTTAGAAATTTGTTTTGTAACGGTACCGTTTTTTTCAAATGCGGTTTTATCGTAAACCATTATCCTGACTTTAATAAAATTCTGCACACAGAAATCATTTATAATTCAATAATTTAAATTGCATTTCAAAATTTTCAAAAACTCTTTTTTTCGATTTTTTTTATTTTCCAAAAAAAATTGGTTTTTGAAATATTCAATTTTTATTAAGATACAAACGTACAAGTAAGACGTAAGTCTTTTATATAACCTAACATTGGGTATAATTAATATTTATATCGGGTTTCTCAACAGGGACGCTACACAAGTAGTGCGACAGGGACAGCAAACGACGACATATTTCTTGCCGTTCTTTTGACATTTCTCTTCAATAAGGTTTGCCATTTCATGATGGAAAGATATACGAGCCAACAACGAAATTATTAAAATTTACTACCGAAATTCGGAGTCAGTGGCCTCAACGTTAAGAGAGCTACGTCCAATTTATGGTCGTCATAATCGTCCTAGCAGATCAACAATTGAGCGTCTAGTGGAAAAATTTGAATCCACAGGCACAGTACAAAATGTTCCCGTGCCAGTGAGACAAAGAAGTGCCCGTAGTGTCGAGAATATTGCTGCCGCTGAAGCTTCAGTTGCAGAAAGCCCAAATGTGTCTCTCACACGTCGTTCTCAAGCGTTGGGCATCTCTGTGATGTCGTTGTGGCGAATTTTGCGAAAAGATCTTGGCCTACATCCTTACAAGATTAAATTGACGAAAGAACTGAAGCCGCTTGACCAAAGGCGTCGTATGTTCGTGAATTGGGCTGAGCAACAACTTGAAAATGATTCGGATTTTCATCGAAAAATCATCTTCAGCGATGAGGCTCATTTCTGGCTGAATGGCTTCGTCAATAAACAAAATATGCGGTATTGGTCAGGCAGCAGTCCACACGTACCCCATGAGTCATCATTGCATCTCGAAAAAATTACGGTTTGGTGTGGTTTATGGGCCGGCGGCGTCATTTGGCTGTACTTCTTCCGTGATGATCAAGACCGGCACGTTACTGTGTATGGGGATCGCTACTCTTCAATGATAACCGAATATTTTTGGCCCCAATTGGATGATATGGACTTGGAGGACATGTGGTTCCAACAGGACGGCGCCACAAGCCACACAGCGAATGCCACAATCAATTTATTGGAAACCAAGTTTGCAGAACGTGTTATCTCACGAAATGGTCAAGCGACTGGGCCGCCTCGGTGGTGCGATTTGACGCCGTTAGACTATTTCCTGTAGAGCTACGTCAAGTCTATGGTCTATGCCAACAAGCCAGCGACGATTGATGAACTTCGTACAAATATCGAACGTGAAATTGCAGCAGTATCGGCCGATTTATGCTTGAAAACCGTCGAAAATTGGGTTAAGCGTCTGGACTTCTGCAAGCATGCCCGTGGTGATTTTTATTTAAAAAAAACTTTTGTAGTGCTCCTATTGAAAACCCCGTTATATACATATGCAGCCACTAAGCAATTATCTAGCATATGAACAAGTTCTTGTGACCCAGGCGTTGATTTTATTAAATTTTATTCGACGATGTGACCGCACATATGAGCAAGTACGTGCGATCCAGTCGTGCAATTTATTTTTTCCAGATTTTTGTATTTCGAGATTATGCTTTCTATATTTTTTTTGAGAATTCTACTTTCCAGAGTTTTGCTGTCTGGATTATTGCTTTCTCGTAGTAATCCCTCTGATGATACATTTAAAGGGTTAATCAACTTTGGCATATTAAATTACAGTTCTTTGGCTTATCTTTCTCTTTAAAAGGTAAACTATTACATATTCTATACAACTGCCAATATGTGTACAAAACTACATGACGTTTGGCGTACTAGAAATTTTTCTTATATATGTTTTGCTTACTTGACATTTTTCGTCAAAAGAAACTCTACAAAATTACGTTCTGTAGGCTTTTTAACACACCTTAAAAATTAAACCTTTAACTTTACCACAAAAAACAATGTTTTTTGGTGTATAATTAGGCAACTATCAGATCGGATTAGTTACCGGCTCCAATTATTTAGATGTCGGACAAGTAAGAGTGCTTAATTTAACATCCATCAACCAAACCCTTTAAGTTTTAACGAAATTTTCAAAAAAGTCTGCAATAAAATTGCAATATTTTGGTGTCAAGTTATATTATTCTTATATTTAGCAATTAAATGCCAGAAATATAACATTTACAGTAATTTCTAACAACACCCCACACTCCGCCCAATAATATATGTGGGAAAACAAATTTATTTCAAGCCTTCGCCCAACCTAGCTATAACATTTCACATTTATAGACCACTTATCCCCGCCGCCGACTGATAGACAACTGTCGAAAAGGTCGACTACTTAGTTGGTCTGCAGATTAATGACTCCTCTTTGTTTTCTCGTTTCCCCCCCTCATTTTGACTAAATTTGAATTCCTGTAGGTATCATTGTTTCACTCCAGAACAGACGGACGGGCGGACCAACCAACCGAATCCGACAAGTGGACTCTTGGCCAAATAAATGTCTGATCGCTTTATTACGTGGTGTAGCTGGTGTAGTTCGATTCACAAGAAGTCTAGTGATAGTCTGTGCTGCATGCAACTCTGCACCTTGCCTAATAACAGGGAATGGAGTTGGAAGTTAAAGTATCTAGTTCCACAATAGTGCGGAGTAGAGTTATCATGAACGGATCGTGAGACCAGCATCTTTGGACAAAACCTCTATCACCGCACTAGTCCGCCGGCGGTAATGGTGGCGGATCTAATTTATTGCATTTTTGTTGTAGTGTTTCCGCTTGGTTCTTTAAAATAAAACAAAAAAAGAAAATGGGAACTGCAGTTGTAGGTGAGCGCGAAGAATTGTACCATTCACGATGCGTTCCAAGGTGTATATTTGTATCTTATGTATCGTGCGAATGTGGGCGCCAGCCGAGATACGCGGAAGATAAATTCTTGCGGCAGAATTTTCGTTTCTAGGGGAGTACGTCCGAACGGCGGTATGTGGGTGGATAGTGTGCGAACGGAATGTTGCGGTGGCGACAACTTCGACAAGTGGAGAGTTGTTAGCTGGTTCTTCAATTGCAATTAAAATTGGACTAGATCTAGTCCAAAGATAATTCCAACCATGGAGCAAGTTGTTCTCAATGTTGTGTTTTTTATTTCTTTTTTTTCTATCGACGACCGACAACGCTAGTGAACGTGACAAATTTAAATTCGTTCCAATTGCTCTCGTTAAATATATGGAAAGTGATAAGTTTAGCAGCAGGTGACAGGTGAAGTAGCTGGTTGTGGTTAATATGTAGAGAAGAGATCTCAATAAAATTGAAAAACAAAAGCTGACAGAGGTGAAGAATTTAGATTGTTTTTAGATTAGGAATTGAAACACAAATCAACAAAATAATGAAAATTCACAAACTCTGGGGTTCATAAAAATCAATGGCGAGGTTATTCCTTGCCATTTCAATTTCAAAACATTCAAAATGTTGATCGAGACATTATGTCCCTTCTTCCCTAACATTCCTATGATCACGCAGTGTGTTCAACATTATAAGGGATGCGCGTACCCAGTTGAAAAAAAACAACGATAGGTAACAAAATAAATATATTTAGGGAAGTCCAAAGTTTTTATTCGATTTTTTACTTTTGATTGTTTGAAAAAAGTACGCAAAATAGTTTTCAGCAAAATAAATTAAAGGCCATTTTATTTCTTTAAAAAGTGTGAAAAAGCATTTTTATTTAGCAATTTTTTTATTAAAAAAAACTTAAGATTGCAAACTTAAGCACAAAAACAACCTTTATTTAAAAACAAAATTGAAAAAAATCCAAAAAAAAAAAATAAAAATAAATAATTATTAAAAATAACGGGTGATTATTTTGAGGTTAGGATTTTCATGCATTAGTATTTGACAAATCACGCGGGATTTCAGACATGGTGTCAAATAGAAAGATGCTCAGTATGCTTTGACATTTCATCATGAATAGACTTACTAACGAGCAACGCTTGCAAATTATTGAATTTTATTACCCTTCTATAACGGTACCTCTCAAAGAAGCGGTTTTTTTCAAATGCGGTTTTATTGTAAACCATTATCCCGATTTCATACAGAAAGTCATTTATAATTCAATCAATATTGCATTTCAAAATTTCCCAATTTTTTTTTTATTTTTTTTTATTTTCTAAAAAAAAATGGTTTTCGAAATACTTTTCACAGATGAAAACTACAGATTTCCTTATTATGACATACTACAAAAAAAAATTAAAATATTTTTTTGAAAAGTTTTTCAAAAAAAAAACAATTTAAAAAAAAACTGGTCGATTTATTACATACTTCGTTTTTCCGAGAAAACTCTTGAAATAATTAAAAAAATGAAAGAATTTTTGTTTTTAATTATTGTAATTTTTGTTTTTTTTTTTCAAAAACAGTTTGTTAAAAATTTAAAAAATGTTGGTTTTCTAATAATAACTACCTGTTGCTAGATGTTGGCATACTCAAAAAAATGTGGAATATGTTTCCAAAAAGTTAAAAAAAAAAACACTTTTTGAAAAAACTGGTCAAACGATTTTGAAAAAATGTTTCCTTAAAATTCAAAACTGTAAAAGAAATTAAATGACTTACTTCATTTTTTTACAAAAAAACGTTTTAACTATGATTTTTTACCTGCTTTTCTTAAAAAATCTCAAGACCATAAAACGGTTCTTAATTAACAACTTTATTTAAAAATTAAAAAAAAAATAATTCAAGCTTGAAAACTTAAACACAAAAAATATTAACATTTAAAAACAAAATTAAGAAAAAAATCACTTACCCGTTTTCAAAATATCGATTTTTCAAAAAAAAAAAAAAAAAAATTTAAAATACAACAAAAGTTCTTCCAAAATATTTTTATGTCGAAATGCTTTGGCTATCTACACCTTCCTGAATATCAAATTTTATTGTAATCAGTTAAGCAGTTCTCGAGAAAGTCGAAGAAAAAAAAAACGGTCCTAAGGGGGCACCATTTTTAGCCCACCAACTTACAATTTTTGTTCACCAGTACATGTACAAAGGTGCACTGACTTTTTTTCATAAATTTTTTTGGAGCCATTTTCGAGAAAAATAAGCTTTTAGTTAAGGGTTATATGACAGGTACCGTTAATATTTGAGCTAAAATAAAAATAATTAAAAAAGTCCTCTGTAGAATGTCAAAATAACCTTAAGTTCTAAATTTGAAGACGATTGGTTCAACCATTTAGCCTGTAGTTCAATAGATATCCGTACAGACAGACAGACAGACAAACAGACAGAATTTTGCCAGTAACTCAAAATGTTGCTCTATCATCGTATTGTCATGTTTAATTGCCATCTCAATTTGTTTTTTTTTCTGCACGAATGCATAACTTGCATTATCTATACACAAATAAATACAAATTAAGTGTCTGTTTTTAATATCAAAATAACAACTTTTTACAAGATGAGTATAACAGTACTTATAACAGAATCACAATTTTTAAATTTTTTGTCTGTTTGACGGGACTTTGACGGGACTTTCACTGACAGATTCTAGGTAGTAACGTAGGCTATTTAAATTACCTAATAAGTGGCGCTGGTGCCGTATTTTTTTTCGAAAATTCTTAATTGTGGACCGATTTTCTCAGAAGCAGATAGATGATGTTTTGAGGAGTAACAAAGGCCTCTTGATGACGCTGATAGCTAATTTTGTAAGAAGTAACCAAAGCCTCGCCGCGCCGAGGTCAGTTTTTTTCTAAAATGTATGGTATACAACGCCGGGTGGGTAAGCTAGTAGTACCTATAATGGCAAGCAAAAAGTACCTGCTGTTAAATTACGCTTAAAAAATCTGTATTCTGATGGGTCATTACATTTGTTTAAAATCGGTCGCTGTTACATGCATATATCCGGCTCGAAGGACCATTTTAAACACAAGTCTTTGACTGATCTATTAATTGGCGGCTTAGACAAACGCTGTTGAAAACAAAAGTCATCAAATTGAATATCTGGTAGGGCAGTTCGAAAAGTTGAGTTCAAAACAAAATTTATTGTCTTTGTTAAAAGAGTTCAATGTAAGGAGGATTGAAGGAACCGTCACACTAATCAGTGGACGTGCCACATTTGAATTGGAGTTAGAATAGACTCAAGGTTTTAATGCACCTGCAGTAACATCTATCCATTTCCTCAATCGCGCGCTTCTCATGCTCCCTTCCTCCCGGCGTTCCACTTTCCTCTTTTGTTCGTAGAGCTGACGAGCAGCTCTGGTCCATATGTGTAGCGCAATCTTGTATGTTTTCTGTTTTATTTGATAAAAGCTGGCATCGTCAATATTTACATCTCGGAAAGTTCGGACATCCATGATCCTAGAACACTGCTTTGCGTCGATCCCAATGTGGTCATTCTAGTTGACAGTTGATTGATCCAGATATCAAATGTCCCCTTGAGAATGTTTAGGTTTTGTAAGTGCTAACTATCTAAATCTATTACAATATTTCAACGCGCATCAAAGTCAGCTGACTTGAATGCGTTGCTGGTGGCAGTTTTTTAAATATATTTCTATGAATTTATACATTCTAATGAAATCTAGATTTCATGAATAATTAAAGGACATGGCAGACAAAACTGACCCGTGGCTTAGTGGTTAGTGCGTCGGACTGCTAAGCGAAGAGCCTGGCTTCGACTCCCGCTCATAGCCACCTTTTTTCCAGGGTACTGCCTCTTGCGAGGAACTGACATTTCATGTAGCCGTTCGGACTCGGCGGTAAATTGTGGGTCCATTCTATTCTTCGAGATTAGCAGCACACACCCAGGAATTGTTCAGAGTATAAGTCACTAGGCCTTGGCTCCTTAAGGAGCTATCGCGCTAATAAATAAAAAAATGGCAGATAAAACTGGTATTTAGGCTCAAATGGTTGTGACAGTCGAATATTCTTACAAAACTTTTGATACGCAACGTTAAAAAATAATTTTTATTTTTTAGTTTTAATATGGATTCTTTATTTTATTTTGAACCCCATTTTGGTATATTTTTTGCCTCTGAGATTTTTTTTTTTTGTCACTTAAATAACGTTATTTTTATTTCTGTCTTTTCAGGTAAATCAACTCAAACAAATTAAAAATATGACGTAAGTTTCGTATCTAATTTCAAAACAAAAACTGATAACTATAACCAATTATTAATGTCCAAGGAAACATCCAGTTCCTGGATGCCTTTAGACGATACGCATAAATTGAATTTGAAATTTTGTCAAACCCCAGCATGTGTCATATAAATTATGTCTTGTGCGATGTGTCAGTTGAACTCATGACACAATTCTGTGATGGCATTCCATTGTGAAATGAAGTGTCACAAGTCTCACGTAAAGTTTTCAACAAGAGCACTAATTTGTAGAAGAACTCATAAATTATTTAATTTTTTTTTTGGAATGGGTGTTGAATTTGCATAAAAATACTCTCAAGATTCACATGCAGATTTTAAATTATTAATTTTTTGGGTCAGGTTCCCCTTTTTCGATGTAAAGAATATTTTTTTTATTTTATTATTATTATAACGGGTGATTTTTTTGAGGTTAGGATTTTCATGCATTAGTATTTGACAAATCACGCGGGATTTCAGACATGGTGTCAAATAGAAAGATGCTCAGTATGCTTTGACATTTCATCATGAATAGACTTACTAACGAGCAACGCTTGCAAATCATTGAATTTTATTACCAAAATCAGTGTTCGGTTCATTCACCGTAACGTTGCGTCCAACAGCATCTTTGAAAAAATACGGTCCAATGATTCCACCAGCGTACAAACCACACCAAACAGTGCATTTTTCGGGATGCATGGGCAGTTCTTGAACGGCTTCTGGTTGCTCTTCACTCCAAATGTGACAATTTTGCTTATTTACGTAGCCATTCAACCAGAAATGAGCCTCATCGCTGAACAAAATTTGTCGATAAAAAAGCGGATTTTCTGCCAACTTTTCTAGGGCACTGATTTTGGTAATAAAATTCAATGATTTGCAAGCGTTGCTCGTTAGTAAGTAACTCCGTAATTTTGAATTGGTGTCCTGCAGGTTTTAACGTTATTTTGTTAAAACTTTTAAAATATCAACGAAAAAAAGGAACAAATGAGCGCACCAGGACGAAACGCCAATTTTTTGATGGACTAAATGCCGAAAATAGCTATTTTGAAAACTACACTGATTCCAGTTACTTTGTTTTATGAGATTCTTAAAAAACAAACTTCAGAACGGGATTTAAATGCTAAAATATTTTAAATTGAAATTTCATTGTTA
Source organism: Platycheirus rosarum (assembly GCA_963971375.1). Lineage (NCBI taxonomy): Eukaryota > Metazoa > Arthropoda > Insecta > Diptera > Syrphidae > Platycheirus > Platycheirus rosarum. The sequence continues at coordinate 298,539,429 of OZ020507.1, read as the reverse complement.
TTCTTCAAAATCATTAAAAAAACTTCGTTAAATTCAAAACTCAGTCAACTGTAATTAAAATTTTATTCAAAAAACTGTGCGGATTCAACTGTCAAGCTTAAGATAAATGACTCTGCGGTTCCTGCTCAGGAGTGGTAATTTTCACACGCAAGCCTTAAAGTAATCTTAATAACTTTTGCCGGCACGGATATGGAATGGATACCCTGTCAGGTCAATAAAATTATATCTGTTATATCTGTCTCCTGTCAATGGAACCATATTGCTCGTTTGTGGTCTTTTTTTTTGGAACAGCATGTTGCCTTTGCGTGTTTAGATGGAAGCAGGTATTCCAGGTTCCGTCTAGACCAAAAGGAAATAAAAGAATCACGTCAAGCAGCTTATGAACAGCTTATAAAGGAACAAAAGATTACCAACAATTTAAGGACCATCGACCCTGAATCTAGATACAAAGATGATATCACTTCGTGTACGGTTTCACTGGACAAACAAAGTCGCCGGATTTAATTGATCAAGTTAAGGATGTTTATTTTTGGGACTCTACAAGGAACAAGCTGATCTGCGGACACATTTTTGTCTGTATCTGTATTGGAATTTTTATTGGGGAAGACAAAGAATCAGAGTTGAAATTCTGTTGCAGGTTTTTTTTTTATTTAGTTGAAATGGATGTTTTGCGAAGTTTTTATTTGTTTCAAGGTTGCCATCGGTATCTTTTCAACTGCTAAGAAGGAATTTTTCAGTAAAATCAGAGCTCAAATAAAAAAAACTCGTAATTAATGGGTTTTTTGTTATTGTTTCTTAAACGTCAGATGAAATAACAAAAACGTGATTTGAATGACCGCCAAATCGCAATGATCGACACAAAAATTACCAAATTTTCCATCAAGGCCAAAGTCACAAAAAACAAAAGAAAAAAATAAGAAAGTGGATTAATTGGACATAAATAAAAAAAAAAAAAAAAAAATCAAAAATCCAAAAAAAAGGAACATAACACGAAAAATGAGGTAATAATAATGAAAAAGGTGTCTTCGGAGGCGATTACATAAGACAAGACTCTATATCCTTTCTCATTTGTAAGCTTCATTTGTCGAATGCGGCATAACAATCTGTACTTTGTGGTGAATGGTGAAGAAGACAGCGACCGACACTTATTGGAGTTGCACGTTGTGGTGTAGCTTGTTGTCGATCGTGTTCGACTTTTATTGTGGGCGATGTCAACACTTATTTTTAGTGATTTATTTTGGATTCAAACTCTTTGGGTGAATCGTTGTTTTTGGTGTTGTTCTTTTTATAACTTCGACATATATATAAAGAACATTCGAAGGTGGGCAATTAAAATAGGAATGGTTTTTTTAGACTTGCTTATATGGTTGAATATTTTAGGAAACATTTATCGATGGAAACAATGACAGAGATAGTAGATAGTATTTTTTCCATTTTGATGACAGATTGATAGAAGTTACCGCAAAAGAAATCACTACTACGTTCAATCTGAAAATATTACACAAACACTAGAAATTCTGAATTTCAGGAGTACTTTGCAAAGGGGTACTTATTGCTTCTTAAGCGATTTAGCACAGAACATAATAAAACTACAAGAAAATTTGACAGTTGGCTCATTGGATATCTTAATCTGCTAGAAAGTCCTTAAGTACGACACAGCAATGTAATCGACACCTCCTATCTCTCCCCTCCCTATCTTCCTAATGCCCGCGCAGTGTGTTACATTAAAAAAAAAAAAAAAAAAACAAAAAAAAACATCCGGGATCTAAACATAGATCTCTTAAATAGTGGCAGATCATATGTTGCAGAGGAAACACCCATAACAATAATCTCCAGAGATTTCTTAGGTGGCGCTACAGTCCGGAGTGGACCTGGGCCTCAACCACCAAGCTTCTCCAGCCAACTTTGGTCCCTAGGTAGCTGTCTCCAGTTTCGCACGTGGAGTCGGTTGAGGTCCTCTTTCAATTGTGTGCGCCACCTGAGTGTCGGTCTTCCTCTACTGCGCCGTCCCTCTGGGGTGGATTCGAAGATTTTCCGGGCCGGAGCATTGATGTCCATCCGCTCTATATGACCCAGCCATCTGAGACGTTGAATTTTTACTCTTTTGGCTAGGCCTGTGTCGCTGTATAGCCGGTAAAGTTCTTTAATGTATCTTCTTCTCCACTCCCCGTTTATGCATATGGGACCAGAAATCACCCGGAGAATCTTTCTATCAAAACAGCCTAAAGTGTCCTCATCCACTTTTGACCGCGTCCATGCGTCTGTACCATAGAGCAGGACTGGGATGATGAGGGTCTTATAAAGGGACAGTTTAGTTACCCGAGGGCTTTGCTACTCAATTGCCTTTTAAGCCCCAAGAAGCAGCGATTGGCAAGAGTTATTCTTCGTTTGATTTCAGCGCTGGTGTTGTTGTCTGAGTTAATAGCGGAGCCCAGGTAGACAAAGTCCCTAACTACCTCCAAGTTATAGCTGTCTATGGTGATGTTTTGTCCAAGACGTCGATGTTGGGTGTCTCTTCTTGATGACAGCATATACTTGGTTTTGCCCTCATTGGCTGCTAAACCCATATTTGCCGCTTCCGTCTCAATCCTCACAAAGGCGCTACTGATATCACGCTACGTTCTTCCGATTATGTCACTATCGTCGGCGTATGCGAGTAATTGGACGGATTTTTGAAAGATCGTGCCTCTGGTGTTGGTGTGAGAGTTCTGCGCTATTCTTTCAAGTATGATGTTGAAAAAGTCGCATGACAGCGCATCGCCTGCAGCTTTGAAGAGCTCGGCAGCTAGCTAGCTAGGCCATCGGCGCCTTTGTTGCTCTTAAGTTTAGATATATCTAGCTTTATTTCATCCAGATGTGGTGGTCGGAATTGTTGGTCTACTCCGCCCAGATAAAGTGGACCATGCTGCCTGACAGCAGCATCGCCGTTATACAGTCTGCAGAAATGGTTTTTCCATATTCTCAGCATCGACTGCGATCCCACTACGATCTTCCCTTGATCTTATTTGCAAGCTTCAGTTCGATCTCTGTACTTTTGACAGTTTCTTTGTACCTTTTGGTAAAACTTTCGAACTTCATGCCTGTGTTATACAGGGTGGGCCAAAAGAAATCACCCTATTGGGTGGTTTTAAGTATCAACAATATTTAGGGTCAGTAATACTTCCTTGTGGAACACTAGTATTTATTTTATTTCAATATCGAACATTTTGTTGCTTTTTAAACTCCTAAGCCGTTGTAAAAGACCTTGTGAAAAGTCAAGAAAAGCGATATAATTATATCGCTTATATCGATATCCATTCCGTTTTCCGAGATGTTCAGACAATTGACACATGGTAACATGGAAGTGAAAGGCTTAATAAAAATTCGTTTTCGAGTTTAAGCGGAACTCTTTCTTAGAATTTCCCAAGATCACCAACAATCTCCCAAAATTTGAAGAATCCTATAACATATAACACTCTATCTTACACACACATAACTCCCGATTACTGGTTCTGTCCCAAAATCTGATGAAAACATAAGTTAGAGTTCAAACTAATCATACAAATATATTCAATGTAAAAGCAATCTTTCAAAAAGTGAAAAAAACGAGTTGGTTGTCTGTAAAGTCAGCTTACGAACGATAATTTTACGTGGTAACGTCATAAGAAAACATTGATGGCAGCAACACCAACATACAGCCCGTTAACTCACACCCACAAACCCTCTCGTTAAATCCACACACACACACCCCAATATCTACATCTACTTTCTACTTTAACAAAACTCCGCCTATTTTGTATTTCTTTTTCTCTTCTTGTACTTTTTGAATTTGAGTGAAATTATTTTGGGAGTTTGCGCCTGTTCGTGTTCATGTTCGCCTGGTACTTGCGATCGATTTGGTGGAAAGAACTACAGTATCGCAGCGTGCGTCACTTTTCTTATCAGCATGAGTCATGTTTTTTCGTATGTGTAGCCTGTTATCGATTCAAAGACGTTACCACATCAAAAAGTCGCTTTCTCTTTGTTCTTCTTAATTAGACCATATTTTTGAGGACAATTTTCGCGAGATTTAGTTGTCCTAAGACATTTTTACAGATTTGGGGAAGAGCGCTTAGCGTTCCATTATTTTTATTGATGTTTTGGCTATGGTTCAAAATTATATGTTTGGTTTTATGTTGTCGTGTCTTCGTTTACTGAGCTTCCTTGTTGCTGTAAATCTTACCATAACAATATTTCAAAGTTAGAAATTTCCCGATGTTCATCAAATGTCTCAGAAATCTTCCAGTAGCCCTTTGTCCGTCAAAGAGTTTTTAAAGTTTAAAAACAATGAAATGATTTTCTTTCCAATATCAATCTTTCATTGACACAAAAAAATTAAATCGTTTTAGTACATATAAGCTTGAGTATCTATGTATGTTTCTTCAAATTATTATTCTCATTGAAATACATCACAATCAACTAACTTAAGACTCCACGATCCAGTTTCAATCTATTGTTAGTTTTTCCTTAGAAAAAGAACAAAAAAAGAACAGTTAATCCCATTAAATCGTTCATGCGATAAAGACGTAAATTATTTTCATTCACAAAAAAAAACAACTAAACAAGTACCTCACACACTCGCAACTCGTTTATTTACAAAAAAAGCCTTTCCCGCCATAATAATCATTATAATTACTCAGTCTGACGTCCGACTAAAGACAGTGTTTGATTGGAAATTAATTTATTGTGTTTTAAACAATCATTTCTATCCGTAATGGGGCAACCGACTGACGATATGACGGAGCTGACAGACCTCTGACGTCTTATGGTACGATTGTGACTTTTTGATTGGCTTCAGGACAAAAGTCATGGCTCATGGCTAATAGAAAAGCCTAGCTTTTTTTATATTTGGAAGTAGGTATATATATATCTGGAAATTTCTTTGAAAATATTCCCACGACTATTTGTCTTGTCTACTGGCTGAGCATTGATGAAGTCTAAGACAAGGCTGTGTCTATCTATAAGATACTAGATAGTTTTAACAATAATTTTGTCGGTGACCGCTTTGTTACTATAATAACTTAATGGTGGTGATATTAGTTATTATTAGTATGATGGTGTTTTTTTTCTTTTTCTGGGACGGTAATGCAGTGTTTTTTCTATCACTATCTTTTTATATGTTTCATGTCTTTCTTTCATATAAAAATCAATCCTTTTATAGAGTTATATAATTTTTTTTTAGTATAATAGGAATAGTCAAACAGTGCCGAAAACTTTGATAAACACTGAGCTGACACACTCATCCTTTCATATTGATCATATATTGATGTTTTTTAAACCGTTTTTTTTGCCTCACTTCAAAAAAAACCCAACACAAAAATGTTTTTCATTTTCTGACATTGCACTATACTAAGATCTTATAAGCCACAAGCTATACGCTATAGTGGCCACTTTGGCGCATTCACCTTAAAATTCCAGAATTGCATCCAAAAATAGACATCAAACTTGTAGATACTTATCTACAAAGATACAAATATACTCAGCCATAACGTAGATACCTATGTTTTTTTTTTTTTGTGCGTGGATATTATGCGAACGCCCTCTTTGGCTAGGCCATCAGACGGTGAGTCGCTTTTAATTAGCCTCATATGATCTATTAATTATGAACACGCAACTTCATTCAATGTTGCAGCCACACCATTATAGTGATTTTATATCTTTTCATACAGGATGTTCCACAGGGTTTGCTTTTTCACAAACGTTTAACTGTTGCTTAAATTTACGACAAAAATAAAAATATCCTGAAAGTACAAAACTTTTTTCAAAATTTGTTTGAACAAATCTAAACATAATATTATGAACTCAGTTTCACGCTTTGGCTTGCTTAGTCCTGTCATAATCTTCTATCTTTAACACTACTCTTCAGAGAAGGCAAACTTGCTCGCCGCCCATTTCGCTGCCAGCTCCACGCTGCCGCATAGCAACGTTGCCCCTCCTGTACTTGAGAATGTAAATTTTTCCATGGGACAGATTTTTTTCCGCACTCGTACAGTAGCAAGAGTTCTCAAAGATCTCGATATACACAAATCCGCTGGCCCGGATGGTATACCCCCGATTCTTCTGAAGAGGTGTTCTTCCACACTGGCAAAGCCACTGCGTAAGCTTTTCCATCGCTCCTACTCTTCTGGAATCTTTCCTAGAAGATGGAAAACAGCATTTGTCCAGCCTGTCCCTAAGAAAGGTGACCCATCCTCCCCCTCCTCCTACCGACCCATAGCACTGACGTCCCTTCTTTCTAAGGTCATGGAAACACTGATTAACCGTCAGCTTAAGGAATATCTCGAAGATCGTAAGCTTCTCCATGACCGTCAATATGGCTTCCGCAGCAACCGTTCCACTGGTGATCTGATGGCATATCTCACCGAACAGTGGAACAAATCTTTACATCGCTTTGGTGAAAGTAAGATTATTGCTCTTGATATCTCCAAGGCATTTGATAGAGTTTGGCATGAAGCTCTCTTATCGAAAATGCGTGCTTTTGGGATCGATAATACTCTTGTTCGTTGGATTAGAAGCTATCTTCTGGACCGTTCAATACAAGTTGTATTGGACGGATTCAAGTCTGATTCCCATAAAATAAATGCTGGTGTGCCCCAGGGCTCTGTTCTATCTCCGACTCTTTTCCTCATTTTTATAAATGATCTTCTGTCTGTTACTTCTAATCCACTTAACTGTTTTGCTGACGACTCTACCCTCAGCTTTTCATATTCGTTCGATAATTCACGTCCTTCGCCTTCGGACGTACAATTGCAACGGTGCCGTATGTCAAGCTCATTAAACTCCGATTTATACAGCATTGTCAAATGGGGTAATAGGAATCGTGTGGAGTTTAATGCTTCGAAAACTCAATGCTGTCTTCTGTCGTTAAAGCTTAACATACCCCTAACGCCATTGTCCATGAATGGCACTTACATCGAAGAAACCGAAAAGCTCTCAGTACTCGGTATGTGTGTCAACGACGACCTCCGTTGGAACGACCATATATTTGAAATCGCTAAGAATGCTGCTAAGTGCTTAGGTTTTCTGTATCGGTGTAAGAAGTATTTTTCCCCATCTGATCTGGCTACAATTTATAAAGCGTTTATACGCCCTAAACTCGAGTATAACTCCCACCTCTGGGCAGGTGCTTCGCAAACATCGCTTCACCTGCTTGATAGAATACAAAATCGAGCGTTAAGATTGATAGGTAATAGAACTGCCGCTGAAACAATTGCCCCACTCGAACACCGACGCAATGTTTCATGTCTTTCCTTATTTTATCGTTTCTTTTATAAAAAATGTTCACTCGAGGTAGCCAGCTGCATTCCTCCCCTTAAAAGTTTCGCCCGTAATACTCGTCTTGCTAGGAATGCCCATCAGTTCACCCTTGAGCCCAATTTCGGACGTACCGTAAAATATAGGGATTCTTTTTTTAGCCGTACAACCCGACTTTGGAATGGTTTACCCGGCGAGATTTTCCCTTGCCATTTCAATTTGCAAACATTCAAAACCAATGTTAATTGACACCTCCTATCTCTCCCCTCCCTATCTTCCTAATGCCCGCGCAGTGTGTTACATTATAAGGGAAACAAATAGTCCCTTTTGCGCGCGTGAATTATAAAAAAAAAAAAAAAAAAAAACTACATCATCGCTTTGATAACAATTCTGTAGGGTCTCCTCTTACGATTCGAAATTTTAGTTTGTTAGTCTAGGGTTTCAGATAATAATAATCTTTACCTTTTATTTCTGTGCAAATTAATTTAGTTAAAATATTATGTTGCGAACGACCGATCTACTTGAATTCAGTTTGAAGACTAATCGATTATATAATGCAACAATGTGAACTGCAGAACTGGTTTCTGGTTTATGAGAGGGACGCTATTTTCCCTCCACACGCTATTCGTTGTTTATGTCGGTCGTTAGTTATCAATCCTGTTTTCTTATGATAAATTTGAATTCTACATTCTCGAAGATCTTTTTTCTAGAATTGTATCCCAAGTCAGTATCTTTTCCTTGTCTTCCAAATGATTTGCACTCCTACAATCCAGCTTTTAAATAATATTTTTTTAATTGAAACACCCTGTTCACATTATTACCTCACGGAGTCAAACTAGACATCTGTCAAGCATCTGGCGGGTGGCGATTGAACATCCGTTTTTACAATCTCCACAACCGTCGAGTCTCCTCATTATTGTGTCGTGTGGAGTTACAGCCAGAGTCACATCCCCAGACGAAACAAGCTTGTTCGGTTGCATTTATAGTTGTGTTTTCTGTTATTTTGTCCGCATTTTGAGATGCGATTATGATGCTATTTCACACTCGGTTTCACGGATTGAATTTGCTGTCGATGTCAACCGCAAGGAAAGTGAAATTTATCATTGCCTTAGCCCATAACAAAATAACACAGTAGATACAATGCAGCTTTCGTTATCACTTCTAGGTCACACACTTATTCCAGGGAAACGTCATCTTGAAACTTGTGATTCGACGTGGTTAAGCCTACATACCGCAATCTTCTTGGTTAACTACTATGCGCTTGATAAAAGTGCAAATTGGTTGTTTTGACTGAAGTCTGATGGATGCGATAGTCTATGACTGTTAAGCCAAACTAATATGGTTATGTGCAATGCGTCGGTATCGCCACCAAGCCATGTTGACTTTGTGAATCTAAGTAAAGAAAGTTGTTTCAATCGGAGAAGAGGTAAACACTGCAATTGTACGAAGTTTCCTTGAATGTAATTAGTAATTAGTCTTTGCTTACTTAGCGATGTGATTACTTCTTTAAATAGTTGATTGACAGAGTTTTAACATGTTTTTTGTTGAGTTTCAATAGCAATCAGGAGTTGATTAGGAAAAGTGGCAAAGTAAGCTGCGATGAATGAACTATACAAAAAATATGTCACACAACTTCTACTTTTTACTTTGAAAATCCGATTTAGTAATTTGTAAATAATTATTTTTTTCTTATTTATTTAGCTTAAGAGCTTCTTTAAAAAATATTTAAATTAAATCTCAAATTAAAAACAAAAACGCCTTGTATGGTAAAACAAAGTGCTGTTAGCCTTTTGTTTTAGTTATCGCTTTTGCCACCAAAAGGGTCCTAAAGTGCTCATCATACTTACACCTTTCTGTCACGACTACCCACTTAAAAAATCAAAAGTGCTTGCGTGAACGTCCCTTACACACTTGTCGAACACCCACTGCACGTACTTCAAAAACGTAAGTATGTACCTCAGTTAAACTGTCAAGGTTACCAAAGCTATCTTTGTATGCACTTTCACTTATACATATATCGAGGGTGGTCGGAGATGACGCACTCAAAACCAACGACCGAACCTCCACCTGCGTATGCCTCCTTCGATGATTGGCCTACATTCCAATACCTACCTGACCTACTTCAGCATAAACTCACAATCATTGTCTTGAACCACCCACATGCCACACATCAACTTGCCACCGATAATTCCCTCTTTGCTTACATTACATTTTGATTGAACCTTTCGGTGTATAATGACTTCAATCACTTCGAGCCGGCTGTCAATGATCGAAGGTAATTTTGAAATCCAATCAAATGTAATACGGGCGGGGGAGGTGAAGGCATTTGCTAGCCAACTTTTTATTATGAAATTTTTGGCAGTGGAAAAAGTTTGGCAACGGAAATCACATTTCCTTGGCCAATTGCAAAGGTCAGGGTTCGGAGATTCAAAGACAAAATTGGAATCTTGATATTGAAAACTGGAATCGTCCAGGAGGAATTTTTTGTGCATCCTTACAAAGCAGTGTATTTCACTACTCCCCACAAATTGGCCACATGCCAGTCATAAAGCCGGCCGACCGGAAAATTGCCACCTTCTTCAGGCTTCACAGGAATCCGCGGTACGCATTAGGTTTTTTTTTCTAGGTAGGTTTGGCACTCGCTTGCGATGGCGACCACAACCTGAAAATGAAATTAATGGCAGTTCAATAATAAAACCGTCCAGAGGCTGCGGCTGTGAGGTGAAGCAAATAAATAAGCGACGGGCTCTGTGCGGGGGAGCTATGCAGACAAATTCAGTAATAAGGCTCAGCTCACACCAGTAGGTGGTAAGTGTTGTGGTTAATTGAAAGTCAAAACGGACTATCATTGCTTTTGTAGCTGCTACTGAGCTACTGGCCAGTCGAATGGAACGTCATTTGTCCAATCGATAGAGTTGAACCTGCACTGCACTCGAACTACAAGGCCGCTTAACTGTGCATACATATGTACAGTACACCAGCACCTGCCGTTTCTATGAGGTGCGCTATGAGATCATAATTTTCTAGTAGCTGCAGATAGTTTTTTTTTGCTGCTGAGCTGCTGTACCTGCATGTTGTTGTTAGTTAGCCTTATATGACTTTTCAATGCTTGTTAGCCTTACAAAGCTTTTAACTTTGCTAATTGACCGATATTCGGTTGGAAGTTTGAAAAGTATCTGTGGGAAGCAATTAAATTTTCCAAAGTATTGTTTATGTGAGATGTTCTTGATGTATGATTGAATGTGATAGTTGAAGGGGGTTAATGGATGGTTTGGGTGGCAAGGTGAATAGAATTAATTGAAGTTTTAATTAAATAACGCATTTGTTTATTTAAACGGAATGAACCGATGGATATTTATATTTGATCATGTTTGATCGTTAGAAGACATAATTTTAAGCGAAAAATGTTTTAAAATATCAAAAATTTCAAAAATTTCATAAATTCTTTATCCTTACTTGTACCAAAACTGTAACACTTCATGGTTTGAGATTCCATCTGTGGGCTTTGGACTGTTCTATATCTGAGCTCAACTAAATGCATGTGTAGTTGGATGCTTTCTATTCTATTAATGTGAACAGAGTAGTATGCGGCGCCCATACAACGCAACCATATTCAAGGATAGGCCTAAAAAATGAAGCATATAGAGCTTTGACAACATATGGATCACGAAACTCACGAGAAAATCTTTTGACGAACCCAAGTGTTTTGTTTGCTTTTTTTATGATGTGGTTATAGTGATCGATAAAAGATAGTTTTGGGTCTAATAGGATTCCAAGATCGGAAAAACTAGATAATTTACATAAATTAGACGAATTCAACACATAACGGGTCCGCCATATAATTATTTCGAGAATGGTAACACTTAGCATTCTGATTTGACAGATAATTAGTTGTATTCTTCCGCTGAACGAATATGGTTGTATATACGCTTGAACAACGCTGGGAAATATTGCGACATTACTGCCTGCGATCGATGCCGATTTTGCCAAAAAAAAATCATCTTTTCAGATCAAGCTCATTTTGATCTTGGCGGGTGTTTAAACAAGCAAAAATGTCACATTTGGGGCACAGAAAACCCGCACGCATACATTGAAAAGCCGATACACCCAAAACGAGTCACTGTTTGGTGCGGATTTTGGTCCAGAGGCATAATTGGGCCATTTTTCGAAAATGGGCAAGGAGTGGGCCATGTTGAACGAATTTTTGTTCACAAAAATTGAAGAGGAGGATATTGGCAACATTTGGTTTCAACAGGACGACGCTACGTGCCACACAGCCGAAGCTTCACTCGATGTTGATGAAGCATTTTCAAAAAAAAAAAGAAGTTATTTGGCGGACCCTTTAATATTTTATGTCATCGGCATAAATTAATGTCATTGAATGGTTAAAAACAGAAGGGAGATCATTAATTAATAAAACAAATAACAGAGGTCCAAGATGACTCCCCTGAGGTACACCAGAATTAACATTAAATTGATGTGAGCGATTATTCTTAAATACAACGCTGTAGTACTTATCTTTGAGGTATGAAGCAATCCATAAGACAAAGCCGTCGTTAAGTCCATTTTTTTTAATTTGTGTAAAAGTATTTCATTACTCAATTTGTCAAAAGCTTTACTGAAGTCTGTAAAGATGCAATCTACTTGCAAGTGTTTTTCAAAAGCATCTATGTTTTCATATATAACAGAAGAACAATTAAAAGATAGAACGTCGCAGACCAACAATTCAAACAATTTAGGAATAGCGGATAATTTCGCTATAGGACGATAGTTTATAATTAAATTTTTAGGACCTTTTTTATGGATTGGCGTTAAAAAAAAAATATTTCCAGAGAGAAGGAAATTTGAAGTGATTCATTGAAAAGAATAAATAGCGGATAAGATAGGTAAGACACGCATTTCTTTAACATATATGACGGTACACCATCTGGACCGGGACTCCGACATTCATCAAGTTTTAAAATATTTTCATGTATGGAAACTTCGGAGATTGGAAAGTTTATGTAATTAAGATGTGTATATTGTTGAGTATTAAAAGAAATAGGAGAGGAAGTGCTTTGCGAAGGAAAGTCTTCAAAGGCACTTTTAAAATAATGAGCAAACATGTTAGATATTGTCTCTGGATAATGGCTTTCACAATCTTGATAAATTTGATAAAATTTTTGCTGGATAACTCCGTCGCATTTCCGTTTTTCATTAAAGTTTTTCCAAAATTTGTTCGGGTTCGTTTTAAGCTCTCTTTCATTTTTTGAAATAAACTCGGAATATAAGTAATTTGAATAGTTGATAAAGTCAATTTGCAGTTCTTGGTAAACTCTTAGCGTCTCTTCATTCTTAGATAAATTAAACCTCAACCAGGCTTTGTTTCTTTTATTTTTTTAAGTCTTTATATGCAAATCAAACCATGGCGGATTATTGTTAAATCTTCTAAGTTTTCGTAATGGGATAGTTTCTAAGGAGCAATCAAAGAAAATTTCATAAAAACACGAAAACTTTCCATCTAAACTTAAATTTGAAAATAAGATATCCCAATTTTTATCGATAAGTAAAGTAAGTAGCATTTGTATCATCAAGGGGTTGCCTTACTTCCACGAAAGTATTGAAACGTGGCAAGCTTTTGCACTTTTATCTGTCTTCTCAGGGTATTGTCCTTCTACATGTCAACACCACTTAAGTGGATAATACTCTATTTTGTCGAAGATAGTATTTTTAAATGCCGTGATTTCTTGCGAATTTCTTGCTCCTTATTCCTTCTGCCATGGAAGTCATCTTCACTTCAGCAGAGTCAATATGGTCTAATACAATTTCTACATGAGCCGTATTTAAATAAATAAATAAATTTATTGGCGCGACAGCTCCTTAAGGAGCCAAGGCCTAGTAACTTATACTCTCAACCATTCCTGTGTGTGTGTTGTTAATCTGCAAGAATGGAAGGGACCTACAGTTTACCGCCGAGTCCGAACGGCTACATGAGAAGCACTTTTTCGAGACAAATTTTACTCTTGGAGGTTTTGTCAGTTCCTCGCAAGAGGCAATACCCCGGAAAAGCAGATGGCTATGAGCTGGATTCGAACCCAGGCTCATTCGCTTAGCAGTCCGACACAATAACCACTAAGCTACGGGGCACTACCGTGGCTTAGTGCGGGAAGCCGTATTTATGTGCTGGAAAAATAGTTGCTGAGTAGAGCCCTCGTTTCGATGAGGGGATGTTTTTCGATCACAAAAGAAAAAAGAAAAAGGTAAACTTTTACCATGCTAAAAATCATCATTACAAGCTCCATCGCCTTTGATCATAGATAAAGGCTATTTAAATGTCCGGAATGTGCCCGTGTGTATTAAAAATATAGCAATTCGGTTCAGTTGTCGCGCTAGTGCGCTATCTATTTCCCCTCAGAGCAGCCTTGGATTTAGGAGGTTTTCTTATGATGGCTCAATTGTCAGGAAGGAGCATTTGCATGACTTTGGGCCCTTTTTTGGGTAATTTTACTCTCTAGTAGAACTTTAAAAACTGTAATAAAGACAACGGACTGAAGGTGCTTCCTTGGTGGACACCAACTTTGATTGGAAATTTTGTTGTGTCTCCTGCGTTGATCTAACCTTCGTTTTGACTTAGTCGTGTCGCAACTCCTCATTCTAAGGCCAATCCCTACCAGAAGTCTTGGTTTTCTAACCACTCTTAAGAAGTTCTTATTCCATTCTGACTATAACACTTTGAATTATGTCAGACTTCAGAAAGTTGTAATTTTTCCGGATACGGCCCTTCCAAACCCGCTAAACGATCTTCATGGTCTTTAACATTGGGTTGATTGAACGACAATAACGACGAAACTGTTTATTTAAAAATCCCTCAAAATACTTGGCAATTTTATCTTCATCTAAATAAAATTGTGGTGACCCGTCAGAGCCACCTTTTTTTCGGGGGAACTGCCTCTTGCGGAGGAAGTGACAAAACCACCAACAGTAAAATTTGTCTTGAAAAAGTACATCTCATGTAGCCGTTCGGACTCGGCGGTAAATTATAGGTCCATTCCATTCTTACAGGTTCACAACACATACACAAGAATGGTTGAGAGTATAAGTCACTATAGGCATTACGATGATAGAGAAACATATTTGAGTTACTGGCAAAATTCTGTCCGGCTGTCTGTCTGTCTGTACCGATGTATTTTGGGCTGTATTCTAAACGCTTGGGCCAATCGTCTTCAAATTTAGAACTTTAGGTTATTTTGACATTCTACAGAGGAGTTTTTTTGTATTTTTAATAATTTTCTTATTTTTTTTTCAAAAATCAATATTTTGAAAACGGGTTGATGGATGATTTTTTTAATTTTGTTTTTAAATGTAAGTAACTTTTGTGTTTAGATTTGCATTCTTAAATTATTTTTCTTTAATTTTTAAATAAAGTTGTTAAATAAAAATCGTTTTTTTAATTAAACCTTTCCTACGATTTGAAAAAAAATTCACGCACAACAATCAAAAGTCATAAAAATCGAATAACATTTTTGAATTTCTTTTAATATTTTTCAAATTTTATTCGAAGCTGACCGCACATACGAGCAAGTACGTGCGATCCAGTCGTTCAATCTATTCTTCTATGAGCGGCAATTTCATAAAAAGTTGCTCCCTTCCCACCAAACATTTTAACTTGTATAAGGTTTTAAACAAGCTATTTACAGTCTGCTACAGAAACTGTAAGAGGCCTTATACAAGTAATTTTGGCGCACAATAAGCAAGCTATTTAACTTCTAAAAGACTTTTGTTGACAGGTGTTATAGCAGCAAAAAGGAAATAGCTTTCCATGAAATGCAACTATTTGGTTAAGATATTTTATTACAGATAAATGCTAACAGATTGCTTTGGATGTTATAAAAAGCCTTTTATGGCAGCTTTTGCTAAAACTTTGCCTTAAATGGTTAAGGTCTAATAAAGGCCATTTTGTATTGATTTGCCATGAAGTACTTGTTTTGATAGCCTACAATAGACCATTTTTTAGGTGAAAAAGGTAATTTTTAGCAGACAAAAACTACACTATTTTTTATTTGTTTAATAGGCTTGCTATTTTATTGTATAATTTGTAACCTATCTCAGCTAGATTTCCTCTCAGTTAGCTTTCGAAACCTCTTCTACTTCTTCTTCTACTTTAAAGAATGAAATTTAATTTTTGTTATAAAAGTGAAAAGTTTTTATTTACCAAGTTTTAAATTAAAACTTACTCGTTCCACTCTAGCACTGTATCACTAAACCAATTCGCGGTTAAGAAGAATAACATCAAAAGTAAATTACTTGGATAGCTTGATACCTTATACTTTACGTTAACATAAACAACTTTGGAAGGCCTAATACAGGCTATTTTGAGCCTTTATTTGCAAGCCTTATAAAGAACTTTCTCAGCTCACCTATAAAGGTCTTAAAGCAGCCATTTTGTTTAAATGTCAAAATCTGAATTGTGAAGCTTGCTAAAATCTAAGATCCATACAATCTATAACATGTCAGATTCGAAAAATCGGGTCTTAGTTGAGAAAAATAAATACAAAAAAATAAACTACTTGAAATTATATATTTCACATTACCATGCCATGCGGTGGCTTATAATTTTTTTTTTTAAACGTAAGATTTGCTTTTCCCGACAAGCGAATAATAATTTTGCTTCTATAAGACCATGATAGACAAATTGTTTGCATTGACTTATCGCGGAGAGCCTCAAAGCAGCTATTATTTTTATTTGTTTTTAGTAAAGAACTTTGTGGAAGACCTGTATATAGGCCATTTTGAATTTCTGTTCTCAACTTTGTATAGAACTTGCCAACCTTATTTTTAGAAGCCCTATAGCAGCTATTTTGTTTTAATTTTCAAAGTTTGAAATAAATGGCTAGCGAAAGTTTGCCTTATAGAAGCTCTACACAAACTATTATCTGTCGAATTCGAAAAATTGGACCTTTATACAAGCTGAATTGTTATCAATGCTGTTCATAGTGGAACACCACAGGTCCTGGATATCTTACAGAATCATACATAGACATCTATGTTTTGAGAGCCGATCTTTCATTGTCATCATTTTACCACCATGTTTCTTTGTAGTGTACTTAGACACTAGATGGCAGTGATGGAGCTTTCTTTAGAGAAATTATTGACAGGGAAATATCAGTCCAAATAAAAAAAAGTTTCAAGGCAACAAATTCAATGTTCAGAAACATAATGCTTAAACTACTGGAAGTTTAGTAATGGTTACCAGTTTACAGGACTATGAGACTTACAAAACCAGTAAGTATCCTGAGTGAATAATGAATTTTGAGGAAACCTTCTCCCTGAAAATGGATTGGTCCTTCAAGCCGGAAAAATAAGCTTATACTATATTAATAAGAATTGTATGGTGGGAACAGAATTTGAAAATATCAGTACAATTTTCGTGCTAAATATATTTATTTTTAGAATTAATTTATGCAACAAAGTAACAAAACAAGATTCCTTGATTTGATTGAAATTTGAAAAGTAGTTCCCTTGAATTAAATGCTCATTAGAATTGACTGTGTTGAAAAAAAAACATAATCATTGATACATTAAACTTATACTACAAATTTAAATTTAAATTAAAATAATTAAATTATTCTAACCTTTTTTGTCCGATAATGTATTCAAAAACATTTCCAAATATTTTTTTAATCTAATATTTTTCATAGTTTTCCGGATGCATTTTAAAATTTTAAGCAATGCTCCCACTTTTAAACAAAATTCTCAAGAAAAGCAAAATGAACAAATCTATATCGACCGTAATTAATAAACCTTGACTAAACATGAGTGCAAACAACAAAAACTAATTAGCTGACAGCCCAATAAATTCATTTGGACTTCCCATGTTAAAAAAACATTCCTTCCTTAACTAAGCCTCATTTCCATATTAAATTATAAAATTCAACTTAGAAGCATATATATTACCACATCGGAAAATATTTTAAACAAAAACTTAATTGTTCCACATCTTCACTTTCAGTTTTAGGGCCAATAATTAATAATTCACATATTACTTTCGATAAATTAAAACAAACATGTCGATTTGTCTGAAGGGAAAACTTTCAAAATTACTTATTCAGCTGTAAATACTTTCGAAAGATTCTCATTAAGAGGATTATAACGAGGCTCAAATACCTGGTCATTCTCTATGCGTAATCACTTATTTATGAGCTGTCATTGTGGAACATACGCCACATGCACAGCTCATACGTACCTGTCCGGCTGCTGCTGGCTTCAATCGTCATATCTTAGCACCTCAAATTAATACCAATAATTAACTTGAGATCTCTCTCTCTGGCATGCCACAATGCATCCAGGCATCTCTCTCAATCAATTTCAATTACGCCATCTTCCGGACATGCATGGCGTAAGCTCATATGCTTTGCGCTTCGGTGTGTGTTTGAGGACATTAAGCGGCCTCAGCGACAACTTACCTCCGTATCTAGATAAATTATTATCATCATTGTAATTGCCGAATAATGCGGTGCATGCAACTTTCTCGCAAACGCACTTAAGCCTCCAGAGACAACAGAGTGGCACAAACGTTCGTGGGTTTTTTGTCTTTTATTGCGAGTGCGGCTTTTCAAAGTCCCGAACCTTTTCCAAGATTACCTCAAGGCTCTGTTGAGGCACAGCCAATACTTCATCTGGGTGTCCGGACTTCTTTTTTGTTTGACTGAAATTAAACAAGCGCGACCTTAACTTTACTTTCAGTTTTAGTTCCGCCGGGCCAAAGTGCCCAACAGTGCCCTCGAAATAAATGGCTGCCAATGTAAATAATGCCTAAGCTCTTTAAATAGCGATCATGAGAGGGAGCATGGGCTTTATTTGGAGTGGATGCATTGTAGATTTGTGGAGCAATTTTCATGTGTGTGGACATTGGGAATGGGAAGTCTAGTGTTATTGGAGACCTCGAAGAAAGTGATCTTTGATAGCCTCGCTGGAAGTTCACAAAACAAAGTATCTCAAAGTGACGGTTTGCTGAATGACCCTTCAGATGGTTTTCTATCACACATGTTGTGTGGCTTTTTTAGTACCCAAATGATTGGAAGGAGAAAGCGCTTCAGTTAATGCATTTTATATAATTTTATAGGCATTCGTTTGTTTTACGACTTACATGATAAACTTGTGCGTTTTATTTGAGGTGAACCCATTGATCGTGATGGGTGGTAACGACATCCAATCGAAATGCAAATGCTAAGCCAAAACAAACGATTGAGATTGGAGTTTTATTAGAAATGGATCTGTGAGATATATTCGCTTTTAAGATAGTTAATGTATATTTTGATTTCTGACTGTTAGATACAGTTTAATTAGAATTGATAGAATTGACTTTCTTAGTATTTTTTTTTTTTTTTTAATATGGGAAAAGGTGAGAGAAAGAAAATACACGACTGGGTCGCACCTATTTGATTCCTGGTTGTGAAGTCATAGTATATCGTGGAAATAGGTTAGGTATCAGGGGTACAAAGGTGGAAAAGTTACTTTAAAATATAGGTTATAAGAGCATTGATAGCATTTTTAAGGTAATAAGCTTCAAGTGTAAGCTATTTTACTGGTGAAGTTGAAGCTGAAGTATGAAGCACTGTCAAAGTTAGATATACGCGAACCCTTTAAGGCGAACACATTGAGAAGATGAAGCTGAAATTTAGCTGAAGCGCAAGTTCATTCAACTTCAACTTGCGCTTCACGCTTCAGCTTCATCTTGACATATCACAGGAACAAAATAGGCTAGTTCAATATTTCTGAACTATCCGAGATCTCTTTTTTCTCAGATCCATTGAAAATGACTGAGAAAATTTCAGGATCACTCCGAAATCTCAAGAAATTTGAACTAAATGTGTGAGAAAAACACTGAATTAATTATAGAGTTGGTTAAAAACGAGTATATTTAATGGAATCTAACCAATCCCAACCATAAAAAATATTGAAAAGAAGGCGCAAGTTTGAAGTAATATTTCAATAGTATTTAAGATATATACATAAATATTTATATATTTTATATTCTTGGCAGCAAAATTGACATTCCGCACTTCACCATTGTGTCTCGAGTCAGCTTCATCACTTAGCTTCAATTTTGACGTGCTTCATTTTTGCGCTTCATATTTCAGCTTCAGCTTCACCATTTAGATCTAAGAATTATCGGCTTTCAAGGTGTATCTCCTTCTTTTTCTATCACCGTCGATTGTTATGATCTCGACTTAGACCACAAGTTTCCCACTTTATTGTTTCGTAGAAATGAATTGCTACCCGGGGTAAGGGGTAATATCAAAAGAGGTTTCAACTTTAAACAAGGTAGAGAACGACCCTTCTAAGAAATGATAGGGGGCTGGAAATCAGCAGGAAAAATAACAACAGAAGCAACTCTTCTTAACTTAAGATTAAGGATATGGCAATACTGCCTTCTGTCTGAGATGGCATTTCATAATATGATTAAAAAAAAAAATTAACAAGTTTTCGTTTTGTTATTATATATTTAGAAGTGGTTTCAATTGTAACGTGATTTGAAACACAAAAGAAAAAGTATCAAATTTTGTATGATCAGCAACATAAAAATTACTTATTAAATAAATGAAGCGACTTGGCATTATTTAAACCAAATAAATTTGAGATTTGTGTAGATATATTTAATATGTATTTAGCTTGAAACTGCAAAAAGTGGGTATTTGACTGAGTATATTGTATGATACTATAACGGTAACAAAGTACATGTTGGCAATATTTAAAGAGGCTGAGCCAGGCCGTTGCTCCATTTAAGATTTCGTAAAGTTTTTGTAATGTTATAAAACTTTCTTAAAAATGTAATCGACGTTTTTTCTAGTAGAATGGCAATATTATTTTCTGACAAGTTTAAAGATATTTCGTTCCAGTCTTTGAACGGGGAGGCATTTATTTGAAGCATTTTTTTTATAAATATGATTTTGTGAAGATACGTTTCACTTCTTTTCATCACTTAAGTGATGAAGTCCGCGTTTGCCTTCAATTTTTTTATGCATATAGGGGCTATGCCAGACTCTACATAATATGGCATAGTTGGGTGTTGAGTTAGACAAACGAAATAGCCTTTTAAAGAAGTTCCTTTGCACGATTTCGAAAGCTTCGAAGTTTGTGTATCCGAACACCGTATGACATGCATGTTCTAACTATCGCATTAAAGACTTTGTATTTAGACGTTACATCAACATTTTGACTAGAGAAAACCTTGGCCACATTATTTTTAGGGCCAATTTAGGTTCTTTGCTTTTTTCCTTAGAATGCTTCAGAATGCTTAAATTGTAGGTCTAAAGTACTCCCAAATATTTAAATTCTTGTACAGCGTCGATGTGTGTATTATTTAAGGACCAGTTAAATGTTATTCGTTTTTAAATATATCTAGTTTTTACAAAAATAAATTTAATATAAAAATATATTTATTTAATTAATTTTGATTAATTTGCAACAGGACTTTGATTTTAATACATCAGCTAAGAAACGGGTAAAGAATAATGGACTAAGGATACACCCTTGAGGAAAATCTGCAGTTGTTTCTAACCGATTTGAGAATTCGAGACCATCCCACATCCTGGCATTTGTTGATAAAATAAGACTGGCATACATTTGGAAAAACTTTCGTGACAAACAAATTCAAGAGAGTTTGTATATTAAAGCCTGTCTATTGGCTTTGTCAAATGCAGCTTTAAAATCAACAAAGCATGTGTATAGTTTCTTTCTATCTATAAATTGTCGGGAAATGCTTGAAATATCAAAGATATGGGCCATATTCAAAAAACCTGGGCGGAAACCCGCTTGAAAGACGCTCACAAGGTTGTTATCCTCAATACATTTTGTGCGCTTTTCATTCAGAATTGCAGTAAAGTTTAAAATTGAAATACCTCCGTAGCATTCACATCAGCTTTCAGCAAAAATAACAGATTCTTTGATCCCAAGCCATGAGCCTTATTATTTTTCATTTTTTGGAACGTTACTTCCAGTTCAGACAGTGAGAAACCTATATTCAGCTCGTAAACTCTATTATAAGGCAGCGCGTAATCAAAGGTATGAAGGTATTCATCTGCTGAGAGTAGGGTTTTAAAATAAGCTCAGCTTCTAACGAGAACTTCATTCCCTGATATTGCCCAGCAAGTTCGCGCACTTGGTCCCAAAATAACTTTGAATTAGTGCAGTTCTCCAATTTTTTAGCCACGTTTTTTAAATAAAGGATTTTCGGACTTGAAAACATTTTTTTAAAATCATTATTGACCCGAAGGTAGATATTTTTGAAAAAATGGGTATTGGTCGTTCTAAACAGCTTTAGGTAAACAAGTGAAAGTTTACGGAGATTTTTGCAATCCTTGTGTACTCTTCAGACCTTTATAACCCGTTCTATACTTTCCACGTCTCTTTAGATGAGTGTGTGGATTGTTGAGGCAAAGATTGGAAATGTCAAGTAAGGAGATTTTTGTAGAGGGTTGCATTGTTCTCCGACCACTTGAGCTTATAAAAGCTTGAAGGCGTATCTTTTTGGAGTAACTCCGTTAAATGAATCTTAATAACTATTGGGAAATTAGCAGAATAGTTGACTAATGCAACTTCAAAGTTCGACAATTTCAGCCAGTTTGTTGACACCGCAGCAAAATCAATAACGGATTGTCCCTGCCCACTAACAAAAGCAAATTCGCCACACGCATTGCAGGTGTAAACATCACTTTAAAATCTTTAAAATGTTTTAGATATTCATTTAATATCTGATTTATTAGGAGTTAAAAGAAGGCAAAATACAACCACACAATATCTACGGGGTCAGTGGTTGGTAACATCTAGGATATAGCGCTGGCCAATTCCGGTTCACAGATGAGTTTAATAATAGAGGCTAGCTTCTTATTGCAAAATACCAACCTCTCGAGGAGTCAAGAATGAGAAACAGACTAAATTTGTTGGGCAAATTGACAACTCAATCACGAGTTACTGGTTATCACACACAAATCCACGTTTTTGTGCTTAACATGTGAACTACAAAACAACCCAATGATTTTGGCGATACTAGTCAGCAGGAAATGCCTAAAAACATTAAGCTGGTAGATAACGACTTCAATCAACTGTTTCATGGAACTGAGCTTCACTGCGAACTTCTTTGAGTGGTTAGATTAAACTGAACAAGAGTGACCCAAGGTTGCAAAACTCCTTACTAGGATGAATAGTTATGGGAAAGATCATCACTAAAATTGCGTCAACTTGTTTTTTTTTTTGCGGCATAGAAGAAGAGACTTCATCTCCCAACTTGGACAGCCTTACCGAGCAGTTTTATAACTTAGGAGAAAATCTAGCTTTAATAAGGCTTCCTTTTGAAAATTACCCAGACAATCTAGGGTACTCGAGGGGAATAGCTGTTCGAAGATTTCTTAGTCTAGAAAAAATATTTCAAAAGAATCCTGAAATCCGTCAGCAATTTTTGAGTTTATGTAGCTAAAACATTAACGCTACAAATCAGAAGAGGTTCAGTGGGTCTCATTTCGGATCGTTAAACTGAGCAACCAGTTATAGAGGCGGCTCCCTGATATTGGGAGTGAGTTGAAGGATCACCCGCCCAGATATGGTAGTTGTACTCCTGCAACTTGTTAGGATATACGTTTTGCAGATAGTACCAAGATCTTCTTACATCGTCAGATGAAGCCCAAACATTTTGTAGTATTTTTGGCGCAACATCCTACTTATGATCTTTCCACAAAAAAGGTTGCTGGTTATGCACATATTGAGAATTTTGAAATGATCGGCTTTCATGAGGCAAGTGCCACTAATGAAAAGAGGCAAAAGGGTTATATTCTGCTTTAGAAGACAGAATTGTGTTTTCGGCACATTAAACCCACAGGAGTTTTAGTGCCCATTTATAATGCTGTCAACGTCAAAATTTGCCCCAAAGGATCCACGATCTTGTTCTTATGTTAGATAATTGCTTAGTGGCTGCATATGTTTATGGTTTGCATTATGTTTTAAAAATGATTTCGGGGAAGTGACCGCCGCGGCTGGCTCGAATTAATTCCAGCCGAGGCCCAATTTTGTGAAAATCGGGATCGGTGGCCATCTCGTTTTGGGTCAATTCACCGAACGTGTGACGAGCTTGATGGTCGTTAGGCTTCAATTCTTGCACAAGTTGGATTTTGTAAGACTGCGAACCAAGATCCTTCCGCAAAATCTTCCATAAAGTGGATGGGTACATCTCCAATTGTTGCGCGCGATGGCGGATGGACTCATTCGGGTCTTCTTCGATGCTCTGCTCCACCGAAACGAACAATTATTTTGGTAATAACTTTGTACAATTTGCAAGCTTGTTTGGGAGTTAGTCTATTCATTATGAAATGGCAAACACACACAAAACACACAGACAGCTGTCAAAAAGACCAACTCCGAAAGAAGTATTGCCAGATTGAAAACCACACGTCTATTAAAATAAAAAAAAAACATTTTTTTTTTATAGAAAATTGTTTAATTTTTTTAATTAGCTTAAAAGTTTTCTGGGAAAAACCTAATATGCAATAAAATTTGAAAACTAAATGTCTGTCGAGGAAAAAAAATATTGAAAAACTTTTCGAAAAAATATTAAAATTTTTTTCTAGTATGTCATTATAAGGAAATCTGTAATTTTCATCTGGGAAAATTATTTAAAAAAATTCAATCAAGCCATTTTCAAAATATTTCGAAAACCAATTTTTTCTTAATTTTTTTAAAAAAATCGAAAAAAAAAGTTTTTGAACATTTTGAAATGCGATATTAATTGAATTATAAATGACTTCCTGTGTGCAAAATTTTATTGAAATCGGGATAGTAGTTTACGATAAAACCGCATTTGAAAAAACCGGTTATATGAGAGGTACCGTTATGGAATAAATTTCGAAAAAATTATTCTAACTGAAAGATGTATTGCTGTAAGAAGCAAGCACCCTGAAAGTTTTATTAAAATCGTTGGAGCAGTTTTCGAGAAAATCAAACTCTTTGTTAAAAATTGTATGACAGGTACCGTTATTTTTCGACTAAGAGAAAAAATGAAAAACAACCCCCGAGATACCTAATAAATACTAAACACCAGGTTTGAAGCAAATCGGCCCATCCGTTCAGGCTGTAGAGGAGCGAACAGACAGACAGACCGACGGACGGAATTTCCGGAACCACTTTTTTCAACTTCTCTATTGTCGTAATGTCATGTTTGATTGTTAGTTTTTTTTTTTGCACGAATCCATAACTTGCATTATAGTACCTATAATCGCAAGTAAAAACAGGGTTGTGAATCCAAATACGAATATGAAAATCTAAGTGTACCGTCATCAGCGAGGCAGTTTAGTGAATTAGAAGTTTCTAAAAGCAGATCATCCATTCAAATAAAAAGAAAGTCGGAGACAGAACGCAGCCCTGGGGTTCACCAGTTCTTATTTTGAAGGAATCAGAGTTGAACTTCCCCTATACAGTTTGTATTTAACGGTTCGAGATGTAATTTCTTATTCAGCGAACAAGAGTAATATCGATTCTGAAAGCAAGTGTTTTCGAAAAGAGAGAGTACTAGACTCTGTCAAAGGCTTTAGAAACATCAAATGCAATAATCTTACTTTCTCCGAAACCATGTATAGATTTTTTACACTGCGGTGAGATAAATCATCACATCATCAGTGATGATTTATTAATACAAAAGCAGAATTCGTTTTCAGATTAGTCTTATATATAAAGATCAGAAAGTGATAGCAAGGTGTTTCAATAACCTAAAAAAAGAAAATTCAAAAGGCACACGGTCGGTCTACTTCAAAAAACCATTTACGTCTTATTAATATCAGTCTTTCAACACGTCATTGTCTTAAACAAAAATTAAATTTTAATCTAAACAATTATGAACGAAATTAACATCAAGATAAAGGTTCGTATTAAATAATATTATTTATTAATGATGTGCTTTATGATGCTTGCAATTTCATACTCCATTCCATTAAACCCAAATAAAATTAACGTAATTCTTGACATTCACGGTTTATCAATTATTCAATTTTTTTTTTTTTTTTTTTTTTTTTTTATTTTCCCAAACGAATTCACGCGACAGTGCATCTATTTGTTAATTCCATTTCCATGCTGCAGGCAAATAACGAATATATCTCACGACTCCTCCATACAACTCCACTCAGGGATGACCAAAAGTGACCATGACAGTGGCAATAATAACGGTTCTGCCAGTACAGTGCAACCTACAGCTTTGGCAACATTTTTGCAAACACAATATGTGGTAATTGCAATTTATTGAAACATAAAACTTTTGAAATGTTTCTACATTCTGGAGTAAGAGGTGACGACTATGATGGTTTGGTTAATAAAATCACAAAGTGCCCACAGGCCCACTCATAAAAACGACTTTAGTGTCCAGAAAAAACACTGCACTCCACACCCAGAAGTGGCAGATAAAAATCAATTTTTTACGATCCTTCTGCTTCCAAAGGGGAACAATAAAAAAATAAACAAATTTGTGTTGTTTTGAAAAATTGTTTCAACACAATTCTTTGTTTCTGGTTTTTTATATATTTTTAAGTTCAAGGATCTCTTGTTTTTTTTGTGCTATATGGCGACTTGTCCTTGAGTCTATGGAGACTTGTGTGCCATTTAATTCTATAAAAAAAACAAGTTTAATGATATTTATCGTGACTTGTTGAAAGAAGCATTCACACGACGTAAAATTCTTTTACTAGATGCGAAGTGAAGGAGTTTAGAGCTAAACGTCGAGTAATCATGGGGACTATAAAAAAATATATATAAATGGCGCCCAACACAACATTAGGAAATGCAATAAATGAATCACTAGAAACACCAGAAAAACTTTATAAGAAAAAAACTATCTTTTACGCTTCAGATGGTTTTCGTTGCAGTTGCAAGTGCGTGAACATCCAACACATTGGCTTACATATTGAATAACTTTTTACTTTTATTAGATTAGCACTTTCGTTACGCTAGTAAATTAAATGGTAAGGTAAGAGTGAACCTAGTTATGCAATCACCTTCGTTTTTTTATTTTCCACTGCAGATTTTTTTTTTTTTTTAAGAAAAGCCGACAATAAAAAAGTCTACAAAGATAGTAAATTTTGTGGGTAATTTTGGATTTTATGGACGATGAAGTTTGCCATACCGGAATTTAATTTTTCGTTGTGGTGTAAACATAGTAACACACAATAGAAAACTCTTTTTTTTTATTTTAAAGAGATTTATAAGCCTAACCTATAAAATAGGCATTTAAAACTAAATTAAAACAGGGAGGAGTTAGTTATAGTTTATGAAGATGTATTTTTGAAACTTTCTTTTCACCTGAAATATGTAAACAATGCTTACAATAATTATAGACGAATATGGAAGGGAAGTGTGGAAGATTTTGGCAAACATGATGTTATAAAGACTTCTGTCAAATCTGGTGAATCGTACGAGCATGCACTATTAAAAGACCTAGCCGACCCTCAAGGTAAATTACCATTTGCTTTTGCTGACACCCCCTCTATAGGCCCGGGCAAAGAATAGGACATTGTCTTGGGTGTGTCTGAATTAAGAGGCTTTTTAAGCCTTTAATTTGTGTTGTAATATTTAAATATTTTATAACAAGCTCCATGCAATATAAAACTAACAAAGTGATCCCCAAATTTTCATTTTTTTTTTCTTAAGAATGTAATATTCTTCTTCTTCTTAGGTGGCGCTACTGTCCGGGCTGGACCTGGGCCTCAACCAACAAGCTTCTCCAGCCAGCTCGGTCCCTAGCTAGCTGTCTCCAGTTTCGCACGTGGGGTCGGTTGAGGTGCTCTTCCACTTGTGTGCGTCACCTGAGTCTCGGTCTTCCTTTACTTCGCCGTCCCTCTGGGGTGGATTCGAAGATCCGCTCTATATGACCCAGCCATCTGAGACGTTGAAGTTTTACTCTTTTAACTGCTAAACCCATCTTTGCCGCTTCCGTCTGAATACTCACAAAGGCGCTAC
This sequence comes from Platycheirus rosarum, assembly GCA_963971375.1. Lineage (NCBI taxonomy): Eukaryota > Metazoa > Arthropoda > Insecta > Diptera > Syrphidae > Platycheirus > Platycheirus rosarum. The sequence goes on along the minus strand of OZ020507.1, from coordinate 298,512,189 downwards.
TGACATCACGCTGCGTTCTTCCGATTATGTCAACATCGTCGGCGTATGCGAGTAATTGGACGGATTTTTAAAAGATCGTGCCTCGGGTGTTGGTGTGAGAGTTCTGCACTATTCTTTCAAGTATGATGTTGAAAAAGTCGCATGACAGCGCATCGCCTTGTCTTAATCCTTTTTTGACTTCAAAGGTGTCGGTGAGGTCTTTACCGACCTTGACGGAACAGCTTGCGTTTTCCATCGTCATTTTACACAGGCGGACGGGTTTGACAGGGATGTTAAAACTGCACATTGCTCTATATAACTCGTCTCTATAAATGCTTTCGTACGCGGCTTTGAAATCGATGAAAAGGTGGTGGGTATCGATTTGAAGTTCTTAAGTTTTTCCCAAGATCTGCCGTAATGTGAATATTTGATCGATAGTGGACTTTCCTGGCCTGAAACCGCACTGATATGGACCAATCAAGTTGTTAACGAATGGCTTTAGGCGTTCACACAATACAGCAGAAAAGATCTTGTAGGCGATGTTGAGGAGACTGATACCCCTATAGTTTGAAGAGCTCAGCAGCTAGGCCATCGGCTCCGGCGGCTTTGTTGCTCTTTAGTTTAGATATAGCTAGCTTTATTTCATCCAGATGTGGTGGTCGGAATTGTTGGTCTACTCTGCCCAGATAAAGTGGACCATTCTGCCTGACAGCGGAATTCGTTTCTTCATCGCCGTTATACAGTCTGCAGAAATTGATTTTCCATATTTTCAGCATCAACTGGGATTCCGCTACGATGTTCCCTTGATCGTCTTTGCAAGCTTTTTTTGACAATTTGCTTGTACGTTTTGGTAAGACTTTCGAACTTCATTCCTGCAATAACAGCTCTCCATTTCCTCGATCGCGCGCTTCTCATGTTCCCTTTTTTCTTTCTAAAAAGGCGGTGTTCCTCTTCTGCTCGTAGAGTGCACGGGTAGTTCTGGTCCTTCTTTGCAGCGCCGGCCGCCTTGTATGCTTCTTGTTTAGCTGAGTGTGCTTGCCGACACTCATCATCAAACCAGGGGTTTCGTTGTGGTGGCCGTGTAAGACCCAGCACTTCAGTCGCGGCTTCCCTGATGGCATTTTGGCAATGTTGCCACTGGTTCTCAATACTTGATGAATTTGAGACTCGATCGGTAGAGGATCTGGAGATTTCTTGCGATTGCTGCCCTCCAACGTTAAACTTCCTCACAGTATTACCTCTTCTTGGCGTGGGTCGTGATATCCAAGTCGTACCTTGGCTACAACGAGATATTGGTCCAAGTCAATGTTTGCCCCTCGGAAAGTTCGGATATCCATCATACTGGAGTAGTGCCTTGCATTTGGTTGACAGTGGAATGATCAGGGGATCTCCATGTCCCTTTGTGAATATTGAGATATGGGGACTTGGTACTAGCTATTACAAAGTCAATTAGCCTGAATCCGTTATCGGAGGTGGTGTCGTGCAAGCTTCAGCAACATCTTCTCTCCCTAGCTCGGCGATAAAGTCGCCTGGGACAATTTTAATGTCATAGCTAGGGCGTTGCTCATATGTTTTGTCCAGGAGCTCAAAAAACATTTCTTTGGTGTCATCATCTTTTTATTCTTTGGGGGCATGCGCGCATATGAGGCTAATATTGACAAATTTAGCCTTGATGCGGATTGTCATGAGGCGCTCGTTCACACATTTGTAACTCAAAACCTCTTGCCGCAGCCTGCCTCCAATGACGAATCCACATCCAAATAAGCGCGTGTATAGCAGTTGCGATAGTAGATATCGCAGTTTTCCATCTTTTTTTTTGCCCGGCCCGTCCCATCGCATTTCTTGGATGGCGGTTATGTCTGCCTTACAGCAGTCAAGGGCCTCTGCTAGTTGTTCGGCTGCATGTCCCTGTTAAGGGACCTAACATTCCACGTACATATCCGAATTCGTTGTCCTTATTTCGTTTGCAGGGTTCGTCATCAGTGTGAATCCGTCCGTATCCGAGGCTTGTTGTTGCTTCGCAACTAGTTGTTTTTGGTGTGGCCGGGAAGTTACCCCGACGGCAAACCTTTAGGACCAGGGGCTTATTGTGACTCCAAGCACGAAGAGCCGGATAAACCGCTCCTTATAGGCCTGAGCTTCGAAAACGTCGTAGTAGCCCATATAAGGTGTTCACTAAGTAGTTCAACCTGACTGGAACTGTAGACGCCACCATTGATTCCATCTAGAGAATTCAATCAGTCGCCTGGATGCAAGGAGTAGTGTCTTAGTGGTAACACTCCCCCTCCCCCCCTCTCTCGTTTGCTGCCACGAACAATCTTCCAAAGGGGTTGGAACCCAATCTCCAGTTGAGGTACTAGGCACCCGATGTTCACCACGTGGAGGTGAGAGTAGGAGTTGATAGACATATCTACCCTTTGAACATATGTAATTTTAACATATTAATTATGTTTCAAAGTTATATCTCACAAAGTAACAGCTTTTTACACCGTAAAATGTGATCCACTCATATCTTTCTTAATTCCCTGCTAACTTGTGCAGAACTTCTTTCTTCTTCGTTTAACAATGCGATTCCAAAAGTTCAGGCCAATTAACCGAAATCCAAAATTCTGCCAAACACCATGCTAATTGCTGGTAATTTCCCCCCAAAAATAAATATCAAAAGATTTAAACTAAGAATGTTCAATTTCAAATTTATAAAAGAGGGCGGCTTTTTGTAATTAAGAGGTTCTTCACACAACCGAGACGAGGATGATGTTAAAATTTTGTATTTATGAGTCATTAAATGAGTGAAAAAAAAAATTAAATTTCAATATTCATATCCGGGATGAAATACGAATTAAGTGATGGACCCTCAAGGGCATCAAAACGGACGGACGGGTATGAGACTTAACATTTCTGCAGTCATAATTGCAAAATTACCTTAATCAAGATTTTTACGTAAAGTGATTTTAAATTGCCGTTCTCTTATGGAACGAGGAAAAGAAAACACTTTTTCAGTGTGATGACTCAATGTTTTGTGTATTTTAAATGATATTTTTCAAAATTCGACACATTTGACTTGAAGCATGATAAGGAAGCATTTGCGTGGGAGTTTGCTGGCGAATTTCGGTGTCATTTTGACATGTAACTCTTATTGATTAAAAATAAATGCCATTTCATTTTGATTAGTTTTGCTTTAATTAATTATTTTTAAGCACAAGCTTGTGTGTGTTCAGTTCTGATTTGGAAAAAAAATTAAATTGAATGGACCATGTTTCCAGCAGTCTACAACCCACACTCAAATTATTCAAATGGGACATTTCAAAGAACTTCTATAATTTATTGCGGAAATGCATTCTTTAATTCAAGAAAATGTTGTTCCAAGCAGAGCATTGTCTACGAATTGACACAATTTCTTCAATAAAAGTGAAAAGAATAGAATTTTCATTGATAATTTAAAATTTAAATTTTTCAAAGGCCTTTTTACTAGGCGAGCTTGTTTAACCTAAATAATGTTTGATACAAAAGCCTGAGCCACCCACTTGACCGACATTTTGTTGTTGAAATTTTCTTCTGTTACAATGAAAAGTGAAGAGATTTGTCATTTACATATTAGGGAAATTTATTGTTCAGTTTATGTTTATAATTTTGTCTGTTTGCACAGATTGTTCAATTAAACATCTAGAACAAACTTAAAAAAAAAAAAACTGCCGTTTAAGTAATCAATTCTGTTTGCTTTATTTTTATTGGACTGTTTTTGAGAAAGTATGTACATACATATGTTCATATGCCAATTTAAAGATTTACATATGTACATAGTGTGAAGATTTGGATTGGGATTAGACAAAGAAAACTCAATCAAAATTCCAAAATAATACAACAAATCTCTTTGCACTTCTTCTTTTTCTTCTTCCCACTTATTCACAATCCAAATACGTTTTTACACTTCAACACTTTTTATTTAATCTCAATTCAACTTTGTATATAAAATCTATAGTACTATCATGGGGAGATTTTTTGTGTAGTCCCTCTATAGAGCTGAAGCAGAACTAATTTCCACAACTTGTGGAATGATGGTAGTAAAATAATGTCGGTAAATGCTTTTAGAAATATTTACTTGTAAAACGATTTTTGTCACTTTTCTTTAAAATTATGTTTCATGGATTATTGTGTTTAATTGTGAAGTATAAGGTAAAAATGTAAAAGTTTGTAAAGTGTATGTAAATACATAATTTTATTTGATTTAATTGTAAAGGAAAGGGTAAAAAACGATTACATATATTGTTTATGAAGTTTAAGAAAATTGTAAAGAAGAAAAAAATTAAGATATTATTAAATTAAAAAATAATTTTAAAGCAAAAGAATTGTGAAGTAAAAAATATATTACTTTGTTTGTAAAGTGTATGAACATTGTAAAGAAGAAAATAAAAAAATGTATTTATTGATTTAGTTCATATGTTAGAAAATAAAAAAAATTAATAAAGTAAGTGTTATTATTAGTTAAATTGTGACGTTATTTTTTTTTATAATTAAGTGTGTGTAGAGTTTTAAAAAGGTAAATTGATATAAATACATAATATTCAAATAAATAATAATAAATAAAAACGCTTTTTTTACAAAAAGCTTGGAACAGTACCAGTGTTGTTAGGGCCACCATAGTACCATAAATGAAAACAATGAAAAATTATTAATGAAAAAATATTACAGACTATATATTAAGTTTTTTTATCGGAAATTAGGAAAATTTGTACTGAATTTTCCTTCATTATTTATTACTCCTATTGTTTTTTATCGAACTCTTAACACTAGATATGACTACAAGTTTTCGAGATTATTGGAAATTTCTAAGCCTTTCTTCTAATAATTTGTTTGGTATTTAAGTGATTAGATAGGTAGATATACTAAAGTTGAGGTTAGTAAAGGAATGCATGATGTCCCCCCTGCAACCCCTCCTTGGCATCATTATAGGATCCGGGGTAAGTGCGTACGCTTAGGATAACTTATTGTTTTTGTGTTTTTTTTTTTTATTAGTTTGAAGTTATTTTTTTTTTAAACTGGTAATTAATTTAAACTGTTTTCAGAACACTTAAATTAAGTGCAAATTTCTATCTCTCAGAAAAAGTGTAAAATATTTAAGTTGTAAGTTTTGCCATTCTTATAAAATAATTGTTTTTTCATTTTAAGTAATTTTTTAAAAAATTGTACCTCCCGCCTAAAAGGTTCTTTATAGAACCCCCCTTCTCATAGCAAAAAAAAATACTTGTATTTAATCCCTCTACAAGAATCCTTTATTATTTTGGAGCGCCAAAGTTATGGTACTCTACCCGAAATGTGTAGAAGGAAGACCACTTAAATAACAAAAAAAAAATATAAAATATTGGGTTTGCTAAATTTCAACTTTCTCAAATATAATGCCGTTATTTTTGAATATATTTTTTTCTAATGCAAGTGCTTTTTTAGAAAATTGCACCTCCTGCCTAAACGCGAGGAGAAAGATCCCATTTCTGTAAGTATTAAATGTTTGTCCCTCTACAAGAATCCGTTATAAATTTGCGGTGCCAAAGTCATCGATTTTCATAATTCTTCTATATATTGCCCTTAATGATGGATTTTTGTTTGTATGTTTCCCACTACGAATAAAACTCCTCTTCTGTGTAGGTACCAACATTTTGAATATTTTTTTTCTTCTAACTTATATCTTGGTATACCTACAACTACCTAAATAATTTTTGATTTTTTTTTTAATTTTAAGTATTTGTTGTAAAACTAATCAATTTTATTTTATTTTTTTATTAGTATTTATTTTTTTATTTTTTAGACTCTGCATTACAAAATCTGGAAAAAAAAATTTAAAAAGTCTAAAATTATTATATACTATTCAAATACCTTAGGTTGAATTAAATTGCTAGGTAGACACATAAATTTGAACTCATTCAGAAGTTACCAAATTCCAAAAACAAATACCAACAAATATTTTTCTCACAGCAAACATAAAAGTATGTACCTAGCTAAAGTAGTAGTAGTACAAAAATCAACATTTAAAATGTGTGAACAAGTGAAGCTAAAAAAATGTGAACAAAACAAGGTCAACAACATCAATGTGGCTTATAAGGATTTAACTAAGGATATGTATGTACCTATGTTTCTCCCTCTGAATTTTCTGGCTGCGATCCCTTTATTGAATCCAAACTAAAGGATTCATATTAACATAGCAACGTAAGAATACTTTCAGTAGTAAACACACATTTGTTTACCTTTATTGGTAGACTTGTATCTTATTGACAAAACCAAAACAACTATGTAACTTACTGAACTTGATCAAATGTATCTACAAGCCACATCCTCCAAAAAAGTAAAGAATTCACTCTCTTACCCAATATATATTTCTTGCTCTTACTTTTTTGCTTCTCTACTCATTTCCACTACAATCCACTTAGGCTACTGTAGTACCCTCACATGAGCTGAGTTCAAATTAAAAAAATCGTCTTCATGATAGTACTATAGATTTTATATACAAAGAATTCAATCACTTTTTACTAACGCTTCCAGTTGTTAACAATTCGACTTTTGAAAATAAACTCAACTACTGCCATCTACTCGTGTATTTATACAAATTTACAAACTTCTGGCAGCTTCCGTCTGGTTCTGGCACAATCTAAGCTTTTGGTTGTTTGTACTAATTCAAGTTCGAATTCGAAGAACAAACAACAAAAGTGTAAAAAATACTGGTAAAATATCGGTAAATGTTTTAGTCTCCACTATTTAAAGTTAGTTACGAATCAACCAGGAAGATGGCCAGACAAAAATGACACCATGAGAGTACTATATATCTTACTACAGGGGTTTTTTCAATTGACACGGGCAGATTTTGCCGGCTTTTGGCGGCCATGTTGTTTTGGTGACATCTTTCAAATCTGTTGTTCATTATTCAGGTACTGATGCCAAATTACCATGACAAGCTTAACAAATTAAACAGAATGACCAAATGATAATTTTTTATTGTCAAAATGAGTGTTCGTAAGTACAAACGTTGTTTGCGTTACACCCATTCTATGATAGACGTTGTGGCCCTTCACTGTCGACTATTCAACGTTTGGTGGCCAAATTTAAGTCTGCTGGTTCAGTAATCAATCAGTTATCATTTGCAAGCCAATGAAATTCAAAATCGTCCGAGAACATCGCCGGTGTCCGTGAAAGTATAGAAAAGAACCCTAGGCACGGCTATTACTCGCCGTACACTAGAACTCGGCCTTTCGCAGACTTAAACTTGGCGATTTTTGCATTGAGACTTGGGCCTACATACAACCGTACAAGATTCAAATGACCCTAAAACTCAAACTGCATTACCATATTAAACGCCGTTTTTTCGGTGACTGGGCGTTTAAAAGAGGACCCCAATTTTGATAGAAAATTATTTTTGGCGGCGAGGTTAACAAGCGAAATTGCTGTATATGGGAAGACACAATCTCACACTAGGTTACAGGTGACAATGCATCGTCAAAAAGTTACCATTTGTTGTGGAATTAGGGCCGGTGACGTCATTCCGTACTTTTTCGAAAACTACGTTCGTGAGGCGGTTACCGTCAATGCCGAGCTCTACAGAACGATGATAACCAATTTTGAATGGCCCAAATTAAGCTATATGGACCTAGGACGGCCGGTGATTTGAGAGTATGGTTATCTCTCGCTGAGGTAACGTGATCTGGGCATTAAATTCACGCTATTTGACCCGGATTTGATTTTTTTGGGGGTTTCCCGAAGTCGCAGATCCTTGTGAATAAACTACAATCGACCGATGTCCTTAAGGTGAACATACCACAATACACAAAGCCATCGCCTAAATTCAGCAGCATCTATGCCGAAGAATTATTGAAATGTTGACTTGGATCCGTGCCACGGTAAGAAGCTGAACTGGGCATTTGAACGATATTTTATATTCCATACATAGTGGCATACATATGTCTTTCAAATAAAAAATTGTAATTACTTACTTACTTACTTAGGGGGCGCTACAGTTCGGGACGAACCTGGGCCTCAACCAACATGCCTATCCAGCCAGCTCGGTCTTTGGCTAGCTGCCTCCAGTTTCGCACTCCAAGTTGGTTGAGGTCGTCCTCTACTTGAGCGCGCCACATAAGGCGAGGTCTTCCTTGACTGCGTCTACCCTCTGGGATGGAATCGAAGATCCTGCGAGCCGGAGCATTGTTGTGATATGCATGTTTTTTTGACCAGGTCAATGTACAGCTGTACAGCTCGTAAAGTTCTTGGTTGTACCTTCTCCTCCAAAGCCCGTTAACGCAGATAGGGCCAAAAATCTTTCAAAGAATCTTACGCTCTTACTGTTAGTCCCATCTTAGCCGCTTCAGCCTCAATGCTAGCAAACGTCCCAGTGACAGCTCGCCGAGTTCTGCCAATGATGTCTATGTCGTCAGCGTATGCTAGCAAGTACACAGACTTGAAAAAAATTGTCCCACTACAATACTTTTTTGACGTCAAAAGCTTCTGTGAGGTCAGTACCAACATTGACGGAGCAGCGAGAGTTCTCCATCGTCATCCTGCACAGTCGGACGAGTTTTGTGGGGATACAAAAACCATAAAGAGGTGGTGAGTATCGATTTGGAATTCTTGGGTAGTTTCCAGGATCTGCCGTAGAGTGAACATTTGATCGATTGTGGACTTTCCTGGTCTAAAACCACACTGATAGGGGCCAATCAGGTTGCTGACGAAAGGTTTCAGGCGTTCACATAGTACGGCAGAGAGGATCTTGTAGGCGATATTCAGGAGACTTATTCCTCTATAGTTGGCGCAATTTAGAGGGTCTCCTTTCTTGTGGATCGGGCAAGCGATGCTGAGGTTCTATTCATCAGGTCAAACTTTAGAGATGAGTTGGTGTATGCACTCCACCAGGTCATATCCGGCCGCTTTAAAAAGTTCGGCGGGTAGTCCGTCGGGTCCAGCAGCTTTGCTGTTTTTTAGTTAAGATATTGCTATCCACACTTCATTTTGGTCAGGTGGACGGAAGTTTTGTCTGTCATCGTCCATGTTGAATGGTTCATTCTGCCTGACAGCGGGATTTTGGTCTTCATCGCCGTTTAACAGTCTGCAGAAATGGTCCTTCCATGTACTCAGCACCGACTGTGACTCTACTACGATGTTTCCATTCCTATCTCTACGGGCTTCTGTGCGGGTTTTTTTCCTTGGCACGTTCTTTTTACCTTTTGGTAAAACTTCCGCACGTTGTTCCTGGAGTAGCATCTCTCAATATCTTCGATCGCACGCTTCTCATGCTTTTTTCTTTTGGAGAAGCCCGGTGTTCTTCCCGTCTTTTCTGCTCGTAGAGCTCGCGAGCAGCTCTCGTCTTTCTTTGCAGCGCCGCTTTATATGCCTCTTGTTTGGCTGCACGGGCCTGTTTGCGTTCGTTATCGAACCAGAAGTTTCGTGGTGGTGGTCTGGTGAAACCTAGCACATCAATTGCGGCATCTCTGATGGCTTGTTGGCAGTGTTGCAACTGGTCTTCGGCACTTGATGCTGGCGGTACTGGATTTCGGGTTATTCGCATTCTTACCTTTGCTGCAACAAGGTAGTGATCTGAATCGGCGTTTTCTGAGACAAACAATAGACGTACCCTTATTAGCATACACAACTCAGAAGTTAAGTCTAGTGGAGACTCATCACTTGTCTTTTGTCTTTTAAAAAGAACAACCCACCTGAGTCTCGAACATAAAACAAGCTAGAAATAGCTTTTACTAGGTAGCTTATCGTCCTTTTAAAAAATTGGGTTATGCTCGAAAAATTGCAGAATATTGAAGACCATACTTTCAAAAATAAAAGGTCATTAATTAGGTGACCATCGTAGAGTGCCATTGTCAATAAATTAAGGATTTAAACCTATGTTTAGAAATTCATATTTTTCGCCTATGAAAATTTGCTACAATATTTTTTTTATAATCAACAATTTTCCACCAAGTCTAAAAGTTGTAAATTTGCCAATACCCAAAACACCAGCACAAAAAGTCCTGATTTCCAAAGCTATAAATCTTTTCTTAAAATAATTTGCTTCTTCAAAAACCACAAGAGCCTGGAGCAATTTACAGAATGAGGTCAGAGTATGACCATTGACCAAAAACGTTTTCTACCTTCTAATCTGATTACACATGAATACAATTACAAACATTGCTAAAATACAAATACCGTTAGAATTCAAGAAAAGATCCAAATCAAACCCATTCATCTCCCACCGAGGCTATTGTTTGTCGCAACCAAAAACCGCATGTTCTACAGAATGTTTCAATAAATCACACACAATACCTCGGCACTTCATTAAACATCGCGACTCTATGCCCCACCGCTCCGCCACCGATTTAAATTACATCTTTATTATCATCTGTGAGTTATTCCACGTAAGATCTTCATCTGCCTTGTGTGCTAATGAGTCCACTCCCGCTAACCGAGATGAATGAATCTCAAATCCAACTCCAACTTTCCACCTGAGTTCTGGTGATCTGCATCGAATGTGACTGATGTGTTCTCATTTGAATCGGGTTTCTTCCTCATCGCTCCATAATGACACACGAAAAATCCTACAAATCTTCCTATAGAGCTGAATATTAATCAAAGATGTCTCAGGAACAAACAACAGGGAAAGTAAACACTTTCCAGAACAGTAACAGACTGCGCGATTACCTCTAACTATTTGTTCCTGTGTGTGGCTCTTGATGGCTCCATTAGATTCTTGAAAGCCATACGTTGCGTTGTTGGTTGTGACCATTGATATGGGATGATGGTATCATGACCTCCATCGGTGCTTTTGTGTGTTTGAAGATGTTCTTCAAATATTTATGTATGGCTGCGTGCGTGGTTGTGGAAAAGATGGATTTAATGAATGGAGGCGATTCATGGTGCGAAGTTGTGCCAACAGACTGCGGTAAGTTGAAGAATTCAACGAGAAAATTGCATATTACAACTTTTCTCTATTCAACAATTCGCTTTCTCGTAAAAATAAAGGCGAATGCGGTCATTCTGTAGATTTGTATGGGTTTCGTAAGTCCCCCTTATTTATTTTTCTATACAAATCCTAGAATTGCAGTGAGAAAACTTGGTCCTTTCAGGAACCCTGTTTCCATTTTGTCATCAGCGGAACCTCTTTATGCAGCTTCTCTTTTGTTCACCTTGGCAAAAACACCTCATGAGTGATCTATGAGATCAAGACATAATTAAGATGAAATCAATCAGCAGAACAAAATAAGTTATGATGTCAACTGTCAAACTGTCCATCTGTCATATTTGCGAACCTCAAACTGTGACATTGAAACCCCAACCTACACTACCTGACCTCATCGTTGAAACCAAAAAAAAAAAAAACATTACTCATTTATTGAGTTAACTTGGTCAAATGTCACTTAAAGTCTCCACTTGGTGTCATGGCGAATTTACGCTACAATAATTCATCTCCTTTCAACACCGAAATCACGACTTCAGCCAGCTAAACAAAAAACACACGTTTTGGCATTGGATTGCATAATTATTGCGACTTGGCTTACTTTCATTCTCACAACAGAATCCTCAAAGATTCGTGCGCCAAGAAATAAGCCAAGTGTAGACATTTCAGTAGAGCTTGACAAGTGGACTTATGGTCCTCGAGTATGTATGGAGAAGTCATTCAAGATTCAATTGCTTACTAGGAAACCTGTCGGAATGATTTATGCAGCCTGGCATGTCCGTCTCTGGCTCCGGCTTCGTCTCTGTCTCTGCCACCGTCTCCGGCTCATTGGAAGAGGTTATTAGCATGAAACAATATTTGTTTTAATTTTAAATGGATTTTCTGCTTCCTTATTGTTGAAAGACTGGTAAGCCATTAGAGGCTGCTGCATTAATTAGTTAAGTGCGGTGTTGAGTTTTATTACTTGCGGCTTTTGGTGACGCAGTTGAAAGTCTCGAAAGGTTCTTATATGTTACTTGTTTTATAAAATGGAGCATTTTTGTTAGTTTTTTTATGGATTTCAAATGTCTAAGAATATAAAGCGATTTCTTAAATTAAATTTTATTTAGCAATTATGAGAAAAGTCAAAAGATTTGTCATTTTAGGAAGAAAAATGTAAATATAGTGCGCATTAAAGTATTATTTTGAACTGACTAACTAGGAATTTTATGAAAGGTCGATTTGAAAAGGACATTGCAAAATATATTATTGGTTTACTGAATATTGAATTGCTTTATTTCGAAAAAAAACCTCAATAAACGGATAACGGCACATCAAATCAAACAGTTTTTTTCTGTATGTTCCGTCGTTTTTTCGTAAAAGATTGAAAAAAATTGTACCAGAGTTGTAGTGAAATTCGTGTTTAGGTCGATTTTTATTTATCAATTAATAAATAAAAATTCTGACTAAAAAAATTGTGATATTTTACTACGCAGGAGTACGATTAACTATTGCGCCATCCGTATCGTACTCTGCCGAGAGTCATTTTATTATATTTATATTAAGATTTTTGATTATGATCAATAGCATGATTATTATGGATTACGTATAAAAATAAAGCACCGCAAAATTTGAAAATTTGTGACAACCGTACCCAAAAATGTGGTCCAGGGAATCAATTTTCATAATTTTTCTAAATATTGCCCTTAAATCTGCACGAAGCCAAATGGATTTTTGTCTTATTTTTTCCCAGTACGGCTTTCCCCCAGTAACCGCTTCACGTTGAGTTGCGGAACACCCTGTATATATAAAATTCATTTTATTTTTGAACGCCAAATGTCTTAACAGAATTGCATGTAATATTTTTTTTTTTGTATTATGTTTATCACCTTTTTTTCTGTTTGTTAGCCTTTTGCTTGTTAAACATAAAATTTGTTGGAATTCTTGTATTAATTGGAAATTTTTTTCATTAAAAATGTCAACGAATCATAAAATTATCTCTCAGACCAAATTCCGAGAAAGTAGACGAATTTTATTTTCTTAAAACATTTTTTTTTAAATGCCATTTAGTTAGTTAAGTTTTAAGATTTTTACTTGCGATTATAGGGACTATAAGGCAATTAAGGATTCGTGAATATAAAAAATAATGAGATAGCAATCAAACATGATATTACGATCTTATAGAAGTCTAAAAATGTCTGTCTGTCTGTCAGTATGAGATTATCTTTAACTTTGGTGTGTCTGATTCGTTTGGAATTCCTCAAAGGGGAAATGGAAATTTTATTTGTAGGGCTGAAAATAACGGTACCTGTCATATGACCATTAAGGAAAAGCTAATTTTTTTTCGAAAAAGGCTCCAACGATTTTATTACATTTTTGAGATTTTTTTTGTAGGTAAAAGGTCTTTCATTAAGCGCTTTCTATCTTTAAATTTAAATAAAACCAAGTGTGTGTGAAATTTCATCGACATTTTGCATTCGTTTAAAAGGTCTATCGATGCCATTATGTGTGAAGTATAACATCATTCAAATGTCTACCCCGGCTTCTCTCGGTGGCGCGAGTCCGAAGTGTCTATGGTCATTTACTTTCAGGTCTTGGGGCAGTTGTGGTCTCCAAAATGGCGAGTTCTTGTGAGCGACGCGTAATCGATTGCTTCGAATTCTCCTGTACGTAGACGTCTTAGCACATTTGTTTAATTGTAGTATTTTTCTGGTGTTTTCCCTGATGAACTAAAATGTGCGGATGTTGTACCTCTTTTCAAAAAAGTGTCAGTGGAAGAGATGACAAACTATAGACCTATCTGTTGCTAAGGTATTTGAAAAACTTGTAAAAGTAAATTCTTTTAATAAGACCAAATTCTTTAACCCAATTCAATTTAGTTTTCAAAAAGGAAAATCTAAGGAAGATGCTCTTTTAGAATTTTGTTCAAGAATTTTCTCTAACTTGGATGGAAAAAAGTTTACGTGTGGTTTATTTGTCGACATTACAAAAGCATTTGACATGGTTAACCATGAGATATTATTGAAAAAACTTGAAAATGCTGGCTTTCGTGGTTTTATGTTGGACTGGTTTAGGTCTTATCTGCTTAATAGATCACAAAGAGTTAAAATAGAAAACACTAGAAGTAGCTTAATTATCTTTAATAATGGTGTGCCTCAGGGGTCGGTCCTAGGACCAATTCTGTTTTTAATCTATTTAAACTCATTGTTTAGTTTAAACTTCAAAAGTACTCTTACCGCATTTGCTGATGACTTGGTTGTTCATATGGTTCTAATAGTGCCCTGAACCTAATTGCAGACATAAATAGGGACTTAAATTTATTAAGAACTTGGTTCTCTGTACATAGGTTGATTATCAGTTCAAAAACAAAAAAAAGGCACGACTGGGTCGCACGTACTTGCTCCTATATGCTAATCCTTTTTTAAGTGCAGGCGTCTCTTTAACAAAGATTTATCTTAAATGTTTTTTTTTACGTGCAACTTCCTTAGAATCGTTGTGGTTTGAAGCTCGAACGAACATGCGTCACGACAAAAGGATAAACACATAAATATAAAGGGTTGTTAGCTTTTGCAGTTTTTTTTAGTGTATATATTATCTTTAAACTTATTGTTTGCTGTTTATAAAATACTTTGCTAATAGAAAGATATAAAGAACTTTTTTCAGTTTAATTTTCATTTTGGTATGGAAAAATTTGAACAACTGGCATAAAGTTTCGTGGGAATCAGCAGTAGGGCAATAATGCTAGGTATAAGGACCTATATACATAGGTCCCAATAACAATAATTTACTTTTTAAAATCAAATTAATTAAAGCTTAATTATATTTGATGGATCGATAAACGTATGGTGTGGTTAGGTATTAATGGAATTTATTAAGGAATATTAGGTACTTATAATAAGGTTGGAAGGAAGGTAGGTACTAAAATTAAGATACACATTCCAACTACTGTTAAGCGAGTGGGTATAGAGACAATATTTAAAGTTAACACAGTGGTTTTGTGTATTTATAGTTAGGTGTAAAATTTTGTTTTCTCGATTGAAATTTTTGCATTCAGTAGTAATCGAATAGTTTTTTTATTTGTTAGTTGTTTTTGTGTGTTACAAATAGGCTTCCTTATTTATTCTGTGTGCTTTTTGATGATGAAATGCTTTAAAATACGTAAGTATTTATGTAGGTTGTCACCTTCTTTTATTTCACTAATGGCTAGGGCTCAGCAATATGAAATACAATTTTGGGGAACAATTTTTATGAAATCAAAAAAACACTATTCATAACGTTTTTTTGGAAAAAATGTTGTAAGCCATCTTATTTCTTTTGCTGTTTTCTATTTTATGAATTTTTCATTTCAAAATCGTTTGACCAGTTTTTTCAAAAAAATGTTTTTTTTTGAAAAACTTTTCGAAAATATATTTTAGATTTTTTTCGAGTATATCAATTTAAAGAAATCTATAGTTTATAGTAGGAGAAAAAATTAAAAAAAAAAATCTACAGAACCGTTTTCAAAATATTCAAAAAACAAAATAATTTTTAAAAAACATTATTAAAAATTAAAAAAAATGTTTTTGAAAATTTTAATAAGCGATATTATTTAAATCATAAAACACTACATATTTTGAAAATTTCATCAAAATCCGTCAATTAGTTACGAGAAAGTCTGATTTAAAAAAAAAACCGGTCATATGGGAGGTACCGTTATAAAACTTTTTTCTGAAAAATCCATTAAAACTAAAAGATAGATTTTGCAAAGAAAAACTCATTCTGAAAGTTTTATCAAAATCGTAGGAGCCGTTTTCGAGAAAAATAAGTTTTTCATTAAAAGTTGTATGGCAGGTACCGTTAGTTTTGGAGCACTCTAAAAATACTATATACCAAGTTTGAATTAAATCGGCCCAACCGTTTAGGCTGTAGATATCGATACGGACAGACAGACAGACAGACAGACGAACGGAATTTCCGGACCCACTTTTTTTGACTTCTCTATCATCGTATTGTCATGTTTGATTGTTAGATATTTTTTTTTTACGAATGCATAACTTGCCTTATAGTCCCTTTAAATCGCAAGTAAAAACACAATATGATGTAATATTCAAGCCATATTTGAATAGAGACTCTTGGTTTCTCAACCCCAAACTGTTCTAAATGCTTTCATAAAGCTTGTTTTAATGCCATGTCTTACCATATTTGATTTAATTTAAACAATTAAGTTAAAAGCTTTTAAATGCTAAGACACATTCTGTCTCAACCTCTAAAAAAAAAAACAGAAGTAAACTTCTTTCTAACCGACCGGACCGTGTGAACGTTTAATCTTACCTCCTTTAACAGATAGAACAATTAAGATAGGTAGGTACTTATTCAGCCCGGTTATGAGATAAACGTCTATGGAACCACGCAAATTATCTAATAAAATTTGCATCTTACTTGGAATCTTATAACCAACCCGACTTTGAACGAGTTTTCTTTCCACTAATACATTAACAACAAAACAATATCCACCGATTTGAAAACTGCAAAGCTCAAATCTATTAATTAAAAATGTCAAGGATATGCCAACTCTGATAGACAGAAGACCGTTGAGAGGGATGCCCTCATACCGTTCAAAGCTCGACTCAACCGAGCCTAATTGAATAAGCCACCTGAATAAAAATTATAATTAATTACCCATTTATAGCGTCAAATTAATCCAATACCCACCGCATAATTGCGCACAAAATAAACTCCGTCTTGGCCATTACAATGTACAGCATAGTGTAACACAAATAAGCCATTAACCGTTGCCCGGCAGTCCGATGTTTAAGTAGTAATCTAAATTAACTGCATCGCATAAACCGACTTCAAATTGATTAATTACAAAGTATCCAACGGGTATCGGGTACGTACGCCTCGGTGTTCAATCACCTGTGAAATAATTTTAATAACACTCATTGTATTCTTGATTCTTTTATGGCTTTTGGGGGTATTGTTCAGGTTGTGGTGGTTATTGTTTCGCTGATATGAATCAGGAACAAGAGAATTGTGTTCGTTATGGTTTGGATTTCAATGTCATTGTCAAGGTAATTGTGGCAGAAAAGTCTTCTTTTTTAATTGGTGCATACCCTAGAGGCAGGCGATAATTAAATTCAATATTTGGCTATAGGCAGGTAAAAATCAATTTCAAAGTGGATTCGATGACAAAATGACAAAAATCTTTTAACGAGTGCTTTCATCATAAGACCAGACCCTTAAAGATGGCGATAAAAGATATGGATAAGAGTTTAGTTCACCCGGACATTAGTTAAGACTGGTTTGGCTTAAATATGCTTACGTAGTAGGTGTAACTCAAAAGTATTTTGCAAAGTTTAATATTTGTTTGAAGTTGCTTTGCTGTTCGTCTTAAAAGGGGTTTGAGTTGTGACAGAGGGAGAGATAACTTAACTGGTTGAAGAACAATTCCATAATCTGGATTGAGGTTTAGAAATTAATGATTTTTTGTGGAATATGTTTTTTATTTTTTTTTTTTGAACAAAAAATGCTTACATTAGATTTGACGAAACCTTTACTGAAATTTGATATAAGAACACTCTTGGTTTGATGTTTGAAGTGTTTTTTCAGGGCAGAGAGCGGCACACAAGGCGATGCTCTTAGAATACCGAATCTAGACTTGACCCAAGACCTGGCGGGAAGAATGTATCATATAATTTTTAAGTCATCCTTTAAGTTCAAATTAAGATTGAAGTGTCCTTAACTCCAGGATATGCGTTTCGCCCAAGCATGAACGGTGGGCTCATCAGTTAGACCGTTCAGCTTTTCTAAGACGCACAATATGTCGATGTTTACCGACTACTATATAAAATCAATTGCATAAAGCAATGGTGAATTTCAAATTTGAATTTAATTCAATAAACTCCACTAAAACAACAACAAACAACTAGCAATAGTTGATTGTTTTAATATTTGTCATCCTTTAAGGTTTTGATAACAGAAAATTTCTATAGATAGCTTATGACAGGGACATTATCATCTCATCCTTATCCTAATATGTATTACCAATGCTTTGCGGTTGAGTTAGTGACAATTTGTCACTATTGAGTTTGGTTGTAAAGGCAAATATTTCTTGTAGAAGAAAAAAAAATGTGATAAGCACTATGGTTTTTTTTTCGAGGAATTATTTGAGCCAGGTGGTGCGTTACACATTACATTCGTGTGGTACGGGTAAATAAAGTTTACTTTCTTGATCGGAATTCAGAAAGTAGTGACCATTTCTTGCTGCATCTAATAAATACCTAAATTTTCACACATATCTAACAGCTATGCCTTAAAAACTTATGCTCTCAACTATTCCTCTGTTTGTGTGTGAATCGGCAGGCATGGAGGTGACTTAAAATTTACAGCTAAATCGGCTGTATGAGGTGAACTATTTCTAGACAAAACTTAGTTTTGAAGGATTTAGAGTCGGTGTTAAATAAAAAACAAAGTAACAACCCCTTTTTATAACATAATTGTATAAGAAAAGTTTATTTTTTCAAAAATATTTTTGAAAAATAAGTGTAGCTATTATTGCAAATTTGGTCAAACCTACTGGTTAAGTTCTAATGCTACAACTTTTTCCATCATAGAGAAGTCTAAAAAAGTGATCGAGAAAAAATGTCTGTCTGTCAGTATGTATAACGAGCTGCAGCCTAAACGGCTTAAGCGATTATATTCAAACTTGGTGTGTGTGATTATTTTGGCATTCTCCAGAGGGGAAATTGAAATTTTATTTTTAGCCCTAAAGATAACGGTACCTGCCATATGACCGTTTAGGAATATCTTATTTTTCTCGAAAACGGCTCCAACGATTTTGATGAAATTTTTTGAGAATTGTTATGTTGGTATTGGCTATCATTTGATTAGAACCACATATACGGGAAAAGTCTATTAACAGGACCCTTCATATAACGGTTTTATTTAATTTTTGGCTTTCTCGGTTACTGCTGTTTGGATTTCTATTAAATTTTATATTTACGAAAATCTAGGTAGTCAAATTAATTCTGCATATCAACATTTTGAATAACTTTTTTTCTAATTAAAATAAATTTTTGAATTTTTTTTTTTTTTTGAAAAATCAATATTTTGAAAACTAATCAAAAAAAATTATTTAAAATTGTATAATCACATGTGTTTGAATAAATTTTAAGAAAGCTGCATACCAAAATTTAAAAAATATATTTTTTTTTCAAAAAACTAAAAATAAAAAACAGGATTTTATCAAAACCGGTCCTACAATTTTCGAAATATATTTTTCATAAATTCCTTGTTATTTAAGACGTGTGATGGCGTACTTCATTTTAACTCAAAACCGTTAAGTATTGTGGTTTTTAATACTTTGTATAAGTTCAAACTGTGTTGTTTTTAACGCAAATGTTACTTGTTTCTGTCAAAGATCTTGCTTTCCAATGTAATTATGCACATAAGAGCAAGTACGTGTGACCCAGTCGTGCCCATTTTTTTTTTTATTTATTATTAATTTTAGATTTTTTTTCTTAAATTATCAATATTTTAAAAATTAATCAATAAATTTTATTTTTAATTTTATAATCAGGGTTATAAACTCTAAAAAATGCATATCAAAATGTCAAAAAGAGTTTTTTCAAAAACTTAAAATAAAAACAGGATTTTATCAAAATCGGTCCTACAATGTTTGGCTTTTTTTTTAAATTCGATATTATATAATACTTGTAATGGCGTATCCTATTTTTACTAAAAACCGTTAAGTGTTGTGGTTTTGACACTTTTTATAGGTTGATACCGTGTTATTTTCTACGTACATGTTCCTTGCTTCTTTTAAAGTTAAGCCTTCTAATGTGGAAGGACATAGGAGCAAGTACGTGCGACCTAGTCGTGACCATTTTTTCAAGGCGTAGGTATCTTAAAGAAGCATATATTTTCAAAGTCGTTTCTTAAATGAATATTCATCTGTTTCTGTTTTCTGAAGATACATACATATTTATGTATAAAAATGTTAATAATTTTTGTTTTTTAGAAACATATGTACATATATGCGTTAAGTTTTCTTCTAAAATATATCCATTTTTCAGTAAAGGTTAACTTAAAAACTGACCTATCATACAAAACGTCAAGCTATTGAAAAGCTTAAAAAAAACTATTTTTTTTATTTTTAATTCAAGTGTAAATGGTGTATTATGTTTCATGTTATGTTTAGGGCTTATAAAATCCTACGTGCTTCATCATCAGCTAATCCGATTGTTAACAATATTCAAATATGCAATGACAGCTCTCACGATGTCCGCTGAAATAAATTTTAAAACTGACACATTGCCAAGCAATATTTTCTATTGTTCGGTCGAAATCAGCCTGCGAATCTTTTGTTAACGACCTGTTAATAATTTGACATTAACATAACTGTATAGATAAATATGGGAAGACTAAGTCTTTGGCAGAAGAAAAAAAGTCTCATTCATAACAAAAGCTGCTCCCATTTATAATTCATTATTCCCACGATCTATGGCTTATGAAAACTCATTTATATTTTTCAGCCTGAGATCCAAACCTCAAGCCAACTTAAAGTGGGAGTTTGCGGTTAGCTGTAACAAACTCCATAGAGAGATACTTCATTTGGCCAACTTCTTGGCCAAATATACAAATTAGAATCTAGTTCACACGCTAAACTCAGTAATAACCGCCAATGAATCATATATGTTCAGTTCATACGTATAGGTGGTGAATTGTGGACTTCCATTTCCATTTGGATTTGGAAAAGCGTGAGCTTGCTATTTATAGAGCAGTACAGAGCGAGCGAGAGTCAAGCACCGCACGTACCTTTGTACATAAGCAAGCACAAGCTCCTATTAGGGGTGATCAATTTGAAATGTCATTCACTGACGTTTGAATAATGTTATTCTGCGGCCATGTTGGATTGTTTAGAACGGACGCAGTGTGCTCTTTATGGAAATGTTGTTTTTTTTAATATTGCATTTTGGCAATAGCCTTTACATAATATATCTATAATAAATCTTCAATCGTAGTTTTGCAATTAATTGGCAGCAAATGAATGTTCACTAATTTATAGCTGTCATTACAGATGGGAATGTGCAACATGTCAAATCGAAATGACATTTGTTTCGATAACAGAATTGACTTAAAGTTCATTTGAGAGAGTCTCGACAGTCAGGGCATTGTTTATAAAACCGATCCCAAAAATATCTATAAAGCTTGATAACATCCGTTTCACATTACGGATTAGAAACGTTTGAAAAACATGAACAACAAAATGGTGGTTTTTGTGGTTTTACTTTCGATTTGTACCGAGTGTGATTACCTCATGACATAACCAAAAATGTCGCGCGTTTTGCCGCCTGAAGGTTGTTATATCGACACTCTTATGACTCCCACTTTTTTCCGTTTCGTGATCGATCATCGCTCCCTAGATGGAAACGTCATTCGATTGTTTTGTGATTTTCAGGGATGATGACGATGATGGTGATGATTAGATCGCGATCGAGGCAGCAAATCATGTCAATTAAAACAAAAACAGAAGTGACAATTGATGTGGAACATTTGTTCCGGGTTTTGTCAGTCAATTAGCTGGATTATAAATTGAAGCAAGAATGGAAGAATGCTAATTAACCTGTAGTATGGAAACAACTTGGATTAATTCTGGCCGTCTTGAAGTAGGCCAACTTACTGACTCAGTTTTGTCATTTAAGTTTGTTCTTTCATGGCGAGTTCGAGAGTTGACTGAACTTTGTTTGTTGTTTTTCGTTAGAAGTATTAAACATAAAAAGGCATGCAGATTTTAAATTAGAGTATGACCTCTGGGATTCTGAAGACAGACTGGAAACCTATAATTGTAGAAACTTTAGTGGGAGGAAATAAAACTGCTTTGGGGAGTAGATTTCGTATTTTTCCTTAATGAAAGTTGCTTATTAGATATTTCTAATAATTTTGCAATCTTTCACATGCTACTGGTTAGAAAATTTGTGATTTTTACAGTTTGAGTTAACTCAGCTCCTGACAACAGCGCAAAAACTGTCTGAGCGCTTTGACCATTTGTATAATTTTTTTTCGGCGTACTGAACTGTTCAGTTTACCTGATTAAAGAACCTAAGCCTGTCGTATTTACGGGACGTTCATTCTCGGTTAAAACCTTTTCTTTTTTCTCAGAACTGGCCCTGTATTTCGGAGTCAAGCCTTGATCTCTAGCTAAATGCCTTCAATTTCGCAAATATGGTTAGTTAAGTTGCGTTGAGTACCTGCACTATACTGACCCGTTTTTCAAGAGAGGATTAAAGAGTTATGGGGACTTTAATCTAAGCATTGATTCCTTCTGAAGATGGATCTCATCAGGAAGCTTCTCTGAATTCCCCACAACAAGAACTTTTTTTGATGAATTGATGGCATTAATTGAACTGACTTATAGCAAAAAAGCTGAATAATGAACTCAAAAATCGAATTCTCGATCTATTTTCTATCATCAGACGCAATTTGTACTGTAGTTCTTGAATTAGTACTGGAATTAGTAATATAGATAATTATCATCCACACCTGGATATATTTTTTGAGATGAACAGTCATTTTATTTAAAACTGTAACCCACAGAACGGTTCAAATACCGTGGTGGGCACAAAAATGACACAATTTAGATTGTATTAGCTGAATCGCATATAAACCTCAGCTCTTCTCTTAAATTAAGGCGGTTTCTCTTTGCTTTGAGCAACTAATGGCTGGAGACCATAAGACTGTTACATTTTTGTGTATTTTTTTATACGAGTGATACTCCTCAAATATCTTTGTTTAAGGTCGGTCGTATGATAGCACAGTGCAGTTTTCATTTAGAATTATTCTTATTTTCATTAATTTGACATAAATATTCTGATTTTTTTATTTTATTCAGTACGGTATTTCTGTGTCTACTCGAACAATAAGATGACGGTCGAATGAAATTCAATTAAGGGACTGAATAGCGCAAAAAAAAACCGTTTGTCTAAAAACAGAATTTAAAATGCGGAAATCATTTTGATAAGGAACACTTTGGAGAACCCAGCGAAATAGCCAGTTGCATTCCTCCCCTCAAAGGTTTTCCCCGTAATACTCATACCGCTAGGAATGCTCATAAATTTACACTTGAGCCTAATTTCGGACGCGCTGTTAATTATAGAGAATCATTCTTTAGCCGAACTACACGAATGTTGAATGCTTTACCCGGCTCGATTTTTCCCTTCCATTACGATTTACAAACGTTCAAAACCAATTTTCATCGGTACCTCCTTTCATCTTCTATCCCATTTTCCTAAACGCTCGCACTGTGTTAACACATGATAAGGGTAGTAACAACCCCTTGAGTGCGTGCAGATTATAAAAAAAAACTTATTTTTTGAAAAAACATGGATTGATGAACCAAAGTTCTGCAGATTAGGATTAGATGGAAAAAAATACAATTGGCGTCCACCTAACCAACAATACAACCTAAAGTACACCCTCAAAACAATTTAACACGGAGGAGGAAATGTTGTGGTGTGGAGAGCTTTCTCCAAGAGATCAAAATTAACAAAAATGTGTGATATTTATATGGCCACCAATGTACGTAGTATTGATAGTTTATCACACTACTAATATTGAAGACGCAGTTGCTAAATTCTATACGATTTTAGGAAACTGCATACAAAATGATAAAAAAAACAAAAACTTCCAAGAACTTCATTCGTTGCCATCGTTTGTAAAATTCCCCTTTAAGTCCTCACTGTGATGTACCCCAGGAAAGCCATCTATGTACTATTGTGTTTACTCTTAAAATAAATGATGCTACATCCTGTATCCATCACAGCCAAATTCTTATATTCGTTTTGCTTCAAAAGGCCTACCTAGGCTGATCCTTACAATCTTCCACCTTCCAACTTGGTTGCCTCTTTTGCTAATAATAAGCAATACTTTTCTCACTATGATAAACCCCTCTAAGATGATGTGATGTTACCCGCATCTAATAAATCCAATCATGATGAGGTCCTTGTGCTTACTGCTCTCCAAAATCAAACTCAAATGGCGGCCGTGGCCACATCAGCAGTCCCAACTACAATCTTCAGTGCAAATTCAGCATCTATCATCCCACTAAGCTTTTTCAACGGTAAACCATCTACCGAAGAACTGACTTTACCTTCAGACAACGTCTTGGTGTTACATGGATCTTTAGTGATTCGACCCAACGAATTCAGAAACTGAAAAATATCTATGAAAAAAATACTACCTTATTTGTCCCATCATCAGTATATCTCATCTCCCAAAAGCAGGGCTGAAACAAATACGCTGTTTGGTTCCTAATTCACTTCTTACTTTCCTTCAACTTCCTTTTTTTCTTTCAAGCAATTTTTTACCGAAGGTTCTTTTCAACCAGATGAAGATTATTTTTATTACTTGCCGCAATCATAAATCGCCGTTTTTTCCTCTCACGATCAATGATATCTATTGTTATTGAAAATAAGTTGAATAAACTAGGTGAAGAATTTTCTCTTGCGTTGGATAGTATCCATCCAATCCTTATTTAAAAAATGCTCCTAAACGCACTTCTTCCCCCTTTTACAATTTTTTTTTAATTTATCATTATCAGGAGGCGAATTCCCAGCCCATTTCTCACTACTTCTGATGTTCCTCAAGGAAGTCACTTAGGTCCTCTGCTTTTCAACTTCAATTTATAAAGCAATTAAGTTGATGGGAAATGAATAGATCTTGCAAACCCCTTAATACGAAATGTTTACAAAAAAAAAAAAAAAAAAGTCCTATTCCATTGCAATTATTACCATTAATCATAATTTAATTACGACTAACCTTGCCCCAACTAGGTGCCTCCATAAGTTCAAAGAAATGATCAAAACAAAATCCATAATAACAATGCTGTTTAACACTTCCCACCGAACACTCATATATGGCGCTCCTTACGCGCCACCATTTCAGACACAAAGTCAACTTTCTAATCAGTCCAAAAGGTGCCGCTGCTACCGCCGCCAACTTCTTCTCAATTGTCTACCGCACCGCCACCGCTTCGGGAGTGTGTTACTATACGACTTACCGTGCAAAACTATAAGCACCTTTGACAAGGTGTAAAAATGCTCGCGCACATCCCGTCGTCCATATTTATGTTCGCAGTTCGATGATTAATGAACCTTTAAAGTGCCAAATATGTCTCGCAAACATCATGTTCACCAACTAACAAACCATTGTATCCGTTCGGATGTTGGCGATGGGCTGGTTTCAGATGGGAAGGCAAAAGGCCTGCCAACATCAGCAAAAAAAAAAACTAAAGTAAAAGATACAAAAATTATAGTTGGAGGTATCTTCCCAGGAGATCATACGGTTGTTTGCGTTGTGGTTGGCTGTGGTGCTGTTATTGTCATCCCAAAGTGCAGTTTCGATCGAAAGTGCGCGGTTCCACTCTTCGCCATTTACGGTCGTACAAGACGCTTAAGAGAAAAACTTTCTTCCATTGCGCTGCCTTCTTAGAGCCATCGCTATCGCCATCCTCGTCCTCATCCTCATCCTCGGTGCTCAAGATCTCAAGCACTGCCAATTGAATTAGGTTGGCTTGCATGTGCGAGATATGCCCAATAGATAGACTTACTTTTGTTTACAGATACAACTGCTTGCATGTAAGTACTTTGCAGTGGCTAAACGAGATTTCTGGCATTTTCTATAAATATGCTCCTCGTAGATACTCGTCGTTAGATACACTTACTCCGAAGTGGTTCTAATGGTTGTGTTTTTACTTCTTCTTCGTCTCTTCTTTTTTTTTGGCCAAAACTATAGTTGGTTATATTTTTATATATCCAAGGGTCTTGTGGAGGAGCTCTTGGTGTTGTTCGTTAAAGTATCTGAGATGGCTGCAAGGAAAGTGGGTTGTGTTGTGGTATTTTGTAGATGATGTTCGCGATGTCAAAGTTCAGCATGTTTTGTGTAGGTGGTTTGGTGGTTATTTTTGGTGTCTTTTGGTAGATGCAATTGTCTGTAAAAAAAAAATAAAAATAAAAATATTGCAATGGGTGTCTGTTTACGGTTCGGTGAGAAATGGACTCTTGCTGGAAGAAATGTCACACCGCAACGGGCGCTAGATATTTTGTGGTGAAATGATTTATTGAGAAAAGTTTTCTGTCACGAAAAGAAAATATAATAAAAGCAGACTCCTTTTTGAGAACCGCCGAATTTCTTCTTTTATTTTTTATTCGGTTGGTTGCAAATACCAATCTAGTAGATACGAAAAAAAAAACATCTCGTAGATACTTATATCGATGCGAACTTTGGCACTTCCTTCTGAACAATGAACATTGCCACATGCAACTTTTTTTGGCGGTTATATAATTTTCAATTACAAATTATGATGAGCTATTACTTGGATTTTCCCATCTTGTCATTATGGTATCTATTTGCTTGTTTCTAATTTTTTTTTTTTTTTTTGTAACCACATCACTGAACACAAGGTAGCGTCAAATCTATCCGTCATTACCCATGTGATGTATAGCGCTATGTGGCAGAAGACCTGTAATCTATGACTTTTCCATAATAGATATGATGCAAATGCATAGCAAAAATTACAAAAAAAAAAACTTGACACATTATTGTTCGAAATCCTTCGAGCGGAACACTCACATGTCCAGACAGAGATGATACTAACTATAATGGAAGATGCTAATGTGTGTAGTGGAACCATAAATGTATTGTAATATTAATTTGCATGGCAGAAACGAATGTTTCGCAATATCAAAAGAGATTTTTTAATCAAATTTGTTAGTTTGAGGTTTTGAGAAATGGGTTCACTTTTTTAACGTTCTGTTTCTTAAAATTTGTTAATAATTTTTTTTTTTAATTTTAGATATTATTTGAGAAGGCTACATGATGTGGAAGATGGTAGAATTTTAGCATTCTTGATGAGGAAATTTTTTAAAAAATCTAATCAAAATTATTCGTGTCTTTCTTTTTTCTCTGAGTGCCAGTCAGAAAATAAGCGATAACATTTCAAGCTTTTTACTATTCTGTTTGATTTGAAAAGAACATTTTTTATATACAAATATATATATACACAGCTGGTCAAAAAAATAGGTGTGACTATTTATTTTTTTATTAGTTAATTTTTTTTACATTTTTTCAGTTGCATTATAATTTTTTTATGTTTTTAATAAAACTTCAATAACAAAGAAAATAACGGGTGATTTTTTTGAGGTTAGGATTTTCATGCATTAGTATTTGACAGATTACGCGGGATTTCAGACATGGTGTCAAACAAAAAGATGCTCAGTATGCTTTGACATTTCATCATGAATAGACTTACTAACGAGCAACGCTTGCAAATCATTGAATTTTATTACCAAAATCAGTGTTCGGTTCGGTTGGCAGAAAATCCGCTTTTTTATCGACAAATTTTGTTTAGCGATGAGGCTCATTTCTGGTTGAATGGCTACGTAAATAAGCAAAATTGCCGCATTTGGAGTGAAGAGCAACCAGAAGCCGTTCAAGAACTGCCCATGCATCCCGAAAAATGCACTGTTGTTGTAATCGCATTAATTGTTTGCTCACTTGGTCGATTATGTAGACCATAAATCGGACGTAAAGCGCGAAACACATTTCGAACCGAACACTGATTTTGGTAATAAAATTCAATGATTTGCTCGTTAGTAAGTCTATTCATGATGAAATGTCAAAGCATACTGAGCATCTTTTTCTTTGACACCATGTCTGAAATCCCGCGTGATCTGTCAAATACTAATGCATGAAAATCCTAACCTCAAAAAAATCACCCGTTAAAAGACTTTAATAGGATTTTGAATTAATAGAACATTTTCATAATAGTGGCCGAAACTGTCGATTGACGCATTTTAGCCTGGTCAATAAAATAGGCGCGTCTTCCTAAATTATTAAAAATATTGATTTTATTAACATTTAATGTTGGTTACCTAAATTTTCGATTACCTAACTCTAATAACCAGAGTATCCTCCATTGTTAGCTTGGACTTTTTGGAGTCGGCGTGGCATTGATTCCACCAATTTTTGGCATGTCTGGTTGGGTATAGAATACCATTCTCTTTGAACGGCTTCCCACAATTGGTTTCTATTTGTGAAATATCGCCCGCCTAGCTTTCGCTTAGGTGCATTCCACAAGTTCTCAATGGGATTGAGGTCAGGGGATTGACTTGACCATGGGATAAGAGATACCTCCTTCTCTTGGAACCAGTCTTTTACGAGACCCGCCGTGTGTTTTGGATCGTTATCCTGTTGAAAATGCCATCGGACGGGCATGTTTACTTCAGAAAATGGAAACATGACATTTTCCAAGATATCCCTATACCCATATTTTGTTAATATGGTTTTAATGAGAAATATAGGACCGACACCGTACCAGGAAAAACATCCCAACACCATAATATTGCCACCTCTGTGTTTGATTGTTTTTTGTGTATAGCGGGGATGGTATTCTTTTCCTTTTGGGCGTCTTACATTACACCCGGAGTACAAAGAAAACAAATTTATTTTAGTCTCGTCGCTCCACAGGATATTACGCCATTTTTTAAGTCCTTCAGGTATATTCCAGTTCGCGTATCTAAGATCAAATTCTTTCTTCACACCTATTTCTTCGACCAGCTGTGTATATGTTTTAAGGTTTCAGATTTGTGTCTTGTGTTTAGCTTGTAAAGCAGTATTTTAGCTTCTGACTTCTTTCTGGGTTATTTTTTTTTGTAAGCTTGTTTTTTTCTTTTCTGTTATCAAATAAGACAATTATTTCAAATATTGATTGTTTTCCCAAGTTCTCATTAAAAACTAACTTTAATGCGATATAATTTAAGTTTGAAGTTTTATTTTGAGATATTGGTCCTTCGAGCCGGATCAATACTCAGGATGTAAGAAGCCGTAAATATAAAAAAAAAACTATTCGCAGTAGAACTCAGCTTGAGGTGCATATAATTGTTAAGAACAGCTGATACAAGCTCTTTACAATGCTTGAAAACGCTCTTGGGCTTCAAACCTTTAATATTTACCACAGCAATAATTTCCATAACTTTAAACTTGTGCCAAAAATCTTAGAACTTATGAAAGTTTTCATAAATTGGGGCCAAATTCTTAATCTGACTGGGTTTGGGCTTGCTAGTCTTTTGCCGTCAACATGCCGAACATTTCGACTCTTGGCACTTTTTGATATAAGGTAAACGTCAGAGATCTCAAGAAATTTCCTCAATCAACTTTGATGGGTATGAAAAATGTGTCAGAACAGGATTTCCCAGCAAATCCCAAAGATAACTTACCAACTTAAACTCATAGAATTCTCTGAGGCCGTAAAATGAGTTATTATACTGATTCAAAAATTAAAGTCTCCTTTATTGATTCCAAGATAAATAATAATATCGAAAAGAAAGCCATTAGATGGGTTCATATTTTGCATATGGTTGTACAACTTGACTTTGGTAGCGGGACAGACACATGTTCGAAAAAGAGGTTATCTTCATCTTCTTTTTCTACTTCTCGAACTAAAGATCTCGACTGGGACCGCAACAATCCGGCTTATCTGCCTGGTTACAATGCTCCACCTAGGGTGTTCGCTTCAGAAAACGTCGGGTCAGCAGGCTTCCCAGTTTTGGATTGTTCCATGTCTGATGTCAAGTAAAAGTAGGTATCGTTACAATTATTTGTTCCTGGAGTTTTAGCGCCTGCCTTTCTTCCACTTTAGTGTTGAAACGTGGCATACTCCGGGCATTGTCTTTATTTTGTCCAAGATGGTATTTTATATGTAGAGGTAGAGTCTTCCTCGGTTTTTCGACTTCTATTTCGATCACGATTTGTTACTCCTGCTGTCATCATGTTTTCCTTTTAGTTGTTGCCAATTCAATCTTATACGTCTTCTACATTGTCCAACATTGTGAACCATTCGTAAGCGCTGAACGAACATGAACAACTGTCGTTTGGGGTCTTCCTTTTAGTTTAGGGAGCAATTTTCGATCGGAGAAGACGCGATGTTTGATGTTTTCTTCAGAAGATCCAAGATTTTTTAACGTTACGCACTTGAGAAGAACTCTTCCGTTCAAATAAATGCTCATAATAGGTTTGTATAGGGTCAGACAATGGGTAGCGTGGGTTGTTATTTATTTATTTCCTTACAAAACATCTACCCATATGTACATCAAACACTCAAGAATGTAGGATCTTTCAGTAATATGGCTCCATCGTCAGCAAAGAGTAAATGATTTACTTTCGGGTCCGCCACTTTGTCCTCTAGTCAATATAGAGCAAAAACTGGACCACGCGCAAACTTTGATTGGGAATTCTTCAGTTAATCATGTGGGGCATCTTACCTTTGTTTGAGTTGCTCGTACATGTCCGTCATCATTCGCATATATGTAGATTTCTGGAACTCCAAGTTGCCTAAGGGCAATCCATATAATACTTCCTCGATGTTTCTCGAAGACTTTTTTAAAATCAACCAGCGGTGTTTAAACACACAACAAATACAACATTCCACTACCGATAAAAGCAGTGGTTGCATTCAGCTGCGGATAGATACGATATTTTCTTGTAAATTTTCCATTTTATTTATCACAAAATTAATTTCTGTACCTTTCCCTCTTTCTGTGTATGTTTTTTTGTATGTTTAGACAATTATTTGACAGTTAGGTTGCCAAAAGTGTCAAATTTGCAAAATAAAAATCAGGCTGCTGCAGATGGGTTTTTTTTGAAATCCCACTGCACTACGGATAGCTCTGCATATATGTCTGTTCTGACTTTTATACTCTGGACCTTATTTGTTGTTGATTTACCAGAAAAAAACCTGTCGGCAGAGAGACATATTATTTTTCGCAAATAACCATTCGATACCCACGGTATAGCTTATAGTTATCGCAATTTCCTGTATCATCCTTCCATTTGTAGATTGGGGAAGGTATACTTTCCCGCCACTGATTAGGCATTTGCTCACCGGTGAGAAGTTTGGAAATGAGAATCGTGATCCATCTTGACATGTCTCCTATCTTTGAGAGTATCTCACCTGGCCCAATCGCTTTTTTCTTGGAGGTTTTCACCGCAGTTCTTGGGGAAACCGCAGATATCCAAATCGGTACATCATTTTGGCGACTATATTCGCTTTTACAACATTTCAAAACACTCTCAAAAGATAGGAATACAATAAACTATCAAAACAAGGCAAAACTTCAGTTTAAACAAATATCGTTTATATTGCCGTAAACATCACACATAAATCACGTATCACCACATAAAACATCAATTTCGATTTTCTATCTTTGATTCAAAATGCAACAATGTACGCCATTATTAAGGAGAAGGTACTAAAAACTTCTTCGGCATCCATAAATACTTTCACAACTTGTGGATTTCGTCGTTAGATATCACAGCCAACAACACTCACAACAAATATCTTCCAACCACAGAGAAATACCATAAATGTCCTAATTACTTGGCTTAAAATCGCAATATCTATCTCAACATTCACCAATTTGCAACAGCCGCATATATCAGCCGAAGTTGAGCAAAATCAATTTCCATAGATAGCCCAACCTATAAACACAAACTTTTATCACTCTCGCCACATCATGGCGCATGCCGCTCCACGCCAGCGTAAATCTTAAATTTCCTTGCATTTCTAGCTGCTGCTCCGATTCGAAGAGCCTTTAAATGGCCAATAACTTAAAGTGTAACCAAATTGCACGCCATTAAATCTATTTAACCGTAACACTCGATTTATATTAACCCTCTGTGCGCTGCGCTCGTGGTGTGCAAGAGTGCAAGTGTGCAACGGCATGTGCGCGTGCACTTGCGCACATATAAAGTCAAATCTTATATTAATCTGCGTGCCTCGGTTTGAGTGGGTATGGGCGAATAAAATTGGGAAATAAATTTCAATCTAAATCCACACGTCGTCGTCGGGGTCTTCCGATGTCGGTGGTGCCTCCAGGTGTACACACATCTTAACATTTTAGCGCCTTGGTGCTGCACTTGCCATCTCCACATCATCATTTCTCATTCTTCAACATTGGATTCTCTCAAAGAGATCTGGTCCAATCGCCCACCCCTGCGGCATGCGGAAATGCACCAGTTGTCCACTTATCAATCTGCGCAATCTTCCGCTAGTCTTGTGTGCAAATATTTAATTAATAACAACAGAAAAACCGAGAAACAGGTGATGAAGAAATGTGTCAATAAAAATTGAAGACTGGAAAGCAATCAACTAGCGCACGGACACGAAAAACAATCGAAAGTGGATTAACCAGGCACCCACTAAGACCTGGGCACCAATTTCGTACATATTGTTAGGAGCAACGTTTCGCTTTTAATGAGCACACTCAAAACTCGGACTCTAACGAGAAGCGAAACTTTCCTGTCCACAAATCCACTTTAAGCGGACACACACTCGGCCGCGTTTACATGATGTGCGGCACAATTGAAATTGAAATCGGCTCCTCACTGTTTCACTCGTTTCACGAATGACAGACACGTCCAATGTAAAATAATAAGATGTCGTTACATTGCATCTTTGGAATCAGGCAGTGTTGCACGCGTCCACCCGCAGCTTTGGGGAATTATAGGCTATACGCTTCGCGTCTCCATATCTGTGCACCATAATCCAGTTTTATGATCCGTACTCTTGTTAGAGCTCCGGCTAGTTAATTTATTTGGAACATGGCACTGACAGAGCTATCTTGCGATTAGAAGGAAGGAAATGGATGGTTGGATGCGGCGGTGGAGTGGTCATGCTGCGTATGCATGTGGTCCTTGGAGCGAATGAATAAACGGACAACATTCCAGCGCTAATGAGTTTGGGTTTGGCACTTAATGACGCTCGTAAAGTTGTTTGCTATTTCAATATTTGCCAGGACGATTAATGATGGTTCCATTAGCCTTTGGTGTACGTACGTACGGCTTATTTATGGCTGGAAGAAGGATGCCTGCGACTGGGGGGGGGGGGGCGATGCATATGGCACATGTGCAGCCGTAATATTAATTTTCTGTTTGGACTGGCTGCGGCTGCATGCCGGGTTGTTATGGCTGGTTAATTATTTCGGATCGCTTGGGGTTAGGAAGATGCGTCTTTCTTCCAGCATCATTCAGGATGGAAAATGTGAAACTGGAATTAACTGTATTTCTTTAAAATTATTAATTCTTTGCTTAAGACGTTTCGGCCAAAGACAAAACAGAATCCGAGTATTGTTCAAAGGCAAAACCCATTTGCCTGCCTCCACGCCAAGTGAACATAATTTACACCTCATCTTGCTGTCAGTTCTCACAGCGAGATCCATTAATTTCACATTCAATCACATTTGCCAAGACACATTTAACCGGCAGCTGTAAATTATTCATTAAACAACTCCTCATCCCGATGTATAATTAAGTCATTCGCCAAACAGTGAAATGAAGTCTCAGCATCCAACATCCAGCGCCTGGTGCAGCTCCGAAACATCATCATCATCGTCATCTTCACCATGGAGAAGCAGCACTATTAAGGTGTAGCCTTGAAAGTCTTCATCTGCTGGTGCATTAGCATCATCGTCTTCAACTTGGAGCAACAAATCCAGATGAACAAAACCAAAAAAAAAAAATAAACAAAACAAGGGTGGGGTTTGAAGTATCTTCCCACACCGAAGCTGGAGGAACCTTTCGAGACTTGCAATCCTACCCCACGAACGTGCCTCATCCCACCTGTTGCTGCAAATGCCGACGACGTTGATACACCGCGGCACCATCGGCATTGTTGGACCAAAAGAGTTCCTCTAACATGCTCCATTGTTTCCACAAATTTTCATGCATCAGGGTTGATGGAAACGAATTTTAATTGCACCTCATCAAAATGATTTGATGGAATATTGGCCCGACGGAGGGTAGGGGGGATCAACATCCGCCAACATAACTATAACAATTACAATTACTTTTATTGCAAAACCACACATACACACACACACAGCTCGGATGTCTGGAAATGGTGTTGGTTTTGTTGCATGGCATTTGTCTGAATATTAGAGAGAGGTTGTAGTTGTGATGCCAAATTTGATGTAAAAGTCCGACCTTTTCTTTTCGGTTCGCGTGTAATGATACTTTGGGATCTTTTCATTGAAGTCGACGCAACAAAAGAAGGAAACAATGGCATTTGCGGAATGCTTGCATAGTGTTTATAGATTTTTGCTGCTTCGTTGTGACATTTTGAAACATTGTTGCACCAAATGAAGGTGCATATCTTGTCATGGCGCGGGGATTGTGAATGAAAAAGGAGAAATTAATCAGGGAAACTTTGGTTAGAGTGTTGGAATAAAATCGGACTTTGATATTCACAATTATAGACTTGTCGTCTACCATGGCAAGCTTATTTGTTCTTTTGAAATCAGTTTTTCGTGCTGATAGAAAAGGAGAAGGTATGACATGCTAATTAAATGTCGTTCAGGTACTGGTAGGGCTATACGTATTTGTGGATCTTATATGTGTGCGGATAAGTTACTTATTGGAACGGTTTACAGACCCAATAAGAATATTTGTCTATCGTCATTTTTACTTGCGATTATAGGGACTATAGTGCCCCGTGGCTTAGTGGTTAGTGTGTCGGACTGCTAAGCGAATGAGCCTGGGTTCGAATCCAGCTCATAGCCATCTTCTTTTCCGGGGTACTGCCTCTTGCGAGGAACTGACAAAACCTCCAAGAGTAAAATTTGTCTCAAAAAAGTGCATCTAATATGTAGCCGTTCGGACTCGGCGGTAAACTGTAGGTCTCTTCCATTCTTGCAGATTAACAACACACACACAAAAATGTCAATCTGTCTGTCTGTCTGTCTGTCCGGGTGTATATCGAGCTGCAGCCTAAACGGGTTAAGCGATTGCTTTCAAATTTGGTATGTGTGACTCTTTTGGCATTCCTCAGAGGGGAAATTGAAATTTTATTTTTAGGGCTAAAAATAACGGTACTTGCCATACGACCATTTAGGAAAAGGTTATTTTTCTCGAAAACATCTCCAACGATTTTGATGACATTTGTTGAGATTTTTTTTGTTGGTATTGGCTATTATTTGATCAGAACCACATATACCGGAAAGGTCTATTAACGGGACCTTTCATAGAACTGTTTTTTTTTAATTTTTGGCTTTCTCGGTAACGGCTTTATGGATTTCAGCCAAATTTTATATTTGAAAAGATCTAGATAGCCAAATTAATTTTGCATATCAAAATTTTGAATAATTTTATTTTTCTAATTAAAATTAATTTTTGAATTTTTTTTTTGAAAAATCAATATTTTTAAAACTAATCAAAAAAAATATTTTTAATTTTATAATCACATGTATATTAATAAACTCTAAAAAACTGCATACCAAAATTTAAAAAACAAATTTTTTTTTTCAAAAAACTAAAAATCAATTCAATTTATTAATAAAAATAAAGTAACATTTATAACATATAATATTTAATTCAAATAAAAATTTAAGCATGGCATATAAGCCGTCTGCCGTATATGATGTCGATTAAGTTTTATTTTTTAAGAGATTGAATAAAGTTAAACAGTTTATACAATTAAAATCTGATGGTACAAATATATACTAACAAAAATAAATTAACGGAAATAGATTAACAGAAATAAGTGCCTTTAACAAACACAATTTTTAAATTTATATTTAAGCAAAAACAAAAAAAAAACTAAAAATAAAAAACCGGATTTTATCAAAATCCGTCCTAAAATTTTCGAAATACTTCTTTCATAAATTCTTTGTTATTTATGACATGTGGTGGCGTACTTCATTATAACTAAAAACCGTTAAGTATTGTGGTTTTGATACTTTTTATAAGTTCAAACTGTGTTATTTTCAGCGTAAATGTTATTTGTTTTTATGAAAGATCTTGCCTTCCAATGTAATTTGGCACATAAGAGCAAGTACGTGCGACCCAGTCGTGCCCATTTTTTTAATTAATGGATGAAATATCTGTTCAATCTTCTAAAATAGTTATAGGCGGAGACACAGTAATCTCTTAGTTGAAAGAAATTTAATTGATGGAATGAGAACTTTACATGTGCCCTGTAAACACCTCCCTTCCAACACATTTTTCTGGTGATTCGAGAACACCTTTGGACATTTTTTTCGTAAGTGATACTAATAAGGTACTTTTCAAAGATCAGCTGTCGCACCCGGGTTTTCAAAGCATGACCTTATTTACAAAAATGTCAGAAATATCGATTAGAATAGTATTTTTTATTTAGCTCCTGCGAGTGATCAAATAGTATACATGAACTCACAATTATTACCACTCTTTAATACACACGTTCCCTTTCGTATAAGAATGTGCAGACAGGATCAGCGATCATGGTTTACCCAGAAATCCTTGAACTTATGCGTCATCGAAATCAAGCTTTTAACGATTGAAAACTGTATAGACTTGAAGATTTTAAACGAGACTATTGAACTTAACGAAATCAAGTCATCAACAAAATACTATCGGCCAAAAAAAGATT
The DNA here is from genome assembly GCA_963971375.1 of Platycheirus rosarum. Classification (NCBI taxonomy): domain Eukaryota; kingdom Metazoa; phylum Arthropoda; class Insecta; order Diptera; family Syrphidae; genus Platycheirus; species Platycheirus rosarum. The sequence continues at coordinate 298,475,875 of OZ020507.1, read as the reverse complement.
TCTATTGTATGCGTTCGAACATTTCTCAGAGTGACAGAAAATTGTGGAATAATTTATTTTTTGGATGATGTAGATGGCAATGCTCTAAATTGTAAATTTTTCAACTTATGCTTTCCTCCGCTTCTCGTTTTGGGTCCGTTTCGACATGATCATGACTCCCTCAGTAATATTTTTCAACTCTCAAGAATAGAGAGAACGGATGTTGTTGAGTGTCTGTTGTTGATGAAGTCAAATGCTGTCGGAGTAGATGGCATGCACCCCAAGTTTGTCAAAGCCATTTTACACATTATATTGCAGCATATAACATACATCTTCAATAGAATTTTGACAACTAGTGTTTTTTCCAATCAAAGATAGTACCAGTACGGAAACAGCACATGAGTTCAGACCCATTTTTATATGGCCCTTCTTATCAAAGGTATTTGAAAAAATTGTTTAGATACAAATGAAAAGATTCCTTCGGAGAAATAATAATATATCAGCGCAGCAATCTTTTTTAGTTTAGTTTTAGAGGGAAACACAGTTGTTCCATTACACTCAATAATGTCATTGAAGATATTCGGAAACCCTTAGATGGTGGTAACATTCTTCTTCTTATGTTGGCTCAACTAGAGCGTGGTGCCCCTAGGCCTTGCTCAATACGCCCTTCCAGCTGGCTCGATCCCTTGCCTGCTGTCTCCAATTTCGCACTCCAAGTTGGCGGAGGTCTCCTTCTACCTGGTCGCTCCATCGAAGATGAGGTCTACCTTGGCTTCTGACTCCCTCTGGTTTGGCTTTGAAGACTTTACTCGCTGGAGCGTTGGTGTCCATTCGCTCTACATGGCCCAGCCATTTTAGTCGTTGGACTCTAATTTTTCTGGCTAAGCTTATGTCGCTGTACAGCTCGTATAGTTCGTCGTTGTATCTTCGTCGCCAAATTTTGTCTTCTCGGTTTACGAAAATATCTCGAAATCTCTCGAAGACTCCAAGTGACTTTTCATCCGATTGGGGGAGGGTCCATGCTTCTGCACCATATAGCAGGACCGGGATGATGAGTGTTTTATATAGTGTCTCCTTGGTTCTTCTCGATAGGGCTTTATTCCTCAATTGCTTATTCAGCCCAAAGAAACAGCGATTAACAAGAGTTAGTCTGCGTTTGATTTCAGCGCTGATGTTGTTGGCCGAGTTTACAGCAGTGCCCAGGTAGACAAATTGACTTACTACCTCGAAGTTATACATATCAATGGTCACATTTTGACCAAGCCGGTGGTGGGATTGGGCTTTTGTTGATGAAAGCATATACTTCGTCTTGTCCTCGTTTATTTTCAGCCTCATTCTGCTTGCTGCTGACTCCATAGTAGTGAAAGCACCAGTTACTGCTCGCTTTGTTCTTCCTATCACGTCTATGTCGTCTGCAAACCCAAGTAATTGTGTCGATTTATTGAAAATGGTGCCCGATGTACTGGCATGGGTGCTCCGTATTACATTTTCAAGCACAATGTTAAAACAGCTGGATGACAGTGCGTCTCCTTGTCTAAGCCCTCTGGTGGTTTCGAAGGTTTCAGTAGAGTCTCTACCAACTTTGACGGAACAGCGAGCATTCTCCAAAGTCATCCTGATAAGGCGTATCAGTTTAGCAGGGATTCCAAAGTTAGACATAGCACGATACAGTTCAGCTCTATTAACACTGTCGTAGGCTGCTTTAAAATCGACGAACAGGTGGTGGGTGTCGATGTTATATTCTTGGATTTTCTCCAGGATCTGGCGTAATGTGAATATCTGGTCGGTGGTAGATTTTCCAGGTCTGAAGCCGCATTGATAAGGACCTATTAGATCATCAGCAAACGGCTTTAGACGCTCACATAAAACGGTGGAAAGGATCTTATAGGCGATGTTCAAAACGCTTATGCCTCTATAGTTGGCGCAGGTTAGGCGGTCTCCTTTTTTTGTGGATCGGGTACTGAGGTTCCACTCATCGGGCATACTTTCCTCCGACCATATTTTGCAGATGAGTTGGTGTATGCTTCTTACCAGGTCATCTCCAGCGTGCTTAAAAAGTTTCGCTTGTAGACCATCGTATCCAGCTGCTTTGTTCATCTTTAGCCTGGTGATGGCTACTTTGATCTCATTTTGGTCGGGCGGGTGCAGTTCGTGGTCGTCATCTAGATTAACTGGTGCAAGTTGATCTTGGGCGGGATCTTGGCTGTCATCGCCATTTAACAACTGGTTAAAGTAGTGGTAACATTAGTTTTCTTATATTACTTGATTTTTCCAAAGCTTTTGACACAGTGGATCATGACAACATTTGCAACAAGCTGTCACGGTTGTTTAATTTTTCAAATTCTGCAGTTCTGTTATTGCATTCTTATTTAACTGGAAGAAAACAAGCTTTGTACGCAAACGGTCAAATGTCTGATTTTCTTCCTATCACAAGAGGTCTTCCCCAGGGATCGATTCTTATCCCACTGCTATTTTCCCTAAATCGGTTCTCAATCTAGAATTCAAATGTACGCAGACGACGTTCAATTATACAAAAGTTTCCCCCTCGGACTAAGAAATGGGCTATTTTTATATCCGTCCAAATGTCCAAATGTCTCATTATCTCCAAGGAACTAGTAGATCTTTAATACTTTCTACAAATTTTGTATTGACGGAGTAGTAGTAGAATATGTGGAGACTGCAAAAAATCTGGGTATGATATTTAACCGAAGACTAACTTGGGACAGGGACACGCACATTAATGCAGTTATAGGAAGATCATATGGTGTTCTCCGCATGTTATGGGTCGCTCAAGACTACACTCCCCTAAAAACTAGATTAATGCTGGCTTAATCCTTGGTTATACCAATACTTATCAACGGATGTGAAATCTATTGCAATTGCGACTATAATAGCAGAAGAAAACTTAATGTTGCGAACAATAGTGTTGCTATAGCCTTAACAGTAAAAGAAAGAACATTAACAACATAAAAAGAATGAAACCAATTTGGTAATTGATTAGCCTAATATCATTTTATTAATTTTTTTATAAAGTAAGCTTAAAATAATTTTATATTTAAACTTGTAAACAAAAAAATGTTATTTGTTACCATCCTTTCAATCTCATGTTTTAATTAGATAAGAAAACTCTTGTTCACACGCTACCCCGCCGGACAATACCATTGCTATGCATGGGACTGATTCTGGACCGATCAGAAATTACTGGTTCGGGACTAGCAAAGTAATGCAACAGATTGGTCGAAATCTAAGGGTGGTGAGTTGAAACGTTCGGAATGGTCAAAGCTGTGCAGAAGAAAAGCTGTTAAAGAGAAGGCGAATAGAAATCTTGTCCCTCACTGGAAACTGGGTCCGTTTCTTAGCTGTTAATACAAACGTATATAAAATGCCCAGCTATGAAGAAGAACAAGGCAAAAGGCTATAGCATGCTGAAATATCGCGGAAGAAAGGCATCTGCAAAAACTCCTGGATGAAACCAATGCATTGACGCCTGCATTAAGTTGGCCTCAGACGTGGAACAACCCAAGACCGGGAAGCCTGCTGAAGTTTTCTAAGGTCAATCTGGCGAACCCAGTAAAGTGGGAGAGAAGAAAAAAGTGTTTTCTCTATGACCATAACCATTTCCGCCAGCATCTTAGTTCCAAATAAGTATTTTGGTCTTCTGAAGTAGTCTGCAGAAGAGGTAAGCACCAATTGTGGTTTTTCAATGTTTAAATTCTTATCTGGTTAGGTTTCTGTTCGGGATTTGCAGCCGGTCAAGCTTTTTTTAGATTTTGTTAAAAGTTTCAAACGTCTTTAGTAATACCTTTTTATATCCTCAATCGCATGCTTCGTGATCTCTTTCTTCTATCCGAGAAGGGGTTGTTCTGCTTTTTCACAACTCTGGGACTGTTGAATTGGTAAGGGCTATGGTTGCGAATGAAGCTTCTATTCGTCATATTTCCACACAGTGGTTCTTCACTCTTAATTTGCTTAGGATACTTGCATTTGTTACCTGAGAGACAACAAGGTAGTGATCCAAAATATTGGGTGCATGTATTGCGTCGATTACAACATCATCGACTTTATTGACGGAAGGTAGATTGAAAGCCTACCAAGTAAAATGAGAGTAAAGATGTGGCAACCGCCATGAAAAAAAAAATGATAAGCCTAAATGTATCTCCAGGGGGTGATGTAATGTAGGGGATGTTTGCAGATAATTCTTCCAAAGATGTGTTCTTTTCCTCCACATAAAATTTCTTTTTTCTTAGCAAAATTTACCGGGAGTTAGTTATTTTGTAAAATACATGTTGAAGTCAATTCCATGTGCAACACATGATAAATTCTTAAAACACGTAAAAAAGTTTCTAGAACTCATCGATACTCAAATTTTGTGTTTTGGATCATTTTGTAAATTATTCTGTAGATTTATTTAAACATAATATAAAGAAGCAATCCAAAAGCGCTTTTTCCAATCATTCAGCTTTCTAACCTGAACTAATGTCCTCCTAATAGTGCAATTATATCTGCAGCAGAAATTGTTTTTTTTTTAAACGTTTTTTTTTCACTACCATTTAACCATGGTTACTGCAAAGGTTAACTTTTACTTACTCAATGAACACGAGCATCCAAACATTTATCACCATAATTCCTCTCATCAAAAAAGTACATTTATTTGCCAAATGTGCCCATCAATTTGGCCAAAATGAGACAGACGTCCATGGCAGCTCATGAAGGCGCAATTCCTTTCATTAGGAGAGGCCAACTCTCCCATTATAAAGCCTAGTACACCAAGCGAGGTATAGATGACACTGATCATCCATCTTGACCAAAAGTGGTAAAGAATTTTGCGCACGAATCCGGACGAAATAACCCGCAACAACGGCGGCCAAATTGAAAACTTCAAAACAGCCACCGCGCCATCGTGTATATGACACGCGGTCGGATGGTCGATTGGGCACTTTTCTGTTTCCAAATACCCGTTTCGAACGCCTTTCGCTATTAAAAAAAAAAACGAAGGAAGGAAGGATGTCCATTTCCATTCTTTCTCTCCCTCTCTCTGTCTCTTTTTAATGACATTATTGGTATTTAATTTCCCTAAGTCATGATTTTATGGCCGCCACAATATAATCCGGGAAAATTGTTGCTTTTCACTTTAATTTACGCATAAAAACTGATTTATGCCGCATGTGGATTGTGTTAACGTTCGCAATTTATCTAACCCCGTCGAGGTACGTGGAAAAAGTTATCAGAGGCTTGGGAATAGCTCAGCTTTGAAGATATCTAATGAGATGGCTGATATTTTCTCATTATAGCCAACTTCATGCCAAACGTGCAATCAAATGAACCGAAATGGTATAATTTGTCGATGATTTTATTTGTCTTATTAATTTTGCAGACAAGTTTGTTGCATGCACCAAGTGTGTCTTCGCATCGTGCGGTGCAGGTAATGAAGCGTTTCATAATTCCAATCGGTGGTAATAAATTCGTTTGATTAGGTTCCTATAATGCGAATCAATATATTGACTGGCCATAGTGGTGGTCATAATATAATTATGTTTTCTTTTGCAGTTTCTTATTCTTTTGTTGATTTTTTGAAAGTTCTTAAGGTTGCGATGGGGGGTTGTGTTGGGTGTTGATTATGGATTGGTTGCATAAGGAACGTGTGCAGGTATATGCCCATCATTGAACGGCTTAGGGAAGCCAGTTAATTGCATGCCTGGCGGCATGCTTTGTGCCTTTGTAAGTGAAAAAATTAATTTGAATACTTTAAAATGCTCTAAATGTCATTTCGTTTTGAAAGAAAAAGTGTTGGCTTAGCTTTTAAATGGTAGTCCTTGGTGCAAGTGGCAGTCGAAAGCTTGAGCTGGTTGCGAAATTGTTGAGTAGTTAATTTATTAAATTAGTGCAAACTTAATCGTAAGTCATGGAAGAATTATTTGCAGTTGGTCTTAGAATTAAGTCAAATTTAGATGACGTAACGTAGATATTGAGCAGACATTGAGCTAGCCCAAGACCATTATCTCATGGTAGCTACCGTAAGACTTCGTACAACTGCAGTTAGAAAATCTAATGGAATCATCCGAGTGCCCAAGTTTAACGTCAATGGATTAACGGGATCCCGCAATATGCCAACAATTCAGAGACCCCCTTTTTCAATGAATGAAAACCCCAGCCACCAACCCGGCTCTTTGCTCATCTCGGATCAGGACCAGCTCAGATTTTAAATCGATTAACTGATAGCAATATGCAACTGATACCTGCTTAGCTGATCGAAGAAACAAACAAACGGATCGTAACAAGATATTCAGCAGACGTATCCGGAAAGCAAAGATTGTTTTCGGTTTGTTAAAAATATCTGGAGGAATAACTCTCTCAGCTTAAGGACCAAGCTCTACAACTGTTTCACTCCAATGTAGAATCCGCACTTCTTAATGAACGCAGCACTTGAAAACTTACATCAATTTTCAAGAAGAAGCTGGAAGCATTCGAAAATTCGAAAAATCATAGAATTTTCTGACCCAATCGAATATCAAACAAAGATCTATACAGGAGAATGTGTCAGGAACCCATCGACTCAAATACACCACGGCGAAGGTGGCAGATGACATGCGCTTGGAAAAAGCGCCGACTGTGCTTCTCAATTTTTCTAAGACGTTTGATATGGTTAACAAAGCCAATCTGTCCGATAAGCTCTTATCGAGACATGGGTTACCTTTCTCTTCAGTGCGCTTGTTATGATCCTACCTTCAGGGAAGAAAAGCGGTTTTAATTGGGAATTTCAAGTTTCCTTCCGGCCATAAGAGGAGTCCCTCAGGGCTCAAATCTTTGACCCCTTCTCTTCTCATTGTACATAAATGAAATCTTCTTGCAAAATTTAGCCTGAAGACCCCCAAAAAAGCTTGTCTGTTACTGGCGAAAATGCATGTTATACCCGAACTAACATTCAATTGTGAAGTATTTCGTAAATTGTGATGCAGTCAGTAGGAGAAGGCTTAATGTGGCATCTAATATAACATTGCACGTTACATATTAGGGTCGCAGCGATATGCAAATTTATTACACATTCTTCGTTCACCTTTTGCGTTATAGAACCTTAACAATTCCGTTAAAAGTTATCAACACACAACAAACCCTGTAGTCTATTAATTATATTACAAATTTGTAACTCTTACAGATGGCAAAAAAAGAGCGACAATTCTTCATCAATGCAAGTTCATCAAGCTCAAAAAAGTTGCAACCCTAATAAAGTACTATTTGATACAAAAAAGTGTAACAATATTCAGTTAAGTAAGCTTCAGCCTGTAAACGAAAGAGCTGAGGTACGAACTTATTGTTGACAAAGTAAGGATTTTAAGTAAACAATTTTGTTGTTATGACGAATAAAACTGTTTTAATTAAAAAAACTTGCAACCAGCATGAATCTTGTACTAAATTAATAATTCAGCATAATTTGTCTGGAAAATGTTAATAATGTTTTTATTTATTTTTTTTAATTAGAGCATCCATCTTGAATATAATTCGAAAGCTTTATCATACTCAGACTCTCTGGCTGTGTTATTATTCCTTTGTTTGAAAACTTCCAACTATCTCTTTTTTTGCAATTAGAAATCAAAAATATTGAGTTCACTGAAACAGAAATTATTCTCATAGACATAGACTCTCGCGTACTACAAATAAAAACGTATTTCCTCATAATTGCACCCGCAATGCAACAATTATAGTAAGTAGAAAGAAAAACCATCTAACAGCAACAAACATCTTATAACATTCTCCTTCATCCATGCAACATCCGCAGCATCATTACTTTCGAAACTTACGGAAACCGAAAGCATCCTCGCTCGCTGCGAATGGGAAGCAAGTTGAATTGCAGTCATTCACAGTTGTAGAGCTATATAACTCTCGCATATATATATAACTAGGGAGTGGAATAAATCAGAAATGGAAATTAATTGTTGGCAGATTGGTCGGGAATATTTTTTTTTCAATTTTTTTTTATTGCAGCGCGAACCTTCGTTCGAACAACAAACAATTCAATCTTATCGCGAGCAGCAAATGAAAAAGGCAACAACAACCAAAAAAGCATATAATACAACGATAGGAATTCAAATTAGCCATTCCTGCCACACCATGCCAGACAATGAGAGAAATTTCAGTTTTCCTTTTTTTTTTTTTTGTTTATGTTTACTTCAAGCTACAGCCTTTGGTTCCCAGTTCATGCATCATATGAGAGGGACTCCTATAAGTTGCAAGAGATACTTTCTTCGGTACAAATTTAAACAGTCAAACAATGCATGCTGTTTGACAGGCGAACCTCTCTGTGACTCTTATCTGCCGTGTTTGTGTCTTAATTTAAAATTCAGGAAAATCTGGTGACGTGCAACATGAAACTGCCACTGTTATCGGTCGCCGGCCGTCATCGGTGGCAAAGCTACAGTACAGGTGCGTGTTACAGGTAGTACACCCGACACATTAGTTCCGGGAAAAAGGGTAAGCCATAATGTGGACGTCACGCACTCGAAAATAAAGAAATATTAAGCCCCTAGGGCTCAGCAGCTCCATAAAGCCAAATGGAGTCCAATTAACACTCTTTATGAAGACTGATCGATTTTCTGATAAATTTATTAACAATTAATCAAAAAGTACATTCTTGGAGGTCCGTCTGTTGTCGCTATGGTTATTTTGAGAATGATGTCATTTTGAAGATACAATTTTGTTGTATCTTTCGATTTCTTATGTTAATTTATTTTAATTCTTTTCGAAGAGTGAATAGGAGAGCGGTTTTCCGCTTTCTGATTCTTTTGGCTCCTGGGTTATATATCAAGTAAGAAGATCTTTGATTTGGAGCGAAATTTGAATTTATTGCTTTGGCCTTTATTCACTTGACTGATGATGACAAACAGAACAACCGTTTGATATTGAAATACTCTATATGAGATAAAACCAAAAATATATTTCACAGAACGGTTATTTTTTCTAAATATCTTTTTATAGTACAATGCTTTTTTAATGTTTGCTAAATTAATTTTTATTTGACTGAAAAACAAGTTCAGTCGATTTGTAGATTTTTAAGATCGATAATTCTTTAATTGGAGCTTTGATTTAAATCGTTTTATGCATTTTTGAATCTTGTTTGTCTAAGAAGGAAGTTTGTAATAAAATATCTTAATCCAAACAAAATGCATGAAATTGGGATCTAGAAATAAATTTTGTTCTTTTAAGAACGAATTAGACTTAAAATCGGTTTTACTCAGATCCGGCCACTGTCAAGCCTACTTTTCTTTAAAAAAAACTGAAAATTTATGGTAAAAAAAATTATTTGAAATTAGCTGCCCTAAAAACCATATGTTATAAGAAATTCTAAGAAGTTGAGGCCCATTTTTGTTAAAAAGTTTGTACCAAAAAAAATTTGAACTTAAAACACAAGTTTATATGAGTGAAAAAATGTTTTATTTATTTTTATTTTCGCTAGCAAATTATTATAAGACTCAGAAATTTTTTTATGGACACATTTAGAAAAAAATATAAAACCAATGTTACCAGTTCTTCTTGTCTTGATTTCTTCTAACCGCTTCGGCAGAGCTATAAGATAATATCATCTATGTACATAATCTACAAAAAAAAATATAGTTACAAATAAAATTCTGAAATTTGTTTCTATTTAGAAAAAAAAATAAAAAAAACATCGTACTTTCCTTACGGAAATAAAGCCATTTTCTTCTTCTTTATCTGACGATTATTTTGATTCCGACTGAGACCACTTATGTGCTCTCTCCACTTGTGAGGTTGGCCGGGATGGCCTTAGAATACGTCGGCAGTTTTTTTCCTTAAAATTTTCGAAATGAATCCCGAACAAACCTTTTACATGATCAACTTGTCTTAAAATTTTATGTAATTTTTTAAAAAATGTCCGGAAAAAATCATTCCAACTCTTGTTATAAATGACACTACGTTTTTAAGCTCTTTTCAGAAAGCTGATATATTTGTATTAATGCAAGGCTAATTCCACGCTCTCAAGAAATCCAGTACTGCCAGCTTCAAGTGCCGAACAAGCCATCAGAGATGCCGCAATTGATGTGCTAGGTTTCACCAGACCACCACCACGAAACTTCTGGTTCGATGACGAACGCAGGCAGGCCCATACAGCCAAACAAGAGGCATATAAAGCAGCGCTGCAAAGAAAGACGAGAGCTGCTCGCGAGCTCTAAGAGGAGAAAAGACGGGAAGAACACCGGCTTCTCCAAAAGAAAAAAGCATGAGAAGCGCGCGATCGAAGATATTGAGAGATGCTACTCCAGGAACAACGAGCGGAAGTTTTACCAAAAGGTAAAAAGAACGTGCCAAGGAAAAAAAACCGCACAGAAGCCTGTAGAGATAGGAATGGAAACATCGTAGTAGAGTCACAATCAGTGGTGCTGAGTACATGGAAGGACCATTTCTGCATACTGTTAAACGGCGATGAAGACCAAAATCCCGCTGTCAGGCAGAATGAACCATTCCAAATGGACGATGACAGACAAAACTTCCGTCCACCTGACCAAAATGAAGTGTGGATAGCAATATCTAAACTAAAAAACAGCAAAGCTGCTGGACCTGACGGACTACCCGCCGAACTTTTTAAAGCGGCCTGAGATGACCTGGTGGAGTGCATACACCAACTCATCTCTAAAGTTTGGTCAGAAGAAAGTATGCCTGATGAATGGAACCTCAGCATCGTTTGCCCGATGCACAAGAAAGGAGACCCTCTGAACTGCGCCAACTATAGAGGAATTAGTCTCCTGAATATCGTCTACAAGATCCTCTCTGCCGTACTATGTGAAGGCCTGAAACCTTTCGTCAGCAACCTGATTGGCCCCTATCAGTGTGGTTTCAGGCCAGAAAAGTCCACAATCGATGAAATGTTCACACTACGGCAGATCCTGGAAACTACCCAAGAATTCCAAATCGATACCCACCACCTCTTTATTGATTTTAAGGCCGTGTACGATAGCATTTATAGAGACGAGCTATACAGAGCCATGCCAGGTGTGCAGGATGACGATGGAGAACTCTCGCTGCTCCTTCAAGGTTGGTACTGACCTCACATTTGACGTCAAAAAAGGATTGTAGTGGGACAATATTTTTCAAGTCTGTGTAATTGCTAGCATACGCTGACGACATAGACATCATTGGCAGAACTCGGCGAGCTGTCACTGGGACGTTTGTTAGCATTAAAGTTGAGGCGGCTAAGATGGGACAAAACGAAGTACCTGCTGTCCAAAAAAAGAGACACACAACACCGGCGGATTGGACAAAACATCACAATAGACAGGTACAACTTTGAGGTGGTTAGGGACTTTGTGTACCTCGGATCCGCTATAACATCTGACAACATCTTGTCAGAAAAAAAGCGAAGAATTACTCTTGCCAATTGCTGTTTCTATGGGCTAGGAAGGCAATTGAGTAGCAAAGCCCTCTCTCGAAAGACAAAGGAGACTCTGTATTAGACCCTAATCATCCCAGTCCTGCTCTATGGCGCCGAGGCATGGACTCTATCTAAAGCGGATGAAGATATCCATAGTCGTTTCGAGCGTAAGATTTTTCGGAGGATTTTTGGCCCTATTTGCGTTAACGGGCTTTGGAGGAGAAGGAACTATACGAGCTGTACAGCGACATTGACCTGGTCAAAAAAATACGCATATCACGTTTAAGATGGCTAGGTCATGTAGAGCGAATGAACAACAATGCTCCGGCTCGCAGGATTTTCGATTCCATCCCAGAGGGTAGACGCAGTCAAGGAAGACCTCGCCTTAGTTGGGGCGCTCTTGGTGCCATCTTAGTAAGTAAGTAATTAAAATGGGGAATAAAAAACCACGTAAATGCAGTGCCACTATCTATTCTATCTATTTGTTTTTTTATAGAACAAAACTCTTAAATAAATTAATGAAGTAAACTACTATATATTTTTATTTTGTATTATTTATTTTTTTCTAGAATACTTCATTTCTAATACACGGTATTAATTTTCAAAATAAATAAAGTTTTTCCAATAAATACAAATACTAAATTTAAACTCGTATTGTGTAACCGGGCCTTACACTATTGACATACTTGATTCCAAGCTTAATAATTATTGTTTAAATAGTTCCCTTAGCTCTTAAAGTTCACCTGTGTATCACTTTAATCTTATTCATGTTCAGGAAGTTCTTATTAAATAACCATAAAAAAAGTATCAAATCGTGATTATTCATTTACATGTCCATTAATAAATTGTTCACTGAACTCGATTCTAGAGTTGCATTGACCTTAAGTGCAGATTTTAATGGAAGCAAAATATAATTCAAAACCCACTTATTATCTCTCCTATGATCTCTAGTTATGAATAATAATTAAAAAAAAAAATACCCACCTAAGTCCAAGAAAATATCTAGTGTGATGTCAAGTCTAAAATTACATCTTAAAAATTGGTATCTCCCTATCCGGTCATTAGTGACCCATTATCTAAGAATGTATGGAAGAAGACAAAATGCAAATGGTTTGTGTCCCTGTCCATTGTCAAGACAAGAAGGCCGAGAAATCTTCTTCTAAACATAGTTTAATTTTAAGTCTTTTGTCTGTTTTGTGTGGCTATAATCTTTTTGCAAAATCACGAAAAGTCTCCAGAGTCTATTAAGCGAGAAAAAAAGATACTATTTATCTCTCCGCTATCGAATTTCAAAAGAGAGAAAAAAAAACTATCTCATTGAAGTGTGAGTCTGTGTATCTGTTGGGTTGAAAGCTTTTTAGCTTTAAATCTGGTTTGCTCTGCTTGATGTTTGAGCTTGGTTTTGAAGCAGGGGGCGGACGGGTGCCAGCAGAATGCCGGTGATGATCGTGAATTTGTTGAACTTTTTTCGCGCTTCTCTTTAGTTTTTTTTTTTTCTGTCTGTGTGACTGTGAGATACTTTTGTATATTTTATTCTTAACATCGACCTTTTTTACATTTGTACTTCTTTTTCGATTTCAGATACGCGGCGAAGATGATGGCACAAACAACGTTATAAACATCGAGCGGACGTTAACCGGTTGATCTGAGAAAATATTTGTATTTCCCACACACGCGTTTTGTATCTTTGAGATATTTAAGTTAAATTTGTGAAGTGCTTGATTTTTTTATCGATTTTTCAAAATTCGGTGTTTGAAATGCAAAAAATGTATCTAAATTCCCAAAAGATGGATGCGACACAATGAAATGAATTAAATGATAAAAAAGAAAAAGAAAAATTTAGTCCCGCAGTGAGAAAAGTGAGCCGGATAGTGTTGAAAGTGTTTGGTTTCAAAAGAATTCCAAAGAATTCCTGCAACATTAGCGCTATCGAGCAAACAGGATTATTTCAGCTCAACAATATGGGAACGAAATCACCGGGAGCTCCGCAACGATGTCGGCTTATATTGCAACAATGCTTGGCCATTCAGCTGAGCAAGCCGGGCCACACACCAGAGGACTTTTGGATGTACGACTCGGGATATATGATTTTTCAGGTAAGGTTTTTTTTGTCTTGTATCCGTACTGAAAAGCTAACCTCTTTAGTACCAATTGGCGACCTTTAAAGTCTTAATTCATATTCAAAAGAACGTGGTTTAAATATCAAATCAATTTCCCACGCTTAAAATGTTCTTTTCCGCCTGAATATAAATATCTCTAGGATTAGGATGTAAAAGTTCTTTTGTGTCATAGAAAAAAACTTCTCTCAAAAAAATCATAAAATATATAGCTTGACTATGGATTTAACTCCCTTTTAAACAAAGCATTGTTAAACTATGACATAGTGTGCCATAAATTGTATATTGTTTCAAAAAATTCAGGATGCTTTCAACCAAAAAAAAATACCTGCTGACCATCATATTTCTCTTTTTCATCCCTTTTTACGACTTTTGCAACATTTCTGGATGAAAAAAATGTTCTACGAAAACAAGGACCATGCTCCTCTGTATTCAAATAAATTCCACAAAACCCACCAAAGGCTACCAGTCTCCATATAGGTATTGCTCTCAGCGGAATTTTTGGCACCGGAATTCTTTGTCCGGGTGCATTTTTGAAACTCCCTTGGATATTGCCCTTCGTTTCGGGTTATCTGCAACTCACGGACACCGAACACAATGGACGAGTCTAGACTTAGGCAAAAACGGCCCAATCCGATATTGCTTTTCGGATTATTTGCAAGCTTTTCCATAGCTTGTGGGGTTAATTTGAGATACTACCTTCGAGATCCCCTTGTTTTGCACCAGGAAATTTATTACCAAATAAACAACACCCCCCACCAGTGTTTTGTACGGATTTATCGATGCACGTAACTGATAAAGATTGTAATTTAAAATTATAATAAAAACAACTGTAAATTTTCCAAAACTCCCTCAAAATCACAACTTACGCTTGTTTAGTTTTTGATTTTTATCACCAAACTCAGTGGTTGGTAACATGTAAGAACCCCTCACAAAAAATGTGGTTCTACATGATGAGAGTTCCAATTTGATTGGAAATCAAATGCAAGTTGCAGTTTGGAAAACAACAAATACTAGAAGACTATACACAGGAGGATGATTTGCTGAAGGAAAAGGATTTATTGAATCAAGGGCGTCACTAAGGCTAGACACACTAGACACACGAAAATCGCAGCATTTTTGTGCATCGTCGTCGTCTCCGACACTTCTGGAATGCAATTTTAGCCTTCCAAAGGAGAATGGGGTTCTTGATCCTTTCAAGGATATGGATGGGGTATGGGGAGCAAATGGAATGCGGTTATAGGGTTTTTTTCCTTCCTTGTTATGCCGAATATGTTTACTGGCACATGATTTATCATATTTTTCCGTATTTCTTGGATTTATTTTTCAGAGAAAATTGTTTTTCAATTTTACAGATGAGTGCTTAAATATGTCGGGTGTTTTTCATTTTGTTAAAAGGATAAGAAGCAGAAGTGCAGTAAGGAAATTTAATGTATTGAAAAACAAATTGTCAGATTGAAGTTTTTTTTTTTTAAAGATGGAATATTTTTTTAATTTAATGTATATATTTGAAAACAGTTTAGTGCCCTGGGGCGCGGAGCGGAGGGCGTCACCGTTGTGGTTAGTGAGTTGATCTATTGCGGCGATGCTAATTTTAGAGTTTGAATCCAGCCTGTTTTTTTTCTTATTCTATATTCAGTATTTACCATAATATGACATTGCAAAACAAACTTTGATGATAAAGAGCTTCGTTTAATCAAACAAGTTATACATACCAAAGATTTTAACTTTCGTTCAGGTTTAGTAAAGCATTGGTTTAAATGTTCACTGTGAAACTGGTCTTTAAAGAGATAAGTTTTCTAAATGTTCTTGAGCTCATGATTAGTGTCGAAATTTAATAAGGATTTTTCAGGAAACAATTACAACAACATCACCATGATTAGGGTATAGAGTGAAATTCAGCCTTTTTTGGCATAATTTTTAGAGCAAAATTTGAAAAACTACCTTTTATTTGAAGCGCATGTTTAAATCGCCAAAACTGTAGAAAACTCAATTTTCTATTAAAAAATCACGGATGCTTTTGCCGTACTACGTAGAAAAAAAATGTATTCATGGAAAACCCCGGAAAATGTAATTTAAACTATGTTTTTGAAAAACATAGTTTGGAGTGTCAAGGCTTTTGTAGACTAAGGGCTTGTTTCACAATGCCTGACTAAAGTTCTGATTAAATGTCCGACTCGTAAACTCATAAGAAATTTTAAACCTTGAATTCAAAAACAACAACAACAATCACGTTTTATAGTAAAAAATAGTTTACGTCTTAAAAAGTAATACATATATGATATAAAGTATTTCGAAAATTGTAGGACAGATTTTGGTAAAATCCTGTTTTTTCATTATAAGTTTTTTGAATAATTTTTTTGTTTAAATTAGAGTTTTCAAATATACAGCTGATCATAAAATAAGTTCTAAAAATATTGAAAATTCGAAAAAATAAATAAAAAATCAGTTATAAATAGAAAAAACAAATTCAAAATTTTAGTATGCAAAATTTATTTGGCTACCTGCACTTTCCTAAATATCAATTTTGATTGTAATCAGTTAACCAGTTCTCGAGAAAAAAAACGGAGGTACCATTTTTAGCCCATCATACGAATTACTCTCTGTGGAAGTCTACTAAAAGTTTAAAAGGATTAATTTACAATTGCATACGTTACGTTCCACGTCAAAAGAAAGTAGCCGAAATAATTATGTTTCCAAAACTATTGATAAAGAGAAATCTTAGAGATCAATATCGTTGTTACCAGGAATCTCTAAGGCCCTTAATAAATTATAACTCAAACGCCAACTTTCAATTGTAGAAGTAAACCAAAAATAGGTTCCTCATGCAGGAACCGTGCATTTTGTCGGAATAAAAATAGTTTTTATAGCAGTTTAGTGAATAACTCTTCCATCAATATCATTTCACATTTTACAGAAACAGTACATTTTTCCGCGACAAAAAGTAGAGTATTTTAATCCAGCACCTATTCCACCTGCCTAGCAAATTTCATCCAAATCCGTTAAGCCGTTGAAGCGTGATTGCAGAACAAACATCCAAACATACAAACGCTAACATTTCTTATATTACTAAGATTCCGGAATCCTAACTAGAATATGTTTTTCCGCGTGAAACAAGTTACGGAATATTTAGGATTCATTGAAAGAAACACTGGTGTCCCACAAGGAAGTGTTCTTGGCCCAGTGTTATTCATACTTTATTTTCGGGATATACCTCAAGAAGTAAACGTCATGATACCAAGATTTGCTTATGATACGGCCATACTTGCATCATCCGTCATCATCGAAAAGCTACAATAAATAAAAATGTTAACAATCTACCCATCTTTACAAATACCGTATGCTAACGCAGCAAAGTATCTAGTTATGCTGTTAAACTAAAATGGCAGCCGCACGTTAAAAAGAAAACTGATGAACTCAATATTAAATTACGAAAATTGAACTGGCTTATTGGAAAATACTCGAATATAAGTCCTTATAACAAACTGCTTATCTAAAAACTACAAGCAAGTGCTTCAACCTGTATGGATGTAGGGAAAACCACTTTGGTTTTTTATTCCATCAATTTTATTAACATTCAGAGCCTCCTAAAACTTTTGATCCTAAATTGATCAAGTCACTCAAAACATTAAATATAAAAACAAAAAAAAATTAGTAAAGGGTGTTTTTTAGAGGAATAGAAATTTAAGTTGGCAACACTATTTTAACTGGCAGCCATTTTGTCAGCTGTCAAGTGATTTATTTTTAGTTTGGTTTGGCATTTCAACATGAATAGACTGACGCTTAAACAACGCTTCTAAATTTATTTTGAAAATCTTGGTTCTGTTCGAAAGACGTATCGCGCACTACGTTCATTTTATGGTCAACATAATGGTCCATCACGTTTTCCCTAAATGGTGTACAGAAGAAGTCATTTCTGGTGTAGAGCGTAGCGTAGAGGAAGACCCCAATCAGTCTATCCGCCATCATCGTGGATATTGGATATGTGTCCATCCACTTTATGGAAGATTTTGCGGAAAGATCTTGGTTTGAGTGCCACAGGATCACCTAGCAAGGCGTAGATTTGGTGAATGGGCCCAAAAGTTTAGCGATGCATCTCACTTTTGGTTGAATGGATACGTCCATAAACAAAACTGCCGTATTTGGAGTGATTTTAATCCTCAAGTGTATGTTGAGACACCGTTACATCCACAAAAACTGGCTGTTTGGTGTGCTTTATGGGTTGGTGGAATAATTCTTTAAAAACGATGCTGGTCAAAATCAAAACGTTACAGCCAATGGTGACCACTATAGAGCCATGATTACTGAATTTTTCGTTCATCAATTGAATAACCATGATAAGCAGGAGCTGTGGTTTCAACAAGACGTCGCAACATGTCACAATGATCGTGCCACAATTGATTTATTGAAAGAAACGTTTAGTAACCGCATAGTTTAACGTTACGGACCCGTGAATTAGCCTCCAAGATCGTGCGATTTAACGCCGTCTATATTCGGTGGAGATATTTGAAGTCGCCAGTCTACGCCGATAAACCCGAAACAATTGACCACTTGGAGGACAACATTCGCCGCGTTATTGCCGATATACGGCCACAAATTTTGGAAAAAGTCATCGAAAATTAGACCTCCAGATTAGACTACGTCCGTGCCAGTCATATTTATATAAAATCATATCCTATTAATTAATATTATAAACGTGAAAGTTTGTGAGTATGTATGTATCTTTGTTGCTCTTTCACGCAAAAACTACTGAATGGATTTTGATGAAACTTCACAATAATATAGCTTACATATCAGAATAGCACATAGGCTACAATTCATAAAGATATATCGTATTTGTTGCTCTTTCAAGCAAAAACCACTGAATGGATTTTGATGAAACTTCACAATAATATAGCTTACATATCAGAATAACACATAGGCTACAATTCATAAAGATATATCTTATTTGTTGCTCTTTCAAGCAAAAACTACTGATTGGATTTTGATGAAACTTCACAATAATAGCTTTCATATCAGAATAACACATATGCTACAATTCATAAAGATATATCGTATTTGTTGCTCTTTCAAGCAAAAACTACTGAATGGATTTTGATGAAACTTCACAATAATATAGCTTACATATCAAAATAACACATAGGCTACAATTCATAAAGATATATCGTATTTGTTGCTCTTTCAAGCAAAAACTACTGATTGGATTTTGATGAAACTTCACCATAATAGCTTTCATATCAGAATAACACATATGCTACAATTCATAAAGATATATCGTATATTATCCAATGTATAACGATAAGTGTCAAGAAAGTCGGAAAAAACAATTTCATCAAATTATCAGCGCGATTTGTTTGTGGTTAATAATAAGTTATAAGGAATTTTTTGGGTCAATTGTGTAGACTTATTAATTATAGTATTGACTACTGGAGATAATGCTTTTGCATATGGGTAAACCGATGTTATGCTTCGCTAACATTTGAAGTATTTAATAACTTCTTTTTAGGATGTATTGCAGCTTTTAATTAAGAAAACTGCCATAAAATTCATAGATATGTATGTTTTAAAGCGATTTGCATCAATTTTCTATTAAATTAATACAATTTGCATTCTAAAAAAACTTATTTTAGCTGCACGCATTTACACGTATTTTTTACGGTGGTCAAAGTCTTATATGGGTATCACTGTAATTTTGCAATAAAGGAAAGGGTTGGAGCTGACAGAAAAGTAACGCGTTACGCTAACCGCGATCCTGTGTTTTTTTCAACCAAAATCACTCGCAAACGTATTCTGAGCACCAGGCGAACATCAGATTAATTTTTGTGTATATGTATGTCGAGTAACGTACCGCTAACGGATTTTTATGAAATTTACGGGGTAAATATAGTTTTGTCCAGGGATCGTTCTGTGAGTGTTTGGTTCCGCTGGCATTATTTTCCCATTTCACATTAAAACATGTTTTTGTAGGGTAACGTGCGCCGGGTACCGCTAGTTTATATTATAATGCCAGAAAATTATCTTTTGAATTAAGTAAATTTTATGTAAATTTAAAAACTAATCTTTGTTTTATGCCATTTCAAAGTTCTATACCTCTAAAAAAAAACACCCATTATTAATGCAAAACAAGTTTGTACACCATAATCTATGGCAAATTTTATTAAAATCGTTAGAAACGTTTCTAATAATATAAGAAAGCTGTTTTATAATTTGCTTTTATTAGCTAGAGCGGCTAAATACTTAAACGTTTTACAAGCAAATTTCGTATCTTTTAAACATCTTTAGATACAGATATCAGTAACAACAAATGAGTACCAGTTTTTCAAACCTCTTTGAAATAAAATACAGGCCTCAGAACCAGAACTACGATACGGACAAAAGAGATAACAAAAACCTTTCCCTTCTGTGATATTTACCTTTTGATAACGATTTTTCAGTTCCAAGTTGATAGTTTTAATTTACTGAAGGTAAAGGAAGTGACCCTAAAAAAATGTACGCATAGACAACTTACCTCTTATCTTGCTTATCAGACTTTCACCTCCAGAAGTGTGCATCCATAAACCAATCCGTCAACTGATGGAAACATCCGTATTTGCATACAAGCTTGTCAAACTGACGAGTGGGTTGTTCAGCAATATAGCCGCAATAATCTCATTTTAGTTTTATCCCCCTAAGGGCCTTAATTAAACTTTACTTATTCTTCACTAATTTCGCAATTCGACTAGCAGACAACATAACCTTGATCACATCACTAATGACGAAGAAGAACCACACATAGGGCGAGTATCTGAGAAAAACTCATTAAGATACATTATTGCCACCGCATGCTGCTTCTACATACGTTTCAGCCAGGTCAAGCTTAAGGCTGCCTTTAAGCCAATCATACAAGTCTGCGGCGATAGTAGACATGAGGCATGCCACACTCATAGTAAAACATACAACTTTATGCACATACATTAAGTAATTCATAGTTGTATCTTTTTTTTCTCTTTGTTTTTCGAGATACATTTTAAGTGTTTTTTGCTTTCTCATGTTTGTTTTGCTTTGCATTATTAAACTATAAAAGACAAACAAAAAAAATGAATAACCTGTCCAACATTACCTGCCGGCCCGTCTAAAGGTGGTTGACTTGAGGCTCTGGAGATCAACTTATGGTATGCGTTTTCAGTGCCGAATGATCTCATATTGAATGGTGTTTTGCATAACAACAAACCAAGGTTAAGGGTATAGCTTGACTTATGGTTCGAATGGAAATGAATTCATTAAGAACCAAATGTGGCCCGTGATGTCAACCCTGTGGTATTTCATAAATATCGAATTTATAGCCATAATTTCTAGCCCATGGTCGCTAATTAATGTCATGTTAAGGTGTTAGGGTTATCTATCAAACTATTGTTCCTTCCGCACCGTATGGTGGTGCTACTGCCAATTTATCTTGTCATCCGGCGAAGAGCATATTTCACAATTAAACATCGAAGCCGCTTGCAATTCGGTTGGATTCCCCTTGCGTAGTAATTAATCAATCTGTTGAGTTTGTAATTTACACTATGCGATGCGGTTCATCTTTAGCTAGATACCATCCAAAAGAAGCATCTGCGAACCATGCAGCAGAGAGATCTTCACAGACTGATTATGAATTGTTTCATTGATAAATAACTCTTGGGCCTGAGTTGGATGAGAGGATTATTCGTCTTCATGAGGTCCAAATGACTGCAGCTTCACATTGAATTGGATTCATTTGGAGGATACGATACCAACCAAAGTGCAACCTCACATTGTTGTTTGGCTGATGATGGGGACCGAAGACCTGGGAAACGTACCAAGAAAGACATTCCATTTGCTTCGGAACGGATTCAATTTGTTAGCGTGACTATATGGCATGCTTCCTGGTATTATAAACTGAGAATTTTGCACGTTTTATTACTGTTTGTTTGAGCGTTAGTGAGGTCTTTTTTTTTTTTGGTGAACTGTATTGGTCGGCTCCTTCATTTTTGTCCTCGTCCTCGTCGTCGTCGGTCGGTGGCGGCGCTGCTGTTTGCCAATGATGGTGATGTGGTGTTTTTGTTTTGTTGCTCTGTTATGGTGGCGGCGGCAACTAGAGTTTACCAAAGTGCATGTCACTTTGTCCAGGCAGCAGTGTTGTTTTGTTGACTCTTTTTTTTTTGTGGCACGATTGCATGGACAAAGATTACTTGCTTCAAGTAGTGTTTAAGTGATGTGGTTCGATTGTCATAATGAAAAGGGCAGATACTTGCTGGATTTACTGTGATGGAGGAAGGCAGGAAGAAAAATTTAATGGAAAGGTCGCTTTGAAAGTTAGAATCTTGAAATCTTGGTAGACACAGTGGTCCTTCACATTCGACTCTTCAATGTTTGAGAATATCGATTTGGTAATCAAGTACCTATCCAACAGTCGTAAGTTAAATGAACGCAAGATCGGTCGAAAGCATCGCCGCGGTCGGTAAATCAATGCAGCCGATTCCTGGCCGTGCCGTTTGGAGACTTCAACTTTTTGAATTTTGTGGCGGGACTTGGGCCTTCACCCATATACAACATCCAACTGATTCAGGAGCCCAAAGTTCGTGACCATAGACAACGCCGTTTGTTTGCTGACTGGTCTTCCGAACGTTTGGAAAAAGACCGCAATTTTGCCCAAAAAATCATCTTTCTTGCGTGGTTTCTTGAAGATGCAGGTCACTGTCAAAAACGTTTATTTAAAAAGTTAAGTTTGGTGAAAACATAAAACAAAATAAAGCACAAGAATTGTTTTCACTGCATAAGAGTATATGTTTATCAAATCATCACTCATAAAGCTCAGCTTTGCTGTATTTGTCCATTTCTTAAAGTCAGTTGAACTAAAACAAGCCTTATCATCTTTTTAATTAAAAGATTTCAACACAAATGAAGTTGTATCTTTCAAAAAGATACAAATTAAAACTATTGATTTTCGCCCAAGATACACAAAGGATTGGCCAAAAGGATTCGCCTCTCATCATTGTCTGCCCTAACCAGTGTTTTTCTAGATCTTCCATCTTGAAACACCACTTTATATCTCTGTGAGTATCTTTGAGTAGTTTCGTTTAGTTTTTTCTTGTGAACTTGCAACTCAATTACGAGCAGACGTGCTCTATGGCTCTGTGCAACATAATCCGATTACTCCCAGAGATTTTTTGAATGACAGTTCCTCTGCAAAAGTAATTACCCCATGACGGGGAGTATATAGATTCAAATGATTGATTACTTTAAACTGTCAAAACATACGATACACCATGATATATGCTATTACACTGTCTTGACTCCATTTATCACTCAACTCTCGGATGCAAAAGCGTGAAGTGCAGGTTTCGATGGTAATATTGTGTTGCCACTTAAAATTGAATCAAATTTGATTCAATTTATAGAGTTTTGTATCGTTTTAAGCTACATAGGTATTCACAGGTAAATTGAAATCGAGGGGGATGTAAAGAAGGAGGGCCTCATCAAGCCAGTCGGCACCAGCATGCGGTGGTGCAGATAGACACCTTGTTGGCATGGAAAGCATTTCAATTAATTTCGCTTTTGTGGCGGCAAGCAAACATTGTTCCACTGCATGTCCATGTCCAGGTCCAGCTTCAGTCCAGACATCACAACAGAGGCAAATAAAACTGACACAAAATGCTGTGTGAATTTTAATTGCAAATAAATTCTGGATAATTAAATGGAAGGCATTGTTGCAGGTACAATGGAATGGAATTTATTTGTATTTATTTTTTATTTAATAAAAACATCCAAGGGCTGTTATATTTCATTTGGTTTCGGAATATTGAATTTATTAATTTCGTATTTTTTTTACATTAAAATTCTTTTGAAAAACAATGACAAGCGAATGAATTAAAATATCATTATATAGAGTTTTGAGGTTCAAAATAAATTTGACAAAACATACCTCTGCAGAATAATTAGCATGTTTTGTAGAAATAGCAAGTGCAGTCCGAATGGTTGAACCGATTTTCATCAAACTTGTTTCAGATCCGAATAATTGAGCACGAAATCGTAGTATTTATCAAAGTTAGATGAAGTTTTTTTATTCACAATAAAGATTTTATGGGAGACCCACAAAATATCCAAGCACAAAATCCCCAAACCTTAAAATCTCCATGTTTTGAAAAATGTCCAAATTTAAAATCTCAAAGACCAACCAAAATCCCCAAAACCCAAAATCTCCAAAAATTATATTTAAAAGCTACAGAAAGATAACAAAAATATAATTACAAAGCCTTCACAGATAAGTAAAATGTGGGAGACCCCCATAATGTCCAAAATTAAAATTCACAATACCAAAAATCCCCAACTTTTTAAAAAATCTACAAATCAGAAACCTCAAGTACAAAATTCCCAAACCAATATCCCCAAGCACAAAATCCCCAAATACAAAATTTTCATTTTATGCGGTACTTGTATGTTGGCATGAAACTTGTATTCCGAATTTTGTTTCCATTTCCGGTCAGTAGGCATGAGATACCGATAAGTTGGAGTTCTTAAAAAATTTTGCAACAAATATTTCACGTTGTTGAATATTTTTGTATATAGCTATTTTTTGTTTCCATTTTTTAAATTAAACTTTTTTTACCAATACGAAGATGATATAAGTAAAAAAAATTAAATAAACTTTTGCAAAACAAAGCAATTGTAACAATTGTTAGCAATACCAACTATATATCTACTAATAAAAATGAAATATCTTCAAAAACTTAAAAAAAAAGCATTCAGAACACTCTTTAGCTCGAGCCTATCAAAGAAATTATGTTTTGCCGGATGGGGATTTTGTGTTTGGGAATTTTGTGTTTGGGGATTTTGCTCTGTGGATTTTACTTTGGGAATTTTGTGACTGGGATTAATGGAACCAACCCAGTAAAATGTAGTGTTTTCGATTTGTTTTGATTAATTTTTTAAAGTTTTTTGTCTTTTTTGAATATTTTCGTTTAAGTTTTAAAGTTAAAAATTGATTTATGTTTATAATGGTTGAATATTTAAAAATACAAATAATGATTAAAGTTTATAATTTTATTATATTCGTTATAAAAAAAAAGAAATAAAAAAAGAAAAAATAACGTTCGTTTTTATTATTCCCCACATTTCGATGATTGGAGATTTTTGTTTTAAGAATTTAAAATTTGGAGATTTTGGTTTGTGTATTTAAAATTTGGATATTAACATTTTGGGGAT
Organism: Platycheirus rosarum; assembly: GCA_963971375.1. Lineage (NCBI taxonomy): Eukaryota > Metazoa > Arthropoda > Insecta > Diptera > Syrphidae > Platycheirus > Platycheirus rosarum. The sequence continues at coordinate 298,451,197 of OZ020507.1, read as the reverse complement.
TTTAATTCGGAGATTTTGGTTTAGAGATTATGATTTTGGAACTCGGTTTCCTAACCCAGATTTTATGTTAGCAAGAAAAAAAAACAAAACTTTTTCAAAGCCCTAATTAATTTGTACATCTGTACATTTGTACATTTGTATAAAATAATATTTGAACTCTGACACAACCACTAGTGATATTATTTTACATTTAGTCTTTAGTAAACCTCGTAAAAATTCTATTAAATTTACCAAAAACAGTAATTAATTAAAATTAATAATAATAATTAATTTTAGGTAGAAAACAACGCGATCTAACTAAATTTTGTCGGAAACAAGCTTAATTTCTCCTTTTTTCATGATGGAGTAGTGAAATTTCTGATAACAGTAACTCGTTAAGCAAATTTCCAGGTTTGGCCTGAAGATTTAATAAATTTTGAAATTGATTATATAAAAGCCTCTTCGTATATTGACGAAGCTGTTATTTTTATTCAAATACCTTATAATGGGTATTTCTTGAAAAGATGACCCTAAAAGATATTGGAAGCTTGTTAATTTGCTTTAAAATCAGATAGCTTTCCCACTACCTTCGTATATAATAAGCTTCAGTTAGAAGAAACCATCGATACTTTTAACACTTTTGAAGCCAATTTTCGCGATTCATTTGCTAAGGAAACAGTAATTTTGATGATATTTTTTTCACAACACATACACTTTTTCGTAAACTATCTGTAATATTATCCGTGTGTAGTAAAGCACAGTGCTTTATCTTCTCCTTTCGTCAAATGATGATTTTTATAAGGTATCCCACCAGGTAAAATTTAGAAATTGTCTTTCAGACCATTTCATGGCTGACTCTGGTGTACCTCAGGGAAGCCATCTTGACCCATGGCTTTTCATTTTGGTTTATATAATGTTACACCATGCATACAGACATTTTCATATTTGCTGATGATTTAGAAATTGCTTCTGGCGTACCTCAGGAAAGTTGTCTTGGCCCCTTACTATTCATTTAGGTTATAATGGATGTGACATCATGCATGTAGTCTAATGACGTTCTCATATTTGCTGATGACATGAGGTCAAGCGGTGACCGCACTCTTTTGCAGACAGATATTGATAGTTTTAGCGTTTGGTGCAGAAAAGATTCTCTAAACCCTGGAAAACGACAGACGATAACCTTTATTAGAAAAACGTATCGTAAGTGCATTTGAATATTGTACAAACTCTTCCGCGTCTTCATTTTTAAGGATTTGGGTTTCCATTTTAGCTCGAAGTTTAAATTTACTCAACACATTAAGCTTCATGGTTTTTTTTTTTATAATAAACGCACGCACAAGGGACTATTTACTTCCCTTTTAATGTAGAGCACATTGCGTGGGCATTAGGGAGATAGGGAGGGGAAAGATAGGAGGTGTCGATTAGCATTGGTTTTGAATGTTTGCAGATCAAAATGGCAAGGGAAAATCCCGACGGTTAAACTATTCCAAATTCGTGTTGTTCGGCTAAAAAAAGAATTCCTATACTTCACGCTACATCCGAAATTGGGCTCAAGGATGAACTGATGACCATTCCTTGCGAGACGAGTATTACGGCAGAAACTTTTAAGAGGAGGAATGCAGCTGGCTGATTCGAGTGAACATTTTTTATAAAAGAAACGATAAAATAACGAAAGACATGAAAAATTGCGTCGGTGTTCGAGAGGAGCAATTGTTTCAGCGGATGTTCTAATTCCTATCAATCTTAACGCTAGATTTTGTTGTATTCTATCAAGCAGGTTAAGCGATGTTTGCGAAGCCCCTGCCCAGAGGTGGGAGTTATACTCGATTTTAGGGTGAATAAACTTTATAAATTGTAGCCAGATTAGAAAGGGAAAAATACTTTGAATTCATGACACGCTGAGAAAAGGAATTTAATGACCCATGGCCATAGGTGACTCTTTCCTTGTACAATTTCTAAGTACGCCCCCATCTTGCATTGGTACGACGGATCATTGTCTTCATCGTCAGCTGAATAGTCCTCACCTAATATTTCGGCACTCATGCTAAAAAATTAAGAAACCAAATAAAAGCTATTAAAACATATATTTAGTGTAGGTGTTGGGAGTGTATGTGGAGAAGGAGGGATAAAAAAGGCTAAGAGGGTATAAGAATGTCCACTGCGGAGGCGATGGCACGCTAGCGTCGCTCGGCTTTGCTCGCCGGATGTGGGGGGGGATCTTGCCTCCACAGTGTGACCTCACCTATTTCAAAACACAAATCGTGCCAAAACTTATCACCACCACTGTCGCAGGACCACACTCGGGAAGCCCTGCTGCTGTCGTCGCTAGGGGACCTTTTCCCTCTCTCCTGGAATTCCTCGGTCCGAGAAGTTGTGAATTCCCCAGTCTGGTCATCGGAACACTGTCAAGCCATCTTACCTTTAATAAACGCTCACCCTACCGCACCCCCATTTAAAGAATCTACCTCGCCATGAGGTTTATTCAACCAATGCTAATAAAAGAGCAAGTATTTTCCACCACAGGGTTTGACAAGACCCGCACATAAGTTTATTAACTGGAAATTAATCTTAAACATCAATACAAAAGAACATCAAAGCAAACAAAAGTGACAATTATAATATGGTATCTTAACCTATTAGGTATTTAAATGTACAAATTGTAGATTATGAATAAATACATAAAAAGGCGTTTATATTCAAAAGAACAAATATGGAAAATCCTTAATGGTAAAGGATGGGATTTTGGGTACAATTAACACCCATATCTATTAACTGGACGGGTATGTTTTTGTCCGTCCGTATTATTTTTTTTTTTTTTTTTTTTTTTTGCCCCGGGTTGCCTACCTACATAGAGCTCTTTGTGGGAGTGCACAAACGAGGAGACAAAATTTTGCCGAGGGTGGTGGGCTGCTGAAAACCTTGAACGCAAATCGAATCCTTTGTAATATTGCCACTAAAGTTTGACTTTTATGATTTAAATAAAATAGTTTCTTAACTGAAGGTATTTCTAAATGTTTGCCTAATTGTATCTTTCAAGCACAAACAAAGAAAATCTCGTCAAAACAAAAGAAAAGACAAAAAAAAATAACAAATATAGGTATAATACAAAAAATATAGCACTTGAAGATCCTTGGTACCAGCGAGGTTTAGCTCGTCGGTGGGTACCTTTAATCTTTTAGGATAATGACTTTAAATATTTCCTTCGTCTAAGGAATTTTGAATTCTTCTGCCATCTTAATAAGTCCTTGTATCCTTCCTTTTTTTTTATTTAACAGGGGTGAATTTCCCGCTCATAACAAACAAAAAAAAAACGTTTTTATGATTTACTTACTTAGGTGGCGCTACAGTTCGGATCAAACCTGGGCCTCAACCAACATGCCTCTCCAACTCGGTCTTTGGCTAGCTGCCTCCAGTTTTGCACTCCAAGTTGGTTCAGGTCGTCCTCCACTTGAGCGCGCCACCTAAGGCGAGGTCTTCCTTGACTGCGTCTACCCTCTGGGATGGAATCGAAGATCCTGCGGGCCGGAGCATTGTTTTCCATTCGCTCTACATGACCTAGCCATCTTAAACGTGATATGCGTATTTTTTTGACCAGGTTAATGTCGCTGTACAGCTCGTATAGTTCTTGGTTGAACCTTCTCCTCCAAAGCCCGTTAACGCAGATAGGGCCAAAAATCTTCCGAAGAATCTTACGCTCGAAACGACTAAGGATATCTTCATCCGCTTTAGATAGAATCCATGCCTCGGCGCCATAGAGCAGGACTGGGATGATTAGGGTCTGATACAGAGTCTCCTTTGTCTTTCGAGAGAGGGCTTTGCTACTCAATTGCCTTCCTAGCCCATAGAAACAGCGATTGGCAAGAGTAATTCTTCGCTTTATTTCTGACGAGATGTTGTTGTCAGATGTTATAGCGGATCCGAGGTACACAAAGTCCCTAATTACCTCAAAGTTGTACCTGTCTATTGTGATGTTTTGTCCAATCCGCCGGTGTTGTGTGTCCCTTTTTGTGGACAGCAGGTACTTCGTTTTGGCCTCATTGACTGCTAGTCCCATCTTAGCCGCTTCAGCTTCAATGCTAGCAAACGTTCCACTGACAGCTCGCCGAGTTCTGCCAATGATGTCTATGGCGTCAGCGTATGCTAACAATTGCACAAACTTGAAAAAAATTGTCCCACTACAATTGACTTGCGAGTTTCTTATAATTTTTTCAAGTATTAAGTTGAAGAAATCACACGATAGCGCATCACCTTCTCGGAATCCTTTTTTTGACGTCAAAAGCTTCTGTGAGGTCAGAACCAACCCTGACGGAGCAGCGAGAGTTCTCCATCGTCATCCTGCACAGTCGGACGAGTTTTGTGGGAATGCCAAAACCTGACATGGCTCTGTATAGCTCGTCTCTATAAATGCTATCGTACGCGGCCTTAAAATCGATAAAGAGGTGGTGGGTATCGATTTGGAATTCTTGGGTGGTTTCCAGGATCTGCCGTAAAGTGAACATTTGATCGATTGTTTATGATTTACCCGAGTTATATAGTAAATTTAATTCCCAGTTACTTGTTTTGACCCGGGTTGGTCACGGGTCTCTACCTCCCTCCGCGAGTCTTTTTTTTCTCATGTATATCTCTCCACCGGTTTCGTGTCTATCTCTTGCCAAACATATACATTTAAGCCGGCCTTGACGCTTACGGCGGAAATTCACCTTTTTTTTAAATAAAAACAAAAAAAAAATGTTCCTCTAACCGAATACCTTACTAATGGGAAGAAAATTATAACTTACCCCTATTTCCGAAGAACGAACTAAAAGGACTTTCCTTTGGGATAATCGCACCGCACTTGCCTTTCAGAATTTATAGGTATATCCTTTAATCAAAAACAACACTGCAGGAAAACTACACTTAGCCAAAGACAAAAAGATTTAAATTTTCTTCGATCATTACCTATGAATATGATTTAAAACTAATTGGTTCTAACTCGGGCACTTTACTCGCAAAAATACGTCTTCACACCGCGGTGGTCTGATTTAAATTTGAAAGAAGTTTTCAACGGGTATATCGTTCGACCGTCGAAAATGCTCTTTCTCCGTTTTTTTCTTAGTATATAGAAGAAGCACATAATGTATGTCCTCGGGTTCAATGACATCATTTTACCCTATATGTACTTTGAATAGCGATCAGCTGTGAATAATTGCACCTTCATGTCGGTCTTTGAGTGTTCGTTCCAAAGACACAAACCTACTCCTACACACTCCTAAAAAAAAAAATTCCCCTTTTTGCAGCGTCTGTTATCAATGCCTAAACCCTAAACGTCATTCTCATGATCAAAATCCAAGATGGCTCTTGTCTTGAATGGTTTGTTTATTTTCTTAATAGTTTTTTTTTTTTTCTTTGGCCGCTCGTGTTTTTCTTTTATTTGTGTAGTTTGTGCTTAATTATTTATCAAGTAGATATTAATTAAATGAATTCCGGGTACTTTAGTGAGGTGTTGCTTATCTATTATTTATTATATGTCGTACAATACATTATGCGCGCCGTGCGAGTGTTGCAATTCACCTACATATGGGTTTTCTAAATAAAGAAAACAAATGTTCAAATGAAAATATCTGGTTTCCATTCTACATATCCTATCCACCAAAGTTGGGTTTCGTGAATTTACTCGCCCCTGCTCCTCGCCCAATTGTCAGGATCGAGCCATAAGTAATGATGCCTCTCTGAGCCGCAGGCTCTACGAGGCCGCGACATTAAGTGTTAAGTTTTCAATTGTCCTATCAATGGGCCGCACCAGTAAACAGGGATTTAAATCAATATTTCTAAACAGTGCGCCACTGTCGTTAATGTTTTTTTTTAAATGTTTTTATTATGGAAATAATTCGGATGATTAAATTAAAAAAATTCTTATATTTTTTTATATAATACCTAACACGAGCGTAAAAAATAACAGACAAATTATTTTGGAAAAAAACGTAACATATCTTTTATTATCAAAATCAGCAAATAATATTAATTCAGCAAAATGAAACTATATGGCAACAGCACGAAACAAGGTTGCTACAAAGATAGGCGTAGAATTAATGACCCATAATTTTAATTAATCCAACCTAGACTATCAAAAAATCCAAAAACTTGTTGACTATGTTATTCCGTTCGATTTGGTTTCCTAGTTCTTTCTTAGAATAGTCGAAATCTCAAGATGACCTTGTTTGCATAATTAGTGATTTAAAGTTTAATTTTAAATTCCATCGAATATGCAAAACAATAAATATACCATATATCTTCAGAAACCTTTTATTTTCTTTGTTATTCTTATTTTTTTCTAAATTTGTCCAAAAGAAAAGAATCTTTTTTTTTACTTAAATTTAGCATAGAAACCTGTTAAATTAACAAAAACCCCATTTGTGACTCCAAAAACCACAATTTTTTGACTAGTCTTTAATTTTCTCTTCAAAACCGCTGAAAAGAAAAATCATTAATTAATTTGAGATTAATTGAAGAAAAAACCAAGCAGACTTATTGATTTCCGTTTGATTACAAAAAAATTCTGTTGAAATGTTGAAATCCCAATAAAATCAAGGTTTGTGTGCCAATTCGCAGAAACGTTTTTTTTAATGCAAATATTAAACAAAAAATTATTCATTTGCATCTGAGAACTGTCTGGTTGATATCTTTTTCTTTGATTTTAACGGTTCGTTTCAGGTCTAACAGTAGAGCCTTGAAATTATTCTGAAAAGCTGTATTTCTGTAGATCGATTCGATAAAGCCTTACGTGACAGACATGCGAAAAAGACAGACAAACTCTGAAGCTGTAATGTTGAAACTATAAGTGTTTCTTGTGTTTCTTAACTTGGAATGGTATAGAACATTATTTAAGTCTTGACAACTTGTGCGTATCTTTTGGGGTACGCAATGCATTTCGACCGCAGAAAAGCAGCTGCATTTCCGGATCTCTTGCATTTGAATGGCAACACAACTAAAAAAGAAACAAACCTTTGGTATCGGAAAGATTGATCGGGGCATGCAAATTGGTAGCAATTTATTCCGATCGAGTGATTTATGTGGAAGAGTTTTTCATCGCATGTGGTACGAATTTCAGTTTCAACATTTTGAATAGAAAAATATTTTATGATCTTATTTGATTAATTTAATCGAAATTAAGTTTCGTTTCTATGATTACGATCAGCAAATTAAGATACTGATGACAGGTAAAGATTAAAACTGATTTATTTAATTGTTATCTTACGTACTTCGAAAAATGGTTGGGATTGAGACTGTGTTTCTCTTGCTCTTAAAACATTTAAATAAAATATTTATTTAGCTGGGTTGCTTAAATTTCTACTTTCATAAGAAAAGTTTTTGAAATTAAAGACATTGATTGATGGACAAAGTTGCGTTTCTGAAATGTGTACTTGGGAACTTTGCGAATGTCTTTATGATACAATCTTTCGCATTCCCACTATTGCGAAAGTGCTTTAACATTTTGACATTTTCAAATTCAATGTGAATGTATTATGTATCGCTTCTATATATAATCGTTCTCAAGAAGTTTTCTCTACACTTTCTTAAAAGTAAGTATGTATTAAATTGTATCAACATTTTACGAACCATCACCTGTCAACAAGTTTTTGTTAGGATTTTAAAATAAATAAATTGCACGACTGGATCGCACGTACTTGCTCATATGTGCGGTCACATCTTCGAATAAATTAAAAAAAATGCACGACTGGGTCGCACGAACTTGTTCTTATGCTAGATAATTGCTTAGTGGCTGCATGTGTAGGTATATAAAGAGTGTTTTTTATAGACTTGTGGTTTTCAAGAAGAAATAAAACGCATATAGTTTAATGTTATGGCCAATAATTTAGCTTTATTATAAAGATAAGGCATTATGTTTTGAAAATGATTTCGGGGAAGTGACCGCCGCGGCTGGCTCGAATAAATTCCAGCCGAGGACAAATTTTTCCAATTTTGTCAAAATCGTGATCGGTGGCCATCTCGTTTTGGGCCCATTCACCTAACGTGTGACGCGCTTGATGGTCGTTCGGCTTCAATTCTTGCTCGGGTTGGATTTTGTAAGAACCGAGATCCTTCCGCATAAGTTGATGGGCACATCTCCAATTGATGCGCTTGATGGCGGATGGACTCATTCGGGTCTTCTTCGATACTCTGCTCCACCGAAACGAACCATTACTTTGGTAATAAATTTGCATAATTTGGAAACTTGTTCAGGAGTAAGTCTATTCATTATGAAATGGCAAACCAAGCAACTGAGCATAAATCAAGTGACAGCTGTCAAAAAGACCAATTCCGATAAAAGTATTGCCAGATTGAAAACCACACGTCTATTAAAATAAAAAAAAAAATGTTCTCTCATTTTTTTAATTAGTTTAAAAGTTTTATCGGAAAAAAACTAAGTATGCAATAAAATTTAAAAAATTAATCGAGGAAAAAATATTGAAAATCGTTTGACCAGTTTTTTTTAAAAAGTCTTAAATTTTTTTCTAATATGTCATTATAAGGAAATCTATATTTTTCATCTGGAAAAAAATATTTAAAAAAACTCAAATCCATTTTCAAAATAATTCGAAAACCAAATTTTTTTTTTAAATTAAAAAAAAAAAAAAAAGTTTTTGAAAATTTTGAAATGCGATATTAATTGAATTATAAATGTTTTCCTGTGTGCAAAATTTTATTGAAATCGGGATAATAGTTTACGATAACACCGCATTTGAAAAAAAACGGTTACATGAGAGGTACCGTTATAGAACAAATTTCGAAAAATTTATTCTAACTGCAAGATGTATTGTTGTAAAAAATTAGCACCCTGAAAGTTTTATTAAAATCGTTAGAGCCATTTTCGAGAAAATCAAACTTTTTGTACCGTTATTTTTTCGACTTAGAGAAAAAATGAAAAACATCCCCCGAGATATTACCTAGTTAATACTAAATACCAAGTTTGAAGCAAATCGGCCTATCCGTTTAGGCTGTAGAGGCGCGAACAGACAGACAGACAGACGGACGGAATTTTCGGACCCAGTCTATTATCGTTATGCCAAGTTTGATTGTTAGTTTTTTTTTTTTTTTGCACGAATCCATAACTTGCATTATAGTACCTATAATCGCAAGTAAAAACAGGAGAGAATGTAAAAGAATACTTCGGTGCAAATTAGTTTTGAAACAGTGCATAACAAAATGGGAGGGAAAAACAATGCCTGGAAAAGCTTTACACATTCGTGTTGTACGATTAAAGAAAGAATGTTTGTACTTAATAGTACGTCCGAAGTTGGGCTAAAGGGTTAACCGATGGGCATTATTTAGCAGTATTTTTACGCTGCCGTTGCAGTGTTACATTAAAAGAAAGGCTAGGTTCCAAACTCTATTAAATGCTTTCCATCAAAACGGTGCAGAGATTAGTTCCACTTTTCGGTGAGATGTATCTTCAGATCAGCAGTGAAATTGTTGCTTAGATAGCCGTACTGCCGGTCATTAAGAAGCTTTCGATTTTCGAGATATTTCATAAGTTGAAAAATAATCTGCATTTCCATGACGTAAGGGACGTAAGGGCAATTGGTGAATAGTTTGAGTGTTAAGAAGATTCGCCTTTTTTGATGCAGCCTGGACAAATGCTGTTTTCCATCCACCCGGAAAGAGCCCAGAGGAATAGGACCGATGTTTAAAAACACCTTATCAGAATAATAGCAGGGATATCATCCGGGCCAACGGATCTATAAATATTTAAATCTTTTAAGACTCTTTTGCTACTGAACAAAAGCGAAAGAAGATTGGGCCCATTAAATCATTTACCCTCACAAGTGCAGAAGGAGTAACTATCAGTGCTGCCACCCTATTGTTTATTATGCGAAGTATATATGATAAAAAAAAACGCAGGAGATTGCAATACATATATCGCAGTAGATCTTTCAATATAAATTAAACATATAAATAAATACTAGCTGACCCGCTTGGCGTTGTCTGAATTTACCATCCCGAAAACAGCGCCACATTTACAGTATCAGTAACTAAACGCCACCAACGTAATCGTATTATTGTTGATATGAAAATATATTCTGGGAAAACTACATTTTCTGTAATATTTCCACCTCGGCGACACCTATCGGGTCCAAATTTTGCAAAAGGCTAATTTTAATATATTTATTTGAATATTATAAATATAATTACATGTCGTGATTTTAAGTCAAATCGGCCCATAAACAAAAAAATTCTAAAAAAGCCGCCTAGCGCCACCAAAGGGTATTTAAAATAGCCTAAGTTACTCCTTCAAAAATCCTGTAAAAATTCTGTCAAAAACGGTTCAGAAATAAGAATTTTCAATTAAACTGAAAAAAACGGAATTTGCACCTTCAGAACAACCTGTGTAGAATTTTCCGACTTATTTTCCTCAACTTTCGCGTAGCTAGCAACCTACGTACCATCAAAATCTGTCCAGGCGTTTGGAACGTTTTTTTTTTAATCCGCTCATGAGAACTAGTTTCAGTTTGACGTTTTTGAGCCGCAAACCACAAGATAATCTAATTTGAAATACTCGGTGGATACATTCGGATTAAACATGGTTCGGGGCATTTATAGTTAATATTGAAAAATGTTAAAAATTTTCAAAGAGGAGTAGATCTGTTTTGCTGCGCAGTAGATTTTCGTGCGGGACTAAATGATCTACTGCTAAAGAAGTAAGATCGCAGTACTGGTTACAATACCTGGTAGCAACGTTGAGTTTGCCGCAAAATGGGCTGCAAGCAAATCAGTTTTTCTTCAGAGCTGACGGCAGAAATATCGTTAGAAAGGAACTTAGGAACCTATGACGACAAGTAATTCCGTACGTTCTTTATATAATGACGATAATACAGATAAAACGATCTATTTTCTGCGGCGCGCCATTCAGCAACAGTACGTCCGAGGGTGGTGGGGGTAGACTCGTTGGAACGCCTACACGACGCCATTGTCAGTAGTCATGGAGCAGTGGTCGCCTGAGCAACGCGCGTTTGTTATCGAGGCGTATGTTCAAAGCAGCAGCTTGTTTACGGGCGGGCCTACGAGGACTGTTTTCCACAGCAGCAATAAACTCTATTGATGTTCTCTGGCATCCGAGCTGACCTTGGACGGCCTGTCGGCTTCTTTTTCAACGCAGAACCTGTTGTTCTAAAGTTAGTAACCCGCCGCATAATTGTGCTACGCGACGGAACTTCTCCATGTCGACCTAATTGAAAGAATGCACGGAACTGCCGCTGAGTAGCAATGATTGAATCACCACTTTTAAAATACGCCTCGATAACAAACGAGCGTTGCTCAGGCGACCACTGCTCCATGACTACTGACAATGGCGTCGTGTAGGCGTTCCAACGAGTCTACCCCCACCACCCTCGGACGTCCTGTCGCTGAATGGCGCGCCGCAGCCTGTATCTGTATATTTATATTTTTATTCAAGATATTGATCTTTGTTTTACACAAGATGTTACCACTTAATTAGCATGCCGTCAACGGCCTTGGCTCTGATAAAGCATCGCTTCCCGTGAGATCAGCGAAATTAAGCATCGTTGCGCGTGGTTAGTGGAAAGATGGGGGACCGTCTCGAAAACCAACTGCGTGCTGTTGACATGTGTTATGTGTTTTCTGTTTTTCCATCCTCTCTCTATCTTCTGTTCTGTCCTGTATCAATGTCGTCTTGTGTGTTGTCTTTGTAATTGTCTGAGCCGATGGCCTCAGTAGCCAGTGCTCGTAAATGTGTCTACTTCGTAGATTTATCTACCGAGGTAGATTAAAAATGTAATGTAATGTAATTAGCATGCCACAAAATACCCATGAAACCTGGAATTAAGTACACAGTCTTACACGTCTTACCAGAACCCAAGCAAAGTTCTTTAGCAACATTTTGCAACAACAGAACACCCATTTCCATGGCAAGAGAGGTTGAACATTACAAATCTCCAGATCTGATATCTTATTGCCACACAAACTCCGGTTGCATAATTTTCGTGTACTTAAAAAACCACATAAAACACGCATGGCGCACTCTGCGTCTACTTCCAGTCTTCGCAATCAAAACAGTTAAAACCAAAAACGCAGTTCAAAAAGTGCAACAAATGCAATTGTAACGAGTCTTATACGTTATACTGGAAAATGCGGGAAAACAAAGTGTGGCATTGCTTGTGCCAAAAGCCGGTTAAATTGAGTTGTACAACATACTGTCGTACACATAAAGCAACAGAAACAGAAGGTTCGCAAGACGACCGCAAATAAATTACTTTGGCCTCTTCGGGACGAAATGTTTCACAAGGCTTGACCTTTATGTGTAAAGATGCGGAATCGTTGAGGTTGGCGTTTGTTAATTATGGCTTAGTTTTGTGTTGTTTTTGCTTTTGAACTCTAGGCTTGGAGGCCAAATGAATCAACTTTGATTCTAAAGCTTATGAAGTGATTTTTAATAGATGAAGTTTGCAAATGAGTTTTAATGCTTTTGAAGCTAAGCTTAGCTTTGTAAAGAAGCAGAGAAATTAGAAAAGTTTAGTTTTACATTTTTGAAAAATTTGATAAACGCTATTTTTTTGTCCTCATCACCTACATAGCAAACAGCAAACAAAAAATCAATCCTACAACAATGTATTGCCATTGTCCAGGAAATGACTCTAATCTGCAATTTCTGGAAGTCAAACTGCTCTAATTCACGGCTTATGAATGCTTCAAGAGTCCTTACAAAAAACCCCTCCGGAGTCACGTAAAACGTATTGCATTTTGCAATTAGCACCACATTTGCCGTATCACATAATCATGTTGCAGCATTCCCCATAAAGTAATTACAGACACAGAATCCTTAATGGCAGTCAACCAATTAGTCTCCTTGGGTTATAGTTATGCTGCGCCAGGTCTCTAAAAAAAAAAATTAAGTCCATTTACTTTGGTAATAATTTTCCCTCCCTTCTCATACCCGATTAGCAATAAAACTGCAACATACAAATATATTTAAAAAAATTAAACAAAAATTCCAATTGTTGTGCAGCATACCCAGCGGCACCACCCGGTTGCAACCATATATCTCTGTTGGGCCGGATGGGGACTGCGAAATGGCAAACTGTCCAACGATTACGACAACGAGACAACGCCGGTGGTATCTAGCTGCAGCGACGACCATAGTTTAGCTGTGCATTCTGCTTCTGCATCGACTCCAAGTTGTGCACCATTTGCATTCTACATGATTTATTGGTTGGCCATAGCCAGCCATTGCAGCGGTTTCCGAATTGTGTTGCAACAAAACCATCAGACTGTAGTGCTGCTGCTGAGGCTGCAGTTCATCTGCACCAGCAATAATACTTGCAACCAACGATGTTCATTTACACTAATTTTCATGCACTTGGCGTGGCCGAGCCGAGCGTCGTGTCGTCAAAGACCAAAAGTGGTAGCAATGATCGGGGAGCCATTAAATCACAAATTCAAAAGCGAAATAAGCACATTTAGTGGCGTTAAACATGGCTATTGAATAGCCTATCAGTGACGGTGTAACGTGTGATTTGTGTCTGGGTGCCACTGTGTTATTGCAATAATGTGTCGATACAATGTTGCTTGGGTGGTGTATAGCTAGTTTTGAACGTTTAACCGCACCAATCAATCAACAATGTGTAGTTGCGGCGGGAGTTCATGTGGAAGTGGCAATCGTGTGAATAGTTAGATTTCAATGATCGCGATTGTAATGAGCTCAGCAGGGCAGTTTTAAGATTAGTGTAGCAAATGTTTCTGTCAATTTCAAGACAACACATCAAATAAGTTAATTAGCGCATTTCTTGAGAACAGCTGAACGAATTTGGGTAAATTTTTAAACCGAATGGAAAATTTACAAAAATTTGAGAGTGGCGCCCATGTTGTTTTTGTGACAACTGTCAAATCTGCTGTTTATTATTCAGTTTCTACTGCCAAATCGCCATTTAAAGTTACAGGACTGAACACCACGTCCAAATGATAAGACTTTATTATCAAAATGAGTGTTTGCTATGTGTAAGCATTAAGCGCAGAACAGATTGAACCAGCAAGAGCATCAGCACCGTCAACAGCGAACAGCGGGCAAAAATCAAAAATCAAACACATTGCCACCAGCACCAGCATCGTCTTCTTAGAACAATAACACTGTCAGAATTTTTTGCAGTATTGTGCCCCTGAATATCACTTGTGTAAATTTGGTAGCAATGGAACAGCAACAGCAAATTTAGGCCTTTGGTCTAACGACGCTGTTGACGTTGCTGAGCTGGTCTATTCTAGCTTGGCCAATTGAAACACATAGGTTCTAAAATAATATGGCGGCCGCTTTTGCTGGTGCTGTTGCTGTTGCTGGTTCAATCTGTTTCACGCATTACGTGCGTTGCGCCCATTCTGGGGTAGTCCTGGTGGCCCTTCAATGTTGACGTTTTAATGTTTGGTCACCATATTTAAGATGACCGGTTCAGTAATCAATCAGCCAACATTTGTACGTTAAATGAACGCAAGATTGGCCGAGAACATAACTTCGGTCCATAAAGGGGTACAGCAGAACCGGAAGCAGTCTTTAACTTGGCGAATTTCGCTTTGGGACTTGGGCCTACAATATCCAACTAACCCAGGACCAAGAGCTCAAAGTTAATGACCATAAATAACGCCTTTTGTTCCTTCACTGGTCTTCGGAACTTTTAGAAGAGGGGCGACGCAGATCTACACCAAGAGTTTGGGACACGACGGACAACGTTATTGGTGTGTATTTTTCGTAAATGTCGTTGGTGACGCGGCCTTCTTCAATGAAGTGCGGTACACAACGACGATAACCAATTTCCGCAGGAATACCAAAATCATCTAAGTCAATGGAACAATTTGCCTAAAATAAATGGCAAATTACATAAAATGTACAAAACCGCTGGTCGGACAAACTTTTTTTTGTCCTTTTGGCGTTAAAAAAGCCACTTCCGGTTCCGTTTTTGGCGCTAATTAACCTCATTATGATCGAGTTAATGAACAAATAGTTTATCGAATGAAAGCTTAGACCATCTTCATTAAGAATCTTCTGGTCGGACAAACTAAACACGGGTCTAACATACGTCCGACCACTTAGGTAGTTTGCCATTTATAAATGGCTAAATTTTCCATTTTTTTTAGTTGCATTTTCTTTAGAATAGTTGTGGTTTGAAGCTCGAACGAACATGCGTCACGACAAAGGGATAAACACATAAATATGTAGGATTGTTAGCTTTTGCAGTTTTTTAGTGTATCATCTTTCCACTTGTTGTTTACTGTTTATAATATAATTTGCTAATAGAAAGACTTTTTTCAGTTTAATTTTCATTTTGGTATGGAAAAATTTGAACAACTGGCATAAAGATTCGTGGGAATCAGCAGTAGGGCAATAATGCTAGGTATAGGGACCTATATAGGTCCCAATAACAATTTACTTTTTGAAATCAAATTAATTAAAATACCTTAATTATGTTTGATGGATCGATAAACGTATGATGTAGGTAGGTTATAATGGAATTTACTAAGGATATTAGTTACCTCTACATATAATAAGGTTGGAAAGAAGGTGGGTACTAAAATTAAGATACAAATTCCAACTACTGTTAACCGAGTGGGTATAGAGACAATATTAAAAGCTAATACAGTAGTTTTGTGCATTTATAGGTAGGTGTAAAATTTTGTTTTCTCGATTGAAATTTTTGCATTCAGTAGTAATCGATTAGTTTTTTTATTTGTTAGTTGTTTTTGTGTGTTAAAAATAGGCTTCCTTATTTATTCTGTGTGCTTTTTGATGATAAAATGCTTTAAAATACGTAGGTATGTGTGTAGGTTGTCACCTTCTTTTATTTGACTAAAGGCTAGGGCTTAGCCGAGCAATATGAAATAAAATTTTGGGGAAATTTTTTTATGAAATCAAAAAAACACTATTCATAACGTTTTTTGGAAAAAAATTTATGAATTTTTCATTTCAAAATCGTTCGATCAGTTTTTTTCAAAAAAATGTTTTATTTGAAAAACTTTTCGAAAATATATTTTAAATTTTTTTCGAGTAAGTCAATTTAAAGAAATCTATAGTTTATAGTAGGAGAAAAATTAAAAAAAAATCTACAGATCCGTTTTCAAAATATTCTAAAAACAAAATAATTAAAAAAAAATATTAAAAATTAAAAAAAAATGTTTTTGAAAATTTTAATAAACAATATTATTTAAATTATAAAACACTACATATCTTGAAAATTTCATCAAAATCTGTCAATTAGTTAACGAGAAAGTCTGATTTTAAAAAACCGGTCATATGGCAGATACCGTTATAAAACTTTTTCTGAAAAATCCATTAAAACTAAAAGATAGATTTTGCATAGAAAACATGATTCTGAAAGTTTTATCAAAATCGTAGGAGATATTTTCGAGAAAAATAAGTTTTCATTAAAAGTTATATGGCAGGTACCGTTAGTTTTGGAGCTAGAATGCCAATTCCAAAAACTGTCGGGTAAAGCACTCTGAAATACTATATACCAAGTTTGAATCAAATCGGCCCAACCGTTTAGGCTGTAGATATCGATACGGACAGACAGACATACAGACAGACAGACAGACAGGCGGAATTTCCGAACCCACTTTTTTTGACTTCTCTATCAGCGTAATGTCATGTTTGATTGTTAGAATTAAAACTTAGAGATAAACCTATGCTCCTTCCTTATTCCCTTTTAAGTTGCTACTTATCGTCCTATAAGATCATAAACTCCCATAAAAATTATATGTTTGTATGTAAAACAAAGCAATACAATCTTAAATTCCTTTCTATTTTGTTTCGAAAATCGATAAAACAAAGACCACATAAAAACATAATCATTCTGCGATTGCCATATAGACGACGTGCTTGAAAACCTTCTGCTGTCATAGCAAAGCAAAGCAATTACGTGCTTCATCGAATCTTCCTCATCACCCTTAAAACCACAAGGATTCATTTATCATGTGGACTTAAACAAACTGCAAGCCATAAACATTCTGTGTTTCCCTTTTGTAAAAGATTCAAGCCAACACACATACAAAATGGATTTGTCTTCGGACCAATTAATCATTCAGTCAACGTTCTCCTACAATATCTCAATCAAAGCCCTTTTAACGTATCCATTGGATCTAAAAACAGATTTTCACTTTTAATTCGCTAATAACAATAAAAATTCAATTCTCCAGCTTTATTTGCATGGCCATGCTCTAAAATGCTCTAAACTAGGTAATCAAATTGGTCAGTCAGCGACGCAGCATTGTGCGGCGCATTATAATTAGGCCGAGACCTGGAAAGGGCGGCCGTTGATTGAATTATGCACTCTTGGAAGATGATTTTGCTCTTCGACGATGACATGACTCTATGGACTCAATAGGTTTGTTTATCTCGGATTTGCAAATGTGTTTACTTTGGGAATTCAGGTCATAATTTGATTGCCTCCAATTGGCGTGTTTTTTTTTTTTTTTTTTTGTTGATAATGCGGATTCCTCTACCGTCGTGGACAAGAACTCTCTCTGGAACTATTCCGGGTTCGTTGATATTTACACACAATCGAGGGCCCGGCAGACAAAAACTCAAACTCAAATACTATTTATTTTAAGTTGATCCCTGATAATATTCTTCCGACGACGGCGAATGAGGGGTGAATCCAGAACACACGCACGTGCTAGAAAAAAGTAAGTCAGCATCGTTCAACCCCTAAGGGGATGTGTTCGATGCTCGAAGCTCCCTTCTCTCACAGCATCACCGCCATGAGTGGAGCGATAATCTTGCACAGGGGGTGAACGCATTGCCAGCGCGTGGGTGGTTTCCTGCCTCAAAAATGTACAGACGAAACTTTTCAAAAGCATTTTGTTCTAAAATGGATTGTTAATAATGTACTTTAGCTTAAAGAGGTAGCTTTAAGGTTATGGTACATTGGATTTGGATGTGTTCAAGTAATAGGCATTATAACAATTTTTTTTTCTTTTTGTGACAAATTGAAGCGCTGCATGGGATGAATCAGCGGGAAAGCCAATATTCGCAAAATGCGGTCGAAGCGTTCAAGTGTAAATACCAAGTCCATTAGGGGGGACCGTATTCCGTTTGAGTCACAGGGAATCTGGTAAACGCAGCCCTTTAACGGTCTCATCTGTTCGAATTGGTATTGTGTCTTGGGGCGGAATAGTAGGTGGCTACGGAAACACCTATTTTCATGGAAACTTTGATTTCAATTCGAACCGGCAAATCATTTCGTAAAAGTCGATTTTATTTGAATGGATTTTTTGTGCTTTTTTTAAATGGGCTCAAAAATTGATTAAGTTGCCAAGGGGTCTTTAGGATTTATTAGTTCAATTTTGGAAAAAAAAAGAAAACCTAAAATATTGGATTTGTTGTAAACATAATTTATGAATTGAAAGGGACATGCTTTAGGAACTCATTTAAAGGAGTTTTGGGTGTATAACTCCTTTTTATAATTTTTTTTAAAATTTTGTGAAAAACTTGAAGATTCAAAACAGGTGTGCATTAACTTTACCAAAAGATTGGGGATATTAAAATAAACAAACTTGAAAGATTTAATATAAAGGGTTTTCGAATAAAAGTTTTAATTTTTATATTAAAAAAAACGAGTATTTTTTAAGAGAAATCAATTGATGTTTATTTCATTGTAAAGTAGAAGGTATGCCATTTTCATGAAACTTTCCATGACCAATTCGCCAATTCCATCTTTAAGTTCCTGAATTGATTGTGGAGCATCGGCATAGACCTTATCTTTCAGATGGTCCCAAAGAAAAAATGTCTAAAGGTGTTAAATCAAAAGATTTCGGTGGCCAATTGTGATCACATCTTCGAGAAATAACACGGTCAGGAAACTTTTCTTGCAAAATTGCGATTACCTCATTGCTGGTGCGGCACGTAGCGCCGTTTTGTTGAAAATAACATCATTAATCATAGCTCGATAGCGCAATCCATTCAATGTAACAGTTGCACCAGCCTTAAGCCTTATTTTTCGAATAAGTAAGGTCCAATCACATCGCGCAGCGGCCCAAAAACCGCACCAAACAGTGACACGTTGAGGATGAAGAGGCTTTTCAACAATCATTCTTGGATTTTTTGAACCCCAAACGCAACAATTCTGCTTATTAAAGTAGTCTCCGAGGTGAAAATAAGCCTCATCACTGAAGATGATTTATCGACGAAAATCCGGATCATTTTGGTCTATTTTAAGGACACAATCAACGAAGATACCACGTTGCTGGTGATCGACCAGCTTGAGTTTTTTTGCTAACTGAACTTTAAAGCCTTAAGACCTAATTCTTTATGCAAAATACTTGTGGAATGCCTATTTCCAAAAATTGGCCAGGAATGAATCAAACCTGAACACTACGGACTGAATCAGCAATATTCTCAGTTGTTCTTGAGCGATGCACACGGTTTCGATTGTTCACATCACTAACTTGTTCCAACATCTTAAATTTTTTCACCACTTTCACTATTGCCGGCCCAGAAAGGTGCTTCATACGACGACCCAAAAGTGCTCTACTTTTGCGAACTGTGACTGCAAAATGTTCACAATTTTTGTAGTGAATTTTAACAATTTCAATTTTTGAAAACATTTTAAAAACCAGCAACAAAAACCTTACCTTCTCTTATCTTAGGGGCGCTATAGTCTGAGGTGGACGAAGGCCTTAATCAACATGCTTTTCCAGTCAGCACTGTAACTAGCTGAAGTTGGTCGAGGTCCTCTTCCACTGGGGTGCGCCACCAAAGTTTCGGTCTTCTGGGGGTGGAATTAAGGATTTACCGCACCAGTTGGGAAGTTGAACTTTTAATCTTTTGACTAGGTCTGCGTCGCTGTAAGGCCCATGCAGTTCTTCTTTCTATCTCCTTCTTCACACGTCGTCTATGTCCATGCAGCATACAGCAGGACGTGGATGACGATAGCGTCCTACAAAGTAACGCTTTAGTTGCCGAGCGAGGGCTTTTCTATATAATTGTATTTTAATCTTAACCCAAGAAAGCAGCGATTGGCAACAGTCATTCTTCCTTTGATCTCAACGCTGGTGTTGTGCTTCTGAATTGATAGCGGAGCCTAGGTAGACAAGGTCCCTAACTACCTCAAAGCTATGTGTATCATGATGTTGTGTCCAAGACGTCGATGTTAGGTGTCTCTTTTTGATGACAGCATATTCTTGGTTGGATCGCTGAGCCATCAATCTTCGTTCCTACCGTGTCAATACTCACAAAACCATTACTGACGACCTTCATCCAGCTTCTAATCTTTATATTTTCTATATTCGCGTCTCTTCAAAACACCAGAGCTCCAATCTAGGTACGAATACCTACTTTCATAACAAAACTAGAAACCCTAGGTTTTTTATTCTGTCCTATTGTCCATCAAAAAATCCTTTTAAAGAAGTTCAGACTATTACCTGAAACATTTTAACAACCCTTCAGCCTTTAGCCACTATAATAGCATAAAGTTCGCGCACTCCAGCTGTGCGCGGGATTTAAAATGCATGTGTGTTGTGCAACCATGCACCCAATAATTCACTGTCCGTGTCTGATTTGTCATTCTACAATCTGACTTAGAGCTTTAAAAAAAAAACAAAAATTAATTTCAACTACATGTCCAAATCAATTCTTCTAAGACTTATCTAAATTATTTGACGCGAGGAAAACTTAATCTTTCTTCGCACCTCTATAAACCACTCCTACTTGGCGCCACTTAACATGTTACTTACACAAGTCTTCACTGGCCATATAGACTAAGCTGCCCAACTAGCCATGCACTATACCTTAATACCTGGGAACAGAATGGTATATATGTATCATCGTTGTACTCAATAATTTAAACTAACAAGGGCCCAACTAATCCGAGGCGACCCATTCCGAGTAGGTATCCGCTGTACATTCAAATATACACGTATCTGCCACTTGATGGCGGTGCACAGGACAATTAATCTCTGTGCCTGTCAAATCCAATTAATTTCAAGTTGTATTACCATGCACACCGAACCCGAACACCACCTACCGGCCAACAGAACGAGTGGTGGCACTTTCGTTGTGTTTGGTGGTGTTCACCTCTAAGACGGAAGTCGTTTACTTTGGCCAGACAAAATAAAATAAAAAATAGGAACAAAATTGATACAAAGAAACTTCATTAGAGATATTGACTAGACAGCAGTTTTTTTACTGAAGCAGGTTCGGTGTACAGTGGCAAGAGAATCTAGGACTTGCATCGAAAAAAGGAGCCTGAGTGAAGTAGATACCACCGACGACGGTGTATATTATGATTGGTTTAAGATCCCCACAGGTTTTGTGTGTTTTGACGATAGTTATGTCAACATATCCAGGACATGGATGAAGTCTGGGCTGTTGAAAGGCGAGGCAAAACAAAACGCTACTGAAGAAGGAATCAGTAGGATAGTAATAAAGTGTTTGCGCTAATCGAAGAATATATCTTCTTATGTCAGCCGCAGTCTATGTACTTCTTGGCAGGAATCGAGAATGACAGAATGTCCAAATTTTATTATTTTTGAAGCCCCGACGGATTTGAAAATGACCTCGTCCTAACATAATTCACAACTTGTTGACAGAAATGTATTTTATCTGATGAATGTCGGTAGTAATAGTGACATTTTCGATGGCGATGTATGTATAGTATGGTAGGCAAGAAATGATACATGGAATTGAAAAAATGTGGCGACATTATATGGTTTCAATCAAAAGGCACAAAATTGTAAAAAGAAAAACTCACAGTTCCAAAAATCAAAATACTTGCTGTAAAAACTAACGAATTTTTTTTTTTTTGTTAAAATTGTAAGAACATTAAGGCAAGTTTGAAAACAGTTGGATGATCAGAATTTTTTTAAATATTGGAACAAATTTTAAAGGGATGGAACAAATTGGATAAGTCATTTTATATTCGTGTGGTGCGGCTTTAGACGTAATCATCAGCCTTAAAAGATTGTTAGAATTTTAGGCTTTTTTTGTACTACAAATTTAAAGTTGAAATATATTATTGGTCAGCTTTATTTTTAAATTCTGTCCAAGAACGCCAAGTTACGCTTAAATATGAGAAAATCACTCTATTTAGATTGAAGTAGGATTGAAGAGTGTGTAGTGAATTGGAACAGAACATCATACTTATATGAGATTTTAGGTTTTTATTTTCGCGAACGATATTCATATTTGATAAAGTTTGATGTTTTCGGAAATATTTTCTAATTTCTTTCTACCCGACGTACATTTCGAAGAAGTTTAATACTTCGTGGTCACGGGATGAGACTGTTGTTTTTTTAGCTCTCCCTCTCAAACAGTACCGGTGCGTAGATGTTGATGCACTTGGGTTGCTGTTGCGTTGAGTCGACGTATTTTTGGACACATGCAAAGCTCACGCTATCGGATATAAGTTTTTTGATTTGCTTTACTTTGGTTTTGCTTATGAGAGGATCCCACGTTGGCGATAATTTAAAGCTAGAATCTTTATTGAATTTTTTAAAATAAATAAATGGAATTCCGCCAATGTTTCTTAATTTCATAAAATCTTTCATTTGCGATTGATCTAGCTTGATCAAAACGTATAAAGTGATCTTCATTGTGGGCCAGATGTTCACATATTGCTGATTTGGTGACAGCGTTGTTTTGGATAGCTTTGATATGTTCGTTTAAGCGCGTTTTAATACCTTTATTCGTTTCACCAAACCACAGCTACAGGGAACAGAGTACACACCAGGATTTTGGAATGGAATTTTGTCCTTAGGCGATCTTAAGAATTGACGAACCTTGGTTTGCGGTTTAAAGATGGTTTTAACATCATATTTCATAAGATTCGCCCAATTTCAATCGTTATGCCTTTAATATAGGGTAAAAAGGCCCTTTTTTCTAATGCTGGAGGTAGCGAATTTTTTGGTGAGCTGGGTTTGGGTTTCCAGGTTCTCTGTTTGGAGTTGTAGCCATTCTTTTCAAGTGCAATGTCTATATCGTTCAATTCTTGCTTGAGGTGTTCGGGGTCACAAACAAGAGCCGATATAACCGATATCAAGTTGGCTGGGTGATGATGGGATATAGCATGTAAATATCTGTCCATATGAGTGTCTTTCCGGAACACAGTGTGGCCGATCGAACCATCCTACTTTCTTATGACTTTAACGTCTAGGAAAGCCAAAGAGTTTTCTTGTTCTCTTTCCATTGGAAATTTAACTTTTTCGTGGATAGAATTAAGATGAATCAGAAAACTTTCTACCTGATCCTCTTTGAGTACGCAGAAGGTGTCATCTACGTACCTTATCCAAATTGTTGGTTTCGTTAAGGATGTTTCGAATGCCAATTCCTCAAAATGTTGCATTCATATGTCTGCAACTATTGGTGCAACAGGTGAACCCATTGCAACACCATCAATTTGTAAATAATATTTACCATTTTGTAATTAAATTTTGATCTGCCTCAGTCTAGGGAGTTTTTTCCACATTTTTTTTATTTTTTCACTTCCTCTTCTATTTTTGTTTTGTTTTTAATCACATTTCCGCTATCCCGAAATAAGAAGTCTCTGGCCATGTTAAGGGTGTTATCGGTCCTATTTTTACTAGAGTTTTCCTCTTCATTGCACTGTATCCCGACGTGAACAGGTACCCAAAGGAGTGTGTCAAGATTATTTTTATTAATACCAGCTTAGAGCTAATGCTGTAAGAGTGCTCTGTGAGCTTCCTGGCTATCCGACAGTGTGGCAATATTTTGGATTCTATATTTCCTTTCGAGATTTCTTCCAGCATATACTTCTCTAGGGCATAAACTTCTGCCAGGAAAATGCACGTAGACTGTCCCATCTATCCCTTCAGACTTTCTAGTTCCATTAGTAAACCACTTGAAAACATTTGCTTTAGGATTATAGTTTGCTGCTTCATCTAGAGACCCCTTTTTTGCTACTTGGCTCCATACGAAAGTTCTTATACTTATACCTTTTGATCCTAGCATCTAGGGATGGCAAGAGGGTTTGATTCTGAGGACCTGCAAAACGAGTCTCTGTGATTTTTCCCGTCCCAGTTCCATTCGTCACAATGGCTTCCTTATCAGTTCTTATTATGTTTATGTTTAGTGGGGTCAAATTAAGAATTACTTCCCTTGCTGCTGTAGGGCAAATTCTCATTGCTCTAGTGATCCATAAGGCTGCGAGCCTAAGTGCTTTCCTAGTTGTTATAAATTCGGTTCTTTTATGCCATGCAACCGCGATATAGGTAATAAGGATGTTTAGTTTACAGTCTCATGAATTTCTTGCAAGTCTTTTGAATTTCATAAGAGGCTTGGAGCTGTTCCGACAGTTATCTTGACATTTTTGTTACTAATGAGCTTGTCTCGGTTTTACTGCCTCAGGGATGGTATCGGAGATTTTCTCAGCCGGAGCATTTGTAGCCATCCGCTCTCCACTCGCTGTTTATGCACATGAGACCGAAAATTGGAGAATTTTTCTCTTGAAGCAACCTAAAACGTCTTTGTCTACCTTTGATAATGTTCATGCCTCTGCACGTCTGCACCATACAGCAGGCCTGAAATATTGAGGATTTTATAAAGGGTTGGGTGTCTCACTTCAGAGGCAGCCTCCCTGATTTCATTTTGGCAATGTTTCCACTGCTTCTCAGCGGTAAAGAACTCCTTTGGAGTTTATAAGAGAGTGGGTTCGAAGCGCCTTGCGATTTCTTCTTCCTCACATTATTATCTGTTCCTCCCTTTGGTCAAGATATACTCAGCCGCACCTTGGCAGCTTGACAACTGCTGTACAAAATAAAAAAAAACACATTAATGTTACATTTGCTTGCGCACCATACTGTAACAACTGCTAGTCAAACACTGACATTGATAATATTTTCTTACTTCCTATACTATATGACTGATACAGTAACGAGAATCCATTTTAAGGAAGAGTTCAGCCCAGAATTCATCATGGCGGATTAAACGATATCTCCCCGTTCGCATGGACTATATGAACTGAAAATCCATTTTCCATGCCTGCCACTGCTTGTTTTTCTTGTTGACAAGTTGATGTCAGTGCAACGCAACGCTGTAGATAGTGTTTCGCCACTATATCTGTTGGTGCAAACAGAAATCCAATTTCCTATAGTGTCAGAGTGTCGACTGTCGGCAACTCAAAGGTGTGGGGAAAGAAGGGAAGTTTCGGAAAATATTTGCTAAAATAGGCGTGTGTGGTGTTGCATGTTTCGATTAACAATTCAAGGAAATTGTGTTGATTGCATTGTTTCCTCAAGGTTTTTTTTTTCATTTTTAATTTCCATCGAATAAAGATGATGGCCATTCATATCCTAAGTTGATAAAGAAAATTGAACATTTTAATTACTTTTTCCCATTATGCAAGTTGAAGTGGAATTTTCCTCTTCTATCGAGATTAAGGATTTTCATTACAAATGAATACAATAAGGACTCTCCAAAAATTCTGGGGGAAACACATTTATTCAAAAGTCTTATTAAGAACGAATATAAGGTATCATATTGCAGTTATATTTCTATGGATAGACCTATTCCAACCCTCTCCCCTCGGGGGTATATTTATTCTTAATGAAACAGCACAAGGCAAGTGCTTACTGCTTCCTGCTCCAGCAGTGGTTTGGGTTTGGCACTGCCACTGGTCATGATATTTTAGTTTTATGAGTTCAAAGTGAAGGAGCATTGTTCCTTTGCCAAAAATGATTCGATGCCCTATAAATTCAATGGAATTGTACTCGTAAAAATGATTTTATGAAGCACTTTGTGTCATGAGCATTTGTCTTGAATTAAAGTTAATATGGCGTCTTTATTTTGAATTATTGTGGGAATAATACAATGAAATATGTATTTTGATCAATAAAGTTCAAAGAAGATAAAAGTTATTAAATTTAATATAATAAATGGAAGCAAGAAACCCCAAGTAAGAGAATAAGAACACCATCTTGGACAAAATACAACATAGCCATCCAGACTATCGAAGAAGAAAGCCAGTCACAAAAACTTCTGGATCATATAATTGCAACGAAACCTGCATTTAGTTGGCTTTAGATAAGGAAAAATCATAAACTGGAAAATCAGACCTCCTTAAGGCGAAATTCAACACAAGTGCTCTTAATGACCCTAGTGTACGTCGTAATTTCACCACCACACTCGGTGTCAAAACGTCAAACTTCCAAAACGCCGGGTTATCGATAGATGACATGTGGGGTCAAATTAAGAGCGCTTTCATGGAAGCCGGAACTGAAACTGTACCAAGACAGTCAAGAGCAAGAGATTCCTGGATATCCCAAGACACCTGGGACAAAATCACATATCGCAAATCACTCAAAGTTAGGATCAATTCTGAAAATGATGCTCAGCGAACATTGATTCTACGGAACGAATATAGAGCATCTCATAAGACAGTGCAGCGGTGTGTGAGACGTGATAAGAGGGCAAGATTGGACAAACTTGCGGAAAATGCGGAACAGGCTGCAGGAAGAGGGGACACTAAGGACATTGTTGGCCAGCGTAGTAGCACTAACACTAACCATCCAGTGTTAGATTTGAATGGCAACCTTTTAGTGACGATAGAAGATCAGCTACAAAGATGGAAGGAGCACTTTTGTGCACTGCTAAATAGTGACCAAAATGCAGAATTGAATCCACAATTGAACAACATGCGCAGATCTTCTAGGGGCATTGATACCAGTCCCCCAACGGGTACAGAGATTAAAAACGCGATCCATCTTCTAAAGAAAAACAAGGCAGCTGGACTTGACGGTATTCCTGCGGAGTTCCTGAAAACAGACCCTGAAGCAGCTTCCCATATTTTGCTAAATTTAGTGGAGGCTGTTTGGGAAAGCGAAACTTACCCTCAGGACTGGAAGGATGGAGTTATTGTGAAGTTACCAAAGAAAGGGAACCTCAAAAACTGTAATAACTGGCGCGGTATCACCATATTGTCCGTTATTCCGAAATTAATGGCAACCATTGTTCTCGAAAGGATAAAATCCAGGATCGAATCTACCCTCAAGAGGCACCAGGCGGGATTTCGTAGTGGTCGGTCTTGTGTCGACCACATCAACACCTTGCGAATCATACTCGAATAGTCGTAGTGAGAAGGCATTCGACAGGGTTAATCGTGTATGCATATGGAGATCGCTTATTGCGAGAGGTATCCCTGAGAAAATTGTCGCCATTATTAAAGAATCTTACAACAACGCAAGGTGTTTCGTTTTGCACAATGGACAGCTTTCCGATTCCTTTGATGTGCGTCAAGGAGTGAGACAAGGAGATGTCCTGTCACCAATTCTGTTTTTACTGGCAATTGACGATATGATGACTGCCACGGTGGGTGAAACTGAGAGGCATGGTATCCAATGGAGTCTGTTTGACAAACTCAGTCACATAGACTATGTTGACGATATATGTCTCATGGCGAACAACACGGCTGGCCTAAATCAAATATGTCATTCGCTGCAGCTAAATGGGAGGCTTAAGGAGCAACGCAAATAAGACCAAAATAATGACTACGGGCCAAAGCACACAACAAGTTACTCTAAGGCATGGACCCATCGAGGAGGCCACGCAGTTTAACTACCTGGGCAGTTTCATAGCACTCGATGGCGGAACGGACTTGGATGTAAGCAATAGAGTAAACAAAGCCCGTAGTTCATTTGGAATCCTTTCTCCTGTGTGGAACTCCAGCAAAATATCGCTACGCACCAAGTTGAGACTCTTCGAATCCAACGTAAAATCTGTGCTGTTATATGCTTCAGAAACATGGAAATGCTCTGCAATCATCTCGAGCAGGCTGCAAGCCTTCGTTAATCGTTGTCTGCGGTACATTCTTAAGATCCGGTGGCCGCAAACCATATCGAACGCTGAACTGTGGAATAGGACCGGACAGAGAAAATTGGACGCCGACATCAGACAACGGAAGTGGCGTTGGATAGGCCATACACTGAGCAAACCTAACGACAACATAGCAAAGCAATCCTTCGAATGGAATCCTCAGGGTAATAGACGCGTTGGAAGACCGAAAACAACTTGGAGGTCATCTGTTTTGGGGGAAGCTCGATCTCAAGGTTTTCAATCGTGGCCACAGCTAAGGTCAGTCGCGGCGAATCGGGACAGATGGAAGGATCTTGTTGCTGCCCTATGCTCCAGAAGGAGTTGAAGCGCTGCATTGCAGCCGGATAACATATATTAAGGCGAAATAATTAAATGGGAAAGTTGTGGTCCCAGTCCAGATCATGACAATCTTCGGCCAGAGAAGAAGATGGTAATAACTCGAAAAAACAAATAATGCAGCTTCTAATGAACATATTTGAAACCAACAAAACTTAACCTCCCTTAGGATTGCTTTTAACAAATGTGTTCACACGTCCATAAACAGTTTTTGGGCTACCTCGTATGTCAATGTCAATGTGCAACAATTCCCATCACATCGCTTCCAGAACCAAACCTCCCCTATTACAAATCCATCAATACCATGTCTCTATATCCAGAGACACAAATCTCACAGTCCTATCATAAGGGGGTGTTAAGACCTCATATATGTTTCATTTCATCCAGCCACCAGACCTGAATCAACCCAAAATGGAACTCTTCCAGAAAGTATCTTATTTCATTTGCCCATCTCATCGCACCCTTACGATTAGAGTGAAGTGCTTTTATGGTTTGTTTTTCTTTCTCCGATCCTGCCAGAAGTGCAGTGCATGCAATGACCCAAGATGATGTAATAATACTAAAGTTTACTTTTATTGTTCTCGCTCCCAAAGCTGGCCAGCTCTGTGAGCTATCAATGGTCATAATATTTATCTAACGTTCACTTCAAACGGAAAAACACACTCTGCTGCTGGACAAGTGCAAAAGATTTCCCAACGGACAGATGTCGTTGTGTGATTTGCAGCAGTTAACCACCCACCTCGGTCGCCCCTTTGCGAAATTCGCCCTAATGAACATACCCCTGGTGGACATGATAAAGACAAACAGAGTCCCAGTATCTGCAATTAAAAACACAAAAACCCTGAACAAAAAACCGTTTATCCCAGCCCGGGGTTGATTTATTGATTTCGCATTCCAACTCAAAATGAGGCGAACAAAAACAGCATCCTCTTTGGCGGCGGGCTTTTTGAACCGAACAGCACAATGGCCATTTTGGTATTTTCTGTGAACAAATGTCCGGGATCCGGGTGGATGTTGAAGTTCCGAAACATCCCCAAAAATCTGCTTATGACACAAACCGAAAAAAGCGGGCAAACATTATTTTGGGAATTGCGGAACTCTGGAGAGCATTTCAAACTCAAAGGACTACAAACGAATTGTGTACAAGTGTGGAGTGGACTTTGTGTGTCTGGTATCTATGTGAGGCATCTACTCGTATTTTGAGTCGACGGGCTTCCATGTGGTGTCCTCGTCCTTGCTGGCAATTGTTTGCGAATTATGGAATTTAATTTTCAAACCCTTCTGCCTCTGTCAACGAACATCGCCTCTCCTCCCTCAGGATGCTGTTATCTTAGGACACAATTTAAATGGGATGGACAAGGAAAAGTGAATTTGTTGCAGGGAAAATAATTCATTTGGAAATTTGCACAAAACATTGTTTGGTCGGTTGTGTGTAGGGTGGACTTTTGGGGTGCAGTTTGTCTATATAATGCTATGCTGCATGGGGACCCTTTTGGTTTGTGATTTTGCATAAACGTATCGCTCGGTAGTTGGTATGTGTCAGTATTGGATTAAGTTGACCATTAACTTTTGAATTATGACTCGTCGTCGGCTGACAGTTGCAGGTGCGGCACTCTGTTTGGTTTGTGCAATATTGTTTTTATGGGCCTTGACATTTACATAAAGGCTAACAGGATGGGTGACGTTTTGAAGTATCCGGGCTTAAATTTATTTTTAGTTTTTAAATTAAAAAAAAAATATGAAATAATGTCACATTTTCAGTCGAGGAGATGCAGAGGTGTTTTAAGAGAAAAGAGGTACCTTTGTAACATCTACAGAAGTGTGAAACAGTCAACATCAGCCGTCCAAGGCCTTGCAAATGTGAAGATGGAAATATTGTAGTAGATACAGAGTCGACGTTAACCATCTGGAAAGACTACTTCAATCATCTGTTGAATGGCGATGATGGCCAATATCCTGCAAATGAAGGACCTGGACCAGCAAATCTAGAAGACAACCCGACACAAATGAGAACCAATTAGCCATTTCCAGTCTAAAAACAAATAAAGCAGCTTTCGCCGATGGGTTAGAATGGCTCCAAAAAAATTTATGAACAAAAAATCAGTCTGGGAACTACTGGAAGCGTGGGTTATGTTTTGGTGAAAAAAAAATTAAGTTGGTTGGCTAAAAACGGTACCTGCCATAGGACCGTTTTGTTTTTCTTTTACTTTCTCGAAAACTGTAGTGCCCTGTTGCTTAGTGGCTAGTGTGTCGGATTGCTAAGCGAAGAGCCTGGGTTCGACTCCCGCTCAGAGCCACCTTCTTTTCCGGGGTATTGCCTCTTGCGAGGAACTGACAAAACTTCCAAGAGTAAAATCTGTCTCGAAAAAGTGGACCTATGTAGACTTTCGGACTCGGCGGTAAATTGTAGGTCCCTTCCATTCTTGCAGAATAACAATTCACAAGCCACTAGGCCTTGACTCCTTAAGGAGCTGTCACGCCAATAAATTTATTTATTTATCTCGAAAACTGATTGTCCGATTACAATTAAATTTGATATTCAGGGAGATGTTAGTAGCCTAAGTAATTGAAATATTTTCGAAAACTTTTTTTGTATTTTTTTAATAATTTTTAATTTTTTTTATCTGAAAAATCAATATTTTGAAAACGGGTACCTACGTGAATATTTTTAAAATTTTGTTTTTAAATGTAGGTTAATTTTGTGCTTAAGTTTGCATTATTGAATTATTTTTTGAATTTTTTTAAAAAAGTTTTTTTAAGAATAAACAGTTTTATTTAAACCGTTTCTAAAAAAAACGCATTTTTCACACTTCTTAAAGAAATAAAATGGCGTTTAAATTATGTCGCTCAATACAATTGTACGTACTTTTTTCGAACAATCCAAAGGCACAAAAATCGAATAAATACTTTAAATAATATTTTTTTTTAATTTTATACAATGTGACCGCAAGTACGTGCAATCCAGCCATGCAATTTATTTTTTCTAGGTCTTATGAAGCTAATTAGAATATTTAAAGACATTTAATTTTCCACGTAATTTCAATCAGTCTGCCAAAAATGACCAAATTAAATCTATAATGCCTTCAAAATGGAAGAGACAAGAAAAAAGTTGACCCAAATAAAGGGTCTTCTAAACTATGACAGTTGATAACGGCCATCTTGTTGAAGCTACATCTGTCAAATTGGCTGTCATTTATTCAGTTTGTTTCGCCAAATCAATATGGACGGATATTATGGCGTTCAACAACACGTGCAAATGATAAAATTGTTCTATCAAAATGTATTTTCTGTTCGGGCAACGTTTTATGCGCTTCGCCTATTGTACGTCGCCATAATCGCCCTACCCATGCAGCCAATTTCTGGATAAACGTGAATAAACAAAATTATCGAATTTGGGACGATACCAATCCCTCATGAGTTCCAAGAGCGTCCAATGCATCCCCGATAAAGTCACTGTTTGATGTGTATTTTGGGCTGGCGGCGTCATCGGTCCACATTTCTTTGAGAACAAGAACGAGCCACCGAGATCGTGTGATTTGACTCCATTAGACTTTTTCTTGTAATTTATAAGCTAGAGTCATGGAAAATTTGACATTTCGGATGCGCGCCAAACTGCGGCGGACATTTGAAGGATTTTTTTTTAACGGTGCACGCGCACAAGGGATTAGTGTTTCCCTTGGATGGTTAGGGGAGGAGGGACAGAAGGTGTCGATTAACATTGGGTTTGAATGCCTTCAAATTGAAATGGCAAGGAAAAACCTCGCCGGCTAAACTATTCCAGATTCGTGTTGTACGGCTAAAAAATGAATCCGTATATTTCACGGAACGTCCGAAATTGGGCTCTAGGGTGAACTGATGAGCATTCCTTGCGAGTCGAGTGTTACGGGAGAAACTCTTAAGAAGAGAAATGCAGCTGGCTACTTCGAGTGAACATTTTTTTTTATAAAAGAACCGATAAAATAAGAAAAGACTTGAAACATTGCGTTATATCCTGGCTTCGATAGGTATTTAAAACGAATAAAAAAAATTGTTAACCCTTTGGATCTTCACAACCAACACGTATTCCCTTGGCTTGATTTTAAGGGAAATAATAATTGAACGTTTCATCTTCGAAGCTATTTTGAAAAACGATTCTAAAACGTTATCGGGTTATTATAAATATTTGTTGATCCCACTTCTGATCCAAAATAGCAGACACAACTAACTTTGAGTTTTAACAGGATGATGGGTACCGCATTCGGCCAAATTTTTTTAAGCTTCCAAGTAACAGGCTCACATTTTATAAAAGCGGCTTCACACTCAAACAGTCTTCCAAAACCTTAACGATCTCCTTCTCAACATTGTAATGCATTCATCTAATCCCTGAACAGCATTCCATCGCAACCTATTGGTTATGCCGAAAAAAAGTTTTCACACGAAAAATTTCCCGTCAATTTGGATGCCACTTTCGCAAACACATGATCGCAGTCGCAGCACTGACCTTTCAAGTCATCGTGAATAATAATCTATTGGACAATCTGCGACCAGGAAATTCTCGAAGTGCTTTTTGTTTCTCTTGGAAAGTGAGTGAGTCGCACTCGACTCACTTCCGCAAGCTTCATTTGTTCCAGCGCGTTTGCGTTCATAACCGATTGACACCGTACACTGGTCTCCGGCACTTATCTCTTCCCGCAATTGCGAGTGCATCATCGCTGCCCCTACTGCCGCCGCCGGCCAGTGAAGAAATAAAAAGATGATTGCCGTGACCACCAGCACTCTACACACAATTCGATACGCCTAATTAGCATATTGCCACATGCATCAATCAACGCGTTTTTGTCTTCAGTTTTAGTGCTGCAGGCGTCTTTGATGAGATCAAACAAACTACAAACCACATCATCGCATCACCGCCGAGCAAAAAGGCACGAATCACTCATCCAGT
The DNA here is from genome assembly GCA_963971375.1 of Platycheirus rosarum. Classification (NCBI taxonomy): domain Eukaryota; kingdom Metazoa; phylum Arthropoda; class Insecta; order Diptera; family Syrphidae; genus Platycheirus; species Platycheirus rosarum. The sequence continues at coordinate 298,418,165 of OZ020507.1, read as the reverse complement.
TTCTTTGCCATCATCATCATCGGTTCGCATGTTTGTCGTTGTCGCCCTGTCAATGGGTTCTTCTGCGTTGCAGTAATGCCCTCTGTCCATATGGATCCACTCTGACACTTCCTCAATAACCACTGTTTCTGCAGTTACCAGAGTGACACATGCCAATGTAGGAGTGACTTCAATTTAGAAACAACGAGGCACAGACGAGCAGGGCATCTCGGGCAGAGTCCTCCGTGGAATTTTCACATTTAAATCTTTTTTGCCAGACGCTAGATTGTTGTGACTTATCCGGCTCCTCCTCAGCCTTTGGAATGTTAATGGGTGCTTGACTCTCGCCTGGTGGTGTTTTCTGTTCTGCTGTTTGGCGCAGTTCAGTACTGCCGCCTGACAGTGTGATGTGATGTACGATCACGACGTGGGTAGCACCTAACCAGACGAAAGAAGTGCAGATTGTTTTGCTCGCAGTTGCTGTTCCTTCCCCCTTGTTTGTTGTAGGTTTTGTTACTTTGGGCTTGGAGGCATATGCCCATAACTCACACCATGGCTTCGGCTTCCCTGGAGCTCCGGCGAAGAAGCTATCCAGGGTGCATGCGAAAAATGATATACGACAGTGAAATCACGCTGGCGCCGGCGTCAGCCGCTCAAGGCGCACTTAAAGGGATGAGTGATTGTCTTGTTCTATGCGTGCGTCTTGTATACCATATCATACGGTTGGGGGGATCGGCTCGAGGGTGCCATTTTGTTGTAGTTATAAGCGAATATTGATGGGTCGCAATATGGTGCTGCTCTTGTTGTGCATCATGAGGCTATTCATTGTTCTAGAAATACATCGTCATCGACATGCCGACTAGTCATGACCATTTATAAATATCGAAGGATTGTGTCGGCATTCTAGGAATCCTAGTGCACGCCGGCTGTATGGCGTATTATGTCGAGCCAGACGAAGAGTTGATCGACAGAGATTCATTTGTCCATTATTCATTTCAGCATTGCAAGATGGCGAAGGAACTAATAAAGAAGTGATGAACATGGAGCAAGCTGATTGTTTTGGATTTCTTTGGAAATTGCAACATGTTGAAGGAAGGTACTGCGGTACTGAATCACATAACGCCACATTGTAAATGGACCGAAAAATTTGTATCGTTGACATTTTTTTCAACCCACTTGGATCATCTGATGAAGAACTAAAACCTTGCATGGAAGCAAACAAAGATCGACAAGCGTGGTCAAAATTATTAAGGAAGTTAGCTCCATTGAACTCCTCCGTTTCCGACTGACAGTGTTGCCTTATAAGCCCTGTAACCAATGTGTAAGTTAGTCCATCATATGATATCTGTGGATTGACCCTGAAGTACGATTTCCTTTAACATCATCAAAAATCATGAACAAGTAAACGGAATGAATAAAGGACGTACCGAAACGTAACGTATATCTTTTTTTATTTAACTTTTGATTTTCCTACTTTTGCCCCCCACTCGTACCACAAGTTGCATCCACTTATTGTTAAATACATATAATTTGAGAAGAGAAATTATTATACTACAGTGGCATCTCATAACTAAGCTTACCACCTTGATCATCGCCATTCAGTTCAGTCGGTGCCACTTCTTCAATCTTCAGCACATATTCAAAAGGCTCTTCTTGCATAATAGCAGGTTCACACAAAAAAAAAACTAATCGGCAATTTATTTAGCAAATTGAAGCCTTCAACTTGTTCCGGAGCTTAAAAGCAACATCCACATACATAAGCCTTCAGGATGATGCTGCTGAAGCTGAATCTATGCTCGTTTGGCATGCCAAGCGACGGAAACGGCGTGCGGTGCAACTCTACGCTCAACTCGAGACGTTTATCACGAGTCTTTAACTCACTTTAGCCATATGGAAGCACGTTTCAAGCACAAAGTTCCTCTAATCAATGGGTTTACCGATGGAAATTATTGTTGCACCAAACATCATTGGAATTATGGCCGAAGTCGCATTGAAAAAAGAAATTGTTTACGTGCCGTGTTTCCAAGGCTTCGCTTACTTACCATATACACTGGAGGAGTGTTTTTTCTGGGATTAATTTATGCATGTTCCGGCGGCAGCTCGAGTGTGTGTCTCTCCTCTTTTGAGGTATTCAAGTGCTGTTTTAATATAAGGTTAAGGTTCCCCACTTTATGCTGATTTTTTTTCTGTTTAGAAGCATTCAGGAAGCTAACCACAAAGTCATATGGTGCATTTGATAATTTGTTGGCAGGAGAGTTCGAAACGGAAACCAATGGACAGCTGAACTGGATAGAAACAAAAAAAAGTTGCAGTTTATGTCAAAAAAGATCTCCATCTGTATGGTGTCTTTTGTATATGCACGGTGTAGATATTGCTGCTGTTTTTGGCATGACTTATTGTAATAATGCCCATAAGTGGGAATTAATTTTGCCTCTGATGTTGCCTGATGTGAGGCTGCAGCAAGCGTGCTGCACATAGTCCTCGGAGATCTTGTGCGCCTATTAGTTGGAGTTAGATGTTTTGCTAATGTAGATACCAATGGTGAGCGCATGCAGGCATGCATGCCTGCCTACATGCTCACCTCTATGTGGACGTGGTCTTAAGACTGGGAGTTTGTTTCGTTTTGCCTACGGTAGGAGTCACTAAAGGTTTCACTTTCGATTGTTGATGTAGATTTCATCATATGTTGGTCAGGTTCATTATGAAGTTTTCATTTTTTTATTGGAAATGTATAATTATCTAATTTTCTGCATTTAAGTCATGAACAAAGTGAAAAAGAGAAACATAAAACAGGACTACAGATTTTTTCAGACAAGTCCTTTTCGTCTGAATCTCCAAAATGCAGCCAATTATGCGTTTGATTTCTAACTGCTTTTGAGTGCTTTTAGCTATATTAAAGGACTATTCAGATAAGAACGACAAGTGATCGAGTTCTTTTTCTTATTCGTTTTTTTCTTCTTCTCCTTCGTCTTTTTCTTCTTCTTCTTCTTCTTCTTCTTCTTCTTCATTTTCTTCTTTTTCTTCTTCATCTTTTTCTTTTCCTTTGTCTACTTTTTCTTGTGTTCTTCTTCTACTTCTTCTTTTTTTTTTCTTCTTCTTCTTCTTCTTTTTCTTCTTCTTCTTCTTTTTCTTCTCCTTCTTCTTCTTCTTCTTCTTCTTCTTCTTCTTCTTCTTCTTCTTCTTCTTCTTTTTCTTCTTCTTCTTCTTCTTCTTCTTCTTCTTCTTCTTCTTCTTCTTCTTCTTCTTCTTCTTCTTGTTCTTCTTCTTCTTCTTCTTCTTCTTCTTCTTCTTCTTCTTCTTCTTCTTCTTCTTCTTCTTCTTCTTCTTCTTCTTCTTCTTCTTCTTCTTCTTCTTCTTCTTCTTCGTCTTCTTCTTCTTCTTCTCCTCTTCTTCTTCATCTTTTTCTTTTTCATCTTCTTCTTTTTCTTCGTCTACTTTATTCTTCTTTAAACAACGAATGGGTCCACAGCTCTCTCACTTCTCTGCTTCGAACTAAGGTTCCACCTATCGAGTTCGCCAGGTTGACCTCAGTAGGCCTTCTGCTTTTGGATTGTTACATGTCGGAGGCCATTGTGGGTTATACCATGCACACTTATTTATGAAAAAATGTTTAGTCGTTTAAGTGTCGCTGATCACCTTGATGTTAATTCCCCAGATCTGATTTCTTCTTTATCTTTAGTCGCAAATGATTTTTTTAGCATTGCAACTAACTCCAAAACCGTTTTCGAATAGGTTTTCCTGCTGAATGGATGTGACTTAAACAAGCAACGCCACCTATAATAAATTATTCGAACTACGTTTTTTAACTTTTCTTACTTGCCATAAGGAACAAGCACAAAATTCGTTCAAAAATATGTAAAGCAATTAAATTTTACTTATTTAAACTGGCACACCCTTACTTGCGTTGCCTCGTGCGCACAATTAAAGATACAAGGACGAAACGCCATCTAGCTACGAACAATTTATAAATAAGGGATTACTTAATATCCTTTTCAGCATTGTAGATTAAAGTTTAAAGCCTTTTCCTCTATTTTTTTTTTTTTAATTCTTCAAACTAAAGATTGATCTTGAGTTATTTTTACTCTTGAATTCTATTAACAATGGAAAATATATTCTTTCTCAAAGGACCATAGTCCTTTGTCTGTTTGTATATAATATTTAGACTTAACATATTCTTCTACTTCATTGCTTAAAACGCCCACTATAGCTAGCAATCTTCTTCTGTCGGTCAGCATCTTATAGACATTTAAATGCACTCAATATTTCAACTAGGACAATGCACATCAAAGCCGCCACCGTGATCGTCGTCGTCGCCACTAAAAAAAATCAAAGAATATCACCTTAGGGCCATCAGAGCCATTTTCCCGGCTGGACAGTCATGCGAAAGCCATTTTCGCATAAACCGCGCTCAATAGGCTATCATCAACCCATATCCATGGAAACCACCATCGCACGACTAAGGCCCAGATCCCATCTCAAGCTGTGTCCGTTTTTTTTTTTTTTGCTCCTAGGTAACTCCTCCAACCTACCCGACCGACTGGCGGATGGTTATGGACTTATCACGTATCGCCCCAAAATGCATATCCATCGATACGCTAATAATATTTGGATTTGTTTTTTCTGGCTATTTCAGTGTCTCAAGCTGGCCAGAGAGAAGCCTAGGCGAATTATATATAGCTTCTCGCGCTATCATGAACTAGTCATCATCGTTGTCGTCAGGCCAGCATCCTCAATTCGCCTTTAAGCCCATTTGTATAGCATACAGAGGCTATGGACTAATAGTTTGCTGAATATGCATTTAAAACAAGGATCCAACAAAAATATGACTGCCAAACAACTGTAATAACCAGCCTATGAGTGAGATTTCCATTTTGACGCAGTGAGAGCAGAGATAGGGTTCTCCATTAAACATCTTGGCCGGTATGAATCTTAGATAGCATTTCGTGGCGCTTGTGGTGATAAAGCCCGTAGCAGGGCACGATTTGTGATTAGGTCCACCCGAATGCTGGCTTTATTGATGACATAGAAATCATAAATGAGCTCTTTTCTTCTGTGTTTTAGGGTTGCCATTAAATTATATATTCTTTATGAATGAGTAGTATATTACTGTTGAATTTTCATGATTATTTGAATTTTTATTTATGGCCCGATTTTGTAAGAACTTTCAGAGGCAGATAGCTGATGTTGTAACGAAATTGGAAAAAAATAATTACCTCTAGATTGTGCTAGGGTCGCTTTTTTCAAAAATTTCTATTTATGTGCCGATTTGACACACCTTATAGGTAATATTTATAAAATTCAAATAAAAATAATAAAATGAAAGCCTTTGGCAAAATTTTGAATCGAAAGGTGGCGCTAGATGGAAATATTAGTTTAAATGTAATTTTCTCTATATCAACAATATTAAATTTTGTTTGTGTATTAGCAAGATTACGTTGGTGGTGTTTAATAACTCTTGAACCCGAATTGTGTGGCTGTTCCTGGGATCCAGGAAATACATGTTATATTCGCGAAACGCCAGTTGGATCAGCTAGTATTTAACAGTTAACAGCGATTCAAAATTTTGAAAATTTTTAGTTTGGGCTTACCAAAAATTATCTTTAATTTTCTCAAAAATTATAAACCAAAATAGTGAACCTTGCCTCACGACGCACTGTGTTATTCAGGACAAACCTAATCTACAAGACGCAAAATTCAAAGTTTTTTTCTTATCACCTTAATCTTAAGAAATTTCTTTGGCAAATATTATAGTTTGAGGTTATTATGAAAATGCTTCAAATTTCTCAATAACTAAAACCCAAATCAGTCATGCATGCATCACGACGCACCGTGTAATACGGGACGATCTTATTCTATAAGACGTAAAATTCAAAGGATTTTCTTAAAGAATTAAATTTCAAGATTTTTTTAACAAAAAATATGAGTTTGGCCATACCATCAAATTTAAATTTTTCACAAATTAGAAAACAAAATATTGAAACTTGCCTCACTACGCACCGTTTTATACAAGACAAACCTTATCTACAAGACGCAAAATTCAAAGTTTTTTTCTATGACGTTAATCTCAAGAAATTTCGGTGGCAAACATTATAGTTTGGGGTTATTACGAAAATGCATCAAAAACTAAAACCCAAATCAGTCATGCATGCTTCACGACGCACCGTGTAATACGGGACGATCTTATTCTATCAGACGTAAAATTCAAAGGATTTTCTTAAAGAAGTAAATTTCCAGAATTTTTTCAACATAAAATATGAGTTTGGCCTTACCAACAAATATCTTTAAATTTCTCAAAAATTAGAAACCAAAATAGTAATACTTGCCTCAAGATGCACCGTGTTATACAGGACAAACCTAATCTACAAGACGTAAAATTCAAAGTTTTTTTCTTAAGATCTACATCTTGAGAAATTTCTTTGGCAAATATAATTGTTTGGGCTTATTAAAAAAAAAGCTTTAAATTTCTCAAAAACTAAAACCCGCAACAGTCATGCATGCTTCACCACGGACTGTGTAATACGGAATGATCCTATTATTTCCGAAGCAAAATTTAAAGTTTTCTCTTAAAGAAGTAAATTTCAAGAAATTTCTTCAGCAACAATATGAGTTTATTAAAAACAAATCTTTAAATTTCTCAAAAATAAAAAAATAAAAGTGTCCTAAGGGTAACCCTATTTCATCTTCAAACCGACTGAGTGACTTTTTTAAATAAAATCTGGTGGGTGAAAGACTTAAGCTAAAGCCCTTTTATCTGGGCGAAGAACAGAGGGATCAAGGCAGGTCCTGGCCCTACATATAGAGTTCTAGCATTTATTCCCAAATGCGAGCGGTGAAGCCTCTTTTATATGAGCCGGTTTGTTCCGTGCCGCATTTTCCTTCTATGGGGCGCATTGTCTGTTTTGTATATATTGCTTTCACTTTCCTTGTGCGGCAAAGAGTTTGTCGCACAACAGCTTTGTCCGGAGTGCTTGCAGGGTCCACAAAAATATATGCAACCGATATTTTACCTTATCGCAATTAAAAGCTGATCTGGGAGTCGTGCTGCATGCTTCCCAAAGGCGAGAATATATAGAATAGATGATGACTTTTTATCCCAAATGGGCTTGAGAGAGGGTGGTAAAAGCAACTCCGACTTGTCCGTCCGTATATAGCCATGAGCCATCATCATCATCAGGGCAGTGAAAACGAAGACAAGAAATCGGATTTTCTCTCTTGTTTTAAGTTTCAATTAACCGACCTCTTCCTCGCCATTCGTTCGTTGCAAAAAGGATTTTTTTTTTTTTGGTATTCCATAACAAAGGAAGCCAACATTGATTCGGTTTATATAGGTTGGGTGGCATCCTGAAAGGACTTTGTATTAGTTTAGTTGTTGGGTTCCTTGTCGTTGACTTCGGAACTTTTGGTAATAATTTGGCTTCTGGTGTTTTGGCTGTTTGCCAAAAACGTGAAGACAACCACAGGAGTCCTTTTGGATTGGAAGAAGGACTTTTGCTTGGTTTTGGTTTTTGTTCTTTTGTTTTTGTTTTGTCTACTATCTTTTAAATTAGTTGGAAATCAATGGAGTCTGAAAAGCGGATTAAAAGATGAGAGCGGGTATGGGAAAGTTAAGCTGGAGTAGGTGGTGTATAGTTCAAGATCATTGGTGTGGAATCGAAGTTTATCGGAGCCGGATAGAGTGCTTATCTGGTGTAGTTTTGTGTGAAGATTAAGTGCACCTTTATGGCTTTCATGTCGGAAATAAATTACCAAGCTAATCAAAGAGCCTTAAGAAGCATTTTAATCTTGCAAACTATAGCAGACAATGGAGGCAATAATTAAAACATAAAAACAATTTAAAATATGGAAATAAAAAAACACTTTTTTTTTATTTACAGAACTTCCTAGCAGCGAATGCTCAATGCTGGTGGAATGCGCCTCTAACAGCTGCCACACGTGCTCTCAAATACGCTGGCCATGTCGCACCCGGTATGCTTCTGGTCACAGCCGAACCCTGTGCTCTGGAGGTACTACGTGGTGCATATGCACGTAGCGTGCTCAAACCACCCGCGACTTATGTCATCTGTTCAGTCGGTAAGTAACACCAGTATCACGATTTAAAATGAAGTTGTTTCTAGATTGTACTTTCATTCTCCATACCGGAGTATATGAATATATTACTCCACTTTTGGCCACAACGAATCTTATAGTTGCAGATTTTCCAATCTCTTATGTTCATCCTGGAAAAACTCACTTTCTTTGGACGCGCAACAATAATAAATGCTTGTGTGTCAATAAATTCGTCAAAGTCTGCCTCAAGGTAGCTCGTGCTTATAGGAGAGATGGTGCACGTTCACACGCCGCCAACGCTGACGATCGTCGCATAGGTATATAGTTTTGCTCCAATATTCCAAATCCGGAGACTCATGATGAGAGTTGGTATACATATATACACTGTGCAACATGAAGCACTTTGATGTGCCTAAGATGAAGAAATATTTTAACTTTCCTTCATCAATTTTTCATATCTTTGGGTGATATGGAGTTATTTTCTTCCCAATCAATCGCAAATTGTATCGCAACGACGAAGAAGGAAAATGTTAATAATAATCACGCCTTGAGGTGACAACGCGGTTTTCCATTTCGGTCTCCTTTTCTAATGGCGTTTTTTTTTTTTTTGGATCTTTGATCATTCAATGTGGCAACAGAGAGGCGGCATAGTGCGGCGCCTTGGAGTTGGCACATTCGATTTGCGGATGGATTTATGATTTTTAATTGAACATGCAACGCCTCAAGTGCCGAACTCGTATCGTAATCAACTTGCAGAAGGATTAATGAATCTCGATGTCCAATGAAGTGAGAATTTCGTGAGCTAAAAACATGGTTAACATACATAGTAGTAGTCGGGAGTACCTAATTCGCTCCTTTGGGAGGCGGAAAGAAAGTATTTTGATTTCTTATTTCTTAATTTGCTATCCAAGCTTGATCCTCCTACTTGTCGTTGTGGATCGGACAAGGACTTCATAAGTTTTTTAAAGAAATGGTGACATCTTAATGCATCAAAGCTAGTTTCAAATTTCTTTGACTTTCAGTAGAGTAAAATGTATTTTTCATAACATTTTATCAAATTCGGTCCAATGGTTTTGCAGCTGAAACTGACTGAGCATGAAAAACTTTATATTACATAGTAAAACGAAAATATAATGAAAATTAAATATTATTTTAGGAATCTCTATATTTGAAACATTTATTTAAAAAAATTAACGAGTTATTGAAAAATTCATCAGTTTTTCTACTAACTATAATATTTTGACGTGATAACGTCTTATAAATCGATGACAGGCTAATCATACGAAATAGCATGACTCATGCTGTTAATAATGATAAGACTCATGCTCATAATGCTGATAAGAAAAGTGACGCACACTGCGATACTGTGGTTCTTTCAACCAAAATCGATCGCAAGCACCAGGCGAACATGAAAAAGAACAGGCTCGAATTCCAAAATTAATTCCAAAAGAACTAGAAGAGAAAAAGAAATTCAAAATAGGCGGAGTTTTGTTAAAGTAGAAAGCAGATGTAATAATGGGGTGTTTGTGTGGATTTAACGAGAGGGTTTGTGGATCATTTTTTCAACCAAAATCGATCGAAAACGTATTCTGAGCACCAAGCGAACATGAAAAAGAACAGGCTCGAATTCCCAAAATAATTCCAAAAGAACAAGAAGAGAAAAAGAAATACAAAATAGGCGGAGTTTTGTTAAAGTAGAAAATAGATGTAGATATTGGGGTGTGTGTGTGGATTAAACGAGAAGGTTTGTGGGTGTGAGTTAACGGGCTGTATTTTGGTGTTGCTGCTATCAATGTTTTCTTATGACGTTATCACGTAAAATTATCGTCCGTAAACCGACTTTACCATCAAGCAACTCTTTTTTTAATTACAAAAACAAATGTATATGATTGCTGTAGTGATTCAATCTTCTAAAATCTAAACCATCATCCATTCCGATTGATATCAATATGTCGATGTCGATTCAACATTAATTTATCACAATTTATTGGATCGCTGTTCAATTTTCTTTTCTTTTATCAACATAAATTCATTACTGGCTACAACAATGACGTTAAGGCACAGGCACACTTTAAATCGATTAATTTATTTATTGCCACACAATTTTAATTGATCTCAATCGACATCGACGAGGATCGACCAACGTCAAGCCATATGTCCATTGTATCTTTCTCACTATAGTCTTTGAATAGAATAGATTACAATTGGTCATGTTCATATGGTTCAATAGTTTAATTAAATTGTTGATATTTTGTTATGATAAATGTTTATTAAGTAATTAATTTTAAAAGCCATAAGAAATCGATTTTACTTGATGAATTGACAATAAATTAAATTGTTTTGGAATGTTTCATTGGGAAAAAGTGTTCTTTACCGCAGAGAAATTTTTAGAGTGTTGATAGTATGTATGTGATACATTCCAACGCGTGTTATAGACTTTTAAAACTTTGTTCATTTGTGGCTTTTTGTTTTTGTAAAATCTTTGTTCTTTTTTTAAAATCTTGTTTCGAATCGCAATGAATCACAAAACCTCTGTTCGTAACTCCATTTATAAATCTATTCAAAAAGTTTAACCCTCCCGTCGGTCAAAACAAGTTTGAGTACTTGCTTGAACATAAGCTGCTTACATTGAAATATTTTACTAGAAACAAATTTCTCGTACTTTTGTTTCGTTTTGACGTACTTTTTTTGATTTTAGCATCAAGAGTTATACCTTGTTACTTGGATTAGTGACAGATCATCTCTTGTGTTAGTTCTTAATTTATCTCCAAGGAGTCGGAATTTTTTTTTTTTAATTCTATACAAGACTTTCATCTCGAACGCAGTTAAGAGATCAAAAAGCCTTTAAGTAAACACCCGAGTCTCAGATCCGTATTGGAGTACTGATAAGACCATTCTTGTACAGCAGCAGCTAAGTGTTTATGATAAGATTTCCGGGTTTCAAGACCCTCGACAGACTAAATCAGTTCTGTTGGATTTAAGCCTGATTATTGGACCAATACTTGGTCTTGGTTTTCCTTCATTAATATGAAGCTCCAGCTTAAATGCCGTCTGCGCGATGTGGATGAAACAGTCTTAAACAAATTGGTTGACTTCTGCCCATAATTTCGATGTCGCCTGCGTAAGCTAATTTCTGCTTTTACTTGGTGAAGATAGTCCTCCTTTTTGAGTCACGTTCTCTTCAGCAGGGTATTACATTTGGCGTAGAGAGGAATTTTTGATTTAGTTCCTCTTTATCAATAATGTTATTGAATTTTGGTCTTTGCTTATCAATTTCAAGTCTTCTAAAGTTCTCCCATTACTTTCGTCCATCCGAATCAATATTAAGGCGATTTGAGTGGTATTGTCTTTTAGCAACTCTTATTTTTTAAATACCCCACTAAAATTGCTCACATTCTGATATCTCCCTTCTTATGTACATATGTGCTGGAAATATGTAGCCTTTTCTTCAGTCTTCTGGCACTTCTTCGTGTTCCCATATGGGTACTTTGATTTCATAAATTACTTGATGTTGTGTCGACCCTCCATGTTTGATCAGCTCAGCAGGTATGCCGACTCCCGAGGCCTCCTTATTTTTGAGTCGATTAATTGCCTTTGGATATCCTTAATCTTAAGCGGCTCCAGTTTAAAGTCTTCCTCTTGAAACTGCACCACACTAGTTAAAGAAATTAGAAAGACAGAAATAAGCCATCGCAGTAGTTCGAAAACTAGTGACTACTGTTCACTTACAGCGCACGGACGACGTCTATCTCGCACCAGGAGTTTTTAAAATTGCTACCCAACCTGAGTATCGAACTCACAATGTCTCTGTTAGCACGCAAATACCCTAACATAAACTAACTATAGGGACCTCAAAATTGGTGTATAAATTGGAGCCATATGAATATTGATTCGAGGTGAAATCCAATAAAATTTTATTCAAAATGAAGAGGAGGGAGGAGAAGATTGAAGAACTACTTGTTTAATTATGCTATAATTACATGAAGATAGATTACAATTATTACCAGTTTTCACCGACAACAATAAAATATGAAACTCGCACACAATTTATCCCCATCCCACATTTAAAACCACAAAACTAACAATAGTTAGTTATTATTTCCACCATTTGCCCAATACCTAAAGCGTTTGAAAAATTACTGCCTTCATTTGCAAATTGCAACCACCAACAAGACGAAGACACTGAGACGACATCAGAAACATTTGCTTCATCACTAACAAATTACCAATTAGTGTTAACTACCGGAGAAACCAAATAATAATCAACACTAGGTTTACTCTGTTCGGCAATAAAGCACATCGCGATCCTCGATTGCCAAAGTCGCTTCTTTGAAATCTCAATAAATTACCATCACAAGCTGGCAGTGCAATCAGGGTTGCCATCTTGCGATAATCATCAAACGAACTCTCGAAAATTTCAATTTGTTAATTTTCAATATTGCACTTTACCAAAAATCAAAATCAATAAAATCTTGGATTTAACCTCAGTTTTTCCATTTAACCTTTACTTAAACTTGAGTTTTACAGCTTGAAATGTATTACATACGGAAATACTGACAACGCTTTAAAAAAATGTCAAATGATGCAAATTGTTTTAAAACTTAACTAACACTAACTTCGAAATTCGATAACCCGTTTAGAAGGAGAAGCATTACGAACATAAATGTACACCGAAGTTAAGATTTTTATTTTAAACGAAAATATATTTTGAATAGGTACGCTATTTTTTGCAAGTTATATTTTCAATTTTTATTATTCAAGTTCTTTTTCCAAAAAAAAAAAAAAAAAGAAATGGTTGTCTTGTATAGTCGGTTCACGGACGATAATTTTAACTGATAACGTCATAAGAAAACATTAATGGCAACAACACGAACATGCAGCCCGTTAACTTACACCTACCAACCCCCTCGTTAAATCCACACACATACACCCCAATATCTACATCTACTTTCTAATTTAACAAAACTCCGCCTATTTTGTATTTCTTTTCTTGTTCTTTTTGAATTTGAGTGGAATTATTTTGGGAATTTGCGCCGGTACTTTTTCATGTTCGCCTGGTGCTTGCGATCGATTTTGGTTGAAAGAACCACAGTATCGCGGTTAGCATGAGTCATGAGTCTTATCAGCATGAGTCATGTTATTTCGTACGTGTAGCCTGTCATCGATTTATAAAATGTTATCACAAAAAGCAATTAATTTATGTTGAGCTAATTTGAGATCCGAGAACTCAGATAATATAAATCAACACTTCTTAGAGCAGCTGGCAACCCTGAATGTACGTACCAACGTAATTTCTTTATCGTTCAGTCGCATGGCATCAAATTACGAATGCGCATTAAAACAGCTCATCAACAAGTGGTGGGGCAGCCTCTGCGCAACTCCCGCAGCAACTCCTTTTCCAGCATAAATATGCAAATTATTGGAAAACCTCATAAGAAAATAAAAACCATCATCGCAAAGACAATCGCAAAGATAGTCTTGAAGAGGAAAAATCTTTGATTTATGTCCATCTTGATCCTTTCGACAAATATGCAAATCTTCTTCGCGCAGCCACTTGGTGCGCTGATTGACAGCTATCGCAATGCAGCGTTTTCACATTTGGCGCACCAGCTCACACACATGTCATCGTGAGGCGCTTCCATTGGAATGACATTCGAAAGCGCGGAAACTTTTATAATGTGAATGGCGCATTCGACTCATCCCGTCCATGGTCATGACATTAAATCAATGGAAATATTATCAATTATTTTGTCAGGCTAACGATCTTTACGGTTGTGATTTGTTGCAAGTTGCAAGCCTCAAGGCTGTGATTCCTCCTCCCTTCGTTGAAGCATCCTCCTGATGCTGTTGAAGTATATGTAGGTAGTGAAGGTCTTAGAGATTTCTATAAAGGTGCATTCATGGACTTCCTGTTTCTTTCGTGGACAGCACCTGGTGCAAGGGAATCATAATACGAATAAGATCGTAAAATCGATCATTAACATCGTAAATATGTGAGATGATGATTATTGGGCTGTCGTCGTGTGGCTTGAAAAAATCATCATTAATCTCAAGCAATATTGCTTCAGGATGGTTAATAAACACATTCAGGAAACGTTGTTTTTATGGAGTTTTTGCATGCCGTAGTGCATGACAACACTAGAAATGTAATTCTGGAGTATGTGAATGAATTAGGTGAATTACCTATATCTTTTGATTCTTGTTGGAAAACTTAATACAAATAAAGGGCCAAATTTTCCAGAAGAAGACTTTATTTGCGGGTTGTTACAATAAAGTTATATTAACTTCTCTATGACAAGGTAATGGTAACATTAAAGTGACCAAAAAGTCACCACAATTTCTATGTAACCAAAAAAGCGAAAAAATGAACTTTTTCTGTTACTAAATTCTAATTATTGGGAAGTTGCAGTGTAGTTTGTATGAAATCACTTTAAATGGTAACTTAATAATTCCTTGTAACTGAATTGTAACAAATTAAAAAAGTTACTATAATGTTTCTCTTGACTAAGTATAGTAATTCTTCAAAGAGTTGTAGTCAAGTTTATGCTGCCTCTTTTATTTACAAGCGACCAATTTTAATACTATTTTAGTTTCAAAATGTCAACCAATGTGGAATTGAATTGGAAAACGTTTTCTATTTGTTCATATAGTCTCAAAAACATTTTTTTGCATACAGAAAACTTTAATGGAACCCTTAAGAAACGTATTCTGTTTTGAGAAGTCACAACTCATAGTTTTTGAGTTGCTGGGGAGTTTCAAAAATTTTACTGAAAAGCACATAATAATTTTTCACGTTCCTGTTACTGTCTTGTAACAAAAATGTTACCTGAAATGGGTAGTGTGTGAGGCTTTCTTTCTCATTCGTTCAGTAGTGTAAACCTTTCTGTGACTGTTTTGTAACAAAAATATAACCTAAGATATCGTGCCAACCACTGTGAAACTATATTGCGACACAATATGTACATCGAAAACAGAACTCAGTTTTGACAGAAGAAAAAAAGGGATTACTTTGGAGTTACATTTTTTTACAATTTTTGGTTAAAATGAAGTATCGAAAGTGTAAGTTTACTTTAGTTTCATATGAGTTACATTCCAGTTGTCCGAAACATGTCAGCATAAGGTTACTCTTAAATCACTCGGAAGTTTCAACTGATGAAAGTTACTAAACTCTGTATCATTTTCAGTTACATTGCTTAACCAGTTTTTAGTTTGGCTGTATTGAAACTCTTAAGTAATTGCTCAGTAACTTTTAGTCAAACCGATCACTTTTCAATATAAAGTTTTGTGCACATTGACCTTTGTCTAACGCAAATGCAACTCATATGAATTCAGTTTTTTCGTAAAAGTAGTCAAACTTTTCAGTAACAACTATGCAACTAATGTGTTTCAGAAAAACTTAAAAGTAACGCGTATGTAACAAATGTAATCTGTTTTTGGTTACAAAATTCAAATGCCACCACGGGCTACTATTGTTGATCCATCAAGGAACTTTCAAGACCAGGTTTCAACAGTTTGCTGTCGAGCGGATACTGCTTTTGTTCGAAGTAGGCTTTCTGAAGCATACTAGTTCCGATTTGGGTGTGTTGATACGAATCGCCTATTTCCTGTAGTATTCGAAAAGTCTGGAAATGTGATTTACGTACCTGACATACAATCTTTAACAAAAAGTTTGATTTTCTCGAAAATGGCTCTAACGATTTTGATAAAACTTTCAGGGTGTTATTTTTTTACATCAATACATCTTTCAGTTAGAATGAATTTTTCGAAATTCTTTCTATAACGTTACCCCCAATAGGACCGTTTTTTTTACTTTCTCGAGAACTGCTTAACCAATTACAATCAAATTTGATATTCAGAAGATGTAGATAGCCAAACCAATTCGGCATAAAAATATTTTCGAATAACTTTTTTTTTTATTTTTAATATTTTTTTTTAATATTTCTTTTTTAAATCGATATTTTGAAAACCGGTTTTGTTTTCAAATGTAAGTAATTTTTGTGTTTTAGCCTTGTATATAGAATCTATAGCACTATCAAGATGGGTGTTTCACCTAGCGCCATCTAGTTTCGCTATCTCGCTATTTCTCAGTGTAGACTTTTAGTCGGGGAGATGAATTCAACACATATGCAACGTTAGAAAATGACAGAACGGAAAAGATGTAAATAAAGTGTAAGCAGTCAGAGGGAAGCAAATTATCAAGACTTTTTTGTGTTATTTCTTTGTCATTTTCTGATAATGAGAGAATGGAAGATAGAAATTTAGACAGGGGTGTGAGGAGTTTTCATTTCTGCCTTGAAAATACACTGTTTTTGGTAGGGTTTTTTTATAGATACGGCAACAGGATGGAATTTACCGTTTTAACGATTTTTGCTCAAATTTGGTTTGGTTTTTTTGTACAATTTTGAATGGTTACCATGTTTGATTATTATATTATTTTTTTTTGTTAGTCTGCAAAAATTTAATTTGACTGTAAGTACCTACCTAGTTACTTATTTTACAAATAAAATACATTGTTTGCAGATGTTTGTAACTATGTTATTGCTTTAGAGTATACATATTCACTTATCACGTCAAACAATCTAGTACTAAATATACTACTAACTACTAAACATAGTAATAAATCTAATAATAACCACTCAATATAGTACTAAATATACTACTAAGTATTAAATATAGTACCAAAACTACAATATTACTAAACTCTAGTACTAAGTTCTAAAAATCTAATACCAAAAATACTATTATACCAACAACATAGTACCAATCGGCACCAGTTTTATATTTAACTAACGTTCGAAATTGAACAATACACATTAAAACTTTAAACAGCCAAATCCGAATAAAAACTAATTGATTTCGTTACAAGAAATAGAGAAAATACAGAAATAACAAAATTTCTTGAAAAATGCAAAATCCAAAAAAATAATTGAAGACGCACAATCTTGGTTTGTTTACGAAAAATCAAAGGGAAATCCATTAATTTTTGTTTCCCTTCTAGTTCTAGTGTCACTTTTTGAACCTTTCACTCGTACTTATTATTTATTATTCCTGCAAATGCTTGTAATCATTCTAACTCATACGTTTCTGAAAATATAACATAGAACCTCTATCACCTCTTTCATCACTATATTTCTTTCTACTCTCCAAAACCCATACAAATGCATATCAACAACTACTGCAGCGCTATTACGGCAGTATCTCGCTAAACTAGATGCTCCCTGATGGTAGTACTTAAACAATGGTTTAAGTTTGCATTCTTGAATTATTTTTTTTAATTTAAAAAAAAAGTTGTTAAATAAAAACCGTTTTATTTAAAAACCGTCTACAATAAAAAAAATGGCGTTTAAATTTTTCTGGTTCATCCAGATTACTATATCTTTTCCTTATTGAAAATATCTTGCGTTGAAATCGCCGCCGTAGAATCCGTAAGTAGTAAGCTACAGTATCCTATTCGAAATATGAAATTCACTGTGAATATTTTCATTGTTGGAAGTGCATCTGAAGTACTATACCCTGGTGATTTTAAGAAACTTTCCATTTCCATCATCTAAATAGCTATTTCACTTGTGTTCGGGGAGATTTTGTCCTTTACGTCGATGCTAGCTGTTCCTCTAAGGTAAGGGACATCCTGGTATCTCAGCGACTTCAATGTTGTTTTTTGATTTTACTTCTAAGGACATCGTCCGGGTTGTCGTTCTTCAATTTCATAAAAAAGTTAAATAACGTCCTCTTTTCCAGGCTGTATAATGAATTCGCATTATACGTCTGTATCTATACGCCTGTGTCTAAATCGCCGCCACTTATACGTTTTTTTTACTGACGAAAGACAGTCTGAATTGAGTGACAAAATATGAAACCGAATGTTTTTTTGTAGTTCTGTGAATTTTAACTTTGCTAAATGACTAGGTGACGCTTCGTTGTAGTCTTTTTCTTTACCCTTACCCTTAAACTACAAGTAAAAGGAAGTTGCTTACCATTCTCCCTTGGCCTAACTATTACACAAACTTTTGGATTTTTAACGAGTTTTTTAACCGTTTAAAATGTATTTATTGGCTTAACACTCTACTTTAAAATAAAATAAAAAACAGTTCTGACTTTTTTTCATAAAATGTTGTCAAAAATTCAAGTTTTTCTTTTGATCGTTGCCTAAATTTCATGTAGAATTTCAAACAAAAAAAATCAAAAATTACAAATATGCCACAACCTGGTGAAAGGAACTATACAAATGACCAAAATTGGAACTATCCATCAAAATCAATTCCGTCAAGCAGCAAGAATGTTAGAAACAATAATTCCGACAGACTCAATGAAAACAACTTTCCAGGTACCGCCGGCAGTTTTGTTCGTGACGTCTGGGACATATTGGCTCAAGCTGCTGAAGAAATCGAAAATTTGTATGAAAATAAATGTCCTTGTGTTCATGCAACAACAAGAGGAGAATCAATAACAAACGGAGGTTTCAGAAATATTGAAAAATCCACCGATGTCACCACATGTCAACCATGTACGGCAAGGAATTATTTTGATTCTGGAGCCATAAATGAAGGATACTCCAGCAACTCAAGACCAGCAATGGCCAGTTTCAATCAAACCCATGGAACTTCTACCTCAAGTAGAAACCCCACTGTGGCCAATGAAACGTTTTATGAAACGTGTCCTTCAATACGTGAGTTCTTCGCAAGATCTATAAAAGACAATGAACATCAATCATCTTTTAATACTCGGACCAATTCTTGCCGACATTGTTTAAATAATTCTTCAGCAATGAATGCAAGTAATCAATCCAAATGCGGTCAAACATTTAGTATTCCTAATAGATCTGCGTCTTTTGATCCGCATCCGGCTCTAGTATCAACCATGATTAGACCTCAATGTCGAGAACCTTATTTCGGAAATATTACTGAAACGCCAATATTTAGTGAATGGGATGATAGCTTTGAAAGAAATGGTCCTTCAAGCAGGAAAACCAATGAAAATTGGCAGAATAGGACGCACAATGTCGATCATAATAACCCTCTATTGAGATCAGTTGGAAATCAGACCTATGACCTGATTGACAATGTCGATTCCATTCGATCAAATGGCATTGATCCTCCTCAACGGTCAAGAAATATTAATTTCTCAAACAAAACTTTTACTTTAGGCGAAACTGAAGTTGATGATGAAAATTTCGATGGTGGATCAGTTCCAAAAAGCCATTTTCAATCTGCACCCAATGGAAACCATACAGATCCATCCTTAGAACACTCAAATTTTGCACCAGAATCTTCATCTAAAGCTACAAGAAGAATCAATGATGCAAAGCCAAATCCAGTCCAAAAACGTGTAAATCCACCCAAAGGAAATCCAAAATGGACCTCCAATTCACGAAATAATACTCAACCTTAAAATTCGGTCCTTCTGTTTCTTCTAGTTTGTTCTTTTATAAGTGAAAAAAAAATAAATTCAAACCTTTCAACTATAAGTTATAACTACTTCCATTTTGTTTGTGTTTCCAACCTTAAAAATCACCTCCCCCTCTATCCGAAATGATAGTGCTTCGGCTTCGTTATATACAACCATCAATCAGTGATAACTGATGCCTCCCAAGTAAGGCCGATCCCTAGGTACAATGACCGACCTACTGCTAAAAGGTTTTCGTTTTCTTTTCCTTTAAGAGTCGAAGAAGAAGAAAACGTAAAACTAAACGAGCTTCCCTCGTGGGCTTCCTGCTGCACCGACTGGCTATTCTCTCACGAACATTCACATTCCTCTGCTGGAAGCTGTCCAGAGCTGCATCCAGTTCAGGCCAAGCAATAATTGTTATGCCCGGTTATTGATTGCTTTAATTCGATTCGAATTGGTGAGAGATCAAGCGCGCGCGGTCCTATGTATGCAAATTATGCACCTTAGCCGAAGGAGAGCAGCGGACGATGGCCAGCATCTGCGGAACTCCTTTTGGTTTGGCCTGTCCGCTGTCCGCATATGCAAAGAGATACCAGATAATAGGTGGCAATAATCGGATGTTAAGCGCTTTTTCAATCATTTTCCCAGTTGGCCGAGGAGTCAACCCTATGATGCTGGTCTGGCCTCCGCATGGAGAGATGGTAAGAAATTGATTTCCTCCTTGGCGTGGAGTTGAAGTTTTTGATTTGCATGCAAAGCCGTTAAGGCATTTCATCAATCTGTGGCTATTGGTGTTTTTTTTTTCTTCTTCTTGTTTATCTTGGGTAACATAAGATGTAAACTTTAGCTGTTAGCCTTCCTATGGGAAAATGGCGGACTTTGGTCAATTTTGAGAATTCAAGAGTTTCCACAGTTTTGTTTCCATCACACAAGGTCATCTGCCCTTTTTAAAACTGCTTCTTCAATTTTATCCAAAACACGCCATCTACAACCTATTAAGCGATTAAATCAACAACCTGGTACAATGCCCTAAATAAAATCTACTGGAACATCCCATTAAGCTTTGCCTACAGGAACACACAATGTGTAGCCACCCTAGCGCTCCAAAACACTTAAAATAAATTGCTTTGGCTGGCCATCTATGTACCATCTCAAGCGGAAACGTCAAGTAATTTACAACAGCATTAAAGCCTGTCTTCTGAGTTTAGAATCATCTTAGATCCAGAATTATTTAGAAGATCATCATATAATGCCACCCATGGTTCGTTGGGCACACAGTGTTCTCAGAGGTTACTCTGACGAAAAGACAAAGCGAGTGCACCCACCTGACACCAAATAGTATCACGAAAATCCCGGTTCTTGAGATCCAATCATAAACTGTGGCAAGTTCAAAGACTCTCCAGCGGTTTGGGATCGGTTGGATAGCTCACGCAAGCAATCCAGAATAATCAGACCGCTGTAATTGGCTGGGGAAAGGTTAACCAATATGTCAAATGAGTGACAATTGGGGGAAACACTACTCCGGTGCGCTTTAAGCATGAGGATCAATATTGCTATTGGAAAGCCAATTAATCTTGTGATAAGGATGTGGCAGCGCGCGCGTACACCTGTTCCACCTTTTAAAACCATACTTACATCGCATCTTAACACTTTCAAGCCAAATAGTCTTCTACATGGCTGGCCAAACGGAGGAGAGTCTTGATAAATTCGATGTGGGCGACGACGAGACGGACAACGCAATAGCAACTTTCTATCATGCCACACACTCGATACTCGGCTGGAAAATAGATTTCTTTACATTGACAGTGTTCTCCATTGGGCCATATATCTCAGAGTGGTCTGCCGAAGCCGAAATGCCATTCAATTGTCCAAGGCAGCCAGCGCCAGCGCTTATACAGACTGAGCCCCACTTCTGGCTTAATTTGTTCACTGATTTTACACCAAAGTGTAAGGAGTCCTCCTTCTTTCTTTCACCCAACGGCCAATGTTGGACTTGGTTAATTTACATTTTGCATCGAACTAGTTGTCGTTGCAGTGTCTGAGACAAATGCCAAGATTTATACCACCATGAGTAGTATGGACATGAGGAGCAGGCATTAAGCAAGTAAACACCATATGAACGCGCTCCTGATGACGACAACTCTACGGTTCAGGTGTAATACGAGGTCGCCTATCTTGAGTTGCTGATCTTGAATTGAAATACTACGAGTATTTGCGCCAAAAGACTCTTGGAGGTGGATTTATTTATAAAGTGGATAATATGCCGTTGGGTCTGATATCTGGAGTTGTGAACTCATTTATTGGAGGACAATAGTCAATTTGAGTTCGCAATATATAGTTACATTGAGCTAAGGAATCGTTAAAATGTTGAACTTCAAGATTGGATCGGTTTTTTTTTGCGCTTATATCGGCGATATCTTTTGGCTTAGAGAAAAGAAACTTCGAGAAGTCAATTTTTAGTCAAGATTCAGATTGTCTGGATCTACGGGCGATTGTAATTAAACTAGAGCTGCTGGAATAAACTTGACATTTTGCTGAAGGCACTCGGGGAGCTTTCTCCACACAACGTCTTATATATGTGAATGTGCTGGGCAAGTGCCATGCTGCTACCAAAATGTTTTGAAGTACATATTAAGAGTCCTGACAGTTTAAAAATCAAAATCTTTAAATAAATAAATATAAAACCTACCAAAAGCATTTATGGCTCAAGAATTCGTAGTGGCTTTGGGATTTTATATCTCCGAATAGGGAACCACCCTGAGAATATGTAAATTAAATCAAAATGGATGAGTCCAAAAAAGCAAAGAAGAATTTACGTTGGATTTTACAGAACTTTTCCACACCAACCAGGATCTATGAGATACATCCGAACTTAGCCAAGAAAATAAAGCCGCTTAAAGAAGATCATCAATAGAGTTGACCTCTAATCAAAATCTAATCTAATAACCGACAGTTGTTATGATCTCGACCGGGGCCACAACTCTCCCATTTTCTTCTTAGCCTGGCTCAGAAAATATCGGCAGGCTTCCCGGTTTTTCATTGCTCCTCGTCTAAGGCCAGCTTAATGTAGGTTCCTTTATATTTCTTTGATCCAGGGGTTTTGCGCCTGCCTTTCTTCCGCGATAGTGATGGAACGTGGCATGGTAATGCCTTTTGAAATGGGTTCTCCGGGTATCGTTTTTCTACATGGCAGTGCTAGCTAAGTCGATCATACTGTATTTTGGCTAAGAAGGTATTCTTTATGTGGAGGCTTCTTTAGATTTTGTAGCTTCTCATTTCATCACGCTTTTTGAATCCTCCCGCATGCAAAGCGTTATCATTTGAATTTACTGTCATACGTCTTCTAGTACATTGTCCAACATTGAGAACCGTGAGAACCCTTCACTTACAATGCTTATCATTACAAGATCCTTCGGTATTAATCATAGATCGAAGATGTTTAAAGTTTTCGAACTGTTCCATTCAAAAAAATGTCTTATATGGATCAGAAATTGACAGCATAGGTATTCTCTCGTTTTTGGACTAATCCGGTACCCATTTCCTTCCAGATCATCTAACCATACATCAAGCCTCGTTGAATGTAGGATCTTCACTTATGATGTGTTAATCGTCAGCAAGGAGTAATTAAGTTTCTTGTGGGTCCGCCCCTTGCCCTCTAGCAGAAAGTCAAGGACTGAAATAAAGAGGAAAGAACTCAAGATGGTTCCCTGGTACACATCAACTTTGATTTAGCACTCTTCCATGATTCTTACTTACTCTTACGGACATTTTCCTATTTTTTTTTATTCATGATCATCCGCATGTAGATTTCCTGAAATTCACGTTGCAAATGCCTTTTCAAAATTAACCAACACAAAGTGCATAACTCTTGAGGAATCCCGATACATGTCCCATTCAGATTCTTATACTCTGAATTTCATCTCTGGTTGATTCACCCGAAACACACCCTCCATTGATCGTCAGAAAAAACGGTCATCCAATACCCACTCAACGATCTCCAATGTGTGTGACATCAGCTTGATTGAATGGTTGGTATGGCAATTTCGTGTATCACTCTTCCTCTTGTAAATTGGGTGAAGGTAAATATCTTTCTACTGATAAGGAATTGGGTCGCCGATGTTAATTTCTAGATGAGAATGGTGAGCCATCAGCTATCTTTTTTCAACTCTAAGGTGTCTCACCTGGCTCAATATCTTTTTTTTAGACATTTTTCAGTCTTTGAGCGACAATTTTGAAAACAGTTGCAACATTGTTGATATCACTATGTTGCAATTCCTTCTATGTTGCAATTCCTTAATAGACGCAACCGAGGAATTCCTCCAAAAGGATGATACCGGATCCATTTTTGCCTTTTTCATCTCCATTGTAGAACATCTTGTATGAATTTATGGAAGCATCTAAGAAACGGCCTTGTTTCCAGTGTTTCGCCATTTTGCTTCTATGAATATGAACGCACAAGATTCGCCTTCTCTTCACCATTTCTTTTCACCATTTCTTCATTTTCATTTCTTCATTCCGTTCCTTTTACATCTACTAATTGCTCCAAATTCCTAAACCGCTTGTCTTCACCTACTCAGTGCTTGATCTCCCCGAGCACACCATAACTACTGCTGTCGTCCTCTAAAATAAGTCACATCATCAAAATACTAATCAGTCAGCGTAATTGGTCGTTTTCATCCCATAGTCTGCATAAAGTTGTTAAGTTTATATGAAAACATTAGTCTGCAACATTGTTGCAATAGAAACATGTCTGGGTTGTCAAAATACAGCTTCATTTTGATCTGTGCGTGCATTCGGGCGTGTACGCAATAATTAAAAAGGTGACTCTGCCACAGAGGTTCAGTGGCATTTATCCCTTGTTTTTGTTGTTTTTTTTGTTTATTCCTGGCAAATATTTGCAGCATTTATTACATTTGATATGAACATAACCACAACATGTTGCAGATAGAACTACATTTTAACTGCCAACTTTCATGTCAAAAAATTTAATTCGTGTCAAACATATTTACCTTCTGATTCCAATGAAAGTGGACATGCTCTCGGTGTCGCCCCACACATCTTGCAGCACCCACCTCCAGCTGAGGCAGCGATTTTTTTTTGTTCATATGCGGATGCGAAATCCATATGCGGTTTTTGTTTGGTTTTGGAATATTTTTCTACGTTTACTCACGATTATTTTATGAGTACCATCTATTTAATCACTCGATGCCCATCATCAATGTAACTACACCGCCATGAGCCCATTAGGATGCAGATAGAAAGGGGCTTGAGTGTGTTTTTAGGATTACGCGACACCCAAGCGGCCGACGCGAATAACTCGACAGTGCGAAAATACTCTTGGCAATCAACTTTGCCAAGAAAGCATGACATTCGATTGGGAGGCGGTGGGTGGACGCAAAACGGGCAGACGATTGCGCATTGTAAGCCTTGAGTGCCCGCGAGAAAAGTCCGCCATCGTGTTCAAGGGACCTTTGACTTTGAAGCACTTTTTTGGCGAAGCGGAACGGTCCTTGGATTTTGGATTGTCTCCCAGATGCATGCAACAAACGACAAGAAAAAAAACTATGGCAGTGTTCATTATTATAATGCTCTCATGACTGTGCACTCAATCTGCAGTGCAGAATAATTTTTTTTTAAATGACGGAAGCAATTAACGTAGTCGTAGTGTGAATGTCAATTGCACACTTCGGGCAATTCGTGGGTTATTCGTTTGGTCTAAGTGTTCGAATGGTACTCTAGTCTAGGTAGTTCTCTTTGAGGAGGGAAAAACGTCTTGAGATCAAGATTTCATTCAATAGAATATTGTTTGCCAGGGTGAAGTGGGAATGGAAATTAAACTTAGAACGTATAATTCTGTAATAAGGAGATCCAAAAAGCATTGCAATACTTCTGTTAAATATTGCATTATGGAACTTAACTAAGAACATTTTTCCTGGTTTCTTATGGCAATCAATATTATTTATTAATATTCTTTTAAGAGTTTATATACATATTTTTAAATCACATCATCCTCATAAATAAGACACTTAAAATGCTTCAAGATGGATGGTAGGTCATTAATAAATAAATTAAATAGAACAGAACCTAAATGACTGCCATGTGGTATTCCAGAACAGTCTATAAACAAAACTTAAGTAGTAGTTCGTCGTCTAAATTCTTGTATATTGTAGAAGTTTTTGCTTTCAAGTTACTAACGATAGCATTTTATTATTATTTTGTACACATAAGACTAGTCTACTATGTTCTACAAATGATTGCTAATTAATATATACATTCATTTTATGATCCACCCCAAAAACTAAAATACGTTACAATTTATGTATATAAAGAAAACCTTAAAAATGTAATAGATCTAAGACTATTTTCGAGATTCATACATTTTAAATAGGATTATTTTACCCGTGAAACATCGGGAAATAAAAATCAAATATTAATTTTGAAACTTAAATAATAATCGCAGTAAGTCCTTCAAAAAAATCTAAAACAGTTACATAGTTATTATTCTTTTCTTTTTTCTCTTATGTATCTCATAGTAGGTTAGGTAAACAAACATTGAAATAAAGTAGTTGAATATCAGACGCCGAACGAAGTGGTTGTGTTCTTATTTCGCTGTCACCAAAAAATTGTTTTTGCTCCTGACTACAATATGATTCTACTTGGGGAAGAGGCTACTCTCTCTAGATTTTGCAACGTCTCATCTTGGTATGAATGTGTTATTAATCATATGTATATAACAGGACTTTTATTACGGAGTCAGCAAATACAACACTTCTTGGAAGAATCTTACAATAGGCGTTGTTTTCGAGGCCCAACAAAATTGCAATAAGAATTTACCCTAAAAAAAACTGGCTGACGTCTAGAATTGTTTTGATAAGGTGCTGCCATCTATAGGTAATACTGCAACATTAAACTAGTGTTTTATCAGAAAATTGGAGTAAAAAGCAAACATTTTCTCGAGGGAAGACTGCTCGTAAATTAATGCTTGTCTGTTAACAGTATCAAAGGCAGCTTTGAAGTCCACGCAACAGGAGGATTTTGTTCTTAATATACTCGAGAAATTGAAAATATGATCCACTGGTGAGAATCCGGAACGGAACGCAGCTTGAAAGATACTTAAGCGATTTGTTGTCTCAATCCACTTCGTAAGAAATAAAGCTAAAAAATGTTTTTAAGGAGTCAAGAATAGATAACTCACTAAAATTTTCTGCAAGACTTGCTGTCCAATTTATTATTTACTTGAATAAATTATTGTATTTTTAGAGGTATAAAACGTTGGGTTGGCAGCATTGTTTTCATTGACAGCTATTTTGTTATCTGCCTGTTTTATCTTTAGTTTTATCATAAATCGACTGGACTGACAATTTGACTGTCACACAAGGCAGCGTTGTCAATTAAAATTTCTTCGCCTCTAAGAAAACATTATTGATTTTTGTTTTCCCGATAATCAGCATAGTTTTTGACTATTTTGAACATTTCTGCAGGAAGCAGTGCTGCCAACCTATTCTTATTGCTAAAGTAAAACCTTCTGACATTACAATCCAATCGTTTTTTTTTACTTTAAAATATCAAAAGTTTAATTTCTTCAATGAAATGGATCACTATTACGAAAACAAAATTCCAGCTTGCAACATATCCCATTGCTTACTACACCAATAAAACATCCCAGCAACATTGTTTTGTTATGGCAAAACAAAAGCATTAAAACTCATTAAAGCCATTTTCCAGGGAAACAAATCATTTGGCAGCAACAAAGCAATCAATCAGCTGCAATTGGTAGCTCAATTATGCATCTCATTGATCTCCCATATATCACGATTTCATTTCTTCAAACAGATGGGGCTTTTATTTTCATCATCATTCCCCCGATCCCCGATCATCAAGATGCATTGATGATGGTACTATAGCATCCAAGAAAAAAAATGCTTCCCTGGTATCTTTATAGTCTACACTGTCGCAAAACAAATGATATTGTTGTTGATTGGTTGGTAATCAAAGGCGAACAAAGGGAGTCTTCAGATTCGGATTCCACAAAAGCCGAACGCGGTAGTAGAAGAAACAGTTCACCGAAGACACGATCAATCAATAGACATTTGCTTGGACGAGTGCTGCCGATCAAGAAAAGAAAGAAACGATGCCCAGAGAAAGAGTTGCAGCTCTGTACGTTGCACACTCCTGGTCGGAGTGATTAATGCTCTCATAGCTCTTTGTGGGTTATGTTGAGGAAGGCAGATATAGATCACGTCTTGGAAAAGGTATTTGGCTGATGGTTGTTGCATTGCAACCAGTAGCACACGATCGTGATGGAATTGAAAATGAAAACGAAAATGAAAATTCACTTTTGCAACTCAACGGATTTTGCGTGTTGCTTTTTCTCGGAAAAGCATAGGATAAATGTGACAAGCGCATCCAGCCATACGGTGTACTCCTATTGGAGGACATAACTTTGTGCGACATTGCTTCGAAATTGGTATGGGAGTAAAAGTGACTCTGGTGGCATCAAGATGGGTCATTTCACATGCGATGCAATCAAATCGTGATTAAACCGTTTGTTTTGATTGTGTTCGCTTGGGGTTATCTGCATAAGAATCGATTTTATTTCGCTGTCATGTCGAATTAATTATAAGACGTGCCACACATTATACTCGATGGTGGGCTTGGGAGTCGAAAGAGGTCAACTGGGGCTTAGGCTTCCTGACTCCTGTGTATCTGTATACATTGCCCAGCGGGAGAACATAAGCTTGCCAGTTGACTCGTTGACTCTGGGGAGTTGCACGACTTTTTCTAAAATTAGTCTGGATTTCTATTTGGAAATGGAACAAAGCTTAAACAAGGAGCTGAATCACGTTCTTTTTTTCTGACGTGATGATATTTCGAGGCAGTAAGGAAGTTGCTTATGGTATTTTAGGATTATTAAATTTTTCGCTGAGAAAATGATCAATTTTAAGTGGAAATTCAAAAAAAACATAGTATCAGTCTGCTGGAGGTATTCCTAAGGAGTTAATTGCCTCCTTGAATCTTAAAACCCAGCCTACACGGCTAATCCTTCCGCTCCATTCGATAATCAAAGACCAATGAATAATCTATCGCCAAGGACTATAATTTAAAATCTATATTCCCGATAAAAAAGTTGTTTGAGACCAACCACGCTAATTCGCCGCAAAAAAAGGAAGTGCCTTCCATATTACCACGACCATAAGTATTCTTATCATGATTTCCATGAAAATGCAATTCAAACTGCTGGCTGGGCGCTGGATGTGTGTGTGGCTTGGACAAAGGCTTGCCGCTAGCCAATTCTATTAAACCAACTATGGCCACGCGGTATCCAGAGAGTGTTTGCACTTGTAAATTGATTTCTCCTCCCACAAGTGGCAAACTCTCTCCCACTTTCCTTATCGCGATTACTATCCTCCAGTGTTGGATATTAAAATAATCATATAATTAATCTAAATGTTGTTTCCTATTACAAAAATCGGTACGAGTCGGGGGGCTGCTAACGAGCGCTAAGCTTTTGAAAGGATTACCATCTTTGTTGGGGTTAGAGGAGCTGTTATTGATGCGTCTGTGTATAAAAAGATGCAGATACTAAAATAGGAATCATTTTGGATACTAACCTATTGTTTGTAGGTTTTCAATAATGCCGTTTGCATACATGCCCCAAGCTGATCCTCAACAACTGGAACTGGAACTTAAAGTGTGTTTTTATGTTTTGCACATAACAAGGATTTCGTTTACCTCAATCACTTTCACAAAAACAAAAAAAAAACTGGAGTAACTTGAAAATGAACCTTCTTACATACATATATGCTATCCTCATGGCATAAGTGGCTAAAGGAATTCCTTGCATGCGTCGGAATGCTTTGCAAAGTTACTTTTGCATGGATAACTTGTCAGATTTTCTGACAGGTGATTTTGCATTCCATTATGCAATAATGTTGCGAAGGATTGATTTGATTACGTCATATATGTTACAAGACATAATGCAATGAAAAAGGGATTAACGCAATTAAAGTTACCTAAAAGTTTTATTTTGCAACAATTTAATTACACGGTTGGAAGAGAGAATTCCTCCAGAGAAGGTTGTCTTATGCAAGAAAGGATTATGAGGTCAGTATAAATCGGAAAAAAATCAACCTTAGGTATTATTAAAACATAGCATTTTGAAATTGTTTATAAAACCAAGATGCATAATAGGAAATTTCAACGCATCTTACGAAACGCACTTTGTGTGTGTGTGTCATCAAAATCCATCAAGTGATTTACAATTCTATTGGTTCCATGCGAACAGTGTTTTGTTTTATATGTAAGCGGTGATTTATTATAATTATAATGTATTTTATTTATATGACATTTGCACGTGCGAAAGGGGTTTTTTATATATGTGCCCTTGAGATGTTTGAACACCGTACGAGCATTAGAGAAATAAGGAGGGATGATAAAGCAGATACCGATACACATTAGTTTTGAAGTTCTGCATATCAAAATGGGAGGAAAAAACATAGCCTGCAAAGCATTTCCCATTCATGTGGTGCGACTGAAGAAAGGATCTCTGTAATTAGCAGTACGTCCAAAGTTGGGCTCAAGAATAAACTGATAGGCATTCCTAGCAGTGCGTGTGTTAAGGTGGAATTCTTTCAGGGGAGGAATGACACTGGATATTTCTGTTTGTAAATACTAGCTTCGCTTAAGTTAGCTTCAGATACAGAAATCGTATCTTACTTCAAAATTTGTAGATTCGCTTCTCCTTCAATAAGAATGTATTGGTATTCTTTATTTATAATTTATAAGACAACAACAACATACTTAACATACTTTTCATTTTAACGCGCCATCTATTGAGCAGTAGTTGTATAAAATGTATAACTCTATTGGCCACACATATTTAGAGACCAGGTATCTGATATACACACTCTTCGGCTATGCGGCTATGCCCAGAGGGAAAAAAGTATTTTGGGATAATTTTAAGAAAATTTCAAAAAAAAAGAGATTTGAAAAATTGAAATGATTTCGAGTTATTTTTTTTAGCTTTAGCCCCTCCTGAAACGACGGGTTTCTATGAACGTAAAATAAAAAGTCACTACGTATATAAGCCATCTGTTGAAGGGTAGCAGTACTCAACAAAACAAACCTGTTCTGACATTTTTGTAAGATTTGGTGAACAATTTTTACTTGCGATTATAGGTACTATATTGCAAGCTGTGCATTCGTGCAGATTAAAAATTTTGAGATAACAATCAAACATGACATTACGATGATAGAGAAACATATTTGAGTTACTGGCAAAATTCTGTCCGTCTGTCTGTCTGTCTGTCTGTCTGTCTGTCTGTCTGTACGGATGTATTTTGGACTGCAGCCTAAACGGTTGGGCCAATCGTCTTCAAACTTTGAACTTAAGGTTCTTTTGGCATTCTACAGATTTGTTTTAGCTCAAAAATTAACGGTCCTGTCATATAACCGTTATGTAAAAGCTTATTTTTCTCGAAAACGGCTCCAAGAATTTTTATAAAAAAAATCAGTGTACTACTGTAGGTATGCATTATATTTTGGTGAAAAAAAAACTAATATGGTGGGCTTAAAACGGTACCTCCCATAGGACCGGTTTTTTTTTTCTTCGACTTTTTCGAAAACTGGTGATCCGATTACATTCAAAATTAATATTCAAGAAGATGTAGGTAGCTTGAGTAATTTTGCATTGATTTTTTTTCGAAAACTTTTTTTTGTATTATTAATATTTTTTTAATTTTTTTTTTTTTTTTTTTTTTTTTGAAAAATCAATATTTTGAAAACGGTTAAGTGAATTTTTTTTTAATTTTTTTTTTAAATGTAGGTTTATTTTGTGTTTATGTTTGTATTCTTGAATTATTTTTTTTAATTTTTTAAAAAAAGTTGTTAAAAAAACCGTTTTATTTAAAAACGGCTCTAATGATTTTGAAAAAAAAAATCACACTTTTTCACATTTTTTTAAAGAAATAAAATGGCGTTTGAATTTTTCCGCTGAAAACTATTTTACGTACATTTTTCAAACAATCAAAAGTCAGAAAAATCGAATATAATCTTTGAAGTTCCCTTAATATTTTTCAAATTTTATTTCAAGCTGTGACCGCACATAAGAGCAAGTACGTGCGATCCAGTCATGCAATTTATTTTCTATGGTTAATTTACCAAGTTTTTAGTTAGTTTATTGTAAAATGTTGTGTCCCATATGTTTTTCGGGTTTACATTCTATTGTATAAAAAAATATTTGTTAAAATTCGTGTTGTGGTTCTTGCGTTATGAGCACACTACACGTTGTTTTTTACACTTCAGATTCTTTGATGTAGTATGCTTAGAACAAGTTTATTTTTACAATCAGAGGCTCGTCATAAGTGCATGTTTAGATTAATCTTATTATATACTAGTTCAAACTCCTCCCCCGTTTTTCAACTTAATCCACGGAAGGGTCTAGCTTGCACTAGGAGTTACAACAATTTCTACCCAACCTAAAACAAAAACCTATTTTACTTCACTACTGCTGCCCACAAATTAGGTTTTTTTAAATTGGCAGCACTGTTTTTTTGTTATTTTTGTGTTGGCAAACATACTTTCCTGCTAGTTCTTATGGAATTCCATCCGTCATTGATTTGCTTGCTACAAATGATTCAACGCAGTTAAGGACTTCCTTTTCCATGAATGTTTTTAATTCTGATCACATCCCTGTTTTTTGTCATTTTCTTTATGCAGTAATAAATAAATTGCACGACTGGATCACATACTTGCTCTTACGTGCGGTCAATAAATAAATAAA
This sequence comes from Platycheirus rosarum, assembly GCA_963971375.1. Lineage (NCBI taxonomy): Eukaryota > Metazoa > Arthropoda > Insecta > Diptera > Syrphidae > Platycheirus > Platycheirus rosarum. Next base: position 298,385,974 of record OZ020507.1, on the reverse strand, counting down.
TAATTTACTTAATTGGCGCGAGAGCTCCTTAAAGAGTCAAGGCCTAGTGACTTATCCAATCAACCATTCCTGTGTGTGTGTTGTTAATCTGCAGGAATGGAAGGGACCTACAGTTTACCGCCGAGTCCGAACGGCCACATGAGATGCACTTTATCGAAGTTTTGTCAGTTCCTCGCGAGAGGCAGCACCCCGGAAAAAAGGTGGCTATGAACTGCATTCGAACCCAGGCTCATTCGCTTAGCAATCCGACACACTAACCACTAAGCCACGGGGCACTACTTATGTGCGGTCAAAACTTCGAATAAAATTTTAAAAATATTAAAGGAACTTCAAAGTTTTTATTCGATTTTTCTGACTTTTGATTATTTGAAAAAAGTACGTAAAATAGTTTTTAGCGAAGAAAATTAAACGCCATTATATTTCTTTAGAAAATGATATAGAGTGATTTTTTTTTATTGTAGGAACGGTTTTTAAATAAAACGGTTTTTATTTAACAACATTTTTTAAAAATTACAAAAAAAGTAATTCAAGAATGCAAACTTAAACACAAAAATTACTTACATTTAAGAACAAAATTAAAAAATAATCCATCAGAGATTTAAGAGCTCATCAAAACAAGAAATTCTCATAGACGAAATTAGCAGGGATACCATCAAGTTTTTGCGCCAATTTTTTATCATAAACTTTTTTCTCTAGTTTACGAAATCAAGATTGGAAAACGAAATAAAATACTCTTAAAAAAATGTCAAGCCATTTTGGAACATTGTCAAAGTTATCGGAGATAGTTTTTTGAATAATCCAAGAATCTAACAAAGTTTAGGTGAAAGTACAACAAACTTGCAGGTTCATGATTCAATTGAAACATCTTTTATCATAACCCATTTCATTTCTTTAACTTAAGAGAACAACATTAAAAATATTGTTTGTACTTTCAATCAACGCCAGAAAAACAGGCGGTCTTCTTAAGCTTAAAAATATATACCTACCTTAAAACCCTACCCAAATTAGGTATTGTTTATCTTACCATTACAATAAATGCACATCTAAAACTTCAGTAATTTCCAATGACTTGGTTAGAAATACTTGTACCTAAGGCTGATTAACCACTATTTAATCTGGAAAGTTACAGGCTATGCAAGCAAAATTCTAACGGGTGATTTTTTTGAGGTTAGAACTTTTTTTTTAAAAAAACGCATAAAATTTGCAAAATCTCATCGGTTATTTATTTGAAACGTTAGATTGGTCCATGACATTTACTTTTTGAAGATAATTTCATTTAAATGTTGACCGCGGCTGCGTCTTAGGTGGTCCATTCGGAAAGTCCAATTTTGGGCAACTTTTTCGAGCATTTCGGCCGGAATAGTCCGAATTTCTTCGGAAATGTTAACTTCTAAAGCTGGAATAGTTGCTGGCTTATTTCTGTAGACTTTAGACTTGACGTAGCCCCACAAAAAATAGTCTAAAGGCGTCAAATCGCATGATCTTGGTGGCCAACTTACCGGTCCATTTCTTGAGATGAATTGTTCTCCGAAGTTTTCCCTCAAAATGGCCATAGAATCGCGAGCTGTGTGGCATGTAGCGCCATCTTGTTGAAAGCACATGTCAAACAAGTTCAGTTCTTCCATTTTTGGCAACAAAAAGTTTGTTAGCATCGAACGATAGCGATCGCCATTCACCGTAACGTTGCGTCCAACAGCATCTTTGAAAAAATACGGTCCAATGATTCCACCAGCGTACAAACCACACCAAACAGTGCATTTTTCGGGATGCATCGGCAGTTCCTGAACGGCTTCTGGTTGCTCTTCACTCCAAATGCGGCAATTTTGCTTATTTACGTAGCCATTCAACCAGAAATGAGCCTCATCGCTGAACAAAATTTGTCGATAAACACATTTCGAACCGAACACTGATTTTGGTAATAAAATTCAATGATTTGCAAGCGCTGCTCGTTAGTAAGTCTTTTTATATTGCAAGTAGGTACAGTTGCGACCCACAAAGAAAATTATTTTTTTTATATTTTTTTTTCTCACAAACAAATCACTTTTGAATTTTAATTTTCTTTTCGTCCTTGAATGCCTGATCTTTGCAAATAATAAATTAATTTTACCGATCAAGATCAAAAAATGTCCCTGTTAATAAAAATTGCCATTCCAAGTTAACCCAATTCACACAAACGGGTTGCAATAAAAACAAAAACAAAAACATGTGTTTACACCTTTAAGTGCGGCCAAACCATTGCCGATGCCGACCAACCATAAGTCAATTCGGCTTTCAGCTGGAGAGCCATTAACACAAATCGGCGGGCAGATCGTTTTTCAAAATTTGCCAGCGATTAATCAACCGCTGTACATTTCTCCAAAAAGCCGCTATGAGCGCAACGGAAATATATAGTTTCTGTATGAAGTGCTGAATCGTGGGAGTTGTGAAAAATCAACTCCACCACACCACAAAGGTCTGGGTCAAGAGTGGCTTGGAGTGAGTGGAGAGGCGCGTCATTAAGTATATAGCGTGAAAATAATCTCAATTGTAGCTTCGATGGATCGATGTGTTGGTTAATGTTTTGAGCAGTTTGTTTTTTTTTTTTTTTTTTTTTATTCAATTCGACGAAGGATCATGTTGCCTTAGGGCATTTCTGGAGAACTGTAAGAAGGTGGATCTGCTGACATAGAACTTGTCATGAGTTATTGGTTACTATATTTCTTGATCCAGGTTCGGTGTGGCTGATTAGTTTATGGCTAGGTTAGGTAATAATGGCTTCATTTCCGCTCAAACACTGTCGAACTGAATTGATTGATATCTGAGTCACATCAATTGCTAGAAATGAACCTTTAAATCAGAGTAGGTGTAATGCAACACTTTTATCCTTAAAGGATAAGTCGGCCTTTATGACTCATGTTCTTGGTCTAGTTTCAAACATTCTTTCCCAAAAACATTATACAATTTGGTTCATAATCGACATGGAATTAAAAAGTTATCACGCGATAGACCCAAAGGAATTCTAAGAAAGAAATTACTTTCTCTTTCCATGTATCCTTCACTTTTCAAAGTTGGCCTACATTGTTTGAGGAATTTGAATTTAAGGGCATTTCATATAAAATGGGTTACATACCCAAAAATGATTCATAGTTCTCCATTCAAGTAACATGGCATTCTTAATCACGCGAGCCATCTTTTCAAAAGACTGGGTTCTCAACTATTCGAGTCATTCTGTTATTGTAATAGATTCGTCCTTGCAATTACATAGAAGTCACCCATCTAACTCCTTTGTATCTATAGTCGCGGCCAATGGATTAGATTCGCCACCCAACAAACCGATTGCACAAAACAATAATTAGATACAAAAACTCACTCCGAACGAAACGGATACTCCGAGCAATTATCTAACAACAAGACAATTTTTTGTTGTTGTTGTGCTTGGCTGACAAATTTTATCGCTTGTCACTTAATTATGGCTGGAAGGAGCTCTGGAACAGAAAAAAAATCCAACCAACAGTGTGCGCCGACATAACACTGGTGGTATCACGGATTGGCAATAAAGAGCATGACAAGCCGAGGAAACACTCTTAGAGTGCAGTCTAATCATCTCGTTAAATGGCCGAAACGTGGCTTTGGCTTTAGCTTTGGCTGATGTGGTGTGGCTTGTGAGAAAATCCATTTTTCCATCTTTGCAGCTGATTTAACTGATTTCAAAACATGCATGTAGTAATCATGTCCTCCTCTTGTTGTTGAAGTTGTTAGTTAATGTCGGTTGATATAGGATTTGCTGATAAGCTGTTTGTGGAGGAGGACTTTAAAGTTCAAATGAAGGGACGAAGTGAGTATGTTAGGTTGTGGATTATGTAAGTCTTTTGGAGTGACAACAAAGATCTTACAACTTTGCAAAAGATGTCTTGAAGGCTGGTTTGGGTTATGTTAGTTGACTCTTTGTTATGAATGTCCTTTCCTGAAATTTCAAAGATCACAGTATAATTGCGGTTTTGATTTAAGTCAAATCTTGTTATTGTAAACTAAATGAAATTGATTGGCGCGACAGCTCCTCAACTATTCCTGTGTGTGTGTTGTGAATCTGCAAGAATGGAAGGGACCTACAATTTACCGCCGAGTCCGAACGGCTACATGAGATGCACTTTTTGGAGACAAATTTCACTCTTGGAGGATTTGTCAGTTCCTCGCAAGGGGCAGTACCCCGGAAGAAGGTGGCTCTGGCGGAGAACTAAAAAAAAAATATTTTAAAACTTATTATGTATTTTAAAAATTGCGAAATTTGCTTTTTTGTTTTCTCTGGAATCGTTTTCCCATGTAAACTAAGCCAACAATTCTTCGTAAGATTTTACTCTAGAACGCCATTAAGAGATTAGAGTGGCTTTTACTATAGTCTGTTTAACAAAAATTGTCAGTATAGGAAATAAAGGACGTTTGTCTCTCAGTCTGGTTGCATTGGCTTGCATATTTCTCTTTCAAGTAAGCTCCAACACGGTTTCCAAGCAAAAGCAAAAAAAAATTAACTGAATTCTAACGAATGATGAGTACTAAAAAACACACAATACGACAACACCTACTCTCCCACTCTATTAAATTGTGTTCTCAAAAGCTTCAAAACCGAAAGCTCTGTGATAAAAACCAATGAAGAAGCTCTATAGTATTGTTTTCAATTGACAAAGGTTACTCTATTGTTGGAATATTTTTTTTTTTTAATTCACACAGCGAGGGTAGGTGGAATTGAGTACACGATCATTTTTCATTATTCCATTCCATAAACGTTAATAATATACGCCGGCGCCACTGTTTTGTAAAAGCTCGCCGAAAAGACTTATATTGAACATTTTTTTTTTTTTCTTAAACAGTAAGCTTTCTGGATTTGAAGATTTTCGACAGATGTTCCGTCGGATTTTAGCAGCCACCTGCGTATTTCTTCCTCCATAATATTAACGGCTGCTACTTTTGACCCAAAGTAGTTAAAGGATTGTACCACTTTAAATTCATGCACTTCCCTGATTGTTGGATCAACACTTCTCACAGATGTAGCCATGCTCGTGCAGTTCGTTTTAACCCTATAAGGCCAACACATTAATAAAACAAAGATAATAAAACAATAATTCTTTGTGTCCATCGACCCAAAAATAAATCAATTAGCACCCCAATGGTCCCTCATTTTGGCCATAATTAGCATGGATCATCAAGAAGACTTTCGCACGATCATAAGCCGATTGATGACCCAGTACCAGAAGCCAGTACATCAAACTTTTGACAATTGGTCGCACTGCCTATAGCTTCCGTCTCTGTTTTCAAAACAAAGCAAAAAAGACTATAAGCTCCACACAGCCAGCCTTCGCATCCTCATTCCCTGCAAACAAACGTATCCCATAAACTCAATGTAAAAGAGGTCAACCATGATCGGCTGTCGGAATGCTGGGGCAAGCATGATCTTTGGCGAAATGTAAATTAGCTGCGCTTCCTATAGAAAACGCTGAACCATGACCACACTCAACATTGCAAGTCCCAGAGTTCACCGTGCGCCGCCGCATATACTTGTTTGTGTAATTGATGCCGATCGCGTCGATATACCATAATACATGATACGCGAGGCTGGCGATAATAAAATTATGATTGATCGATCATCGATCTTTTGACATCCAGACGTGATGGGAATATTTGTTTGGCTGAATCTATGGCAGCAGCTCATGCATCCATCATTGGAGGTCATCGTCGTCGGTCGGTGAGATTGCGCGCGCAGAGAGACCGTAATCTGCTACACCTAATGAAAATTGAGGCACGTTGCAGCGATTTAAATTTTTCCTATTCGTCGGCGTCGGTGTTGAGGCACTTTTAAAATTAAGTCATAAAAAGGAATCTTTCTCCTCTAACAACCGCAAGCCGTGTACAACGATGAACCTAGGAGACTTTTACTCTTAGCCAAATCGTTCAACAACAACTCCGCAACAAATCTTTGGTTAGAGCAACAAGTGTCATAAATATTTGAGTTGTTGCATTGTAGGCGTTTTGCAATTGGTTTTCCTGATCCTGCTGGTGGGTTTCCTTGTTTCTTTGATTTGTGAACAATTTGCACAACACGATCTGGACCTTTTGAGTACCTTGAGTGCATGAAAACTAAATTGTTGGGCAAATATTGTTAAAATGTTTATTTTTTTTTATGTGAGTCAATAGTCAATAGATTTCCTTGTATATATTTGTCTAGGCTTATACAATGTACAACGTCGCACTCGATGGTATTCTTGAAACGTCTTTTCTGGTTGAGGGCCTCAATTGGTTTGAATTTTTCCGGAGAGGGATTCGAGGGATGCATTTAGTTATATTTCATGTAGATTCTTCTGAAGCGTGAATAAGCATTCGTTTAAAGCTTCGAAAATCAAAATCACGGGAAAATAAAGTATTCCACATTCGTGTGGTACGGCTTAATAAAGATTAACCATGCAATGTTTCAAACAATGGCAATATGAATAAAGAAGGCAATTTTCAATTTGTGTGGACTTTTCATTGCTGACAATTTCAATTTTACGCGCTTGTTTTCCAATAATATTATTGTCAGCCATGTTGAAAAAAGAGAGATATTAGCGAAATTTAAGAGAATATTGCCTTTGCGATGAAAATCAATTATTGCCTTCCATCTACCGGGCAATATTGGTATTGCCATTGCTTCAGCGTCTCCGCTAGGCAATCGGAGGGCAATGCCCAATTTATTGTCTGAAATATTGCAAATGGAGACCCTGGATTAGGTGGCGCTATAATCCGGGGTTGGGGTGTGGACATGGGCCCCAAGCCCTCAACCAACAAGCTTCTCTAGCCAGGTCGGTCCCTAGCTAGCTGTGTCAGTTCACCACGTGAAGTTGGTCGAGTTCCTCTTCTACTTGCGTGGAAGTAATTTTGCTTCTTCCGCTACTTCGGAATGGAAGAATTTACGGGTTGGAAAACTGATATCCATCCGCTCTTTATAATCCGGCAAAGTGAGGCGGTGGACTTGTCCCGTAGAAGTAGAAGAATTTTTTACCTAAATAAGGTCAGATGGGCAGAATTGTTGTTCTTCTTTGACAGTTTCTTTTTACTTTTTGGTAAAACTTTTGAAATTCATTCCTACAGTATCAGCTCTCTATTTCCTCAATCACGTGCTTGTCATGCTTAATTTGTATTCTTTTAAGAAGCCGTTGTTCCGCTTTTCTTTTCTTCTCGTACACCCCGCGAGCAGTTATGGTTCTTATCTGTTTACCTTCATGTGCTTGTCGGCACTCATGGCCAAATCAGGCGTTTTGTTTGTGGTAGCCGTGTAAAACCCAGCACTATGGAAGCGGCGCGTCGCCTCCCTGATGGCATTTTGTCAATGTTGCCACTGGTTCTTAATACTAGATGCTGGCAGTAAAGGACTTCCTTGAAGGTTATGAGAGACTCAATCGGAAAGGGATCTGGGCAAACTTCTTCAAAGTATTTTATTACCTCTTCTTTGCGTTGCTTGAGGTGATGGTTCGAATCAATGTTTACCCCTTTGGAAAATTCGGAGTATCAGCTGGAGGGGTGCCTTGAGTTGATAGCAATATATTGTCAATCTGGTTGACAGTTGATTAATCCGGAGATCTCTGTCTCTGTGTGAATCTTAAGTTGTGGGAACTGCGAACTAGCTATTACAATTTTCGGCCGCAGCAAAGTCCATCAGTCTGAATCTGTTTTTAGAGGTTTGACTGTTCCAATTAAGATATCCTCTCTCCCTAGCTCGGCTTTGAAGCAGCCTAGGACAATTTGAATGTGATAGCTAGGGCACTATGAAGTTAAAAGATAAAAATCTCTGATCCTGGTGATAACCTTGTTTAATGGGAAAGAATACAAATCTGGAAATCCTTGCAGTTTTCAAAGTGACATCTGTCAAAGAGCACTCGGCTAATCTATACCTACACATAAATAAAAATTAAAAGTTTGTTTTTAATATCAAAATAACAGCATTTTACAGAAAACATACGAAAGTGTATGCAGTACTTATAACAAAAACACACATTTTAAAATATTCGTTAATTTTTTCGAAAATTTATGAGCAACACCGGGTGGGTAAGCTAGTTTTAAAATATTATTTTTAAACAGATGCACAATCAAACAATGACGATGTCTATGTGGTCTGCGACAAGAAGTTTACTTCCAGTCTACTTAACTTTCAAAAGCAAGGAAATAAAAAAAAAAAAAAACAAAATTGTCAACTTTTCTAAGTGACAAGCAACTCCATATAAAAGTTCGCTGTCATTTAAATTCATGAAACGAAAAGTTTTCCAAAATTGCAATTGCAGCAAACGTCTTCGACCTCGACTTGAATTCCATGGATATTTATATCACGCACACAGGCGGCAGTCCTGGAATATCCACTTGAAATTATGTTTGTCCTCAAACATCTGCCATCACATCGTAGTTCAGATACGTGAAGAGTCAATCGAATAAGTTTTATAAAAAAAAAGAAATGTGTCAACATGGCGTCTCATGCCATAAACCCACCACTTGTGCCAAAACATAAGATTATCCTTGAGGGAGTTAATAGAAATATTACTCCATTGTTTGCATCATCACCACCCTTTTAAAGGGACTATGATGAGAATCCCAGCGCCGAAAATGACATAACTTTACTGTTATCTCATGCATTTTTAAAATCCTGCTAAGCGAAATGTAAAAAGTTTCCTTTGCATTCATAATCGGATTTGCTGCGGAAATGGAATTTATCTGGAGTCTACGGTTAACTTGATCCGCTAAAAATGCAGCCAGTCAGAAAAAGCTCACGGACTCCCTTGCATTTGTGTATTTTTTTAATGAATGCCATCTAAACGCTTTAACACCAGCAACCATTCTTCCATGGGCATTGTCAAGTCGAGCAGAACGCATAGTTATGACTGCCAGGACAAACTAGAATGTCCGTTTAGAACCTTGCGACTCTCAGACATATCCCGTTGGACCGGGTCCGGCATGGTGAAAATCAAGGAACTTCCGCTTCCCATAAACGGTGGAACAGCAACGAGAAGAACAACTTTTTTACAGCTACGACCAGTGCCATCCATAAAGCGGACGTCCATCCACTTGCCATTGACATTGGTTCTTGGAGCAGGAGAGTGATTTTTTTTTATTAAGTTTCCTGGTAAAAGAAGACCAAAATGATGGATTTTTTTTTCTTTTCTTGGACATGGTGCTGTTGCAAACGTTGCGTTGACTGTCTTCCAGTATTTTCTTATCCTCGTTTTTCCGCGTCACTCTCACCCATCAAGCGATGTTATTGACAAAGAAAAAAAAACGGGATGCCAGCACTGGTTTCCAACATGTGCATCCATCTTGAGTTGGAGTAATGGTAGAGGAGGAGCACTCTGTTGGCTTTGGTTGGGTGTCATGGGTAGAAATGGTTGTCTGCAACCAAGTTCTGTTTTTAGAAGTTGAATGGAATTCCTGTAAGACAATGATGATGGTGGCTGGTGGCATGACTAAGTGAATACTTCCTTATCGAAATGGAATTTGCTGATTTTTAGATTTGGTTTGCCAGCCAACGACATTGAAAGTGGCATCGCGTTTCTCTTAGAATGATTAGTTTTGAGGGGGAAGGAGGTTTAAGATTTTTTGTTTGAAATTATATTTTCTAATAAAATCTTCTTTTTTTTCAAAGCCCGCAAAAATAGTTTTTTTCTAGACAATCCAAAAGTATGAAAAGCGATTTAATTTCCTGAAAATTATTCAAGAAACTTGAACTGGCTAACGATTGAACTTGTATGAGGTTCTAAACAAGCTATTTTCAGACTGATATAAGAACAGTGAAAGGCCTTTACAAGTAATTTTGGCTTACAAGCTATTTAACTTCTATAAGACTTTTGCCGACAGATGTTATAGCAGCTTTTCATAAAATGGCTCAGAACTGTACTTTTACGCCAAATCCACGCGGTCGCTTAAAAAGATTAGCTTTGGTCGAAAAACGAAGGAAGACTTTATACAGGCCATCTTTAACTTTTAAGCTTGTATAGAACTTGCCAAAATGACTTTTACAGCAGCTATTTTTTAATTATAAAAGTTTGGTTTGCTTAAGTTTGCCTTATACCCAACTAACAATTTAACTTGTATAAGGTTCTAAACAAGCTATTTTCTTACTGCTATAGTAACATTAAAAGACCTTATACAAGTAATTTTGGCGCACATTACACAAGCTATTTAAATGCTATAAGACCTTTGCTGGATGGTCTTATAGCAGCAAATAGCTTTTCATGAAATGTTGTCTGAGCAAACCATTTTGTGACATCTAAATGCTAATAGCCTACTCTGGATGTTATAAAAAGGCCTTACCCAAGCCATTTAATGACAGCTTTGCTAATATCACGATTTATATTAATATAGGGGCTATTTTATATTGCCACGAACAAAAAGTACTTGCTAGCCTACAATATTTTGTTTTTAAGGGAAAAAAGTATTTTTTTTAGGATTTCTTTAAACAAAAATTGCACTATTTTTTATTTGTTTAGTGTTGAGTTTTTATTGCATTATTTGTATTGCGTTTTTTAGCTATATTTCTTTTCAAGGAGTTGCCAAACTGACTTTTCTACTGCATACTGTAACGACTGATATTTTATTTTAATTATAAAAGTGAAAAGTTTTTACTTACCTTAGTTTTAAACTCGAGTTCTTCACGTAACACTCCAGTACTCTACCTCTACACCAATTCACGGTTGTGAAAATTAACATCAAACATTGACAAAAGAAATATTATTTTAGTTTATATAAGGCTTTTATAGGTAAGCCTTACACAAGTTCTGTGCATTTTAATTTTTAGTTAACATCTTTGGAAGGCCTTATACAGGCCATTTTTAAACTGTATCTGCAAGCCTTGTATAGACCTTTTCAAACTTACTTTTAGAGGCCTTATAGCAGCTATTGTTTTAATTGTCAGAGTTTAAATTGTGTGGCTTTCTAAAGTTTGAAGAATATTAACTTATTAGCTCATTATACAATCTAATACTTAAAAAAACGAAACAATATAAATAAATTCAAAGGTTAATTCTTTGAAATCATGTACTTCACGATAGGATTTGATTTTCTTTATGTGAACTTAAGAAATAATTTCTTTTAGCACTTCTTTTCTGTTTTACAATATTCAGTTGTAATTCTTATCAACTGAATTTATTTATAAGAACTTATTTATAAGACTCTTGATATTAGCAAATTAATTCAGTTTGTAAAAGGCCTTTATAGGCAAGCCTTACAAAAAATGTTTGCATTGACTTGTCGTGGAAAGCCTTATAGCAGTAATTATTTGTTTAATTTCCAGTAAACATCTTCGGAAGGCCATTTGGAACCTTTATCTACAAGCCTTGTATAGAGCTCACTAAACTCACTTTTTAAGGCCTTATAATAGCTATTTTTTTTAAATGTTAAGGTTTGAAATGTGTAGCTTGCGAATGTTTGCCTTATACAAGCATTGTGCAAGCAATTGCTTGCCAAATTAAAAAAATTGAACCTTATACAAGCTAAATTGTTAGTTGGGTATAAGCTTTTAGCAGGTTATTACTTGCTAAATTCGAAAAATAGGGCCTTATATGTACATTTAGCTTAATTAATTAAATTAAATCTTTAATTAAAATACATTCAAAATAGCTTTTTACCGCCTTTAAGTCCATAAAAAAAGTTGGCGTTTCGTCCCGGTAGTTCACTTGGACTCTTTAGTTGACAGTGAGTTCCTTGTCAAACTTTTAAAGGTAGGCCTTACCCAAGTTGCTTGCATTGACTTGACGTTGAGAGCCTTTTAGCAGCTATTATTTTTTTTTCATTATCAGTAAACAACTTTCGAAAGCCTTTAATAGGCCTTTCTTATCTTTATTTACAAGCCTTGTATAAAACTTACTAAAAACACTTTCAAAGTCCTTATAGCAGCAATTTGTTCAATCATCAAAGTTTGAAATGTGTGGCTTGCGAAAGTTTGCCTTATACAAGGTCTTAAGTTGCATTACACAAGCTCTTTACAAGACCGTTGCAATTTTGTTTATATAGAACTTGCCAAAAATTACTTTTAAAGGCCCTGTATAGCTTCTCTTTTTTACTGTCAAAGTTTGAAATGTGTAACTTGCGAAAAAATGCCTTATACAAGCTCTATACAAAACCGTTGCCAAATTCTAAAATGGAACTTATGAAAGCTACTAAATTGTTAGTTCGGTCATTATGTCTAGAGAGAGAGAAGCAATTAATTATTTAATCTAATGAAGGATTTTTCAAAGCAAAAAGATACATTTTAATTCCATGTTTGGAAACTGTCCATGTCCATTATGACTTGTTCGAAAGCTTTCGCCGACCGAGATGTATTTATCTTGTAAGCTTTGAAATGTCCAATCAATCGAAAACAACAATTCGGGTCGTAAAAGCCAAACATTCCCTACCTTTTTTCATTATCTTCACAAAAGATGCCTTTCCAAATAAATACAAAAAAAAAAAAAAAAAACCTGCCATAGGTCATGTGTACTTTTACATGGCCACAATGGGACGAAAAAATATCCATTAATTGTTTACAACCAACAGTTGAGGTCTGCAATCAAACTCGCACTCCCTGGCAATTACTTTGCCACACGCATTGCACGTCGTCGTCGTCAGTCGATGTTGCTTGCTTGTAGTATAGTCTTCCTGTCATGTCCACATAACACTGACCGCCACAACAAAATCGCCTCCGCTGACCGTCAAACACGAATAAATTCCATGTAATTGAATTGATTCGACACTTGAACCGGGAAAATCGTGTTGACGGCCATTAGCACGATATCCGTCAACCATTTTTAGCTTTTTCCAAACAGCGACAACACTATTATGTTTGTATGTCCTATTCGCGTGCAGATGGTCCAACAAAAACCGATCAATCGATTAGATGAAGCAACTGTGTGCATAGGCCGATCGATGGAAGGAGCGACAGAATTTGTGTGTTCCTTGGTGTCTTTCGTTCATGCCCTGGACAGAAACCATTTATCAAAACTTGTTATGGTGGCTCGAGTGCCATCTCTTTAAATATTACCAACGATATTAGAGGATCAACCTTAACCTGGGGCGCGCACCACAACGATGAAACGGTTTTGTTTTTTTTTTTTTGGGTACACGAATCGAATTTCCCTAGACTCGTAGGAGTCGTACTTGCTAGAGGGCTATCCAAAGGTATCATGCTGCGCGGATTGATGATGAGGTGCCAGTGTTACCAATTCTTCTCTGATTACAGTGATTTTATGAACAAGTGCCAGAGCATTTGGAAAGCCAAAAGCACTGTGAAGGATGCGAATCGATTGAAATGTTATTTGTTATGGTCCACTGGAGATGAGAGTGGCTTGTGATTCTGCCATGGAGTCGAAAACAGGTGAAATCTTTATGCTCGAGGGCGGAGTTAGGTGGGTAATTTGGAAGAGCAAGTAGATACTTAAGTTAATAATGAACTGCGGCTGTAGGGTTGTCGTAGGATTTTCAAGTAATTTTCTAAAAAGAAAAAGAAAATGTACTCCAATCCCATGAGTCTCAGTAGCTTCTTATGGGATATGGTAAGACCAAAGAAGAAGGACATTCTTAAAAGTTATTGCGTCAGTTGTTTTATTCAAGACAACTCTCGGTGCATTGACCGTACACACCGAATTCCGTCGAAAGGCACTGAAATAACTAATGCCTTTGAAAAAGTCCACCACCAAACCATATCTTTGCCATAAAAAGATACTTTATCTATCTTAGCACCAAACTTACAACATGCATTTGCGGCGATCGACGCGACGCACATTCCGTAGCTGCCACACGCATTATATTAGAAAGATCACTGCAGCACAGTGTAAACACACCTTGCCATTTTGGGAGGAATTCAACCTCCGTCCACATAAGGGTCAAGTTAGAAGAACTTGTTGTTTTATTGCTACCGATTCCATTTGGAAACTAAAGACTCCGCACTAAACATTTCAAGCGAAACTACTTCAACGCGTTTCTCTCTCTAAATATATACTAATTAGTCAGAAAGAAACCAAAAGTATAAACCTCGTTATGGCCAAACATTGATAAAATGCTCCGATTGTTGTTTTACTTTTGTTTTTTTTTGTTTTGTGTCCATTTTAGGTGACATCGATGACTGCATCGTTACACCGACAGTTCAAGGACAATTTACACCGTTGCCTGAAGCATTATGTGATGTTATTATGGACCTTACCGCAGAGGGACACTCAGCCACAATTGAGAACATTCGCACGAAACTGGGCCTGCGATTTCCTCACATGACCTCCCCGGCAACTGAAGTTATTTACGATACCTTGGCACAACTAATGCAGGAGCAGAAGATCTATCAAACATCGAAAGGATATTTCATATTTACACCTGAGTGAGTGTTGAAAAAATAAATGTTTTTTTTTTTTTTTTTTGTATTATTTCTTGATTTTTCTAGACGACGAAGAAGTCGGTCAAGACCGCGAAATCATCGAAATTACCAGGAATTTGATGAAGAAGAAGAACCCCATGAGCCACGAACAATGCTTATGACCAACTCGGAGGCGCTTCATTCGTTTTATGGTGAAATATCGACTGAACGGGACGGAGATTTGACGCATCAATGTATACAAACGAATTTAGCCGATGTCATATGTGGAGGTGGTTTTTCATCAATTATGTGAAGATTGTACTTTCTTAAACCATTTGTCTCAATTTTTTTAAGGTAATCCTAATGACAAAATCCTATACCCTCGGGCAGCAAAGCGGCGAAGTGCATCTTTTCCAACGCCACGCAGTTTGGAACGAAGACATAGCCTGCGATTGTTTGGGTCTTCAAAGAGACTGCAACGTTGCGCGTCGACAAGAAGCCTATCGAAGACATACGCACAAACTTTAGCCACAGACAGCAGCAGCTCGGAATATCAAAGTACAGATTCGTCATCACCAAGTGAGTTGGTCGGGGATTGGTTTTCGGTTGCAGAGTTTGCTCTTTTTTATTGCGTCGTTGCAAGGTGGCTGTTGTGACGGACTGCTATGCCAAAAGGTCTTGGTTTGATGTAGGCCCCTTATGTTTTTTTTTCTTGAGAACTGAGTCATGACCAAGTGAAAATTCCCCATATGACATACTTTTCGTTCTTTCAAGCTCACAAAGATCATTCGGAAATGTTGGAGAGTATATATCACTCACTTTCCTTGAAGCGTTCGTGCAACCAATGGGCTTTTTCTTGGAAATAAAAGCACAACCACTGTTTAAATGAAAGAATACAAACAAGCTGAAAATATATGTAAAACCCATTGCGTATGTTTTCCGACCTTTCGTCATGAATTCCTGCTTAGAGATCCATAATACGCCAAAGAAATAAAAAAACCGAACGAAAGTTTC
Organism: Platycheirus rosarum; assembly: GCA_963971375.1. Lineage (NCBI taxonomy): Eukaryota > Metazoa > Arthropoda > Insecta > Diptera > Syrphidae > Platycheirus > Platycheirus rosarum. The sequence continues at coordinate 298,370,655 of OZ020507.1, read as the reverse complement.
TGTCCATTCTGTCAAATACATACATAAGAAAATATTGGCATTTTTCAAGCATACGGAAATAAAACTGAACGAAAGTTTATCAAAGTCATTTCGAGTTGGTTATACAAATCATTTGTATTCGCACAATTTCGTACGGCAGCGTACGTTCCAATTCTTCAATTGTGGTTGGGTCTTAAGACTAAAAGCTGAACTATAATGACTGGCCCGTACTTAAATTAGAACAAGTAGTTCGCATCTAGCGCCCTAAATATCAGATTGCTCCGTTTAGTCAAGTTTCGATGGGTTTTGCTTACGAAAGTATACTATGCTCACAAGCGCAGTTTACGAACAAAAATCTATCAACTGGCCTCTGATGGTGTTTGTAATGAAGAAAATTTGAAATATACTTGCGCGGCAAGCGGAATTCCGTCCATTATGGGTTTGGGTAGACGCTCTCATTTGACAAACGGATTTGCACGTTTCGGTCGGTCTTGGCATTAGCTTCCGTTTGCTTCCGACCATTATAGTTAGGCCTCAACCCTTTCTCTCCAGAGTGTTCACAGAAACAGAAACAGCTTTAGCCCATTCTTTCGTTAAGTTTACACACTTAAAAAAGTCACAACTCAAAAATACTCATGCGATTCGACATTTTTATAATTACCAGCTTAATGCTCCCAACAAAAAACTTGGTATTTTTAAACAATTCTCCGGTCTGTTTTCTTCTTTTAGAAAAAGGATCTCTTCTATCTCGATTATTTCGTCGCAGTGGTAGAACAAAACAGCGACAAATCGAAACATATTCAGCGCAGTTTCCACCAGCTGAGTGGTTCAATTCACGAGCTGTTCACTTGCACAGCATCGGCACTCAAACTGCCGATCATGTAAGTAGCAATAAGTTTACCAAATTTTGTAAGCACTATACCGTTTTGGAAATTTATACTCCACAGGATATTCCAGTTTCACATACACTATCGAATTCAACCTTTTACGATGGCTCCGAACTGAGCCAGCGTTCATCAACTTTACCCAGACGTCATCGACGGCACATGTCCAGTGAGTCCACCTTTGTGATATCTTCTCGTGACTGTTCGCCAATTCGCCGTCGCTCTCCAGTTTATTGCAGCAGCAGCTTACCCCGATCCACACAATCGATACCTGCAACGGGAACAAGTAAAGCCACCCCTAATCGCATGCCTTCGTCACAGCTTCAGCCATCAATAGTCCAGTCTTCGAGTGAAGCTTCAGCATCCAGTAATCAAACAAAATCAACGACGAAGTCAGTTTTGGGCAAGTACATATTCGAGAAGACACCTCCAAACAAACGGCTCGATAACCCATTAATTGTCGACAACAAAGCGACATATCGAAGTGTTCAAAGTGGTCCTTCGAGCCTGGAAAGTGGTAAAGCATCATCGATGCTTACTACATCGGGTCCATCGAGCATAGAAAGCGGAAAAGTATCATTTAGCAAAACCAGTGGCCATTCTAGTCTTGAATCGCAAATATCCACGAATACCATGCAACAGCAGCATGGTTCACCCTCACGCTCGATACTTGTATTAAACGGATCACCTCGAGGCACACCTCGACATCAGGCGATGAAAGCTCGTGCCGAACAAAACCAGCGCAATAGATCGTCGACGCCTTCGAGAATTGTCGAAGAGATAACATCACAAATGGGCCCCAATACAAGAATACCGGGCAAGTCGCAATCAATATCCACCTCGAACTCCAACAACTCAATAACACTCCAAGTGACCACGTCAAATGGCAGTCAGAGCAGTATACCCAGCACAAAGATCTTTGTGCAGAATTCTCCAATTCGGAGTGTAATTACTTTAGAAAATGGAAAACTAATGGAGAATTCCAATGTGTTTATCATCAACAACGAGACGACCACCAATGAAAAGGGGGAAATAATAAGGAAAACCCTATCCAAGCAGCATCATGCTGCTGGATCAGCAGCAGCCTCTGCGCATCTAAAGAAAGAAAGTTCGATCAGCGAAACCGATGTTAACTCGGAAACATGCGATTCGATTTCTTTCATCAGCGAAACATCCCCAGATCCAGGCGAAGAACATTACGACGTCAATTGCAAGTATACCAAGAATGTCAACAACGACGCCACTATGAATAACAGTCGCAAGCTGTCCTTGCAGCTTCCTCAAAATGGTTCTTCCAGCATTGTCTACAAAAACGTCCTCAAAAACGACGCCTCACATCCAACATCACCCACAGACAATACCGCTGCCAATGCTGCCGCTACATCAAAGCAGGACTTTGAAATCGCCGGCTCAGTCGGTAATCTGCGAAGCTGCTTTGAAAAAAACACCAAAGGGTCACAAAACAAGCTCAACTCAAACTGCGATCTTAAGAACCTGCGCTTTGAGTCGTCGGGAAATTTAAATCTCCAAAAAGGTGGAAACTTGCTTAATTCAAACCCTGCGATCAACAGTGATTCTCTGGCGCACATTCTCCATAAAAACATCATCGCCGTGGGTAGTGAGCCCAACCTGGCCATCAAGAATTGCGATCAACGATTTAAGGGCAATTGCGACAAATCCATCGAAAAGGAATCCCTGCTCGATAGGCGTTTCAGCTTATCCAAGGAAAGCACTGCCGAGGAATTGTACAATTTCCCGAGTTTGACCGACTTGAGCTTTAATTTTACGTCACTTGCAGCGCAAAAGATCCTTCAAGGTGTTAGTTTAAACAGCATCGACACCCTCGTCGAGCTTAATATGGCCGCTAATAATAAGGAAAAACAAAAGCAGCAGAATAACCAACCCACGCCTGTTGCCTGTACGGATTATGGGATGGTTTGAACATTATTTTGAAAACAAAGTTGGGAGGAGAAGTGAATATGCTTAAGGAATCAAAACAATAAGGTTAGAAACGGCTGAGGGCAAGCAGATGGCTCTGTTTTATTAACCAAAGCCAATTGTAGTCATAATGCTGAAAACTTTTTTTTTTAATATGTGTTTCTTCGGCCACTCTTACGTATACATATTTATGTGAGGTTTGTATTTTAAATGCCAGTTGCCACTAAATTGACGTTTAAAAGGGTTGCCAAATTTCTGGCCAGCACTTCTGAAACTTGGCTTCATGGCTTTCAAAGTCTGATACACGGTTTGCCTGCGTGTCTAATGGTTGGTCGTGTTTTTTATTTAAATGTTAACGCCATCTGCATTAAAAAAAAACCAAACAAATTCAAAAAAAAACTGTTCTGTCTGTGTTCAACGATCAGAGATCAATTTTCATAAAATCAAATATTACAATCGGCCTATGATCATAATATCGAATGAGCTTCAAAAAAGACTTTTCTAAACAATTTTTATGCTAAGCGTTTTCGAACTTAAACATATTCAAAAAAATTAGAATTACAAGCGAATAATAAAATGACAATACGCATACATACTTATATTTCTCGTCATTTTTAAAAAAATAATTTTTTGATATCTGTATTTTTTATGTAACGAAATTCTTAATTTTTTTTTTAATTTATTATTTTAAGTGCCAAATTGACCGTTAATGAAACTAACAAGCGTAATAGAATATTTGAATTGCTTCTCAAACTGTTTGTTGTATTTGTTTTTTGTATGCATTATGTTTTTTTTTATTAATATTTGTAATATATATTTATATTTGTTTAATTTTAAGCCGTGAAAAAGTTGTTTGTATATTTAAAAAAAACACGATTCAATTTCACAAAACAAAGTCTTTATGTAACTTAAATCAAAACAAAAAAAAAACAGAATCAATCGTGGTTAATATTTTTTTAATTGTTTTTTATTTAAAATTATTGAAATAGTTTCAGTAATAAATCAAAACTTATGGAATATCTGTACATGAATCAAGTTAGGTTAACATTTGTAATTATTTTTTATCGAACATATACGAGTTATACAAAGCCTTATAGCTTGTGAAAAAAAAGAAAACACTCAAATAAAAAAAAACATATAAAGAAAATGGAAAAGAAAAGTTGTTGTTTATTTTATAGACATTGTTTCAATTCGCCGAGCTAACTTCTGCAGTAAGTAAAAAGTGGGTTTGAAGAACACAAACGCAAAATATGTATAGGATATAGAATTTAAGAAATTAGTTTTTAATTTTCTTACATTCTTTGGTAAGCAGAAAAAACTAGGTTAAAATCAGTCCAGTTTCGCACTCCAAGTTTGTCGAAGTCGTCCTCCACTTGAGCGCACCACCTGAGGCGAGGTCTTCCTTGAGTGCGTCTCTCTCTGGGATGGAATCGAAGATCCTGTGTGCCGGAGCAGTGTCCATTCGCTCTACATGACCTAGCCCTCTTAAACGTGATATGCGTATTTTTTCGAAGATTTCGAAGAATCTTACGCTCGAAACGGCTAAGGATATCTTCATCCGCTTTAGATAGAGTCCATGCATGGGCGCCATAGAGCAGGACTGGGATGATAAGGTTCTTATACAGAGTGCTTTGTCTTTCGAAAGAGGGCTTTGCTACTCAATTGCCTTCCTAGCCCATAGAAACAGCGATTGGCAAGAGTAATTCTTCGCTTTATTTCTGACGAGATGTTGTTGTCAGATGTTAAAGCGGATCCGAGGTAAACTAAGTCCCTAACTACCTCAAAGTTGTACCTGTATGTTGTGATGTTTTGTCCAATCCGCCAGTGTTGTGTGTCCCTTTTTGTGGACACCAGGTACTTCGTTTTGGCCTCATTGACTGCTAGTCCCATCTTA